>JAOCZM010000255.1:0-2781903 GCA_026122235.1 Vinca minor | reverse complement strand
AAAAACCCCAAATGATTTGGGTGTATTTGTTGATTGCGGCTCAAGCAAACTAAGTCTAGGGTTTCGACCAATAGAGGATTATATAGGGTGTGAGAGTTTGTTCCAATAACAACTCCTACGTCCTAACAACCTCTTTCCCAGTAGTGGGAGTCTTTAACTCCCACGTCTTGTAAACCTCTTACTAGTAGTGGGAGTCTTTATCGGATAATAACTCCCATGTAATCCCAGCTTATAACCAAATACCGAAAATGCCCTCTCTTAATCTCTAATTCAAATAATATCGCTTTTATTATTCTCGAGAGAAATAAATGTCAAATACAATGAACTCGACACATTCGCATTCATTGAATCTGAACATGAAGCTCAGTTAACTGTCGTCTATGCGTGTGACCCCAGTAAGTTCATATCACAATGGCAATGAAAACACACTTAGTAGTAGTATGTGTTCATAAATCACAAGCGATCCCTAGCGGGACATTGTGACTACCTAAAGTGAATGAATTTACAACCTAATATCAATCCTCTATTTAATCCCTTTGTCTCGCGATATCCAAATTAAGCATAAGGCATGGTAGTTGTCACCCTTATAAAGCTTAATTATATTTATGCCTCGATCTCCGGGTAGACTATTCCAACAAATGGTATTTAATAACCACTTTATCAAATACATTTAAGCGCGGTCATGCATTTGAGACAGTCTTCCCTATCGAGGGGCCCATGGATATCTCTCTCTAATGATAGAGAGGGACAAATCCACTACAATGCCTCTCACATTCAAGCCATGATAGGACACTACATCCGATAATCAGTCGTATTGATTACTCGATTAAAAGTAACGTCCGACTGAGTCAAAACATGACTCCATTCATGCTAGAATCAATGGAGACATAATGTCTAAGGATTCCAAAATAGTATTTAAGAAATAATACTTATGACTAAGGACCATGAAGTATTACTTCTCTAACGGATCACGTTCGATGCAATATATCCCAATATATTGCATCTATGATAAGATTTGGTATTCATTATATATGATTAGTAAAACATAATCATCAATCAAACATCATACTAGTTTTATTTCATTGTAAAGAACATTACATAAAACTAGGGACAATTAGAATAGTAATTGCATAAGCTAATAAGTTTTACTATAAAATCACACATTTGATGTTCAAAAGCAACATTAACTATTCAAAAGACATGCTCAAAAAAGATATAAAACGTACAAAAATATGCTAATGGTCCTAGGGCACTACTAACACAGAGGGCCTTTAACCTTTGATTTAAGGCACTCCTAGTCGATCGAAGTTTGTCATTTCAAGGCCAAAATTATAGCCGTTTTGACCAACTTTGTTTTGTATATTCTAGCCCAATAAATAGCTTTCAAAGCTGAATTTTACATAACCAATCAATCCATAAGAGGGCATAGGCATATACACTTATTTAAAACACAAGCAAACACTTTTGTGCTTAAATTCCATCTTTCAATAGCATTTTGTTGAGCTTAAACTTCATCTATCTTTCTATTCTCAAAGAGTTATTAGAGCTTAAATTGTAAATCCATTCCAATAGGGAATTCTCTGTAGTGAGCCAAATTGTAAAATCTCCTTAGAAAGAGATTGGTTACCCAAACCTTCTCATTAGTTGAGAACTAGATCTTTGTGAGCTAGCAAAAAGCTCTTTGTGAGATTCACTCTTGGTGAGTGTTTGTAAGATCTATGTGTAGGAAAAAGTCCTCATTGTGAGGCAAACACTCTTTGTGAGTGGAGACTTCTTAGTGAAGCAAAAAGTCCTAAGAGAAGGCACAAGTCCTCTTTGTGAGGCTAAACACTCTTAGTGAGTGGAATCTTCTTTGTGAATCAAAAGTCGTCATTTGTTGAGTTAATTGTAAAAGGTAGAACCCACATTGCATTGGTAGTGAAGGGTATCAATTATTGGATGTTGAAATCCTTGGGGTTTTCCCTAAGGTAGTGGATGTAGATTCTTTGTGAATCGAACCACTTTAAATCCTTGTGTTAGTTTTCTCTATCCCTACTCATTTACTTCGTTCTTCATATACTTGTTATAACTTCCCTAAATGATTATATGAACATATGTGCTTAGGATAGAAACTATCATATGCTTCCTTGCTTTATACAATTGATTCATTTAGTCAACTAAGTTTCCTTGAACATAATTGAATCACCTTAGGTTCTATACCCTCAAAGGGTATTTCAATTGGTATCAGTGCCTAGTCTCTTTTTTATTGGACTTACTGTTAGTAGTGCCCTAGGACCATTAGCATATATTGTACGTTTTACATATTTTTGAGCATGTCATTTGAATAGTTATACTCATAAGCTTATGCAATTACTATTACGAGTGTCCCTAGTTTTATATAATGTTCTATACGATGAAATAAAAACTAGTATGATATTTGATTGATGATTATGTTTTTTTAATCATGTGTAATGGATGCAAATCATATCATAGATATAATATATTAGGGATATATTGTATCGGACGTGATCCGAAAGAGAAGTAATACTTCATGGTTCCTTAGTCATAAGTATTACTTCTCAATACTATTTGGAATCCTTCGACCTTATGTCTCCATCGTTTCTAGCATGAATGGAGCTACGTTTTGACTCAGTCGGGAGTTACTTTTAATCGATTAATTAAACGACTGATGATCGGATGTAGTGTCCTACCATGGTTTGAATGTGAGAGGCATTGTAAGAGATTTGTCCCTCTCTTATTGAGAGAGATATCCATGGGCACCTCGAAAGGAAACATTGTTTAAATGTGTGGTCGTGCTCAAATATATTTAATAAAGTGGTTATTAAATACTATTTGTTGGAACAGTCAACCTAGAGATCGAGCATAAATACAATTCATCTTTATCAGGGTGACCACTACCATGCCTTATGCTTAATTTGGATATCGCGAGACAAAGGGATTGAATAGTGGATTGATATTAGGTTCCACCGTACATTCATTCACTATGGGTAGTCACAATGTCCTGTTAGAGACCGCTTGTGATTTATGAACACATACTACTACTAAGTGTGTTTTCATTGCCATTGTGATATGAACCTACAGGGTCACACGCATAGACGAGTTAACGAGCTTCATGTCCTGATTCAATGAATCTAGAATGTGTCTAGGTTCATTGTATCTAGCATTTATTTTCTGAGAATAATAAAATGTTATTATTCGAATTAGAGATTAAGGATGGAGGCATTTTTGGTATTTGGCTTTCGCTGGGATTACTTGAGAGTTATTATGCGATAAAAACTCACTACCAGGAGAGGTTGGGATGACGTGGGAGTTGGTTTTCGGAACCAACTCTCACGCCTATATAATCTCTTTTTACCGACACCCTAGGGTCTGACTTCTGATAGCCGCAAAAACCCTATCACCCGAAATTAGATTTTTGCCTCATTTCTCTCTAGATTCCTGAAACGAAGAGCTAGCACTCGCTTCTCGTTTAATCGCATGGATACCGGTAGAGAGTAATTCCGCAAGGAGAAATTTTGGTGGTTGCAGCTAAGCACCCGAAATAAAAAACCATTAACGATAAACGTAAGTCTTTTTCGTCAAATTTCTATTCTCATAGTATGAGCGGATCTTTCAGGGGAGGATTCATGGGTGTTTAGAACGATTTTCTGCCCATTAATCCCTTCACTTACATCATAGGAGGATCCCTGGCTCAAAGCCTTTCTAACTTAGATGACCAACCCCCATCTAGACCGTCTCTATTTGATGGCTCCAACTTTGATAGTTGGCAATATGCGTTTAAATTGTTTTTGTCTTCTAATGACATTTCCTTATTGAGCATTATAGAAGATCTTTTTATTCCTTCAATCTACACACAAGGTGTCATGGTGCCAAAGTCTAGGAAATACTGTGGTGAATAAGACAACAAAAAGATGACACTCATCTTCAAAGCTTTAAATGCTCTTTGTTGTGCATTAAATGAAGAAGCTCTCAACAAAGTGCATGAATGTGAAGATGTTCATTCCATGATGAATATTCTTGGAGCATCCTACAAAGGAGAAGTTGAAGTGCAAAAGCCAAAGGTGGAAAGTCTAGGATTGGGGACTCAATCTTGTGAAGGTATAGAGGACATCTCAATCACACGTCAAAATCTTGATACAACCATGAAGTGTGATGAAGGAGAAACCAATGATCAATTCTCAACTAGCTCAAAAGTAATTCAAATTGAGCCTTCACAAGATGAGGAAGAAGCACAAGATGATGATCTTCAAAAGTAAGATTGATGCTATTACTTGCACTTTTGTTGATGTTGCATCATGTTATTTTAGTGATCTTTCACATGGAGATAACTTATTGCAAGAGCTTCTTCCGCTTTTTGTTTCTCTTTCTAAGGTATCTAAAATATACAATATCACAAGATTGGATGATTCTTGCTCTTACCTCTCATCTAATGAGAATCATCCTTGTGCTTGTAATATCGAAAATGTTGATCCAAATGCACACACTTGCCACTTGAGAAAATGCTCTAACAATGTAGGACCTTTGCAAAAGGTACCATGTATTTCTCAAGTTTCCCTTGTAGGTTCCAAGAGATGTAAGTCTCAATTCAAAGAAATGAACCCCAAGGAATGGCAAAGAAAAACTAAGACTCCAAGCAAAGAGTCAAGTGCCAAGGACAACATGGTTGTGGAGATGTCATCAAGGAACTTCAAAGATATTATCAATGATGACAAACCAAAAGAAGATTGCTTCCATTGCATCAAATGATCAAATGGAAAGAAGAAGAAATCAAAGGACAACCTCCACCCAAGAAACAAAAGGGTTAAGATCAAGGCCAAACTCTATGCCTCATTGGTCTCTTTGATGAAGATCAAAGTGAAAATCAAAGTCCTAAATCTATAGGCAATGAGGTACAAACTAATCCTTCCCCTGATCTTGACTATGCTAATGAGGAGGATCCTTATGTGCTCATAATTGATTTATATGATGAATTGAAAAGGTTAAATAAGAAGAACAATATCACTTGTAATGAACTTGCTTGCTCACTTAATGAAAGATCTAAAATGCAAGCTAAATATGATAGTCTTCTTACTTCTCTTCACATCATATCAAATGAAAAAGAGAATGCGCTTTTATCTCAAAATGCTATGTCTCTTGATTACCAAGAGTTGCTTGGCAAGGTGCACTTTGTTGAATCTAAAATTGTTGAACGTGATACCTTAAAGCATAAATTTGATGTATTAACTGCTTATGTGAATAAGTGTTCATGTGTTAGAGATATCCTTGGTAATGTGTTTTTTGCTCCTCGTGCTTATATTGCTAGTAATTGTTAAGAGCACAAGCACACACATAAAATTGCACACTCTACTTATTTTAATGCTAGAACACCACACACCACTATGAATATTGCTAATTGCTCTTATTGTAGTAAATATGGTCATCATGCTACTTGTTGCATTTATAAGAAGAAAATATAATGAGAAAATTATGTATCTTTCCTTCAAATGATATTCGATGGCTTTAATCCTTGTGTCTAGCTTCCTTTGAAGGTTTCTTTACTCGTTGAACCTTTAGATTAGAGACTTTAAACACTTGGAACAAAGGCTTGACTTTGAAGCTCGTATTTGGGATGTATGAGTTAAGGATGAGGTCATCTATCCAAATGACCTCCCTAAGCTTCATGGCTGGTACCGTAACATGCTAAGTCAATTTGGGTTGAAAAGAACCCCAAAACTAACCCCCAATGACTCATAAGAAAATGGGTACCAAAATTGAATTCCATTGCCGGAAACAGGGGACATTCGACCGACCGAACAAGACACCGGTCGACCGTAGAAATTGTCAAAATGCCTCAACCAAACGAAATGTACCTCGGTTGGCCACAACAGACTCCCGGTCGACCTAAGCAGAATGGCCTTCAGTAACAGGGTACGTCGGTCAACCAACATCCCTCCTTGGTCGATCAAAATCTGGACAAAAAAGAAATCCAAATTTTAATTGGACGAGGGCGGGCGACCGGAATGAACCTCCTATCGACCAAGCGTCGCGATTTAGGAAAAATCAAGGGTTTCCTTTTCAGAGTTTCAAAATCCCTCTTTCCCTCTTCAAAATTCTCTTAAACCCTTTCACCTATAATCCTCAAATTCAAAACCTACATTATTCCAAACCTCAATTCCTTCCATATTTCATCAATTCTTATCTAGATGAAGACAAATCAAAACCCAATCCACCTTCAAAATCTTCAAAAGATCAACCCAAGAAAACTCCTTCAAATAAGAAACCTCCCACTAAAAGACCACGTGAACAATCTCTAACCATTAGAGAACCTTCGAACCCTGCTCCAAAGAAGGTCAATACAAAGAGAATGGCTAACAAGGATAGAGGAAAACTAAAGAAGGTGATCAACCCCAATGAAGAAACTGAGTCCGATGACGATTTTCAAATGTCATCTCCTTCTTCTAAATACCAAGGTGAATCTTCCTCTTATTAAACTAATAAAGTTAATCATATATTTTATAAGAAGGAAGTCATACCTGTGTATGAGAATTTAGTCCAAAATAGGAGAGGTATCATCCATGGGTACACGATGGTTAGTGATATGTACGATGGACCCTTACAAGAAGTAGTGGAATATTTCATTGATATATGAGATGGTTAAACCTCGTCTCTCACAATTATGAAATATACCCTTTAACCATTTATGAATTCAGAGCCAATTTGAGAGAATGTGGATTAAAGGATGATGGGATGTATTGGTGGACTTCTAGAGTGGAAAATATAGAGTTTAGTTTTTCGGAAGCAATGTTGTGTGAATTGAACTACAGGGTTGATGATATAGATAGAAACACCATGTCAAAAATATCAACCTTGGAAGTTAATGAGGAGGATGAAGAAGAGGAGAAAGAAGAAGAAGAAACTACAAATGAAGATTCCATCAATTTAAATGATGGAAATCAAGATGAAGAGAAGAAAAATGATGAAGAGCTCAAATATATGGTTAATATTGAAGATGATGAAGAAACTTTGGGTTAAGAAAGGGTTGAAGATTTGGGAAATGAAGGTCAAGAGGTTGAAGACAATGATAATTTGGTGAAGAAGTTGGTGATAAGGAAGAAAATCTACCAAATGTTGAAGTTTCACCAAAGGATGCAAATGATGAAGAAGATTGAGGAGTTCAAAAGATCTCATTGAAGAAACTTAAATCTCAAGAAGCAACTCTTCAAATTCAATGAGAATTTCTAAACTCAATCATTTTATATTTCCTTGTATTTCATTTCATTTCCTTGTATATCTCTTTGATTTTCATTGTGTACCCTTAGACTGGAAATTGTTGTTCTTACATTATCATTTCATTGTATGAATTTCTTAAAGGGGCACATTGATGCTTTTATAACATGTTTGCTATTTTAATGATTTGATTCTATGAGCATGTTATAGTTTTTTAGCTTAATGATTTGATCATTGTGATGAAAGCTCATTTGAAACCCCTTCCCCTTCTTTCCTTAGTGTATTTATGCTTTGGGAGAGTTTATATATGCTATGCTTAGTTTTAAGTTGATCTATATAGCATATGGGGTTTTTTTGGTGTTTATATTCAAGTCTTAAACATGAATCTTATGTGGTTGATCGTCTAGATGCTTGACTTAGGATGTAAATTGTGTTTGTGGCATTGTATATGCATGTGTTGTGGTTATATGGATGTTTGGCATGGTTTCAACTGTTGATTGCAGGGTTTCCTATTTTCTGTCAAAAGTCCGGTTGACCGAACACATGCGGTCGACCAGTGGAAGAATGTCAGGTCGACCGAAACAGCCAAATTTCAGCAATTCTTGAACTTCAACTTCAGAAATTTGTAAGTTTTGTTGTTTTATTCATATAGGCACAACCTTAGGGGGGAGTTTTCAAATGTTTTCATCCCATACCCTCTTCAAAATATGTGATGTATGCTCAATTTTCATATTCTACATCATCACATCACTTGTTGGCTTGTTTTTTATTTTTTTTATATCTTATTAGCCAACTTGTGTAAGTTATTTTGGGAGTTATATGTGCTATACATGTTTATTTCTTACATACACTCTCCCTTAATAACCTTGATATCATATTCTTCATTTTCCTATCTTTTGTGATCTCATTATAGTTTTTTGTTAGTCTTGCTTTAAGAGTTGTTACACTCATTTAGCTAACAATTAACTTGATAGAGGAATGTACTCAAAGTGTTATCTTACACTGTAAAACACAAGAGGGGGGGTGAATTGGGTTTTAGTCGATCTTGCAAACTTTTTTAATATCTATTCAATGCTAGTGTAGGTTTGAGCAAGATGATTAAAGCAATACGAAAGCCAATCACAAGACAAAGGATTTAGAGTGGTTCGATTCACTTAGAATCTACATCCACTACCTTGAGCCGCACCCAAGGATTTTCAACAACTTCACTAAGAAGACTTTTTTACAATTGTGGCTAACTCACTAAGAGTTTTACAACACAACCACAATACACAAACTCACTAAGAGTTACTTGCCCACACAAAGTAGGACTTTTAAAAGATTAACCCTATCACTAAGAAAGGGAATAAGGTGGGTTAAATAACAAGGTTGTTCACTCTTCTAAGTGAAAGATATATACCTTTGAAGTACAAGAATTGTTGGCTCTTTAGAACATATGAATTCCACTCTTTGTCTTGCCTTTTGAAATAACACCTTTGAATGATTTAGATCATGGAAATGAAGTGTTTTTGCTTTGAAGGTGTTTAGACTTGATAAGAAATCAATGAAACTTTGATGTTCAAGCCTTGGAGTCATTCTCTAGCTTTGGAGTATTTATACATTTCAAAATAGGCTGAAAAACGACTCTGCAACGGTCAAATAACGGCTAGTTCTCGCAGAGCTCGGTTTGTTAGTAGTGCCCTAGGACCATTAGCACATGTTGTGCGTCTTATTATCTTTTGAGCATGTAATTGAATAGTTAATTTTTCTTTTGATAGTAAAACTCATTAGCTTATGTAATTACTATTCTAGAAGTCCCTAGTTTTATGTAATGCTTAATTATTATGAAATAAAACTAGTATGATTGTTGATTGATGATCTTGTTTTACTGATCATGTGTAATGGATACAAATCACATCTTAGATGCAATATACAGGGATACATTGTATTGGACGTGATCCGTCAGAGAAGTAATACTTCATGGTCTTAAGTCATAAGTATTACTTCCTCAATACTATTTTAGAATCCTTAGACCTTATGTCTTCATTGATTCTAGTATGAATGGAGCCACGTTTTGACTCAGTCGGACGTTACTTGTAACAGAGTAATCAATACGACCGATGATCGGATGTAGTGTCCTATCATAGCTTCAATGTGAGAGACATTGGAAGGAATTTGTCCCTCTCTATTATTAGAGAGAGATATCCATGGGCCCCTCGATAGGGAAAGACTGTTTAAATGCATGGCTGTGCTCAAATGTATTTGATAAAGTGGTTATCAAATGCTATTTGTCGAAACAGTCTACCTGGAGATCGAGCATAAATACAATTAAGCTAAATTAGGGTGACGACCACCATGCCTTATGCTTAATTAGGATATCGCGAGACAAAGGGATTAAATAGTGGATTGATATTAGGTTCAGTTGTATATTCATTCACTTTGGGTAGTCACAATGTCTCGCTAGGAACCGCTTGTGATTTATGAACTCACACTACTACTAAGTGTGTTTTCATTGCCATTGTGAGATGAACCTACTGGGGTCACACGCATAGACAAAGCTAACGAGCTTCATGTCCGATTCAATGAATCTAGAATGTGTCTAGGTTCATTGTATCGACATTCACTTTTACGAGAATAATAAAGTGTTATTATTCGAATTAGAGATAAAGGGCATTTTCGGTATAGCTGGAATTACGTGGGAGTTATTATCCGATAAAGACTCCCACTACCAGCAGAAGTCTAGGGGGCGTGGGAGTTGAGGACTCCCACTGCCGAGAGGAGTTGAAGATGTGAGAGTTAGTTGTGGGAACAAACTCTCATACCTTATATAATGCTCTCTTGGCCGAAACCCTAGCCTATGTATTTTCCAGCCGAAAAATCACCAACTCTCTGAAATTGGATTTCAGTTTTTGGTCTCCCTTTTCTCTCATAATTCCGAAACTCAGAAAGACGAAGAGCTAGCAATCGCTGCCCGTTTCGTCGCATGGATACTGGTAGAGGGACATTCCGCAAAGGGAATTCCGTTGGTGGCAGTAAAGAATCCAAGAAACGTCATCCTCCATTCAAGAAGTAGCTTCTTGAATCCAAGAAAGTAGATTCATTAGGCTTCATGGAGAAGAGCTCAAATTCTCTAACAAGCATATTCAACCTTGACTCCTTGACTTGATTTGTGCCTTCATGAGTAACTTCAAGCATTTTCCACATGGAGTGTGCGGATTTTCTTCCAAGGACACGGTTGTACTCATCCGGATTCAAGGCACAACTAAGAATGTTCATTGCCTTATAATTTTGAGTCATTTTCTTGGACTCAACTTCATTTAACTCATTGTCCGGCTTTGGCACTTGAACATCATCCACAATCTTCATAGGTACAAAAGGACCTTCTTCAAATATATGCCATAAAGAATATTCTATGGAGCACACATATATCTTGAAACGGTCTTTCCAAGCCTCATAATGATTTCCATCAAAGAGTGGTGGTCTATTGGTGGAAGACCCCTCTAGATAGGCTAATGCGGAATTACCGGCCATAATCTTTACTTCAAGAGGTTAAGCTAAAAATGAAGACGAGGCTCTGATACCAATTGTAAAACACAAGAGGGGGGTGAATTGGGTTTTAGTCGATCTTGCAAACTTTTTTAATATCTATTCAATGCTATTGTAGGTTTGAGCAAGATGATTAAAGCAATACGAAAGCCAATCACAAGACAAAGGATTTAGAGTGGTTCGATTCACTTAGAATCTACATCCACTACCTTGAGCCACACCCAAGGATTTTCAACAACTTCACTAAGAAGACTTTTTTACAATTGTGGCTAACTCACTAAGAGTTTTACAACACAACCACAATACACAAACTCACTAAGAGTTACTTGCCCACACAAAGTAGGACTTTTACAAGATTAACCCTATCACTAAGAAAGGGAATAAGATGGGTTAAATAACAAGGTTGTTCACTCTTCTAAGTGAAAGATATATACCTTTGAAGTACAAGAATTGTTGGCTCTTTAGAACATATGAATTCCACTCTTTTTCTTGCTTTTTGAAATAACACCTTTGAATGATTTAGATCATGGAAATGAAGTGTTTTTGCTTTGAAGGTGTTTAGACTTGATAAGAAATCAATGAAACTTTGATGTGCAAGCCTTGGAGTCATTCTCTAGCTTTGGAGTATTTATACATTTCAAAATAGGCTGAAAAACGACTCTGCAACGGTCAAATAACGGCTAGTTCTCGCAGAGCTCGGTTGACCGTTCACAGACCTCGGATGACCGAAGTCAAGCTCGGTTGAGCTTAACCCTAGGTCGGTCGACCGACCTCCCCCTTTGGTCGACCGAACCAAAACATCAAACCTCTCTGTTTCTCTTCGGTTGATCCGAGTTTGAGCTCGGTTGACCGAACTTCCTGAGTATGAGAGATGATGATTTTTCACACGTTTTGAAATCTATTGAAGTCTAAAAGGTTTTCCCAAAAGGTAACAACTAAGAACATTTGGAAAACCATTTTAAAGGACTTATACTTTGAAATCAAAGGCTTTTGAGATATGAACACATATGAGAATCATTTTGAAACTTTAGCCTTTTGAAAACGTGTTTATGAAAACATGCAAGACTTGAGTGTAGGACTTATGTTCATGAGAGCATTGGTTAGAGCTTATAAGATAACGACTTATAATGACAAAGCTAATCTAACCAAACCTAAGTCTTCAATCTTCAATCTTGAAAGATGAGCCTTGAATAATATGACTTTGAATCTTGATCATGGCTTGATTGAAGTACTTAGAGCTTCCATTATAAGTTCCGATATTCTATCACAAAGATATAAAACATTAGACACAACATCAAGTGTTTGTCCATTATCAAAAACCGAGTTCGTTCGCCCTTAGGGGCTTACATACACTTCCTCTAATTCTTTTTGGGTTTGTGATACATGTGTTTAACTTATGTATTTATGGCATCACTTCCATTAGTACTTTGTTAGCTATCTTTTCAAACTTGTTTTCATCCTAAACAGCTAATATTGTATGTTTGATAAATGGGGAGATTGTGTTTAAAGGTTATATTCCTTATCTCCATTGTTTTAGCTTAGGTTGATATTCTCTTTGAGCCATAAATGACCATCTTTTGATTTATGTGTCATTATGGACTCTTGGTATCTTGAAAACAACCAAGCTTATTCAAAATCATCCTTCTTCAAATGATTTTGGTCTTTAGATTTGATCTTTTGGTTCATATCTTATCAATCTAGTAGACCATCAAGCTTCCCACAATTTAAACAATTTGTTTTACAATAAGGGGGGGAGAAATATTTTTCAAGTTTCTCCAAATTTTAAAAGGTGCTTCAATTCTTTTCAAAAAGGGGGAGAACTCTTCATAATCATCAAGCTTCTCCACAATCTAAACTTTATCCCTCCTTCATATTTCTTAAAAAGGGGTTTTTCAAATGGGAGAAATCCTTTTGAACTCAAGTTTTCAATTGTTTTTCAATAAAAAGGAGGAGAAAGTGCTTTTCATATTGGCGCTTTAATTACACTTTTTATTTTGACAAAAAGGGAGAGAAATTTTAGTGTTGCAAATGTGACAAGAAAAGTAATTTACAAAATGAAAAGGCTTAGAACTTGCAAAATGGGAGAGATAAGGGATTCTTTAAAATATGGGGAGTAGATTATTTCTTTTCAAAACAACTACTTGTCTAGATCCTTAATACCCTTATCTCATCCATACATATTTATATACTTTAAACCTTATCGTTTGCATATTATTTCGCATTTGCATCAATGTTTTGTCATCATCAAAAAAGGGGAGATTGTTAGCCCGAAGGGCAAATTGATCAATCTTGTTTTGATGATAACAAACCATTGATAGTTCAAATGTTTGTGTGAGCATGTTCTTAATGATAGGATCCTTAGCACTCCCATCAACATTGATGAAAATGGTAAGATAGCTTCTTGTGTACACCAAAGGTATGATCATACACACAAGAAAGCTACACTTTGCAAGACTCCATAACAAAAGCATGAAATCAATCTACATGCTATGGAAGTACTTGCAAAGTCAGTGAAGAAGGAAGATCAACATGTCAAGAGCTACTCAATCCAACAAAAGTACAATCAAGTGGTAGACTCCTTGACAAAAAGAAGTGTGAAGTCCAATACATTACATCAAGAATGCAAGAGGACTTCAACACTCAAAGAAGATGTTGATCAAAGCCTTCAAAGTCCAAGCTCCAAGAAGTTAAACATCTTGAAGACTTGAAGACCTTAGGAAGATTAGTCTAAGCTTATAGGTAATCCTTCGTGACTAATCATTCCTTTGAGAATACTAGAATATAATGTTTAAAGCTCAACAATGCATGTTTTCAAAACCTCACGTTTTACTTTGTTCTATCTTTTGAAAAGGTTTTTGAAAACAAGTTGGTCAATGCCTAAGGACTTTTAAATGTGTTAATATCTTTACAAAACACTTAAGTATGTGCATGAGAACATTAGAGACTTAACTAAGTTTAAAAACCACTTAGGGGACTGCACTCCCAGTCGACCTAGGATTTGACTCGGAAGACCCGAGAGATGTCCGGTCGACCAGCGAGTTTTTGTCCTTATTCAAGTTTTGAATGTTCCAATGCTCCAATGGCTATATTCTATCCGGACGACCGAGATATTAGGTAGGTCGACCGACCTTTGCTTCGGTAGACCTGACCACTTAAATGCAGTCGACCGACATAAGAACAGAAGACCTTTAACACTTATTTAAAACACAAGCAAACACTTTTGTGCTTAAATTCCATATCTTTCAAAGGCATTTGTGTTGAGCTTAAACTTCATCTATCTTTCTATTCTCGAAGAGTGATGATTAGAGCTTAAAGTGTTAATCCATTCCAAGAAGGAGTTCTCTATAATGAGCCAAATTGTAAAACATAGAAAAGGAGACTAAGAGAAGTTTTGCTGCTCCAACCTTAGTCCTTAGGGTTTCGACCAAGAGAAGTTTATATATGGTGTGAGAGTTTGTTCAGAACCACTCCCACGTCCTATCCACCTCTTCTGGCAGTGGGAGTCTTTAACTCCCACGTCCTGTAGACTTATGCTGGTAGTGGGAGTCTTTATCCGCTGGTAGTGGGAGTCTTTATCGGATAATGACTCCCACGTAATCCCAGCTATAACTAAATAACTCCTAACACATGATTTTGGTTCTTTCTCGTGAATAGATCCTCAAAAGGAACGCAATCCCGCACTTTTATTTTCGATGCGTTTTGGGGATTACGAATTTTTTTTCCAGTGGTATCAGAGTCTATCACGAGATCCTAATAATCTTATTTATGTGTTATCTTGTTGTTTTAGTAGTTGATAATGGATGTCATAGGAATTTTTCCTTTTTACATCCTCTGGGAAGTCGTTTAAGTGTTAAACGAATCACAGAACGAACTGTAAAATTCGTGTTTTTGGCTGTTTTCTATTTTCTAGAAAAAATTCGGTTGACCATAAAGGATTTGAGGCAGACCGAACATGTGTTAGAAAATAGTATTTTGCTACTGCCTAGATTTTGGAAGACCGGTGAGCAATTACGGTGGACCTAGGCTAGTCTGTTTTCAGGTCAGTCGAACATAAGTGTTCTGGGTCGACCGAGTAGACCTAAATTTTACATTGTTTTTGTTAATGCCTTATCACGGTCCACCGGAAGTATGGCCTGGGTCAACCGGAAAGGGGCAGGCAGTGTATATTTGCGCTCTTAGCATGATTAAGTGTTTGATTTAAGCATGGTGCATAGTAATAGACTTTGACCAGTAATTTTTATTATAATACGGCCTGCGTGTCGTGCCTTATCTATTATCTCTTGTTGTAATTTTAATCTCGAATGTAACTCGAGAATTCTTTCAATTATGTAAAAGTTTTAGAATAGGATTCTATTTATTTTACATGTGTAACAAGATATGAATAAAGGCGTCCATAGGGATTGACATTCCAACCTTGGAAGCGTAAAGGTCCGGGTTGGGGGCAATGTTTTCTCTATGAAGGACTTAGGTGAAGCTAGTCAATATCTATAGAGATAGATCACGTAGACTTCTTGGCCTAAGTCAGAGTACTTATATAGACAAAGTGTTAAATCGGTTTAGCATGCACGAGTCCAAAAAGGGTCTTTGTCCTATATCACTTAGTACGGTTCTTTCAAGACAACTGTGTGCTAAGACACTGGATGAGAAAGAACACATGAGTGAGATTCCATATGCTTCAGCAATTGGATCTATCAAGGAAGTCGTTTGGATTTGAAAGTTCATCACTGAAATTGATGTGGTGCCTAGCATTTCGACTGCGGTTGATCTCTATTGTGACAACAATGGAGCCATATATTAAAGGAACCACGGTCTCACCAAAGGTCCAAACATATACTGAATCGGTATCACCTGATACGTGAGATCATTGATAGAGGAGATGTGAAGATTTGCAAAGTTCATATGGACGGTAACACGACCACCCACTAACGAAGCCTCTGACACAGCAGCAGCATCGCCATACTTGTAGCATGGGTATTAGATACCAAGAGAACTGGTCTTAGAGATAGTTATTATGTACAGTATATACTAAAAGGCAAGGTTGTTATCTTTAGTGTAAGTGGGAGATTGTTGTACTTTCTTTTCATGTGATGAAATATTAAGGCATGAATCCCATTATTATTGTTTTGAATACGACTATGCTTTTTGTATTAAAACATATAATAACGTCCTTAGATAGTTAGGTAATTGTTACATTGAACTATTCTAAAATGTCCCTAGTCAATCATTATTGTGGAATTTATGGACAACAATAATGTGTGAAGACTAGTATGTGTTGTGATTAAATATGGGATATTAAGTCAAACACATGTGTATTTAATACTAGACTGACCCGCTTATAAGAACATTTCATGGATTGTTGTATAAATGGCAACAATGTTCTTATAATGATTATGTTTGCACATAAATCCTTCGACTTGAGATCACACAAGATTTTCTGCTTGGCTAATAGTATGCTTTGATGGTGTCAAACGCCATCTGTAACTAGATGGGCTATAAAGGCATTTGTTGGGTATATTTATGAACCATGGCAGGATGAGGTGTGATAGATGGAGGATTCCCTCCTATACAACAGGAGTGATATCTTGGGCCCCTTGATTGAGTGAGACTAATTCATGACAATGAACAAGTGAATTAATATGAGATATTAATGTCATTTGATTAGTCTACTCGGGAATCAAGAAACTGATTGATTGAACGGTACAAGTTTGGCATAGTATTTGACTTGTGTTCAATCTAGATATCGAGGGCAAGGAGATTAATGTAAAAGATCATATTCGTGGTTACTTGAATCACTGGGATATTTTGTGAATTGGGAGTAATGATGTGTTGCTAGATATCTCTCATTACTGTTGACAATTGTTGTCACGACCAATATAGCAAATACATAAAGGGTCGCACACTATATTCAACTGAATTGGGCTTGTTGGAGTTTACGTCTGTTATAGGTACTCAATTGGATTGGGCATACAATTAGATTGGTCAAAAGACCCGGCCGACCGAGAGTTGTCTCGGGTCGACCGAACTTTTGGTCACTCCGGTCGGGCGAGAACCATTTCTGTGGTCAACCGGACCAGTTAGACTTGGTCAAAACCAGCACATCTACATGTGTGAGGGAGTGTGTGTAAGGGATGAGTGGGAGAGAATAGTGGGGAAGTGGGGTTAGTGGGTGATTCCACTAACACCGCAAAATTGACGAAAAGTTCATCATTCTCTACACTTGTGTTTAATGAATTGTTCTCTATTCTCTCTCCTCTCTCTCAGCCGAAAATCCTAGAAACAAAAATCATTTTTTTTTCTTCTTCATTTTCCTACACACTCAAAACAATCAAGAGAAGAAAACTCGATTTTCTTGTCTCTTTGATTCCGGTTTTCCTAAGTAGCCTATACTTTGTGGATTCCTGAAAAAGTGTTTTCCACCTTCATAGTTATTAGACTAGCATCTGAAACACGGAGTAGCACGCTCAAAGTTGGTGTGTGGATACTAGTAGAGACAGGAGTCAATTGGCTGCTGTTGGTGATTTCTAGTAGCAGAATCAGGGAATCGTCGATTAGATCGACGGAAAGGTATAACTTCTAACACATGATTTTGGTTCTTTCTCGTGAGTAGATCCTCTAAAGGAACGTAATCCCGCACTTTTATTTCCGCTGTGCCTAATTGATTATATGAACATATGTGCTTAGTATAGAAACTATCACATGCTTCATGACTTTATACAACTGATTGACTTAGTCATCTAAGTTGTCTTGAACATAATTGAATCACCATATGTGCTTAAAAAACATACTTGTTGTTAAGGTGAACACTTAGGCAAAGAAGTTTTAGAAAAGTTTAAAAGGTTTTTAATAATCTAATTCATCCCCCCGGGGTTCTATACCCTCAAAGGGTATTTCGGAGACACTTGCTAGGTCACCTTCTGGATACGGGGTGTGACAGCTTTAAAATGATCTGTATGTACTGAATTTTTTGTGTTCAACACCATAGGGTCTTTTATGTTTTTTTTTTTTTTCATTCCATATTTGTATTAATAAGTGGCAAGGATGCAAATAATGGTGTTTTGTTTGTATGCTTAACAGAAATATAAATTCGAAAATGTCAATGACTGAATTATCTTCTTTCTTTTCTCGAGTAAGATTGAATTATCTTATTACCATTTCAAATATTCATCTCATCAGAGTCCTATTTCCTACTATCTCGTCCCTAAATATTTGTAAAGTTTCACTTTTTTACATATCTTAAATTATTTATTAATTTCAGAAATCAATGTGTATTTATTCATATTTTTTCAGTCTTGTGTATAACTTTATTGTGCAACTAAGCACTAATAATAACCATTGTTTTAAAACCCGAACTAGTTGGATAGCCGATTGGCCTGCTGTGCAGTTTGAATTGACCCCCAAAACCAATGGGGGGAAAACGGGCTTCTTTTGTTGAACCCGAAAAAACCCGACGATCAGATTGTGTAACCCGGAAATTGGAAGGGGTTTCTTAGAACCGGACGGGTCTGATATTCTCTTTAAAAAAATAAAGGGAAAACACAGCTTATACAAAAATGAGAAACACCAAATATGACACTCTCGTCCTCAATTCAATCGAGGGCAAGTAGCTCTCTCAACTCTCTAGCAAAATTCATCAAATTCAAACTTTGTTTTTAATTGGTTATTCTAGTAGAGATTATTAATGTCTTGTTGGATTGCCTATTGTCACACCTTGTAACCTAGAGGTGACTTGGCAACGCCTCATTCATCGATGAGACACTGAACCCATAAAACTTATGATAACTTTAACTATTTTTTTTTTATTAATAACTTAATCCATGTCTTACATGATTCACAGAAAAGAAACAATACTTGCTCTCTAATTCACTTATAACATGCTAAGAACCAAATAAACGTCTAACATAGATACTACAAGTTCAATCTTAACTATTACATCAAAGATCATCTCAGAGTACTTCATCAAAGTCCTCGTCTCGAACCTCCTTATCAGTAGGATTTACTAAAGCATCTGCAAAATAGTAAAGAATGATCTACACTAGCCCAGTAAGGATCAAACACCCTTGGGATGAACCATCGTTTGACACACAAAATCGTTTACCCTTTCCCAAATCGTTTTCGTACGTTAACTTGACTTCAGACTCAAATCTTTAGAAAAATATATTCTAAAGAGGGTTGGAAAAGGTTTTAGATGCCAGATAGGCTTTAAAATGATTTAGAAAACATTATAAAAATTTACCAAAATGCCCCTCGGACGATAGCTCTGGACGAAGCATCGTCTGCACCCTTCGTCCGCCCATATAAACAAAGGTGCGGACGAAGCATTGTCCGAGCACATCGTCCGCATAAATTCCAGAAAACTCCTAGCATCGCCGCTGACGAAGTGCTTCGTCCGGGCCATTCGTTCGCGAAATTTCATAAGGTCCCAGTATCTCTACGGACGAAGGCCGCAGACGAATGCCAGGACAAAGCATCGTCCGCGGGACTTTAGAAATCACAATTTTCAGTACAAATTTTCAAAGAAAAACTCCATATCCGAAATCAAATATCCCATTTGTAAAACACGAGAGGGGGGGTGAATTGGACTTTAATCGATCTTGCAAACTATTTCCAATCTTTTCAATGCTAGTGAGAGTTTGAACAAGATGAACAAAAGCTAAAGCAAAACCCAACAACAAGACAAAGGATTTAGAGTGGTTCGATTCACTTAGAATCTACATCCACTACCTTGAGCCGCACCCAAGGATTTGCAACAACTTCACTAAGAAGATTTTACACTTGTGGCTAACTCACTAAGAGTTTTACAAACACAACCACAATACAAAAACTCACTAAGAGCTTGATTGCCCACACAAAGTAGGACTTAACAATTTGCCCACACAAAGTAGGACTTTTGCAACAATAACCCAATCACTTAGAAAGGGAATAAGAATGTTTAAAGAACAAGGTTGTTCACTCTTCTAAGTGAAAGATTAATACCTTTGAAGTACATCAATTTTCAGCTCTTTGAACATAGGAAACACACTCTTTGTCTTGCTTTTTGAAATAACACCTTTGAATGATTTAGATCATGGAAATGAAGTGTTTTTGCTTTGAAGGTGTTTAGACTTGATAAGAAATCAATCTATATTGTATATCCAAGTCTTAGAGTCATTCTCTAGCTTTGGAGTATTTATACATTTCAAAATAGGCTGAAAAACGACTCTATAACGGTCATATAACGGCTAGAAATCGCAGAGGTCCGAACAAAGGCTCGAATGACCGACCTTGAAGACCTCGGATGACCCTAAGTCACCTCAGTCGACCGAGATGGGCCTTAGGTCGACCGACCTTGGCTTGTCAGCTCTCTGTAAAATGTTCGGTTGATCTTTGAGAGATGTTGATTTTTCACACGTTTTGAAATCTATTGAAGTCTAAAAGGTTTTCTCAATATGTAACAAGTAAGAGAATTAGAAAACCGTTTTAAAAGACTTATACTTTGAAATCAAAGGCTTTTGAAATACGAACACATGTAAGGATCATTTTGAAACTTAGCCTTTTGAAAACGTGTTTATAAAAACATGCAAGACTTGAGTGTAGAGCTTATGTTCATGAAGAGCAATGGTTAGAGCTTATAAGATAACGACTTATAATGACAAAGCTAATCTAACCAAACCTAAGTCTTCAATCTTCAATCTTGAAAGATGAGCCTTGAATAATATGACTTTGAATCTTGATCATGGCTTGATTGAAGTACTTAGAGCTTCCAATATTAGTTCCGATATTCTATCACAAAGATATAAAACATTAGACACAACATCAAGTGTTTGTCCATTATAAAAAACCGAGTTCGTTCACCCTTAGGGCTTACACCATTTTCCAAAATTTAGATTTCCCAACTTAAAATCAAACAAACTTAGTACACTTTCAAACAACTTCACCCTCTTAAACGCTTAAAACCGGAGTTAATAAAACTTCACCCTCTTTTCCCGAAGAACCAATATAATGTTCCAATGACTAGAACTCAAAAACCAACTGATGGAATCGGATCTCCACCGTTCGGGATTGTAGTCTTAGATGTCTTCTATCTCCAGTTAAAATTTGAACCCGATCGGAGCACAAATGATCACTCTGCGGAAGTCCTAAGATCTCTATGCATGAACAACAGCCTAGGAGTTCTACTTTTTCTGTTCTTTCTCTCTTCTCTAAAAAAACTCCATATCGAACCATCCCCAATTCCCTCTCGAAACTTCATAACCTCTAATTCAACCAACTAACTAACTTTTATAGCATTTAAGTCCCTGAAAATCCTAACTTCCAACTCAAAAGTCATCACTACTGAAGTCCATCTTCTTACATAACATAAACAAAACACCTCTAGACCAAAGATAGAAAACAAATAACACAATTAAGGCAAAAATTATAATAGTCTAAAGCCAAAAAGTTACGGGTATTACACATATGATTCATGTTTATTATTTAACCTTGTGTGGAGATGTTATTTGATTATTTAGAGTTTTATTATAAGGACTTGTGAGTTGTGACTGAATTCTTGATTTTCTCTCTTATAAGACTTGAGAATTATTTTTAATTTTTAAACATATATTGTTCTTGCTTTGACTACGGAGGTTGGAGTGGTATTGATCTCTTCTTTGGGGTGAAAATCCTCTGTCCCCATTTGTGTGTGTCCCCGTGTCCCCAACCAATCAGAATTTACTATATAAATATTTGTTTCAATTATATATACACATGGTGAATTGTGATTGGTTGGGGACACGGGGACACACAAATGGGGACAGAGGATTTTTTGCCTCTTCTTTGTAGTTCAATGAAAGTTTCCCTCTTTTTTATTAATCAGTAAGTATATTCTATTTAAATTTTGTTGAATATTTCGTATGTAAATCAATTGTCATAGTATTCTGTTAATTTTCATATTTATATTGAGGGGTACTTTAGGTTTTGAGTTTGTGTATATCATATTAATTAGAAAATTTTATATTTATTTCATTTTAAATATTAATATAGTATATATTTATTTATAATATTTATGGCATCCCCAGGTCGATGATGGTCCACATACCGATCTCGACCAGGTGACCTATTACCTTTTCGGGTAGATGTCCGAGTTGAGATTCAAAACATTTGTACGATAGAAACATCTATACAATAATACTCTATGTAAGAATAACCTCCTTATAGTAATAAAAAATTTTGGTTCCAACTCGGGACCAGTTATAAATAAGAATAAACTATACATTGTAATATTCCATATTTTGTTAAGGATCATCATTAAGAAATTTACCTCCATATAGTAATAAAATAATATTAAATTTTAAATATATTTATATATCTATATAAAATAACAATTTAAACTTCTTTTAACCATTTTGCGAGACATTTTTGCTTCCAATCTGGGTCGGTTTCTTTCATTTTGCGCAACTCTACACGAATACTTTCCGTGATTTGAGTTCGTTTGTTTTTATGTGAAATGACTTGCTCGAAGTAGAAAATGTATGATTTGAAATGATAATGAAATGTATGATTATACTAGCATTTATATATGTATAATGAAAAAAAAACGAAAAGACATTTTAAAGATATAACATACACGAGTGAATATTTTAAATGCATACATGATGTACATACTTTGTTTTTACATTTTCTAGATATTTTATGTATATTAATGAATCTTCTAAATCTAATATACACAATGTACATGATGTACGTGCATATTTTTTATTTTTAAACTCATGAATATTATATATCTTTTTAAATTCATGTTTTTAAAATATTAAATGACACATTTTTAAGTATCATATAATATATATTAGTTATTTTTTTAAATTATAATTTTTATATGTAAGTCTCTATTTAAGAATAACCTCTATAGTAATATTTTTCTCCGGTCCCAAAAGTATTACTCGTATAAAAATTTTACTCGTAATAACTATCTAACCATAAATTATCGTATGTTTTCCTTCATAATAATTCTATTTCAATCATTTGATTAACCTTTTACAAAAAAGAAAACTTTCCTAAACAAATCTCCATCCAACATCCCAAAACGTTTAAGGGAACTTATTTCCATACGACACATCCTAATATGCTAGTGCTACGCAAATACTAAGCAAACAAAACAATACACAAGAGTAAAAATTGCTTCAAGTCAGAATACATTATTGGAAAAGGAAAAAAGAACGTTCAGTTTCCGCAGGGAAGTGGTGGATACAGTTGAATGTTAATAAAACACTGTCAAAAAAGCAAAGGAAATTCAAAAGAAACACAGAAAACTAGCCTTATCGATACAAAAGGGGGTAATGGCGTGTGGGGAGAAAAACACGCATGTCGCGCTGCATTAAATCATCAGGTGCTCCATATCAAACACAAGCATTCACAATCCGCCCCCCCACCCCCCTTTTAGCAACATCTTCACTTCAAAACTACAAAAACTATACTATCCCGCAATTTACCTGGGTTCTCTCTTTCTTGATGTGATCGACGCGCTCCCATCCAGAAGCCCTCATGAAATATTTTGCTTGAAGATCGCCCACAAACAAAATCATAATCATACAACAATTCTTTCTGACATCCCCGAGTTTTAGCCTAGCAAATCCTTAAAAAGGTTGGGATTCTGACCTGTTGGGGTCACTCCCAACTGCCTAACAAGTGCATCTCTCTCCAAAGTATCTTTAAGATTAGGTCCCTTGCTCGACTGCTGTGTTGTTTGTATACCATTCCTCTCGGCTGTAGTTGAAAACCCTGAAAGTTGATCTAGAGCTTTCGAACTTTGCTCGTTAGAGGTTGTTTCTCCATACAAGGACATAAAATCTGGTGCACTAGCACTACCTTGCCTGGAAATCAGAGTTGAAGGATTCTGGCCAAGGTCAAGAAGACCTTCCAACTGCTTGAAAGGATCCACGGATTGTGGAGCAGTAGACACGCCTGGTTCACCTAAATCGAGCAAGTCAGGGGGCGCCTGGACAACTTTGTCGGCAAGCGAGGATTCTGAAGAAGCACTCTTGACACCATGGGATTTCTCTGCTGCTTCACTGTGTCTCTTGGAAGACTTATGGCTAGCAGAAGACTGTCTTTTCTCAGATTTCGGTACGCCTCCAAAGAGTGAAGCAGCAAGTTTTTGTTTTTCTGCAGAAATTTCAGGTTGCTGTTTTCTAGAATCATATGAGAAATCACGTGCTTTTGGGTTTGAACTAGTCGCTGCTTCACGTTGAGATGTCCCGTTTTGAACCGTAGGGGTATCAGCATTAGAAGTTGATGAAGTAGAGTAACTTGGTCTACCCCACTTCTTTTGAACCCCATCAAGTTTTAACCTAAGTTCTGATGACCCAGTATCCGATAAGGATGACACTGGTGGAATAGCTTGGAAGCTTTCTGGATGATAAGAGGGCTCAGGTACAGGAACAAGTGCAGCTGATGTTGATGTTTGTGCGGTAGGGGTAGCAGTTTTGGATGGCATCACAGGTTTGGGAAGCTCATATGCCTCAAATCTTAGGGTATGTGCTGAGGCATCATGCGGTTCTTGGCTTCTGAAACTGTTTAGATCTACCATTCCACTACGCTCATTATCGGAAATATAAGGTTGTGCTCCCTTTTCCAATGACTGCTGAACATATTCATTGAGAAATGAAAGGTCTTTGTCAATCTGCAGAACAAAGAAACGAGCATCAACTACCTGTCAATCAAATAAACTACAGAACGAAGAGCAACAAGTAGCAAAAAGTTCTTCCCAAGATCTGACTGGAGAAAGGAGTGTAGAAAATTAATAACGTTAAACCCTTTTCTCTGGTGGTAAATGAACTATGGCATTATTATTTGTGTGAATGATTCCTATAAACAAATGGAACAAGTTATACTCCTTTTCCGCCTTATTAGTGCCTTAAATCAGAAAAAAACAGATATAACAAGGAAGACCTGCCCAGCTCAGAAAGGGGTTGTTCTTGATTCTTGTGCATTTTTTAAGCTGCTTTAGAAAAATCAATTTTAAGAAATTAAATGTATCATTTTTCTTTTGAACCACATTCATAAGCAGAAGTAAATTTTAAAAACAATTCCCAGGTGGTTGCTCAAGAGCAGCTTTTCAAATATCTTAAACAAAAATCATAAGTGCCAAAGCAATAGAAAACAGTTTAAACCAACATTTGCTTGGAATAAGCTGAAAGAAGAAATCTGAGGGAAAGAAGAAGAAAAAAACCAATCAGGCCCAATGTTGTGAAACTACACGAGGTATTTAGTAAGTAGAACTACCAAGCAAGAAAAAAATGTCCAAAACTTAACAAGTTGAGAAACATAAGTTGCCAACACTAAACAAGTGATACATCACGTAGATATCTAACAAGCAGAATTACTAATCAAGAAAAGGATTTACAAGACTCTATATTGTTTAAGATCCAAGATAGCAGTAACCTTTTTTTTTTAACATATAATATCCATTGAGACCTGAGTGACTTATACAGAGAAGACAGAGCATAACATAGAAAATAGCGACTGAAATTGGAAGAGTGCAGGTTTGACAGAAAACCGGTTAATAGTGAGAATTTAGTAATTGGCTCAACCTTTCTCATAGTAAATATGTCAAACTGAGTTTGGAAAGCATCCCCCCCCACCCCCCACCCAACAACAAAAGAAAATACTAAGAGAAAGCACAACATCAAATTAATGTAACTGAGACAATATTCAGATGCACAGAAGGATGCCCCGATTCAATATTCTAATAGGAACTACAGAGTTATCCAGGAAATATGCAACAATGAGATTATCAACAAAGGAATGACTCAACTACTAACAGAGAAGAAACTGATCAGAATTATGACATACCTCAATGTCTTCACAACTCGCATCACTTGGCATTATGGAGGCAGCAGCCTGAGCATCTAGGCCAAGAACTGCTTGGAGCTCATAAGCACGCTGCTGGAGATCTGTTGAGTGTGATGCTAACAATTCTTCAATGAGGGACTGGCACTGTAGCGAGCAAGGAATTAACCAATAAATACATCATTATCAATTGTCTACCAAAAGTAAAAGTTTGCCATGCCCCTTCAAAATGATCTAGTCCATAGTATTTCTTTTTCTTTTTTGCTTTATTCCTTTTTTTTTTTGCACCAGTACGCGGGAGGATAAGAGCTTCTTAGTTAATGTCGACCAATATCTGTCTGAAATCTAACATATCAAAATTTCATTCTAGACAACATAGGGAGCTAATTTACAAGACAGCCACCACCGGAACTTGAACATGCAACATTTTTTATTATCTGAGTATGCACTACTGTTCCTTTTTTCAATAAATGGTTGCTATTGATGATCAGACAACTAGTTGAAAGTATTGAAACATCTCCCTTTTTTTATTTCCTCCCCCCCCTCTTCTTCTTTTTTCTTTTTGGGGAGGAAACAATTTAGGAATTTCTTGAGAGTGAGAAAACTTCTTCAAGCACAAATCAAGAGTCGCAAAAGAACTGCCAGTCAGTCCATTTTGTATCTATCAAATCTATATACTTACAGACTCACACCAAATGCAAGAGCCTGAAGACAAAAATCAACCCATTGCAATTATATTTAATCATAAAAGGGAAGCACCAATTAGATTACAGAGACTGGCTCTCAGTTGACAGATGAGAGATCTACGAGCAGATACTTTTCAACTGATAGGTAGAAATTATTTGTACCGTCTTTTCATTCAGTTCCAAATCCACTAAAACCCTAATGATATAAATCAAGTTACAGAGACTACAACTATTTAAGTTGCCTATTCTTTTTATAAGTAAGATGACAAACCTCCTGGCATTCAGCTTCCTGGATAAGAAGAATGACATGTTATCGTTTCTAAAAAATGAAACTTATTACAGTAATTTACTAATCTCTTGCAAGTCCATATTAAAGCCATTTAACCATAATAATCAACAAACACACAGATATATGAATTAAAGTGGAATTGTGTGTACATTTAAACAATCTAATGTGCTACATAAACACTGGGGAGACCTCTATATAAATATCAAACCAGGCTCACATGTACTTAAATGCACAGTTTAAATATGGATATGTCAAATCAAACATATTATGTTGAACACATACCTCTGGAAGCATCTCCACTTTCCTCCCAGCTGCTATTTCAAATGAGTATAGTTTCATAAGGGCAGATATTGTATATGCCTTCAAAATAGAAGCAAGCTATGAGAACTCCAAATAGCTAAGAAACAATCCCTTATGAATGATTTTTGCTTGCAATTCAATTATTTCCATATAAACACATATCAGAGCGGAAGGATTTGACAACAGCTGTCATATGAAAACGCCTTTCCAAGTAGTTTTGACAACTGAATCTAAAGGGAACATTACAGTATGTCATCATATTCTCTGTGCAACAATTTAAATAAATTTGTCACATCATCTTCATCAATACAATATACTTACATTCATCGAAAATATAATATAATGCATTTACAGTATAGAAGCAAAGCTTCACTCTTCAAAATTGGTCAAGCCAATTAAATGAGAGAAATGGCTATTCTTTCTTAGGGTCAGTTTCTCAAGTTAAAAAAAATATACAATGCTCAAGAAAATAATTTTGTTGCATTTGAGAGCATGGGTTTGCATGAAATGCAATAACCATCCTCGTGTCTCAGTAGTCCCTACATATATACCCACAAGCAAAATCACTAGCACAGAACCATGAGTATGAATATGAACAAATCTGGACCAGAGACTCTAAGCTTTGGATTAAACATGGAAAACTCATTTTGAGGAGAAATAAAGTAGTATTGGTACATGAAACACGTTTTCAAAGATTGCACAATGCTAATGAAATAGAAATTCAAATTAATTTCCAGATTCTGAATGTTAAATATGAGAAGGGTCGAGACAAAAGAGAGGGCATTTTGATATTTTTCCTCTAAGCATGAATATATACAAAGAATCAGATCTAAAGTTTGACTATCAAATAAGTGCCAATGGAAAGAATATTTTATTAACTTCATGAAAACTTATCAAATAGAAAACCAAAACAAATCCTAAAAACTGCCAAAGCTATGTGTTGCAGCCCAATCAATTATGTTATGCCATAAAACATAATTATACCAACCTTTCAGTATAGACCTTATAGTTTTTCTTCTTTTCAGATAAAAACAGAAGTTACATATCTTCACATCACCAAAATAAATCACGGAACACAAACCACGCATCATAAATATATTTGGTCCTTATCTTTTGAATTTAGATCCAAACTGAACGTTTGTAAGATATGTCCAGATTCTCATTCAGATTTCTAGAAATTCAAAAGTTCAAAAGTGAATTAATTCTTGGAAAGTTTTAAATGATACTATAGTCCCAAACATGGCAATTAATGGCTTATACCTTTACAGTGTCATCAGTTGAATAAGCCTCAGCCACATCACAGAGTTTCCCGGTTATATATGAAGCAGAAAACTTTCCATCAACAGTTCCATATTCTCCCAAGACCCAGCAAATAACCTGCGAGTCAAATTAGCAAATGAATATTAAAATAGGAGGTGCACCTACAATACGGTTACAGATATCACTGCTGCTTGCAAAATGTTTTGCACAGCTCAAACCCAAGCCACGATCATCAAAAAAATTATCTTCAAATAACTCGGTAGGTCAAAAAAATAAAAAGAAAAAGAAAAAATAAACCCTCTGGTTAAGCACGTCGAGCTTAAGCTAGCTATACACTGTTATTGCACATGCATACGTTTTTCCTTCGTCTAAATGCATTAGTATGCATAAATTTGTGTTCTTATAGTATGAACTCAGTTATAAAATCTTTGAGAGTCCAAGACAAGTGTAAACAAGGCAAATTCAAAATATAGATATGTAAGGTAAGTCAAGTTGAGCACAATACAGATATTTCACAAGCTTAATCATTTCAAACATTTTAAGTCAAGCTTCTACGATTAAGAGTAAAACTCATCTGAGGTTGTTTGGATCCCAAACTACAGCACATAGTTCGAATCAGTATATATCTCAAAAGATGGCAGAAAGTTGAAAGTTAAAAGCTGAATGTTGCAGAACATACTTGGAGAAAGGCAGACGGAAGCTTTGGCTCTCCAACTATACGCACATATGACTCCACCTGCACCAAAAGGACAAAGTCTATTTTTAAATTGGAAAATTTTGCTCTTTTAATGTGGAAAATAATGAATAGTCGACATTTTGGTTGCTATGCACCAATTATCTACAGCACTAAATATAGAATGACAACATCTTCATTCAATAAACAAAAGTCATTAACACATTATCTACAGTTCAGAAATCAGGTTTCAGTATCACAAAACCAGATGTAAGCATCCAGAAATACTCTAAAATTGTAAAACAGAAGTACTACCCGTGCACAGAAAATTACAAGTAGGGCTCCTGAATGCTATTAAACATTCCTCCTCCTATGATACTCACTCCGTTTCATAATATAAATCGTTTTAGACTTATGCACGTAGACCAATATTGTTGAAAGCAAGGTGTTTCTTCATTGAAGTACCTAAACTACCCTCTCTCTCCTTTTTCCCTCAATATCCCAAAGCATTCCATATTACTAGAAGAGTAAATCGGGGGTAGTATTAGAAAAGGAGGCATTAAATTGTCATATATATCAGCAAAATGATTTACATTATGGGAAACTCCTTCCCCCTAAAACGACTTGTATTATTAAACGGAGGGAGTAGAATCACTAGGTCATTAGACAGCACATCAAGTCACAGAAATCTAGTTAACCAAAGTTATTAAATATATTAGAATATATAATAGGACTGGTGAAACCATAAATGAATGTTTCATCAAAACATATATTACCCCAAATGAATGCATTTATAAATACTTTTTGCTTAACAATCCAAACCGAGGTGCTATAGTTACGAAATTGATCATTGTATGTGACAGGCATCTTTTGTCAACTACCCACTGGACCATTGCCCTTCCTATTGTGGTTTTCTACCTTTTATCCATGTGTTTCCGTATTGCAGATTTGCTAATCGACTTGTTTAGAAACCAATTTTCTATTGCATAGACAATTAAAACTTCAACAGGTACATCAATGAACAAGGGATTCAACCACTAAACATCAGGGAAGGAATAATAAGGGAACTACTGTAAGTAGCACTATTGAAAGGAGACATTAACGGGGAAGATGAACAAACTTTCAGAAACTTTAAGGAGTAGAAAGGGAGTTAGTAGAAGTGCACATACAGGGTTCACCCTCCAAGTACAGTTACCTTTAAAAAGATAGCAATTGATATAGTTAATTAGTCCATTTAACCAGTAGTAATGATGAGGACAATAACAGGCAAGGATTAAGGAAATTCCGCACAAGCACTCCACAACCAATTGCAAGCATTGGACGTTATGGTCCGGGAATTACTAGTAAGGAAACTCTAGTCTTAACTCATTTCTAGTGTGGCTAATCTTGTAATTTTCTCAACTGCAGTAGTTTTGTGGAGTCTGTGAGGTGATTATTTTACCCCAAAGGTTATATATTATACGTAATTTAAGAGTCTGTTATGCTTCAGTTTGAATAAACTGCCTCCTTTAAAGCAGTTATAATACTCGAACTTTATGATCCTTTGTTAACAATAAAAATGCTGGGATTTTTCAGTAATTCTGGTAGCCTGACACAATCAGACCTTAGGTGAGACACCTATAGATACTAGGTATATCTTCTAGGGTTTCTCTCCATCTAGGGACGATGCTTTCTCTCTTACTCTCTTCTTTCTGTTTCCTTCTACTGTATTTAGAATAAATGACAGCATTGTTTTGATCAAAAGTAACTACCAGAATCCTTATAGTATCTTTCCACAAAGTTTGAGCTTATCCTCCCTCAAGTTTATACTCCTCCCTCTTGATTCTAGTTTTTAATGGTATCAAGGAAAACACAGCTTTAACTCCAGAAATTACTGGAGAAATGGTAAAAGCTCAAACTTTCTGCCCTTGCCTTGAAATAAGAGCCAAGGAAAAGCCAACAAACAACTACAATGGCAAGAGCCTTGTACCCAAAGTATTCCTTTGACCATGCGAAAGTAATAAGTTTATCTAAATTCTTAGATCTCCTAACATGGTTCTCCCTCAGAAGTCAGAATCATGATTTATATAAAGTACCAGAATCCGCAAATGTGATTCTCTCTTGTTATCCTTGTTATCATGATTTATAAAAGCAGAATCCCTGATGCATATTGAAACCTTTGAACCAACCGACCAAGTATCAAATGTCCTAGTTCTCCAAATTTAGAATTAGAATTCAACAAAGAACTAAAGGTAAAGAAAAATAACTCTGGCAAAGCCCAGATTATAAAACTAACACACAGTGAAAAGGTCAGAACCAAAACAAGCTTAAGAAGAAAACATACTGCAGAAGATCTTAGCTGACTGTCTGCAGTATCATTATCCTCGCCGAATCCCTCTGCAATCAACCGCATCAAGTTATGTGCAACTTTAACATTAACCAGATCCCCTGCATGCTCAAAGACTTTGTTCATGGTCTGTAGAGTAAATACAATAAGGTAAGTCGGTGCTTGCAGGAATAACTTTAATAGAGTGGTCAGCATGTGATATAGAAACAAACTTATTTCAATGACCTGGATAAACCACTGATTGCTTGGTGCAAATTGTTCAGCAAGTTCAACACATCTGGATGCGATTTCTGTTTTGTAATGATTATCGTTAATGCTTATCATGTATTCAATCATACGATCCACAATTACTTCCACATTGGATGACTTGGTCATTTTATATAGCAGCTCGAATGTCTTCCGCTTAAGGGTGTCATCAGGGTCCTGTAACAAATGCACGTCAGGTATTGTATTTAAGACCCAATGTGTACTGTTCATACTTCAATTAGTTTGAGTAGTGATAAAATTTTATGCAGGAATGCTCTAAGTTTGATATTGCAAAACGATTACATAAAGAAAACTAGCAAGTATGAAGAAACACTATCAAGTGACACCAAAAACTGATCAAGAAACATACAAAATCACAATAAAGGACTTATTTTTAATAGTTCCGAAAGTATTTTGGGGGTTGACAAGGTCCCATTTCACCACCTCACTATGACTGAGACATTATTTAGTGTAACACGGGCATAGTGGAGGAAACCACCTTTCTAGCAAATGAGTTTACAAATAATTAACATTTTGATAAATCTATGAACTTGATACAACAGTTTATCTAAGAACCTGAAACATACAAATAATAACAGACAAGTTACACACAATATGAGATTCATAAAATTACACTCTATGCAGAAAATGGGTACTGTTGTTTGGATTACTTCTGGTTCAATTTGTCCAAGTGTTAATCATAAACAATTGAAATTCTACACGCTAGCAAAGCAAAACAAAGAACCATTAAATTTTATGCAGAAAATGGTTGTGTGGTTTGGTTTACTTCTGGATCAGTTTGGCCAACCTTACTCATGGACAATTAGAAATTCTGGACATTAGCAAAGCAAATCAAAGAAGCTAAACTTATTTGCTGAAAGTAAATTATAATCTTCTTTTTTAGTTCAAAGGCAGCTTTAAGGAATCCTCATTTCCTTCTTTAATTTCAGATCAAGAAACGCTCCTTTATAAGAAACCAGATTCCAAAACAACTTTGTTCATCCAAGTTTCTTTTATACTACTTTTGAGCTCTGGAAAACTTTTCCAGAGACCACTTCTTAGCAGAAAAGCTAAAAAGAAACCAGAACCGACCCAGAAAAGGGAGAGGCTAGTAAGCCATAAAGCCAGAATCAACAAGATTGTTATCAAAGAAGATACATTATTTTGTGAAAAATTCAAAAACTAGAACAATTTACCTCTAGACAATCAATAACAGCCAGTTGATGTTGTTCAGCGATATCTGGACTCAACTTTATCAATTTACCAAGAGCATCAATACCCAGATATTTCAGATTGTGACTATCACTCTGCGAATTTCAGGATGCAGAAATCAAAACACACGAGCTAATTTAATAAATAAGACAATGAGAAGAGGCAACTTAACAAATAAACGACCAACCTTCAAAAATTTGGAAATCGCGTCAGCTGCATATTCCTAATAGTTTCGGGTTGGGATGTATAGAGGCAATACAGCATATGCTCTCATAAAGAATAGCATTCCCGATATTACTTGTCGAATCACACTTTTTCATTATGTCGCCTATAATAGTATACATTTGCTCGCTGGCCTTCTTATCACCACTACCCAATAGAGCCAGAATCTTTAATAACTTGATCTGCATGATAAGAGAATTAACACAGGAAAGGAACACAATCAAGAAACCAAATATGGAAGGGTAAAAAACCAGAATAAATGCATTCTAAATATATAATCCGGGAAGATAGTGGGAAGAAATAACCAGAGAGGGGACTTCCCCAGCAACGGGCTTATGTAACTTGCACAACAAACAAAAGAGCTGGGAAAATAACATGATGCGACACATACGCAGACATTAGACCTTTTTCTCATAGATGCATTACATTCTCATGAATTAACTTCTGAGGAATACCTTCTTGTACTCTTTCATGTCCCTTACATTCAAACTCTCATTATCAATACATTTTCCTTTTCAAGTTATTACTCCTACTCATTACGTGCATAAAGCTTTAGTTTCAACTTTAAAGCACGGGAAAACAACCGAATTTCTTCTTCTTGGTATGAAAACAGCAGTGCCAATTTGCCAATGTTCAAAAAATCTTCCGGTGGATAAGCTTTCTCCCTTGAATAAGTTTCATTATTTGACAGGTACCCAGAAAGCCCAGTAAAAGAATTCTGAAAAGGCCAGTACTATCTATAATCCATAATTAGATTATAAAAATCACTGAACCTGATTTTCTGGTTCAGTTGAGCTCTGCATTATTTAAGTGACTTTATCTTCTTTCCTCTTCTTTTCCCCAATTCCATTTTATCCTTCTCCGTTCGAGATTATTTTCCCGCAATGGGGTTGGAGATTGGAGGTTATTTGATGAAAGCTTAGTTTTAAAAGGCGCGAGGCGCACTGAGGCGATGAGGTTCCACGGCGACGAGGCACACGTTTGAGGCGCACTTTTTTTTTGCAAAAAATACTTATTAAATTTACATAATATTTTGTAATAGAAACATGATTTCAATATTATAAATACTAAATAAAAGCATATATTTAATACTAACTCCCTATTTGTCCACAAAAAGATCTAAGCAAAAGATTTTAAAAAACAATGTTTTAAAATAATAATAAAAAAAACTCAAATATGCACCCATTTTCTAAAAGTCCACAGCCATACTCATTCATACAAATTGCTTGACTGATGACTTCTAACCAAAAAGTTGCATATATATATATATATATATATATATATATATATATATATATATATATATATATATATATATATATATATAAGGAGATTAAGTCTTGTGAGTCTATAGATATTTATCCAAAAAAAACAGAAATTTAAAAAAATGCAGGGATTAAAAAAAGCAGATGTCGTCAGTACCCGAGTGCACAAAGCTCCCACATTAACGAGAGATTAAAAAAAATACAAAAGAAGACAGAAGGACAGAAGAGAGACAGTGAAAAAAAAACAGAAACTGAAGGAGAAAAAAAAATCAAAAAGTAATGGAGAAAAAAAACCCAGAGAAACGGCAGAGGTCTGAAGAAGGAGAGACGAAGAAGGAAGAAGAAGACGGAAGAAGAGAAACACAGGGTGTTGTTAAGGCTCACGCCTCGGGCTCCGAGGCTCGAGGGATGTCGCCTCAAAATCTCGAGCGCGTGCCTTGAAGAAAAGGCTCCGAGCGAAGTAATTAATCTGATTCTAATTAATGGTTGCTTGGAGAGTTAGAAAATGATGAGTGAGTATTTGAAGATTCCGATTTAACAAACCTTTCAACAACGCCTCCTCACTACATCAAGTCATATTGTTGCTCTTCAATCCACCTTGATCAGAAAACACTTAACGACTTACTCTTTGTTAAGTACACATGGAAGGATGAGATAAACCCTATCTCGTTGAACAATATTGATGATTGTTATGATTGGTTAGTTGGAGAATTAGAAAATGAGGATTTGGTGTTTGATGATTCAGATTTTCCTTGGTCTGAGGTTTCTGGGGCAGCTACAGTAAATGAACCACTCTACCCATCTAGGCCAAGAGGAGCTAGTACTTCTCATTTTCAACCTTCACCTCCTAATTGGAGACCATCATCTTCTTCATTTGTCAATAGTTTTGATGAGAATAATGAAGATGAGGAAAAAGAAGATTCTTCCTTGGATAAAGAGAATCAAGTCGAAGACATTGATCTTGAAGATGATTCTGATGATTAGGGGAATTAGCTTTTTATATTTGTTTTGCTTTATCTAATAATGTTTTTTGTTTTGGAGGGAACTCTATATTATTATGGTTATTTATTATTATGTTTTACCTAAATTTGCATGCTATTAATACATCTATAATAATATTTATTCAAGTTGCGCTTTTTTTCGAAAGGCGTTCGCCTTTTTTGGGGCCTTGCGCCTTAAGGCTCCAAGCCCCCTTAGCGCGCCTCCACGCCTTGACAACACTGGAGAAACGTGCTTGTAGTCCATGAACGGCAAGAGAAGATAAGGTTTTTTTTATTAGGTCAATACAAGGGGAATATTCCCATGCGCCTCAACCCAAAAAAAGCGTCGCCTCTATCCGCCTCGCGCCTAAGCGCACGTCTCACAGACACTGCCTCGCCTCAGCCGTCGGATGCGATCTCTTCATTGCCCACTGGGCTCGCGCCCCTTTTTAAAACCCATAATGAAAGAGAACTAAAAATATGATAAGATGCTTGAACTGAAATTTTAGTGTGTTAATCAACATAGAGTTTCTTTTCCCCTTTCTTGCATAATATCCTAGCATAACAAGCAGGCCGCGTAAAAAAAAGGAAAAAAAATCTTGTACTTATTAAGATATTAAATTCTACTAGTAAATGCACACGAGATACATAAAAATAAGTTTGTTCTAACAATTTCAAAATGCGCATAAATGTGGTCAAATTTAGAGAGAATCTTACAACACTGCCCCTATACTGTCACGCTAGCTACAGAATCATACCCTCAAATCAAAAAGCTAAAAAGCATCAGAGAAGGCAAACTAGAGAACCATTTTGATCTATGTGCCCATTCTTCTTTCATTCAGCATCCGAGCATTTATGAGCACTGATTATCAAGCACAAAAAAAATTCCATGCCAGTCAAGCATTTACCAAGCTGAGTTATTATGGTGTACAAGATTTAATGTCGTCCCTTCGTGGGTATTTATCTGCCAAGATACATGTAATAGTTGTCATCTTTTATCCAGTGGCATTATTGCAGCAAAAGTTCATCCATTTACATAAAAAAAAAAACTCCATCTTTGATTTTGTACTTCTGAACAGAATGCACGCATGTCAATTCATGTTTGCATTAAAACACACACACACACACACACACATATATATATACATATATATATATATATATATATATATATATATATATATATATATATATATATATATATATATATATATATCAAGTGTTCCTTTCCCCCCACAAAGTTGGTGCAAATACGGCCAAGACATTGACAAACAATGCTCTATGTTTCTCCTGTGAACCTACAAAGAATATTTGCATGTGTGGACAATGAAACAAATAACCTTATATGTGCACAAACAAGCTTGAATAAACATGAACATTACAACTATAGGCCTACAACAGTTAACTCAGATATTGAGCAGTGAGACAAATGGGAAAGCTAAGCATTTAGCGAAGGAGAAAAACACACAACAGTAAGGGAAACAGAAAATTCCCTATATCCGAATGCACAACAGTGATTATCGTTGAAAAGCTTGTTTGCTGGAAAAAAATTCCTAGTAGTCAGTGGTTTTATTTAGATGTGTACCCATCCAACCAATGCCACTCGCATTAATGCAGACAGAAAATTAGTAAAATTTCTCGTGCTCTCCTGCTTCCAACACTCCCACCACATAAAAAAGTTGTACCCAGTGCACAAGGCTCCCGCATCAGCAGCCCATCACATCCAAGCTTTAAAAGCACAATGACTAATAACATTGAACTCTATTTTTCACTTGAAACTTCAACAACAAAAAATTTAATAAAGTAAACCAATTATATGTAAACAAGAAGCTTTAAGTAAAAAGTGATGGTATAAAGCTGTACTCAGGGGTAGGTAAGCTTACCTGAATGAATGGAGCTGGCATCTGATGATAATCATAACTCTTTGGTAGCCTGCGTTCAGCTACTTGTTTGAGAACGCTTACAAAGCTAGCAACTAAATCTTTGTAGGAATTAACATCAATTGTTATAAGATCAAATAGAGGGCAAAGGGTTGCACCCATGACTCGGGATCATTATCGCATAGCTTCTGCAATATTTACAAGTCATCAACAGATGTTAAGCATGCTTATGCATGTTTTACTTGTCAAAAACAGGGACTATTTAATTCTGGAATGCAAGTCCATCAGTAGAAAATACATAGACAGAATATCAAATATCAGCCAGATAATTTGCACATGTTCAAATCATAGAAACCTAGAAATCGCATTTTCAAGAATCATCTAAAATGTTCAAGGCCAAACAAATAAAAATAAAAATAAAAACCTCAGATACTATAATGAAAATGAGTTGTGGATAAGTTATAAGTATTCTCCTCATTCAATATAAACAGGAAAGTTACGTGTTCAGACAAAAAGAAGCCAAACTTGCCGAAACGTAGTATGCACAAGATTAGAATTCCCTGTATCATATCAACTTGAAATAGGACGCCCTCTCCACCTTACAGAAAATTATTTCTTTTCCCCAGAGAGATAAAATTATTATAAACTAATTTATATTAGAAACTAATTTATATATCATTTTTGTTATCCTACTGCTTTGCATTCTCTAACAAATACTCCCTCCGTCCCAAATTATCTCTTCATATTTCCTTTTTAATATGTCCCAAATTATTTGTCCACTTTCTAAATAAAAGATTCATTAATGGTCAGTTTTTCAATCCCACCACTTACATTAAATGTTGGAGAGAGAATAATATAGAGAAGATAATATATAATTAAATTGGGACTAAAATTAGATAGGGTCATGTTTGACATTGTATCATATCTCACTATAGAATTTGATGAAACCTTAATTCCCGTATAAAACACAAAGTGGACGAGATAATTTAGGAGGGGGAGTACCTTAATAAGTACAAAAGGATAAATATTCCATCATCACATAGACAACATGTGACTAGTTTAATCTTCTAATTCCAAAGATTTTCCACTTACTGAACCTTGCGTTGACCTTTCACTTAAATGAACTAAACGGCCAAGAAAAGTAGTAATTTTCATAAGAAATCAGTTGAGGCTTCATACTTGATACTATGCACTTCAAAAGCTACATGATAGAATGTATTTTCTTCGCCTTTTCTTATCGTATAAACAATCTAAATGCAGGTAACAGAACATTAATTCTTCGTATAAATTCAATGCTGAATTCAAATTACAATCAAGATCATAACTTTAAGAAAAAACCAGTGTTCAAATACAAACATAAGAACTTCAAAACTATAACAGCACCTTAAAGGAGGTGATTGACAGACGGCGACTTGATATTATATAATTAACTCAACAGCCAACAAAAGTAGTCATTTTTCATAAGCAATCAATGGAGGCTTCACACTTGATAATTAGCACTTCAAAAGGCAGATTATTGAACTTCTTTTCTACGCCTTTTTATCGTATAAACAATCTAAATTCTATAAATTCAGTTTAAGAGATTAAAATTACAATCAAGAACACAACTTTCATGTATAAAAGAATTGCAAAACGAATTGCACCTTCCGGAAATTAGAGAGGAGGTGATTGACCGAATACGGGGACTTGTGATAAAACCGGTGCAAGGCCATAACAGCCTTTTTTCTAACAGCCTCTTTTTGATGCCCTAACAAGTCCACAACCTGAGGCAACACAGCCGGAATAGTCTCCTCATTAATCAATCTACAAACCGCATTCAAGGCGGCGCAAACCACCAAATAATTATCTGATTTCAAGTCTTTCTGTATAGTATTCACAATCAAAATTATCAAATCATGATCCTCATTCAAAAACTGCGTCACGGCCAAATAACCAGTCCTTTTCAAGTGAATATTATCATCATGAGTCATCTTCACAGCATGTATATATCCAAAAGATGCGTCATGTCCAAGCATTTCGACATATACCAGGCGAATAATATACTCTTTCATCTTCCTTTTAGGTATATCCGGTTCCGAAATTCGTCGTTTTAGGGTTTCGATTTCGTGTAAAACGATTCGGTCTTCTTCGGCTTTGGATCTGGCTTCGCCAATTGATTTTATCAAGTCAAGGAATTCCTTGGACTGACCAAACCCACCTTGGGAGCCCATTGCGAGCTCCCGCCCGAACGTCTTTAGCTGCTCCAGCTTTTCTGAGACTCTTCTTTACCCCAAATTGTATTGGATTTTTTCTCCGGTGATCGGAATTCCGGCCCGATTATTTCAATTTGATCTGCAATTCGGGCCGGGAAAAAGGAGAATTTGGGGAAGATCTAGAGAGAGAAAGATAAAAAGGGGAATGAGTAGTAAGAAAGGATTTTAAGGAATTGTGTGTTGTGCGTGTTTTGATTGAGAAATTAACGAGGAGAAGAAGAACAGTAAATACAGTATTGCTATGAAAATAAGGAACACGTGGGAGGAGAACCCTATAAGACTTTTTTATTATTTTCTTGACAAATTGGTCATTATTATCCCTAAATAATTTATTACTTATGTGTAAAGTCCCAAAAATATTTTTTTTAGACATTAAAATCCTTAAAGCAATTTATAATTGGTATCTAAGGTCCCCTGTCAGTCCAAAAAAAATTGTTATTCAACTGTGAGATAAAAAAAAATTATTGGGTCAAAGGTAAAAGCTATCGGGGTATTGTTGGTATAATACACGAATAAGAGTATTTTTATCTCAATTGGATACCCATAAACACCCTGAAAAACATAAACATATGACAAAAGACATGATGAATTAGTCTAATATAATCATAAAAGCACAAGGTGTGAACATCGTCATTCAAAGGAGGAAAGATTCCAATTAATTCACCAAGGTTTTAAAGCAAAAGAGCAGCACAATTTGAATACTCGATCGGAAGTCATCACCCTAAACTAAATAAGGGCTTGCTACAATTACAAAAATGGACCTAGCATAATATAGGAAGTTACCAATTGCAGAAATTACCAATAGGAAAATCACACTAAAGATGAAATCTGATAATAGAAAAATCTCACATTCCAGTGGAATACTTCAGTATGTCATTTAGATTCATGGTTGAGAGTAAAGATTGAGAGATAGTAGAGAAGGAATGAGAGAGAAGTGTTGGGGGCGGGGTGGTTGAAGAAGAAGAGAGGCCGGAGTGGTAGGGGTGGTGGAAGAAGAAGAGAGTTTGGGTAGGGATTTTGTAATGTAATATACCACAAATACCCCTTAAATTATGTGAGTTGACTCGATTTTTCTTTTCCAATTTTAGTTGACCTGTTACTTTTTGGACGGAAATACCTTATATACCAATTGTAAATTGTTTAGAGATTTTATTGTCCATAATTAATTTTTAAGGACCATACGCCTGACTATAAATTATTTAGGGATAAAAATCACCGATTTGCCAATTTTCTTCTTGAGCCGTTATTCGTTCGTGTGAATGACATATTTTGAACTTAACCTATTTCTACTTTTAGGATTTTAAACTTAAACCTTTTTTTTTTTACCCTATATGGATTTCAACAATTTACAGGTGTCCGATATAGAAAAAGTTCAAAATTCCGAACAAAAAAGGTCACATGACTGAAACGTGTTGCTTTAGTTGGGGTAATAATGTCCGCACAAGGAAAAAAACATGAAACCCTATCCGACCCATATTTACAAAAGAGTTAATGGCTCTAAATGGACGTTAACAATTTTTTCTTTTCTCTTTTTAGACATAAACATTGTTTTTTTACATTTATGTACGTAAACAATTTACAAGAAGCCCGGTATAGAAAAAGTAGTAGATTCCATTAAAAATGGTCACGTGCCGACGACATGCCGTTGAGGGTAGGGGTAAAATTGTCTATCAAAAATATTTTTTTTAGTGAATAACCTTATTTTGGACACCAACCATTTTATTTTTCTCTTTTTAGACAAAAACTTTTTTTGTCTGTACATTTATAACCATAAACAATTTCCGGACTTCTATAATTAGAAATTTCCGAAGACACAAATTTGGGACAATGTCAAGCTAAAGTCGATTTAGAGTAAGAAAGAATAAAGAATATAAATGTAACTCGGTAAATGTTTGTGGCAAAGATGGAAATAATTATTATTAAATGTTTGTGGCGAGGAGTTGGATTAATTAGCGGTCTACAGGTTATTTTGTTGGAGTTTATATTTTATATAGGTGCTCAATTAGATTGGGCAGGCTCAATTATATCGGGCGTTCAATTGGATTTGGCAGAACCGGACCTGGTCGATCGAACCGTTTGTCACTTCGGTCGGCCGAGAACCATTTCTCTGATCTACCGAACCAATTGGACCAAGTCAAAACCGGTAAAGACATGTGTTAGGGTGTGTGTGTGTGTGTGTGTGTGTGTGTGTGTGTGTGTGTGTGTGTGGAGTAGTGGTGAGAGAAAAGTGTGAGTATGGAGTTAGTGGGTGGTTCCACTAACACCACATGATGAATTGTCCATCACTCTCACAATTCACTCACAATTCATGCCACGCTCATTCTAGACAAGAGAAAGAAGAAAAATATTCTCTGAATTTTCTATCTCTAAAACACACTCTCAAGAACACAAAAGAGAAAGAAAACTTGTTTTTCTTGTATTTATTTTACGGGTTTTGTTTTCACATATCTATATGAACGAAGCTCCTGAAGATCATCTTCAACGTTCACTCGTGACTAGCATCACAGGCTCGACGAACAAGCTCTAGGTGGATCGTGTGGATACTGGTAGAGACGGTGGTCCAACAGCTGTCGTTGGTGATTCAAAGTAGCAGAATCAGGGCTCTTTTGATTAGATCGAAAAGGTAAAATTTATATTCACAAGGTATTGGTACTCTCTCGTGAAAAGATCCTGTAATGTAACGAAATCCCAAGGTATTGGTACTCTCTCGTGAAAAGATCCTGTAATGTAACGAAATCCCATTTTATTTCCACTCCTATTTTGTGGGGATTCCGAATTTCTTCCTTTCAGTGGTATCAAAGCCTATCATGAGAACCCAACTACTTTGATTATGTGTTATCATGATTTAGTAGTTGGATAATGCATGACATTGGATGTTTTTACCTTTGTACAGCCTCTGGAAGTCGTTTAAGTGTTAAACGAATTGTTGATTCGTGATTTTTGTTGTTTTCTGAAAAAAATTCTGTCGACCGGAAGGGGTTTTCAGCAAACCGAACATGTTCTGGAAAATGAGATTTTTCTACTTCTTAGAATTCGGACGATTGGAGAGCAATCCCAGTCGACCGAAGCTAGTCTGTTTTTTGGACCGGTCGATCAGAAGTGTTCTTAGGCGACAGAGATGGACTAATTTTACACTATTTTTGTTACTACCTTTATCCCGGTCAACCGGTCTATGGCCTGGGTCGACCAAACAGAGGCAGTCAGTGTGTATTTGCGATTTTCAGCATGATTGTCATGTTATTTGAGCATGGTGCATAGTAATAGCCAAAGACCCAAGTAATTTTATTATAATACAGCTTGTGTGTCGTCTCTTATCTCTTTATTCTTGTTGTAATTTAAATCTCGAATGTAACTCGAGAATTCTTTCCTATTATGTAAAAGTATAAAATATTATTTTATATTTTACATATGTAACAAGTGATGAAGAAATGTGTCCATCAGATGGATGAAATCACAAGGAGGCAGAAGATAATAGATAGGATTTATTGTTTTTCACCTTAGATTGACTTAGGATTTTCTGTTGGCTCGAAAAATCCGAATAAGGGGCTATTACTATGTCGCGTTATTTACTGATTTATGCAGTTCACATGTGATGCTTATTGCATGATTTACTCCTTTTATAGCATGTGATTCAGACGTATAATCAGATTTACACTGTTTGGTGAGACATTTAAAATCCCTCAAATTTTGTATATTAAGTCGATGCCTTCCAAGATTGGCCCTCATCAAGGCCTAGATCGACAGTAGTGTGAACTTCCAAGTGGAATAAGCGCATGTCTATCCGGGTGAGGCGCGAAAGATAAGTTAGTGATATCCGCTGGTACAATCTTGTGTTATACTTAAGCGGATTACCTCAATAGTTGAGAATCTGGCGGCAAAAGGGTTGAGATGTGCATTTATGCATTGAGGGTAATTGTTACCTATTTAACCAATCAAGAGTCACATAATTGATGTGATGAGTAAATATTGCTTACCTAAATGACTGTTCTTGAGTATAGTAGCCAAAAGCGCCTTGAGAATGGTGATATATGGATCTTGGTCTACTAGAAAGTTTTGAACTTTCCTAATCAATACTTGAGGGTTAATGATTTTAAATAAAGTATCATTAAATAAAGTCCTATTAATTATTTTAAAATATGACAACTAAAACTTTGCAAACTCTTCTCTATAGATATAATGACAAATGCAATCGCTGAATCAAACTCTCTATCATTGTGATCCGTCCTTGAGAAGGACAAAATTGAAGGAGGAAACTTCCTTGAATGGTACAGGAACTTGTGAGTCGTTCTCAAGCACGAGAAAAAGTTGTATGTTCTCGAAAATCCTTTTCCTGAACAACCAGCTACTGGCTCACAGCTCGGCCCATTTGAAAGAAATGCTTATCGTAAGCACTTAGATGACGCATTAGATGTCTCAAGTTTATGTTGGTGACCATGAACTCTGAGCTTCAAAAGCAACACGAGAAAATGGGAGCCTTTTACACGATTAATCATCTAAGGCAACTCTTTTAGGGTCAAGCTCGTCAGGAGAGATTCGATGTGTCAAAGTCTCCGTTTCAGTGCAAAATGGCAGAGGGAACATCAGTCGGAACTCACGTTCTGAAGATGATAAGCTATATTGTTAGACCTAGAGTCACCGGTTTATAACATAAATACAAAGAGGATAAATACTAAAGAGTCTAATCCTACATACCTCTGGCATTGTCGTTTAGGCCATATAAACGAGAACCACATTTCCAAACTCCATACAGATGAATTGTTGGAATCATTTGATTTTGAATCATGTGATACATGCGAACCTTGTTTAATGGGTAAGATGCCTGCTTCTCCTTTTACTAGAATTGGAGAACGGGCAAAGGATTTGTTGGTACTAATACATAGTGATGTATGTGGTCCATTCAATATCCATGCAAGAGGTGGTTATCTAGATTTCATTACTTTTACTGACGATTTCAGTCGTTTTGGATACGTATTTCTTATGAAATACAAGTCCCGAATCCTTTGAAAAGTTCAAAGAGTATAAGAATGAAGTAGAAAACCAGCTAGCAAAAGTATTAAGATGCTTCGATCCGATCCAAAGTGGGGAATACTTAAGCCTAGAATTTTGTGACTATCTAAAGAGTTGTGGAATTGTTTCACAACTTTCTCCATTAGCTACTCCTCAATGGAATGGTGTATCCGAAAGGAAAAATCGAACTATATTAGATATGGTTCGATCAATGATGAGTCACGCAAGCCTTCTAAACTCTTTTTTGGGGACATGTTTTAGAAACATTATCTTTAACACTTAACAGAGTTCAATCTAAATATGTTGAAATGACACCATATCAGATATGGACTGGGAGGCATCATAGTATGTCTTTCATAAATATGTGGGGTTGTGAGGCGTTTGTGAAATGTCCATCTTTGGACAAGCTCAGCCCAAAGTCGGTCAAATACATATTTGTGGGGTATCCTAAGGAAACTAAAGGGTACTACTTCTACATCTCTAACAGGAACAAAGTGTTTTTTGCTCGTATCAGAGTTTTTCTAGAAAAATGAATTCCTTTATGGGAAAACAAGTGGGAACCACGTGGAACTTAATGAAGTTCCCGAAACTTGGTGAAGTTCGAGGCACAAATGACTATGTTGAATTGGAACAAGCTATACAAGGTGTTGTGGAGCCAGTTCTAGAAACACAAGAATTGCGTAGGTCTAGTAGAGTTCGTAGATCACCAGAAAAATTTGATTTTTTTTAACACAACATGGTGATGTTATGTTTATTGATCATGATTATCCTACAACCTACAAACAAGCAATTACTAGTCCAGATTCTGAGAAATGGCTCTAGGCCATGAGATCCGAAATGGATTCCATGTACACTAACGAAGTGGAAACTCGGTTGTTATCCTAGTTTTGTATGTATATGACATAATATACCTGGAATCTATAAAGTTCTGGTTGGACCAATATTTCTCTTTGAAGGACTTAGGTGAAGCAAGCTTCATCTTAGGGGTCAAGATCTATAGAGATAGATCACGTAGACTCCTTAGCCTAAGTCAGATTACATATATAGACAAAGTGCTAAATTGGTTTAGCATGCAAGAGTCCAAAAAACGGCCTTTGTTCTTTCAAGACAACAGTGTGCTAAGACACTGGATGAGAAAGAATGCATGAGTGAGATTCTATATGCTTCGGAAATTGGATCTATCATGTATGCCATGTTGTGTACTCGTTCAGATGCCTCGTATGCTTTGAGTATAACGAGCAGATACCAGTTAACTTTCGATGAACGTCACTGGATAGCCATCAAGAATATCCTAAAGTACTTATAAAGGACTAAGGATACGTTATGAATCTATGGTGGGGAAGACGAGCTCATTGTTGTTGGAGTACATTTAATCTAAGGTGCGCCAATTCGATTGGGCCGGGCCGGGATTGGGTTGGGCCGACCAATATGATTGGGCCGACCAACCCATTTGGACCGACCTTATGGCTGGAAATATAGGATATATTTTTAGTTCTTATCTCTAAGAAAGGAGGTTGAAGTGGTGGAGAATGTGGAGGAGTATTTTCCTCCATGATCTTCCACTTCCCCCTTTTACTCTCCCCACTATCTCTTGAATGACTAAGGAAAATGCTGATTTTTCTTAACATTCCCAAGTCATTTTCTCCAGCTTTTTGAGAGCTTAGAATAGAGAGAAAAAGTGAGAGTATTCAAGAGAACTTGAATAGAAAGAAAAGATAGCTTTCTAAAGACTTCTTTTCTAGCTTTGGCTAATAGAAAAGAAGTAAGAAAACTGTTTCTTGTTCTTCGTAAGGTCATATATATACTCCATCTTGAAGAGTGTCTTCAAGACTTCTACAAGGCGTTGGCTAGCACCAAGCAGTAGAGGACCATCCCCGGAAGATCGAGTGGATATCGGGAGAGACGGAGCCTGCGTTGGTGGCGTTCCGTTCGTGACAACTGAAACCGTTTCAGACAGATTCTGCATTTCGAAAGGTATAATACTATCCCGTAGTCTAAGGTTCTTACTCGTGAAAGATCCTATTAGAGGCGGGTCATTTTATTTCCGCTGCATAACCTGTTTAGACCCGGTTATTCCTCTAACAGTGGTATCAGAGCCACTCACGAGTACCCTATAGACTTAATGTGCTATAGTATTTTAATATGGATTATGAATCTATATTTTGCATGCCTTAGGATTGCTAGAAATGTTTTTGCATCATTTTGTATGTATGAGAGTCGAGAAATTCGGTCAACCGAATTTCGGTTTTAGTCAACCGAGTACGTTTCGATCGACGAAATGTCTTTTCGGTCAACGAGTACTCGTTGATCGACCGAAATGTATGTTTGGTCAGCCGAGTACTCTCAGTACTTTGTTCGGTCGACCGCAATGTCTGCTCGGTCAATCGAGTACTCTCAGTACTTTGCAATAGTATGCATTTTGCTGGTTGCTCATTTTTCCATAAATTGTTATGTTAGTTGAGCATGATGCATAGTAATCGCTTTTACCCTGTTGGTTTATTTCATAAATACGATCTGCGTATCGTGCCTATCTATTTTTATCAAAAGTTGTAATTCTCTTCTCATCAAATCCCCTCGAATGTAACTCGAGGTTTCCTTAGAATTATGTAATTCTAGATTAGGAGAAGGTACAAATGTGATGAAGATTTGGAGACAACCACCTGAAGGTCAAGACGGTGTAGAATAGAATGTTTTCTTTTCACACTTTTAGATTGACTTCATGGTTTTTCCATTGGCTTGGAAAAACCGAATAGGATATGGCGATTACTATTGCATTTTTATTTTATGTATTGGATGCATATGTATATAAGCATAAACTGTTTTATTTATGCTTTTTTTGGTGAGATTGTTAAAACAAAACCCCTCAATTAAATATTAATTAGAGCCTTCCTAAGTTTAGCCCTCGTCAAGGCCTAGATCGACATTAGTATGGGACATGCCAAAGCTGTACATACGTGTCTATCCGGGTGAGGCGCGAAGGATAATTTGTGATATCCGCCGGTATAAACTTAGGGTCCTAGTTAACTAGATTATCTCAATAAATGGATTGAGGATCTAGAGGCAAAAGAGTTGAGAAAAGTGTATAATGATACGCTTGAATAAATGTTATTCACTCAACTAACCAAGAATTACATAATTTGATGTAATTGGCAAACGTTGCCTACCTAAATAACTAAGTTTTGGGCGATCAGCCAAAGCTGACTCAGAACGAGGTGAAATATGGATCTTGGCCCGCTATAAAGTTAACGAACTTTACGAGTTGATAATGAGGGTTATTCACTCGAAGAAAAATAGTGGGAGAAATCATTAAAAAGATAAAAGACCTAATAATGATTTTTTTTTTCGGTACTTACTTTGCATATGTATTTTGTTGTAGAAAAATGGCAAATTCAAACCAAACACTATCATCTGCGTTACGTCCTTGAGAAGGACAAATTAGAGGAGTTAACTTCCTCGGCTGGTTCGAGAACTTGAGAATCGTTCTCGAGCATGAAAGAAAGTCTGTATGTTCTAGAAACGACCCTATTCTGCTACACGCGAGGCTCGCGCTTCGGCGGCGATAGAAGTGCTTATCGAAGCATTGTAGTGATGCTTTAGATGTGTCTAGCCTCATGCTTGTCACCATGAACTCGAGCTTGAAGCAACATGAGGACATGGGGGCTTATGAGATCTTTGGCTCACTGAATCAACTATATCGAGGGACAAGCACGCCCAGGGAGAGATTCGGCGTATCAAAATCTCTCTTTCGAGTGCAAAAATGTCTAAAGGAATGCCGGTAGGAACTCACGTTCTTAAGATGATAGGTTATGTTGAACCTTGAAAAAGCTGGGATTTCCTTTGGGGGCAAGAAGTCGTCGATTGATTTGATCTTGCAATCGTTGCTCGAGTCATTCGATCGGTTCATTACGAATTATCACATGAATGAAATTGACAAGCCATTGCACTGAGTTGTTGAACATGCTGAGGACTGCTGAGAAGGAAATAGGCAAGTCCAAACCCAACGCCATCTCGATGGTGCAAAAGGGCAAAAGCAAAGGTTTTGTGAAATCGAAAGGCAAACCGAAAGGGTAAGTCTAAGGGCAAGCAAACCACTTTCAACAATGCACTGAAAACTAAGGGTGGTGTAGCCAAGGACTCTATCTGTCATCACTTTGTGGTGAAAAGGGTCAACTGGAAAAGGAGCTGCAAAAGCTATATTGCGGGGAAAAAGGAGAAAGCAAATGTTGCTTTGGGCTCGAGTATTTATGTTGTTGATATTAATGTGATTGATATCAATTTAAATACAACTACTTCTTGGGTACTTGATACTAGGATGTGGTTCTCACATTTGTACTAATGTGCGAGGGGCTGCAAAGGAGTAGAGAGTTGGCAAAGGGTGAAGTGGAACTACGAGTTGGCAGCGGAGCACGTGTTGCGGCCACTAGCCCGTAGGGGACTTGTACTTTTACTTTGCCTTCGAGGGCTTGTTTTGGATTTAGAAAAGCTGTTTCTATGTACCAAGTTTAACTAAGAATATTATTTCAATTTCTTGTTTGGACAAGAAAGGTTTTGAGATTTCAATCAAAAAACCAACGATTGTCGTTATTTTTGGATAATATTTTTTTATGCAAGCGCCTCTTTGATTATTGGTCTATATATTTTAGACCTTGATATGCCAATTTTAAATATAAATACAAAAAGGATTAAGACTAATGATTCTAATCCGACATACCTCTGGCATTGTCGCTTAGGCCACATAAACGAAGACCGCATATCCAAACTCCATAAAGATGGGCTATTGGAATCATTTGACTTCATGTCTTATGATCGATGCGAATCTTGTTTGTTGGGTAAGATGACAGCATCACCTTTCACTAAGCTAGGTGAGAGAGCCGATGCTTTATTAGGACTAATACATAGTGATGTATGTGGCCACTTTTAATATACATGCAGAGGGTGGTTACCTCTACTTCATTACCTTTACTTGATGACTTGGTAGGGTATGAATATGTGTTCTTGATGAAACACAAATCCGAAGCATTTGCTAAGTTTAAAGAGTTTAAACTAGAAGTAGAAAACCAACTTGGCAAGAGTATTAAGGTTCTTCGATCTGATCGAGGAGGAGAATACTTGAGTCAAGAATTCTGTGACTATCTAAAAGATTGTGGAATCGTTTCACAACTTTCTCCTCCGGCTACTCCACAATGGAATGGTGTATACGAAAGGAGGAACAGAACCTTATTAGAAATGGTTCGTTCTATGATGAGTCACACGAGCACTGCCCAATTCCTTTTGGGGACACGCACTAGAGGCAGCGAGCTTTAACACTTAACCGCGTTCCATCTAAATCGATTGCAAAGACGCCATACGAGTTATGGGTAGGAAGCGTCCCAGTTTATCTTTCCTCAAGATTTGAGGGGTCGTGAAGCTTTTGTAAAAGCGCTCGACTTACGATAAGTCGGCTCCAAAATCCGAAAAGTGCATATTTGTAGGTTATCCTAAGGAAACTAAAGGATACTACTTTTATATCCCTAACGAAAACAAAGTGTTTGTTGCTCGTACGGGAGTCTTTCTAGAAAAAAGAATTTGTTTCGAGAAACATGAGTGGGAGTAGCGTAGAACTTACTTGAAGTTCCGAGACTCTCAAACTAGCACTAATGATACGATGGAAATTGAGCAAAGATTGCACAAGTTGTTGTGCGGCGAGTGCCCAACATGATTGTGCGGCCAACACTAGATTCAAGAAACACAAGAATTGCGTAGAGTGCGGTAGAGTTCAGTCAGTCCACCTCTGGAAAAAAATTTGGATTTTTCATAACGAGAACATGGTGTTGTTATGTTTGTGGATCACGATGAACCTTCGACCTACAAAGCAGGCAATTAATAGCCCGAGTTCGAGAAATGGCTTGAGGCCATGAGATCCGAAATGGACTCCATGTACACAAACCAAGTCTGGATCTTGGTTGATCCACTGAAGGGGTAACTCCCATAGGGGTGCAAATGGGTTTTTAAGATTAAAACCGACATGGAAGGGAATGTACAAACATACAAGGGGCGACTAGTCGCGAAAGGTTTCAAACAAGTTCATGGTATTGACTATGACGAGACCTTTTCCCCTCGTAGTTATGTTCAAGTCCATTCGGATTTTACTTGCTATTGCGACTTACTATGACTATGAAATCGGCAAATGGATGTCAAAACCGCTTTCCTTAATGGAAAACTTGAAGAGGATGTGTATATGACACGGCTGAAGGTTTTGTCACTCCGAGAGAATCTTTGGAAAAATATGTAAGCTTGAGAGATCCATTTATGGACTCAAGCGAAAGCTTCTCGAAGTCTGGAACATCCGTTTTAATGATGCCGTCTAGTGAGTTTGGCCTCATTAGAAATGAGGATGAGCCTTTTGTTTACAAGAAGGTTAGTGGGAGCTTAATCGTATTCCCGGTTTTGTATGTAGATGACATACTACTCATTGGAAAGCGACATACCAACCTTAAAGTGCAGTCAAGGCTTGGTTGAGTACGTGTTTCTCTATGAAAGACTTAGGCGATGCCGGCTATATTGCAGGGAGTCAAGATCTATAGAGATAGATCCAGGGAGACTCGTTGGCCTAAGTCGAGTACATATATAGACAAGGTGCTAAAGCGGTTTAGCATGCAAGAGTCTAAGAAGGGCCTTTGTCCTATGGCACATGGTACTATTCTATCGAACAAACGAGTGTTCTAAAACGCTCGCCGAATTAGAACGCATGAAAGAGATCCCTTATGCTTACGCCATAGGATCCATCATGTACGCCATGGTATGTACTCGCCCTGAGATGTCTCGTTTGCCTTAAGCCTTACGGCGAGATACGGTCTAATTATGGTGAGCGTCATCTGGATCTCGATCAAGAATATCCTCAAGTACTTACGAAGGACTAAGGATACATTCTTGATTTATGGAGGGCGGATGAGCTCGTTGTAAGTGGTTACACCGATGCTAGTTTCCAAACCGATAGAGATGATTTCCGATCGCAATCGGGATATGTGTTTAACTTGAATGGAGGTCTTGTGAGTGGCGCGATTCAAAGCAATCGACCATTGCAGATTCTACTGACAGAGGCCGAGTACATAGCGGCTTGTGAAGCGGCTAAGGAGGCGATTTGGATCGGGAAATTTATTTCCGACCTCGATGTGGTTCCTAGTATTGCGAACCCGATAGACCTCTATTGTGACAACAATGGGGCTATTTCATAATCTAGGGAACCTAGATCTCACCAGAGGTCCAAACATGTACTACGGTGTTTTCACCTAATCCGCGAGATTATAGAGAGAGGTGATGTGCATATATGTAGAGTAGATTCGGCGGACAATGTTGCCGATCCACTGCGAAGCCACTTTGTCGCGGCAGCTGACATGATCGTCACACTAGCTCCATGGGTATCCGATATCCGGAGGGCTGATCTTTAGAGACAGATCATTAGTATGCCCTCGAAGACCAATCAGTAGATGATTTTGGGTCTTTTTGTGCAAGTGAGAGATTATTGTATCGTATTTATGTAATTTTCATTTTGATGAATAAAAGGCATAAATTCCAGTAATATTTCATTATGTTTCTGCGTTCTTAACAACATAAATAAATAATATGTCCTTGGTATTCATAAATGTTATGAATACTGAAACGTCCCTAGTCGAACATTATTATGGAATCTTCGAGGACAATAATAATGCGTAAGAGTGGGGGGGGGGACCTAAATGTTAATCCTATAAGTTAGTTGGTTAGTTTGTGCAATTAGAAGGGGGTTAAAGTAGTTTTTTTTGGGGGGAGGGGGTTTATAAGGGTGGTTTTTTCCCCGGGAGTTATTAGAAGGGGAGTTAGAGAGAAGAAAGGAAACAAAAGAGAGGAAAAAGAAGAGAGCGGATTTCTGGCAGATTAAGTAGGCTGTGGGAGAATGCACTTTTGAGATAGCAAATGGTGTCGGTTTTCAGCGATTCTTAGTGCGTTCCGAAGAGGACTGATAGATCTACGCTTGGGATTCGACGGAGTAGAATTTGGAATTCTGGATTTCGATTTATTGGATTGGGAAGTCAGTTATAAGTCTCGGAAAGAAGAAGAAAATCAAGAAAAGTAGATTCTGGCAGCCTGCGTGCACTGTACTAGAAACGTCATAAAGGTAAATCTAGAACTCTGATTCTTTTTTATTTAGAAACTACACTTATAGGGATACGATATGACCAGATTGTTTAGTATTTTAACTTTTATATTTTCCTGTGTACATCTTTCAATTAGGAACACGAGCCATATTTTTTGGATTTTTACAAGTTAAGAACGTAACGGTTATAAGGTAAGGACACTTCAACATTCAGTTTTTCCAAAGCTTTCATAAGCTGCTATTTTACATATTATGTATGAAGTATGAATGAAAAATGGTTTTATTATGTTTTCTTGCATAAAAGTGGATGAAGCAATATTTAATATGAATGCATGAATTGTATGATGTTTAATTGCGCATGTCTGTGATAGCATGATTACTTGCTGTTTTTATGATTGTAAGCATAAGGGAACATCCCAGTAGAGAGATTGACTAAGAAAGGATCCAATATGTTCATGAGGAGTCAATGTACCCAACTTGGGATAAGATGTAGCATGTAGAGTTGTGTTATATGATAAGTACATAGATAAGATGTTGGGAGAGGTCCAAACATCAAGTCATGATGTACGATGTCACGAACAGTATACAACGATATATTATGTTTGCATTTGATATTTGATGTGAGTTGTTTTGCAGGGAAATGGAAGCCATTTTGTAACTATTTTTCAGGTTTTGGAGTTGTTTAGTTGTCTCGTAGTAAGGGTGTAGACAACGGCCATCTTCTGTACTCGAGCTATTGAGACGCTAGGTATTCCCGTGTATACGCTAGACTAGAACCTTCACTTCCTAGCGGCCTCGCAGTGGAGGAGTAAAAGTGGCGGGTGTGCAACCATCATTCCTGAAGTTGTTGAGAAAGCTAGGAGGTTGAGTCACATGTATTTTTGATTTCTCGGGTGGAGGGGTAAGAGTGTAGCGACGTTGTTTGGGCGGCGATTCTACACTCCCAATATTCTAAAAAGTCAGAAGTATTTTGCATACCATGATTTTACTGTTTTATCGGTGATTATGTTTTTAAAGTTATGAAATTTTTTAAGGATGCATAAACTGTTTTAATTAAGTGTCTATATATTTCTTCATCCCAAGGTTGAAGGGATCTTACTGAGCAATAGTCGGTTTTGCTCACCCTTATCCACATTTCCTTTTCATATGAGAATGGTGTTAGTTACGAAGGGTACGTGGGGGATGTCGTGTTTGAGTATCAGGGAGAGGATGTCTAGCTCACTTTCATTTGTTGTGAAATAGACTAAGTGTGATCAACTTTGAAGTATGTTTAAGTTGTATTATTTCCTTTTAAGTTATGATGTACCATTTTAAGTTAAGTTTATATATATATATATATATATATATATATATATATATATATATATATATATATATATATATATATATACTATTTGAGGTTTTATTTCTTAGCATGTTTTATAGCTTCCGTTGATGCATGTATGAGTTTTATGTTATCGGTTACGTGTTCCGTTTGTAAAAAGCGGAACACCGCCAGTCATTTCTCGGCTATTAGGGCGTGACATAAGTGGTATCCGAGCGGAGTCGAACCTCGGGGCCATAAAATCGACTAGAACTAAGTAATAACCGAATCTGCGGTATCGGGTAGAGTTTAGATGATGGTTTTATATGTTTATATGTGCTTATCTAGCGTTCCGGTTGACCGAACTGTTAGTAGTGCCATATGGCCATTAGCATATGTTGTACCTTTTATATCTTTTTGAGCATTTCATCTAAATAGTTAATTTTGCTTATGAACATCAAATGCGTGATTTGATAGTAAAACTCATTTGCTTATGTAATTACTATTCTAGTTGTCCCTAGTTTTATGTAATCTACTTTACAATGAAATAAAACTAGCATGATGTTTGATTGATGATTACGTTTTACTAATCATGTGTAATGAATACAAATCATATCATAGATGCAATATATATGGATACATTGTATTGGACGTGATCCGTTAGAGAAGTAATACTTCATGGTCCTTAGTCATAAGTATTACTTCCTCAATACTATTTTAGAATCCTTAGACCTTATGTCTCCATTGATTCTAGCATTAATGGAGCCACGTTTTGACTCAGTCGTACGTTGCTTTTAATCGAGTAATCAATACGACTGATGATCGGATGTAGTGTCCTATCATGGCTTGAATGTGAGAGGCATTGAAAGGAATTTGTCCCTCTCTTATTAGAGAGAGATATCCATGGGCCCCTCGATAGGGAAAGACTGTTTAAATGCATGGCCGTGCTCAAACGTATTTAATAAAGTGGTTATTAAATATTGTTTGATGGAACAGTCTACCTGGAGATCGAGCATAAATATAATTAAGCCTTATAAGGGTGACGACTACCATGCCTTATGCTTAATTTGGATATCGCGAGACAAATGGATTAAATAGTGGATTGATATTAGGTTCCACCGTAAATTCATTCACTTTGGGTAGCCACAATGTCCTGCTAGGGACCGCTTGTGATTTGTGAACACACACTACTACTAAGTGTGTTTTCATTGCCATTGTGATATGAACCTACAGGGTCACACGCATAGACGAGCTAATGAGCTTCATGTCCAGATTCAATGGATCTAGAATGTGTATAGGTTCATTGTATAGGACATTTATTTTTCTGAGGATAATAAGACGTTATTATTCGAATTAGAGATAAGGGGGCATTTTCGGTATAGCTGGGATTATGTGGGAGTTGTTATCCGATAAAGACTCCTACTGCCAACAGAAGTCTAGGGGACGTGGGAGTTTAAGACTCCCACTGCCAGAAGAAGTGGATAAGATGTGGGAGTTGTTCTTGGAACAAACTCTCACACCCTATATAAGCTTCTCTTGGCCGAAACCTAAAGACTAATGCTTGAGCCGCACAAAATAGCGAAATACCAAGAAATCATATTTCTTGTTCTCTGCCTCCATTTCTCTCTATATTCCCGAAACTCAGAAAAATCAGAAGAGCTAGAACTCGCTGATCGTTTCGTCGCGTGGATACCAGTATGGAGTAATTCCGCAAGGGAGGACTCAATGTGATTGCTGTCGAGAGCCAAAGACAGAACCTTTCCATTCAATAATCAGATTATTGAACCAAGAAACGTAAGTTTTTCTTTGTATTTTTCGATTCGTTTTGTACGAGCTGATCCTTCGGGGGAGGACTCATGGGTGTTTAGAACGAGTTTCTGCCCATGAATCCCTTCACGAACCTGCTCGGAAGAGGTAAAGATACCGACCAGTATGTGATTCGGTCGACCAAGGTAAGGAGTCTGAGGTGTGTGATGGGTAGAGACCGTGGACTATGATGTATTTACTTACCTTATGTTTTTATCCTATTGTTTGTGTATGTTAATCATTGTGCTATACATGTATATGTTTTTTTTGTACTATGCTACATGTTTCACATGCTCTATATGTATATATGTTTTACATTTACAACTTGTTACTTGTTATCGCTTTAATTATTTATGTTTTCATATAACACTTGTAACTTTTAACTCTCTTATATGTGATACATGTTATGTGGTTTCTTGTATTATGCCATGCTTTATCTGTTCATGCCTCACATGTTTAATGTTAATTGTTTTATAACATATCTCATTTGTTTGCTATATGTTAGGTTATAATATTATATACACCATGCTATGCTCTACTTGACTTGATTCACATATTTAATTGTTAAGTATTTTATCGCTTATCTTATCTTATCTACGTCATACCTATGGGAGTTGAAATGGATCCGAGTCAAGGAAGTGGTGACGACTACAACTTACATATCGTTCGTTATCTTATTGTTAATTGTTACGTGTATTGTACTACGCTTTTCTTATTGATATACCCTACCCTGCCGACTCGTCTTTTGATTCAAATCAATGACCACTTCTTTCTCTTCTCATTCGTCCCACAACAACTCCGGCTTTATCATCCCCCTATTTAGTGTTCACACCGATAGGAATCCCGATCGCTTTAGCGTCCCTTCATGTTGAACTTCTTCGCAAGGTTGTTGCATACTTATTGAGGGATCAAGATCTCTTCTTCCATTCGTTTGATCTGTAATCCCAAGAAGACTGCCAATTAACTTATCATACCCATCTCAATCTCAGGTTGCATTAGTTGAAAATTATCAATCTTTGTCATAGGCCTGATTGTTGATCCAAACAAATATAATCAACATGAGTTATCATTATTGCTTTCTTCAAATTTTAATGAACATCCTTGACCAACTCCACCTCCACCTCCTGTGAGTCTATGCTTCCACGAGAACCTTGTTAGCCTCTCATACCAAGCTCTCGAGTTTCGTTTAAATCCACAAAGAGCCTTTTTCCGATTTGCATACGTTATTGGGATAGCATGGTTTTCATATCCTTCAGGTTGTTCCACATATACTTATTCGTGTAACAACCCATTCAGGAAGGCACTATTGTCATCTATATGATAAAATTGAAGTCCACGAAATTTCAGTATCAAACATAAGTCTATGGACTCAAGTCTTGCTACAGGAGCAAACGTTTCACTAAAATGTGTCACCTGTACTCGAGTTTATCCTTTCTCTGCCATTTTGGATTTCTCTAGTAAAATTTCTTCGCTCATTAGGCTTGTTTCTAAACATCCATTTAATTACAATGATATTCACATCATCTATTCTTGGAACCAGTTTCTGAACACTATTTCTTTGAAACTGTTAAAGATTTTCTTACATCGACATAATAAATTTCTAATTACTTGCTCAACCGGATGACTCCCTTTTATTTACTCGACTGGTACCCGTATCGCCTGTTGCACACCTAAATCTGAGCGAGTATCATAATTCATCATGTCCACTCGCTGTATTAGTGAGATCTTCTTAACTCTTGTTATTGAGACTTTATCCGCTCAATAAGGGCACTCTCATCAAGTTCTGTGAGACAAATTTTCAACAAGATTTGCAGGCACGTCTTGTACCACTACTTTGATAGTTTCCACCTCTTCAGAGGTCCTCTCGTTGTATACTTCTGTTAGAGAATCCCATAAATGCTCCTTCACTGGCCCTTATGCCAACTACCCATAGTCACTGTAGCATGAACTCAAAGAAACAAGTCTTGCACCTGTTTTCTCTTGATATTCGAGATGTTCAATTTGGAGACCTAATGTTAATTGGATAGACTTATTCATTTTCCATTTTTCCATTTTGATTTCCATATGGCACTATAGGACTGTCCTATTTTTCTTGCATGGAGAATTATGCCATGTTCAAACGAAATTATTGGCTTCAAACACTTTTCTTTGGGACTGAAATTATTATAATGATTGTATCAGTTATGGGGAAGAAATTTCTACTCTTCCATTATGTGCATACTCTCTTGGTGTACATATGTTTTAATTTTATTTTGTTCGGTTTCCCTTTTATGCCTTAATGGACTTGTCAGTTCTTTTGTTCTTGGTCATTTGTACCACACGCCTGTTGTATTCCTGTTTGAGAAGAAGGGAAATTTTATATTTTATTTGATTCAGCTCTAGAACACTTGTTGGACTTCTGGTTATTGACGTGGTCTCCTTACCATTTATTGAGAAGCGAGATGTTTTCTTTAGAACCTTGATTCTCGCCATCATACCACAACTCACATTGATCTCCACCTTGCTGACATATTAATGACAGACCATCGAAAATGGCTTTTCCTTTATTTCATCCATGGATTCACCATTTAACTACTTTCAATTTCTCATTTTGTTCGGCTAATGTCTATTCACGAATTGCAATCTCCCTTTCAAGTGAATCAATTTCCGTTGCCAATTCTTGATTCGTACTCTTTACTTTACCATTTTAACAACCTGGATCTCCATCACTTGCGATTGTTTATAGCTTTTCTTCATCTTATCAAGATCCTTCTCATCATCTCAGATGGAGGTGTATGATTTTTCATCTTGGTCATATTCCCCCTCACTGAGTTTTATTATGAATATTGATGCTTGAAGTTTTAAGGCCAAATTTCCTTAGGCCCTGTCTTTTTCGACATCTCTTATGTCTGCAGAGAACCGATAAATTAATCAATGATCATGTTAGTCAATCCTCGATTTCCTCAATGGAGCACACTTTTATTCAAATTCTTCTGACAAAGAGCTCAGAATTGTACGCGCCAACTTTTTACTAGGATATTCTTCACTAGTGAAAAGATTGATTTCCAATGTCTCTCAACTTGTAATTGAAATCACTCTCACCCATTTTGACATTTTTAGATTCAATGGCCCAACCATTCAGGACGGGAAGTCATTTGGGAGTTGAAAGAAGAAGTCGATTGAAGTATCCTCATCTTTTCGGAGACCGGAGTTAGCAAGTTTCGAGAACGAAACTTTTATAAGAAGGAAAATATGGGATCATTTTGGCAGTCACTTCTCCTCAGGAACCGTGCGTTTACAAAGCAAGGAAAATAAGAAACGACTTTGAGAGCCGTGAGTGAGCAAAGAAGGAAAATGGACATTTGAGTGTGTTTTCTAGCAACTTCGAGAGGGGAATGCTCGTCGGATTTCGACGAATCTTATATGAAAGTTTATCGCAACAAGAAAAACTTTGAGGTAGCCGAAGCGGAACCGGCAGAGTTACAAGTTGACTCGTCATATATCGATACACCAGTTGGGATTGAGGATATGAAGGCGCAGATTTTGAGGAACAAGGCGATACCGTTTGTGAAGATTCAGTGGTCAAATCATACAGAAAAGGAAGCCATTTGGGAAACAAAGGTAAAAGTATCCTCAGCTCTTCGACGACAGCAATTCGTAAGTTTCGGGGATGAAACTTTTCTGAGGAGGGAAGTATGTGATACACTGAACTTTTCATGCTTACGTGTCTAGCATGCCCACATGTATTTTGGTGTATTAATTGTTTTTTTATACTTCTATATTGTGTACATTATTTTTGAGGGGCGTTTTAGTATGATTTAGGAATGGAGGGACCTAAATGTTAATCCTATAAGTTAGTTGGTTAGTTTGTGCAATTAGAAGAGAGTTCAGGTAGTTTTAAGGGCGGTGGGGGGGCGAGGTGGTTATAAGGGTGGTTTTTGCTGGAGTTATTAGAGGGGAGTTAGTGAGAAGAAAGGAAAGAAAAGAGAGGAACAAGAAGAGAGCAGATTTCTGGCAGATTAAGTAGGCTTTCATAAACTGATGTTTTACAGATTATGTATGAAGTATGAATGAAAAATAGTTTTATCATGTTTTCTTGCATAAAAGTGGATGAAGAATATTTAATGTGAATGCATGAACTGTATGATGTTTAATTGCGCATGTCTATGATAGCATGATTACTTGCTATTTTTATGAAGGTAAGCATAAGGGAACATCCCAGTAGGGACATTGACAAAGAAAGGATCCAGTATGTTTATGTTATGTTATGGATTTCATGAGGAGTCAATGTACCTAACTTGGGATAAGATGTAGCATGTAGAGTTGTGTTATATGATAAGTACATAGATAAGATGTTGGGAGAGGTCCAAACATCAAGTCATGATGTACGATGTCACGAACAGTATACAACGATATATGATGTTTGCATTTGATATTTGATGTGAGCTGTTTTGCAGGGAAATGGAAGCCATTTTGTAACTGTTTTTCATGTTTTGGAGTTGTTTAGTTGTCTCGTAGTAAGGGTGTAGACGACGGCCATCGTCTATACTCGAGCCATTGAGAAGCTAGGCATTCCCACGTATACGCTAGGCTAGAACCTTCACTTCCTAGCGGCCTCGCAGTGGAGGGTAAGAGTGGCGGGTGCGCAGTCATTCCTGAAGCTGTCGAGAAAGCTAGGAGGTTGAGTCGCATGTATTTCTGATTTCTCGGGTGGAGGGGTAAGAGTGTAGGGTCGTTGTATGGGCGCCGATTCTGCACTCCCAATATTCTAAGAAGTCAGAAGTATTTTGCATACCATGATTTTACTGTTTTATCGGTGATTATATTTTTAAAGTTATGAAATGTTTTCGGGATGCACAAACTGTTTTAATTAAGTGTCTATATATTTCTTTATCCCAAGGTTGAAGGGATCTTACTAAGCAATAGTCGGTTTTGCTCACCCTTATCCAACTTTCATTTTCAGATGAGAAGGATGCTAGTTATGAAGGGTACATGGGGAACGTCGTGTTCGAGTATCAGGGAGAGGACGTCTAGCTCACTTTACTGTTGTGAAATAGACTAAGTGTGATCAACTTTAAAGTATGTTTAAGTTGTACTATTTCCTATTAAGTTATGATGTACCATTTTAAGTTAAGTTTATATATATATATATATATATATATATATATATATATATATTATTTGAGGTTTTATTTCTTAGCATGTTTTATAGCTTCCGTTGATGCATGTATGGGTTTTATGTTATGGGTTACGTGTTCCGTTTGTCAAAAGCAGAATGCTTGCCCGAGTCATTTCCCGGCTACGGGCGTGACACAACAAGTTAGGAACCATTATTTCATGTAGAGTTGAAGTTCTTGACAAGTATTGTTGGAATAAAAAGAGATTTTTTTTTTCTATCTAACGTTTTGAGTGTTTTCTTTTTCCAGATTAATATGTCTTTTATTGAAGGTTCATTGCAGCAAGATGCCATTATAGGTGATCAAGAATTGTTCATGGATTCAATGCAACAAATCATGAAGAGAATGATGCAAAAGATGGATGACATTCAAGAAAGATTGGGAGTTCTTGAAATTCAAAAGCAATAAGAAAAAGGAAAAGTCGTGGCTATTGGAGATAATGATGGAGAATCACATGACTCTAATGAGCCTTTGAGAGACAATTTGCGGCAAATATTGGATTTTAATCCAATCCAGCCGAGAGGATCATCACAGCAACCTGATATTGATGCGAATAATGATGAAACATGGTTTAGTGATGAAGAAGCCGAATAGGCTATATTGGATGAGGAAGTCGAGGACATTGAACAATTTCCACATGTAACCAATAATCTTCTTTTGGTAAATATGAACCTTTTACATTCTACACCATTAGATGAATTGCATCAACAAAGAAGTAATCTATTTCATACAATGTGCAAAGTTAAGGATAGAAGTTGTTTAGTTATTATTGATAATGGAAGTTGCACTAATGTTTGTTCATTTGAGATGGTAACCGCTTTAGATTTACCGATGAAAGCACATCATATGCCATACAAGCTTTCTTGGTTAAATAATAGTGGTGATATTAAAGTCGACAAACAAGTGGAGATAGATTTCGGCATTGGGACATTCAAGGACACGTTTTTATGTGATGTGGTACCTATGACCACAAGTCACATTATTCTGGGAAGACCGTGGCAATATGATAGGTTTGCGGATCATATTGGAAGAAAGAATGTGTACATGATTTCAAAGGATAAAATTCGTCATACTTTATATCCTATGACACCTATTAAAGTAAGTGAGGTACAAAAGAAATTAGTCGAGGGTAGAGAGAAAAGAAATAAAGAGCGTGAGTTGAAAAAAACGAGCGACCCTAACCAAGAGGTAAAAATCGAGGAAAAAAATGATGAAGAAGCCATGAGCATTGTGAGAAAAAAGGCATGCTCACAAAAAGAGAGGAAAGAGATTTTGTTAGTCAATTCGGGAAAGGTAGATAGGACTTTTAGAGCAAACAAACTCATTGTTTTGCTGAATTTAAGGGAAGCCGCAAGGTTTGCTCATTCTAACAACTTTTCTTTTGATCTTATAACTTCTTCTCTACCTAGTCTATGCATTGATGTTTTGCAGTAATTCAAGGATAATTTTACAAAGGAATTGCCGAGAAGGTTATTTATTAGCCTTCAAAATCATGAAAGGTATAAACCATCTTCGGGTACAAATCAACAAATTCAAAACCAAGGTGATTTAATTCTTGAAAAGAAGAATGTAAGTACGTCTTTAAATCCTTATATTAATCCGGTAAAGATTATACCAAAGCATAAAGGGATTTTTAGAATATATACGGATAGTCTAAATATTAATCAAATAACTTTTAAATATAGACGTCCGAATTCTTACTTTGATAATATATTTATTAATAGCCAAAACCGAGAGCATTTTAATACACATCATAGGGCTGTTTTTTTCTATCATAAATACACAAATCTTGTATGCTAAGATGGATAATTATGTTTACTACACTCATTCTATTAATCTTCTTAGTTGCATGATGAGTTTACAAGGTATTAAAGTTGATCGATGCAATTAGGGAATGGCCGCGAACAACTAGTATCCTTCAAGTTCGTTCAACATATGAGTTAGCAAGCTTTGATAAGCGTTTTGTTCAGTGATTTTGACAAGTTTGCTGCCCCATTATTGAAATTGCGAAGAGAAATATCCCATGTTTTTTAGACAGTACGCAAGAGAATCTCCTTGATAGGTAAGTACAATGCAATTTCTACTTTCCATATTCATGACTTGCTCCCTTCTTTTAATTTTTAAGATTATAAAGCTGATTTTGAGGATGATTCGATGGAGAATCCTTTTCAAGAGGGAGGGGATGATACGGTACCAACCTCGGGGATGGCCAACTCAAAGGATTACTTACATGGACCAATGATACGGCTTAGAACAAGGGACATGACTCAACTAACTACATCATTGATCCGAGTTCTAAGATATAAAGAGGACTCTAAGTTACATCTAGGAATGTTGTACAAGTCAACCTCTTAAGTATCACAAGTGTACAAGGAATGGACAACTTTGCTACAGTTTGGTATAATGTTCATAACTTTAGATCTATGTATCCAATAGATATGATTCCAGTTGCATATCAAAGATAAGAGGCAGATCTACAATTTCTATGAGATCACAAGATCAGATTCTGCCATCTTGGTATCCGAAATCGTCGTGCAAGCTGATTCAACAATCTGTCCAGAATTGGGAAGAATTCTACATTAAAGTCTATTCTAGACTTTAATTATATTTTCATATTATTGTTTACTATTATTAGCCATGTTGGCTGAATAAGGATAATGCTAGCTAAATAATAGGACATGTTGTCCATGATGTTAGGTAGTGTTTCATTCTAAGTAGTTTACTTAAGTTTGTTGTGCAAGAGTCCTACTTCTTCATGGACTCTTCCTTTATTATTGTTTGTAGCCAAAATCTCCCTCTATTTAAGAGAGATTTCAGCCAACTTATCATTTATGTTAGATATATTGATATTTTGGTTAAGGTTATTGTAAAACACAAGGGGGGGGGGGTGAATTGGGTTTTAACTAATCTTGTAAACTTTTTCTAAGCTTTGCAATGCAATTGTAAGTTTGAGCAAGATGATTAAAAGCAAAGCAAAACCCAATAACAAGACAAAGGATTTATAGTGGTTCGACTCCCTCAGAATCTACATCCACTACCGTGAGCCGTACCCAAGGATTTTAAACAACTTCACTAAGAAGAATGTTTACACTTGTGGCTAACTCACTAAGAGTTTTACAACACAACCACAACTCAAAACTCACAAAGATCTTGCCCACACAAAGTAGGACTTTTACAACTTGCCCACACTAAGTAGGACTTTCACAATTGCCCACACTAAGTAGGACTTAAACAAATAACCCTATCACTAAGAAAGGGAATGAGATAGGTTAAGTACAAAGTTGTTCACTCTTCTAAGTGAAAGATAGATACCTTTTAAGTACAAGAAATTCAGCTCTTGAACATATGAAGCACACTCTTTGTCTTGCTTTTGAAAGAATACTCTTGAATGATTTAGATCATAGAGATGAAGAGTATTTTGCTTTGAAAGTCTTTAGACTTGATAAGATATGAATGTTTATTGTATCTCAAAGTCTTAGAATGATTCTCTAGCTTTGGAGTATATATACATTTCAAAATCTACTGAAAAACGACTCTCGAACGGTCAAATAAAGGCTAGAAAACACGGAGTTCGGTTGACCGAACTCAAACTCGGATCCACTATGTACCAACTCGATCGACCGAGATATGCCATAGGTCGACCGACCTATGTAAGACAAACTCTCTGTTCTGCCTCGGTTGAACCGAGGTAAACTTGGATGATCCGACCCCTGAGCTGATTTTTCACACATTTTGAAATCTTTTGAAGTCTAAAATGTTTTCCTAAAAGGTACTCCCTCCATTCCCTATTAATTGTCGTTTAGGAGATATCTAGGTATCCAAATTAATTGTCGTTTAAGGTTGTTTTATTAGTTGTCAACAATTTATTCCAATTATACCCTTAACATTTTCCTTTCTTTATGACGTAGAAGTGAGAGAGAGGGAGAGTGGGGGGATATTATTGGAAGTTTAGGTGGAAATGACAACTTCCTTAATTTTCTCAAATTGTCTAAAGAGTCTTATATTTAGGAATGGAGGGAGTAACAAGTAAGAACACTTGGAAAACCATTTTAAAGGACTTAGACTTAGAAAACAAAGGCTTTTAAGATATGAACACATTTTAAGAATCCTTTTAAAAACTTAGCCTTTTGAAAACTTGTTTGTGTGAATGCAAGACTAGAGTGTAGAGCTTATGTTCATGAGAGCTTTGGTTAGAGCTTTATAAGATAACGACTAAAGACGACAAAGCTAAACTAACCAAACCTAAGTCTTCAATCTTCAATCTTGATAGATGAGCCTTGAATAACTTTGAATCTTGATACCAATGGCTTGATTGAAGTACTTAGAGCTTCCATAATGAGTTCCGATATTCTATCACAAAGATTAAGATCATTTGACACAACATCAAAAGTTTGTCCAATATCAAAAACTGAGTTTGTTCGCCCTTAGGGCTTACAATCTCCCCCTTTTTGATTATGACAAACTTTTATGTAATAAGATAGAATATGGACAAAATTAAGAACAAGGAAGAATGAGGAAGCATGGCAAAAAGATCTTAGAACAAATAAGAGCAAAGACTAGTGCTTTCAAGATAAAACCAATGAAGACTAAAGCACTAGCATGATAACTTCTTTTTGCCAAATGCATCTAGAGACTCTTAGAAGAGCCCTATTTCCCAACCTACTTCCTTTCCTCCTTCCTTCCATCTAATATGTTTTGAGACATAAGATATATAAAAAAGCTCCCCCTCAAAACATGCCGGAAAGGATAAAAAACATGATTAATACACCAAGATTAATACACCATTTTAGCAAGATTAATACACTATTTTTCTCCCCCTTTGGCATAATAAAAAAGACTTCAAACTCCAAAGATATAAGGGTGTACTTGCAGAAACATAAACAGTTCATAGCACAAGCAAAGTTAATACACCAATTTTCTGAAGAATGATCTTTTTGAATAAGCTTGGTTCGATTTCAAAATACAAAGAGTCCATAATGACACATAAATATAAAGATGGTTATATATGGCTCAAAAAGAATATCAACCTAAGCTAAAAACAAAGGAGATAAGGAATATAACCTTTAAGCACAATCTCCCCGTTTATAAAACATACGATGTTAGCTATTTGAGATAAAACCAAGTTTGATACCAATTGACCAATTGTAAAACATGATACCAATTGTAAATATAGCCAATTGTAACACACGTTTGAAAATATAGCTAACAAAGTACTAGTGGAAGTGATACCATGAATTCATAAGATAAGCACAAGTATCACAACCAAAAGAAGTAGATGAAGTGTAAGATAGCACTTGGAGTACATTCCTCTAACAAGTTAATTGTTAGCTAAATGAGTGTAACAACTCTTAAAGTAATACTAACCAAAAACCATAATGAGATCACAAAGGATAAGAGAATGAAGAATATGATCTCAAAGTTATTAAGGGAGAGTATATGTGATACCAATTGAAGACATAAACATTTATAACACATATAACTTCCAAAATAACTTACACAAGTTGGCTATAAGAGTTAAAAGATGAAAAGCAAGCCAACAAGTGGTGTGATGATGCAAAATATGAACAATTGAGCATACATCACATATTGAGTTTACATCCTAAGTCAAGCATCTAGACGATCAACCAAATAAGATTAATGCTATAGACTTGAATATAAACACAACAACACCCCTATATGCAATAAAGATCAAGTAAAAACTAAACATAGCATTTACAAACTCCCCAAAGCATAAGACACTAAATAATAGAGGGGAGGGGGTTTTAAAAGGAGATTGCATCACAAAGATCAAATCATTAAGCTCACTAATAACATGCTCAAAAGAATCAAAAACATATGTAGAGCAAGCATGTTATAAAATCTCCAAGGTGCCCATTTCAACAATTGATACATGATATGGAAAGTAAGATCAATAATTGTTTAAGGAAATGAAAGAGATTGAGTTTAGTAATATCTCATTGAATTTGATGAATGCTTTTGCACTTTGAGTTCCTTCAATGAGTTCTTTGAGCTTCTCAATCTTCTTTATCATACTCATCTTTAGCTTTATCACCAAAGTGATATTTCCATTGCAAAGAGATTTGACACCTTTCATAAGCACTTCTTCTTCTCCGGTTATGTGATAAAATCATACACATTGAAACATCATAGAGCCGGAGCTTCCCTTTAACTAACAAGAGCCTATAAGAGCAAGGGAAGAGTAACTTTTGGTACCCACTTTTGTTTGGGTCCATGGGGGTTAGTTAAAATACGCTTAACTCTCCAAATGGTTTTAACTCCCCTTTCAATCTTCTTCTTCACAAAGCATCTACCACTTGTGTGACCATATTTACCACAATAAGTGCAACAAGTAGATGGCTTAGCAAATTTGTGAATATGCTCATGATATCTAATTTGCTTATGTGAAGTACTAGCATGCACAAAATGATTTCTAGGTGCCTTAGAAGAGCTAGCAATATCAACATGATTAGCAATATAACCTAATCCATGTTTAACATTTGAAGCACGTTGCACACAAAGAAGTTGATCAAGATTTTTTGTTCCTTTGGAGAACTTATCAACAAGAGAGGTGAGATCAACAACTTTGGTTTTTAAGCCATCAAACTCAACAAGTTTGCATTCAAGAGAAGACAATTTATCATAGGCTTCTAGATACTTTAATGATGAAGTGTTGCATGTAGCAATAAGCTTTTCATTTTCAATTTTCATGCAATCAACCTCATCACAAAGCTTTTTGTTATCAACAAGCAAAGATTCAATTTTAAGCTTCATAGCTTTGTTTTGCTTTGCACATTTTCTCAATTGATCATACATATCAATTAAAAGCTCATTAGAATCATCCTCATCATCATCAAAAGAATTTGAAGTGGAGGGAGAAAGATGTACCTCATTACCCAATGCCATGAAGCAAATATTTGCATTTTCCTCTTCTTCTTCATCGCCACTCCCATCTTGATTGACTTCAAGCATTTTCCACATAGAGTGGGCGGATTTGCTTCCAAGGACACGGTTGTACTCATCCGGATTCAAGGCACAACTAAGAATGTTCATTGCCTTATAATTTTGAGTCATTTTTTTGGACTCACCTTCATTTAGCTCATTATCCGGTTTTGGCACTAGAACACCATCCACCATCTTCATAGGTACATATGGACCTTCTTCAAATATATGCCATAAAGAATAATCTATGGAGCACACATATATCTTGAATCGGTCTTTCCAAGTATCAAAATTATTTCCATCAAAAAGTGGTGGTCTATCGGTGGAAGACCCCTCTTGGTATGCTAAAGCGGAATATTCGGCCATTAATCTTTTCTTCAAGCTATTAAGCTAAAGATGAAGACGAGGCTCTGATACCAATTGTAAAACACAAGAGGGGGGGGGGTGAATTGGGTTTTAAATAATCTTGTAAACTTTTTCTAAGCTTTGCAATGCAAGTGTAAGTTTGAGCAAGATGATTAAAAGCAAAGCAAAACCCAATAACAAGACAAAGGATTTATAGTGGTTCGACTCACTCAGAATCTACATCCACTACCTTGAGCCGCACCCAAGGATTTTAAACAACTTCACTAAGAAGAATGTTTACACTTGTAGCTAACTCACTAAGAGTTTTACAACACAACCACAACTCAAAACTCACAAAGAGCTTGCCTACACAAAGTAGGACTTTTACAACTTGCCCACACTAAGTAGGACTTTCACAATTGCCCACACTAAGTAGGACTTAAACAAATAACCCTATCACTAAGAAAGGGAATGAGATAGGTTAAGTACAAAGTTGTTCACTCTTCTAAGTGAAAGATAGATACCTTTTAAGTACAAGAAATTCAGCTCTTGAACATATGAAGCACACTCTTTGTCTTGCTTTTGAAAGAATACTCTTGAATGATTTAGATCATAGAGATGAAGAGTATTTTGCTTTGAAAGTCTTTAGACTTGATAAGATATGAATGTTTATTGTATCTCAAAGTCTTAGAATGATTCTCTAGCTTTGGAGTATATATACATTTCAAAATCTACTTGAAAAACGACTCTCGAAACGGTCAAATAAAGGCTAGAAAACACGGAGTTCGGTTGACCGAACTCAAACTCGGATCCACTATGTACCAACTCGGTCGACCGAGATATGCCATAGGTCGACCGACCTATGTAAGACAAACTCTCTGTTCTGCCTCGGTTGAACCGAGGTAAACTTGGATGATCCGACCCCTGAGCTGATTTTTCACACATTTTGAAATCTTTTGAAGTCTAAAATGTTTTCCTAAAAGGTAACAAGTAAGAACACTTGGAAAACCATTTTAAAGGACTTAGACTTAGAAAACAAAGGCTTTTAAGATATGAACACATTTTAAGAATCCTTTTAAAAACTTAGCCTTTTGAAAACTTGTTTGTGTGAATGCAAGACTAGAGTGTAGAGCTTATGTTCATGAGAGCTTTGGTTCGAGCTTTATAAGATAACGACTAAAGACGACAAAGCTAAATTAACCAAACCTAAGTCTTCAATCTTCAATCTTGATAGATGAGCCTTGAATAACTTTGAATCTTGATACCAATGGCTTGATTGAAGTACTTAGAGCTTCCATAATGAGTTCCGATATTCTATCACAAAGATTAAGATCATTAGACACAACATCAAAAGTTTGTCCAATATCAAAAACTGAGTTTGTTCGCCCTTAGGGCTTACAGTTATTCCTTAGATACTTGTTTATGAATTTCCGATAGAACTTCATATTCTTTGAGTTACTGTATCAACTAGATAGTTTCACTAGTTGCGGTGTTTAAGCCTTCATTGTTACTTAGCCTTCTTTAGAGTTGCGTTGAGTAAATTCCCCTTGAAAACTATTTCGAGATTGAGAAAGATCTGAAAAAAAGTCGAACCTTGATATAAAACATCACGGTTCCGCATCACCAAGCGTTTTACCGACAAGAAAACTATGACAGTTTCTCTTCCAGTGTTCTTTTGTCCACAATGGAAACAATTTACATCCTTAGCCACAACGCCCTTAGGCTTCAGTGCTTTCTCAGAATGTTTAAGTTTTCCCTTTGGTTTTCCCTAAGGCTTACCAAAACCTTTTTCCCTATTGTTGTTGACCATGTAAATGGCCTTGGACTTGCCTATTTCTTTCTCGGCAGTCCTCAACAGGTTTAACAAATCTGGGAGAGGTTTATCTATCTCATTCATGTTATAGTTTAATAGCACCTGCATAATCAAATCAGTGGATAACTCCTAGCCAAGAGGAAATCCCAGTCTTTCGAGGCTCTGAATATAGCCTATCAATTTTTGAATGTGAGTTCCAACAGGTGTTCCCTCTGCCATTTTGCACTGAAATAGAGATTTTGACACATCGAATCTCTCCAGGCGGGCTTGACCCTGAAAGAGTTTCCTTAGATGATTAATCATATTGAAAGCTCTCATTTCCTCATTTTGCTTTTGAAGCTCAGAGGTCATGGTCACTAACATAAGACTAGACACATTTAATGTGTCATCTAAGTGCTAAAGATAAGCATTTCTTTTAGCGTCGGAGCCCCCCATGGTCGGGTGGATCGAGAATTTGTTCCTCGAGAACATACAACTTTTTCTCGTGCTTGAGAATGATTCTCAAGTTCCCTGTACTCGATCAAAGAAGTTTCCTCCTCAAGTTCGTCCCTTCTCAACGACGGATCGCAATGATAATGAGTTTGATGCAACAATTACATTTGCCATTTTATCTACATAGAAGAATTTGGAAAATTTTAGTTGTCATATTTTAAAATCATCAATATGACTTTAATTAATGATTCTCCCACTATCTTCTTCATATGAATAACCCTCAAATACTCATTCGAGAAGGTCAAAACTTTCTAGTAGGACCAAGATCCATATATCACTTGTTACATATGTAAAAAACTAAAATCATATTCTATACTTTTACATAATAGAAAGAATTCTCGAGTTACATTCGAGATTAAAATTACAACAAGAATTGATAAGAGAAGGCACGATACACATACCGTATTGTAATAAAAACCACTGGGTCAAAGGCTATTACTATGCACCATGCTCAAAACAAACACAAAATCATGCTAAGAGCGTAAATACACACTGCCTGCCCCTTCCGGTCGACACAGGCCATACTCTTTGTCGACCGCGATGAGGCAGTAATCAAAACAGTGTAAAATTAGGCCACCTTGGTCAACCCAGAACATTTCTGATCGATCGGCCTAAAAACACACTAGCCTCGGTCGACCGTGATTGCTCACCGGTCGGCCGAAGTCTAGGCAGTAGCAAAATTCCATTTTCTAACACATGTTTAGTCTGCCGCGAACCTCTTCCGGTCGGCTGAACTTTTGCCAGAAAATAGAAAACAACCAAAAAACACGAATTTGCAATTCGTTACGGGATTCGTTTAACACTTAAACGACTTCCCAGAGGCTGTACAAAGGTAAAGACATACTATGACATGCATTATCAGACTACTAAAAATCAAGATAACAAATAAACAAAGTTCTTGGGTTCTAGTGATAGGCTCTAATACCACTTGAAGGAAAAATTCGTAATCCCCAAAATGCAACGGAAATAAATAGCGCGGGATTACGTTCCTTTAAAGGATCTAATCACGAGAAAGAACCAAAACTATGTGATAGGAAATATACCTTTTTTGTCGATCTAATCGACGTTGCCCAGATTCTGCTACTAAGAACCACCAACATTAGCCTTCAGACTCCTGTCTCTACTATTATCCACACAACAACCTCTGAGCTTGTTACTGCGCGTCTCAGATGCTAGTCCAAAGAACTCCGAAGTTTGAAAACACTTATCCCGGAATCCACAAAGCATAGGAAACTTAGGAAAACCGAAAATTAAAGAGAAAAGAAAATCATATTTTCTTCTCTTTGATTGTTATTGAGAGTGTGTAAAAGTCATGAAGAAAAATCTCAGTTTTTTTCTTCTTATGTTTCGGCTGCTATGATATGAAAGGCTAGAGAGAATAATAAATTAAGAGAAACTTAAGAATGAAGAAGAATTCTTCATCAAATGTTGTGTAAGTGGTATTGCCCACTCACTCCACTCTATCCTTATTTCTCACCCACTACAGGCATTCACAAGTTGCACACAGACTCCCTCACACATGTAGATGTGCCGATTTTGACCTGACCCAACTGGTTCGGTCGACCGGAGAAATGGTTCTCGGTCGACCGGAGTGACAAACCGTTTCGGTCGACCTGAGACAGCTCTCGATCGACCGATTTCGGTCCAACCGAGGTCCGATTTTGCAAAATCCAATCGAACGCCCAATTCAATTTCGCACCTGTATCAAATTTAAATTCCAACATATCTCACATCCAAGATCATTAATTACCACCAAAAGTCAAAGTGTCAAAACCATAGAAAGATCTCCAAGGGACCGTCTTCATGTGATCAAGGATGACATTCATCTTGGCATTCTAATTTTTTTCAACTTCTCAACTAACCTAGCTAGTTTAACTATGATGAGTTAGTCTTAAACATTTAGCAATATTTACAATCAAAAGTATAAATGAGCATATTGTCATAGAGGTAAAATATCATATGGGCATATACAAATCCAAATATATAAATATAAATTTCACCACCAATGTTTAGAAGATATTTCCTTAATGATTAGAGCTAATTTGTGAAGCCCTATAGTCAAGCTTGAAGGAAGAGGGTCGTGAGATAGAGCCAGTATCTTGCAAAAAAAAACTATTGATAGATAACAACCAGACAACAACGTTTACTGCAAGTTCCCGACCCTTCATTCCTAAGGAATTTCATACTACCTTTAGTATCTTAAGGAATTCTCACAAGGTTACCACTCAAACCTTTTTCGAATCTACTTAAATTCCTTACTGATTAACCTAATATCCCAAAAGTACGACTTAGTCCTTGTAAAGGTAAACATAAGGTTGTAGCAACTTCTTTAACTAAACTTTAATGCTCTCCAATACTCTTGGACGTTCCTACATGATGTCTCCAACACAGGTCTACCTCCATGTTTCCATTAAGCACTCAATTATATTTCTTATTTCAAGAATAAAGTCATCAAACCTTAAAAAAATCTAGGAATTTCAAGTGTTGTTTCAATGTTACCTTCTTACTAGGTAAGTTGAAATGATGGCTTAAGTATCCTTGACAACCTTTCTTCCACATCTTTTATCTTCGATTCCGGATACCAAGGAGGTCGACTATCATAAATTGTTATCCCGTAATTCCAATTCTTCTTATCAATGATCAACCCGAGGATATTGCTTAGACAAATAATACATGCCTAGAATCACATCATAAGCTTCAAAGACAAAAGATAGACATGTAGGAAACTTCTAATAACCAAGATAGAATTTAATCCACACGTAGCACCTAATGAACTATATTGTTTTATACTTCTCAATATCTATTAACCCATACCGTACTTCATTATCGTAAGTGTGAAATTTCACCTTCCCTCTTTTCTTGGATCCAACTAGGGATATTTCCTTCTCAAATTTATTTTATAAAGCATTTGAATTCACGCCTCATTCATTTGAACTCAAACCTCGAGTAACCACAAGCAGATCTTCTCAAACTAAGGCATCTTATTTCACAAATCTTGTTTTGTATCGCTATATCAAAGAGTTTTCTATGTACGTAGATGTCATCTAATTGTTTAAGAATAGTTCAGTCTTGCAAGACTCAGATGTTCAAAACGTAAGATTTTTTTTCCTCAAAAGATTTATTAGTCCTAGTAGTAGGGGGCTTATCTCGTCTTTACAAGTCCAGCTACAATTTCAAAAAACTGAATCATTCATAATGAACTGCTTAGCTACTCCTTCTAGAGCATGCTTAGGTGGCAGGTTATCATTTCCTACTATTTCAAATCTCTCTCTACTTGAAATGTCCAACACCATTCTCATGGACTCAAGCATTGGAACGAGTCTAAGGAAATCTATCGCTGAAGGTGATAAACATGAAACTCAATATACACATATCGAATAACCATGACTAATTTCTTAAATTTTCAAGAAGTAAGTAAGATCAACGACTTAATAGAGAGATGCTCTAAAGATATAAGCCAAACCAAAAGTTTATTTGCAATAGTTAGGTCGCCCAACTATACAAAGGTCAAACACTAGCTTCCATAAACCACAGCTGAGCAAAGATGAAGTGACAACTTACCCAAACTGTTCGATAGATCTACTATCCCATGCACAAAACCAAAATAGATCACTAATTGGAAGCACGAATTTTAAAATGTGGAGTACTACTATTATTGTCAGGTTAGATAAAATGTCATCGGTCCTCGATGTAATTCCATATAGTCATTTTTTCGTCCATCTATATCTTCTCAAAACTGAAGACCCCATCATTTGTCCATCTTATATAACCTTCATCTAAAGCAATCTCATCAGTTCTTCAATACTTTTAATCATATTCCTTTCTTGCTTGACTTATTTCTTAGTCATCCTCTTCTATTTTGACTAATTCACATCAAATTTTGGGAGAGAAAATTGTCTAATTAAATTTTTCGGTGTTCAAAACCTAAAATTCCTTCAAATAAGCTTCAATTTTTAAACTAATGATAAATCTAAAACTTAAAGATTGTAACTATGATTATGCACACCTCATGCAGTTCGCTATTAATAAAAACAACCAATGATAAAATCACTTGTCTGCTAGTAAATCTCTTAGCCTTATTTGTATCTAAATATTCAGTAGAGGGACCAACATACATTCCCAATGAAATCATATCCTTAAGGTCTGATATCAACTGCGACACCCCTAACCCCTCCGCTAGGGTCCACTTCGGCTGAGCAGAGTATCTGCGTACCTTTCGGCACTAACGTATGCAAAATCTCAAATGCTTGGAGACAAAGATGACAAAACAAGAAATTCATAATATAGATGAGTTAACTCTTAAAAGGTAAACAACCGAAATACATAATTTTTTTTAGATGGCTCTGATGCATAAATGTTTCCGATAGTATGATAATATACTGCCAACAACTTCCTCACGCTCTGATGATAGATTTCCATGAGATTAATGGGCCATTTTTCTTAACCAGCTTATCTGAAAACATGTCATAAAAACACGTGTGAGCCAGAAAGCTCAATGAGTTCACGTGTGTGCCAGTGTATTTTCAAAGATCTTTTAGTGAATGCATGCAGATGATTTTCAAAAATATTCTCAGTGCAAACAAATACATTTTCCATCGAATTTCAAAATTAGATGCAAAAACATATGAAGGGTTGAGGCGCAGCCAAGAAGTCTGAGCGAATCAAGCCATATCAGCGCATCCTCTAAACCCGAGTTTCCAAAACAGTTTTCAAATCAAAGTTGGGCTCAATAGTTACAAGTCCGAATCCCAAAGTCATCACCAGCCTCATAACGAGTATGAGGTCGACTTTTCATACCTTATGTCTCCCCAAACACAAAACCAGACTACGAGAACTGGGGCACCTATCAGTCTTCACCTGGTAGCTGACTCCAACGTCGAACCCCTCCTGACTCACCGCAGAGCAGCCGAACACCACAAAGATGGTGTTCTACACAAATAAACGCAGCACCAGTTGGGCCGAGTCCTCCCCGGATACTATGCCCCATTTCAAGTGGTACCACAATCCAGAGTCTAGGAGTTCCACACTAGAGGAAGAGACCCTAGTACAGTTGACTAGCAATGTACAGTTTAATCCACTGATGCTCAGGCAATCAAAACATTTTTCGAATCATATAAAAATCAAAGCTGGTCGAAACGGGGTTTTAATGCATAATTTCAGTCCCATACAATTCTAATGCACATTTCCGACAAATAGTAGAGAACCTCTCCATTTTGAAGCAACTGATAAATAAGCAAATTCTAAAGAACAATAAATTTCTATTTTTTGAAAATTTTCCAAAATGCTTCATTTTTCAAAACGGAACCATTTTATAAAATATTTTTAGCACTTTAAATTCAGTAAATTTTGGTTTTGCAAATTCACGTAAACTTTTAATACCAGAATCTGATTCAGCTTAATCGACATTCTCACATAGACGCACAGACGCACAATATTCACAGATATGTAATAAGAGTTTTTTGTGTGAACTATAACGAAATGGGATAAACTATAAGTACATGTTTGTCCTAGAAACAGGCTTGTTGAAAACTACAGTGAAGAGGACAAGTCGATTATACTGTCTGGTGGCCGTAAACTGTCCTTGACAGCAGACGACATTGAACGGGTATATGGGGTAAAAAATAAAGGGGAAAAAATTGAAATGAAAGCCCTGTCTGACGCGACATGGGCAAAAGATTAATGCATGCAGTCATACAATGTAGAGGTTTCAAACAAAACACACATGAAGGAACCTGTCATGAGAGAGTTGCTAGAACGTGATGAAATACAAGATGAGGACAAATGGTGTGTCCTTTACATCTTGTTTGTAATGTCAAATGCTATCCTGGAAACAACATGAGATAGCATGAACTTTCGCTATGCAAAATTGATAAAGCCATTGACGGGATGCCAAAAAGATGAATTGGGCAGAGTACTTTGCAAGCGTAATACACGAGAACATGATTAGCAATAAAGGCAAAATGGCTTCGGACCAGAGGAACATAAAGCCGGTAGGGAAATATTCATTTCCTATTGGTAAGGTTCAGTTACAATTTTCAGTTTGGCCTTCTTAGATATGTAGCATGTGTGTAATACTTGTATTATATATAGTTTATTGTTTTAGTATATACTTGTGCTGGATTATATGTGACTATGTGAAAATTTTATGCTGGGATAATAGCTATTTATTAGATTGGGAATAGTTGTAATGTGTAAAGTTTACAATTTTTGAAATGGAATAATGATGGGAACTGTTAATATTATAATTTTTATCAGGAAACAAAGAACTGAAAGATAAAATAGCTATAATATTTAGCATAAATAGTTATTTGGATAAATGTTAGCAGCAGAAAAGTATTTAATACTTAGGTAAATAGCTATAACCAATGTTGATAATAGATGTAACAGATGTATATAATAGCTATTATCTGCTAATAAAGCATTAGTCACACTTGATATAACACTTCTTTAACACATGTTCATTATCTTGATTATGTCTCGGGACAACACATGAGTGGCCTGACAACAACATCCAAGTACTGGGACAATCAAACAGTCTCGGTTAAAATGGAAAGCATTAAGGAGGTTGGATTCTTAAATGTTGAAGAGGGAGTATATGGTGATGAAAAAAAGGTAGATCCAGACGAAAGTGAAGATGCATAAAAAATGGTAGCTCTAGAAGAAATAGTATCTAAAAAAGAAACAATAGGTGTAGAAGACAGTGTAGATATGTAATGCCTAAATTAAACAAACTATATAATTTTAAAGTTTGTATAGGGAAGATAAAACGTTATGTACCAAAAATACTGGAGTTAAAGTCTCTTTATGAGAAAAGGTTGAGAGAAGCAAACGCAATGTTAAAGGGAAATTATGAAAACATCCAATCAATGCCAACCAATGAAACTGGCACTTCTGAACCAACAAAGAAAACAAGACCTTCAAAGGAAACAACCTCTTTAGTTCCGGAAGCAGACGCTTCAGAACCTAGAAATGATCAACCAATATCTATTTCATCTGATGGAAAATCAACCTCAGAAGAAGGGCTTAATCACCCCTCATGAAGACTTTACAGAATCAGCCGAAGAAAACTTGGCGGAATTAATAAGAAGGGTACAAGTGCCAACTGTGTCCTACTTAAGAAAAAGGAAAACAATGGGAGCGGAAAATCAAGAAGGAAATGATGATGTTCCTGTGGAAAATGCTGAAGATGAGGGTTACTGAGATGACCCACACGGGTGGGGTCGAATTGTGGAGGAAAATTACACCCAGAAATATAAAAGAGACAATGTAACTGTTTAAATTTGATGTAATATTTATAAAAAATAAATGAGATGGAGGTGAATATGAATATGGCAAAAATGTATGAATTGTAAAACATAGTTATTATATGTGATTAATAATAGCCGTAACAACAGTGGCTTATAGTTATTAATGATTTCTGATATATGAACATGTATGAATTGTTAAAAAAGATATTATGCATGATTAATAATAGCTGTAATGTTGGTATTTTTTAACTATTAACAATTCTCATATCTATAAAAGCATCAATTGATAAAAATAGCTATTATACTTTTTTGGATTGTAACACACTATTGTTCTATATTATATTAGTCTGGTCCTAAAGTTGGTAAGGCTGTTTGTACACAAATTGGGGAAAAAAAAGAGTAGTGGAAAAGGGATATCAACATCGGCGACAGTAAAGGGAAAATCTTCGTCAATGAAGAAGAAGCGACAAACTAAACCAAACAAGTCTATATTTAGTTCTCCCTATGCTGTAACACACAAGACAGACATACATGAATTATCTGATGTTGAGGCTGCCCTGGTTCAGTATGCTTGGGTTGATGGAGAAGATACAATGACATTCCTACATGACGACCTCATCAACCTAACCGAGAAGAGAAATGAGATTTGTGAAAATCGGTGAGAAAATGGACAAAGTGCGATCATAGATGCTTATGCGCACATGTTAAACAAAAAAGAAAGGCAGGATAAGACATTTAGATGCTTCTTCTTCACAACAACACTAGTAAGTGTTGCAACCGGTGCAAGCATGGATAGGGAGGATATAATTAAATTCATTGATGATAAGTTCATCAAAACCCTATACTATCTGCCTAGGAGAGCGATGGATACCACTTGAAGTTGAAACCGTATGTTTTCTTTACTATTTTGATATTTAACTGTTGTTACAGTTATTGATTACTATGGTTACAGTTATAATTGAATCTGTAATATCTAGTACACTTTGAACTTTCTATGTGTAATTTATTCAATAGCTATGACTAGTTCACTGTAACCACAGTAATCAATATCTATAACCTACTTACTGTTTTTAAATTATTAACTAAAATGCATTAATTGTATGAAATATGCAGTTTTACATTCCAGTTTGTAGCAATGATCACTACTAACCGATCACAATTGACGTGGAACGTGGCCGATGCTGGTGTTTAAAAAACCTAGATATGGAAAAGCATGTTATGCAAGACATTTACAAGCCAATAGAAAATGCAGTTTTTGCATTTCTGAAAACATAGATGAGGGCTGCTTTGCCTCTTGAAAATATGCCTTCATTCATGCCAAGCTTCAAGTGGGGGGCAGTTCCTTCACAACAAAACAACTGTCCTGACAGTTGTGGCGTCTTCTTAGTTAATATGATGGAACATTAGGATGTTCACATCGCTCTAAAGTGTTTTAAAACATGGCCGACTGTCGAGTACGATACTGCAAAACGGAAATACATTGTTTGGCAACTGATGAATCAGCCAGATAATATCATCTTACACTACCGAAAAAAACAAGCAATACATTTTCGTAGGAAGTAGGACTTGATTATTGTAATGCTGCTTTGTTACAGTCTCGGAATATGGATGTTTTGAAAGTGTGTTTTTTGGATTGACTATGATTAAAATATGTATTTTGTCTGTTGTTTAACATGTGTTATTTTCACAATAGCTGTATATATCATGTATATAATAACTATTATATACATGAACAATAGTTATTAGATGAACAAAACAGAAATTTGACTAAGGATAATTCTATGTTCAAAATAGTTATATGTCATGTAATCCATAACAGAAATTGGACGATAAATTTTGTTGATCCTGAATATTGTGTCAAAAGTGATGGAATCACCAAGCAATCTGTAATCCATCTTCATTCTTCCATCAGCCCAAAAAATATTAACAATTTTATCCTCATCATCAAGCTAGATATCATAATAAAATGAAGGGTTTTGACATGCTTCAATATGAAAATGCTGCAACAATGTTGCACCATCCCCAAAAGCCATTATCTTCCGTCATCTCTTATCCAAGTGATTCTTCAAATCAACTTTGACAAAATCTAAATTATCCTTACCCCCAGCATACATTGACATAACATTATAAGATGACCGTAAAGGAATTCCAGCATTTTTATTAATATCAGCTACAATTCCTTGAATATTACTAATGTTCCTATTTGATTTCAAAAACTGACTATACTTCGGGAGATGCAAATGATGATTATGCTCTTTGACCCACTTTGTAACTTCATAAACACGTCTAATTTGGTTGAACTTAACAAGTAATTCAGCCTTACAACCAACCCTAACCTCGGCGTGACAACGTTCGCGAATTTCAATTACCAATGAATTAGTAAGTTCAGATTTCTGGTTCTTTGGATCAAGATTACTACATTTTCTATATACCTCTTTATTGCAAACATAACTAACATAGCCCATAACCATCTTGTCTTTACGCAACGGCTTCATATATTTTTTCTAATGGCAAAATCCAAACCATGACTATAATAAGAATAAAAAGAATGTATCTCTTCAAGAGTAGCAAACTCTGGATGTTTATAACATCCAGCATCACCATAAAGGTTATTTTTTTATGCCTCACCAGAAAATCCTTCAAAATATGTATAAAATATGAAATATCACATATAAACTCCAAGAATTCAGATACATAAATATTAGATAAGAACATAATAACTATGATAACAACATTAAACGGCCAAATAGATATCCATAATCAAGAAAATATACAGTTTTGCAAAACTAACGATATACTTAATATTGTGCACCTATTTACATAAACATAACAAGAACAACAGTTGTCTAAACATAAAAAAACTTACCATCAGCCGTCTGATATGATACATCATATCCATCAGAGAATATATGATGTCTATCATCACTATTTTCGACCTAAATTTGAAAGGACAAAGACAACATCATAAACATATTAAATGGAAATACTATGCCATTTAATTACAAGTACAATAGTTATTATACCGCGATAACATTAACACCATCATTACAGTTTGGAATTGAATCTAAACCATTGTGATTTTGCCAACGAACTCTCTATGGAATCAACAACTGGAATTGGTTGACTTGCAAGCAATTCGGTGAAGGAAATTGGTGGTTTCCAACTATCGATAAATGAATTATCCATCGAAGGAATTGAAAAAATTGCAAAAAAATAGGAAAAGGAAGAACAAGCTTGAAAATAAGAGATTTTAGGATATTTTTTTTTGGTATATTGAAACTCAAGATTATCGTGATTGTGAGGAATGATAGGCATATTCCCGAATTTGAATGAAAAATCCGAGATTTTCAGACACATATCGCGATTGGGATTGCTCAAATCATGGAAAGCCATTTTTATGGTAAGAGACTATGATCCAACTACTCGATACAACGATCTATTAGATCGTGTCCTTCGACATCGTGATGCAATCATATCACATCTCAACTGGGTATGTATATTTCTAGGCTTTCACAGTTTTGGTTTGTATATTCATAATGATACCATGAGCGCTTTAGGGCGTCCTCAAGATATGTTTTCAGATACCGCTATCCAATTAAAACCTGTTTTTGCTCAATGGATACAAAATACCGACGCTTTTGCACCTGGCGCTACGACTCCTGGTGCAACAGCAAGCACCAGTTTAACTTGGGGAGGTGGTGATCTAGTAGCAGTGGGTGGCAAGCACAACATCAATTCTGGGCCGAAACAGGGGGTTTAAAACCAATGATTAAGTGTGGACAACTTTAGAAGATAGCAGACTGCTTGATGGTCACTAGATATAAAAGGCGCAAATCCAACGGCCATCAAGCATTGCTGAACGTGCTGAAAAAGTATCCGTTCAACATTGTAGCCAAAGCTCTATATCGTGAAGCAAAAAAATGAAGAAAACAAGCTACTGAGGCCTACTATATATAGAGAAACTGGATTGCATATATATATATATATATATATATATATATATATATATATATATATATATATATATATATATATATATATATATATATGTTTTCTTTTGTCCCCACGTACTTGCTCATCAAGTACCCTTTTTTTTGGGTCAAATTTCTTGGTCACCAAGTGTTTCTTTGTTATTATTATTATATATATTTTTTAACAAGTTAAAATTATATTAGCCATGCACATTTATTGCAACTAGTTAATATAAATTTATTATCATTCCTATGTCTCATGCTAGAAAATTGAACATCAAGACGAGAATTGACTCAAAATGGTTGCACAAAAAATGCGCATGAGGTGGGGGTTACATATGTCATAGAAAATATCATGTTCGATAGAGGATTAGATGAGGTGATTGAGTATTGTATAGACATAGGGTGGGTAAATCTATTTGCTCATAAATGTGAAGTATACTCCTTCACAATTTATGAATTTGGGGGCAAACTTAAGAGAATAATGAAAAAGGGATGATGGATTGTTTTGGTGGAATTCAAGAGTATGAGGATTAGAATTTAGCTTCTCGGAAGCTATGTTGTGTAATATCTTTGGAGTTCTGCTTGATGATGAAGCTATTCGATATTTTGATGACTCTGGAAGTATGCCAAGTGATGACGACCTAGACATTAGAAGGTTCAAAACATATTTCAAAATCCAATGATCCTTTAACAAGTCTAAAGAAAGAGAGACAAATAGATTGGACGAATATGGTCGCACCCTTCACCATATGGTCTCAAACGTATCATCCCCATCTCCGGTCACAAAAGTTCAATTACATACCTCCAAATGACGGTGATGCAATGGCTTGTAGAGAGAACGAAAGCCAACTTCGGGTTCTTGGCTTCTAAGTATTTTATGGATGGCTTCCATGGTGCTAACAAATTTCTTCCATATGGAAGCATGTGGACTCTACTATTCAAGAAATACAAGCTCAAGCTAACTAATCCCACCCAAAGGAGCAAGGTATAATATCTACAATGAGGGCCACATCCATAAAATGCACATGATCTTAGTTAATGGAAAATGGAAGTTCCATTCTAGATGCACCGATCTGGAGCTCTTGGCGGCCTTGATCACACACAATAAGAACCCAAAAGTGTGTTAAACTATAAAGAAGCTTATTGAAGCAACGGGTATTCAAAGGCCAAATGTGCAACAAGAGGGAGAACAAGAACAGAAAGGTCAAAGAGGAAATGATCAATGACTTTATGATATTCAAGTTGGGGTTGATGAAGAGGGTGAAATTAGAACAAATGTTGGAGCTCAAAAGGAGATTACAAAAGAAAATGTGAAAGGAGAAGCCCCTGAAGGGATTCATGGACAGAAACGCGTTCTAAACACCCATGAGTCCTCCCCCGAAGGATCCGCTCATACCATGGGAATCGAAAATTAAAACGAAATCTTACATTTTTTGGCTAAAGAATCTAATTCTTGGACTTTTAGAATTTGTGTTGCTACCACAAATAGCATTCACTTTGCGGAATTGACCTCTACCGGTATCCACGCAATGAAACGAAAAGAGATTGCTAGCTCTTCGTTTTTATGAGTTTCGGGAATTAGAGAGAAAGGGAGAGGTAGAAAACCGAAATATAATTTTGGAGTACTTTTGGATTGCGGCTCAATTGATCAATCTTTAGGGTTTAAGCTAAAAGAGGTTACGTCCTCAACCTCTTTCGACAGTGGGAGTCTTTAACTCCCACGTTCGATAAACCTTTACTGGTAGTGGGAGTCTTTATCGCATAATAACTCTCACGTAATCCCAGCTATAGCCAAATACCGAAATGCCCCTCCTTAATCTCTAATTCGAATAATAACGTTTTATTATTCTCAGAAAATAAATGTCAGCTACATTGAACCTAGACACGTTCTAGATTCATTGAATCTGGACATGAAGCTCGTTAACTCATCTATGCGTGTGACCCTGTAGGTTCATATCACAATGGCAATGAAAACATACTTAGTAGTAGCATGTGTTCATAAATCACAAGCGGTCCCTAGCATGACATTGTGACTACCCAAAGTGAATGAATAAGCGGTAGAAGCTAATATCAATCCACTATTTAATCCCTTTGTCTCGCGATATCCTAATTAAGCATAAGGCATGGTAGTCGTCACCCTTATAAAGATTAATTGTATTTATGCTTGATCTCTAGGTAGACTGTTCCAACAAACAATATTTAATAACCACTGATTAAATATATTTGAGCACGGCCATGCAATTAAACAGTCTTTCCCGATCGAGGGGCCATGGATATCTCTCTCTAATAAGAGAGGGACAAATTCCTTACAATGCCTCTCACATTCAAGCCATGATAAGATACTACATCCGATCATCAGTCGTATTGATTACTCGATTAAAAGTAACTTCCGACTGAGGCAAAACCTGGCTTCATTCAAGCTAGAATCAAATGGAGACATAAGGTCTAAAGATACCAAAATAGTATTGAGGAAGTAATACTTATGACTAAGGACCATGAAGTATTACTTCTCTAACGAATCACGTCCAATACAATATATCCCAATATATTCTATCTATGATATGATTTGTATTTGTTAGTAGTGCCCTAGGACCATTAGCATATGTTGTACGTTTTCTTTCTTTTGAGCATGTCTCTGAATAGTTAATTTTGCTTTTGAACATCAAATGTGTGATTTGATTGTAAAACTCATTAGCTTATGCAATTACTATTCTAGTTGTCCCTAGTTTTATGTAATGTTCTTTACAATGAAATAAAACTAGTATGATGTATGATGTATGATTGATGATCATGTTTTACTGATCACGTGTAATGGATACAAATCATATCATAGATGCAATATATAGGGATACATTGTATTAGACGTGATCCGTTAGAGAAGTAATACGTCATTGTTCTTAGTCATAAGTATTACTTCCTCAATACTATTTTGGAATCCTAAGACCTTATGTCTCCATTGATTCTAGCATGAATGGAACCACGTTTTGACTCAGTCGGACGTTACTTTTAATCGAGTAATCAATATGACTGATGATCGGATGTAGTATCATTTCATGGCTTGAATGTGAGAGGCATTGTAAGGAATTTGTCCCTCTCTTATTAGAGAGAGATATCCATGGGCCCCTCGATAGGGAAAAACTGTTTAAATGCATGGCCGTGCTCAAATGTATTTGATAAAGTGGTTATCAAATACTATTTGTTGGAACAGTCTACCCGGAAATCGAGCATAAATACAATTAAGCTTAATAAGGGTGACGACTACCATGCCTTATGCGTAATTAGGATATCGCGAGACAAAGGGATTAAATAGTGGATTGATATTAGATTTCACCGTAAATTTATTCACTTTGGGTAGTTACAATGTCCTGCTAGGTACCGCTTATGATTTATGAACTCACACTACTACTAAGTGTGTTTTCATTGCCATTGTGATATGAACCTACAGGGTCACACGCATAGACGAGTTAACGAGCTTCATGTTCATATTCAATGAATGTAGAATGTGTCTAGGTTCATTGTATATAACATTTATTTTCTGAGAATAATAAAACGTTATTATTTGAATTATAGATTAAAGATGGGCATTTTCGGTTTTTTGCTATAGCTGGGATTACATAGGAGTGATTATGCGATAAAGACTCCCACTACCAGCAGAAGTCTAGGGAACGTGGTAGTTATAGACTCCCATTACCGGAAGAGGTTGAGGACGTGGGAGTTGGTTCTGGGAACAAACTCTCACATCCTATATAAAACTCTTTTGGCCGAAACCCTAGAGGACAAATGCTTAAGCCGCAACAATACTAAAACCAAGAAATTGGATTTCTTGTTCTCTGCCTCTCATTTTCTCTCTAATTCCCGAAACTCAGAAAAAAACGACATGCTCAAAAGATATAAAACGTACAACATGTGTTAATGGTCCTAGGGCACTACTAACAATCTCCGACTTGCCCAAGGTCTAATCGTACATGATCCTCAATCCCGCTGACCTAGTATGACTCTTATGTTTAGGTTGCGGGAGTGGCTTGGTCAATGGATCTGCAATGTTGTCGTCTGTATGAACTTTGCAAATTCTAACGTCTCCTCTGTCAATGATATCTCTAATCACATGGAAACGCCTGAGAATGTGTTTGGATCGTTAGTGAGATCTAGGTTCCTTAGCTTGTGAGATGGCACCAGTAGTATCACAATAAATGTCCACTGGGTTCACAATACTGGTGATGATGCCTAATCCATCAACAAATTTCCTGATCCAAATAGCTTATTTAGCTGCTTCAGAGGCAGCCAAATACTCAGCTTCTGTTATAGAGTCGGCCACAGTCTCTTGCTTTGAGCTCTTCCAGCTCACAGCATCCCCATTAAAACAAAACACAAAACTAGATTGTGATATAAAGTCATCTACGTCTGTCTGGAAGCTTGCGTCTGTGTAACCATTTACGACCAAACTTCCTTCCTGACCTCCGTAAACCAAGAACATATCTTTAGTCCTTCTCAAGTACTTAAGAATGCTCTTGACTGCAGTCCAATGTGACTCTCCAGGGTCATATTGATATCTGCTAGTCATACTTATAGCGAACGAGACATCCGGGCGAGTGCATATCATGGCATACATAATAGACCCAATGGCTGAAGCATATAGGATCTTACTCATGCGCTCTTGGTCCTCTTTTGTGGAAGGTCTTTGAGTTCTGCTGAGTTTAATGCCATGTGACATGGGCAAGAATCCCTTTTTAGAATCTTGCAAACTGAACCGTTTCAGTACCTTGTCAATATATCCACTCTGGCTTAGGCCAATCATTTTGTTGGATCTATCTCTATAAATCCTTATACCCAAAATGTACGTAGCCTCGCCTAAGTCTTTCATGGAAAAGCATTTCCCTAACCAAGCTTTTACGCTTTGTAATGTGGGGATGTCATTTCCAATCAGTAAGATGTCATCCACATAAAGCACAAGGAACACTACTGCATTATTAGTTACTTTCTTATAAACACAAGGCTCGTCTTTGTTTTTTATGAAACCAAATTCTTTAATTGCTTCATCAAAGCGACGATTACAGCTTCGAGATGCTTGCTTCAATCCATAAATGGACCTTTGAAGCTTACACACTTTGCTAGGACTTGATGGATCAACAAACCCCTTGGGTTGTGGCATATACACATCCTCGAGAAGGTTTCCATTAAGAAACACAGTCTTAACGTCCATTTTCCACATCTCATAGTCATAATATGCGGCTATGGCAAGTAAAATCCTAATAGACTTTATCATAACGACAGGAGAAAAGGTTTCATCATGGTCAATACCATGAACTTGTGTATAACCTTTAACTACTAGTCGAGATTTAAAAGTGTGCACATTACCATCCATGTCGGTTTTCTTTTTGAAACACCATTTCTTATCAATGACCTTACGCCCTTCGGGTGGGTCAACCAAAGTCCATACTTGGTTATCGTACATGGATTGCATCTCATACTTCATAGCTTATATCCACTTATCTGACTCAAAACTACGAACTCCCTCTTTGTAGGTAGTGGGCTCACCTTGATCTATCAGTTGAATATGATGATCATCAGTCACGAGAAATCCATATTTCTCAGGCTGTTGATGTACCCGACTTGACCTCATTGGGCATTGTGTCAAAGATTGAAGCTCAGTATCAGCACGTGAGCTTGTTTGAAGTTCCAAAGTTAGTTCAGATGTTGTTTGGGGATCTTGAATTTCCTCAAGATGGATCTTACTCCCACTATCCTTTTTGGAAATAAATTCCCTTTCAAGGAATAAACCATTACGAGCAACAAACACTTTGTTCTCTGATGGAAGATAGAAGTAATATCCTTTAGTTTCTTTAGGATATCCCACAAACAAACACTTGTCGGATTTAGGGCGAGTTTATCAGATAACAGACGTTTTACATACGCCTCACATCCCCAAATTTTGAGAAATGACAAACTTGGTCGTTTCCCAGTCCTTATCTCATATGAAGTTTCTGAACCGCTTTAAAAGGAACTCTATTCAATATGAATGCACCAGTTTCTAGTGCGCAGCCCCAAAAGGAAATTGGAAGACTTGTTTGACTCATCATACATCGAACCATAGTAAGGTGCGATTCCTCCGTTCCGATACACCATTCCATTGTGGTGTGCCAGGAGGAGTTAATTGTGAAACAATTCCACAACCCCTAAGATGTTCGTCAAACTCTTGGTTAAGGTATTCGCCACATCGATCTGATCGAAGTATCTTAAAACTTTTACCAAGTTGATTTTGTACTTCATTTTGAAATTCTTTGAATCTTCCAAAAGATTCTGATTTATGTTTCATTAGATAGACGTAGCCATATCTACTGTAATCATCTATGAATGTGATGAAGTACTGAAAACCTCCTATAGCACTTGTGTTTATTGGTCCACATACATCTGTATGTATGAGGCACAACAAATCAGAAGCGCTCTCACTTTGTCCAGTAAAAGGAGCTTTAGTCATTTTGCCCAACAAGAATCACATTCTAATAAGACTCTAAGTCAAATGATGTCAAAATTCCATCTTGATGGAGTTTTGATATGCGTTTCTCATTTATATGGCCCAAACGACTGTGCCAAAAGTAGGTTTGGTTTAAGTCATTTGATTTAAACATCTTTGTATTAATGTTATAGATGGGCCTTTTAATGGATTCATCGAGGTTAAGAATATAAAGCCCATTCATCAAAGAGGCATCTTCATAGAAGATACGATCTTTATGAATGGTGCTAATTTTTTTATTCATAATATTAATTTCAAAACATCAATATCCAAACAAGAAACTGAAATAATATTCCTACTCAAAGTTGGAACATAAAGACAATTATTCAGTTCTATAATAAGGCCACTTGACAAAACTAAATTAAATGTCCCTGTAGCTACATCAACAACTTTTGCTCCATTTGCTACTCTCAGGTCCACTTTTCCTTTTGCCAGTGATCTACTCCTTTTGAATCCCTGCACATTTGCACAAATGTGAGATCCACAACCGGTATCTAATACCCATGAAGTAGGAGCAGACATGTTAATTTCAATAACATAAATATCTAGAGAGACAGTCAAACTGGCTTTCCCCTTTTTCTTCTCTTCCAAGTAGAGCTTGCAATTCCGTTTCCAATGACATGGTTCATTGCAATGGAAGCAAACCCCTTCCATTGGTGTCTTGGCCTTGGGTTTGGGCTTGGGTTTGTTATTTCCTTTGCCCTGCTTGGCCATGGGCTTACCCTTTCCTTTGTTTTTAAAATTCTCTTTTTGAACCATTAAGACTTCAGGGGTCTTCTTAATGTTCAGTTTAGCCTTCTTGAGCATCCCGTGTATCTCATTTATGGACTTCTCCATGGCATGCATGTTGAAGTTCATCACAAATTGGTCATACTCCGGTGGGAGTGAGCCCAAGATTATATATGTGGTCATGTCATGACCTACGGGAGCCCCAAGTTTCTCAAGTTGGTCAAGATAACCCTTCATCTTAAGAACGTGTGCACTTACAGAGGTGCCAGGGGCCATCTTGCAACTATTTAACGCCTTAGTGGTGAGGAATCTTTCTTGACGGGCTTGCTCTTGGAACATTTCCTTGAGCTGGCCCATCATCTGGAAAGCCTCAACCCCTTCAAATTGTTTTTGAAGGTCAGTGCTCATTGTGACTAACATGAGACAAGTCACATCGTTTGAATCATCACAATGCTTCTTCCAAGCATATTTTTCAGCTCTAGGGGCGTTGTTCGGGAATATCCGTATCAAGAACGTATAGCTTTCTTTCCTGCTTAAGGACAATCCTTAAGTTGCGGGCCCAATCAAGGAAATTGGTTCCGCTTAGTTTTTCTTTTTCAAGAACAGATCGCAATGAATTGTGTGAAGTATTGGTTGCCATTATCTAAATTAAATTATTTGCAAAGTCATTAGTTTTGAGCAAAAATCTTTCCACAATTTCAACACTTGATAAGTAGTGGGAAAAGCATTTTACGATATTTATAAGTAAGCTTTAGCTTAACACCCATAATTAAAGTAAAATCAACTCATGGGAATGACATCTATCTGTCCCGGCTACTTCCCATTTTATGCCCTAGGCTCAAAACTATTTTGGTAGCCTAGTTAAGTCGATCCATGTCTAAGAATATGGAAATCACTATTTTCCCATGTCCTTTTGCTTAGATAACCACTTATCTGTTGCCTTGGCAAGCAGACAAAATGATGATCCAAGCTCAAGGATTGCTTAGGATATGGTAGGCATTTTAAGACTGTAACACCCCGACCCGCCCCCTGTCCGTACGGAGACGAGTCGAACCGCCCGCCGCCCTACCTCTCGGCAGAGCAAGGCTCTAAACAAACCTTCTATTAACTCCAAAAATCATACAGTTAAAATATCCACAAGTTCATTACAAATAAACTAATACGATATAAGACAGGAAATCATAAATACAAATTGCTTGTCCAAAGCTCCCGCTGCGCACTCTGCTACCCAAAATGTCGCACCACCTTCAGCTACCTATGGAGGGGGAAAACATTTGAAAAACGTGAGCCGAAGCTCAGTGAGGGCCGTGCAAGTGGTGCTTATGTCTTTAAAACCATTTTCCTTCCAAATTACTTTATATCCGGAAAATAGGTCGCACAATGAGAAAATCATATTTATACTCGTATAATAAGGGGCCTGATTCGAACATAATTGTACGAGACGGTCGAGGTGAAATCGACAAGGCATCACAATAACAACAGATCACATTTCATACGGGTCCCAATGCACACATATAAGTTAGGAATCTAGAGGTGGCTCACACCCTTTGGTGTAGCACTTAGGTCCTTCAAATCAAACCATTGGGCCCGACTCAATAGACTCATAGTCTTATCATGCCGTGTCAATATTCACAGGACAAGTCCGTATAGATTTAGTCAAACTTATTATTTTCAATGTAATAAAAATAATATCTCAAAACAATGCCCCAAATTCAGAAAGATATTTCATGGAGTCACAATGCATGTCATGAGTGGATCCAAATCATGAGTGCAATGAACAAATGAACACATGATACAAATATGTAATTTTGCAAAAGGGTTAGGACCACTCACCTGATGAACTATATATAGTCCGTGATCCAAAACAAATAATATCCTTAGAACATCAGTTAGAATTCAATAATTCAAGTGGATGTATAGAGCATAAAGCTCTCGGCCAACAAGGTTTAATTCACCAGAAATGAAGTGAAAGTGGAAAATGGACAAAGTATCAAATGGAACAAAAAGAAAGAATATTTCCACAATATAATATGACCAAAGAGGAGAATCAGAAGTGCAAAATATATATCCAAGAAATCTATGTATTTGAAGGATACAAAAATAAATGGGGTCTGGTGATAAAATGATCAACCAAGTAACACTCATCAAAGTGAGGAAGATGAGATTTGGAGTAAAAAATTGCCATACTTGCCCTTTGCTAGCCAATCTGATTCGAGAAAGAAATGCAAAGGATTGGCAACTTTCTTTTCCTCGGACAAACAGAAAGCATGAGCAAGAATGAAGACCAAATGATACAAGTCCTTCTATATATAGAGGAAATTGATGGCATTATTGTAATTAGGATTTATTCTTGGTGCCCAAGAATAAGTGTTCTCCAAGTAATTATTATTATTATTTTATTTATCATGGTAAAAAAAAATATACTCACTAAAAAAATACAAATTAGCTAAATTCTTATTCCAACTTGTTGAGGTAAAAGTATTATCATTCCTATATGTCTCAAACCACAAAATCGAGCATCGAATCGAGAACTAATTCAAAATGGGTGCACGTAAAAATACACACGGAGCGGGGTGTTACAAAGACTTAATTAAAATGATTTAATGTGACGTATAAAAAATCAAGCCCCAAAAGACATAAAATAAGCATCACATGCAAAATATAAAGCGTAAATGTAAACGTGAGATAGCATGGCCTAATCCTATGATGACTCCCACGAGCCTTGTGGGAGCCAAGGGTCAATCTAAGTTAATACCCATCTCATGGATAGTGTCTTCGATCCAATGTCCTCCAGTCTTGTTACATAAATGCTTGGGCATACCCAGCCTTCAATGTAATGCAATAAAACTAATCTAAGAAAGCAAGTACAATTTTACGACATTAAAAACGATTCGCATGCCGTATTGTAAAATTACAACCCAATAAATGTAAAACAATAGGGGGTATAGTACGTCATTCTATTCACCATGCAAAAACTCGCATAAAGCATAATAAATACGGTAATGAGTACAAATACAAAGTCTAAGGCCAGCGCAACGCAAACGGAAGTGGGAGTCTTTAACTTCCATGTTCCATAAACTTCTGCTGGTAGTGGGAGTCTTTATCACATAATAACTCCCACGTAATCCCAGCTATAGCCAATCTCTAATTCGAATAACAACGTTTTACTATTCTCAGAAAATAAATGTCAGATACATTGAACCTAGACACGTTCTAGATTCACTGAATCTGGACATGAAGCTCGTTAACTCGTCTATGCGTGTGACCCTATAGGTTCATATCACAATGGCAATGAAAACATACTTTAGTAGTAGTATGTGTTCGTAAATAACAAGCGATCCTTAGCAGGACATTGTGACTACCCAGAGTGAATGAATATGCGGTGGAAGCTAATATCAATCCACTATTTAATCCCTTTCTCTCGCGATATCCTAATTAAGCATAAGGCATGGTAGCCGTCACCCTTATTTAGCTTAATTGTATTTATGCTCGATCTCCGGGTAGACTGTTCCAACAAATAGTATTTGATAACCACTTTATCAAATACATTTGAGCACGGCCATGCATTTAAACAGTTTTTCCCTATCGAGGGGCCCATGGATATCTCTCTTTAATAAGAGAGGGACAAATTCCTTACAATGCCTCTCACATTCAAGCCAAGATAGGATACTACATCAGATCATCAGTCGTATTGATTACTCTATTAAAAGTAAATTCCGATTGAGTCAAAACGTGGCTTCATTCATGCTAGAATCAAATGGAGACATAAGGTCTAAAGATTCCAAAATAGTATTGAGGAAGTAATACTTATGACTAAGGACCATGAAGTATTACTTCTCTAACGGATCACGTCTAATACAATATATCCCAATATATTCTATCTATGATATGATTTGTATTTGTTAGTAGTGCCCTAGGACCATTAGCATATGTTGTACGTTTTCTTTCTTTTGAGCATGTCTCTGAATAGTTAATTTTGCTTTTGAACATCAAATTTGTGATTTGATAGTAAAACTCATTAGCTTATGCAATTACTATTCTAGTTGTCCCTAGTTTTATGTAATGTTCTTTACAATGAAATAAAACTAGTATGATGTATGATTGATGATCATGTTTTACTGATCATGTGTAATGGATACAAATCATATCGTAGATGCAATATATAGGGATACATTGTATTAGACGTGATCCATTAGAGAAGTGATAATTCATTGTCCTTAGTCAAAAGTATTACTTCCTCAATACTATTTTGGAATCCTAAGACCTTATGTCTCCATTGATTCTAGCATGAATGGAACCACGTTTTGACTCAGTCGGACGTTACTTTTAATCGAGTAATCAATACGACTGATGATCGGATGTAGTATCATTTCATGGCTTGAATGTGAGAGGCATTGTAAGGAATTTGTCCCTCTCTTATTAGAGAGAGATATCCATGGGCCCCTCGATAGGGAAAAACTGTTTAAATGCATGGCCGTGCTCAAATGTATTTGATAAAGTGGTTATCAAATACTATTTGTTGGAACAGTCTACCCGGAGATCGAGCATAAATACAATTAAGCTTAATAAGGGTGACGACTACCATGCCTTATGCTTAATTAGGATATCGCGATAGAAAGGGATTAAATAGTGGATTGATATTAGGTTTCACCGTAAATTCATTCACTTTGGGTAGTTACAATGTCCTGCTTGGGACCACTTATGATTTATGAACTCACACTACTACCAAGTGTGTTTTCATTTCCATTGTGATATCCTAATTATCAATCCACTATTTTATCCCTTTGTCTCGCGATATCCTAATTAAGCATAAGACATGGTAGTCGTCACCCTTATAAAGCTTTATTGTATTTATGCTCGATCTCCAGGTAGATTGTTCCAACAAACAATATTTAATAACCACTTTATTAAATATATTTGAGCACGACCATGCATTCAAACAGTTTTTCCCTATCGAGGGGCCCATGGATATCTCTTTCTAATAAGAGATGGACAAATTCCTTACAATGCCTCTCACATTCAAGCCATGATAGGATACTACATCCGATCATCAGTCGTATTGATTACTCGATTAAAAGTAACGTCCGACTGAGTCAAAACGTGGCTCCATTCATGCTAGAATCAATGGATACATAAGGTCTAAGGATTCCAAAATAGTATTGAGGAAGTAATACTTATGACTAAGGACCATGAAGTATTACTTCTCTAACGGATCACGTCCGATACAATGTAGCCCAATATATTCTATCTATGATATGATTTGTATTCATTACACATGATTAGTAAAACTCAAACATCATACTAGTTTTATTTCATTGTAAAGAACCTTACATAAAACTAGAAACAACTAGAATAGTAATTACATAAACTGATGAGTTTTACTATCAAATCACACATTTGATGTTCTTCCATCAAAAAGTGATCTAAACAATGACATCTTAATGCAAATCATGTCATCCTTGAATGCCTTCCAATAAAGCCTAAATTTGAGGATGTCAACTTTGGAGAATAAGGTGGATGATTTGGGAAGTAAGCTTGGGGAGTTTGAGAATAGATTTGATAAGATAGAGTACAAGGCTGATGATATGATTAGACACACTAAGTAAAAGAAATCAACCTTGGTACAAAATAATGAGGAAGAGAGTGAAGAGGAAAAGGTAGAGGATAGTGATGATGAAGATGATGAGTCAAGTGACGATGATGGGGAAGATAAAATTGAAATATGAAGAAAAAGAAGAAGATATGGAGAATGAAGCCAAAGATGTAGTTGACATTGAAGATGATGAGACTGATAGAGATGGGGGACAATAAGTTGATATGGAAATTGGAGAGGATGAAGGTCATGACAACAAAGAAGAAGACACTTTGGGTGAAGATAAGAAAGAAACTTCACCAAATGATGAAGATGATTGAAGATTCAATAATCTCATTGAGGAACTCCAAGTGCAAGAAAAAAATTTTGAAATTCAATGAGAAATTCCTAAACTCAATCTCTTTATAGCTTTTATCTTCTTATTTTATGTTTTCCCCTCTATTGTTATCCCATTTGTACCATTAGAATAGCAATTGTTTTGCTTACCTTTTCATATTCGTATGAATTGATTTTTAAGGGAGGATTTATGGTTTATAATATGCTTTGTTCTTATTTTGATGATCTTTGAAGCATGTTGTTAGAGAGCTTAATGATTTAATCATTTATGATGAAAGCTCACTTTGAATCCCTCCTTCTATTTTTTTTTGCTATATGCTTTAGGGGATTTCTAGATGCTATGTTATTCTTTAACTTGATCTATATTGCATTGGGGGTCATTTCATGTTTATCTTCATTTCTTAAGTATGTGTTTATGTGGTTGATCGTCTAGAAGCTTAAGAATGATGTATAAACTGTGTTATGTAGCATTGTATATGCCTTAGATTGTGCCTATGGATATTTGGACTAGAACTGTTTTGAAAAATGCATGTTTTCTGATTTATGCCATAAGTCCGGTCGACCGAACAATGGGGGCATCGGTTGATCGAAGCTGTGTGGTCGACTAGAGGCTTTCATGCGGTCGACCGGAATAACTAAAATTCAGCAAAATATGAACTTCTACTTCATAATTCTTTAAGTTTTGCTGTTATTTTTATACAAACACATCTTTAGGGGAAGCATTTATATGTTTTTCATCTTATACCCCCCTCATATATGTGATGTATGCTTGCTTGTTCAAGTTTTACATCATCACATCATAAGTTGACTTGTTTTCATCTCTTTCATATCATATAGCCAGCTTGTGTAAGTTATTTGGGAGTTGTATAATCATTATAAATATCTTTCATCTACCCTCCCTTATAAATTTGAGATCATGTTCTTTAATTTCCAATATTTTGATCTCATATAGTTCTTTGTTAGCATTGTGCTTAAAGAGTTGCTATACTTCTTTAGCTAACCATTAACTTGTAGAGTAATGTACTTTAAAGTGTTATCTTAAACTTCCTCTAGTTCCTTTGATTTGTGATACATATGCCGACCTTTCATATCCATGATATCATATCCAATTACTTTGTTAGCTAGTTTTTCCAAACTTGTTTTTATCTTAAAATAGCTAACATTGTTTTTTGGTTATTGTGCTTTAATGTTATATTCTTCCATCTCCTTTTGTTTTAGCTTAGGTTGGTGATTCATTTTTTAGCCATATGACCATCTTTAACTTTATGAGTCATTATGTGCTCCTTCTGTTTTGTAATCAACCAAGCTTATTCAAAAAAATTATTTCTTCAAATATTTTTGGTTTTAGATATGATCATTTGGTTGATATCTTATCAATCTATTAGAGAAACAAACTTCTCCATGATTTAAACTTCATCCCTCCTTAAAAGGGGTGAAAATCCTCATCTCCCGATTCTGTCCCGTCCTGTCCCGACCCAATCAAAATTTACTATATAAATAGTTTTTCCAATTATATATACAGAGGGTGGATTGTGATTGGCTGGGACAGGGATGGGGACAGGAATTGGGGACAGAGGATTATTTGCCCCTTAAAAGATTTTCACTTTTGATCATTTGGATCTCTGTTTTCAACAAAAATGAGGAGAAAATACTTTTCTTATTGGCGTTCTGATGACCATTTTTGAATTTAACAAGGGGGGAGGGGGATGGATTAGGTTTGCAAATGTTCCAAGAAAAGTAATTTACAAAAGGATAAAGCTCAAGAACTTTGCAAAATGGGAGAGATAAGTGATTCTTTAAAATAGGGGAGTATATATTTTTTTTCAAAACATCTACTTGTCTAGATCATATACACCCTTATCTCATGCCTGCATTTTTTGTGTTTAAATGCTTTATCCTTTAATAGATTATTCCCATTTGCATCAATGTTTTGTCATCATAAAAAATGGGAGGATTGTAAGCCCTGAGGGCTAATGTGATCAATATTGTTTTGATGATAACAAAACATTGGTAGTTCTAATGTTTGTGTGAGCATGTTCTTAATGATATGATCATTAGCACTCACACCGATATTGATGGAAATGGTAAGTTGGCTCCTTGTGTACATTAAAGTCAACATCCTAAACACAAGAGGAAGTTACACTTTGCAAAACTCAATGACACAAGCTTGAAGTCAATCCACATGCCATGGAAGTATTTGCAAAGTCAAGAAGAAGGAAGATCAACAAGTTAAAGCTACTCAATCCAAGAGAAGAATCAAGCGGTATGCTCCTTAACAAGAAGAAGTGATGAAGTCCAATACTCTACAACTTAAGATTGCTATAGGACTTCAACGCATAACTCAAGAAGATATTGATCAAAGGCTTTAAGTCAAAGCTCCAAGAAGAATCAAACTACAAGACTTGAAGACCTAGAGAAGATGAGTCTAGTCTACATAGGTAATTCTTTGTGACTAATCTTCCATTGAGAATACTAGGATATAGATGTTTAAAGTTCAACCACGCATGTTTTCAAAACCACATGTTTTATATTGAATATATCTCTGAAAAGGTTTTTGAAAACTTAGTAAAGTGTTGGTCAATGCCTAAGTTCTTTAAAACATGTTTTATATCTTTACAAATCACTTAGGCATGAGTTTGAGAAAATTGGGAACTTGACTAAGTGGGAAAACCACTTTAGGACTTCACTCCGGTCGACCTAACATTGGTTCGGGTGACCAAATGAAGTTCGGGCGACCGACATGTGTTGTCCGATCGGCCGAGGTTGTTTTTGTCATTAGTCTGATTTTGAAAACTATATTCTCTCGGATGACATTGCTATAGGTCGGTCGACCGAGCTTTGCTTCAGAAGACCGGACCCCATCTTGCGGTCGAACGAGATGAGAACAAAGGCCTTTAATCTTTACTTCGGACGACCTACCTTATGGTCCGGTCGACCGAAGCTTGTCCTGTCAGGCAAAAAAAAAAATTGCCATTGTGACCAATTTTGCTTGTGTATTTTGGCCCTATATAAAGTTTCTAAAGCTAGATTTTCATAACTAATCAAGCCATAAGAGGGCATAAGTTATACACTTCATAAACAAGCAATCAAACATTTATTGAGCTTAATCTTCATATCATTCATATTATTTTGAGTTGAGCTTGAACATCATCTATCTCTTCTATTCTCAAGAGTGATTAGAGCTTAAATTGTATATACATTCAAATAGGTAATTCATTGTAGTGAGCTTAATTGTAAAGTCTCCTTTGTAAGAGGCTAGTGACCATTTCTCTTTGTGAGAACTAGCTCTTTGTGAGTTAGGAAAGATCTTTTTGAGCTAAGTCCTCTTTGTGAGACAAGTGAGGCTCTTTGTGAGCTAAGTCCTCTTAGTGAGGCAAAAGCCCTCTTGTGAGAGGTATCTCTTTTGAGAGATTGGCTCTTTGTGAGGTTAGTTCTTTGTGAACAAGAAAAACACTCTTTGTGAGTGGAGTCTTCTTAGTGAAGCAAAAGTCCTCATTTGTTGAGACAATTGTGAAAGGTTGATCACACCTTGCATTTGTTGTGAAGGGAGCTTCTTAATGAAGTATTAAAATCATTAGGTATGTCCTAAGGTAGTGGATGTAGATTCTTTGTGAATCAAACCACTATAAATCATTGTGTTAGTTTTCTCTATTCCTACTCTTTTATTTTATTGTTCATGAATTGCTATAACTTGATTACTTGACTACGTGAAATATTTGCCCAAGGATTATAAAATCTAACATATGCTTCCTTGGTTTATCTACTTTGCTTTGTCATATGACTTATGGGGTTCAAACTTACAATTTTTGCATATAGGACACTTGACCTAAACTTGCCTTGATCATATTCATAATTCTTGCGTCCCTATGTGTTTCATATAACACCTACGTTATCTAAGTTACCATATAAATTAACTCGCCTTATATGCTTAATCAACATACTTGTTGTTAATGTGATCATTTAGGCAAAGAAGTTTAGAAAAGCTAAAAAGTTTTAGAACATAATTCACACCCCTCTTAAGTTCATACCCTATAAGGTATTTCAACTAGAACACTATTCCATATATGATGATAATTTCATTGGTGTATTAAAAAATGTACTATAAGATGTATAAAAAAAATCAACAGTCAGATTTTTGTTTAAGATTTTTTTTGTCTTATAGATTGAAAAAATAAATTATTTGTGAAAAAAATGTTGTAAAAATAAAAATTTTGTATTAACAATATGCGAAGGTGATAGTCAAATATTACGACTTCCAGAATTCTCAGCATACCCCTCCTTCGATACAACAAGGATATGAGTTAAGAAATTGGGATAATAATACTAGAAAGAAAAATATAAATTACACAAGACATGAGAAAATATCCCACACCATTATATTTCAATTTCCCAATAGTTTTCTCCCCTTTTTAAAGGGGGTTGTTACCGTTAGTTTTTTTATGGTCTCCATTTTTTTAAAGGAAAATATGTCAAACTTTTATACGCTAACAAGGTCTGCTCTAATGGCATACCGGATACATATGAGAATTTTCCCATTATAGTATACAGAGGGAGATCCTCAAAGGTTTTTTTTTTTTTTTTTTTTTTTTAAACACTTGTGAAAATCTTTTAACTTCTTTAGTCTCTTAACAATTTATTTTAATTTTTTCTCCGTTGAGGGAATTAAAGAAAAGGGAGATGGTTCTCAATAAATGTTAGTTTTAGATCAAGGGCTTTGCAATCATTCTAATTTTAATGATAACAAACCATTGAGAAGTTTTAATGTTTGTTTGAGTTTGTATTTTGAAGTTAGGTCTTATATATTGATGAAAATGAGAATGGAAGATGACGAGTGAAGAATTTTAATGAATATTGAAGAAAGTTATTGTTAAAGAGAGACCTCTTGGACTACATAAGAAGATTATCAAGAAGAAGCTATGCATAGAAAGAACTCATTGGTACATGTTGCCACACAAAAAAACCTAATCGGGCATCGTGTTAAGAAGTTGAGCCCTTCGACTTTGTATTCACACTTGGAATTCCTTCTCTCACTATAGTTTACAACTTGGAAAATGGTGACCTTGTCTAGTGTGTGCGATTGCTGACAATTCCTCGCGGAAAAAATCTTAGCAAGAGCCAAACAGGCTATTACACTATATCATAAGTTATTGGATGAGAATCCTCACGATGAAATGTTTGTTGATTTAGGAAAGGTAAGACTAAAATGAATTACATGAATGTAAGTGTAGAAAATTGTTAGGAAAGCTTTAAAATACAGAAAAAAAAAAAAAAAAGCATTTTGAGCTTTGATTGTGAAATACGTACCCAAGAGGAAGTGAATTGGGTGTTTAAATTATTTTCACCTTTCTTTCACAAGATATGAATCAATGAGATATTTGTTTGCCAATATAACAATCAGAAAAAGAGTTGGATGATCAACAAGTAAAGTATGCTCAAAGGCAAAACAGAATCATAAAGCACACACGATATATAGTGGTTCGATCACACAAATCTACATCCACTACCTTGAGTCTCACTCAAGTATTTTTAAAAACTCCACTAAACACATCCAAATACAAAGGTGGACAAGCCACACAGATTTTTACCTTCCACACTCACAACAAAGTGGACAACCCACAAAAGAGTTTTACCTAAAACCACTACACTCAACAACTCACAAAGAGCAATTAGATACTCTCTAAGGTCCCACTTATGAAGAGATCTAGACAACCAAGCCTCACCCGAGGCAACACAAAGAGTAACCGAACAATCACACTATGTATGTGATGGATCTTACATGTCGACTCATAAAAATCACACTAGATATGATGGATGAAAAATTCTAGCACTAAACTCGTCACTCACAAAGAAAAAATCACAAAGATAGGCACCATATGAAGTTTGAAATGATATGAGAAGATACAAATTATATGAACTCTTTAGAACAATTTCTCGCTACTCCCTTACCCTTTAATCAACCTTAGAGGCTTTTATAGTGGTGAGAATAACTATCACACTCCGTAACCAAAGGGTGACCTGGCAGTGTTGAATGGATTAACGGGCATAAACTCGTTCAAAACACCCATGAATCGACCTCAATAGGATTCGTTCATACAATGAGAATCGAAAGAAGAACCAAAAATAAATTACAATTTTTCGGGTTTGATTTTTTATTCGGCGGCGGTGCTACGGTACAACCACCAAAAGTTGTCCCTTGTGAAATCGCTCTCTACAGGGATCCATGCGACGAAACAAGCAGCGAGTGCTAGCTCTATACTTTTCTGGGTTCTGCAAAACCTAGAGAGAAGGGACGACAAAATTTCGGTTTTGATGGTTCTTAGTTTTGTGGCCAGAAAATCATCCATAGGGTTCGCCTAAAAGATGATTATATAGGGCATGAGAGTTTGTCCCAAAAATAAACTCCCACGCAATCCCAACCTCTTTTGGTAGTGGGAGTTTTTATAGCATAATAGCTCCCACGTAGTCCCAGCAAAAGCAAAAACCGAAATTGCCCATACTTTATCTCTATTTCGAATAATAACATTTTATTATTCTCAGAAAAATAAATGTCAAATACAATGAACTTAGACACATTCTAGATTCATTGATTCTTACATAAAGCTCGTTAACTCGTCTATGCGTGTGACCCTGTAGGTTCATATCACAAAGGTAATAAAAACATACTTCGTAGAGTATGTATTCATAAGTCACAAGCGGTCCCTAGCAGGACATTCTGACTGCCCAGAGGGAATGAATGATAGGTGGAACGATTACCTAACCTCAATCCACTATTTAATCCCTTTGTCTCACGATATCCCAATTAAGCATAAGGCATGGTAGTGGTCACCCTTATAAATCTTAATTATATTTCTACTCAATCTCCAAGTAGATTGTTTCAACAAATAATATTTAATAACCACTTTATTAAATACATTTGAGCATGACCATGCATTTAAACAGTCTTCCCGATCGAGGGCCCCACAAATATCTCTCTCTAATAAGATGGGCAAGTCCCTTGTAATGTCTCTCACATTCAAGCCATGATAGGATACTACATCCGATTATCAGTCATATTAATTACTAGATTAAAAGTAACGTTCGACTGAGTCAAAACGTAGCTCCATTCATGATGGAAACGATGTAGACATAAGGTCTAAGGATCATAAATAATATTGAGGAAGTAACACTTATGACTAAAAGAACCATGAAAGTATTACTTCTCTTTCGGATCACGTCCGATACAATATATCCCAATATGTATATGTGATATGATTGGTATCCATTACACATGATCCGTAAAACATGATCATCAATGAAACATCATACTAGTTTTATTTCTTGTATATAACATTACATAAAACTAAGGACAATCAGAATAGTAATTATATGAGCTAACGAGTTTTATTATCAAAACACATATTTGATATTCAAAAGCAAAATTAACTATTCAAATAACATGCTCAAAATGTAAAAATGTACAAAATATGCTCATGGTCCTAGGGCACTACTAACAAGTGTCTCATCTACCAATGAGACAAAGAACCCATAACAGAATATAATCTTCCAAACCCTAATCATGATAAGATAACTTAACTTTATTATATCATCAGAATTACATAACTTAATATCATCATTGTTCTTACTAAACAAGGTTCACTAACTACTACATAATCATTACTTCTTTCCTTAGGGATTTACTCATCGTATTCCCTTTCTCCGGTTTCATCAATATACTCATCTGCAAAACATAGAGGGATAAAAGGATGAGCTACTAAACTAGCCAAGTAAGGATCGATCTCCTTTGTGATGAAGGACTAAAGAGACATAAAAACATTCCCTGTTTCCCAAAACACATCAAGGACATAAAGTTTGACTTGACATAACTTGTAAACATCTTTAAAATGGCTTATAATACATTGGTAAACATAACATAAGAGTTCAGAACCATAATAACAGGACAAGTTAGAAATCAGAATAACATAATTGTAAAAAGGAGAATCTCTGATGATGGACAAAGGACCTCGGTCGACCGAGATCAAGACATAAACGTTGTCCAAATGTCCGAACGATAGATAGGGCTTGTCGGTTGACCGCATGAGCTTCGGTTGAGGTATTTTTCTCCCCAGTCGACTGAGATCCGCAATATCCCAGTAATTTGGTCCAGATGATTGGTTTTGGATCCGCGGTAGACCGCAATTTAGAACAGTACACTTTTTCAGGCTTATTTTGTGAAGGAAAATCCATTTTCTGGACTTTCAAATATCCCAACGCAAAAACACTGATTTTGACTATCTTAAAAACTCAGAAACATTACCAAACATAAACATAGCATATCATATCAATACCTTAACATATTGATCACTTACACATCAAACATCGTGCTCCGAGCACCTTTAACTTATCACATCATAACTCGTAGCTCTCCATCATATAAAATTCGACATGATGAGTATCACTACAACCTGCAACAAGTAATTCTACAATCGAGCTCAATCATTTGACAATAATACTAACCAACTGTTAACAACCCAAACTTTATAGCCGTTAAGAGGCCCTCGTATTCATCTCATATCATATTTTGGGTAAGGCACTATAAAGGTTGTTTAAGGATATACCCATGTTATGTCATCGTTCATCCTCTTGGACTCCACAACTTCTGTTAACAACCCTAACGGTTTACTCTTGTAAGGGTCCGGGCCTCGTAGGGAAAAGAAGCGCTCTTGGGCACTTAAAACATATCATATTTTGGGATATATCCTTGAATAGGGTCATCAACAGACAAGAGCTCTAGATTAAGAATATGTACATGCTGGCTCCACGAAAATGCAAAAAACATTTATACAAGTGCATATGCAGAGAAAATCAAATTCAATCATACAAGAGATGCAAACATACTTCGCTTCTTCATCCAATTTTGATGCAGTAAATCATGAGAAATCTTTCATACAATTTCATAACTTGTTAAAAGACCAATTCATGCATTTTAGGACTGAAAAACATGAACGTAGGATCCTTACCTTGAACACTTTAACGATACTCAAAGGAATAACAGGAAACCAGAAATTCAGATTCGCAGAGGCAACTGCTGAGGGTAATTACTCTTAATTGAAATGTTGTAATCTAATCTCCACCGTTCTGAATGTAGTTTTTTGAGTCCTTAAACCTTAGAAATAAGAATGGGGTCGCCCAGACTTTGATTACTACTTCAAATGGTCGCTTTTATATGAACTCTCAGATTTTCCAAATTGCAGGATTTTTTAACTTCCATCTCTTTTCCCTCATTTCTATTCTCTCATCCCTCTTATAGTTTTTCCCTGCACTAACCACCTAACTACCAACCTTTCTCAAGCATCACATCTTCCCACAATTTCCTATAACTACACTTAAGCCCCGAAACTTTCCAAACACCACAAAATACCCATAAACAAATATGTACATGACATATAACACATGTAAAACAGTTAAACATATATGATTCAAATAATTTCATGAAATTACTAAAGTCAAAAGGTCTTGGGTATCACATCCTCCCCCTTATGAAAGTTTCGTCCCCGAAACTTACTTACCTTGTTCTTGAAACAGGCAAGGGTACTTTTGTCTTGAGCTCCCACACAACTTCCCTTTCGGTGTGATGTGACCATTGTACCTTTACATATGGTATGGTCATTCTACTCAATACTTGTTCTTTTCTGTCTACAATATGAACTAGTACCTCTTGGTAAGACAAGTCTTCTTGGAGTTTCAATGGTTCCGCTTCTAAGATGTGACTTGGATCGGGAATGTATTTCCTTAATTGTGAAATATGGAAGATGTTGTGAAGTATTGACAACATTGGTGGTAGTGCTAGCCAAACAGTGATAGTGCAATTAACTGAATTGGCACTGTGGCAGTGCAATTAACTGAATTATCACAGTTACAAGGTTTTCTGCAGCACTGGAAAGGCACAGTTAACTTGAAACCGCGTGCGGTCAACCGGATGTGCCAGTGTAAAACAGAAATTCGGCCGAAGAACTGAGTAACTTTAGCAACCCGGTTAACCTTGATTTAAGAGAAGTTAATCATGGTGATCAGATTTTTCAAAGGCAGACTTCACTTTGGAGGAGATTTACTTAGAAAGGAAAGGCTTTGATTTTCTGCCGAGGCAGAGTTCCTCTTTGGAGGACATCAACTTGAGCATGCATTGACTTCTACTTCAATCTTGCGAGGTGGATTTCAACTTGCCGAGGCGGGCTTCAACCTTTGGTGGATCGAGCAACAAATTCGATTTCATTCCTAGAGAGACTCAAGTTTTTGAAGGAAATCTAATTGGGCAAGCAAGAAATTTGACTTCAACATGGAGATGCAGATTTCAACATGCTAATGTGGACTAATCCTATGGTGGACCAAGGAGAGAAAGATTATAATTTTTGAAGAACACCTAATCAGGCGGACAAACTACACCTTCAAAGAAATTATTAGCAAAATATTTCAACTTGAAAAGATGGATTTACCTTCAACGGTTGAAGCCTTAAATGTCTAAGCTTTGGAGCATTGCAACTTTGCCCTTGAGACTTCGGCATAGGGAAGCTTCTACTTCAATCTTTGGAACAAATCAAAGCTTTTGCCAAACCACGTAGAGCAATAAAAGCATTGGAGATCAACTTGAACATCTATTTGAAGAATTACTCGTAGCAAGAGATATCCAGTTGGAGCAATATAAGCCTCGGAGATCAACTTGAACATCTATGAAAAAACTAAGAGGGGTGAATTGAGTTTTTGTAAACTTTTCGATCTTTCTTGCAAAGGTGATGAGATGTAAGCCAAACACTATGTTTAGTTGTGAGAAAATAAGGAAATATATTAAACACGAGATTTATAGTGGTTCGATTTACTAAGAATCTACGTCCACTACCTTGAGACTAACCCAAGGATTTCAAAAACACACTATTAATCCCCTTTACAACTCAATAATGGTGGGATGAAACCAATATTACACAAGTGGCTAACTCACTAAGAGTTTTACACAACAACCACTCATTAGATCATCAGTTAGATTCACCCACACAAAGGAGTCTCAAACTTACAAGGTCGCAAATAGCAAACTCACAAAGAGCAATACTCGCTAAGAGAAAGACTCACTAAGAGCAACCTCACAAAGAGTATAGAGAGAAATATTAGAACAAATCTAATAACACTTTATGTGATGAATGATTCAAAAATATAGCATAGTCTTTTTAAGCTCAAATGAGAAGAATCACACATTTTTGCAACTTGAAAGTAGTGGAATGCTTGTTTGAAATGTCTTGAACTTAATGGCACTTTAAAGCTTTGTTAACTACCAAACAATCAGCCTTAGAGGCTTTTATAGAGTTAAAAAACACTAAGTCAACAATGCTGCAACGACTAGTTTTTTTACTTGAAAGTGAAAGTTCGATCGGCCAACTTGACTGGAAGGTCGACCAAACTTCGTCCGAGCAAGTATAGATCAGTGTTATTTAAACATTCAGTCAACCGAAGAAAGATCTCGGTCGACCGACCTTGAACGAAGAACATTCAAACTTTAAATAAGTGAAACTTTAAACATCGGTCGACCTACCATACAGGTCGGTCAACTGACCTTCATCAGGTCATCCGAGCCAAGTGCCTCGGTCGACCTAACTGAAAGTCCAAAGTCTAATTTTCACTAAGTCTTAGTTTTAATGTTCTCTAAAGGATACCAAAACATTTTGAGCTCTTAGAAAACCTTTTCAATACATTTTCAAACACACTTTTACATTTGAACATCGAAAGATCAAAACAAGGATTTTCAAAAGTAAAGGCATTCCATTTTGAGAAACATTTTTCGAACGTGCAATCAAGTGTGAACTAATCATATGAGCTTAGATTGTGATACCCATAACTTTTTGCTTACGTGTTTTGCATGTCTTGAAGTTAATATTGTGTAATATATTTGTAATTACATGTTTTATGTGTGGTACATTAATTTTATAACTGTTTGAGGGGGCGTGTTTGACGTTTTGGAAGTTTGGGGACTTGAGTGTGGATGTTAGGAAGTGGAAGGACTTAACTGTATTAGTTAGAGAACTGTAAAACACAAGAGGGGGTGAATTGGGTTTTAATCAATCTTGGAAACTTTTTCTATTCTTTGCAATGCTAGTGTAAGTTTGAGCAAGATGAATAAAAGCAATGCAAAACCTAATAACAAGACAAAGGATTTATAGTGGTTCGACTCACTCAGAATCTACATCCACTACCTTGAGCCGCACCCAAGGATTTTAAAGAACTTCACTAAGAAGAATGTTTACACTTGTGGCTAACTCACTAAGAGTTTTACAACACAACCACACAAGAAAAACTCACTAAGAGCTTGCCCACACTAAGTAGGACTTTTACAATTTTCCCACACAAAGTAGGACTTATCAATTTGCCCACCCAAAGTAGGACTTATACAAGAATAACCCAATCACTTAGAAAGGGAATGATAAGCTTTAAAGAGAAAGGTTGTTCACTCTTTTAAGTGAGAAATATATACCTTTGAAGTACAAGAATGTTAAGCTCTTTGAACATATGATGCACACTCTTTGTCTTGCTTTTGAAAGAATACTCTTGAATGATTTAGATCATAGAAATGAAGAGCATTTTCTTTGTAAGTGTTTAGACTTGATAAGAAATCAATCTATATTGTATGTGCAAGTCTTTTGAGTCATTCTCTAGCTTTGGAGTATTTATACATTTCAAAATAGGCTGAAAAACGACTCTGCAACGGTCAAATAACGGCTAGTAATAGTGCTGTTAGGTTGATTCGACCTTACTTAGGTCGACCGAACCTATGATCCGACCTTACTCAGCTTAACTCTCAGTTTCTCTTCGGTTGATCCGAGGTAAGCTCGGATGATCCGACCTTCTGAGCATTGAGAGATGTTGATTTGACCCTTGTATTGAAATCTATTTAAGTCTAAAAGGTTTTCCCAAAAGGTAACAACTAAGAACATTTGGAAAACCATTTTAAAGGACTTATACTTTGAAATCAAAGGCTTTTGAAATACGAACTCATGTAAAGATCGTTTTGAAACTTAGCCTTTTGAAAACGTGTTTATGATGCATGCAAGACTAGAGTGTAGAGCTTATGTTCATGAGAGCTTTGGTTAGAGCTTTATAAGATAACGACTTATGACGACAAAGCTAAACTAACCAAACCTAAGTCTTCAATCTTCAATCTTGATAAATGAGCCTTGCATAACTTTGAATCTTGATACCAATGGCTTGATTGAAGTACTTAGAGCTTCCATAATGAGTTCCGATATTCTATCACAAAAATTAAGATCATTAGACACAACATCAAAAGTTTGTCCAATATCAAAAACTGAGTTTGTTCGCCCTTTAGGGCTTACAGTTGTCCTTCTTGTGCAGTAAGTTTGAAACCCTTTGCAGACATAGTGAACGTTCTCTATTCATTCCCAAATTTTAACCATGTTTAGAAGACTTCTTAAAATAGATTTTGACTAATGGATATTGTATTCTAACAGTTCGATTAAGAGATATCAACTTCGGAGTGCAAGGCTGTGCATTCGGCGGAAACAGAGACCTGTGAGAGTTTTACATAATTGAAGTAGTAAATGAACTAAGTTTGGGGCGTTCTTTAGTGCGTTTCGAAGTTAACTGAAAGGGCTACGACTGAACTCCTACGGATCTATATTTTGATTTTCCAGTAGACGAGAATATACATATGAAGTTGTTGTATATTTCTGGAATTACTGTCATTTTAATTGCTTGCTATAAATTCAAGTAAAACTCTTCATCCTTGTAATTTCTGTCCTAAAATTCATGAAGTGCCTATTTTATAGTTATTGAAATTGGTGTTGGAAGTGTTTGAAGGCATGTTTTATTGCATTGGATGAAACACTAATTATCATTCTTGTATGCAGAACATTGAATCTAATTGCGTATGTTATATGCTTTTCCTATCTTGTTGATGAGGAACCTTGATTTTTAAGGTCAAGATTTGACAGAAAAAGGTTAAACTCAGATCTTTCTCTATCTTGAACTAGTTTCCAAGGGGAATATAATCAACGCAACTCTAAGAAGGTCAATTATCAATGGGGCTGAAACACCATAACAAGCGAAGCTACCTTGTTGATACAGTAACTCATGAATGAATGAAGTTCTACATAGAAGTTCAATTCACAAGTATCTAAGGAATAACCTTAACAAATATAATATATCAAGTCTAATTAATAACTTGGCTGAATTCCCTCTTAAATAGAGTGGAATTTTGGTTCCAATGAACCCACAAAGGAAGAATCCTAATCTAGATAGAATTCTTAAATCCTAGAATAACAAACTAACTATAATAGCACCACTATCTAAAAACATGGACAACATGTCCTTTATTATAGCCTTACTAACATAAATTCGGGTAATACTACGTAACAAATAATAATAAAGATGAAATTCTAATTAAAGTCTAAAATTAGAATTTCATTGCCCTTTAACCGTTTTGCCCTTTAATTTATAAAGTTCCTAAAATGCCCTTTAACCGTTTTCCTTCCAATTGTGTATCTTGCCTTCAAATAAGATTAAATGGATTTGATCTTTGTGTCTTGCATTCTTGGAAGGTTTCTTTGTCCCATGAGCCTTTAGATGTAGTACTTTAAGAGCTTGGAACTTAGGCTTTCTTCGGAAACTTAGATTTGGAATGAATGAGTTTAGAACTTTGTCATTTGGATGAATCACTTCTTTTAGCTTCATGGATGATCCCTCATCACTTGTTATCATTGATGCTGGGTATTTACTAATTTTGGAGTCTTAAATTCTATGTGTTCTATGGATTCATCACTAATTGAGCTCTTGTCCAAGATCGACCCCATTATAGGATTCTTTCGGGGGCTTGTGTGTGTGTTGTCGTTGAACCCGAGAGTTCTCGATATGTGTTAAATATGTGAGCTCATTCTTAACTGGGAGAAAGGCTAGGGACTACAAACAGTCGTTGTGGAGTCTACAATGGTGGGCAATGATACAATGTGAATGAATCCTTGAAGTGTGAGCCCTACGTTCGGTGAAAAACTGAACCCATGTATTGCATTTTAAAGACTTCCCTTCTATGTTTAAAGTTGAGGACCGTTGTAATAATTGCTTTAGAGTTGTGAATAGACAATTGAGCTTAGTAATGTGAATTGTTGAGTCATAGTATGAATTATATCCGGAGAGTCCAACGTTGTGTATGTTCGTTCATTGGTATGAACAACACATGATGTTTGTGTCTCATTCTGATGTGTACATGTTGGATTTCGACGAGTATAATTCATAGCTTACTTGTTCTTGAAAACACAGAAGGAACCTAAACCCTGCATGTTTTCACACTTATTTTTGGGAAGTCGGGAAAACTAATTTGTGTCTTATTTGATGTTTCATCCCAAGGGTGTTGATGCTTACTGGGCTTCGCAGCTCATGTTTTTACTTTATTTTACTTGCAGATGATGAGGTGACTGATGATGGTGATTACGTGGAGCCTTGGGATGAGGGATTAGGATGAGTGATCCATAATGAACATTATGTAATAGTTAACTTTCACTTTACTTTCTTGGATTTTAAGTATGTAATAACATATAGTTTAAATCACACTTTACTTTATGTTGGATTTATGTTGCACTCTGATAATTAATGTAGGAATTGATAGTTTCCTTTAGTAATGGTATAATGGACTTTATCATTTATGGTTTGGTTCTTTGCCTCATTGACATATGATGTACTGTCAGGTCATCACCCGAATTTGGGGTGTGACATAGATCCTAGGGTTTACAAGAGTAAGAAATAGCTAAGCTACCCTAGTATACCTAAGACTTCAAAGCTTCTTCATTTGTTGGCATATCATTGAATTTTCATTGGGAACGCATGCCATTGTCTTATGGATTAAGTTTGATGACTGAAATACCCGATAAGGGTGAACCTAAGAGGGAGGTCAATTATGTTCTAAAACTTTTTCTCTTTTCTAAAACTTCTTTGCCTAAGTGATCACCTTAACAACATGTATGTTGATTAAGCATATAAGGTGAGTTAAATGTTATGGCAACTTAGATGACTTATGTATTATATGCAACACAGAGGAACACAAGACTATGAATATGATCAAGAAAAGACTAAGTCAAGGATCATATATGCAAAGCTTGTAAGATGGAACACCATAAGTCATATGATCAAAGACAAAAAATATATAAAGCTAGGAAGCAAGTATAAGTTCTACAACAAACTCTTGGACAAATAAGTTCATGTAATCATATAAATAACATAAAGAAAGACATGAACTATAAAGTAAATGAGTAAGGGTTAGAGGAACAAACACGGCGATTTAGAGTTGTTCGATCTAATACCTTAGGACACACCTAAGGATTTTGGCAACTTCACTAGATTTCTCTTCACAACAAATGCAAGGTGGGATAAACCTTTTACATAAGTGGACAAATCACAAAAAGTTTTACTTGAACCACCTCTCTTGCTCACAAAAAGCTTAGACGACAAAGGACCTAACTTGCCTCACAAAGAGAACCCGCTCACAAAGAACATTTTTCTAGCTCACTAAGAACTAAGCTCAAAAAGATCCAACCTCACTAAGAGGACAACACTCACAAAGAGTGAAGCTCACTAAGAGCTAACCTAACTCACTAACAGATGGTCTCACAAAGAGAAAGGGAAAGAGCCTCAACATATGAGACTTTACAACTTTCAGCTCACTACAACAAATCCCTCAATGGATTTGATATTACAAATGATAGCTCTAATCAATATTGAGAATAGAAGAGTATGAATGTTAAGCTCTTTCTCAAAATGATGTATTTTGAAATAGATATGAAGATTAAGCTCTTGAAAGTGTTTGATTGCTTGTTTAGAAATTGTATACTAAACACCCTCTTATGGCTTGGTTAAGTAACAAAAATCTTCCTTAAAGGCTTTATATAGAGGCCAAAAATCAGAAGCAAATCGAGTTACAACAGCTATACTTTTGCCTTGATAGGACAACTTCAGTCGACCGCAATAGCTGGTGGGTCACTTCTGAGTCCGTTTAAAAAGGCTAGTGGACACATCTCGGCTGACCGCATAGAGTGGTCTGGTCATCTGGTGCATAGGCTTGGTAGACTGACCGAAAGCAAGGTCGTCCGGAGATTATAGTCATTGGAGTCTTGGAACATTCAAAATTGACTAAGGACAAAAACCAACCTCGGTCGACCGAAAAACACATGTCGGTCGACCGGACTTCATCAGGTCGCTCGAAGTCAAGCCTAGGTCGACCGGACTTCAGTCTAAATGTGGGTTTTCCACTTGGTCAAATTTATAAAGTTCTCAAACTCATTCCTAAGTATTTTTCAAAGATATTTAAAACATGTTAAAGATCTTAGGCATTAACCAACACTAACATATGTTTTCAAAACCTTTTCAAAGATCAAATCAAAGTAAACATGATGGTTTTGAAAACATCGAAGAGTATGAGCTTGACATACTATAACCTAGTATTCTCAAAGTATGATTAATCATAAGGATTGTACCTATGTAGGCTAGACTAATCTTCTTTAGGTCTTCGAGTCTTCAAGATGAAATCTTCTTTGAGCTTGGCTTGAGACATTTATCAACCTCTTCAATTGCGGTAAAGTCCTTTGTAATCTTCAAGGATGTAGAACATTGGACTTCAACACTTCATTTGTTAAGAGTTCACTTCATTCATGTACTTCACTTGAGATTGAGTGACTGTTAACTTGATCTTCCTTATTCTTGGCATTGCACATACTTCCAAGGCTTGTAGAGTCGACTTCAAGCTTGTGCCATGGAGTCTTGCAATGTGTAGCTTCTTCTTGTTGGATGACACATTTAAGGTACATGGAATCTATCTTACCATTTAATCAATGTAAGCGTGAGTGAATAGATCCTATCAATAAAACACAAGCTTACACTAAAATGAGAACTACTCAATGGTTTGTCATCATCAAAACTAGATTTATCACATTAGTCATTAGGGCTTACAATCTTCCCTTTTTATGATGAAAAAACATTGATGCAAATGAGAATAATATAACAAAATGAAAAAGGCAATTAAGCACAAAATATCAAAGCATGAGATAAGGATGCAAATTATCAAGGCAGGTAGATGGTTTCAAAAATCATTCTACTCCCCTCTTTTGAAGAATCTCTCATCTCTCTAATTTTGCCAAGTTCTTTAGTTTTTTTCCTTTTGTAAAATAACTTTTCATGTCACATTTGCAATGCTACTTTTTCTCGCCCTTTTTGCCAAAATAAAAAAGAATCATTAGAGCGCCAATATGAAAAGCATTTTCTCCTCATTTTTGTTAAAATATAGATCCAAAGGATAAAAAATGAAAATCTTTTAAGGAGGGATAAATTTTAAATCAAATATATATATATATGGAGAAGCTTATCGGTAGACAAGGTACAATCACCACAGTAAAATCAGTTAAAACGTTTTAAAGCTGTCACCACAGTGGCATACCAATTATTTGATCAAACAAAACGTTTATAAGGACCAAATATTAAATCACTACTAAAAAAAAGTACATTTTCCGATGAGAAAACGTTTTTGCGTCGGCCATGCGACAACAATTGAGGGGTCTCATGGAGAGGCGCTGCAAACGCCTTGCGACGGGAAATGTCTGACGCAATTAGTTGTTTCAACGAGAATTTTTCTATTTGCGACGTTTTTTTTTTTTCTTGACATGAAAACTTAGCAAAAACGACTACTTTTTGCATCATTTATAATTTTCGACAAAATAACTAACACAAAAATATTTTACGCGACACCTTATATACTGTCGAAAATAGTTTTTCACCATCGCAAATATTATAATAAAATTAGATTTTGTATTTTTTTTTGCAATGTCACAATCTATTGAAAATAGTTTTTCACCGTCGCAAAATGTTATAGTAAAATTATATTTATTAATGGCCAAGTCGACCCCTCTCCATGCGAAGTCGAGCCGAGTCGAGTCGCCAAGTCAAGAAACATTTGAATAATATAGAATAAAGTCTTTCCCTTTTCAAATGGATGAGAATGGAACCCAGGACATCCCGCATCTATGTCGTGCGTTGGGCCACTGGGCTAGTTGATCATTTGTTAACTGTTGTTCCTCCTATTATGTTTATTATAATGGAGTTTTTTTATTTTGACCCTTTACTTAGTTAAATTTCTCTCTGTGTTTTGATTTCCTTTTCTTTATGAATCCAAATAAAATTAATACACTCTCATTAAATCTTTAAACTACTTATAAACAAAAAACCTAAACCAAATGACCCGGACCAATTCTCCAATTAGATCCAATTATTCCAAACTATTCCCCTATACCTGAAATTCCCATTTCCTTTATGCACTATCACATCTCGAAAATTCCAAGTTATAAGTCTGAAATAGATGAAGGGTTCGTTAATCCCCCTAGTATTCCGGTGGTGGAGGAAACCCTATCGGAGGAAGATGATGACCCATCTCGAGTTTTGCAAGAAAGAGATGAGGGTGGTCAAGATGAGAGTTTGATGGAAGAAGAGAGAGTGTTGGTGTTCCGCAAGAGAATTAGGCAAGTTAAAAGGGCAGTTAGGAATGGTCATTTTCTGTATTTCCTTGGCAATGCTCGAGGAGGGGCGGAGGAGGTTGAAACAAACTCTGAGGGGAATCAAGGTATGGATTCTGATTTGCTGACAACACACATTTCGATTAATGCGGGCCTCTCTAGGGCTCAAAATCCTCAATGAGAGTTGTCTTGACCCGCAGTTTCTAGAATTCTTAGAGATATGTTACGGAAATACAAACCTAGTTTCCTTTTTCTTAGTGAACTCAAATCTAACTGCCCCTTTAAAATTACCAAAATTGTTTAGTCCTTAAGGTTTTTTAACCTTTCTATTGTTCCATCTGAGGGAAGATCAGGGGCTTGGTTCTTTGTTGGAATGACTCTATGCAGATTGATATCATTGTGACTAATAAATTTATGATTAATGCAATTGTTTCCTCTCACCATCCATCTGTTAGTTGGCAGTTTACTTATGTGTATGAGCCTCCTAAGACTCAAGGTAAACATGTTTTTTGGGATTGTCTGAGGGAGGTTGATGATGCTTTTGTGGGCCCCTGGATTATTTTGGGTGATTTTAACTATGTTTGTTCTCAAATTGAGAAATTGGGAGGTAGACTTGTGGTTAATCTTAGGAATGGCGGACTTGCCTCTGTGTTAGATGATATGAGGATGGTAGATGCAGGTTTTGTGGGGTTCCCTTTATACTTGGAATAACAAAAGGGGGTGGTAGGGCAAACACTAGAGAGAGACTAGATAAGGGTGATGAATGTTGCTTGGAAATCCCTCTTCCCAAAAGCTAAGTTTACCCATTTACCAGCTCTGATTTCAGATCATAATCCTCTTCTGCTGGACTCCAACCAAAATTTTAGGCAGGTAGGTTTGAGTCCATGTGAACTAGAGACTCTTTATCACATCTGGTGGTAAAGGAAGCTTGGAACATTTATAATCCTGGACCATCTCACCTTCATCTAGGCTTCAAGATTGAAAAATACTAAACAATCCTTGAAAATTTGGAACAAAAATAATTTTGGTCAACTTCAAACTGCCATAGAAAATACCAAAAAAGATATTGATATCCTCCAAAACCTTGACCAGTCTCCCCTTAACCTTAATTTTGAATCTGCTAAACAAATGGAACTGGAGGAGCTGTTGAAAATAGATGAAATTCTCTGGCGAGACAAGGCAAAAATTAAAGGTATGGATGATGGTGATGCTAACACCAATTTTTTCACTTGTCTACCATTATTAGGAGGAGCTCAAATAGGATTGATCACATCCTTTTGGAGGATCAATCCTGGGAAAAAATTGGTCAACTTTTTTAACAATAATTTTCCACTCTGTTTTTCATAACAAATCCTATTTTTCCTTCTGATTTTGATAATTTGATTGATCCCTCTATTTCTAATCTTGCTAATGAGGACCTTTTTGCTGTTCCTTCTGAGGAACTTATTAAGGATATTGTCTTTAGTACGTCTGTGGGTAGAAGTCTTGGGCCTGTTGGTATGTCAGCTTGTTTTTTCAAAAATTACTGACCTATTGTTAAGTTGGATTTAATCTATACTATTCAACATTTTTTTTCAGTCTGTTATCCTGAAAACCAGAACAAACAATACATTTTTAGTCCTCATTCCAAAGAATACTATGGCTGTCAAGCTGGATCAATTCAGACCTATCTCCTTATGTCATGTCACTTATAAAATTATTTAAAAGATCCTTGCCTCTAGGTTTAAACCTTACTAGACAGTTTGATTTCACCAGCTCAGTCTGCCTTTGTTCCTGATAGAGTTATCACTGATAATACCATCTTGAGTAAGGAGATCATGCATTATTTGAACAAACAATTTGGGTTAGGTAGTTATATAGCCTTAAAATTTGATATGTTTAAGGCTTATGATATAGTGGAATGGGAGGTTCTTTTTCAAATTTTGTCTAAACATGGGTTTTGACCTAAGCTTATCAGTCTTATCAGAACCTGTGACAGTTCTTCCTCCTTTTCTGTTGTAGTTAATGGGTCAGCCTATGGTCAGGTTATTCCTTATAGGGGGTCTGAGATAAGGGGATCCTATCTCCCATTTTCTCTTTGTTTTGTTTACCGATCTTCTTTCCAGATTGATTACTCAGGCTGAACATAAGGGACATATTCACGGTGTCAAGATTTCAAGAACCAGTCCCCCTATATCTCACATACTCTATGCTGATGATTTGATGGTATTTTGTTAAGCTTATAAATAGGAGGCAAGTAGAGTGGGTCATATTTCCCAGATTTTAAAAACTGGTCAGGGCAATAAGTGAATGAGGCTAAATTATTCATCTATTTTAGTAAAAATGTTCAGAATGGAATGAAGGAAGAAATATGTAGTGTTTTGAAGATGAAACAGTGTGATCACAAGACCAAACACCTAGGGATGCCTTTCTGTAAGGCTGCATCAAAGAGGAAGTCTTTTGAGGAAATAGTTTTTAGGATATCTGCCAAGCTGTGTGGTTAGAAGTTAAAATGTCTATCTCAAGCTGGGAGATGAGTTCTTATTAAATCAGTTTTGCAAGCTATTCCTACATATATTATGCAAACAATATCTCTCCCAAAGTCTATTTGTGAGGAGATTGATGGGAAGCGTAGGAAATTCTGGTGGGGACATAAGGAGGATGAGATGAGGCATTTTTATCTCAAGACTTGGGACTCTTTATGTATGCCAAAAGATTTTGGAGGGCTAGGGTTTAGGAAAATAACAGACATAAACCATTCCCATAGAGTTAAGTTAGCTTGGAAAATGATAACTGGACCTGGTGTATCTTGGGTGGATCAAATGTAAAAGAAGTACTTGGGGCATGGGAATTTACTTACAACAGGGAATTGCAAAGGAGGAGGTTCATGGGTGTGGCAAAGCATATGGAAGGCTAGAGTCACTGTTAGGAGTGGTGCTTGTTACAAGTTAGGTTCTGACCCACTGCAAGGGATATGGGAAGTCCCTTGGATACTTGGAATCCAGGGGTATAAGTCATCTCCAAACACTGGTGAAATGGAAAATTTGTTCTGAGTGAATCAGTTGTTTAATTCAGACAGAAGAAGTTGGAATGTGCAGCTGGTCAGAGAAGTGTTTTCTATTGGGAATGCCTAAGAAATTCTAAAAATTCAAATTCCATAACATGTGGAACAAAGTTCCATTGTTTGGGCTCTCTCCAAGTTAGGGAGATTCTCTGTTAAGGCAGCCTATAGAGAAGACCAACAATGGAGGTACCATACTACTTCAGCTATTCCTAAGAGTGATTGCAAAATGCATGTGGAAGACTAACTTACATCCAAGGCATAAACATTTGATGTAGAGAATTCTCTCAAATATCCTTCCAACAAAAGTCAAAATTGGTAGGTTCATTGAGTTCGAAGATATTAGTTGCTCTATATGTGGAAATAAATATGAGAATATGGAGCATATTTTCATCAGTTATTCCTTGCTAAAACTGTTGTGGTTAAGATCTAAATGGAGCATAAATGTGGAATGCTATAGCAACTGGGATATGCTATCATGGATCCAAGCCATTCTCCAACAGGGAATCTGTGGCCCAATCTAGTCCTAGAAGGCGAAGGCATTACTCAGTTTGCAGTCTTGACAATGGAACTACGCTGGATGGAAAGGAACTCCATTGTGTTCACTGGTAAGAAGAATGATTGGACTAAGATTAGTGAAGGTTTAAACAAGAGTTTTTGTTAACGTATTGGGAAGCTAGTTCTAGGAGAAGGAAAAAGTGGGATGCATTTTACCTATAACTTGCTGAGTTAGGCCTCCTACAAACTGGAAGAAAATCAACTTTGATGCATCTTTTAAGGATGGCCAGTATACTGTTGTAGTACTGGTTAGAGATGAGAAGGGAGCAATCAACTGTACAATGGTAGATTCAGGATATGCTCCTAATGCATTTGTTGCAGAAGCACATGCTGCTTTCTTGGTTGTCAAAACTTGTTGAAGCATGCAAAATGGAAAAAAATATCCTAGAGGGGATGTAACAAATGTGATTTTTACAACCAGATGACAGAGAGGGTATGGAGAATGACAAGGAAAGCCTGTAACTAATCTGTGTAAGAGCAAACTGTCTAGAATAAGGTTTGAGTCATAAATCCAATTCCTAGATTATGTAATAGAGCTGCTCATAATTTAGCTTTTTGGGCAAAACATAATAAATTAAGGGGTGGGTCCCCTTGTCATCCCTTCCCCTATATATGTTTGGTGACCAACAAACTAATGGTTTGTCGGATGTTATTCTTCTTGATGATGTTTTGAATGATATATATGAATAGCTCTATTTTCATCACACAAAAAAAAATGAGGCACTTTGAGTAGTCTTGATCTTGACCACTAGTTTCATATGAGGAGCTTGTCATTTGATTGCTTCTTCTTTTCATTATTGTATTGATCGTACTAGAAGCAATCTCCTTGTTCTTTGTAGAGTAATCATTGGTGAATGAAATGTTGTTTTGAATAAAAGTGAAATGTTGTTTCTTGATATTTAATTTAGTAAAATTTCTATATCTGCAGTGTTAATTTTTTCTTCTTCTTTTTATGTATTTTGAAAAAGACTATTATGCCCTTCTAACATATGTGCCATCACGTTTTCTATTCCCTCCCTTGTAATTCCGCCCAAATAAAGAAAGCTTGGTCGCTCAATTGACAATTGACTCAGAGTTAAAGGGTACAAAACGAAATTAACTCGATATGTTCCGCGGTTCCCCAAACTCTCCAGAAATCTCGAAAATATCCAAAAGAGACCTGTTAAATTTCCGTCACTCTTATTCATAGAGAAGTGTTCTAACGATTCTTCGAAAAATTCTTGTTTGTTTGTAATTGTTAGATTGGAATTCACGATCGAATATTTTTGAAAATGGAGAATGAATATGGCGACAACAAAATGAAAAGTTCTTCATCGTCGGCGGCGGATTTGTACATCGGAAGCATTAAAAGTCTGACGTCGAAGTACGAGATTCGTTACGAAGAAGTCCTTTACTATCTCAATCCTCAAGACTCCACTTTAGGCTTGAAGAACGGTACGGTTTTATTCGGTTAATTAATTTGATGATTTTTCAGTGGAGCATTAATTAATTATTAACTCTTAACATTGTTTTTTTTTTTTTTCAATTTATTTTTAAAATTAATATTCGAGGATATTGAAAACCTGATACGTGAATATTCATTGCGTGCTTGTGAGGGAAAAGTTAAAAAAAATTGTAGAAATGTAAGAAATTTGATTCGAAAACAAAAAAGCCATCTATGATCTCAAAATGGACTGTGAGAAGCTGCAGTATAATTTAAGTGTCAGGTATGTAAACATCTAAAATAAAGGATTACGGGGACACTTCTCAAAATTCGAACACGGGTACGGGATACGACTATAAATTCCAACCATCTCCCATTATTCTCTCTACATGTGTTAATTAATAGTTTAAAAAAAAATCCAGTCTTCTCCCATTATTCTCTCCCCGTAGTCTCTTCCCTCTCCCTAACACTAATTTCTTTTTTTCCTCCTCCTAACAAATTTGCAGCCGGTACAGATTTAAATTACCAGCCAATTTCATGCCTTGTTCGATTCCTATACCCCTCTATATTCCATCTTCCCTTTACTTATTGCTTGAATTTTGTTCAAGCTCCTTCATCCGCTCAAACTCCAATCTCCGATCGTCGTAATTTCAATTTCACAGCGATAGCAGCAATGAGTGTCCCATCAATTGTAGCGATGAACTTTCAAGAGTTGGTCAAAGTACCCATTCGCAGTTGACCATGTCAGGTAAGTATTCCATACCCATACCAACGTCGTGTCGAGTTAATTTCGGAGTTGGAAACTTTATAATCAGAATTTTGCTGAATGTTTCTAACAAAGGGCCCAATGTGTTGTGGAAATCTTATTTCGCCACCATTATGTTAATAAGCTTTGCATTCTAAGATATGTGGATTCTGAAGAAATGACTTGTTCTGAGGTTTCACTTTCAGCTTTTAATTGCGTTCTTGCTGGCCCAATGGCTTCTTCTTCTTCTTTTTTATTTATTAATTTTTTTTATGGACATGTTATCATAGCTGATAGTACATAACTTCCTTCTCTTTCTTATCTTAATATGTGGTCGGTCCTTTGGTCTCTTATGTTATGTTATCTCGACTCGAGTACGGGTGACGAATACGGGTACAATTTAGGTGTCAGGTGCTTATACTTATAAAAGTAAGTATTAAGGATGCTGGGACACTTCTAAAAAATCGACGCTGATTACATGGATACAACCATAATTAGGGGCATACGAGAAAAATAACGAATGAACTACCTTTTATAAAGGGAAATAGACCTATAATATACTCCTCACTATGGACATGATAGAGAATATCACCAATGTAAATGCTTCTAGTCTCGGTCAAAGTACTTAATAATTTTTTACCACATCCAATAAGAATCCCATCCCCACATCCATGTCGTATCGTGTCGATACGGGTGCGGCAATCAAAACTAAAGAGTCCGGTAACATAGCTCTTATATTCTCTCTAATAAGTTGTTGGTCATCCATACTTATTGAAGATTCCATTTTCAACCATTTTAAAGATTATTTGCGTGGGAGATAAGCCTGACTTGGAAAAAAAGATTATTGGATCAATTCTGGTTTATTGAACTCAGTGTTGTAAAAATCGGCCTAGTCGGGGACTAGCCGGTAGTCGGCCATCTACTGCCTAGAAATTCAAAAATCGGGTATTGAAAAAAATGGTCAAAAGTCCGATCTAATACGTCAAAAGTCGGCTAATCGGGGGAAAAGGACAGAGTGAGAGAAATACATATACCTGCAGCGGATGCACACTGGCGGCGGTAGTGGTGACGGGAAGGAGCAGCGGTGGGGAGGAGGTGGTGAGGTGCTTCTCGGCTGAGGAAGGGGAGAACGGAGAGAGAAAAGAAGAGGGAAAAAAGGGAGAGGCGGCTCCGGAGAAGAGACGAACGGGGAGAGAGAGAGAGAGAGAGAGAGAGAAGAAAAGGAAAAGAAAAGAAAGGAGAGGAAGAAGAGAACGGAGAAGAGAGGAAGGGAGCGGTGAAAATAGACGAAGAAGAAGAGGAGACGGGGGCGCCGCTGAGGAGGCAAAAGGGCAGAATAAAATGTTTTTAGGGTTTTCCTCTCCTATGGTTAGATAAGAGAGTATATATAACTAGGACTAAAATATTATGTTATAAACAAGTCCTAAATGGCCTAAATTTAGAAATAAATTGTATTCAAAGTCCGAAATAACTTTTAAAAATTACATTTTAGACCTCAAACTTTATATTTTATTTTATAAGACTAATAATAATATATATGAGATATTTATGTCTTCCCACACAGGTTAGTATAAAATATATGATAACAGAATTTTAAAAAATACATTATAATTTAGGGTCGCCGACTACGCCGCTAGTCCCCCCTGTCTACCGACCGACTAGCAACTTCTACAACATTGATTGAATTTGAGGTTCCTTAAATTCTCTCTTTATAAGTACGTGAATTTTTACCTCTGGTTAACCTTAAGCCTATCACGATTCATAGACCTCTCGGTGCTTAAATATTATGTTTATTCTTCTTTGGTTATAGCCAGCTAATTTAACCTTTCACTAAAGTTAAAAACTCTTCTGAAGTGTTCTGATCAGTTTATTGTTTCTTCTCTAACATCTTTAACAAACAATAAATTACACAAGGACAGACCTTTTAATTTGGAATAGCTTGATTTGGCTGTATATGTTAGGAAACTTATTTTATATAAAGTGCTACGTTTAAAATCCTAAAATAACTATGATACACATTTTTGTTTGAAATGTCAATCAAATTCATTGCATGGAAAACTATGATCTTATGACCTTTTATTCCTTTCCTGCTGCTAGTGCTCATCAACCATCCCATTCAGTTTGTTGTTATGAATTTTCGTTTTACTTTAATGAATAAAAACAGATTTTCATAAAAGAGAAAAATTTAATGAACAATGGAAATACAAGGAAGTTTATGAGGAACCCTTGAGAAAGTAAAACTGCATCAGTGCGACCTTCCAATTTCTTTCTGCCAAATGTGAGAGAATTAATAGAGGATGACCTTAACTTTCTATTTCTCATGTGCCTTGCTTTGTGGTGATTTTTTTTTTTTTTTTGTTCAAGGGTAATATGATTTGGCTTTTTTAGCAATATCATCTTTGTGTTCATACATTATTACGATTTCCAGTTAGGTCGTTTAGAACTGAAGGGAGGAAGAAAGATGGCCCAGATATTCCTCCTAGCGACAAAGTGTATGAATTCATCTTGTTCCGTGGAAGTGACATTAAAGTAATTAGATGCTTTGGTTGCTACTGAAAACTGTTCTGTCTTGATGTGATTTATAAGTCACTGGTGCCAAACTACAGTATCAATTAGTTAATCTATAATCTTAGATCCTTATTGAGCTTCTATTTAGACTATGGATGTCATCCTACTTTCCTCTTTGATTTTTGCATAAGCAAATATTATTGAATTACTTGGTGAAGCAAATATGATTGAATTACTTGGCGATATATTCTATCATATTGCTTTCTTTGTGTAAAGATGTGGGAGTTCTCATTTGATTCATGTTTATCCAATTAAAAGTTTTCTTTCTAGATCAATTATTTTTATCTTGGTTTTTGCTTTCCCTTTTGCTTTAAGAGGATGAGCACAACCTGCTAACATGAGCCATTGGAAGAGACCTAAGACCTTGTCTTTTTATGCACTGAAGCAGGTTGTTATAAGAGCCTGAATTTTCTTGATGGTCTAGTCCTTATTTTGTTCCAGTTCATATCGACTGCTTTCTTGTCTCTTCTTCTCCAAGCATGAGCTTTCACATTGACTAGTCTGAATGTCTGATAAAGAGAAGAATTATTTTGGAAGAGTAGCAATTAATAAGATTTTCTTCCTTTGCAGTAGTTTCTAATTTCTTCTTTTTTCCTTTTCTTTTTCTTTTTTTTCTTTTTTTTTGTGAATATACCATTTTATTGATTTTAGGGTATTACTATTGGATTTTACTTATTTTATTTCAGGGATCAGGAATTGGTCACTTACAAATAGGTTTTGTACTTAGTAATGTACCTCGAACTAACGATTGCGACATGTTCTGAGTGTTGTTTGGGAAATGATTGCTTCTCTGCCTGTTAAACAAATAAACTAATTTATACTTTTTTGTATACTTCTTTTGTGATAATCTAAGTGAACCTAATTATGTAAGTTATAGCAAACTAGATCTGTTATTCAATTTGAGATTGCAGAAAGGTGTTCGAGTGTCTCTAGCTATTTGGAAATTGTCAAGGAGGCAAATTTAGTTTTAAGGACTCATGGTCGACTATGGATTACTGGCTGGCTCTTTCATGCTCTTCAAGAGCATCATAGTAGTTATCCATTGTTCGTACATGTTGCTACACTGAAGCACTGAGGCTTAAAGAAATACTTATGATGCTATTTAGCTGAAATTGGGCATGTTACTATGGGAGGAGGGTAAATAGGAGAGTAGTCGTCATCTATATGATATGGATCCATATAATTACTATATGTTTACATGATGATTTAAAAATTGATATGTTATATAGATTAAGGAATAAATATAGAAATACTAAGAGTATAGATCTTTATGATATTTATGTAACTAATAAAAGATTAGTAAAAATATTAAATACTACAGATGATATTCTTTAACATTTTCTAATTATACTCAACTTATTAGTCATTTCTTATCATCCTATTAAAGAATGTCAGGACTGAAGTTTAAGCCTAATCTATCTTTATGCATTTCATTCTTAATGAGCTTTTCGCGGTCTGTATTTATTATTTTTTTCTGATGATTCTTACCTCTAATCCGTTTAAACTTCCTAACCTGCCTGCTCGAACTTCCTCCCTCCATTTCATAATATAAGGCCTTTTAGGTAGTTTAACATAGATTGATGCCCATTAAGTTTCAACCACCAACCTCTATCCCTGTCTCTACACCATAATATTATGGGTAAGGGTAGTTTAAGAAATATCCTAAAATGTTGGAAAATGACATATTTCGGGAAGAGATGGAAAAAACTAAAAGGATTTGTATTATGAAACGGAGGGAGTAGTAAATGTGCATTTTTCCCATATTGTGCAACAGCGTGCTATGATGGGTTTGAATTACTTGATTAGAATTGGGGACAATTTTTGCTCCTGAGGATGTAATACTGTTGTTTTGTTGCTGAACTTGAAATATACTACTTTTTCAATGTCTAATTTTGGTGTAAAAGTTAGAAGATTTACTACCATTAAGCCTATAAATTTGTTTTGTTTTTTCTTTGGCTGCCTTTGTGGAGGATTTGTCCGTTGAAAGAGTGTGGATAACAACTTTCAGATAGCTGCCTTTGGCCTATTGGAGGATTTGTCCCTTGAAATAGTGTGGAAAACAACTTTCAGATAGCTGACCCATGGTAGAATAGGATAAAGCTTTAGGTCTAGAGTAGGAATTCTTTATTTATTTATATAAATTATTACTCCCTCTGAACCAAGTTGAATGTCCTTTACCCTTTCATTTCCAGGATCTGCAAGTAATGTCCTCCCCACCTTCTCAAGCAGAGGAGCCAATACACAATTATCCAGGTGCTTAAATTTGTTAATCAGTATAGATGTAGCAAATAGCAAATAGCAAATAGCAAATAGCAAATAAAATTTATTTTGAATGAAATTCAGCTGTGCTATGATTTGTATATAACTTTTATATGTTTTTCTTATGCAGTCTCAAACTGCCTCTGGACCTTCAAATTTACCAAAATTGTCTGCTGTTAGTGGTGGATCTTTGACTGAATCCGGTCCTTAAATGGAAGCTTCTACACTGAACTTGAGGTCCTACCCTATGCAGTCTCAAATTGCCTCTGGACCTTCAAATTTACCAAAATCATCTGCTGTTAGTGGTAGATCTTTGACTGAATCCGGTCCTTATATGGAAGCTTCTACACTTAACCTGAGGTCCTACCGTAGTGCCTTCACATCATTCTGGAGCTCAGGCTGGAGCAGTTGGTTCTTCACAGACTGCTGAAGATACCAATTTGTCATCTCATGCGATGCCGAACCCCTGGCCAGTGTACAATGTAGCAACAAATGAGAATGCTTATGCTCGACTACAGCCCATCACATCTGCAGCTACTAAATTTCCTACATTGTCAAATTTTCAAGAGCTATCTCCAGTTCAGGCACCTACAAATATTGCATGGGCAAGTTCATAAAATTTGCCTACTCTGATGCCATCGTTTTCCGCTTCAAACTCTGTATATCCAAACACTATGCCTACTCTTGCTCTTGAGCAACTTTCTGCACACCTGATGAATTCATTCTCATTGCCTGTGAATTCATCACTGCCCGATGCTAATCAAATAAACATGCCTACTCTTACTCATGAGCAACTTTCTGCTCACCGGATGAATTCACTCTCATCGTTTGTGAAGTCATCATTGCCCGTTGCAAATCAATTAAATACGTCTTTGTTACATGCATCTGATCAAAATGGGACCAGATCTGAAGCTCCACAGATTGTTAATATGTTTACTGACCCCACGACATTGCACCCTGCTCAATCCTTATCATATTCTGCGTCTTCATTGGTGGATACTGTATCCGGCCCTTGTTGAAACAATCACAACCAAGACCCTCGGAAGTTTCTTCTGCGCAAAACTTATATACAAATCAGAGGGACATGGGTATTCTAAATTCAGCATCATCTAATTGCTTGAGCACAGGCCCTACTGCTCAAGCACCTCTACTGCCGTTGCAGCCGTCTACACAGCAGGTACTGGTAAACTGCATTTAATTACTCCGTCCGTCCGGATTTGAATGTCCCATTTTGACATGGGCTAGAATTTAAGGATCATCTTTGAATTGGAGATACAATTGAAAATTTACCTTGAAATTTTAGCTAAATTTAGAAATGGGACGTTCAATTTCGGACATCCCAATAAGGCAAATAGGACATTCAAATCCGAACAGAGGGAGTATTATGTTTCTAAAGATATAGAAGCCAGTAATTATTTCAAGCAGTTAATTTTCCTCAGTGAGTTAATAGTGGAGGAAGAAGCCTTTCATTTTCCTGGCAGTAAATTTGATATGATCAGCCTCCTTTTGTTGGTCGGGAAAAAAAAGTAACTTAACATAAACAAGAAATAGAAAGGAAATACAAGGACTATATGACCTCATCAAGCATTGTTATATTTGCGAGTAAAATAAGTTTACCATGTCTCAAACATTCTGCTTTATGGTTTTAAAACTTGACTTTTGTTGGTTGAATATTCAAAGATCTATCTTCACCTTGTTCATTATTATTTTTACTTGCCTTTTGTTTTTCAAAAAGGTATCATTTGTTTGATTGAAAAACAAGAGTCGAGTTTCAGTCTCTCTTCGTAAAACCAATCATTACAGCAGTTCTGACAAATTTTCACTTACAATATTCGTTTGCAGTATACTGAAGAATTCGATTTCGATGCCATGAACGAGAAGTTCAAAAAGGAAGAGGTTTGGGGCTATCTTGGAAAAACAAAGCAAAGGGACAGAACGGAGAGGATAGAGGACGACAGTACTGCTTGCCAAACGCTGGGGGAAAGAACAGAGTGACGGCATTGTTGCTGAGGCTGATTCAAAAGTACGCTTTCAGAGATTTTCATTGGGTTTTAGCTTTTTTTTCCTCCTGCACAATACTTGGCATGCAACCGTGGAATCTAATCTCTTCATGCCATTTCTATCAGCCGCCTGCATATAGCAAGGATGAATTCTTTGATACAATATCCTGCAACACAACTGCCCAGAGAGCACGAAACGGACAGAATCTCTTTCCTGAGCGAATAAGGCATGACAATGATGTTCGATATAACTTGCATTAATCTTGTAGTGCTTGGCATGTGATAGTTATATCTGAAACTGATGGCTATTATTTCTTTCTTTAGACGTCTGGCAATTTTCAACAGAGATTTCAGCCAGCTTATGGCGGCTATTTAAGTGGACGTGGTCACCACCGGGACCAACACAATTGGGGAAGAGGAGGCGACCAATACAATTGGGGAAGGGGAAGTAATTCTGGTGGTAGGGGCCGAGGAGGATATCCGCGGTGGTACTGATGTGGGTGAGCGTTATACATGTAGATGTTTATCCTTGCTAGTTTAATCATTGTGTTTGTATTTCCTGTAACACTTGGGTATCATAGTATGGACATAGGCTGAGGGGAAGCCAACTTCTATAGATTAGTACTTGATCGAAAAATCAGGTTTTGTGCAGCCGTCGTGATGTTTTTTTAACGCCTATGAGCCTGCTTTACTGGGATTTAATAGTTTTATTAGCAGACTAGTTTATGCTGTTGAATAATTCAGAATGGCTACCATTTCAACCCTTGCTGTAGTTTTTGATGGTTTTGAGCAAGTATACTTTTTTTGCTAATGCAATACTCCCTCCATTCCCTATTAATTGCCGTTTAGGAGATATATAGGTATCCAAATTAATTGTCGTTTAAGTTTGTTTTATTAGTTGTCAACAATTTATTCCAATTATACCCTCAACATTTTTTTTAATATGGGAATATTGGAAGTTTAAGGGAGGGAGAGAGGGTGGGGTTAATATTGGAAGTTTAGGTGGAAATGATAATTTCCTTACTTTTGTAAAATTGTCTAAAGAGTCTTATATTTAGGAATGGAGGGATTAATATTTATTTTTTTGAAATTTTCGGTTTGACCATCTTGTCCATGTTTTAGTTCTAAGCTTCTTTTTTTTTTTTTTAAGAAATTTTTTAGTTCTAAGCTGATATTTGGATTTTGGAACTCGTGTTATATATACATATATGCTTTGTACGTTAAACTTTCCGTCTCAACATCAACTTTAATCTGAAGCATGTAGGTATACATTTTAATTTTCATTCACAAATATAGAGGGCAAACAGTAAGTATAAAATAATCATCGTCTGCAAAAATTGGGATGAACCGGTCTACTACTTCAGATCTTACACACTCACTTATAATACTTGCAGGTCCTACTTGCTAATGTAGAGTAGAATCATTATCAAAGGAAGGTTCACCCTTACCTTCCTGTCCGTCTCATCTTTTCATATTTGTATTTCTTTTGAATTGATATTACACTCATATATAATGATAATGATCCTTTGAAAATTTAGGTCCACAAATTTGTGAATTTGAGTGCTTGTTTTTTCTCTCCTGTTGCTTCAAGTAGTCAACACATTTTTGTGAGCTGGAATACCACTAGAAGAGTCTAATTTGACTGTGGGCACCAGCTTTTCCCTTCTCCAATTTCAAACCCTACATTATGGTTGGTTGGCTTTGCACCAACTTTGTCACCACCTTACTCGATCATTCTGGAGGGGGTCCGACCTCTATTGGCTGCACTTGTTTAGCCGTCATCGTTCTCTTTTTCATTATTATGAATTGTTATATATCAATTTTTTTTTTTTATGATATAAAATCTACTTTAAAAAGAGATCGTGAAACACAAGACAACTTTTTACAAATGAGACAAAAAGTAGACATATAATTCGAAAACAATTTAAAAAACGTGATTATAATAAAATGACTTTGAGGTAAACGAATCAAAAGACTCTTTTGTATACCTACAATAATAAATCATTATAACAAAATGAATTTGAAGTAAACAAATAAAGAAAAACTCTTTGTCTACGGACAATAATCTTGTATTTAATCATCATGTTTATATATAAATCTAAATTTCTTTTTCTGTACAATTTATATCAAAACTTGGAAATATCTTCTGCATATGCAACTGCTTTGTATTATTCACCTTGTGCATGAATTTTCCTGCCTTTTTCAGCTTTTCTTATTGTTATAATGGCTGAAGTAATTACTGAACATAAAGTAATAAAAACCAATATTGCTGATCCAATATAAACTCCATCTTTGACTATATAGCATTCACCATCCAACCATCCTTCTCCCATGGGCTGGCTTTTGTTCATGCTTGTGGCTGCACCTATTAAAATAAATGCCACTCCAAAACTCATCCTGCCACATCATTTAATTCTATATTAGTTCAAACAATCTTCTTTAATGTCCTTCGTTTTATTATTCTCCTCCTGTTTTGGTTCTGTTACCAAAAGAAGTAGACAATTAATTCCAAACGTGCGCATATCTAAACTATTTTGGTTCACTTGAGGGGCATTCAGTATTCACCGCCAACGTTCATGACTAATCCAGTCTCGGCTTGCTGTTGGCTCATAGCGTGACCGCTAGCGGAAAGGGCTGGACTCATACTACTCTTTTACAAGGAACCCCTACCACAGTGGAAAACTCATACGAGAGTCAATGTCCACCGAAAGAATTGAACACTCGTCAACAGTGAAACATACAACAACTCCAACCAGTTGTCTTAGAGCTCATGTTGTGTATATCTAAATTATGTTATGTTTAAAATGAAATATTAAAATTTTAAATTTGAAACATATAAAAATTTTCATACAAAGTATTTAACTTTTAAAAAAATTTAGACAAAAATCTCAAATCTAAACACGAATTCCAACTTGATCGAGTGATCCTATTTTGCCTCATTTGCACAAGTGCTGACTAAGTCATATCTACCTGTCCACGTTCGAAGGTTCTTCTACCTAGGGAATTGTCCACAACTATCATTCTAGTTGTCACTTTGATGGCTAAAACTGTCTGTACTATTGTACTGTATTTCATGATACAATATGAATGCAAGTTGGTAATGTGAATGAACTCAAAAAGTTAATATATCCTTAGGTGCTAGTTTATTTGTTATGATTATTCAGAAAAAAATAAAAATAAAGTTTATTTGTTATGATGGCTATATGAATCGAAGTATAAATAAATACTTATCGCCTGATAAAGTGATTCTTTTGACCGACTGAGTCAAAGTTGCGAATTTGTGGGATGGTCAATAGGATTATGAATGGTATGAATAAAATAATATGAAAAAAGAGAAATTTGTAAAAGGTGAAAGAATAGAATAACTTACCATGAGAAAATAAGTAAAAAAATAACTACAATGGATTTTTTAGCCTTGCAAATGCTCTGATGCTCTCCTTTGCAAATTAACAAGTTTCCAATGATCTGAGCAATGAACAAAATGACTAAAGCCATAATTCCCAATTCAAATGCTTCACTTTCTGGCAAGAAACACAATTTCCCATCTAATCTCAAATCACTTTTCTGCAAAAAAATAAAAAAAAAATATAAACAGATTCCCATAGAAAACTTAAATAAAAAGAAACAAAAGATGGAGAAAAATGGTACCTTTGATTTTGTGAATTCAGCAGAAAAACAGAGACCGAAGGAGACAAAGCCAAGGATGATGATCAAAGAAAGAAGCAAATAAAAACTATAATGACGTCTTTCCATATTTTCTTGAAGAGGTGGAGATCATAAAAGGGTTGGAGAATGAATTGGAAAAAAGGAAGAATTCTTGATGGTTACTCAAAGGAAAAAGGAAGAGTTTGGTGATGGTTTTTTGGTCATTTCTTCTTTCTTGGCTTCTCATGAAGTTGTTGTTCTTCATTGCTTGGAAAGAGGGGTACCATTTAGTGATGTTTTTTTCTTTTTTTGGAATGTTTGTCAATTGTGGTGTTTTAGGAAGAATCTCACTTCTCAGTTGTCATTGAGCTGGTCTACCTCTAAATCTAACTATTTCAATTATTCTTCATCAAATCAGGTTTGGGGAGTGTGGTTGGGGATAGAAGTCGGTAAGAATCTTCTGTCCACATTCGGTATTCTATTCTTGGTATTATTAATAAAAAATTGAAATGTATTAATTTTTTAAGTAAAAGATTTATAACCTAATAAAAATAGTGGAACTTGTAAAAAGAAGTGAACATATATCAATAATCTATTCGTGAAGATAGAGAACGAGACACAGAATGATAACAAATGATTTTTTGCAGGTAGAAGTGGGGTTTGAATGGAGGGTAGTGAGAGGTCAGATAATAAAATAGTTTATTTGATAAGAATGCACAACACATAGGTTATATGTGGGGAGGGGTGTTTTGGGTGAGACATAAGTAAGGTATGTGAAGTGAGAATATTTTCTATTATTCTGTATCTAATTCTCTCTTCTATTAAAGAGGAGTTGATATGTATTAATAGTTTTTAAAGATTTATAACTTAAAAAAAGTAGTTAACCACCAAAGAAAAGTTAATAGGTGACAATTATTTATTAACGAGATAAAGAATGAGATAAAAATTCGAGACAAAAAATATTTTTCTAAGTACGTGTATAGGAGGAAGAAAAATAATGGAATATAAGAATACAAGTTTTCTAATTAAAAATAGAGCAAATAGCTTTTTCTGCCACAAAACTAATTATGATTGCTATATCTACCACAAATCATGTTTTCGTGTTTTTTCTGCCACAAAACTAGTTACGAGTGCTATATCTGCCACAAATCATTTTTTCGTGCCTTTTCTGCCATTAAACGTTTTATGAGTGCTAAAAATGCCACAAAAAGAGGGAGGGTGAAGGGCAAAATAAGTAAGAGATCAAATTAATTTCAAATAAACCCTAAAATCAAATTTTTGTATTACATTGGGTACCTAATTTTATTTTATTTTATTTTTAATACTTGACCCTTCTTCCCAAATTTACCAAAACCCTCACCGCTATCTTCTTCTTTCTTCTCTTCTCACATCAAGCCGCCACCACCTCCCATCCCGTCACCCAATCCCTGCCCCCACCCATACCAAAGAGTACCAAAGCTACCAAAAAATGACTACTTGATTATTTGGAGAGATGTGGTGAGTGTGATAGCCTAGCAAAAATGCCTAAGAACAATTAGATATTTCTATGGAAATTGGTCTGCATTTTGCATATTGCTTTGAGAGAGTTTTTTTTTTTGTTCAGAAATTCTGATGGTTTCAGATGCAAAGCATCTCTGTTAGGTTAATTATGTAGTGCAAACTAATCTACATTTTGTTTAGTACTTTGACTGGTATGTATTTTGTTTAAATTTTTTTGATGGTTTTACAGCAAAGCGCTTGGTTAATCATGTAGTTCAAATTGATTAGCATTTTGCATATTGCTTTGACTTATATGTATTTTGTAAAGCAGTTTCTAAAGGTTAGAGCAGCAAAGTATTTGTGAAATTTGTTATATGTGTCTGAAATATAGATCTAGAAGTACTTTCATCATATGGATTGCTATTCTTGGTTAATTTTCAGGGGGTATGGGTGGGTGTGGGGGTTGAGGATTGGGTGAGGGGATGGGAGGTGGTGACGGCGGCTCGAGGTGGGAGGAGAATGAAGAAGAAGGTGGTGGGGGGGTTTTGATAAACCTGGGAAGAAGGGGTCAATTATTTAGAAAATAAATTGTGTACCCAATTAAATATAAAAATGTGATTTTAGGGTTTATTTGAAATTAATTTTATCTCTTACCTATTTTTCCCTTCACCCTCCCTCGTTTTGTGACATTTTTAGCACTAATAAAATGTTTCATGGTAGAAAAGGCATGAAAAAACGATTTGTGGTAGATATAACACTCGTAACTAGTTTTGTGGCAGAAAAAACACGAAAATATTATTTGTGGCAAATATAGCACTCGTAAGTAATTTTGTGGAAGAAAAAGCTATTTGCTCTTAAAAATACCTTCTACTATATTGTCTAGTACACAAATAATATTATCACACATAAAATGATATATATAATTAATTTATATTCATAAATTTATTTTAATATAATAATATTACTCCACATGTAATAATTTAATGGTTGTGATAGATAACGTATTAGAATGTACTAAATCATCCAAAGTATTGTTGAAGAGAATGTTAAAAGGATCTAACGGCTCAAGGGCCAAACCTTTTCTAAAAAATAGGAAGAAAGCCTACAAGATGTTGATTTTAGTATTTTCTTAAAAAGAAACATTAAAGGTAATAACTATAAATCACTCATTTATACATATTTTTTTTATTTGTTTCTTCATTTGATTTTCAACATATCTAACTTTCCTTTTTTCTTTCTTTGTTCTTTAAATGCCTTGCGGATTTTCATCCATAAATTTTAATTAAAAGTAAAAATGTATGAGTATGCCACCATATTTTGTAGAGAACGAAGGAAATCATTTAACATAAATTAGTTATGTCTCCTTTTTTGCGGCGAAAGAAATAAATTGTAAAAGATTTAAAAAAAAAAAAAAAAGTGATAGAAGAGTGCACTTTCTTTGATTCTCTTTGATAAATCTCGAGGATTTAAAAACAATGCAAGGAATCAAAAAAATATATTGAGATTAGTCGCGTCTCGTATTAAAAAGTAAACAATATAATTCTAATAGGATGATGATTAAAGGAATTGAAAAAAAGAATTAACTATAAACCTGTCTAAAAGGCAGTTCAGGATTTGAACGTAAACTCTTAGAACGGTGCCTTACTACTTGGAATGAGTTGTTGAAAAAAACAATTTGATTTCTTGTGTATGTGAGTTATATTTTTTTTTGTCTGGTTCTCCTCCTTTTATAAGTGAGCATGTCTGGGATTTTTAACCTAAAAGTGATAGTTCTATGAGAGTTCCCCTATTAATCACGTATCTCTGTGTAACTTATCTTCTAGGTCTCTATTAATTCTTGTATAAAATAGTCATTCTTCTGTCTAATTGGTTTGTATATTAGTAATACAACCTATCAAATTAGAATATTCTGTGCCTTAGTTCACCAACCTCAATCCAACTTTACGTTCTTTAAAAATCGGGATCTGTAGGACCTATCGATTTTCTTCTGGACATAACTTAACCATCTCTCACCGACAAGAATCTAATAGTAATACGTTTAATTTACTTGGGCCGTTCTCTTGGGGTCCAACATTTTCTTTGGTACAACAACAACAACCAAGCCTTAATCCCAAAAGTTGGGGCTACATGAATCAAAGAAAGAATCACGTAAGGTCATCCACATGGATGCATTCTCCATTTCATTCTATCCCAAACAAAACTCTCATATAATTTTAGCAAATTCATATCCCCTTTTATCACTTCCATCCAAGTCTTCCTCGGTCTCCCTCTACCTCTTAGGCCCTCAATATTACATAATACTTCAATTCTCCTAACTTGAGCATCACTTGGCCTTCTTTTAATGTGCCCATACAAACGTAAACGGTTCTCTCTCATTTTTTCTTCAATAGGTGCTACACATACCTTCTTCCGAATAGTCTTATTCCTCATTCTATCCATTCTCGTATGCCCACACATCCATCTTAACATACGCATCTCCGCTACATTCATTTTCTGAATATGACACCTTTTAGTTGCCTAACATTCTGTGATGTATAAGAATGTTGGTCTAACAGCGGTTCTGCGGTACATTACGATCACACAAAACACCAGTTGCACTCTTCCATTTCAGCCAACCAGCTTTAACTCGATGCGCTACATCTCCGTCAAACTAACTTCCTCACTCTCTGGAATATTTTTGTCACCCAAAGTTACTACAGTTTGCTCTGTGGTTCTACTAGTACTAAACTTAAATTCCATATACTATGTTTTATTTCTACTAATCCTATAACCTTTAGATTCTAAGGTTTGTCTCCATACATCCAACTTGGCATTAACACCCCATTTGTCTCATCAATCAAAACTATATCATCGGCAAACAACATGCACCACGGTACTTGTTCTTGTATACACTGGGTCAATTCATCCATAACCATTGTAAACAGAAAATGACTAAGTGCTGAACCTTGATGCAACCCAATTGTAATAGGAAACTCTTCACTCATCTCGCCGCAAACTCTGACACTGGTGCTGACTCCCTCATACATATCCTTAATATGATCAATATACTTCTGAGATATACCTTTCTTAGTCCTTACCCACCAAATTACCACTCGGGGAACCTTATCGTAAGCTTTTTCCAAATCTATGAACACCATATGCAAGTCCTTCTTTCTCTCTCTATAACGCTCAATCAATTGTCTTAGTAGATGTATTGCTTCCATAGCTGATCATCCAAACATAAAACCGAATTGGTTCTCTAAAATGCTCACATTTTTTTAACCTGAGCTCAATTACCCTTCTTTCCCACAACTTCATAGTATGACTCATAAGCTTAATTCCACGATAATTTGAACAATCTTGAACATCTCCTTTATTCTTATATAATGGCACCAAAGTACTTTTCTCCACTCTATTGACGTCTTCTCAACTCTAAGTATTTTATTAAAAAGGTTAGTCAATCAGTCAATACCTATTTCTCCTAAACACTTCCAAACCTCAATCGGTATACTATCAGGTCCTACTGCTTTCTTTGGTTTCATCTTTTTAAGTACCTCTTGCACTTATTTTCTCTGAATTCCACGTATAAAATCATGGTTCACCTCTCCAATTGGGATAGAAAGGTCTCCAATATTCTAGATTTGACTCCCATTAAATAACCTATCAAAATACGTTCTCTTCCTCGCCTTGATTTCCTCATCCTTAACAAAAACTATTTCAGTATCATCATTAACACACCTCGCCATATCAATATCTCTTGTCTTTTTCTCTCTTGAACGAGCAAGTCTATATATACCCTTCTCACCGTCCTTAGTGTCCAATTCATTATACAAATCCTTATAAAATTTTGATCTTGCTTATCTAACGGCTGCCTTTTCTGCTCTACACGCCGCCTTATACTTCACAAAATTGTTATCACTTATATACTTCCTCAAAGTTTTATAACTCTCTCTTTTCTTCTTTATAGCTTCTCTTGCCTCTCCATTCCACCACGATGTATCCTTACCTCTCCATTCCACCACGATGTATCCTCTCCATTCCACCACGATGTATCCTTACTGAAAGACACATTTCCACTAGATTCACCAAGCACTTCCCTAGCCACATTTAAAATGCCTTGAGCCATTTCCCCCCACATAGAATTCGGATCCATTTCAGACGACCAGTCCTCTACCTGAATAACTCTATCAACGAAGATTTTCTGATTTTTTCCTTGTAACCTCCACAACTTTATTTTTGGAGCTGTCCTAAATTTATGATTTCTTACCTATTTCTTGAAACGAAAATCAAGGACCAATAACCTATGTTGTGTAGCCTAGCTCTTGCTAAGGATAACCTTGTAATTAGTACAACTACTACGAAACATGCTCCCCACTAGGAAAAAGTCTATCTAACTAGCATTTACTCCACTTCTAAAAGTCACCAATGAGAATCCCTTTTCTTGAACCAGGTATTCGCTACAAACAAATCGTAAGCTAAGGAAAAGTCCAAAATTTCTCTACTGGCCTCATTTCTATCTCCGAAACATTGACCTCCATTGTAAGCCCTAAGGGCGAACAAACTCAGTTTTTGATATTGGACAAACTTTTAATGTTGTGTCTAATGATCTTAATCTTTGTGATAGAATATCGGAACTCATTATGGAAGCTCTAAGTACTTCAATCAAGCCATTGGTATCAAGATTCAAAGTTATATTCAAGGCTTATCTTTCAAGATTGAAGATTGAAGACAGGTTTGGTTAGATTAGCTTTGTCGTTATAAGTCATTATATTATATAGCTCTATCCAAAGCTCTCATGAACATAAGATCTACACTCAAGTCTTGCATGTTTTCATAAACACGTTTTCAAAAGGCTAAGTTTTCAAAAGGATTCTTAAATGTGTTCGTATCTTCAAAGCCTTTGTTTTCTAAGTCTAAGTCCTTTAAAATGGTTTTCCAAGTGTTCTTACTTGTTACCTTTTGGGAAAACCTTTTAGACTTCTAAAGAATTCAAAAGATTTCAAAACGTGTGAAAAATCAGCTCAGAAGTTCGGATCATCCGAGTTTGCCTCGGATCAACCGAAGGAAAAGCAGAGATTGCAAAGGCTACTTCGGTCGACCTATGGGCCAGGTCGGTCAACCGACCCCATGCATGGTCATCCGAGCTTCAGAGTTCGGTCAACCGCGAGAACTAGCCGTTTTTTGACCGTTAAAGAGTCGTTTTTCAGCCATATTTTGTAATGTATATATACTCCAAAGCTTTAGAATGACTCTAACAATTAGAAAGGCTTGCATATCAAATATTCATTGATCTCTCATCAAGCCAAAACACTTTCAAAGCAAAATACACTTCATTGCCATGATTTAAATCACTCAAAGGTGTATTTCAAAAAGCAAGACAAAGAGTGGATTTCATATGTTCAAAGAGCTATAATTGATGTACTTCAAAGGTATATATCTTTCACTTAGAAGAGTGAACAACTTTGTTTAATTACCCATCTTTATTCCCTTTCTTAGTGATTGGGTAATTCTTGTAAAAGTCCTACTTAGTGTGGGCAAGCTCTTAGTGAGTTTTGTATTGTGGTTGTTGTGTAAAACTCTTAGTGAGTTGTCCACAAGTGTAAAGTTCTTCTTAGTGAAGTTGTTGAAATCCTTGGGTGCGGCTCAAGGTTATGGATGTAGATTCTAAGTGAATCGAACCACTCTAAATCCTTTGTCTTGTTATTGGGTTTTGCTTTGCTTTTAATAATCTTGCTCAAACTTACACTTGCATTGCAAAGCTTCGAAAAAGTTTACAAGATTAGTTAAAACCCAATTCACCCCCCTCTTGTGTTTTACAATTGGTATCAGAGCCTCGTCTTCATCTTTAGCTTAATCGCTTGAAGAAAAGATTAATGGCCGGTTATTCCGCTTTAGACTACCAAGAGGGATCTTCCACAAATAGACCACCTCTCTTTGATGGAAATAATTTCAATGCTTGGAAAGACCGTTTCAAAATCTATGTGTGCTCTATAGACTACTCCTTATGGAAGATTTTTGAAGAAGGTCCTTATGTTCCTATGAAAGAGATAGATGGTGTTCAAGTTCCAAAATTGGACAATTAGTTTAATCAAGATGAGTCCAAGAAAATGACTCTCAATTATCGAGCTATGAACATCATTAGTTGTGCTCTTAATCCGAATGAGTACAATCGGGTACGTGGAAGCAAATCCGCTCACAAGATGTGGAAATCATTAGAAGTCACCCATGAGGGGACTAATCAAGTCAAAGAATCAAAGCTCAACATGCTTGTGAGGGAATATGAGCTTTTCTCTATGAAGACAAATGAAACTATAAATGAGATGAACACTAGGTTCACAAATGTTGTCAATGGGTTGAGATCTTATGGAAAAGAATACTCTATGGGTGAAATGAATAGGAAGATTCTCAACTCACTTCCTAAAAGTTGGGAAGGAAAAGCTCTTGTTATTGAAGAAGCAAAGAACTTGAAGACTTATGCCACGGAGGAGCTCATCGGTTCTCTTCTCACTTATGAGCTCACACACAAAAAGGATGAGCATCTTGAAAAGGCAAAAATAAGTGGTGCTTTAAAGGCTATTCTTGATCTTGATGAATCCAATGATTCAAGTGATGAAGAAGACATCAACTTTGATGATGAGACTATGGATTTGGTGATAAAACGCATGAAGAAAATGTTTTTCAGGGAAAGGAAGAAAATTCTTCCAAAATAGAAGAAAACAAAATCCTCATGGGATGAGATGCTATGAATGTGGGAGTGACCAACATCTCATAGGAGAGTGCCCCGTCACCAAAGAAAAAGAGCTCAAGGAAAACAAAAAGAAAAAATTCTTTAAACCAAAGAATTTCAAGGGCATGCTAAGCACATGGGATCAAGAAGGGAGTGGTGATGAAGAAGAAGATGAAAATGCAAATGTTTGCTTCATGGCTTTTGGTAATGAGGTACATCTTTCTCCCTCCCCTTCAAATTCTTATAATGATATTGATGATGATGATGAGGATGATCCTAATGAACTCTTATGTGATATGTATGATCAATTGAAAAATTGTGCAAAGCAAAACAAAGCTATGAAGCTTAAAATTGAATCTTTGCTTGTTGATAACAAAAAGCTTTGTGATGAGGTTGATTGCTTGAAAATCGAAAATGAAAAAGCTTATTGCTACATGCAACACTTCCTCATTAAAGTATCTAGAAGCCTATGATAAATTGTCTTCTCTTGAATGCAAACTTGTTGAGTTTGATGGCTTAAAAACCAAAGTTGTTGATCTCACCTCTCTTGTTGATAAGTTCTCCAAAGGAACAAACAATCTTGATCAACTTCTTTGTGTGCAAGGTGCTTCAAATGTTAAACATGGATTAGGTTATATTGCTAATCATGTTGATATTGCTAGCTCTTCTAAGGCACCTAGAAATCAATTTGTGCATGCTAGTACTTCACATAAGCAAATTAGATATCATGAGCATATTCACAAATTTGCTAAGCCATCTACTTGTTGCACTTATTGTGGTAAATATGGTCACACAAGTGGTAGATGCTTTGTGAAGAAGAAGATTGAAAGGGGAGTTAAAACCATTTGGAGAGTTAAGCGTATTTTAACTAACCCCCATGGACCCAAACAAAAGTGGGTACCAAAAGTTACTCTTCCCTTGCTCTTATAGGTTCTTAATAGTTAAAGGGAGGCTCCGGCTCTATGATGTTTCAATGTGTATGATTTTATCACATAACCGGAGAAGAAGAAGTGCTTATGAAAGGTGTCAAATCTCTTTGCAATGGAAATATCACTTTGGTGATAAAGCTAAAGATGAGTATGATAAAGAAGATTGAGAAGCTCAAAGAACTCATTGAAGGAAATAAAAAATGCAATAGCATTCATCAAATTCAATGAGATATTACTAAACTCAATCTCTTACATTTCCTTGAACATTTATTGATCTTACTTTCCATTTAATGTTCAATTGTTCTTGAAATGGGCACCTTGGAGATTTTAAAACATGTTTTGCTCTTCATATGTTTTGATTGTTTTTGACCATGTTATTAGAGAGCTTAATGATTTGATCTTTGTGATGAAATCTCCTTTTAACAACCCCCTCCCCTCTTTTATTTAGTGTCTTATGCTTTGGGGGAGTTTATATATGCTATGTTTAGTTTTTACTTGATCTTTATTGCATATAGGGGTGTTGGTGTGTTTATATTCAAGTCTATAGCATTAATCTTATGTGGTTGATCGTCTAGATGCTTGACTTAGGATGTAAACTCTATATGTGATGTATACTCAATTGTCTTATTTTACATCATCACATCACTTGTTGGCTTGCCTTTCATCTTTTATATCTTATAGCCAACTTGTGTAAGTTATTTTGGAAGTTATATGTGTTATAAATGTTTATGTCTTCAATTGGTATCACATATACTCTCCCTTAATAACTTTGAGATCATATTCTTCATTCTCTTATCCTTTGTGATCTCATTATGGTTTTTGGTTAGTAGTACTTTAAGAGTTGTTACACTCATTTAGCTAACCATTAACTTGTTAGAGGAATGTACTCAAGTGCTATCTTACACTTCCTCTACTTCTTTTGGTTGTGATACTAGTGCTTAACTTATGTATTCATGGTATCACTTCCACTAATACTTTGTTAGCTATATTTTCAAACATGTTTTACAATTGGCTATATTTACAATTGGTATCATGTTTTACAATTGGTCAATTGGTATCATACTTGGTTTTATCTCAAATAGCTAACATCGTATGTTTGATAAACGGGGAGATTGTTCTTCATGGTTATATTCCCTATCTCCTTTGTTTTTAGCTTAGGTTGATATTCTTTTTGGACCATAAATGACCATCTTTATATTTGTGTGTCATTTTGGACTCTTTGTTTTTAGAAATCAACCAAGCTTATTCAAAAAGATCATTCTTCAGAAAATTGGTGTATTAACTTTGCTTGTGCTATGAACTGTTTATGTTTTTGCAAGTACACCCTTATATCTTGGAGTTTGAAGTCTTTTTGATTATGCCAAAGGGGGAGAAAAATAGTGTATTAATCTTGCTAAAATGTTGTATTAATCTTGGTGTATTAATCATGTTTTTTATCCTTTCCGGCATGTTTTGAGGGGGAGCTTTTTATATATCTTTTGTCTCAAAACATATACAATGGAAGGAAGGAGGAAAGGAGGTTGGTTGGGAAATAGGACTCTTCTAAGAGTCCCTAGATGCATTTGGCAAAAAGAAGTTATCATGCTAGTGTTTTAGTCTTCATTGGTTTTATCTTTTAAAGCACTAGTCATTGCTCTTAATTGATCTTTAACTTTTTGCCATGCTTCCTCATGCTTCCTTGTTCTTAATTTTGTCCATATTCTATCTTATTACATAAAAGTTTGTCATAATAAAAAAGGGGGAGATTGTAAGCCCTAAGGGCGAACAAACTCAGTTTTTGATATTGGACAAACTTTTAATGTTGTGTCTAATGATCTTAATCTTTGTGATAGAATATCGGAACTCATTATGGAAGCTCTAAGTACTTCAATCAAGCCATTGGTATCAAGATTCAAAGTTATATTCAAGGCTTATCTTTCACGATTGAAGATTGAAGACTTAGGTTTGGTTAGATTAGCTTTGTCGTTATAAGTCATTATATTATATAGCTCTATCCAAAGCTCTCATGAACATAAGATCTACACTCAAGTCTTGCATGTTTTCATAAACACGTTTTCAAAAGGCTAAGTTTTCAAAAGGATTCTTAAATGTGTTCGTATCTTCAAAGCCTTTGTTTTCTAAGTCTAAGTCCTTTAAAATGGTTTTCCAAGTGTTCTTACTTGTTACCTTTTGGGAAAACCTTTTAGACTTCTAAAGAATTCAAAAGATTTCAAAACGTGTGAAAAATCAGCTCAGAAGTTCGGATCATCCGAGTTTGCCTCGGATCAACCGAAGGCAAACAGAGAGATTGCAAAGGCTACTTCGGTCGACCTATGGGCCAGGTCGGTCGACCGACCCCATGCATGGTCATCCGAGCTTCAGAGTTCGGTCAACCAAACTCTGCGGGAACTAGCCGTTTTTTGACCGTTAAAGAGTCGTTTTTCAGCCATATTTTGTAATGTATATATACTCCAAAGCTTTAGAATGACTCTAACAATTAGAAAGGCTTGCATATCAAATATTCATTGATCTCTCATCAAGCCAAAACACTTTCAAAGCAAAATACACTTCATTGCCATGATTTAAATCACTCAAAGGTGTATTTCAAAAAGCAAGACAAAGAGTGGATTTCATATGTTCAAAGAGCTATAATTGATGTACTTCAAAGGTATATATCTTTCACTTAGAAGAGTGAACAACTTTGTTTAATTACCCATCTTTATTCCCTTTCTTAGTGATTGGGTAATTCTTGTAAAAGTCCTACTTAGTGTGGGCAAGCTCTTAGTGAGTTTTGTATTGTGGTTGTTGTGTAAAACTCTTAGTGAGTTGTCCACAAGTGTAAAGTTCTTCTTAGTGAAGTTGTTGAAATCCTTGGGCGCGACTCAAGGTAGTGGATGTAGATTCTAAGTGAATCGAACCACTCTAAATCCTTTGTCTTGTTATTGGGTTTTGCTTTGCTTTTAATCATCTTGCTCAAACTTACACTTGCATTGCAAAGCTTCGAAAAAGTTTACAAGATTAGTTAAAACCCAATTCACACCCCCCCCCACCCTCTTGTGTTTTACATCCATGAACACTCTCAAATCTGTAGCGACTAGAACCCACATGTCCATTCAAGTCTCCTCCAATGAAAAGTTTTTTGCCTGGCGGTATATTTCGGACCACCTCATCTAAATCCTCCCAAAAATCACACAACCTTAGTTGAGGCGCATGTGCACTAATAATTGTAACCACCTCGCCACCCATCATGATCTTAATGCTCATAATTCAATCACGTTTCCTGCGAACTTCCACCACGTCGTTGATGAAATCACGAGCGACAATTATTCCAACACCGTTCCTATTCTTATCTTTACCTGAATACCAAAGCTTGTATCCCAAGGCTCTATGACTTTTGCCTTCTGACTAACCCACTTAGTTTGTTGGAGGCACAAAATGTTGATCTTTCTTCTTACTATAACCTCTACTAATTCGCTTGACCTTCTAGATAACGATCCGATATTCCAAGAAGCAAAACGAATCCTTCCGTTGTGCACTAACCATTTTACTTGTACCTGTGCCGACTTAGAGCACCCTTGCCTATTTGGCACCATATTCGGGCCCCGGCATGGCGCGTTGCTTCCGGGCAACGACCTAGCAACCCTCGCACATTTATCATCACACCGAGTCTAGAAAGTGTAGCGCGTCACTGAGTAGGGAACGCCCCAACGAAATTCTTAGCTTGGTTCATGTCATAGGATATGACTGAGTTTTACGGTGGTTGTTACGAGACCAATCGCAACCCTCCTTTATTCGGGTTTGGGACCGGTAATAAGTGTCACGAACTAAAGCCCTCAACACTCACCGACGGAGTTCCAACACTTTCTTTGGTAATTCTAAAAAAGAAATATATTTATTTATTTATTTTATGAAAGAGAAAGAGAATAATTATGATTCTTGAATTTGATGATTCTCAATTGCAATAGAACTACTTGCAGTTGTCAATGCGTAAACGAAGGAGAAAGGGATTGGGGCAAAAGATGCTTTTACAGTTTTGCTTACTTTTCTTCTTTCTCCACTAAAAAAATTAAAAAAGAACAAAAATTCTTTTTCTGCCTGGAAACTTCCAAAAAGTATAGGTCGATTGCCCAAAAGCATGAAAGGGGGGGGGGTGGAAACGGGGACGACTTATAGTGATTGTCCTATACGAATATAGTGATTTATTCATTTTTATGCGTGGCATACATAGTTAAATTGTGTTCGAATTTTTTAAACAAGGCTGATAATGCGAGTATAATTAGGGTTGGCAAAGGCGGGTAGACATGGTCTCCAACTCCGGTCCTGCCTCCTCTATCAAATCCTCATCTCCGACCCAATTTTGCTATTGAGATATATAAGGATCCCATTTCGGATTAGGCGGGCCTATTCTAACTGGAGAATAGCGGAGATTTTTCCCTTCTAAATCTTAACTTTCGGCCAGCTCCAACTAGAAAAATTAAGTAAAGTTTTGACAAAAAAATTTCAAATATATACAACCTTTGAAAAAAAAAACACATAATTTTAAACAAAATAGTTAATACATTTTAAACGAAATAACAATATGTAAAAAAAATACTAGTTTGCTCCCTAGAAAATGATGGGCTCCTAAAGCTTTAGAAGATGTAGGAGGCTCCAAAGAGTTTGAGAATTCCCAATGCCTTTCCAATTTTGACTTAAGTATTTTATGGGGTTTTCTATTTGTATTTAATATTTTAGGCAAGACGAACTCGACGAGCCGGGGCAGGCCATGGTGGGGCCGGAATATCATCTCTTCCACTCCCAGCCCCGTCCCCTATAGCAGGGGCAAAATTAATCCCCGCCTCCGATTTAAACTGAGGAATCTCCTCCCCAATTGAATTGGACTAGATCGGAGCTCTGATTTAGCTGGGCCAATTTCTGTCCCTAAGTATAATGCTTTTACATTTTTATTATTTATTAGTAAAAATTTCTTTGAAACTTTGGGAGAAATGTTGAATAAGAATCAAATCTGAATTAAATTCCGATAAAAGCTGCTCATAACCATTGGGAGTGTTCCCGTTTATTTTAATTTCAGATCTATTTATTGCATGTTCAGACCACTATCCTAATAATATAACACATTTTTTAAGTGAATAATATATATAACTTCGAAACAAGTCAACTCATTCTAAATATAATATATAATATAATATAATGACTAAATATGTATACACTTTTTAAAATAAAATATGGACGGATACTTTTGATGTGAGTTTTACCAAGGTTGTCAAAATAGCGAGTTGGATCGTAAAATCGTACGATTCTACGATCCTAAGGGTATAAATTGAGTTAAATCGTACTAAAAATTGCTTGAGGATTGAATCGTAGAGGATCGTTGATCTAGATCGTAGAATCGCACGATTCGGTCCGATTCAATCTTGGTTTTTTTTTGTTTTGTTTTGTTTAAAGGAGGATTAATAGTGGTTCCCCACTTCCCCACCAGCAAGACTCGAACTCCCGACCTACCGGTTGGAAGTGAAGCGTCTAACCGCATGAGCTGCGCTTCGTTGTCGATTCAATCTTGCCTCTTTTCAAGTGGGTCGGTAACGGGTTATCTCAAATTAAAAAACATCCACTTGTACTCAAGCCAACATCTCAACCCTCTCAAGTCTCAGACTCCCAGCTTCATCGCTCATCATCAATGTGAGTGGAGGTGGAATTACATGGAGGATAATAGTAATGCCTTGAATGGTTTGCTTGATTAGAACATTAGAAAGATAGACTTGTTGTTATGAAATTTTTTGGGGTAAAACACCTTATGAATTGTTGGTTTGCTTCCGAAGTTTATCACTTGTTAGTATGTGATTTAATTTCAGTTTGTTAGTTCTATTGATATTCTTATTTTTTCCCGTTGAAGTATTGTTACATTTTTTTTTTGCTCAATTACATATAAAATGATGTCTTATTATCATGAAATATTATTTTAATAGTTTTGTCAGATCTTCCGATCCGTGCTACGATCCTCGTGTTTACGATTTTTTAGACCCCTTCCGTACGGAGTCAAATTTGAGATCTTGACAACCTTGGGTTTTACTACTCCTACCTTTTCAAAAGGAAAATTATGATATGGACCAGGGCCATAGGTAGGGCCCTGGTCCACTGCTGACAGCGGCCACGTCGCTCTCAAAAATTTTCTTTCGAGTCACGATTAAAATAGAAAAAAGATTGTTACGATATGGACACGAGTTAAAAGTAAAAAAATTGTCTCTCTCCTCATTTTATAGTGATGTGACAAATTTGTACAATTTTTTTTACTTTTAACCGTGTCCCATATCGTAACAATCTTTTTTTGTATTTTAATCATGAATCGAATTTTTGAGAGGGCGACGTGGCCAGTTGTTGGCCAAGTGGACCAGGGCCCTACCTATGGCCCTGGTCCATATCAGAATTATCCTTTTCAAAAGGTCCTTTTAAATTTAGGGTAAAAAGTGCCCACATCCTCGAAACTAATTCGAATTTTGATTTTTGGACCTCAACTAAAAAATGTCAATTGTTTGACCCTAAATTTGTTTGCAGTATCAATGGTGCCCCTTCCATCCAATTTCTCCGTTAAATAATAACGGAAGATGCCCATGTGACACTCACGCGATAGAAAATGGGGTAAATTTGGGCAAAAATAAATCAACCTTTAAAAAATTGGATTAGAAAATCGAAGTTCACCATAAATCTCTCACTTATTTCTTCTTTATTTCATGTCTAGTAAAATCTCACTTATTTCTGAAATAAAAATCTTGCAAATTCTCCAAGAATAACTTAAGCAATTTTTTAATTTTTTTGCTAAAAGCATGACTTCCATGAAATTATGTTAAACTGTAACTAATTATACCGAATTTTTTAACTTAGTTTGAGCCAAAAAGATATTCAATGTCCTCATCATATCCCAGAATAACTTAAGCATGACTTTCATAAAAAAAAATTGTCAGGAATTGAAAATACTATTTACTCATTTATCAAGATTTCTTGAATCAATTTCCAGTGGAAGGCCACATTTTCTTTTCAAGGATTTAGGGTTTTCTAATTTTGGGAGGTTAAGAAAATTAGGGAGGATTCAGAAGATTTGGGAGGGTTTTCTTATTTTCTAATATATTTTTTTTAAAAAGTTAATTTATTTTTGCCCAATTTGCCCCTTTTTTTTTATCACGTGAGTGTCACATGGGCACATTTCGTTATTATTTAACGGAGAAATTGGACGGAAGGGGAACCATTGATACTTCAAAAAGGTTTAGGGTCAAGCCTTTGATGTTTTTTAGTTTAGAGCCAAAAACTAAAATTTGAGATAGTTTAGATGGGCGTGGGCACTTTTTACCTTAAATTTATGTACTAGGACCTTTGAAGTAATGAACCTTTTTATTTTTTTTTTCCAATTTGTTAAAAAATAATAATCCGTTATTTCTATTCAAAAAGTACTTTTTGAGTTTGTATCTCTAACAAAAAAAATTATTTAGAATATTTATACCCATAAAATACTTTTATTATGACACTTTTGATAAATTAACAAAAAACATGTTAATTTCAGGCTAAATGTGCATCCAATAATCAATTTTCTGTTATTAAAAGAGAGGGAAGATGGAGTGAAGGAACAAAAATACCCAAAATTGCGGTGAAAAATGAGTTGTTGGTTGCAAATTGTATTTTAAATCACCGTGTTTTGATTAATTTATCAAATTTATCATCTAATAATTTATGTATAGAAATATTTTGAATACTGTTTTTGGCTATAAATAAAAATCTGTAAATGGGTTTTTAGTAGAAATATTGAATTCTCTTTTTTAATTATATCAAAGTCTATTGTTCTAAGTTAAAAGCATCACACCAATTTACACTAACCTTCTTTTGACAAAAAAAAGAAAAACATTTTGAGATAAAATAACATGAAGCCGTTGGACATGAAATTAGTATTATGAAGAGGACACTAAAGGCCTTGTCAACTCCAAGCCAAGAGTTCTGGTCTCGAAGAAAATAGAATGTAGGAAGTGTTCGTGATCTCTCTTTTTTTGTTCCAGTTAATTATAGAGAAATACAGAATACTATTTCTTAAAAAATTCAAATGCAACATAAATATATTTTTAGTTCATGAATTTGTGAAATACAATCTTTCAGCTAACTAATTGACACAAGTTGTTATTTCAGCAAAAATGAAAAGAAAAAAGATGCAAGTCTTAGATAGAAAGCAAAGATATTGATTCTCATGTTAGTTCTCTTTGTGGAGGACCCAACATTCGACTTTCACATATTCTTTCACAAATGTTTTCAATAAATCAAACAAATTTCGGACCAAAAAAACATTAAAAACAAACCCAAAAATGAAAAAGAAAGTAAAATAGTCATGGGAACGATCAAATTGGCCCAGCTGCTTCTTAACGAGACCAAAGTGTTTCGGGTTCCAATCCCACCAATGCTATAGAAGCAAAAAAAAAGAAAGAAAAGGAAAGCAGCCATGATCATTTCCATGAAACATCCCAGCCTGGTTTTCAGCGCTGACAGATATTTTGTCAAAACCGTGAAAACACAATCTTGGGAACTTAGCATTTGGATTGTATCGCAAATAGCTGTTCTAGAAAAGTTATCATTGAACAATTATTCACTTCTTTCTCGGCCATTAAATTAATGACTCAACGACTAAAATCATGTCAGCACGATACATACAAAAAAAATACTGTCAGCGGAGAAACCAACCTCATATACCCAGCAGACTTCTGATTCTACCAACAAATGAAAGCGGCCTAAATCTTTCAAGTCTAAACTGAAACAATTACAGCAGAGACAAAATCTGAACAAACTCAACTCTTTTAAGTTTAAAAAACTTTAATAGTTTCCTCCCTAATCCTACTTAACTAGGTAGCCCATCAATTCCATAATATAAGTTATTTAGACATGTAGCGAAAATTAAGAAAGTAAGAAGTAATATACTTTATTAGTCAAAATATAAATAATTCTATTTAAGAGAGTAATATTGATATTTTGACGAAAACAACACTATATATTTTTTTTTTGGCTTCCTTAATTTTGACTACATGATTTAAACGTCTTATATTAAGGAATGTAGGTAGCAGTAAGTACTAACCTCTACACAGGAATTCAATTTCATGATATGGCAATAAAAGGAAATGAGAAAACAATCAGGTATATTTAGAAAAAGAATTAGAAAATTGGATTTAGCCTACAAACAATAATTGCAATTACAATTACAACTAGCAAACAATCCCCGAAATAAAATAAACAAATCTAACCCAGCTTTTGTAATAGTACCACCCGCGCTTGATTAAAGGTGTAATTGGTTATGGGAGTTCAAAACCGGGTTTTTTTTTTTTTTTCATTCACCAGATCACACCCCAATTTCACATTGAAAAGGCCGGGGTAACGGTTCCTGTTAAGGTTTTACATAGTACCGGATGAATTCTTGCTATCTCCCCCTTCAAACCGCTTGATTCTCCAACAATCACTTTGTTATGGCAATGAGATATTGCAGTCCTTGATGCACGAAGCTTGTCACTAATATAAAAATAAAATGCATTTTGACCAACTTCAGAAGATTCACTTTAGGTGAAGGTGCAAGTTGTGAGAATGTGAATATTATCATATAATGCTTCTTATAGATCAGATGATAATATGCAAGTACTTAAAAGGCTTTGTTTGGTTCGCGAACGGAAGGGAAGGGAAGGGGGAGTGACACCATTTACTTCTTATAGATCTTATAGGGGAAGGGGAGGTTAAGTAAATGAGTATACGTCTATATTATGTTTGTTAGGGTGGAAGGCAAGTAAATTGAAATTCTTTTATATTATTTAATTTATATAATTTTATTTGCTAGATTGACTATTATACTCCTAGCTCAATGGAAAAGATTGATGGGTGAGGGGAGCTATTTTGTCTTTTTTTTTATTTTTATATATAAACATCCTAACCCCTACAAAATTAGAGGGGCCATTTTGCTGATGTGGAGCTCCCACTAACAATTTACTTCCACTCCTCCAAACGCCCCCAACCAAACGAAAGTAAATGAGTCATTTACCTCCCAATTTACTTCCCCCTCCTCGTCTACTTTCACTTTACACTCTAAGTTCCAACCAAACAAAGGCTAAAATGGAAAAAGAATTGAAGTAGTTGTAAGGTAAGGCGCGGTTAAAATGGAAGCCAAAAATATTATCTCAACAATCTTTGCAATCTAAAATCCTTTATGGCGTGACACACCCCTTATGAGAATTTTGTTTGCTGAAGCAGATAAATGTAGAAAAACATGGAACCAGGAAAAAAAAGGAAAATTGCAATTTGCTAGTTACTCGAAATCCAATAATAAACATGATCAGCTTACATTTCTTTCTCCAGCTGTTTCCGAATGAAGTCCTTTGAGTGTGCCGAGGGTTTATCCACCTTGTTGCAGAGGAGCAGTACTGGAATCTTGCTCTTGACAACACTTGCCCTAGTCAATAGATCATAAAGGTACCTTCACACATAAAAGAACTGCATTGTTAGTACCGTAGATATAGGCTAGAACGTTGATGTACGTTTTTTACTATGCATGATAATGCAAATTATTCTAATTTGTAAAAAGGAACCAAAAGGGTTTGTGGAGTGTGTACTCTGAGGCAGCAAGGCAGTTTGGTAAAAACTCCAAGGCGTCAACTACAAAAACAATGCCTGATGCTTGAGGCAAGAATTCATCTATTTTGGACTGGAGACGAGAATGTCCAGGAACATCAACAATGTGCACATGCTTTATTTTTCCTGCCCGCAATTAAACCAAAACAAGGTCTAGTTAAACACTGAAATCCGACTTGTCAAGAAAACGGGCACCAAAAAAAAAAAAAAAACAGAAAGCCCCCATTCCTCAGCTATGATATAGCACCTCTAATCTGTATCCATTGCCAATTCACAGTGACCTGTGGTTTGAACTGCACATCTATGCCTCAGGCAGAAACAGATTACCTTGGCATTCTCAGAGTGCAAAATAAAAGTGCCTTTATTTGGTTCCATTGATGTCACATTACCCAGATTTGGGGAGCTATCGCGAAGCTGGCACAAACAGTAGATGGCACTTCAACAGTGAGATTATCGTTCACATAGAACATATCAACCAAAAATTTACAGGATAGAAACTAAATTCCGTCATAAATTCTTACCTGGTGGTAAAAATGAAAAGTTTTGCCACTTCCACCAAGCCCGGTAAGTACAATGGTATTAGGTGATTTACGTTTGAACAGGCGAACAACACTATTGGAAAAAGTTTTTACAAAGATAACCATATTGCTAGAAATGCCAGACTAGAAAAAGTAAAAGATGACTTGTTATCACAGAGCAAAATGAATATATGGAGCAAAAGAAAAAGAGAATGCTATCATTGTCACTACTATATTCAGTTTTGCATAAAGATGAAACATTCATAAGTTGACAGAGAGGTAGATGCTGATTAGGATCACACCAGGGAAATGTGAATGATTATATAAGCATGCCAAGAAATGGTAAACTAAAGCTGAAGTTTCTAAGTCCATAACTGCTGACTCATAAGCAATTCAGTTACTGGAATAACATTTTCTTTTTGACAAGGTTACTGGTATTCACATGAAACATTCTTGTCACAAGAAAAAGAATGCCATCATATCAACCATAGGTTAGTACAGTTAGCAATAGTGAACTGAAACTCATACCATCATACAAGAAAGCAGGATAAAGAGTGTTGTACGCTGAATGAAGTGTGCTCTACATCTCTCCTGGCTTTCAACTAGAATTCAAATATTTAATGTCCGACTCTAAGTTGGGCCGATTCAAGGTAAGCAATATATAAAAATAATTTTCATAGAGAGGAAAGACTAGCTGAGTACAAGACATCTTATCTTTCAAAACTTGTCAAGATTACTACAATGCTAATTTGCTAGTAAAGTCAGCTTGACTTCAAATTTTTTACATACCGAAACAACTTATCCCGAGAACAGAATGAATGAAATTCTACGCTCGACAAAATAGAAGAATACAAATAACTGTATATTCTTTTCATCGCCATCTGCAACCGTCATCCTTCTTTAATACTTTTGTCTCTCTCATAAAAGATGCTCATAATCAATCAACGACTCCCTCCCTCCACTCCCACCCCCAAATAAAAAAGAAAAGAAAAGACACTATAGGTAAAAGTTAAACGAGTTGTGATAATCTCTATTAGTTATTAGCCGCATTTACTGTCATTTTTATTCCTTGCATACCTATACATATCACCACTAAGGTACCTAATTGGGATGCGATTTTTTCCTAGTAACGTCAATTACTAGGGACTAACTAAGGCTTGGTGGTTATGTAGTTGCCGTTAGTAACATTAGTTGATTTCCACAATGCATAATAAACAGATCCAATGTGAAACAGATCAAAAGATTAAAAAAAAAATTGCATCAAAAAGTTCAGAAATTTGATGGAGCACTTATAAATGCTAGAGGATTTCTATTCTGAACTTTATGAATTGGTATATTCTTTGTTAGCTCCTCCATCATTCTCGGATGAGAAAAGCCATATTCTGAAAAATTACTGTTCCGAAACCATTGCAAGAGAAGTATTGTCTTTTCGAGAAAGAAAGAGAAAGTGAATCAACAGAAGCATCCTATATATTTACTCCCCAAAATGGAATAAACTAAGCAGGAAGGATATCATTTCCCTCCCCACTTAAACGCACATTCAAATTGGGAATCAGAAGACTATTATTATGAAGAAATCCAGACATATTCAGCTATTTAGTTAGCAATTCCTCATATTTAACACTGCACATGAAGCTCCAAACTGCCCACAAAACCGTGAGCGAACTCACCATATGTCCACAATCTTCCTTTTTACTTGAAATATAAGCCTCAATTAGAACACTTTTTCCACCACGTCCCTTCAGTTCTACTACTATTCTTCATTAATCATTTGAAGGTGAATATGGAGTATGGCTGTACTCATGTATGTTATAGACTTAGGTTTCATTTAATGTGTTCATGGGTAGGAACATGGAATAGGACACACAATTCAATAAAGATGATAAAATGTAAAGGGAATCACTGATAAAGAAAAGCAATATTGTGAATATGACTACTACAACAGCAACATAAAGTTGATTTGGAGGGGTCCTCTGAATAAACTCCTCATCTTCTTTCTGCCACTTCTGCAAATGAATCTTCAGTTCCACTGATATTTTCTCAATTTCCATCTTTTCAACTGTCATGAATAGAGATAAGTTTTTATAAGCACAACCACTTGCAAAGCAAGTGTCGTAAACGGGAAAACAAGCAATCATATAATCATGTTTGTTGTATTAAAACCAATATCATTATTAATATTAATACGAAATGTCAATGGGCTTTTAGTTCATTTGCCAGGACAAAAGTCTAATGGACGAAGCAAATACAAGATTCGTAAATTGCTTCATATTTGTCTCAGTACACGAAACAAAGTTTCAGTATACCCTATCTAAATTGGAGCTGAAGCACACATTAAAAAATAGTGATTCCAGATCATGAGTGGTGGTAAAATGCATGTGTAGAGCATGGAATTTCATTACATTTTTAGTTAATAATATAAGAAATAGGGGAAAGGCCCTTTTCATATGTTGCCGGTTTCCAGAACTCTTACTATTTTCTCAATGTCCCTAACTTCACCAAGAACTAGTGAACTACTAAAATCCCTACACTAGAACTATACTTAATGAGCTCTAATATTTTCCAATCAAATGTTAGCAGTTATACACAATCATGACTTATAGTAACTTCACAAATTTGTCATATAACTATATTCTCTCAAAGCAATTCCAAATTTAATACAAATTCTGATTAAAATGAAAATGAAAATTGGATTAGGGCAGTTTAATAGGCAGGGAATATGCAATATAGGCTAAAATTCTGCTACACAACTGATTTAACTCTTAAAAAGACGCACTTTTTTCTTCTCCCAAATTAGTCAGTTGCGTTTTTGTTAAATCATACCATTCTGAATACTCTTCAACCTTTTGAAAATTTCTCAACAAGTAAAAGATGTAAATAATTGTAAGGAAAAACATAGGATTAAATAGCACATAGACCAGTCAAAGTAAAAAGAGAATCAGAAGACAATCATACTAATACAAGCTAACACAAGCTGATAATTCTGTTTAGACAATCAAGAAATAATTTCTTTATCGAGAAAACTAGAACTTCCTAACTGCTGCTCCTAATCTGCAACTAGTCTTCTACCCTACGTCCATTCAACAATCTAAAATATCACAATGGAACAAAATAATCAATTCATCAAAAGGATCTCCTAATTCCAATCGGGATTCCTTTGGCCTATATATATATATATATATATATATATATATATAAACACTGTATAATCTAATAAAAAATAAAAAACAACGACATGAATCAAACAAATAACTCAAAAGTCATTAACCAACCCTTAACTAGTATATCTCGTAAGTCATAACTCATAACATAACAAAAACGAATAACTCAAAAGTCTTTCAACATGATAACAAAAATGATAACCAAAACAAGACCAAAAAAAGCCATGCCAAGAACTCTAATCATTCTCTCCCTCTTCCTCTCCCTCATCTTCTTCAATATACACATCCTCCTTGTTAGTAACAGAGGCAAATCCTCCAGTTTCTTCTCCCAAGGTTGTTAAAAACGCGAGTCAACACGTAGAAACGTACGTTTTTACGATTCTACGCAGTAAAACGTGTTGAATCGTGAGTACAAACGCATAATCCCGGGTAGAAACGGAGTAGAAACGTAGACTCGAACGTAAAAGCGTAGAAACGAACGCTTTCTACCGCTTTCTACCGATTCTACCAAAAGTATGATGGGTCGAGTTGGGTTATTAAATTTGGGCCGGATCACCTTTAACCTTGGTCACAATTGACCCTCCCTTCTTCGAATTCCCTAACGAAACCCTCTTCCTCCCATCACTTCGTCCCCCCATCTCAGCACCACCGCCTCCCTTTCCAACGGATACCATGAAGTAGAGATCTTAACACCATAAAAAACTTCTCCTTCTCAAGCATATATATATCTATCCTAATCTTACATCTTTATTGTGCTTCGTGCAACAAAAAAATTCAAGTTTTTTCTTGGAGGTAAATCGAAAATCTAGACACCTTTTATTTTTCTGTTTTTGTTTATATCTCTTCATATCATGATGTTTTCTCGCCATTGGGTTCCTTTTTCTTTTTTCGTTTCAAATTTTCATGTTTCGTTTATCGCTTTTTTGAATTGGTTAGTGAAATTTATATTATTTTTTTACCTGGGTTCGCTTATTTTCTTCAAATTTTGATTGATTTGAACTATTATTACTTGTGCATGCTCTGTTTTCCAGAGATAAAGATTCCAGTTTTTTTCTTGAATTAACTTGTGTCTTAATGTATAAAATGAGTTTATGGGCTTGATTTTATGTGGGTTTTTAATAATAATTCTCCGAATTAACTTGATAAAGTCTTTGAATGACTTGCTTCTATTAGATCATAAACTTATTACGTACTTTATTTTATTTTATGTGTAGTCATATTTGTATATTTTGAAAAGACTTATAAGTTCTTTATTGTGAAACTATGTTTAATGGTTTTTTTTTTTACATATTTTTGGATCATATAATATGATTTGTATGTTAATTATTGTTATATATATAAAATATATATATTTAAATTTCTCGATACGATTTTACGATTTATTTTACGATTCACGAGTTTACAATTTTTCACCCCTCCACCGAGTCTACGTAGAAACGCGTTTTTAACAACCTTGTCTTCTCCATCTGAGGAGCCATCAAAATCATCATCCTTTTTTGCCTAATATTTATTTCGATACTTGGAAAGAGCTTTGGCCTATTATTGTATTCCCAGTTGGGTAGTGTGCATTATTTTGCGTAAAAGAAAAAAAGAAATGTGTTAAAAGAAACTTAAACTTTTCTGTTGGCAGGCTTATCTTGTTACGATAGACCATCACGTAGAGGATTTTAACTGCAGAGAGCAAATGGAGTCCCTATTTATAGCGGCCTGTAGCGGCGGAGCGGCATATGACCGCTATGGACACCACCATAGCGTCGCACGTCAGTATAGTGGGGAATAGATGGTGCTATTGCGTCCAAAATAGCGGGAAATAGCGCGCAATAGCAATGCTATTTGGTAAAGGAGGTTAAAACCCATTTTGTGCACAATAACTGTCAAAATCTTATTGGTAAATTGGGAATTTCAAACCGGAAAAAAGCCCAAATATTTTGAGATATGTTCAGCGACTTGAAAACAAAAAAGAAAAAGTTATTTTCTCTTTATCTTCTGTATCGTGCGGCTACATCTTCTAATCTTCATCGGACTTCATTCTCCATCCACTGGCAACCCAAACTCTGATGACCCATAAGCCACCGCCGGAAACAAACTATTATAGTTCTCTAGTCTCGTACGAACTTTGTTATTCTAATTCTCTGGCACTAATTATGGGGGGCTTAATGGGTTATGTTATGTCTGCCTCTAACTAATTGTTTGAGGTCGAAGTTTTAAAATTAACATCAACTTTTTTTTCAATTTCACACCCGAATCTTTTTTTTTTCTTAAGGAAAAAACTATTTCTGCCACAAAAGTAGTTTCGTGTGTTATTTCTAGCACAAATTGAATGGTCGGGTTGGACCGAGTTTGAATTGGACATGTCGTATTATAGAATTTATAGCACGTGGAATTTCTTTTGTGACAAAAATGGCACCAAAAATATTTGTGGCAGAAATAGCAGAAAAACAACTTTTGTGGCAGAAAAGACACCGAAAAACTATTTGTGCCAGAAATAGAACACGAAACTATTTTTGTGGCTAAAATAGCTATTTGCTCTTTTTTCTTTTACTCGCACCAAAATTAAACTTGTCTTGATTTTCCTTTTTTATCTTGAATTTAATGACTATGGTTATATTTTTATCATGGATTTGATGATTTTGGACATGCCTTTTTTTTTCACTGTTGTCTTGAATATTTGTTAATTATTTATATAGAGTTTCAAATAGCCCCGCTGCCGTTATAGCGTTTTTGGGGTCGTCCGCCTCGCGCTGCTATCTGGGATTGACAACATTGTGTAGGATGACACAACTCTACACAAAAGTAGCTATCAGTTGCTACGTGCCCCGTTGAAATTGGAATAATAAAGCTTAATACTTGTAAAGATAGGTGTTGGTTTCCCTATGTTACCCGAACTCAGGTACGGGTATGTATTTAGGTGTCAGGCACTTAAACATCTAAATCAAAGTGTCAGATCGGTGTTAACTAGATCCGGTAAGTATCTCATACCCATACCCAATCATGTCGACACTGGTACACAGGCATAAACGAAGGGTCCAGGTAACAAATGGTGTCCCATCTCTTTCCTCCCTCTCCGCCTCAATGGTGTTGCCCGTATAAAACTCTTATCAGTCTTTTTTTTCCAACATTTTTTTCCTTTTGGGGTTGATTTCTGTCTCTCACGAAGCTCCATGACCGGTGAAAACAATTTTCTGGATTTGGACAGTGATTTTGTTCTAGATGATCTCTATCACTCCTCCTCCGGCGACAAAGTTCTAAACTCTGATTTCTTCAGATAATGTTGCTTCCTTGTCTATTGACAACATCAAATACTGGTTGTTGAACGAAGATCCCGAGCCTCTAACTGTCGGGTGAGAAATGGGTGTAAACACCCTAGTTGGGCCCAAAAGAAAGTGATCCAGAAGAAAAAAAAAAAGGACCATTATTCCGCTATGCCCGCCATAAAGTTACATAATAAACGCTGAATGGTGGACAACGCTATATCAGGCCGTTATTTGCATTGCGTATAACGGTGGCTACAGAAATCGCCACGTCATAGTGCAATGGCAGCCCCATGAGCACCATTTAACAACGATGTATGTCTATTGTGTTTGGTAGGGGTAGAAGAGAAGTAAATTGAGAATTTTTTTATTATATAATTAAATAACTTTATTTGCTAAATTGACTATCATACCCTTATTTTAGTGGAAAAGATGGATGGGTGGGGGCAACAAGAGAAAATTGAAGGATGCTATTTTGTCTTTTAGTGATAAACATTCCAACCCTCCAAAATTAGAGGGGCTATTTTGTTGATGTCGAGGGGAATGACTTCCCCCTCATAATTTAGTTCCACTCCTCCAAACACTCCAACCAAACGAAGTAAATGAGTCAGTTACCTCCCAATTTACATCTCCTTCCACTTTACATCCCAACCAATCAAAGGTTAAAAGACATTCAAGTCTCTTCTACCTTCTTCTAATTCCTCACTTTAATCCTTTTAGATGGTACAATAGTCATTTTAATAGAATGAAGAATTTAAATTAATGATAAAAACTACTTGTGATTTACTTCCCCTCCCCTCATACCAAACAAAATGGATGTAAATATATTTATTTCCTCTAAAAGAAGTAAATGGTGTCACTCCCCTTCCCCTTTCCTCTCCCCGTCCCTCTCCCCCTTACCTTTGCATACCAAACAAAGCTTTAATGTCTAAATCATTGGAAGGTCAAACCTTGCAACATTTAGGTAGTTTAGGGTCAGGTGTGTTTAATTTTTTAGTTCAGGGTCATAATTCAAAGTTTCCAGAAAGTTCAAAGTCCATTAGAGTTGTTTACCCTTAAACATTATTCAATGGATGAAAGTGGGAAATTTAACCCCTACCCATGTAGTAACATTATTGTCGATCCATTCAATTTTAATTAATATTTTCTTCATCACAATTATCGTGCAGATGCATCTAGAATAATTAGCTTGGATTTGTGAAAATCTCACCATTAACTAAAACTAGCAAATGAATCTGATCTATAAGGGCAAGAGCAACAAAAACATGCCATGAAGAGTGCAATGAAGTACATAATGAAGAATGCAATAAAACTTAAAACTATTACAAAATCTATTTATAGAATTGAGCTACTGAAACAAAATGATCCTGTTACATATTGTTATAAATTACAACAGAAATAAGCTGACTATTTTTTCTATAATGTAAATGATGCAACCCTAAAATCTACAACTTGCGCTAGCCCCATAAAATATTAGTAAAAGACACAATATTGATTCCTGCTAATACCATAATCCCGTAATGAAACAACAGTCTGACTATTTTAAACAGTAATTGGGCATTTTAGGAGTTTCCACAGAGTGTTCTAGCGCTTATTCTTGTCACAAGAGCGACGACATATTAGACTATGAATGTCATCTAGAATCACTTGCAAGAAGCAACAAAGTAACTTAACAACAGATTGCAATATTTCCAAGAATCTTCTCCTTCAAATTGGTCATATTCAGTCCAAGCTTCAGAAAGGCTTGAGATCTTCTATTAATTCACTCGGTAAATACCTAATGAAAACCATCCTATTTTTCTACATCATGGAAGGTTCACCACTCGCTAGAAATATTTTCTAACAACACAGCATATAAATAGTTCTTCAAGTAATTTCTTTTTGTAAAAAAGGTTCATCATAACATTTCCAACCATAATTTATTTCCAACTGTTCTATTTTTTCACAAAAAGCCCCTTCGTTTTTTTTGTTTGTTTTTTGCTGAAAGAATCTTCTTAGATCATGGCATTTGTCTACTGAGAATCCCTTTAGTCCCCTTTTGTCTAGTTTCATAAAAAGGGAAAACAAAGATTTCAATTTAAAAAAAAAAAAATCATTACTTCTTGGAGAACCATATAGTCAGAGAGTTAACTCGGTCGAGTGGACTTTGAACCAGTGCCCACCACACTGAAAAATCATCCGGGTTTGGTTATGAGTCAACAAATTGTCTTAGCCAATTAAACCCATTAAAAAAAGAAAAAAAGAAGAAATTTGAACAGATTTTCAAAAAATTAAAAGAATTAAACACTGAACATATATTTATTCACATAACATTCCGTCGCATCAAGTCAATAACAGATGGAAATAAAACAAAAAATAATAATCAAACCATAAACTTTGCAGACATTTCATTCTTAAAATAGTAATCATTTACTTTAGTCATAATAGTAGTGGTTATATCATCATTAAATTTTTCTTTTAAATATTTTATAAGTCTATTTTCAGTTATACAAATATCTATTAAATCATTAGTAAGAATATCATCTAAGTAGAGTGTATCTAATAACATCTCCTTATAAATAAATAAATCCATATATTTGATGTTTCTCGCCCTATGATAATTTTAATTAATACTTTCAGTATTATTCTCTATCTACAAATTATCTTAACTTTTAAATAAGAACATAATTCTCAAAATAAAGAGATTAAGAAGTGACCTTCACTTTCCTACCGCACTGCCTTTCTCCTAGCGGCTTTCCCTAACGGCCTCCTGCCTGCTGTACTTCAATGCCTAAGCGGATATGGCTTTGTGCTTCAACAGGATTGCCTCACCTTATTCTACACTCAATATTTTGAACTAGATTCTTATGTAAAGAAAATAATATCTGAAGATTTAGAATAACTTTGAAAATATTATTAAAATTTATCCCAGTATGAGAGAATTATTTTCTCATATGGAAAGAACTAATACAAGTCTTTGAAGAGAGTTTGGCTAACATTTTCTCTGATGTTTTTTCGATGCCTTTTTCTCTTTTCTCAAATCTCTTTATATAGAGATTTCTTATACAATTATTCGACTACATCGTAAGCAATTATGATTGCTTTACATTATTGTACTTTCTACAGTAATTTTTTATTATTGCTATTTTACAACTACAATTATAACATATAATTGTAGTACTACTTTATCTTGATCTGATTGCTCCAGTTGTCCTTTGCTCTTCTATTTCTGTTAATTTCCATACTTTATCAGTACTATGGGGCCATTTTCCCTCTGACATTTCTTGAATCTTGTCTTTTAAAATTTTACTGGGATTATTTCCATGGCTATCTTGACTAGTAATCAGAATCCAATTATTGCTTTTACCAATTACCTTATAATATCTTTCGTAAAAATTCTTTATCAAACTATTAATGACTTTTATCCCATTTGATCTTCTTCGAATGATCCAATCTTCAGAAATTGCTGGAACTCTTATATAATCTTTATTTAGATCAATTTCTTAATCTTGATTATTATATCCAACTGTTATGAGATGTTGAGCTTCATTATCTTCTTCAGGACTTATTGAATAGAACTTTATGAAAATATTTCTTCCTTGTGCAAATTGACTTATTGTAGATTTGAAAATTATATCAAACCTTTCTATTTCTATCAAACTTTTGCTCGGATAAATTATATGTATAAATCCGAAATCTGCTAATATCTTGACCTTTTCTGAATTAGATCCTTGTACACATATGATCCTTGGATAAATATTTTTCTCAGGAGCTCTATAAAAAGTTTCTTCTTCAATTATGTTGTAGGCCCAATTTACTATGCCTTGAAACTCTTGCTCGGTTGCTCTCATTTAGTTCTTTTCATAATAAAAGAAGAAGATTCTCCTTCTCTAACTATTCTTATTTTTCCTTTTTTCTTTTCTATTGAATTATCTTCATCATCCTTTTCTAGAAGATTATGCCCAGTTTTTTTTATTTCACTACTTTCTGAAATTATAGAAATAGGACTAACAGCCTCCTTATATGTATTAGGCTTTTTAAATCCTTTCAAACTTATTCTCATATCTTCCATTGCTGACTCAAAAAATTCTCTATCAGCCTTTATCTCATTCTGTAGATGTAAGAGGACATTAATATCACACGCTATTTGAGCTGTTCCTCTAAAACTATCTTCAACCTTCTCATTGAGAGCCTTATTCAATATTATTAGATTTTCCATTTTCTTTTGAATATTCTCCATTATCTGCAAAAAAGAAAATAACAGCTACATATTATCACTGTTTTTTGTTAGTAAATGAACTATAATTATCGTTCAATTTTTCATAACATAAAAAGTTATTACTTCCTATTTTTCGTAAATAGGCAACACATAAGGATTTGATATTGTCTTTACCGGAACCGTAATCCGGACTAGCCTTGACATTTACCGTTGTCAAGAGGACGTTAATTTGGTATTTAGCAAATTCAGGATTTCTTGAAAGAAAATCACTGAGATAATTATTATATCCTTTTATCCAATGAACTTTAAAATTGTATAGTGACAAAAATGATTGCCATCTCAATATTCTTTTGTATTGGGTAGTAGATGGATAATTATTTTCAATAAGGGCTTTTATCTGGGTATTATCGGGTTCTATAGAAAAAGGCCTTTTAATCAGAAATACAGAGAATTTCTGTATTCCTTTGATTATGGCTAAATGTTCTCTCTCATGAGTTGCATAATTAACTTCTGCAGCTTTAAATGTTCCACTACTATTCCTGCACATTTCATTTAGGTCAATCTTTAATAAGACTGCCCAGTAATTATCAGAAGCATCAGTCTGTAATACTAAATTATCGATGTCATCAGGTATTCTTAAATTAGGCAGAGATTTACATTCTTCCTTTAAAGTTTTCACTATATCAGTATGCTCATTATGCCAACCTTCTAAATTATTTTTCCTTAACAATTTTTGTATTATCATCTTCTTTTTAGCTAAATCTTGTATAAATCCTTCAGCATAATTAAGACATCCTAAAAAATTTTGTATTTCATTTTTATATCTTAATTTATCAGGAAACTCATTTATTTTTCTACTTATATGTGGTTGTAATTCTATTCCATGACTACTTAGTATAAATCCAAGAAATTCTATTTTATCTTTTTCTATTATAGCCTTCTTTTCTGATAAAACTATTTTGTTTGCCTTGCAAATATTAGCAAATTCTAAAAGATGATTTCTATGTTCTTCTAAAGTATGGGAAGCAATTAATATGTCATCTACATATACTACTAAATAATCATATTTTCCAAATATCTTATCCAGCTTTCTCTGAAATATTTGAGGTGCATTTTTTAATCCAAGTGACATAACTTACCATTCATAATGTCCTACAGGTGTACTAAAAGCTGTATATTTTATACTATCTTCATGCATTTTTATTTGCCAAAATCATGACTTACAATCAAATTTTGAATATAATTTTTTATTTTTAACAAGATTTAGTAATACTTCTTTCTTAGGTAAACAATATCCATCAAATTCCATATTCTTATTTAATAGTTTATAATTTATTACCATTCTAGCTTTTCCTCTCTTTCTTTCAGATTCATTCATAACTAAAAAAGCAGGACTACTATGAGGACTAGTTGATGGTCTAATAAGTTTTAATTCTAATAACTCATTTATTTGTTTACGAAACTCTTCTTTATCTTCTAAACTATATTCCATAGGTCTAACTCTTATTATAGTATTTTCTTTTATTTTTAATATTGCCTTTTCTTGATATTTATCCCAAAATGCTAATGGGTTATCAGTATAAGATTGTCTGAGTAACTCTTTTATTTTGTCTATATTTATTTATTGGGTGAATTCCAATTCCATCCTCAGAAAATGGTCATTGTGTCAAATTCATTCTAGAAATGAGATTGTGTCTAAAGAATCCTTTAAATATGCACTGATGTTTTAAAAAAGTCTTGAGCCAACAATCCGTCAACAAACTAATAGTTTGGGGTCAAATTGTAAACTCAAACTTTGTCCAGATTATATTTGCAAGTATGACCACAAATCACCAAAATCTGATCACCCAAATCCTTTTTTTGGACCAAAAGATGATTCCAAATAACTGATTCCTGCAAAATCCTTTAATTTCCCCCTAAAAATCTGGATCCAGAGAGACCCAATTATACGTACACCTCGATGATTCAAAATCCATTCTTATGGAAAATGTTTTGAAATCAAGGAATCAGAACGATGATGATAATGAATTCTTGTTCTTTGGTGCGTTTGATGAGTTTCCACTAGGACATGTAAGGAAGCATACATCAAGATCTATAAACCTTCTACAACCCTCTAAGAAACGTTTTTTTTAAAGGGCTTGGGCATATATACACCACCTGAAAAATGGCAACATTCATTCCAACAGGTTTAGCTTTAATTTTACAACTGCTCAAAGGATTGCTTCTAATAATTTATGCACAATAACTCCATAGCATTTTAATTTTCTCAATCTCACAACTAATGATCTCTTGAGCAGTTGTCTTTCTAAGCATTGACCTTGATACTTCAACTTGTTTCTCAGTTTTGATGTCCTTAAACAGTGTGTTGATAGGGTAGTTGAGGTTTGACTTAATTCTATAGGCATAATGTTCCACCAAACCATTTTTTTATCACTAAAGGAAACTTTTGTACCCTGCTACAATTATGTGCGATAATGGACTTTATCTGATAACTATACTCATTATTCCTCTTAGATGCATATGGGTAGAATGGACAACCTCCACCACATTTTGCAGCAACTCTTACCAAATCATTCTTGGTGAGCTTTATCTCTCTGCCCTCATTTTGTGCTTCACTAACAAGAGCTTTCTTCAGTAGTGCTCTAAAAAAGCATACCTAATTCGAATGTTGGATTCTTCAGGGCTAAGGACACTTCATATTTAGGAGGAGTAAACAACTTTCTTTTGCATTTACCACCATATTTTTCTCACTAATATTTCTAACATCATCATCTTCTCTATCCTCACTGTCACTTATAATAACATCAGGATCGACATCTACAACATCATTAAGAAGGTTAACCTCAGTATTCTAATCAGATTCTGCCACTCGTTTGTCAGTTACATTACCTATTTCAAACCTATTGTTTGCATATGCATAACATGCCATAGGGACATAACAAGCTTTGCATATTTTAACCAACATACCAGAATCGAAGCTTCTAGATTTAATACACGACGACAAACACTATAAGAAGAAGTATTTGGTATAAACTCTTCTACTAAACCAGAAATATTGGGTGGATGGTTGTAGCATACAAAATAGGCACAAAGCTTAAATATTGGAAATGTTTATTTACACTAGATTTTTTTTTTTTTTTTTTTTTTTACGGGACCCTGGACCGAAGTCCAGAGCCGCTGTGCCTTTTCCACTGGGGCATCTTATTCCCACTTATTTACACTAGATTGATACTTAAAAAAACTTAAAAATTACGTATCTCAAGTGTTCCAATAAACCAAGACAAAGTATTAATAATGATAATACAGGACAATTAATTCCATGAACAAGTCAAATACATCTCAATACAGGTTATAGTTTGAAAGATTTAATAACAGTGACTCAAGTTTTAATAGCAACCATAAAAAAACATGGAATCAAGTTTCAGAGTTGGCTTTATTAAGTAGTACCGCGAAGCATATGATTTATTGAACAGACTTATACACAATTGGATTAATTGTTTAACCATAGTCGTCCTATTATGATCCTTCTTTCTTTTCATGATGCGTCTTTTCCAAATTCAAAACCCAAATATTATATGATAGGTATAATATAATTGTACTATAAACTAATTTTCAAAATATAAAATCAATAATTTTTGGAAACACTATTTTTCAACACAATATTTTCTTATAATTCTTAAAAGATTTATTAAAAATAATTGAAAAGAAATAGATTTTTTTTTTTGCTAAGTAAAAAGAAATAGATTTCAACCATACCAATTCTCTTGTCATTTATACTAATCGAGCAAGCTGTATCGGTGGCAAATATTCTTAATTTTGGTGAGATTAGAGATTCATATGCATATTGGTGAGAGGAATTGGTTTACATTTGGATTTCAAAGTGGAAATGGTAGGGGTGTCAATCGAGCTATGTGAGCCGAGCTTGGCATAGTTCACGCTCACATAAAAATTGGAGATCTCAACTCACGCTCAGCCCGGAAAAGCTCACAAACTTTGAGCTCACGCTCAGCTCACATTTTAATGTGAGCTCGAGCTAAGCTCATGAGCTAAATTTATATTAGTTAAAAAAAATTGTAGCAAGAGTAGTAGAATAAATAAGCCATGAGATTAAATCCTGACAAGAATACAAATATACATAATACAATAATTTATGTATTGAGATAAATTAATAAAAAAATAACCAAAGATAGGGTTTGAGAAAAGAGTCAATGCGTTTTGCCGTCAATTTTTAGATATATTTTTAATCAAAAATTTAGTATTATATATACATAATATAAATAATATATTATTCTTATTCGGGTGCGAGCTTTAACCGGGCTGAGCGAGGTCAAGCTCACGCAAAATTCACATAAAATTTGAGCTTGAATATTGAGCTCACGCTCGGCTCATCTAAGCTCACGCTCACATTTTTTCGAGCTATGTGAGACGGGTTCGGGAAGACCTTTGAAGTTCCTGAATTGAATAAGATTTGGAAGAGTTTTGAATTTGAGGAATGATAAAAGTTTTCTTAAATTAACAATGGAAAGAGTCCCCCAATAGTTAAGAAGACCTTTTTATTTTCCTTCCATTTAACACAAATTAAATTGATTGTGTATATTATTTATTATAATTGTTGGAGTTTACATTTGATATAGGTGTTCAATTGAATTGGGCAGGCTCATTGGATTGGGCATTCGATTGGATTGGGCAAAAGACCTGGTCGACCGATAGCTGTCTCGGGTCGACCAAACTTTTTGTCACTCCGGTCGGCCGAGAACCATTTCTCCGGTCGATCGGACCAATTGGACAAGGCCAAAACCGGCACATATAGTGTGTGTAAGGGAGTAGTGAGAGAGAATAGTGGGGAAGTGAAGTTAGTAGGTGATTCCACTAACACCACAAAAATGATGAATCTACACTTTCAAGAGTGATTAATTATTCTCTCTACATTCTTAGTCGAAACCCAAGAAGAAAAAATCTGGAATTTTTCCTTCTTTGTTGTTTACACACTCTTAAGAATAATTAAAGAGAAGAAAAATACGATTTTTCATCTCTTTGATTTTTGGTTTTCCTAAGTTTTCTATACTATATGGATTCCGGGAAAAAGTGTTTTTCAAACTTCGGAGTTCTTCAGACTAGCATATGAGATGCGGAGTAACAAGCTCAGAGGTTGGTGTGTGGTTATTAGTAGAAGAATTCAGGCAACGTCGATTAGATCGACAAAAATGTATAATTCCTAACACAGGGTTTTTGGTTCTTTCTCGTGAGTAGATCCTCTAAAGGAACGTAATCATACGCTATTTATTTTCGATGCGTTTTGGGGATTATGATTTTTTCCTTCAAGTGGTATTAGAGCCTATCACGAGAACCCAATAACTTTGTTTATATGTTATCTTGTTTGTATTAAACGGATAATGCATGTCATATGATGTCTTTACCTTTGTACAAAATCTAGAAGTCGTTTAATTGCTAAACGAATCCCGGAACGAATTGTAAATTCGTGTTTTTGGCTATTTTCTGGCAAAAATTTGGTCGATCGTAAAAGGTTCTCGTAGACCGAGCTTGTGTTAGAAAATGGTATTTTGCTACTGCCTAGACTTCGGTCGACCGGTGAGCAATCAAAGTCGACCGAGGCTAGTCTGTTTTTAGGCCGGTCGATCAGAAATGTTCTGGGGCGACTGAGGTGGCCTAAATTTTACATTGTTTTGGTTAATGTCTTATCGCGGTCGACTAGGAATATGACCTGGGTCGACCGGAAAGGGGCAGACAATGTGTATTTACACTCTTAGCATTATTTGTGTTTGTTTTGAGAATAGTGCATAGTAATAGTCTTTGACCAGTGGTTTTATTATAATACGGCATGCGTGTCGTGCCTTCTCTTATCAATTCTTGTTGTAATTTTTTAATCTCGAATGTAACTCGAGAATTCATTCAATTATGTAAAAGTATAGAATATGATTTGATATTTTTCATATGTAACAAGTGATAAAGAAAGACGTACATCAAATGGAAGAAACCACAAGGAGGCGGAAGACAATAGATAGGATTTATTACTTTTCCGCCTTTAGATTGACCTTAGATTTTCCGTTGGCTAGGAAAATCCGCATATGGGCAATTACTATGTCACGGTTTATTTACTGTTTTATGTATTTTGCAAGAGATGCCTGATGTATCTTTACAATATATTTTATCATGAGATGCTTATTCAAACGTATAATCAGATTATACACCGTTTGGTGAGACAATTTAAAAATCCTTCAAATCTTAAATATTAAGTTTATTGCCTTCTAAGCGGGGCCCTCGTCAAAGGCCAGATCAACAGTAGTGTGAACTTCCGAGTGGAATAAGCGTTTGTCTATCCTGGTGAGGCGTGAAAGATAAGTTAGTGATATCCGCCGAACAACCTTGGGGCATACTTAACCGGATTGCCAATACCGAGCTTTGTAGCCAAAGCTGCCTCGGTATTGGGTCGGGAGGCAAAGGGTTATGATGTGCGTTTATGTACTTAGGGTAAGTGTTACCTACTTAACCAACCAAGAGTCACATAATTGATGTGATTAGCAAAAACAGCCATTTCTCGAGCTTTGTAGCTAAAGATGCATCGAGATTGGTGATATATGCATCTTGGTCCTACTAGAAAGCTTTGAACTTTTCGAATGAATATGTGAGGGTTATTCATTTGAAGAAAATAGTGGGAGAATCATTAATTAAAGTCATATTAATGATTTTAAAATATGTTGTACGTTTTATATCTTTTGAGCATGTCATTTGAATAGTTAATTTTGCTTCTGAACATCAAATGCGTGATTTGATAGTAAAACTCATTAGCTTATGTAATTACTATTCTAGTTGTCCCTAGTTTTATGTAAGGTTCTTTACAATGAAATAAAACTAGTATGATGTTTGATTGATGATTATATTTTACTAATCATGTGTAATGAATACAAATCATATCATATATGCAATATATTGTGATATATTGTATCGGACGTGATCCGTTAGAGAAGTAATACTTCATGGTCCTTAGTCATAAGTATTACTTCCTCAATACTATTTTGGAATCCTTAGACCTTATGTCTCCATTGATTCTAGCATGAATTGAGCCACGTTTAGACCCAGTCGGACGTTACTTTTAATCGAGTAATCAATACAACTGAAGATCGGATGTAGTATCCTATCATGGCTTGAATGTGAGAGGCATTGTAAGGAATTTGTCCCTCTCTTATTAGAGAGAGATATCCATGGGCCCCTCGATAGGGAAAGACTGTTTAAATGCATGGCCATGCTCAAATATATTTAATGGTTATTAAATATTGTTTGTTGGAACAGTCTACCTGGAGATCGAGCATAAATACAATTAAGCTTTATAAGGGTGACGACTACCATGCCTTATGCTTAATTAGGATATCGCGAGAGAAAGGGATCAAATAGTGGATTGATATTAGGTTCCGTTGTATATTCATTTTCTTTGGGTAGTTACAATGTCCTGCTAGGGACCGCTTGTGATTTATGAACACATACTACTACTAAGTGTGTTTTCATTGCCATTGTGATATGAACCTACAGGGTCACACGTATATACGAGTCCACGAGTTTCATGTCCAGATTCAATGAATCGAGAATGTGTCTAGGTTCATTGTATCTGACATTTAATAAAACGTTAATATTCGAATTAGAGATTAAGGAGGGGCATTTTCGGTATTTGGTTATAGCTGGGATTACGTGGGAGTTATTATGCGATAAAGACTCCCACTACCAGCAGAAGTCTAGAGAACGTGGGAGTTAAAGACTCCCACTGCCATAAGAAGTGGAAAGGACGTGAGAGTTGTGCTTGAAACAACCTCTCACACCCTATATAAACTTCTCTTGGCCAAAACCCTAGATACTGATTTTTGAGCCGCAAAAACCAAAAGGACTCCGAAGTTAGATTTCGATTTTCTGCCTCTCCCTTTCTCTCTAAATTCTAGAAACTCAAAAAAACGAAGAGCTAGCAATCGTTTTTCGTTTAGTCGCGTGGATACTGGTAGAGGGAAATTCCGCAAAGGGAAAGCTATTGGTGGCAGCAACATAAACTCTGAAAGTCCAAGAATCAGAATCTTTCATTAGAGAATCAGATTCTTTAGCTGAAAAATGTAAGCTTTAGTTTTAATTTTCAAGGTATGAGCGGATCCTTCGGGGGAGGACTCATGGGTGTTTAGAACGAGTTTCTGCCCATGAATCCCTTCAGAAATTTCCTCGACTGGTACAGGAACTTGAGAATCGTTCTCAAGCACGAGAAAAAGTTGTATGTTCTCAAGGAACAAATTCCTTATCCACCAGCTGCGGGGGTCTCCGGGCGCTGAAAGAAATGCTTATCGTAAGCACTCAAATGACGCATTAGATGTGTATAGTCTTATGTTAGTGAGCATGACCTCTGAGCTTTAGAAGCAACATGAGGAAATATGAGCTTTCGATATGATTAATCATCTAAGGCAACTCTTTCAGGGTCAAGCCCGCCAGGAGAGATTCGATGTGTCAAAATCTATTTTTCAGTGCAAAATGGCAGAGGGAACACCAGTAGGAACTCACGTTCTGAAAATGATAGGCTATATTGAGAGCCTCGAAAATATGGGATTTTCTCTGGGCCAGGAGCTTTCCACTGATTTGATTCTGTAATCGTTGCCTAAATCATTCAGTCAGGTTGTATTATACTACAACATGAATGACATAGACAAACCTCTCCCAGAAATGTTGATCCTGTTGAGGACTGCCAAGAAAGAAATAGGCAAGTCCAAGGTCATTTACATGGTCAACATCAACATGAGCAAAGGTTTTGGTAGGCTTAAAGGCAAGCCTTCGGGCAAACCTAAGGGTAAACCTAAACATTCTGAGAAACACTGAAGCCCAAGGGTGTTGTGGCAAAAGATGGAAATTGTTTCCGTTGTAGACAGGTATTTAATGAAGTGGCTCAGGTATTTATGTTATTGAGATCAACTTGTCTTCTACTACTTAATGAAGTGGGAGCCACGTGGAACTTAATGAAGTTTCACAGCTTAATGAAATTCCAAGGGAACTTGGTGAAGTTCCAGGCACAAGTGACCAGGTGGAATTGGAACAAGTTGCACAAACTGTTGTGGAGCCAGTTTCAGAAACATAAGAATTGCGTAGGTCTAGTAGAGTTCGTAGATCACCCGAAAATTTTGGATTTTTAGTAACAGAACATGGAGATGTTATGTTTATTGATCACGATGAATCTACAAATTACAATCAAGCAATTACTAGTACAGATTTTGAGAAATGGCTTAAAGCCATGAGATCCGAAATGGATTCCATGCACACTAACCAAGTATGGATCTTGGTAGATGCGCTTGACAGGGTAACCCCAATAGGGTGCAAGTAGGTTTTCAAATTGAAAACTGACATGGAAGGGAATGTTCAAACGTGCAAGGGGCGACTTGTCGCGAAAGGTTTTAAACAGATTCATGGTATTGACTATGATAAGACTTTTTCCCCTGTAGATGTTCAAATCCATTCGTATCTTGCTCGATATAGCTGCATACTACGATTATAAAATCTGGAAAATGGATGCCAAAACAGTTTTCCTTAACGAAAACCTAGATGAGGACGTGTATAAGATACAACCCGAAGGTTTTGTCGATCCAAATAATGCCAATAAAGTATGTAAATTGTTGAAGACAATTTATGGACTAAAACAAGCTTGTAGAAGATAGAATCGACGTTTTGACGAAGCCGTACGCGAGTTTGGTTTTATCATGAACGTTGATGAACCTTGTGTTTATAAGAAGTTTAGTGGAAACTTGGTAGTATTTATGGGTTTGTATGTATATGACATACTACTCATAGAGAATGACATTCCAACCTTGGAATCTGTGAAGGTCTGGTTGGGGCAATGTTTCTCTATGACGGACATAGGTGAAGCAAGCTTCATCTTAAGAGTCAAGATCTATAGAGATGGACCACGTAGACTTCTTGACCTAAGTCTGAGTACATATATAGACAAAGTGCTATATCGGTTTAGCATGCAAGAGTCCAAAAATGGATTTTCTACAATAACACTTGGTACGGTTCTTTCAAGACAACAGTGTGCTAAAACACTGGATGAGAAAGAACGCATGAGTGAGATTCCATATGCTTCGGCAATTGAATCTATCATGTATGCCATGTTGTGTACTCGCCCTGATGTCTCGTATGCTTTAAGTATAACGAGCATATACCAGTCAACATACGGTGAACGTCAATGGATAACCATTAAGAACATCCTTAAGTACTTGCGAAGGACTAAGGACACGTTCTTAATATATGGTGGTGAAGACGAGCTCATTGTAAGTGGTTACATTGATGTTAGTTTTCAAACCGATAGAGACGACTTTAGATCGCAATCGAGTTATTGTTTTTCCTAAACGGCGGTGCTGTGAGCTGGAGGAGTTCAAAGCAAGCGACTGTTGCGGGTTATACAATCGAAGCCGAGTATATAGCTGCATCAGATGCTACTAAGTAAGCCGTTTGGATTTGAAAGTTCAATACTGAACTTGGTTTGGTGCCTAGCATTTCGAATGCGATTGATCTCTATTGTGACAAAAATGAAGCTATATCTCAATAAAAGGAACCACGGTCTCACCAAAGGTCCAAACATATACTGCAGCGGTATCACCTGATCCGTGAGATCATTGATAGAAGAGATGTGAATATTTGCAAGGTTCACATGTAACATCGCCGAACCACTAACGAAGTCGCTGACACAACAACAACATGATCGCCATACTTGTAGAATGGGTATTAGATACCAAGAGAATTGGTCTAAGAGATAGTTCTTATGTGCAGTATACACTAAAAGGCAAGGTTGTTGTCTTTAGTGCAAGTGGGAGATTGTTGTATTATTTTCATGTGATGAAATATTAAATGCATAAATTTTATTATTAGTGTTTTAATTATGGTTGTGCAAATGTAATAAAACATAATAACGCCCTTAGATAGTTATGTAATTGTTACATTGAACTATTCTAAAATGTCTCTAGTCAATCATTATTGTGGATTTTTTTAGTACAACAAAAATGTGTGGAGACTAGTATGTGTTGTAATTAAATATGTGATATTAAATCAAACACATGAGTATTTTATACTGGACATACCTGCTCATAAGAACACGTCATGGATTGTTATATGAATGTCAACAGTGTTCTTGTGATGATTAAGTTCGCATCTAAAATCCTTCGACTTGATATCACACAAGATTTCCTACTTGGCTAATGATATGCTTTGATGGTGTCAAACGCCGTCTGTAACTAGATGGGTTATAAAGGCATTTGTTGGGTGTATTTATGAACCATGTCAGGCTGTGGTGTGATAGATAGATGATTTCTCCCTCATATATAACATGAGTGATATCTTGGCCCCCTTGATAGAGTGAGACTAATTCTTGGTTATGAACAAGTGATTTTATATGAGATATTAATGTCATTTGATTAGTCAACTCGGGAATCAAGAAACTGACAGATTGGACTATACACGTTTGACATACTCCGTGAATTGTGTTCAATCTAGATATCGAGGACAAAGTGATTAGTGCAAAAAATCATATTTGTGGTTACTTGAATCACACTTGAATCACCGGGACTATTTGTGAATTGTGAGTAATGATGTGTTGCTAGATACCTCTCATTACTGTTGACAATTGTTGTCACGACCAACATAAATATACCTAAAGAGTCGCACACTATTATCAACTGGATTGGGCTTGTTGGAGTTTACATTTGTTATAGGTGCTCAATTGGATTGGGCATTTGATTGGATTGGACAAAAGACTGGGTCGTCCGAGAACTATCTCTAGTCGACCGAACTTTTTGTCACTCCGATCGGCCGAAACCATTTCTCTAGTCGATTGGACCAGTTGGACAAGGCCAAAACTGGCACATCTACATGTGTGAGGGAGTGTGTGTGTAAGAGAGTAGTGAGAGAGAATAGTGGGGAAGTAGAGTTCTGAGTGGAATAAGCGTCTGTCTATCCGGGTGAGGCGCGAAGGATAAGTTAGTGATATCCGCCGGTACAATCTTGGGTCATACTTAATCGGATTACCTCAATGGTTGAGAATTTGGAAGCAAAAAGGTTAAGATGTGCATTTATGTACTGAGGATAATTGTTACCTACTTAACCAACCAATAGTCACATAATTGATGTGATTAGCATGTGTTGCTTACCTAAAGCATCTTCTTGAGTATAGTAGCCAAAGTTGCCTTGAGAATGATGAAATATGGATCTTGATCCTATTAGAAATTTTTAAACTTTCCGAATGAATACTTGAGGGTTATTCATTTGAAGAAAATAGTGGGAGAATCGTTAAATAAAGTTCTATTAATGATTTTAAAATATGACAACTAAAACTTTGCAATTGTTCTCTAAAGATATAATGGCAAATGCAATCGTTGTATCAAACTCTTTATCATTGCGATCCGTTCTTGAGAAGGACAAACTTGAGGTCCATTAGCTACTCTCAGGTCCACTTCTCCTTTTGCCAGCGATCTACTCCTTTTGAACCCCTTCACATTTGCACAAATGTGAGATCCACAACCGGTATCTAATACCCATGAAGTAGGAGCATACATGTTAATTTCAATAACATAAATACTGAGAGTCAGTCAAACTGGCTTTCCCCTTTTTCGTCTCTTCCAAGTAGAGTTTGCAGTTCCTTTTCCAATGACTTGGTTCATTGCAATGGAAGCAAACCCCTTCCTTTGGTGCCTTGGCCTTTGCCTTGGGCTTGTTATTGCCTTTGCCCTTCTTGAAATTCCCTTTTTGAACCATTAAGACTCCAGGGATCTTCTTAATGTTCAGTTCAGCCTGCTTGAGCATCCTGTGTATCTCATGTATGGACTTCTCCATGGCATGCATGTTGAAGTTCATCAAAAATTGGTTATACTTTTGTGGGAGAAAAAGTCCAAGATCATATATGTGGCCATGTCATGACCTATGGGAGCCATAAGTTTCTCAAGTTAGTCAAGATAGCCCTTCAGCTTAAGAACATGTGGACTTACAAAGGTGCCAGGCACCATCTTGCAACTATTCAATGCCTTAGTGGTGATGAATATTTCTTGATGGGCATGCTCTTGGAACATTTCCTTGAGCTGGCCCATCATCTGGAAAGCCTTAACCCCTTCAAACTGTTTTTGAAGGTCAGTGCTCATTGTGACTAACATGAGACAAGTCAAATCGTTAGGGTCATCACAATGCTTCTTCCAAGCATCTTTCTCAGCATTATGGGCGTTGTTTGCAAGCTGTTCAGGAATATCCGTATCAAGAACGTATAGCTTTCTTTCCTGCTTAAGGACAATCTTTAAGTTGCGGGCCCAATCAAGGAAATTGGACCCACTTAGTTTTTCTTTTTCAAGAACGGATCGCAATGAATTGTGTGAAGTATTGTTTGCCATTATCTACATTAAATTATTTGCAAAGTCATTAGTTTTTGAGCAAAAAACTTTCCACAATTTCAACACTTGATAAATAGTGTAGAAAACCATTTTACGATAGTTATAAGTAAGCTTTGGCTTAACATCCATAATTAAAGTAAAATCACCTCATGGGAATGACATCTATATGTACCGGCTATTTCCCATTTTAAGTCGAACCATGTCTAAGCATATGAAAATCACTATTTTCCCATCTCCTTTTGCTTAGATAACCACTTATCTTTTGCTTTAGCAAGTAGACAAAATGATGATCCAAGCTAAAGGAGTGCTTAGGATATGGTAGGCATTTTAAGACTTAATTAATACAATTTAGTTCGAATAGGTTTTTAAACCCGATAAGACAAGAATATAAGCATCACATGCAAGATATAAAAACATAAATGTAAACGTGAGATAGCATGACCTAATCCTATGATGACTCCCACGAGCCTTATGGGAGCCAATGGTCAATCTAAGTCAATACCCATCTCATGGATAATGTATTCGATCCAGCGTCCTCCAGTCTTGTTACATAATCGCATGGGCATACCCAGCCTTCAATGTAAAGCAATAAATTTAATCTAAAAAAACAATTACAATTTTACATTATTGAAAAACAACTCGCAGGCCGTTTTATAAAATTGCAACCCAATAATATGTAAAGCAAGAGGGGTATAGTAAGCCATGCTATTCACCATGCTAGAACTCACATAAAGCATAATAAATATGGTAACGAATACAAATACAAAGTCTTATGTGTTGCCACTACGCAGAGCAGTCGGCGGTCCCGCTAGCCGGTTATTAAAACCACTAATTCTGTTAAAGAATTTTTTTTTTCCGAGTGCTTAGCTGCAACCACCATAGTCCTCCCTTGAGGAATTACTCCCTACCGGTATCCACGCGACGAAACGAGCAGTGAGTGCTAGCTCTTCATTTTTCTGAATTTCGAAATCTAGAGAGAAAAAGAGGAAGAAAATCTGGAAATCTGATTTTAGGGTATTTTGTTTATTGCGGCTCAAGCAAGCTTAATTAGGGTTTCAGACAAGAGAGGATTATGTAGGGTGTGAGAGTTTGTTCCAAGAAGAACTCCCTACGTCCTGTAAACCTCTACTGGTATTGGGAGTCTTTATCACATAATAACTCCCACGTAATACCAGCTATAAAAAATACCGAAAATGCCCCTCCTTAATCTCTAATTCAAATAATAATGTTTTATTATTCTCAGAAAAATAAATGTCAGATACAATGAACCTAGACACATTCTAGATTCATGGAATCTGGACATGAAGCTCGTTCACTTGTCTATGCGTGTGACCATGTAGGTTCATAACACAATGGCAATTAAAACACACTTAGTAGTAGTATGTGTTCATAAATCACAAGCGGTCCCTAGCAGGACATTGTGACTACCCACAGTGAATGAATATGTGGTGAAACCTAATAGCAATCCACTATTTAATCCCTTTGTCTCGCGATATCCAATTTAAGCATAAGGCATGGTAGTTGTCACCCTTATAAAGTTTAATTGTATTTATGCTCGATCTCCAGGTAAACTGTTCAAACAAACAATATTTAATAATCACTTTATTAAATAAATTTGAGCACGACCATGCATTTAAACAGTCTTCTCCATTGAGGGGACCATGTATATCTCTCTCTAATAAGAGAGGGACAAATTCCTTACAATGCCTCTCACATTCAAGCCATGATAGGATACTACATCCGATCATCAGTCGTATTGATTACTCGATTAAAAGTAACGTCCGACTGAGTCAAAACGTAGCTCCATTCATGCTGGAAACAATGGAGACATAAGGTCTAAGGATTCAAAATAGTATTGAGGAAGTAATACTTATGACTAAAGAACCAAGAAGTATTACTTCTCTGTCAAGGAAGTCGTAGCCCAGTGGGGCAAGCCTCTATCCATGACCAAGAGGTCCCGGGTTTAACACACTCCCCCTACGTGGGGCAATAAAAATTCTCCTCCCCCGGTGAGGGAGAATTTAAGGTTGATGATAAAAAAAAAAAATTATTACTTTTCTAACGAATCACGTCCGATACAATGTATCTCAACATCTATGATATGATTTGTATCCATTACACATGATCAGTAAAACATAATCATCAATCATACATCATACTAGTTTTATTTCATTGTAAAGAACATTACATAAAACTAGGGACAGTTAGAATAGTAATTGCATAAGCTAATGAGTTTTACTATCAAATCACACATTTGATGTTCAAAAGAAAAATTAACTATTCAAAGACATGCTAAAAAAGATATAAAATGTACAACATATGTTAATGGTGTTAGGGCACTACTAACAGTTACGATGTAAGAACCTTTGAAGTTTCCCTTTGTAGTAAGGATGGTTTGGATTTTTTGCATTTCTGTATTGTGTTCGGTGTCTCATTGGTAGATAAGGAACTTCCATGTCACCTTCAGGTTATAGGGTGTGACAACATAAACTTTCATTGTCTAGCCTCATCTTTTCTGACTCCTTAGGTAATCCTCTTCTCGCCTTTCATTGACCCTTCCCAACATCAATCTCATATGTGATTGCTTACAGCAAAAAGGTCCAGACGGGTGGCGACTTTGGATGATGGTTTGGTTTCGTCCATCTAATAGCCAAATGAGTCCTTTTTCTCCAATCTCCCATTCCCAGGGACTAGTTGATAGATTTCTTTAAATGACAGAAGAAGATAGGCCAACACCCTTTTCTTTCGCAAGCATATGGAACTGCTTCTAGAGGCGGTCAAAGTATATTTTCCTAGTGACAATGGGGCCAAGAACGAATATTGGATTCCCTGGAAAGTTTGATGATGTGTAATGATCACCGGATGGTTATCTCGACCGTTTAGGTATGGTGTGCAAAGATGGTGGTAGGAGTTTCTAAATTGCAATTTGAGCTTAATTCCCATTCACCTCTTTTGGATCGGGTCACTACCTGTTTTTCTAAAATAGGGACCCTTACTGCTATGGACGTTAAGATTGAGAAGACTTTGGCTGAGGCATCATCTTCTTCGTCTGTGATCAAGGAAGGTCTGACAAAGAATGTTGAAGAAGTAAACTGATTCAGATTGGAGATGGACCGGCTCAAGGCACTTGGATATGATTGATGCAGTGATTCAACTAGACATTGGTATGAGTCAAGCTTTGGATGATAATATAAGTACTATTTTTTGTGAGAGCCAAGATGTTCGCAGTTGTCTAGGAGAAATCGTCGATCACCATAGCTACCTTTTGACGGACAAGAAAGAATTCGAGAGGATACTAACCCATGTTTCCAAGAGATTATCTTTTTATCAGCAACCCTACTTCCCTCCTTATTCCTCTAACATCATCAACGAAGTGCAATGTTGATGAAGTAAACATGACTAAGTTTCATATTCTTCCTGATCGTACCATTAATAAATATCTTTGAGAAAATGGAGAAATTTGGCGCCTGGAAACCTTTTGGCAAACTGGTTACGGGATTAATCCATTCCAGATATATTTTCTAGTCAGATGGTTTCACTTTCCCAGTAATGTTCATACTGAACCACATCTTTAGTGCCGTTGCAAATGCTACGCTTTCTACTTACTGGTGAAGGTGAACGTATGATGCACTTCTGATGGGTTGTGTCCGTGGTGGCATGTCCAAGAATGTGTTTTTGGCTGATCATTATTTCCTAATGGTCTAGAGCCCTAGCTTGCAAATCTAGGTTTGTGTAGTGGGCAGATGATGCTACCATCGACATTTGTCCCCCATCCTGAAAGGTAGGTTGCCAAGAATAGGTTATTTTCTGGGCCATCGTTGGGATCTTGCCAAAAACCTGAATGGTCGGGTATCGAGAATGGATTGCCTTTCCAGTTGTGGCTGGCACTTTCCCCCACGTTATTGAAGGTTGGCATCTAAAGGTAAGTTGTTTGCCCTACCATTAGTGGTATTTGTCCTTGAATTTGTTAAGGTAGATGTTACTTGTTTGATACTTTGGCCTAAGTTAGAGTACATATAGACAAAGTGCTAAATCAGTTTAGCATGATAGAGTCCAAAAAAGGCCTTTGTCCTATAGCACTTGATACGGTTGTCTCAAGACAACAATGTGCTAAGAAACTGGATGAGAAAGAAAGTATCTGTGAGATTCCTAATGCTTTTTCGGCAATTGGATCTATCATGTATGCCATGTTGTGTACTCGTCCAGGTGTCTCGTATGCTTTGAGTATAAGGAGCAGATACTAGTCAACTTTCGGTGAACTTCACTAGATAGCCATCAAGAACATCCTAAAGTACTTACGACGGACTAATGATACGTTCTTAATCTATGGTGGGGAAGACGAGCTCATTGTAAGTGGTTACACTGATGCTAGTTTCTAAACCGATTGAGACGACTTTAGATCAAAACCGGGTTATGTATTTTCCCTAAACAGTGGTGCTGTGAGCTGGAGGAGTTCAAATTGGGCAACCGTTGCTGATTCTACAACCGAAGCCGAGTATATAGTTGCATCAGATGCTGCTAAGGAAGCAGTTTAGATACGGAAGTTCATTTCTGAACTTGGTCTGGTGCCTAAAATTTCGAATGTGATTGATCTCTATTGTGACAATAACGGAGCCATAGCTCATTGAAAGGAACCACGGTCTCACCAAAGGTCCAAACATATATTTTGGCGATATCACTGATTCGTGAGATCATTGATAGAGGAGAAGTGAGTATTTGTAAAGTACATACTGACGATAACATCGCTAACCCACTGACGAAGCCGCTGACACAACAGTAGCATGATATTCATACTTGTAGCATGGGTATTAGATACCAAAAGTTCTGGTTTTAGAGATAGTTCTTATGTACAATATGCACTAAAAGGCAAGGTTGTTGTCTTTAGTGCAAGTGGGAAATTGTTGTATTTTCTTTCATGTGATGAGATATTAAAGGAAAAAATCCCATTATTATTGTTTTGATTACAGTTGTGTAAATATATTAAAACATAATAACGCCCTTAGATTGTTATGTAATTGTTACATTGAACTATTCTAAATTTCCCTAGTCAGTCATTATTGTGGAATGTTGAGGACAAAAATAATGTGTGGTGACTAGTATGTGTAGTGATTAAATATGGTGATATTATGTTAAACACATGGGTAATTGATACTGGACTGACCCGCTTATAAGAACACTTCATGGATTGTTATATGAATGTCAACAATGTTCTTATAATGATTCTGTTTGTATCTAAATCCTTCGAATTGAAATCACACAAGATTTCCTACATGGATAATGGTATGATTTGATGGTGTCAAAAGCCCTCTGTAACTAGATGGGATATAGAGGCATTTGTTGGGTGTATTTATGAACCATGTTAGGATGAGGTGTGATCGATAGAGGATTTGTCCATCCTATATAATAGGAGGGATATCTTGGGCCCCTTGATGGAGTGAGACTAATTCATGGACATTAACAAATGAATTAATATCATTTGATTAGTTTACTCGGGAATCAAGAAACTGATTGATTCAATTATACAAGTGTGACATTCTCCATGACTTGTGTTCAATCTAGATAACGAGGACAACTGGATTAGTACAAAAGATCATGATTGTTATTACTTGAATCATCAGACTATTTGTTAATTGGGAGTAATGATGTTTTATAGATACCTCTCATTACTGATGACAATTGTTGTCACGACCAACATAGCAAATACCCAAAGGGTCGCACGCTATAATCAACTAGATTGGGCTTGTTGGAGTTTACATTTGATATGGGTACTCAATTGGGCAGATTAATACAAGAAAAAGACTTACGTTTCTTGGCTCAAGAATCTGATTCTTGAATGAAAGATTCTGTCTTTAGGCTCTCAGCAACGATCACCTTGAGTCTTCCCTTGCGGAATTACTCCCTACTGGTATCCACGCGACGAAACGGGCAGCGATTGATAGCTCTTCGTTTTTCTGAGTTTCGGGAATTAGAGAGAAAGGGAGGCAGAAAACAGTTTTCTGGATTTCTTGGTATTTCGGCTGAAAATTGTCTAACCCTAGGGTTTCGGCCAAGAGAGGTTTTTATAGGGAGTGAGAGGTTGTTTCCAGAACAACTCCCATGTCCGCTCCACCTCTTTTGGCAGTGGGAGTCTTTAACTCCCACGTCCCCTAGAATTCGGCTGGTAGTGGGAGTCTTTATCGGATAACAACTCCCACGTAATCCCAACTATACCGAAAATGCCCATTATCTCTAATTCGAATAATAATGTCTTATTATCCTCAGACCTATACACATTCTAGATTCATTGAATCTGGACATGAAGATCGTTAGCTCGTCTATGTGTGTGACCCTCACTACAAGAAAACAGTTAAATAGTGACTGAAATATTCGGCAACTAATGTAACGACGGAATACCGACCGAAAGGAAACCGAAAAATATTCGGTCGGTATTCAGTTGCTATTACGACGTCCATATCGGTCCCGTTGACCAAATTAAACCGACGTCATTTTTCTATAAGTTACCGACTGAATACCGAATGAATTCAACGACCGAATGCCGACGGAATAGATAACGGTGTCAAAACGACGTCGTATTGCTATTTCATTTCGGTAAAAAAAATAGTGTTTAAAATTAATTAAACCGACGTCGTTTGTAGATACGTTACCGACCGAATACCGACCGTATATAACGACCGAATGCCGACGGAATAGATAAAGGTGTCAAAACGACGTCGTATTACTATTTCATTTCTGTAAAAAAATTAGTGTTTAAAATTAATTAAACTGACGTCGTTTGTAGATACGTTACCGACCGAATACCGACTGTATATAACGACCGAATACCGATGGAATAGATAACAGTGTCAAAACGACGTCGTATTGCTATTTCATTTATGTAAAAAAATTAGGGTTTAAATTTATTTAAACCGACGTTGTTTGTAGATACGTTACCGACCGAATACCGACCGTATATAACGATCGAATGCCGACGGAATAGATAACGGTGTCAAAACGACGTCGTATTGCTATTTCATTTCTGTAAAAAAATTAGTGTTTAAAATTAATTAAACCGACGTCGTTTGTAGATACGTTACCTACCGAATACCGACCGAATAGTTATTCATCATTAAGTCAAAAACGACGTCGTTTTGGTATTCCGTTGTCTAAAATCCCTCAACAGAAGTCAAAATCTCTAACTTTCCTCTTCCCCCTTGCGAAATCCCCCGTCGCCCCCTCCGTCCACCACCTCCCCCGTCGACGACCGACCGAATAGCGGCACAAGACGACCGTCCCAGTCACCGACAACCTTTGGACGCCCTTTGGACACTCACCACCCACCGAAGCAATACTCCCCCTTCGGACGCCGCCAGTGAAGAATGTGAGATTTCATTTTCGTATTCAATTTCGTTCTTTCAAAAGATTAATTAATTATTAATTGATCATGCCTTTATTGATTACTAGTAGTTGTAATTGTTTTTTACTGCTTTGCTTATTTTTGAAATTCATGTTTACATTGTTGTTTTCTAATTGATTGGGTAAAGTATATGGTTAAAGGATGGAATGATGGTTAGGAAATTAAAAATTGTGAAGGGGTTCATATTTGTTTTCGGATTCCCCTGTTCTCTGTTTTTTATGTCTGCCTCGGTTTCTTTCATTTTTCTTGTTCTAATTTCTATTTATTTTCTTGCTTCTGTTTTCTTACTTCTGTTTTCTTTCTTGTTTTCATGCTTCTGTTTTGATTAGCATTTTTGGAAAGAAGAAATGCATTGGATATTAGAGAAGTTAAGTAATGGTCATTTCTGGTTTCTTGGTTTAGTATTGAAGATTTAAGGTCTTGGAATATCTTAAGGGTGGTTATCCCTCTATGCTTCTACAATGATCATTAGTTAGCCTATTGTTTCTTGGAAATCAATATTTGATCCGGACTGCTCTTCAATCTATATGTTGTACTTCTTATTTTCTGATTCTTTTACTAGTTTTGGGACAATAGTACTAAATTTGGGACGATTCTAGGTGAATTTAATCTTGATCCAAATCCATGTATTTCAGAGATGCCTCCAAAGAAGAATATTCATGTTTCGTTACCGTTTGGTTCGCCACCAACGTCTGCTCCGGCCTCCACTTCCCAGCCAGGTTCGTCACCTGATTTGGGGTCGACACCTACATCTGCCCCCAAGCTTGGTACCACGTCTGCCCGCGAGCTTGGTACGACATCTGCCCCCAAGCTAGGTACGCCACCTGCACCTGAGCTAGGTACGACACCTCCTGTACCCGCCACTGAGTCTACGTCGGTTGCCGGATCGGCGACTCACCAGTCTCCTGTGCCACCGACGGCGTCTGATACTGGTGGAGTTTTGGTTACAGTAGATACTCGTATTCTACTGCAGCCTACCCTTGGCACGTAAGTAAATTCATTAAATATTTCCCTTAAGCTAATTATACTATTTGTCGTCATTATAGTAACTAATCAAGTTTTTCTTTGCTATTATAGTTTTAGATGTAAGCCCTAAGGGCGAACGAACTCTGTTTTTGATATTGGACAAACATTTGATGTTGTGTCTAATGATCTTAATCTTTGTGATAGAATATTGGAAATCTTGTAGGAAGCTCTAAGTACTTCAATCAAGCCATTGAAAGCCATTGATATCAAGATTCAAAGATATACAAGGCTCATCCATCAAGATTGAAGATTGAAGACTTAGGTTTGGTTAGTTTAGCTTTGTTGTCATTAGTCGCAATCTTAGAAAGCTCTAACCAAAGCTCTCATGAACATATGCTCTACATTCAAGTCTTGCTTGCACACAAACACGTTTTCAAAAGGCAAAAGTTTCAAATAAGTTTCCTTATCCAAAAAGCCTTTGTTTACAAAGTATAAGTCTTTAAAATGGTTTTTCAAGTGTTCTTACTTGTTACCTTTTGGGAAAACCTTTTACACTTCAAAAGATTTCAAAACGTGTGAAAAATCAACACTCTCGAGGCTCGAGAAAGGTTCGGTCGACCGAGCTCAAGATCGGATCAACCGAGAGAAACCGAGAGATTTGTTGATGAGGTTCGGTCGACCTTAGGCATGGTCGGTCGACCGAAGTGGCTCGACGGTCGACCGAGGTTGGCTTCGGCTCAACCGAGGTGACCTTCGGTCATCCGAAAGTGCGTGAACGGTCAACCGAACTCGCTTTTACTAGCCGTTATTTGACCGTTGGAGACTCGATTTTCAGCCATATTTTGATATGTATATATACTCTAAAGCTGAAAATCATTCTAAGACTTTAAAAAACATAAAACATTGATATCTTATCAAGTCTAAATACTTTCAAAGCAAAATACACTTCATCCTTATGATCTAAAGCATTCAAGAGTATTCTTTCAAAAGCAAGACAAAGAGTGGACCTCATATGTTCAAGAGCTAAATTGTTTGTGCTTCAAAGGTACTATATCTTTCACTTAGAAGAGTGAACAATCTTGTACTTAACCTTTCTTAATTCCCTTTCTTAGTGATAGGGTTATTATTGTAAGTCCTACTTTGTGTGGGCATCCTTTGGTTGTAAAGTCCTACTTTGTGTGGGCAATTGTAAAAGTCCTACTTTGTGTGGGCATCTTCTTAGTGAAGTGTTTGAAATCCTTGGGTGCGGCTCAAGGTAGTGGAGGTAGATTCCAAGTGAATCGAACCACTATAAATCCTTTGTCTTGTTGATTGGGTTTTGCTTTAGCCTTTGTTCATCTTGCTTATACTTTCACTTGCATTGCAAAGATTCGAAAAAGTTGCCAAGATTAGTTAAAACCCAATTCACCCCCCTCTTGTGTTTTACATTAGATTGGCATCTAGTTGTTCCGCCGCCATTACTGGCATATTTCAAGATCGTTTCAAGGGGGCATACAACACCATTAAGGATGTTCCCCAGGAAGAAGAAAAATTGTGGTGGGACGAGTTCAAGGTAAAACAATTAGTAAATAAGTTAGAATTTAGAAGTCTTTATATTTAATTATCTAACATTTTTTTTTTAAAATACAGAAAAAGTATCGCTGGGCTTCGGAGCATGAGGCGGGTGTCAAGTCAAGTTGGCGTATCTTGCTTACGAGGAGACTGAGCGGGATTATGAGCGATGCTCGGAAAAAGAATAAGAGACCCACATGGGTTTCTGAGACTGATTGGGCGCGACTTAATGACTACTGGCAAACTCCAAGCTTTAAAGCCAAGTCTAAACAGGCAGCAAAAAACCGGAAAGAAGGGAGGGGTGGCAAAGGCCCGATAAAGCACACGGGCGGTTCGCTCAGCCACATTGAGCACCACATCAGACTGGTACTTAAATATAATAATTGACGTATACATATATGTTATGTGTTTATTGTTAATATTTAATTGTTTTAATGATTTCTGTTAACAGGAAAAGGAGGCCGGACAGTCAGTCCCATTCCCGGCCGTTTACGATCATCTTCATCAACACCATATCGACCCAAAGAAAGGCGAATGGGTTGATGAAGATTCTAGAAAGTTGTCTGTAAGTATATCATATCATTGCCTTTTGTCCCTTTTTGATATTTGATTAGGTATTCTCCGTTTTCATAACCTAACACAAAAATTTTCAGAGGGTGTTCCATGCGGTTTATGATGACGCTGCAAGCCAAGCAACTCAAGCCGGACTACCTCCTCCGAATTTGCCGACTCAGATTGTTTTGTCTGCTGAGGCTGCGGGTGGGATAAGAAAGGGACGTGTCCAAGGTCTCGGTTCCTTTAGTGATGTGGTAAAGACGAGGCAGCGAGGCAGTCTCGCATTCAGCCATGGAACAAATGCGCACTGAAATGGAAGCAAAGTTCAAGAATGATATGGCCGAGCAGAAAAGAGAATTCAAAATGAGGGAAAAGAAGAGAAACAAGGGTTTAGCTAGTATCTTAGCTAACATTTTAACAAATAGGGACAATGTTATATTAAGTGCCTCTGAGATAGAGGACAAGTTGAGTAGTGTCTTAGACGACGACGTAGAATCAGACAATGAAGATGACCCCCTAACTGTCGATGAAGTTTTGGGGAGTCAATAGAGCACTTATTAATTTTGTATCAATTCCGTACTTATGTTATATTTTTAATGCTTGTTTTAAAGTTATGTTTTGTGATTAGTTTGAATTTATAGTTTTGGGTTATGTTTTCTGTTATTTTGTCTGAATTGTGCAGGGGTTCTGTTATAGGTATCCTGTTTAGCTTCTGGAAAATTGGTCTTATGGCGACCGATTAGTGACAGACTTAAGACCGTTTAAGGGTTTAGGGTTAGGGTGTAGCGACCTCCTAGCGACGGACTGACATATTTAATAGAATATGGCTTTGCGACCGACTAGCGACCGTACATGACAAATCGGTCGTAATTCGGTCGTTATATTCTCCCGGATTCCGTTTTTATTAAATAGCGATGATTTTAAGGATATATAAAATATATTTGCCTATTTTAGTTAATTTTAGTAATATATACATATATACACATTAACCTGAATAGTGAAACAAAAAAAATTTATACTTATTCACAAAATACCTATATAGACTGGAAGCAGATCAAATGAGGTAATACATTTATGTGTACATTTACATGATATCACTAAGCAATGTAAATAAAATTTTAATAATTGCTCATTGATGGTCAAATAAAAGTACAATAATAATATCTGTTCGCATTCGCATTTTGAGAGATGTTGGCTTTCAAATTTATAATTGTTTAATACAGCGACCGAATGGCGACCGAATATGCCAGGGCAGTCGCTATTCGATCGTTACACTTCATTACAGAAACGGATAATGCATGTCATAAGATGTTTTTACCTTTGAACAGTCTCTGAAAGTCGTTTAAGTGTTAAACGAATCTTAGAACGAATTGTTTGTTTGTGTTTTTGGTTGTATTCTACTTTCTGGAAAATGCTCGGTAGACCTAAAGAGTTTCTAATGAGACACATCCATATCATCACCTAGGTTACGGGGTGTGTCGTGATCAGTCCTTTACCGAGATTAGAGGAACCTCTCTTCAAAAGACAAAAAATAAAAATAATTCCACCATGGATACAGGAAGAGGAAATGAAAGATTCTAAAAATTTTGACAGAGAACAAAGGAGAAATAATCACAAAAGATAAAAATTAGAAAGTCTTGCTGGGAAAAATATATGCATGTTGTTTGGAACGGTATACATAGAAAAAGAAAAGCTTCACAAATCACCATTTCCAGAATACATTGGAACCACATTTATATTTGTCTTTTCCTTCACATTCCAATGCCAAGTCTTCAGAAATGAATGGCACTTTCTGCAAATATATTCATCAGAGAATAAAATTAGAATTGTAGAAAAAATATTAAACCATTATTAAAACATTATATCTGTGCGGCACCAATTCTATGGATGCGGAATGAAAGAAACATATGATAATGTTCACATAAATCAAAATGGTTCTTGAGTTTGCTTTCTCTGATGTCTTTTGACTTTGATTTGAAGGCATGCTTGTGTAACAAACATGACGTTGTAGGGGACCATTGTTTTAGTGGTATTCGGTGAGTAACCACTTTGTACACTCATTGCCAAATGTTATGTTAGTCTCCAATCAATCCGTTTTAGTGGTATTCTGGGAGCAACTAATTTATGCAAATATTTGTTTGTCTCCTATCCATCCCCGCCCATACCCCAATTATTCGAGATTTAATGGATTATGTTATTGTTGTTGTTAGATTGTAGAAAAATATAACTTCCTAAAAGAACATAACAAGTAGGTTCTAATAGTTACCTTTTGCTTGGCAAGATCTTGGCAGCCAGTGAAGTTTTCAGGGAACTTGCAGCTTCCAAATTGAACGGTAAAGGCTCTTGCAAAGTTTGCTCCACTTGTGGCTAATCTCTTTCTTATCATTCAATTCCTATCATAACAAAAAAAGGTTCTTGAACTTTGGAAAAGAAAAATGAAATTACCATTTTGATCATAGAAATATCGCAGTTAGTTCTGCACGTATACATAAGAACGTTAAAGATTTTCCTTTGAGCATGGAAGAATTATTTGTAGCTCAACAAGTTTTAAGATGGTCTATGTAAATATTCTCACCCAAATATGTTTTGGGAAAAAAATCGTAACTATTCATAAAACTTTTATGTACAAATGCAAAATTATGAATTGGAGGTAACATATGGCCTAACTGGTACTAGTAGTGAAAACAATCTCTATGCGTATTTGCGACTATGAAATAGATTTTTAACTATTGCCATCGGTTGGTATATTGTGTAATTTTTTACACGAACAATTAACTATACTCCACTAGTGTATATTAATAATCAGTAACACACTATATTTTTACATGCACTTTATAGTATAAAACCACACCAAACAAAGTATACAAATTTTAGACACATGTATATACCAATGATGCTATATATGTACATTATTAAGCGTACTTTGTGGGTTATAAAGTGCAACCAAGATGCTGTATAGTGTACAAATTTACCGCAACAGTATCCCGAATCTCTGCAACTGTTGCGGCTGGAGCCATGGCATGTCAATTTTTTTTCTCTCTTTCTGATGTGTAAAAGGAATAGTCTATGAGCAGACCTTGTTGGCTTTACTCCTCTCAAGGTATTCATCAATGACGCCAGCATTTGCAGAAGAGTTAGGGGCAGCAGTGATGAAAAGGGAAGCAGCAAGACAAGCAAGAGCAGCTCTTCTTCCTTGACTACCATCCACCTTTGATTCTTCAACCTTCTGAGCCTTGATAACTGGCAATTTGTGACCAGTCGCAACTTGAGATGATGCCATTGAAGAAAGCTGTGAGCTGAGCTCAGACCCTGAAATGGCATAGTTACAAGCCAAAACACTAGAATTCATCATGGTTGCCATTAGGTCTTGAGCTAGAAAATGTGGAATCCAAGGAATTTAGATTTTGAAGTGAGATTTAGAAATGTCATTTAATTTTGTGTTTATGGATAGTGGGTTGAGAAATGATGACGTGGAGGGTTGGGTGAAATTTAGGTTGTGGTGGGAGTGTGGATAAGGTGAGATTGCCTTATTTCTCATTGGCAAAATTTGCTTGTGTGTGACAATTTTTGTGTGGTGAGATTGACTACAATGTGTTCCGCTTGGGAATATGAATATGCGCTTCTGGGATTCTCAATCTAGAGGGGATACTATTACATACGTGAAAATCATTCACCCACCCCCATCAAATAAGTTCCACCAAATAAGTTGACACCTCCCTTACCCCGAAAAATTCAAATATAGGATTGGCCTTGTGAGACTAGCCCTACAGCCCTCTCACATAAGTTGTGGCGGAACCTATTTTATAGGTACGCTCCACTTCAACTCATGTGAGAGAGCCGTGAGACCACTTTCACAAGGTTGGATCCATGCTAAAGTGACCCCCTTACCCCCAGTACCTTCATTTTCTTCTTTCTCTTCAATTAAATATTCTCAATTCGCTCCCAAAAATATATCCACCCCCCATTCCGGCCATCCCAGTTAGCCTTCATTGTGTGCCACTGTCGAATTTTTTTCCGGCCGTTTATTTAGAGTAACTTGACTAAATCAACTACAAAATATAAAAATAATCAACTTTTGATTAAAAAAAAATTCTGACCAGATTCCAATTAAATCGACTTCGATAATAGTAACTTTTTAGACGACATTGATTTTGATGTAATAACTAACTCTCTTATTAGATCTGTGTAAATTATAAATTAAATTATTTCGGTTCTAATATATTCTAAAAATTACAAAATTGGCTGGAAAACTTATAGACATATAGAAAATACAGGCCGCGGATAACCGGACACCCGCCCAAGAAGAGTTCTGCAAATCACTGGGCACGCGCCCATTTGGGCCCGCGGATCAAAGCACATGCACACCAGAGGGGGCCGCGAATCCAGCAACACACCCCTCTCATTGGTGCCTCATGTGTTTTAGATGGGACTCAATTTCGAGGGACTTTTTTTAGAATTTTTTTATTTTTTTTACAATTTTTACCATATGAATCGAAAAATAGGCGAAAATTACTTACAATTTTTGATTAAAAGTTATGATTTCGGATGTGTGTGTTGCTGCCACCAATAACATTCCCTTGCATAATTGCTCTCTACCGGTATCAACGCGACGAAACGAGCAGCGAGTGTTAGCTCTTCTTTTCTGAGTTTTGGGAATCTAGAGAGAATAGAAGGGTAGAAATCTTATTTCAGGAATTGGGGGTTTTTGCGCCTATCAGAATTATACCATATGGTTTCAGCCAAAAGAGATTATATAGGCGTAAGAGTTTGTTCCGAAAACCAACTCCCACGTCCTATCAACCTCTTCTGGTAGTGGGAGTTTTAATCGCATAATAACTCTCACGTAATCCCAACTAAAACCAAATACCGAAAATGCCTCTCCTTAATCTTTAATTTGAATAATAACATTTTATTATTCTTAGAAAATAAATGTAACACACAATGAACCTAGACACATTCTAGATTCGAGAACGTATAACTTTATTTCCTGCTTATGGACAATCCTTAAGTTGCAGGCCCAATCAAGGAAATTAGACACACTCAATTTTTCTTTTTCAAGAACGGATCGCAATGAATAGTGTGAAGTGTTGGTTTCCATTATCTACATTAAAAATTATTTGCAAAGTCATTAATTAGTTTTTGAGCAAAAAACTTCCCACAATTTCAACACTTGATAAATAGTGGAGAATACCATTTTACGATAGTTATAAGTAAGCTTTGGCTTGTCACCCATAATTAAAGTAAAATCAACCCATGGGAATGACATCTAAATGTCCCGGCTATTTCCCATGTTATGCCCTAGGCTCAAAACTATTTTGATAGCCTAGTTAAGTCGAACCATGTCTAAGCTTATGGAAATCACTATCTTCCCATCTCTTTTTGCTTAGATAACCACTTATCGGTTGCTTTGGCAAGCAGACAAAATGATGATCCAAGCTCAAGGAGTGCTTAGGATATGGTAGACATTTTAAGACTTAATTAAAGCGATTCAGTGTGAATAAGTTGTTAAGCCCCCATAAGACAAGAATATAAACATCACATGCAAGATATAAAACATAAATGTAAACGTGAGATAACATGGCCTAATCCTATGATGACTCCCACGAGCCTTGTGGGAGCCAAGGGTCAATCTAAGTCAATACCCATCTCATGGATAGTGTCTTCGATCCATCGTCATCCAGTCTTGTTACATAAATGCATAGGCATACCCAGCCTTCAATGTAAATCAATAAAACAATCCAAGTAAATAATAACAATTTTACAACATTGAAAAATTGTTCGCAGGCCGTATTTATAAAATTACAACCCAATAAATATAAAACAAGAGGGGGTATAGTAGGTCATGCTATTCACCATGCTAAAAATCACATAAAGCATAATGAAATCAAGTAATTAATACATATACAAAGTCTTAAGACTGCCCCCCGAGGTCCTAGGGCAACGCCTCCAGTGGGGTGTGTGGAGCAGGCGGCGGTCCCTACAGAAATATAAACAGTTATGCTGTAGTTAATCGGATTAACAACAGGATGCATACAAACACAGTTTATGCGTAATTAATCATATTTACAATAATAGTTTATGCGTAATTTAATCGAATTAATCAGATATACGATAACAGTTTATGTGTAATTAACCGAATTAATTATAGATCGAATTACAAAAATATTTTATTTACGAATAAACAGTTTACAAATTAACATGATTAATCGATATCAGTTTATGCATATATGACATATATGTATCAGAATCATAGAAATAATATTTCTGTTTCACACACACATACCAAATCGAGATTGATACGTATTATGATGTGATTAACATTATCGAATTCGAATAGTATGAGCAAAGCTCCGATACTACTGAAGGTATTCATGGGCAGAACCTCGTTCTAAACACCCATGAATCCTCCCCTGAAGGATCCGCTCATACCATAGGAATTGAAAAACATGCGAAAATTACATACGATTTTCGGTTAAAGGTTCTGATTTCGAATGTGTGTGCTGCTACCACCAATAGCCTTCCATTGCGAAATTGCTCTCTACCGGTATCCACGCGACGAAACGAGCAGCGAGTGCTAGCTCTTCTTTTCTGAGTTTCGGAAATATAGAAAGAAGAGAAGGGTAGAAATCTTATTTTGGGAATTGGGGGGGGTTTTTGCGGCTATCAGAATTATACCCTAGGGTTTCCGCTAAAAGAGATTATATAGGCGTGAGAGTTTGTTCTGAAACCAACTCCCACGTCCTATCAACCTCTTCTGGTAATGGAGTTTTTATCGCATAATAACTCCCACGTAATCCCATCTAAAACCAAATACCGAAAATGCCCCTCCTTAATCTTTATTTCGAATAATAACATTTTATTATTCTCGAAAAATAATGTGTTATGATGGCAAGATTCACACGTCTCATAAGACTCTAAGTCAAATGATGTTAAAATTCCATCTGTATGGAGTTTTGATATGCGTTTCTCGTTTATGTGGCCCAAACGACAGTGCCAAAAGTAGGTCTGGTTTAAGTCATTTGATTTAAACCTCTTAGTATTGATGTTATAGATGGGCCTTTTATTGGAATCATCGAGGTTAAGAACATAAAGCCCATTCATCAAAGAGGCATCTCCATAAAAGATACGATCTTTATGAATGGTGCAAATTTTATTCATAATACTTAATTCAAAACCTTCAATATCCAAACAAGAAACTGAAATAATATTCCTACTCAAAGTTGGAACATACAAACAATTATCTAGTTCTATGATAAGGCCACTTGGCAAAACTAAATTAAATGTCCCCGTAGCTACAGCAACAACTCTTGCTCCGTTGTTGTGTCATCAAATGGGATTGAGGATCATGTATGATTGGAACTAGGGCAAGTGGGAGATTGTTAGTAGTGCCCTAGGACCATTAGCACATGTTGTGCGCTTTATTATCTTTTGAGCATGTAATTGAATAGTTAATTTCGCTTTTGATTATCAAATGTGTGATTTGATAGTGAAACTCATTAGCTTATGTAATTACTATTCTAGTAGTCCCTAGTTTTATGTAATGCTTAATTACTATGAAATAAAACTAGTATGATTGTTGATTGATGATCTTGTTTTACTGATCATGTGTAATGGATACAAATCACATCATAGATGCAATATATAGGGATACATTGTATTGGGACGTGATCCAGTCGGAGAAGTAATACTACATGGTCTTAAGTCATAAGTATTACTTCCTCAATACTATTTTAGAATCCTTAGACCTTATGTCTTCATTGATTCTAGTATGAATGGAGCCACGTTTTGACTCGGTCGGGACGTTACTTGTAACGAGTAATCAATACGGCGAGATCGGATGTAGTGTCCTATCATAGCTTGAATGTGAGAGACATTGTAAGGAATTTGTCCCTCTCTATTATTAGAGAGAGATATCCATGGGCCCCTCGATAGGGAAAAGACTGTTTAAATGCATGGCCGTGCTCAAATGTATTTGATAAAGTGGTTATCAAATGCTATTTGTCGAAGCAGATCTACCCGGAGATCGAGCATAAATACAATTAAGCTTAATAAGGGTGGCGACCACCATGCCTTATGCTTAATTAGGATATCGCGAGACAAAGGGATTAAATAGTGGATTGATATTAGGTTCAGTTGTATATTCATTCACTTTGGGTAGTCACGATGTCCCTGCTAGGGACCGCTTGTGATTTATGGACTCACACTACTACTAAGTGTGTTTTCATTGCCATCGTGAGATGAACCTACGAGGGTCACACGCATAGGCAGAGCTAACGAGCTTTATGTCCAGATTGATGAATCTAGAATGTGTCTAGGTTCATTGTATCGACATTTGTCTTTCTGAAAATAATAAAGTGTTTATTATTCGAATTAGAGATAGAGGGCAATTTCGGTATTTTACCTTTAGTTTGGAATTACGTGGGAGTTATTATCAGATAAGGACTCCCACTACCGCAGCAAAGTCTAAGGGGACGTGGGAGTTAAGGACTCCCATTGCTGAGAAGGAGTTGAGGGACGTGAGAGTTAGTTACGGGAACAAACTCTCACACCCTATATAATAAACTCTTGGCGAAACCCTAGACTTCAATGCTTTTCAGCCCGAAATACCTAAGAAGCCGAAATAGTTTACGCCTCTCCTTTTCTCTCTAATTCCCGAAACCCCGAAAAAAGCGAAGAGCTAGCAATCGCTGCCCGTTTCGATCGCGTGGATACCGGTAGAGGGACCTTCCGCATGAGGAGATCAATTGGTGGCGATTAGCATCCAAGAAACATCATCCTCCATTCAAGTAGCTTCTTGAATCCAAGAAAAGTAAGTTTTTCCGCTGTTTTACGATTCGTTTACGTATGAGCGGATCCTTCAGGGGAGGATCCATGGGTGTTTGGAACGAGTTTCCACCCATGAATCCCTTCATAAATGTCAGATACAATGAATCTAGATACATTCTAGATTCATTGAATATGGACATGAAGCTCGTTAACTCGTCTATGCGTGTGACCCTGTAGGTTCATTTCACAATGGCAATGAAAACACACTTAGTAGTAGTATGTGTTCATAAATCACAAGCTGCCCCTAGCAGGACATTGTGACTACCCAGAGTGAATCAATGTACGGTGGAACCCAATATCAATCCACTACTTAATCCCTTTGTCTCACGATATCCAAATTAAACATAAAACATGGCAGTTGTCACCCTTATAAAGATTAATTGTATTTATGCTGGATCACCAGGTAGACTATTCCAACAAATAGTATTTAATAACCACTTTATCCAAATTAAACATAAGACATGGTAGTTGTCACCCTTATAAAGATTAATTGTATTTATGCTCGATCTCCAAGTATATTAATTGTATTTATGCTCGACCATGCATTTAAACAGTTTTCCCTATCGAGGGGCCCATGGATATCTCTCTCTAATAAGAGAGGGACAAATCCGTTACAATGCCTCTCATATTCAAGCCATGATAAGATATTACATCCGATCATAAGTCGTTTTAATTACTCGATTAAAAGTAGCATCCGACTGAGTCAAAACGTAGCTCCATTCATGCTGGAAACGATGAAGAAAGAAGGTCTTAGGATTCCAAATAGTAATGAGGAAGTAATACTTATGACTAAAGAACCATGAAGTATTACTTCTCTAACGGATCACGTCCGATACAATATATCCCAATATATTGCATCTATGATATGATTTGTATCCATTACACATGATCAGTAAAACATAATCATCAATCAAACATCATACTAGTTTTATTTCATTGTAAAGAACATTACATAAAACCAGGGACAATCAGAATAGTAATTGTATAGCTAATGAGTTTTACTATCAAATCACATATTTGATGTTCAAAAGCAAAATTAACTATTCAGATGACATGCTCAAAGTATATAAAGCGTACAACATATGCTAATGGTCATAGGGCACTACTATTAGTGATGGCCTGGCAGTACCTCATATGCCAATGAGACACAAAACCCAAAGCAGAAACGATAATGTCCATTATACCATTACTAAAAGGAGACTAACGGTCTTACTCAATATCAGAGTAAACGTATAAGTCCAACATAAAATCAAAGTGTGAGTTATACGTTATTACATCTAAAGTTTAAAGGAGAAACAACTAATAGTTCAACTATTGCATAAGATTCATAAGGGATCACTCATCATAGTTCTAAAAGACCCCTTTGAGGGTATTGAACCTAAGAGGGGGGAAGGGGGGGGGGGGGGTTGAATTAGGTTCTTAAAAACTTCTTGGCTTTTCTAAAACTTCTTTGCATAAGTGTTCACCTTAACAACAAGTATGTTGTTTAAACACATAAGGTGATTCAATTATGTTCAAGGCAACTTAGATGACTCAGTAAAGTAATTGTATAAAGCAAGGAAGCATGTGCACGTTTTCTATCCTAAGCAAATAGTTTATGTAGTCAAGTAAACAAGTTATAGCAATTCATGAACTATAAAATAAAGAAGTAGGGATAGTGAAAACTAACACAAGGGTTTATAATGGTTCGATTTACAAAGAAGCTACATCCACTACCTTAGGACAAACCTAAGGATTTCAAAATCCACTAATGGATACCCTTCACAGCAAATGCAAGGTGGGTTCTACCTTTTACAATTGCCCCAACAAATGAGGACTTGTGCTTCACAAAGAAGACTCCACTCACAAAGAGTGTTAAACTCACTAAGAGCTAATCTCACCAATGACATAGTTGCCTCACAAAGAGGATCTTTTGCTTCACTAAGAAGGCTCCACTCACAAAGAGTGTTTTTCTAGTTCTCCAAAGAACTAAGCTCACTAAGATCCAATCTCTCCAAGGAGATACCTCTCACAAGAGGATTTATGCCTCACCAATGAGGATTTACAAACACTCACAAAGAGTGAAGCTCAGTAAGAGCTTTTTGCTAGCTCAAAGGAGACTTTACAATTAAGCTCACTTTTACATATACCTAAAATGGATTGGATTTACAAAAGAAATCTCTAATAACTATTGAGAATATAAATATTGATGAAGTTTAAGTTCAACTCAAAATGATATATTTTGATGAATGATTTGAAGATTAAGCTCAAGAAAGTGTTTGTTTGCTTGTTTATGAAGTGTATAACATATGCCCTCTAATCGCTTGGTTGATTATGAAATTTCAGCTTTAGAAGCTTTTTAAAGGGAAAGAATACACAAGCAAAGTTTGTCACAACGGCTATAATTTTGGCCCTGATTAGGCAAAGTGGTATGTGAAGTTCTTGTTGGAGTACATTTAATCTAAGGTGCGCCAATTCGATTGGGCCGGGCCGGGCTTCGGGCCGGGCCGGGATTGGATTGGGCCCTTAATCGGGTTGGGCCGACCGACCCGTTTTGGACCGACCTTATGGCTGGAAAATTGGACACATATTTTCAGCTCATATGTCTCTTATGTAGAGGTTAAAGGAGTGGAGAAAGTGGAGGAGTGGTTTCCTCCATTATCTCTCCCCACTCTCTCTTGATAGACTAAGGGAAAAATACTGATTTTTCCCATTGATATTAATCAGTTTTTCTCCAGATTTTAAAGCTTAGAGAGTAGAGAGAAAAGTGAGTTTTTAGAGAGAAAAGAAAAGATAGATTTCTAGACTTGTTTTCTAGCTTTTTGCTAATAGGAAAGAAGTTAGAAATCCTGTATCTTATTCTTCTGATAAGGTCTGAAATACATACTCCATTGAAGAGTGTCTTTCAAAGCTTCTACAAGGCGTTGGCTAGCACCAAGCGGTAGAAGACCATCCCCGGAAGATCGAGTGGATACTTGGGAGAGACGGAGCTCGCATTGTGGTGTTCCGTTCAGTGACAACATACCGACTGAAAGCGTTTCAGCCATTCTAGCATCAATATAAGGTAAAACACTATCCCATAGTCGTAGGTTCTTACTCGTGGAAGATCCTGGTAGAGGCGGGTTAAGTTTTATTCCGCTGCGCATTTATGTGTGGCCCGGTTATTCCTCTAACAGTGGTATCAGAGCCACTCACGAGTACCCTATAGACTTTAAGTGTTATAGTGTTTGAATATAGATTATGAATCTATGTTATGCATGCCTTAGGATTGCTAGAAATGTAATAAATCATGTATGGTATGCTTTTCAGCTTTTTGTAAGTATATCTATTGAGAATTTCCATTTTTGAAGTCATTCAAAAGCTGGAAAAACTCTCAGTTTTTGTCACTTCGGTCGACCGGGACTCATCTTCGGTCGACCGAGGCAAGACAGTAGCTAAATGATACTTGTTCGGATCAACCGAGCTGGTCTTCGGACGATCGAAGACCCTGACCGGTCGACCGAACCTGAGACAATATGAAATGTTCATTTGTTTGCTGCTTGCTCGTTTTTCCATAAAATGTTATGTTAATTGAGCATGATCCATAGTAGTCGCCTTTACCCTGTTGGTTTTATTTTATAATACGATCTGCGTATCGTGCCTATTTTATCATTCAAAAAGTTGTAATTTTATTCTCATTATATCTCCTCGAATGTAACTCGAGGTTTCCTTAGAAATTTTGTAATTCTAGATTAGGAGAAAGTACAGCTGAGATGATGAAGATTTGGAGGCAACCAATCGAAGGTCAAGACGAGTGTAGAATAGATGTTTTTCATTTTACACCCTTAGATTGACTTGACGGTTTTTCCATTGGCTTGGAAAAACCCGAATAGGATATGGCGATTACTATTGCATTTTTATTTTATGTATTGGATGCATAAGTATATAAGCATAAAAGCTGTTTTATTTATGCTTTTACAGTGAGATTGTTAAAAAGCGAAATCCCTCATTTAAAATATTAATTAGTGCCTTCCTAAGTTTGGCCCTCGTCAAGGCCTAGATCGACATTAGTATGGGACATGCCAAAGGCTGTGCATACGTGTCTATCCCAGGGTGAGGCGCGAAGGATAAGTTGTGATATCCGCCGGCTAAAACTTAAGGTCCTAGTTAACTAGATTATCTCAATAGATGGATTGAGGATCTAGAGGCAAAAGAGTTGAGAAAAGTGTATAATGATACTCTTGAATAAATGTTATTCACTCAACTAACCAAGAATTACATAATTTGATGTAATTGGCAAACGTTGCCTACCTAAATAACTAAGTTTTGGGCGATCGACCAAAGTCGACTCGAACGAGGTGAAATATGGATCTTGGCCCGCTAGAAAGTTAACGAACTTTCCGAGTTGATATTGAGGGTTATTCACTCGAAGAAAATAGTGGGAGAAATCATTAAAAAGATAAAGACCTAATAATGATTTTTAAATCGGTACTTACTTTGCATATATTTTGTTGTAGAAAATGGCAAATTCAAACCAAACACTATCACTGCGTTCTGTCCTTGAGAAGGACAAATTAGAGGGAGTTAACTTCCTCGATCGGGTTCGAGAACTTGAGAATCGTTCTCAAGCATGAAAGAAAGTCGTATGTCCCTGGAGCAGCCTATTCTCGCTATACCGGAGGCTCGTGCTACGGCAGCTGAAAGGGATCGCTTATCGAAGCATGTTAGTGATGCTTTAGATGTGTCTAGCCTCATGCTTGTCACCATGAACTACGAGCTTCGAAGCAACATGAGGACATGAGGGGCTTATGAGATCTTTGGGCTCACCTAAAGCAACTATATCGAGGGCAAGCACGCCGGGAGAGATTCGATGTATCGAAATCTCTCTTTCGATGCAAAAATGTCCGAGGGAATGCCGATACGAACTCACGTTCTTAAGATGATAGGTTATGTTCGGAACCTTGAAAAAGCTGGGATTTCCTTTGGGACAAGAAAGTCGTCGATCGATTTGATCTTGCAATCGTTGCTCGAGTCATTCGATCAATTCATTCCGAATGACTAAATGAATGAAATTGACAAGCCATTGCTCGAGTTGTTGAATATGCTAAGGACTGCCGAGAAGGAAATAGGCAAGTCCAAGCCCAACACCATACTCGATGGTGTAAAAGGGGCAAAGGCAAAGGTTTTGCGAAACCCAAAGGCAAAGCGAAAGGGTAAGCCCCGAGGGCAAGCAAACCCACTTTCAACAATGCACTGAAACCTAAGGGTGGTGTAGCCAAGGACTCTATCTGTCATCATTGTGGTGAGAAGGGTCACTGGAAAAGGAACTGCAAAAGCTATCTTGCAGGGAAAAGGCTGGAAAAGGAGAAAGCAATTGTTGCTACGGGCTCAGGTATTTATGTTATAGATATTAATATGATTGATATCAATTTAAATACAACTACTTCTTGGGTATTTGATACCGGATGTGGTTCTCACATTTGTACTAATGTGCAGGGACTGCAAAGGAGTAGAGAGTTGGCAAAGGGTGAAGTGGAACTACGAGTAGGCAACGGAGCACGTGTTGCGATCTCTAAACTGTAGGGACTTGTACTTTTACTTTGCCTTCGAGGGCTTGTTTTGGGGTTTAGAAAATTGTTTCTATGTACCTAGTTTAATTAAAAATATTATTTCGGTTTCTTGTTTGGACAAGAACGGTTTTGAGATTTCGATAAAAAAACCCAACGATTGTCGTTATTTACGGATAATATGTTTTATGCAAGAGCCTCTTTAATTAATGGTCTATATATTTTAGACCTTGATATGCCAATTTTAAACATAAATACCAAAAGGATTAAGACTAATGATTCTAATCCGACATACCTCGGCATTGTCGCTTAGGCCACATAAACGAAGATCGCGTATCCAAACTCCATAAAGATGGGGTCTGCTGGAATCATTTGACTTCGAGTCTTATGATCGATGCGAATCTTGTTTGTTGGGTAAGATGACGACATCACCTTTCACTAAGCTAGGTGAGAGAGCCGATGCTTTATTAGGACTAATACATAGTGATGTATGGGGCCACTTTTTAATATACATGCAAGGGTGGTTACCTCTACTTCATTACCTTTATCGATGACTTCGGTAGGTATGGATATGTGTTCTTGATGAAACACAAATCCGAAGCATTTGCTAAGTTTAAAGAGTTTAAACTTGAAGTAGAAAACCAACTTGGCAAGAGTATTAAGGTTCTTCGATCTGATCGAGGAGGAGAATACTTGAGTCAAGAATTCCGTGACTATCTAAAAGCTTGTGGAATCGTTTCACAACTTTCTCCTCCAGCCTACTCCACAATGGAATGGTGTATTCGAAAGGAGGAACAGAACCTTATTAGATATGGTTCGTTCTATGATGAGTCACACGAGCCTGCCTAATTCCTTTTGGGGACACGCACTAGAGACAGCATCTTTAACACTTAACCGCGTTCCATCTAAATCAGTTGCAAAGACGCCATACGAGTTATGGACTGGGAAGCGTCCCAGTTTGTCTTAGCTCAAGATTTGGGGGCTGTGAAGCGTTTGTAAAACGCTCGGCTTCCCGATAAGCTGGCTCCAAAATCGAAAAGTGCATATTTGTAGGTTATCCTAAGGAAACTAAAGGATACTACTTTTTATATCCCTAACGAGAACAAAGTGTTTGTTGCTCGCACGGAGTCTTTCTAGAAAAAGAATTTGTTTCTAGAAACACAAGTGGGAGTAGTGTAGAACTTTCCGAAGTTCCGGACTCTCAAACTAGCACTAATGATGAGATGGAAATTGAACAGACTCCACAAGTTGTTGTGCAGCGAGTGCCAAACAAAGCAGTTGTGCAGCCCAAGCACTGATTCAAGAAACACGAGAATTGCGTAGAGTCCGGTAGAGTTCGTCGTCCCACCTCCGGAAAAAATTTAGATTTTTCATAACAGAACATGGTGATGTTATGTTTGTGGATCACGATGAACCTTCAACCTACAAACGAGCAATTAATAGCCCGGATTCGAGAAATGGCTTGAGGCCATGAGATCCGAAATGGACTCCATGTACACAAACCAAGTCTGGATCTTGGTTGATCCACCCTGAAGGGGTAACTCCCATAGGGTGCAAATGGGTTTTTAAGATTAAAACCGACATGGAAGGGAATGTACAAACGTCATGAGGGGCGACTAGTCGCGAAAGGTTTCAAACAAATTCATGGTATTGACTATGATGAGACCTTTCCCCCTGTAGTTATGTTCAAGTCCATTCGGATTTTGCTTGCTATCGCAGCTTACTATGACTACGAAATCGGCAAATGGATGTCAAAACCGCTTTCCTTAATGGAAAACTTGATGAGGATGTGTATATGACACGACTGAAGGTTTTGTCACTCCAGAGAATGCTTTGGAAAAGTATGTAAGCTTCAGAGATCCATTTATGGACTCAAGCGAAGCTTCTCGAAGCTGGAACATCCGTTTTAATGATGCCGTCCAGTGAGTTTGGCTTCATTAGAAATGAGGATGAACATTGTGTTTACAAAAAGGTTAGTGGGAGCTCAATTGTATTCCCTGGTTTTGTATGTAGATGACATACTACTCATTGGAAACGACATACCAACCTTAAAGTCCAGTAAAGGCTTGGTTGAGTACGTGTTTCTCTATGAAAGACTTAAGCGGCTTGACTATATTCTCGGGGAGTCAAGATCTATAGAGATAGATCCAGGGAGACTCATTGACCTAAGTCGAGTACATATATAGACAAGGTGCTAAAGCGATTTAGCAAGCAAGAGTCTAAGAAAGGACTTTGTCCTATGGCACATGGTACATGCATCGTCGAAGGAACAGATGTTCTAAAACGCTCGCCGAATTAGAACGCATGAAAGAGATTCCTTATGCTTACGCCATAGGATCCATCATGTACGCCATGATATGTACTCGCCTGAATGTCTCGTTTTCCTTAAGCATTACGAGCGAGATACCGGTCTAATTACGGTGAACGCCATCGGATCTCGATCAAGAATATCCTCAAGTACTTGCGAAGGACTAAGGATACATTCTTGATTTATGGAGGGCGGATGAGCTCGTTGTAAGTGGTTACACCGATGCTAGTTTCCAAACCGACAGAGATGATTTCCGGTCGCAATCCGGATATGTGTTTAACTTGAATGGAGGTGCTGTGAGCTGGCGCAGTTCAAAGCAATCAACCATCGCAGATTCTACGACAGAGGCCGAGTACATAGCAGCTTGTGAAGCAGCTAAGGAGGCAGTTTGGATCAGGAAATTTATTTCCGACCTCGATGTGGTTCCTAGTATTGCGAACCCGATAGACCTCTATTGTGTTAACAATGGGGCTATTTCCCAATCTAAGGAACTTAGATCTCACCAGAGGTCCAAACATGTACTACGGCGATTTCACCTAATCCGCGAGATTATAGAGAGAGGTGATGTGCATATATGTAGAGTAGACTCGGCAGACAATGTCGCGATCCACCGACGAAGCCACCTGTCGCAGCAGCGAGCATGATCGTCACACTAGCTCCATGGGTATCCGATATCCGGAGGGACTCGATCTTTAGAGACAGATCATTAGTATGCCCTAAAGACCATTTATTGTAATTTGGGTCTTTAGTGCAAGTGGGAGATTATTGTACCGTATTTAATGTAATTTTCATTTTGATGAATAAAAGGCAATTAATTCCAGTATTATTCATTATGTTTCTGCGTTCTTAACAACATAAATAAATAATATGTCCTTAGAATAGTATTTATAATTGTTATGAGATACTATTCGAAACGTCCCCTAGTCGAACATTATTTTGGAATCTTCGAGGACAATAATAATGCGTAAGACTAGTATGTGCGAGTGATTGATATAAGATATCGGATCGTCACATAGGTATATATGATTAGAGAATCATTATACTGGACAGACCCGACATGAGAAACACACCATGGGTTGTTATATAATAGTCAACGGTGTTTCTCAAAAATTTTGACTGGGTTGTATATGAGATCCTTCGACTTGAGGTCTCACAAGAGTTCTTGCATGGCTAGTGTTATGCTTTGATAATGTTAAACGCTATCCAGTAATCGGGTGAGCAATAAAGGCATTTATTGGGTATATCATGAATCTTGTTCGGGATGAGTGGGATGCGAGAAAGGGATTTGTCCCTCCTATATAGCGAGAGCGATATCTTGGGCCCCTCGATGGAGTTTGACTAATTCATGGCCATGAACAAGTGAATCGAGTATATGATATTGATGTCATTTGATTAGTCTACTCGCGAATCAAGAAACTAAAAGATTGGACAATACAAGTGTGACTTTTTTCCATGACTTGTGTTTAATCTAGATATCAAGGACAAAAGGATTTAACTACAAATGTCAAATGTTGTGATTATGATAAATCACCAGATATTTATGAATTGGGGGTAATGATGCGTTGCTAGATACCTCTCATTACCTGTGACATATGATGTCACGGCCAACGTCATAGATACCTCTTGGGTCGCACTCATAGATCAACTGGATTGGGCTTGTTGGAGTACATTTAATCTAAGGTGCGCCAATTCGATTGGGCCGGGCCGGGATTGGATTGGGCCCTTAATCGGGTTGGGCCGACCGACCCGTTTTGGACCGACCTTATGGCTGGAAAATTGGACACATATTTTCAGCTCATATGTCTCTTATCTAGAGGTTAAAGGAGTGGAGAAAGTGGAGGAGTGGTTTCCTCCATGATCTCCCACTTTCCCCTTTATCTCTCCCCACTCTCTCTTGATAGACTAAGGGAAAAATACTGATTTTTCCCATTGATATTAATCAGTTTTTCTCCAGATTTTAAAGCTTAGAGAGTAGAGAGAAAAGTGAGTTTTTAGAGAGAAAAGAAAAGATAGATTTCTAGACTTGTTTTCTAGCTTTTTGCTAATAGGAAAGAAGTTAGAAATCCTGTATCTTATTCTTCTGATAAGGTCTGAAATACATACTCCATTGAAGAGTGTATTCAAAGCTTCTACAAGGCGTTGGCTAGCACCAAGCAGTAGAAGACCATCCCCGGAAGATCGAGTGGATACTGGGAGAGACGGAGCCTGCATTGTGGTGTTCCGTTCGTGACAACATACCGCTGAAAGCGTTTCAGCCATTCTAGCATCAATATAAGGTAAAACACTATCCCATAGTCGTAGGTTCTTACTCGTGGAAGACCCTGGTAGAGGCGGGTCAAGTTTTATTCCGCTGCGCATTTATGTGTGACCCGGTTATTCCTCTAACAGTTCTCTCATCATAAGAGTAAGAGAGTGCAAGCTTATGTGTGTGTTTGTGCTTTTGACAACTATAAACATGAGAATAAATATGAGCAACAAGCACATTACCATGTATATCTCTAGCACATGTACACTTAACTATATAATCATTTAAAACATCAACATTGTGCCTCAAGATATCATACTCAACAAGTTTAAAATCAACAATCTGTACCTTGTCAAGTAATTCATAGTTTACAAGAGATAAAGAATCAAGTGATAAAAGCACATTCTCTTGTTTATTTTCTAGCTTAGTGTAAGAGGCAAGAAGTTCATTATATTTTACTTGCATACAAGATCTTTCTTTTAATGAGCAAGCAAGTTATTTACAGACAGTTCTATTCTTCTTAGCCGTCTTCTTCAACTCGTCATATAAATCGAATAGAAGCAAATAGGAAATATCATAATAATCATGATCACTATTAAGAGTTGAATTTAATTTTTGTACCGTATTACTCAAGGAGTTTGGACTTTGGATTGCAAGTTGATCTTCTTTATCAATTAGTCCAATGAGGCACCTTGAGTAGTCTTTTGTAGAGTAATCTTGGATGGATGAGTTTATGCTTCTTGATGAGTTCTCTACATATTTGTTGACATTGGCACATGTCTATTTTCTTGGAGTCTTAGCTTGTTTATGCCATTCCTTGGGGTTCAACTCTTCATTGTGAAGCTTAGATCTCTTTGAACCTACAAGGTGAACTTAAGACTTTCTAGGTACCTTTTGTAAAGGTCCTTCATTGTTATTTTCATTTCTCAAGTGGCATATGTGTGTGCACGGGTCAACATTATCAAAGATAAAATTACATGGATGATTCTCATGAGATGAAAGTAAATAAGGGAAAGAAACATCCAATCTTGTGATGTTGTATAATTTAGATATCTTAGCAAGAGAAACATAAAGTAAATGAAGATCTTGCATTAAGTTGTGTAAATGTAAAAGATAATCAAAGGGAAATGATACATCAACAAGATCACAAGTAAGTGCATCAAACTTACTTCTCATACTATTAATATATTAATTAAAGTACCATGAGAAAGTCAGGTTGAAACCTTTTTCCTTACCAAGTGATGAATGTTTGGGATTAACATTGATGTAGTGATCATCACTTTTAGTTGAGCATCTTGATTCCTTGAGTGTAGTTGCCGTGAAGATTTGAGGAATCCAAGTGCTATGGAGTGTTTGTGATTTCTTTCTCTTTGAACATCTTCATTTAAGGTATTTAAGTTTTAAGCAACTTCTCTTTGAAGCTTAGCGCCATCTTTTTCTCTTCCTTTGGCAAAATTCTTGATCTTCAAGGTCACCATCATAATTAAATTCACTATGAAGATCATCATCTTGTGCTTCCTCTATCTCTTCTTCTTCATTTTGTGAAGGCTCAAGTTGTATGTCTTTTGAGCTCAATGAAGATTGAATTTTATTTTCTCCTAAATCGCATTGCTTGATATCATAAAGTTTTGCCTTGAATGTGATTGAGATTTCTTCAATGCCTTTACAAGATTGAGTCCCCAAATCTAAATGTTTTGTTAGTAGTGCCCTAGGAACATTAGCATATGTTGTACGTTTTATATATTTTTGAGCATGTCATTTGAATAGTTAATTTTGCTTTTGAACATCAAAGGCGTGATTTGATAGTAAAACTCATTTGCTTATGCAATTACTATTCTAATTGTCCTTAGTTTTATGTAACGTTATATACAACGAAATAAAACTAGTATGATGTTTGATTGATAATTATGTTTTGCTAATCATGTGTAATGGATACAAATCATATCATAGATACAATATATTGGGATATATTGTATCGGACGTGATCTGAAAGAGAATTAATACTTCATGATTTTTTAGTCATAAGTATTACTTCCTCAATAATATTTGGAATCCTTAGACATTATGTCTCCATCGTTTCCAGCATGAATGGAGCTACGTTTTGACTCAGTCGGACGTTACTTTTAATCGAGTATTTAATACGACTGATGATCGGATGCAGTATCCTATCATGGCTTGAATGTGAGAGGCATTGTAAAGGATTTGTCCCTCTCTTATTAGAGAGGGATATCCATGGGCCCTCGATAGGGAAGACTGTTTAAATGTGTGGCCGTGATCAAATGTACTTAATAAAGTGGTTATTAAATACTATTTGTTGGAACAGTCTACCTGAAGATCGAGCACAAATACAGTTAAGCTTTATAAGGGTGACAACTACCATGCCTTATTCTTAATTTGGATATTGTGAGACAAATGGATTAAATAGTGGATTGATATTAGGTTCCACCGTACATTCATTCACTCTGGGTAGTCACAATGTCCTGTTATAGACCGCTTGTGATTTATGAACGCATACTACTACTAAGTGTGTTTTCATTTCCATTGTGATATGAACCTACAAGGTCACACTCATAGACGAGTTAACGAGCTTTATGTCCAGATTCAATGAATCTAGAATGTGTCAAGGTTCATTGTATCTGACATTTATTTTTCTGAGAATAATAAAATGTTATTATTCGAATTAGAAATTAAGGAGGGCATTTTCGGTTTTTGGTTTTAGCTGGGATTACGTGGGAGTTATTATGCGATAAAAACTCCCACTACCAGAAGAGGTTGGAATTACGTGATAGTTGGTTTTCGGAACAAACTCTCACGCCTACATAATCTCTTTTTGCCGAAATCCTAGGCATAGACTTTGATTGCCGCAAAAATAACCACACCCCAAAATAAAGATTTCGCCTCCTTTCTCTCTAGAATTCTAAAACTCAGAAAACGAAGAGGTAGCACTCGCTGCTCATTTCGTCGCGGGGACACCGTTAGAGAGCAATTCAGCAGGGGAGGGCTTTGGTGGTCGCAGCAAAGCATCCGAAGTCATAATCCATTAACGAAAATTCGTAGGTATTTTTCGATTCCCATGGTATGAACGGATACTTCAGGGGAGGATTCATGGGTGTTTAGAACATGTTTCTGCCCATGAATCCCTTCACGTTTCACCTTAAGCTCTTCTTCAACTTCGCCTTGATATGATGCTCAAAGCATATTCCACATAGAGTGAGCATCTTCACATTCATGTACTTTGTCGAGTGATTCTTGATTTAGTGCACAACAAAGTACATTCATGGCCTTGAAGTTGGAAGCCATCTTATTGTAGCCTTCTTCATTGCACTACTAGAAATATAACATGTTGCGACGAGACTTTTTGTGTCGGGCATTTACCGTTACAAATAACTGTCATTTGCGTCAAGAAAGACACACCAACGCAAATAACGGTACGACGTCGTTTCGTGCTATGCATTTACGACCGCTAATTACTATTTGTGTCAGCAAATTAATTCATCGTGAAAAGGGGATTATATGTGATGGGCTTCGGTAGACGCAAGAAGTTTCGCCACAAATAATCAAAATTTGCGACAGGATTCTCCCGTCACATATGAAGTTGATGCAAATGACCAAATTTGCAACGGGCTTCGTTCGACGCAAAAGAGTTTGCCCCAAATAACCAAAAATTGCGATGGAATTCTCCCGTCACATATAAAGTTGATGCAAATTATTAAAATTGTATTATTTGCTATGGTGATGGATTTTCTCTCCGCATCCCGTAAAATAATTATTTTAAAAAAAAAATTCTTTACACTAAAGTAGTATAGTATGAATTGACAGGAATTGAATACAACCCCTCTGATTGGGAAAATAAAAGTTCTAATTAACCATACACCAATAGACTACAAAAACTTTTATTATATATTAACTATAAATTAGTAACTATAAAACAATAGGAATCGATTAATACTATATTAAAATTTTGACCAAATTATTTTAGAAATTGTGAAGTAGTTAATAATTAATTTATGTTTTCATCATTATATATTAATAATGTCATATTATTTTTTAAAAATAAGTGATATCTTTAACTTTAATAACTAATTGTTTGACAATGTTTTTGTAAAATTCGAAACATTATAAATCATTTTTATAAGACTGATTTAATAATTGTTATTTGCCTTTTAGATCCTTACTAGATATTTCCTTCAATTTCCTAGATTCTAAAATAATCTAACCCACACTAGATTACTCCCCCCTCCACCTTCATCGAGACTTCAGCCCCAGTTTTCTAATCGCTAATTTATTTCCTTTTATTTTCTTCTTCTTCCTCCATCTAACCGACGTAGTTCCCCCTTCCCACCAACACCATCACTGCCTATACGCCAACGATATCCCCACCACCATCGCCGTCGCGCCTGGTCCCTTTCTCCTTCGCCGGTGACAACCATCCCAAATCTCCTTCCTCCCCGAATTCCTAAATCCCTAAATCAATTACCATCCATCTCCTCTTCTTAAACCCACCAACATCTCCGCCGTTTCGTTGGCCACAATCCATCGTCCTCTACGGTGTGTGCCTCTACAGGTATGGTTCTCTCTCTATTTTATTGTTTTTCAGTTTCCTCTTTTCTAATTCTCACTTTTCCCCAAATCTAAAATCCCTAATTTCATTTTCCCCCTTTTCCGGCGACACCAAAGTTCTTTTATGTTTCATAAATAAATCAATTTTTTTGTACAAAGTTTCAAAAGCATGCTTTAATTAAATTTCTTTAATTCTATTTTCAGGTGGGTTTTGTTCTCCGGCTGGTCGCATTTCTCCGGCGTAGCTCCGTCTCCAGCGAGGTAAGTTCTTGTCTTTTCAAAAAAAATTGTGTGTTATTATTTTATTTTATTATCTATTAATTTTTCTGTTTGTTTTCTTCTCAGAGCCGCCATGGCTCTTCGTTTTCCGGCGAATGTAACCCCTTTCAGAGAGCTTATGAACCTTTAGGTGGAGTAGTCAACTATCAGATTCTCCTAGGGTAGTAGGATATCATTAGAGACGGCATTGCATGATCAAAATGGTTTTCACCTTTAAGGAGTAATATCTAATCTTAGAAAACTTTTAACTGTGCGGTTTAGATCTATGCTGGTAAGGATGCAGTTCTGATGTTGGCACAAGTATGAAAAAGTACATTGATAATATAATTCACATTGAACCACATGTTTTTGGTGAAAGTAAGTGCAAAACTGCAAATTTTGAGAAGGTTTGCTTTATACATTCCCCAAGTCATTTCTGAAAAACTCCTAAGTGAAAGAGAGATTGTTTGTCCGAAGCTGGCAGACAGTTATAGAATATAATTAATATAAATAGATTTATAGAAACCCAAACTTCCTATCCTTGTCATCCACAAGATCAATCTCATAGAGATATGGAGTAACAAACTAAAATAAAGAAACGGAAAATGAATAAATCATAAAGTACTTCGAATGTGAACGACTCATAGAAAGTTTCATGCAATGTAGTCAACTTTCATACTAACTTCTGTGAATTTCGTTTCATATAGTATCGTTACACTTCCTGCTCTTCCTCGGGTCACAACCTATTTTGTCCAAGGAATATTCTAAAGAGATGGTGGCCGACCATCTCACCGGAAATGTATCTCTGATATATCTGTTTTGAAACGGGAAAATATCCAAAAAAGGAAAAAAAACTTGCACAACAACTTTAATCGATCGAACACAAGAACTATGATCTGTGCAGCCAAGACTAAAGAACCTACAACAAGAGCAAAGAGGTTCTTGCATGTGATAAGTGCTTGGGAACTTGGTTTCATCTTGTAGTGAGTCTCCTTTAAGAAAGTATCTAATATTTGATGGGAAACTCTCAGAAAACCTCAGTTGTTTAATTGTATCCACTATCCATCTCAAACATATTGAACAAGTGAGGTATTATTCAGAGGTCTCACATGTACTCCAGAAGGAACTATTTTACGAATACCTATCTACTACAGTTACTAGTTAAGGTTATTTGTGTGTGCTTGATTTTAATGTGCAATTGCAACATGAACTCAACCGAAATATTAAAACCTGACTTGGAGATAAGTTATGATAATTTCAGAAGTACTAATATAAATCCATCATTGTTTGTTGCCAATAGTGGTATGGACCCTGGAAGTTGTCTTACCATGTTTTGAAATGAGTCATTATTTCCATTTCTATTATTCTAATTATATCATTTACAACATGTGAGTTGACCATATTTATTCATGTTCATTCTTCTTTTCTAAATTTTTTCTTTTTTTCTTTCTTTGTAATGCACATGATTGCAATGACTCCCCTACGTGAATTTATTAATTGTGTTGCGGAATATGCATAACATGTGTCTCGACCTATCATCCTCCCCTTGTCTCCCCTGCTCGATGTGCACAAATGACTAGCTGTAATATATTTATCCGATTCACTATTTTTTGACAGTTGGAAACATTCAAGAGGCAGTTGATGCAATCACTAAATGATGACAATTCATCTGTAAGCTTACACTTTTCCTAGTAATCTTTTCTTTATACTAGGGCTCTAAGCAAATACTTGAGTGAACTTCTGTATTTCTTTTTCATTTTGAAATAGATCATTTTCATGATTGTGTCTTGTTACCAGGCTGAAACTGTTGATATTGGCACTTATAGAAACTTTCCCAGTTTTCTTCTTCTTCATCATCATCTTCTTGCACTCATAGAACTCATTCATCTCCTCCTTCAGAGCCCTTATCTCTCATTTCACAACTACACTCTCAAGAAAATCATGCCACAGGTTAGCATTGCTTTCTTTCCTTCTATATCCTCCGGTGCAATTTATGGGTCGAGATTTTGTCACTTCAGAATCTAGGTGGGAAGTTAGTGGTATAGTAGAGACTACCCTCTTATACTGTTAGTCAAGATATTGTCATATTCTTTTTCTATCTTATGGAGTAATTTGCAATGAGATCATTAAGTCATACGCAGCGATAGAAAAGCCGCTCAGTTTTAAGTTGTATAGCCTTCCGCTTGAACATTACAGTAATAATTCTTGTTTGCCTCTACAGGGTGTACATGTTGCTCAAGTCATCCAAGAAGTGCTCATCCTGTTATCTTCATGGGTATTGGCACGTTTACTCCGAGACATATTACTGTAATTAGTCACATTGTAGGTTTAAGCACTTGCAAGAAGGTGCAGATTTTCCATTTATAGGATATATTCATACAAATCAGAATGGAATTATTATATAGTATGTAGAGAATATACTTTCTTGTATATGTTAGAAGTAAATTTCATTTCATGTAAAGTTGGAGCAAAGAAAAGAATATGAAACCTAACTATTATTTTCGACGATTTTCAATGGATGGGAAAATTAATTAATTTATTTTTTTTTTGCAATGGAAATATTTTATCTTGCCAGTGTAAAAATAATTTGAGTTTTGTTATAGCGTCGAGTTAAATGTTATATGCGACAGATTGTCTCAATGCAAAAAATAATAAATATAATATTATTATATCATTTTCGACGGTTAAAAAACTATTTTCGTCAGATTGTGCCATTGCAAAAAAAGTAATAAACAAATTTTGTTATAATACTTGCGACGCTGAATTTTTTTTTCCCTACAGTATATAAGGTGTCGCAAAAATTATTTTTTGTGTCGGTTGCTGCGTCGGATATGATGAGCGACACAAAAAGTAGTCGTTTTTGCTAAGTTTTCATGTCGGAAAAATTACGTCGCAAATAGAAAAATTCCCGTTGCAAAAACTAATTGCGTCAGGCGCTTCCCGTCGCGATGTTTTTGCGGCGCCTTTCGTTGCGACTCTTCAATTGCCGTCGCATGACCGACGCAAAAAGGATTTTGCATCGGCAAAGGTACTTTTTGCGGCGGATGCTTTTTTTAGTAGTGTTGTAGTCTTTCCTAGACTTTTGCACCATGACACCTTGTATGTAGATTGAAGGAATAAAAGGACCTTCTTCTATAATGCTCAACAAGGAAATGCCATTAGAAGACAAAAACAATTTAAAAGCACATTGCCAACTATGAAAGTTGGAGCCATCAAATAGAGGTGGTCTAGATGGGGATTGGTCATCCACGGTAGAAAACCTATGACCCATGGATCCACCTAGGTTGGGTTCTACCTTTTACATTTCCCCCAAGAAATGGAAGGCTTGTGCTTAACAAAGAAGACTCCACTCACAAAGAGTGTTAAGCTCACTAAGAGCTAATCTCAACAATGAGATACCTGCCTCACAAAGAGGACTTTTTGCTTCACTATGAAGGCTCCACTCACAAAGAGTGTTTTTCTAGTTCTCCAAAGAACTAAGCTCACTAAGAGCCAATCTTTTTAAAGAGATACCCCTCACAAGAAGATTTATGCCTCACCAACGAGGACTTACAAACACCCACTAAGAGTGAAGCTAACAAAGAGCGTTTTGCTAGCTCACAAAGAGCTTTTAGCTAGCTCACAAAAAGCTCTTTACTAGCTCACAAAGAACTAGTTCTCACAAATAGAAAACTTGGATAACTAGCCTCTTACAAAAGAGTCTTTTCAATTAAGCATACTTTTACAAATCCCTAAAATGGATTGGATATACAAAAGAAATCTCTAATCACTCTTGAGAATATAAATATAGATGAAGTTTAAACTCAACTCAAAATGATATATTTTGACAAATGATTTGAAGATTAAGCTCAAGAAAGTGTTTGTTTACTTGTTTATGAAGTGTATAACATATGCCCTCTAATGGCTTGGTTGATTATGAAAATTCAGTTTTAGAAGCTTTTTATAGGGCAAGAATACACAGGCAACGTTGGTCACAACGACTATAATTTTGGCCTTGATTAGACAACTTCCGTCGACCGCTACTAGACAATAGGTCGACTGGAGTGCCTTAAAGTAAAGATTAAATGTCCTCTGTCTTCATCTCGGTTGACCGAATTCATAGGGTCAGGTCTACCGAAGCAATGTCGGTCGACCTACCAATTTCAAGGTCTTCTGAGAGAATATAGACGTTGGAGAATTGGGACATTCAAAATTTGACTAAGGACAAAAACTGCCTCGGTCAACCTGACAACAGATGTCGATCAACCGAACTGCTCTAGTCTTCCGAAGCTAAGCCTATGTCGACCAGAATGCAGTCCAAAATGGTTTTTCCACTTAGTCAAGTTTACAATATTTCTCATGCACATGCCTAAGTGTTTTGTAATGATATAAAACACATTTTAAAGTACTTAGGCATTTGACCAACACTTAAACTAGTTTTCAAAGAATTGAACAATGTAAAATATGAGGTTTTGAAAACATGCATATTTGAACTTTAAACATTCTATTCTAGTATTCTCAAGGGAAGATTAGTCACAAGGAATATACCTATGTAGACTAGACTTGATACGGTACCAACCTAGAGGCTGCCCAAGCCAAAGGAGCGCATACATAGACTAATAACGAGTATTAGAACAAGGGACGTGAAGCAACTATCTACATCATTAACCCGAGTTCTAAAGTATAAAGAGGATGCTAAGTTACATCTAGGAATGTTGTACAAGTCAACCTCTTAAGTTTCGCAAGTGTACAATTAGGCCCCTATCAAGCAAAGAGGCTAAGAAGGGCATTTTTAGTAATCATGCAAGATGATGAGGTATTGGACAGCTTTACAACAGTTTGGTAGAATGGTCATAACTTTCGATCCATTTATCCAATGTAGCTGATTCTAGTTGCATATTAAAGATAAGAGGCAGATCTACAACTTTCATGAGATCACGATATCAGAATCTGCATTCTTAATATCCGAAATCGTCGTACAAGTTGGCCCAACAAGCTGTCCAGAATTGGGACGAAATTAAAGGGCATTTTAGTCTTCGTACAATTAAAGTCTATGCTAGACTTTAATTATTTTCCATCATTGTTATTTACTTTATTTAGAGTATTTATATGCGTATAGCAAGTAGTTGCTATAATAAAGGACATGTTGTCCATAGTTGGTTATCTAGTTGTTAAGAGTCCCACATCTACTAGGACTCTTCTTGTTTAAGTGTTTTACTTGATCGCAAGTTATTTTCCAAGAGTCCTACTTCTTCAAGGACTCTTTAATGCTTTTCCTTTTTATTTGTTGGAACCGAAATCTCCCTCTATTTAAGAGTGATTTCGGCCACCTTTATAGGTACGTTAGATATATTGATATTTTGGTAAGGTTATTCCTTAGCTTCTCGTGTTTGAACTTCTATGTAGAATTCATTCATTCTTTGAGTTACTGTATCAACAAGTTTAGTTTCTCTTGTTGTGGTGTTTCGGCCTCCATCGATAATTAGCCTTCCTTAGCGTTGCATTGATTATATTCCCTAGAAACTAGTTCAAGAATTAGAGAAAGATCCGGCACAACTTACGCTGTCGAACCTTTTGGTACTTAGTACCTCACGGTTCTTTATCAAGACTAATCTTCTTGAAGGTCTTCAAGTATTGTAGATGAATATCTTCTTAGAGCTTGGACTAATCTTCTTGAAGGTCTTCAAGTATTGTAGATCAATATTTTCTTGGAGCTTGGACTCGAAGCCTTTAGCATTCTTGAGTTGTAGAATTATTGAACTTCATATTTCTTCTTGTCATAGAGTCTACCACTTGATTCTACTCTTGATGGATTGAGTATCTCTTGACATGTTGATCTTCCTTCTTCATGACTTCGCAAGTACTTCCATAGCATGTGGATTGACTTCATGCTTGTGCTATGAAGTCTTACAAAGTGTAGCTTCTTTGTGTGTATGATCATACCTTTGATATACACAAGGAGCTAACTTACCATTTTCATGAATGTTGGTGTGAGTGCTAAGGATACTATCATTAAGAACATGCTCACACAAACATTAGAACTATCAATGGTTTGTTATCATCAAAACAAGATTGATCACTTTTCCCTTAGGGTAACAAGTCCCCATCCCAAGCTTCCACATACTCATCATCAGGTATCCCATCATATGCAAATAAGAAAAGTAAATGCGTGAGCTATGAACCCAGTAAGCATCATCACCCTTGGGATGAAATATCAAATAAGACACAAAACCGTTTTCCTGACTTCTAAGAAATAGAGTGTGAAAACATCCAAGTTTTAAGTCTATTTGTACATCACAATTTACACATTAAAACATCACTACTAACCCTTAGAAAACATTAGAAGGAACCAAAACAAAACTGAAATCAAACATGACCAAAATACCTCTTCGATCGACCTGAACGGGAGGTCCGGTCGACCGAATGGTCATCCGAGATCAGGACAAAAACATTGTCCAAAAGTCCGGTCGACCAGACAGAACAAGCCGGTCGATCAAAATACTCTCCAGTCGACTGATTGGTCCACGTAGTTTGATTCGGACGTCTGTCATATTATCCGGTCGACCGGAATAGGACCATTTTTAGTAAGCTAGAAACCGTACTCGTCGAATCCATCATCTATGGATCAGAAATGTTACACAAATACCATGTGTTGCTCATCCCAACATATGAACATACATAACAATAGACTCTTCAAATACGATTCAAGCTATGACTCAATAAATCACAAAACTAAGCTCAATCATCTATTCATAACTCTAAATCAATTAGTACAATGGTCCCAAACTTATAGACAAGAATGGAAAGACATTAAGAATGCAACACATGGGTTCAATTTCTCCTCGAACGAAGGGCTCACAATTTAAGGATTCAAATTGACACACTTAAGTACTCTAAGTTACATATTACATAAAATCCACCCTTGAGCAAATGTACAGAATAATTAACATTTAATAGGCATGTAATACATAAAATCAATTAGCATGCTTTCATTTATTATCAAAAAGTTCAGGTTATCACATCTTCCCCGTATAGAAGTTTCATCCTCGGAACTTGCTCACATCGAGATTCAAACAGTTGTGGATACTTCTGGCAAGCTTATTCCTCGAGTTCCCAAATGGCCTCCCTTTCTGTGTGATTCGACCATTGTATCTTGACATAGTGTATGATGATTGATCACCTCAAAATCTGATCCTTTCGATCCACTATCCTTACCGGTACCTCTTGATATGAAAAGTCTTCCCGTAGATCCAATGGTTCCGCTTCCAATACATGACTAAGATCCGGCACATACCACCTCAATTGTGACACATGGAATATGTTGTGTAGTCGTGAAAACGTTAGTGGCAGTGCCAAACGATAGGCTAAATCTTCAACCCTTTCCAAAATCTCATACGGTCCCACAATTCTCGGACTTAGCTTCCCGCTCTTACCAAACCTCATGACCCCTTTCGTTGGTGAAACCAATAAGTATACCTTATCACCCACTTGAAGTTTCAACGACCTTCATTTCTTATCAGCTCAACTTTTCTACATGTCTTAAGCTACCTTTAACCTTTCCCGAATCAACGGTACCACTTCCTTTGTCACTTGAACCAATTCTAGCCTTGTCACTGTTTTCTCCCCAATATCATCCCAACATACCGGTGACTGATATTTCCTACCATACAATGCCTCATAAGGCGGCATAATGATGCTTGCTTGAAAACTGTTATTTTAGGCGAACTCAACCAACGTCAAATGATCCACCCAACTACCTTTGAAGTCCAACACACATGCATGTAACATGTCCTCTAGGGTCTGAATTGTCCTTTTTGACTGCCCATTCATTTGGGGATGATAAGCAGTACTTAAGGACAACTTCGTTCCCATAGCCTCGTTAAAACTCGCCTAAAACCGAGAATCCTGATCTGATACTATACTTACTAGAACCCTGTGAAGATTGACTATCTCGCGCATATAAATATGCACCAGGGTATCTACAGAAGCGGTGATCTTCATTGGAAAAAAGTGGGTAGACTTTATAAGTCGGTCAACGATTACTTAAATCGTGTATTTTCCTGTTTTAATCTTAAGCAAACCGGCCACAAAATCCATAGTAATATGTTCCACTTCCAAACAGGGATTTGTAAAGGCTTAAGTAACCCGGCTGGTCTTTGATATTCCGCCTTTACCTGTTGACATACAAGACACTTAGCTACAAAATCAGCCAAGTCTTGTTTCATACATTTCCACTAAAAGTTACCCACAAGGTCCCGATTCATCTTTGTAGCCCAGGGATGCACCGATAACTTGGAATTGTGAGCTTTTTTCCGAATTTCCGTTCTCAATCCCAAAATCTGAAGGTACACGTAATCTACCCCGATAACTCAAACTGCCATCTTCATGAACTTCAAAATTTGACTGTTCCCCCGATTGTTCATTTTCAAAATATGAATCTGTTTACTGCCCCTCTCTAATTCTAACCAAGAGTGTCGGTTGAGCTACCAAGGCTGTTTACTCAACAACCTCTATACTTAGCTTCCTAAAATCAACAATAAAGCTTGGTTGTTCAATAATCAAACATGACAGCTGTCCTGAACTCCTTATACTTAAAGCATCGACTACCCGATTAGCTTCCCGGGGTGGCAACTAATCGTGAGCCCATAGCCCTTAAGCAACTCCAACCACCGACTTTGTTTCATATTAAGCTCATTTTGTGTGAAAAGGTACTTAAGGCTTTGGTGATCAGTGAAAACTTCACACGGTTCTCCACACAAGTAATGCCTCCAAATCTTTAAGGCAAACACGACAACTGCCAGCTCCAAGTCGTGTGTACGGTAGTTTTTCTCACAAGGCATCAACTGTCTCGAGGCATACGCTATAACCTTACCCTTCTGCATCAAAACACAACCCAACCCGATGCTTGATGCATCACTGTAATGGTAAAAACCTTAGACTCTTCAGGTAGTGAAAAAATTGGAGTTGTAGTTAACCGTTCTTTCAACTTCTGAAAACTCTCCTTACAATTTGACCCCCATTCAAACTTAACTCGCTTCTGAGTCAACTTAGCCAACGGTGCAACTATTCTAGAGAAATTTTCAACAAAATTTCTTTAATACCCGGCTAACCCCAGAAAACCTCTAATCTCAGTTACTGTCTTTGGTCGAGGCCAATCAACAATCGCCTCAATCTTACATGGATCCACTGACACCCCTTCAGCTGATATAACGTGTCCAAAAAATGACACACTTTTCAGCCAAAACTCACACTTGCTAAACTTGGCGTACAACTTCTCCTTTCTCAAAATCTCCAACACCACTCTTAGGTGCTATTCGTGATCTTCATCCGACGGTGAATAAATCAGAATGTCGTCGATGAAGACCACCAAGAACTTATCTTGGCAATCCCGAAATACTCGGTTTATCATATCCATGAAAGCCGCTGGTGCATTAGTAATTCTAAACGGCATAACAAGGAACTCATAGTGCCCATATCGGGTTCGAAATGCACTTTTGGGAATGTCGTCGGGTTTTATTCTAAGTTGGTGGTAACCCGATCTTAAGTCAATCATGGAAAAGACTTTCACACCTTTCAACTTATCAAACAAGTTGTCGATGCGAGGAAGGGGATATCACTTCTTAATGGTTATCTTGTTTAGCTCACAGTAGTCAATACACATCCTCATACTACCATTTTTCTTCATAACAAACAAAACTGAAGCACCCTAATGTGAGACACTTAGTCTTATAAACTTCTTGTCAAGAAGTTCTTGGAGCTTATCCTTCAACTCCCTCAACTCAGCTGGTGCCATACGGTACAGGGCCTTAGAGATAGGCTTCACACCAGATTGCAACAAAATCTCAAAGTCAATTTCCGGGGCACGTGGAACACCTGGAAAATCGTTGGGAAAGACATACCCGAACTTCCTCACCGTAAGAACGTTCTCAAGTCATACTTCCTACTTATCATCCTTTAACTTCGCGTAAGCCAGAAAAGCTTCAAAGCCATTTTTTATATACTTTCTGAATTTCATCGCCGAGATTATAGGCATACTGCGAACACTTTTCTTCTTATCTTAACCCAAAAAATTCCACAACTCTGTGAACCCCGGTCGTGAACTGTATCTTCCTTTCCCGGCAATCCACTAAAGCATGATGAGCATACAACCAGTCCATACCTAAAATCACATCGAAATCTACCATATGTAATTGTATAAGGTCGGCTTCTAGTACCTTAGAGTCTATTTCTACCCGACACCCCTTATGTATCTAGTTAGACTCTAAAATCTTTCTTTTAGGTACCATTACTTTATATGTGTCCAAACAACAAGTAAGGGAGGTCTTAAGTACATTAGCAAATCTACGCGACACAAATGAGGTGGTAGCTCTACAATCAAGGAGTACATAAGTAGGTACTGAGTTGATCAGAAGCGTACACGTGACCACGTCAGAAGCGTCTCCCGCTTGTTGCTGAGTTAAGGCAAAAAAACCAATGCATTAGGCTTCTGCCTTGTATCACTGACCTTCGGTGCTGCTATGGAAGTCTGTCGTGTACTGAATCAGCATGTTACACTAACTATCTAATTTTCTAGTCTTTTTGCATATAAAGCAAGCCCTGTTAAACTAGAAACACTCACCCCGAATGCCTCATGCCATACTTAGTACATACTGGAGAGATTTATTGGCAGAAACACGTTCTAAACACCCATGAATTGTCCCCTAAAGGATCCGTTCATACTATGGGAATCGAAAAAAAAACAGAAAAAGACTTTAAATTTTTTGAATTGGATTCTGGTTTTAGATGATGCTCTGCAACCACCAAAAGTTGTCCCTTGCTGAATTTCCCTCTACTGGTATCCACGCAGACGATACGAGCAGCGAGTTCTAGCTCTGTATTTTTCCGAGTTCTAAAACTTTAGAGATAAGGGATGGCAGATTTTTTATTTCGGGTTTTAGCTTTTTGCGGCTCTAAGAATAATCCCTAGGGTTTCGCCCAAAAGAAGATTATATAGGGCGTGAGAGTATGTTCCGAAATCCAACTCCCACATAATCTCAAACTCTTTTTGTAGTGGGAGTTTTTATCGCAAAATAATTCCCACATAATCCCAGTAAAAGACAAAAACCGAAATTGCCCATACTTAATCTCTAATTCGAATAATAACGTCTTATTATTCTCAGAAAAATAAATGTCAGATACAATGAACCTAGACACATTCTTGATTCATTGAATCTGGACATAAAGCTCGTTAACTTGTCTATGCGTGTGACCCTGTAGCTTCATGTCACAATGGTAATGAAAACATACTTAGTAGTAGTATGTGCTCATAAATCACAAGCAGTCCCTAACATGACATTATTTATATTTTTCTCAATCTCCAGGTAGATTGTTCCAACAATAAATATTTAATAACCATTTTATTAAATACATTTGAGCACGGCCATGCATTTAAACAAGCTTCCCTATCGAGGGGCCCATAGATATCTCTCTTCAACAAGAGAGGGGCAAATCTCTTACAATGCCTCTCACATTCAAGCCATGATGGGATACTACATCCAATCATCAGTCGTATTAGTTACTCGATTAAAAGTAATGTTCGACTGAGTCAAAACGTAGCTCTATTTATTCTGAAAACGATGGAGATATAAGGCCTAAGGATCCCAAATAGTATTGAGGAAGGAATACTTATGACTAAAAGAACCATGAAGTATTAATTCTCTTTCGGACCATGTCTGAAACAATATATCCCAATATGCATCTATGATATGATTTGTATCCATTACACACGATCATCAATCAAACATCATACTAGTTTTATTTCTTGTATATAACATTACATAAAACTAGAAACAATTAGAATAGTAATTATATAAGCTAATGAGTTTTACTATCAAATCACATATTTGATGTTCAAAAGAAAAATTAACTATTCAAATAACATGCTCAAAATATAAAAACGTACAACATATGCTCACTGCTAACAATCTCCCACTTTCCTTAGGTCCAATCATACATAATCCTCAATCCCATTGACCTAGTATGACTCTCATATTTAGGTTACGAGAGTGGTTTAGTCAATGGATCTGCAATGTTGTCGTCTGTATGAACTTTGCAAATTTTAACGTCTCCTCCATCAATGATCTCCCTAATAAGGTGGAAACGCCTAAGAATGTGTTTGGATCGTTGGTGAGATATAGGCTCCTTAGCTTGTGAAATGGAACTTGTATTATCACAATAAAGGTCCACTGGGTTCACAATGCTAGGGATGACACCTAATCCATCAATGAATTTCCTAATCCAAACAGCTTATTTAGTTGCATCAGAGGCAGCCACATACTCAGCTTCTGTTGTAGAGTCGACCACAGTTTCTTGCTTTGAACTCTTCCAGCTCACAACACCTCCATTCAAATAAAACACAAAACCATATTGCGATCTAAAGTCATCTACGTCGGTTTGGAACCTTGCGTGTGTGTAACCATTTACAACCAAACTTTCTTCCTGATATCCGTGAACTAAGAACATGTCTTTAGTCCCTCTCAAGTACATAAGAATGCTCTTGACTACAGTCCAATGTGATTCTCCAGGGTCGGATTGAAATCTGCTAGTCATACTTAATGCAAATGAGACAGTCGGGCAAGTGCATAGCATGACATACATAATAGACCTAATGGCTGAAGCATAAGTAATGTCCTTGAGTTCTGCTGAGTTTCATGCCGTGTGACATGGGCCGAATCCCCTTTTGGAATCTTGCAAACTGAACCGTTTCAGTACCTTGTCAATGTATTCACTCTGGCTTAGGCCAATCATTCTGTTGGATCTATCTCTATACATCCTTATACCCAAAATATAGGTAGCCTCGCATAAGTCTTTCATGGAAAAGCACTTCCCCGACAAAGCTTTTACACTTTGTATTGTGGGGATGTCATTTCCAATGAGTAAGATGACATCCACATAAAGCAGAAAGAACGCTACTGCATTATTACATACTTTCTTATAAACACAAGGCTCATCTTCATTTTTGATGAAACCAAATTCTTTAATTGCTTCATCAAAATGACCATTCCAGCTTCGAGATGCTTGCTTCAATGCATAAATGGACCTTTGAAGTTTACACACTTTGTTAGTGTAAAACACAAGAGGGGGGGGGGGGGGGGTGAATTGGGTTTTAACTAACTTGGGAACTTTTTCGATTCTTTGCAAAGCTATTGTAAGTTTGAGCTAGAAGAATAAAAGCAATGCAAAGTAAAACCCAATAACAAGACAAAGGATTTAGAGTGGTTCGATTCACTTAGAATCTACGTCCACTACCTTGAGCCGCACCCAAGGATTTCAACAACTTCACTAAGAAGATCTTTTTACAAATGTGGCTAACTCACTAAGAGTTTTACAACACAACCACAATACAAAAGCTCACTAAGAACTTGCCCACACTAAGTAGGACTTTTACAACAATTACCCTATCACTAAGAAAGGGAATTAAGATGAATAAAGAACAAGATAATTCACTCTTCTAAGTGAAAGATGGATACCTTTGAAGTAAATCAATTTGAAGCTCTTTGAACATATGAAGTTCACTCTTTGTCTTGCTTTTTGAAAGAACACCTTTGAATGATTTAGATCATGAAGTGTTTTTGCTTTGAAGGTGTTTGGACTTGATAAGGAATCAATGTAAAATGTATTTTCAAGTCTTAGAATGTTTCTCTAGCTTTGGAGTATAAATACATTTCAAATTTGGCTGAAAAACGACTCTTTAACGGTAAAAAAACGGCTAGTTTCTCGCAGAGTTCGGTTGACCGCTGAGCAACTTCGATTGACCGAAGGCAACTTCGGATCCACTACACCCATGGTCGGTCGACCGAACCAGGGCCTTAGGTCGACCGAACCATCAATAGGTCGACCGAACCATTTTTGTTATGCTCTCAGTTTCTGCTCGGTTGACCGAACTTCCAAGCTAATTTTTCACACGTTTTAAAATCTTTTGAAGTATTTTAAAGTCTAAAAAGGTTTTCCTAAAAGGTAACAAGTAAGAACACTTGGAAAACTTTTCTAAAAGACTTATCTATGAAATCAAAGGCTTTTTGGATAAGAACACATGTAAAGATCATTTTGAAACTTAAGCCTTTTGAAAACGTGTTTGTGTGCATGCAAGACTAGAGTGTAGAGCTTATGTTCATACGAGCTTTGGTTAGAGCTTTCTAGGATAACGACTAATGAGAACAAAGCTAAACTAACCAAACCTAAGTCTTCAATCTTCAATCTTGATGAATGAGCCTTGTATAACTTTGAATCTTGATATCAATGGCTTGCTTGAAGTACTTAGAGCTTCCATAAAGAGTTCCGATATTCTATCACAAATATTAAGATCATTAGACATAACATTAAAAGTTTGTCAAAAACTGAGTTTGTTCGCCCTTAGGGCTTACAATCTCCTCCTTTTTGATTATGACAAAATTTTATGTAATAAGATAGAATATGGACAAAATTAAGAACAAGGAAGCATGGCAAAAAGATCTTAAAACAAATAAGAGCAAAGACTAGTGCATTCAAGATAAACCAATGAAGACAAAAGCACTAGCATGATAACTTCTTTTTGCCAAATGCATCTAGGGACTCTTAGAAGAGCCCTATTTCCCAACCAACCTCCTTTCCTCCTTCCTTCCATAATAATATGTTTTGAGACAAAAGATATATAAAAAGCTCCCCCTCAAAACATGCCGGAAAGGATAAAAAAACATGATTAATACACAAAGATGAATACACATTTTAGCAAGATTAATACACATTTTTCTCCCCCTTTGGCATAATCAAAAAGACTTCAAACTCCTTAAAAGAAAAGTTAATACACCAATTTTCGGAAGAATGATCTTTTTGAATAAGCTTGGTTGATTTCAAAATCCAAAGAGTCCATAATGACACATAAATATAAAGATGGTTATATATGGCTCAAAAAGAATATCAACCTAAGCTTAAAAACAAAGGAGATAAGGAATATAACCTTTAAGCACAATCTCCCCGTTTATCAAACATACGATGTTAGCTATTTGAGATAAAACCAAGTTTGATATCAATTGACCAATTGTAAAACATGATACAAATTGTAAATATAGCCAATTGTAAAACAAGTTTGAAAATATTGCTAACAAAGTACTAATGGAAGTGATACCATGAATTCATAAGTTAAGCACATGTATCACAACCAAAAGAAATAGAGGAAGTGTAAGATAACAATTTGAGTACATTCCTCTAGCAAGTTAATGGTTAGCTAAATGAGTGTAGCAACTCTTAAAGTGATACTAACCAAAAACTATAATAAGATCAAAAAGAATATGAAAGTATTATACCAATTGAAAAAAAATATGATCTCATAGTTATTTAGGGAGAGTATATGTGCTACCAATTGAAGACATAAAAAATTATAACACATATAACTTCCAAAATAACTTACACAAGTTGGCTATAAGAGTTAAAAGATGAAAAGCAAGCCAACAAGTGATGTGATGATGTAAAATATGAACAATTGAGCATACATCACATATAGAGTTTACATCCTAAGTCAAGCATCTAGACGATCAACCACATAAGATTAATGCTATAGACTTGAATATAAACACACCAACACCCATATATGCACTAAAGATCAAGTAAAATCTAAACATAGCATATACAAACTCCCCCAAAGCAAAAGACACTAAATGATAGAGGGGAGGGGGTTTTAAAAGAATATCATCACAAAGATCAAATCATTAAGCTCTCTAATAACATGCTCAAGAACAATCAAAACATATGAAGAGCAAAACATGTTATTAAATCTCCAAGATGCCCATTTCAAGAACAATTGAACATTAAATGGAAAGTAAGATCAATAATAGTTCAAGGAAATGAAAAAGATTGAGTTTAGGAATATCTCATTGAATTTGATGAATGCTTTTGCAATTTGAGTTTCTTCAATGAGTTCTTTGAGCTTCTCAATCTTCTTTATCAAACTCATCTTTAGCTTTTGACTCTTTTCTTGGAGTCGTAGCTTACTTGTGCCATTCCTTGTAGTTCACATCTTCTTCTTGAAGATTAGAACTCATTGTTACCTACAAGGAATTCTTGAGAACAAATATGGTACCTAAAAGGTCCTTCATGATTAGCTCAATTTCTCAAGTAACACAAATATGCATAAGGATTATGCAAATCAAAAACCAAAACAACTAGATGGATTCTTAATAGAATAAGACATGACAAAACAAGAATCAATCAAGTTGCATATGCTACATCTCATAGATACCTTAGCTAAACATAACATTGACAATAAAGAACATGTTAAAGGTTATCTATATAAATATACAATGAAGAAAGTGAGATGCAACATATATAAGAGCAAGCATATATAAAAGTTGATATATCAAAAACACTTAACCACAATAAAAAAGTGTTAAGAGAAGGTGATTTTGATACCTTTGCTTTCTTACCAAGTGATGAAGACATTGTATTTACGCTTTGGCTCTTGTCATCACTTGATGCTTTGCTCTTTGTATCTAAGCAACTTGGTTCTCCAATTGATTGACATTTGAGCTTTGAGAATCCAAGTGTTAAGGAGTGCTTTTGAATTTCTTCTTTTGGCACATCTCCTTTAACTTCTCCCCAATGCCACTTCTCTTTGAATTAAGTCCATTGAAGCTTTGTGGCATTCATCTAACTTATAATAACCTATAAGATCAAGGGAGGAGTAGCTTTTGGTACCCACTTTTGTTTGGGTCCATGGGGGGTTAGTTGAAATACGTTTAACTTTCCAAATAGTTTTTACCCCTTTTTCAATCTTCTTCTTAACATGGCATCTAGCATTAGTATGACCATGTTTTCCACAATATGTGCAACAAATGTGTGGCTTAGAAGAATTGTGAACATGCTCATGATATCTAATGTGCCTATGTGAGGTACTAGCATGCACAAAGTGATTCTTAGGCAACTTAGAAGAGCTAGCATGATCAATGTGATTAGCATTATAACCAAGACCATGTTTATCATTTGAAGCACGTTGCACACAAAGAATTTGATCAAGATTTTTCTTACCCTTTGTAAAGCTTTCAACAAGAATGGTAAGATCTTTAACTTTGTTCTCCAAAAGATCAAATTCAACAAGCTTGTTTTCAAGAGATGACAATTTATTACAAGCTTCTATGTATTGTAATGAAGATGTATTGCTAGTAGTAATGAGAATTTCATTTTCACATTTCAAGCAATTTACATCATCACACAACTTCTTATTTTCATCAATCAACTTAGCTCTTTCATCAAGCAAAGATTCAATTTTAAGCTTCATATCTTTGTTTTGCTTTGCACATTTAGTCAATTGATCATACATATCCATTAAAAGCTCATTAGGATCATCCTCATCATCATCATCATTATCATTATAAGAATTTGAAGGAGAGGGAGAAAGATGTACCTCATTACCAAAAGCCATGAAGCAAACATTTGCATTTTCATCTTCTTCTTCATCACCACTCCCTTCTTGATCCCAATGGCTTAGCATGCCCTTGAAATTCTTTGGTTTAAAGAATTTTTTCTTTTTGTATTCCTTGGGCTCTTTTTCTTTGGTGGCGGGGCATTCTCCTATGAGATGTTGATCACTTCCACATTCATAGCATTTCATCCCATGAGGATTTTGTTTTCTTCTATTTTGGAAATGTTTTCTTCCTTTCCTGAAAACATTTTCTTCATGCGTTTTACCACAAACTCCATGGCCTCATCATCAAATTTGATGTCTTCTTCATCACTTGAATCATTGGAATCATCAATATTAAGAATAGCCTTTAAAGCACCACTCACTTTTGCCCTTTCAAGATGCTCATTCTTTTTGTGTGTGAGCTCATAAGTGAGAAGAGAACCAATGAGCTCCTCCGTTGGATAAGTCTTCAAGTTCTTTGCTTCTTCAATCACAAGAGCTTTTCCTTCCCAACTTTTAGGAAGTGAGTTGAGAATCTTCCTATTCATTTCACCCATAGAATATTCCTTTCCATAGGATCTCAACCCATTGACAATATTTGTGAACCTAGTGTTCAACTCATTGATAGTTTCATTTGTCTTCATAGAGAAAAGCTCATATTCCCTCACAAGCATGTTGAGCTTTGATTCTTTGACTTGATTTGTCCCCTCATGGGTGACTTCTAAGATTCTCCACATCTTGTGAGCGGAATTGCTTCCACGTACCCGATTGTACTCTTCCGGATTAAGAGCACAACTAATGATGTTCATAGCTCGATAATTGAGAGTCATTTTCTTGGACTCATCTTGATTAAGCTCATTGTCCAATTTTGCAACTTGAACACCATCTACCTCTTTCATAGGAACATAAGGACCTTCTTCAAAAATCTTCCATAAGGAGTAGTCTATAGAGCACACATAGATTTTGAAACGGTCTTTCCAAGCATTGAAATTATTTCCATCAAAGAGAGGAGGTCTATTTGTGGAAGATCCCTCTTGGTAAGCTAAAGCGGAGCAACCGGCCATTAATCTTTTCTTCAAGCGATTAAGCTAAAGATGAAGACGAGGCTCTGATACCAATTGTACAACACAAGGGGGGGGGGGTGAATTGGGTTTTAACTAACTTGGGAACTTTTTCTTTTCTTTGCAAAGCTATTGTAAGTTTGAGTTAGAAGAATAAAAGCAATGCAAAGTAAAACCCAATAACAAGACAAAGGATTTAGAGTGGTTCGATTCACTTAGAATCTACGTCCACTACCTTGAGCCGCACCCAAGGATTTCAACAACTTCACTAAGAAGATCTTTTTACAAATGTGGCTAACTCACTAAGAGTTTTACAACACAACCACAATACAAAAGCTCACTAAGAACTTGCCCACACTAAGTAGGACTTTTACAACAATTACCCTATCACTAAGAAAGGGAATTAAGATGAATAAAGAACAAGATAATTCACTCTTCTAAGTGAAAGATGGATACCTTTGAAGTAAATCAATTTGAAGCTCTTTGAACATATGAAGTTCACTCTTTGTCTTGCTTTTTGAAAGAACACCTTTGAATGATTTAGATCATGAAGTGTTTTTGCTTTGAAGGTGTTTGGACTTGATAAGGAATCAATGTAAAATGTATTTTCAAGTCTTAGAATGTTTCTCTAGCTTTGGAGTATAAATACATTTCAAATTTGGCTGAAAAACGACTCTTTAACGGTAAAAAAACGGCTAGTTTCTCGCAGAGTTCGGTTGACCGCTGAGCAACTTCGATTGACCGAAGGCAACTTCGGATCCACTACACCCATGGTCGGTCGACCCGAACCAGGGGCCTTAGGTCGACCGAACCATCAATAGGTCGACCGAACCATTTTTGTTATGCTCTCGGTTTACGCTTCGGTTGACCGAACTTCCAAGCTAATTTTTCACACGTTTTAAAATCTTTTGAAGTATTTTAAAGTCTAAAAAGGTTTTCCTAAAAGGTAACAAGTAAGAACACTTGGAAAACTTTTCTAAAAGACTTATCTATGAAATCAAAGGCTTTTTGGATAAGAACACATGTAAAGATCATTTTGAAACTTAAGCCTTTTGAAAACGTGTTTGTGTGCATGCAAGACTAGAGTGTAGAGCTTATGTTCATACGAGCTTTGGTTAGAGCTTTCTAGGATAACGACTAATGAGAACAAAGCTAAACTAACCAAACCTAAGTCTTCAATCTTCAATCTTGATGAATGAGCCTTGTATAACTTTGAATCTTGATATCAATGGCTTGCTTGAAGTACTTAGAGCTTCCATAAAGAGTTCCGATATTCTATCACAAATATTAAGATCATTAGACATAACATTAAAAGTTTGTCCAATATCAAAAACTGAGTTTGTTCGCCCTTAGGGCTTACAATCTCCCCCTTTTTGATTATGACAAAATTTTATGTAATAAGATAGAATATGGACAAAATTAAGAACAAGGAAGCATGGCAAAAAGATCTTAAAACAAATAAGAGCAAAGACTAGTGCATTCAAGATAAACCAATGAAGACAAAAGCACTAGCATGATAACTTCTTTTTGCCAAATGCATCTAGGGACTCTTAGAAGAGCCCTATTTCCCAACCAACCTCCTTTCCTCCTTCCTTCCATAATAATATGTTTTGAGACAAAAGATATATAAAAAGCTCCCCCTCAAAACATGCCGGAAAGGATAAAAAAACATGATTAATACACAAAGATGAATACACATTTTAGCAAGATTAATACACATTTTTCTCCCCCTTTGGCATAATCAAAAAGACTTCAAACTCCTTAAAAGAAAAGTTAATACACCAATTTTCGGAAGAATGATCTTTTTGAATAAGCTTGGTTGATTTCAAAATCCAAAGAGTCCATAATGACACATAAATATAAAGATGGTTATATATGGCTCAAAAAGAATATCAACCTAAGCTTAAAAACAAAGGAGATAAGGAATATAACCTTTAAGCACAATCTCCCCGTTTATCAAACATACGATGTTAGCTATTTGAGATAAAACCAAGTTTGATATCAATTGACCAATTGTAAAACATGATACAAATTGTAAATATAGCCAATTGTAAAACAAGTTTGAAAATATTGCTAACAAAGTACTAATGGAAGTGATACCATGAATTCATAAGTTAAGCACATGTATCACAACCAAAAGAAATAGAGGAAGTGTAAGATAACAATTTGAGTACATTCCTCTAGCAAGTTAATGGTTAGCTAAATGAGTGTAGCAACTCTTAAAGTGATACTAACCAAAAACTATAATAAGATCAAAAAGAATATGAAAGTATTATACCAATTGAAAAAAAATATGATCCCATAGTTATTTAGGGAGAGTATATGTGCTACCAATTGAAGACATAAAAAATTATAACACATATAACTTCCAAAATAACTTACACAAGTTGGCTATAAGAGTTAAAAGATGAAAAGCAAGCCAACAAGTGATGTGATGATGTAAAATATGAACAATTGAGCATACATCACATATAGAGTTTACATCCTAAGTCAAGCATCTAGACGATCAACCACATAAGATTAATGCTATAGACTTGAATATAAACACACCAACACCCATATATGCACTAAAGATCAAGTAAAATCTAAACATAGCATATACAAACTCCCCCAAAGCAAAAGACACTAAATGATAGAGGGGAGGGGGTTTTAAAAGAATATCATCACAAAGATCAAATCATTAAGCTCTCTAATAACATGCTCAAGAACAATCAAAACATATGAAGAGCAAAACATGTTATTAAATCTCCAAGATGCCCATTTCAAGAACAATTGAACATTAAATGGAAAGTAAGATCAATAATAGTTCAAGGAAATGAAAAAGATTGAGTTTAGGAATATCTCATTGAATTTGATGAATGCTTTTGCAATTTGAGTTTCTTCAATGAGTTCTTTGAGCTTCTCAATCTTCTTTATCAAACTCATCTTTAGCTTTTGACTCTTTTCTTGGAGTCGTAGCTTACTTGTGCCATTCCTTGTAGTTCACATCTTCTTCTTGAAGATTAGAACTCATTGTTACCTACAAGGAATTCTTGAGAACAAATATGGTACCTTTTTTTTTTTTTTTAAAGGTCCTTCATGATTAGCTCAATTTCTCAAGTAACACAAATATGCATAAGGATTATGCAAATCAAAAACCAAAACAACTAGATGGATTCTTAATAGAATAAGACATGACAAAACAAGAATCAATCAAGTTGCATATGCTACATCTCATAGATACCTTAGCTAAACATAACATTGACAATAAAGAACATGTTAAAGGTTATCTATATAAATATACAATGAAGAAAGTGAGATGCAACATATATAAGAGCAAGCATATATAAAAGTTGATATATCAAAAACACTTAACCACAATAAAAAAGTGTTAAGAGAAGGTGATTTTGATACCTTTGCTTTCTTACCAAGTGATGAAGACATTGTATTTACGCTTTGGCTCTTGTCATCACTTGATGCTTTGCTCTTTGTATCTAAGCAACTTGGTTCTCCAATTGATTGACATTTGAGCTTTGAGAATCCAAGTGTTAAGGAGTGCTTTTGAATTTCTTCTTTTGGCACATCTCCTTTAACTTCTCCCCAATGCCACTTCTCTTTGAATTAAGTCCATTGAAGCTTTGTGGCATTCATCTAACTTATAATAACCTATAAGATCAAGGGAGGAGTAGCTTTTGGTACCCACTTTTGTTTGGGTCCATGGGGGTTAGTTGAAATACGTTTAACTTTCCAAATAGTTTTTACCCCTTTTTCAATCTTCTTCTTAACATGGCATCTAGCATTAGTATGACCATGTTTTCCACAATATGTGCAACAAATGTGTGGCTTAGAAGAATTGTGAACATGCTCATGATATCTAATGTGCCTATGTGAGGTACTAGCATGCACAAAGTGATTCTTAGGCAACTTAGAAGAGCTAGCATGATCAATGTGATTAGCATTATAACCAAGACCATGTTTATCATTTGAAGCACGTTGCACACAAAGAATTTGATCAAGATTTTTCTTACCCTTTGTAAAGCTTTCAACAAGAATGGTAAGATCTTTAACTTTGTTCTCCAAAAGATCAAATTCAACAAGCTTGTTTTCAAGAGATGACAATTTATTACAAGCTTCTATGTATTGTAATGAAGATGTATTGCTAGTAGTAATGAGAATTTCATTTTCACATTTCAAGCAATTTACATCATCACACAACTTCTTATTTTCATCAATCAACTTAGCTCTTTCATCAAGCAAAGATTCAATTTTAAGCTTCATATCTTTGTTTTGCTTTGCACATTTAGTCAATTGATCATACATATCCATTAAAAGCTCATTAGGATCATCCTCATCATCATCATCATTATCATTATAAGAATTTGAAGGAGAGGGAGAAAGATGTACCTCATTACCAAAAGCCATGAAGCAAACATTTGCATTTTCATCTTCTTCTTCATCACCACTCCCTTCTTGATCCCAATGGCTTAGCATGCCCTTGAAATTCTTTGGTTTAAAGAATTTTTTCTTTTTGTATTCCTTGGGCTCTTTTTCTTTGGTGGCGGGGCATTCTCCTATGAGATGTTGATCACTTCCACATTCATAGCATTTCATCCCATGAGGATTTTGTTTTCTTCTATTTTGGAAATGTTTTCTTCCTTTCCCTGAAAAACATTTTCTTCATGCGTTTTACCACAAACTCCATGGTCTCATCATCAAATTTGATGTCTTCTTCATCACTTGAATCATTGGAATCATCAATATTAAGAATAGCCTTTAAAGCACCACTCACTTTTGCCCTTTCAAGATGCTCATTCTTTTTTGTGTGTGAGCTCATAAGTGAGAAGAGAACCAATGAGCTCCTCCGTTGGATAAGTCTTCAAGTTCTTTGCTTCTTCAATCACAAGAGCTTTTCCTTCCCAACTTTTAGGAAGTGAGTTGAGAATCTTCCTATTCATTTCACCCATAGAATATTCCTTTCCATAGGATCTCAACCCATTGACAATATTTGTGAACCTAGTGTTCAACTCATTGATAGTTTCATTTGTCTTCATAGAGAAAAGCTCATATTCCCTCACAAGCATGTTGAGCTTTGATTCTTTGACTTGATTTGTCCCCTCATGGGTGACTTCTAAGATTCTCCACATCTTGTGAGCGGAATTGCTTCCACGTACCCGATTGTACTCTTCCGGATTAAGAGCACAACTAATGATGTTCATAGCTCGATAATTGAGAGTCATTTTCTTGGACTCATCTTGATTAAGCTCATTGTCCAATTTTGCAACTTGAACACCATCTACCTCTTTCATAGGAACATAAGGACCTTCTTCAAAAATCTTCCATAAGGAGTAGTCTATAGAGCACACATAGATTTTGAAACGGTCTTTCCAAGCATTGAAATTATTTCCATCAAAGAGAGGAGGTCTATTTGTGGAAGATCCCTCTTGGTAAGCTAAAGCGGAGCAACCGGCCATTAATCTTTTCTTCAAGCGATTAAGCTAAAGATGAAGACGAGGCTCTGATACCAATTGTAAAACACAAGAGGGGGGGGGGGTGAATTGGGTTTTAACTAACTTGGGAACTTTTTCGATTCTTTGCAAAGCTATTGTAAGTTTGAGCTAGAAGAATAAAAGCAATGCAAAGTAAAACCCAATAACAAGACAAAGGATTTAGAGTGGTTCGATTCACTTAGAATCTACGTCCACTACCTTAAGCCGCACCCAAGGATTTCAACAACTTCACTAAGAAGATATTTTTACAAATGTGGCTAACTCACTAAGAGTTTTACAACACAACCACAATACAAAAGCTCACTAAGAACTTGCCCACACTAAGTAGGACTTTTACAACAATTACCCTATCACTAAGAAAGGGAATTAAGATGAATAAAGAACAAGATAATTCACTCTTCTAAGTGAAAGATGGATACCTTTGAAGTAAATCAATTTGAAGCTCTTTGAACATATGAAGTTCACTCTTTGTCTTGCTTTTTGAAAGAACACCTTTGAATGATTTAGATCATGAAGTGTTTTTGCTTTGAAGGTGTTTGGACTTGATAAGGAATCAATGTAAAATGTATTTTCAAGTCTTAGAATGTTTCTCTAGCTTTGGAGTATAAATACATTTCAAATTTGGGCTGAAAAAGCGACTCTTTAACGGTAAAAAAACGGCTAGTTTCTCGCGAGTTCGGTTGACCGCCGAGCAACTTCGATTGACCGAAGGCAACTCGATCCACTACACCCATGGTCGGTCGACCGAACCGGGAGCCTTAGGTCGACCGAACCATCAATAGGTCGACCGAACCATTTTTGTTATGCTCTCAGTTTCTGCTCGGTTGACCGAACTTCCAAGCTAATTTTTCACACGTTTTAAAATCTTTTGAAGTATTTTAAAGTCTAAAAAGGTTTTCCTAAAAGGTAACAAGTAAGAACACTTGGAAAACTTTTCTAAAAGACTTATCTATGAAATCAAAGGCTTTTTGGATAAGAACACATGTAAAGATCATTTTGAAACTTAAGCCTTTTGAAAACGTGTTTGTGTGCATGCAAGACTAGAGTGTAGAGCTTATGTTCATACGAGCTTTGGTTAGAGCTTTCTAGGATAACGACTAATGAGAACAAAGCTAAACTAACCAAACCTAAGTCTTCAATCTTCAATCTTGATGAATGAGCCTTGTATAACTTTGAATCTTGATATCAATGGCTTGCTTGAAGTACTTAGAGCTTCCATAAAGAGTTCCGATATTCTATCACAAATATTAAGATCATTAGACATAACATTAAAAGTTTGTCCAATATCAAAAACTGAGTTTGTTCGCCCTTAGGGCTTACAGTTAGGATTTGATGGATCACACTACAAGAAAACAGGGAAACAGTGACGGCCGTTTCCGTCGGTAATCGGTCGCTAAACTGAGTTTAGCGACCGATTAACGACCGAATGACGTGGTCGTGTATTTTTCGTCGCTAAGCAAATTACTGACCGAATACCGACGGAATATATAGCGACCGAATACCTACCGAATCGTCATCATTGTTGACTTTTGACTTTGACTGGTTAACGACGGAAATTCTAGCTACCGAATAATCGGTCGGTAAATAACGACCGAATACCGACCGAATGGTCAACATTGTTGACTTTTGACTTTGACTATATAACGACTGAATACCGACGGAAAGTCTAGCGACCGAATAATCGGTCTCTATATACCGACGGAATAGCGACCGAATGGTCAATATTGTTGACTTTTGACTTTGACTGGTTAACGAACGAATACCGACGGTAAATTTAGCGACCGAATATTCGGTCGCTATTCCGTCGCTAAATTGTTTTTTATTTAAAAAAATAAATTTGAAATTAAATTAAATCCCTATTATAAAAAACAACAATACGCACAGAAATACAAACCAGAAACAGTATTAATAAGATCCCAAATAGCAAACATAATCAATAAACCCAAAAAACACAAGTTTACACTTCTCATTTACAATACAACACTCACAATCAAAGTGTGCACTTCTCATTACATTTCAACACTCACACACTTTGAATTATCAAAACTCACATATTATACAATTAGCATACATTTCACTAATACACCAAGAAACCAATAATACACCAAGAAAACTACATTGGATGTTAAAAAACTACATTTGAAAAACAAAGAAAATTATGAGAATTGGCAAAAAAATTGCAAGAAATTATAAGAATTGGCAAAAAAAATTGCAAGACATTATAGAAAACCCATATATTAAAATCCAAGCAGAAACCAGTACTACCTCCCCTCCATTTTTGTTTTAATATTCTCAAAATAGATGTATTTATTCCAATTGTTAAGAAAAAAAGCTAGAAAATGCAAGATTCTCACCTAAACCCTAAAAACCCAACTGAAATCAGAGGTGGTGGCGATACCTTGGAGGTGCCGGAGGTGGTGGCGATGTCTTGGAGGTGCTGGGAGGTGGTGGCGCTGGAAGGAGTGAGGGGATTTGGGGGGAAATCGCTGGAAGAGGTGGTGGTGAAGGTGGAGGTCGCGGTCAGGGCGTAATGAAGAATGAGGGAGAGGCTTCCTGCCTTAGATATATTTATAGAAACAAAACGCACAAAACGACGTCGTTTAGACATTTAATAATAGTGACCGAATAGCGACGGAATTGGCAAATTCGGTCGCTATTCGGTCGCCACTTAGCATGCTTAACACTTGTCCAATTTTTCAAATAAATGAGCCCGCGAAAAAGCAAATGATGTCGTTTAGGCATTTAGTAATAGCGACCGAATCGCGACGGAATTTTCCAATTCCGTCGCTATTCGGTCGCCACTTAGCATGCTTAACACTTGTCCAATTTTTCAAGTAAATGAGCCCGCGAAAAAGCAAACGATGCCGTTTAGGCATTTAATAATAGCGACCGAATAGCGACGGAATTTGCCAATTCCGTCGCTATTCGGTCGCCACTTAGCATGCTTAACACTTGTCCAATTTTTCAAATAAATGAGCCCGCGAAAAAGCAAACGATGCCGCTTTAGGCATTTAATAATAGCGACCGAATAGCGATGGAATTTGCCAATTCGGTCGCTATTCGGTCACCAATTAGCATGCTTAAACACTTGTCCAGTTTTCAAATAAATGAGCCCGCGAAATGGCAAAAAGACGTCGTTTAGGCATTTAATAATCGCGACCGAATAGCTACGGAATTAGGGTTAGGGTTAGGGTAGGGCGATCGAATAGCGACTCGACATAGCATATTCGGTCGCTATTATTCTCCCGATTCGCTTTTTTGTAAAATAGCGGGGTTTTTAAGGATATATAGAAACATTTTACCTAATAGTAACTAACATAGGCAAAATGTTTCTATATATCCTTAAAAACCCCGCTATTTTATAAAAAAAACGGAATCCGGGAAAATGATAGCGATCGAATAGCGACGGCCTTCGCAAATTCCGTCGCTATTCGGTCGCCCCTTAGCTTAATAGCGACCGAATAGCGACGGATTTAGTAAAAACTTATAAATCCGAAAACCGACATCGTTCTAAATGTGAGTATGAACTAATATGAATATTTTAGTAATTATTTGTTTATTAATAATCAATTAATAAAATTTTAACTCCATCACTTAATGATTCACATAAATGCACACACAAATGTATTAATTGAATTGTTCTGCTTTGAGTATATATCGGTATTTTATAAATCGGGACTGAAAACTCATTCGATGAGTAGCACAGATTCGTCGTTCCGCTGACCTAAGACTTTGTATATGTATTTTTCCTATTTTAGTTACTATTAGGTAAAATGTTTCTATATATCCTTAAAAACCGCGCTATTTTATAAAAAACGGAAATCGGGAAAATAATAGCGACGGAATTGGAAAATAATAGCGAAAATAAAATGACGTCGTTTATTCGGTCGCTATTCGGTCGTTATTCCATCGGTATATTTTCCGTCGGTAATCCGTTGTTAAAGTCCGTCGGTAGTCGGTCGTTAACGAAAATAAAATGACGTCGTTTTGTGTCCTTCATTTATTACTATACAAATAAACACCGTTATGTATTCTGTCGGTATTCAGTCGTTAACTTTCGTCGGTATTCAGTCGTTATATATTCCGTCGGTAAACGGTCGTCAATATCCGTCGGTATTCGGTCGTTAAGGGTGAACAAACCGACGACGTTTCAATTTGGTCAACGAGACCGATGTGGCCGACGGATGAGCGACGGAATAATGACCGATTTGTTTTCGGTTTCTATTCGGTCGGTATTCCGTCGTTAAATTTGTGACCGAAAATTTCGGTCGCTAAAGTCGGTCGCTATTTAACTGTTTTCTTGTAGTGTCAACAAAGCCCTCAGGTTCTGTCATATACACATCCTCGAGAAGGGTTCCATTAAGAAACGAAGTTTTAACATCCATTTTGCATATCTCATAGTCATAATATGCGTCTTTGATAAGTAAAATCCTAATAGACTTTATCATAACGACAGAAGAAATGGTTTCATCCTAGTCTGTACCATGAATTTGTCTATATCCTTTAACCACTAGTCGAGATTTAAAAGTGTGTACATTACCATTCATGTCGCTTTTCTTTTTTAAACACCACTTGTTATCAATGACCTTACACCATTCGGGTGGGTCAACCAAAGTCCACACTTGGTTATATTACATGGATTGCATCTCAGACTTACATAGGTTCTAGCCACTTGTCAGACTCATAACTATGAATTGCCTCTTTGTAGGAAGTGGATTCATCTTGATCAATCAATTTAATATGATGATCATTTGTTACGAGAAATCCATATCTCTTAGGCTGGTCATGTACCTGACTTGACCTCCTTGGGCCTTGTGTTAAAGATTGAAGCTCAGTATTAGCACGTGAGCTTGCTTGAAGTTCCAAAGCTGGTTAAGATGTTCTTTGGGGAGCTTGAATTTCCTCAAGATGGATCTTACTCCCACTATCCCTTTCGGAAATAAATTCCCTTTCAAGGAATAAACCATTTCGAGCAACAAACACTTTGTTCTCAGATGGAAGATAGAAGTAATATCCTTTAGTTTCTTTAGGATATCCCACAAACAATCACTTGTCAGATTTAGGGATGAGTTTATCAGATAATAAGCGTTTTACATACGCATCGCATCCCCAAATTTTGAAAAATGACAATCTAGTTCGTTTCCCAGTCCATATCTCATATGGAATTTTCTGAACTGCTTTAGAAGGAACTCTATTTAGTATGAATGCAGCAGTTTCTAGGGCGTAGCCCCAAAAGGAATTTGGAAGACTAGCTTGACTCATCATAGATCGGACCATATCTAGTAAGGTGCGATTTCTTCGTTCTGACACACCATTCCATTGTGGTGTGCCATGAGGAGTTAATTGTGAAACAATTCCACAACCTCTAAGATGTTCGTCAAACTCTTGGTTAAGGTATTCACCACCTCGATTTGATCGAAGTATTTTAATACTTTTACCAAGTTGATTTTGTTCTTCATTTTGGAATTTTTAAAATCTTCGAAAAAAATCTGATTTATGTTTCATTAGATAGACATAGCCATATCTACTGAAATCATTTGTGAATGTGATGAAGTACTGGAAACCTCCTCTAGCACTAGTATTTATTGGTCCACATAGATTTGTATGTATGAGGCCCAATAAACCAGAAGCTCACTTACTTTGTCTAGTAAAGGGAGCTTTAGTCATTTTTCCTAACAAACAGAATCACATATCTCATTAGACTCTAAGTCAAATGATGTCAAAATCCCATCTTGATGGAGTTTTGTTATGCGTTTCTCGTTGATGTGGCCCAAACGACAATGGCAAAAGTAGGTTTGGTTTAAGTCATTTGATTTAAACCTATTTGTATTAATGTTATAGATGGGCCTGCTAATGGATTCATCGAGGTTAAGAATATAGAGTTCATTGATGAAAGAGGCATCTCCATAGAAGATATCATCTTTATGAAGGGTACAAATTTTATTCTTAATATTTATTTCAAAACCATCAATATCCAAACAAGAAACTGAAATAATATTCCTACTCAAAGTGGGAACATAAAGACAATTATTCAGTTCAATAATAAGGACACTTGGCAAAACTAAAATAAATGTCCCTGTAGCTAGTGCAACAACTCTTGCTCCATTCGTTACTCGTAGGTCCACTTCTCCTTTTTCCATTGATCTACTCCTTTTGAACCCCTGCACATTTGCACAAATATTAGATCCACAACCGATATCTAATACCCATGAAGTAGGAGCAGACATGTTAATCTTAATAACATAAATACCTAGAGAGACAGTCAAACTGGCTTTCTCTCTTTTCTCTTTTTCTTCTCTTCCAAGTAGAGGTTGCACTTCCGTTTCCAATGACCTGGTTCATAGCAATGGAAGCAAACCCCTTCCTTTGGTGCCTTGACCTTGGGTTTGGGCTGTTTGTTTCCTTTGCCCTTCTTGGTCATGGGCTTTCCCTTTCCTTTGTTCTTATAGAAATTCCCTTTTTGAACCATTAAGACATCAAGTTTTTTCTTAATATTCAGTTCAGCTTGTTTGGGCATCCCGTGTATCTCATATATGGACTTCTCCATAGCATGCATGTTGAAGTTCATGACAAACTGGTCATACTCAGGTAGTAGTGAGCCCAAGTTTATATTTGTGGCCATGTCATGACCTACGGGAGCCCCAAGTTTCTCAAGTTGGTCAAGATAGCCCTTCATCTTAAAAACACGTGCCCTCACAGAGGTACCAGGGGACATCTTGCAATTGTTCAACGCCTTTGTGGTGAGGAACCTTTCTTGACGGACTTGCTTTTGGAACATTTCCTTGAGCTGGCCCATCATCTGGAAAGCCTCAACCTCTTCAAATTGTTTTTGAAGTTCATAGATCATTGTGGCTAACATGAGGCAAGTCACGTCATTAGAATCATCCACATGCTTCTTCCAAGAATCTTTCTCAGATCTAGGGGCATTGTTTGTAGGCTGTTCGGGAATATCATTATCGAGAACATATACCTTTTTTTATTGCTTAAGGACAATCATTAAGTTGCGAACCCAATCCAGGAATTTGACCCACTTAGTTTTTCTTTTTCAAGAACAGATCGCAATAAGTTATATGTGGTGTTTGTTGCCATTATCTACATAAAATATTTGCAAAGTCATTAATTAATTTTTGAGCAAAAACCTTTCCACAATTATTCAACACTTGATAAATAGTGGAGAAACCATTTTGCTGTAATTATAAGTAAGCTTTGGCTTATCACCCATAATTAAAGTAAAATCGAACCATGGGATTGACATCTATATGTCCTGGCTATTTCCCATGTTATTCCCTAGGCTCAAAACTATTTTGATAGCCTAGTTAAGTCGAACCATATATAAGCTTCTGGCAATCACTATTTTCCCATCCCCTTTTGCCTAGATAACCACTTATTTGTTGCTTTGGCAAGCAGACAATATGCTAATCCAAACTTCAGAAGTGCTTAGGAAATGGTAGGAATTTTAAGACTTAATTAAAACAATTTAATATGACTAACATGTTGTTAGACCCCTTTAGACAAGAATTAAGCATCACATGCATAATAAAGAATAAATAAATTTAAATGTGAGATAGCATGGCCTAATCCTATGAAGACTGCCACGAGCCTTGTGGGAGTCAAGGGTCAATCTAAGTGAATACCCATCATATGCATAGAGTCTTCGATCCAGCGTCTTCCAATCTTGTTACATAATTGTATGGGCATACCCAAGCTTCAAAATAAAGCAATAAAACTAATCTAATAAAGAAATTACAATTTTACAACATTGAAAAATGGCTTGCATACCGTATTATAAAATTATAACCCAATAAATGTAAAAACAAGAGGGGGTGTAGTAGGTCATGCTAAAACTCACATAAAGCATAATGAAATCAAATAACGAGTACAAATACGAACTCTTAAGGTTGCGCCCCCCGAACGGGGTCCAAGGGGGAGCGGTTGGACCCTGCCCCGGAAGGAAAATATGATTTTTCTTCTAAACATCGAATGAGTTTCTGCCCCAGTTTTACCCATCGTCACCTAACAGTTATAATCGAATTATCAACTGAGATAGTTTATGAGATATTAATCAGATTAACGACATGAAGCATACAATAGCAGTTTATGCATTATTAATCGAATTAATAACAGATCGCATACGGGAGAAGTTTATGCAATATTAATCAAATTAACAAAAGATCAATATATATAAGAATTACGGGAAAAAAATTTCTGTTTCACACATACACATATCAAATTGAGATTGATATGTGTTATGATTGTGACTAACATTATCGAATTCGAATAGTATGAACAAGGCTCTGATACCACTGGAGATATTCATAGGCAGAAAGTCATTCTAAACACCAATGAATCGTCCCCTAAAGGATCCGTTCATACTATGGGAATCGAAAAAGAACCAAAAAAGACTTACAATTTTTCGGATTGGATTATGGTTTCAGAAGCTGTGCTGTAAATACCAAAAGCTATCCCTTACGAAATTGCTCTCTACTGGTATCCACGCAACGATACGAGTAGCGAGTGCTAGCTCTGTATTTTTCCGAGTTCTGGAAACTTTTGAGAGAAGGGATCGCAGATTTTTTATTTCGGGTTTTAGCTTTTTGCGGCTCTATGAATAATCCCTAAGGTTTCGCCCAAAAGAAGATTATATAGGGCGTGAGAGTATGTTCCGAAAATCAATTCCCAAGTAATCCCAAACTCTTTTTGTAGTGGGAGTTTTATCGCAAAATAACTCCCACGTAATCCCAGCAAAAGCCAAAAACCGAAATTTCCCATACTTAATCTCTAATTTGAATAATAACGTCTTATTATTCTTAAAAAAATAAATGTCAGATAGAATGAACCTAGACACATTCTAGATTCATTGAATCTGGACATAAAGCTCGTTAACTCGTCTATGCGTGTGACCTTGTAGGTTCATGTCACAATGGTAATGAAAACATACTTAGTAGTAGTATGTGCTCATAAATCACAAGCGGTCCCTAGCATGACATTGTGACTACCCCGAGTGAATGAATGATCAGTGGAACGATTACCTAATCTCAATCCACTATTTAATCCCTTTGTCTCGCGATATCTAAATTAAGCATAAGGCATGGTAGTTATCACCCTTAAAAAGATTATTTATATTTTTCTCGATCTCTGTCGTATTAGTTACTCGATTAAAAGTAACGTTCGACTGAGTCAAAACGTAGCTCTATTTATTCTGGAAATGATGGAGATATAAGGTCTAAGGATCCCAAATAGTATTGAGAAAGTAATACTTATGACTAAAAGAACCATGAAGTATTACTTCTCTTTCAGACCATGTCTGATACAATATATCCCAATATGCATCGTAAACAACGACCATCAATCAAACATCGTACTAGTTTTATTTCTTGTATATAACATTACAAAAAACTAGAGACAATTAGAATAGTAATTATATAAGCTAATGAGTTTTACTATCAAGTCACATATTTGATATTCAAAAGAAAAATTAACTATTCAAATATAAAAAAGTACAACATATGCTTATGATCCTAGGATACTACTTACACATACCACTGGAGCTTGGTATCCACTTGGTGCCCTTGTGAGTCCCCCAATACTAACCAAATTGGCCCCCATCCTTACTCCTTGCTTGAAAGTGTTTGTAGGTCCCGGTGTGAGAGCAAACCTCTTTGCCAAAGAAGTGTTAACATTAGGACGTGAACCATGTCCTTGAGTCATCGTTGCAAAAGTTCTATATCTCGTTCTCTCCAATTATGACCTCTTAAATTCAGCTTCAATACTGAGACTCCTTTGGTAAGCCTCTTTGAAAGTGGTGGGAGGCTTACCTGAAAGTCTTCCTCTGATCCTTGACAACAGTCCCGTAAAAAAATATCTGTGTTCTTATCTCAGGGTCCTGAACAATTGTAGCAACATACTTCCCCAATGTATTGAAATGCCTAGCATATTCAGACACCGTTATTCCCTCAGTTTGTTTCAGTTAAAAGAATTGATTTTGTCTCTCCATTTTGAATGTTTGAGAAAATTATTGATCTAGGAATTCACTCCTAAATTGTACCCCAAGTGATGGGCTATCCCTTTGTTGATAGATAGGGGCAACACCCCTCTACCATTATGTCGCTCTACCTGTAAGCGATGCAGTGATCACATCAGCCTTTGCACCCTCAAGTACCCTTATAATCCTCAAGTTATGTTCAATTTCTTCCAACCACACCTCAGTCTGGATAGCACTCATGGTACCATCAAATGATACCATCATCATCTTCTTCAACCTCTCATAATAAGTTCCTGTATCTGATTCAACCCTCGGTTGTGTTTGTTATGTAGCACCTGAGTCAAAATATGCTGATTCTACATTAGCTGGTTCATTAGATTGAATACAGTCCCAAAATATGTGGTGTCCCAGGATTGACTGGTGGTGCTACAATTTTTTCCCAGTTTCATTACCCCAGCCTATTGCTGGCTTGATGAACCCCCTAAACTAACGAAGGTTTCCCTTAAGACCCCAGCGGTCCAAAGCAACGATTATAATGTTCATGTCGTCAATGTTGTCATGGTTTCAGTCCATCTTTCACCAAGAAAACCCGACACTATGTAGGGTAAGCAATAATTCACATAGAATACTTACCAAGTTGAATATTTAGCATAGCATATCATATATTGCATGATAAATATAATACATCAGCAATAACATCACATAACAGTTAACAATAGGGTATAAAGCAGTAAGTAAACAAGTACAACCTATGTTAGAGTCTCTACCCATCACACATCTCACATGTTGTCTACCAAGTCCATTATATATTCATTTCAGGTTTAATCCCTAAGGTTCAACCTAGCTCTGATACTACTTATGTCACACCCCGTGCCTGGGTGATGACCTGTTAGTACCTCATATGCCAATGAGACACAGAACCCAAAGAAGATATGATAGCGTCAATTATACTATTACTAAAAGGAGTCTAATTGTCTTACATAATATCAGAGTAAATGTATAAGTCCAACATAAAAGAAAAGTGTGAGTTATACTATATGTTTAAATCTAAAGTTCAAAGGAGAAACAACTAATAGTTCAACTATTACATAAGCTTAATAAGGGATCACTCATCATAGTCCCCATCCCAAGCTTTCACATACTCATCATCAAGTATCTCATCATCTGCAAATAAGAAAAGTAAATGCGGGAGCTATAAAGCCAATAAGCATCTGTTGGAGTTTACATTTGATATAGGTACCCAATTAGATTGGGCAGGCTCAACTGGATTGGGCGTTCAATAAGATTGGGCAGAACCGGACCCGGTTGGACAAGACCCGGTCGATCGAGAACATTTTCTGGTCAACCGAATCGGTTTGTCACTCCGATCGACCGAGAACCATTTCTACGGTCGACCAAACCAGTTGGACCAAGTCAAGCCAACAAAGGACTTGTGTGAGGGTGTGTGCATGTAAATGGATTACTAGGGAGAGAAAAGTGGGGATGTGGAGTTAGTGGGTGGTTCCACTAACACCACATGATGAATTGTTCATCACTCGCAATTTCATTCCATTCTCACTCAAGCCGAGAGAAACTAATAAATTCTCTGAATTTTCTGTCTCTCTACACACTTTCAAGAACACAAAAGAGAAAAAAAATTGTTTTTCTTGTCTCTACTTTTTCCTGGTTTTACTTTATCCATCCTATATCACCAAAGCTCTCAAATATCGCCTTCAACGTTTGACGCATTTGTGACTAGAATCAGAGGCTCGACGAACAAAGCACTAGGTACATTGTGTGGATACCGAAAGAGACGGGAGTTTGACACACTGCCGTTGGTAATTCAAAGTAGCAAATCCGGGCAGATTTTGGCTATTTCGGTTTACAGACAAAGGTAATATTCTTATTCACAATGTATTGATTCTCTCTCGTGAAAAGATCTTGTAAAGGAACGTAATCCCATTTTATTTCCGCAGCTATTCTTTGGGGATTTCGAATTTCTTCCTTAGAGTGGTAACAAAGCCTATCACGAGAACCCAACTACTTTGATTATGTGTTATCGTGATTTTAGTAGTCGGATAATGCATGCCAAATGATGTTTTACCTTTGTACGACCTCTCGGAAGTCGTTTAAGTGTTAAACGAATCCCGGAACGAATTGTTGATTCGTGTTTTTTGGCTACTGCCTCTATCGCAGTCGACCGAAGTATGGCCATGGTCTACCAGACAGGGGCAAGCAGTGTCATGTTATTTGAGCATGGTGCATAGTAATAGCCAAAGACCAAGTGATTTTATTATAACACGGCCTGCGTGTCGTGCCTTATCTATTTATTCTTGCTGTAATTTAAATCTCGAATGTAACTCGAGAATTCTTTCTGATTATGTAAAAGTATAGAATATGATTTTATATTTTACATATGTAACAAGTGATGAAGAAAGGAGTTCATCGAATGGAGGAATCACATGGAGGCGGAAGACAGTATATATGATTTATTATTTTTCACCTTAGACTGACTTAGGATTTTTCGTTGGTTCGAAAAATCCGAATAGGTGCTATTACTATTTCACTATTGATTTAATGTTTTGATGCATGTTGTACAGTTTTAATAACATTTGATGCATGTTTATTCAGACATATAATCTGATTATACACCGTTTGGTAAGATAATTAAATTCCTCAAATTTTAACATATTAAGTCGATGCCTTCCAAGATTGGCCCTCGTCAAGGCCTAGATAGATAGTAGCGTGAACTTGCGAGTGCAAATAAGCACTTGTATATTCGGGTAAGACACGAAGGATAAGTTAGTGATATCCTCCGGTACAATCTTGGGTCATACTTAACCGGATTACCTCAATAGTTGAGAATCTGGAGGCAAAAGGGTTGAGATGAGCATTTAAGTACTGACGGTAATTGTTACCTACTTAACCAACCAAGAGTCACATAATTGATGTGATGAGCAAATGTTGCTTACCTAAACAACCGTTCTTGAGTATAGTAGCCAAAGCTTCCTTGAGAATGGTGAAATAAGGATCTTTGCCTACTAGAAAGTTTTGAACTTTCCGAATGAATACTTGAGGGTTATTCATTAGAAGAAAATAGTGGGAGAATATTTAAATAAAGTCCTATTAATGATTTTAAAATATGACAACTAAAACTTTGCAAACTCTTCTCTATAGATATAATGGCAAATGCAATCGTTGCATCAAACTCTTTATCATTGCGATTCGTCTTGAGAAGGACAAACTCGAGGGAGGAAACTTCCTTGACTAGTACAGGAACTTGAGAATCGTTCTTATGCACGAGAAAAAGCTGTATGTTCTCGAAAATCCTATTCCTGAACAACAAGCCACTGGGCTTCGGCTATTGAAAGAAATTATTATCGTAAGCACTTAGATGACGCATTAGATGTGTCAAGTCTTATGTTGGTGACCATGATCTCTGAGCTTCAGAAGCAACACAAGGAAATGAGAGCTTTTGACAAGATTAATCATCTAAGACAACTCTTTCAGGGTCAAGCTAGCCAGGAGAGATTTGATGTGTCGAAGTCTATGTTTCAGTGCAAAATGGAAGAGGGAGCACCAGAAGGAACTCACGTTCTGAAGATGATAGGCTATATTGAGAGCCTCGAAAGGCTGGGATTTCCTCTTGGCTCGGAGTTATCCACTGACTTGATTTTGCAATCGTTGCCTGAATCATTCAGTCAAGTTGTAATTAACTAAAAAATTAACAAGATAGATAAACCCATCCGAGAATTGTAAAATCTGTTGAGGATTGCCGAGAAGGAAATAGACAAGTTCAAAGCCATTTACATGGTCAATAACAGAAATATAGTCTTTGGTAAGTCTAAAGGCAAGCCTTCTGGCAAACCTAAGGGAAAACCTAGGCGTTCTGGGAAAGCACTGAAAGCCAAGGGTGGTGTGGCTAAGGATGATACTTGTCACCATAGTGGTGAGCGAGGACATTGAAAAAATGAACTATAAGAGATATCTTGCAGGAAAAAGCTTGGAAATGGTGTAAATATTGCTTCTGCTCAGGTACTTATGTTATTGAGATCAATCTGTCTACTACTACTGCTTCATGGGTATTAGATACTGGATTTGGCCCTCACATTTGTATGAATGTGCAAGGAATACAAAGGAGTAGGGAGCTGGCAAAGTTGCGAGTTTGATGCAACATTTGCATTTGCCATTATTTCTGCAATAAGGATTTCAGAAAGTTTTAGTATCATATTTTAAAATCATCAACAGATCTTTAATTATTGATTCGCCCACTATTTTTGTCAAATGAGTAACCATCAAGTATTCATTCTGAAAGTTCAGAACATTCTAGTTGGCCAAAATCCATACATCACCAATCCCGAGTTAGCTTTGGCTAAACATCCAATTTGCCAGATCTCATAATCATAGTATGCAGCTATTTCTAGATCTCATAATCATTGTTCAGAGCTTTCTAGTTAAGGAAATCTGTTTTGACATCCACTTGGAAGATCTCATAATCATAGTATGCTACTATTGCTAGCAAGATCCGAATAGATTTGAACATATCTATATGGGAAAAAATTTCATCATAGTCAATACCATGAATTTGTTTAAAACCTTTAGCGACAAATCGCCACTTGTATGTTTGAATGTTTCCTTCCATGTCAGTTTTTAATTTAAAAACCCACTGGCACCCTATTGGGGTCACCCCCTCAGGTGGATCAACCAAGATCCATACTTGGTTAGTATACATAGAATTCATTTCCGACTTCATGGCTTAAAGCCATTTCTCATAATCTGGACTAGTAATTGCTTGTTTGTAAGTTGTAGGCTCATTGTGATCGATAAACATAACATCACCATGTTATGTTACAAGAAAACAAAAAAATTCTGGTCATCTACAAATTCAACTAGACCTACGTAATTCTTGTGTTTCTTGAACTAGCTACACAACAGCTTGTGAAGCTTGTTCATAATCCATCTAATCACTAGTGCATGGTTGAACTTCATTAAGCTCCACTTGGCTCCCACTAGTTTTCCCAGAAAGAAACTTTTCTCCAGAGAACTCCTTTTCGAGCAACAAACACTTTGTTCTTGCTAGGAATGTAGAAGTAGTATTCTTTAGTTTCCTTAGGATACCCAACAAATAAGTACTTGACCAACTTATGACTGAGCTTGTCCAAAGTTGGATGTTTTACAAACACCTCACAACCCGAAATATTAATGAAAGACATACTAGGACGTTTCTCAGTACATATCTCATATGGTGTCTTTTCAACAGATTTTGATGGAACTCTGTTTGGTGTTAAAGTTATTGCTTCTAAAGCATGTCCTCAAAAAGAGTTTGGAAGGATTCGATTTCTCCTTTCGGATACACCATTCTATTTTGGCGTAACCGATGGTGAAAGTTGTGAAACAATTCAACAATCCTTTGGATAATCACGAAATTCTTGACTTAGGTATTTCCCACCTCGATGGGTTTCTACTTCACACTTATACTCTTTGAACTTTTCAAAGGTTTCAGATTTGTGTTTCATAAGAAACACGTATCCAAAACGAATGTACGTCAGTAAAAGTAATAAAATATATATAACCACATCTCGCATGTATATTGAACGGAACACATACATCACTATGTATTAGTTCCAACAAATCCTTTGCTCGTTCTCCAGTTCTAGTAAAAGAAGAGGCAGGCATCTTACCCATTAAATAAGGTTCGTATGCATCATATGATTCAAAATGAAATGATTCCAGCAATCCATCTTTATGGAGTTTGGAAATGCGGTTCTCATTTATATGGCCTAAGCGACAATGCCGGAGGTATGTATGATTTGAATAATTATTCTTAATCCTTTTCGTATTTATGTTATAGACCAGTAAATCGAGGTCTAACAGATGTAAACCATTCACCAAAGTTTCACTACAATAAAAAATATTATTCAATTATAACGACATTCGTTGGGTTTGAATATTAATATTAAAACTGAGCTTGTCCAAACAAGATATTGAAATAATATTATTTGTTAAGAAGGTACATAGAGACAATTCTCTAAATCTAGGACAATCCAGATGTCAAATTAATACCATAGGTTCCTACAACTAAGGTAATAACTCTTGCTGTGTTACTAACACGTAGGTCCACTTCGCCATTTGTCAGCTCCCTACTCCTTTGCAGCAGCCCCTGCACATTCATACAAATGTGAGAACCATAGCCGATATCTAATACATAAGAGGAAGTAGTAGTAGACAAGTTTATTTCTATAACAAAAATACATGAGCCAAAAGCAACATTTGCCCCCTTTCCAAGCTTTTTCCCTGCAAGATAACTTTTACAGTGTCCTCGCTAAACACAATGGTGACAAGTATCATCCTCAGCCACAGCGCCCCTGGCTTTGAATGCTTTCTTGAATTGGCTAGGTTTGCCATAAGGCTTATCCTTGTGCTTACCAACAAACTTGCCTATGTTATTTACCATCATTATGGTTTTGGACTTTCTTATTTCCTTTTTAGCAGTACTTAAAATATTCAACAATTTAGGAAGGGCTTTGTTTATCTCATTCATGTTGTAGTTTAATACAACATTAATGTACAATTCAGGCAACGATTGCAGAATCAAGTCCGTGGATAGCTCCTGACCAAGAGGAGATCCCAGTTTGCCTAGGTTCTCAATATAACCTATCATTTTCAGAACGTGAGTTCCGACCCTCTGCCATCTTTCATTGAAACAGAGACTTTGACATGTCAAGTCTCTCCTAGCGAGCTTGACCCTGAAAGAGTTGCTTTAGATAATTAATCATGTCTAATGCAGCCATTTCTTTGTGTTGCTTCTGAAGCTCAGAGGTCATGGTTACCAACATTAAACTTGACTCATCTAATGCGCCATCTAAATTCTTACGATAAGCAGTTCTTTTAGCGGTTGTAGATCAAGTGGCTGGTTGATCAGGAATATGATCTTCGAGAACATATATCTTTTTCTCGTGTTTGAGAACGATTCTCAAATCCTTGTATCAGTCGAGGAAGTTTCCTCCCTCACATTTGTCATTGTCAAGGACATATCGCAACGAAAGCGAGTTTGATGCAACAATTGCATTTGCCATTATTTCTACAATAAGGATTTCACAAAGTTTTAGTATCATATTTTAAATTCATCAATAGGTCTTTAATTAATGATTCTCCCACTATTTTCTTCAAATGAATAACCTCAGGTATTCATTCGGAAAGTTCAGAACTTTCTAGTAGGCCAAGATCCATATATCACAAATCCCGAGTTAACTTGGCTAAACTGCTCCAGACATGGCTATTTAGGTAAGTAGCATTTGCTAATTACATCATTATGTAATTCTTGGTTAGTTGAGTAAATAACATTTATTCTCAGTACATCAAGATGCACATCTAAACTCTTTTTCCTCTAGATCCTCAATCTATTTATTCAGATAATCCGGTTAAGTATGACCCAAGATTTACACCAGCAAATATCACTAACTTATCATTCACGCCTCACCCAGATTGACAGGTGCATATTGCCTCGCAATTCAACATTACTGTCGATCTAGGCCTTGACGAGGGCCAAATCGAGAAAGGTACCGACTTAATATATTAAAATTTGAGAGATGTAATTTTAAATGATCTCACCAAACGTTTGTAAAAACTTTTTATACTTAATATATTAAAATTTGAGAGATGTAATTTTAAATGATCTCACCAAACGTTTGTAAAAACTTTTTATACGGCTTAAAACATGCATTAAAACTATAAAACATGCACCTCATGCATAAAAACTGTAAATAAAATGTGAATAGTAATATCCCCCTATGCGGATTTTCCAAGCCAATGGAAAATGCTAAATCTTTCTAAGGTAAAGAACAATAAATCTAATATATTGTCTTCAGCTTCCAAGTGATTTCCTCTGTCTAATTGACTCCATTATACTCTTTTAATTACATCAGAAATCATATACTATGTCTTACATAATAAAAAAAAAGAAATCTCGAGTTACATTCGAGAAATAAATTACAACCAGAATTTCAATAGAGAAGACACGACACACATGTCGTATTATAATAAAAAATCACTTGGTCAAGGGCTATTAATATGCACCATGCTCATATAACATGATAGTCATGCTAATAAAAATAAAAATATGCATTGTCTGCCCCCATCCGGTCGACCGAGGCCACACACTGTAAAAATAGGCTACCTCGGTCGACCGAGATGTTAGTAGTGCCATAGGACCATGAACATATGTTGTACGTTTTTATATTTTGAGAATGTTATTTTAATAGTTAATTTTGCTTTCGAACATCAAATATGCGATTTGATATATGGTAAAACTCTTTAGCTTATATAATTACTATTCTAATTGTCCCTAGTTTTATGTAATGTTATATACAAGAAATAAAATTAGTATGATGTTTGATTGATGATCATGTTTTACTGATCATGTGTAATGGATACAAATCATATCATAGACACATATTGCGATATATTGTATCAGACGTGATCCGAAAGAGAAGTAATACTTCATGGTTCTTTAGTCATAAGTATTACTTCCTCAATTCAATTTGGGATCCTTAGACCTTATGTCTCCATCGTTTCCAGCATTAATGGAGTTACGAACGTTGCTTTTAATCGAGTAATTAATAGGACTGATGATCGGATGTAGTATCCCAAACATTTTCCCGAAGGAACCCCAAAGTTGCATTTCTTTGGATTAAGCTTCATCCATATGCTCTTAACTATTAAACATTCATCTATCATGTCATTTGGCAAATTGTTAGCATCTTTCTTTTTTTACGATCAAGTAGTCAATGTAGATTTCCTGGTTTTTCCCATTTAATGGCTCAAATACAGCGTTCACCATCTGTTGGAAGTCAACCTCTGAAATTTTCAAGCCAAATGTCATCATTGTATAACAATATATTCCATCATCAGTGACAAATGCGATTTTGGACAAATCTTCAGGCAAGATTGGGCTTTGATGGCAGCTTTTATAGGTATCAAGGAAGCGTAACATTGAAAGACCATCGACATAGTCCACTAACTGCTCTTGAGAGATTACACGGAAGGACAAACCAACTAACGGTCTTTTACACACTCATGTAACCTTCCACCCTTGGGAACTCTTTCTCTAACCTAGTCTACTAAGTGAGCAGTTTTTACGAACACATCAACCCTACTTCCCAAACAAGCCTGGCCACTCAACCCATTACAAAGAAAGATAATCTCAAAACATGAGATTTTAAATTTAAGCTCAACAAAGAAAAATCCCTCTAAGGATTGAATAATACAATTAAAGCTCTAATTCATATTTGAGAATGAAAGAATATGTAGATGAAGCTCTTTCTCAAATAGAAATATTTTGATGAATTAATCTCATGAAAGTGTTTGATTTGCTTGTCTAAAACTTATAATCTAAGGGTCCTCTATTAGCTTGAGCAAGGAACAAATTTCTGCTTCAAAGGCTATTTAAAGGGTCCAAAAATAGCAAGCAAATCTCGGTTCTTCCAGTCGGTCGCCCGGAGTAGTTCCAAAGTTAAGTTCAAAGGCTTCTGTATATATCTCGGTTCTTCTAAGATATTTATGGCCGCTAGAGTTTTGGAACATTCAAAGTGATAAAGTGCAAAAGACACTTCGGTCGACCAGACAACACATGTCGGTCGATCGGACTTTATCAGGTCGCCCGAGGTCTAGGAGCCGGTCTACCGAACTTCAGTCCATAAAGGGTTTTTCCACTTGATCAACTTTCTAATGTTCTCAAACTCATACCTAAGTGTTTTTGAAATATATTTTAAACATTTTAAAGAACTTATGTGATAACTTGAACTTTTTGAAAATTAATAATAATGATCATAATTGAATTATATGCTAATTGTTTATTATGTGTTTAATTGATGAAGAATTGTTAGGGTGGCCTTTTAAAATTGAACCCAACTTAAGGGACTGAATTGTAGACTAGTTGGAAATTATGGACTAGATTAACACTTGTTAATAGTTGTGTCTCTTGGGGGTGGTTACTACAGGAAATTTCTGAAGTTAGAGGTTAGAGATGTTAGAGAGAAAAGACAGGAAAGAAAGAGGAGAGAAAAGAAATAAAGGTTTTCTGGAAAAACTGAGCGCTAGTGAGAGATTCCATAATTTAAGTAGCAACTGGGCACCAAAATTAGTAATTCTTGTTGCTAATCGAATCTAACACATAAGGCTACGCATGAGAAGAAACGGGGAGTGATTTTGAGTTCTCAGCGAACAGATTTCTATGTTCGAAGTCACTGCTGTGAGCAGAATTTCTGGTTGTGCAAATTGCTTGCTTGCTAACAGGTAAGACTCTTCACCCTTGTTTTTAATGTCCTAAAACTCATGAAATGTATACTTTATACTCTTGGATTAGTGTATTGTAAGTATTTTAAACTCATGATTTCATGCATAGGATGAAGCATTGATTGCCATATGTGTGTTGATCATTGTACTTGATTGTGCATGCTAATTGGTCATCATCATCCTTCATGTTCATTTTAGGCTTCTTGTTACTGCTTTGGAGTTTTAAATGCTATATTTTTTATAGAGTCGTCGCTGGTTGAGCTCTTGTTTAGAAATGACTCCATTGTAGAATTCTTTAAAATGTGCATATGTGAGGATTTGCCATTGAACCTGTGAGTTCTTGACATGAGTGAATGAGTGATGGTGATCGCCCATTCCTAACCCGGCGAGATGTTAGGGACTAAAAACGGTCTTTGTGGAGTCGCACAGTGGTGGGCAATGACACAATACGAAGGAGTCTTTAAAGTGCGAGCCCTTCGTTCGGGGAGAAGCTGAACCCGTGCTTTGCATTGAAAGCTTTCCCTTCTAGGCTAAAAAGTTGGGGGCCGTTGTAGTAATTTCTTTAGAGTTGTGTCTTTACAATTGAGCTCTTCCATGTAAATGTTGTGTCATAACATGAGTCGTATTCGAAGAATTCAATGTTGTGCATGTCCGTATGTTGGATGAGTGAATGCATGGAGCTTATGCCACATTTCCGATGTACTAATGTTGGATTTAACGAGTGCGGTTTATGTCTTACTTGTTTATATGTTTGGCATTCTCATTTATATGTTCTTATGCATCAAAGTTGGTAATTTTGGGGTTGGGAATCAGATTGGGCAGAAATGCACTTTTCCTTCACAAATTTGCACTGAAAAATTGACTGATTGGATATCGGGCGACCGGTTCAGTTGACCGGGGCATTGTTCTGTCGTCCGATCAAACTAGTGGGAGAAAACGGATGATGTGGAAGTCTATTTAGGTCGATTGGGTTAGTGAACCCCTCAACCGAAGTCCAAGTCGGTCGACCGGCTGGTGATACCGGTCTATCGAACTTTGGACAGTGTGTTTGTCTTGTTTTTCTCAGACCATTAGGTCGACCGGAGTAATGGTGTTTTGGCATTTTATGTTTTCTAATGTCTAGGTTCCTTCTAGTGATTTCCAAATGGTTATTGGTGAGGTTTGTGGTGTAACACTAGTCTAGTGAAGGGACTAAAACTTGCATGGTTTCAATTGGGGATTTGGGAACTGGGAAAAGTGTTTGAGTCTCATTTAGTGTTTCATCCCGAGGGTGTTTATGCTTACTGGGCTTTATAGCTAATGTTTTTCTTTTCTTACTTGCAGATGATGATGTACCTGATGACGGTGCATATGTGGAGACCTGGGATGGGGAGTATGATGTGTGACATCATAATCTGGCAACTCTGTAATAGACTAATATTTCTCTTGGACACTTGAACTTATTATTTAATAACTCAGTACTACACACTTTACTTTCTGTTGGATTGTAAACTCGTATAATGAATGTAGTATCTACGCTTCCGCTAATAATAATAGTAATGAACTCTGTTATTCTGCTTAGTTCTGTGCTTCATTGGAATATGAAGTGCTGTCAGGTCATCACTTGATTTTTGGGTGTGACAACTTAGGCATTAACCAACACTTAAAAGATGTTTTGCAAAACCTTTGGAAGATTAATCAAAGTATGAAATATGGTTTTGAAAACATGCAAGAGTATCAGCTTCATCATACTATAAACTAACATTCATCAAATAAGATTATTCACAAGGATATACCTATGAGCATTTTGACTAATTTTCTTCCTGGTCTTCAAGTCTTCAAGATGAGTTCCTCTTTGAGTTTGGACTTGAGACCTTTGATCAACTTCTTTTTGTGATGACGTCCTTTGTAGTCTTATCTGTAAAACACAAGAGGGGGGGTGAATTGGGTTTTAACTAATCTTGGCAACTTTTTCGATTCTTTGCAATACTATTGTAAGTTTGAACAAGATGAATAATAGCAATGCAAAACCCAATCAACAAGACAAAGGATTTAGAGTGGTTCGATTCACTAAGAATCTACATCCACTACCTTAAGCCGCACCCAAGGATTTCAAACAACTTCACTAAGAAGAATGTTTACAAATGTGGCTAACTCACTAAGAGTTTTACAACACAACCACACTACAAAGAAACTCACTAAGAGCTTGCCCACACTAAGTAGGACTTTACAAATTGCCCACCCAAAGTAGGACTTTTACAAGAATTACCCAATCACTTAGAAAGGGAATTGAATGTTTAAAGAACAAGGAAGATCACTCTTATAAGTGAGAATGTATACCTTTGAAGCACAATCAATTTAGCTCTTGAACATATGAAGCACACTCTTTGTCTTGCTTTTTGAAATAACACCTTTGAATGATTTATATCATGGAGATCTAGTGTTTTTGCTTTGAAAGTGTTTTGGCTTGATGAGAGATCAATGAATATTTGATATGCAAGCCTTAGAATGTTTCTCTAGCTTTGGAGTATTTATACATTTCAAATTTGGCTGAAAATCGAGTCTCCAACGGTCAAAAAACGGCTAGTAAAAACAGAGTTCGGTGGACCGAACAGAGCAGTTCGGATCCACTATGCCCAGGGTCGGTCGACCGAACCTCCCTATGGTCGACCGAAGCACATTTTCAACCTTCTCAGTTTCTCGACGGTTGATCCGAACTTGAGCTCGGTTGACCGAACTTCCAAGCTAATTTTTCACACGTTTTGAAATCTTTTGAAGTCTTTTAAAGTCTAAAAGGTTTTCTTTAATATGCAACAAGTAAGAACACTTGGAAAACTTTTCTAAAAGACTTATCTATGAAATCAAAGGCTTTTTGGATAAGAACACATGTAAAGATCATTTTGAAACTTAAGCCTTTTGAAAACGTGTTTATGAAAACATGCAAGACTAGAGTGTAGAGCTTATGTTCATAAGAGCAATGGTTAGAGCTTATAAGATAATGACTTATAACGACAAAGCTAATCTAACCAAACCTAAGTCTTCAATCTTCAATCTTGAAAGATAAGCCTTGAATAATACAACTTTGAACCTCGATCATGGCTTGATTGAAGTACTTAGAGCTTCCAATCTATGTTCCGATATTCTATCACAAAGATAAAAACATTAGACACAAACATCAAGTGTTTGTCCATTATCAAAAACCGAGTTCGATCGCCCTTAGGGCTAACAATCTCCCCCTTTTTGATTATGTCAAACTTTGATGTAATTAGATAGGATATGGACAATTTAAGTACAAGGAAGCATGATGAAGCATGGCAAAAAGATCATAGAACAAATGAGAGCAAAGACTAGTGTATTCAAGATAAAACCAAAGAGGATTAAAGCACTAGCATGATAACTTCTTTTTGCCAACTGCATCTAGGGACTCTTAGAAGAGCCCTATTTCCCAACCAACCTCCTTGCCTCCTTCCTTCCATAAAATAGCTTTCTTGTGTGTATTATACATACCTTAGTTTACACAAGAAGCTAACTTACCATTTTCATCAATGTCGATGTGAGTGCTAAAGATCCTATTACAAAGAACATGCTCACACAAACATTAGAACTTACAATGGTTTGTTATCATCAAAACAACATAAAATATGTCTTTAGGCTAACAATCTCCCCCTTTTTGATGATGACAAAACATTGATGCAAATGGGAATAATATGCAAAATAAAGATACCAAATGTATGCATGAGATAAGGATATTAAGGATCCAAGCAAGTAGATGTTTTCTCAAAAAAATCTACTCCCCCTATATTAAAGAATCCCTTATCTCTCCCATTTTGCAAGTTCTAAGCTTTCTCCTTTTGTAAATAACTTCTCTTGGTACATTTGCAACACTAAAAATTCTCCCTCTTTTTGTCAAAATCAAAAAGGGATATCAGAGCGCCAATAAGAAAAGCATTTTAACGAAGAGTAAAGATTAATTTTGGAGAAGCTTGATGAAATTTTAATAATCCTCCCCATATAAAGACAAACTTAAAAACCATGGAAACAACATGATGGTCTTGTAGATTGATAAAATAAGAACCAAATGATCAATCCTAAAGACCAAAAATAATTATGAAGAAGGATTACTTATGAATAAGCTTGGTTGATTTCTAAAAAACAAGGAGTCCATAATAACCCATAAATCCATAAGATGGTCATGTATGGCTCAAGAAGAATATCAACCTAAGCTAAAAACAAAGGAGATAGGGAATAAACCTTAAAGAACAATCTCCCCGTTTATCAAACATACGATGTTAGCTATTTGAGATAAAACCAAGTTTGATACAAATTGACTATTTGTAAAACATGATACCAATTGTAAATATAGCCATTTGTAAAACACGTTTGAAATTATAGCTAACAAAGTACAAGTGGAAGTGATACCATGAATACATAAGATAGGCACATGTATCACAACCAAAAGAAGTAGAGGAAGTGTAAGAAAAACACTTTTAAGTACTTTCCTCTAACAAGTTAATGGTTAGCTAAATGAGTGTAACAACTCTTAAAGAATACTAACCAAAAGCCATGATGAGATCACAAAGAATAAGAGAATGAAGAATATGATCTCAATGTTATTAAGGAAGAGTATATGTGATACCAATTGAAGACATAAACATCTATAACACATATAACTTCCAAAATAACTTACACAAGTTGGCTAAGAGATAAAAGATGAAAGGCAAGCCATCAAGTGATGTGATGATGTAAAATAAGACAATTGAATATACATCACATATATTCAGAGGGAGGTATGAGTTAAAAACATTTGAGAAACTCCCTCTTAGGTTGTGCCACTTCTAAACAATCAAATAGACACAACCCATGGCATAATCAATGCCACAATCACAGTTTACATCCTAAGTCAAGCATCTAGACGATCAACCACATAAGATTAATGCTAAAGACTTGAATATAAACATAAACCCCTATATGCAATAAAGATCAAGTGAAAACTAAGCATAGCATATACAAACTCCCCCAAATCATAAAACACTACATAATAGAGGGAGGGGGGTATAAGTTGAACACAAAACAATGATCACCTACAAGGGATGAGTTAAGCCTTGTACCTCAATGCTCTTTGAGCTTGGACTTCTTACCATTTTGGTTGATCTTCTTTATCAACAAGTCCATAGAGGCCTTTGTGTGATCTTTTCATTTGAAACTCATAGAGAGGTTGACATGTGATTGCTCCATTTTCTTTGTTGTTCATCCTTGATTGATGAGATGAAAGCAATCTCCTCTTCTATTCATGACACTTGTAGAGTCATCATTGATAGGTGACTTTTCTTTTGATGAACCCTCTACAATCTTGTGATCCTTGGCATTTGACTCTTTTCTTGGAGTCTTAGCTCACTTGTGCCATTCCTTGTAGTTCATATCTTCTTTTTGAAGTTTAGAACCCTTTGTTACCTACAAGGAATTCTTGAGAGCAAATATGGTACCTTTTTCAAGGTCCTTCATGATTAGCTCAAAATCTCAAGTAGCACAAATATACACAAGGATCATGCACATCAAAAACCAAAACAACTAGATGGATTCTTAAGTGAATAAGACATGATAAAACAAGAATCAATCAAGTTGCATATGCCACATCTCATAGATACCTTAGCTAAACTAAACATGGACAATAAAGTACATGCTAAAGGTTATCTATATAAATATAAACTTCAAGAGTGTGAGATGCAACATATATAAGAGCAAGCATATATAAATATCAAAAACACTTAAACACATTAATTAAAGTGTTAAGAGAAGGTGATTTTGATACCATTGCTTTCTTACCAAGTGATGAAGACATTGTATTGACACTTTGGCTCTTGTCATCACTTGATGCTTTGCTCTTGGTATCTAAGCAACTTGGTTCTCCAATTGATTAACATTTGAGCTTTGAGAATCCAAGTGTTAAGGAGTGCTTTTGAATTTCTTCCTTTGGCACATCTCCTTTAACTTCTCCCCAATGCCACTTCTCTTTGAATCAAGTCCATTGAAGCTTTGTGGCATTCATCTAACTTATAAGAACCTATAAGATCAAGGGAGGAGTAGCTTTTGGTACCCACTTTTGTTTGGGTCCTTGGGGGTTAGTTGAAATACGTTTAACTTTCCAAATAGTTTTAACCCCTTTTTTCAATCTTCTTCTTAACATGGCATCTAGCATTAGTATGACCATGTTTTCCACAATATGTGCAACAAATGTGTGGCTTAGAAGAATTGTGAACATGCTCATGATATCTAATATGCCTATGAGAAGTACTAGCATGCACAATGTGATTCTTAGGCAACTTAGAAGAGCTAGCATGATCAATGTGATTAGCATTATAACCAAGACCATGTTTATCATGTGAAGCACGTTGCAAACCAAGAATTTGATCAAGATTTTTCTTACCCTTAGTAAAGTTTTCAACAAGAAGGGTAAGATCTTTAACTTTGTTCTCCAAAAGATCAAATTCAACAAGTTTGAGTTCAAGAGATGTCAATTGATCATATGCTTCTAAATACTTTAATGAAGAAGAGTTGCATGTAGCAATAAGTTTTTCATTTTCGATTTTCATGCAATCAACCTCATCACAAAGCTTTTTGTTATCAACAAGCAAAGATTCAATTTTAAGCTTCATAGCTTTGTTTTGCTTTGCACAATTTTTCAATTGATCATACATATCAATTAAAAGCTCATTTGGATCATCCTCATCATCATCATCATTATCATTATAAGAATTTGAAATAGATGGAGAAGGATGTACCTCATTATCAAATGCCATAAGACTTGTGTTATCATTTTCTTCTTGATCATCATCACTTTCATCTTCATCCCAATGGCTTAATAAGCACTTTGCATTTTTGAGATTGAAGAACAAGTTCTCTCCTTCTTCGTTATTGATGATGGACTCAATATTACTACCCTTTGTAGAACAATTTTTCTTTATCTTCATTTCAAAGGCTAGTAGTGAGCCAAGAAGTTCCTCCGTTGAATAGGTCTTTAAATTCTTGGACTCTTCAATGGCAAGGGCTTTATTTTCCCAACTTTTAGGAAGAGAATTGAGAATCTTCCTATTCATTTCACCCTTGGTGTACTCTTTGCCATAAGACTTCAAACCATTTATCACATTTGTGAATCTTGTGCTCATCTCATTTATTGACTCATTTGGCTTCATGGAGAAGAGCTCATATTCTCTTACAAGCAAATTTAACCTTGACTCCTTGATTTGATTTGTGCCTTCATGAGTAACCTCAAGCATTTTCCACATGGAGTGTGCGGATTTTCTTCCAAGCACACGGTTGTACTCATCTTGACTTAAGGCACAACTAAGGATGTTCATTGCCTTGTAGTTTTGAGTCATCTTCTTGGACTCAAGCTCATTTAACTCCTTGTCCGGCTTTGGCACTTGAACACCATCCACCATTTTCATAGGCACATATGGACCATTTTCAAATATATGCCATAAAGAATAATCTATTGAGCACACATATATCTTGAAACGTTCTTTCCAAGCTTCATAATTATTACCATCAAAAAGTGGTGGCCTAATGGTGGAAGACCCCTCTAAATACGCCAATGCGGAATTACCGGCCATAATCTTTACTTCAAGCGGTTATGCTAAAAATGAAGACGAGGCTCTGATACCAATTGTAAAACACAAGATGGGGGGGGGGGTGAATTGGGTTTTAACTAATCTTGGCAACTTTTTCGATTCTTTGCAATACTATTGTAAGTTTGAACAAGATGAATAATAGCAATGCAAAACCCAATCAACAAGACAAAGGATTTAGAGTGGTTCGATTCACTAAGAATCTACATCCACTACCTTAAGCCGCACCCAAGGATTTCAAACAACTTCACTAAGAAGAATGTTTACAAATGTGGCTAACTCACTAAGAGTTTTACAACACAACCACACTACAAAGAAACTCACTAAGAGCTTGCCCACACTAAGTAGGACTTTACAAATTGCCCACCCAAAGTAGGACTTTTACAAGAATTACCCAATCACTTAGAAAGGGAATTGAATGTTTAAAGAACAAGGAAGATCACTCTTATAAGTGAGAATGTATACCTTTGAAGCACAATCAATTTAGCTCTTGAACATATGAAGCACACTCTTTGTCTTGCTTTTTGAAATAACACCTTTGAATGATTTATATCATGGAGATCTAGTGTTTTTGCTTTGAAAGTGTTTTGGCTTGATGAGAGATCAATGAATATTTGATATGCAAGCCTTAGAATGTTTCTCTAGCTTTGGAGTATTTATACATTTCAAATTTGGCTGAAAATCGAGTCTCCAACGGTCAAAAAACGGCTAGTAAAAACAGAGTTCGGTGACCGAACAGAGCAGTTCGGATCCACTATGCCCAGGGTCGGTCGACCGAACCTCCCTATGGTCGACCGAAGCACATTTTCAACCGTCTCAGTTTCTCGACGGTTGATCCGAACTTGAGCTCGGTTGACCGAACTTCCAAGCTAATTTTTCACACGTTTTGAAATCTTTTGAAGTCTTTTAAAGTCTAAAAGGTTTTCTTTAATATGCAACAAGTAAGAACACTTGGAAAACTTTTCTAAAAGACTTATCTATGAAATCAAAGGCTTTTTGGATAAGAACACATGTAAAGATCATTTTGAAACTTAAGCCTTTTGAAAACGTGTTTATGAAAACATGCAAGACTAGAGTGTAGAGCTTATGTTCATAAGAGCAATGGTTAGAGCTTATAAGATAATGACTTATAACGACAAAGCTAATCTAACCAAACCTAAGTCTTCAATCTTCAATCTTGAAAGATAAGCCTTGAATAATACAACTTTGAACCTCGATCATGGCTTGATTGAAGTACTTAGAGCTTCCAATCTATGTTCCGATATTCTATCACAAAGATAAAAACATTAGACACAAACATCAAGTGTTTGTCCATTATCAAAAACCGAGTTCGATCGCCCTTAGGGCTAACATTATCCAATTGTGGTATCTTGGACTTCAACACTTGTTGAACTTCCTTCGATTTTGCAATATCTTCCATTAGCATTGTGGATGACCTTTTGGCTTGTGCTATGGAGACTGGAAAAATGAAGACTCTTCTTGTTTGTAGAATGGCCTTTGAAATCTACAAGAAGATCTTCCTTTGATTTTGCAATATCTTTCAATGGCATTGTGAATGACCTTTCAACTTGTGTCATTGAATACTTGCAAAATGTAGCTTATTCTTGTTGTAGAATGATCTTTGATGTCCATAAGAAGCTATCTTTGAATGCATGTATGAGTTCATAATAACATATCATTGAAACACAAGCTCACACAAACACTAGAACTTCTCAATGTCTTGTTATCATGAAAACAAGATTGATCATATTAGCCTTTAGGGCTTACATAAAGAAGAGTTGTTGTAGTTGTTTAAGGAAGTTTATGATTTTGTTTGCTATTGACGCAAACCATCTAAGCTAGGGCCCTTTAAGGGATCTCGAAAAGATTTAGCAAAGTATAGCATCATGTTGTTGATTTACATACACGTTAGCCTGGTATGAGTCCAAATTGTCTTGGCGATCTATGATTCAATCATATGTTTCAATTTTCACATTATTTTATTTATCTTGACCTAGAACCGTGTAGAGGTGTTCGGCCACCGGGTCATGAAGTGTAAAATTTCATGGCCTAGTGATTCAGTGGAAAACGGGCTTGCTTGCCGATATACTTTTCAACCAAAATCGTTGTAGATCAGCTTGTTGGGGTTGATTTGTGTCCTGGCCCAGAGGCGCAATGTTTATGGTGCAAAATCTTGCATGAGATTTTAATGTTCGTCTTCTTCGCCTAGGAAACGAAGAGTCTCCTTGGGTTTTCATCTTTCCTAGAAACGAAAAGTTTTGGCGAGATGTTGGGTACCCATGAGACGAAGAGTCTCCTTAGGAAATTGTGTTCCTGGGAAACGAAAAATCTCGCCAAGGATTTTTCTTCTTGGAAACGAAGAGTATTGGCGGGACTTTGTGTGCCTGGCAAACAAAGAGTCTCACAAGGCTTTGATCAGCTGTTTTGATAATGCATGGGTCAACGTTTGAAGCGTTGACTGTATTTAGCGTAAGGTCGATGGATATATGGTGATACCATTTGGAATCAAGTTACTCGTACCCAAGGTATCTACAACTATTGATTTGGGCGGGATTGTGGGTTGTAGCGGAGTAATTTCCTCTGTATGTTCTAGGATTTTCGCAGTTATCATCCATTTGGAATAGAGTTTGTGGAACTTTTGGATTTGTAGTATTCATGCACAACCACGGTGGGGCTCCAAATTGTAAGCCCTAAGGGCGAACGAACTCTGTTTTTGATATTGGACAAACATTTGATGTTGTGTCTAATGATCTTAATCTTTGTGATAGAATATTGGAAATCTTGTAGGAAGCTCTAAGTACTTCAATCAAGCCATTGAAAGCCATTGATATCAAGATTCAAAGATATACAAGGCTCATCCATCAAGATTGAAGATTGAAGACTTAGGTTTGGTTAGTTTAGCTTTGTTGTCATTAGTCGCAATCTTAGAAAGCTCTAACCAAAGCTCTCATGAACATATGCTCTACATTCAACTCTTGCTTGCATACATGATTTCATAAACACGTTTTCAAAAGGCAAAAGTTTCAAATGTGTTCTTATCCAAAAAGCCTTTGATTTCATAGATAAGTCTTTTAGAAAAGTTTTCCAAGTGTTCTTACTTGTTACCTTTTAGGAAAACCTTTTTAGACTTCAAAAGATTTCAAAACGTGTGAAAAATCAACACTCTCAGGCTCAGAAAAGGTTCGGTCGACCGAGCTCTAGATCGGATCAACCGAAGAGAAACTGAGAGATTTGTTGATGAGGTTCGGTCGACCTTAGGCATGGTCGGTCGACCGAAGTGGCTTGGACGGTCGACCGAGGTTGGCTCCGGCTCAACCGAGGTGACCTTCGGTCATCCGAGGTCTGTGAACGGTCAACCGAACTCTGCTTTTACTAGCCGTTATTTGACCGTTGGAGACTCGATTTTCAGCCATATTTTGATATGTATATATACTCTAAAGCTGAAAATCATTCTAAGACTTTGAAAAACACTAAACATTGATATCTTATCAAGTCTAAACACTTTCAAAGTAAAATACTCTTCTTCTCTATGATCTAAATCATTCAAGAGTATTCTTTCAAAAGCAAGACAAAGAGTGGACTTCATATGTTCAAGAGCTAAAGTTGTTTGTGCTTCAAAGGTATTATATCTTTCACTTAGAAGAGTGAACAACCTTGTACTTAACCTTTCTTAATTCCCTTTCTTAGTGATAGGGTTATTATTGTAAGTCCTACTTGGTGTGGGCATCCTTTGGTTGTAAAGTCCTACTTTGTGTGGGCAATTGTAAAAGTCCTACTTTGTGTGGGCATCTTCTTAGTGAAGTGTTTTAAATCCTTGGGTGCGGCTCAAGGTAGTGGAGGTAGATTCTAAGTGAATCGAACCACTATAAATCCTTTGTCTTGTTGATTGGGTTTTGCTTTAGCCTTTGTTCATCTTGCTTATACTTTCACTTGCATTGCAAAGATTAGAAAAAGTTGCCAAGATTAGTTAAAACCCAATTCACCCCCCCTCTTGTGTTTTACACAAATGATGTGTTCCTTCTAGAGTGTAGCTAAGTTCTGGGGAAAGTAGCAAGTGATAGAAGGATCTTGAGCCAAAGCTAAAGTGTTAGCCAAGCTACATGTTCGTAAGAGTGCTAGACGAGCTAAAGAGAGAGGGAATGACTCGGATAGGGAGCTGAGATTCTTTATCCAACCCGTGTTCCTAATCAACTTCTAAGATAGGAAACATTATAGAGGGCATGGGAAGATCTCAACCCGCTCCGTTTCTAAAGTTAGTTCAAATACTAATAGTATAAAGAAATTAGCGTGATTTCGAAAGCTAAAAATGATATGGGGTAAATGAAGTGGGAAAGTATATATTTATAGGGGGTCATGCCCAAGGGATTCGAGTCATACCTTGATCGAACTAAAGTTGGGTAGCCCAAGCTTTTATTGCAGAATTGCCACTGCATTTTATGGGCTGTCCATTGAGCTCAGTATGGTCGAATAGTCTGTACGCGCTTCATCCGTATATTCGAGTAGATTTGTACTTGTTGGGCCGCACGAAGAGCTATCCCCAGGGTCTGGCCTTTGTCCGAGCCTATAGCTTACACATGCATTTTTTTGGACATAGGCCAGATGCTTCTTTGTTAGGCCCATATCCTTCACCCCAGATCACTCTCTTTGGTAAGATCACATCATAAGACCTTCGAGATACTTAGCGAGAATTTACAACAAGCTTGGTATCTTTGGATAAGCCCTTAAGTGTTACGTAAGAAGTGATTGAAAGTGCATTAATTATTATGCCTTGATTGGTATCTTTGGATAAGCCCTTCAGTGTTACGTAAGAAGTGATTGCAAGTGCATTAATTATTATGCCTTGATTGGTATCTTTGGATAAGCCCTTCAGTGTTATGTAAGAAGTGATTGCAAGTGCATTAATTATTATGCCTTGATTGGTTTAATGTGGTGGTAGATGAGGAGCAGTTATTTCCTTGTCTTCTTATTATAAATAGGATGGCCCCCAACCTAATTTTTTACGTCTCCTTTAGAATTTAATATCTTTTCTTTCGCTTTCTTTTTTATTTCTGACGACGGCTTCTGGATTTCCCGAGATCAGTTATTTGGATTTTTATTTTCTCGAAATTGTCTGCTCAGGCGCTATCTAGGTTGGGCCTGTTATTCTAACGATCTCTTATTTTCTTTTGTCTCCGAGGTAACTAGAGTAGGCTCAGGCGATTATTCTCGTGCTTTGTCTCTTCCGAGATACTGTTGGGGCCGTCTTTCCTCGGGAATCGAATGGAAAGTCTTTACTTTTCGTTTGAATTTTGTACTTAGCTCATGTGCATATTTGATTTCCTTTACTCATCTCTTTATTTTGCTTTCTGTATGTTGCTCCGAGTGTTTAGCATTATGTCTTCTCACCATGCACAGTATACCGATCTTGATGAAGGTAATATCACCGAGCCTTTCGTAGTTTATTAGCAAATTGTGTGCTCAGAAGTTTTTGTAACAATGGGTGGGCTAACTGATAAGTTTTCGTATACCGTTGCCAAACTATATACTTGTAGCTTCAGACAAAACCCTAGGAAGCTTAGGGTTATAACTTTAATTTTCCTTAGGACGGAATTGGAGTCAAGCAAAGCTAGAGGCTTAGCGCAAAGAGTATCGATTCCAAGATTTACAAATTTGTTGTTCCCGTCGATTTTGACCAGGCTTGCTCCATTCCCCCGGGATATTGCTCGGTCTTCTCTCTCTATCTCTTTACCTTTATCCCTCTCTCTCTCTATTGGCACAGAGTGAATGATACTTGATAAAGCTAAGAACAGCAGTTGGGGAGAACCCAAAGTAATAAAATTGTTAAATAGTGGTGAGAAATAGAGGGCACTTCAATTGTGGCTGGAAGCTTGGAGTTGATGCAATGGATGAAGAATAGAGAAGGTGTTTATTTTTTGAAAATTAAGAGAACATGCGATGAAATAAAAGGCGAGGAGATGGATAACCAAGAAGAAAATGAAGAAAGGGACAGTGAGATATGTTGAAGGTGTTGGAGTAGCTCAAGAATGGTGCCGAATAGGCAACAATCTGCTGAAGGGAGCATAGAGGAAACTGGGAATTAAAGTGAAGAATCGAAGATTTGGACTGATCATAGTTGGGCTGAAATACATGCAAGATGGCTATTCAAATAGTTGAGTAATGTTTGGACTGGATGACTGGACCAAGCAGTAGTTTTAGACTGAAATAAACTAGGCTTATTAATATGTTCTATTATATAGGCTTGGGCCAATTTGTAATTAGTTGGCTTAGCAGCCTTTTACATTGCATTGCATAACACTTAATAATTTCCCTAGGCAGTTACTATTTTTAGCCATCCTCGAAGTGTATATATAGCTAGGATATCTCATTGATAAATAACAGAGAAAATATCTGAGCAGTTATTCATTTCTTCTTCCTCTCTTCTTTGCTTCTTAACATGGTATTAGAGCACCAAAGCTCTGCAATATGAATTGATTGTTCATCGAAGCAGTTGATTGAGGATTCCTATGGAATTCTTTGCTTTATGAACTTTTTCCATTTTGATTCAGTTTTCCATAAATATTTCTGCCATTACTGTGATTTCCTTTGTTCTTCTATTGGCGAATGTTGAAGTTACAACAGTGCATCCTTTCACAGTACATCCTTGTTAGAATTCCTCATTCATTCTCAATAAGATTGTACTAAATAGTTCCAATTATCAACATGGAGGCGTGAAATGCGTAGAGACATAGTTACTAGGAACAAGCTATGCTTCATCGAAAATGTTCCAGGTTTTCAACCACCTGCAAAGACCAATCAGATGCATAGACATTGGGAACAAGCAGATCAACTTGTCATGACATAGATTCTGAAAACACTGGCTGACACTATAAGGATGAGTGTTAGTTCTTGTTCAACAGCTTCTGACGTATGCAAAAACCTAGAAATGAGGTACACCAAAGGTAATGCTTATACTCTTTCGATACTCTAGAAGAATTTTTTGGTTTAAAGCAAGGTATTAAGATTGTAGATGCATTTTATACTAATCTTAAGGTTGTTTGGGATGAACTTTGTGCTTTGAAAGGATTGCCTACTTGTACTTGTGGTGGTTTGACTGCTGTGAAGGAACAGTATAATAAGGAGTATGTTTTTAGGTCTTTAAAAGGATTAAATGCGAATTTTGCTCAGGTTAGGTCTAGTATGTTAATGACTAAACCATGACTTGACATTGAAGAAGTGTTTGCTATGGCAGAAGAGCATGAGACTCAATTTACCCATGTATCACAACACAATGTAGATGCACAAGCATTGTGTAATCATAGCAGCACCGTAGACACATATTCATTTGAGGAAGGATCTTTTAATAAAATGAATAATGTGTCTGTTAATGCTATGAATGTTGGATATAGGAGGACAGGTTTTAGCAATAAGAAACAAGTATTTGTTTGTACTTATTGTGGTAAAGTAGGTCACTCAGTTGAGATGTGTTATAAAAAACATGGATATCCACAAGGGAATAACACCTTTGGTACGGGAAGTGGTTCAAACACTTGGAAACCTAATGCTGATACTGGAAGAGGGAGTTTTAAGCCTGTTAATCGAGTCACTAGTAATTCTGAAAAAGTAGGCAATATTGTTTCACCCGGATCAAAAGATGTTACTGTTGGAGGCTTTTCACAGGAACAAAGAGAATAATTGATGTAACTCATGAGAATTGTGTGCCTAGAACAGAATGGATGAGGATCTGCATCTGGAAATGCTTTTTTTCTGTTCCAGTTATTCATCGGGCTACATTGATGCAGGAAGATCATTTTAATGCACTAACATGTATAGCTTTTTACATCTTTAGCTAATACTTGATCTGGTGCCACAGATCATGTGGCATGTTCTGATGAATTCTTTGCATCATCATTTCCTGTGTCTAATCTGTTTATCAAGTTACCTAATCATACATCCATTCCTGTTACTAAGAAAGGTGTCATTCATTTGACTTGTATATTCCAACCTTTAGGCTTAATATCTTGTTTGTCTCTAACTTGGTTTATCAAGCTCATTGCTCAATAACTTGTTCTCCTAGAAAATGTTACATTCAGGGCCTATTTACCTTGATGAAATTTTGGATAGCTAAAGAATGGTATGGTCTTTACTATTTCAATCCTTTGTATTCTAAAAGTTTTTCGTTTGTACCTCATTTTGTTGGTTGTTTTTTTTTATTCTAGTAGTTTTTATGTGCCTTCTGTTGCTCATGTCTATGCAACATAAGTTAGGAATATACTTTCGCACTATAGACTAGGCCATCTTTCCAAGGACGGGCTGCAGCAAATTACTTCTATTGTTTCTAAGTGTTCTTCAGTTTGTGATTGCAGCATTTGCCCTATTGCTAAGAAACACAAACTTCCTTTTCCTCTTAGAAGTACTACGGTCAATAAAAAAAATTGATCTAGTTCATGCTGATATTTGGGGGCCTTATAAGGAATTAACCATACATGGGCATCAATACTTCTTGACTGTTGTAGATGATTATAATAGGTACACATGGATCTTTCTGTTAAATACTAATTCCCTGGCAACAACTACTTTACAGTCTTTCCATGCTTTTATTCACACTCAATTTGCAATAAAAATAAAAATCCTAAGAACAGATAATGGTGTTGAATTCATTATGCCACAATTCTATTCTACACATGTCATTTTGCACCAAACATCTTGTGTACAAACCCCTCAACAAAATGGTTTGGTTGAGAGGAAACATCCACATATTCTCAATGTTGCTAGAGCCTGGAAATTCCAATCCAATATACCTATTTCTTTTTGGGGTTATTGTGTTAAGCATGCCACTTATTTGATTAATATCACACAAACTTCTATTCTACATCATAAGACTCCTTATGAAATGCTATATAAGAAGCAACTTGTTTATCACAACCTGAAAGTTTTTGGTTGCCTCAGTTATGCCTGCACATTGGCATATGATAGGGGAAAGTTTGATCCTAGAGGAAGATGTGTATATACTTAGGGCAGTCAAATACCTCAAAGGGGTATATTTTGATGGATTTTGAGACACATGAAGTGTTTGTGTCTAGAAATATTATTTTAATGGAATATCTCTTTCCTTTTCATCTGTCTTCATGTTCTCATGATACTAACATAAGTTCATCAACACCTTCACAATTACTTGATAATGTACCTGTGCCTATCACTCATTCTGATTTCCTAGGTCCTACGCTTAGTGAATCTATTTATGTTTCTTCCATTCCTAATCATATTCTTTCCAGTAAGTTAGGCAGGTCCCTTAAGCCTGCTTCATAGCTTAAGGACTATGTCACCACCACACCTCTTGTATCTTTCTTTTTCACTTCACTTCACCCCATGCCATACATAAAGTCATTTCTTATGATCATTTGCATCAGAATGAATTGTCCTTTATTCATGCTCTTGATGTACATTGAGAACTTGTTAATTATGTTGAGGCTTCTAAGCATAAACTGTGGAAAGATGTTGTGACTGTTGAGCTCACAACTTTGGCTAATAACAACACTTGAGAGTTCACTTTTCTCCCACCTGACAAGACACCTATAGGGAATAAATAGATCTACAAGATCAAATATCTTGCAGATGTGACTATGGAGAGATACAAGGCTAGGTTTGTAGCTAAAGGGTACACTCAGCAAGCTAGAGTTGATTTCATCAACACTTTCTCCCTAGTTGCTAAGATGACCACTATCAGAGTTTTATTGGCCTTAGCTGCTGGAAAAGGCTGGTATGTTCATAAGTTGGACATCAATAATGCCTTCTTACATGGAGAACTCCATGAAGACATATACATGACAGCACCTCCCGCACTTTCTGGGGTTCTGCCTGGGCAAGTGTGCAAGTTGAAGAAGTCTATTTTTGGCTTGAAGCAGGCCAGCAGAGAGTGGAATTCCACACTCACTCCAGCCCTTCTTAAGCTTGGTTTCTCTCAATTTTGGTATGACTATAGCCTGTTTACCAAGAAAACTTATACTTCTTTTATTTCCCTTTTAGTCTATGTTGATGACGTGTTATTACTAAGTGATAACATGTCTGAAATCAACCATGTCAAATCTTTTCTCCATGAGGAATTCCAGTTCAAAGACTTTGGGGAGGTGACTCAATTCCTAGGACTTTGAACCTTATCTAGACATCCCCAAACTTTGATGAACTTATAAGAAGGTGTGTGACATTTCCATAATTCATAAGGGGTTTTATCTAGTCTTTTATGTGGTAGTCAGTTTAGAATGTGATTTGCGGAAAGCAAAGTTTCACCCTACAAATTATGGGGTAAGGCGGAACTTATCAACATTGCATTCATCATCTCTTTAACAGTTCTATTTTTACGCTATACTATTCCATTTTGTTTTGGAAAATAAGACATAGTTGTTTGATGAATGATGCCACTTTCAACACACAACTGTGCAAATGGAGATTCATATTCTCCACCCTTTCACTTCTTAGCCTTTTAATTTTCTTGCCAAGTTGATTTTCAACTTCAAATTTATAACGGCTAAACATAGTTATTGCTTCATCTTTACTTCTCATTAAGTAAACATATCAAAATCTTGTGCAGTCATCAATAAAAGTGATGAAGTAACTTTTACCGCCCCTTGATTGCACATATTTTAAATCACATACATCAGTGTGAATTAAGTCTAACGGTTCTGAACTTCTTTCAATTGAATGGAAATATGATTTATCTAGCTTTGTGACGAAGGACCATCCTGAAGGGATTCATGGGCGGAAACTCGTTCCAGATACCCATGAGTCCTCCCCTGAAGGATCCGCTCATACAAAACGAATCGAAAAATACAAGAAAAGGACTTGCGTTTCTTGGCTCAAGAATCTGATTCTTGAATGAAAGATTCTGTCTTTATGCTCTCAGCAACGACCACCTTGAGTCTTCCATTGCGGAATTACTCCCTACCGGTATCCACGCGAAGAAACGGGCAGCGAGTGCTAGCTCTTCGTTTTTCTGAGTTTCGAGGATTAGAGAGAAAGGGAGGCAGAAAACAGTTTTCTAGATTTCTTGGTAATTCGGCTGGAAAATTTTCTAACCCTAGGGTTTCGGCCAAGAGAGGTTTATATAGGGAGTGAGAGGCTGTTTCCAGAACAACTCCCACATCCGCTCCACCTCTTCTGGTAGTGGGAGTCTTTAACCCCCACGTCCCCTAGACTTCTGCTGGTAGTGGGAGTCCTTATCGGATAATAACTCCCACGTAATCCCAGCTATACCGAAAATGCCCCTTGTCTCTAATTCGAATAATAACGCTTTAATATTCTCAGAAAAATGAATGTCAGATACAATGAACCTAGACACATTCTAGATTCATTGAATCTGGACATGAAGCTCGTTAGCTCGTCTATGCGTGTGACCCTGTAGGATCATATCACAATGGCAATGAAAACACACTTAGTAGCAGTTCATAAATCACAAGCGGTCCCTAGCAGGACATTGTGACTACCCAAAGTGAATGAATATTTAACGGAACCTAATATCAATCCATTATTTAATCCCTTTGTCTCGCGATATCCTAATTAAGCATAAGGCATGGTAGTCGTCACCCTTATTAAGCTTAATTGTATTAATGCTCTATCTCCGGGTAGACTGTTCCAACAAATAGTATCTGATAACCACTTTATCTAATACATTTGAGCACGGCCATGCATTTAGACAGTCTTTCCCTATCGAGGGGCGCATGGATATTTCTCTCTAATAATAGAGAGGGACAAATTCCTTACAATGCCTCTCACATTCAAGCCATGATAGGACGCTACATCCGATCATCAGTCGTATTGATTACTCGATTAAAAGTAACGTCCGACTGAGTCAAAACGTCGCTCCATTCATGCTAGAATCAATGGACACAAAAGGTCTAAGGATTCTAAAATAGTATTGAGGAAGTAATACTTATGACTAAGGACCATGAAGTATTACTTCTCTAACGGATCACGTACGATACGATATATCTCAATATATTGCAACTATGATATGATTTGTACTTATTACACATGATTAGTATAACATAATCATCAATCAAACATCATACTAGTTTTATTTCATTGTAAAGTAGATTACATAAAACTAGGGACAACTAGAATAGTAATTACATAAGCAAATGAGTTTCACTATCAAATCACGCATTTGATGTTCATAAGCAAAATTAACTATTCAGATGAAATGCTCAAAAAGATATAAAACATACAACATATGATAATGGTCCTAGGGCACTACTAACACATCCAAGGGGATGCCCTACTCAAAGGAATCCTTATACAATCTACAAGGACAAATGACACGACTTAGGACAAGGAATATGAATCAACTTATTACATCATTGATCCGAGTTCTAAAGTACAAAGAGGGCGTTAAGTTACATCTAGAAATGTTGTACAAGTCAATATCTTAAGTTTATCAAGTGTACAATTCGTCCCTATCAAGCAAAGTGGCTAAGAAGGGCATTTTAATAATCTTGCAAGATGATGAGGGAATGGACAGCTTTGCGATAGTTTGGTATATTGTTCATAACTTTCTATCTAGGTATCCAATGGAGCTGATTCAAGTTGCATATGAAAGATAAGAGGCAGATTTACAACTTTGATGAGATCACAAGATCAGATTCTGCTATCTTGGTGTCCGAAATTGTCGTGCAAGTTGATACAACAAGTTGTCCAGATTTTGGATGAATTTATATCTTGCAGTCCAAGTTTAATTAATATTAATTAAGGAATTTAAGCTTTATTAATTGTTATTTTAATTCATTTTAATTAGTTTAGTATTTGGTAGATAATAGGACATGTTGTCCATTGTCTTAGATAGTGTTTTAGTTCATTAGCAAGTTTGTTATTGAAGAGTCCTAATTCTTTAAGGACTCTTCCTTGTGGTTCAATTGAGCTGAAATCCTACTATATTTAAGAGAGATTTCGGCCACCATTGTAAGATACGTTAGATATATGCTATTTGTTAAGTTATTCCTTAGATACTTGTGAATTGAACTTCTTTATAGAATTCATTCATCTTTGAGGTACTGTATCAACAAGTTAGTTTCACTTGTTGTGGTGTTTCAGCCTCCATCGATACTTAGCCTTCTTTAGAGTTGCATTGAGTTTATTCCCATTGAAACTAGTTCAAGTTAGAGAAAGATCTGTTTTAAACCTTTTAGTGTCGAATCTTGATATTTGTTATCTCGGTTCTTCATCAAATGGTATCAGAGCAAAATGTTTATCTCTCTCTTGGTGTATCTTTGAATGGAATGATGATTTATCTAGCTTTGCCTCAATACAAGTCTCACACTTGTAATTTTTATCAATGTTAAGTTTAAGGAAACTAACTTTTGTATACTTCTAATATTTACATGACCTAGTCTATCAAGCCATAAATTAAAAGACTCAATGGAATAAGCAAATTTAATATCTTTATTAGCCTCTTGGGCGATTTTTCCATATGAGCTAGTGGAAACCTCAGTTACATTTTCGCTTATTGGCTCAGTACCTGGTAGTACTGTCATGACATTCATCTTAAATAAATTGCCAGCTAAATATCATTTTCCTACACAGGCACCACTCTTGGTCAGTATAAACTTTTTTGCCTCAAACACAAGTCTAAAACCTTTGTTGTTCAGCACTGTTCCCGAAATGAGGTTCTTCTGGATCTCTGGAACATGGAGCACTTCAGTTTGAGTCAGCACCTTCCTAGATGTCCTTTTTATGACAATACTTCATTTCCTTTCTACTTTGGAGATCACAGAGTTCCCCATAAAGCATACTTCATCTTCAACAACTTGGTATGTCTTAAACATCCACTTATTTGCACAAATGTGATGAGTGGCCCCTGTATCAACAAACCACTCATTTTGGTTTCCACCAACCAAGTTAACCTCTGAAACGACAACTACCAGATACTTGTCTTCAATTCCAGAGCCCAGTCTTCCATCTTCTGCCACATTAGCTTGGCCATTCTTCTGATTCTGGTTCTTGTTCCCAACAACAGGGTTTCTCTTGTGTTTATTGATGTTTATCGCAACTCGATTATGACAATCCTTTGCTTTGTGGTTAGGTTTACCACACACATAGCAGGTTCCATTGAACTTAGAGTTTGAACCCTTTGACTCATTTGAACGCTTTCTCTTAACGTTAGCTCGTGAGTTGTCAGTTTACACTACATTAGCCTTAGCCTGCTGTGGTTGGGGGTTAGGCGGACCTCTACCCGTTTATATGACAAATTTTATAAAAACAATATTAAAAATGAAATTTTATTAATTTTTTTTAAAACAAAGCCACCTGTTGTGGTTGGGGGTTAGGCAGACCCCTACCCGTTTATTGATAAGGCCAAATTAGGCAAAAGATACATCGAGGGGGACTAAGCCAAAGACCTCCAGATAGGTGTAAACAGGTCCACTACACACATATAAGATAGCGATGAGAAAATGCAAACTTGACCATTTATAGTTATTATCAATGAGGATACAATGAATCCTATGCTAGCATGAAAAAAGAAATAAAAGAAAGACTAGAGCCATTTATACTATGGCTCCAGCCGATACAGAAACATAAAAAGCTAGTAAAATAAGAGAAAATCCTATACAAAAATCTATTGAAGACGTATATAAGATGTTCCCAATCTATCAAGTGTGCTCAAACCTTTTATGTCTGAAGGCAATTGCTGAAACTAATCAAAAAATCTGAGTGTCCGGTCTTCAAACGAGTGATTAGCTAAGTTGTCCACGACCTTGTTCTCTTCTCGCGGAATGGACGAGATGACTGTAGTCCCCAACATGGCACAAGTACGTCCAAAGAGATCATTCAAACGCCAAGAGTTAACTGTTTTCCGCTTGATTGCTCCGACAGTGAAGGTCGAATCTAACTATATATAGGTGACACAAATTGAGTGAGATTGCGCAACATGAAGAGCAAGTCTTAGGGCCTCCAATTCTGCTCTCGAGTTAGTAGCTTCATCCGAGATATAGGAATAAAATGCAAAAATGAACCGGGCCGTCCCGGTTCTAAATATTCTGCCAATACGTGCTGGACCTGGGTTCCCTCGAGCCGCTCCATCAACATTTAGGATTACATCCTCATCAACCCAATCTTGTTTCCACTTCACACTACCCGGTTTGGTGCGTAGTGTACGCGTAACTTCCCTCGGGAAACCCAGGGATAAAATTCCCTCCTTGAGCAGAAGCGGCCGAATGTAGTCCTCCAAGGCCGAACGTAAATGGGGAAAGAAATGTCTCTTTCCTTCATACACAAACCGATAACGATGAACCCAGAGAATCATCTCTGATGCCAAAATAATGTTGTATGTGATACACTCGTCCTTTTATAAACCCTGACTGGTTTTTAGAGATTATTTTTGGCAATAAATCCATCATGGGCACAGCCAACACCTTAGAAATAATTTTTCTTGCAAACGTACATAAAGAGATGGGGCGGAACTCACTAAATTTGCTCGGAGAGGCGCCTTTAGGAATAAGAATAAGTAGCGAGCCTGCCATCATTTTTGGAATTGGTGCTCCCGACCAGAAGGTCCGCAAGCCTCCGTTACATGTTCCTTAATAATGTCCTAACAAGTTTCGAAAAAACTCCCATTATAGCCATCGGGTCCTGAAATGCTGTCCTTGCCGAGAGCAAAGACAACAGTCCTCACATCATCTTCAATAGGAAGCTAATCAAGGTCCCTGTTAATTTCAATATCAACACATGGGGGAAATAAATGCAAAAATTGGTCGAATGGCGCCGGACCTGAATGCTCCGTGAACAAATCTGCAAAGAAATCAGTTGCGGCTTTCCCTATTTGATTCGACTCCGTTAACCAGTTTTCGTCTGCATCTTGGATACAAGCAATCATCATATTTTTCTGGAGGTTAGAGCAATATGTGTGAAAATATTTGGTGTTGGCATTCCCTTGCTTAATCCACTTCAAACGCGATTTATGTCTCCAATAAATAGTTTTACAGTTTAAGAGGAAAGTATACTTATCTTTGACCGAATGAAGATTCTTTCGAGACTCTGTATCACCCTTTCCTCATAAGTAGTATTGGCTGCAAGAGCTGGGCCTCGACCTCTCTAATAGCATCACCCACTCATCCAAAGTGAAGCTTGTTCCATTCTCGCAATGGCTCTTTTAATCGTTTCAGTTTCATCATCGAATAACCATGCCATTACCATTAATAGGTTGCTCCCAAGAGTCTTTCACCACATCCAAAAAACCCTGTACTTTGGCCAACATGTTTTGATAGAGAAAAGCTCTTCCAGAAGGTGCTTCGTTCAGTTGCAAATTATTTAACAATGGACTATGGTCCGATTCTGCCCGAAATAGATGTTCCACCCTAGCCAAATGAAAAACATCATTCCAATCACTATTAACAAGGACTTGGTCTAACCGTCGCATCAAAGGACGCAGTGAAGTCCGGCATAGGTGTATCAAAGAGACTACACAAAATCACCTAAACTTTCTTCTAACCTGGTCACCACATTAAAATCACCCCGATTAGCCATTGCCCCTGTCTGAGTTGTGAGAAGTCTGCCATCTCAGTCCACAGGTTTCTGCGCAAGATATAAGAGCATTTCACATACACCACCAAGCAATGTAAAGCAGTTCCTGTGATCGATTTAATATGAAAATGTACAATCTGTTCCAAATCACCTATAATTTCCATATCCAAATTAGCATCAAAACCCAACCGAGTAGTAGTAATCAATGAGTTGTCCAAGTTCAACATAGGTTCAAGCACCGCAAGTAATGAAAGTGAGTGAGTTTGTTTAAGGTGTTTTAGGCGAGCCATCGAAGTTACATTTCCAATTCCCCGTATATTCCAAATAAGCCAATTCATAGCAACATTCATCAATGGAAATATAATAAATGTTAAACATTTAAATAGAGGCATTAACGGCCTTACCAGTCTGCCTCTCGGATCTCCTGGTGGGCTGAGTCGATGTTTGCTTCTTCCGCTACTGTTGCTTAACAGTTGGTGCCAAGGTCGGGGCTTTACCGGCATCCGCCTCCACTTGATGAGCCATCATTTGTGGTTGATTCAAAGTGTGCTCAATGAGAACCTCACTTTCTATGATATCAGCTTCCTCATAGTCCATTGCACTTAGATATGCAACCGGGGTGATCCAATGGAGGTGGAGTGTTCTCAATCTCCATTCCATTGAATTTCGCAACAAAAGTAGTAAAGACCCCCATTTCGTGTGAGCTTGCTCTAAAGTCATATCAGGTCCCATAACATTATTCATTGATCTAGCTTCACGGGACAAAAGAATTGGAAAGATTTTCCACAAATTGATATGAAAATCATCCATTCTTACCATTTTCCCTCCTGGAACCAATGGTGTAGCAAAAGAATGATCCTCACTTCCGTTCTGCCCCGCGACACGAGATTTCGAAGCCAGAACCTCTACGTCTATAGTCTGCGCCAATTCTACATTGTTGATTACTTGCTCGGCTGTGTGATCCCCCTAAAGAGGGGTGCCACCCGAGCCACTTGTTTCGTCCACACTCACCAAAGGAGAAATTACAAAAATTGAGTCTGCTCCAGGTTCAACTGAGCCTTTCGCAACATGTTCTGTCTCGGACAAAGAGTTCTGCCTCAGCTTCTCTGTTTCTAAAGCAGAGTGTACTGCCTCGACTGGTGTGTTACCTAGCTCGGCTGTCCCCTGCAGCTCGTTATTGGCAGTAATAACCTCATTAGGCAGTGCTTGTTCCCTCGGGTTCTAGAGCAGAATCCTCAGTTCCTTGGGCAATGTCTGTAACAACAAGATGATCAGGTCCCTGTGCTACTGTAACAAGGCAAGCAACAGTAGTGGTATCCAAAACCGTGGCTGCTACAACCTCAGTTTCTGTGGCAGGTAGTGAATATTGATCATCCACCGTAGCTGATGTAACCAGAATAGCAGTGGTATTAGTCTTATTAGGATGGGAAACAGAGTCATTCCTTGGTACATCATTCAATTGAGATGAATTGGCCCATTAGCGCCTTTTGTCGAGCGCTTGGCAGGCCAATTTTGCTTCTTAGTTACCACTATGCCGATTTCAAAAATTGCTTGGCATTTGCACGCTCTTGCACTGTCCCCTTTCCCTTATAAACGCGTTGCGGATTTTCCAGAATGGTTGTATATTTAGGAGCAGAGTGTTGATGACAAGTACCTTTGTCATGGGCAATAACGCGACATGCTACACAATAAGCCACAAACCTTTGTCATGGAAGATCATCATAGGTTGTTGGTTGCCAAAAACCTTTCCCGGAACGTTTGTGGGTGATCCGAACTTGAGTAACCAGAGGCTTCAGCAAATCAATTTCCACGCAGACGCGAGCGACGCTTGACCGAGTTAGCCTAGCTGTTGGCTCATCCAATGTGAGGGGTTGTCCAACTATACTAGCAAGAGAAAATATTTTTGATTTGTGAAAGAGTTGAATTGAAAGTCCTTCAAATCTAATCCATGTAGGAACGATCGAAGGTTCTTCCTTGAGATTGAAGTCATATTCCATTTAAAGACCCTCATTCGTAATCCACAAAATGTCCAAACGCCTTGTCACCACAAGCGACAAAAATCTTCCTCAAAATCGAATCGTATCAGAACATGGCGTGCATCAAGCCAGCCGATCTAAAAGCTTCCTTTGAATCCGACATTATGGAAAGCTCGGCGGAGCGATTCCATCATTGGCACATGTTTCGCAAATTTTCCAACCAATGCATATCGCCGTGGTGCTTCTGTTAGAGGAATAACCGGGTCGAATCACATTGTGCAGCGGAAATAAAGTGACTCGCCTCTACCAGGATCTGTCACGAGTAAGAACCTAAGACTACGAGAGAGTGTTATACCTTTATTCGGTGCTAGGATAGCTGAAACAGTTTCAGCGGTATGTTGTCACGAACGGAACGCCACCAACGCAGGCTCCGTCTCTCCTAGTATCCACTCGATCTTCCGGGGATGGTCTTCTACTGCTTGGTGCTAGCCAACGCCTTGTAGAAGCCTTGAAGACACTCTTCAAGATGGAGTATGTATGTATGACCTTTTAGAAGAACCAGATACAGTTTTTCTTACTTCTTTTCTATTAGCCAAAGCTAGAAAACAAGTCTAGAAAAAGCTGTCTTTTCTTTTCTCTCGAATGTTCTCTCTTTTCTCTCTTCTCTAAACTTCAAAAGCTAGAGAAAAATCTGACTTGAATCATTAGGAAAATCAGTATTTTCCCTTAGTCTATCAAGAGAGAGTGGGGGGAGATAAAAGGGAAAGTGGGAGATCATGGAGAAAACCACTCCTCCACTTTCTCCACCACTTCAACCTCTGGATAAGAAATATGAGCTGAAAATATGTGTCCAATTTTCCAGCCATAAGGTCGGTCCAAATGGGTTGGTCGGCACAATCATATTGGTAGGCACAACCCGATTAAGGGCCCGACCCGGCCCAATCGAATTGGCGCACCTTAGATTAAATGTACTCCAACAAGCCCAATCCAGTTGATCTATGAGTGCGACCCAAGAGGTATCTATGATGTTGGCCGTGACATCATATGTCACAGGTAATGAGAGGTATCTAGCAACACATCATTACCCCCAATTCATAAATATCTGGTGATTTATCATAATCACAACATTTGACACTTGTAGTTAAATCCTTTTGTCCTTGATATCTAGATTGAACACAAGTCATGGAAAAGTCACACTTGTATTGTCCAATCTTTTAGTTTCTTGATTCGCGAGTAGACTAATCAAATGACAACAATATCATATACTGATTCATTTGTTCATGGCCATGAATTAGTCGACTCCATCAAGGGGCCCAAGATATCGCCTCCCGCTATATAGGAGGGACAAATCTTTTCTCGCATCCCACTCATCCCCGAACAAGATTCGTGATATACCCAATAAATGCCTTTATTGCTCACCCTCGTTACTGGATAGCGTTTAACATTATCAAAGCATAACACTAGCCATGCAAGAACTCTTGTGAGACCTCAAGTCGAAGGATCTCATATACAACCCTGAGTCAAAAATTTGAGAAACACCGTTGACTATTATATAACAACCCATGGTGTGTTTCTCATGTCGAGTCTGGCTCAAAGATAATGATTCTCTAATCATATATACCCATGTGACGATCCGATATCTTATATCAATCACTGCACATACTAGTCTTACGCATTATTATTGTCCTCGAAGATTCCATAATAATGTTCGACTAGGGACGTTTCAGAATAGTATCTCATAACAATCAATTATGAATACTATTTGTAAAACACAAGAGGGGGGGGGGGGGGGTGAATTGGGTTTTAACAAATCTTGTAAACTTTTTCGATTCTTTGCAAAGCTATTGGAAGTTTGAGCAAGGAAGAATAAAAGCAATGCAAAACCCAATCAACAAGACAAAGGATTTAGAGTGGTTCGATTCACTTAGAATCTACGTCCACTACCTTGAGCCGCACCCAAGGATTTCAAACAACTTCACTAAGAAGAATGTTTACAAATGTGGCTAACTCACTAAGAGTTTTACAACACAACCACACAATGAAAAACTCACTAAGAGCTTGCCCACACAAAGTAGGACTTTACAAATTGCCCACACTAAGTAGGACTTTTTACAAGAATTACCCAATCGCTTAGAAAGGGAATTGAATGTTTAAAGAACAAAGATTGATCACTCTTATAAGTGAGAATGTATACCTTTGAAGCACAATCAATAATAGCTCTTGAACATATGAAGTTCACTCTTTGTCTTGCTTTTGAAAGAACACCTTTGAATGATTTAGATCATGAAGTGTTTTTGCTTTGAAGGTGTTTAGACTTGATAAGAAATCAATGTCAAATGTATTTGCTAGTCTTAGAATGTTTCTCTAGCTTTGGAGTATAAATACATTTCAAAATAGGCTGAAAATCGAGTCTCCAACGGTCAAATAACGGCTAGTAAAAGCAGAGTTCGGTGGACCGAACTGACCACCTCGGATGACCGAAACCAGGTTCGGTCGACCTACCATAGACTTCGGTCGACCGAAGTGAGCCAGACAAACATTCTGTTTGTGCTCGGTTGATCCGAGCTTGAGCTCGGTTGACCGAACTTCAAAGCTTATTTTTCACACGTTTTGAAATCTTTTGAAGTCTTTTGAAGTCTAAAAGGTTTTCCTTAAAAGGTAACAAGTAAGAACACTTGGAAAACTTTTCTAAAAGACTTATCTATGAAATCAAAGGCTTTTTGGATAAGAACACATGTAAAGATCATTTTGAAACTTAAGCCTTTTGAAAACGTGTTTATGAAAACATGCAAGACTAGAGTGTAGAGCTTATGTTCATGAGAGCTTTGGTTAGAGCTTTATAAGATAACTACTTATGACAACAAAGCTAAACTAACCAAACCTAAGTCTTCAATCTTCAATCTTGATAAATGAGCCTTGCATATCTTTGATTCTTGATACCAATGGCTTTCAATGGCTTGATTGAAGTGTTTAGAGCTTCCATAAAGAGTTCCGATATTCTATCACAAAGATATAAACATTAGACACAACATCAAGTGTTTGTCCATTATCAAAAACCGAGTTCGATCGCCCTTAGGGCTAACAATCTCCCCCTTTTTGATTATGACAAACTTTGATGTAATTAGATAGGATATGGACAATTTTAAGTACAAGGAAGCATGGCAAAAGGATATAAGAACAAATAAGTGTAAAGCTAAGTGCTTATAAGATAAACCAAGATAGAACGAGAAACATAAGCACTAGCATGTTAAGTTCTTATGCCATATACATTAGGGACTCTTTGAAGAGCCCTATTTCCCAACCAACCTCCTTGCCTCCTTCCTTCCATAAAATAGCATTCTTGTGTGTAATATACATACCTTAGTTTACACAAGAAGCTAACTTACCATTTTCATCAATGTTGATGTGAGTGTTAAGGATCCTATTAAGAAGAACATGCTCACACAAACATTAGAACTATCAATGGTTTGTTATCATCAAAACAACATAGAATAATTTGCCCTTCGGGCTAACAATCTCCCCCTTTTTGATGATGACAAAACATTGATGCAAATGGGAATAATATGCAAAAATAAGATACCAAATGTATGCACGAGATAAGGATATTAAGGATCCAGACAAGTAGAAGTTTTCTCAAAACAAATCTACTCCCCCAATATTAAAGAATCCCTTATCTCTCCCATTTTGCAAGTTCTAAGCTTTCTCCTTTTGTAAATAACTTCTCTTGGCACATTTGCAACACTAAAAAACTCTCCCTCTTTTTGTCAAAATCAAAAAGGGATATCAGAGCGCCAATAAGAAAAGCATTTTAACGAAAAGTAAAGATTAAATACGTAGAAGCTTGATGAAATATAATAATCCTCCCCATATAAAGACAAACTTAAAAACCATAAAGACAACTTGATGGTCTTGTAGATTGATAAAATAAGAACCAAAAGATCAATCCTAAAGACCAAAAATAATTATGAAGGAGGATTACTTATGGATAAGCTTAGTTGATTTCTTAAAAAAAACAAGGAATCCATAATAACACATAAATCCAAACGATGGTCATGTATGGCTCAAAAAGAATATCAACCTAAGCTAAAAACAAAGGAGATAAGGAATAAACCTTAAAGAACAATCTCCCCGTTTATCAAACATACGATGTTAGCTATTTGAGATAAAACCAAGTTTGATACCAATTGACCAATTGTAAAACAAGATACCAATTGTAAATATAGCCAATTGTAAAACACGTTTGAAAATATAGCTAACAAAGTACAAGTGGAAGTGATACCATGAATACATAAGATAAGCTCATGTATCACAACCAAAAGAAGTAGAGGAAGTGTAAGAAAACACTTGGAGTACATTCCTCTAACAAGTTAATGGTTAGCTAAATGAGTGTAACAACTCTTAAAGTAAAACTAACCAAACACCATAATGAGATCACAATGGATGAGAAAAAGAAGAATATGATCTCAAAGTTATTAAGGAAGAGTATATGTGATACCAATTGAAGACATAAACATTTATAACACTTATAACTTCCAAAATAACTTACACAAGTTGGCTATAAGAGTTAAAAGATGAAAAGCAAGCCAACAAGTGATGTGATGATGTAAAATAAGAACAATTGAGCATACATCACATATAATGAGGGAGGTATGAGTTGAAAACATTTGAAAAACTCCCTCTTAAGTTATGCCATTTCCAAACACACAAATAGACACAACCCAAGGCATAATCAATGCCACAATCACAGTTTACATCCTAAGTCAAGCATCTAGACGATCAACCACATAAGATAAATGCTAAAGACTTGAATATAAACAAAAACCCCTATATGTAATAAAGATCAAGTGAAAAACAAAACATAGCATATACAAACTCCCCCAAAGCATAAGACACTAAATAAAAGAGGGGAAGGGGGGGTCGTAAAATGAGATTGCATCACAAGGATCAAAAACAAAACATTGATCACCTACAAGAGATGAGTTAAGCCTTGTACCTCAATGCTCTTTGAGCTTGGACTTCTTACCATTTTGGTTGATCTTCATTATCAACAAGTCCATAGAGGCCTTTTGTGTGATCTATTTCATGATCATCACTACCATTTGAAGCTCATTGAGAGGTTGACATGTGATTGCTCCATTTTCTTTGTTGTTCATCCTTGATTGATGAAATGAAAGCAATCTGCTCTTCTTTTCATCACAATTGTAGAGTCATCATTGATGGGTGACTTTTCTTTTGATGAACCCTCTACAATCTTGTGATCCTTGGCACTTGACTCTTTTCTTGGAGTCTTAGCTCACTTGTGCCATTCCTTGTAGTTCATATCTTCTCCTTGAAGTTTAGAACTCTTTGTTACCTACAAGGAATTCTTGAGAGCAAATATGGTACCTTTTTAAAGGTCCTTCATGATTAGCTCAAAATCTCAAGTAACACAAATATGCATAAGTATCATGCACATCAAAAACCAAGACAACTAGAAGGATTCTTAAATGAAAATGACAAGACAAAACAAGAATCAATCAAGTTGCATAAGCTACATCTCATAGATACCTTAGCTAAACTCAACATGGACAATAATGAACATGCTAAAGGTTATCTATATGAATATAACATTCAAGAATGAGAGACGCAACATATATAAGAGCAAGCATGTATATATATCAAAAACACTTAAACACAAGAATTAAAGTGTTAAGAGAAGGTGATTTTGATATCTTTGCTTTCTTACCAAGTGATAAAGACATTGTATTGGCACTTTGACTCTTGTCATCACTTGATGCTTTGCTCTTTGTATTCAAGCAACTTGGTTCTCCAATTGATTAACTTTTGAACTTTGAGAATCCAAGTGTTAAGGAGTGCTTTTGAATTTCTTCCTTTGGCACATCTCCTTTAACTTCTCCCCAATGCCACTTCTCTTCGAATCAAGTTCATTTAAGCTTTGTGGCATATATCTAACTTATAAGAATCTATAAGATCAAGGGAAGAGTAACTTTTGGTAACCACTTTTGTTTGGGTCCATGGGGGTTAGTTGAAATACGTTTAACTTTCCAAATAGTTTTTACCCCTTTTTCAATCTTCTTCTTAACATGGCATCTAGCATTAGTATGACCATGTTTTCCACAATATGTGCAACAAATGTGTGGCTTAGAAGAATTGTGAACATGCTCATGATATTTAATTTGCCTATGTGAGGTACTAGCATGCACAAAGTGATTCTTAGGCAACTTAGAAGAGCTAGCATGATCAATGTGATTAGCATTAAAACCAAGACCATTTTTATCATGTGAAGCACGTTGCAAACCAAGAATTTGATCAAGATTTTTCTTACCCTTAGTAAAGTTCTCAACAAGAAGGGTAAGATCTTTAACTTTGTTCTCCAAAAGATCAAATTCAACAAGTTTGAGTTCAAGAGATGTCAATTTATCATAGGTTTCTAGGTACTTTAATGATGAAGTATTGCAAGTAGAAGTAAGCTTTTCTTTTTCAATTTTCATGCAATCAACATCATCACATAGCTTTTTATTCTCACTAGACAACCTAGATTTATCTTCAAGCAAAGATTCAATTTTAAATTTCAAGTCTTTGTTTTGCTTTGCACATTTTTTCAATTGATCATACATGTCACATAATAGCTCATTAGGATCATCCTCATCATCATCATAGGAAATAGAAGTGGAGGGAGAAGGATGTACCTCATTATCAAATGCCATAAGACATGTGTGATCATTTTCTTCTTGATCATCATCACTTTCATCTTCATCCCAATGGCTTAACAAGCACTTTGCATTTTTGAGATTGAAGAACAAGTTCTCTCCTTCTTCATTATTGATGATGGACTCAAGATTACTACCCTTTGTAGAACAATTTTTCTTTATCTTCATTTCAAAGGCTAGTAGTGAGCCAAGAAGTTCCTCCGTTGAATAGGTCTTTAAATTCTTGGACTCTTCAATGGCAAGGGCTTTATTTTCCCAAATTTTAGGAAGAGAATTGAGAATCTTCCTATTCATTTCACCCATGGTGTACTCTTTGCCATAAGACTTCAAGCCATTTATCACATTTGTGAATCTTGTGCTCATCTCATTTATTGACTCATTTGGCTTCATGGAGAAGAGCTCATATTCTCTAACAAGCAAATTTAACCTTGACTCCTTGATTTGATTTGTGCCTTCATGAGTAACCTCAAGCATTTTCCACATGGAGTGTGCGGATTTTCTTCCAAGCACACGGTTGTACTCATCCGGATTCAAGGCACAACTAAGAATGTTCATTGCCTTGTAATTTTGAGTCATCTTCTTGGACTCAACCTCATTTAGCTCCTTGTCCGGTTTTGGCACTTGAACACCATCCACCATTTTCATAGGCACATATGGACCATCTTCAAATATATGCCATAAAGAATAATCTATTGAGCACACATATATCTTGAAACGTTCTTTCCAAGCCTCATAATTATTTCCATCAAAAAGTGGTGGCCTAATGGTGGAAGACCCCTCTAGATACGCCAATGCGGAATTACCGGCCATAATCTTTTCTTCAAGCGTTTAAGCTAACTATGAAGACTAGGCTCTGATACCAATTGTAAAACACAAGAGGGGGGGTGAATTGGGTTTTAACTAATCTTGTAAACTTTTTCGATTCTTTGCAAAGCTATTGGAAGTTTGAGCAAGAAGAATAAAAGCAATGCAAAACCCAATCAACAAGACAAAGGATTTAGAGTGGTTCGATTCACTTAGAATCTACGTCCACTACCTTGAGCCGCACCCAAGGATTTCAAACAACTTCACTAAGAAGAATGTTTACAAATGTGGCTAACTCACTAAGAGTTTTACAACACAACCACACAATGAAAAACTCACTAAGAGCTTGCCCACACAAAGTAGGACTTTACAAATTGCCCACACTAAGTAGGACTTTTTACAAGAATTACCCAATCGCTTAGAAAGGGAATTGAATGTTTAAAGAACAAAGATTGATCACTCTTATAAGTGAGAATGTATACCTTTGAAGCACAATCAATAATAGCTCTTGAACATATGAAGTTCACTCTTTGTCTTGCTTTTGAAAGAACACCTTTGAATGATTTAGATCATGAAGTGTTTTTGCTTTGAAGGTGTTTAGACTTGATAAGAAATCAATGTCAAATGTATTTGCTAGTCTTAGAATGTTTCTCTAGCTTTGGAGTATAAATACATTTCAAAATAGGCTGAAAATCGAGTCTCCAACGGTCAAATAACGGCTAGTAAAAGCAGAGTTCGGTGGACCGAACTGACCACCTCGGATGACCGAAACCAGGTTCGGTCGACCTACCATAGACTTCGGTCGACCGAAGTGAGCCAGACAAACATTCTGTTTGTGCTCGGTTGATCCGAGCTTGAGCTCGGTTGACCGAACTTCAAAGCTTATTTTTCACACGTTTTGAAATCTTTTGAAGTCTAAAAGGTTTTCCTTAAAAGGTAACAAGTAAGAACACTTGGAAAACTTTTCTAAAAGACTTATCTATGAAATCAAAGGCTTTTTGGATAAGAACACATGTAAAGATCATTTTGAAACTTAAGCCTTTTGAAAACGTGTTTATGAAAACATGCAAGACTATAGTGTAGAGCTTATGTTCATGAGAGCTTTGGTTAGAGCTTTATAAGATAACTACTTATGACAACAAAGCTAAACTAACCAAACCTAAGTCTTCAATCTTCAATATTGATAAATGAGCCTTGCATATCTTTGATTCTTGATACCAATGGCTTTCAATGGCTTGATTGAAGTGCTTAGAGCTTCCATAAAGAGTTCCGATATTCTATCACAAAGATATAAACATTAGACACAACATCAAGTGTTTGTCCATTATCAAAAACGAGTTCGATCGCCCTTAGGGCTAACACTATTCTAAGGACATATTATTTATTTATGTTGTTAAGAACGCAGAAACATAATGAATAATACTGGAATTAATGCCTTTTTATTCATCAAAATGAAAATTACATAAATACGGTTACAATAATCTCCCACTTGCACTAAAGACCCAAATTACAATAAATGGTCTTTAGGGCATACTAATGACTGTCTCTAAAGATCAGCCCTCCAGATATCGGATACCCATGGAGCTAGTGTGACGATCATGCTCGCTGCTGCGACAGTTGGCTTCGTCGGTGGATCGGCGACATTGTCTGCCGAATCTACTCTACATATATGCACATCACCTCTCTCTATAATCTCACGGATTAGGTGAAATCGCCGTAGTACATGTTTGGACCTCTGGTGAGATCTAGGTTCCCTAGATTGGGAAATAGCCCCATTGTTGTCACAATAGAGGTCTATCGGGTTCACAATACTAGGAACCACATCGAGGTCGGAAATAAATTTCCCGATCCAAATCGCTTCCTTAGCCGCTTTCACAAGCTGCTATGTACTCAGCCTCTGTCGTAGAATCTGCGATGGTTGATTGCTTTGAACTCGCGCTACCACAAGACCTCCATTCAAGTTAAACACATATCCCGATTGCGATCGGAAATCATCTCTGCTCGGTTTGGAAACTAGCATCGGTGTAACCACTTACAACGAGCTCATCCGCCCTCCATAAATCAAGAATGTATCCTTAGTCCTTCGTAAGTACTTGAGGATATTCTTGACCGAGATCCAAATGACGTTCACCGTAATTAGATCGGTATCTCGCTCTTAACGCTTAAGGCAAACGAGACATCTCGGGCGAGTACATAACATGGCGCACATGATGGATCTTATGGCGTAAGCATAAGGGATCTCTTTCATGCGTTCTAATTCGGCGGGCATTTTAGAACACTCGTTTGTTCGACGTAACGAGTACTCATGTGCCATAGGACAAAGGCCCTTCTTAGACTCTTGCATGCTAAACCGCTTTAGCACCTTGTCTATATATGTACTCGACTTAGAGCCAATGAGTCTCCCCGTATCTATCTCTATAGATCTTGACTCACAGAATATAGTCGGCATCGCCTAAGTCTTTCATAGAGAAACACGTACTCAACCAAGCCTTGACGGACTTTAAGGTTGGTATGTCGCTCCAATGAGTAGTATGTCATTTACATACAAAACCAGGGAATACGATTGAGCTCCCACTAACCTTCTTGTAAACACAAGGCTCATCCTCATTTCTACCGAAGCCAAACTCACTGACGGCATCATTAAAACGGATGTTCCGACTTCGAGAAGCTTCGCTTGAGTCCATAAATGGATCTCTGAAGCTTACATACTTTTCCAAAGATTCTCTGGAGTGACAAAACCTTCGAGTCGTGTCATATACACATCCTCTTCAAGTTTTCCATTAAGGAAAGCGGTTTTGACATCCATTTGCCGATTTCATAGTCATAGTAAGCCGCAATAGCAAGCAAAATCCGAATGGACTTGAACATAACTACAGGGGAAAAGGTCTCGTCATAGTCAATACCATGAATTTGTTTGAAACCTTTCGCGACCAGTCGCCCCTTTTATGTTTGTACATTCCCTTCCATGTCGGTTTTAATCTTAAAAACCCATTTGTACCCTATGGGAGTTACCCCTTCAGGTGGATCAACCAAGATCCATACTTGGTTTGTATACATGGAGTCCATTTCGGATCTCATGGCCTCAAGCCATTTCTCGAAATCAGGGCTATTAATTGCCTCGTTTGTAGGTTGAAGGTTCATCGTGATCCACAAACATAACATCACCATGTTCTCGTTATGAAAAATGCAAATTTTTTCCGGGAGGTGGACGACGAACTCTACCGGACTCTACGCAATTCTTGTATTTCTTGAATCGGTCGTGGGCTGCATAACTCGTTTGTGGCACCTGCTACACAACAACTTGTGGAGTCTGTTCAATTTCCATCTCATCATTAGTGCTAGTTTGAGAGTCTGGAACTTCAGTAAGTTCTACGCTATTCCCACTCGTGTTTCTAGAAACAAATTCTTTTTCTAGAAAGACTCCCATGCGAGCAACAAACACTTTGTTCTCGTTAGGGATATAAAAGTAGTATCCTTTAGTTTCCTTAGGATAACCTACAAATATGCACTTTTCAGATTTTGGAGCCAGCTTATCAGAAGCTGAGCGTTTTACAAAAGCTTCACAGCCCCAAATCTTGAGGAAAGACAAACTGGGACGCTTCCCAGTCCATAACTCGTATGACGTCTTTGCAACTGATTTACATGGAACGCGGTTAAGTGTTAAAGCTGCTGTCTCCAGTGCGTGTTGAAGGGATTCATGGGCAAAAACGCGTTCCAAACACCCATGGATCCTCCCATGAAGGATCCGCTCATATGAAACAATTCGAAAAACAGCAATAAAGAACTAACTTTCTTGGATTCAAGAAGCTACTTCTTGAATGGAGGATGACTTTTCTTAGATTCTTTACTGCCACCAATGGAATTCCCTTTGCGGAATATCCCTCTACCGGTATCCACGCGACGAGACGGGCAGCGAGTGCTAGCTCTTCGTCTTTCTGAGTTTCGGAATTATGAGAGAAAAGGGAGACCAAAAACTGAAATCCAATTTCAGAGAGTTGGTGATTTTTCGGCTGGAAAATACATGGGCTAGGGTTTCGGCCAAGAGAGCATTATATAAGGTTTGAGAGTTTGTTCCCACAACTAACTCTCACATCCTCAACTCCTCTCGGCAGTGGGAGTCCTCAACTCCCACGTCCCCTAGACTTCTGCTGGTAGTGGGAGTCTTTATCGGATAATAACTCCCACGTAATTCCAGCTATACCGAAAATGCCCCTTATCTCTAATTCGAATAATAACACTTTATTATTCTCGTAAAGTGAATGTCGGATACAATGAACCTAGACACATTCTAGATTCATTGAATCTGGACATGAAGCTCGTTAGCTCGTCTATGTGTGTGACCCTGTAGGTTCATCTCACAATGGCAATGAAAACACACTTAGTAGTAGTGTGAGTTCATAAATCACAAGCGGTCCCTAGCAGGACATTGTGACTACCCAAAGTAAATGAATATACAACGGAACCTAATATCAATCCACTATTTAATCCCTTTGTCTCACGATATCCTAATTAAGCATAAGGCATGGTGGTCGTCACCCTTATTAAGCTTAATTGTATTTATGCTCGATCTCCAGGTAGACTATTTTGACAAATAGCATTTGATAACCACTTTATCAAATACATTTGAGCACGGCCATGCATTTAAACAGTCTTTCCCTATCGAGGGGCCCATGGATATCTCTCTCTAATAATAGAGATGGACAAATTCCTTACAATGTCTCTCACATTCAAGCTATGATAGGACACTACATCCGATCATCAGTCGTATTGATTACTCTGTTACAAGTAACGTCCGACTGAGTCAAAACGTGGCTCCATTCATACTAGAATCAATGAAGACATAAGGTCTAAGGATTCTAAAATAGTATTGAGGAAGTAATACTTATGACTAAGGACCGTGAAGTATTACTTCTCTAACGGATCACGTCCCAATACAATGTATCCCTATATATTGCATCTATGATTTGATTTGTACTCATTACACATGATTAGTAAAACGTAATCATCAATCAAACATCATACTAGTTTTATTTCATTGTAAAATAGATTACATAAAACTAGGGACAACTAGAATAGTAATTACATAAGCAAATGAGTTTTACTATCAAATCACGCATTTGATGTTCATAAGCAAAATTAACTATTCATATGAAATGCTCAAAAATATATAAAACGTACAACACATGCTAATGGTCCTAGGGCACTACTAACACGGTCCCCAAAAGGAATTGGGCAGGCTCGTGTGACTCATCATAGAACGAACCATATCTAATAAGGTTCTGTTCCTCCTTTCAGATACACCATTCCATTGTGGAGTAGCTGGAGGAGAAAGTTGTGAAACGATTCCACAAGCTTTTAGATAATCACAGAATTCTTGACTCAAGTATTCTCCTCCTCGATCAGATCGAAGAACCTTAATACTCTTGCCAAGTTGGTTTTCTACTTCTAGTTTAAACTCTTTAAACTTAGCAAATGCTTCGGATTTGTGTTTCATCAAGAACACATATCCATACCTACTGAAGTCATCAGTAAAGGTAATGAAGTAGAGGTAACCACCCCTTGCATGTATATTAAAAGGGCCACATACATTACTATGTATTAGTCCTAATAAAGCATCGGCTCTCTCACCTAGCTTAGTGAAAGGTGTTGCTGTCATCTTACCCAACAAACAAGATTCGCATCGATCATAAGACTCGAAGTCAAATTATTCCAATAGCCTATCTTTATGGAGTTTGGATATGCGATCTTCGTTTATGTGGCCTAAGCGACAATGCCAGAGGTATGTCGGATTATAATCATTAGTCTTAATCCTTTTGGTATTTATATTTAAAATTGGCATATCAAGATCTAAAACATACAGACCATTAATCAAAGAGGCGCTTGCATAAAACATATTATCCAGAAATAACGACAATCGTTGGTTTTTGATCGAAATCTCAAAACCTTTCTTGTCCAAACAAGAAACTGAAATAATATTCTTAATTAAACTAGGTACATAGAAACAGTTTTTCTAAACCCAAAACAAGCCTTGAAGGCAAAGTAAAAGTACAAGTCCCTACAGACTAGGGTCGCAACACGTGCTCCGTTGCCAACTCGTAGTTCCACTTCACCCTTTGCCAACTCTCTACTCCTTTGCGGTCCCCCGCACATTAGTACAAATGTGAGAACCACATCCGGTATCAAATACCCAAGAAGTAGTTGTATTTAAATTGATATCAATCATATTAATATCTACAACATAAATACCCGAGCCCGAAACAACATTTGCTTTCTCCTTTTCCAGCCCTTTTTCCCTCGCAAGATAGCTTTTGCAGTTCCTTTTCCAGATGACCCTTCTCACCACAAATGATGACAGATAGAGTCCTTGGCTACACCACCCTTAGGTTTCAAAGTGCATTGTTGAAAGTGGTTTGCTTGCCCTTGGGCTTACCTTTCGGTTTGCCTTTGATCTCACAAAACCTTTGCCTTTGCCCCTTTTGCACCATCAGTATGGTGTTGGGCTTGGACTTGCCTATTTCCTTCTCGGCAGTCCTCAGCATGTTCAACAACTCAGTAATGGCTTGTCAATTTCATTCATGTGATAATTCGTAATGAACTCGATCGTATGATTCAGTCAACGATTGCAAGATCAAATCGATCGACGACTCTTGTCCCAAAGGAAATCCCAGCTTTTTCAAGGTTCGAACATAACCTAGCATCTTAAGAACGTGAGTTCCTACTAGCATTCCTTCGGACATTTTTGCACTCGAAAGAGAGATTTCGATACATCGAATCTCTCCCGGCGTGCTTGCCCCTCGATATAGTTGCTTCGAGTGAGCCAAAGATCTCATAAGCCCCCCATGTCCTCATGTTTCTTCTGAAGCTCAGAGTTCATGGTGACAAGCATGAGGCTAGACACATCTAAAACATCACTAACATGCTTCTGATAAGCATTTCTTTCAGCGGTCGAAGCGCGAGTCTCTGGTGTAGTAGGAATAGGCTGTTCTAGAACATACAGCTTTCTTTCATGCTTGAGAACAATTCTCAAGTTCCTGAACCAGTCGAGGAAGTTAACTCCCTCTAATTTGTGCTTCTCAAGGACAGAACGCAGTGATAGTGTTTGGTTTGAATTTGCCATTTTTTCTAGAACAAAATACATATGCAAAGTAAGTATCGATAAAATAAATCATTATTAGGTCTTTTATCTTTTTAATGATTTCTCACACTATTTTCTTCGAGTGAATAACCCTCATTATCAACTCGGAAAGTTCGTTAACTTTCTAGCGGGCCAAGATCCATATTTCACCTCGTTCTGAGTCAGCTTTGGCTGATCGCCCAAAACTTGGTTATTTAGGTAGGCAACGTTTGTCAATTACATCAAATTATGTAATTCTTGGTTAGTTGAGTGAATAACATTTATTCAAGCGTATCATTATACACTTTCTCAACTCTTTTGCCTCTAGATCCTCAATCCATTGATTGAGATAATCCAGTTAACTAGGACCCTAAGTTTTAGCCGGCGGATATCACAACTTATCCTTCGCGCCTCACCCGGATAGACACGTATGCACAGCTTTGGCATGTCCCATACTAATGTCGATCTAGGCCTTGACGAGGGCCAAACTAAGGAAGGCACTAATTAATATTTAATTGAGGGGTTTTGTTTTTAACAATCTCACCAGAAAAGCATAAATAAAACAGTTTATGCTTATATACATATGCATCCAATACATAAAAGTAAAATGCAATAGTAATCGCCATATCCTATTCGGTTTTTCCAAACCAATGGAAAAACCGTGAAGTCAATCTAAGGGTGTGAAAAGAAAATACTCTATTCTACACCGTCTTGACCTTCAGGTTGTTGCCTCCAAATCTTCATCACAGCTGTACCTTCTCTTAATCTAGAATATTACATAATTCTAAGGAAACCTCGAGTTACATTCGAGGGGATTTAATGAGAAGAAAAATTACAACTTTTGATAGAAAAAATAGGCACGATACGCATTTCGTATTATAAAATAAACCAACAGGGTAAAGGCGACTACTATGCATCATGCTCAATTAACATAACACTTTATGGAAAAACGAGCAAACAGTAAAATGAACATTTCAAATTCTGCCTCGGGTTCGGTCGACCGGTCGGTTGACCAAACAGGAACTTCGGTCGACCGAAGACCAACTCGGATCGACCGAAGATTAACTCGGTTGATCCGAACCCAATTATTTTGCTACTGACTTACCTCGATCGACCGGAGATGAGTCCCGGTCGACCGAAATGCCAGAAAATGAGATTTTTTTTCAAATTTTGAAATGAATTCAAAACTGGAAAATCTCAATTCTCATACATTCAAAATGATGAAAAAAATATGTCATACAAATATTATGTCATCATCATCAACTTCTAACTGAGGCTGCCCTTTAAAGATGGTGAGTGGTTTGATAGGTAGGCTGGCCGGGGCGGATGGTGTTTCCGAGGAAAGAAGGTCGACAAATGACTTCTTGAGCCATTCCACCAGGCCACCGCTGGGGCAGGCTTCCATGCATCGGAGATCCCAGATGAAGAGTCCTAATGGATGATGGGTCTATTTGCTGATCGCCAGGAGCAAGGATAGAATTGATAGAAACTTAATTAATATTAAAAATGAAAGTTAACGTTAAATAACTTAAAGAAAAATATGTTGATGGTATGACTGCTGGAGTATTTTAGTTATTAAATTTATTAAGATATATCTATTAATGATCATAAGTAATTGTAATCTTCGAGTCATACCGGAGGGAAAGTGGTGAACCACTATTTATCCTCCTTTTAAAAAGAAGAAGAAAAAAACTAATTGTAATCAAATGACTGTGAATAATTAAATTTTATCTTTCATTAAAAATAATTTATTTTAAATTAAAAATGCATTGTACTATATTATATAAAATCCATTACGTTTTCAAAGTTCGTATATAAAATTTATAATATTTCGAATTTTACAGAACAACATTGTCAAACAATTAGTTATATAAGTAAATATAGTTATGTTATATATATATATATATATATATATATATATATATAAATATATATATATATATATATATATATATGATGAAAGTTCTTGTGGTCTATTGGTTAGAGCATTTGATTTCCAAATGAGAAGGGTTCTGTTCAAATCTCGCCAATTCATATTATACTTACTTTAGAGTAACAATGTTTTTTTTTAAAAAAAAACATTTGGTCATTTGCATCAGCTTTCTATACGATGGGAGAATCCCATCACAAATTTTGCGAAACATTTAGCGTCGAATGAAGCCCATCGCAAATATGATCATTTGCATCGACTTCCTATGCGCCAGCAGAATCTCATCGTAAATTGTGATTATTTGCGGCAAAACTTCTTGTGTCGATTGAAGCCCTTTGCAAATAATTCATTTTTCACTGCGAATTAATTTGTTGACACAAGTACTAATTAGCGGTCGTAAATGCATATCATCAAACGACGTCGTATCGTTATTTGTGTTTGTGTGTCAATCCTGGCGCAAATGATATTTATTTGTGATGGTACACGCCCAACGCAAACAGTCTCGACACAAAAACCTATATTTATAGAGTGGGTCGACCCGAGACAGCTCTCGGTCGACCGGGTCTTTTGTCCAATCCAATTGAATGCCCAATCCAATTGAGCATGCCCAATCTAATTGAGCACCTATATCAAATGTAAAATCTAACACAAAGACGGTTATGAATCACTCTTCATATTCCCCTTCCCAAGCATCGTTATCATAGTATTGTTCATCACTTATGTCATCTGCAAAATAAGAAAAAAGCGAATGGACTAAGCTTCGGGGCTCAGTAAGGACCAATATAATCACAAGTATAAAGAAACTGATAGAGACTAAGCAGTTTTCCATTTCCCAAATTACCCCTTTCTAAACATCACTATACACGACACTCACCACTTTAATAACACTATAATCACATTGTGAATACACTGCACGGTAGACACAATACACTACACACACTCACGGAAAGAAAATAAATATAAAACTCATCAACATAGGCTTTAGACGAATGCCACGGACAAATGGATAGTCCGCAGTATCGTCTGTTGAAAGAGTACTAAAGGCACAGACGAAAGGAATCGTCCGCTGGTAGTCACAGACGAATGCTTCGTCCTTGTCCTTCTGTGGACGATACGTAGTACGAATGGTTCGTCCAAAATAGAAAAATAAGTGCAAAACTTGTGTACAAGTGCACCAATTCGCACCAACTCAGTCCTAACCAAAAATACCAGTTTAAAGACTCATACCAAGTACCAAATATTAACCAAAACCGGAACAAGAAGTTGAAACAACCAATAAGCTAAATAATCATATTCTTCGCATCTAAATGCGTACAAAACCGAATGTACGAAAAACACCACTCATTGCCTACACGATACACATGATCACATTTAGACACAAAGACATGATCACTACCTCTATGACACTACTTCCCGCAATTCGGGCTCAATCATCTAATCACGACTAACTAACAATGAATGTAACGATCCTAGTTATAGTCCAAACTAGGACAACCCAAGAAGTTCAATACGTGGGTTCAGTATGACACTATTAGATCCATTCTTTACATTGTATCATCATCCCCAACCAGGGGCTCCACAAAACTGTTATTGTCCCAATGATCTCCTCATCGGGTTAAGGCCCAAGAACTTCACATAACACAAGATCACCCAGGATCTACACAACACTATTAGAAGAACAAATCCTGCTAATCAATTGATCCTAGACAAGAGCTCAAAAGGAGGGTTACGACTCGGTCGACCAAAACCAATTAGACTCTCAAACGACAACCAATTAAAAGACCAAAGCGATAAACAATTAATCAAGTTCATCAATTACCAATTAATAACTCACGGGTATCACTAACAATAATAATTCACGTAAAAGTAAGTATAATAAACAGTAAAACAATTTAGGAATAACATTGTAAAGCAATTAATCGAATTCAATGCAATTACGAAATTAATCAAAGCAATAAAACCCAATATATGCAATTACTTCGTAATTCAACAGTTTATGCAATATATAATTGCCCAATCAATTCTAATTTGACAACTCAACATTACCCATTGTACATACGCATTCTTGGACAGAACATTACAGAGACGTGGGGTTCCTTACCTCTTGCGAAATCGAAAATCACCTAAATCCCAATATCTGCACTGCCAATACCTTTCGCGGAGCAATAATTTTATGCTGGAAACTCCGAATTGCGAAGGTCTTTCCAAGGCAAACATTTCGATATATTGTGCGTAAAAAACGGATACTGGTAGCCCCCTCAATCACCCTCTCGAAGTTCTGCCATAAGTTTCTCTCTCTTCCCTCTCATTTCTATCGTGTAGTTAAGGTTTCTTGTAACTAAAGGAAACTGCCCAAGACCCCAGCCCTGGTGGAGTTTCAATTTTAAGTATTTGCAATTAAGGCCCCCTCCTTTCTCATTATATTACACTCGTGCCCCCACACACATAAAATGTAAATGTAACACATATAACATGTAACAATTAACTCATGGCATTAATTATTAATTAGGTTATTTACGAAATAACCTCATAAGCACGTAATTCACTTAGGCGAAAGGTCCCGGGTATCACACTCTACCTTCATCAAACTCTTTGCTGGATTTCTTTCAATGTCTTATTGTTCTTCTCTTTATGTTACATTAACACTGAAGAATGATGGTTGGTTTCAGGCTTACAATTGTATATAATTAACGTCAATATATTTTTGGTAATCTTGGCTTATACTCCTTCCATTCCACTTTATAGGTCGTTTCAGAGCATTTAAGGAAATTAAGGAAGCTACCAAATAGAGTGTGTTTTTTTAAAAAATTCCATTATTATCCCTACCCATTAAAACCCTTACTTCTTATTCTTTCTCTTTCCGTTCTCTTGAGTGCCCCACTTCTCACCATCACTATTACCACCACCACGCCGTTGTCGCCTCTCACCATTACCACTACGTCTTATTCAGGGACGAAGCCAGGAATTTGATGTTAGGGGGGCGAAACTGGTAAAAAAATTCCAAAATTCTTGGAGGGGCGATAAAAAAGCCAAAAAAAAAATTCTTGGGGGGGCGAAATTGATAAAATTTTCTAAAATACACATAAAATTTTGATGAATAGTAGTATTTTTAAAAATCTTGGGGGGCGTCGTCCCTGGTCTTATTCTCTCTCTTTCTGTTCTCTTGAGTTTCGTGGCTTCTCACTATCATCACACCACGCCGCAGTCGCCTCTCACCATCACCACCACCACTGCGGCAGTGGCTGTATTAGGATATATAGTTAAAGTAAATAGAAAAATCGTTCGAAATGAAGATCTCCAGAGCATACCTGCATGATCAACTCTAAAAGTATCCAAATCTTGTAAAATTCCTTGTCGAAGCCATAAATCGGACCAGATAACAGATTAGGAAGCCTTAAACTTTCTTGAAAAAACATCCAGTTCTTGAAAAAGTCCTTGAATAATTCCACGGGAGAAGATCCAAAACGGATCTCAGTGCTCCATCTGATGTGTCCAGGTTCAATGTATCTAGAGATTTTGATTCTTTTGTTTTGCCAACTTTCAGGGGTAATTTCGGAAACAAAAAAGTAAATACCTTAAACGATTAATATTTCGGAAAAAATGAAGCTTCTCAAACGACAATTATTACGGAATGGAGGGAGTAATATTTTTACACACATTCCGATGTTAAAAGGATCTGAATCATCCATTATTAATTATGTCTATGAACAGAGAAAAATATTGGAAATCACTTTGGGAATGTTTTTCATGGTTCTAGCCCGGTGCTCTACTAGAGAAAAACCATTGCCTTTATTGTTTGCCACCATTTCTTATGCCATAAAAATGCTTGGGATACACGGCCATGGTTCAGCCTAATACTGAGTTAGGGATTTTCCACTTCTTAATCAGTTCAAGCATGGATTGTGCTGTGAGTTTATTTGGGCTCCATTTCTATACTTCTCTGGTTTTCTGTCGTTGTGTTGTTCTTGAGATGGAAGATTGATTTTTTGTCTTCACGGCATAATGGAATGGGAAAGAATAAGAACTCAGGCTCGGTACCTCCGGGCAGCAACAAAGCACCACCACCCCCAGGCGTTAGTATATTCAATATCTAAAGCTCTTGCTACCAATACTATATGGGCATATCTTCCTGTGGTCAATTTTTAAAAGAAAAGGATCTCAACAACAGCTATCTGAAACTAAAAAGAACGTTGAGTTTAAATGAAAGTTTGCATCACAAAGTGCAAGCTTTGAATAAAAAGGCATAGTAGAGTGTGTGGATATGACTTTTTATTAGTAAATGTAGGTGTTACACACCGTAACCCGGGTGATGACATGGAAGTACTTCAACTCAATGAACGACCGAACCCACTAACATATGAGGTAAAAGGGAATACTTTATTCATGAATACAAAAGGTTCAAAGGTGTTACAACGAAACATGAAAGATACTGAAAAGTAAAATAAGTTCTACAAGTCTTAAAATAGCGAAATTAAAAGTTCACTTTATTATAATTCATTATGGATCACTCTTCATGATACCCCTCACAAGCATGGTCATCCACATAGTAAGGCTCATCTCCGTCATCATCTGCAAAATAAGAAAAAATAAAGGACTGAGCTGCGAAGCCCAGTAATGATCAAACGACCCATGGGATGAAGTATCAGATAAGACATAAAAGCTTTCCCATTTCCCAAAACCCAATTGAAAACACTTGACACAAACCGGATTTAAAACGTTGATAGCATCAAAATAACAAAGGAAGAGCATTTATGAAATCCCCTTTTTACCAACCCAAAATGATTCATTTTAGACCCAAACCATATAACAAAACAAGAACAAGTACAACATCAAGTAAGCTAAACAACCATACTCTTCATGTCTAAGCACTTACACAACCAAATGCACAAAAAGCACCATTCGTTTCTCATACGGAACACACGGGTATGCACATTGCTAAGTCATTACGTACATGGTTATCGCTATGACACTTACTTCCCATGATTGAGCACAATTATCTATTCACGACTAACTAACAATAAGTGCAACGGTCCTAGTTATAGTTCAAACTTGAAAGGCCCAAGAATTTCATACGCATGTTTTCGGTATAACCCCCCAAACTACGGGTCCAGAGTTTAAGGATACATTCTAATATTGTGTCATCGTCCATCACCATGAACTCCACAAAAACCATTACAATCCCAATGATAGTCCACATCGGGTGAAGGCCCAAGAATTTCTACACATCACATGAACTCCCGAGCTGAACATTCGCATATCACATCGAACGAATCCTGCTAATCAGTAGATCCTGGACAAAATCTCAAACCGGGGCGACGACTCGGTCCACCAAAGCATAAAAGACAACGACAACTCCAACAAAGAATAGGCAACTCTCAAATGAAACTAAGATCAATATATGACTATCAATTAACTGTAATTATAATTTAAGGGCAACAAGGAAATAACATAAGCAATTTATATCGATACGTTATCGTGTTTAAGTTTATTACAGAAAACATGGTGTAGTAGTTGAATTACAATTGGCCTGGTGATGGAGTTTATATTTGATATAGGTGCTCAATTAGATTGGGCATGCTCAATTGGATTGGGCGTTCGATTGGAGTGGGAAAAACCGGACCCGATCGACCGAGAGTTGTCTTGGGTCGACCGAACCGGTTTGCACTTTGGTCGACCGAGAACCATTTCTCTTATCGACCAGGCCAGTTGGACCAAGCCAAAATCGGCACATGTCTTGTGTGAGAGAGTGATATATATTATGAGAGAAAATTCTCATAAATTTTGCTCTCTAGAATACACTCTCAAGAACACAAAAAGAGAAAGAAAAACTGTTTTTCTTGTCTCAAATTTTTGGTTTTAGATTTCCATATCAACGAAGCTCTTGAAGATCGTCTTCAACGTTCGTAGCTCTCGTGACTAGCATCAGAGGCTCAACGAACAAGCTCAAGTTTGATCGTGTGGATACCGGTAGAGACGGTAGTCTGAAGGCTGCCGTTAGTGGTTCAAAGTAGCAGAATCCGTACAATATTGATTGGATCGATAAAGGTATAATTCCTATCACAAGGTACTTGTTCTTTCTCATGAGTAGATCCTCTAAAGGAACGAAAATCCATTTTACTTTCTGCTGCTTTTATTTGGGAATTCCGAATTTTTTCTTTTAGTGGTATGAGAGCCTATCACGATAACCCAATTACTTTGTTTATGTGTTATCGTGCTTTTAGTAGTCGGATAATGCATGTCATATGATTTTTTTTACCTTTGTACAGCCTCTAGAAGTCGTTTCAGTGTTAAACGAATCTTGGAAAAAATTGTAGATTTGTGTTTTTGGTTGTTTTCTATTTTCTGGACAAAGTTAGGTCGACCGAAAGAGGTTCGCGGCAAACCGGATATGTTCTAGAAAATGAGATTTTGCTACTGCCTAGAATTCAGATGACCAGTAAGCAAACACGGTCAACCGAAGCTAGTATGTTTTTAGGCCGGTCGATTATAACTGTTTTGGGTCGACCGAGGTGGCCTAATTTTACACTTTTTTGGTTACTGCATTATCGCGGTCGACCGGAAAGGTGCAGACAATGTGTATTTTCTCTTTTAGCATGATTGTCGAGTTATTTGAGCATTGGGCATAGTAATAGCCTTTGACCCAGTGGTTTTTATTATAATACAGCATGTGTGTAGTGCCTTATCTATTCATTTTTGTTGTAAATTTAATCTCGAATGTAACTCGAGAATTCTTTCAATTACGTAAAAGTATAGAATATGGTTTTATATTTTTCCATATGTTACAAGTGATGAAGAAAGGCGTCCATCAAATAGAGGAAACCACAAGGAGGCGGAAGACAATAGATATGATGTATTGCTTTTCCATCTTTAGATTGACCTAGATTTTTCCATTGGCTCGGAAAATCCATATATGAGCTATTACTCTGTCACAGTTTTATTTACCGCTTTATGCACTTTGCATGTGATGCCTATTGCATGATTTACTGCTTTTTATAACATGTTAATTAAGACGTATAATCATATTATATACCTAATTCACCCCTCCCCCTCTTAGGTTCTATGCCCTCAAAGGGTATTTCAATTGGTATTAGAACCTAGTCTCCTTTTATTGGACTTACATCCTAGGAGGATCCATGGCTCATAGATTTTCTAACTTAGATGACCAATCCCCTTCTAGACCAGCTCTATATGATGGCTCCAACTTTGATAGTTGGCAATGTTCTTTTAGACTGTCTTTGTCTTCTAATGACATTTCCTTGTTGAGCATTATAGTAGAAGGTCCTTTTATTCCTTCAATCTACACACAAGGTGTCATGGTGCCAAAGTCTAGGAAAGACTATGATGAAGAAGACTACAAGAAGATGACACTCAACTTCAAAGCCTTAAATGCTCTTTGTTGTGCATTAAATGAAGAATATCTCAACAAAGTGCATGAATGTGAAGATGCTTATTCCATGATGAATATGCTTGAAGCATCATACAAAGGAGAAGTTGAAGTGGAAAAGCCAAAGGTGGGAAATCTAGATTTGGGGACTCAATCTTGTGAAGGTATAGAGGACATCTCAATCACACTTCAAGATCTTGATACAACCAAGAAGTGTTATAAAGGAGAAAACAATGGTCACTCCTCAATAAGCTCAAAAGTTATAAAATTTGAGCCTTCACAAGATGAGATAAAAGAAGAGATAGAGGAAGCACAAGATGATGATCTTCAAAAGGAACTAAATTATGATGGATATAATGAAGATCAATCATCTTGCAAAAGGAAGAGAAAACGATTGCCACAAAGCTTCAAAGAAAGATGCACAAGAAGAAGTTGCTTAAATCTTGAAGACTTTAAATGGAGATGCTCAAAGAGAAAGAAATCACAAACACTCCATTGCACTTGGATTCCTCAAGCCTCAAAAGAAATTTTTTCTTATTTGGCACTCAAGTATTTCAAGGAAGGAATAATGGGACCAAAGAAGAAGTACATTCCCTATGGAAGCATGTGGACTCTCCTTTTCAAGAAGTTCAAGATCAAGCTCTCCACTCCCACTCAAATGAGTGAATGACATCACATGTATAGTCAAGACCAATTCCATGAAATGCACATGATCTTGGTGAATGGAGAATGGACGTTCCATTCAAAGTGCACAATTGATGAACTTTTGGCGGCCATGATTGAACACAAGAAATCTCCAAAAGTTTGTGAAATTTTAAAGAAGGAGATTTTAAAGAGAGGGCCTCAAGAACCAAATGTACAAGATATGCCTCAAAATGAAGAAGACCAAGGAGATGGAGAAGATAATATTAATATTGGAGTAAATAAAGAAGGGGATGTTCACATAGATGTTGGAGATCAAAGGGACATTCCTAGGAAAAATGTGGATAGAAGACATCCTCCTCCTCAAAGAAATGAAGACACCCTAAACCAAGTATTGACAAACTTACAAGAATTTCAAGACAACATCAAAAGTGACTTGAAAATGATATTTGAGAAAATGTCAAGTTTAGATGATGATGTAAGGGACTTAAAGGCTCAAGATGGGATTTAAGGATTAAGTTCAATGACATGGACTACAAGATTGATGATATTGATAAAAATACCAAATCAAAGAAATCATTCTTGGAAGAAAATGAGGAGGAAGAAGAAATTAAAGATGAAGAAGAAGAAGAAGAGGATGCTTTTGATGAAGATCCCATCAATGGAAATGATGGAAATGAAGAAAAGAAGGAAGAAGAACCCAAGCATGTGATTATTCTTGAAGATGATGAAGAATTGGGTAAGGAAAGAGTTGAAGATGTTGGGAATAAGGGTCAAGAGGGTGATATGGTTAGTGAACAAAATGAAGAGCATGAAAAGGATATATTGATTGAAGAAAGTGAAGACAAAGAAGAAACTTCACCAAATGTTGAAACTTCACCAAAGGATGCAAATGATCAAGATGATTGAAGAGGTTCAAGGAAATCATTAAAGGATCCCAAAGTGCAAGAAGCCACTCATCAATTTCAATGAGAAATTTCTAAACTCTATCTTGTATACATTTCCTTGTATTTCCCCCTTTGACATTTCTTGTGTACCCTTAGATTAGCATATGTGGTTCTTACATTTTCATTTCCTTGTATGAATTGCTTAAAGGGGCACCTTGATGCTTATAACATGGTTTGCTCTTTCATTTGTTTTGATCTTATGAGCATGTTATAGTTTATGAGCTTAATGATTTGATCTTTGTGATGAAAGCTCATTTGATACCCCCTCCCCTCTTTTCTTTAGTGTCTTATGCTTTGGGGGAGTTTGTATATGCTATGTTTGGAAATTTAACTTGATCTATATAGCATATATGGGTGTTTTAGTGTTTATATTCAAGTCTAAAGCTTGAATCTTATGTGGTTGATTGTCTAGATGCTTTACTAAGGATATAAACTGTTTGTGTGGCATTGAATATGCATTGGTTGTGTATATATGGATGTTTGACATAGTTTAAACTGTTTATTGCAGGATTTTCCTATTTTTCTTTCAAAATTCTGGTCGATCGGACTCTGGGTATCAGGTGACGACCAGTGCAAAATGTCAGGTCGACCGGTAAAGCCAAATTTCAGCAATTCTTGAACTGCTTCAGAAATTTGTAAGTTTTGCTATTTTTTTCATATAGGCACAACCTTAGGGGGAGTTTTCAAATGTTTTCATCCCATACCACCCTCAAAATCATGTGATGTATGCTCAATTTTCATATTTTACATCATCGCATCACTTGTTGGCTTGTTTTTCATCTTTTATATCCTATAGCCAACTTGTGTATGTTATTTTGGGAGTTATATGTGTTATACTTGTTTATTTTCTACATATACTCTTCCTTAATAACTTTGAGATCATATTCTTCATATTTTTCTTATCCTTTGTGATCTTATTATAGTTTTTTGTTAGTCTTGCTTTAAGACTTGTTACACTCAATTAACTAACCATTAACTTGATAGAGGAATGTACTCAAAGTGTTATCTTACACTTCCTCTACTTCTTTTGGTTGTGATACATGTTTTTAACTTCTGTATTCATGGTATCACCTCCATTAGCACTTTGTTAGCTATATCTTTAAACTTGTTTTCATCTTAAATAGCTAACATTGTATGTTTGATAAACGGGGAGATTGTGCTTAAAGGGTTATCTCCATTGTTTTAGCTTAGGTTGATATTCCTTTTAAGCCATATATGATCATCTTTTGATTTATGTGTCATTATGGACTTTTGGTATCTTGAAATCAACCAAGCTTTTTCAAAATTATCCTTCCTCAAATGAATTTGGTCTTTATATTTGATCATTTGGTTCTTATCTTATCAAACTATTAGACCATCAAGCTTCCCCAAAATTTAAACAATTTGTTTTACAAAAAGGGGGAGAAATCTTTATCAAGTTTCTCCTAATTTTAAAGGGTATTTCAATTCTTTTTAAAAAGGTGGAGAAATCTTCATATTCATCAAGCTTCTCCATAATTTAAACTGTAATCCCTCCTTCATATTTCTTAAAGGGATTTTTTCAAAGGGGAGAAATCCTTTAGATCTCCAGTTTTCAATAAAAATGAGGAGAAAATGTTTTTCTTATTGGCGCTCTGATTACCCTTTTTGATTTTGACAAAAAGGGGGAGAAATTTTTAATGTTGAAAATGTGCCAAGAAAAGTAATTTACAAAAGGAGAAAGCTTAGAACTTGCAAAATGGGAGAGATAAGGAATTCTTTAAAATATGGGGAGTAGAATATTTTTTTTAAACATCTACTTGCCTAGATCCTTAAAACCCTTATCTTATGCATTCATATTTATGTGCTTTAAAGCTCTATCTTTTGCATATTATTCTCATTTGCATCAATGTTTTGTCTTCATAAAAAAGGGGGAGATTGTTAGCCCGAAGGGCAAAGTGATCAATCTTATTTTGATGATAACAAACCATTGATAGTTCTAATGTTTGTGTGAGTATGTTCTTAATGATATGATCCTTAGCACTCACACAAACATTTATGAAAATGGTAAGTTAGCTCCTTGTGTACACCAAAGTTATGATCATACACACAAGGAAGCTACACTTTGCAAGACTCCATAGCACAAGCATGAAGTCAATCCACATGCTATGAAAGTACTTGAAAAGTCAATGAAGAAGGAAGATCAACATGTCAAGAGCTACTCAATCCAACAAATAAAGAATCAAGTGGTAGACTCCGTGACAAGAAGAAGTGTGAAGTCCAATACACTACAAAGAAGATATGGATCAAAGGCTTCAAAGTCCAAGCTCCAAGAAGAAACAACTTGAAGATTTCAAGACCTTAGGAAGATTAGTCTAAGCTTATAGGTAATACTTTGTGACTAATCTTTCCCTTGAGATTACTAGAATAGAATGTTTAGAGGTCAACTTTGCATGTTTTCAAAACCGCATGTTTTACTTTGTTCAATACTTTGAAAAGGTTTTTGAAAACTAGTTGGTCAATGCCTAAGTACCTTAAAATGTGTTTTATATCCTTACAAAAAACTTAGGCATGTGCATGAGAACATTGGAAACTTAACTAAGTGTAAAAACCACTATGGGACTGCTCTCTGGTCGACCTAGGCTTTACCTTGGTAGACCTGAGATGTCCGGTCGACCGGCAGTGTTATCCGTTCGATCAGTGAGTTTTTGTTCATACTCGAGTTTTGAATGTTCCAATTCCCCAATGATTATATTCTATCCGAACGATCGTGATATAAGGTAGGTCGACCGACATTGCTTCGGTAGACCTGACCCCATGAAATCAGCCGACCGATATAAGAACAAAGGGCCTTTAACCTTTGATTTAAGGCACTCCGGTCGACATACTGCCTAGTAGCGGTCGACCGAAGCTGTAAATTCAAAGGCAAAATTATAGCCGCTGTGACCAACAAAGCTTGTGTATTCTAGCCCTATAAAAAGCTTTCAAAGCTGAATTTTTCATAACTAATCAAGTCATAAGAGGGATAGGCATGTACACTTCCTAAACACACAAGCAAACACTTTTGTGCTTAAATTCCATATCTTTCAAAAGCATTTGTGTTGAGCTTAAACTTCATCTACCCTTCTATTCTCAAAGAGTGATTAGAGCTTAAATTGTAAATCCATTCCAAGAGGGAATTCTTCGTAGTGAGCCATATTGTAAAATCTCCTTAGAAAGAGATTGGTTACCAAACCTTCTCATTTGTTGAGAACTAGTTCTTTGTGAACTAGAAAAAAGCTCTTAGAGAGCTTCACTCGTGGTAAGTGTTTGAATGTCATATGTGTAGGAAAAAGACCTCTTAGCGAGATAAACACCCTTTGTGAGTGCAGACTTCTTAGTGAAGAAAAAGACCTAAGAGTAGGAAAAAGTCCTCTTTGTGAGGCTAAACACTCTTAGTGAGTGGAATCTTATTTGTGAAGCAAAAGTCCTCATTTGTTGAGGCAATTGTAAAAGGTAGAACCCACCTTGCATTTGTTGTGAAGGGTATCCATTAGTGGGTGTGGAAATCCTTGGGTTTTCACTAAGGTAGTGGATGTATATTCTTTGAAAATCGAACCACTATAAATCCTTGTGTTGGTTTTCTCTTTACCTTATAGTTCATGAATTGCTATAACTTGCATACTTGATTACATGAACTATTTGCTTAGGATAGAAACTATCACATGCTTCCTTCCTTTATACAATTGCTTCACTTAGTCATCTACGTTGCCTTGAACATATTGAATCACCTTATGTGCATAAAAATATACTTGTTGTTAAGGTGAACACTCAGGCAAAGAAGTTTTTAAGAACCTAATTCACCCCCTCCCCCCTCTTAGGTTCTATACCCTCAAAGGGTATTTCGTAACTTACAAACAAACAAGCTTCTAGAAGATGGAATCGACGTTTTGACGTACGAGAGTTCCGTTTTATCAAGAAATATTGATGAACCTTTTGTTTACAAAAGGTTTAGTGGAAACTCGGTTGTATTTCTAGTTTTGTATGTAGATGACATACTACTTATAGGGAATCACATCGCAACATTGGAATTTGTAAAGGTCTAGTTGGGACAATATTTCTCTATGAAGGACTTAGGTGAAGCAAGATTCATCTTAGGAGTCAAGATCTATAGAGATAGATCACGTAGATTCCTTGGCCTAAGTCATAATACATATATAGACAAAGTGCTAAATCGGTTTAGAATGCAAGAGTTCAAAAAGGGTCTTTGTCTATATCACTTGGTACGGTTCTTTCAAGACAACTGTGTGCTAAGACACTTGATGAGAAAGAACGCATGAGTGAGATTCCATATGCTTCGGTAATTGGATCTATCATGTATGCCATGTTGTGTACTCGCCTAGATGTCTCATATGCTTTGAGTATAACGAGTAGATACTAGTCAACATATGGTGAACGTCTCTGGATAGTCGTTAAGAACATCCTGATGTACTTGCGAAGGACTAAGGACACGTTCTTAATCTATGGTGGGGAAGACGAGCTCATTGTAAGTGGTTACACTGATGCTAGTTTCCAAATCGATAGAGACGACTTTAGGTAGCACTAAGGTTATTTATTGCGCTTCTACAACTAAAGCCAAGTATATAGCTGCATTAGATGCCGTTAAGGAGATTTGGACCCGAAAGTTCATTGTTGAACTTGGTGTGGTATACCTAGAATGCGATTGATTTCCATTGTGAATGTAGCCATGTCTCAATCAAAGGAACCACGGTCTCACCAAAAGTCCAAACATATACTGCGGCGGTATCACCTGATCCGCGAGATCCTTGATAGATGAGATGTGAAGATTTGCAAAGTACATACGGACGATAACATCGCCGATCCACTGACAAAGGTGCTGACACAGCAGCAGCATGATCACTATATTTGTAGCATGGGTATTAGATACGAAGAGAACTAGTCTTATAGATAGTTCTTATGTACAGTATACACTGAAAGACAAGGTTGTTGTCTTTAGTGTAAGTGGGAGATTGTTGTATTTGCTTTCATGTGATGAAATAATAAGGCCTGAATTCCATTATTAGTGTTTTAATAATGGTTGTGCAAATGTAATAAAACATAATAATGTCCTTAGATAGTTATGTAATTGTTACATTGAACTATTCTAAAATGTCCCTAGTCAATCATTATTGTGGAATTTTGAGGACAACAATAATGTGTGGAGACTAGTATGTGATACTAAGTCAAACACAAGAGTATTTGATACTGGACTGACCCGCTTATAAAAACATTTCATGGATTTGTTGTATAAATGTCAACAGTGTTCTTGTAATGATTTTGTTTGTATATGAATCATTTTACTTGAGATCACACAAGATTTCATACATGGAAAATGGTATACTTTGATGGTGTCAGTAACTAGATGGGCTATAAAGTAATTTGTTGGGTATATTTATCAACCATGTGTAGGATGAGGTGTGATAGATAGAGGATTTGTCCCTCCTATACAATATGAGTGATATCTTGGGCCCTTTGATGGAGTGAGACTAATTCATGGCCATGCACAAGTGAATTAATATGCGATATTAATGTCATTTGATTAGTCTAATCGGTAATCAAGAAACTGATTGATTGAACTATACAAGTGTGACATTCTCCATGAATTGTGTTCAATCTACATATCGAGGATAAATGGATTAATACAAAACAATCGTATTTGTGATTACTTGAATCACCGGACTATTTGTGAATTGGGAGTAATGATGTGTTGCTAGATACCTCGCATTACTGTTGATAGTTGTTGTCACGACCAACATAGCAAATACCTAAAGGGTCACACACTATAATAGACTGGATTGAGCTTGTTGGAGTTTACATTTGATATATGTGTTCAATTAGATTGGGCAGACTCAACTGGATTGAGTAAAACCCGACCCCGGTCGACCGAACCGGTTTGTCACTCCGGACTGCCGAGAACCATTTTTTCCCGGTCGACCAGACCAGTTGGACTAAGTCAAAACTGGCACATGTCTTGTGTGAGAGAGTGGTATATATTAAGGGGAGTAGTGGGGGAGAGAAATGGGTGAGTGTGGAGTTAGTGGGTAGTTAAACTAACACCACTTGATGAAGTGTTCATCAAAACATACACAATTCATTCTCATTCCTCTCAAGATCTTCCTAGCCGAAATTAAGAGAGACAATTCTCTGAAATTTTGCTCTCTAGAATACACTCTCAAGAACACAAAAAGAGAAAGAAAAACTGTTTTTCATGTCTCAAATTTCCGATTTTAGATTTCTATATCAACGAAGCTCTCGAAGATTGTCTTCAACGTTCGTAGCTCTCGTGACTAGCATCAAAGGCTAAACGAAAAAGCTCAAGGTTGATCGTGTGGATCAATAAACGTATAATTTCTATCACACATTACTGGTTCTTTCTCATGAGTAGATCATCTAAATGAATGAAATTCCATTTTACTTTCCGCTCCTTTTATTTAGGAATTCCGAATTTTTCCTTTAAGAAGTTTAATGCTTTTAATTGTCACAATTAGCACACAATGCATCTAGGTAGTATTACCATTATGTACAGTGAATGCTAATATCATCCACTAGTGATCACATTAATGATTTTTATGCAAACAGCCGTAGTGTGTCATGCACACATGCTTAGTGAAATTGATGTTACTGAAACATATGTATGCATGTGTATTGGAGTTACAGGTTAACTTAATTTAATATGTATGTGACTGGTGTTTGCACTATGTACACAATGAAAGTTATGCCTTTGAAGACTAGGCAAGACGAAACCTTAACATTTGTGTTGGAATTATTAAATCAAGTTTATTATTATTTAGGAGAATATTTAGTTTTGTTAATTACTAGTTTTATTGTATTATGTTTTCTTTAGCAGTTTCCTAGTCAATTAGATTTCTTAGTTAGTTTCCCAGTCAGATTATTTTTCCTAAATATAATCGAGATTCTATTAGGTTTGACTCCTATATAAATAAGAGAGTTGTCTATGTATTCTGTGGGGATTTGAGTGTGGTCTGAAGTAGAATTGTGATGTGGTTAGGATTATTGATCCCTATGAATTTGAGAGTTGATACATACAATATTGTCTGCTCCTCTCCGTATTTATTGTTGTGAGGTTTGATCTCTGTGTTTGTATTCCACCACTCATCCACCAAAAATATTTATTCAATATATGTTGTCGCGTATTAAATAAAATTTCTTCAAAGTGGTATCAGAGGTAGTGTTATGTGATAGTGATGGATCCTAGATGTTGGAGTGTTTGTCCAGTTTTCAGTCTTTGATGACAAAAATAATTTTAATATGTGGCGACAACGTATGCAAAGTTACTTTGAAAGTCTTCAAGTTTGGAATATTATAGAAGAAGGTTTTGAAGAACCTCCTTCCAATAACCAATTGACTGGTGAAGATGAGAAGAAAATGTGGGAAAATATCTTTGTAACGCACAACCACAATATTAAGGTAGCATTAGATGTTGCAAGACAATTTGTCCATGTTGAATCGGCAAAGGAGATTTGGACTCATTTGATTACTTGTTATGGAGTAAGGTTTCTTCTAAAAATATTGCTGAAAAGAGAAAATTGAAAAAGATGAAAGTTTTAGATTTCAAAAAGTTATTATTGATTGAAGATTAAAATTTTATCTCCTCAAGAAGAAGAAAACTATTTTGAGAAAATAATTGAAGATGAAGTTGAATAACTTGATTTGGAGAATTCTTCTCTAATTAGTAATTCTTTATTTGAGTTGAAAGAAAAAATTGATTTGGATGCATGTGAAAATATTAATTCAGATGCTTCTTAAGGTAATATTGATGTAGTTTATTCGTTGAGTGCTACAATTGATGATGATGGTTGATTCAAGATTCTTCACAAATTATTGATTTGGTAGATAATTGTGATAATCTTATTGTTGAAAATTTAATTGAAGAGGAAGTGTCGAAAGAGGAAGAGAGTGATGAGAAGGGAAATAACAAAAAGATGTTTCTTGTGATGGATAAAATTATTGAGGTGGATTATTTGGTAGGCATTGGTTTGTTGCATGGTCTGGATGACGAGAGAAACGAGAATGGAATTGGTGAAAATTATGAGATATCAAATCAAGATTTGCATTCATTCTTTTTTGATGAATATGGTGATAATTGTGCTAGTATTAATGGATTTTATGTGATTGAAAAAAGTGATTTTTTTGAGACCTTTTAAAAACCATGATCTTATTTCATTTATTCAAGTTGAAATTGAAGAAGTAGGTGATGATGTCCTTGAGAAGGAAAAAATTCCACGTTGACGAGCTAATGTATCCTCAAGATGCAAGCAAATATGAAGTTGGTATAGATTTTGTTGGGGTGGAATCCTTAATCGCAAAGAGTTATTATGAGGTTGAATTTGAATGGATAGATATGATTGACTTCTTTGATAAGGTGGAGTTAGTAATGAAATTGTTTGCAAAATATAAGATTTTACCATCTCCTCATGTGAGTAAGAGAGTTATTTCAAAATTGGTGTTACGCAAATTATTCACAGCAAAAGAAGTTGCAATGAAGATTTTTGCTCGTGATGGAATTAGATCGGATTTATTGCCGAGCTTGATTTAAGGGAGGGAATGTTGGAATTATTAAATCAAGGTTATTATTATTTAATAGAATATTTAGTTTTATTGGTATTAGGTATGCTTTAGCAGTTTCCTAGTCAATTTAGATTTCTCAGTTAGATTATTTTTCCTAGATATAATAGAGATTCTATTAAGTTTGACACCCATATAAATAGGAGAGTTGTCTACGTATTCTGTGTGTCTTTGAGTGTGGTCTGGATTAGAATTGTGGTGTGGTTAGGATTATTGATCCTTATAAATTTGAGAGTTGATGCATAGAATATTGTCTGCTCCTCTCTATATGTATTGTTCTGAGATTTGATCTCTATCTTTGTACTCCACAATTCAGCCATCAAAATATTTTTTTTAATATATTATATGTGTTTCCGCATTTAAATTTTTCTTCATTTGGTCTACAACATGGAAAATGCACAAGGTCCACCTATAATGCTTGACCAAAGATTCATAAATCTGTTGTTTATATTATCTTCATATTTTACTAAATATTTTCCTTACTGCCTTCCATCTAAGGAAAGTTTGATTTTCACGGCAGACAGAAGATGACTTTTTCTTGCAGTCTTAGGTATGGGTCTCAATGACCTCTATAAGGAATAATCACATTTTGCTAACATCAATCAATATCACCTTATAATTTCCCATTTTCTTGAACTCTATTTTACTCGGAAGCAATTTACATTGCCACACACGTTTATATAAGCTTGAGATTGATGTATAATTTGTATTAAATCCAACATTTCATCCATTTTATACAAGAAAATTATGTATAAACATTTTATACCAATTCCATAACTTTAGTTACTGAAATCATGCTTTTTTAATTATTGAAAAACAGAGGTGTAAAATCCTTACTTGATAGAATAGCAATTTAAGCAAACAAAAGAAACGTACAAAAATCAACACACTTTCCTCGGAATTGCAATCCTTCAGCGCTCACGCGTAGCTCTTTCGATTATCTTTGAAACACACTTTGAACTCCTAAATCCGACACCTTTTACCCCCTCCAAATGCTCTCTCAAAGTTCTGCTCACAATTTGTTTCTCCATATTTTTATGCCCTCCTTTCTTCTCTTTTATGCTTCCCACTTCTTGTAACTCCCAACCCCATGACTCCCAGCCATAACTCACATAAGAGACTCTCTAACTTCTTAGCCACTTTGAGAGATTGAGCCATGAGTCTCTTTCTCTAAAGTGATGAGATGGACTTGTCTTGGATGAATAGAATCATATAAAAGTATCATTATTCTTACTTATCTTGAACCTCTTGAATAAGTGTAGAAAAGGCTTGGTTCATTGCTTTACTTCTAGCTCTTTTCATTGGACCTTGAATGTTGATCATTGGACCACTTGAATAACATGTCCTATACAACATCTTAAGTGTGTCTTCACCATTCCCTCCATTTTTAAAAGGATTCGTCCTCAAATCTTCATAATCTGTATCAAAATCAAAGGGAGATAAATCAAAAACTTTAAAAGAAGCACTTACACCATACTCACCTCTTTGATCAATTTTATAAGCATTGTTATTGATCTTTGAGACTACTTGATACGATCCATCTCCTTTTGGGTGCAATTTTATCTTCCTTGCATTAGGAAATCTTTCCTTCCTTAGATGCACCCAAATCCAGTCTCCGGGCTCAAAAGACATTGCCTTGCGGCCTTTGTTGGCAGTCTTAGCATATGATGCATTCTTCTTGGAAATTTGTTCACTTACTTGTTGATGTATCTTTTGTATAAATTCTGCCCTGGAAAATTCTTCAACATTTAAATACTCATCAACAGGTAAAAGAGTTAGATCCAAAGGGGTTAGGGATTTAAAGCCATAAACAATTTCAAAAGGAGAATGATTTGTAGTAGAGTGTATAGTTCGGTTATATGAAAATTCAGCAATAGATAAACACTCTTCCCACCTTTTTAAATTGTTTTGAACAAGTTCCCTTAAAAGAACCCCTAAATTTCTATTTGTTACCTTGGTTTGTGGATGACTTGATGATGAAAAGAGTAGTTTAGTCCCTAACTTTCCCCACAAATTCTTCTAAAAATAGCTCAAGAACTTAACATCCCTATCACTTACAATTGTTCTTGGGACTCCATGAAACCGAATGACCTCTCACATGAACAATTCAACCACATGACTTGCATAATTTGTTTTCCTACTTGGAATGAAGTGTGATGTTTTAGAAAATCTATCAACAACTACAAAAATACTATCCATACCTCTTTGAGATCTTGGTAATCAAAGAATGAAATCCATTGAAACATCAATCCAAGGGGCGCTTGGAATTGGCAAAAAGCATGTATATTCCATGAGGTTTGCTCGTACTTTTGGCTTGCTTACAGTGAAAGCAAAGTTCACAAATCTTTCTAACATCTCTTTTCATATGTGGCCAATAAAAGTGTTCATGCAATTTATCCAAAGTTTTAACAACCTCAAAGTGTCCCATTAACCCTGCAGAATGTGCTTCCTAACGAGTAATTCACGTAAAGAACAATAAGGAATACACAATCTATTTTATTTAAGCAAAAACCCTTAATGCCGATAGAACTTTTGAAAAGATGAAGTACTACATGCTTGATAAATAGATGAAAAATCTGAATCATTCTCATATAAATCCTTGATATGTTCAAATCTATGTGCGTGTTTTCAATCTTGTCCTAAGGAATCACATTTTGTAGCCGTTAAACACTTTCTTAGATATCTCATAGGCTCTTTTGATTATGGTTTATGGTATCATAGAAACGAGTCTTGTTACCTTATTGGATATACCGATGCCGACTATGCCGGATGTAGAGTCGAGCGAAAGAGTACTAGTGGTCATTGCAAATTTCTTGGGCATGAACTTGTATCTTGGCATAGCAAGAAACAAGCATGTGTATCTCTTTCTACCGCCGAGGCCGAATATATCGATGATGGTAGTTGTTGTGCTTAAGTGCTTTGGATGAAGCATACTTTACTTGATTTTGGTCGTGTGTTTCACAATGTGCCTATATTATGTGATAACACTAGTACATTAAACTTGACTAAGAATCCCATCCAACACTGTATGATAAAGCACATAGAAATTAAGCACCACTTCATACAGATCATGTTGCTAAAGGAGATTTTTGCATAGGTTTTGTTAGTACGGATTATCAACATGCTAATATATTCACTAAACCTCTGATTTCTGAAAGATTTGATTACCTAAGGCGTTGCCTAGGAATTACGAAATTGCAAATTTGATGTGTTTGTTGAGAATGTGCAGGAAACAGTGGAATCTCGGTTGACCCCAATAAGCCACGGTCGACCGGATAAATGGTAAAATTTATAAGGAAGAAATTGAGGCAGCTTGGTGGACTGCAACCCAGGCCCGATCGGCCGAAATCAAGATAGAAAAAAATTTAATTTTTTTCAGAAGGGTTTCAAATAGTTCATTTTTCAAAACATTTAAATTCCCTCTCTAAAAAACTCCCAAACCCTTTCCTACTCTCTCTAAAAATCAAAGCACACACTAAAGCAAACTTAAATTCCTTCCACAAATCTCTCCAAAACTACATCATGAAGACAAATCTTCCACCATCCAAATCTTCAAATCCTCCATCCAATAAAAATTCTCCTAAAAGAAAATCCCCTACCAAAAGACCAATCGAAAAGGGGATTTCAATCCAAGAGGGAGAAAATCCCACACCCAAAAGGATGAAACAAAAGCATATTGCACAAGAGATGGGTCAATGAATAAACATGTTGAAAGATACTCTGAAGAAGTAACAGAGTCCGGTGAAGAGAGACCTATCTCACCACATCTCCAAGACCTTCTCAACATCAAGGAGAGTCTTCAAAGTAAATCTCTACAGAGGTATCATCATGTTTTCAATCCATATAAGCTAAAAAAATTATATGAATCCCTAGTAAAAGGCAATAGGGGAATTTTGTTGGGGTATGTGGGTTATATCAAAACATTTGAGAAGGGACTTGGTTCTATTTTAGATTTCTTTAGTGATATGAGGTGGTTGAATCATATCAATCATGCTTGGGAATATTATCCTCTTGTCATTTATAAATTTGGTGCTCATTTGAGGGAAGAGGGTAGAAGAGATGATTGGGAATATTTGTGGACCTTTTATACTTTATGGAATTTAGCTTTATGGCAACCAATGTTTTGTGAAATACTTGGAGTAGAACTTGATGTAGATTCCATTATATACTTTGATAAATCCGGGAGTGTGCCCGGTGAAGAAATCCATAACTTGAAGTGCCATAGAGCCAATTTCATGTTTAAAGTGGCTTTTAGTAGGGGCAATGGAGAGAGAGACCAATAAACTTGATGAGTATGGTGGAATTATCCAATGTGGTACTCCCCATCAAAGGCCATAAGAGTTCAATCACATATTTCAAATGACCATTATGCAATGACTTGTGGATAGGAGAAAAGTAAACTTTGTGTATTTAGCTTTGAAACATTTTAGTGAGTTTGTGAAGGGTGCTAAGAATTTCCTTCATATGGAAGTATACTCACTACGCTATTCAAAAAGTTCAAACTCAAGCTAACAAATGCGTTTCAAAGAGACCCCAAATACAACATCTACAACGAGGGGCACTTTCATAGGATGCACATGCTACTTGTTGGTGGACTTTGGATGTTCCACAACAAGTGTACCGATAAGGAATTGTTGGCGGCCGTCATTACAAAAGGGGCTAGCCAAAAGGCAACAAATACAATACAAAAGATTATTGATGCTATAAAGGCACAGAGGCCTAAAGAAACGCAAGTAAGATATGAAAAGAGGGCCAAGAACATGAAAATGTTCAATTTGATGAAGTTGTTAATATGGAAGTGGATGAAGAATTTTATGTGCAAAGAGATATTGGGGGGAAATGAGGAAAATGAAGAAGAGAATGTTGGGGAAGAGGTTCCACTTATAAGAAAGAGAAGGGTTGAAAGGCAAAGTGAGACATCATTCAACAAAATAAGCTATGATCTACTCCTTCAAATCCTCAAAAAAAGTGGAGTCTTTTCAGGACAACTTCAACACAAGAATTGGCAGTTTGCAGCATAAGGTGGAAAGTATGGAAACTAGGATGGAAGAAATAGAAAACAAGGTTGATAATGTGATCAAATACACCAAAACAAAGAAATCAACACTTGTGGTTGAAGTTGTGGAAGAAGAGAATGAGGAAGATTATTCAAGTGATGGAAGTGATGAAGCGAATCATGATTCAAGCATTGATGAAAATGGGGGTGAAAAAGAGGAAACCAAGGGTGAAGAAGAAGCACTACAAGAAAACAGTTAAATATCGACTGCCGGTACCGTCGGTATTCGGTCACTATTCAAGTTTACCGACCGATTGCCGACCGAATACAGTGGTCGTGTATTTATCGTCGCTAAGCCATATACTGACTGATTACCGACCGTTATTAGAGCGACCGATTATTCCGTCGCTATATTACGACGGACAGGCGACCAAATAGAATACTTGGTTGACTTTTTAACATTGACTTATACCGACCGACGGCCGACTGAAAAAGTACCGACCAAATGAGACGACAGAATACCGACAGAAAGGGACGACCTAATACCGACGGTAATTATGCGACCGAGTACCGACCTATTGAGCGACCGATTACCGACCGATAATCACGCGACCGAATACCGACCGATAATAAAGCGACTGATTTGCGACCGATAAGAACGCGACCGATTACCGACCGCTACTAATGCGACCGATTACCGACTAGAATGTGACGGAATAGCCACCGACTAGAATTTATTTGACCTGACTTAGCAACCACTATTCCGTTGCAAACTTGTTTTGAATTTAAAAAAATAAATCTGAAATATAATTAAATCCCTATATAAAAAACTGCTATATGCAACAGAAAATCCAAAACAGCAATACAAACCAAAAACAATATCCAAAAAATTCCAAATAACAAACATAATGAATACAACCCAAAAATAACATTACATAACCAATGATCTCACTAAAACCACAAATACAACAATTCTTATTTACATTACAACAATCAAAGAATACAATTCTTATTTACATTACAACAATCAAAGCCTACAATTCTTATTTAAAGTAACAATCAAAGAATGCACTTCTAATTTACATTACAAAAAGCAAAGTGTGCACTTGTTATTTTGATTACAACAACACAACCAAAGTTTACACTTCTCTAATACTCTTTTCGTCTATGAGTTGAAACCTGAAAATTCAAGAATAAAATTAACATTTCAAATACGTCAATTAATTTATGGTCATAAAGTCCTACAAAAATAACACAACAAATATTACTCATCTTCAATATGTGCAAGTAAAAAATGATAGTTGTGAAGCTTGAAAGATATTAATAATATGAGAAATAAATGTTACAATAAAAGAAGAGTTAAAAATTTATACTTGTATTTTGGCTATTCATAATTATCCGCCGACATGAATTCATCCTCTTCTTCAGAATTGTCATCACCCAACATTATTTCATCCTCATCCTCATCTTCATCAACACGACTCGTATCGGTCACAAGGACAACTTCAATTTTCCCTGACCGGTGTGTAAGTTGACCAACTTCAGTAATAGTTGGATCAATGCGACTGGTCTCCTCATCGCGTACTTCCTCCTGATATGCTACCAGAACACCAGGAACGTCAAATAGACGTTGTCTGGAACGACAAACAGCCAACCAATCAGTCCTAGATGTTGTCTTACTACCCGGATAAGGTGTGTAGTAGACTTGTTGACATTGGGAAGCAAATACAAAGGGATCGTAACCCTGGTACGTTCTTTTCCTATGGATTTCTACAAGTTTATATTGAGGATGCACCTTAAGACCTCGATTTGGAGTAGAATCAAACCAGTCGCATTTGAAAAGAATTATTTTTTGGTGACGTACTCCAGCAAGTTCAACTTCAATGACCTGCTTTAACTCTCCGCAATAATCTCCTTTAACCCATAACCCGCTGTTTGTCGTTCCTTTTCCTTCGCTGTGGGCTTTTGTGTGCAATCTATAACCGTTAACAACGTAACCGGTGTATGACATCACTCTCCTTGACGGGCCCCATGAAAGATTTTTCAACAACATTTTAGAATGTTGCAGAAGGCTATGTATCTGTTTAGAACAACAAAATGTTAAATTAATTTTGTTTAGGCATTTTTAAGACAACTACATTTCTACACATTACAAAACTTACATGAGTTCCAAACCAATTGGAAAAATCATTATAAACCCGTCATTGAAGTTCTTCCTCCGTTATATGTGGTGTTTGGTCATTTACTTCCCTGACAAATTTCCTGAATTACAAATTAATGACAATATTATTATTTGCCTACTTTCAATTATATAACAAAAATGAAGCAATAGATAGGTTTACTTACTGAAGATATGGTTCGACCTCTTCACAATTCATCAAGACATAATTCGTGGCTGTTTTATAATCTTTATCAGATAATAAAATCTTTTCTTTTTTTCCAAATGATCTTCCCGGTAAGTTGCAAATTGATAATAATTCAGGGGAAGGTTCACTTGTCTCGTCATCTCTATCATTTCGCCCAACGGTTGTAACTTTTGTTTTCTCGTGGGGTTCGAAATAATAGCTAAAGAATGTAGCAGCTTCTTCGACCAAGTATGCATTGCAAATTGACCCTTCAACTCTGGCCTTATTTTTTATCTTCTTTTTCAGATGGTGCAGATATCTAATTAAAGCATAAATAGTTAATCACATTGTAAATACAAACATGATAAATAAAAATGAAGTTGAGATAACTTTAGACATTGGTTGTTACCTCTCGAACGGGTACATCCACCTAAACTGTACTGGGCCACCAACCTTGGCTTCGTACGGAAGGTGAACCGGCAAGTGTTCCATCACATCAAAAAATCCCGGTGGAAATATTCGCTCTAACTTGCACAATAAAATAGCAATAGTGTCCTCCAATTCTTGCATATGTGCCACACTCAACTTTGGGGAACACAAATCTCTATAGAAAGGACTAAGTTCCACCAAGAGTCCCCAAACACTTGTCGGTAGTACTTCTCTAAGTGCTATAGGGATAAGTCGCTCCATGAATACATGAGAATCGTGACTCTTCATTCCAGACATTTTCAACTCTTTCATATCAATGCATCGCGCCAAATACGATGCATATCCATCTGGGAGCCTTAATTCTTTAACCCACTGCAAAACCATCTCTTTTTGTGCCTTGGTAGGAGTGAAACATGCCTTCGGTTTCGTTGCTTTACCGCGGCCATCGTGTTTAAAATTCAATTCAGGCCGATTGCAATATCTTTTAACATTCGCTCTAGCCTTAACATTGTCCTTAGTTTTACCTTTCACGTCCAACACGGTGTTAAAGACGTTATCAAACACATTTTTTTCATTATGCATGACATCAATGTTGTGTCTTATCAGAAGTGTCCGCCAATAAGGTAAGTCCCAAAATATGCTACGTTTGGCCCAACTGTGATATTGACCTCTGCCTTGCTCTTTACCAATCTCTTCAGCTGTATCGGTAATTTTTGGATAATCTCCAACTCTAAACCACATTTCATCACCAGTCAGGCGAGATGGCGGGTCTGCTCTCTCATGTCGCCGGTCCTTTCGGAATCCCTTTGCATCTCTTCTAAATGGATGATCAGGTGACAAGAAGCTTCTGTGGTAATCGAACCACGATTGTTTCCCGCCAGCATGCAAATGGAACGCTTGTGTTTCCTCCATACAATATGGACAAGCGTGAATGCCTGCTGTACTCCATCCACTCAACATTCCATATGCTGGGAAATCACTAATTGTCCAAAGTAATGAAGCTCTCAGTTTAAATTTTTTGCTTTTTAGAGATGTCATAAGTTTCACGCACCTTCACTCCACGACTGATTCAATTCATCGATGAGAGGTCTGCAAGTACACATCAATCTTGTGTTTTGGATTTTGGGGTCTAGGTACAATGATAGTTAAGAACATTACATTGTTCTTCATACACATCCAAGGGGGGAGATTATAAGGAGTTAGAATAACTGGCCAAGAAGAATATTGCTTCCCTGACATGCCGAAATGTGCAAAACCATCTGTACATAACCCAAGCCTTACATTTCGAGGTTCCGCTGCAAAATCAGTGTGTGTTCTATCAAAATGTTGCCAAGCTTCCCCATCCCTTGGGTGATTCATTATTCCCTCTTCTCTCTCACTGTGTGAGTGCCATGTCATGTGTATTTGTCGTGTACACATCTTTTTGCAAGCAATATCTTTTTGTCGTGTATTTTTTGATTTCTTTTTCTTAATGTACCTAGCATGACCACAAAACTTGCATTCTCTACTCTCAACATCATCTTTCCAGTACAACATACAACCGTTAAAACAAACATCTATCTTTTGCACCGGTAATCCAAGACCTTTAACCAATTTCTTCATTTGGTAAAAGTTGTCTAATGCATTATTTTGAGGAGGAAGCGCCTCTTTCATCAACTGTGCAAATTTATCTATAGTAGTTTCAGATAAGTTGTCTTCGGACTTTATACTCAACATTCTAGCAGTCATTGATAGCTGCGAATGGTTTGTACAACCTCCGTACAGTGGGCTATCAACAGCCTTCAACATGGCATAGAACATTTGTGCCTGCGGATTGGGGGGGGTTCTTCAACGTCCCTATTTTCCGGCTCATTAAAACTAGGTCCCGCAGCATAAAAAACCATCTCTCGATAATTGTTTCTTGTCATATGTCTTCTAGAATTATCCACATCATGAGAGGTTTCATTAATAAACGGAATTTGAGGCATTGGAAAGAATGCCTGACCGTGACATGTCCAATTATAATAATTAGACACAAATCCGTTCATAATAAGATGATACTTCACTAAATCTAGTACATGAAAATCCTTATTTCTACAACCCGCACAAGGACACCTAATCCCATCATTTTATACATTAGCAGACATACTAATAGCGAAATTTACAAATTGTTTCACTCCCGCTATAAATTCTGGACTATGACGGGATCCACTATTAGATGTTCAATCCATATACATCCAACTACGGTCCTCCATTATAAACACAATATTTGCATATAACAAGTCTTCATAAGTAAATGCATAGAACCTTATGTTTGATGATTTAAAACTTTTTTACGTACCTATGTTATTAATGGCATCTTATCTTAATTTTTGTCAAAGTTTACAATGATAAAGAATAATGTCAAGGTTAAAGTGTAATAAAACCAACAAATTTATTCCAAGTAAAGAAACATTGGTCCATCATAACTCAAATATTTATTGTAAGTATATTTTCATAATCATTTACGGACACAAATAAATTTAATCTTTAATTTCAACAAAAGAAGAAGAAAACAAATGTCAAGGTTAAAGTGTAATAAACACCTACAAGTTTATTACAAGTAAAGAAACATTGGTCCATCATAAATCAAATATATATTGTAAGTATATTTTCATAATCATTTATGGACACAAATAAATTTAATCTTTAATTTCAACAAAAGAAGAAGAAAACAAATGTCAAGGTTAAAGTGTAATAAACACCTACAAGTTCATTCCAAATAAAGAAACCTTGGTCCATCATAAATCAAATATAGGTTGTAAGCATATTTTCATAATCATTTATGGAAGAAAAAATAAATTTAATCTTTTAATGTGGGAAAAAATAAGAAGAGGAAGAAGAAGAAATGGAGCACCTAATTCAGAGTGGTGGTGCTGGAGCACCTAAAGCCGACCGGTGGTGGTGGACCGTCGGAGTTCCGGTGGAGCCGGGGAGGTGGAGGAAATGAGGGATGAGTGTTTCAAAGTAGAGGGTCGCGCAGGTTTACAAGTGGGTTTCTTTTATTGGGTATTCTGTTTTACAGCAAGTTCAAAACAGAACTGTGTCGTTTCATATTAAATAATTAGCGACCGATTACCGACCGAGAACATAAATCGGTCGGTATTCGGTCGGCAAGAAAAAGAAAAAGCGGGAAAATCAAAGTGGTATTGGCAATAAAATTGGGCGACCGAATACCGACCGTATATGCATACACGGTCGGTATTCGGTCGCCTAATTTTCCCGATATTTTCCCGCCTTGCCGATTTTTTTATAGAAACATTATTGACGACTGTTAAATACTATTACTAATTCATATGTGTATACATACACACACACACACACACATTAATTTTAAAACTTGTACACATTAATTTTTGTAAAACACAATGGGGGGTGAATTGGGTTTTAGTCACTCTTGCAAACTTTTTAGAATCTATTCAATGCTAGTGTAGGTTTGATCAAGATGAACTAATGCAAATAAAAACCAATCACAAGACAAAGGATTTATAGTGGCTCGACTCACTCAGAATCTACATCCACTACCTTGAGCCGCACCCAAGGATTTTCAACAACTTCACTAAGAAGACTTTTTACACTTGTGGCTAACTCACAAAGAGTTTTACAACACAACCACAATACACAAACTCACTAAGAGTTACTTGCCCACACTAAGTAGGACTTTTTCAAGATTGACCCTATCACTAAGAAAGGGAATAAGATGGATAAATAACAAGGTTGTTCACTCTTCTAAGTGAAAGATAGATACCTTTTAAGTACATCAATTTTCAGCTCTTTGAACATATGAAGCACACTCTTTGTCTTGCTTTTGAAATTCACCTTTGAATGATTTAGATCATGGCAATGAAGTGCATTTTACTTTGAAAGTGTTTAGACTTGATAAGAAATCAATGTATCTTTGAAGTGCAAGTCTTAGAGTCATTCTCTAGCTTTGAAGTATTTATACATTTCAAAATAGGCTGAAAAAACGACTCTGCAACGGTCAAATAACGGCTAGTTCTCGCAAAGGTCGGTTGACCGAACACAGACCTCGGATGACCGAAGCTAGCCTCGGTTGAGCCTTAGCTAACCTCGGTCGACCGAACTCCCCTTTTTCCAAAGGGTTCAACTCTCTGTTTCTCGTCGGTTGATCCGATCTTGAGCTCGGTTGACCGACCTTCCTGAGTATGAGAGATGTTGATAATTCACACGTTTTGAAATCTTTTGAAGTCTAAAAGGTTTTCTCAATGTGTAACAAGTAAGAGCATTTAGAAAAGCGTTTTAAAAGACTTATACTTTGAAATCAAAGGCTTTTGAGATATGAACACATATGAGAATCATTTTGAAACTTTAGCCTTTTGAAAACGTGTTTATGAAAACATGCAAGACTTGAGTGTAGAACTTATGTTCATGAGAGCATTGGTTAGAACTTATAAGATAACGACTTATAATGACAAAGCTAATCTAACCAAACCTAAGTCTTCAATCTTCAATCTTGAAAGATGAGCCTTGAATAATATGACTTTGAATCTTGATCATGGCTTGATTGAAGTACTTAGAGCTTCCATTATAAGTTCCGATATTCTATCACAAAGATATAAAACATTAGACACAACATCAAGTGTTTGTTCATTATCAAAAACCGAGTTCGTTCGCCCTTAGGGCTTACAATTTTAAAACTTGTTTAGACACGGGGCATGACAATTCAACTAGTAGTTCATCAAGTGCCCAGATTTTTTTAATTTTTAAGCCAGGGCGACCGAAATCCGACCGTACACGTATTATCGGTGGGCATTCGGTCGCGACAATAAAATTGGGGGACCGAATACCGACCGTATATGCATACACGGTCGGTATTCGGTCGCCTAATTTTCCCCGATATTTTCCCGCCTTGCCGGTTTTTTTATAGAAACATTATTGACGACTGTTAAGTACTATTACTAATTCATATGTGTATACATATACACACACACACACACACACACACACACATTAAATTGAATAGTCAAACTTGTACACATTAATTTTAAAACTTGTTTAGACACGGGGCATGACAATTCAACTAGTAGTTCATCAAGTGCTCGGATTTTTTAAATTTTTAAGCCGGGGCGACCGAATGCCGACCGTACACGCATTATCGGTCGAAATTCGTTCGCGACAATAAAATTGGGCGACCGAATACCGACCGTATATGCATACACGGTCGGTATTCGGTCGCCTAATTTTCCCGATATTTTCCCGCCTTGCCGGTTTTTTATAGAAACATTATTGACGACTGTTATGTACTATTACTAATTCATATGTGTATACATATATACACACACACACACATTAAATTAAATAGTTAAACTTGTACACATTAATTTTAAAACTTGTTTAGACACGGGGCATGACAATTCAACAGGCGTTCATCAAGTGCCGGGTTTTTTTTAATTTTTAAGCCGGGGCGACCGAATGCCGACCGTACATGCATTATCGCCCATAACAATATTCCAGAGCCAGAAATTTTAAAAACAGTATACACCCTGCCACAAGTCATAAGCATACAAATAACTTACAAGTCAATATTACAACCTAATAATGTTTGTAGTGCCCTAGGACCATTAGCATATGTTGTACGTTTTTTTTTTTTATCTTTTTGAACATGTCTTTGAATAGTTAATTTTGCTTTTGAACATCAAATGTGTGATTTGATAGTAAAACTCATTAGCTTATGCAATTACTATTCTAACTGTCCCTAGTTTTATGAAATGTTCTTTACAATGAAATAAAACTAGTATGATGTATGATGTATGATTGATGATTATGTTTTACTGATCATGTGTAATGGATACAAATCATATCATAGATGCAATATATTGGGATACATTGTATCGGACGTGATCCGTTAGAGAAGTAATAATTCATGGTTCTTTAGTCATAAGTATTACTTTCTCAATACTATTTTGAATCCTTAGACCTTATGTCTACATTGTTTCCAGCATGAATGTAGCTACGTTTTGACTTAGTCGGACGTTACTTTTAATCGAGTAATCAATACGAATGATGATCGGATGTAGTATCCTATCATGGCTTGAATGTGAGAGGTATTGTAAGGAATTTGTCGCTCTCTTATTAGAGAGATATCCATGGGCCCCTCGATAGGGAAGACTGTTTAAATGCATGGCCGTGCTCAAATGTATTTAATAAAGTGGTTATTAAATACTGTTTGTTGGAACAGTCTACCTAGAGATCGAGCATAAATACAATTAAGCTATATAAGGGTGACAACTAATATGCCTTATGCTTAATTTGGATATCGCGAGACAAAAGGATTAAATAGTGGATTGATATTAGGTTCCACCACATATTCATTCACACTGGGTAGTCACGATGTCCTGCTAGGGACCGCTTGTGATTTATGAACACATATACTAAGTGTGTTTTCAATGCCATTGTGATATGAACCTACAAGGTCACACGCATAGACGAGTGAACGAGCTTCATGTCCAGATTCAATGAACCTAGAATCTAGAATATGTCTTGGTTCATTGTATCTGACATTTATTTCTCTAAAAATATAAAATGTTATTATTCGAATTAGAGATTGTGGAGGGGCATTATCGGTATTGGGTTATAGCTGTGATTACGTGGGAGTTATTATGTGATAAAAACTCCCACTACCAGCAGAGGTTTATGGGACGTGGGAGTTAAATACTCCCACTGCCGGAAGAGGTTAAGGACGTGGTAGTTGGTTCTTGGAACAAACTCTAACACCCTATATAAACCTCTTTTGGCCGAAACCCTAGGTTAGACTTGCTTGAGCCGCAAAACTAAAATTCCGAAAATCAGATTTTTTGCCTCCTTTTCTCTCTAAACTCCAAAACTCATAAAAATGAAGAGCTAGCACTCGCTGCTCGTTTCTTCGTTTGGATACCGGTAGGGAGTAATTCCGCAAGGGAAGACTTTGGTGGTTGCAGCTAATTACCCGAAAAAACAGAATCTTTAACCGAAAACGTAAGTACTTTTCGTATTTTTCGATTCCTATGGTATGAGCTAATCCTTCGGGGGAGGATTCATGGGTGTTTAGAACGAGTTTCTGCCCATAAATATCTTCAAATAAATGAAAAGAAAGAAGGGGTATAGTAGGCCATGCTATTCACTATTCTAAAACTCACATAAAGCATAATGAAATCAAGTAACGAGTACAAATACAAAGTCTTAGGGCTGCCCCCTCGGACGGGGTCCTAGGCGCAGTGCCCCTGGCGGGGTCCAAGGGGTAGGCGACGGTCCCTCTGCTCGTCTTCTGCCCCGATTTAACCCTCAATCGCCTAACATATATAATCAAATAAACAAGTTTATACGATATAATCCATACACATAAACAGTTCATGCAATATTAATCAGATTAACAACAGGAAACATATAATCGCATTTTATGCATAATTAATCGAATTAATAACATACGATAGCAGTTTATGCAATATTAATCGTATTAAGAACATACGATAGTAGTTTATGCAATATTAATCGAATTAATATAGATCGAATCATGCGAATAGACATATAAATCAGATTAACATATATCACATATACATATCAGAATCACAAAACCATTTTTTCTGTTTCACACATACACATACCAAACCGAGATTGATACGTGTTATGATATGATTAACAATATCGAATTCGAATAGCATGAGCAAGGCTCTGATACCACTGAAGGGATTCATGGGTAGAAACTCGTTATAAACACACATGAATCCTCCCCTAAAGGATTCGCTCATACCATGGGAATCAAAAATTCAGACGAAAAAGACTTACGATTTTTAGTTAATGGTTTTGATTTCAGATTATGTGCTGCTGCCACCAGTATCCTTCCCTTGAGGAATTTCCCTCTACCGGTATCCACGCGACGAAACGAGCAACGAGTGCTACCTCTTTGTTTTCAGAGCTTCGAATAATATAGAGAGAAGAGAAGGCATAAATATGATTTCGGGTTTTTGGTTTTGCGGCTCTCACATGTATCTACCTAGGGTTTCTCCCCAAGAGAGATTATATCTGGACATGAAGCTTGTTAACTCGTCTATGCGTGTGACCCTGTAGGTTCATGTCACAATGGCAATGAAAACACACTCAGTAGTAGTATTTTTTTCATAAATCACAAGCGGTCCCTAACAGGACATTGTAACTACCCAGAGTGAATGAATGTATGGTGGACCTAATATCAATGCACTATTTAATCCCTTTGTCTCGTGGTATCCAAATTAAGCATAAGTAGTTGTCACCCTTATAAAGTTTAATTGTATTTATGCTCGATCTCCAAGAGGACTATTCCAACAAATAGTATTTAATAACCACTTTATTAAATACATTTGAGCATTGTCATGCATTTAAACAGTTTTCCCTATCGAGGGGCATATGGATATCTCTCTCTAATAAGAGAGGGACAAATCCCTTACACTGCCTCTCACATTTAAGCCATGATAGGATACTACATCCGATCATCAGTCGTTTTAATTACTCGATTAAAAGTAACATCCGATTGAGTCAAAACGTAGTTGCATTCATGCTGGAAACGATGGAGACATAAGGTCTAAGGATTCCAAATAGTATTGAGGAAGTAATACTTATGACTAAGGAACCATGACGTATTACTTCTCTTTCGAATCACATCTGATACAATATATCCCAATATATTATATCCATGATATGATTTGCATCCATTACACATGATCAGTAAAACATAATCATCAATCAAACAACATACTAGTTTTATTTCATCAAATAGAACTTTACATAAAACTAGTTTTATTGTATAAGCTATTGAGTTTTACAAACAAATCACGCATTTGATGTTCAAAAGAAAAATTAACTATTCAAATGACATGCTAAAAAATATATAAAACGTACAACATATGCTAATGGTTCTAGGGCACTACTAACACATGCATCTCGTTGTTTTGAGTTTGTGCAGAGTTTGTGCATGCCTCGCCTTAAAGGTTCTTCCATCAAGACACATACGCTATGAGATTGAAAGTATGGCTTGAGGTTCTTGGCCGTGGGTACTATGACCAATATGCGCTTTTCCAGAGAATTGTATCTTTCTTCTGACCCAAAAAGTACATGGCTTGCATAGTACACTGTCAAATTTCTTTGCTTCTTTCGGCGCAGAGTGTTGAGCTCACCACCGCATCGGTTAAGCAAATTATAAGAACAATTGGTTTTTGAGAGTTGGTTGCACCCGCAATGGTGGCTAGGTTAAGTATGTCTTTTGTAAGCCCTAAGGGCAAAATTCTCTATTCTGATGAACGATAAACCATTGATGTGATTTAACAGTATATTTGTTTATCTGATAGATTGCAATGAAAGTACCAAGTAAACTCAAGTTGCCCAAACAAGGCATAAGGGAACTCTTACACATTGAAGATCTAAGATATGCCTACAAGAAGTATGCTTGAAGACTTAGGTATTTTATAGGGCATAATATATTTTTGTATCTTGTAATCACCTTAGGTTAAGCTCAAAATATAATGGTCACTCTTGTCACGCATAAACGAAAAACAGTTTCATATTAAAATGCCTTGTGTTTTCAAAACTTGCTTTTGATCCTTAGATCAATCTTATTAAAATGTTTTTGAAAAGGTATTTCGAAGATTTGCAAAAGCAAAAAATTAGTTTAAGCATGAGTTAGAAAGTATTTGATTTGAGACTTAGTGGAAAAATCACTTTTTACATTCACCGGTTGAATGTCAATCGACCGACCTCCGTGTCCGGCCGACCGAAGTGTATCTTATCACTTATTCTTTTCAAATGTTTTTGTACTCTAACGACTGTATCATCAGGTCGACCCTAACTTTTCTTTGGATGACCGAGATCCTTCTCTAGTCGACTGAGATAGTTGTTAGGTCAACCGCGTTCAAGGCAGTGTACAATGTTTTTATCCCGGAAGCATCCCAGACGACCTTGACATCGAGTCGGTCGACCAAGTTATCGAATTCTGGTTAGAACTAACCTTTGTTACATTTAATGCTACTCAATTTTGAACCCCTATTTATACCCAAGGCTGATTTATTGAAACCAACCATTCATTCAATGTCCTCTCATTCAAAGCTCCATTTATTGCTCTTTTATTACAATTTTATGTGCTAAACAAGTTTGATCAGAATCATTTGAGCTTAGAATATTTAATTCCATCACTTCAAGGTGATATCTTGGCTATATTTTCCCCTCTCTTTGTGGAATTAGCTCTTTGTGAGTTAGGAAAGCTCTTTGTGAGAAAAGTTAGGCTCTTTGTGGCTAGTTATGTGGTTGTGATTAAAAATCCTTGTGATTTGTCCACTTGTGTAAAAGAGGTTGATCCTACCTTCATTGTTGTAAAGGGAATTTTAGTGAAGTGTTTAAATCCTTGGGTTAGTCTCAAAGTAGTGGACGTAGATTTTTTTGTGAGTCGAAACACTTGAATCTCTTGTCTTTGATCTTCTTCTTTATAAGCTTTCATTCTTGTTTTTTTTACACATTTCCTCTTCACTTGGAAGAAAGTTTTAAAAAAAAACCCAATTCACCCCTCTTATGTTTTTCATTTGGTATCAGAGCATTGTCTTCTCTTTTTAAATTTACATCCTACAAGTAAAGATCTAATGGCTGAGCAAGAATGCAACAAGATTGCTTATGAGATACTACTAGAAGTGAGAAGCAGTGGATGCATGCCCAGAAATCGGGTGAACAAAACTAGATATAACTGATTTTCCCCGCCAACAAGCAAGTTTATGCTTGCTCATTTTAGTATAAAATTTCCGAGTAGGATATAGGTGCATTTTAACAATTTAAAGTTGTATAATTTAAATTTCTTGTACTTTTATTAGTTGTATATTGTAGGTTGAATTCTATAAATATGAACATTTGAACAATTAGCCACTTTGATCATCAACATATTTTTGTCGAGCCACTTTGGTCAAAATTCAAGTTTTTTAACTTATTTCATCACTAAAGTTTTTCCGGCCTGCCATTTTGGTCACTAAATTTTTTTTTAACTTTTTCATCACTAAAGTTTTTTAGGGTTGCCATTTTGGTCACTAAAATTTTTTTGGTCTGCCATTTTGGTCACAAAATTTTTTTCATTCTGCCATTTAGGTCACTAAAAAACTTTGATCAAAATGGCAGAATAAAAAAACTTTAGTGACCAAAATGGCAGACTGAAAAAACTTTAGTGACCAAAATGGCAGGCCTAAAAAACTTTAGTGATGAAAAAAGTTTTAAAAAATTTTAGTGACCAAAATGGCAGGCCGAAAAAACTTTAGTAATGAAATAAGTTCAAAAACTTGAATTTTGACCAAAGTGGCTAGACGAAAATATGTTCATGATCAAAGTGACTAATAATTCATGAACATTTTGCTGTTTTGAGATAAATGAGAAAAATATCTTCTTCTCTTCATTTAGTTCTTGTTTTGTAACATGGTATCAAAGCTCTAGTTTTAGCTCTTCTCTGTCTGATTTCCTTAGACTGTTGATTGAGAATTCGATCAGTAATCCTTTTTTATCTTCATTCCAGTGATAATCCTTCTGCAGTTTTTTGCACCTAAAATCCTTGCTGGAAATAACTACAATTCGTAGTGTAGAGCAATAAGATTTTCTCTCATTTCCAAGAACAAACTAGGTTTTGATGATAGAAAGATTGTTAAACCTGATAATGGAAATAAGAACCTGGCAGCTTGGGAACAATGCAATCACATGACCATGAGTTAGATTTTAAACTCAGTTTCTACATCAATAACACAAAGTGTTCTTTGATCGATATATCTGCTGAAGTCTGGGAGAATCTACAAGATAGATTCTCAAATAGTGACCAATTCCGACTTTCTAATCTATCGGAGGAACTTTAGGTAATTAAGCAAGGTAACCCCACTGTAAGTGAATATTTCACTCAGCTGAGGAGTGTTTGAGATGAATTGGTTATCCTCATGTCTTTGCCTAACTCTTAATGTGGAGCTATTCATAAGATTCAAAAGTACATGGAATCTGATTATGTGATTAGGTTTCTGAAAGGTCTAAATGACTCTTTTGTTGTAAAATCTCAGATTCTACTGATAAGCCCTTTTCCTTAAATTAACAAAGTTTTCTCTATGATTGTACAAGTTGAAAGGAAAATGAACTACACTTCAAAACATCCTAATGTGAATACTGAGATAAAAACTTCAAGTACTAATGCTTAAGGATATGGCAGCATTTCACTCTATAGTGCAGGTAAAAATGTAATGATGAGGACTTAGACAACATTGAGACTGTTTAATTATGAGGACTTGGACAGCATTAAGACAGTTTGGTGTAATGGGCATAACTTTCGATCTAGGAATCCATTGGAGCTGATTCAAGTTGCATTGGAAAGCTAAGAGGCAGATCTACAACTTTCATGAAGATCTCAAGATTCGGTTCGCTAAGAGTTTTAGGCGATTTTTAATCTTATTTTCCAAGTTTAGTTATTATTTAATTAAGTTCTTTTAGTAATTCCGAGTTTTGGCTTAAATAAGGACATGTTGTCCATTAGTTATTTAATTTAAGAATTAGTATTTATTTATTTAATTACTATACTTGTTCTTTAGTTAGAGTCCAAATCCAATTAGGATTTGACTAGTTAGTATTTGTTTCATTAGTTTACTATACTTGTTCTTTCTTTAAGAGTACAAAACCAATTATGATTTGTAATAGGTCTTGGCTGAAATCTTTCTCTATATAATTGAGATTTCACCAACATTATTAATAAGTTTTTATGCAATATATTTTTGGAATATAATGTGTGGTGTTTACCTTTCATGGTTCTTTCAAGAATCAAGGCTTTTCATAGTGGATTCTTTGATTAGCTTAGTTACTGCATCAACAAGTTAGTTCCCTTGTTGTGGTGTTTCATCCTCTATCTAGAATTCTTCTCCCAGGGTAGCTAAGTGCTCATACTTCTTAGAGGTCTTATGTGTCGAATTATTTAAAGTCTTTTTGCCAGGGTAGCTAAGTGCTCATGCAGCTTTGATGATTGTTATGGAAAGAAGAACACAAAGGAAAGAAAAAAAATATGGGATATTTTTTTTGGTTTTTTGTATATCAAGAAAGCAATAAAAGATACACCAAGAAAGAAATAAATCTTGAGCTCTGATACCAATCTGATGAAGAACCTTGATAATTAGATTTATCAAGATTCAACACAAAAGGAAAAGAAAGATCTTTCTCTTCTTGAAACTTAGTTCACGTGAATGCTTCACTAAGACCTCTCAGCAGAATGAGCACTTAGCTACCCTAGGAGCAGACTTTAAAGAATTCGACACACAAGAACTCTAAGCAGTATGAGCACTTAGCTACCTTGGAAGAAGAATTACAATGGATGATGAAATACCACAACAAGGGAACCAACTTGTTGATACAGTAAACTAATCAAAGAATCCACTTTGAAAAGCCTTGATTCTCGAAAGAACCATGAAAGGTAAAAACCTCACATTATATTCCAAAAATATATTTTATAAAAACTTATTAATAATGTTGGTCAAATCTCCTTTATATAGAAAAAAGATTTCAACCAAGACCTATTACAAATCCTAATTGGATTTAGACTCTTAAAGAAAGAACAAGTATAATAAACTATCAAAACAAATGCTAACTAGTCAAATCCTAATTGGTTTTCGACTCTAACTAAAGAACAAGTATAGTAATTAACTAAACAAATAATAAGGCTTAAATTAAATAACAAATCGACAACATGTCCTTATTTAAGCTAAAACTCAGAATTAATAAAAGAACTTAATTAAATAATAACTAAACTTGGAAAACATGATTAAAATTCGCAAAAACATCTGGACAGCATGTTGGAGCAACTTGAGAGACGATTTAGGACTCTAAATTTACAGAATCGTATCTTGTGATCTCATGAAAGTTGTAGATCTACCTCTTAGATTTCCAATGCAATTTGAATCAGCTCAATTGGATTCCTAGATCGAACGTTATGCCCATTACACCAAACTATCTCAATTCTGTCCAAATCCTCATCATGTAAGCTTTGGTAAAAGAAATGTTGGATCAGGCTTTGGAAATCAGAAAACCTTTCAATGTTCTTATTGTGGTAAAAATTGACATACTATTGCCAAGTGCTATAAGAAGTATGGATTTCAACCAAATTTCATATGTACGGGAGCATTTCAAGTTAACTCAAAATATGGAAAACACTACAAAAAAATCGTGTCACAGGGACGGACAAATCCGTCGCTAATCTTAGTTTAGCGACCGAATAACGTGGTCGTGTATTTTTCGTCGCTAAGCCAATTAACGAACAACCACCGACAGAATATGTAGAGACCGATTATTGGGTCTCCATATAGCGACGGATTACCGACCGAATCCCGACGGACTACGTAGCGACCAATTAATGGGTCGGCATATAGCCACGAAATGCCGATCGACTGGTCAACATTGTTGACGTTTGACTTGGACTTTTGAGAGACGGAATAGCGACCGATGCATGTTCATTTGACTTTGACTTTAAACCAATCGCCACCGATAGAACGGTCTCTATTCCATAGCTAAACGTTTTTGAATTTAAAAAAATAAATCTAAAATTTAATTAAATCCCTATTATAAAAAATAGCAATACGCACAACAATACGAACCAGAAACAATATCAATAAGATCCCAAATAGCAAACATAATCAACAAAACCCAAAAATAACATTACATCTGAAGGATTCATGGGCGGAAACTCGTTCCAAACACCCATGAGTCCTCCCCTGAAGGATCCGCTCATACATAAACGAATCGAAAAACCGAGAAAAGGACTTACAATTTTTGGCTCAAGAATCCCATTCTTGAATGGAAGATCCTGTCTTTATGGCTCGGATGCAATGACTACCTTGAGTCCTCCCTTGCGGAATTACTCCCTACCGGTATCCACGCGACGAAACGGGCAGCGAGTGCTAGCTCTCCGTTTTTCTGAGTTTCTGGAATTAGGGAGAAAGGGAGAAGGCAGAATCAAAATCTTATTTCGGGTGTCTTTGGTTAATTGCGTCTGAAAGCTTAATTGGCTAGGGTTTCGGCCAAGAGATCATTATATAGGGTATGAGAGTTTGTTCCCATAACCAACTCTCACATCCTCAACTTCTCTCGGCAGTGGGAGTCTTTAACTCCCACGTCCCCTAGACTTCGGCTGGTAGTGGGAGTCTTTATCGGATAATAACTCCCACGTAATCCCAGCTATTAACCAAATACCGAAAATGCCCCTTATCTATAATTCGAATAATAACGCTTTATTATTCTCAGAAAAATAAATGTCATATACAATGAACCTAGACACATTCTAGATTCATTGAATCTGGACATGAAGCTCGTTAGCTCGTCTATGCGTGTGACCCTGTAGGTTCATCTCACAATGGCAATGAAAACACACTTAGTAGTAGTATGTGTTCATAAAACACAAGCGGTCCCTAGCAGGACATTGTGACTACCCAAAGTGAATGAATTTACGATGGAACCTGAAGGAACCCAAGAGGGGGGGGGTGAATTGGGTTTCTAATAAATCTTGCAAACTATTTCCAATTTAAACAATGATAGTGCAAGTTTAACAAAAGCTAAAGCAAAACCCAATGCAAATCACAAGACAAGAGATTTAGAGTGGTTCGATTCACTAAGAATCTACATCCACTACCTTGAGCCGCACCCAAGGATTTCACCAACTTCACTAAGAAGAATGTGCCCACACAAAGTAGGTCTTTACACTAGTGGCTAACTCACAAAGAGTTTTACAAACAACCACTATAAACAATTGCCCACACTAAGTAGGACTTATACACCAATAACCCTATCACTAAGAAAGGGGATAAGATGAAAGGTTTAGAGTACAAAGTTGTTCACTCTTCTAAGTGAAAGATACATACATTTGAAGCTCATCAATTGTTGGCTCTTTGAACATAGGAAGCACACTCTTTGTCTTGCTATTATGAAATGCACATTTGAATCATTTAGATTTTGCAATGAAGTGCATTTTACTTTGAAAGTGTTTAGACTTGATAAGAAATCAATCTCTATTGTATGTACAAGTCTATGTAAGTGTTAGAGTCATTCTAAAGCTTTGGAGTATATATACATTTCAAAATCTCGCTGAAAAAGCGACTGCAGAGCGGTCAAATAACGGCTAGTAACGAGTGCACCTCGGTTGACCGAACACGAGCCTCGGTGGGACCGAAGGAAAACTTCGGTGGACCGACTTGGGACCTCGGTGGACCGACCTTGGTCATCTCGGTCGACCGAACCGGATCTTGGTCGACCGAACCAAGACAGACTCAACTCTCGAGTACTTTGTTCGGTTGATCCGAGAAAATCTCGGTCGACCGACTTTCTGGGCTTTCAGAGAAGTTGATTAAACACTTGTTTTCAAATCATTTGAAGTCTAAAAGGTTTTCCCAAAAGGTAACACAAAAGAACACTTGGAAAACTTTTCTAAAAGACTTATACTTGAAATCAAAGGCTTTTTGGATAAGAACACATTTGAAACTTTTGCCTTTTGAAAAACGTGTTTATGAAATCATGTATGCAAGACTAGAGTGTAGAGCGTATGACCAAGAGAGCGTTGGTTAGAGCTAAAGGATAAATACTATTTTCAACAAAGCTAACCTAACCAACCTAAGTCTTCAATCTTCAAGCTTGACGAAATGTATCTTGAATGATATCTTTGAAGCTTGATCAAGGCTTGATTGAAGTACTTAGAGCTTCCATATTGAGTTCCAATATTCTATCACATAGAAGAAAACATTAGACACAAACATCAAGTGTTTGTCCATTATCAAAAACCGAGTTCGATCGCCCTTAGGGCTAACAATCTCCCCCTTTTTGATTATGTCAAACTTTGATGTAATTAGATAGAATATGGACAATATTAAGTACAAGGAAGCATGGCAAAAGGATATACGAACAAGTAAGAGTAAAGACTAATGCTTATAAGATAAACAAAGTAAACATGAAGGCTAAAAGCATTAGTAAGATTACTTCTTTTGCCATATGCATTAGGGACTCTTTGTAGAGCCCTAATTCCCAACCAACCTCCTTGCCTCCTTCCTTCCATCTAATAGCATTCTTGTGTGTAATATACGTACCTTAGTTTACACAAGAAGCTAACTTACCATTTTCATCAATGTCGATGTGAGTGTTAAAGATCCTATTACAAAGAACATGCTCACACAAACATTAGAACTTACAATGGTTTGTTATCATCAAAACAACATAGAATATGCCCTTAGGGCTAACAATCTCCCCCTTTTTGATGATGACAAAACATTGATGCAAATGGGAATAATATGCAAAAATAAGATACCAAATGTATGCATGAGATAAGGATATTAAGGATCCAAGCAAGTAGATGTTTTTCACCAAAAAAATTCTACTCCCCCTATATTAAAGAATCCCTTATCTCTCCCATTTTGCAAGTACTAAGCATTCTCCTTTTGTAAATTACTTCTCTTGGCACATTTGCAACACTAAAAATTCTCCCTCTTTTTGTCAAAATCAAAAAGGGATATCAGAGCGCCAATAAGAAAAGCATTTTAGCGAAAAGTAAAGATTAATATAGGAGAAGCTTGATGAAATTTAATAATCCTCCCCATATAAAAAAAAACTTAAAAACCATGGAAAACAACTTGATGGTCTTGTAGATTAATAAAATAAGAACCAAAAGATCAATCCTAAAGACCAAAAATAATTATGAAGAAGGATTACATATGAAAAAGCTTGGTTGATTTCTAAAAAAAAACAAGGAGTCCATAATACCACATAAATCCAAAAGATGGTCATGTATGGCTCAAGAAGAATATCAACCAAAGCTAAAAACAAAGGAGATAAGGAATATACCTTAAAGAACAATCTCCCCGTTTATCAAACATACGATGTTAGCTATTTGAGATAAAACCAAGTTTGATACAAATTGACCAATTGTAAAACATGATACCAAATGTAAATATAGCCAATTGTAAAACAAGTTTGAAAATATAGCTAACAAAGTACTTGTGGAAGTGATACCATGAATACATAAGTTAAGTACATGTATCACAACCAAAAGGATTAGAGGAAGTGTAAGATAACACTTTGAGTACATTCCTCTACCAAGTTAATGGTTAGCTAAATGAGTGTAACAACTCTTAAAGTAATACTAACCAAAAAAACCATTATGAGATCACAAAGGATATAGACAATGAAGAATATGATCTCAAAGTTATTAAGGGAGAGTATATGTGATACCAATTAAAGACAAAAACATTTATAACACATATAACTTCCAAAATAACTTACACAAGTTGGCTATAAGAAATAAAAGATGAAAAGCAAGCCAACAAGTGATGTGATGATGTAAAATATGAATAATTGAGCATACATCACATATATTGAGGGAGGTATGAGTTGAAAACATTTGAAAAACTCCCTCTTAGATTGTGCCACTTCTAAACAATCAAATAGACACAACCCATGGCATAATGCCACAATCACAGTTTATATCCTAAGTCAAGCATCTAGACGATCAACCACATAAGATTAATGCTAAAGACTTGAATATAAACACAAACCCCTATATGCAATAAAGATCAAGTGAAAACTAAACATAGCATATACAAACTCCCCCAAAGCATAAAACACTTCATAATAGAGGGGAGGGGGTAGTAAAAGGAGATTTCATCACAAAGATCAAATCATTAAGCTCACTCATAACATGCTCAAGAGAATCAAAAACATATGAAGAACAAGCATGTTATAAAATCTCCAAGGTGCCCATTTCAAGAACAATTGAACATTATATGGAAAGTAAGATCAATAATTGTTCAAGGAAATGAAAGAGATTGAGTTTAGGAATATCTCATTGAATTTGATGAATGCTTTTGCACTTTGAGTTCCTTCAATGAGTTCCTTGAGCTTCTCAATCTTCTTTGCATGACAAGTGTAGAGTCATCAATGATGGGTGACTTTTCTTTACTTGATGAATCCTCTACAATCTTGTGATCCTTGGCATTGGACTCTTTTCTTGGAGTCTTAGCTCACTTGTGCCATTCCTTGTAGTTCATATCTTCTTTTTGAACTTTAGAACACTTTGTAACCTACAAGGAATTCTTGAGAACTAATTTGGTACCTTTTCAAAGGTCCTTCAAGATTAGCTCAATTTCTCAAGTAAACACATATTTGCTTAAGGATCAAAAAATCAAAGACAGCTAGATGGATTCTTAAATGAATATGACATAACAAAACAAGAATCGATCAAGTTGCATATGCGACATCTCATAGATACCTTAGCTAATATAAGCATGAATAATAAAGAGCATTCTAAGGATCATCTATATAAATATAACATTCAAGAATGAGAGATGCAACATGTACAAGAGCAAGCATATAAAAATGCATATACCAAAAACACTTAAACACATTAATCAAGGTGTTAAAAGAAAGTGATTTTGATACCTTTGCTTTCTTACCAAGTGATGAAGACATTGTATTGACACTTTGGCTCTTGTCATCACTTGATGCTTTGCTCTTTGTATTCAAGCGACTTGGTTCTCCAATTGATCAACTTTTGAGCTTTGAGAATCCAAGTGTTAAGGAGTGCTTTTGAATTTCTTCCTTTGGCACATCTCCTTTAACTTCTCCCCAATGCCACTTCTCTTTGAATTAATTCCATAGAAGCTTTGTGGCATACATCTTTATAAGAACCTATAAACTCAAGGGAGGAGTAGCTTTTGGTACCCACTTTTGTTTGGGTCCATAGGGGTTAGTTAAATTACGTTTGACTCTCCAAATCGTTTTAACCCCTTTTTCAATCTTCTTCTTAACATGGCATCTAGCATTAGTATGACCATGTTTTCCACAATATGTGCAACAAATATGTGGCTTAGAAGAATTGTGAGCATGCACAAGATTACTACTAGGCCTATGTGACATTCTAGCATTTACAACATGATTCTTAGGTTTAAGAGAAGAGCTAGAAATATCAACATGTTTAGCAATATAAACAAGGCCATTTTTTATCATGTGAAGCACATTGCATGCCAAAGTGATTCTTATGCAACTTAGAAGAGCTAGCATGATCAATGTGATTAGCATTATAACCAAGACCATGTTTATCATGTGAAGCACGTTGCATACCAAGAATTTGATCAAGATTTTTCTTACCCTTAGTAAAGTTTTCAACAAGAAGGGTAAGATCTTTAACTTTGTTTTCCAAATGATCAAATTCAAGAAGCTTGTTTTCTAAAGAAGACAATTTAACACAAGCTTCAAGATACTCTAATGAGGAAGTGTTGCATGTAGCAATAAGCTTTTCATTTTCAACTTTTAAGCAATCAACCTTATCACATATCTTTTTTGTTTTCACAAAGCAAAGATTCAATTTTAAGCTTCATAGCTTTGTTTTGCTTTTGCACAATTTTTTCAATTGATCATACATATCAATTAAAAGCTCATTAGGATCATCCTCATCATCATCACTATCATTAAAAGAATTAGAAATAGATGGAGAAGGATGTACCTCATTATCAAATGCCATAAGACATGTGTGATCATTTTCTTCTTGATCATCATCACTTTCTTCTTCATCCCAATGGCTTAGCAAGCACTTTGCATTTTTTGAGATTGAAGAACAAATTCTCTCCTTCTTCATTATTGATGATGGACTCAAGATTACTACCCTTTGTAGAACAATTTTTTCTTTATCTTCATTTCAAAGGCTAGTAGTGAGCCAAGAAGTTCCTCCGTTGAATAGGTCTTTAAATTCTTGGACTCTTCAATGGCAAGGGCTTTATTTTCCCAACTTTTAGGAAGAGAATTGAGAATCTTCCTATTCATTTCACCCATGGTGTACTCCTTGCCATAGGACTTCAAGCCATTTATCACATTTGTGAATCTTGTGCTCATCTCATTTATTGACTCATTTGGCTTCATGGAGAAGAGCTCATATTCTCTAACAAGCAAATTTAGCCTTGACTCCTTGATTTGATTTGTGCCTTCATGAGTAACCTCAAGCATTTTTCCACATTAAGTGTGCGGATTTTCTTCCAAGCACACGGTTGTACTCATCTTGACTTAAGGCACAACTAAGGATGTTCATTGCCTTGTAATTTTGAGTCATCTTCTTGGACTCAAGCTCATTTAACTCCTTATCCGGCTTTGGCACTTGAACACCATCCACCAACTTCATAGGCACATATGGACCAACTTCAAATATATGCCATAAAGAATAATCTATTGAGCACACATATATCTTGAATCGTTCCTTCCAAGCCTCATAATTATTTCCATCAAAAAGTGGTGGCCTAATGGTGGAAGACCCCTCTAAATACGCCAATGCGGAATTACCGGCCATAATCTTTACTTCAAGCGGTTATGCTAAAAATGAAGACGAGGCTCTGATACCAATTGAAGGAACCCAAGAGGGGGGGGGGTGAATTGGGTTTCTAATAAATCTTGCAAACTATTTCCAATTTAAACAATGATAGTGCAAGTTTAACAAAAGCTAAAGCAAAACCCAATGCAAATCACAAGACAAGAGATTTAGAGTGGTTCGATTCACTAAGAATCTACATCCACTACCTTGAGCCGCACCCAAGGATTTCACCAACTTCACTAAGAAGAATGTGCCCACACAAAGTAGGTCTTTACACTAGTGGCTAACTCACAAAGAGTTTTACAAACAACCACTATAAACAATTGCCCACACTAAGTAGGACTTATACACCAATAACCCTATCACTAAGAAAGGGGATAAGATGAAAGGTTTAGAGTACAAAGTTGTTCACTCTTCTAAGTGAAAGATACATACATTTGAAGCTCATCAATTGTTGGCTCTTTGAACATAGGAAGCACACTCTTTGTCTTGCTATTATGAAATGCACATTTGAATCATTTAGATTTTGCAATGAAGTGCATTTTACTTTGAAAGTGTTTAGACTTGATAAGAAATCAATCTCTATTGTATGTACAAGTCTATGTAAGTGTTAGAGTCATTCTAAAGCTTTGGAGTATATATACATTTCAAAATCTCGCTGAAAAACGACTCTGGAACGGTCAAATAACGGCTAGTAACAGTGCACCTCGGTTGACCGAACACAGGCCTCGGTGGACCGAAGGAAAACTCGGTGGACCGACTTGGGACCTCGGTGGACCGACCTTGGTCATCTCGGTCGACCGAACCAGATCTTGGTCGACCGAACCAAGACAGCTCAACTCTCAGTACTTTGTTCGGTTGATCCGAGAAAATCTCGGTCGACCGACTTTCTGGGCTTTCAGAGAAGTTGATTAAACACTTGTTTTCAAATCATTTGAAGTCTAAAAGGTTTTCCCAAAAGGTAACACAAAAGAACACTTGGAAAACTTTTCTAAAAGACTTATACTTGAAATCAAAGGCTTTTTGGATAAGAACACATTTGAAACTTTTGCCTTTTGAAAAACGTGTTTATGAAATCATGTATGCAAGACTAGAGTGTAGAGCGTATGACCAAGAGAGCGTTGGTTAGAGCTAAAGGATAAATACTATTTTCAACAAAGCTAACCTAACCAACCTAAGTCTTCAATCTTCAAGCTTGACGAAATGTATCTTGAATGATATCTTTGAAGCTTGATCAAGGCTTGATTGAAGTACTTAGAGCTTCCATATTGAGTTCCAATATTCTATCACATAGAAGAAAACATTAGACACAAACATCAAGTGTTTGTCCATTATCAAAAACCGAGTTCGATCGCCCTTAGGGCTAACAGAACCTAATATCAATCCACTATTTAATCCCTTTGTCTCGCGATATCCTAATTAAGCATAAGGCATGGTAGTCGTCACCCTTATTAAGCTTAATTGTATTTATGCTCGATCTCCTGGTAGACTGTTCCAACAAATAGTATCTGATAACCACTTTATCAAATACATTTGAGCACGGCCATGCATTTAGACAGTCTTTCCCTATCGAGGGGCCCATGGATATCTCTCTCTAATAAGAGAGGGACAAATTCCTTACAATGCGTTTCACATTCAAGCCATGATAGGACACTACATCTGATCATCAGTCGTATTGATTACTCGATTAAAAGCAACGTACGACTGAGTCAAAACGTGGCTCCATTCATGCTAGAATCAATGGATACATAAGGTCTAAGGATTCTAAAATAGTATTGAGGAAGTAATACTTATGACTAAGGACCATGAAGTATTACTTCTCTAACGGATCACGTTCGATACGATATATCTCAATACATTGCATCTATGATATGATTTGTAGTCATTACACATGATTAGTAAAACGTAATCATCAATCAAACATCATACTAGTTTTATTTCATTGTAAAATAGATTACATAAAACTAGGGAAAACTAGAATAGTAATTACATAAGCAAATGAGTTTTACTATCAAATCACGCATTTGATGTTCATAAGCAAAATTAACTATTCATATGAAATGAAATAGATATAAAACGTACAACATATGCTAATGGTCCTAGGGCACTACTAACAACATATACAATTATCTTACTAAAAAACACAAGTTTACACTTCTCATTTACATTACAACACTCACAATCAAAGTGCACACTTTGAATTACAACACTCACAATCAAAGTGTGCACTTCTCATTTACATTACAACACTCACAGTCAAAGTTTACACTTCTCATTTACATTACAACACACAATCAAAGTTTACACTTCTCATATACTCCTTGGTGTCATTTATATTTATATCCTTGGAAATGCATGAGTTGAAATCTGAAAATGAAAGAATCAAATTATTTTATGGCAATAAAATTACCACTTTGAATTATGTTAAAAAGTTATACAATACGGAAATTAATCTATGGTAATAAAGTACTAAAAATTAAACCAACAAATATTACTCACCTTCAATATGCGAAATTCCAGGAAGCTAGTGGTTCAACTTCAATTTGCATCATTCAAGTAGCTTCTGAGTGTGAAGCGAGAAAGATATTCTTTTATGCATGAAAAAATGGATCAACAAAGGAAAGTTAAGAATTAAAGGACAACAACAAATACATAACCAAATTAATAATTATATTCTTAATCATTCTAAATTATCCTCCGACATAAATTCATCTTCTTCTTCAGAATTGTCATCACCCGACATAATTTCATCATCTTCATTAACACGGTCGGTACAGGCCACAAGTACAACTTTGATTTCCCCTGACTGGTGTGCAAGTTTACCAACTTCAGTAACAGTTGGATCAATGTGACTGGTCTCCTCCTCACATACTTCCTCCTGATATGGTACCGGAACATTAGGAACGTCAACAAGACTTGGTTTGGAATGACAAACAGCCCATCAATTAGCCATAGATCTTGTCTTACTACCTGGATAAGGTGTGTGGTAGACTTGTTGACATTGGGAAGCAAATACAAATAGATCGTAACCCTGGTACGTTCTTTTCCTATGGATTTATAAAAGTTTATATTGAGGATGCACCCTCAAACCTCGATTTGGAGTTGAATCAAACTAGTCGCATTAGAAAAGAATTATTTTTTGGAGCGGTACTCCAGCAAGTTCAACCTCAATGACTTGCTTCAACTCTCCATAGTAATCGCCTTTAACCCATACCCCGCTGTTTGTGGTTCATTTTCCATCACTGTGGGCTTTATGTGAAATCTATAACCGTAAACAAAGTAACCGAAATATGGCATCACTCTCCTTGTCGGGCCCCACGAAAGATTTTTCAACAACCTTTCAGAATGTTCTGGAAGGCTATGTATCTATTGAGAACAACAAAAGTTAAATTAGTTTTGGCATTCTTAAAACAAGTACATTTCTACATAATACCAACTTACATGAGTTCCAAAGCATTTGGAAAAATCACTATAAACCCAGTTTTGCAGTTCATCCTCCATTATCTGGGGAGTTTGGTCATGTACTTCACTAACAAATTTCCTGAGTTACAAATCAAATGACAATATTGTTATTCAGCTACTTTTAATTATATAGCAAAACTGAAGCAATTGATGGCGTTACTTACTGCAGGTATGGTTCAACCTCTTCACAATTCATAAGGATATAATTTATGGCTGTTTTATAATCTTTATCAGATAATGAAATATTTTTTCTTTTTTTTTTTTTTTTTTCCAAATGGTCTTCCAAGTAAGTTGCAAACTGATAATACATCTGGTCCACTTGTAGTCTCGTCTTCACCATCATTTCGCCCAATGGTTGTAACTTTCATTTTCACGTGGGGTTCGAAATAATAGCTAAAGAATGTAGCAGCTTCTTTCACCAAGTATGCATTACAAATTGACCCATCAACAGTAGGTATTCGGTCGTAAAGGTCAGCCGTCAGTATTTGGTCGTTACAGAACCAGGGATGGATTGAGGTTAAAGGGCTGTAACATGAACCAACTTGCTACTTTTAGTTTTTTGTTTGGAAAGTAATGGGATTTCAGGAATGGTCCGAAAATCCAGCCTTGGATTCATGAGTAACGACCGAATAACAAAACGACGTCGTTTTGGGTTAATAAAACACTTGTGTTAATTCGAAATAATGAAGACACGCAACTATTGATATTTCTTAATAGCGACCGAGCTGACGAATTCAGTCGGTAATAGGTCGCCCCTTAGCTAATTAGCGACCGATTAGCGACGGACCCAGTTAAAAAAGTATAAACCTTAAAACCGACATCGTTTAGAATGCGAATACGAACTAAAATCAATATTTTAGTTATTATTTGTTTATGAATAAGCAATTAATAAAAGTTTAACTCTATCACTTAATGATTCACGTAAATGTATACACAAATGTATTACTTGAATTGTTCTGCTTCGAGGCTATTTAGATATTTTATAAATAAGTATAATTACTACTTCTTTGACTATTCATATGTATGTATATATATATATTAGTAATAGTACCAAAAATAGGCAAAATGATTCTATATATCCCTTAAAAAGAACTCCGCTACTTTTTAAAAAGAAAGTTTCTTAATAGAGACCGAGCTGACGAATTCGGTCGGTAATCGGTCGCCCCTTAGCTAATTAGTGACGGGCCTAGTTAAAAAATTAAAAACCCTAAAACCGACATCGTTTAGAAATGCGAATGCGAACTAAAATGAATATTTTAGTTATTATTTGTTTTTTAATAAGCAATTAATAAAATTTTAACTCTATCACTTAATGATTCACGTAAATGTATACACAAATGTATTACTTGAATTGTTATGCTTCGAGGCTAATTAGATATTTTATAAATAAGTATAATTATTACTTGTTTGACTATTCATATGTATGTATATATATTAGTAACAGTACCTAAAATAGGTAAAATGTTTCTATATATCCCTTAAAAAGAACTCCGCTATTTTTTAAAAAGAAAGTTTCTTAATAGAGACCGAGCTGACGAATTCGGTCGGTAATCGGTCGCCCCTTAGCTAATTAGCGACCAATTTGCGACGGACCCAGTTAAAAAATTATACATCTAAAAACTGACTTCGTTCAGAATGTGAATACGAAGTAATATGAATATTTTAGTAATTATTTGTTTATTAATAAGAAATTATTAAAATTTTAACTGCATTACTAAATGATTCACGTAAATGTATACACTATTATATTACTAGAATTGTTCTCCTTTGAGTCTATTTATAACTTTAAATTTTAACTACATTACTAAATGATTCACGTAAACGACGTCGTTTTTTGCTCTTCATTTATAACTTGATTAAAATACACCGCTATGTATTCTGTTGGTAAGCTGTCGTTAAATTCCGTTGGTATTCGGTCGTTAACGTAAATAAAACGACGTCGTTTTTTGCTCTTCATTTATAACTTGATTAAAATACACCGTTATGTATTCCGTCGGTAATCTGTCGTTCAAGTTCGTCGGTATTCAGTTGGTATTTTTATATAGCGAAAGAATAGCAACCGTTCAAGTATTGATTTGAGTTGGTCAACGGGACCGATATGGCCGACGACGTAGCGACGGCTATTTTTTCGGTTTCAGATCGATCGGTATTCGGTCGCTATTTTAGGGACTGAATATTTCCGTCGCTATTTTCGGTAGCTAAATAACTGTTTTCTTGTAGTGAAAGGAAAGAAGTTATGCATGACACAGAATAATATGGAGGTGCAAACACAAATAGTAATGTAAATGATGTTACTAACACATCATGTTCATTATAGAAAAATATGGAGGTGCAAACACAAATAGTAATGTAAATGATGTTACTAACAATCGTGTTCATTATTTTTCTAAGGAGAAGTATCAGGAATTGATGAAGCTCAAGCTAGCACAACATCTAAGTAGAAATGCTAGACCATCTGGAGTCAATAAGCAAGAAGAAAACCAGAAAGCAATTCCTAACCATTATTTATCTGCAAACTTTACTAAACAAGCAAATGATTCAGATACATGTTCTGAATTAAATTTTGATGAATGGATAGTTGATTCAGGAGCTACTGAACACATTTCTTGCCATTTTGATGACTTTACATCTTTTGTTCCTATTATGTATGCTTTTGTTAATCTACCTAATGGATCTAAAGTTCTTGTTATTCACAAAGGTACTGTTCCCCTTTGTTCTTCTTTAATTCTCCATGATGTTCTATTTGTTCATAACTTTTGTTCCAACCTCATACCTGTAAGTCAGCTTGTTCCTAAATCTAAAGTTCTTGTGTCTTTTGTTCCTGCTGGTTGTGTTCTTCAGGCCATGCTGATCTTGAAGAAGATTGGCACAGCTAAGCTCATCAAAGGATTGTATTACCTTGAAATTCATTCTCTCCATAGACATAGTTCTATATTTTTACAAACTATTAATGCTTCTACTTTATATAAGTGTTATAATACAATGTTGTGGCATCCATGCTTCTATTCCTAGACTCAAAATAATAAATAGGATATCCTCTAGTGTTGTAATTCCTTAATTTTCCTATTGTCATATATGTTCTTTGGAAAAACAAAGAAAGTTGCCTTATTCAGAAAGAATTGACCTTGCCCTTGCTATCTTTTAGCATGTGCATATTGATATTTGTGGACCTCTTAAGGTAGTTATTGTACATGGTCATCAACCATTGATAATGAATATAGTATATACTGTTGGATATTTTTAATGAAAGCAAAATCAGAAGCAATAGGTCTTGTTCAATCTTTTTGTCAGTATGTACAAACTCAGTTTAGTACTGTTGTTAAGATAATTAAAATTGACAATGGTCTATGACTGAATTTTATTTTTCCAAAGGTATAATACATCAAACAACCTCTGTTGAAACTCTTTAAAAGAATGACCTTGTTGAAAGGAAACACCAACACATTCTTAATATCTAGAAGTCTTAAAATTCAGTCTTCTTAACCTATTAATTATTGGAGTTACTTTGTTCTACATTCTGCGAAACTCATCAATGTCAATCCTACTCCTATTTTGAAAGCTAGATCTCCTTATGAACTATTGTACAAAAAGACACATCGTTATCATTCTTTCATGGTGTTTGGATGTTTAGCTTTTGCATATACTCTTGAACAATGATGAACAAAATTTCATCAAAGGGGGTTAAAATGGTCTTGTCTAGGTATTTCCCGTGAATAACAAAGGGCATTTACTATTAGAAGTTTCTACTAGAAGAATCCTTGTCTCTAGGAATGTTCAGTTTCATGCACTACAAGAAAACAGTGTAACATGGACGAAAATATCCGTCACTAAACTCAGTTTAGCGACCGATTAATGACCGACTGTCGTGGTCGTGTATTTTTCGTGCCTAAGCAAATTAACGACCGAATACCGATGGAATGTAGCGATGGCTAATTGGGTCGCCATATACCGACGGATTATCGACTGACCATTCAACATTGTTGACTTTTGACTTTGACTTGTTAACGACCGAATACCGACGGACACTCTAGCGACCTGGTTCAAGTAAATGATTCACGTAAATGTATAAGCAAATATATTACTTGAATTGTTCTGCTTCGAAGTATATTTAGTTATTTTATAAATACGAATAATTGTTACTTGTTTGAATATTCATATGTATGTATATATATTAGTTATACTACCTAAAATAGGCAAAATGTTACTCCGCTTATTTTCTAAAAATAAAGATTATAAGTAGCGACCGAATGGCGACCGCTTAGAAAAATTCAGTCACTATTCGGTCGCCCCTGAGCTGCCTAGCGACCGAATAGCGACGGAACATGTTAAAAAAATATAAATCCGTAAACCGACATCATTCTGAATTCTTATACGAACTAATACGATTATTTTAGTAATTATGTACTTATTAATAACCAATTATTAAAATTTTAACTACATTACTTAATGATTCACGTAAATGTATAAGAAAATGTATTACTTGAATTGTTCTGCTTCGAAGTATATTTTGTTATTTTATAAATACGAATAATTGTTACTTGCTTGAATATTCATATGTATGTATATATATTAGTTATAGTACCTAAAATAGGCAAAATGTTACTCCGCTTATTTTCTAAAAATAAAGATTCTAAGTAGCGACCGCTTTGACAAATTCGATCGCCCCTGAGCTGCATAGCGACCGAATAGCGACGGAACATGTTAAAAAAATATAAATCCATAAACCGACGTCGTTCTGAATGCGAATACAAACTAATATGATTATTTTAGTAATTATCTACTTATTAATAAGCAATAGTTAAAATTTTAACTACCTTACTTAATGATTCGCGTAGATGTATAAGCAAATGTATTACTTGATTTGTTCTACTTCGAAGTCTATTTAGTTATTTTATAAATACGAATAATTGTTACTTGTTTGACTATTCATATATATGTGTATATATATATTTGTTATAGTACCTAAAATACGCAAAATGTTACTCCGCTTATTTTCTAAAAAAAAAAGATTCTAACTAGCGACCACTTTGACAAATTGGTCGCCCCTGAGCTGCCTAGCGACAAAACATGTTAAAAAAAATATAAATCCATAAACCGACATCGTGCTGAATACGAATACGAACTAATATGATTATTTTAGTAATTATGTACTTATTAATAAGCAATTGTTAAATTTTTAACTACCTTACTTAATGATTCACGTAGATGTATAAGAAAATGTATTACTTGAATTGTTCTCTTTGATGTCTATTTAGTTATTTTATAAATACGAATAATTGTTACTTGTTTGACTATTCATATGTATGTATATATATTAGTTATAGTACCTAAAATAGGCAAAATGTTACTCCGCTTATTTTCTAAAAAAAAAATTCTAACTGGAGACCGCTTTGACAAATTGGTCGCCCCTGACTGCCTAGCGACGAAACATGTTAAAAAAAATATAAATCCATAAAACGACATCGTTCTAAATGCGAATGCGAATACGAAATGATATGATTATTTTAGTAATTATGTACTTATTAATAAGCACTTATTAAAATTTTAACTACATTAATTAATGATTCACGTAAATGTATAACTTGAATTGTTCTGCTTCGAAGTCTATTTAGTTATTTTATAAATACGAATAATTGTTAATTGTTTGACTATTCATATGTTTTTATATATTTGTTATTGTACCTAAAATAGGCAAAATGTTACTCCGTTTATTTTCTAAAAAAAAAAAAGATTCTAACTAAGGACCGAATGGCGACCGCTTTGACAAATTCGATCGCCCAACCCTAAACCCTAAGAAGGTCGCTATTCCGTCGCAATTTGGTCGATATAAAGCTAGTTTTCCAGAAACAGATAATAGAAAATATAGAACAGACCCCCTTGCCACAATTCAGTATATCCACAATTCAACTGAAAACAGACCCAAATAAATTCCAAAATAATAAAAAATATAACTAAAAAACATAACGCAAAAAAGCATAAAATAGTTCAATATTACATAAAAAAATAATAATATTTGCAAATTCATACAAAATAAACTACATAATCTATTGACTCCCCAAAACTTCATCAACAGTTAAAGGGTCATCGCCATAGTCTGATTCTAACTCATCATCATCTAGACTACTCAATTTGTCTTCTATCTCATAGGCACTTAATACAATATTGTCACTATTTGTTAAAATAGCAGCTAAGGTACTAGCTTATGACTTGTTTCTCTTATTTTCCCTCATCTTGAATTCTCTTCTTTACTCAGCCAATTGAGTTTCCATCTCTTTCTTCCACTTAGCTTCCATTTCGTTCCGCATTTGTTCCATAGATGAATGCGAGACTACCTGGCAACCTCACTTCATTGTCTTTAACACATCAGTGAACGAATCGAGTCCTTGAACACGTCCCTTTCTTAGCCCGCCTGCTGCCTCAGCAGAAAGCTCAATCTGAGTCGGCAAATCCGGTGGAGGCTAGCCGGCTTGAGTTGCTTGGTTTACGTCGTCGTCATAAACCGCATGGAACACCTCCTGTCAAATAAAATGTCTGGTTATCACAGTAAATAACTAATGTCAAAAAAGGAAAAAAAGTAATGAAATACTTACAGACAACTCTCTAGAATCTTCATAAACCCATTCTCCTTTCTTTGCGCCGATATAGTGTTGATGCGTCCAATCGTAACTAGCCGGGAATGTGATTGCAAGTCCGGCCTCCTTTTCCTGTATACGTTAAATACGTACATAAAACACATAACATATATGAATGTGCAATATAATATAATTAAGTACCAATCTCATATGGTGCTCAATGTGGCTGAGTGAACCGCCTGTGTGCTTCATCGGGCCTTTGCCACCGCTCCATTCATTCCGGTTTTTTGATGCCTCTAAAGACATAGCTTTAAAAACCGGAGTCTTCCAGTACTCTTGAAGTCGCGCCCAATCGGTCTCACAAACCCATGAGGGCCTCTTTTTTTTTTTCCTCGCGTCGCTCATATTGCCGCTCAGTCTCCTCTTAAGTATGGTACGCCATCCTGACTTGACGCCCGTCTCATGCTCAGGAGCCCATCGATACCGTTTTTGTATTTTGAATTAATGTTACATAATTATATTCGAAGACTTCTAAATTCAAACTTATTTGCTTATTTATTTAAAATATACTTACCCTGAACTCTTCCCACCACATTTTTTCCTCTTCCTGGGGAACATTCTCTAGGGTGCTATATGCCCCCTTGAAATGCCCTTGAAATATTCCAGTAAAGGCGGCGGAATAGCTGGATGCCAATCTAAATCTATAATAGCCAAGAAAAAATTTAATTAGATAATATAAAGATTACAAGAAGTATAATTAACTTAAAAGGAAATAATTAAAAAAATTAATTACGTGCCAAGGTTAGGTTGCAGTACAATACGAGTATCTACTATAGTCGCATCTCCACCAGTACTGGTATCAGTCACTGTCTGTAGGATAGTAGACTGGTGAGTAGCTGATCCTCTTACCGGCGTAGACTCAGTCGCCGGTACTGACGCAGACGCATCCCGAGATACATGTGCATCAACAGACTGTGACGGGGGCAGATGGAGGTGTCGACTGCAACTCACATGATGAACCTGACTTGGGAGGTAGGGGCGCAAGAATAAAGAATAAAGTTACTCCCTCCATTCCATAATATAAGTTGTTAATAGAATAAAGAACCCATTCTACTAGCGACTTATATTATGGAATTGAGGGAGTAGTGTAATGCTTGAGTGGTGTTTATAATTTGTGTTGTGTTTATTGCAATTGGAATGAGAAATACATCATGCCTGATATGCTCATGCAGTTTTGTCTTTTCTTTGAAGTTATTATCTTTTACAGTAATGGTTATTTGTTCCACTTGCATGCCTTTTTGCTGCATTTTTTGATGTCGCATACCTCTTAAGTGAGATCATTTTAGTAATTCTAACCTATTTTCTCACTAAATGTCTCAAATCCTTAGTCTATCTGTTTCATCTCTAATGAAAGTTGTGTGATATATGATGATATCATTTAACGATTGTTATTGTGCAATCTTTGCTCGCTTGCACCTTTAAAATTGTACTTGAAATGCTAATAATCTATATTATTATGAAATTTCAGATATGTCTCCAAAGAACATGTGTTCTCTAACGAAGAACATGTGTTTTTGTTCAGCCGCAACTTTTCTCTCTCCTCCTCGGTAACTCAACTGTCACATCGATTGGGTTACCGAGGAGGAGAGAGAAAAGTTACTGACTAAAAAACACATGTTCTTCTTTAGAGAACACACGTTCTTGGTTAGAGAACACATGTTTTTGTTCGTACACACATGTTCTTGATTAAAAAATAGCTCAAAGTTTATCCCTAAAATACCCCTAGTTTGATACAGCCGTTGGATCAAAATCCAACGGCTGACAGCTTGTCTCGCACGTATGGAACAAAAGGACAATCCGCACTGGAGCCGTGGTGACAGAATTCACAAAAAACATAGAAGTTGTAATAAGATAATAAATAAAAGAAGAAAAAGGAAAACAGATAAAGAAAAGAGGGAGCAGCCTATTACCGGTAAAGCAGCGGCGAGGCGGCGGCGAGTAGGCGGTGGTTCTGAAAGGAAATCAGAAAAAATTAAAATAAAATAGAAATATGAAATATGAAATATGAAACAGAAAAGTATAATAGATCATAATAGTTATAATAATAACTATAAGAATAATAAATAAAAGAGGAAAGAAAAAAATAGGAAAATAAACAGTAGCTTACCTGAGAGGGTGGTGATCAGTGGCGGCGGCGTCCCAGCGGCGGAACAGCGGTGGCGGCAGCAAAAGATCCGAGAAAAAAAATGATAATAAAAATAAGAATAATAATAGAAATTAATGAAACAGAAAAAGGAGAAAGAGTTACCTTCGCCGGAGCACGGCCGGAGAGTCGGCGGCGAGGTGGCAGATCGGCAGCAAGGCGGATCTGAGAAGAAAAAAAAATTATAAAACAATAATAAAAGAAAATATAAAACAGAAAGTAAAAACAAAGAGAGAAAAAGACTTACCTTCTTCGCCGGAGAAGATAGAGGCTTATGTTGGTGGCCAGCAGTTGAAGGGCGTAAACCTAGAGCAGCGGCACGTGAAGAGAGAAGCCGAGAGGCTCTCTGTAGGCGGAAGAGAAAAGAGGAAGAATAAAATGTAAAAAAATAAAAATTAGGGATTTTGAATTTGGGGATTTTGATAGTGTGTTTAGGGATTTTGTTTAGAACTGGGGCTGAAGTCGATGAAGAATAAGGTGGTTGGGGGGGAGGGGGGAGTAATCCAGTGTGTGTTAGCTTACTTTAGAATCTGGAGGAAATATCTAGAAAGGACCTAAAAGTCAAATAACAATTATTAAATAAGTCCTATAAAATATGAACAAGTCTTAAATGATCTACCCTATATTTTTAATAGTCAAATTAGACCAGAAAGATAAAAGAAAACATTTCTGAAAATAATTAAAATAAAATATGTCAAGAAATTTATTTTAGGAATTCGAAATAACTTTTAGAAATTATGTTTTAGTCCCTGAACTTTAGGAATTTAAACAAAAGACCCAAAAGCCTACAAACTTAGTATGAATATGTTTAGGCATATTAAGGCTTGCATGTCCTTAATTTCATAAGTATTTTCTAAAGAGTTGGTATTTACAAAATAGGTACAAATCCAGAAGAAAATACGAACCAGAAGAGGCTAAGGTGAGTTCCCTCTCAAAACCGGAGAACTTGTTTTATAAGGGTGTTTTATGAAAATTGTTTTTAAATGAAAAGTTACGATATTTCTAAAATAAAATACTAGAAAATGTTTCTGAAAAGTATTTATTGGAAAGTATTTCTAAAAAGTATTTCTTGGAAAATATTTATGAGAATGTGAGTTCCCTCTCAAAACCGGAGAACTTGTTTTATAAAGGTGTTTTATGAAAATTGTTTATAAATGAAAAGTTACGATATTTCTGAAATAAAATACTGGAAAATGTTTCTGAAAAGTATTTATTGGATAGTATTTCTGAAAAGTATTTCTTGGAAAATATTTCTGAAAATGTGAGTTTTCTCTCAAAACCGGAGAACTTGTTTTATAAATGTGTTTTGTGGAAACTGTTTAAAAAGAAAAAGTTACAATATTTCTAAAATAGAATGCTTGAAAGTATTTCTGGAAAAGTAAATGAATGACAACTCTAGAATATCACTGGAGTTCTGAAATGATTAAAGAGGGCGCTTACACTGCACAAATATGGTAGCCCCTCGTCCGACCATTGGGGGTCTGCACTGGTACGAGGCTAGTCACCCGTAACAGGGCATCTCGCACCTTTGGTTTTGGACACTCCGGATATTGTAATGGGACCCCAAACCGGTGTGGGAATCGTTAAGGGCAGGGAAAGCAACGGGCTGACTGTATCCCTTACGTGCACACATACGGATCGTAATCTGACTGCTGACATGTCTCCGGGGTTAGGAGGTTTAACTCAGGAGCTGTTAGTATCCTGGTTTCCAAGCTGGTGGTACCTTAGTTCTTGGTTACATGAAAATATGGGGGATGAGGTGGATAAATCGTAATTACGCCTGGCGTGAGGTTGGTATTGACTAAAGAGTAATTGACTTGGCCGGTCATGCACTCTTTGATTTATGAATCTGATACCCGGAATGGTCTTCTTATTCCGGTGGATATTTCTCTTTACCCGGAATGGTCTTTTTATTCCGATGGATACTTCTGAAATTGAAAAGAAAGAATATTCCAGATAAAGCAGATATTTTTTAAAATGAAATAATTTCTAAATTGTTTTGGAAGAAGATAAAGAAAATGCTTTCTGAAAGAAAACAATTTTGGAAATGTTTTGAAAAAGGAAAAGTATTTCTAAATAAAGGAAGTTTCTCCGTGTCTTCAAAATAAAAATGTTTGCGAAATAAAATGAATTTCAAATCACTGTCACACACTTCACTGGGGACTCACTGGGCTATTTATAGCTCATCCTTTCTCTGTTTTCTGTTTTAGTTCTTGCAGGATTGAGGGGATAGAACAAGAACATTATGAGGTGTAGAGTTGAACCAAGACAAAGAATTGAGTCAACGCTAGACACATATCCAGATTAGAAGATTTTGGTATCAGAGTGCGCAGCGAAAGCTTGGGATTAGAAATCTGTACATTGGGATTCAGTCAAAGACCGAAGTCAACTTAGAAGCAATAGAATAGTTTAGAAAAAATTTATCCACCTGTAATTTATATTGTAAAAGATAGAACCCAGTGCCGAGAGGCATGCGGCGTACCCGACCCGAGAGGGACGGGGCGTCACATACCAGCCCGCACTAGGCGACTAACCCCAACATTGAGCCCCTCCTGACACGCCGCGGAGCAGCCAAACACCACAAAGGCGGTGTTCCACACAAATAAACACAATACCTATTAGGCTGAGCCTCCTTGAATATTATGTCCCCTTTCAAGTGGCACTACAATCCATAGTCTGTGTGGTTCCACGCCAGAAGAATAGTCCCTAGTACATGTGAATAGCCTTGTACAGTCAACCCACTTATGCTTCAGGCTATCAAAATATTTTCGAATTGTATCAAAATAAAAAATGATCGGAATTGGGTTTTAATGCAAAATTCACAATCAAAAGGGCCAATGCAAGGCCATCCAATAAGATCGAACTCAAACTCAATTCGAAATAATCATCCGTTCGTCAGTCCAAATGTACAAATACATAGTTTTTCAAATATGTCATGACAATATTTCTAAAACCATGCAATTTTCATATACCGAATAATTTTTCCGAAACTTACATGTGTTAAGCGAACCTGCTAAAGCAAGGTTATTCAAACAATCATATTTTCCTAATCGGAGCACCGCTCCCATGCAATTCTAATGTATATGTTCGACAAACGTTAGAGAACCTCTCCAATTTGAAGCAGCTGATAAATAAGTAAATTCTAAGGAATAATAATTTCCTTTTTTGAAAACTTTCCAAAATGATTTATTTGTCCAAAATGGAATCATAAAAAGGTTTTAGCATTGTAAATTCATTGAGATCCAAAATAATCCATATCCTAAAATAAAATATTATCCATGAATTTACTCTGATAAGATCTTCCAACAACTAATCTATTCACCGTTAGAATGTATAATTGATCTTGAGAATAAAATTCTAACATAAGAGATTACCTTGTATTCACGAAGATCTCATTAAACCATGAAATATCAAAGGGGTAATAAAGAAACTTATTTCGGCCGGCAGCAATTTTCAGAAGAAATGGAGTTTCCACCAAAGGAAAAGGCGAGAATAGAAGAAAAATGTACATAAATAATTAAGATCAACGACTTAAAGATATCTTGAATGAAAGTGAAGAAATCAGCACATAGTTCACTGGAATGATGTCGCCCAAAGAAGGGAAAGAATAAAGTGAACAAATTATATAAAAATCTAAGATTTGAGTTCATTTGATTGCTTGGTCAGTAAGAAGTTTCAAAAGGAATCAATTCATGGGAGAAATGTAAAGGAAAATATGAGGTAATTTATTGGAAAAATTAATTCCTTTTCTGTATAAAAACTATCAATAGCAGTGCTACTGCTCTTGAGTCGATTATATCCTTATAGGCCAAAGGGAGAAAATGATTAATCAACTTTTGCTAGGTTTCCAGAGCATAACATGATGATATGGTTAGGAATGGTTCAAGGGTTAGATGTGCATGTAAAAGTTGTAGAATGTTACTTGTAGGCTACTCACACTTGCTCACCAAGTATTTATATTTATTTTATTTTTAAATATCAAATTAAAAAAATTACATTCCACTTGAACGCATGCTTGCTACATCTTTAATTCTAATTTGTTAAGATAGAAGTATTATCATTCGTATATGTCCCAGGCTTACAAAATCGAACATTTAATTGAGACTAACTCAAAATGAGTACATCTAAAAATGCTGAAGGGGAATGCTCTACTGGAGTGAATTTGAGCACAGTGAATGGAAAAATTATTATTGATGCATGTGGCGAAAAAAATGATGTGGTTGGGAAAAAATATTAATGATGCATGTGTTGAAAAAGATGATGTGAATGGAGAAAAAATTAAAAATGCATGTAAAGGAAAACATGATGTGGGTGAAAAAAATAGTGCTACTGTTACTCAATCCCAATCACCATGGTCTGACCTTTTTAAGCAAAATAGAATTGAATCTAATGGTTTGAAACTCAGAAAGATTAATTCTAATATGCCGAGAAGGGCTACCTTTGAAACACAAGACTTGGATCTTGTTGAGGAAAAGTGGGGATTTTGCTTGGTGGGGGGTTTTTTGCAGGTAAATTCCCAGGGAATTATGCTATTAATGAGATTCGAAAATCATGGAATTCGGTCTCTAAATTTTATGCTCATGAAAGTGGTTGGATAATTTTTCGATTCAATTCGGAGGTGGATCGAGACAATGTTTTACATGGAGGTCATTATGTTGCTTTTGGAAAACAGCTTATGCTCAAAACCATGCCTAACGACTTTGACTTTTCATTGGAGGCGGTGGTAATTCAACCTCTATGGGTGACACTTCCGGGACTACCTCTCTTTTTGTGGAACGAAACAGCTCTTAGCAAAATTGCATCGTTATTGGGTAATCCTCTATTTACCGATGGGATGACGGCAAGGAGAGGAAGACCGGGATATGCAAGAGTGCTCATAGAGGTGGATATTTCGAAGGAAATTATTTATGAAGTGGAGTTGGAAATGCCCGATGGGAGGATGAAAAAGCAAAAAGTGTGCTACAAATATATTCCAAAATTGTGCAAGTTGTGTCGCTCCTTCGGACATGATGAGACATTTTGTAACTTGAAAGAAAATACGGACACCACTGTTGTGAATAATATTATTCACAAGGATAAGGAGAGGGTGGAAGTTATATCTAAACGTGGGCGATCCAAGTCGAGAACCAAACCGGCGAAACAACATGGACAAGTATGGATTGCTGTTGGGAATAAAGGGGGACAGAAGGGGGAAAAGAATTCTCAATTTGACATAACATGTGCTAGTGCCAGTGGTACTAAATTATGTGATGCTAGTATACTGGGACAAGAAAAATCCTTTAACAAGCAAAAGGCTGCGCAGGCAGTGACATCATCTAAAGTGATTGTACCAAGTGAGAAACACAGGATTGAACCCACTGAATGCTCCCAGGCGAGTCAATTGTTGAGTTCTAAGAGTGGCAGCCAACCTAATGCATTGATGACATCATCAAGACCACTTGTACAACACAAAATCAAGAACACTCCTGAAGGGAATTTGGATGTTAATTTGCCTACTGTTGTACCAGTGCCGATTTTGGTTGTTGATACTGTTTCTAACACTGGAAAGAAAAAGAGAGACAAGAGTCGGGGCAAATTTAGTGATCCTAAAAATTGTGATGTAAGTGGAATAAAGCATACAAAAAAATATGGCATAGAGATTATGGCACCCGCTCGAGATGGAGATGGGGGAGATACTTGGGACCACGACCCCATTAATCAATGATTTTTCTTAGTTGGAATGTGAGAGGCTTCGATAAGGCTCTCAAACACAATGGGTTGAGGGAGTTATTTCAAGGACATAAGGTGGATGTTGGTGGCATTATGGAGACAAAGCTCGATGAAAAGAAGCTCAAGAGGTTGATGGCTACAAAATTTCAAGGATGGGGATATTCTCATAATTTTGGGACTACACGTGGAGGAAGGATTGTCGTCTTGTGGAATCCTAACACCGTGGACGTCGATATTATCTCCACCCATGAACAAGTCATCCACATTTGTGTGGCTTGTAAGGTATCACACACCTCTCTTTTTGTGAGCTTTATATATGGTTTTGTACCTATTGTGGATCATAGACCGCTTTGGAAAAATTTGGTTGACTTTGGGAAGCATTTAAATGAACCTTGGGCGCTTTTTGGGGATTTTAATGCTTACCTTCATTTTGGTGATAAAGCTAATGGTAGGGATATTACCAATTATGAAATTTGGGACTTTCGGGAATGTTGTGAGTTGTTAGGCATAGAAGACCTACCCTCTAGTGGGTGCTACTTGTAAAACACAAGAGGGGGGGGGGGTGGGGGGTGAATTGGGTTTTAATCAATCTTGTAAACTTTTTCGAATCTCTAAGCAATGCTATTGTAAGTTTGAGCAAGATGATTAAAAGCAAAGTAAAACCCAACAACAAGACAAAGGATTTAGAGTGGTTCGATTCACTCAGAATCTACATCCACTACCTTGAGCCACACCCAAGGATTTACAACAACTTCACTAAGAAGATTTTACACTTGTGGCTAACTCACTAAGAGTTTTACAAACACAACCACAATACAAAGAAACTCACTAAGAGCTTGCCCACACTAAGTAGGACTTTTACAATTTGCCCACACAAAGTAGGACTTACAATAATAACCCTATCACTAAGAAAGGGAATTAAGAATGTTTAAAGAACAAGGTTGTTCACTCTTCTAAGTGAAAGATATACCTTTGAAGCACAAGAATGTTAAGCTCTTAGAACATATGAATTCCACTCTTTGTCTTGCTTTTTGAAAGATTGCTCTTGAATGATTTAGATCATAGAAATGAAGAGCATTTACTTTGAGAGTGTTTAGACTTGATAAGAAATCAATCTATATTGTATTTGCAAGTCATAGAATCATTTTCATCTTTAGAGTATATATACATTTCAAAATATGGCTGAAAAACGACTCTTTAACGGTCATATAACGGCTAGAACTCGCAGAGTTCGGTTGACCGAACATAGACCTCGGATGACCGAAGAGCAACTTCGGATCAACCTTTCACAGGGTCGGTCGACCGACCCATGCCTTAGGTCGACCGAACTCTTCCTTTGGTCGACCGAAGCTCAACATCAAAACTCTCTGTTTGTGCTCGGTTGATCTGAGGTAAACTCGGATGATCCGATCTCTGAGCTGATTTTTCACACGTTTTGAAATCTTTTGAAGTCTTTAGAAGTCTAAAAGGTTTTCCTAAAAGCTAACAAGTAAGAACACTTGGAAAACCATTTTAAAGGACTTAGACTTAGAAAACAAAGGCTTTTGAAATACGAACACTTGTAAATATCATTTTGAAACTTAGCCTTTTGAAAACGTGTTTAGGAAAACATGCAAGACTTGAGTGTAGAGCTTATGTTCATAAGAGCATTGGTTAGAGCTTATAAGATAACGACTAAAAACGACAAAGCTAATCTAACCAAACCTAAGTCTTCAATCTTGAAAGATAAGCCTTGAATATAACTTTGAATCTTGATACCAATGGCTTGATTGAAGTACTTAGAGCTTCCATAATGAGTTCCGATATTCTAACAAAGATTAAGATCATTAGACACAACATTAAAAGTTTGTCCAATATCAAAAACTGAGTTTGTTCGCCCTTAGGGCTTACAATCTCCCCCTTTTTGATTATGACAAACTTTTATGTAATAAGATAGAATATGGACAAAATTAAGAACAAGGAAGCATGGCAAAAAGTTAAAGATCAATTAAGAACAATGACTAGTGCTTTAAAAGATAAAACCAATGAAGACAAAAGCACTTGGTCATGATAACTTCTTTTTGCCATATAATCTAGGGACTCTTAGAAGAGCCCTATTTCCCAACCAACCTCCTTTCCTCCTTCCTTCCATTAAATATGTTTTGAGACATAAGATATATAAAAAGCTCCCCCTTAAAACATGCCGGAAAGGATAAAAAAACATGATTAATACACCAAGATTAATACACCATTTTAGCAAGATTAATACACTATTTTTCTCCCCCTTTGGCATAATAAAAAAGACTTCAAACTCCAAGATATAAGGGTGTACTTGCAAAAACATAAACAGTTCATAGCACAAGCAAAGTTAATACACCAATTTTCTGAAGAATGATCTTTTTGAATAAGCTTGGTTGATTTCTAAAAACAAAGAGTCCAAAATGACACACAAATATAAAGATGGTCATTTATGGTCCAAAAAGAATATCAACCTAAGCTAAAAACAAAAGAGATAGGGAATATAACCTTTAAGAACAATCTCCCCGTTTATCAAACATACGATGTTAGCTATTTGAGATAAAACCAAGTATGATACCAATTGACCAATTGTAAAACATGATACCAATTGTAAATATAGCCAATTGTAACACACGTTTGAAAAAATATAGCTAACAAAGTACTAGTGGAAGTGATACCATGAATTCATAAGTTAAGCACATGTATCACAACCAAAAGAAGTAGAGGAAGTGTAAGATAACACTTTGAGTACATTCCTCTAACATGTTAATGGTTAGTTAAATGAGTGTAGCAACTCTTAAAGTGATACTAACCAAAAACTAAAATGAGATCACAATGGATAAGAGAATGAAGAATATGATCTCAAAGTTATTAAGGGAGAGTATATGTGATACCAATTGAAGACAAAAACATTTATAACACATATAACTTCCAAAATAACTTACACAAGTTGGCTATAAGAGTTAAAAGATGAAAAGTAAGCCAACAAGTGATGTGATGATGTAAAATATGAACAATTGAGCATACATCGCATATTGAGTTTACATCCTAAGTCAAGCATCTAGACGATCAACCAAATAAGATTAATGCTATAGACTTGAATATAAACACAACAACACCCCTATATGCAATAAAGATCAAGTAAAAACTAAACATAGCATATACAAACTCCCCCAAAGCATAAGACACTAAATAAAAGAGGGGAGGGGGTATAAGTTGAACACAAAAGGATAAAAAACAAAACAATGATCACCTACAAGGGATGAGTTAAGCCTTGTACCTCAATGCTCTTTGAGCTTGGACTTCTTACCATTTTGGTTGATCTTCTTTATCAACAAGTCCATAGAGGCCTTTTGTGTGATCTACTTCATGATCATCACTACTATTTGAAGCTCATTGAGAGGTTGACATGTGATTGCTCCATTTTCTTTGTTGTTCATCCTTGATTGATGAGATGAAAGCAATCTCCTCTTTTGTGCCATTCCTTGTAGTTCATATCTTCTTCTTGAAGCTTAGAACTCTTTGTTACCTACAAGGAATTCTTGAGAACAAATATGGTACCTTTTTAAAGGTCCTTCATGATTAGCTCAATATCTCAAGTAACACAAATAAGCATATGGATCATGCAAATCAGAAACCAAGGCAACTAGATGGATTCTTAAATAAATGTGACATGTCAAAACAAGAATCAATCAAGTTGCATAAGCTACATCTCATAGATACCTTAGCTAAACTCAACATGGACAATAAAGAACATGCTAAAGGTTATCTATATGAATATAACATTCAAGAATGTGAGATGCAATCATATATAAGAGCAAGCATGTATATATTGAAGGGATTCATGGGCGGAAACTCGTTCCAAACACCCATGGATCCTCCCCTGAAGGATCCGCTCATACGTAAACGAATCGAAAAACAGCGGAAAAACTTACTTTTCTTGGATTCAAGAAGCTACTTCTTGAATGGAGGATGATGTTTCTTGGATGCTAATCTGCCACCAATTGATCTCCCTTTACGGAAAGTCCCTCTACCGGTATCCACGCGACGAAACAGGCAGCGATTGCTAGCTCTTCGTTTTTCTGGGTTTCGGGAATTAGAGAGAAAAGGGAGATGCAGAAACTATTTCGGCTTCTTAGGTATTTCGGCTGAAAAGCATTGAAGTCTAGGGTTTCGGCCAAGAGTTTATTATATAGGGTGTGAGAGTTTGTTCCCATAACTAACTCTCACGTCCTCAACTCCTCTCGGCAATGGGAGCCCTTAACTCCCACGTCCCTTAGACTTCTGCTGGTAGTGGGAGTCCTTATCGGATAATAACTCCCACGTAATCCCAGCTAAAGGTAAAATACCGAAATTGCCCCTATCTCTAATTCGAATAATAAACACTTTATTATTTCCAGAAAGACAAATGTCAGATACAATGAACCTAGACACATTCTAGATTCATTGAATCTAGACATGAAGCTCGTTAGCTCGTCTATGCGTGTGACCCTGTAGGTTCATCTCACAATGGCAATGAAAACACACTTAGTAGTAGTATGTGTTCATAAATCACAAGCGGCCCCTAGCAGGACATTGTGACTACCCAAAGTGAATGAATATACAACGGAACCTAATATCAATCCACTATTTAATCCCTTTCTCTCGCGATATCCTAATTAAGCATAAGGCATGGTGGTCGTCACCCTTATTAAGCTTAATTATATTTATGCTCGATCTCCAGGTAGACTGTTTCGACAAATAGCATTTGATAACAACTTTATCAAATACATTTGAGCACGGCCATGCATTTAAACAGTCTTTCCCTATCGAGGGGCCCCATGGATATCTCTCTCTAATAATAGAGAGGGACAAATTCCTTACAATGTCTCTCACATTCAAGCTATGATAGGACACTACATCCGATCATCGATCGTATTGATTACTCGTTACAAGTAACGTCCGACCGAGTCAAAACGTGGCTCCATTCATACTAGAATCAATGAAGACATAAGGTCTAAGGATTCTAAAATAGTATTGACGAAGTAATACTTATGACTTAAGACCATGAAGTACTACTTCTCAAACGGATCACGTCATATACAATGTATCCCTATATATTGCATCTATGATGTGATTTGTATCCATTACACATGATCAGTAAAACAAGATCATCAATCAACAATCATACTAGTTTTATTTCATAGTAAATAAGCATTACATAAAACTAGGGACTTCTAGAATAGTAATTACATAAGCTAATGAGTTTTACTATCAAATCACACATTTGATAATCAAAAGCGTAATTAACTATTCAATTACATGCTCAAAAGATAATAAGACGCACAACATGTGCTAATGGTCCTAGGGCACTACTAACATATATATCAAAAACACTTAAACACATTAATTAAAGTGTTAAGAGAAGGTGATTTTGATACCTTTGCTTTCTTACCAAGTGATGAAGACATTGTATTGACACTTTGGCTCTTGTCATCACTTGATGCTTTGCTCTTTGTATCTAACCAACTTGGTTCTCCAATTTATTTACATTTGAACTTTGAGAATCCAAGTGTTAAGGAGTGCTTTTGAATTTCTTCTTTTGGCACATCTCCTTTTACTTCTCCCCAATGCCACTTCTCTTCGAATCAAGTCCATTGAAGCTTTGTGGCATACATCTAACTTATAAGAACCTATAAGATCAAGGGAAGAGTATCTTTTGGTACCCACTTTTGTTTGGGTCCATGGGGGTTAGTTGAAGTGAGCTTAACTCTCCAAATGGTTTTAACTCCCCTTTCAATCTTCTTCTTAACATGGCATCTAACACAAGAGTGACCATGTTTTCCACAATGTGTGCAATGAATATGTGGCTTAGAAGATTTGTGAGCATGCACAAAATAACTACTTGGCCTATGTGACATTCTAGCATTTAAAACATGATTCTTAGGTTTAAGCGAAGAGCTAGCAATATCAACATGTTTAGCAATATAACCAAGGCCATGTTTATCAAGAGAAGCACATTGCATGCCAAGAATTTGATCAAGATTTTTCTTACCCTTTGTAAAGTTTTCAACAAGAAAGGTAAGGTCTTTAACTTTGTTTTTCAAAAGATCAAATTCAACAAGCTTGTTTTCTAAAGATGACAATTTATCACAAGCTTCTTTGTGTTGTAATGAAGATGAATTGCAAGTAGTAATAAGACTTTCATTTTCACGTTTCAAGCAATTAACATCAACACACAACTTTTCATTTTCATCAATCAACTTAGATTTATCAACAAGCAAGGATTCCATTTTAAGCTTCATTTCTTTGTTTTGCTTTGCACATTTTTTCAATTGATCATACATATCAATTAAAAGCTCATTTGGATCATCCTCATCATTATCATCATCATCATAAGAATTTGAAATAGAGGGAGAAGGATGTACCTCATTACTAAATGCCATAAGACACATGGGGTCATTTACTTCTTGATCATCCTCACTTCCTTCTTCATCCCAATGGCTTAACAAGCACTTTGCATTTTTGAGATTGAAGAACAATTTCTCTACTTCTTCATTATTGATGATAGAATCAAGATCAATAGCCTTTTTAGCACCATTTTTGCTTTTCTTCATCTCGAAGGTGAGTAGAGAGCCAATTAGTTCCTCCGTTGAATATGTCTTTAAGTCTTTGGCTTCTTCAATGGCAAGAGCTTTTGTTTCCCAACATTTTGGGAGTGAGTTGAGAATTTTCCTATTGATTTCTCCGGAAGTATACTCCTTGCCATTAGACCTCAACCCATTTACAATGTTGGAGAGTCTTGAGTTCATCTCATTGATAGATTCATTAGGCTTCATGGAGAATAGCTCAAATTCTCTAACTAGCAAATTTAATCTTGACTCCTTGACTTGATTTGTGCCTTCATGAGTAACTTCGAGCATTTTCCACATGGAGTGTGCGGAGTTTCTTCCAAGGACACGATTGTACTCATCTTGACTTAAGGCACAACTAAGGATGTTCATTGCCTTGTAATTTTGAGTCATCTTCTTGGACTCAAGCTCATTTAACTCCTTGTCCGGTTTTGGTACATGAACACCATCCACCATCTTCATAGGCACATATGGACCATCTTCAAATATATGCCATAAAGAATAATATATTGAGCACACATATATCTTGAATCGGTCTTTCCAAGCCTCATAATTATTTCCATCAAAAAGTGGTGGCCGATTGGTGGAAGACCCCTCTAGATACGCCAATGCGGAATTACCGGCCATAATCTTTTCTTCAAGCGTTTAAGCTAAATATGAAGACCGGGCTCTGATACCAATTGTAAAACACAAGAGGGGGGGGTGAATTGGGTTTTAATGAATCTTGTAAACTTTTTCGAATCTCTAAGCAATGCTATTGTAAGTTTGAGCAAGATGATTAAAAGCAAAGTAAAACCCAACAACAAGACAAAGGATTTAGAGTGGTTCGATCACTCAGAATCTACATCCACTACCTTGAGCCACACCCAAGGATTTGCAGCAACTTCACTAAGAAGATTTTACAGTTGTGGCTAACTCACTAAGAGTTTTACAAACACAACCACAATACAAAGAAACTCACTAAGAGCTTGCCCACACTAAGTAGGACTTTTACAATTTGCCCACACAAAGTAGGACTTACAATAATAACCTTATCACTAAGAAAGGGAATTAAGAATGTTTAAAGAACAAGGTTGTTCACTCTTCTAAGTGAAAGATATACCTTTGAAGCACAAGAATGTTAAGCTCTTAGAACATATGAATTCCACTCTTTGTCTTGCTTTTTGAACGATTGCTCTTGAATGATTTAGATCATAGAAATGAAGAGCATTTACTTTGAGAGTGTTTAGACTTGATAAGAAATCAATCTATATTGTATTTGCAAGTCATAGAATCATTTTCAGCTTTAGAGTATATATACATTTCAAAATATGGCTGAAAAACGACTCTTTAACGGTCATATAACGGCTAGAACTCGCAGAGTTCGGTTGACCGAACATAGACCTCGGATGACCGAAGAGCAACTTCGGATCAACCTTTCACAGGGTCGGTCGACCGACCCATGCCTTAGGTCGACCGAACTCTTCCTTTGGTCGACCGAAGCTCAACATCAAAACTCTCTGTTTGTGCTCGGTTGATCCGAGGTAAACTCGGATGATCCGATCTCTGAGCTGATTTTTCACACGTTTTGAAATCTTTTGAAGTCTTTAGAAGTCTAAAAGGTTTTCCTAAAAGCTAACAAGTAAGAACACTTGGAAAACCATTTTAAAGGACTTAGACTTAGAAAACAAAGGCTTTTGAAATACGAACACTTGTAAGGATCATTTTGAAACTTAGCCTTTTGAAAACGTGTTTAGGAAAACATGCAAGACTTGAGTGTAGAGCTTATGTTCATAAGAGCATTGGCTAGAGCTTATAAGATAACGACTAAAAACGACAAAGCTAATCTAACCAAACCTAAGTCTTCAATCTTGAAAGATAAGCCTTGAATATAACTTTGAATCTTGATACCAATGGCTTGATTGAAGTACTTAGAGCTTCCATAATGAGTTCCGATATTCTATCACAAAGATTAAGATCATTAGACACAACATTAAAAGTTTTTCCAATATCAAAAACTGAGTTTGTTCGCCCTTTAGGGCTTACACTACTATACTTGGGCAATGAGAGGCATTTTATCAAAGATTGATAGGGCGATGGGGAATGACCGATTGTTCCAAGATGATATAGTTATGGATGTTAAGTTCTTGCCTATGGGGATGGGGTCCGATCATTCACCTTGTATTGCTTCATGGGGGAAGAAGATGAGTACCGGTCACCCTCCCTTTAAATTTTTGAACATGTGGCTTAAACATGAGGAATATAACACTCTTGTATCCTCGGTTTGGAATCTTGATGGTTATGGTACGGCACAATTTATTCTTGCAAAAAAATTACATGCTTTGAAGGTACCGCTTAAGATGCTCAACAAACATCATTTCTCTCATATCTCTAGTAGAGCATCTAAGGCTAATGAAGAACTTGAATCATTGCAAATGGCTTGAGATTCTAATCCGGGGGATGAATCAATGCCCGAAAGGTTGAAGGAGGCAAGGAGGGTAGCATGGAAGCTTGGTGAAGCAGAGAGAACTTTCTTTGCACAATTGGCCAAAGGGAGGTATGTTCTTGAAAGCGATCGAAACTCTAAAATTTTCCATTCCATTGTCAAAAGGAACAAGAAAAAGAATTTTATAGCATCCGTTAAAGATCATAATGGAGTGTTCACTTCTTCTAATAATGAGGTGGCTGAAACTTTTATTTCCTTTTATAAAGGCTTGCTTGGTACCGTTGGTAGGAGGAGGAAAATTGATGAGGGAGTTATTGCTAGTGGCTTGATGGTTTCAAGGGAACAAAGTGATGCTTTGTGTGTAGATGTTTCCCCCGAGGAGATAAAAAATGCTCTATTTGATATTGGTGACAATAAAGCCCCGGCGCCGGATGGGTTTAATGCGGCTTTCTTCAAAAAATCTTGGCATATTGTGCGAGAGGACCTAACTAAAGCTTATCTTGAGTTTTTTAGGTCCGAAAGACTTTTAAAGCAATGGAATCATACTGCCATCACTTTAATTCCAAAGTGGAATCATGTCATTGATGTGGGGGATTACCGTCCTATCTCTCTTTGTAATGTTACTTACAAAGTGATCTCTAAGATACTTTCTTCTCGATTGGCCCCTATTCTTGAACACATCATCGCTAAGGAGCAAGCGGCTTTTGTGGGAGGTGGACTCCTTAGTGATAATATTCACTACAAGAAAACAGTTAAATAGCGACCGAAATATTAGGTCACAAAAATAACGATGGAATACCAACCGACTGGAAATCGAAAACCTAACGGTCGTTATTCCGTCGGCCACATCGGTCTCGTTGACCAAATTGAAACGACGTCGTTTTGTTAACCTTTAACGACCGAATACCGACGGAACTTAACGACCGTTTACTAACAAAAACATAACGACGAAATACCTGACCTAATTTAACGACCGTTTACCTACGAAAATATTAACGACAGAGTAACGACCAAATACATGTACCAAAGCGACGTCGTTTTATAGCCGAATTGTTCAAAAAAAATATAAAAACTTTGGAAGAAGTGTCTTCTTCTAGAAATCCCTAATTATTCCTTCTGTGAATTCGCCCCCCCCTCCCCGCGGTCAAAATCCTTCTGCGAACTCCCAGGCCACCACCATCACTGTCGCCATCTCCGGTACCACCATCACCGTCGCCATCTCAGTCCACCACATTCCCCGTCTCCTTCAATCGAAGTCCCGACACCAGAACCTGTGCAATCGACGCCATTTCCAAAAATCCCCAAAATCGAACTCTTCTTCCATAAATATTCTTCAAAACTCTCTTCAGCCATCTCGCCACCTCCATCTTATGAAGACGCCACCTTGCCACCGCCATTCCGCCACCACCATTAAAGGTTCGCTTTTTCATGTTTTTTTTATCCAATTTTTCTGATTGTTTGGATTTATGGTATGTACTTGTCATTTTGAATGAGTGTTATACAGCCCTTGCTTGATTGCACCCGTATTTAGATGCTCATTTGATTGAACCAGTTAGACGATTCAAAAGAAATAAAAAAATGTTATAGACTCGCAATTACCACACTATAGAATTAAATGAGGATACAGAAATTTAAGGTTAGAGTGAGAATTTTGCATACAATAATATTTTTTGGGATCAAAACATAATATTATAAAGAATAATTTAATTTTTTAAAAGTGAAATAATGAACTGTTCAAAATCTAGAGTAACTTCAATCATTCACCGTATATATCTAAAGAGTTCCTGTTTGAGGAAAAAAGTAATAAGTCATATAGTGTATCTTTAAACTGTGCAAATCCCAAATACATTGCGGTTGGATTTATTGCCTCAATGAGATTAATTCAAACTTAATAAGGTTATATTTAACAACAACAAAAAAAAACTTAATCAGGTTTTAACCATTGGTCAGAAGAAAATTGGCTAACAAGTAGTAAGAATTGAACTTAGTATGAGGTTAACAAGTAGTAAGAATTGAACGTAGAACAACGTTTTCCTAGTAGAACTTGTTAGTGGCTATGCTGTAACAAACTTTGCTGGAATTCATGGAGTTTATCTTCTATAGGTTATATTTATGCTTGAAGAACTTACAAATAAAATCCAGAAATAAATTGTTTGTAGAGATGGCGTATGCAAACTTTATTAGTATGATTTGGCTTGAGAAACAATTACAGGATGGAAATTACTTCTCTTTATGCCACATTCTCGGGCAATTTCTAAACATCGAGTTAATAACATCAAAATGCACTGGAAATGATCATTGTAGTTATTTTCTTTATGCTTTATGTGTTGCTGAATTTTAGTTTTGGATTGAAAAATAGGTACAATTTCATTGGCACCTAGTCATGATCAAGTGATAAAAAGGCAACAGTAGAACTGGTATCAATATTAGATTTATCTCCATTTTCAAATGTTAAAATTGCTTTTGGAAGTTTTAATGGTATATGATTTTCACTTTGACAATTTTGCTCTCATTTTTAGCCAAACCGAAAATACATAACGAAGCATATAGTTTTTGTAACTTGGGATCGAACTTTAAGTTGTAGGGATTGTTGTAGTTTTCTCTGTTTTTTGCGTCTAATCCGCTTAATTTATAATTCAGAGATGCCTCCAAAGAAAACTATACGAGCGTGCTTGCCATTTAGTCAGACTCCAGTGTCTGCTACGCCCCCTACCTCCTAGACACGTTCATCATCCGGTTCGCAGTCGATAGCTGCATCTGCCCCTGTGCTCGGTATGACACATCCGACACAGTCTACTAGTGAGCACGTCTCTCGCGCGGGATTCTTCTGCGGCAGCACCGCCCACCGAGTCTACGCCAGCTGGAGGCTCAGCGACTCACCAGTCTGATGTCCAAGAGACGAGGACTGATCCCAGTACTGGAGGAGCGCCGATTGCAGTAGATACTCGGACTCTTCTGCAGCCGACTTATGGCACGTAAGTTAATTTCAAACTTATGTCCTTTATAAATCAAGTTAATTATAATTCTTTTAATCATTTTAATCTCTAATTGAATTTTGCCGCTGCTATTATAGTTTTAGATTGAGCTCTAGCTGCTCCGCCGCTATTACCGGTATATTCCAAGGCCGTTTCAAGGGAGCATATAGCACCCTAAAGGATGTTCCCATGGAGGAAGAAAATATGTGGTGGGAAGAGTTTACGGTAAGTGTATCAATTATAATGAATTTACAAGTGTATAAATTTTAATTATCTAACATTATTTCAAAAAACAGAAAAGTTATCGATGGGCTCCTGAGCATGAGGAGGGGGTCAAGAGAGGTTGGTGCACGATACTTAAGAGGAGACTAAGCGGTATCATGAGTGACCACCGGAAAAAGGATAAGAAGCCCAAATGGGTTTCTGAAACTGATTGGGACAGACTGAAAACGTATTGGGCAACTCCGGAATTTCAAGCCAAGTCTAAAAAGGCAGCAATCAACCGGAAGGAGGGGAGGGGAGGGGCGGCAAAGGCCCAATGAAGCATACGGGTGGTTTCCCTTAGCCACATTGAGCATCATCAGAGACTGGTAATTGTAAAAGTTTTCAAATTCATTAAAATTTTGTGTTTTTTATTTACGTATTTAATGTTTTAATACATTTTATAAACAGGAAAAGGAGGCGGGACATTCAATCCCATTCCCGGATAGCTATGATTGGTGTCATCAACACCATACCAGCTCGAAGAAAGGGGAATATGTTGATGACGATTCTAGACACCTATCGGTAAGTATTTCCAAACTGGTTCCATTTTTATATATTAGTTATTTACTTGCATTTATCACTAACCTTCCTTTTTTTTTTAACAAGGAGTGTTCTATTCTGTTTATGACAATGCCGCAACCCAAGCTACTCAAGCAGGTCAGCCACCACCCGATTTGCCGACTCAGATTGCGCTCTCTGCGGAGGCAGTTGGTGGGCCAAAAAAGGGACGAGTTCAAGGACTCGGTTCCTTCTCGGATGTGGTTAAGGCAATGAGGGGAGGTAGTCAGTCGGTATCTCACTCAGAAATGGAACACAAAATAACAGAACTGAACGAAGAATGGAAGAAAAAATTTGAAGACAAAGAGAGAGAATATGCGCGGAGAGAAAAGAAGAAAAATAAGGCATTAGCTAGTACCTTATTTGAGATGCTTTCAAATAGGGACGCTATATTAAACCCAGCTGAGCTAGAAGCTAGATTGAATAGCTTAGATAATGATGACTTAGATTCAGATTATGACGATGATCCCTTAGCTGTAGATGATGTATTGGGCCGTCAATAGAGATTGTAGGTTTTTTGGAATATTATTCGACTTTTGTTATGTTTTTTTGGTTTAATGTTGAACTATGGTTGTTATTATCACTATTGTATGCTTATGGTATTTGCTTAATGGTGATCTAGTTAAGTTTTCTGCTGGAATATTGACTTGTATGTTATTTGTATGCTTATGACTTGTGGTTGGGTGTATACTGTTTTTAAAATTTCTGACTCTGGAATATTGTTATGGGCGACGGAATAACGACCATCTTAGGGTATAGGGTTAGGGTTTAGCGACCGCTACCTCAGTTTCCATCGATATTTGGTCGCCCTATGCATATACGATCGGCATTCAGTCGCCCCGGCTTAAAAAATTTAAAAAGTTTAACTATTAATGTGTATAAGTTTAACTATTCAATTTAATGTGTGTGTGTATATATGTATACAAGTTTTAACTAGTAATAGTAATTAACAGTCGTCAATAATGTTTCTATAAAAAAAACCCGCAAAACGGTAAAATATCGGGAAAATTAGGCGACCGAATACCGGCCGTGTATGCATATACGGTCGGTATTCGGTCGCCTAATTTTGTGGTCGCGATCGAATGCCGACCGATACTGAATATACGGTCGGCATTCGGTCGCCCCGGCTTAAAAAAAATTAAAAACCCCGGGCACTTAATGATCTACTAGTTGAATTGTCATGCCTCGTGTCTAAACAAGTTTTAACATTAATGTGTATAAGTTTAACTATTCAATTTAATGTGTGTGTGTGTATATATGTATACAAGTTTTAACTAGTAATAGTAATTAACAGTCGTCTATAATGTTTCTATAATAAAAAAAACCGCAAAACGGTAAAATATCGGGAAAATTAGGCAACCGAATACTGACCGTGTATGCATATACGGTCGGTATTCGGTCGCCTAATTTTATGGTCGCGACCGAATGCCGACCGATACTGCATATACTGTCGGCATTCGGTTGCCTCGGCTTAAAAAAAATTAAAAACCCCGGGCACTTAATGATCTACTAGTTGAATTGTCATGCCCTGTGTCTAAACTAGTTTTAACATTAATGTGTATAAGTTTAACTATTCAATTTAATGTGTGTGTGTGTATATGTGTATACAAGTTTTAACTAGTAATAGTAATTAACAGTCGTCAATAATGTTTCTATAAAAAAAACCCGCAAAACGGTAAAATATCGGGAAAATTAGGCGACCGAATACCGACCGTGTATGCATATATGGTCGGTATTCGGTCGCCTAATTTTATGGTCACGACCGAATGCCGACCGATACTGCATATACGGTCGGTATTAGGTCGCCCCGGCTTAAAAAAAATTGAAAACCCCGGGCACTTAATGATCTACTAGTTGAATTGTCATGCCCCTGCGTCTAAACAAGTTTTAACATTAATGTGTATAAGTTTAAGTTTTAACATTATTTACGACTGTTAATTACTATTATTAATTCATATGTGTATACATATATGTATATATATACACATATGAATTAATAATAGTAATTAACAGTCGTAAATAATGTTAAAACTTAAACTTATACACATTAATGTTAAAACTTGTTTAGACGCGGGGCATGACAATTCAACTAGTAGATCATTAAGTGCCCGGAGGGTTTTTAATTTTTATCCTGGGCGACCGAATACCGACCGTATATGTATTTACGGTTGGCAGTCGGTCGCCTACTTTTCCCGATATTTTACCACTTTGATTTTCCCGCTTTTCCTTTTGCTTGCCGATTGAAATATGTAGTCGGTCGGTAATCGGTCGCTAATTATTTAAGATGAAACGACACGGTTCTGTTTTGAAATTGCTGTAAAACAGAATACCCAATAAAAGAAACCCACTTGTAAACCTGCGCGACCAGAGTCTTTGAAACCCTCATCCTTCATTGCCTCCACCTCCCCCCTACCCGGCTCCACCGGAACTCCAGACGGTCCACCACCACCGGTCGGCTTTAGGTGCTCCAGCACCACCACTCTGAATTAGGTGCTCCATTTCTTCTTCTTCCTCTTCTTAATTTTTCCCACATTAAAAGATTAAATTTATTTTTTCTTCCAAAAATGATTATGAAAATATGCTTATTTTTTCTTATTTGATTTATGATGGACCAATGTTTCTTTACTTGGAATAAACTTGAAGGTGTTTATTACACTTTAACCTTGACATTTGTTTTCTTCTTCTTTTGTTGAAATTAAAGATTAAATTTATTTGTGTCCATAAATGATTATGAAAATATACTTACAATAGATATTTGATTTATGATGGACCAATGTTTCTTTACTTGGAATAAACTTGTAGGTGTTTATTACACTTTAACCTTGACATTTGTTTTCTTCTTCTTTTGTTGAAATTAAAGATTAAATTTATGAGTGATGCTAGGCGGCTAAGCTCAATTGACTAAAAATTGACTAAATTGGGTCAAAATTGGTCAACGAGACTATACTGCCCCTGAAGTGACTTTTAAATAAGAAAAAAAGAAAAACAAAATGGGGTCAAAAGGACAATAATGGCCCTGGTGTGTCTAGTGAAACTGAGAAGAAAAAAAACAATAAAATAGGCCCATTGATTTTTGTGTCTACTTCCAAAATCAACATAAGCTACTCATAAAGAGCTTCCATTTCCGAGTTTCAACAAAGTTTATCTCCATCCTCTGCAAAATTTTTGCTCCTTCCTTTTCATCTTTGCAGCTAAAAAATTTATTTTGTTCTCCATCTTATTCTTTTCAATTTATTTACACTGCAAATTTTTCGTTTTTTGCCGTTTCACTCTCATGAACATCTGTATAGTTAAAAAAATTGATCCATAAGCTTCAAGTATTTTTTGGTAAATATGAGTTCGGCATTTAATGACGAAAGGAGCGAGGATTTAGTTGTTTGTGGTGAGCATGCAGCAATTCCTCTAGCTATGGATGATTCCGGAAGCTATGAATATTTTGATGTGCATACTACAACTGGAGAAGATGAATTTGGTGGTGAACAAGTACAAGATGAAATTACGGATTCAGGCGAAAAAATAAAAATTGGTTCATTTTTTCCTAGCTTAGATGATCTATTTTTTAGTTATCTCGACTACGCAAAAAAAAAGGGGGTTTTAGTGTTGTTCACAAATGTGGACCCAAAGGAAAAAATTCTGATATTAGAAAGTATACTACAATATGTTGCGATAGAGGTTGGAATGGACATGATCTGAAACGTACCAAGAGAATTGACTGTCCTACACAGCTTAGTGCAATTTTACGGTTTAATGAAATGTGGGAAGTTTAAAAAATAATTGATACTCACAATCACGATCTAAATCCGGCAATGTCGAGATTCATGAGGGCTCATCAAAAACTTCCGTCGGAACTTAAGCGCAGATTGAAGTCTAATGATAAGGCTGGAATTAGACCTTGTAAAAGCGCTAGGATGTTAGAAGTTGATGCCGGGGGTCCAGAAAATTTACCTTTCCAAATCAAGGATGTGCGGAACTATATTGACAGAAATAGGAGAGAAGGATTAGGTAAGGGGGATGCAGATTGTATTTACCAAATGTTTACAAGAATGCAAAGGAAAAATCCGAATTTTTTTCACTCTGTGAGAATTGACCAGGAGGGTATACTTGACAGTGTATTTTGGGTTCACCCACATAGTAGAGCAGCGTATGAGCAATTTTGTGATGTTGTTAGTGTAGATTCCACTTATTTAGTTAACCGATATAAGATGTCGTTTGTTTGTATTGTCGGAATTAATCATCATGGACAATCCATTTTGTTGGGTTCATCACTTATATCTCAAGAAGATAGGCTACATATAGGTGGTTTTTTAGGACATGGTTAGATGCTATGGGGGGAGACCACCCGTTGCTGTTATGAGTGATCAGTGTGATAGTATTGGGAATGCCCTTGCTGTTGAGTTGCCAACAACCATTCGTAGGTATTGCATCTGGCATATACTGTCAAAATTGCCAGAAAAGTTCAAGGGGGTTGAATACCATTCCCTTGTCAAAAAAGAGTTTAAAACTGTTGTATACGAGAGTGTTAGTAAAGCCATTTTTGTTAGGAATTGGGAATCGTTTCTTGCAAAATATAATTTGCACGGAAATCAGTGGTTGTTAAAATTGTTTGCCGAAAAATAATTGTGGGTTCCTGTCTGTCTCAATCATATTTTTTGGGCTGGAATGTATTCAACTCAAAGGAGCGAGGGTATGCACGCTTTCTTTGATGGTTACGTGCACTCATCAAGCACTTTGAAGCCATTTGTGGAGCAATTTGAAATTGCAATAAAAAATAAGATTGAGAAGGAAGCTGCAGCAGAGTTCAAGTCGAAGAATATTCTGGTAAATTGCATTTCAGAGTATAGGTGGGAAAGTCAATTTCAGAAAGTATATACCAATGATTTGTTTGAAGAGTTTCAGTCGGAGATTAAAAGAATGTTGAATTGTCAATTGGTCACGGACTCGGATACAAATGAACCGCAGGAGGAGGGCGATCAAGATTTCGATTTAAGAGAGGGTGGATATGAAAAATGTCTGGTAATTGAGACGTCATTGACAACTTTTCATTGCATCAAAGAATTTATTTTCACTGTGATGTATAGGCCAGAGGGATGTATACTGAAGTGCAAATGCAGAAAATTTGAGTCAAAAGGTTTGTTGTGTGCACACATACTCAGAGTTTTGTGTCTAAAAAAGATTGATATTGTTCCTGAAAAATATTTGTTGAAGAGGTGGAGAAAAGATGTGTTTCGAAGACATGTTTTAATGTTTAACGATGATGGATACCCCCAAGTAACACCGGAGTACAAAAGGTTCAAGGAATTGGAGTCGCTTTTTAATAAAAATGTTGAATTATCTATATCTTGTGCATCAAGGTTTGAATTGATGAAAGTGTTCTTAGAGTACACCTATGAAGAGCTGAGGAAATCCAGTGGAGTTGAAAATCCATTTCCCGAAGACATTTCAAATTCTCCCTCAGGTGAGCATTCCTTAGAAGTTACAGTTCAAAATCCTAGAGTAACGCGGACACGCGGGCGTCCGCGGACAAACAGATTACGAGGACGAATAGAAAATTTTAATCGAGGTAGGGGTCGTGGGCGAGGCGTTCGTGGGAACCGCGTTCAAAGAGGTGGTCGCTCCGGCGGTGAAGGAAATTTAGGACATTGAGAAGCACCTATGGTGGCATTACCAACAACACAAGTAATACACTTGCACTAATTCTTTTTTGTTCTAATTTTTTATTTTTAATTTAAACCTCATACTAACATAATTTGTGTTTTTTTTTAAATGTAGAAATCTCAATCATAAGCAACATGATGGTGGTGAACCGTTTGAATTTTCTACTGCACTGCATTTTCATTTCATGAAACTTAATTTTTTTCAAATGTATTTGATTGTTGGACAATTTTTCTTATCTCATTGTATTTCAATTCAGACATTAAATTGATTGTGGTTTCGAGATGTTAGAAACGTCATTTTTGACTTTCTTGGGATTGGACCGTTGATAGGGGTGGGAAGTGGGTATTACTATAGGATTTGGTTGTCTAACATTTTCATAGTGTTTTTAATATGAAATTGCAGTGCATCAAAGTCATTGTCCTAGTATCTTCCCTTCATCTTCTCTGGTAAAATCTTCGGTTTGGCTTCTTATTCACCGGTTTTTTGTTTATGCTCTGGAATGATTCTCTAAAGGTTTGTATTTTTATTTTTTTTATTTTCTCGAAATTTGATCTGCCGTAGAGATGTAATCTCTGGAAACAAGTTTCTTGGTAAGTTAAAAGTGAAATCAGTTAGTTAATGATTGGTTAATTTTCCTACTGGAACTAAAGTGGGGCCATTTTTTTAGGTTTCTAGTTGATTCAAGAATTGCTTTGTGAGTTGGAAACCATATAGCTGAAGGTTTAAATCACACTTCTTGAGGTAAGTTACGATATGAAAAGGAAAAATAAGATATTATGCTTGGATTTCGTTCTTGATTGAATTGTGCTTCTCTGGAATCTTGTGGCAGTAAAATTTGAAAACAATGGCGAGGCCCAACAACAATTTTGTCTTCCCTTATCCAGATTACAATGTTGGTGATAAGATTGAAATCATCGGCCATGAAGACGGACTGTACAATTTATTTTACTGTGGTTCCATCACCGCGAAGCTGCCAAACAACAAGTATACCGTCCGTTACTCAACCCTAAAAAATGAAGAAAAATCAGGCCTTTTGGAGGAGGTTCTGGCGTTCAATTGGATCCGTCCCCGTCCACCATCTGTTCCAGTAGAAACCTTGTGGAAAAAGCAAGAAGTGGATGTCAAAACTCGTGGCGGTTGGTGGCATGGGTATGTTAAAAAGTGCAAATCTGAAGATTTTTACAACATCTCCTTCCCCGAGTACCCGGACCAAGATAGCGACTACCGCATTTCAAAAATAAGAGTTCATCATACTTTTTGTTGTGTAAACGGAAATTGGCTGTTTGATCTGGGTTATGATGTATGAACAAATAATTTAAGTTAATTTTTGAAGTAGTTGTTGAAGTATCTTCACTTCTTCCTTCAAGGTTGCTATTTCTGTTTGTAAAAATTTCATTCCTCCTCCAGTAACTAGTATGGATCTTTCGTATTCATCTTCAAGCCACCTAAAGAAATTACATCTGGCATTCATGTCCTACCAAAATATAATTAAAAAAATTGGTCAATAACTTGCAAATATTAAAGGTACTAGAGAGTATGGATGTCATACAAGTTCTACCTCTTTACCTTGAAAAAGTGACAACCAAAGAATTTTCTACCCCTATTCCTTTCTGTTTGGGCGGTTATGAGAAGTGCAGGATAATCACAGTGACAAAGCATAACGTTTGATTGACCGCGTTTACAATTTTGATTGTTGTTGAAAGATGAAGTTGACATTTCAATGGAATGGAAATGAAAGGAAAGAAGATGTAAAACCAGACAAATGTTATATAACTTAACAAGAAGCCATGGAATGGAATAGAGCAAGCATACAATGGAATATACTATATTTAATTTATTCGTAACAATTAATGGCCGTCCATTGGATGTTGATGACATGAACGGTTCGGATAAACCACTAGGGTATATCCGGATCGATGACGTGGCTATTAATAATTTGTAAAAATTGCAATCCCTAGGTCCAGTAAAACATCTAAATTGAAACCCTTTAGTCCTAAAGGTAATTACAACTATGTCCAAATCGTAAAAAATTTATAATTTTTAAGACCCTTGTTTAAAGTTTTTCATTGCAATCAGAACCCTAAATATTATTGTATAGTTTGGTTGCACTATACTTACTTCAACTAAATACTATTTCGATTTTTATTTCAAGCAAATATAGTGTATTAATACCTTAACTTTATGTTAAACATTCTTATAACTAAAAATATGTTGATGGTAATTATAGTTATTTTACGATTCATAATGGTGTATTATTATTTTTTTATTATTGCACTAAGCCGACGATGGAAACGTTATGTTAAACATTCATATAACTAATATTAAGGTGATGGTAATTGTAGAAGCCATGATGATGTACTATTGTTGTTTCATTATTAAACTAAGTCGATGATGGAAACGTTATGTTAAACATGCATATAACTAATATTGTGGTGATGGTAGTTATAGAAGTAATAATGGTTTACTATTCTTTTGTTTCATTATTAAACTAAGTCGAAGATGGAAACGTTATGTTAAACATTCATATAACTAATAGTGTGATGATAGTAATTACACGATTCATAATGGTGTATTCTTATTTTTTGATTATTGCACTTAGACGACGATGGAAACGTTATATTAAACATTCATATAACTAATATTGTGGTGATGGTAATTATAGAAGTAATAATGGTGTACTATTCTTTTGTTTCATTATTAAACTAAGTCGACGATGGAAACGTTATGTTAAACATTCATACAACTAATATTGTAATGATAGTTATTTTACAATTCATAATGGTGTATTATTATTTTTTGATTATTGCACTAAGCCGACGATAGAAACGTTATGTTAAACATTCATATAACTAATATTAAGGTGTTGGTAATTGTAGAAGCCATGATGACGTACTATTGTTGTTTCATTTTAAAACTAAGTCGACGATTTAAACGTTATGTTAAACATTTATATAACTAATAGTGTGATGATAGTAATTACACGATTCATAATGGTGTATTTTTATTTTTTGAAACGTTATGTTAAACAATAAAATAACTAATATTTGTATAGTTTATTTAACAAACCATACAATTACAAATGCATTAATAAGAAATTTTTAAAAATAACCAATTAAATTAAACAAAAAAAAAATTTGGTTGGTGGACAGATTTGATCCATGGTTTCTTGAAGAAACAATAACTTAAGGAGAATGCCAATGCCAATTTAACAAACATGCTGCTTTTGCTGGGTTGCACAAACTTAACTATCTATTGTTTGAAATACTATAGAAATTCCAGGTCCCAAGAAGACATTAATACTGGTTGACTGGAAGACTTAGCGTGTATTGGGATAGCAATGGTAAGCGAGATTTGACCATCCGCATGTCGATGTACTTCAATCAGTATATTTAATGCTCCTTACTTATTAATTTCAGCCGTTGGAGTAATCTATCGGACGGCTCAAATTATTTTTTGAGAGTCATTATGCGAAAATATTTTGGTCCAATAAAAACTAAATAATCACAGACGTTACTTTTTTAATCCTACGGCCTAAAATAGTTTCTCAGAAATCTGTTTAGTAGAAAAATATTTTTTTAGGAATTTTTTTTTAAAATTAATATAACAATAAATTTAGTAGCATAATATTTTTTTAGGATTTTTTTTTAAAATTAAAATTAAAATAAATTTAGTAGCATAATATTAAAGTTAGGAATATTTTTTTGGAAATTAAAATTAAAATAAATTTAGTAGCATTAGGAATTTTTATTTTAAATTAATATAAAAAATCTCTAAGAAAGTCAAAGAAACTTCATTTTCCTACTTATTGTGGCAAGTGGGAGACAAATGAAGTAATACACCCTGAGAAATATTTAATAGGGTTGACTGGGGGGCGTGCATTGGGACAACAAACAGACAAGACGGTTTGCGTGTATTGGGAGTGCAAAATTGCGTGTATTGGGAGTGCAAATGTGTTAAGGTGACATGACCACTCCGAATGCCTCTATTGTCCAATGTGTATAATATAGAGGCAACTTGCATACCAAATAGTGACCGTTGGATAGTTCAATCAGACGGCTCATATTGTTCCATTGACAAAATTAATGGATCCAATAAATTCTAAGTAATAACCGTCGTAAGATTTATAATCCTACGGCCTGTATTAAACTTGAAAGACTGAAAAAGATGAACTATTCTGAGTAAAAGATAATCATTTCATTTCATTTCCCATTGTCAAAAGTAATGATTTCTATTCTGAGCCGGCTTCCCCTACAAGTCAAAGACTACCCTAAATATTTCTTCCTCCTTCTTATTACTCTCTCTAACACAAAACAAAAACCACCGCTCCGCCACCAACTACCACTAGTCCGGCAACATCAAATCAGTCTTTCAAGTATTTACTCCATTAAATTTAGCTAGTGTGAGGCTTGTTTGAAGGTTCTTACTATAAATATATTATTGGCTAAGATGTTGTTACTTAGCAAACACCAAATAACTCAAACAAATCTCTCAAATGGATTCTACAAAAAGATCAAGGATTTCACCTTCCCCAAATTTCGGTGGAGATGACTCCCTCATTAGCATGGATAGAGTTGAACTTAGGGCAACTCTGGAAATGTTAGTGGAAACCTTTGGTGCTAGGAGATTGAGAGCTTGTGTAAGGAGAAATCCAAGCCTAGTCAATGCTAATCGAATCCTGGAAGGCCTTGAGAGGAATGAGCAGCTGAACTATTCATGGAGTGCACCACCTTCCATCCCACCACGCAGCAGACTTTGGCCAAGTTGTTTTCCCGCCACATCAACCAACCGTACTCAGGTATTACTGGGTACACCGGCAGGTCTTGTCACACCACCACCTGTGATCCGTGGTGTCCCCCAACCATGTCCTCCGCCTCCACCTCCATCTCCCACTCTGAATTTTGCTTCAATTGAACAAGGGACGCCTGAAAACCCTATTAATATTGACTCTAGGTCGAATTCAGGGGGGATTGCCACACCTATTTTAACACTTAGCCTCTCGTCCGCGTCCTCAGGCTATGAGACTGGGGACGAGGCTACTTGTTAGGGAGGGAGAGCGGCAGGGTTTGGTGGTGCTGGTGGTGGACTCTGGGTTGTGGTTTCTTACAGGTAGTGTTGCAAAGCCAAGTTTGAAGGTCAAATTTTAAAGGTTCAATGTTCGAAGTTTTGGGGCTTTTAGCCCGTTCAAGCTGTGCAATTGTGGGGCCAAGACTTTTTTTGTTTTTCGGAAAGTATGCAATTTTATTTCCTTGCTTTTGGTAGCTTTTTATTATTTTTTTTCTTTTTTCAGCTTGCTTTTGGTATTGTAATTCTGGATGTTAGTACTGCTTCTTTAAGATGTAACATCAATCAATGAAATTATTAATCAAGTATTCTATGTTGTTTATATCTTTGTGAGATCAATTAATTGTCAAGGCTTTTTAATTTTGGTTCGTTCCTAATTTTTTGAGACTGAGTTTATAGGGCAAAATTATTCCTGAAATGTTGTAATGTTCAAACTAATCTTATTCTACAAAATTTTAGCAGAAATAACAATGAACTTATTTTGCAATTTTTTCCTTCACTCTTAATGATCTTATTCTGCAATTAGGAAAGAATACAGAACTTATGTTCAGAAGTGCGAAAATTTTCCAGCCTAACATTATTTCCTTGAGTCTTAATGATCTTATTCAGAAAGATAAATTATGATTTCATTCTAATGAGCCGATGTGTCTAAAAATTTCCAGAACAAATAACAGCTTCATGTTTCTTATCTTAAAGATGTGTTGTTTTTTAGCCATGATTTCATTCTAATTTTATAAAGGTCTTAGCCATTTTTTCATTCACAATTTTAAGAGTTTCCTGATGTGTTCATAGTTTCGTTTGAAGACCAACATTGAGATTGATAAAGTGTTTTTTTTGTTGAATAATTTTGATGAAGTTGTTCAACAATAAATTTAAAGTAAAGTAAAATAGCTTTGGTGATGATGAGGGTGTAGATTGTAGGGTAGGATAGTGGGATAGGGGTATATTAGACAATTAGATATTCAAAATATAAATAAATTAAATATATTGATATTTATATACAGGGGTAAAATTGACAATTTATCTTTTCAATTTGGGTTTTTAGCCAATTAATTGACTAAGTCTTAGCCGAAAATCATTTTCCTAAATTTATTTGTGTCCATAAATGATTATGAAAATATACTTACAATAGATATTTGATTTATGATGGACCAATGTTTCTTTACTTGGAATTAATTTGTTGGTGTTTATTACACTTTAACCTTGACGTTAAAATTTATCATTGTAAACCTTGACAAAAATTAAGATAAGATGCCATTAATAACATAGGTAAGTAAAAAAGTTCTAAATCATCCAACATAAGGTTCTATGCATTTATTTATGAAGACTTGTTATATGCAGATATTGTGTTTATAATGGAGGACCGTAGTTGGATGTATATGGATTCAACATCTAATGGTAGATCCCGTCATAGTCCAGAATTTATAGCGGGAGTGAAACAATTTGTAAATTTCGCTATTAGTATGTCTGCTAATGTACAAAATGATGGGATTAGGTGTCCTTGTGCGGGTTGTAGAAATAAGGATTTTCATGTACCAGATATGGTGAAGTATCATCTTATTATGAACGGATTTGTGTCTAATTATTATAATTGGACATGTCACGGTGAGGCATTCTTTCCAATGCCTCAAATTCCGTTTATTAATGAAACCTCTCATAATGTGGATAATTCTAGAAGACATACGACAAGAAACAATTATCGAGAGATGGTTTTTTATGCTGCCGAACCTAGTTTTAATGAGCCGGAAAATAGGGACGTTGAAGAACCCCACAATCCGCAGACACAAATGTTCTATGACATGTTGAAGGCTGTTGATAGTCCACTGTACAGAGGTTGTACAAACCATTCGCAGCTATCAATGACTGCTAGAATGTTGAGTATAAAGTCCGAAGACAACTTATCTGAAACTACTATAGATAAATTTGCACAGTTGATGAAAGAGGCGTTTCCTACTCAAAATAATGCATTAGACGACTTTTACCAAATGAAGAAATTGGTTAAAGGTCTTGGATTACCGGTGCAAAAGATAGATTTTTTTTTTAACGGTTGTATGTTGTACTGGAAAGATGATGTTGAGAGTAGAGAATGCAAGTTTTGTGGTCATGCTAGGTATATTAAGAAAAAGAAATCAAAAAATACACGAACAAAAAAAATTATTGCTTGCAAATTTTTTTATTATTTTCCAATTACTCCGAGATTACAAAGATTGTATGCTTCTAAGAAAACTGCAAAACACATGACATGGCACTCACACAGTGAGAGAGAAGAGGGAATAATGAATCACCCAAGGGATGGGGAAGCTTGGCAACATTTTGATAGAACACACACTGATTTTGCAGCGGAACCTCGAAATGTAAGTCTTGGGTTATGTACACATGGTTTTGCACCTAACTCCTTATAATCTCCCCCCTTGGATGTGTATGAAGAACAATGTAATGTTCTTAACTATCATTGTACTTGGACCCCAAAATCCAAAACACAAGATTGATGTGTAGTTGCAGCCTCTCATCGATGAATTGAATCAGCTGTGGAGTGAAGGTGCAGAAACTTATGACATCTCTAAAAAGCAAAATTTTAAACTGAGAGTTTCATTACTTTGGACAATTTGTGATTTCCCACATTATGCAATGTTGAGTGGATGGAGTACAGTAGGCATTCACGCTTGTCCATATTGTATGGAGGAAACAAAAGCGTTCCATTTGCATGCTGGCGGGAAACAATCGTGGTTCGATTGCCACAAATGCTTATTGTCACCTGATCATCCATTTAGAAGAGATGCAAAGGGATTCTGAAAGGACCGGCGACATGAGAGACCTGACCCGCCATCCTGACTGGTGATGAAATGTGGTTTAGAGTTAGAGATTATCCAAAAATTACCGATACAGCTGAAGAGATTGGTAAAGAGCAAGGCAGAGGTCGATATCACAGTTGGGCCAAACGTAGCATATTTTGGGACTTACCTTATTGGCGGACACTTCTGATAAGACACAACATTGATGTCATGCATAATGAAAAAAATATTTTGATAACGTCTTTAACACCGTGTTGGACGTGAAAGGTAAAACTAAGGATAATGTTAAGGCTAGAGCGGATGTTGAAAGATATTGCAATCGGCCTGAATTGAATATTAAACACGATGACCGCGGTAAAGCAACGAAACCAAATTCATGTTTCACTCTTACCAAGGCACAAAAAGAGATGGTTTTACAGTGGGTTAAAGAATTAAGGCTCCCAGATGGATATGCATCGAATTTGGCGTGATGCGTTGATATGAAAGAGTTGAAAATGTCTGGAATGAAGAGTCACGATTCTCATGTATTCATGGAGCGACTTATCCCTATAGCACTTAGAGAAGTACTACCGACAAGTGTTTGGGGACCCTTGGCTGAACTTAGTCTGTTCTATAGAGATTTGTGTTCCCCGAAGTTGAGTGTGGCACATATGCAAGAATTGGAGGTAACTATTGCTATTTTATTGTGCAAGTTAGAGCGAATATTTCCTCCAGGATTTTTTGATGTGATGGAACACTTGCCGGTTCACCTTTCGTACGAAGCCAAGGTTGGTGGCCCGGTACAGTTTAGGTGGATGTACCCGTTCGAGAGGTAACAACCAATGTCTTAAGTTATCTCAACTTCATTTTTATTTATCATGTTCGTATTTACAATGTGATTAACTATTTATGCTTTAATTAGATATCTGCACCGTCTGAAAAAGAAGATGAAAACAAGGTCAGAGTTGAGGGGTCAATTTGCAATGCATACTTGGTCGAAGAAGCTGCTACATTCTTTAGCTATTATTTCGAACCCCACGTGAAAACAAAAGTTACAACCGTTGGGGCGAAATGATGGAGATGACGAGACAAGTGAACTTGAATTATTATCAATTTACAACTTACCGAGAAGATCATTTGGAAAAAAAGAAAATATTTTATTATCTGATAAAGATTATAAAACAACCATGAATTATATCTTGATGAATTGTGAAGAGGTCGAACCATATCTTCAGTAAGTAAACCTATTTATTGCTTCATTTTTGTTATATAATTGAAAGTAGGCAAATAATAATATTGTCATTAATTTGTAATTCAGGAAATTTGCCAGTGAAGTAAATGACCAAACACCGCATATAACGGAGGAAGAACTTCAAAGCCGGGTTTATAATGATTTTTCCAAATGGTTTGGAACTCATGTAAGTTTTGTAATGTGTAGAAATGTAGTTGTCTTAAAAATGCCTAAACTAAATTAATATAACATTTTGTTGTTCTAAACAGATACATAGCCTTCCGCAACATTCTGAAATATTGTTGAAAAATTTGTCATGGGGCCCGTCAAGGAGAGTGATGTCATACACAGGTTACGTTGTTAACGGTTATAGATTTCACACAAAAGCCTACAGCGAAGGAAAATGAACGACAAACAGCGGGTTATGGGTTAAAGGAGATTATTATGGAGAGTTAAAGCAGGTCATTGAAGTTGAACATGATGGAGTACCCACCATAAAATAATTCTTTTCAAATGCGACTGGTTTGATTCTACTCCAAATCGAGGTCTTAGGGTGCATCCTCAATATAAACTTGTAGAAATCCATAGGAAAAGAACGTACCAGGGTTACAATCCCTTTGTATTTGCTTCCCAATGTCAACAAGTCTACTACACACCTTATCCGGGTAGTAAGACAACATCTAGGGCTGATTGGTTGGCTGTTTGTCGTTCCAAACAACGTCTATTTGACGTTCCTGGTGTTCTGGAAGCGTATCAGGAGGAACTACGCGAGGAGGAGACCAGTCGCATTGATCCAACTATTACTGAAGTTGGTCAGCTTACACACCGGTTAGGGGAAATTGAAGTTGTCCTTGTGACCGATACGAGTCGTGTTGATGAAGATGAGGATGATGATGAAATCATGTTGGGTGATGACAATTCTGAAGAAGATGATGAATTCATGTCGGAGGATGATTATGAATAGCAAAAATACAAGTATAAATTTTTAACTCTTCTTTTATTGTAACATTTATTTCTCGTATTATTAATATCTTTCACGCTTCACAACTAGCTTTTTTTACTTGCACATATTGAAGATGGGTAATATTTGTTGTGTTATTTTTAGTACTTTATGACCATAAATTAATTGACGTATTTGAAATGTTAATTTTATTCTTGAATTTTCAGGTTTCAACTCATAGACGAAAAGAGTATTAAAGAAGTGTAAACTTTGGTTGTGTTGTTGTAATCAAAATAACAAGTGCACACTTTGCTTTTTGTAATGTAAATTAGAAGTGCATTCTTTGATTGTTACTTTAAATAAGAATTGTAGGATTTGATTGTTGTAATGTAAATAAGAATTATATTCTTTGATTGTTGTAATGTAAATAAGAATTGTTGTATTTGTGGTTTTAGTGAGATCATTGGTTATGTAATGTTATTTTTGGGTTATATTCATTATGTTTGTTATTTGGGATTTTTTGGATATTGTTTTTGGTTTGTATTGCTGTTTTGGATTTTCTGTTTCATATAGCAGTTTTTATATAGGGATTTAATTATATTTCAGATTTATTTTTTTAAATTCAAAACAAGTTAGCGACGGAATAGCGGATGCTATTAGCTTAAAGTCAAGTCAAATAAATTCTAGTCGGTAATCGGTCGCATTAGTATCGGTCGCGCGTTATTATCGGTCGCTTTATTTACGGTCGCGTTATTATTGGTCGGTAATCGGTCGCTTAATAGGTCGGTAATCAGTCGCGTAATGACCGTCGGTATTAGGTCGTCCTTTTCTGTCGGTATTCTGTCGTCTTATTTGGTCGGTACTTATTCCGTCGGTCAGTATAAGTCAATGTTAAAAAGTCAACCAAGTATTCTATTCGGTCGCCTTTCCGTCGTAATATAGCGACGGAATAATCGGTCACTCTAATAACGGTCGGTAATCAGTCGGTATATGGCTTAGCGACGATAAATACACGACCACTGTATTCGGTCAGCAATCGATCGGTAAACTTTAATAGCGACTGAATGCCGACGGTAACGGCAGTCGCTATTTAACTGTTTTCTTGTAGTGATTTTCCTTGTACAAGAAATTTTGAAATCTTATGAGAGGAAGAGGATCTCACCGAGATGCCTCATTCAAGTAGATCTAAAGAAAGCATATGATTGTGTGGATTGGTCATTCCTTTTGGATGTGATGGAAGAGCTTAAATTCCCCATGCCCTTCATTAAGTGGATTTCTCAATGTGTTACTACTACCTCCTATTCTATCAACGGGGCCCTTCATGGTTACTTCAAAGGAAAAAGGGGTTTAAGACAAGGTGATCCCCTTTCCCCCCCCCCCCCCTTTTATTTGTCATTTGCTTGGAGTATTTTTCGCGTAAACTAAAGAGGAACACTATTGATTCGGAATTTAATTTTCATCCTAAGTGTGGCTTCCTTGGTCTTTCGCACTTGGCATTTGCCGATGATTTGATGTTATTTAGTAGAGGTGACATTGGCTCGGTTGATATTCTTATGAAAGCCTTGGAACACTTTGCCAAGGTATCAGGATTAAAAGTCAATGCTCTAAAGTCACAAGTATTCACCGCCGGAATATATGGGGAAGATTATGAGGACATCAAAAGGCGCACAAAGTTCTCCGTTGAGAAGTTTCCTTTTCGATATCTTGGGGTTCCCATGGCCACCAGTAAACTCAAGGTAACTTTTTATGAACCTCTCATCTTAAAGCTTAAGGAATATATTGGCAAATGGTTGGGTGCTACTCTCTCTTATGCGGGCCGATTGGAGTTGATTAGATCGGTGTTACAAGGGGTGGATTGTTTTTGGCTTTCTATTTTTCCGGCGCCGGTTGCTATCCTTGATTCGATGAATAGATTGGCAAGACAGTTTTTGTGGGGTTCAAAGGTGGCGAAAGTGGCGTGGAAGGATGTTTGCATGCCCAAGGATGAAGGTGGTCTTGGATTAAGAAATTTGGCTACTTGGAATTTGGCTTTTCTTGCAAAAAATTTATGGGATATACATTCATCTAGGGACTCGTTGTGGATTAAATGGGTGCATGGTTATTATCTTCAAGGTTCGTCCATTTGGGATATTAAACCCAAAAAAGACGACTCAAGCCTCTTTTAAAGACTCGTTTTTACCCGGGATGAAATTAGGAAAATTTGGGCTGACAATGGGACGCTCACTGTCCAGAATTTGAACAGCAACAACGTCCTCGCTGCCCAGTCTGCTCAGAATACCAATGGGGAGCACAGAAATATCAACAGTCAAAACAGCTCCGCTGCCCAGATTTTTTTGGCTCAAAATTCTGCCCAAAACGCCCCTCAACTGACTTGGAATATGATCAGTGACGTCCCCCTCGCTGCCCAGAATTCAAGCAGCCTCGCCCCCGTCGCTGCTCAATTTTTTTCGGTGTTACTAGGAAGTTGGAACGTTGGAGGTAATTTTTCTATTTCTATGGCATATGAATTTTTGAGGCAAAAAGCACCTAAAATGCCATGTGCGAGTGTTATTTGGAAGGCCCCCAATGTACCAAAACATTCTTTTATCTCTTGGTTGGCCTTTCGTGGAAGATTGAATACTCGAGATAGGCTTAAATTTATGGAAACCGAGACTTTGTGTGCACTTTGTGATGAGGGTTGTGATGAAAACCATGAGCATCTTTTCTTTGCTTGCAAATTTTCAAGTATGGTTTGGAATGAGATTAAAAGGTGGTTTGGAATTAGAAGAGAAATGAAGACTTTGAAGAGCGCATTCAAATGGTTGAAGATAGAAGCACGAGGCCCACTTGGCATAGCAAGAAGAAGAAATTGTCAATTACCTCCATGATCCACCATTTATGGAGCGAAAGGAATAGAAGGATTTTTCAACAAGAATCTCTACAACCGAAGGAACTAGTTTGTAGGATCAAAACACAAGTATACATGGTAGGCTTCGCTTTGTATCCTAATGATTTGAACTTGTAGTTGCATTTTTGGTTGAAGTAGGTTTATTTGCCAAGATCATGTGATCTTTTGTACATGGCAGTGGTATATTTTTGTATTTAGGTAGAAGTATGTGCCTTGAGGCGAATGATTCGTAATGGATCATTCGTGAACATCATGTTACCTATGGTGAACTATTTTTATAGTTCTCCATCTTGATCATATATACATATATCTTTTGATAAAAAAAAATAGGAAGAAGAGTTGAGGCTAACAAGGAAAACTGATTGTCCAGATGAATCATAGTTCTTAAAACTAATGGGCCAGATTTGTTGGTTAAATTTAAATTGAGTCTTTTTAGTTCTTTTGTTTAATAATTGGGTACCTAATTTTTTGTTGTGAGAAATATGTTGAAATGTTTGAAATACCCTTAAAATATGTTTCATGTGTGAGGCACATGAATAAATTGACGAGACTTTGACAGAAATGTAGAGGGAAAGACTCTAATGGAAAATCGTAAAAACGTACAGGAGAATAAATGGGCTTTGCATTAGACTGACCATGGTTTAATAGAAAAGGCTAACCATGGTAGTCAAAAACTGCGGTGAAACATTTTTGCCAGAACGGAAGTCTCACTTCCGTCATGGGACCATAACGGAAGTGGGACTTACGTGGCAAGACTCCCAGCTTGGCTTGCCACGTCAGCCCATAATGGAAGTCCCACTTCCGTTTTGGTCCAAGGACGGAAGTGGGACTTCCATTCTGGCACCAAACCCTAATAAATCGGGAAACCCAAAAAACATCTCGTGACTTTGATGACGGAATTGCCACTTCCGTCCTCAAATTATAGCCTTTTTTCAGTGTCTAGTCTTTTCTCATTTTTGCTTTTTTGACTATGGATAATTGAAGAGATAAAATCTGAACGGATTTCCTTTCTGGCAAAAATATTTCCCCACAGTTTTTTACTGCCATGGTTAGCCCTTTCTACTAAACCATGGTTAGTCTAATGCAAAGCCCAGAATAAATAGTAAAATTAATCAAAAGGGACTCAAAACTCAATTAAAAAAATTATTTAGGACGAAATCGGCATTTTGCCCAACAAATATATATCTCTTACAAATAAATTTTCATTTCTACTCTAGAACGATGTTCATCAACGTATAAAGGCGTTTATTATTTTAACAACAAACAATGGAAATACTACTCCATCCGTCCAGAATTGTATTTTTAGTGACATAATACGTAATTTCCTCCATACAAAGTCACGCAAGTTAGAGAGAAACCCAAAATGTAATCACAAAAAAGCAAAATAACCGTTGTTGGGGATTGAACAAAATGTCACCTATGTGACCGACAAGAATACTTACCACTATACCACAACTTATTATGATGAATTACCAAATCAAATTTTGCATCACACAAACAAGGTTCCGTAAACACGCCTACTCATCACTCCCCATTGCATACATAAAGTAAAATTATACTCCCTCAATTAATTTCAAAATTGATCATTTATTAATTTAGCAACAAAAAATGAAAATACTACTCTATCCGTTCAGAATTTTAGTGACATCCAAATCCAAAATAGGAACTAATATTTCCTCCATACACAGTCTCGCAAGTTAGAGAGAAACCCAAACGTAATCACCAAAAAATAAAAAAATAAAAAATAAAAAAATTGCCAATGCAGGGGATCACACCCGGGTCACCCGCGTGACAAGAGGGAATACTTATAATTATACTACAATGACTTATTATGATTAAGTATAAAATACAATTTTACATCATACCAACTCGGTTCCGTAACACACGCCTACTCATCACTTACTATTAACCACATAAGGAAAAATATACTTCCTCAATTCAATCTAAAATTGAACATTTATTAATTCAACAATTAAAAAATGAAAATACTACTCCGTCGGTCCAAAATTGTATTTCTAATCACATGAAACGTAATTTCCTCCATCCACGATCTCACAAGTTAGAGAGACACCCGAAATCTGATCACAACATTTTTTGATGACATAATACGTAATTTCCTCTAACCACAGTATAGCAAGTTAATGAGAAACCCAAACTTGCCGAGGATTGAGCTCGGAATACTTGTGTGACAGGCGGGAAATACTTACCACTATACAATAACGACTTATAGTGATAAACTATCAAATAAATACATCTTACCGACCCCGTTCCGTAACACACACCTACTCATCACTCCCCATCGGCTGGCTACTTGAGGAAAAATATACTCACTCAATTCAATCCAAAATTGATTATTTATTTATTTAAAAAAATAAAATACTACTCCATCCGCCAAGAATTTTATTTTTAGTGACATCCAAATTCAAAATAGGAAGTAATATTTCCTCCATACACAGTCTCAACGTACTACATAAGAAAAAATATACTCCCTCAATTCAATCCAAAATTGATCATTTATTTATTTAGAAAAAAATAAAAATACTACTTCATCCGTCAAAAATTTTATTTTTAGTGACATCCAAATTCAAAATAGAAAGTAATATTTACTCCATACATAGTATCAACGTAATAACAAAAAAGTAAAATCACCATTGTCAGGTATCGAACCAGGGTCACCCGTGACAATCGAAAATACTTATCACTGTACTACAACTTATTGTGATAAATTATCAAATAAAATTGTACCTCATACCAACGCAATTCCGTAACACACGCCTATTGATCACTCCCCATTCCTCCCAAAAGGAAAAAATGTACTGTCTCAATTCAATATAAAATTGATCATTTATTAATTCAACAATAAAAATACTACTCCATTCGTCAAGAATTTAATTTTTAGTGACATCCAAATCCAAAATAAGAAGTAATATTTCTTCCCTACAAAGTCTCGCAAGTCGCAAGTTAGAGAAAAACAAAAAAAAACGTAATCACAAAAACGAAAAATTGGTTTTAAAATATCGAACTCTGGTCACCAACGTGATAGGTGGGAATACTTACTACTATACTACAACGAGTTATTGTGATTAAGTACCAAATACAAATTTACATTATACCAACATGGTTCCGTAACACACACACCTACTCATCACTCCTCATTGTCAACATAAGGAAAAATACATCAGCGTGACAGATGTGAATACTTACTACCATACTACAACGACTTATTGTGATAAAATATCAAATACAATTTTACATTATGCAAACCTGGTTCCGCAACACACGTTACTCATCACTCCACATTACCTACAAAAGGAAAAATATACCCCCTCAATTCAATCCAAAATTGATCATTTATTAATTAAGCAATAAAAAATTAAAATACTGCTCAATCCGTAAATTTTTTATTGAATTTAAATTTTAGTGACATCCAAAGTAGGAAGTAATATTTCCTCCATACACAACCCAAAATGTAATCACAAAAACTAAAATTTGCAGTTGTCGAGAATCGAACAATTGTCACCTGCTTGACAAGTAGGAATACTTACCATAACACTACAACGAATTATTTTTGATAAAGTATCAAATACAATTTTATATAATATAAACCCGGTTCCGTTACATGGAGGGCTTATTATTAACAGGTCATTTAGAAATATTAGGGTATTAGAGATGAAGTTGGAGGAAACATGGACAGCTTATTATTAATGTGAACGAATATTGACCACACGATCCACACCACATAGTCTAATGAACCGTAATTAATATCAAAAATTTTCAACTTAAATCTTGAATCACATAAATTTGCCTCATTTTCAAACCCCAATGTCAAAAGCCACTTGTAGTCTGTAAGATTATAACTTGTAGACTAATTTTTTTTTTTTTTTGGATAAAATCTTATATTATAATCTAATAGTAATTATGAACTTTTTGATGAAATTTTATAAATATTATAGTCTCTTACACACTTAAGTTTGTTACAATTTTAACCAAAATTGTTAAGATATAAGTGGTGTCATTCCTATAATTCACGAACTAAAAAATCTAATTTTAAATTGTAAAGTGATTCAAAATGTTCACGGGACGAGGTGTTACAAAAGCAAAACTAAAATTAAAATTTTTTTTTGCCAGTGTCTCTCACCCTTTGTGAACTCCACAACATACTGTTAACATGCCCACTTTTTATCCTCGTTAGGAATCGAGTCACATTGGGGACAAGAAGCGCTCCCGAGCACTTTTAACTTATTATATTTCTAGATATATCCTGGAATAAGGTCGTCAATAGACAAGAGATCTAGATTGAGAATATACATTGAAAATCACAATGAATTTCTTTTCCTTTTCTCTTAATCATTAAATAACTACATGACTTCTTTTAAATGCTTAGCTCACACATGGTGCTGCCTCATGATTTTTCCAAAAGAGGAAAAAAAAAACGATTAGCTTCCAATAAAAGGTTAAAAAAAAAAAAAAAAGTTTAATTCCCTGCTAGTTCTTTTTTTTTTTTAGTATAACCATCGTACAGACTAACCATGTATGCTACACGTGCCTATGGCTATTAGCTGGACAAACTAATCCGATGAGAGATATTGAAAGATTATAATTCTTCGCATTTTTCCATCTAGTAAGATATAGCTGTCAGTAAAATAATTACAGTAATATTTTTTTTTTTTGGGGGTTAGGGGGTTAGAAAGCTGGGCGCTGTAGCCCGATGTCGAAACCAGGACCTCTCGATCGTAGGCATAGGCAAGCCCCACTGGGCTATGACCTTATTGACAATTACATTAATCTTAATTACAAAGGAAAATAGAAAAAGTAAAGACAAAATTGAGGCTTGTGTTAAACACAATTTTCTTAAAACATATTCGCCTCTTCCTAAATTAGTGTTGAAGATTTGAGTGACGTTTGTTCTTCCATAATACAACAGAAACGCGGAGTCTGGTTTGCACTAAACATCTCCACCGATAAATTAGAACTTGGACAGTTAATAAACACCATAAGATAAAGAAGAATATGCAGAGGTTATTTTTTTCCAAGTGTGGAGTGGGAAGATCAGTGGAAAAAAACCTCTCTCTCTCTCTATATATATATATATACTAGCCTAATTACCTGTGGTGATCATACATTTTTTCTTCTTGACTTTGGATTTTTTTGAGAAAATTAATGAAGCATATCATGTATAAGCCAAAAATTTAAAATAAATCATATAGTCGAGTATAGTGATTTGTTAAGAGAAGAAAGAAAAAGAAATGGAATATATGTGTATATTTTTTTCTTCAGTGTATACTCTTCCTATTCGAGATTGAATGTCTTATTTTGATTTAAAGAAATGTATTATGTATGTATGTTTTTTTTTTCTTTTCCATTATATATAGATTGTTAGTTTGAGATTAAGTGTCCAATTGTGACTTTGATCAACGTTACTATTTTACACTTATTAATTTAAGAAGTAAACCACACAAAAAAGACAGAGAGAAGAAGGCTCAACAGTGCTTTCAGGCTACAAAAGTCCTCCAAGGAATGTTATTTCCACGGGGCATTGGCTATGCATCAAGACCAAGACATTTCCAAGCTCTCACTCCCCAATCCAAACTCGAATGCACCACACGCGGGGCAAGTTACAATACATAAATTTTTAACTTTAATGATCCGTGTTATGCACGTGAACATATTTAATTGTTAAAAAAATATTAAATAGCATAAAAGTGAAAAATAATACTCTATTATGATATTTTTGTTTTGTTTTTCAAGTTTACTTATATAGAAAAAATAACAAATATAAGAATTATGTATTTATATGAAAAATATCAAAAAAAGTTCTGGTAAGAGAAGAATATTTTTTCAATGATGGCTCAAGGCCGGCGTTGTAAATTTTCTTGAAAAAATTAATGATTTAAATGAACACTCCAAAAACAAATAAAATCCGTCTCTCTAATTTATTGGGCAATATCTAACTCATTTAATGATACAATAAGAACTAAATGACTCGATCAACTAAAGTTTATTTCTTGAAGTTTTTACCCTTTTAATGAAAAAAGTTTGGTGAGAAGTTTGCATGCGTGTTCAACAGGAAATTAAATGGTTCGGTGAACTAATTTTTTTTTTAAAACAACTCTGACAGTTGAAATGAAAAGTTAAAAAAAAAATTAGATTTGTCACTCAATTTAATAGATTAATAAAACAAATCAACAAATTCATTCAATTAAAAATCCTACCCACTACATTTATTTATAATGTCGTCAAATTTCAAAAAAAAATATACACTTTCAATGTGGGGTCTTGAATAATATTGAGAAAAAAAAAGTAAAAGAAAAGATTAGAATAGGAAAAATAAAAAATTATTAAAAATATTAAAATATATAATTTAATTTCAATAAGTCAAATATGAACTATCCGAAAATAAAATAAAACCCGCCTCTTAAATTCATTAGGCAAATTCCAATTGAGGTAATGATGCGATAAAAAATAAATAACTCGATTAACTAAAATTTATTTTTTTAAGTTTTGAGCATTTTAATGAAAAAATTTAGTGAACAGACTCGCTTGCGGGTTCAACCGAAAACTAAATTGTTAGGTGAACCAATTTTCTTTGAAAAAAACTTTTATTGTTGGAATGAAATTTTTTAAAAGCAAGTTATATTTTTCACGCCAATGAGGTATTGGTCTAGTGGCCAAAGCTTAGGCATCATGACGTATAGGTCATGAGTTTGATCCCCCTCCACGCTTCTTGAATCCCCCATTTCTTGTAATAGATAGGTCCTCTCCACTCAATAAATAATTTTAAAAAAAAAAAAAAGAGTTAGATTTTTCACCAAATTTTATGGATTAAAAAATAACTCAACCATGAATTCAATTAAAAACTATGCTCAACCCATTTATTTATAATGTTGTAAAATTTAAAAAACTTCAAACAAATTCAATGTGTGATCTTGAATAATATTGAAAGAATCAAAGAAAAAAAATTAGAATAGAAAAAATAAAAAATCATTAAAAATATTAAAATATATAATTTAATTTGAATAAGTCTATTATGAACCATCTGAAAAGTAAATAAAATCCGCATCTCCAATTTACTGGGCAAACTCCAACCCAATTAGTGACACAATAAGAATTAAATGACTCGAACAACTAAAATTTAATTTTTAAAGTTTTGACTATTTTAATGAAAAAAGTTTAATGAGAAGGCTCGCTTGCAGATTAAATAAAACTAAATGGTTCAGTGAATTAATTTTCTTTAAAAAACACTTCGACTGTTGGAATGAAAAAATCGAAAGCAAATAGAACATGTCACTCAATTTAATGGATTAAAAAGTAACTCAGCCAATTCATTCAATTAAAAGTCATGTTGAACCCCTCTATTTATAATGTCATCAAATTCATAAAACTATATACACATTCGATGTGGGATTTTGAATAATATTCAAAAAATAAAAAATAAAAAAATTAGAAGAGGAAAAAAAAAAAAAAAACCATTAAATATATAATTTAATTTGAATAAGTCTAATATTAATCATCTAAAAAGAAAATAAAGTATGTCTTTCCAATTCATTAGACAAATTCCAACTCAGTTAATGATACGATAAGAATTAAATGGTTCGATAAACTAAAGTTTATTTTTCAAAATTTTGACACTTTTAATGAAAAAAGTTTAGTGAGCAGGACAGAAAAATAAATGGTCCAGGCACTAATTTTCTTTGAAAAACCTGGTTGTTAGAATGGAAAAAATGGAAAAAAAAAATTGAATTTGACACTCAATTGAATGGACTAAAAAGCAACTCAACCATTTCATTCAATTAAAAAACAATGTCAAACATCTTTATTTATAATATTGTCAAATTCTAAAAACTGCATACATTTTCAATGTATGATATTGAATAATTTTGGAAAAGATAAAGATAAATTAGAATAGCAAAAATAAAACACCATTTAAAATATTAAAATTTATAATTTAATTAATTTAAATATTAACCATCCGAAAAGTCAATAAAGTTCGCCTCTCCAATTCTTTGGCAAATTCTAACTCAGTCAATGATACGTTAATAATTAAATGGATCGATCAACTAAAGAGTTTTTTTTTAAAAAAAAAATTTGACTATTTTTATTAAAAAAAAAGTTTAGTGGGCAGACTCGTCTGCGAGTTCCATAGAAAATTAAAGAACAATTTGCACTAAATGACCACCAACTATTTTCGTATTTCTCTTTCGGACCAAATACATTAATATTTTAATGGTTTATAGCCATCAACAAATTACGACGTGCAGGTATTAGATCCGGTGTACTATTCTGTTCAAAAAAATTAAAATCTCCATCTTCTCTGAGTGCTCCGACCACCATCACCCACCTCCACCGCCAACCACAATCTCCACCGTACCGAAAACATACAGGAAAAAATTGATATTAATCTAATTTGTTCCCGAGGTATTACCAGGTTTGCGAATTCTCATCAGTGCTCAAGAACAATAAATTTTCTGGCTTCAAGTCCCTATGCATAACTCCCATAGAATGACAATAATGTACCACTGTTACAATCTGCCTGCACAGAGCAGTCGCGACGCGCTCTGAATTAATGACCTTTGGCAATAATCCGATCAAATAGCTCGCCGCCAGCACACAGCTCCATCACTAAATAACTTTTTCCTACTCAAAACATCCACAAGTAGTTCTTCCAAAAACCAAACCGAGACCACCGGATTTAAAGAAGAAAATGGTGATGAAGATTAGAGGTGAAAATGGGTCCGACCAGATAAATTTAGGGTCTTTAAATATGGTGCCGGAGATGAAGATGGTGATGGTGCCGAAGCTCAGCCACCGGATTTAAATCCCAAAATGGTGATGAAGATTAGAGGATCCAAGAACCTTACCAAGCTGCTCAAAACATCCACAATTAAATTACAACTCAAGAAAACACCACACTCATCAAACCCACCTCAGATTCAAGTTTCTGCTAAAAACACCACATTCCCCGCTTCAGATTGAAGTTGGTGCCAGAGATTATTATGGTGTCGGAGATGAAGATGGTGATGGTTCCAAAGCTCGACCACCGGATTTAAATCCGAAAATGGTGATGAAGATTAGATGGAGGTTTAATTTGGAGGTTTAATTTGGGTTTTTCATCAATTGGAAATGGAAATGGGTTATTGTTGTTGAGTTTTTTGTTATAAATTTTATTTTTCTTGACTGGAAAATGTTGTGTGTTGCAGAGAAGATGACCGGAAAGGGTGGTTGGTCGCCGGAAAAAATGGAGTTTGAATATGACAATTAGGTCGGGTTTAAATGTGTCGAGTTCGGGTCGGGTCGGGTTTTTAGAGGATAAATTGGTATTTTTACATTTTCAGGCCAAAATATTCGAGAAATTGGCCAGAATTCTTGATTGGATCTAATACGTGCACGTCGTAATTTGTTGATGGCTAAAAAAACCACTGAAATTAATATATTTTGGTCAGAATGAGAAATACGTAAATATTTGGTAGCTATTTAGTGCAAATTGCTCAAAATTAAATGGTTCGGTGAACTAATTTTCTTTGAAAAACACTAACTATTAGAATGAAAATTTTGAAAAGCAAATAGAATTTGTCACTCAATTTAATGACTAAAAAGCAAATCAACTAATTCATTCAATTAAAAATCATGCTCAACCCCTCTATTTATAATATTGTCAAATTCCAAAATATTCATACACTTTTGATGTGGGATCTTGAATAATATTGAAAATAATTTGAATAGGAAAAATAAAAAATCATTAAAAATATTAAAATATATAATTTAATTTGAATTAGCTAAATATGTCAAAATTTTAATTTAATTGATAAAATATTATTCAAGCAATCAAAATCTTTTAAACTAATTAGAAAATTCAAAATTAGTTTATTGACTGATCAAGTCCTGTGATTATTCTTTCTTGTCCTTGAATGACTTTTAAGTCTAGCGATTATTCTTTCAAGGGTATCTTTCAACGACGGCTCAAGGTCGGGATGGTAATTTTCTTGGAAAACATTGTTTAATTGAACAATCTGAAAATAGAGTAAAGTCTGCCTCTCCAATTCATTGGGCAAATTCCAACTTAGTTAATGATATTCTAAAGAAAAAAATTGCTCGATCAACAAAAGTTATATATATTTTTTTAAGTTTTTACTCTTTTAATGAAAAAGGTTTAGTGAACAAGTTCGCCTGCAGGTTCAATATAAAACTAAATGACTCGGTAAACTAATTTTCTTTCAAAAAAACTTTAATTATTTGTATGAAAAAATTGAAAAGAAAATTGGATTTGTCACTCAATTTAATGGACTAAAAACCAACTCAACCAATTCATTCAATAAAAACCATTATCAACCCCTTTATTTATAATGTTGTCAAATTTCAAAAACTTCAAATTTTCGATGTGGGATCTTGAATAGTATTGAAAGAGAAAAAGAATAAAACAGAATATGAAAAATAAAAAACCATTAAAATATTAAAATTAACAATTTCATTTGAATAAATCAAAGATGTCAAGCTATATCATTAATTTAATAAATAAAAAATCTTCTCAACCAATCTTGTTTTTTAAACTAATTAAAGAACAAAACATTGTAGAAAATTACACGTGGGATTGTGAAGGCTTGCGATTGGTTGAAACTGAAAATAAGTTCTATAATATAAATATACTAGCCTAATGACCCGTGCTATGCACGAGAATAAATTTAATTGTTAAGAAAATATTAAATAAAATAAAAGTGAAAAATGATATTCTACACTGATATTTTTGTTTTTTTTTTCAAACCGACCTATATATAAAACAAAAAAAATATAAGAATTTTGTATTTATATGCAAAATATTAGTACTGTGAAATGGGTCGGCCCGTGCGGGCACAAGTCAAAACGGGGCGGGGCGGCCTAATTTTTGCGGATCAATGAAACATATGCCCATACCCGCACCGCCCAAGGTCCGCGGGCCCACTCAATTTTTTTTTTTTTTGTTAAATAAAGATTTATCCATTAATAATAAAATAGTTAAGGTCATGTATACTTTTATTTTATTATGTATACTTTTTTTTATTACCATCAAGCGAGTAGGAAATATGTTAATATATACTCCCTTCATTCCTAAATATAAGACTCTTTAGACAATTTGAGAAAATTAAGGAAGTTGTCATTTTCACCTAAACTTCCAATATTATCCCCCACACTTCCTCTCTCTCACTTCTTTGTCATAAAGAAAGGAAAATATTGAGGGTATAATTGGAATAAATTGTTGACAACTAATAAAACAACCTTAAACGACAATTAATTTGGATACCTAGATAACTCCTAAATGACAATTAATAGAGAATGGAGGGAGTACCATATTATATATAATATATATACTATTCCAAAAAATATTATATATAATATGTATACTTTTATTTTTACCATCAAGCGAGTAGGAAATATGTTAATATATACCATATTATATATAATATATATACTATTCCAAAAAATATTATATATAATATGTATACTTTTATTTTTACCATCAAGCGAGTAGGAAATATGCTAATATATACCATATTATATATAATAAACATACTTTTCCCAAAAATAGTATATATAATATGTATTTTTTTTAATGAAAAAGCCCGCGAGCCACCCACGATCCGCGGACCTGGTCCACGCGGGTCGCGGGCTAAAAAGTCCGCATTTTTGCGGATCAATATTTCCTAAGTCCATATCCAGTCCACGGAGGGGCGGGGCGGGCCGGTCCGCGGGCTTCGGCCCACTTTGACAGCACTACAAAATATTAACAAAAAATTATGGTAAGAAAATGAATATTATTTCAATGATTGCTCAGGGTCGGCGTTGTAAGGTTTCTTGAAAAAATTAATGGTTTAAATAAACCATCAAAAAATAAATAAAGTCCGCATCTCCAATTTATTAGGCAAATTTCAACTCATTTAATGACACGATAATAATTACATGACTCGGTCAACTAAATTTTATTTTTTGATTTTTTTACCTTTTTAATGAAAAAACGTTTATTGAGCAATTTGGATGATGGGTCAATGGAAAACTAAATGAATTGGTGAACAAATTTCTTTAATTGAGTGTTGAAATGAAAAAGTTAAAAAGAAAATTAGATTTGTCACTCAATTTAATAGACTAAAAAAACAACTCAACAAATTCATTCAAAAAAAAGAATACCCAATACATTTATTTATAATGTCGTTGTTATAAGTATAGGGAAGGGAGAAGAGAATTTGAGAGAGTAGAAAATTATATGTGTATATTGATATGAACAAAAAACCTCTATTTATAAAGGTAAACAACCCCTTTGGTGTATGGGCCTCATACTCTATGGACTTTATGGGCCTGGTCATTCATTATTTACAACACTCCCCCCCTTTGAATGACTAATCTATACAACAATTGCCTCACAAAAACTTATTTGAAAAAAAAACAATGGGAAAAAAACTAAACCAAACTAAGAAAATTAGTACAATTTAAGTTGGAGTATTTAATTGCTGCCTCGTTAAAACTTTGTCAGGAAAACCCAGTGGGACAAAACTTAACCAAAAGGAAAATAGTACAGCTACTCCCCTTGATCATTGAATGTCTTTGAGTCGATGCATTCCAATTTAATGTATCATCTTTCTGAATGTTTGAGGTTGGCAACACTTTGATGAATAAATATTCCACATTATCACTTGAGCGAATATGTTGATCGATGTTGCCACTTCCTCTTGGATTTCCATAAAATTAAGAATATGCCTCGTTAAAACCTTACTAGGAAAAAATCCAATGGGAAAAAAATACGCATAGTCAAGGAAAAAGTAGTACATTATTGTTATGTCAAATGTACTTCCCACGTTAACAACATTATTGAACCAATACATATAGATCTTCAAGATAAACCTTCAAATTTGAAATTGGTATTATCTTAGTGAATAATTGTTGATAGGATAAACAAATTACATCTTCCGGATGTTGCAATTTGTAAATAATAGATTTTTTCAAAACTTTCATCATTTACTTGCTTTTTCTAAACTCTTCGGGAGAAATATGTTGATGATCTAATCCAAGGATTTTTATTTTTGTAAGAAATAGGTCAGTCACACATCTGGTGTGTCTTTAACTTGTCATCTATATAAAAAAATCATTTTGAAAAATAAGAGCATCTGTATTATGAATATTCAATTTGCAACTCTTCTGGAGTTTGTAAAATATTAACCAATTTATATACAACACTTTGCAAATTTTCTCTATTGAACTTCAAGTTCGTTAGAGCTTCTACATGAATTAAGAAGCTTAACAATGATATTCCCACATCATTCATTGCTCTCCCCCTGATGTGGGGTAATTTATTTCTTCAAAATACTAAAGATAATAACAAAATAAGATAAATGTTGCAAACAAACTATTATATATGGAAATATGTTATCTTTCCCATAATTCTTTCAAAAGCATTAATCACTAAGTCGTTGATGTTTATATTCTTCGGGAAGAATTACTTATATGCTTCTGGCATATCAAGTCCATCAAGGACTTCATATAATTGATGTTATTAAATGACAACATTATGTACATAGTAAGTGTTTATGCGCTATTCAAATACACTTGCATCCAACTATAGACACTGGAAATTTACCAAATTAATTTCCTAATATTATTATTTGATCCATCAGAAATTCAAATGTTTTGGACTAATCAAATGTGGACAAGTGACCAAGTTTTAGCCTTCGTCCAATCAAAATCCAAGAAGCCTTGTGACAAATGGGATTGCGCCACGTCATTCGATGGAGAAGATTCGGCCAATCAAATTATTTCTATTTTCTTAATTTATATTAAGTTAGTTAGGAATATAAAATAATTTATATTAAATTAATTAGAAATATCAATTTCAAATTTCAAGTGTGATCATGTTCACATTTCATCCTAAGTCTATAAATAGTGGCTAAGGGTGTTGATGAAAGGAGGAAAAATTATCATTGGCAAGTAGCGAAGCTCTGACAACTAGATGCTTTCACCAACTTGCTCTCAAATCCCCAAGTCAAATTCGCCGTCTTCTTCATCAAATCAGAGGGAGTTCCGCCGCCAAATCCGGAATTAAGCTTCAAAGCCCCGGGTCAAATCGACGAGAAGAATCAGCGGATACTTCTCAAATCGAGAATAATCCGAAGATTGTAACTACATTTTAATCAATCTAAATTATCATTTGTGACGATTTACTTGTTTTGTTTGTTTATTTTACAGACGAGTATTTTGTGTGTACAAATATTTTGCGTTCACGGTGGGATCGTCTCTGCCGCTCATCTCTTCTCGTCAAGAACAAATCACATCAATGGCTTCAAACAACAACACTATCAAGGTTACTGGAAAATTTGCTGGAAATAAACTGCATCTTCCGAAGCAAGCATGGATTTGGTCATGCCAGATGTTTACACCGGACCAACTACTCGAAGGATGGCGAGAGCTCTTGCCCAAAAGGAAATACAAGGACAAATTGCTAATCGTCCTACCTTCAACTACACAAATCCGATCTTCAATGACACTGTTGTGACACTGTTGCGCCTTTGGGAGCGGAAGGAGATGTTCATGCTGCTCTGAATGCAGCTTTGTCACTTCTAGATCAGAATTCTGCATCCAAAGGATTGACTCAAGATGATGATGGTTCTTCGTCTGAGACTCATCAAGTACCAAATTCAAGCATGTTTTGCCACGAGACTTCATCTGCAACTTCGATCATGCCTGTTATGATGGCGGATGTATCACCCATTGAGGAATAGCTGGCACACTTAGCAAAAGTGGTGGAAGGGCTCACAAAGCACTGTGAAAGACAAGAACTCACAATTGCTCAATTGCTGAATCGCCTTGATACTAATGCTGGAGAAGGTAGTCAAGCCACCTCAATGCAATCTGATCTCCCAAAAGATGATGGGCATGAAAAGAACGCTCCAAAAGAACCTCCAACTGGTGACAAAACTGCAGAACCAAAAGATGTGCATAATATCCAAATCTCTTTTGATGGATTAATCAAGGCAGGCCAATTAAAGGACTTTATCATGGGCACGATAAAAGACAAGTATGAAGGGAGCACGAAATCTTCTTCCGGATACGTTAAGCCCTACACCAAGAGGATTGATGACATGAAGATGCCGACAGGATATCAACCTCCTAAAGTCCAACATTTTGATGGGAAGGGAAACCGAAGCAACATATTGCACACTTTGTTGAGACATGCAACAATGTGGGCACGTATGGTGATCTTCTTGTTAAACAATTTGTTCGATCCTCAAAGGAAATGCTTTTGATTGGTACACCGATTTGGCACCCGGATCCATCAATAGTTGGGAACAACTTGAGACTGAGTTTTTGAATCGCTTTTATAGCACTCGTCGTATTGTAAGCATGCTGGAGTTGAGCCATACTAATCAGTGGGACAGTGAAAGTGTGATTGATTACATCAACCGATGGAGAAATCTAAGCTTGGATTGTAGAGATCGTCTTTGTGAAATGTCTGCAATTGAGATGTGCATCCAAGGAATGCATTGGGGCCTTGAATACATCCTCAAAGGCATTCAACCAAAGACATTTGAAGAACTGGCTACTCGTGCACATGATATGGAGATAAGTCTCAAGGAACACAAAAATCAAGGTGTGCCAGTTTCCGAACCACGTAAGAAAGAAAAGAAAGATATCAAGAAGGTGATCAAATCTTCTTCTGGAGCCAATGATTCCATGGCGACAACTACTGCACCTGTCAAAATTTCTACCAAGGTGAATAAAAAGGTTACTGGGAATGTAGATGTCTCCCAAGATACTAGCAGAAAAAGATTGACATTGAAAGAAATGCAAGGCAAAGTGTACCCCTTTCTAGATTCAGATATTCCAGAAATGTTGAGAGCCGAGATGATTGAGTTACCTGAAATGAAGAGACCGGAAGAAGCAGGACGGATTACATATCCAAATTATTGTAAGTATCACCGTCTTCTTGGCCATCCCATTGAGAAATGTTTCATATTCAAGGATAAAATCATGGAGTTGGCTCGTAAAGGGCGTATTCTGCTTGAAGAAGAAAAAGTAACTGCAAATCAAACAAGCATTATTTGTGGCTCACCTCGACCTGTAGCTGCGGTTGTTTCTTCTTCACAATTCATCACTATCAAGTTCGGGGAATTTAACCCTGTGACATTTGAAGTTGAATTTTGGCCCGATTCTCAAGCCAATGAAGCCTCTCAATGCACTGTTGAGAATCTTGATACCATATCCGTAAGCAATGATGCAGGTGGATTTGATTCAGAAAGATGGACGTTGGTAAAACGGAGAAAAAGTCATAAATCAAATAGTGGAAGTCCAACTGAGAAATGCAAAATGTTGAGAAGGAAGGTCCCAGAAGGATAGAAATCCAACCAAAGATTCATGTTGAAATGGTCAAACTCTCATCTGATCTACAAAACCGACAACCTATTACACTAGGGGAGTTCTTTCCAAGAAGGCTTTTAGATGAGTTCGATGTTGTCTCTTGTTTTGCTACACATGTAGATGGGGAAATTGGTTTCGATAATGCTTCTCCAAGGAAATCTCTCGAGGATGCTAGCCAATGTTTGGCCAATAAAGCATCAGTCCCAAAAATTGTAGCTTGTATGACTGCAATCTCTTTTAATGATGATGATCTGTCGCTAGGATAAAAACCTCATAATAGGCCATTGTTCCTGACTTGCTATTCGCGAGAAAGAAAGGTGAATAGAATATTGATAGATGGAGGTCCTGTTGTTAATATTCTTTCTCTGCGTACATTGAAAGCATTGGAAATTCCTGTGGAAGAACTGCCACAAAGTCGCCTTATGATTCAATGATTTAATCAAGGAGGGAAAAGAGCAGTTGGAACAGTAAGGCTGGATTTAGTCATGGATGAATTGACATCAAGCGTTCTTCTTCATGTCATTGATTCTAAAACCACCTACAACATGCTCTTAGGAAGGCCGTGGCTTCATGAAAATGGTGTCGTGCCATCCACTCTGCATCAATGTTTTAAATATGTTAGCAATGGTGTTATGAAAAAGGTGGTAGCTGATGATAAACTTTTTAGTGAAGCAGATTCTCACATTGAGGATGCCAAATTCTACTTTCGTGGGAAAAATGTGACATTTGCAGAGGACCAATCAACAACGAAAATGGAGATTCCAAAGTTTAAGGAGTTGTTGCATGTGAAAGATGATAAGGCGGAAATTGATACAACATCGCCTGCTTCTTCTCAAGAAGGTTCTCTTGTTTTACGTTATATTCCAAAATCGATGAGGAAAAAGGGGCAATCCCCTCTTATTGAAGTCGAAACATTGAAGGAGCTCACTCTTCCATTGACTAAAATTGAAGCAGTCAAGCAAGCAAAGCCAATCTTGGAAGGGTTTGTGTACCCCGATGAAGGATTGAAGATGGAGCATGGCATGTTACCTTATGAAAGGACAAAAGAGAGCTTTGATCCGAATGCATATAAACTTCTTGCTAAGGATGGATATGATCCTCAAAGTCCCAATACTTTGGGAAAGCTCATCCCTGAGATTGTTGATGCAAAAGTTCATGCTTAAATTAAACTCAAAGAATGCTGAAAGAAAAGGGTTATTCTGTTGAAAGTTCTCATGCTGGTCTTGGATACAAACCATCTTCTCCTGTGCGCATTGTGAAAAAAGAGCTAGAAATTGCTGTATCTCCGTACAAGATGAAAACTCAAAGGATAATCGAAGGTCTGTCTGTGATCGATTGGGAAATGATGACTCCCGTTTTTCCGTTTTTGATCACTTGGGGCCTAAAAGGGTTAGGTCGACCAAAAAGCTTGTATGGAAGAGACTTGGAGTGACAAAGAATCTCCAACAAAAGCAAAAGGTTGAATTATCTTCGGTTGGAAATGAATGTCGTAGCTTGATACCTTTAAGAATGAAGAGGAAAACTACACTTCTTGTGAAATGTGATGAGGTGTTGAAGGCTAAGTTGCATACAATCGTAGAGACCAACCCCAAGGAAGAAGATGAAGAAAGTGTTGGTTCATCTAATCACGTCACATTTTCACAGAATGCAACTCCTCGACCGGTTCCACGACGACATGATCCAATCGCCGTTGAACTTTAAAGGTTAATCGCAGCTGGTTACATCCAAGAGGGTATCAAACTGACTATCCAAAATGTGCAATGGGGTAGTAAATGAATTCGAATGCTAAAGAATCCTGCAAGAAGAGAAATCGATGCACGGGAAGATGATGAAGTTGTTGCATCTCACCATATTACCATTGTCGATGAAGAGTTTTGCAATGAGGAAGATGCCGAAGATGCCCCTCCCGAGCTTGAAGAGGGTGTAAAAAGCACTGTAGATGAATTGAAAGAAATAAACTTGGGCACTGACGAAGACAAAACGTCCAATCTTCATAAGTGCATTTTTGTCGCTAAAGGAAGAGCAATCTTATGTTCAACTCTTGCATGAATTCAAAGATGTCTTTGCATGGACATATAAAGAAATGCCAGGTCTTGATCCAAAAGTTGTTGTCCACCATTTGGCTGTGAAGCGAGGGGTAAGGCCAATAAAACAAACTCAAAGGAGATTTCGCTCTGAATTGATTCCTCATATTGAAACAGAAGTCAACAAGATGATTGAAGCTGGATTCATCCGTGAAGTTACGTACCCCACATGGATTTCCAATATTGTGTCTGTGAGAAAGAAGAATGGACAACTTCGAGTTTGCGTTGACTTCAGAGATCTGAATAATGCATGCCCCAAAGATGATTTTCCACTTCCAATCACTGAGATAATGGTCGATGCGACAACGAGACATGAGGCATTGTCATTCATGGATGGTTCGTCTGGTTATAATCAAATACGCATGGCGCCGAAGGATGTGAAGGGATTCATGGGCGGAAACTCGTTCCAAACACCCATGGATCCTCCCCTGAAGGATCCGCTCATATGAAACAATTCGAAAACAGCGGTAAAAACTTACAATTTTCGGATTCAAGAAGCTACTTCTTGAATGGAGGATGATGATTCTTGGAAGTTTTCTTTTCACCAACGGAATTCCCTTTGCGGAATTTCCCTCTACCGGTATCCACGCGATAAAACAAGCAGTGATTGCTAGCTCTTCGTCTTTCTGAGATTCGGGAATTAGAGAGAAAAGGGAGAGGCTGAGAAATCCGAAATCTGATTTCAGGTTACTTGTTTAATTTCGGCTGAAATACTTAAACCTTAGGGTTTCGGCTAAGAGATGTTATATAGAGTGTGGGAGTTTGTTCCCAGAACAACTCCCACGTCTACTCAACTTCTCTCGGCTGTGGGAGACTCTGACTCCCACGTCCCCTAGACTCTAGCTGGTAGTGGGAGTCTTTATCTGATAACAACTCCCACTTAATCCCAACTTTAGTTAAATACCAAAATTGCCCTTATCTCTAATTCGAATAATAAACACTTTATTATTTTCGAAAAAACAAATGTCGGATACAATGAACCTAGACACATTCTAGATTCATTGAATCTGACATGAAGCTTGTTAGCTCGCTCTATGCGTGTGACCCCCGTAGGTTCATATCACAATGGCAATGAAAACACACTTAGTAGTAGTGTGAGTTCATAAGTCACAAGCGGCCCCTAGCAGGACATTGTGACTACCCAAGGTGAATGAATTTACAACTGAACCTATTGTCAATCCACTATTTAATCCCTTTGTCTCGCGATATCCTAATTAAGCATAAGGCATGGTGGTCGTCACCCTTATTAAGCTTAATTGTATTTATGCTCGATCTCCGGGTAGATCTGCTTTCGACAAATAGCATTTGATAACAACTTTATCAAATACATTTGAGCACGGCCATGCATTTAAACAGTCTTTCCCTATCGAGGGGCCCATGGATATCTCTCTCAATAATAGAGAGGGACAAATTCCTTACAATGTCTCTCACATTCAAGCTATGATAGGACACTACATCCGATCATCGATCGATTGATTACTCTGTTACAAGTAACGTCCGATCGAGTCAAAACGTGGCTCCATTCATACTAGAATCAATGAAGACATAAGGTCTAAGGATTCTAAAATAGTATTGACGAAGTAATACTTATGACTTAAGACCATGAAGTATTACTTCTCAAACGGATCACGTCCAATACAATGTATCCCTATATATTGCATCTATGATGTGATTTGTATCCATTACACATGATCAGTAAAACAAGATCATCAATCAACAATCATACTAGTTTTATTTCATAGTAAATAAGCATTACATAAAACTAGGGACTTCTAGAATAGTAATTACATAAGCTAATGAGTTTTACTATCAAATCACACATTTGATAATCAAAAGCGTAATTAACTATTCAATTACATGCTCAAAAGATAATAAAACGCACAACATGTGCTAATGGTCCTAGGGCACTACTAACAGGATGAAGAACTCACCGCCTTCCACACACCTAAGGGCATTTATTTCTACAAAGTGATGCCATTTGGGTTGAAAAATGCAGGTGCAACATACCAGAGGGCCATGCAAAAGATCTTCGACGACATGCTCCACAAAATGGTTGAGTGCTATGTTGATGACTTGGTGGTGAAATCACGTGAATGGAAAGATCATCTAGGGCACCTAAGAAGGGTTTTTGAACGACTTCGTCGCCATCAACTGAAGATGAATCCTTTGAAGTGTGCATTTGGAGTCACCTCTGGGAAGTTCTTGGGCTTCATTATTCGTAAGCGAGGCATTAAGATTGATCAAGCCAAAATCGACGCCATACTAAAGATGCCTAAGCCGCGTACTGTGAGCGAAGTAAGAAGTCTCCAAGGAAGATTGACGTATCACCGACGATTCATTTCAAATCTCGCTGGAAGATGCCAGCCTTTTAGTCGCTTGATGAGAAAAGGAGTGCCATTTAAATGGGATGATTCCTGCAGCAATGCATTCAAAAGTATCAAATCTTACCTGACAAAGCCCCCTGTTTTGGCTGCGCCCGTACATGGAAAGCCGCTACTGTTATACATTGCTGCACAAGAAAGTTCTGTAGGAGCCTTGCTCGCTCAAGAAAACGAAAAGGGTAAGGAAAATGTATTGTATTATTTAAGCAGGATGTTGACTCCGAATGAGCTCAAATATTCGCCAATAGAGAAACTATGCTTGGCCCTTATCTTTGTGATACAAAAATTGAAGCATTACTTCCAAGCTCACACAGTTCGTCTTATCTTTAAAGAAAATCCAATCAAATATATCATGACAAAACCTGTGTTATCTGATCGTTTGGCAAGGTGGTATCTACAATTGCAACAGTTTGAAATTGTGTACATCCCTCAAAAGGTTGTGAATGGGCAAGTTCTTGCTGACTTCTTGGCTGATTATCTTATACCTGCAGAATGGGAATTGAATGATGATTTTCCCGACGAAGACGTGCTTGTAGTTGAAATCTTACCCCCATGGAAGATGTATTTTGATGGTACTGCTCATCAAGGTGGTGCTGGGGCTGGAATAGTCTTCGTCACTTCTGAAGGTGACATACTGCCATATTTATTCACCTTGACCCAACAGTGTTCGAATAATATTGCTGAGTATCAAGCTCTTATCTTGGGATTAGAAGTGGTCGTTGATTTGAAGCAGTTGCAACTTAGGATCTTTGGGAACTCTAAACTGGTCGTTAATCAAGTTCTCGACATATATGAAGTGAAGAAACCATAATAGCTTCCTTATTGCAAGTATGCCAAATTGTTGATGAACTGGTTAGGCGATGTAGAGATAGATCATATTCCGAGGAGTGAAAATAAACAAGCTGATGCCTTAGCCAAACTTGCCTCTACTCTTTCTTTCCCAGGTTCACAAACTCAAGTCTCGATTTGTCAAAGTTGGATTGTTCCACTTCTATTTGAAGACGAAGAAGAAGAAGATGAGCAAGAGGAAGAACATGAGTCTAATGCTATTTATGTTTGTGACATTGAAAAAAGAAGATTGGCGCCAACAATTGATTGACTACTTGTGTTATTACATCTTGCCTGAGGAGCCGCGAAAAAGAAGTGATGTTCGTCGTCGTGCTACAAGATTCCTTTACTACAAGCATACACTCTATCGACAATCAGTTGAAGGTGTTCTCTTGCGTTGTTTGGGAGATGAAGAAGCTATGAAGGCATTAGAAGAAGCTCATTCTGGCATTTGTGGTGCTCATCAATCTGGACCAAAGCTTCATTTTCGAATCAAGGAATGGGATATTATTGGCCTACAATGGTGAAGGATTGCTTAGATTATTCTTGTCGATGCCAAGCTTGTTAATTTCATGCAAATTATATTCATCAACCACCCGAACCGTTGCATCCAACTGTTGCTTCATGGCCATTTGACATAGTTGGACCATTTCCAAAGTCTTCCGGTGGACATATATTCATATTGGCAGCAACTGATTACTTCTCAAAGTGGGCTGAAGCTGTGGCGCTGAGGGAAGTCAAGAAGGAAAAATGTTGTTGATTTCATTCACAACAATATAATATTTCGCTACGGAGTGCCAAGATACATCATTACTGATAATGGGAAGTCTTTCTGCAATAGTCTAATGAAAAAGCTTTGCGAGAAGTTCAGCTTTAAGCAATACAACTTATCAATGTATTATGCTGCGGCAAATGGTTTGGCTGAAGCATTCAACAAAACTCTCTGCAACTTGTTGAAGAAAGTAATTGATAAGTCTAGGAGAGATTGGCATTTAAAGATGGGAGAAGCTTTGTGGGCTTATCGTACAACATTTCGAACTTCCACTTAAGCTACTCCGTACGCATTGGTGTATGGTGTTGAAGCCGTTCTTCCACTGGAGCGTCAAATACCTTCGTTAAGGATAGCTGTCCAAGAAGGGCTCACTGAGGAGGAAAACACTCGTTTGTGCCTTGAAGAGCTGGAGGCTTTGGATGAGAAAAGATTGGAAGCTCAACAACATTTAGAGTGTTATCAAGCTCGACTCTCTAAAGCTTTTAACAAGAAAGTTCGTCCACGTTCTTTCCAAGTTGGTGATATGGTACTGGCTGTTCGAAGACCAATCATCTTTCCTCAAAAGATCAAGAAATTTACACCAAAGTGGGATGGCCCGTATGTAGTGCAAGAAGTCTACACAAATGGTTCCTACAAGCTTGTTGACAAAGATGGTTTGAAAGTTGGACCCATTAATGGAAAGTTCTTAAAACGATACTACGCGTGAAAAGCAAATTGCTCCTTGACTGTACGAGCCTAAACTGCAAGGTTACTCCTGGCCCGCCCGCATGAGTATAAACTGTGAAAGGCAACCACCAAAGGTGTAGTATGTGGTTAAACTACTGAAACATCCCCCAACAAGTCCAAGTTGGCAAAAACGGATACTCTTGGCCCGCACGAGTATAAACTGTGTATGGCCTCTCCAAATAATGATTCACTTCATTTTGAACTACGGTTGACTTGATTCCTTTTAGGATACGTAGGCAGCTTAGAAATTCATTTATGAGTTCAGTCATAACAATTAAACATTCAGGGTGCTTCTTGTTAGAAAAAAAAAATTGCAAGTTGTAGCGAAGATGAAAATAACAAAAATTGACAAGTCATGTTTGATCAAGAATCAAGTGCAAAACAAATGACATTGAAAACATTATTATGTTTCTCAAGTTCAGTAAGCATGTGTTATAATGAGAATCCTATCAAATCTTAAACTTGTAATTAACCAGTTCAGCTAGACTTGCTTCTAAGACACTCTTAGTTTGTTCCAAATCCTGCATAACTTCATCAGATTGGAAAGAAGTACTCTCGATAGCATAAATTTCTTCCTTCTTCAAGACTGCCTATGTTTGAATCTTCTTCACTTTCTCTTGAATGTGCTCCATAAAGGATTGAACATGCTTCTTTTGCTTCTCCAAGTCCCTCAGCTGCATTTCAAGTACCTTTTTCTTCTCTTCAATAGTGTTGAGTTCTGCAGTCAACGTGGTTAGCTGAGCGGTCTCGACTTCCTCATTTGCTGTGATATCCCCAAGTTGTGCCTTGGCGCTAGAAAGAGATGCAAGATACGCGTCCCGTGTCATCATATCACTTATTTTAGACCTTGATGAATCATATTGACGAGCCTTCTCAAAGAGGTTATGAAACATCGCTTCTACAGGTGCAATATCTATAGAAGTCATCTTCTTCATTTTCTCTAGGATTACATCAATTTCCCCTTCAATAGAAGAAATGGAGTCAATAGAAGTATGAGAAATTTTATCTGTCACCCTCTTCCATAAAAACTAAAGAAAATAAAGATGAGATTCTCTGATCAAATTGGCCCCATGAAATTCAGAAACAGCAATAGCAGGGGACTCTTTAGCAGACTTTGCTTTCTCATGGGATGAAGTCAATGCATTCGTGGTTGTTTGTTTCACCGGTTCTGCTATATGACCACTAACTGATGACGGAACAAAATGGGCTCTGTCTTGTGTCGCCATCACTCTCACATAAGTCCACAACATCTTCATTTTGCGTGCTTTCACCAACAAAGGGGGCAAATTCTTCCAAGTTCTGAGGAACTTCAAGTGCGTCCAACTAAAAAGATGGAAGAAATGTTAGTTCATGTTTGAATGTTTTCTACACATAAAAAAAAAAAAGTCAAGGAAATGCACTTACATTAGCAACCAAATCCTGGAGTGGCAAAGTAGAGCTAGGAACACCCCTAAAAAAACCTGAAGAAAGCGTATCATTTTCTAAAGTTCTTTTCCTTTTGGGAGGCCGGTTCCAAGGACGATATTGTTCAGCATCGATATTACTTCCACTAGATCGAGATACATGAGTAGGTGCCACCGAAGAACTCGCTATCTTAGATGGAAGTTTTGGTGCCTCAGGGATATGCAAAGATGTCTTGTGCGGCTGAGAGACAACTATATCTTTAGACGAACCCCAACCTCAACAATAGATGGAGGCCTCTTGGAATTTATGGGTTTCACAATGAACATGCTCTTTGAGGTCCTATATGACTTCGAACTCCACCAAATCTCATACTCCTTAGTGGAAAGTGGACTTGCGAACGACGATAACACGGTCAACTTAGACCTTGTCTCAAGACAAACAAAGGATTCCCATAGTCTGATCACATCTTCAAGGGTGGCGGAATAAAACCTCTCTCTAACAATACCAGGAACATCTTGACAATATCCAAACTGCCGGGAAAATTTGTGTGGACTATAAGGCTCAATCAAATAAATACTGTCATGACGGTGGGTTAAGATATTGGAGCGAATACTAATAAGATAATCCGACCAATATGAAGAGAGATTCCCATGATCGACTAAAGTCCTCTCGTCTGAGTCAGCAAAGCTGCGAGAAACCAAATGCGAGATTTTTACTTTCTGGAAAACAAGTTGTGCTTTGGAAACCTCGAGATATTTGGACATTCTCTCTCCACGGAATTTTGTCATTTCAGCTTCCGCGATATAGCCTAGATGATCAAAGCGGGTGTCAAAGTGTTGAGCAATCCATCCGTGGACATAATGAATGGGAAATACGTCTTGACAACTCTTCAACGACGAGGCTTGCACAACTTTGTTTAAACCATTATAGATACTTGCTAGAACAGGTATAACAAGAGAGAACTTCTCGCCCATTGCCATGCGACTCGCCACCTTAAAAACACTAGGACGAATATGACCAGCCTCTCCTCCGGGACGAAGAAACTTGCAAATCCAGCAGGATAAGAATGTAGCCAAGTACGTTTCTCCTCTCGAAAGACACGCCATGAGGATCACCTTGAGCAAGTCTGGTAAATGCAAAGAAAAGATACTTACAACTCAAGGGGAGAAAGCGTTTCCTTTCATCATCTACATCATAAAGCTCCTTGGCAGAAGGGATAACTTCATCAAAGAAGGTGCCCCGGACCGAAAGACCCCAAAGCGAGCGTAAGTCCCAAAGTGAGAAAGACATTTCTCCAATTGAGGTGTGCAATGTATTTGTGGAAGGACACCAAAGTTCACAAAAGGCACGCATCACACTTTTACAACAATCATACGTGCATAAAGAGGTTTTTACGGCGGCATCAATCTTTGCTTTAGAAAGAACACCACAGTGCTTTGAAATCACATCTTCAGCCCATTCCCAATAACTTCTTGTGTACAACGACTCGCCAAAAGCTGAGGAAGGAACATCCCATATGGTCTTATCAACATTGCAATGAGAAAAAGAGAGATAAAAGTTGTTGGAGTTCTTCTTTGTATCATGAGTAGAAGAATGCAGTAGTATCACCATTTGATTTGACTCGTTCGCAGTTGAATCGACCACGTGTTTTTTGTTTTTTATGATGAAGTCCAGTATCACCGCTGGATAAGTCTTTAAAGTTAAGGCTTTTGTGCGAGATCCTCTACGATAGTCAGCAATGAAGATACTTGGATCTGGCTTATCACTATCTTTAATCTCCATTTCAGCAGCTATGTGTTGAAAAACTCGAAGGTTCCAAAACCTCTGGGCGTCGAGTTTTATTCCCAAGATCAAAGGTGCAGCTATGTGTTGAAAAACTCGAAGGTTCCAAAACCTCTGGGCACCGAGTTTTATTCCCACAATCAAAAGTGCAGCTATGTGTTGAAAAACTCGAAGGTTTCAAAACCTCTGGGCGCCGAGTTTTATTCCACAAGGTCAAAGGTGCAGCTATGTGTTGAAAAACTCGAAGGTTCCAAAACCTCTGGGCGCCTAGTTTTATTCCCAAGATCAAAGGTGCAGCTATGTGTTGAAAAACTCGAAGGTTCCAAAACCTCTGGGCGCCGAGTTTTATTCCACAAGGTCAAATGTGCAGCTATGTGACGAAAAACTCGAAGGTTCCAAAACCTCTGGGCGATGAGTTTTATTCCACAAGGTCAAAAGTGCTCCAGATCGCAATCAAGAAAAAGTTTGAGATTGAGACATTTTTCCTCTTCAGTCTCAAGTGTTGTGTTGCGTGCAAATGACCCTTCTTAAATCTGAAACACAAAAAAAAATATAAGTCAAAGAGGGTATTCGGATTGAAATATATATATATATATATATATATATATATATGGAAGAATCCTGGGCCATTTGGGTCATTATCCTCAGCAAGAAGCTGCCCGAAATGGTACCCCAAAACCGGATGCCTCTATATCTAGCAAAGGCCATTTAAGTGTGTCAGATTTGCGGGGATTGCATTGGTATGGCCCAACTTTTCTCTAATGATCATTACATGGCATGCAAAAAAGTGGGAGTAACATTTCTGTCACTTCCGTCCTGAGCTGACGTGGCACTTCCCCAGACGCGCCTCGCCACATCAGCGGAGGACGAAAGTCCCCGAAGCCTTTTTTTTTTCTTTTGCAAATGTCATAGAATGGAAGTACATACACGTTTTCTTTTTATAATTTCTTTTTTCTTTTTCTTTTGGTTTCTTTTTTTTATGTTAAATTTAAAATATATATATATATATATTTTCTACAATTGCGAGTCGAAAAAATTATGAATCCGTTAGACATTATTTAATGTAGTAATATGATTATTTTAAACATATTAATTGATTTTACTCCAATAGCACTACTACATATACAATAATTTTAATAATATATTAGATAATGTATTCTAATAGACACTAATATACACTAAAATGAGTTTGACATTTTAAAGAAAAAAACAAAAAATTGAGTCACATCCACGGTTTCTTTCCTTTTTAATTTTCTACTTTATTTCTTATATTATTTTATTAACTAACCCCTATTTAATTTCTTATTAAATTGATGTGATTTTCTATATATATTATTTATATTATACTAACTTTCCTAATCCAAATAAAATCCTAATTAATTCTAATACCAATTCCACATCTAATTAACTTATTCATCTACGTCATTTACAACTACACCCCGATTACGATACGCGATTGAAACGCCCCTCAAAAAATCGTTAATCAAATATAGCACGTAATATGTGATGAAAAAATAAATTGTCTAAGGACAAACACAAATCACTTTTAAAATTCAATAAGTAAATACAAACTACGTTCCCTAATGAACCGTTCCTAGTGGTAATATATTCTAAAAATTGAAGGGGGCATCATCATCTATTCACCTAAAACCTAAACCCTAATTCACCTCCGCAATAGTAGTTATCCATACAAAGTGAGCCTTGTCTTCTTTTAGTCCCCCATGACCTGTAATGTGTGCCCTCCATGTAATAGTTATAACATTGATGAAAATAAGGTGGTTTTATTAGTTTTAGTATAAAAAAACCCTAACAAACCCTATTAACCATAAAAAACTTTTAAACCTCTATTAACCCTAACAAACAATATTAACACTAACAACCCCTACTAACCCTAACAAACCCTAATAACACTATTGTACCCTAAAACCCTTTCATACCCCTAAAATCTCATTAACCCTAACAACCCCTAATCAACCCAAACAATTGCAAAATTGTTATAACAAAACAAGAAATTAGACCGAATATCTGTGTGATATAGACTTAGACTACATGCACGTGCAAAATCCTAAGAAAACCTAAAAAAATAGTGGAGCCCACATGTGTAAAAATTTACACGGGCAAATATCTATTATGTGTCCCGAACATTTATTTTATTATGTGTTTAATCTTTTTTTCAAAACAATGGTGTTTCTTTTTTAATACGTCAAACGGAGAAAAGTGCTTTTTATAACAAACAAATTTTACGTGGATTAACAAAAATAAGCTTTAATTTGCATTTTTGTGATCTTTTTAAGTGTATTTTGCAGAGCCGTCTGGAACAATATTGAGGCCATGTACTAGTTATTAGATCTAGGTGAAGGAACCCAAGAGGGGGGGGGGGTGAATTGGGTTTCTAATAAATCTTGCAAACTATATCCAATTTAAACAATGATAGTGCAAGTTTAACAAAAGCTAAAGCAAAACCCAATGCAAATCACAAGACAAGAGATTTAGAGTGGTTCGATTCACTAAGAATCTACATCCACTACCTTGAGCCGCACCCAAGGATTTCACCAACTTCACTAAGAAGAATGTGCCCACACAAAGTAGGACTTTACACTAGTGGCTAACTCACAAAGAGTTTTACAAACAACCACTATAAACAATTGCCCACACTAAGTAGGACTTATACAATTAACCCTATCACTAAGAAAGGGAATAAGATGGAAGGTTTAGAGTACAAAGTTGTTCACTCTTCTAAGTGAAAGATATACCTTTGAAGCACAAACAATTTAGCTCTAGAACATAAGATGTTCACTCTTTGTCTTGCATTTGAAATAACACCTTTAAATGATTTGGATCATGGAGATCAAGTGTTTTTGCTTTGAAGGTGTTTTGGTTTGATGAGAGATCAATGAATATTTGATTTGCAAAACCTTGGAATGTTTCTCTAGCTTTGGAGTATAAATACATTTCAAATTTGGCTGAAAATCGAGTCTCCAACGGTCAAAAAACCGGTTGTTAGAAAACAGAGTTCGGTGGACCGAACAGAGCAGTTCGGATCCACTTTGGGAACTTCGGTCGACCGAAGTAGGGTGTAGGTCGACCGACCTTGGTCGACCTTGCTCTCGGCCGCTCGGTTGATCCGAGCTTGAGCTCGGCTGACCGAACTTCCAAGCTTATTTTTCACACGTTTTGAAATCTTTTGAAGTCTTTTAAAGTCTAAAAAGGTTTTCCTAAAAGGTAACAAGTAAGAACACTTGGAAAACTTTTCTAAAAGACTTATCTATGAAATCAAAGGCTTTTTGGATAAGAACACATGTAAAGATCATTTTGAAACTTAAGCCTTTTGAAAACGTGTTTATGAAAAACATGCAATGCAAGACTATAGTGTAGAGCTTATGTCCAAGAGAGCGTTGGTTAGAGCTTAAGGATAAATACCATTTTCAACAAAGCTAACCTAACCAACCTAAGTCTTCAATCTTCAAGCTTGACGAAATGTGTCTTGAATGATATCTTTGAAGCTTGATCAAGGCTTGATTGAAGTACTTAGAGCTTCCATATTGAGTTCCAATATTCTATCACATAGATGAAAACATTAGACACAAACATCAAGTGTTTGTCCATCATCAAAAACGAGTTCGCTTTGCCCTTGTGGCTAACAATCTCCCCCTTTTTGATTATGTCAAACTTTGATGTAATTAGATAGGATAAGGACTAAATTAAGAACAAGGAAGCATGGCAAAAAGATATAAGAACAAGTAAGAGCAAAGACTAATGCTTATAAGATAAACCAATTAAACATGGAAGCTAAAAGCATTAGTAGGATTACTTCTTTTGCCATATTCATAAGGGACTCTTTGAAGAGCCCTTTTACCCAACCATCCTCCTTGCCTCCTTCCTTCCATCAAGTAGCTTTCTTGTGTGTATTATACATACCTTAGTTTACACAAGAAGCTAACTTACCATTTTCATCAATGTCGATGTGAGTGCTAAGGATCCTATAATAAAGAACATTGCTCACACAAACATTAGAACTCTCAATGATTTGTTATCATCAAAAACATCATAGAGTAACTTTGCCCTTAGGGCTAACACTAGGCCCCTAATTATTATTTTTTTTTAAAATAAAATATTGTTCTAGACGGCTCTGCAAATACTATTGCGGTGGATGAATTAGGGTTTAGGGTTTAGCAAAGTAGGTCCCGTCACAACTCATATTGAGAGGGCTATGATTTTGAACCATTTATTTTTTCACGACTTGTTACATTGACTTGAATTTATTTTGCTCGATATGTGATTTTGAACCATTTATTTTAATTACAAGGATTACATCACCTAAACCATTTATTTTTTTCATGACTTGTTACATTGACTTGAATTTATTTTCTCGATATGTGATTTTGAACAATTTATTTTTTCATCACATATTACGTGCTATATTTGATTAACGTTTTGTTGAGGGGCGTTTCACTCGCGTATCGTAATCGGGGTGTAGTTGTAAATGACGTAGATGAATAAGTTATTTAGATGTGTGATTGGTATTAGAATTAATTAGGATTTTATTTGGATTAGGAAAGTTAGTATAATATAAATAATATATATATATATATATATATATATATATATATATATATATATATATATATATAGAAAATCACATCAATTTAATAAGGAATTAAATAGGGGTTAGTTAATAAAATAATATAAGAAATAAAGTAGAAAATTAAAAAGGAAAGAAACCGTGGATGCGACTCAATTTTTTGTTTTTTTATTTAAAATGTCAAACTCATTTTAGTGTATATTAGTGTATAATAGAATACATTATCTAATATATTATTAAAATTATTGTATATGTAGTAGTGCTATTGGAGTAAAATCAATTAATGTGTTTAAAATAATCATATTACTATATTAAATAATGTCTAAAGGATTCATAATTTTTTCGACTCGCAATTGTAGAAAATATATATATATATATATTTTAAATTTAACATAAAAAAAAGAAACCAAAAGAAAAAGAAAAAAGAAATTATAAAAAGAAAACGTGTATGTACTTCCATTCTATGACATTTGCAAAAGAAAAAAAAAAGGCTTCGGGGACTTTCCGTCCCTCGCCTCGAACGCAGCGTCGTGGGAAGTCGCCACGTCACCCTGCGACGGAAGTGCGTGTTCATTCTCTTTTTGCACTGCCACGTCATGACTATTGTAGAAAAAGTTGCAGCATACCAACGTCTAATCCCCAGATTTGCTGGGTTACATAACCCCAGATGCGGAGATGAAAGCAAGAGAGGCCCAAGAGCAAGCCCAAAGAGGCCCAAATTTATAAAAAAAAAACCCCAAAAGGATCTTAGGGAATAAAAAAAAAAAAAAAAAAAGAGGCAGCGGCCCAATTCCCTACTTCTTCAGGCCCTACCTAACAAAAGCAACCACTCTATTGCACTTTTCTGGCAGCGAAATGGAGCATGAAATTCTGCAATATAAACAATTCTTCTTTAGTTATATGTTCAAGAATTTGCTGCAGAAGCTTGAAAAAAATGGGAGAAGAAGTAGTCCTCATGCTTTACTTATGTGGTCAGTGAAGGATGACGTCTTTGAGCTCCAACGATTTTTTTTTTTCTTCCAACCGAAACTTGAGAGAAGGAGGACGAATTATTTCTTCTGAAAATATGGATTAGAGGCTGAGAGGATGGGTGAGATATATGGCATGAGTATCAACTTTATTTACAGAAGAACTAGAGGTATTTGATGAGTGAAACTTTCATTCAACTTTATCCTACTAGAGATTATCCATTTGGTTTAATATTTGAATTGTATTTTATCACAATTGGTTTACATTGGATATAGAGTTGAAGCCTCTAGGTCCTTCTATTTAGCGTGCAAAGCTGATCAGTAATGGTACTGATCTCAATCGTTTTCTAGATTAGTAATGGAGCAGCTTATGTAGAACTTCTAATATCATTCATATGTCATTTACCTATCCTAGATGATTATTCATCAAAAAGGGAAGTGGATTTGATGGATTGAGGATACATTTAGGCGGCCCAAACTAAATAAAAGAGAGGACACCTGGAAACTTGTTAACTCAAAATTACATTCTTTGAGCCAAGCCCGCGAACAAATCCCAAGGGGGCAATTTGTAGACACTGAAAATTTACCAATTTAATTTCCTAATATTATTATTTGATCCGTCAAAAATTCAAATGTTTTGGACTAATCAAATGTGGACAAGTGGCCAAGTTTTAGCCTTCGTCCAATCAAAATCCAAGAAGCCTTGTGACAAATGGGATTGCGCCACATCACTCGATGGAGAATATTCGGCCAATCAAATTATTTCTATTTTCTTAATTTATATTAAGTTAGTTAGGAATATAAAATAATTTATATTAAATTAATTAGAAATATCAATTTCAAATTTCAAGTGTGATCATGTTCACATTTCATCCTAAGTCTATAAATAGTGGCTAAGGGTGTTGATGAAAGGAGGAAAAATTATCATTGGCAAGTAGCGAAACTCTGACAACTAGAGGCTTTCACCAACTTGCTCTCAAATCCCCAAGTAAAATTCGCGGTCTTCTTCATCAAATCAGAGGGAGTTCCGCCGCCAAATTCGGAATTAAGCTTCAAAGCCTCGGGTCAAATCGACGAGAAGAATCAGCGGATCCAATTCTCAAATCGAGAATAATTCGGAGATTGTAACTACATTTTAATCAATCTAAATTATCATTTGTGCCGATTTACTTGTTTTGTTTGTTTATTTTACAGACGAGTATTTTGTGTGTACACCAACATCAAAGTAATTTATTTGTTCGTTTATTCTAAACGAATATCTTTCTATGATTACACTTCAGGTGTATAATTTATGTAAGGAATACGTTTACACTTCAAGTGCATTAAAATTTCCGTACATGCTTTTCATAATTTGAGGTGAACTCAATGGTCTATTTGACCAATCATCTCTACACTTTCAATTTTTGAGTCTGCAGACTTTATATTAAAGATCCTCATTCTATTGCGCGCATAAACAATGTCGACTTTCGTACAATTTTATGTATATGGTTCCATCCATTTCCAAACATTTGAGATCTCATAATTCTTACAAATTTTTAGGTACCTGAGTTTCTTCCGGAAATGATATAATATTCATGTTTGGAAAAAAATCTTCTAGAATTTTAATCTTTTCGACTTGACCATCTATAAATATTTACTCCATTTGCGAGAAATTTTATTATTGGAACCCATAATGATACCACATTTCAATGTCTCGAATCTAATATTATGGGTAGCTTGTCCTACGGGGACATTAAATATCATGGAGTTTTTTTTCTTGTCGAATTTGAGTTATAAAATATTTCTGACTATTCGTCTTCTGAACTTCTGGTTCAAAACTTATTTGGTTGAGAATCAACAAGAGACATGAATAAAAATATTTTGTTCGGCTATATATTTTCTCCTCTTTAAGTTGCAACAATATATATTGAAGGGATTCATGGGCGGAAACTCGTTCCAAACACCCATGGATCCTCCCCTGAAGGATCCGCTCATATGAAACCGAACCGAAAACAGCGATAAAAACTTACAGTTTTGGATTCAAGAAGCTACTTCTTGAATGGAGGATGACGTTTCTTGATCAGTTTCTTTTCACCAACGGAATTCCCTTTGAAGAATTTCCCTCTACCGGTATCCACGCGACGAAACAAGCAGTGATTGCTAGATCTTCGTCTTTCTGAAGTTCGGGAATTTAGAGAGAAAAGGGAGAGGCTGAGAAATCCGAAATCTGATTTCGGGTTACTTGTTTAATTTCGCTCGAATGACTTAGTCCCCTAGTGGTTTCGGCTAAGAGATGTTATATAGAGTGTGGGAGTTTGTTCCCGAACAACTCCCACGTCTACTCAACTTCTCTCTACCGTGGGAGACTCGACTCCCACGTCCCTAGACTTTCACTGGGTAGTGGGAGTCTTTATCTGATAACAACTCCCACTTAATCCCAGCTTTTAGTTAAATACCAAAATTGCCCTTATCTCTAATTCGAATAATAAACACTTTATTATTTTCGAAAAAACAAATGTCGATACAATGAACCTAGACACATTCTAGATTCATTGAATCTGACATGAAGCTTGTTAGCTCGTCTATGCGTGTGACCCTCGTAGGTTCATATCACAATGGCAATGAAAACACACTTAGTAGTAGTGTGAGTTCATAAGTCACAAGCGGCCCCCTAGCAGGGACATCGTGACTACCCAAGGTGAATGAATTTACAACTGAACCTATTGTCAATCCACTTTTTAATCCCTTTGTCTCGCGATATCCTAATTAAGCATAAGGCATGGTGGTCGCCACCCTTATTAAGCTTAATTGTATTTATGCTCGATCTCCGGGTAGTCTGCTTTTGACAAATAGCATTTGATAACAACTTTATCAAATACATTTGAGCACGGCCATGCATTTAAACAGTCTTTTCCCTATCGAGGGGGCCCATGGATATCTCTCTCTAATAATAGAGAGGGACAAATTCCTTACAATGTCTCTCACATTCAAGCTATGATAGGACACTACATCCGATCATCAGTCGTATTGATTACTCGTTACAAGTAACGTCCGACCGAGTCAAAACGTGGCTCCATTCATACTAGAATCAATGAAGACATAAGGTCTAAGGATTCTAAAATAGTATTGACGAAGTAATACTTATGACTTAAGACCATGAAGTATTACTTCTCAAACGGATCACGTCCAATACAATGTATCCCTATATATTGCATCTATGATGTGATTTGTATCCATTACACATGATCGAGTAAAAACAAGATCATCAATCAACAATCATACTAGTTTTTATTTCATAGTAAATAAGCATTACATAAAACTAGGGACTTCTAGAATAGTAATTACATAAGCTAATGAGTTTTACTATCAAATCACACATTTGATAATCAAAAGCGTAATTAACTATTCAATTACATGCTCAAAAGATAATAAGACGCACAACATGTGCTAATGGTCCTAGGGCACTACTAACATATATACCAATCAACATGATTGATCTCAACACCCTATGGCGGAGTATGAGCTCACATTATATATTGATATGGAAATCTCTCGTTTGCAACCATAAACCAATTAAAAAGAGGAGAAGTAAGAAATTAATAGTTTGAAAAATACAAACAAATATCTAATAAATTCAAAGCAATATATGATTCTACAAGACCATTTATTATATGAATATATTCTTCAGGATATTCAATTTTTATTCTAGATGACATATAATATCACTAGTATCTTTTGAGACAAATTATATTTATGGGAGAATCTAAAGATATGAGCTCATTAATTTATCAAGAAAAACACAAACTTCAAGTTGCGGATTAACAATATACATATATCGATGCATCGAATAAAATCTATTCATCCCAAAAATGTATCCAATCACATTATTCATAGTACTAATACAAATATAATTGCTTTGAAATATGTAGCTAAATACAATTAATTGTTAGAAAACTTCTGGTTCCATAAAAAAAATATTTTCATGAATTCCTTATTATTTTGTATTTCTAATGATGTGAGATGGTCTAATCATTCATTCCAACTAATATTTCTTTTTTTTAACCAAGTAAGTTTCAGGCTTAATCAATAATGCATCTCAATGCAAACACTTCTAGTGAAATATAATTTATAAGAGATAAACATTAATCTCTTCAATGCAAGTTATTTGCTAATAACAATAGCAATGATAGAAAATGCATTTGTCCACTATCTGAATTAATCTTTATAAGAAATTATAGGTAATCGATTATATAGATCTATTCTCTTTAACCAACCAGCTCTCCAGGAGCTTTTAATCGACTACTTCTACTAGAATTGTACAATATTATTTATATTGTGGACAATTATACTTTCAACTAAAAGTATTGAAACTGCTTTTAATCCCTTAGCTCTTCCGGAGCTTTTCATCCACCAGTTCGACTAGTTATAGTTCTTCAGGAAATTTTATAAAAGAAGCGTTGTTTCAATTTTTTCTTGAAAAACTCGTTTGGAGTTATTAATAAATTAGTTCTACTAGAACCCTTCAATATGCAAACTCTTATGGGGCTTTTAATAATATATGGTCCTTAAAGAACTAAATGTAATCTAAAAAATAAAAAAACAATTGAAATAAAATTAATAAACATAATATCAATAAACTTTGAAATATTTTCTCTCTTAATAGCTACTACAAGGGCAAAATTCAGGTGTAAGAAAAGGGAGAAACCTCTTCTTTATTAGATCACCGACTTTCTCCATATGATCTCCATTGTAGATGAATTTTAAAAACATATCATTGTTCTGTGATGTTTAAGCCACAAGCCGGACTTTCGGTAAAACATCTTCTAGCGTTCTACTTTATTTCAGAGTTTAGCACAATAACCAGGGTTATATTATTAGCAACGTCTCCCAGATTCATTACATAATAATTTACAATAACACATATAATAAAATAATAAAATACGATAATATTATTGCTTTAACAATCTCTTGGTGGTAAATCGTATTTATATTATAATCATCTCCTGGTGGTTAAACTTCAACAATTTGTATTTATTTTGCAACCATTTTCTGGTGGTTAAGCTTTACCAATTTATTTTATTTTACAACCATCTTCTGGTGGTTAAGAATAAACAATAATAATTTGTTTTATCATACAACTTCTGTTGGTTTATTTAAAGTAATAATCACCGTGTATTTTATAAACCATATATTTGTCTTTAGGATTCGATACAAATATCTTCTAGTGGTCGTATATTTGTTTCTACAATTCGATACAAACATCTTCTGGTGGTCGTATAATGGTTTGTAGAATTCAATTAAAATATTTTACCAATTACAAAATATATTTGACGTAACAACCATCTTCTGGCGGTCATATTTTTTTATTTGTCGCGTGCAACGAAATCCAATTTGGTGATATTTGCGACGTGTAAATCTACCAAAAATAGATTGAAGGTGTAGGATGAAGATGGTGGCCATGGTGGTGGTTGATGGTGGTGGGGAAGGGTAGGGGCGGAGAAAGATGTGGGGAGAGGGTATGGGTTTATATTAATTAATTTAAATTGAGTATTCATTGTTTATTTTGTTTAACAATTGAGTACCTAAATTTTTCTTGAGAGAAATATGTTAAAATGTCAAAAATTACCCTTAAAAAATGCCTCACATGTGAAGCACATGACTGATTTGACGATATCTAGACAGAAATTTGGACGAAAAGACCTTAATGGTAGCACGTAACTACATACAGGACATTAAAAGAGAAAATTAATCCTTTAGGACTTTAACGGCTCTTAGAAACATCTTTTAGGACGAAATCGGTGTTTTTGCCCATCTTTCTCCCTCCACTTCAAATTCTTATGATGAGGATGATCCTAATGAGCTTTTATGTGATATGTATGATCAATTGAAAAAATGTGCAAAGCAAAACAAAGATATGAAGCTTAAAATTGAATCTTTGCTTGAAGAAAGATCTAAGTTGTTTGATGAAAATAAAAAGTTGTGTGATGATGTTAATTGCTTGAAATCTAAAAATGAGAGTCTTATTACTACTTGTAAAACATCTTCATTCCAATACAAAGAAGCTTGTGTTAAATTGTCATCCCTTGAAAACAAACTTGTTGAGTTTGATCATTTGAAGAACAAAATTAATGACCTTACCTTTCTTGTTGAAAACTTTACGAAGGGTAAGAAAAATCTTGATCAAATTCTTGGTATGCATCGTGCTTCTCATGATAAACATGGTCTTGGTTATATTGCTAATCATGTTGTTATTGCTAGTTCTTCTCATAAACCTAAGAATCGTGTTGTGAATGCTAGAACGCCACATAGGGCAAATAGATTTTTTAAGCATGCTCACAAATCTTTTGAGTCACATATTTGTTGCACTTATTGTGGAAAATATGGTCACACTAGTGTTAGATGTTATGTGAAGAAAAAGATTGAAAGGGGAGTAAAAACCATTTGGAGAGTTAAGCATACTTCAACTAACCCCCATGGACCCAAACAAAAGTGGGTACCAAAAGTTACTCTTCCTTTGCTCTTATAGGTTCTTGTAAGTTAAAGGGATGCTCCGGCGCTATGATGTCTCAATGTGTATGATTTTGTCACATAACCGGAGAAGAAGAAGTGCTTGTGAGAGGTGTCAAGTCTCTTTGCAATGGAAATATCACTTTGGTGCTAAAGCAAAAGCAAAAGTTTTCTTTTACTCTAATTCTTGTTTATGCACCTTGATAAATCTAATATCTCTTGTATAGAAAAAGTTGTGTTATTTTTTTTAGGACTCCTTGTGGAAAAATGGGAAACAAGCTCGTCATACCCTATCTTGGAAAATCTTATCAAAGATGAAGAGAAGATCAAAAGATTTTCAAAATGACTACCAAACTCTTCAACATGGTGTTGCTTCTAAAGGAGAATTTGCTAAACTAATGCAAGATGAATTTGAGATGAGCATGATGGGAGAGCTCAACTACTTCCTTGGATTACAAATCAAACAAACAAATGAAGGAATTTTCATCAACCAAGCCAAGTACACTAAAGAACTACTTAAACGGTTTGGAATGGATGGTGCAAAAGAAAGAAAAACTCCGGTGAGTGCAACCATCATGCTTGACAAGGATGAAAAAGGTAAACCGGTAGATGAAACAAGGTATAGAGGTATGATTGGTTCTCTTCTTTATCTTACCGCTAGTAGGCCGGATATTATGTTTGCCGTATGCTTATGTGCTAGATTCCAAGCATGTCCTAAAGAATCACATCTCATTGCCGTTAAACTCATTCTTAGATATCTCATAGGCTCTTATGATTATGGGTTATGGTATCCTAGAAGTGAATCTTTTGATTTAATAGGTTATTCGGATGCCGATTATGCGGGGTGTCGTATTGAGCGTGAAAGCACTAGTGGGCATTGTCATTTTCTTGTTCATGCATTAGTCTCATGGTATAGCAAGAAACAAGCTTGTGTAACTCTTTCCACCGCTGAAGCAGAATATAGAGCAGCCGGTAGCTGTTGTGCACAAATTCTATGGATGATGCATACTCTTGTGGATTTTGGCTTTGCATTTCAGCATGTTCCCATCTTATGCGATAACACTAGTGCAATCAACTTAACTAAGAATCCCATTCAGCATTCTAGGACTAAACATATAGAAATTAAGCATCATTTCATTAGAGATCATGTTGCTAAAGGTGATGTTTGCACACGGATGAACAACTTGCAGATATTTTCACAAAGCCACTTGGCACAGAAAGATTTGAATATCTCAGGCATTGCCTCGGAATCACAAAATTCCTGGACTGATGTGTGTGTTAAGTGTGCAGGAAGAAACAGGGGAACCTCGAATCAACTGTCCAGGGAACGGATGATCCGAAAGTAAGGATATAGTGAAAGTAGATCGGAAGGTCGACCGAACTTTTTGATGATGAACCGGACCATCGATCGTCGAAGCTACTGGATTGGCTCGGTTGATTTTTCGGACGACCTCATCAGTGAACGGTCGACCGAGATGTGCGGGTTTACAGCTTATATAAGAATAACTCAAACATTTTTTTTAATCCTCTCATCTCAAAAACAGTTTTCTCTCTAATCCCTCTTCCCATCAAACCGATTTCCCTCAACCCAAGCCTTATTTATCCTCAATTTCATCTTTCAATCTCTATTCCATCATCAATTTGTTTGGAATTCATCTATATTCAATATCTTTTCATCTTCCCTCGGTTCAAATTACCCCTAATCCGAGCCTATTTTGTTTTCTCACAAATGGTGAGGACGAAAAAACCTAACAAAGGAGGAAATGATGATGCCAATACACCTCCTAACAAGAATCCTCAGAGGAATCTACCTAAACGACCACTTGAAAAAGGGATTTCCATCAAGGAACCCACTCAAGCCACACCAAAGAAAGGACGAGCAAAAATGGTGGCTCGCAAAGTCGTAGGAAAGGGCAAGAAAATTGTGGATACCGATTCTAGCCACTCGGACGACGATTACTCGTCTTCACCTTCAAGGGTATCTCCACCTTCGGATTTCGAGGAAGGAGGATCATCAAATTTCTCTACAAAAAAGGTAACTACTCATTTTTACAATACCGCAGCTAAACAAATGTTTGAGAAGCTAAAGAAATCAAATAGAGGATTCATGACTACATATTTTAGAGATGATATTATGTTTGCTCAAGGAAAAGGGCTAGATGAAGTCATGGGGCTGTTTGATGATATGGGATGGGTTAATCTGTTTGATGTTGATGAATGTATTTACCCTTCAATTGTTTATGAACTTGGTGCTAATTTGAGGAAAGAAGATGATGATGAGACTGAAATTAGATATAGGTCTTGTGTTGGAAAGATGGAATTTGTCTTCTCTGAAAAGATGTTTTGTGAGGCGATAGGAATCGAATATGTGGATCATGCCAAAAGGTTCTATAAGAATACCATGAATTCGGATGATATCGGTCTTCTTGATATAAAACATTTTAAATCTCAATTTGGAATTAAAGGCAGTTTCACCGATTCTAAGGAAAGAGAGATTGACAAGTTGGATGAATTTGGCCGTATCCTACACTTCTTCGTATCCAACATTGTGGCCCCGGTTAAAGGGCACAAGTCATCAATTACTTTCCTTCAAATGGTAATAATGCAACATCTTTTGGAAAGGAAAGCCTTGAACTTCGCACACCTTGCGCTCCAACACTTTATGGCTGCTATCAAAGGTTCAAGGAATTACATTCCATATGGAAACATTCTTACAAGGCTCTTCCAACGTTTTGGACTTGATTTGAAAAATCCTTTAAAGAAAAAGTTTGTCAAAATCGATGAAGCATGTTTCCACCGAATGAAGATGATCTATATAGACAATCAATGGAAATTCATTCGAAATACCTCAAATGATGAGATAGGGGCTGCTATACTTGCTCGAAAGGTGTCACCTTATATGCTTAAAACACTTCTAAAGATTGAAAAGAAAAGGGGTGGAGCACCTTCAAATCCTAGAAGTGATCCGACAAGTGATGAGCAAGAAGATTTCGAAACACGTAATTCACTTAGCTCAAGCGAAAAAGCCTCATCTGACAATGGTCAAGAAGAAGAACCTGATTCTCCAACACAAGTAACTACCAAGACTCTGCCTCAAAAAGTAACACGGTTAAATAAAATGTTTTCCTTGATGAAGAAGATGGCAAGAAAAATTGAGGCGATAGCGGAAGAGATGAGCTGTATCAAAGAAAAGATGCAAACGGTGTCCGACAAGGTGGACAAGACTGTACAAATGCAGAAGAAGTTAGCCAAGGAGTTAAGCCTTTCAAGTACAGATGAAGACGATCAAAGTTGAAAGTTGAAACTTTCTTTATTTTTTGGAACTTTTATGATGTTTTGAAGTCTTTTTGATTATGCCAAAGGGGGAGAAAATTATTGTTATTTTGATTATCCTTGCTTATCATTATGCTTATTATGTTTATAACTGACTGTTGGTTGTGTGAGAAAGTAATATTTTCAGGACAGTTCAGCTGCAGCAAAGTGCTGCAGAATTTTTGACAGAGATCGGTCGACCGAAGTCCTTGACCAAAATCTCGGATGATCCGAACTCTGTGCAGTTTCTAGAGTGAAGTTTTTGTATGGCTTCTGTAAACTGCTGAAACATAAGGGAGTTTTCTTAACTTATTTTTATCCTTGTAAAAATCTTTTCCTGACATGTTTTGAGGGGGAGCTTTTTATATATCCTATCTCTCAAAAAATTTTTATATGGAAGGAAGGAGGAAAGGAGGTTGGTTGGGAAATAGGGCTCTTCTAAGATTCCCTAGATGCTATGGCAAAAAGAAGTTATCATGCTAGTGCTTTTGTCTCCCGGGTTTTATCTTCTAAAGCACTAGTATTTGTTCTTAGTTGATCTTTGCCTTTTTGCCATGCTTCATTGTTCTTAATGTTGTCCATATTCTATCTTATTACATCAAAGTTTGTCATAATAAAAAAAGGGGAGATTGTAAGCCCTAAGGGCGAACAAACTCAGTTTTTGATAATGGACAAACGTTTGATGTTGTGTCTAATGCTCTCAATCTTTGTGATAGAATATCGGAAGTCATAATGGAAGCTCTAAGTACTTCAATCAAGCCATGATCAAGATTCAAAGTTATACTTAAAGGCACATCTCATCGAGATTGAAGATTGAAGACTTAGGTTTGGTTAGGATAGCTTTGTCTTTATAATTCTTTATCTTATAAGCTATAACCAATGCTCTTAATGAACTTAAGCGTACAACACTCTAGTCTTGCATGCATCATAAACACGTTTTCAAAAGGCTAAGTTTCAAAATGATCCTTATATGTTCTTATTTCAAAAGCCTTTGATTTCAAAGTCTAAGTCCTTTAAAACGGTTTTCCAAATGTTCTTACTTGTTACCTTTTGGGAAAACCTTTTTAGACTTCAAAAGATTTCAAAACAAGTGAAAAATCAACATCTCTCAAGCTCATGAAAGTCGGATCATCCGAGCTTTTCTCGGATCAGCCGGACTAGAAACAGAGAGTTGAGTTTTTGGGATCAATAGGTTCGGTCGACCTATGTTAAGTTCGGTCGACCTAAGTTCGGTCGGATCATCCGAGCTTTTCTCGGATCAACCTAACAGCACTGTTACTAGCCGTTATATGACCGTTGCAGAGTCGTTTTTTCAGCATATTTTGAAATGTATAAAAGCTCTAACGCTTTAGAATGACTCCAAGGGCTTGCACATCAAATATACATTGACTTCTTATCAAGTCTTAAACACTTTCAATGAAAATGCTCTTCATCTCTATGATCTAAATCATTCAAAAGTGATTTTTCTAAAGCAAGACAAAGATTGTGCATCTTATGTTCTAAGAGCTGATTATTCTTGTACTTCAAAGGTATCTATCTCTCACTTAGAAGAGTGAACAATCTTTCTCTTAAACCTTCTCATTCCCTTTCTTAGTGAAACTCTTAGTGAGTTATCCACAAGTGTAATATTCCTCTTAGTGAAGTTGGTGTATTGTGGTTGTGTTGTAAAACTCTTAGTGAGTTATCCACAAGTGTAATATTCCTCTTAGTGAAGTTGGTGTATTGTGGTTGTGTTGTAAAACTCTTAGTGAGTTATCCACAAGTGTAATATTCCTCTTAGTGAAGTTGGTGTATTGTGGTTGTGTTGTAAAACTCTTAGTGAGTTATCCACAAGTGTAATATTCCTCTTAGTGAAGTTGTTGAAAATCCTTGGGTAAGTCTCAAGGTAGTGGATGTAGATTCTAAGTGAATCGAACCACTATAAATCCTTTGTCTTGTGGTTGGCTTTCGTTTTCCTTTTATTCATCTTGCTCAAACTTACACTAGCCTTTACTTAGATTCGGAAAAATTTACAAGATTGTTTAAAAACCCAATTCACCCCCCTCTTGTGTTTTTCAATAACAAAAGTGATCGAATATACGAATCAAAACATATCGTCAACAGTATAATCAAAGCATGTATTGACATACATATGAATCAATCATGAAGAATATATATATATACACACAATGCATGCGGCGGAATTGTTTGACAATATATTCAGGATGTTCAATTGCATCCCCAAAACATTCGGCGAATAAGAAATAAAAATTAAGTTTTTTATTTTAATAGAGATGCTAGATTTATTGCGTACTTCAATTGATTTGAAGCCGCAATATAAAAATGAGTTATACAAATTAACCTCGTGACTTGCTTCAATCCAAATTGGCAGAGCTTCGTGCTGATAACGTGTTATAAGTTTAGAGAAGGGAGAAGAGAATTTGAGAGAGTAGAATATTATATGTGTATATTGATATGAACCAAAAACCTCTATTTATAGAGGTAAAGCCCTTTCGTGCATGGGCCTCACACTCTGTGGCTTTATTGGCCTGGTCATTCATTATTTACAACAGTCGTCAAATTTTAAAAAACTTTAAATCTTGAATAATATTGAAAACAAAAATTAAAAAAAATGTTAGAATATGAAAATTAAAAAATATTTAAAATATTAAAATATATAATTTAATTTAAATAAGTCAAATATGAACCATCCGAAAAGCAAATAAAGTCCGCTTCTCCAATTTATTGGGCAAATTCTAACTCAGTTGATGATACGATAATAATCAAATGTATCGATCAACTAAAGTTTATTTTTTTAAGTTTTGACTAGTTTAATGAAAAAAGTTTGGTGAGCATGCTCGCCTACTGGTTCAATAGAAAATTAAATGGTTCAATAAACCAATTTTCTTTGGAAAAAATGACTGCCATAATGAAAAAAATGAAAATAAAAAGGAATTTGTCACTCAATTAAATGGACTAAAAAGCAACCCAACGTATTCATTCACTTAAAAACCATGCTCAACTTTTCTATTTATAATATTGTAAAATTCTAAAATCTTCATACACTTTCGATGTGGGGTCTTCAATAATATTAAAAAGAAAAGAAAAAATTAGAATAAGAAAAATAGAAAACCATTAAAAATATTAAAATATATAATTTAATTTGAGTAAGCCAAATATGTCAAGTTTACTTTTAATTTAATGGGTATATCATTAATTTAATAAATAAAAAATTATTTAAACCAATCATATTTTTAAAACTAATTAAAAGAAAAAATCAAGAAAATGGGATTTTAAAGTCTTGTGATTGGTTGAAACTGAAAACATGTTCTATATTATAAATATAGATATCTTTCTTGTAAAAATAATTGTTTAATTGAAAATTCTAAAAAGCAAAAAAAAAGTCTGCTTCTCCTTCACTAAAAAAATTCTTACTCAGTTAAACATACTCTAAAAATCAAATGGTTAGATCAACAAAAGTTAATTTTTAAATTTTTTACTCTTTTAAAGAAATTTTTTTAGCTAGTGAGTAGGTTCGAGTTCAATACAAAACTTAATGACTCGGTGAACTAATTTTCTTTAAAAAAAACTTTAACTATTTGAACAAAATTGAAAAGCAAATTGGATTTGTCATTCAATTTATTGGACTACAAACCAACTACATCCATTCCAACCCCTTTATTTATAATGTTGTCAAATTTAAAAAACTTCTTAAACTTTCAATGTGGGATCTGGAATAATATTGAAAAGAGAAAGAATAAAATAGAATTGGAAAAATTAAAAACCATTGAAAATATTAAAATTAGCAATTTCATTTGAATAAGTCAACGGTGTCAAGTTATCTCATTAATTGAATAAATAAAAAATTATTTCAACTAATTATATTTTTTAAACTAATTAAAAAACAAAACATTCCAGAAAATTACACGTGGGATTATGAATGCTTGTGATTGGTTGAAACTGAAAACATGTTATATTAGAATAAATAAAAAATTATTTAACTAATTATATTTTTTAAACTAATTAAAAAACAAAACATTCCAGAAAATTACACGTGGGATTATGAATGTTTGTGATTGGTTGAAACTGAAAATAGAGTTACTTCTCTTTTCCTAGTCAGGTCAATAAAGTCATGAAATATTTCGCATATGTAGAAAAAGAGGGAGGGAGCGGATAAGGAAGAACAACCTTTTTACTTTAGAGGTGGCGGGTTTGGTTAGATAACATAATGGAAATATATCGGATTGCAAATCCTGGAATGACGATTCGACCCCGTCATTGGCCTCGAGGAGTGGTGAGCAGCACAGAGCTTTAACCATTACAGATTCCCAAAATAAATTCATTTGTTACAGAACCTTTTCTGTAACCGTCTACTCTAATTCGTCTGTTACAAAGCAAAAACGTGCGTTTATCGGGCCCGAGGTTTTTGGTCTAACATTCATGCTATTTTGGTTTCGACGGGCCTTAGATTCACATGTCAGACCAAAAATCAAGGGACTGATTTTAATAACCTGAACTATTTGATTTTATGTGTTGCATGTCATTTGTTATGGATTAGTTGTTTAAGGGTAGCATTAATGTTGTTCGTAACTTGAGGGACTTCAGTGTATGAACTAGAAACCTTTGGGGTCTCTTTGTAACTATTTGAATAGTTTTCTTTTGGGGTAGTTAGTGCTAGAAAAAGAAAAGAAAGGGAAGTTAGTGAGAAAAAGGAGATAAGGGAAGAAGAAGAAGAAAAAATGGGAAAACATAGAGTGATGTGAGTATTTTTCATAAGTGATCTAGTAATTAGTAAACGAACTCCGATTTGGACGTTCTTTAGTGCATTTCGAAGAGGATCGAAAGAGCTACAAGTGAAAGGTAACGGAACTGCATTTCGAGTTTCCAGTAGAGAGTAATTAGAGTTTGAAGTCTGCTGATTTTTCTAGAATTTTTGTGTTTGCTTTTGCTTGCTAAGAATTCAAGTAAATATCTTCTCTCTTGTATTTTCTGTCCTAAAACTCATGAAATGTTTACTTTAAAGTTCTGGAATTTATGATGGAGGTATTTTAAAGCATGTTTTATTGCATTGGATGAAATATTAAATTGTTCATACTTTTGTGTGGTGGATCGTCAAGTCTATTTTTGTATGTTAATTGCATTATTATTGTTGTTGGATTGTTATTGCTTTTGGAAGTCATACATGCTATGTGTTATTTAGAGTCGTCAGTGGTTTTTGAGCTCTTTTCAAGGATCGTCTCCATTGCAGGATTCATTCTCTTACATGTGTATGTGTGTGTGTGTTATCGCTGAACCTGGGAGTTCACTTTGTTAAGTATTATACTTATACTCTGACTCTGAGTTATCTCCTAATTGAGAAAAGAATTAAAGAATATAAACGGTCGTTGTGGAGTCAACGGTGGTGGGCAATGACACAATATGAATGAATCCTTAAATTCCGAGCCCTTCGTTCAGGGTATAACTGGACCCATGGCATATACTCTGAGCATCTCCCTTCTTGGTTATAAGTTGGGGACCGTTGTAGTAATTGTTTTAGAGTTGTGAATATATAATTGTCTCGGTCGTGTGATTTGTGAGTCTTAGCATAAACCATGTTCGCAGAGACAACGTTGTTTAAATCAGTATGTTGGTATGAGTAATACATGGTGCTTGTGGCATATTTTTTATGTATAGATGTTGGATTCGACGAGTATGGTTTACAACTTCGCTGTTCTTGTTTTGGTCTTTTTGTTGTATGTGCATTTGGGTAAAAAAATGAGTCACTTTGGGGTTGGAATTCGAAAAGTGCAAAAATTTTCCTTCACAAATTTACATTGTTTTTGGGCTGTTCTGAATTGCGGCGACCGCTCCGATCGAACGCAGCTCGTTTTTGTCGTCCGAAGTAAACTACTAGGGCTATTGCGGTTGACTAGTGGACAATCTGGGTCGACCGGGGCTGGTCTAGATGACCTCAGGTCAACCGACATGCTCTGAAGGTTGTCCGAACGTATGGAAAAACATTCTATCCGGATCTCAGATGACTCATTGGTCGATCGAAGTTCAGGTAGTCCGAAGGGGCATTTTGGTCCTTTTAGATTTCTGTTCGTTCTAATTCCTTCTGGAGTATTATGAAGGTTATGTTAAGAGTATTTAAAGTGTCTTCTGAGTTATACAAGTCGATTTAAACATTGCATGTTTTCACACTCTATTATGGGAAGTCGGAAAAACGTTTTGGAGTCTTATTTGACATTTCATCCCAATGGTGTTGATGTTTACTGGGCTTCATAGCTCAGGCCTTTACTTTTCTTTATTTGCGGATGATGAGATAGCTGATGATGTTCAGGATTAAGCCTGGGATGGAGATTATGATAAGTGATCACTAATGTTTTGTAATAGCTGAACATTTAACTTACTTCCTTTGAACTTTAAGTTGTAATAACACTTAGTAATGACTTACCCTTCATTTAATGTTAGACTTCCGTAATACTTTAATAAGGATGTAAGACTGTTTGATTTCCTTTAATTAATGATGTAACTTGGAAGTTTATCTTTCTGCTATGTGTTATGTGCCTCATTCGTGTATGAGGTGTTTTCAGGTCATTACCCGAGAACGGGGTGTGACACTAATAAACCCACGTTTTTGCTTTGATTTTGACGAGCCTTGAATTCACACGCCCTGCACGGGCGCGCATGAGGGTCGAACATTGGGCATAGTCTTGCCAAGGTAATTTAAACCTATGTAACCCCCTTTTACATATAAAGTGATTCTTACTTCCATATGCAATCAATATGGTATAAAATCCTACTAACTTAACTTCAACTTTCAAACCATTTAGGAAACTATTTTCTCATTCAAATTAAAGTTTCATTTCCATCAATAGCGTAGTGTAACAAGCGCACATACTAATTAAACTGTAGGATAAATGTCGAACGAATTGTTTTCTTGTACGCTATCATATTATATAGTATGCAATGTAGAATAACCGACACACGAACTGATCCGGTGTTCTACAGGTGGCCATGGGGGCTAAGGCGGAGTTTACCAATTACACGAACTAATCCGGTGAGAGAGAATGGTTGGACCAGGTGGTTGACTCCCCTTTCATAACACAACCACTCCATTTTTTGGCAAGAGTAACATGGTCCAAAAACTAAGGCAGAGAAAGAGGAAGAAAAGGGACCTATTTTTTTAATTCACCTTTAATATTTTAAAAATATGATACATCACGAAAAAAATTACATTTTCTTAGGGATTTGTCTGTTCCCTTTTAGCCAAAACATTTATTTGTCACTTGCAATGCATTTTCGAGGTGGTTGTTATAATATTATGTTTATATATTAATTATATTTCAATATTGAAATGTATGTTTGATGTGCTTCAGTGTACAAAAAGGGGAGAAATCAAGAATTTGTCATTACATGGGCAAATGCATTACTAATTCTTTTTTATGCAATATTTATAAGGAAATCTCAAAATATTCCTATAATAAAATCGTCATTACTAAAAATGTTGGGAGTGGTCGTCCCCCTCCCCTGAATCAGCCATTATGACACCCCAACCCTCTCGGGTTAGGAATGTTGTGTGCCTCTCGGCACTGGGTTCTAACTTTTACAACATAAGATACATGTGCATATAAAATCTAAGAAACGGTATTATATCATATAGCTTGTACATTGACTATGGTCTTCAATTGGATTTAAAAATCTTCTAATATGGGCTAGGGTCCAGCCGTAACTCATATCTTTGTCTCATATTCCACGTTATACCTTAGAAGGTTCTGGTTCTATTCCGCCCAGTCTTGCCAAAACTAAAACAGAAAATAAAAGAACAGTCAGGCAGTAAATAGCCCAGTGAGTCCCCAGTGAAGTGAGTGATAGTGTTTTTCAATTAATTTTATTTCGCAAACATTTTCTTTAGAAGAAACGGAGAACATTTCTTTAATCAGAAATATGTTTCCCTTTCAAAACAGTTTAGGAATACTTTCTTTTCGGGAAACATTCTCTGTATTAGAAAAGCTCTTTCTTTGACTCAATTTTAGAAATAACCTTCCGGAATATGAAGACCATTCTGGATATCAGATTCAAAGTAAAAAGGTATATGCCTAGCCAAGCCACAGGCCCTTTTGTCATTACCAGCCTTACACCAGACACGACCCGTGATTTTTCAACCGCATACCTAGTCATTAAGTGTGAGACATCGGTAGGTGGGGTACCCGCCAGTCCACATTCTAAAGCTTCGGAATCAAACCTCCTAACCCAAGAGACATTCAACTTTTCACTTCAAAAGACACTGAAGGTATTTCTAGAGGAGACCAGTCAGCCCGATGCTTTCCCTGTCCCTACAGCTTTCTCAACAAGCCAGGGATTCCATTTTAAAAATAACCAGAAGTCCAAAACCAAAGGTTTGGGGTGCCTTCGTACGAGGTGACTAGCCTTATACCCCCAATGGTCGGACAAATGGGCTACCATTTTGAAGTGTAAACGACCTTTTTAGCACTACAAAAAAAAGTACCTGTTAGGACGAACTTTTCGTGACGAAGTCATTTTTCGTCACGAAAAGTGGACATTTCGTGACGAAAAATGACTTCGTCACGAAAAGTATATCTTTCATGACGAAATACAGATTTCGTCACGAAAAGCAATTGCTTCGTCATGAAAGGTCGACCTTTCGTGACGAAGAACACTTTTCGTTACGATAGGTATAACCTTTCGTGACGAAAAGTATTTCGTCACGAAAGGTCAAATCTTTCGTGACGAAAAATGATTTTGTCACGAAAAGTTTCGTCTTAAAATAATTTTTTTTAATTTTTTTTTTATAAATATACATATATAAGTATGCTATAATTTACAATATAATTTTAATTTTTATATTTGTTTAGTCTTTATATTAAAAGTATTACTAAAAAATAGTATCCAACTAGAATAATTTTATTCATATTTTGATAAAAATTTAATACACAAATACATTGATAAAAATGTATTAATTTTAATTTAATTCATAAACAAAATGAAATCAAAACACGAAGAGAAATTAAAATAAGTAAAAGTTCAAAATATAAAACTCCATTATAATAAATATAATATGAACAATAAGTAACAAATGACTACCGTAGCTCAGCGGGCAACCACATGACAAACATGTGGGAGGTCTTGAGTTCAACTCCCAACTCCTTGATAATGTGGAGACTTTATTCAACATTATTGTAGGGGGCTTGGCTCGGCTTGGGAGCGGCTCGGGTGCGGCTCGACGCCGGTGTGTGAAAAGTGACTCGGCTCGGCTCCGACGCGGCTCCACATGGCTTTGATTTTTTGGATTTTTAGAAAAACTTTTGGTGACGACATTATTTCGTCACTAAAGACCTTTAGTGACGAAATTTTTGTCAGGGATTATCACTTTTCTTGACGGCATTTTGTCGTCAATAAAGGCCTTTAGTGACGAAAAATCAAAATTCGTCACGAAAACACTTTACCGACAGGGCTTCCAGGACAAACCTTTCCCGACAGCATTTTCGTCACGAAAGGTCTTTCGTGACGAATTTTGTGACTTTTCGTGACGAAAATTTCGTCACTAAAACCCTTTTTTTTGTAGTGTAGTAATATTAGAATTTCAGTAACATTTCAGAGTTTCCTTTCATTCACTTTTCAGAGATACTTTCTATAATTCTCTTTCAGAAATATTGCAACTTTTAATTTGCAAACATTTTCCATAAAAACACATTTATAAAACAAGTTCTTCGGTTTGTATTCTCTTCGGGTTTGTACCTATTTCGACAAGTATAAAATATTTAAAAATACTTCTAGGAATCTCTTCTTGATGATATGAAACTTAATATGCCTAAAACTCTTCAGAAGACTTTTCTAGGCCATCATGGACTTTTATGTAAATTCTTAAAGTTCAGGGACCAAAGTACAAATTTTTATAAACTTCCATAAACTACCAAAATAGCTAGAAAGTGTTCATTATTATATTTTTATATCATTTTCATTAGGGATGTCAATGGAACCGGTTAAATTAGAGATCCGGTCCGGCCCAATCGGGGATTCCCCTTTTTAAGTTGGGGTTGGGGATAGGGGATGAATTTGGCCCCAATAAAGGGGGCGGGGGCGAAGGCGGGTGAAATAATATCCCCGCCCCTCATGGCTCGTCTAAAATACTAATTTGAAAGAGCATAAAATACCTAAAAAAATTAAAATAGACGTCAAATTTGGAGAAGATCGTATGAATCAAATTCTCTCTGAGACTCATCCTTCTCCTAAACATCCCATCGCTCATCGCCTCTTCCATCCTATTACAGTCGTTCCTTCTTGTAACATTTATAATCACGATGTTTAAATATTTGTGTTTGTCTTTCTGTAAATCCATTGGAATTAGAATTTAGATATTAGTGTTAGATCCACGATATGAGATGAGTTTAGTCAATTATGTGTTTCTAAAATATATGGTGAAGTTGAATCTCCTAATAGGATTGAGAAAGTTAAAAAGTTTTGCATTGATTTGTTTAATGAGTACAAGTCAAAAAATGAGAAGCAACCAAATAGACCAACAAGTTTTTCGCCTTCTCAATCTTTATTTCTTGGGAAGAGGTCACATGTCTTGCAAAGTGTTCTATATTATGTTGTTGGGCAATAAATGAGCGGTGTCTACAAACTAGTATCGTTTAGTGAGCAAACTAGTATCAATTTAGATTATGTTATTTTGTTTTACATGCATTAAATATTTTATTTTACAATTCTATATTATTTTTCCAAGGTTCAATTTGGGGATTTTTGTAAAAAAATACCAATTTTTCTAGTCGAGGTTGAGCGTCCACTGAGACGAAAGTGGGAATTTGGGGAAACAATTCTCCGTTTTCCCAAGTTGGGGCGGGCCTCCACCTGAGCTGGGGACGGAATCCCCATCCATCCCCAGTGATGGGGTTGGGTCGGGATGGGGATGCGATGGAAGAGGCGGGCTGAGGCTGGAGATCATGGTATCTGCCCCCACCCGACCTCATTGCCATCCCTAATTTTCATAGTTAGGATTACATTATAATGTTATTTGTCATGCATATAGGTTTCTTTAAAATATAAGGACTGAATTGTAAATAATTATCATACGCTACTTCTGATCTTTTGAAAACATTAAAGTCTTGTATGTATTACTATTAGCCTTATAAATTTTCCGAGATAGTTAACAAACCTTAATTGTAGGCCTAAAAAGTAAAACATAAAGTTATATGGACTAAAATGTAATTTATGAAAGTTATTTCTTTACTTCGAATCTGAGTTATCCCAGATATATTTTATTTTATTCATTCCCATGGTTGTTTTCTTTTATTTTTTATGTCCGACTAAATATTTAAAATACAAAGTAGGTAAAAGTAGGACTTGTTTGAAATATAAATAAATTATAGGTCTTACATGATAATGGTTATTTTCCTTTTAAGCCCCCACTAGATACTTCCCTAATTCTAAAATTCTCACCCACACTAGATTATTACTCCTGCCTCTTATTCATCATATCCCAGCCCCTAATTTCATTTTCTTCTTTTCCTCGCAGTTTCAATCCATCGTCGCAGTCGTCACCACTACTTTGCCATCGCTTTCCGCTGCTGGTTCGTCTCCTCCTTGTAAGCCCTAAGGGCTAATGTGATCAATTTTGTTTTGATGATAACAAGACACTGAGAAGTTCTAATTTTTGTGTGAGCTTGTGTTTTATTGTTAGGATATTATACTCATACCTACATTGATGGAAATGGTAAGATAGCTTCTTGTGGATGTCAAAGATACCATTCTACAACATAGAAGAAGCTACACTTTGTAATACTTCATAGCACAAACTTAAAGTTCATTCGCAATGCCTTGGAAGGAATTACAAAGTCAAAAAGGAATATCAACTTGTTGAAGAGCTACTCAATCACACAATGAAGTTGACTCTCAACAAAGAAGTTATGAAGTCCAATACACTATAAATTGAAGATTGCTAGAAGATGATCAAAGGTCTCAAGTCCAATCTCTAAGAAGATTTCATCTTGAAGACCAAGAAGATTTGTCAAGAAGCTTATAGGTATATCCCTTGTGACTAATCTTATTTGATGAATGTTATATTATAGTATAATGAAGCTCATACTCTTGCATGTTTTCAAAACTATATTTCTTACTTTGATTATGTAACGTCCCGACCCGCCCCCCTTCCCGGAGGAAAACAAGCCGAACCGTCCGTCGCCCTACCTCACGGTAGAGAAAGGCTCTAAACAAACATTCTATTAACCCAAAACTACAAGTAATAATCTCTACAAGTTTATCACAAATAATCTAATACAATTCATGACTAGAATCCTTAATAAAAATTGCTTATCCAAAGCTCCCGTTGCGCACCCTGATACCAAAATGTCGCACCAACTTCATATACTTGTGGAGGGAGGGAAACATTTGGAAAACGTGAGCCGAAGTTCAGTGTGAAGGGATTCATAGGCAGAAACTCGTTCTAAACACCCATGAATCCTCCCCTGAAGGATCCGCTCATACCAAAACGAATCGAAAAATACTTATGAAAGACTTACATTTTTCGGCTAAAGATCCTGTCTTTCGGATGTGTACTGCTGCCACCAGAGTCCTCCATTGTGGAATTACTCCCTACCGGTATCCACGCGAGGAAACGAGCAGCGAGTGCTAGCTATTCGTTTTTCTGAGTTTTGGAATCTAGAGAGAAAAGGAGGCTGAAAAACCAGAAATCTTATTTCGGGTGTATTTGTTTATTGCGGCTAAAAAAACGCAGTCTAGGGTTACGTCCAAGAGAGGATTATATAGGGTGTGAGAGTTTGTTCCAAGAACAACTACCTCGTCATGTCAACCTCTTCCGGTAGTGGGAGTCTTTAACTATCACATCTTGTAAACCTCTACTGGTAGTGGGAGTCTTTATCGGATAATAACTCCCACGTAATCCTAACTATAACCAAATACCGAAAATGCCCCTCCTTAATCTCTAATTCAAATAATAACGTTTTATTATTCTCAGAGAAATAAATGTCAAATACAATGAACCTAGACAGATTCTAGATTCATTGAATCTGGACATGAAGCTCGTTCACTCGTCTATGCATGTGACCCTGTAGGTTTATATCACAATGGCAATGAAAACACACTTAGTAGTAGTATGTGTTCATAAATCACAAGCAGTCCCTAGCAGGACATTGTGACTACCCAAAGTGAATGAATTTACGGTGGAACCTAATATCAATCTACTATTTAATCCCTTTGTCTCGCGATATCCAAATTAAGCATAAGGCATGGTAGTTGTAACCTTATAAAGCTTAATTATATTTATGCTCGATCTCCAGGTAGACTGTTCCAACAAATGGTATTTAATAACCACTTTATCAAATACATTTGAGCACGGTCATGCATTTAGACAGTCTTCTCTATCGAGGGGCCAATGGATATCTCTCTCTAATACAAGAGAGGGACAAATCCCTTACAATGCCTCTCACATTCAAGCCATGATAGGACACTACATCCGATCATCAGTCGTATTGATTACTCGATTAAAAGTAACGTCCGACTGAGTCAAAACATGGCTCCATTTATACTAGAATCAATGGAGACATAAGGTATAAGGATTCCAAAAGGACCATGAAGTATTACTTCTATAACGGATCACGTCCGATGCAATATATCCCAATATATTGCATCTATGATAAGATTTGTATTCATTACGCATGATTAGTAAAACTTAATAATCAATCAAACATCATACTAGTTTTATTTCATTGTAAAGAACATTATATAAAACTAGGGACAATTAGAATAGTAATTGCATAATCTAATGAGTTTTACAATAAAATCACACATTTGATGTTCAAAAGCAACATTAACTATTCAAAAGACATGCTCAAAAAGATATAAAACATACAACATATGCTAATGGTCCTAGGGCACTACTAGCACAGTGAGGCCGTGCAAGTGGTGCCAGTGTCTTTAAAGCCATTTTCCTTCCAAAGTACTTTATATCCGGAAAATAGTTCACAATGAGAAAACCACATATGTACTGATATAATAAGGGGCCTGACTTTTCAAAAATTGTCCTGGAATGTCGATGTGAAATTGACAAAGGCATCACAATAACAGCAAATCAAATGTCATACGGGCCCCTATGCACATATTCAAAGTTATGACTCTAGAGGTGGCTCACACCCTTGGGCTAGCACTTAGCTCCTTCAAATCAAATCATTGGGCCCGACTCAATAGGCTCGTAGTCTTATCATGCCATGTCAATATTCCCAGGATAAGTCCATAGGTTTAGTCAAGTTTATCATTTTCAATGCAATAAAATAAGATTCCAAAACAATGCCCAATTCAGAAAGATATTTCATGGTGCCAAATAAATGTAAGATGTTCATGTCATGAGTGGATCCAGATCATGAGTGCAATTAACGCATGAACACACAATTAAAATATATAATTTTACAAAAGAGTTAGGACCACTCACCTGATAAAAATGTCCACAGTCTGATCCAAAATAATCCATATCCTAAAATCACATAATTCTCCACAATTCAATAATAAACTAAGTCTTCCAACTAGCCAATAGATTCACCATTAAAATCTATGATTAACTTACAAAAACTAGAAGAGAAGTCTTTACCGAAATATATTTATTTAAAATCCAATACAACAATATTAATTAATTGGTTTTGGCAAAGTTAAAAAACGAAAGACGGAGTAACAAAAATAGAAGCTTACCTGATGCTTACAAGCAGGAAGCAAATTATGAGAAGAGACGAAAAGAAATGGCAGCTGGCCTTATATATATTGAAAGACCAATTAGGTTTTAAAAACTTTTTATCTTTTCTAAAATCTTTGCCTAAATGATCCACCTTAATAACAAGTATGTTGATTAATCACATATGGTGATTGAATTATGTTCAAGGAAATTTAGATGACTATGTGGGGCAATTATATAAAGCATGGAAGCATGTGCAGTTTTCTATCCTAAGCACATAGTTCATGTAGTCAAGTAAACAAGTTATAGCAATTCATGAACTATAAAGTAAAGGAGTAGGGATAGAGAGAACTAACATAATGATTTATAGTGGTTCGATTCACAAAGAATCTACATCCACTACCTTAGGACAAACCCAAGGATTTCAACATCCACTAAGGATACCCTTCACAACAAATGCAAGGTGGGTTCTACCTTTTACAATTGCCCCAACAAATGAGGACTTGTGCTTCACTAAGAATACTCCACTCACAAAGAGTGTTTGGCTCACAAAGAACCGATCTCACTAAGAGATTCACTTACCTCACAAATAGGACTTTTGCCTACACATAGGACTTTGCAAACACTCACTAAGAGCTTTTTGCTAGTTCACAAAGAACTAGTTCTCAGCAAATGAGAATTTTGGTAACTTGTCTCTTTCAAATGAGACTTTACAATTTAAGCTCACTACAAAAATTCCCTCTTGAAATGGATTTACAAATGAAGCTCTAATCACTTTTGAGAATAGAAGAGATTGATGAAGTTTAAGATCAACTCAAATATCCTTTTGAATGATTCGGAGATGAAGCTCAAAAGTGTTTCTTTGCTTGTTTATGAAGTGTACAGCCTATGCCTTTTTGTGGCTTCAAATGTTTGTGTAAAATTTAGCTTTAGAAGCTATTTATAAGGCTAGAAAATAAAAGCAAAGTTTGTCACAACGACTATAATTTTGGCCTTGAAATGACAGCTCTGGTCGACCGCTACTAGACAGTAGGTCGACCGAAGAGCTTGAAATCAAAGGTAAAAAGCCCTCTGTTCTTATCTCGGTCGACTACAATTCAATGATCAGGTCTACCGAAGCAAAGGTCAGTCGACCTACCTAATAACTCGGTCGTCCGAATAGTATATAGTCGTTGGGCATTGGAACATTCAAAACTCTAGTAAGGACAAAAATTCACTGGTCGACCGGTTCAACACGGGTCGGTTGACCGGACATCACTGGTCTTCCGAGGCTAGGCCTAGGTCGACCGGAGATCAGTTCCAAAGTTTTTTTTTTGCACTTAGTTAAGTTTCCAATGTTCTCATGCACAAGCCTAAGTGTGTTGTAAAGATATAAAACACATTTTAAAGTACTTAGGTATTGACCAACACTTATCTATGTTTTAAAAAACCTTTTAAAAAAAAATTGAACAATGTAAAACATGAGGTTTTGAAAACATGCATAGTTGAGTTTTAAACATACTATCCTAGTATTCTCAAATGAAGATTAGTTATAAGAATATATCTATAGCGTTTAGACTAATATTTTTGTAAGTCTTCAAGTCTTGTATGTTTGATTCTTCTTGGAGCTTTGACTTGAAGCCTTTGATCAACATCTTCTTTGAGTGTTGAAGTCCTTTTTTTTCATTCTTGATGTAGTGTATTGGACTTCACACTTCTTGTCAATGAGTCTATAACTTGATTCTATACTTTTTGGATTGAGTAGCTCCTGACATATTGATCTTCCTTCTTCTTTGACTTTACAAGTACTTCCATAGCATTCTGATTGACTTCATGCTTGTGCTATGGAGATTAGCAAACTGTAGCTTCCTTATGTGTAAGATCATACCTTTGGTTGTACACAAAAAGTTAACTTACCATTTTCATCAATGTTGGTGTGAGTGCTAAGGATACTATCATTAAGAACATGCTCACACAAACATTAGAACTATCAATGGTTTGTTATCATCAAAACAAGATTGATCACTTTGCCCTTCGGGCTAACAATCTCCCCTTTTTTATGATGATAAAACATTGATGCATGCAAATGGGAGGAATATGCAAAAGATAAAGCTTTAAAGTATATAAATATGTATGCATGAGATAAGGGTATTAAGGATATAGGCAAGTAGATGTTTTAAAAAAAAAAAAATTTCTATTCCCCCTATTTTAAAAAAATCCTTTTATCTCTCCCATTTTGCAAGTTCTAAGCTTTCTCCTTTTGTAAAATACTTCTCTTAGCACATTTGCAACACTAAAACTTCTCCCCCTTTTGTCAAAATCAAAAATGGAAATCAGAGAACCAATATTAAAAGCATTTACTCCTCTTTTTATTGAAAAGTATTTGAAATACCTTTTAAACCGAAGGTGAAGGAGGAATAAGGTTTAAATTTTGGAGAAGCTTGATGAAAGTTTAATAATTCTCCCCCTTTTGAAAATAATTGAAATATCTTTAAAACTATGGAGAATTAATGATGGTCTTACAGATTGATAAGATAATTAAGATCCAAAGAATCAAATCTAAAGACAAAAAATCATTTGAAGAAAGATAATTTTGAATAAGCTTGGTTGATTTCTAAATACCAAAAGTCCATAATGACACATAAATCAAGGGATGGTCATATATAGCTCAAAAAGAATATCAACCTGAGCTAAAACCTAAAGAGATAAGGAATAAGCCTTTAAGCACAATCTCCCCGTTTATCAAACATACAATGTTAGCTATTTAAGATGAAAACAAGTTTGAAAAGATAGTTAACAATGTACTAATGGAAGTGATACCATGAATACATAAGTTAAGAACATGTAACACAACCCATAAAAAAAAATTAGAGGAAGTGTAAGGTAACACTATAAGTACATTCCTCTAACAAGTTAATGTTTAGCTAATGAGTATAACAACTCTTAAAGCAAGACTAACCAAAAACTCTAATGAGATCACAAAAGATAAGAAATATAAGAGTATGATCGCAAAGTTATAAGGTAGAATATATGTAAAAATAAACATGTATAGCACATATAATTACTCCCAAAATAACTTACACAAGTTGGTCATATGATATAAAAGATGAAAACAAGCCAACAAGTGATATGATGATGTAGAATAAGGAAAATTAGGCATACATCGCATATTTTGTTGAGGATATGGGATGAAAACATTTGAAAACTCTCCCTAAGGTTGTGCCTATATGAATAAAATAGCAAAACTTACAGATTTCCGAAGTTGAAGTCCAAGAATTTGCTAAAATTTGGCTTTGCCGGTCGACATGTCATTCTTCCACTGGTCGACCGCATGTGTTCAATCGACCTGGTACCCAGTGTCCGGTCGACTTGACTTTTGACAGAAAACAGGAAAAAACCCAACAATTTTCAGTTTAAACCTAGACAAATAACCATATAAACACATAACAGGCATGAGCAATGCCACAATCACAGTTTATATCCTAAGTCAAGCATCTAGACGATCAACCACATAAGATACATGCCATTGACTTGAATATAAACAACAAAAACAACCTCATATGCTATACAGAACAAATTAAAACCAAAACATAGCATATAAAAACTCCCCTAAAGCATAAGACCAATAAGAATAGAGAGGGGTTCAAAATGAGCTTTTATCACATAGGGTTAATCATTAAACTCTCTAAATAACATGCTCACATAAGATCAAACAAAGTAAGAGCCAAAACATGTCATACATCAAAGTGTCCCTATAAACAAGTAATTGATACAATTATGGAAATGTAAGAACAACAATTTCTAATCTAAGGGTACACAAGAGGGGATAATAAAAGGGATATAAGGAAATAAAATGAAATACAAGGAAATATAAAGAGATTGAGTTTAGAAATTCTCATGGATTTTGAAGATTGCATCTTACACTTTGAGTCCACCATGAGTTCTTTGAACTTCTCAATCTTCTTCTTCATCTTGAGCATTGACATCCCTTGGTAAAGTTTCAATCATTTGGTGGAGTTTCTTCTTTGTCTCCAATTTCTTCAATCAAGGTATCCTTTTCTTGCTCCTTCATTTTTCCCATCTTCCTTGTCTTCAATAGCCATAACACCTTTTGACGGCCTTATTCCCAACTTCTAATCCCTAGTTTTCACCCAAAATGTCTTCATCATCTTCAATATTTACCACATCCTTGGGCTCTTCATCCTTCTTTTCTTCAGTTCCATCATTTCCATTGATGGAAACACCATTATAACTCTCTTATTCTTTTTCCTCCTTTATTGTCTTCAACATCCATATTCACTTATTGACCCTTATTTTCTTCAATTTTCTCCTCTTCACTCTCTTCCTCATCATCATGTAGCAAGGTTGATTTCTTTGATTTTGTGGTTCTAATCACATCATCAACCTTGTACTCTATTTCATCAAAACTAGTTTTGAACTCCTCAAGCTTGGTTTCCACGTTTGACAATCTTAAAATGAAGCTTTCTTTGTCCTCATTCAAGGATGACAAGATTTGCATGAGCATGTCATCTTTTCATTTCTTTCTTGAGGAACCTCTCTTCCAACCTTCCCCCTTGGCATAACCTCATTTGCTCCCACATAAGCTTCAATAGCTCCTTCTTCATTTACCTCATCCAATAATGACTTCTTCCATATCATTATTGATATCTTCTTGAAATGCATCCAACTTGATGTTTGAAATTTACTTGAATGGCATTCAAGCTTGTCATGATTTGCATTAAGATGTCATTACTTGGCTAATTTCTTGATGAAGGGGCTTCTCTTTCTATGTTTTCCCTTGGAATTTCACCTTAAAACCTAACATCTTCATCTAATATTGATATGCACATCTTTAAATCCTTTATTTTCAACCCCTTTTCCCTTGCACTTCTTGCTATTGTTGCACATTTTCCCTTAGTGCACTTGTAGCTTTTGAATGCCTCTTTCTTTAATGTTCTTCTCAAGGTTTCACAAACTGTAGGGCTCTTGTTATGTGTCGTCAAAATTTCACCATCCTTATATCTAGTGTGGAATTTCCATTTTCCACCAACTGGTGTCATAAGCATTTGGTGGAGGAGTCCCTCGAAAAGAAATGCCCCTCTTGCTTCTTTCTCAAGCTTTAACCCTTATGGTTTTCAAGAGGTAACAATTCTAAGTCCCCTACCCTTGAGGTCAACCAATATAGCCCATCATCTCTTGACTCTTCTTCTCTAAGGTTTGCCTTGAATTTATAGATGGTGAGGGGTTACATTTAACAATTATAAGAGAGAAGATTGAGCCATCCCATATCCACAAAATAATCCATTACTTCTTCTAATACCAAAACATCAACTATTGTATAACCCATAATAATTCCTCTTCTACCCCTTACTAGATTACCATAAATTTCCTTAGCTTTATCGGAGTAAAAGCGAGGAGATACCTTTTTCGTCGTATATAAAGATGATTCTCCTTGGAATTTTGGTGATAGAGGTGGAACACGAACATTTTCATCCGAATTGGTTTCTTCGTTGGAGTGAGTATTATTCTTTCCTTTCCTTTGGCTTTCATCGGCGACGTCCTTCTTCTTCAATCTTTTGGGAATGGGTTCAATGGATTCTCGAATTACTATAGCCTTTTCCAAAGGTCTTTGAGTTCGAGTTTTCCTTTTGAGAGGATTTTTAAAAAGATTTTGACTTGGATTTTGTTCCATGATTGTAGAAATAAGGTATTTGTGAGAGGAATTGATGTTTGGAGAAATATAGGCTTTGAATTTGAGGAATTATGATGAAGGGTTTTAGAATAACTTTGAAGGAGGGAAAAAGAGCTCCTTTTTTTTTTTTTTTTTGAATTCTGAGCTGAAACCCTGGTTTAATTTGCAGAATAGCGATGCTTCGATCGACCGGAGGTCCTATAAGGTCGTCCACCCTCGTCCAATTAAAATTTGTATTTTTTTCTGTCCAAAATTCGGACTACCGAAGAGAGATTTTGATCGACTGGGATGCCCTGTTATTGATGAGCCTTTAGCTGCGGTCGACCGGGAGTTTGTTGTGGTCGACCGGGATATCCTGGTTTTGCTTGAGGCATTTTGACCATTTTTTGGTCGACCGTTGCCTTGTCCGGTTGGCCCCTGTTTCCTACAAAACAATTAAACTCTGGTACATATTTTCTTATGGGTCCTTGGGGTTAGTTTTGGGATTCTTCACAACCCAAATTGACTTTACACCTCTTTCAATCTTCTTCTTAATAATGCAACAGTTAACATGATGAGCACATTTACCACAATAAGAGCAATTAGCAATTAACATAGTGGCATGTGATGTTCTAGCATTAAAAGAAGTAGAGTGTGCAATATTATGTGTGTGCTTGTGCTCTAAGTACAAACTAGCAAAAGGAGTATGGGGAGCAACAAGCACATTACAAAGAATGTCTTTATCACATGTACACTTATTGACATAAGTGGTTAACACATCAAAATTGTGCTTTAAGACATTATGCTCAACAAGTTTAGATTCAACATTATGCACCTTGTTGAGCAACTCTTGGTTTCAAGAGACCAAGCATTTAGAGATAAAAGGGCATTCTTTTTTTCATTAGATATGATGTGAAAGGAAGTAAGAAGACTATCCTATTCTACTTGCATTTTAGATCTTTCATTTAATGAGCAAGCAAGTTCATATTTGGTGATCTTTTTCTTCTTAGCCATTCTATTCATTTCATCATATAGATCAGTTGATAGCACATAAGGATCCTCCTCATTATCATAGTCAAGATCAAGGGAATGATTATATTGTACTTCATTGCCTATAAATTTAGGACTTTGATTTTCACCTTTATCTTCATCGAAGAGATCAATGAGGCATAAGATTTGGCCTTCATCTTGACCTTTTCCTTCTTGAAAGGAGGTTGTCCTTTGATTGCTTCTTCTTTTGATAATTGTATTTGTAGCACATGAAGCAATCTCCTTTTCGTTTGTGAAGTCATTATGGATATTTTCCTTGTTGTCATTTGATGATCTCTTCACAACCTTGTTGTCCTTGGCACATGACTCTTTGCTTGGAGTCTTAACTTTTCTTTGCTATTCCTTGTGGTTCATTTAGTTGAGTTGAGAGCTATCTCTCTTGGAACCTACAAGGGAAACTTGAGAAACATACGGTACCTCATGCAAAGGTCTTATATTGTTAGAGCATTTTCTCAAGTGGCAAGTGTGTGCAATAGGATCAACATTAATATTATTACAAGTACAAGAATGATTCTTATTAGATGAGAAGTAAGAGCGAGAATCATCCAATCTTGTGATGATGCATATTTTAGATACCCTAGCAAGAGAAACATCAAACGAATGAAGCTCTTGCATTAGGTATCTCCATGTGAAGGATCACTAATATAACACGATGCAACATCAACAAGCGTACAAGAAACATCATCAATTTTACTTCTCATACAATTAATAACATTAATTATAAAGTTATGAGAAAGTGAAGTTGATACCTTTGTAACCTTACTAAGTGATGATGATTGTGGATTACCATTGAAGTTTTTATCATCACCTGTAGTAGAGCATCTTGGGTCCTTGAATATATTTGAAGTTTGGGGAATCCAAGTGCCATTGAGTGTTTGTGATTTCTTTCTCTTTGAACATCTTCATTTCAAAATTTCTTGCTTCAAGCCACTTCTTTTTGTGTATCTTTCTTTAAATCTTTGTGGCAATCTTTTCTCTCTCCCTTTGGCAAGATGAATGATCTTCATTATCTCCATTATAATTGATTTCCATTTGAAGATCATCCCATTGTGCTTCCATTTCTTCTTCTTTCTCATCTTGTGAAAGCTCATGTTGAATGTCCTTTGAGCTCATTGAAGATTGAATTTTTATTTCCCCTAAATCACACTCTTTGATGTTATCCAAATTAGCTTGGAGTGTGATTGAGATTTTTTCATTGCCTTCACAAGATTGAGTCCCCATTTCTACATTCTTCACAGTTGGCTCCTCTTCAACTTTGCCTTGATATGATGCTCCAAGCATATTCCACATTGATTGAGCATCTTCACATTCATGTACTTTGTTGAGAGATTCTTGATTAAGTGCACAGCAAAGTACATTCATGGCCTTGAAGTTGAGAGTCATCTTCATTGTAGTCTTTCTTAGACTTTGGCACTAGGGGTGTTCATGAAAAATCAAAACCGACCAAACCAAACCGAATTTTCGAAACCGACCAAACCAACTGCTAAAGTAATAAATTGAAGATGTTTTAGAATCACCTGCAGCGTTTGTTTTACTTTGAAACTAATAATGCTGTATTTTTTGTATTTTTTGCTTTTTTCCTCGTAGGATAATTTTTTAGTAATTTGTTTGAAGTTCAAGAATTTATGTTTCATTATTATTATTATTATTTGTGTTTAACTTGTGAAAAAAAATAGAAATATTTCTCTATATTTCTTATTTTTTTTTATGAAAATTTTCTCTATATTTTTAGTAGCTAGGTAATTATATAAAAATTTGTTTTATTTTTACTTTATATTGAAGTTCAAGAATCAAGAATTTATGTTTCATTAATTTATTTTGTATTGTGTTTAACTTTTGAAAAAAATAGTCTTATTTTTTATATTTTTAGCAGCTAAAAAATTATATTATTTTTAATTTATAATCAATATATTTTGTATCTCTCGGAAAGTGAACAACTAAACCAAACCAAACCGATACAAACTGAATGCATCGGTTTGAGATTTTGAATGGTTTAGATTGGTTTCAAAATTTTCAAACCGAACATTTCGGTTTGGTTTAAAAAATGTGTAAAACCGAACCAACCCGAATCATGAACACCCCTATTTGGCACTATGACACCTTGTATGTAGATTGAAGGAATAAAAGGACCTTCTTCTATAATGCTCAACAAGGAAATGTCATTAGAAGACAAAAACAATTTAAACGCACATTGCCAACTATCAAAGTTGGAGCCATGAAATAGAGGAGGTCTAGAGAGGGATTGGTCATCTAAGTTAGAAAAGCTACGAGCCATGGATCTTCCTAGGATGTAAGTCCAATAAAAAGGAGACTAGGCACTTATACCAATTGAAATAACTCTTTAGGGTAACGAACCTAAGAGGGGGGGAGGTGAATTAGGTTCTAAAAACTTTTTAGCATTTCTAAAATCTTTGCCTAAATGATCACCTTAACAACAAGTATGTTGATTAAGCACATAAGGTGATTGAATTATGTTCAAGTCAAATTAGATGACTATGTCAGGCAATTATATAAAGCAAGGAAGCATGTGTAGTTTTCTATCCTAAGGACATATTATGTAGTCAAGTAATCAAGTTATAGCAATTCATGAACTATAAAGTAAATGAGTAGGGATAGAGAGAACTAACACAATGATTTATAGTGGTTCGATTCATAAAGAATCTACATCGACTACCTTAGGACAAACCCAAGGATTTCAACATCCACTAAGGATACCCTTCAAAACAAATGCAAGGTGGGTTCTACCTTTTACAATTGCCCCAACAAATGAGGACTTGTGCTTCACTAAGAATACTCCACTCGCAAAGAGTGTTTGGCTCACAAAAAACCGATCTCACTAAGAGATTCACTTGTCTCACAAAGAGGACTTTGCAAACACTCACCAAGAGTGAAGCTCACAAAGAGCTTTTTGCTAGTTCACAAAGAACTAGTTCTCATCAAATGAGAATTTGGGTAACTAGTGTCTTTCAAATGAGACTTTACAATTTAAGCTCACTACAAAAATTCCCTCTTGAAATGGATTTACAAATGAAGCTCTAATCACTTTTGAGAATAGAAGAGACAGATGAAGTTTAAGCTCAACTCAAATATGCTTTTCAATGACTTGGAGATGAAGCTCAAAAGTGTTTATTTGCTTGTTTATGAACTGTAAATCCTATGCCCATTTGTGGCTTCAAATGTTTGTGTAAAATTTAGCTTTAGAAGATTTTTATAGGGCTAGAAAATAAAAGCAAAGTTTGTCACAACGGCAATAATTTTGGCCTTGAAATGACAGCTCCGATCGACCGCAACTAGACAGTAGGTCGACCGAAGAGCTAGTAATCAAAGGTAAAAGGCCCTCTATTCTTATCTCGGTCGATCGCAATTCAATGGTCAAGTCTACCGAAGAAAAGGTCGGTCGACCTACCTAATAACTCGATCTTCCAAATAGAATATAGCCATTGGGGCATTGGAACATTCAAAACTCGAGTAAGGACAAAAACCCACTAGCCGACCGGTTTAACACGTCGATCGACAGGACGTCACTTGTCTTCCGAGGCTAGGCATAGGTCGACCGGAGATCAGTTCCAAAGTGGTTTTTACACTTAGTTAAGTTTCCAATGTTCTCATACACATGCCTAAGTGTTTTTTAAAGATATAAAACACATTTTAAAATACTTGGGCAATGACCAACACTTATCTAAGTTTTCAAAAACCTTTTCAAAGATTTTGAACAATGTAATTAAGGATATATCTATAGCGCTTAGACTAATATACCTATAGCTCTTAGACTAATATTTTTGTAGGTCTTCAAGTCTTGTATGTTTGATTCTTCTTGGAGCTTGAACTTGAAGCCTTTGATCAACATCTTCTTTGAGTACACTTCTTCTTGCCAATGAGTCTACGACTTGATTCTATACTTTTTGGATTGAGTAACTCTTGACATGTTGATCTTCCTTCTTCATTGACTTTGCAAGTACTTCCATAGCATGTGGATTGACTTCATGCTTGTGCTATGGAGCTTTGCAAAGTGTAGCTTCCTTGTGTGTAAGATCATACCTTTGGTTGTAAACAAGAAGCTAACTTACCATTTTCATCAATGTTGGTGTGAGTGCTAAGGATCCTATCATTAAGAACATGTTCACACAAACATTAGAACTATTAATGGTTTGTTATCATCAAAACAAGATTGATCACTCGCCTTCGGGCTACACAGCATACACACACACACATATATATATATATATATATATATATATATATATATATATATATATATATATATATATATATATATAGAGAGAGAGAGAGAGAGAGAGAGTCCGAATGGCATTTCAGTAAATTTATACATTTTTTATTTCTTGGTCACCACTCCAAATTTTGGAAGCTACTTTTTTTTTTTTAATCTTACAATATCAAATGACTATTATACCGTCTTTCTTATAAAAATTACTAGCTCAAAATAGGTATATTTTAAAATTCTTACAGAGTGGGGTATTACAGATTAAATCTTTCAAATGTTTTCAAAAACATATTATAAGTGTTAGTTAATGCCTAACATCTTTAAAATGATTTAAATATCTTTCAAAAAAACACCTAGCCACGAGTTTGAGAACATTAGAAAGCCGACCAAGTGGAAAAATCACTTATGGACTGAAGTCCGGTCGACCGGGTCCTAGACATCGGATGACTGGATGAAGTCTGGTCGACTGACACATGTTGTCTGGTTGACCGAAGTTTCTTTTGTACTTAGTCACTTTTGATTGTTCCAAGACTCCAACGACTATATTATCTCGGAAGACCATGTTATAGGTCGGTCGACCGAACAGTTGATGTGGATGACCAGAACACCCTTTGCGGTCGACCGAGATCGAAACAAAAGCATTTGAACATTACTTCGGAAGCACTTCGGAATACCTACTCTCTATTTCGGTCGTGCGAAGCTGGCATATCAAGGCAAAATATAGCCGTTGTAACTCGATTTGCCTACAATTTTTGGAACCTTTGAATAGCCTTAAAGGTTGTTTTTATTTTTTTGCTCAAGCCAATAGAGGGGCCTAAGTATACATATTTTAGACAAGAAAATCAAACACTTTCATGACCTAAATTCTTCCAAACATTCATCAAAACATTTCATTTTTAGAAAGAGCTTTATTCATCGGACGACCTACTTATTCTTCTATTCTCAAATATGAATTAGAGCTTTCATTGTAATATTCAATCCTTAGAGGGATTTTTTTTATTTTTTTTATTGAGCTTAAATGTAAAATCTCATGTGTTGAGATTATCTTTCGTATAATGGGTCGAGTGGCAAGGCTTGTTTGTGAGAGTGGTGGTTTTGGGCCTCCAATGGGTTGCGGTGGATCTTTCTTGTAATTGTAAGAACTAAAGTAAGTGGTGAATCCGAAATAGAAGTACGGTTGAATGTGTTCATAAAATCTCCTCACTTAGTAGACTATGTTAGAGAAAGAGTTCTTATGGGTGAAGGGTTGCATGTGTGCATAAAAGGACCAATGTGTTGGCCTTTCCCTTTGAAGGTTGCATGAGTGCATAAAAGACCAATGGGTTGGTTTTGTCCTTCTTTGTAAAGCTCTCTCAAGACAAGCTAGTGGAATTTGCCAAAATCCTTGGTTTTGTGTCCCAAGTTAGTGGATGTAGATCTTTCTGATCGAACCACCCTACATCCTTGTGTTTGATCTTCTAACTCTATCTCTTTACTTTAAAGTTCTTACTTTATACTTGTTCTTATATTCACATGAACTTGATTGTATGAGCTTTAATTATTTATCTTGAGTTAGATGAATTTCTTGTTATATATTTTCCCTTGGCTTGGGCATAGGACTTGCATTAAGTAATCTTACAAGCTTTATATATCTTGCTTAAGTGCTAGTCCACATGACTTGTGTGTTTGTTCTTACAAGATTTGCATATAGGAATCTTGACCTAGACAATCCTTGATCATATACATTGTCTCGTGTTCCTATGTGTTGCATTTACACACATAAGTCATCTTAGTGTTAATCTTTTAAATCACTTTTATATTCTTATTGAACATATTTGTTGTTAAGGTGATCACTTAGGAAAAGAATTTGGTAGAAAAGTTAAAAAGTTAAAAAGTTTATGAACCTTATTCACCCCTCCCCCTAAGGTTTTCCCCTTTGGGTATTTCAATTGGTATCAGAATCTAGTCTATTTTTTGTTAGGATTTACACCATAGGAGGATCTGTGGCCATACATCTTTTTACCAACTCTATAGAACACTCTTCCCTACCTAGATCATCGTTCAGTGATGACTCCATATTCTCTAATTGGCTAAATGTTTAAACTCTCTTTGTCTACGAATGATTTCATCTTGTTGAGCTTTATAGAAACATGACCATATGTTCTTTAAATTAACAAACAGAGAATTCATGAAGAGATGGTGGAATCACAAGGAAGAGAAGAATTCGCCACAAAGCTTCAAGGATAAATTTTAAATGATAAGTGGTATTGGGGCGTACCATTCCATAAGGAATGAAGAACTTGAAAAGGAGATGTGTCAAAAGAAGAAATTTAAAAATACTCATTAGCACTTGGATTCTCAAAGCTCAAATGTCATTCACATGGAAGAATCGACCTGCTTAAAGACAACGAGAAAAGCTACAAGTGATGACAAAAGCCAAAATGTCGATCCATCATCCTCATCACTTGGTAAGAAAGCAAAGGTATCAAAATCACTTCTTACTTGATATGTTTAATATTTTGATAAGTGGTTTTGTGTATATGCTTGCACTTATATATGTTGCATCTCTATATCTTATTTTCCATATCCATATAGATAACCTTTAGCATGATCTGCACATGTTTCATGTTTATTTTAGCTAAGGTATCTATGAGATGTAGCATGTTGAACTTGATTGATTCTTGCTTTGTCTTGTCTTATACATTTAAGAATCTATCTAGTTGTTTTTATTTTGATTTGCATGCTCCTTGTGCATGTATGTGCTACTTGAGAAATGTAGCTAACCTTGAAGGACCTTCTCAATAAGGTACCAAATAGTTATCAAGATTTCCTTGTAGGTACAAAAGTTGAATGCTTCGCTATGAAGAGATTAACCACAAGGAATGGCACAAATGCGCTAAGACTCCAAGAAAAGAGTCACATGCCAAGGGTTGCAAGATTGTAGAGGGTTCATCAAGAAAAAAACATCATCCATTAATGATGACTCTACACTTGCCATGAAAGAAGAGGAGATTAATTCCATTACATCAATCAAGGATGAGCAAAGGGAGAAATCAAATGTCACCTCTTCAAGAGCTTCAAATGAAAGTGATGATCATGGCAAAGATCACACAAAAGGCCTCATTGGACTTATTGAAAAAGAAGATCAACCAAAATGTTCAAAGTCCAAACTCTTTGAGTAATGAGGTACAAAGTTCCAAATCGTATTTAGATTGGGATCATACTTTTGATGTTGATCCTTATGTGCTTATAACCTAGTTGATTATGAGTTGAAGAAGATGTCTAAGAAGTATTTGCTTAATTATTTTTAAACTTGCTTGCTCACTTAAGGAAAAAAACATCGTGCAAGTTGTTTAGGATATACTTCTAGTCTCTTAAAATGAAAATGGAGTATGTGCTTATCTTGGATGCTTTTTTGTATATCATGCTTTGCTTGACGATGTGCTAATTGTTGATTCCAAACTTGTCAAGCATGATGTTTTTAAAAGCATAAACTTGTTTATTTAAACTCTATTTTTTATGTGTATTTGCTCTTTTATCTTGATAATGTGTTTTGTGCTTAACTTGTATGTCATGATCTTAATTGATTATAGTACAAACACAAACACAAGAATGCACATTATATCTCTCTTGATGCTGGAACTTCATCTTCTCTATGCTTAACATGATGTGCTTGTATTGTACCATCCTTGATCATCATGTTAAATTGTTGCATCGTCTAGAGATATTATTTATAGAGGTGTTCTAACCATGTGGGTTGTAAAAAGCCTCATCATTAACCTTATAGAACCCAAACAAAAATGGGTACCAAAAATGTCTTCTTATGTAGGTAACAAAGGCAAATAGAAGAGTAATGGATTCTTGAAGATAAGATCACATCCACCTTCTCCAATCATATGAAACCTCCTTGAAGAAAATGAGCAAGACACAATTTCAAAGAAGAGATCGCTTCAAGGAGATGATAAGAAGACTAGCCACACTTTCAAGAAAATACAAATAAGAGATTAAAAGTGGCTAGGTCTATTGGAAGAAGAAAAATGGGGAAGACGAGCAAAAATGCAAAAATGGAATGAACAAGGTCAAAAGAGAAACTTCAATGGAAGATGAGTCTACACGGCCAAGTGAATCTCCATACATCACTCCAAGAAGCAACACTTCATGATGAAAGAAGAAGATTGGAGTTACCCCCAAAGACATTCTCAAGAGCTTCAAAGATGACATCTCAAGTTGAGGATGATCAAGTAAGAGCAAAGAAACCAAAAGATCAAAGAATCATCAACGGAAGAAAATTGGTAGCTATAATTATATCTCTCTTGGTTTTAGCTTTTTATTATTGATGATTATCTATGCTCGCGCTTGCTTCAATTTCTTGTTGCCATATCTCATGTGGTCATCTTTTTCTATCTTATGTGTTTTAACTTCTTGATTTCCTCTAAGGCATTTTCAAAATGACCACCTTAGTTATGTTTAAAAGGTTTTAAAGCTTTCAAAGAATCTAAGGTGTGCCTTTCTTTTACAAGTTTTATCCCTCTTTAAAGAAACTTGATCCTAAAAGTTTTTATCCTTTTATAGTTGCTCAAAGTGTTTTGGAAAACCTTTACGTTGATGGATTATGGCAATCTTGTGTCTTTTAAGTTATATCTTAACTTATTGCCAAATCCTATATTTTGAGTTTTGATGCTTATGAATGCAAACAACCTTGCTCTGGATTATACCTTATGTCATGTGGTTGAGTTGTTCATTCTAAGTATGGTGTGCCTCTTTGAGCCACCTTTGTTGAGAGCTATGACATGCTTTTAGCTATTATTGGCATTTTTTTATGCTTGTCATACTGTCTTGTTGATGTTGTTTTTAGGCAATGATATGAGCCAACAACTTTTTTTTTTACATGCTTTACATTGTTTAATAACAATTTCACCATTTTCAAAAGGACCTAAAAATATAATCACCTTAAACATTTTTCACTGTTTTTATCTTCAAAGATCCTAAGGTGTGATTTTGAGCACTTTGATGTTTTTATAAGGTTTAACTTTGTTCCAACTTGTTTTTACCTATTCAAAGTTGCTCATGATGTTTTAGAAATGAAATAAAATTATTTAAAGGCCTTTTGGCAAAGATTCAAAAATCAGAAAATACCCGATGCCATAATCCCGTTCGGCCGACCTATTGATTCCGGTTGACCGAAAGCCATGGGAACTAGTCAACCAAGATACATATCCGGTCGACCGAAGTGCCCTACGTAAGTTTAAAAATGGTTTTTTTTTAGTATTTCATTTCTAATGTTTTGATTTTCAAACTTCTTGGATGTTGGAACTATTTCTCTATATTTTCAAACCATCCAAGGTTTTCCAAAACATCTTAAACAAAATCGCCACATCGTAAGGGGGAGATTTCTTATATCTTTAGATCTGTAAAGCTCCCCCCCCCCAATGCACGTATTAAAGTCTTATCTTTTATATGGATATTTAGAGATGATGGAGATTATTTTGAGCTATATGCTTTTTAAGCCTTAGTATTTGATAGAGTATACTTGATAAGAATGTTTTTTTGGATGTAATATATGACAAATATGATTCATATAATCTTGGTTGTCATGTTTCTTTGAAACTTCTTAAATATCATGATATAACTCTCATCTCCTTGATTAGTTTGTTGATAGTTTGTACTTGGTGAGTAATTTCCTAGGAGAATTTCCACATGACAAATGTGCTTCATAATAGGTTGGTTTTCAAGTCTTCTTAGAATTTCTTGCATAAGTACTCGTTGTTCCTTGTATATGCTTGGTGTTAGTAGTGCCCTACGACCATTAGCATATGTTGTACGTTTTATATCTTTTTGAGCATTTCATATGAATAGTTAATTTTGCTTATGAACATCAAATGCGTGATTTGATAGTAAAACTCATTTGCTTATGTAATTACTATTCTAGTTGTCCCTAGTTTTATGTAATCTATTTTTACAATGAAATAAAACTAGTATGATGTTTGATTGATGATTACGTTTTACTAATCATGTGTAATGAGCACAAATCATATCATAGATGCAATGTATTGAGATATATCGTATTGGGACGTGATCCGTTAGAGAAGTAATTGTAAGCCCTAGAGGCGAACAAACTCGGTTTTTGATATTGGACAAACATTTGATGTTGTGTCTAATGCTCTCAATCTTTGTGATAGAATATCGGAAGTCAAAATGGAAGCTCTAAGCACTTCAATCAAGCCATGATCAAGATTCAAAGTTATACTTAAAGGCATATCTCGTTGAGATTGAAGACTTAGGTTTGGTTAGGATAGCTTATGTCTTTATAAGTCCTTATCTTATAAGCTCTAACCAATGCTCTTAATGAACTTAAGCATACAACACTCTAGTCTTGCATGCATCATAAACACGTTTTCAAAAGGCTTAGTTTCAAAATGATACTTATATGTTCTTATTTCTAAAAGCCTTTGATTTCAAAGTCTAAGTCCTTTAAAATGGTTTTCCAAATGTTCTTACTTGTTACCTTTTGGGAAAACCTTTTAGACTTCAAAAGATTTCAAAACTAGTGAAAAATCAACATCTCTCATACTCAGAAAAGTCGGATCATCCGAGCTTTTCTCGGATCGATCGAACCGAGACAGAGAGTTGAAGCCTTTGGAAATAGCCAAGTTCGGTCGACCTATGGGTAGGCTCGGTCGACCGAGATCTTCATTAGGCTCATCCGAGCTTGTGCTCGGATCATCTGAGTTCCAGTTCGGTAAACCGACCTCTGCGAATACTAGCCGTTATATGACCGTTGCAGAGTCGTTTTTTTTAGCATATTTTGAAATGTATATATACTCTAAAGCTGCTGAATGACTTTAGGGCTTGCACATAACATATACATTGATTTCTTATCAAGTCTCAAACACTTTCAAGGAAAATGCTCTTCATCTCTATGATCTAAATCATTCAAAAGTGATCTTTCTAAAGCAAGACAAAGAGTGTGCATCTTATGTTCTAAGAGCTGATTATTCTTGTACTTCAAAGGTATATATTTCTCACTTAGAAGAGTGAACAGTCTTTCTTTTAAACCTTCTCAATTCCCTTTCTAAGTGATAGGGTTATTCTTGTATAAGTCCTACTTTGTGTGGGCAATTTACTCTTAGTGAGTTGGTGTATTGTGGTTGTGTTGTAAAACTCTTAGTGAGTTATCCACAAGTGTAATATTCTTCTTAGTGAAGTTGTTGAAAATCCTTGGGTAAGGCTCAAGGTAGTGGATGTAGATTCTAAGTGAATCGAACCACTATAAATCCTTTGTCTTGTGGTTGGCTTTCATTTTGCTTTTATTCATCTTGCTCAAACTTTACACTAGCCTTACTTAGATTCGGAAAAGTTTACAAGTTTGATTAAAACCCAATTCACCCCCCTCCCCCCCCCCCCCCCCTTGTGTTTTACAATTGGTATCAGAGCCTCGTCTTCACCTTTAGCTTAATCGCTTGAAGTAAAGATTATGGCCGGAAATTCCGCCTTAGCTTTCTTAGAGGGGTCTTCCACCAATAGACCACCACTCTTTGATGGAAACTACTATAATGCTTGGAAAAACCGATTCAAGATATGTGTGTGCTCCATAGATTATTCTTTATAGCATATATTTGAAGAAGGTCCATATGTACTTATAAAAGTGGTGGATGGTGTTCAAATTCCAAAGTCGGACCGTGAGCTAAATGAAGTCGAGTCCAAGAAAATGACTCGAAATTATAAGGCAATGAACATTCTTAGTTGTGCCTTGGATCAAGATGAATACAACTGTGTCCGTGGAAGCAAATCCGCCCACACTATGTGGAAAATGCTTGAAGTTACTAATGAAGGCACAAATCAAGTCAAGGAGTCAAGGTTGAACTTGCTAGTTAGAGAATATGAGTTATTCTCCATGAAGCCAAATGAATCAATAAATGAGATGAATACTAGATTCACCAATGTGATAAATGGCTTGAAGTCCTATGGTAAACAGTACACTATAGGTGAGATGAATAGGAAGATTCTCAATTCTCTTCCTAAAAGTTGGGAAACAAAAGCCCTTGCCATTGAAGAAGCCAAGGACTTAAAGACATGTTCAACGGAGGAACTTATTGGCTCTCTACTCACCTTCGAGATGAAGAAAAGGAAAGATATTCCTAAAAAGGGTATTGATCTTGATTTCATCATTAATCCTGAAGAGGAAGAGAAATTGTTCTTTAATCTCAAAAACTCAAAGTGCATGCTAAGCACATGGGATCAAGAAGGGAGTGGCGATGAAGAAGAAGAGGAAAATGCAAATGTGTGCTTCATGGCTTTCGGGAATGAGGTACATCTTACACCCACTTCTTCTAACTCTCTTGATGATGATGAAGATGATCCTAATGAGCTTTTATGTGATATGTATGATCAATTGAAAAAATGTGCAAAGCAAAACAAAGATATGAAGCTTAAAATTGAATCTTTGCTTGAAGAAAGATCTAAGTTGTTTGATGAAAATAAAAAGTTGTGTGATGATGTTAATTGCTTGAAATCTGAAAATGAGAGTCTTATTACTACTTGTAAAACATCTTCATTACAATACAAAGAAGCTTGTGTTCAATTGTCATCCCTTGGAAGCAAACTTGTTGATTTTGATCATTTGAAGAACAAAGTTAATGACCTTACCATTCTTGTTGATAAATTTACTAAGGGTAAGAAAAATCTTGATCAAATTCTTGGTATGCAACGTGCTTCTCATGATAAACATGGTCTTGGTTATATTGCTAATCATGTTGTTATTGCTAGCTCTTCTCATATACCTAAGAATCGTATTGTGAATGCTAGAACGCCACATAGGCCAAATAGATCTTTTAAGCATGTTCACAAATCTTTTGAGTCACATATTTGTTGCACATATTGTGGAAAATATGGTCACACTAGTGTTAGATGTTATGTGAAGAAAAAGATTGAAAGGGGAGTAAAAACCATTTGGAGAGTTAAGCATACTTCAACTAACCCCCATGGACCCAAACAAAAGTTACTCTTCCCTTGATCTTATAGGTTCTTATAAGATAGATGGATGCTCCGGCTCTATGACGTCTTGATGAAGAATGATTTTGTCACTTGACCGGAGAAGAAACTCAAAAGTTGTTGAGGCCTTAGGACTTTCCGTGGAAAATCTGAGATATGTTCAACAAGCTCGTCATACCCTATCTTGGAAAATCATATCAAAGATGATGAAAAGATCAAAAGATTCTCAAACTAACTTCCAAACTCTTCAACTTGGTGTTGCTTCTAAAGGCGGTACTTGTTTATATATCATGGTTCATTTTTTGTTGTAAAGTTTTATGATTTTGCTTGTTTTACCAATCTTGATATGTTCTGGGATCTCCTTATTTTTATGTTAGTTTATGATTAATCTTCCTCATGTTCTTATGCTTGAAATTTTTCCAACTTATGCTTCCAAACCTTCTTTTGCTTTAAATGTGTTGAAACAAGCTGCCCTTGCTTTTTATATCTTGTGAGCATATGTCTCATGTATCTTGGGCTTCTTAGATGTCATCTTGTTATTCTTCTTTTACACTAGGTCAATGCATCTCTTGCCTTTCTTCTTGTTCACACCTTATTTGATGTTGTCTTCCTTGTTTCATCAAAGGAAACTCTTTGTGATATTATTAGTGCACTTAACTAAGTCATAAATTCCTAGTTTAATATGTGTGTTAAGTGTGCATGGAGAAACAGGGGAACATCGGATCAACTGCTCAGTGAACGGATGATCCGAAACTAAGGTTGTGTTTAATTTAGATCGGTCGGTCGACCGCAAGTTTGGATGGTCAACCGGACCCTCAACCGAAGAGTTACTGGAATGGTTCGGATCAACCCTCGGACGACCTTCTCTGGCAACGGTCGACCGTAGTGGTCGGGTTACAGCTTATATCTGAAAGAACCGTATGTCTTTTCATTTTATCCCCACACATTAAAACGGTTTTCTCTCAAATTCTTCATCTCTCAAGACCAATTTCTCCCTAACCCAAGCCAAATTGATCTTATATTTCATCTTTCAATCTCTTTTTAATCTTCAATTTGAGTGGATTTCATCTAAATTATCTTACCTCGAATTACCTAAGCTTCACCCTTTCAAAACTATACCTATCCGAACTTCACACCTTCTCTTTTCACATGGTGAGGACAAAATACCCAAACAAAAGAGGCAATGATGATAATGACTCGCCTCCTCGCAAAAATCCCCCTAGGAATCTACCTAAGAGACCACTTGAAAAAGGGATTTCCATCAAGGAACCCACTCAAGCCACACCAAAGAAAGGACGAGCAAAAATGGTGGCTCGAAAAGTCGTGGGTAAGGGCAAGAAAATTGTGGATACCGATTCTAGCCATTCGGAGGATGACTACTCTTCTTCACCTTCAAGGGTATCTCCACCTTCAGACTTTGAGGTAGGAGGATCTTCAAATTTTTCAACGAAAAAGGTAACGACTCCGTTTTACAATACCGCTTCTAAGCAATTGTTTGACAAGCTTAAGAAATCAAATAGAGGTTTCATGACAATATATTTTAGAGATGATCTTATGTTTGCTCAAGGAAAAAGGCTTGATGAAGTGATGGGGCTATTTGATGACATGGGATGGGTTAATTTGTTTGATGTTTATGAATGCATTTACCCTTCAATTGTTTATGAATTTGGTGCTAATCTGAGGAAGGAAGAGGGTGATGAGACTGAGGTTATATATAGATCTTGTGTTGGAAAATTGGAATTTGCATTCACTGAAAAGATGTTTTGTGAGGCCATAGGAATCGAATATGTGGATCATGCCAAGATATTTTATAAGAATACAATGAATTCAGATGAGATCGGTCTTCTCGACATAAAACATTTTAAATCTCAATTTGGAATTATAGGCAGTTTCTCCGATTCTAAGGAGAGAGATTGACAAGTTGGATGAGTTTGGCCGTATTCTACACTTCTTCGTATCCAACATTGTGACCCCGGTTAAAGGGCACAAGTCTTCCAGAACTTTCCTTTAAATGGTAATTATGCAACATCTTTTGGAAATGAAAGCTTTGAATTTTGCACACCTTGCTCCGGCTATCAAAAGTTCAAGGAATTACATTCCATATGGAAACATTCTTACAAGACTTTTCAAGCGATTTGGACTTGATTTGAATAATCCGTTGAAGAAAAAGGTTGTCAAAATTGATGAGGCATGTTTCCATTGAATGAAGATGATCTACATAGACAATCAATGGAAATTCATTCGAAATACCACAAATGATGAGATGGGGGCTGCTATACTTGCTAGAAAGGTGTCACCTTACATGCTTAAAACTCTTCTTAAGATTGAAAAGAAAAGGGTTGGAGCACCTTCAAAGCCGAGAAGTGATCCAACAAGTGATGAGCAAGAAGATTTCCAAGAACATAATTCAATTAGCTCAAGCGAAAAAGCCTCATCTGAAAATGGCCAAGAAGAAGAATCTGATTCTCCAACTCCAACACAAGCAACTACCAAAAGTCCGCCTCAAAAAGTAACACGGATAAATAAGATGTTTGCATTGATGAAGAAGATGGCAAGAAAAATTGAGGCAATAGCGAAGGAGATGAGTTGTATCAAAGAAGATGTGCAAAAAGTGTCCGACAAAGTGGACAAGACTATACAAATGCAGAAGAAGTTAGCCAAGGAGTTAATCCTGTCAAGTTCAGATGAAGATGATCAAAATTGAGACTTGATACTTTATATTTATTTTTGGACCTTTTATGTTGTTTTGAAGTCTTTTTTATTATGCCAAAGGGGGAGAAAAATAGTGGTTATCTTTTATCATTGCTTATAATTATGCTATCTTTACTTATCTTTATGATTATTGTGTTTATAACTGACTGTTGTTTATATGAGAAAGTAAAACTTTCAGGACAGCAAAGTGCTGCAGGATTTCTGCCAGAGCTCGGTCGACCGAAGGGTCCCTGACCAAAATCTCGGTTGATCCGAGATATGTGCAGTTTGTGGATTGAAGTGTTTATATGGCTTCTGTGAACTGCTTAAACATAAGGGAGTTTTCTTAACTTATTTTTATCCTTGTAAACATCTTTTCCTAGCATGTTTTGAAGGGGAGCTTATTATATATCTTAATTCTCAAAACATCTTATTATGGAAGGAAGGAGGAAAGGAGGATGGTTGGGAAATAGGGCTCTTCTAAGAGTCCCTATATGCTATGGCAAAAAGGTGGAGATTGTAAGCCCTAAGGTTTTCCAAAACATCTTAAACAAAATCGCCACATCGTAAGGGGGAGATTTCTTATATCTTTAGATCTGTAAACCCCCCCCCCCCAATGCACGTATTAAAGTCTTATCTTTTATATGGATATTTAGAGATGATGGATATTATTTTGAGCTATATGCTTTTTAAGCCTTAGTATTTGATAGAGTATACTTGATAAGAATGTTTTTTTGGATGTAATATATGACAAATGTGCTTCAATAATCTTGGTTGTCATGTTTCTTTGAAACTTCTTAAATATCATGATATAACTCTCATCTTCTTGATTAGTTTGTTGATAGTTTGTACTTGGTGAGTAATTTCCTAGCAGAATTTCCACATGACAAATGTGCTTCATAATAGGTTGGTTTTCAAGTCTTCTTAGAATTTCTTGCATAAGTACTTGTTGTTCCTTGTATATGCTTGGTGTTAGTAGTGCCCTACGACCATTAGCATATGTTGTACGTTTTATATCTTTTTGAGCATTTCATATGAATAGTTAATTTTGCTTATCAACATCAAATGCGTGATTTGATAGTAAAACTCATTTGCTTATGTAATTACTATTCTAGTTGTCCCTAGTTTTATGTAATCTATTTTTACAATGAAATAAAACTAGTATGATGTTTGATTGATGATTACGTTTTACTAATCATGTGTAATGAGCACAAATCATATCATAGATGCAATGTATTGAGATATATCGTATTGGACGTGATCCGTTAGAGAAGTAATTGTAAGCCCTAAGGGCGAACAAACTCAGTTTTTGATATTGGACAAACATTTGATGTTGTGTCTAATGCTCTCAATCTTTGTGATAGAATATCGGAAGTCAAAATGGAAGCTCTAAGCACTTCAATCAAGCCATGATCAAGATTCAAAGTTATACTTAAAGGCATATCTCGTTGAGATTGAAGACTTAGGTTTGGTTAGGATAGCTTATGTCTTTATAAGTCCTTATCTTATAAGCTCTAACCAATGCTCTTAATGAACTTAAGCATACAACACTCTAGTCTTGCATGCATCATAAACACGTTTTCAAAAGGCTTAGTTTCAAAATGATACTTATATGTTCTTATTTCTAAAAGCCTTTGATTTCAAAGTCTAAGTCCTTTAAAATGGTTTTCCAAATGTTCTTACTTGTTACCTTTTGGGAAAACCTTTTAGACTTCAAAAGATTTCAAAACTAGTGAAAAATCAACATCTCTCATACTCAGAAAAGTCGGATCATCCGAGCTTTTCTCGGATCGATTGAACCGAGACAGAGAGTTGAAGCCTTTGGAAATAGCCAAGTTCGGTTGACCGAGATCTTCATTAGGCTCATCCGAGCTTGTGCTCGGATCATCCGAGTTCCAGTTCGGTAAACCGACCTCTGCGAATACTAGCCGTTATATGACCGTTGCAGAGTCATTTTTTCAGCATATTTTGAAATGTATATATACTCTAAAGCTGCTGAATGACTCTAGGGCTTGCACATAACATATACATTGATTTCTTATCAAGTCTCAAACACTTTCAAGGAAAATGCTCTTCATCTCTATGATCTAAATCATTCAAAAGTGATCTTTCTAAAGCAAGACAAAGAGTGTGCATCTTATGTTCTAAGAGCTGATTATTCTTGTACTTCAAAGGTATATATTTCTCACTTAGAAGAGTGAACAATCTTTCTTTTAAACCTTCTCAATTCCCTTTCTAAGTGATAGGGTTATTCTTGTATAAGTCCTACTTTGTGTGGGCAATTTACTCTTAGTGAGTTGGTGTATTGTGGTTGTGTTGTAAAACTCTTAGTGAGTTATCCACAAGTGTAATATTCTTCTTAGTGAAGTTGTTGAAAATCCTTGGGTAAGGCTCACGGTAGTGGATGTAGATTCTAAGTGAATCGAACCACTATAAATCCTTTGTCTTGTGGTTGGCTTTCGTTTTGCCTTTTATTCATCTTGCTCAAACTTATACTAGCCTTACTTAGATTCGGAAAAGTTTACAAGTTTGATTAAAACCCAATTCACCCCCCCCCCCCTCTTGTGTTTTACAATTGGTTTTAACTGGGATTACGTGGGAGTTATTATCCGATAAAGACTCCCACTACAAGTAGAAGTCTAGGGGACGTGGGAGTTGAAGACTCCCACTGTCATAAGAGGTGGATAGGACGTGGGAGTTGTTTTTTAAACAAACTCTCACAACCTATATAAACCTCTTTTGGCTGAAACCCTAGGGTTAATTCACTTGAGCCGCAAAAACCAATTCTATTCCCGAAATCAGATTTCTGGATTTCTGCCCTTCTCTTCTTTCTATATTCCCGAAACTCGGAAATGAGGAGTTAGCAATCACTGCTCGTTTGGTCGCGTGGATACCGGTAGAAAGCGATTCCGCAAGGGAAGACTTTTGGTGGCAGCAGCACTCATCCGAAAGATACAACCTTTAAGCCGAAAATGTAAGTAATTTTCGCTATTTTTCGATTCGTTTACGTATGAGCGGATCCTTCAGGGGAGGACTCATGGGTGTTTGGAACGAGTTTCCGCCCATGAATCCCTTCAGACTCTACAACAGAAGCTGAGTATCTAGCTGCCTCTGAAGCAGCTAAAGAAGCTATTTGGATCAAGAAGTTTGTTGATGAATTAGGTGTCGTCCCTAGCATTGTGAACCCAGTGGACCTCTATTGTGATAGTACTGGTGCCATTTCACAAGCTAAGGAACCTAGATCTCACCAACGATCCAAACACATTCTCAGGAGTTTCCATCTGATTAGAAAGATCATTGATAGAGAAGACGTTAGCATTTGCAAAGTTCATACAAACGACAACATTGTAGATCCATTGACCAAGCCACTCCCACAGCCTAAACATTAGAGTCATACTAGGTCAATGGGATTGAGGATCGTGTATGATTGGACCTAGGGCAAGTGGGAGATTGTTAGTAGTGCCCTAGGCCCATTAGAATATGTTGTACGTTTTATATCTTTTTGAGCATTTCATATGAATAGTTAATTTTGCTTATGAACATCAAATGCGTGATTTGATAGTAAAACTCATTTGCTTATGTATTTACTATTCTAGTTGTCCCTAGTTTTATGTAATCTATTTTTACAATGAAATAAAACTAGTATGATGTTTGATTGATGATTACGTTTTACTAATCATGTGTAATGAGTACAAATCATATCATAGATGCAATGTATTGAGATATATCATATCGGACGTGATCCGTTAGAGAAGTAATACTTCATGGTCCTTAGTCATAAGTATTACTTCCTCAATACTATTTTAGAATCCTTAGACCTTATGTCTCCATTGATTCTAGCATCAATGGAGCCACGTTTTGACTCAGTCGTACGTTGCTTTTAATCGAGTAATCAATGCGACTGATGATCGGATGTAGTGTCCTATCATGGCTTGAATGTTAGAGGCATTGTAAGGAATTTGTCCCTCTCTTATTAGAGAGAGGTATCCATGGGCCCCTCGATAGGGAAAGACTGTTTAAATGAATGGCCGTGCTCAAATGTATTTAATAAAGTGGTTATTAAATATCGTTTGTTGGAACAGTCTACCTGGAGATCGAGCATAAATATAATTAAGCTTAATAAGGGTGACTACTACCACGCCTTATGCTTAATTAGGATATCGCGAGACTCGTCATGAAAGATTCAAGAGCAAGCTCGTCATGAAAGATTCCTCACTACTAAGGAGTTGAAGAGTTGCAAAATGGCCCCTGGCACATCTGTAAGTGCACATGTTCTTAAGATGAAGGGCTATTTTGACCAACTTGAGAAACTTGGGGATCCCGTAGGTCATGACATGGCCACATATATGATCTTAGGCTCACTCCCACCGGAGTATGACCAATTTGTTATGAACTTCAACATGCACGCCATGGAGAAGACCATACATGAAATACACGGGATGCTCAAGCAGGCTGAACTGAACATTAAGAAGACCCCTGAAGTCTTAATGGTTCAAAAAGGGAATTTCAAGTAGAAGGGAAAGAGAAAGCCCATGGCCAAGAAAGGCAAAGGCAAAGGCAATGACAAGCCCAAGCCCAAGCCCAAAGCCAAGGCACCAAATGAAGGAGTTTGCTTCCATTGCAATGAACCAGGTCATTGGAAACGGAACTGCAAGCTCTATTTGGAAGAGAAGAAAAAGGGAAAAGCCAGTTTGACTGTCTCTCCAGGTATTTATGTTATTGAAATTAACTTGTCTGATCCTACTTCATGGGTATTAGATATCGGTTGTGGATCTCACATTTGTGCAAATGTTCAGGGGTTCAAAATGAGTAGATCAGTGGCAAAAGGAGAAGTCTCACATTTGTGCAAATGTGCAGGAGTTCAAAATGAGTAGATCACTGGCAAAAGGAGAAGTGGATCTGAGAGTAGCGAACGGAGCAAGAGTTGTTGTTGTACCTACCGGGACATTTAATTTATTTTTGCTAAGTGGCCTTATTATAGAACTGAATAATTGTCTTTATGTTCCAACTTTGAGTAGGAATATTCTTTCAGTTTCTTGTTTGGATATTGAAGGTTTTGAATTAAATATTCTGAATAAAATTTGCACCATTCATAAAGATCGTATCTTCTATGGAGATGCTTCTTTGATGAATGGGATTTATGTTCTTAACCTCGATGAATCCATTAAAAGGCCCATCTATAACATTAATACTAAGAGGTTTAAATCTAATGACTTAAACCAAACCTACATTTGGCACTGTCGATTGGGCCACATAAATGAGAAACGCATTTCAAAGCTCCATACAGATGGAATTTTGACATCATTTGACTTAGAGTCTTATGAGACATGTGATTCTTGCTTGTTGGGCAAAATGACTAAAGCTCCCTTTACTAGACAAAGTGAGAGAGCTTCCGATTTATTGGGCCTCATACATACAGATGTTTGTGGACCAATAAACACAAGTGCTAGAGGAAGGTTTCAGTACTTCATCACATTCACAGATGATTTCAGTAGATATGGTTACGTCTATCTAATGAAACATAAATCAGAATCTTTTGGAAGATTCAAAGAATTTAAAAATGAAGTACAAAATCAACTTGGTGAAAGTATTAAGACACTTCGATCAGATCGAGGTGGCGAATACCTTAACCAAGAGTTTGACGAACATCTTAGGGGTTGTGGAATTGTTTCGCAATTAACTCCTCCTGGCACACCACAATGGAATGGTGTATCAGAACGGAGGAATCGCACCTTACTAGATATGGTTCGATCTATGATGAGTCAAACAATTCTTCCAATTTCCTTTTGGGGCTACGCCCTAGAAACTGCTGCATTTATATTAAATATAGTTCCTTCTAAAGCGGTTCAGAAAACTCCATATGAGATATGGACTGGGAAACGACCTAGTTTGTCATTTCTCAAAATTTGGGGATGCGAGGCGTATGTAAAACGCTTGTTATCTGATAAACTCGCCCCTAAATCTGACAAGTGTTTGTTTGTGGGATATCCTAAAGAAACTAAAGGATATTACTTCTATCTTCCATCAGAGAACAAAGTTTTGTTGCTCGTAATGATTTATTCCTTGAAAGGGACTTTATTTCCAAAGAGGATACTGGGAGTAAGATCCATCTTGAGGAAATTCAAGATCCCCAAACAACATCTGAACCAACTTTGGAAGTTCAAGCAAGCTCACGTGCTGATACTGAAGGGATTCATGGGCGGAAACTCGTTCCAAACACCCATGAGTCCTCCCCTGAAGGATCCGCTCATACAAAAAGAATCGAAAATTCAAGAAAAAGACTTACGTTTTATATCTTTTTGAGCATTTCATCTGAATAGTTAATTTTTCTTATGAACATCAAATGCGTGATTTGATAGTAAAACTCATTTGCTTATGTAATTACTATTCTAGTTGTCCCTAGTTTTATGTAATCTATTTTACAATGAAATAAAACTAGTATGATATTTGATTGATGATTACGTTTTACTAATCATGTGTAATGAGTACAAATCGTATCATAGATGCAATGTATTGAGATATATCGTATCGGACGTGATCCGTTAGAGAAGTAATACTTCATGGTCCTTAGTCATAAGTATTACTTCCTCAATACTATTTTAGAATCCTTAGACCTTATGTCTCCATTGATTCTAGCATGAATGGAGCCACGTTTTGACTCATTCATACGTTGCTTTTAATCGAGTAATCAATACGACTGATTATCGGCTGTAGCGTCCTATCATGGCTTGAATGTTGGAGGCATTGTAAGGAATTTGTCCCTCTCTATTATTAGAGAGAGATATCCATGGGCCCCTCGATAGGGAAAGACTGTTTAAATGCATGGTCGTGCTCAAATGTATTTGATAAAGTGGTTATCATATACTATTTGTTGGAACAGTCTACCTAGAGATCGAGCATAAATATAATTAAGCTTAATAAGGGTGACGACTACCATGCCTTATGCTTAATTAGGATATTGAGAGACAAAGGGATTAAAAAGTGGATTGATATTAGGTTCCACCGTAAATTCATTCACTTTGGGTAGTCACAATGTCCTGCTAGGGACCGCTTGTGATTTATGAACTCACACTACTACTAAGTGTGTTTTCATTGCCATTGTGATATGAACCTACAGGGTCACACGCATAGACGAGCTAACGAGCTTCATGTCCAGATTCAATGAATCTAGAATGTGTCTAGGTTCATTGTATCTGACATTTATTTTCTGAGAATAATAAAGTTGTTATTATTTCGAATTAGAGAGAATGAGGGGTAATTTTGGTATTTGGTTTTAACTGGGATTACGTGGGAGTTGAAGACTCCCACTGTCATAAGAGGTGGATAGGACGTGGGAGTTGTTTTTTAAACAAACTCTCACAACCTATATAAACCTCTTTTTAGTTTGAAAGCTCCCTAGGGTTAATTCACTTGAGCCGCAAAAACCAATTCTATTCCCGAAATCAGATTTCTGGATTTCTGCCCTTCTCTTCTTTCTATATTCCCGAAACTCGGAAATGAGGAGTTAGCAATCACTGCTCGTTTGGTCGCGTGGATACCGGTAGAAAGCGATTCCGCAAGGGAAGACTTTTGGTGGCAGCAGCACTCATCCGAAAGATACAACCTTTAAGCCGAAAATGTAAGTAATTTTCGCTATTTTTCGATTCGTTTACGTATGAGCGGATCCTTCAGGGGAGGACTCATGGGTGTTTGGAACGAGTTTCCGCCCATGAATCCCTTCAGACTCTACAACAGAAGCTGAGTATCTAGCTGCCTCTGAAGCAGCTAAAGAAGCTGTTTGGATCAAGAAGTTTGTTGATGAATTAGGTGTCGTCCCTAGCATTGTGAACCCAGTGGACCTCTATTGTGATAGTACTGGTGCCATTTCACAAGCTAAGGAACCTAGATCTCACCAACGATCCAAACACATTCTCAGGCGTTTCCATCTGATTAGAAAGATCATTGATAGAGAAGACGTTAGCATTTGCAAAGTTCATACAAACGACAACATTGTAGATCCATTGACCAAGCCACTCCCACAGCCTAAACATTAGAGTCATACTAGGTCAATGGGATTGAGGATCGTGTATGATTGGACCTAGGGCAAGTGGGAGATTGTTAGTAGTGCCCTAGGCCCATTAGAATATGTTGTACGTTTTATATCTTTTTGAGCATTTCATATGAATAGTTAATTTTGCTTATGAACATCAAATGCGTGATTTGATAGTAAAACTCATTTGCTTATGTATTTACTATTCTAGTTGTCCCTAGTTTTATGTAATCTATTTTTACAATGAAATAAAACTAGTATGATGTTTGATTGATGATTACGTTTTACTAATCATGTGTAATGAGTACAAATCATATCATAGATGCAATGTATTGAGATATATCATATCGGACGTGATCCGTTAGAGAAGTAATACTTCATGGTCCTTAGTCATAAGTATTACTTCCTCAATACTATTTTAGAATCCTTAGACCTTATGTCTCCATTGATTCTAGCATCAATGGAGCCACGTTTTGACTCAGTCGTACGTTGCTTTTAATCGAGTAATCAATGCGACTGATGATCGGATGTAGTGTCCTATCATGGCTTGAATGTTAGAGGCATTGTAAGGAATTTGTCCCTCTCTTATTAAAGAGAGATATCCATGGGCCCCTCGATAGGGAAAGACTGTTTAAATGAATGGTCGTGCTCAAATGTATTTAATAAAGTGGTTATTAAATATCGTTTGTTGGAACAGTCTACCTGGAGATCGGGCATAAATATAATTAAGCTTAGAGCAAATAGCTTTTTCTGCCACAAAATTAGTTACGAGTGCTATATCTGCCACAAATCATGTTTTCGTGCTATATCTGCCACACAACTAGTTACAAGTGCTATATCTGCCACAAATCATTTTTTCGTGCCTTTTTTGCCATGAAACATTTTTATGAGTGCTAAAAAATGCCACAAAAGGGGTTTAGAGTGCTAAAAAAGCCACAAAAAAACCCTCCCTCTTTTTTTTTGCATTTTTAGCACTCATAAAATGTTTCATGGCAAAAAAGGCACGGAAAAATGATTTGTGGCAGATATAGCACTTGTAATTAGTTTTGTGGCAGATATAGCACGAAAACATGATTTGTGGCAGATATAGCACTCTTAACTAGTTTTGTGGCATTTTTAGCTATTTGCTCTTAAGCTTAATAAGGGTGACGACTACCACACCTTATGCTTAATTAGGATATCGCGAGACAAAGGGATTAAATAGTGGATTGATATTAGGTTCCACCGTAAATTCATTCACTTTGGGTAGTCACGATGTCCTGCTAGGGACCGCTTGTGATTTATGAACACATACTACTACTAAGTATGTTTTCATTGCCATTGTGATATGAACCTACAGGGTCACACGCATAGACGAGTTAACGAGCTTCATGTCCAGATTCAATGAATCTAGAATGTGTCTAGGTTCATTGTATATGACATTTATTTCTCTGAGAATAATAAGATGTTATTATTCGAATCAGGGATTAAAGAATGGTATTTTCGGTATTTGGTTATAGCTGGAATTATGTGGGAGTTATTATCCGATAAAGACTCCCACTACCAGCAGAAGTCTAGAGGACGTGGGAGTTAAAGACTCCCACTGCTTAGAGAGATGGAGGACGTGAGAGTTGATTATGGGAACAAACTCTCACACCCTATATAATCATCTCTCAGCCGAAACTCAGGAAAACGGAGAGCTAGCACTCCCTGCCCATTTCGTCACGTGGATACCGGTATGGAGTAATTCCGCAAGGGAAGACTCCAGGTGATCGTTGCTAAGAGCCCAAAGACAGGATCTTTCATTCAAGAATCAGATTCTTGAACCCGAAAACGTAAGTATTTTTCTTGAATTTTTCCGATTCGTTTTGTATGAGCAGATCCTTCAGGGGAGGACTCATGGGTGTTTTGAACGAGTTTCCGCCCATGAATCCCTTCACTTGGTGCTTGATATTTGCTCTCAAATCAATATTTTAACTTGTATAATTTGTTTCATAATTTCATATTTGCATGGGGAAGATGCTACTTATACTCCATTTTCTCTTACTTTTGGTTTAGGTGGAAGATATTAAAGCTTGGAAGATACTTGGATGAAAAAAGATGAAAGTCACCAAATGTTGACCAAAATGTAGAAGACCGAAAGTACATGGACTAGACTGTAAAAGAGCTAAAACTTTAGGGGTCTTTTATGCAAATAAAAGAAACTATTAAAAATATGTACACCTTCCCTTTTGTCTTGTGCCTATCTCATCACTTTGAAGAGAAAAGGAAGACATTATTCTCCTAGGTTTTTCAAGAGAGTTTGGGAGAGAAAAACACTTCTTAAATTCTAGAGATAGATTTAGAGGTAGATTTAAAAGAAAAGCTTGAAGCTTCATTGAAGATTCTTGGCAAGAAATTGAAGTGTGGCTCAAGACTTGGTTTTTCTTGAAGGAAGAAAGAGGATTTCAAAGAAGAAGATTACTTAGCAATGAGAATTTCTTCCTCTCTCTCTTTTAATTTATTGTTTTCCTTAATGAATATGGGTAGCTAAATTTGTAAACTACTTGAATGGGTTGAACCCTAGCATGTTATTTATGTGTTGACAATTGTGGGTTTTTGTGAATTGAAGTTAATTAGTGAAATTATTTGTGAATTATCTTTTTCTATCTTGTTGGTCATTTAATTAATTGAGAAATTGAATTACTTGACTAGAACACTCACTTTTAATGGGAATTAATTTTGACCTAGAGATGGGCTTAAGCCATTCTTCCTAATTTGAGTTTGGATAATTAGGGGTTTTGGGTTTGATGCACTCTAGGGGTAAAATTGAGTAAGTAGAGGTACTAACTTGATGAATCATAGAATAGGAACTTCACAAATTGAGAAATGAGTGAAGTTTATTTGGAAATCCCTTTATAGGTTCACCTAAGACTTCTAATTCACAATACCCCTTCCTAAACACATAAGTACATCTAGGGTGATACCCGTTCAAGTATCCAATCTCCAAATTGAATTTTCTCTCTAAACACTCTAAATCTTAGTTTTAGCTTATAAGTAGATCAATTTAGTTAAGTAACAAACCTTCTTAAATTTTTAGTCAACTAAACAATAAAATAAAAGTCACTACTAGTACTTACCCTTCTTCACGAATACGATACCTTGGTTGCTCACTCTATATTACATTAACGATAGATGCTCTTGCCTTGAGTTTCTTGTGTCCAATTTGAGTAGAATATTGTGGGCTTGCAAGAAAACAACAGTGCTTAATGTCTTTCCAAGACACGAGAGAAGAAGCAACAATGTTGAAAGCAAAAACCATATGCAACACAAAGAAAACGAGAAATCTCCCTCACCAACAACTATGAAAATGTCAAAGGGTGAAGAAGGAAGATAGAAAGTTTCTTTGTACTCTCTACAATAAGAACGCGGGAGAAGAAGCAAAGATGTTGGAAGTAGAGCCAATGCATTAGTCAAACACAAAGAAAACGAGAAATATCACTTCACCAACAACTATGGAGAGCATCAAAAGGTGAAGAATGAAGATGGAAGTTTCTTTGTAGCTCTCTGCCAGAAATCAGGTCGACAACAGCCTCTGATCTGGTCGACCGACCTACCCTGTTTCAGCAAAATTGTAAACTCTAAAACCTTATATCTTTTCATATTTTTCTTTTCCTTAAATTTAGGGGGAGTTTTTATATGTTATCTATCTTATACCCCCTACTTATGTGATGTATGCTTATTTGTTCAAATATTTACATCATTACATCATAAGTTGGCTTATTTTCATCACTCCTTATCTTATAGCCAATTTGTGTAAGTTATTTGGGAGTTGTATGGTCTTTATAAGTGAATATATTGCATCTACTCCCCCTCCCTCCCCCCCCCCCCCCCTTTATAACTTTGAGATCATGTTTTTCCCTTGATCTCATATAGTTCTTGGTTAGCCTAGCTTAAGAGTTGTTACACTTCTTTAGCTAACCATTAACTTGTAGAGTAATGTGCTTTAAAGTGTTATCTTACACTTCCTCTAGTTCTTTTGGTTTGTGATACATGTACTACCTTTCACATTCATGGTATTACATCCATTTTTACTTTGTTAGCTATGTTTTTCAAACTTGTTTTCATCTAAAATAGCTAACATTGTGTTTGGTAAACGGGGAGATTGTGATTTAAGGTTATATTTCTTTATCTACTTTGATTTTAGCTTAGGTTGGTGATTCATTTTTTAGTCATATGACCGTCTTCAACTTTATGTTCATTATGTGTTCCCTCAATTTTTTAAATCAACCAAGCTTATTCAAAAATTGTCATTCTTCAAATACTTTTGGTCTTTAGATATGATTCTTTGGTTTATATCTTATCAATCTATTAGACCATCAAGCTTCTCCATGATTTAAACTTAATCCCTCCTTAAAATATTTTCATTTTTTATCCTTTGGATCTTTATTTTCAACAAAAAGGAGGAGAAAATGCTTTTCTTAATGGTGCTTTGATTACCCTTTTATTTTGACAAAAAGGGGGAGAAAAAGTAGCTTTGCAAATGTGCCAAGAAAAGTAATTTACAAAAGGAGAAAGCTTAAGAACTTTGCAATGTGGGAGAGATAAGGGATTCTTTAAAATAGGAGGAGTAGAATATTTTTTCAAAACATTTACTTGCCTAGATCATATACACCCTTATCTCATGCATGCATTATTTTGTGCTTTAATACTTTATCCTTTTGATTATATATTCCCATTTGCATCAATGTATTGTCATCATAAAAAAAATGAGGAGATTGTAAGCCCTAAGGGCTAATGTGATCAATCTTGTTTTGATGATAACAAGACATTGAGAAGTTCTAATGTTTGTGTGAGCCTGTGTTTTATTGTTAGGATATTATACTCACACCTACATTGATGGAAATGATAAGATAACTTCTTATGGACATCAAAAACATCATTATACAACATAGAAGAAGCTACACTTTGCAATACTTCATAGCAAAAGTTTAAAGTTCATCCACAATGCCTTGGAAGGAATTGCAAAGTCAAGAAGGAAGATCAACTTTTTGAAGAGCTACTCAGTCATAAAATGAAGTCCATCCATGAAGTAGACTCTCAACAAAGAATTATGAAGTTCAATACACTACAACTTGAAAATTTCTATAGGACTTCACCACCCGAAGAAGAGGTTGATCAAAGGTCTCAAGTCCAAACTCTAAGAAGATTTCATCTTGAAGACCAAGAAGATTAGTCAAGAAGCTTATAGTTATATCCCTTGTGACTAATCTTATTTTATGAATGTTAGATTATAGTATGATGAAGCTCATACTCTTACATGTCTTCAAAACCATCTTTCTTACTTTGATTAAATCTTTCAAAGATTTTGAAAAACATATTTTTAATGTTAGTTAATGTTAAGAACTTTAAAATGTTTTAAAAATATTTAAAAAAACACTTAGGCATGAGTTTTGAGAACATTAGAAAGCCAACCAAATGAAAAAACAACGCTTGGACTGAAGTCCGATCGATCGAGTCCTAGACCTCGGATGTCTGGATTAAATCCGGTCGACCGACATGTGTTGTCTGGTCGACCAAAGTTTCTTTTGTTCTTAGTCACTTTTGAATGTTCCAAGACTCCAATGGCTATATTATCTCGGAAAACCATGTTATATGTCGGACGACCGAACAGTTGATTCGGACAACCGAACCACCTTTTGCGGTCGACCGAGATTGAAACAGAAGCATTTGAACTTAACTTCGGAAGCACTCCGGACGACCTAATCTCTAATCCGGTCAACCAAAGATATACTCTCAAGGCAAAAAAAATATAGTCGTTGTAACTCTATTTGCTTGCAATTATTTTACCCTTTAAATAGCCTTAAAAGTTGATTTTTGTTTTTGCTCAAGCCAATAGAGGGGCCTAAGTATACACATTTTAGACAAGCAAATCAAACACTTTCATGACCTAAATTCTTCTAGTCATTCATCAAAACATTTCATTTTTAGAAAGAGCTTCATCTACTAATTCTTCTATTCTCAAATATGAATTAGAGATTTCATTGTAATATTCAATCCTTAGAGAGATTTTTTTTTTCTTGAGCTTAAATGTAAAATCTCATGTGTTGAGATTATCTTTCTTGTAATGGGTTGAGTGGCAAGGCTTGTTTGTGAGAGTGGTGGTTTTGGGTCTCCAATGGATTGGAGTGTATCTTTCTTGTAATCGTAGGAACTAGAGTGAATGGTGAACCCGGAATAGAAGTACGGTTGAATGTGTTCGTAAACCTCCTCACTTAGTAGACTAGGTTAGAGAAAGCATTCCTAGGGTGAAAGGTTGCATGTGTGCATAAAAGGACCAATGTGTTGGCCTTTCCCTTGGAAGCTTGTATGAGTGCATAAAAGACCAATGAGTTGGTCTTCTCCTTCTTTGTAAAGATCTCTCAAGACAAACTAGTGGAATTTGCCAAAATCCTTGGGTGTATCCCAAGGTAGTGGGATGTAGATCTTTGTGATCTAACCACTCTACATCCTTGTGTTTGATCTTCTAACTTTATCTCTTTACTTTCAAGTTCTTACTTTATACTTGTGGTTATATTTACATGAACTTAATTGTATAAGCTTTAATTGTTTAACTGAGTTAGACGAATTGCTTGTTATATCTTACCTTGGCATGGGCCTAGGACTTGCACTTAGTAATCTTACAAGCTTTGTTTATTTTTCTTAAGTGCTAGTCCACTTGACTTGTGTGTTTCTTACAAGCTTTGCATATAAAAATATTAACCTAGACAATCCTTAATCATATACATTATCTTGTGTTCCTATGTGTTGCATTTACACATAAGTCATCTTTGTGTTAATCCTTTAAATTTCTTTTATATGCTTAATGAACATATTTGTTGTTAATGTGATCACTTAGGAAAATAATTTGGTAGAAAAGTTTAAGAAAATTATTCACCCCCTAAGGTTCACCTATTCGGTTACTGTAAATGCCATTCGGGTATTTCACCCCATCTCCCTAATTGTGAATTTAATTTCTCCTTTCTCCCCTCTATTTATTCTCTCCCAACTTTGGACCTTGCTAGGCTACTAAAATTATTGGCTAAAAGATGAGATATTAGACCTTTTTGCCCTAGAACTACTTACGAACTTTCGTTTTTGCCCAAATTATATTTAGTGATCCCGTTTTGCCCTTGCACTATTTACGAGTGCCGAATCTGCCCAAAATGGGCGGATTCCGGCAATCAAAGGTAGAGATCTCAGGCGGATCCATTTAATAGCTGTTGGGTGAGGGGTATAAATGTCCTAGACCAAAAAACTCACCACCAAAACACTCTTTAAGTCATCTTCTTCCTTCAAACCCTCATTTCCTTCATTCAAAAAGCTGAATCTGTGGCAAATAAAATCTCCTTCAAAAATGGCTTCACAAACTAGTTCATCAATGTCAAGAAGAACGAGTAAATTATGTCGATGCCATCCACCGATGTCGGTATTTACCCGAATTTCAGCAACAAAGAAAAACCCAGGTCGTCCATTCATTGCATGTGAAAGAATCGGGGTAAGATTTGGATTAACATAATGGGTATTGAATTTATTGCGTTGATTTGCTAGTTTTTTCTTTTTTACGAACTGATATTGGTGTTCTCTTTAATGTTTATTAGTCTGGAACTTGCGAATTTTTCGAATGGATTGAGTCGCCAATTCAGAAGTACAAAATCAAATTGTGCAATGTAATAATGAAAGAGGTTCTGGCCAATTGTCAAGTTCGGATTTATTGAAAATTTGGTGTCAGATTTTGAGTTTCTTATGCATCGTCATGTTCATTCTCATAATCATGTTGTTGAAAGAGTTGGCAAATTGTAATAGATGTGTTTAAGAAGAAGTAGTTGAGTGTGTATTGTAGTTCTTGTTTCGAACAGTGTGTGCTTAGATTTATATTGGCTTGAATGTTAATGGCATGTTGCTTTCGAAATCCGGAAGAGCTGAATAGCTGTTTTCATTATCATTGAAGATGTACCAAAATGATTCCCATAATAAATTCTTTCATAGTTGATTAAATCTGCACAAAATAGACACTACCAGGCAACAAAAACTTGCAGACTGTTTCAAATGATTGTATAGACCATTACAAAAGATTAGACTATTAAACAAAAAATTATAGTCCTAATGAATTCTTCAAACAATTCATTCTTGTCAGAGTCATGGTAAATTGCTCTTGACAACAAATCTTCCAGCCCTTTTCCTTATGCTTGGAACCTCATGTGTTTGAGTTGAAGTACTAGCAGCTGTGTCTTTTTTTATCCACTGTCCTTCACAACACTAGATGTAGTATTGTTTTTCCTAAATTTGGGGAGAATCTTTTTCTTAGAAGCATATTGGATAAATACTTCTCCAAGGCCATTAAAAGACCCATTTTCAGCAAGTCTTGAAACATCGCCCTCAGTTAATATAGGTAACACTAGTCTAGTCCCACCATAAGTGCGTATAAGATACCATGCATCAAATGACCTCCTGTAACCTAACATTCTCAAACAACATTTCAAATTCTCATAGTTGAAATTACCCACATTGCAGTAGTCAAATAAATCAAAAACCCTCCAACGTATTGAATCTCAGTATTATACCCATCCATTTTACCACCATGGCATATTTTTAAAGTAAAAAAATCCAGACTTAAGTGCTGCAAAACAGTACAGCAAAAAACAAAGAAATTGCATTAAAAAATACGAGTCATTCAAAACTGAAAAGAACATAAACACACAACCCACTATACACAAATCCTTAAAAACTTTACATACATCATTAACAACAAAAAAATATTAATTAAAGCCCTAATTTTTTAAATAACTTACGGTATTTAGGGTTTGGCTCGTGTCTTTCCTCCCCTGCCCTCAACTTCATTCGTACCATCTCTTCAAGTAAAGGTTAAGTGTTTGTACGCTTTCTAGGATTTAGTAAAGATTTGGCTTCTGTGTTGAAGAAATGATCTAGTGATTGTTAGACTTCTTCAGAGAAAGCTTTTGGTATTTTCGCGAAGAGGAAGGAAAATTAATGAAACTATTCGGGTCTTTCAATTTAAATACTTCTATCAAATGGGTCGGGTTCGGGTCGGAATTAGCTTTGGGTCGGATGGTTTGAAACGTAATATGAATTCAGACAAAAATACCCCTTATAAAACGTCCATGCGGGTTGCACGTGACAAATTACTTCTCCGATTGACGGAATCCACCCATTTTGGGCAGATTCGGCACTCGTAAATAGTGCAAGGGCAAAACGGGATCACTAAATATAATTTGGGCAAAAACGGAAGTTCGTAATTAGTTTTAGGGCAAAAAGGGCTAATATCTCGCTAAAAGATTGATTAAAATAGTTTTTCGGACCTTTTTGCCCTCATAGTTGGGTGAATCTCTTATACCAACAAGGGGTAAGATAGTCATTTAACATCCTCAATTTGGGGGTTTAGAGTTTCTATCCCAAAATTCTAGGAGTAAATCATTTTCCATTTTCTAATCCCTAAATTCCCAGATTTAAATTTTCATCTACCTCCTCCTCTTCTAGAACCTGTCATCGATCAACCTCTCTGTTGTCGTGACCATCACCGTTCGCCTAGCCCTCCCCGTTCCACCGCTGGCCTCCATCACCAAGGTAAATCACTATCTTTCTCTTCTTGCTTTTGTTCTTCTTATTTTTAATAATTATTTTAATTCTCTCCCTCTCTCTCTCTCTCTCTCTCAAAATCTTTTGTTTCCTTTTCTTCTTGATTCACTCAATCCCAAGACCGGCCACCTTCGTCGGCGGCGGCATCTCCATTGCTGAAGTAACATCACTGTTTGCCCCTCTTATATGCCACTGTTATCTTTATCTTTTCTTTTTTACTATTATTACTATTAGTATTACTATTATTGCTACTGTTATTGTTCTTACTATTGATATTTATAACTTTCAGATTATATTATTTTCTGGTTTAGATCCGGCCGCAGCACCCCTTTAACTTTGCAACATTCCCAATTTCCCTTGTTATCAGTATTATTACTTATTGTTATTAGAATTTTCCCTAATTTCCATTTGGCCCAGATCACATTTTTCTATTATGCTACTTGCGTATTATTGTTATGGTTATTATTATTACTACTACTATTTTTATTATTTTCATATTACTGCTCCTTTAAATTCTATTCGTTTATACTGTTTTAGGTCTGTACTTTCGGAGCGGCAGTAAGACATACAGTCCTACCGGAGAGATCCGGCGCAACGACTACCCCTCTGGCCACCTGACTTTGCGTCGAGTAAAATTCCCAGGCGGGTGGGGAATAACGGTGTAATAATAACAGTCTCAGTAGTGGTAGGAACCATCGTCCGAAATCAGGACCCAAAAGAGTATAGATGAACCAATTAAAGGTAACTGGAATATATGGTTTATTTCATTTGGTGAAGTGATTGGTAATATATTATCGTTTGTTGCCAAGAGAAATGAATTATGTATATATTTATATGCTTTACAAGGGATGGAAAAGAAGCAGCAGTAGTATGTAATTATGTGTTTGTTTCTGCAGGGGATTGAAGAGCAACTTGTATGTGTGAACTATGATGCTTACCGTGTCATATTTTATGCAGTGGAAGAAAGACGAAAGCATGAACATAGTAGTTATGTGTGTCTGTTCTACTGAAAAAAGAGAAGATTAGTATTGATGATTGATAATGATGTTGTCTTGAGGGAGATATTGTAAAAAGCTGTTATTTATGTATTGTTGATATATTCATATAGGAAGAAGAAAGGAAAGGTAGCAAGAAGATTTGTTGTTGAAGTATATATGTAAATGATTTGGGCAGAATGATGTTCGATGAGAGTTTTGTGTAGGGAAGAGATTTTCATTTGTAGGAAAGTGAAAAGGATTATACTGTTGGGTTATGGTCCCTCCTATTTTCTAGTTGGGAGCCAGGCCCTTATTTGTAAATAATCAAAGTTAATATGATTTCAATTTGAATTTGCGTCCTTCTAATAAATAATGTTTATTTCATTATTTGTTTTTATTATTATTATTATTATTATTATTATTTCTTAGTAGGTTAAGAATACTTGGAGGTTACTCTTTTCTTTTGAAATGACTATTTTACCCCTCTTCCGAAATTAAAAATGAACTTAGTGAATTAACCTTAATTGGGAGCCGATTTCGTCGGTCGTCACAACCACTGTGTACAAATATGATTTTTCAAGTGAAAGTTTATACGTTGTGTAATTATTTGATTTTATCGTCAACATATGTTAAAGGACATTTATGTTATATTATATTGAATCACATTCGATTTTAACATTAAATAATAGTTTTCCCAACAAATGAAAGTAATCATTATTCGCTTTTAGCTTTGTCTTCCAATCATTGGAATGAAAAGATTATTTCGGGTGAAAAGTCATATTAGGTGGAGTGTATCAAAAGTGTTTTTATGGTTATGGTCACTAAAGTTCATTTTCCATTTTATAGATAATTACTAAAATTTTCTTAACCGTTTGGTACAATGCAAGACATGTTCTCTGGAGCAACTATTTATGTGTTGAAATGTAATTTTACAGATTGTTAACTGATAAGAAGAATTATACGTATCTTAATTAAATGAGTACATGTAGTCGAGTTTTTTTTTTTTGGTAAAATGAATCTTTTTGAAAACTAATAATTATACAGGTTCAACGTTGCAACGGTTATTTCAAATATATAAAATTAAAGAGAATAGAAAGATTGATCTCAAAATGGTTAAGGTGGTGTAACAAGTGAATCGATTAATTACGATTAATTACACTGCACGACAGATGTCAGTAATGTCTTGTCTACTTTCCTATTATTATTATTATGTAGTACGCAATTATGTAACCAATATACGGAGTAATCTGATGTGCTACATGTGGCCATGCCCGAGACGGAGTTTAGCGGTTACACAGGCTAATCCGGTGAGAGAGGATGGTTGGACCAGGTAATCTAAGCTCGCCTTTCATAATACATCCACTCCATTTTTGGTGAGTATAACTCTTGGAGTTTACATTTGATATAGGTACTCAATTGGATTGGACAAAAGACTTGGTAGACTGAGAGTTGTCTCGGGTCGACCGAATTTTTTGTCACTCCGGTCGGACCAGTTGGACTTGGTCAAAACCGGCACATCTACATGTGTGAGTGAGTGTGTAGGAAAAAGAGTAGTGGGGAGAGAATAATGAGGATATTTAGTTAGTGGGTGATTCCACTAACACCACATAATGATGAAATATTCATCATTCTCCATATTCTAGAATTAATTGAATTACTCTCAATTCTCTCTAATTTCTAGCCGAAGCAAAGGGAAAGAAAAATTCTGAATTTTCATCTCACTTTTACACACTCTCAAGAATAATTAAAAGAGAAGAAAAATTCGATTTTTCATCTCTTTGATTTACGGGTTTTCCTAAGTCATCTATACTTTGTGAATTCCGGGAAAGTGTTTCCAAATTCGTAGTTCTTGGACTAGCATATGAAAATGGAGTAACAAGCTCAGAGGTTAGTGTGTGGATACCAGTAGAGACAGGAGTCTGAAGGCTGTTGTTGGTGGTTCTTAGTAGCAGAATTCTGGCAACCTCGATTAGATCGATATAAAGATATAATTCCTAACACAGGGTTTTGGTTCTTTCTCATGAGTAGATCCTCTAGAGGAACGTAATCCCTATGCAATTTATTTTTGTTGCGTTTTGGGGAATACAAATTTTTCTTTCAGGTGGTATCAGAGCCTATCACGAGAACCCAATAACATTTCTTATGTGTTATCATGTTTGTATTAGACGGATAATGCATGCCATAGGATGTCTTTACCTTTGTACAGCCTCTCGGAAGTCGTTGAAGTGTTAAACGAATTGTAAATTCGTGTTTTTGGCTGTTTTCTGTTTTCTGGCAAAAGTTCGGTCGACCGAAAGAGGTTCACGGCAGACCGAACATGAGTTAAAAAATGGGATTTTGCTACTGCCTAGATTTCGACCGATCGGTGAGCAATCACGTTACCGATCGGCCAAGCCTAGTCTGTTTTCAGGACGATCGATCAGAAATGTTCTGGGTTGACTGAGGTGGCCTAAATTTTACACTATTTTGGTTACTGCCTTATCGCGGTCGACCGGAAGTATGGCCTGGGTCGACCGGAAAGGGGCATACAATGTATATTTACGCTCTTAGCATGATTTTGTGGTTGTTTTAGCATAGTGCATAGTAATAGCCTTTGACCAGTGGTTTTGAGCATGGTTCATAGTAATAGCCTTTGACCGGTAGTTTATTTAATTTCCCGTGGAATTCCAGTTTTCTCCTTTTAGACTTCTAACGGGAGAATGACTGTTCCAAGTAGTGGAACCCCTTCCTCTACCAAAGTTGTTATTACCTTGTGGATATCCATGTTTCTTGTAACACCTCTCCACAGAATGTCATACGTTTCCAAAGTAAATGCAAACAAACACTTGTTTATGATTATTAAAGCTAAATCTCTTATATCCTGCATTTACTACATTAATAGATGTTGATATCACTGATATAACTTATGCTTCACCTTCACCCAACCTGTTAATATCCACACAAGCATTCTGATTGCATGAAGTTGGAGGTTCTCCATTGTGTTATGCAGAATACAACAATGTATACATTTAATTTAGCACATAATGCATCATAAACACACATTTAATTCAGTGTAGAAAACATCTTCAATTTTATTTCCTAGCTTCAAGGAATAAGATTCTTCTAAGATATTAGAAAGTCGATAGGCATTGCTTTTTGTATACATTTTCTGTAAATTCTTCCTTACCTCTAATGTTGTAGAACATGAGCTCACACTCATCTTGATAGTGTCACACAAGATATTTAAAATCTAGGTCATCGCCAGCTGATTAGCTTATTCCCAATGCATATACATTCGATTAGTCTTTGCAGGAGTCTGGAAACCTTGCACATTCTCAATTAAAACAAAGCTTATTTTTAGGGAAAAAAAAAATCCTCTTCTCATCTTGTGTCTCCATGTTTGATAATTCGAGTTGCTAAGCACAGGTTTAGTGAGAAAGAAATTAGAATTCTCACAAGGATGCACTGTGAAAATATGTACAACTGCTACTTCAACATTCTCCATGAATAACAGTGCTTAAGAACAAAATTGGTCAGAAATTCACACTAAATCTACAAATTTAACTTGAAAATAGTTTAGAAACATCAATACCACAATCACTCAACAATCGAATTGCAGATAGAGATAAAACACACATACACAAAATGAAGCTTAATTAGCTATGATACCATGTTCGAAACCTAGAGAGAGATGAAGAAGAATAAATCTTCTGATTTTATTTCTTATGAAAAAGAAAGTTGTGCTTCAGCTTTTATACAAGAATGGAAAGATAAAACTGTAACCGTCAATGAGCTACAATCCAGTGCTTCTCGCACTTTCGCTATAAAACTACTAAAATTGTAAAATACAATTAGGTTTGTGCCAGTTTATTTTACATTGGACTATTAAAACAACCCAACTAGTTAAAATATTTTAGTCCTCTATCACTAGCGCATCTCTTCATTTCCTTTTCATCATTCATTCTTCGCATCCAGCATCTTCATTCATGCATACTTCCTGCATTCAAGCTCCACTGATTCCTTCATTTGGATCAAGCTCATCAAGTCAATCACCTCTTTTAACAATCAACGTCGTCAGGGGGGGGGGTAAGCAGAGGAGTCATTGATGACGATGTTGTATTACAGGGCACCAATGACGAAACACACTGTAAAATTAGCTCATGGGCCTCCATATCCTCTCAAAACCAATTGTCTAGGAGAGGTGTTAACCCATGAGCTTATAAGTTATTTGAATCTTCCTTAAGCACTCGATGTGGGACTTTATATTTCAACACTCCCCCTCACATAGAGGTGGGAGTCAAATTCAAGGCCCGGTGCCCTACTTGGGCCAAACGGGGACAAAGAGCCCACACAACCCGCCTAAGGGCCTGCTCTGATACCAAGTGAAAATTAACTCATGGGCCTCTATATCCTCTCAAAACCAATTGGCAAGGAGAGGTGTTAACCCAGTAGCTTATAAGTTATTCGGATTTTCCTTAGGCACTCGATGTGGGACTTTATATTTCAACACTCCCCCTCACATCGAGGTGGGAGTCAAATTCAAGGCCCGGCGCCCTACTTGGGCCAAACGGGGACAAAGAGCCCACACATCCCGCCTAAAGGGACTCCTCTGATACCATGTGAAAATTAGCTCATGGGCCTCCATATTCTCTCAAAACCAATTGGCAAGGAGAGGTGTTAACCCATGAGGTTATACGTTATTCGGATCTTCCGAAGGCACTCGATGTGGGACTTTATATTTCAGCACTCCCCCCTCACATCAAGGTGGGAGTCAAATTCAAGGCCCGACGCGGGCCAAACGGGGACAAAGAGCCAACACAACCCGCCTAAGGGCCTGCTCTGATACCATGTAAAAATTAGCTCATGGGCCTCCATATCCTCTCAAAACCAATTGGCTAGGAGAGGTGTTAACCCATGAGCTTATAAGTTATTTGAATCTTCCTTAGGCACTCGATGTAGGACTTTATATTTCAACACACACTAATTTTTTTGTTGTTTATGAGTAATCGTTTGCATTAGCTTCTTGGGATTTCTTTAGTCCTTTGCCTTGTTTTCAAATTTGTACTAAATTATGTGGAAAATCATTATTTGTTCTTTGAGTTTCCTTAAAATTTGAACCCACTAGTTGAGTAACTAAATTGGTCTTTAAATTTAGGGCAAGTTAATTGAAGTGAAAGAAAATTAGTTGTTGGTACTTTGTTGTTTTGTGTGACATAAATTCTTAATTTCTGGTTTGTTCTTGGTGATATTGGGGCTCAAAGTACACATCCTCTATGAATTCCTCACAACCCCATGTCTGAGAATTTCAGTTTCTTTTGTGTATGTATATGCAATTTTTTTTTTTTAATTTGCCCGGCTCTTGGAATTTTCTGATAGCACCATTGTTGTCTCGGTGTTTCTTATTTTATGGTCGATTTCGGTTGAATTTGAAGCTTAAACATTGCAGTTCGGTTCTTTTTTTATTACACACAAGCTCATATATCCAGTTTTCAATTTTATGGTATGTAGCCTTTGGCATTTTGTTGAAAAATCACTGTGTTCTTGTGTTTTTCTGGTGTAGAGATAGGGGAGGTGGTGGCGGTGTGGCAAAGTAATTTATTTGTTTAGGAAATTAAATTGCTATTTTAACCTTAGATATTTGAGCACGTGCACCTTACATGATCAAATTAAAACGATTTCATAGACAGAAAAGATTCTTTCGGAGACTCGTAAAAAGTAGAAGGATTCACAATGCTGCAATTAAAGTTCAGTGACTAACGAGGAAAAATGAAAATAGTTCATGAACCTTTGGGGTCCCTTTTCCCATTTCTAGTATGCAATTTAGTGTTTAGAGTTTATCTTCTACGATTTACAACGGCGGAATGCAAATTTTATGATGTCTTGTTTGGTACCTTGAAATGTGATATAAGTGAATCTAGTTCTAACTAAAATGTGTTTGGAAACCTCTCCCATTTAATGGTTTAGAATGTTTTGCCACAAAAACAACCCGATCGAACATCGAGCTATAATGCTTGGTTGGTCGATCTTGTATTCACACTTGGGATTCATTCTCTTTAGATGGTCTACACTTGGAAAAGAATGGCTTGACCTAGTTTTCTTTATTGGAAAAAACTACCTCGCACAGAAAGCTGGTGTGAAGGCAATTGGACTACATTAAACCCTAGTTTGTGTTTTTTGGAAAATCCCTCACGCAAGAAGCTAAGTCTAAGGTGCTAGATTCTACATAAGTTTATGTTATTGGATTGAAAAACCTCACGTAGGAAGTCTGGCTGATTCCAAAGTACTATGTTTAAGAGTATCTACATGAATTTGAGTTTGGAAAGCGATAAGGAAAGCTTTTAAAGACATTATAAATGAAGATAAAAAGGCACGTTGAATGTTGATTGTGATGTCCTTGTTTTTCCCTTTCGTATTCTATTATAGTCACTTCTTAATACAACTGCCTGCCTTGAATTTTGTCCATTACGACCATGATTTTGTGAAGTGGGCATGTTCCCCATGTCAGAGTTATTATGGAGAACGTGGGCAAACTCTTCTTGCCTTGGCTGAATGGAGGTTGATGTCTTCCCCATTTTTAAGGTTTTCTGGTTGTTTACTTGGGCCTAAAAACCCTCTTGGACGTACACCACTCAATATGTAAGAAGATCGTGGCAGTTGAGGAAAGGATACATGACTGGGTCAAAGGCGTTGAGAACAAATCCCCTAATGTCTAGAGGTTTTGGTTTTGTCTCCTCGGTCACTAGCATTGTTTGTCATTTCCCGATTCTAAATTGTTTGTCCATCTTATCCCGGACGGTCCTTCTTTTCGGCCTATTGTCTTTCTTTGATACTTGTGTTGAATCTTGTGTGGTCTATTTTGTCTGTATCTTGAATGGTTTAGGAAAGCCGAAATATTTTGCTGCAAAATTTATTTTTCAATATAATAATGATTCTTTTTTTTTTTTTTTTTTGCTGCAAAATTTATTTTTCAATGTTACATTAGAATGAAATTTCACATTACGTTAATTAGGTACCTTGCTAGAAAATAAAGGTATGAACATGATAGAATAATTTGAACAAAAACAATCAAAAAGGAAAAATATATTATGTACCTTTATCACAAACTATTTTTCGATTAGTAAACTCATGTATGGATGACAATGGTCCAGCTGAATCGAAGGACCAACTTGGCCCGACCTAATTGAGGCGGGGATTCCCCAGTTTAATCCAGAGGCAGGGATGAATTTTTCCAGGCTATTCGGGGCAGGGCCGGGGGCGGGAGATATGATATCCCAGGCCCCACCCTGGTCGTCGTGCATGTCTCGCCTAAAATACTAAATTCAAATAGAAAATCACAAAAAATAATTAGAATACAAAAAAATGCAAAGACTTCAAAATTGGAAAGACACCGGAAAATCTCTAAATATTTTGGAGACTCCTCCCTCTTGTAAACCTTTAGGAACCCATATTTTTTAGGGAGCAAACTAGTATCTTTTTAGATGGTGTTATTGCATTTAACATGTATTAAATATTTTTTGTTTCCAATTTTATGTTTTTTTTAAAGGTTATATATATTTGGCAGATTTTTGTCAAAAGTTCACTGAAATTCTCTCTTCGGAACTTGCCTAAAGTCAGAAATTTGAGAAAACTAATATCCCCGGTTTTCCCAAGTTAGGGATTGGCCCCCGCCTAATTCGGGGATGTGATCCCTATCCATCCCCAATAGCAAAGTTCGGCCACGAATGAGGATCAGATAGAGGAGGCGGGTCGGGGCTTTATACAATGGTCTCCGCCCCCACCCGCCCCATTGCCATCCCTACGCTCAAGCAAGTGCTAAAACAATTATGTGTGCTTATGAAATTTAGACATGGTTTAGATTGTTGTACTTCTTCTAATTAACATAATGATTAGAAAAAAAACATATATGGTATAATGGTCACTAATGTTTTTGTAGGATTGCAACTCGACCGAAAAAGAATTTCCTCAACTTTGATGGAAATACATTCCTCCTTAAATCATACTTTTTAAGACGCGATAGGATCCTACAAGTTTTTTTTACTTCCTGGTAAGTCCTTGACTAAATATCGTGTCTGTTAAGTAGTCCTACCACTATTATCCGCGGTGGTTTTCGATCAAAATTAGCCACGCCCCTTTCACTTTTGGTCGGAAACCGCCGCGGACAATAGTGATGGGACGACTTATTAGATGCGAAATTTGTTCTCGGATCTACCCGGAAGTAAAAACTATGAAGGAACTTATCGTGGCTTGGTAAATACTTTGAGGCTGATGGGAGTAATTTTCCCTAAAATTGAAGGAAAACAATAAGACACTAGAATGGAAATGAAATTGAAAGAGTAATTCTTTTTTATTATAGTTGTTCACATCAAAGAAAATCTCGGTTGGCCGATACCGCCTAGGAGGCAAGAAAACTGGTAGATCAGCCAAGGGATAAATGGATTTTAGAAGAAAACCATAAAAAACTAGTCAAACGGTTTGCTAGAAAAAGAACCAATTGCCCTGCCTGCCAGCACAACTACCAGCCAGGCAAGCTGGCCAAACAAAATATTGTTTACAAAGGCCTCGGTTATCCGCCACTTTAACTTGGTCTCAAGTCTTATCCAGTCCTTAACTACTACGTTCATCATGTAGGCGTGGTAGGACACGTCTGATAGAAATTTTAAGACAAAGTAACAACCAGATAGCCCTAGAATAAGTGGGAACCTTACAACCTCCACGTGGACATGGTCTAGGAAGTAACCTCACGTTCTCCATGACAACCACGACCTAAGATACAATGCTACTTTGAAACCTCATGGCAGTTACTGGCAGAATTGAAGGCGGGAAGGCAATTCATGAACAACTTAGCAATATATATATATATATATATATATATATATATATATATATATATATATATATATATATATATATATATATATATATATATATATATATAGAAGACAAAGAAGGAGATTGAAGACATCACAATCAACTATCAAAATGCATATCTTTATTTTCATTCATCCTATTTTTACATATTTCTTTATAGCTTTTCGCACTAAAATTCATGTAATTCCTTTTAGACATAGTCTTTCCGGATCATCCAAACTTTCTACATGAGGATTCTCATCCAATAACGCATACTTAGGTAAAATCCACCTTTAGGCTTAGATTTTTGCGTGACGATTCTTATTAAATAACGCATACTATAGTTTAGGCTAGTCCGATTGGTTGTCGCTAAGCTTTTTACGTGAGGATTTTCCTTCAATAAAGCACACTAGTCCAAGTCATCCCTTTCCAAGTTATAAATTATCTTGAGAGAAAGAATTCCAAGTGTGAAAACAAAGTCGTTCGACTCAACACCTTAACTTGGCACAGGGTTCAGAATTTTTGTGCCAACACTTTCTGGCACGCCCTATATGACATCTCTACTATGTGTCTTTCATAAATGCGGCTCAGATCCGACAAGCATATTTAGAATATGGATCCGGCTCAATACACTCGAGGCGAACAGACAGACAACTCAAACTCGTCTGTCTTACCAACTCAATGGCATCCATTAAGTCTAGCATTTGCAGAGTTTGGCCCAACAATTGACATCGATCATCAAATTGTTGATCGAGAATGAATTTCAGGCTATAAAAGGCCACCAAGTGACCACGATCTCCAAATATATGTCGTTACTCTTGAAGGGGGTAGCCATACCACAAACTTGGCAACCCAGTCAGCATTACCCTCCACTTACTTATGGCCATGTCACCATAGTCACAAGAAAAGTATAGGAACATAATGGAGGGACTAGCTTTGTCTAGAGTAATTCCAGTACCATACAAGAAGATCGGCTACATATATGCATTACCAAACACCACACGAGTATCCTCTGCCTTATCCGTTCGGAGGACAAATTTCATCAATGGCAGGGCAGACAACTTACCCCTGGCGACCAGCCTTCCTAACTAGGGGAAAATACCAGTCATGGCCGAACAAACGACCAACTCTTGGCACCTAGCCTTCCAAGCTGGGGGCAAATCCCTTCCATGGTCCGACATAAGGCCTACTTCTAGCAGCCAACATTTCTGGGTGGAGGGCAAGTACCACCGATGATGAGACCAACAAGTCTCTTTACCCAACCAGCTTTTCAAGATGAAGGCAACTACTTTTTCCGCCAAACTACTTTCTTAGGCCATCCACAAGTTGTACCACTGTACAGAATAATTTCCCGGCTACTCAAGCTCGGACACAACCTACCAGGAATGCATTATATCCTCAATGTAATAATCATCATCAACAAATAGAAAGTGGAGACGTTGAACATTCATTGAGGAGACAATTTGTTATCAATGTGACCGGGATATACATTATATCTTACCTAAAATCTTACCCATGATGCATTGATACCATAATCAGCTTGCTAAAGAGGTTCCAGACTCCATATTTCTTTAAGTTTTCGGGAGATGACATAAAGACTACTATGAAACATATTGGCAAGTTCGCATGCCAATGTGGAGTGTTGGTAGGTAGTGAACTCCACAAGCTTCAGTTGCTTCCCCTATTCTTGACAAAAAACAACATTTATTAGGTACGCAAACCTTCTTCCCAACTCTGTAAACTCTTGGTCCCAGATAGAAAGGATATTCCATGAGACATTTTATAAGCCATTACAAGAAGTGACTATAGATGATCTGGTGACGGCCCAACAAACGCCTGAGGAGACAATCACGGATTTCCCGGAACGCTTCATGAAACTTAAAGGAAAATGCCTCACTCCCTTGCCGGACGAGTAACTTAAAGGAAAATCATTATGTTCATGTTTCTTTGTTAGCAAAAACTACTGAATCATTTGCTTTGTGTACTTACGAAAGGTTGGCCTTTGTTGATTCTGTAGCCACAATGATTATTTAATCTCTAGTAAACAAGCTATTCCGATTTAGTAAAAATTCTGTAAACCTACGGGTCCATATAGTCATTTAATGGTGTCACAAAAGTTTTATTAAAAGTTTCTTTTATTTGTCAAAAATTAAATAGTTTTTTTAAGGTATAACATACTTTTAAAAAATAGCTTGATACCAGAAGAAGTTTAATTTTCTTACTAAGTTGGAAGCTTAGCCATTTCCCTGTTTTGCATGAAAAGTTATCAGTAGTGAAGATGACCTTAGGACTGGAAAGCAGTTCATTATCCCTATAAAGGAAGAATTTTTTTTGGTCAGGTTTTAACTCAACCAAATCTGAAAGGGAAAATAGCTAAGTTGGATAGATCGTACGATCCTATGTTCCCGAGTCTAATACCACGAGTTTACACTGATCCTGCTTGATCACCCATCCTACTCAGTATATAACTCGTAAGGCTCCTTAAAAGTCGTAAGATTGTACAATCCTACGAGTCAACTCACGAGTTTGACTGCCTTACTAACATCTAAGCCTTCAAGCTTCTATGACTTCCAATCTTCAGCTCTTCACGAAATGACTTCAAAAGTCTTTTGCACAAGTCGGCCTCCTAGCTTGAGTATGACCCTTATCTTCAGTTTCACAAACCAACACACGTATTGGAATGTACTTCACTTGTTTCAAGTCTTACTTGTTGATCATCATATTGCATTGGTTAACACGCATGTTGGCCATGTATTTTCTTTATGCTCATATATTTTCCTTCTTGGTAGACTTGTATAACTTTAATGTAACTTGACATTATTCCTTTGTAGGATGATAACTATCATATTAGCAGAAAAACATTAGCGTACATCATCAAGGATCAAAACATAGCAGAGAGCCCTTAAGGCTTACCAACAAGAATTTCTACCTTGTGATACCCGAGCCTTTTGCTTATATGTTTTGCATGATCTTATTTGATTTTGTATGTTTAATTTTTTTACTTGATAAATGTTAGAGTTTTCCATTCGTTTAGGTAGGGGCGCTTTGATGAGGTTAAGAAGTAGAAAGACCTAAGTGTGGATGTTAGGAATTTGAGGGACTTTTTTGTAAGGGATTTTAAAGATTATTTAGGAGGATTTATTACTGGGAATTAAGGAACGATAAGTTACAAAAAAGAGGGAAGATAAAGAATAGAGAAAAAAAGAAGGAAAATCGGGGAAAAACTGAGTGCTGATCTTAGAACTCTAAGTTGAGGGATCAAACAGACCCCGACCGAAGCGATTATTGTTGCTAACGTTAGAAGACTTGTAGGACTTGATTCTGGACAGTGGAGATCATTTTCCAACGGGTGTGTTATGAGTATTTGCATACGAAAGTTAGGCTGAAAAACTGGGAATTTTTGGTTTGTGCATTTGTTAAAGTATTTGTTTAAGCAATCAAGGTAAGGATCTTAATCTCTTGTTTTTTATCCTAAAATCATGAACTGAAGTATTTTAAAGTTATGTTTTATGATGAAATGTTTCTTCACATATTAATGCATTAAAATTGGATGAAGTGTTGAATTGTTTTCATTCTTGTGTGGTTGATCGTCGTGTCAAATTGTGCATGTTTTATGTCTATTGTTGTTGTTGTTGTTGTTGTTGTTGTTGTGTTGTGATTGATGTATTTATGGTTTGAGAGTTTCTCCAATCTAGAGCTCTTGTCTATGAATGCTTTAAGGAATGAGCCATCCTGATTACTTTATATTATTGAAATCGGGCGTTCACGTTGTTATGTACTGTATCGCTGGGCCATTCCCTAACTAGGTTAAACGTTAGGGCTACTAACAGTCGAAATGTGATGCATCCTTAAACCACTGACCCTGATTATCTAGACCCGTCACTTTACTGGCCTTGCCTAAGAGGTTAATAGTTGGGGGGTTGTTAGTAGTTGCTTTAGAGTCGGGATTAGACGATTAAGCTCGGTTGTGTGGAATTGTATGTGTCTTAGCATGAACCATACTTGTAGTGTCCGAAGTTCTGTATGTCCGTCTGTTCTGTTATGAGTATAATGGGGTCACAACCATATAATGGAATTTGGAACTCAAAATTGGCAAGGCTTTGTAAGGGAATTATACAAAATGTTTGACGCCAAGTCTTTGTCACGAGTTGTTGGTGATTTTTTCGAAATTAAAACAACCAGGTGATGTTCAAACATACATGAATAAGTTTGAAGCCTAGAAATGTGTTAAGGGATTCATGGGGGAAACTCGTTCCAAACACCCATGAGTCCTCCCCTGAAGGATCCGCTCAAATGTAAACGAATCGAAAAACCGGGATAAGTACTTACATTTTTCGGCTTAAAGGTTGTATCTTTCGGCTCTCAACAACGATCACCTTGAGTCTTCCCTTGCGGAATTACTCCCTACCGGTATCCACGCGATGAAACGGGCAGCGATTGCTAGCTCTTCGTTTTTTTTTTTTCTGAGTTTCGGGAATTAGAGAGAAAGGGAGGCAGAAAACAGTTTTCAGGATTTCTTGGTATTTTGGCTGAAAAATTGTCTCTTTCTAGGGTTTCGGTCAAGAGAGGTTTATATAGGGAGTGAGAGGTTGTTTCCAGAACAACTCCCACGTCCACTCCACCTCTTCTGGCAGTGGGAGTCTTTTACCCCCACGTCCCCTAGACCTCTGCTGGTAGTGGGAGTCTTTATCGGATAATAACTCGCACGTAATCCCAGCTATAGTTAAATACCGAAATTGCCCTTATCTCTATTTCGAATAATAACGTTTTATTATTATCAGAAAAATAAATGTCAGATACAATAAACCTAGACACATTCTAGATTCATTGAATCTGGACATGAAGCTCGTTGGCTCGTCTATGCGTGTGACCCTGTAGGTTCATATCACAATTGAAAAACACAAGAGGGGGGGTGAATTGGGTTTTTGTACAAATTTGCTTCTTTTTCTTGAGATATAGAAATAGGGAACTAATATATGAAGCTTTGTAGAAATGAAGCTAAGAGAGCAAGACAAGCGATTTAGAGTGGTTCGATTCACAAAGAATCTACGTCCACTACCTTGAGTATCTCCCAAGGATTTCCAACAATTTCACTAAGAAAAAAGGCTTGTTACACTAGTGGCTAACTCACTAAGAGTTTTACACACAACCACAATTTACACACTCACAAAGAGTACTTGCCCACACTAAGTAGGTTTAGACACAAGAATACCCTATCACTAAGAAAGGGAAGGATGAAGATATAATGATACAAGTTCTTCACTCAATAGTGGAGTAAGTATACCTTTGAAGATCTTTACTTTAATGCTCTTGAACTTTTGTATTCAACACTTTTTGTCTTGCTTGTATAAAGATTGATTTTGGACTTTTTCAAATCATCAAATAAGAGTAAATGCTTTTTGATAGCTAGAGCTTTTAAGAATATTCAATGTAGATTTATCAAGGTTTTTGTTAGAAGAATATTCAGCTTTAGGGCCTTTATAGATTTCAAAAACGTCCAAAAAACGACTTTAAAACGGTCAGATAACGGCTAGTTTTTGCAGAGCTCGGATGACCGACTTGGAGCAACTCGGTTGACCGACCAAAAACTCGGTCGACCGAACCATAATCTCGGTCGACCGACCCAAGCTTAGGTCGACCGAACTTTGACAGAACAACTCTCAGTAAATCCTTCGGTTGATCGAGAAAATCTCGGTTGACCGACTTTTCGAAGTATGAGAGATGATGTTTTGACCTTTGTTTTGAAATCTCTTGAAGTCTAAAAGGTTTTCCCAAATTGTAATAAAAAGAATACTTGGAAAACTTTTCTAAAGGACTTAACTTTGAAATCAAGGGCTTTTTGAATATAAGATCAATTTTGAAACTTTATCCTTTGAAAACGAGTTTATAAAACGTGCAAGACTTTAGTGTTGTATGCTTAAGTTCATAAGAGCATTTTGGTTAGAGCTTGTAAGATAACGACAAATAAAACTAGAAGCTTTCCTAACCAAACCTAAGTCTTCAATCTTCAATCTTCAATCTTGTTGATATGTGCCTTGAAGATCTTGATTGTAGCTTGATTGAAGTACTTAGTGCTTCCACAAAGAGTTTCATTATTCTATCACAAAGATGTAAGACATTAAACATAACATCAAATGTTTGTCTATTATCAAAAATCGAGTTTGTTCGCCCTTAGGGCTTACAATCTCCCCCTTTTTGATTATGACAAACTTTGATGTAAATAGATAGAATATGAGCAATAATAAGAACAAGGAAGCATGGCAAAAAAAAATTTAAAAAACAATTAAGAGTGACAACTAGTGTTTTAGAAGATAAACAGTGAGAAACCCAAACACTAGTGCTTTAACTTCTTTTGCCAACTCATTAGGGACTCTTAGAAGAGCCCTAAATACCTACCATCCTCCTGTCCTCCTTCCTTCCAACAACAACAAGACAGTTTTGAGAAAATTACTATATTAAGACATTTAAATGCTCCCCCTCAAAACATGCCATATTAAAGATAAAAACAAAGAAAAATATATAAAGAAAAACTTCCTTAGGCTCCAGTGAGTTGATAGCGAGAAAAAAAATCAACATTGAATTTTGAAAGCTGCATGGATCTCGATCGACCCAGAGCTTACGGTACCTCAACTCGGTCGGCCGAAGTAGGAGAAAATTCTGCAACATTTTTCTTTGCATTACGAGCTGACTCACGAGAATTTATATCGATTACTACATACACACCAAGGCAGATCGATATTCCAATTATAAAAACCATAATCCATAAAGTTTTCTCCCCCTTTGGCATAATCAAAAAGCCATAAATAACCAATTAAAGAAGTGATTAGCCAAAACATAAACAATATTCAGTACCACAATAAGTCATGCAAAAACAGTTCAAAATGACAACATAAACATAAGCAAGTGCAATATCAAGTGTCAACTCAATTTTTATCTTGATCCTCTTCACTTGAGATATTAAGAGCCTTAGCCATTTTGTCCACTTTGGAGGACACTTTTCGAACATCGTCTTTTATGCACCCTATCTCCTTTGACATGTTCTCCATTTGTTTTGCCATATTCTTCATGAAGGCAAATATACATTTGATTTTAGACTTCTTTGGAGGAGTGCCTTTTGATGATCCTTGTGATGTAGAATGGGATTGACCTTGTTGACTCTTTCCGGATGAGGAATGTTCACTTGAGCTAAGTGGATTGGGTGCTTCAAAGTCTTCTTGCTCATCATTTCTTGGTTGAGAAGATGCTCCAACTCTAGTTCCTTCAAGAGCCCTTTGCTTTTCAATCTTGATAAGTGTTTTGAGCATATATGGGGACACATTTCTTGCAAGAATTGAAGCTCCAAGTTCTTCATTGGTTGTATTCCGAATGAACTTCCATTGATTATCAATATATATCATCTTCAATCGGTGAAAACAAGCTTCATCTATTTTGATAACCCTTTGCTTCAAAGGATTATGTAAATCAAGTCCAAACTTAAGAAAGAGCCTACTAAGAACATTTCCATAGGGAATAAAGTTTCTTGAGCTTTTGATGGCGGCCGAGGAAATGTTGAAGAGCAAGATGAGCAAAATTTAATGCTTTCCTTTCAATAAGATGTTGCATTATAACCATTTGCGGGAAAGTAATTGAAGACTTGTGCCCTTTCACTTTGGAGTAACAAGGTTGGATACAAAGAAGTGCAAAATCCGACCAAACTCATCCAACTTGTCTATCTCCCTTTCCTTAGCATCGGAGAAACTACCATGAATACTAAATTCGGATTTAAAGTTCTTTAAGTTAAATAGCTCAATATCATCCGAATTTACGGTATTCTTGTAAAACCTCTTAGCATAATCCACATATTTTACCCCAATAGCTTCACAAAACATCCTCTCGAGAAAACAAATTCCATTTTATTAACACAAGATCTATATTGAATTAAATCCTCATCCTCGTCACTGACTTCTCTCCTCAGTTAGCACCAAATTCATATACAATGGAGGGGTAAATAGGTTCATCAACATCAAAAAGATTGACCCTGACCCATATCATCGAACAAACCCGTAACAACATCTAAACCTTTTACCTTGAATGAACATGCTTTCATCCACTAATATAGGTAGTCATAAAACCTCTTTTTGATGAATTAAGAGTCTCAAACAACTTCTTAGCTGAAGCATTGTAAAAGGAATTCGTTACCTTTGTAGTGTAGAAGTTTGAGGATCCTCCAACCTCAAAATTTGAAGGAGGTGACACCGCTTGAAGGTGAAGGCGAGTAATCGTCCTCCGAATGACTAGAATCATCCTCTTGAATCTTCTTCCCTTTTCCCACAACTTTGTGAGCAATTTGCTTGACCCTCTTCTTTGATGGAGCTTGAGATGGTTCTTTGAGTGAAATCCCTTTTTCAAGGGGGTCTTTTGGGAAGATTTCTTGGTGGATTTTTTCCGAGGAGGAGTAGTATCATCATCATTCCCTCTTTTGTTAGGGGTATTTGGTTCGTACCATCTCGAATTTAGTTTGATTTTGTAGTGGGAATACTTTGGTAATCCGAGATAAGAAGAATTGAGGCAAAATCGATGATAATTTACCCTCTTGAGTAATAAGAAGAGATTGGATGTTGATATAAGGGTTCAATTTGGCTTGGGTAGAGATAATTTAGGTTTTAGAGAAAAAAGATTTAGAGAAAAAGCTGATGTTGAAGATGAAAGGGTTAATGAAATAAGAAAGAGATTCTCGGTTTATATCACTGACCCGACATGACTCGGTCGACCGTTCCTAGATTCGGTCGGCCCGAGATGATTCGATAGCATCTTCGGTCGAGGGTTCTCTAAATTCGGTCGACCAAGGTCACAATTCGGTCGGCCAGACTGCTGTGCTCGGTCGTCAGAGATATTCATCTTTTGCTGCACACTTAATACACAAATCGAGTCCTGGAATTTTTGTGATTCAGAGGCAACGCCTTAAATATTCAAACCTTTCTACGCTAAGGGGGCTTTGTGAATATGTCCGCAAGTTGTTCATCGGTGCAAATAAAGTTTATGCAAACATCACCTTTTACAACATGATCACGAATGAAATGATGTTTGATTTCTATATGCTTAGTTCGGGGAATGCTTTGAATGGGATTCTTTGTCAAATTGATTGCACTAGTATTATCACACAAGATAGGGACATGATGAAATGCAAGCCCAAAGTCCACAAGTGTATGCATCATCCATAAGATTTGAGCACAACAACTACCGGCGGCTATATATTCCGCTTCGGTGGTGGAAAGAGATACACTTGCTTGTTTCTTGCTATACCAAGAGACTAATGCATGACCAAGAAATTGACAATGCCCACTAGTGCTTTTGCGCTCAATACGACATCCGCATAATCGGCATCCGAATAACCTATCAAATCAAAAGATGCACTTCTAGGATACCATAACCCATAATCATATGAACCAATAAGATATCTAAATATGCGCTAAACGGCAACTAGATGAGATTCTTTAGGACAAGCTTGAAATCTAGCACATAAGCATACGGCAAACATGATATCCGGCCTACTAGCGGTTAGATAAAGAAGAGAACCAATCATACCTCTATACCTTGTTTCATCTACCGTTTTACCTTTTTCATCCTTGTCAAGCTTGATGGTAGCACTCATAGGTGTGTTGCTTTCCTTAGCACCATCCATACCAAACCTTTTGAGTAGTTCTTTAGTGTACTTGGCTTGGTTGATGAAAATTCCTTCATCGGTTTGCTTGATTTGTAATCCAAGAAAATAATTGAGTTCTCCCATCATGCTCATTTCGAATTCATCTTGCATAAGCTTAGAAAATTCTTCACAAAGCACTTCATTAGTAGAACCAAAAATAATGTCATCTACATATATTTGCACAAGTAAAATATCATGAGATGCATTTGTTTTAATGAAAAGTGTAGTGTCTACAAGTCCTCTTGAAAAACCAATAGAAATGAGAAATTTGCTCAAACGCTCATACCAAGCACGAGGAGCTTGTTTTAAACCATACATAGCTTTTGTAAGTTTATAAACATGGTTTGGAAATTTTTCATGCAAGAACCCGGGAGGTTGTTCAACATATACTTCCTCCTCAATAAAACCATTTAGAAATGCACTTTTAACATCCATTTGAAAAAGTTTGATACCTTTAAAACATGCAAAAGCAAGAAGCATTCTAATGGATTCAAGTCTAGCCACGGGAGCAAAAGTTTCCTCAAAATCAATACCCTCTTCTTGATTGAATCCTTGGGCAACAAGTCTAGCTTTGTTTCTAATGATCTCACCAAGTTCATCAAGTTTATTACGAAAGATCCACTTGGTTCCAATAATAAGGTGATCAATAGGTCTAGGAACTAAAGTCCAAACTTGATTTCTTTCAAATTGATTTAGTTCCTCTTGCATAGCTAAAATCCAAAAAATAATCACATAATGCTTCATGAATGTTCTTAGGTTCTATAGATGAAAGTAAAGCAAGATTGTCAATGAAGTACCGCCTTGTTTTGACACCTTCGGATGGATCACCAATGATTTGCTCTTGTGGGTGATCTTGCTTGTAAATCAATCCTTTGGTAGCTCATTTGTTGAAGGATCATTGCTTTGAGTAATATGGGGATTATCTTGAGTGATTTCAATGTCCTCCTTATCCTTAGGATTATCATCAAACATAGGGAGCTTGTTGGATTTGATTTACACCTTCAAAAGGCATACCTATATCATCATCATCTTTTGTAGATATGTAAATGTTAGATTCATCAAATGATACATGCATGGACTCTTCAATACACATGGTTCTCTTATTGTATACCCTATAAGCCTTTTTGTTAGATGAATAGCCAAGAAATATTCCTTCATCGGATTTCTTGTCAAATTTTCCAAGGCTATCTTTGATGTTGAGCACAAAGCATTTGCAACCAAAAAACTTTGAAATATGATATTGTGGGAATTTTTCCAAAAATAATCTCAAAGGAGTTTTTCCAACAAAAGGTCTCATAAAAACTCTATTTACAATATGACAAGCGGTGTTCACGGCTTCGGCCCAAAAATATTTTGGTAAAGAATTTTCACAAAGCATAGACCTAGCCATTTCTTGTAGAGTTCTATTTTTCCTTTCAACAACTCCATTTTGTTGAGGCGTTTGAGGAGCCGAGAAATTATGAGAAATGCCATATTCATTACAAAACTCTTCAAAGAATTTATTGTTGAATTCTCCTCCATTATCACTTCTCAAGGAAACAAGTTTTAGCTCAAGAGTATTTTGTACCTTTTTGAAAGAGATTTGAAAACTCATGAAAAGTGTCATCTTTGTGTGCAAGAAAAAAGTACCCAAGTAAATCTTGAAAAATCATCCACAATTACAAATACATACCTCTTACCACCTAAACTAGTGGTCCTCATTGGTCCAAAAAAGATCAAGATGAACAAGTTCAAGAGGTTTAGAGGTGGAAACCATTTGTTTAGGCTTAAAAGGCGTTTTTGTTTGTTTACCAAATTGACATGCATCACAAAGACGGTTTTCACATATTTCATTTTTGGGAAGCCCACGCACTAGCTCTTTTGAGGAAAGCTTATTTAAGAGATCCATGCTTACATGACCAAGCCGACGGTGCCACAAGAAGGCATCATCTTCATTTATGGAAAGACATTTAAAATCACATGCAATAAGATCATCCAAGGTAAGCATATAAACATTTCAGGTTCTATTTGCCACTAGTACATTTTCATGAGATGAGCTATCAATTATAGAACAAGTCTTTTTTGCTAAATGTAACATCAAACCCATTATCACAAAGTTGGCTAATGCTAAGTAAATTATATTTAAGACTATCAACAAGAAGAACATTCTTAACAAGAGTTGAAGAATCTTTACCAACATTCCCAATGCCAAGAATTCTACCTTTCTTTTTGTCTCCAAAAAGTGACATAACCTTCATGGATGGGCTCCATGTCTTTGACTAAAGCGGCATCTCCGGTCATATGGCGACAACATCCACTATCAAGGAACCATTGAGCCGGAGTGTTTACTTTGCTAGTAAAGTACCTAAGACAAAAAAAGAAGGAGTGACTTTTGGTACCCATATTTGTTTGGGTCCTTGAGGGTTAGATACGATACGCTTGATTCTCCATATAGTCTTAACTCCCATTTCAATCTTTCTTTTCACAAAACATCTATTGCTAGTGTGACCAAATTTACCACAATAAGTGCAACGAATAGATGGCTTATAATATTTGTAACTATGCTCATGGTATCTCTTTTGTTTATGTGATGAACTAGCAAGCACAAAATGATTTGTAGGTGGTCTAGAAGAGCTAGCAATATCAATATGACATGAATGTGAATATCCTACTCCATGTTTATGGGAAGTACTAGCATGCACAAAATGATTTCTAGATGGTCTAGAAGAGCTAGTAATATCAATATGACTAGGATGTGAATATCCTAATCCATGTTTATCATTGGAAGTCCGTTGCATACAAAGAAGATGATCAAGATCTTTTGTTCCTTTTGAGAACTTATCAACAAGAGAAGTAAGTTCAACAACTTTGCTTTTCAAGCTATCAAACTCAACAAGCTTGGATTCTAGAGAAGATAATTTATCATATGCTTCATGATACTTTAATGATGAGGAGTTGCAAGTAGCAATAAGTTTCTCATTTTCAACTTTAAAACAATCAACATCATCACATAGTTTTTTGTTTTCATCAAACAATCTAGACTTATCTTCAAGCAAGGAATCAATTTTTAACTTCATTTCATAGTTTTGCTTTGCACATTTTCTTAATTGATCATACATGTCACATAAGAGCTCATTAGGATCATCCTCATTATCATCACAAGAATTTGATATTGAGGGAGAAAGATGTACCTCATTACAGAAGGCCATGAAGCAAATATTTGCATTTTCTTCTTCTTCTTCATTTTCACTTCCATCTTGATCCCATGTGCCTATCAAGCCTTTGGCATTCTTGGATTTGAAGAATTTCTTCTTTTTATCTTCCTTTGACTCTCTTTCTTTGATGGATGGGCACTCTCCTATGAGATGTTGGTTGCTTCCACATTCATAACATTTCATGCCATTTGGATTTTGTTTTCTTTTATTTTGGAGGAATCTCCTTCCTTTTCCGGAAAACATTTTCTTCATGCGCTTTACCACTAAAGCCATTGTCTCATCATCTAAATTTATATCTTCTTCATCACTTGATTGATTGGATTCATCTAGATCAAGAATAGTCTTTAGAGCAAGACTTTTCTTTGCTTTTTCAACATGATCATCCTTTTTTATGAGTAAGCTCATAAGTGAGAAGAGAACCAATGAGCTCTTCCGTTGGATACGTTTTCAAGTCTTTGGCTTCTTCAATGACAAGAGCTTTGCCTTCCCAACTTTTTGGAAGAGAGTTGAGAATTTTTCTATTCATTTCACCCATTGAATATTCCTTTCCATATGACCTCAACCCATTTACTACATTTGTGAACCGAGTATTCATCTCATTGATAGTTTCACTTGGCTTCATAGTGAAAAGCTCATATTCCCTCACAAGCATATTGAGCTTAGATTCTTTCACTTGATTTGTTCCTTCATGAGTGACTTCCAAGGTTTTCCACATTTTGTGGGCGGATTTGCTTCCACGAACTCTATTGTACTCATCCGGGATTGAGAGCACAACTAATGATGTTCATTGCTCTATAATTGAGAGTCATTTTCTTTGACTCATCTTCATTTAATTCATTGTCCAATTTTGGCATTTGAACACCATCCACCAACTTCATAGGAACATAAGGACCTTCTTCAAAGATATGCCATAAAGAATAGTCTATAGAACACACATAAATCTTGAAGCGGTCTTTCCAAGCATTGAAATTATTTCCATCAAAAAGAGGTGGTCGATTTGTGGAAGATCCCTCTAGATAAGCTAAAGCGGAATTCATGGCCATTATCTTTTCTTCTAGTGGTTAAACTAAAGATGAAGGCGAGGCTACGATACCAATTGAAAAAACACAAGAGGGGGGGTGAATTGGGTTTTTGTACAAATTTGCTTCTTTTTTCTTGAGATATAGAAATAGGGAACTAATATATGAAGCTTTGTAGAAATGAAGCTAAGAGAGCAAGACAAGCGATTTAGAGTGGTTCGATTCACAAAGAATCTACGTCCACTACCTTGAGTATCTCCCAAGGATTTCCAACAATTTCACTAAGAAAAAAGGCTTGTTACACTAGTGGCTAACTCACTAAGAGTTTTACACACAACCACAATTTACACACTCACAAAGAGTACTTGCCCACACTAAGTAGGTTTAGACACAAGAATACCCTATCACTAAGAAAGGGAAGGATGAAGATATAATGATACAAGTTCTTCACTCAATAGTGGAGTAAGTATACCTTTGAAGATCTTTACTTTAATGCTCTTGAACTTTTGTATTCAACACTTTTTGTCTTGCTTGTATAAAGATTGATTTTGGACTTTTTCAAATCATCAAATAAGAGTAAATGCTTTTTGATAGCTAGAGCTTTTAAGAATATTCAATGTAGATTTATCAAGGTTTCTTGTTAGAAGAATATTCAGCTTTAGGGCCTTTATAGATTTCAAAAAGCGTCCAAAAAAGCGACTTTAAAGCGGTCGGATAACGGCTAGTTTTTGCGAGCTCGGATGACCGACTTGGAGCAACTTTCGGTTGACCGACCAAAAACTTCGGTCGACCGAACCATAATCTCGGTCGACCGACCCAAGCTTAGGTCGACCGAACTTTGTGAGAACAACTCTCGATAAATCCTTCGGTTGATCGAGAAAATCTCGGTTGACCGAGCTTTTGAAGTATGAGAGATGATGTTTTGACCTTTGTTTTGAAATCTCTTGAAGTCTAAAGGTTTTCCCAAATTGTAATAAAAAGAATACTTGGAAAACTTTTCTAAAGGACTTAACTTTGAAATCAAGGGCTTTTTGAATATAAGATCAATTTTGAAATTTTATCCTTTGAAAACGAGTTTATAAAACGTGCAAGACTTTAGTGTTGTATGCTTAAGTTCATAAGAGCATTTTGGTTAGAGCTTGTAAGATAACGACAAATAAAACTAGAAGCTTTCCTAACCAAACCTAAGTCTTCAATCTTCAATCTTCAATCTTGTTGATATGTGCCTTGAAGATCTTGATTGTAGCTTGATTGAAGTACTTAGTGCTTCCACAAAGAGTTTCATTATTCTATCACAAAGATGTAAGACATTAAACATAACATCAAATGTTTGTCTATTATCAAAAATCGAGTTTGTTCGCCCTTAGGGCTTACAACAATGGCAATGAGAACACATTTAGTAGTAGCGTGAGTTCATAAATCACAATCGGTCCCTAGCAGGACATTGTGACTACCCAAAGTGAATGAATATACAACGGAACCTAATATCAATCCACTATTTAATCCATTTGTCTCGTGATATCCTAATTAAGCATAAGACATGGTAGTCGTCATATTAAGCTTAATTGTATTTATGCTCAATCTCCGGGTAGACTGTTCCAACAAATAGTATCTGATAACCACTTTATCAAATACATTTGAGCACGGCCATGCATTCAGACAGTCTTTCCCTATCGAGGGGCCCATGGATATCTCTCTCTAATAAGAAAGGGACAAATTCCTTACAATGCCTCTCACATTCAAGCCATGATAGGACACTACATCTGATCATCAGTCGTATTGATTACTCGATTAAAAGCAACGTACGACTGAGTCAAAACGTGGCTCCATTCATGCTAGAATCAATGGAGACATAAGGTCTAAGGATTCTAAAATAGTATTGAGGAAGTAATACTTATGACTAAGGACCATGAAGTATTACTTCTCTAACGGATCATGCCCAATATGATATATCTCAATACATTGCATCTATGATATGATTTGTACTCATTACACATGATTAGTAAAACATAATCATCAATCAAACATCATACTAGTTTTATTTCATTGTAAAGTAGATTACATAAAACTAGGGACAACTAGAATAGTAATTACATAAGCAAATGAGTTTTACTATCAAATCACGCATTTGATGTTCATAAGAAAAATTAACTAATTAGATGAAATGCTAAAAAAGATATAAACCGTACAACATATGCTAATGGTCCTAGGACACTACTAACAATGTGTGTTTGTAGCTACTAGTACTAGGGCCACACATGTGTATTTCATTGATTTGTATTTAAGTGGATTGAAAGATTAGATAATGAGAGTGGTAAATATGCATAGTCCTGGATCTTTGATGGAGGATTTTAGACTGGCAGTTAAGTAAGAAATGAATCTATCGTACATGTCTAAACCATCCATGAAGAGTCAATTTTCAGGGTTATACACAGAAACCAGTCCACAACTTGTCTCGAAAAATGGAACATATTCTAAACCTACTTATCCATCCACTTATTCTCTTATGCTTCCTCCTAAGGAGCCAATTAAATTGAAGAGGATTACTAATGAAGAAATGCAAAAGATGAGGGAATTGAATTTATGCTTTAAATATGGTGAGAAATACTCTCTTCAACAATGTAAAACACAAGAGGGGGGGGTGAATTGGGTTTTAACTAATCTTGTAAACTTTTCCGATTCTTTGCAATGCTAATGTAAGTTTGAGCAAGATGAGCAATAGCAAAACAAAACCCAATAACAAGACAAAGGATTTAGAGTGGTTCGATTCACTTAGAATCTACATCCACTACCTTGAGCCGCACCCAAGGATTTGCAACAACTTCACTAAGAAGATTTTACACTTGTGGCTAACTCACTAAGAGTTTTACAAACACAACCACAAAACAAAACTCACTAAGAGCTTGCCCACACTAAGTAGGACTTTACAAATTGCCCACACAAAGTAGGACTTTTACAAGAATTACCCAATCACTTAGAAAGGGAATTAAATGTTTAAAGAACAAGGTTGATCACTCTTATAAGTGAGAAATATACCTTTGAAGTACAAGAATGTTTAAGCTCTTTTGAACATATGAATTCCACTCTTTGTCTTGCTTTTGAAAGAATACTCTTGAAGGATTTAGATCATAGGGATGAAGAGTATTTTGCTTTGAAAGTGTTTAGACTTGATAAGATATCAATGTAAATTGTTTGTCCAAGTCTTAGAATCATTTTCAGCTTTAGAGTATATATACATTTCAAAAAGTGGCTGAAAAACGACTCTTTAACGGTCATATAACGGCTAGAAACTTACAGAGTTCGGTTGACCGAAGTTCAACCTCGGATGACCGAAGCCATACTTCGGTTGACCTATCATAAAGTCGGTCGACCGACTTGGCCCTTAGGTCGACCGAAGCTCCATTTCAAACCTCTCTGTTTCTGCTCGGTTGATCCGAGCTTGAGCTCGGTTGACCGAACTTCTGAGCTGATTTTTCACACGTTTTGAAATCTTTTGAAATCTATAGAAGTCTAAAAGGTTTTCCTAAAAGGTAACAAGTAAGAACACTTGGAAAACCATTTTAAAGGACTTAGACTTAGAAAACAAAGGCTTTTAAGATATGAACACATTTAAGAATCATTTCAAAAACTAAGCCTTTTGAAAACGTGTTTATGAAAACATGCAAGACTAGAGTGTAGAGCTTATGTTCATAAGAGCTTTGGTTAGATCTATATAAGATAAAGACTTATAATGACAAAGCTAATCTAACCAAACCTAAGTCTTCAATCTTCAATCTTGATAGATGAGCCTTGAATGGTATGACTTTGAATCTTGATCATGGCTTGATTGAAGTACTTAGAGCTTCCAATATATGTTCCGATATTCTATCACAAAGATACAAACATTAGACACAACATCAAGTGTTTGTCCATTATCAAAAACCGAGTTCGATCGCCCTTAGGGCTAACAAACAAAAATGTTCATTGGCTGAGGTCAATATCATATATCTTTGTGATCACGCAGCAGAAGAGAAAGGAGATTTTGAGTTGCAGTTTCTACAATCACACTTAGAAGAAGAATGATTGTTTGTTGGAGAGGAGATTGCTGAACTGGCCTACATTTCTGTTAATGCTCTTAGTGGAGTTACCGGAGGAAAGATTTTCAGGATTCTTGGCTTAGTAACAAGGATTCAACAAATCTCTATTTTGATTGATCCTGGAAGTGCTTATAGCTTTATTGATCCTAAGCTGGTGAAAAAATTCGAATAAAGTATTGAACATACCAGGCCTTTACTGATTGTATTGGGGAATTATGAAAAAAACATGGTATGGGGACTATTGTAAGGAGGTCAAATTGGGGATTGGTGAACAAGAATTATTTTAGGACTTATATGTCCTACCTTTGGGGGAAGTGATATGATACTAGGGGTGATTAGCTAGGTAGTCATAGTCCCATAACTTTGGATTGTGAAAACCAAGTAGTCAGGTTTAATAAGGATAGTAAGGAGGTGGTAGTTAGAAGTGGATATGTTATCTTGGAGTTACAACATGTGTTTGCTAGATCGTTTTCTAAATGCTTGGAAGGGGTTTCTGTGGTTTGGATGGGACAACTATGCCTTTTGCAGAGTGGTGGAAAGGAGAGTTCAGAAGAGGAGCTTCTTAAGACACTTAAAGGTTTGTTAGAAAAATTATCTGATGTATTTGATAGGCTTGGTGGTTTACCACTTGGCAGAAACCATGAACATCAGCCTAACCTGTGAATTTGAGGTTCTATAGAGTACCATACTTCTAGAAGAATGAAATTGAAAACATGTTAAGGATATGATTCATGATGGAATCATACAACCTAGCTGCAGCCCTTTCTTATCCCCAATTATTTTGGTTAAAAAGATAGATAGATCCTGCAGGTTTTGTGTAGACTACAAGAAGCTAAATGCACTCACTATTAAGGATAAATTTGAAATTCCATTGGTGGATGACCTATTGAATGAATTACTTGGTGCTAAGTTTTTCTCTAAGATTGATCTCAGGTCTGGCTATTTCTAAATTAGATTGAGGGAGGAGGACATTCCAAAAAACTACTTTTAGCACACATTTTGTCCTTTATGAGTTTAAGGTTATGCCTTTTAGCTTAACCAATGGCTCTGCAACATTTCAATCACTAAGTAATAAGGTATTTGGACTATATCTGGGGGAGTTTGTCTTAGTCTTCTTTCATAATATTTTTATCTATAGCCCATGCTTAGTTTCACATGGAGAACATTTAAGCCTTGTCCTTAAGGTATTGAGGTACAATCAATTGTATGTGAAGTTAAGTAAATGCTCATTTGCTCAAAGGGAGGTTGATACTTGGGACACTTGATCTCTAGGGAAGGGGTCAAAACAAATCCAAATAAGATTAATGATATGTTGGACTGGCCTATCCCTTCTATTATCAAACAAATAAGAGGTTTCTTGGGTCTGTCATGCTATTATAAGAGGTTCATCAAACATTATGCTAAAATGCGCAAACGACTAGTTGTTTTACTAAAAACAAATGGGTTTTATTATACTGTTGAAGTTGAACAAACATTTAAAGAACTGAAGTTTGTTATTGTGAACCTCCAATCCTTGCTCTTCCAGACTTCTCTATGAAGTTTGTTATTGAAGAAGATGCTTGTTATACAGGAATGAGAGCAGCTGATGCATAAATGAGGACATTTGTCTTATTTCAGTAAATCCTTAAGCCCAAAGTGTGCTGGCATGTCTACTTATGAGAATTTGATTGAATTGTAAACCTCTATCCTCAACTAGAAACATTACTTAGAAGTCCATCTTTTCATCATTAAGACTGATCATCAGAGTCTTAAATACCTATTTGAGCAAAAGATAAGTACTGTGGCTCAGTAGAAATGGATTTCCAAACTGCTGGGATTTGATTTTGACATTCGATACAAAAGGGGACGTGAGAATAAAGTTGCAGATGGATATAAGATGTGAAACATATTTATGAGGGGGATACTACTATCCAAAATGTGATAGTTTAGTTCCTGATTACTCATACGACAATGAAATATTGAGGTACCAAGGGAAAAAAAATCATTGGGAATCGAGGTGATTACATGAACAACACGATAGATACTATTCACTCTTCCACTTTGGAAGGACATTTAGGTGTGCATGCTACTTATAATAGGCTCAAGAATACTTTTTACTGTCCTTACATGCATGAACATGTTCAGGTCAGAATCATACTTTGTGAAGTATGTCAAATATACGGATTTTATTGAGGGTTAGCCTAAGTCTGAGGGTAGATATTCTATGATGGTGGGTGTGGATAGATTTACCAACTTTGGCCATTTTATTGGCTTAGTTCATCCATTTACTACTAAGAAATTGGCTGATGAGATATGGATAAGGTTTTTAAGTTGCATGGTTTACCTGAATCCATTGTGAGTGATAGTGACAATGTGTTTACAAGTCTCTTTTGGAAGGAGTTGTTTGATATTTTAGGGGTCAAGTTGATATTGAGTTCAACTTATCACCCCCAATTAGATGGGCAAATTGAGAGAGTTAATCAATGTTTGAAGATGTATTTGAGGTATTTTACAACTCGCAAACCTCAATAATGACACAAGTTTTTATCATTGGATGAATAGTGGTATAACTCCAATGTTCATTCTGCCATTAAGATGTCCCCTTTTGAGGCATTATATTAGTATAAACCACAGGAGTTTGAAGAAAGTCTTCCATTGGATGATGTTAGGCATGGTGAGGTTGCCGAAATTTTGGAGGAAACTCAATGCTCTAATGAAGGAGAAGTTACACATTGTTGTTTATAGAATGAAACAACAAAAAAAAAAAAGATGAGGATTGAAAGACAGTTTGAGGTAGGATATATGATGTTTGTTAAACTCAATCCTTACAGACAACACTCTTTAATCATGAGGAATAATGAAAAGTTGGCACCTAAAGTCTTTGGCCCTTATAAAATTCTCAATAAATATGGTTTTGTGGCTTATTAACTGGATTTATCAGCACATTCTATGTTGTATCCAGTATTCATATCAATCAGCTTAAACTTAAGGTGGGAGATAATCAAGTTGCTTAGTTGGATTTTCCAGAAGTTAATGTTGAAGGGCAGCTGTTGGTGGAACATGTTGTATTGTTAGACATAATACTTGTCAAGCAGCACAACAACCCTGTGGTGCAGTGGTTAATATATTGGAGTAATCTTCCAAATGAAGATGCTACATGGGAATATGCTTCTGAGTTTGTGAAGAAATGACCCGATTTCTCTTGTATTTCTAGTTGACAATAACTTGACAAGTTGTTTTTAAGAAGGGGGGAATGTTATGATTGTTGGAGTTTACATTTGATATAGGTGCTCAATTAGATTGTGCAGTCTTAATTGGATTGGGCAGAACTGGACCCGGTCGACCGAATCGGTTTGTCACTCCGATCGGCCGAGAACCATTTCTCTTGTTGACCGAACCAATTGGACCAAGTCAAAACCAGCAAATGACATGTGTGAGAAAGTGTATGTGTGTGTGTGTATGTATGAAGAGAGTAGTGAGGAGAGAAAAGTGTGAGTGTGGAGTTACTGGGTGGTTCTACTAACACCACATGATGAATTGCTCATCACTCTCACAATTCACTCACAACCCAAAAGAAGAAAAATTATCCGAAATTTTCTTATCTCTAAACACACTCTCAAGAACAGAAAAGAGAAAGAAAAATCCTTTTTCTTGTCTCTATTTTCCGGTTTAAGTATTTCACATATCTATAGCAACGAAGCTCCTGAAGACCGTCTTCAACGTTTTATGCACTCGTGACTATCATCAGAGGCTCAACAAACAGGCTCTACGTTGATCGTGTGGATACCGGTAGAGACGGGAGTCTGAGGGCTGCCGTTGGTGATTCAAAGTAGCAGAATCCGTGCTATTTTGATTAGATAAAAAAGGTAATATTCTTATTCACAAGGTACTAGTTCTTTCTCGTGAAACGATCTTGTAAAGGATCGAAATCTCATTTTAATTCTGTTACTATTCTGTGGGGATTCCGAATTTCTTCATTTCATTCGTATCAAAGCCTATCATGAGAACCCAACTACTTTGATTATGTGTACTAGCCCATATGTCTCATATGCTTTGAGTATAACGAATAGATACCAGTCAACTTACGGTGATCGTCACTGGATAACCGTCAAGAATATCCTAAAGTACTTACGAAGGCCTAAGGATACGTTCTTAATCTACGGTGGGGGAAGACGAGCACATTGTAAGTGGTTACACTGATGCTAGTTTCCAAACCGATATAGACGACTTTAGATTGCAATCGGGTTATGTATTTTGCCTAAACGGTGGTTCTATGAGTTGGAGGAGTTCAAAATAGGCAACCGTTGTTGATTCTACGATCGAAGCCGAGTATATAGCTACATCAGATGCTACTAAGGAAGCCTTTTAGATCCGAAAGTTCATTGATGAACTTAGTGTGGTACCTAGTATTTCGAATGCGGTTGATCTCTATTGTGACAACAATGGGGTCATATCTCAATCAAAGGAACCACGGTCTCACCAAAGGTCCAAACATATATTTAGGCGGTATCATCTGATCTGTGAGATCATTGATAGAGGAGATGTGAGGATTTGCAAAGTACATACGGACGATAACATCGCCGACCCATTGACGAAGCCGCCGACAAAGCAGCAGCATGATCGTCATACTTGTAGCATAGGTATTAGATACAAAAATAACTGGGTCTTAGAGATAGTTCTTATGTACAGTATGCACTAAAATGCAAGGTTGTTGTCTTTAGTGTAAATGAGAGATTGTTGTATTTTATTTTTCATGTGATGAAATATTAAGGGCATGAATTCCATCATTATTGTTTTGATTACGACTGTGTAAATGTATTAAAACATAATACCTTCCTTAGATAGTTATGTAATTGTTACACTGAACTATTCTAAAATGTCCTTAGTCAATCATTATTGTGGAATGTTGAGGAGAACAATAATGTGTGGAGACTAGCATGTGTTGTGATTAAATATGGTGATATTAATTCAAACACATGGGTATTTGATAATGGACTGACCCATTTATAAGAACACTTCATGGTTTGTTATATAAATGTCAACAGTGTTCTTATAATGATTTTGTTTGTATCTGAATCTTTCGACTTGAAATCACACATGATTTCACATATGGAAAATGATATACTTTGATGATGTCAAACGCCGTCTATAACTAGATGGGCTATAAAGGCATTTGTTGGGTGTATTTATGAACCATGTGTAGGATGCGGTGTGATAGATAGAGGATTTGTCCCTCCTATATAACACGAGTGATATCTTGGGCCCCATGACGGAGTGAGACTAATTTATGGTCATGAACAAATGAATTATTATGAGATATTAATGTCATTTGATTAGTCTACTCGGGAATCAAGAAACTGATTGATTGAACTATACAAGTGTGACATTCTCCATTACTTCTATTCAATCTAGATATCAAGGATAAATGGATTAGTACAAAAGATCATAATTGTGATTACTTGAATCACCAGACTATTTGTGAATTGGGAGTAATGATGTGTTGCTAGATACCTCTCATTACTCTTTACAATTTTTGTCAAGGCTAACATAGCTAATACCTAAAGGGTCGTACGCTATAATCAACTGGATTGGGCTTGTTGGAGTTTACATTTGATATAGGTGCTCAATTGGATTGGGCAAGCTCATTTTGGATTGGGCAAGCTCAATTGGATTGGGCGTTCAATTAGATTGGGTAGAACTGGACTCGGTCGACCGAGAACCTTTTCTGGTCGACCTAACCGGTTTGTCACTCTTGTCGACCGAGAACCATTTCTCCGGTTGACCGAACCAGTTGGACCAAGTCAAAACTGACAAATGACATGTGTGAGAAAGTGTGTGTGTGAAGGGAGTAGTGGGGAGAGAAAGTGTGAGTGTGGAGTTAGTGGGTGGTTCCACTAACACACATGATGAATTGTTCATCACTCTCACAATTCACTAACAACCCATTCCATTACCTGCTCTAGCCGAGACAAAAGAAGAAAAACTTCTCTAAAATTTTCTTATCTCTAAACACACTCTCAAGAACACAAAAGAGAAAGAAAAATCGTTTTTCTTGTCTCTATTTTACGGTTTAAGTTTTTCACATATCTATCAACGAAGCTCCCGAAGATCGTCTTCAACGTTCGATACACTCGTGACTAGCATCAGAGGCTCGACGAACAAGCTCTAGGTTGATCGTGTGGATACCGATAGAGACGGGAGTCTGACAGCTACCGTTGGTGATTCAAAGTAGTAGAATCCGGGCTATTTCGATTCGATCGAAAAGGTAATATTCTCATTCACAAGGTACTGGTTATTTCTCGTGAAAAGATCCTGTAAAGTAACAGAATCCCATTTTAATTCCGCAGCTATTATATGGGGATTCCGAATTTCTTCCATTCAATGATATGATAAATAAATGGTGCATGAAGTTACTTAGCAAAAAAAAAAAAAAAAAAAATGGTGCATGGTCACTCGCTAGTCGAAGTCACGGGGTCTAGTGATAACTGTATTAATACCAACTTTTATGATATTTTTAGGGTATTCTTGAAAATTGCACAAGCAGTTAGAATTTCCCTTTCTTCTTCTTCGTCATTTCCATTATGTAACTTGAGTTATACTACGTATCCATTCTTGATTCTTTGATCAATACAAGGCTTCAATCTTACTCCTTTTCTTTTTCTTGATCATTTGATTATTGAATTACTGAAGAATTCATCCAGAATTCTTGTAGATATAACAAATCCAAATCGGGAGGTCACACCAAAAGATTACAGATGAACTAAGGAGGAAGTCTCACTAGGGAAAAGGAGGAGGATTCTACTCTTGAGAGAAAATGAATTTATTTAACTGTTTGTAATAAATTTCGAAGGGTAAAGAGTGTTCACGATTTTTTAGCTTTTCTCAATTTTGGCTTTTGACCCTAAATTAAAAAATGCAATTTTTTTTACCTTGAACTTTCCGAAGTATTAATGTTACAATTTCATCCAATTTCGCTGTTAAATCTATATGAAATAGGACCACGTGACCAAATTCGGAGGAATTTTAGAAAAACCAAGTTTTGACCCTTAAAAAAATTGAAAATGTGATAAAAAAAAATGCGACAAGAGATAAAAAATCAGTCTACCACATGCATACAGTTGTAAGGGTCAACACTTGTATTTCTTAAAATGCCCCCGAGTTTCATTATGTTAAAGTCATATGATCTCATTCTATCCGAATATAACAATAGAAATTAGGGGTGAGCACCAAATTCAAATTGGCCAATTCGGTCATTTGAATTCAATTTTTTCATTTTTTCATACTTCAAAAAATCGACCGAATTCGAAACCGAATTCGAATTCACACCGAATTGGAGCAGATTCAGTTACGAGCTGTATATATTTATTATATAATATATTTATTATTAATATTATTATAATACTATATATATTTATTATATGATATTATTATTAATTTATTTAAAAAATACAATTCAAATTCGGTCAGACCGAATTCAAAATTGGTCTGACCGAAATCGCCCCAATTTCGCCCAATTCGAATTCGGTCACGCCCGAATTACCAAATTGAAGCAGAATTACGGAAACCAAATTACAAATTCAATTCGAATTCGGTCGGAATTCGGCAAAAACCGAATTTGTGCACCCCTAGTAGAAATGAATGGAGGAGTAAGATTAATACTTTAGAAAGATGTAATATTACGAACTTTGCATTTTTAAATTTAGGGTAAAAAACAAAAATCAAAAAAAAATTTGAGTCTCAATATGGGTGAAACTATTTGAACTGAACTTACTTTGGACTTAATTGAGATATTTTGTTTTGTTTTTTTGACCAATTTCTTTGCACAGAGCAGAGATCAGAGCTTATACCTCCTGTCCGGCGTCAGAACGGCGGAACCGCCTCTTCAGCCCGCCGGTAAACGACTCATTCCCTCTCTATCTTCTCTCTAATTTTATTCTCTTTAGCTCTTCTTATTCTTCATCTCTACTTCCTCTTTCTTTGTTTCTTTCAGCTATCAGTCAGCCACAAATTCGGGAATCAAGCTTTAAGACTAAATTCTTTGAGGTTTGTTGTTTCTATATTTGTTTTTTTTTCAATATGAAATTTGATTTGCTCAATTCGTCTCCCGGATAATGATTCTTAGTTGGGCATGATATTTTTGTTTATTGGCAATTTGTTTAGTGATTGAAATTTTGAAATAGCTTTTCGGTTTAGTGTTTATGGTAGATTGTGTTTCGAATAGTTGTGGGAGTAATATAATTGGATTCGAGAGTCATCGTCGGGGGGATTATGCAATTGGCCAAAGGGTAGTGCTAAGGAGCTAAGCACTTAGCCAATTGATTGGCTAAATTGGGGGTAAAATGGTAAAAACACCGTCAATTCCTTTATACCAACCGCAACTAATAGTGTTTAATTTGGGGTTTTAGCCAATTATTGCCAATAATGCTTAGCCAAAAAGCTTTATCCTTGGCCAGAAAGGAAATTGGGAGATATCAAATATGGATTGACATTTTCTTGTATGAGGAAGTTTAGAACTTTTATGAAAGCCTCAAACTTCTGAATGAATTTACGAGTGGTTTATGTTTCATGAGACCAATCACGAAGTTAAATCCAACCTAGCTCCTAACAGAAGAACTTATTTGCTGATGAGCTCAGTTTTCATGTAATCACCTGATTTTGCAACTATTTTTGTGTGATTAGTTAATTGTATATTTGCTACCGTAGTCCTATTACACTTGATTGATTAAGTAACCTTCAAGGCTTCAGCTTCTAGGGTTTGGAAGATCTGGAGTAAATATATATATCGAAGTATATCGGAGTGTAAATATTTATCCTTTTTATGATTATTTTTTCAAAATATTAAAGTTTCTCATAAATTCTGATGAGGCTATCAAAATTTAGATGCTAAAGTCATGGTGGACCATGACCCATCTAGATGATTATGGCACGATCTCTTGTATTGGCAGAGGAAGTAAAATTTTAGGTTTTGAAAGTTACTTTTGAGTACCGGCTGCTTATGCATCCGTGTATGATGAACTTTTGTTTCCTTGCTATTTGAGTTCTAATCGAGTACTTCCTGTTTTCTTCAAGTGTCTACCTGGATTGCTTTACTGACTTTTGATTTCATTTCACAAGCTTGGAGCTTTTATCTCTTAGTTTAATTTTGAGTTTCTTCTCTCTTTTTATTTTTATTTTTAAAAGAAGTAAGTCAAAATAAAACATGGAAATACGAATCATATTTTGTCTGCTTTTTAGGGGAATTTGTCTGATCTACTATTCTTTTTGAAGCCGAGTAACTCCTTACAGAAGTTGTTTTCTGATGAGCTCACTTCTCATATGATCTCCTGATTTTGCAACTATTTTGGTGTGATTAGTTACTTGTATATTTGCTTCTGTAATCATATTACACTTGATCAGGTGACCTGCAAGGATTTTAGCTTCTAAGGTTTGGTGATCTACAGTAAATATTTAACAAGCTCCTAATTAACAAAGTTATTGAGGTTTGGATATGCTCTTTTTGATGGTTAATCTTTTCAAAATCTTAAGTTTTTCATCAGTCCTGATGAGGCTTTTGAATTGCAACTTCACTTGAGTTAAAACTCGAATGATTTTTCAAAATCTTAAGTTTTGAAAGTCTTAGGGTGTATTTGGATTGGGTTTTTATTTAAGAATTTTTATCTTCACGAATTGATTGTTTGTGAGAGAAGATGTGGGACCAAATCGAATTCTTTATTATTTTTTAATGGAGAGCACTCCACATTATTTTTTTAAGTTTACTCATGAATTTCAAAATATACCTATAATTCTGATCATGCATAACCATCGAGATGATTATGATAGGATCTTGTGCATTGCCGAAGATAATCAAATTTTAGGCTCTGAAAGTTACTTTTGTTTCACGGATTACTTATGCATACATGTAATGCAGTTTTAGCATTAGAACCTGTTGACCTTTTGTTTCTTTTCTAATTGAGTTCTGATAGTGTAGCTTCTGTTTTCTTCAAATGTCTACCTCGATTGCTTGTTAACCCTTTGGCTCTCTCGTTGTGAGATGCTGCTGCTTTACTGGTTTTGATTTCAGTTTACCCTTTGGCTCTCTCTCGATTGCTTGTTAATCCTTAGAGCCTTTATCTTTTTAGTTTAGTTTTGAGTTTCTTCACTGCTTTTAACAGGAAGTAAGACAAATAAATTGTGGAAATATGAATCAGATTTTGTCAGTTAGTATGTTTCTCCCACGGACACTGAATTTCATTACCTCTTGATCAAAATAAATGTGTAAATATGAATCAGATTTTGGATTGCTGCACAACTTTAGGATTAATTATTTTTGAGGAACTAGAAGTTTCATCCAAGTTTATATAGTTTTTCCTAGATTTGATTTCCCCCTCGTAATGTAGGTCTTTCCAGCTCCATGTAATACAGATAATGAATATTGGCTTGAAAAGTAGTTGTTTTGGGGGGGGGGGGGGAAGAATCGGGCAATTGGCCAAAAAGGAAACGGGGAGATGCCAAATATAGATTGACATTTTTGTATAAGGAAGCGTTGTTGGCACCCCATATATTGTTAATAACATTCCAACGTAGGTCAATATTTCTTTACATTAACAATTTTGCCATTCATGAGCTAATTTTTTTCCGTTGCTAATTGAGTTCTAATTGTGTACCTCCTGGTTTCTTTAAATGTCTACCTGGATTGCTTATTCATCCTTTGGTTCTCTCATTATGAGATGCTATTGTTTTACTGGTTTTGATTCCGTTTTACAAGCTTGGAGCCTTTTCCTTTTTAGTTTAGTTTTGAGTTTCTTCACTGCTTTATACAGTGGGTAAGATAAATAAGCTGTGGAAATATGATTCAGATTCTGTCTCTTAGGTTCTCCCACGGACAATGAATTTCATAACCTCTCGATCAAAATAAATGTGTAAATATGAATCAGATTTTGGATTAATGCACAACATTAGGATTAATTATTTACGGGAAACTAGAAGTTTCATCCTAAGTTTATATAGTTATTCTTGAATTTGATTTTTTCTCGTAATGTAGCTCTCTCCAGTTCCATATAATGCTCATGCATGTTTATGTACTCCCATACTAGCGATGCATAGCAATTACAAACTTGAGTATTCTGTCAATTGAATGTTGAACCTTTTTATTTATTATTAGAATATCAATGAAAATTAATAAGTAAAAAGGTTCATCAAGAACATAAACATGAGGTTTCTTTCTTTCTTTCTCTTTTTTTCTCGGTATATAAATTAGCAAATTCATTTACAAGAAAAATAACGATAGCGGGCAAGAGTATGTGAATAGGAAGATTTATCATGTTTAAATTACTATTCTTTGTTATTCTAATCAAATTATTCTACTGGATACAGAGGATTATTTTGTTAAGTTAAAAATTCCTGAACTAAAATGGAACAAGTATGACTTTAATTTCTCTGTCTAAGAAGGTTTCTTAAACAAATATGCATTGCATGATCGAAAATGACTGCTTGATTTTACTACATAAGAGTTTCTACTTACTGTTGATTGTAGGATTGATTGCATACTGATTACCAGAATACGTTTCAATTTTTTTAGTTGTCACTGGCCATTAATATTTAAGGGGAAGTTTTGGAAATCGGTCTATGAACTCCATTCTTTAAAGCAATCCTCCAGTCTGTTGGTTGCTTATTGTTTGGATGCGTATCATTGGTAATGGACTGGCTTTGTTCTCACTCTTTTGTTTAGTGTTAAAACTAGACCTGCCAAAATTTAAACGAGATCTGGTGGTAGCTATTTTCTATCTAAATGGCCAAGTAGGTTCAGAGTTACTTGCGTTTTTTGAGAATTTTAAAATTTTAATGCAGATAAAGACCAATAAGATTAAGTTGTGAGAAATATGTTCCAATTATTAGTCTTCTTGAGTTTGACAAATTTGCATGGTAGATTTGTGGGCTGATGTGTCCAAACACTAGTTTCATATTCACATTATGCTGGTTCAAGTTATAGCATTTTGTAGCTTTTAATTTAGAAGTGATTTTTTTTTTATTTACTAAATAAGAAATTTTCCATTAATCACAAAATAACTGAGGCCATTACAATCAAAGAAAAATCTGAAAATACAAGAAAATAAAAGTTATACAATGATTTAGAAAATCATGATAACAGACAAAAGCCACAACCAAGAAAACTTATGGGTTAGGAGATACTAAAATTAAAACTAGTAAGATAAACAAATACATAATCTTCTTCGCAGTATCTCCATCGCAATCCTTGAACCAGTGTTGTTAAGGCTTACGCCTTAGGCTTCAGGCTCGAGGGATATCGCAACGAAATCTCAGGCGCGCTTCAAATTATTGAGGTGTGCGCCTTGACGAAAAGGCTCCAGGCTCCAGGCACGCCTTGTAATTAATCTGATTCTAATGAATGGTTGCATGGAGAGTTAGAAAATGATGCGCGAGTATTTGACGATTCTGATTTAACAAACATTTTTCACCTTTCATCAACACCTCACTACATCAAGTCGGGTCGTTGCTCTCCAATCCACCTTGATCAGAAAACATTTAACGACTTACTCTTTGTTGTCACATATTGAAGGATGAGATAAACCCTATCTCGTTGAACAATATTGATGAGTGTAATGAGTGGTTGGTTAGAGAGTTAGAAAATGAGGATTTGATGTTTGATGATTCAGATTTTCCTTAGTCTGAGGTTTCCGAGGCAGCTGGAGTAAATGAACCACGCTACCCATCTATGTCAAGAGGAACTAGTACTTCTCATTCTCAACCTTCACCTCCTAATTTAAGACCATAATCTTCTTCATCTTTCTCTAGCTTTGATGAGAAAAATGAAGATGAGGAAGAAGAATCTACCTTGGATAAAGAGAATCAAGTCGAAGACGTTGATTTTGATGATTAGGGGCATTAGCTTTTTATTTGTTTTGCTTTATCTAATAATGTTTTTTTTTTGTTTTGGAGAGAATTATATTATTATGGTTATTTTTATTATTTTTTGCCTAAATTTGCATGCTACTAATATATCTATAATAATATTTATTCAAGGTGCACCTTTTTTTCGAAAGACGTTTGCCTTTTTTGCGCCTTGGCTCTCCTCAAAGCCTTGACAACACTGCCTTGAATCACAGAGGCTTGAGAAGATCAATTTCAATATCTTCTTTAGGGATGGACAATTTATAGGACCATGGGCGTATCAGCCGTCCTACAAATTGCCTCGGGAAGATGCCGAAAGTTGATAAAGGGCCCATATCAAGTCCGTGTTGAACGATTTCTCCTAGGAACAGAGAAAATAAGTCTAGATCTATGAAGATTTGAGACAGATCTAACCCCTGTATCTTGAATCTTGAAGAAAAACATTTTGAAAGAAGTCTCATATGATTTGTGGAACAAAATAGAGGTATAATACCCGAACAAAAGAAGTAAATAAAGTTAACTGGCCAAGATCCGATCATTGGCCGGAGTCGATGACCAGATTCGGCCAGTAGAATATGCAAGAAGGAGGCTTGTGTGATGCATTAAACCATAACAGCTTGCAGAGAGGGAAAATGAAAAAAAAAAGTCGCAGGAGAAATAAAAGAAGGGTGACAGCAATTGTCAATTCGAAGTGATTTCTTCTTTACTACTTGGTTCATGTGCCTTTTTGCATGGCGTTTCCAAGTTTCATTTAACTTTACCATGTCCAAGCTGTCAAATGGTCATCCTCAGATAGTTTTGAGGCATTTGAGTTTTTGAAATACTAAATTCGATTGGGTTTTGACCCATATTTCACTCCTCAGTTGAAGAAATACTAATTAGGATGAGAATTAGTAATTAGGTATTTAGTAATTATGTGGACTCCTAATTGGATACTAATGAGGTTAAGAATTAGGAATTATATGAATTACGAATTATGTGAACTCTTAATCCTTTTAGTTAAAGGTTTACTATTTTTATATATATATATATATATATATATATATATTGTGTGTGTCTGTCTTCTATATTGTTTGGTGTAGGGGAAGCTAATGGGTTGGAGGAATTTTCATTGTATTCTTGTTTCTCTATTATAATGAGAGTATGCTCTCGCCTTACTCATGAATGTAGGTCAGATTGACCGAAACATGTAAATCATCGTGTCCTTTTATTGCTTTCCTTGTTGATATTTGCTTGTATGATAGAATTGAAAGGATTAATTTCCTAACAAATTTTAGATATGTTTATGTGTGTTAACTTGCAACAGAAACATAATTACAACAGAAGGTTATATTTCTAGGGGAAAAAAAATATACATCCGCTCTCTCAACATCCCAAATGCCACCAATATCTGTTCACCAAGGCGTTACCATTGTCCCTGTAAATCCACCAAACATTTGTGCAACTGCACTTAAACAAAGCTAAATTACAGTAGAATGTGTTGAATGGGATTAGTGATTCCTACAAAGATTTATTTTTCCTTTCTGAAAAATAAGGTATTTGATACTTGAGATACTAATGCTTCCTAATATGTAATCAACTCTATTTGTCTGTTCTCTTGATCTTTTTCATTCTTGGTATCTGCTGAAATATGTATGTTAACTTGCTATTTGGTGGTTTAATTTTTAATATGATAGACCAGCAAGCAGTAACACATGAAGAGGGCTGTGCCTTGGAGAGGCGTTGAGGATGACGAGAATGATGAGGCATCCTCAAGTGATGAATCGTCAAGCCCTGATACCAGCGCCGATGAGGATGAAGGTTCTACTAAGAACGGTGCTAAAAATAGCAAGGGGACCTCCAAACTAAAACCTTCCCAAGGTACAGAGGGGCTCTGTAAATCTAAAATAACATCATGACCCTTGAATTGAATCTTGATTCTTTCTCGCTTTTATATTCCTTAGGTATATGTGTGTGTGTGTGTGTGGCTAGTTTATCGGTTTCTAGAAGTCTAAAATTCTAACTTGGCTCTGCTCACTGGAGTCTGAACGAGTTTCTGTCCAGGAACTAATTATGATGCCCTTGCAAATTGTTAGCTCATGAAGTAAATCATATCTTTAATGTGTGAAATGCTGCGAATGTGATCCTTTTCCCATAAATAAATAATAGTTCATTTTCAAACATCGAGCTATTTCATCCTGATATCAACCCTCCTATCCAAATTTGTCTTGATCAAACTGCTTTTATGCATGCAGTTAATTCCAAAAGGAAAAGCAAAGGGATAGACTTTGACGCTTTAAGTAGGCATGGCTACAAAGGGGGACTATCAGTATTGAGTGTGCCTCCACCAAAGGACCCAAACGATGGTAAGCAGGACTGGTCTTGGTCAACGGGCAAAGAAACTCGAGCAAAGGAGAGTGAAGAGACTTATGTGGAAAGACAGAAGACAAGAGCTGCAATCGTCGAAGGAGAACAGCTGGCAAACGCGCAAACTCAAAAAGAAAGGAAGAGTGTTTCTTATTCACAACGGGAGAAGAAGAAGAGAGATCTTGGGCAGTCTAGTAGAGGGAAGAACTATGTTGAAGAAGAGAAACGACTTCTGAGGGACAATGGTGTTTATTCTGGCTTTGATTCTTGAATGTTGAGAGATCTCTCGTGGGTTAGCATTTACTTGTCAATCCATGTGTTGTTTCTTTTAGTTAATGTATACACATTCAAGAGAGATCTCTCATGGGTTAGCATTTACTTGTCAATCCATGTGTTGTTTCTTTTAGTTAATGTATACATTTGTAGCAGATAACCATGGAAACGCTATAGTTTATCAACATATTTCCATTTGCTCGCGTATTACGTTTTTTGGATTTGATTTATATTTGTAAGTTTCAGAGGGTAAAAAGTGTTGTTGATCAACTATAAACAATTCCCTATTTTGAACTTCACATTAAATTGGCCACTTTTTGAGTAAGAAAAGGATCGTATATTACCTCAAAATGAATAAAAAAATACATATAGAAAACTTAAAAAAACATAGAAAGACAAACTTGCTCCTATACTAGCCAACTTCACTAGATATCTTGGCGTGAGTTTTCTATCTCTAAATGACTTCATCCATTCAAGGTTCCCAACTCGAATCACTTGGGCCAGCTGTTTCGGATCAGAAATGGACATGTCTTCACCATGCAATCTTTTGTTCCGCCAAAACCAAACCGATGCAACGGCCTCTCAGAATAAATACTTTCACTCCATGTCTCTAAACGGGTCATGTCTGAACTCCACTGAGCTATCTAAGCAATTATCCAATCATACATTGAGCGAAGAATCAATCCAAAATAAACTTTCCTCTTGAGTCTTTGACATTGTTTTCCAAACTTTATTTATACTTAAACCACTTAAAAGTTAGTTGGACAAAAAAAATGAAAAAAATCCTTTAAACAATTATTAAGTATTTTATTTTTCTTTTTTTCCCTTTCCTTTTACAGGCTCGTAATTCCTCACAATCATACCAGGACTGTCAACGAGTCAAGCTCGAGCCGGGCTGATCTCGAGCTTTATTATTAAACAAACCGAGCTCGAACTTTGTGATGTAAATTGAAAGATCGTTGATGACTTGGCTCTTTAGCTTGACGCATGAGCTTGAGTTCGAATAAACATAAGTTTAATACTCCATCCGATTCAAAATAAATATTTTTTAAAAATTTTTTTTACATAAATTAAGATACTAAAAAAATATCTAAAGGACCCCTATTAATATTTTGTAACTCCAATCGTAATTTTATTCTCTCTTCAAAATTTCATCAAATGAATAATTTTGAGACTTGTTAGTAGGTTTAGAGAGAGTGAAATTAATGTAGAGGTGCATGAGAACTAACACATTTTGATAAAAAAAAAATATAGGAAGAGAATGAATGTATGAGCAAATTAGTCAACTAATGCACAATTGTTTTGCAAAAAGACACTTATTTTACAACAAAAAACAACCCCTAAAAAAACTTTTATTTTGAAACTAAGCGAGTGCATATATATATATATATATATATATATATATATATATATATATATTTTTTTTAAAGAGAAAATATTTTATTCTAAATTTACAATACAAAAAGTTACATTTTAAAATCATCAATTAGCAACTTATTCATGTGTGCTAGAAGTTATACAGATATAATATTTTAAAATTTACTACTTAGGTGTTTAGTTTGTTTATAGGTAAAATAATAAAACAAAAAAACAAATGAATAGAAGGTTAATTAGGCGGGTTTTTAATTTTTATATTGCATATTTATTTTAGTAGCATATATATATATATATATATATATATATATATATATATATATATATATGTACATTATATTATACAAAGTTAGAGTAACTATTTTGAATCCAATATTTTACTTAATAATAAATATTTTAACTGACTAAGCTACCACATTGACACTCATGTTATAAAACAATAATTTTGTTACATTAAATTGAGAATTATATTTGTCTAATTCGAGCATATATCATGCTTTTTTTTACAAGATCAGTCGGTACTTACATCCATTTTATAGTTTGTTATTGATCTTATCTCGCTTTAGTAACGAACTTCTTGCAGAATTGAATTCCCTAACGAGTTTCTATATACATACTGGTTTACCTTCAACATTCTACCCATTGGTTTGATGGTGGCTTCCTTATTCGCAATCGACGTCAACAAAGTAATGTATCTTATTGCTCAGGTTGCATTTCTTGCAATTACGACGATTGTTTGGTCACAAAGAGTGACATCGAATCAAGGAATGTCCATTTGTTTAGCATGGATTTGAACAAAATGTTGATTGTACTTCCAGTGTCCACCATAACTTTTTTGACAAGACATTGTCCTATTATGACTTGAATTATTAATGGTTCATCCTCAACAAGTCTTGGTCTTTTGGGTCCACAAAGTTGAAAGCTGTCCACAACATTGACCTTCTTTGGGGAGACTTGACCATTTTTCTCTTGATGATTGTTTGGGCCACACCTATTGCACCTTCCACTTTGCTCTGAGGTCTCGGCTACGAATTATTGTCACACCCCGTGCCCGGTTGATGACATGGAAGCAACTCATTTACCAATGAGATACCGAACACAGAAATGATAAATCCAGTAATATCATTACTAGAAGGAAATCTACCAATCTTACATTATATAAGTCTAATATTAAACTTAAAGAACAAGTCATTACTAAGTGTCACTACATAAGTTAGAGTTCAAGAAGTAAAAAAACGTTCTTTAGCTATTACATGAAGTTTAGATTACATCACTCGTCAAAGTCCCTTTCCAAGGCACCATCAAATACATCATCAATAATCTTATTATCTGCAACAAGAAAAGTGAAAGACCCATTTGAGGGTATTGAACCTAAGAGGAGGAGGAGGAGGAGGAGGGGGGGGGGGGGAATTAGGTTCTTAAAAAACTTTTTAACTTTTCTAAAACTTCTTTGCCTGAGTGTTCACCTTAACAACAAGTATGTTGTTTAAGCACATAAGGTGCTTCAATTATGTTCAAGGCAACTTAGATGACTAAGTGAAGAAATTGTATAAAGCAAAGAAGCGTGAGTTGTTTTCTATCCTAGGCAAATAGTTCATGTAAGCAAGTATGCAAGTTATAGCAATTCATGAACTATAAAGTAAAGGAGTAGGGATAGAGAAAACTAACACAATGATTTATAGTGGTTCGATTCATAAAGAATCTACATCCACTACCTTAAGACAAACCCAAGGATTTCAACATCCACTAATGGATACCCTTCACAACAAATGAAATGTGGGTTCTGCCTTTTTCAATTGCCTCAACAAATGAAGACTTGTGCTTCACTAAGAAGACTCCACTCACAATAAGATTAAGAACGTGTCCTTTGTCCTTCACAAGTACTTAAGGATGTTCTTGACGGCTATCCAGTGACGTTCACCGTATGTAGTCTGGTATCTGCTCGTTATATTTAAAGCATACGAGACATCTAGGCGAGTAAACAACATGGCATACATGATAGATCCAATTGTCGAAGCATATGGAATCTCACACATGCGTTCTTTCTCATCCAGTTTCTTAGCACAATGTTGTCTTGAAAGAACTGTACCAAGTGCTATAGGACAGAGGACCTATTTGGACTCTTGCATGCTAAACCGATTTAGAACCTTGTCTATGTATGTGCTCTGACTTAGGCCAAGAAATCTACATGATCTATCTCTCTAGATCTTGACTCCTAAGATGAAGCTTGATTCGCCTAAGTCCTTCTTAGATAAAAATTGCCCCAACCAGACCTTTACAGATTTCAATGTTGGAATGTCATTCCCTACAAGTAGTATTTCATGTACATACAAAACCAGGAATACCACCGAGTTTCCACTAATTTTTTTGTAAACACAAGGTTCATCAACGTTCTTAATAAAACCGAACTCGCGTACGTTTCGTCAAAATGTCGATTCCAACTTCTATAATCTGGCTTTAGTCCATAAATTGCCTTAAGCCATTTCGCCATTTCTCATAATCGGGACCAGTAATTCCTTGTTTGTAGGTTGTAGATTCATCGTGATCAATAACCATAACATCTCCATGTTCTGTTATGAAAAATCCAATTTTTTCAGGTGATCTACGAAATCTACTAGACCTATGCAATTCTTGTATTTCCAGAACTAGCTCCACAACATCTTGTGTAGCTTGTTCCGATTTCACCCGGTAACTTTTGCCTGGAACTTCACCAAGTTCCTTTAGAATTTCTCACGTTTTCTCAGAAAGAAACTATTTCTCTCGAAAAACTCTCATTTGAGAAACAAACACTTTGTTCTCCTTAGGAATGTAGAAGTAGTACCCTTTAGTTTCCTTATGATACCCCACGAAAATGCACTTGACTGACTTTGGGTTGAGCTTGTCCAAAGCTGGACATTTCACAAACGCCTCACAATCCATATATTATATGGTGTTGTTTCAACAGATTTAGATGGAGCTATGTTTAGTGTTAAAGATGTTGCTTCTAAAACATGTCCCCAAAAGGAGTTTGGAAGGCTCGCGTGACTCATCATTTATCAAACTATATCTAATAGAATTCGATTTCTCCTTTCGGATACACCATTCCATTGAGGAGTAGCCGGAGGAGAAAGTTGTGAAACCATTCCACAACTCTTTAGATAGTCACGGAATTCTCAGCTTAAGTATTCCCCACCTTGGTCGGATCGCAACATCTTAATACTTTTGCCAAGCTAGTTTTCTATTTCATTCTTGTACTCTTTAAACTTTTCAAAGGCCTCATACTTGTGTTTAATAAGAAACACGTATCCAAAACGACTGAAATCGTCAGTAAAAGTAATGAAATATTGATAACCACCTCTTGTATGGATATTGAACGGACCACATACATCACTATGTATTAGTGGCAACAAATTCTTTGCTCATTCTCCAGTTCTTGTAAAAGGAGAAGCGGTCATCTTACCCATTAAACAAGGTTCGCATGAATCATATGCTTCAAAATCAAATGATTCCAACAGTCCATCTTTATGGAATTTGGAAATGCGATTTTCGTTTATATGGCATAAGAGACAATGTCAGAGGTATGTAGGATTAGACTCTTTAGTCTTTATCCTCTTTGTATTTACGTTATAAACCGGTGACTCTAGGATGACGATGATGCTGTTGTGTCAGCGGCTTCGTCAGTGGGTGGTCGTGTTACCATCCGTATGAACTTTGCAAATCTTCACATCTCCTCTATCAACGATCTATCAGATCAGGTGATACCGCCACAGTATATGTTTGGACCTTTGGTGATACTGTGGTTCCTTTAATATATGGCTCCATTCACAATGGAGATCAATCGCATTCGACATTCGAAATGTTAGGTATACCACACCCAGTTCATGAAATGAACTTTCGGATCCAAATCTTCTAAGTAGCATCTAATGCATCTATATACTAGGCTTTAGTTGTAGTTTAGGCAAAGCAGATATCCTGTTTGCGATCTAAATTCGTCTCTATCGGTTTGGAAACTAGCATCAGTATAACTAGTTACAACGAGCTCGTCTTCCCCACCATAGATGAAGATCGTGTCCTTTGTCCTTCACAAGTACTTAAGGATGTTCTTGACGGCTATCCAGTGACGTTCACTGTATGTAGACTGGTATATGCTCGTTATATTCAAAGCATACGAGACATCTTGGCGAGTACACAACATGGCACACATGTTAGATCCAATTGCCGAAGCATATGGAATCTCACACATGCGTTCTTTCTCATCCAGTGTCTTTTGAAAGAACTGTACCAAGTGCAATATGACAGAGGACCTTTTTGGAGTCTTGCATGCTAAACCGATTTAACACTTTGTCTATGTATGTACTCTGACTTAGGCCAAGAAGTCTACGTGATCTATCTCTCTAGATCTTGACTCCTAAGATTAAGCTTGATCCACCTAATTCCTTCTTAGATAAAAATTGCCCCAACCAGACCGTACAGATTTCAATGTTGGAATGTCATTCCCTATAAGTAGTATGTCATCTACATATAAAACAAGGAGTACCACCGAGTTTCCACTAAACCTTTTGTAAACACAAGGTTCATCAACGTTCTTGATAAAACCGAACTCGTGCACGCTTCGTCAAAACGTCGATTCCAGCTTCGAGAATCTTTCTTTAGTCCATAAATGGCCTTAAGCTATTTCTCAGAATCTGGACCAGCAATTCTTTGTTCGTAGGTTGTAGGTTCATCGTGATCAATAAACATAACATCTCCATGTTCTGTTACGAAAAATCCAATTTTTTTGGGTGATCTAAGAAATCTACTAGACCTACGCAATTCTTGTGTTTCCAGAACTAGCTCCACAACATCTTGTGTAGCTTGTTCCGATTCCACCCGGTCACTTTTGCTTGGAACTTCACCATGTTCTTTTGGAATTTCACCAAGTTCTGGAACTTCATTAAGCTCCACGTGGCTCCCTCATGTTTTCCCAGAAAGAAACTGTTTCTCCAGAAAAACTCCCATTTGAGCAACAAACACTTTGTTCTCGTTAGGAATGTTGAAGTAGTACGCTTTAGTTTCCTTATGATACCCCACGAAAATGCACTTGACCGACTTTAGGCTGTGGATTGTCCAAACCTGGACGTTTCACAAACGCCTCACAACCCCAAATCTTTAAGAAAGAAATGCTAGGACGTTTCCCAGTCCATGTGCGATATGGTGTTGTTTAAACAGATTTAGATGGAACTGTGTTTTAGTGTTAAAGCTGCTGCTTCTAAAACTTGTCCACAAAAAGAGGTTGGAAGGCTCTCGTGAATCATCATTGATCGAATAATATCTAATAGAGTTCGATTTCTCCATTCGGATATACCATTCCATTGAGGAGTAGCCGGAGGAGAAAGTTGTGAAACAATTCCACAACTCTTTAGATAGTCACGGAATTCTATGCTTAAGTATTCCCCACCTCGGTCGGATCACAACATCTTAATACTTTTTCCAAGCTAGTTTTCTATTTCATTCTTGTACTCTTTGAACTTTTCAATGGCCTCATACTTGTGTTTAATAAGAAACACGTATCCAAAACGACTGAAATCGTCAGTAAAAGTAATGAAATATAGATGACGACCTCTTGTATGGATATTGGGGATGCGAGGCGTACGTAAAACGCTTGTTATCTGATAAACTCGCCCCTAAATCTGAAAAGTGTTTGTTTGTGGGATATCCTAAAGAAACTAAAGGATATTACTTCTATCTTCCATCAGAGAACAAAGTGTTTGTTGCTCGTAATGGTTTATTCCTTGAAAGGGAATTTATTTCCAAAGAGGATAGTGGGAGTAAGATCCATCTTGAGGAAATTCAAGATCCCCAAACAACATCTGAACCAACTTTGGAAGTTCAAGCAAGCTCACGTGCCGATCTCGAGCTTCAATCTTTGACACAAGGCCCAAGAAGGTCGAGTCGGGTACATCAATAGCTTTCGAGAGATATGGATTTCTCGTGGTCGATGATCATCGAGTTGAGCTGATTGATCAAGATGAACCCTCTACCTACAAAGAGGCAATTCGTAGTTACGAGTCGGATAAGTGGCTAGAGGCTATGAAGTCCGAGATGCAATCCATGTACGACAACCAAGTATGGACTTTGGTTGACCCACTCGAAGGGTGCAAGGTCATTGATAACAAATGGTGTTATAAAAAAGAAGACCGACATGGATGGTAATGTACACACTTTTAAATCGCGACTAGTAGTTAAAGGTTATAGACAAGTTCATGGTATTGACTATGACGAAACCTTTTCCCCTGTCGTGATGATAAAGTCAATTAGGATTTTACTTGCCATAGCTGCATATTATGACTATGAGATATGGCAAATGGATGTTAAGACTGCGTTTCTTATTGGAAACCTTCTCGAGGATGTGTATATGACACAACCTGAGGGGTTTGTTGATCCAACAAATCCTAGCAAAGTGTGTAAGCTTCAAAGGTCCATTTATGGATTGAAGCAAGCATCTCGAAGTTGGAATCGTCGCTTTGATGAACGTATTAAAGAATTCGATTTCATCAAAAACGAAGACGAGCCTTGTGTTTATAAGAAAGTAACTAATAATGTAGTAGTGTTCCTTGTGCTTTATGTGGACGACATCTTACTGATTGGAAATGACATCCCCACATTACAAAGCGTAAAAGCTTGGTTGGGGAAGTGCTTTTCCATGAAAGACTTAGGCGAGGCTACATACATTTTGGGGTATTAGAATCTATAGAGATAGATCTAACAAAATGATTGGCCTAAGCGAGTGGATACATTGACAAGGTACTTGAAAGCAGTTCGGTTTGCAAGACTCCAAAAAGGGATTCTTGCCCATGTCACATGGCGTTAAACTCAGCAGAACTCGAGGACCTTCCACAAGGGAGGACCAGAGCGCATGAGTAAGATCCCATATGCTTCAGCCATTGGGTCTATTATGTACGCCATGATATGCACTCGCCTGGGATGTCTCATTTGCTTTAAGTATGACTAGCGAGATATCAATCTTCACATTGGACTGCAGTCAAGAGCATTCTTAAGTACTTGAGAAGGACTAAATATATGTTCTTAGTTTCATCGTGGTCGGGGAAGGAAGTCCAGTTGTAAATGGTTACACAGACGCAAGCTTCCGAAACCGACGTAGATGATTATAGATCGCAATCTGGTTTTGTGTTTTGTTTGAATGGAGGTGCTGTGAGCTGGAAGAGCTCAAAGCAAGAAACCGTGGCCGACTCTACAACAGAAGCTGAGTATCTAGCTGCCTGTTTGGATCAGGAAGTTTGTTGATGAACTAGGTGTCGTCCCTAGCATTGTGAACCCAGTGGACCTCTATTGTGATAGTACTGGTGCCATTTCACAAGCTAAGGAACCTAGATCTCACCAACGATCTAAACACATTCTCAGGCGTTTCCATCTGATTAGAGAGACCATCGACAGAGGAGACGTTAGTATTTGCAAAGTTCACACAGACGACAACATTACAGATCCATTGACCAAGCCACTCCCATAGCCTAAACATGAGAGTCATACTAGGTCAATGGGATTGAGGATCGTGTATGATTGGACCTAGGGCAAGTGGGAGATTGTTAGTAGTGCCCTAGGACCATTGGCACATGTTGTGCGTTTTATTATCTTTTGAGCATGTAATTGAATAGTTAATTTTGCTTTTGATTATCAAATGTCTGATTTGATAGTAAAACTCATTAGCTTATGTAATTACTATTCTAGAAGTGTAAGCCCTAAGGGCGAACAAACTCGATTTTTGATAATAGACAAACATTTGATGTTATGTTTAATGTCTTACATCTTTGTGATAGAATAATGAAACTCATTGTGGAAGCACTAAGTACTTCAATCAAGCTACAATCAAGATCTTCAAGGCACATATCAACAAGATTGAAGATTGAAGATTGAAGACTTAGGTTTGGTTAGGAAAGCTTCTAGTTTTATTTGTCGTTATCTTACAAGCTCTAACCAAAATGCTCTTATGAACTTAAGCATACAACACTAAAGTCTTGCACGTTTTATAAACTCGTTTTCAAAGGATAAAGTTTCAAAATTGATCTTATATTCAAAAAGCCCTTGATTTCAAAGTTAAGTCCTTTAGAAAAGTTTTCCAAGTATTCTTTTTTATTACAATTTGGGAAAACCTTTTTAGACTTCAAGAGATTTCAAAACAAAGGTCAAAACATCATCTCTCATACTCGAAAAGTCGGTCAACCGAGATTTTCTCGGATCAACCGAAGGATTTCTTGAGAGTTGTTACTGTCAAAGTTCGGTCGACCTAAGCTTGGGTCGGTCGACCGAGATTATGGTTCGGTCGACCGAGAGTTTTTGGTCGGTCAACCGAGTTGCTCCAAGTCGGTCATCCGAGATTTGTTTCGGTCATCCGAGCTCTGCAAAAACTAGCCGTTATCTGACCGTTTTAAAGTCGTTTTTTGGACCTTTTTGAAATCTATAAAGACCCTAAAGCTGAATATTCATCTAACAAGAACCTTGACAAATCTACATTGAATATTCTTAAAAGCTCTAGCTATCAAAAAGCATTTACTCTTATTTGATGATTTGAAAAGTCCAAAATCAATCTTTATACAAGCAAGACAAAAAGTGTTGAATACAAAAGTTCAAGAGCATTAAAGTAAAGATCTTCAAAGGTATACTTACTCCACTATTGAGTGAAGAACTTGTATCATTATATCTTCATCCTTCCCTTTCTTAGTGATAGGGTATTCTTGTGTCTAAACCTACTTAGTGTGGGCAAGTACTCTTTGTGAGTGTGTAAATTGTGGTTGTGTGTAAAACTCTTAGTGAGTTAGCCACTAGTGTAACAAGCCTTTTTCTTAGTGAAATTGTTGGAAATCCTTGGGAGATACTCAAGGTAGTGGACGTAGATTCTTTGTGAATCGAACCACTCTAAATCGCTTGTCTTGCTCTCTTAGCTTCATTTCTACAAAGCTTCATATATTAGTTCCCTATTTCTATATCTCAAGAAAAAGAAGCAAATTTGTACAAAAACCCAATTCACCCCCCCTCTTGTGTTTTTCAATTGGTATCAGAGCCTCGTCTTCATCTTTAGTTTAACCACTAGAAGAAAAGATAATGGCCATGAATTCCGCTTTAGCTTATCTAGAGGGATCTTCCACAAATCGACCACCTCTTTTTGATGGAAATAATTTCAATGCTTGGAAAGACCGCTTCAAGATTTATGTGTGTTCTATAGACTATTCTTTATGGCATATCTTTGAAGAAGGTCCTTATGTTCCTATGAAGTTGGTGGATGGTGTTCAAATGCCAAAATTGGACAATGAATTAAATGAAGATGAGTCAAAGAAAATGACTCTCAATTATAGAGCAATGAACATGATTAGTTGTGCTCTCAATCCGGATGAGTACAATAGAGTTCGTGGAAGCAAATCCGCCCACAAAATGTGGAAAACCTTGGAAGTCACTCATGAAGGAACAAATCAAGTGAAAGAATCTAAGCTCAATATGCTTGTGAGGGAATATGAGCTTTTCACTATGAAGCCAAGTGAAACTATCAATGAGATGAATACTCGGTTCACAAATGTAGTAAATGGGTTGAGGTCATATGGAAAGGAATATTCAATGGGTGAAATGAATAGAAAAATTCTCAACTCTCTTCCAAAAAGTTGGGAAGGCAAAGCTCTTGTCATTGAAGAAGCCAAAGACATGAAAACGTATCCAACGGAAGAGCTCATTGGTTCTCTTCACTTATGAGCTTACTCATAAAAAGGATGATCATGTTGAAAAAGCAAAGAAAAGTCTTGCTCTAAAGACTATTCTTGATCTAGATGAATCCAATCAATCAAGTGATGAAGAAGATATAAATTTAGATGATGAGACAATGGCTTTAGTGGTAAAGCGCATGAAGAAAATGTTTTCGGAAAAGGAAGGAGATTCCTCCAAAAATAAAAGAAAACAAAATCCAAATGGCATGAAATGTTATGAATGTGGAAGCAACCAACATCTCATAGGAGAGTGCCCATCCATCAAAGAAAGAGAGTCAAAGGAAGATAAAAAGAAGAAATTCTTCAAATCCAAGAATGCCAAAGGCTTGATAGGCACATGGGATCAAGATGGAAGTGAAAATGAAGAAGAAGAAGAAAATGCAAATATTTGCTTCATGGCCTTCGGTAATGAGGTACATCTTTCTCCTTCAATTTCAAATTCTTGTGATGATAATGAGGATGATCCTAATGAGCTCTTATGTGACATGTATGATCAATTAAGAAAATGTGCAAAGCAAAACTATGAAATGAAGTTAAAAATTGATTCCTTGCTTGAAGATAAGTCTAGATTGTTTGATGAAAACAAAAAAACTATGTGATGATGTTGATTGTTTTAAAATTGAAAATGAGAAACTTATTGCTACTTGCAACTCCTCATCATTAAAGTATCATGAAGCATATGATAAATTATCTTCTCTAGAATCCAAGCTTGTTGAGTTTGATAGCTTGAAAAGCAAAGTTGTTGAACTTACTTCTCTTGTTGATAAGTTCTCAAAAGGAACAAAAAGATCTTGATCATCTTCTTTGTATGCAACGGACTTCCAATGATAAACATGGATTAGGATATTCACATCCTAGTCATATTGATATTACTAGCTCTTCTAGACCATCTAGAAATCATTTTGTGCATGCTAGTACTTCCCATAAACATGGAGTAGGATATTCACATTCATGTCATATTGATATTGCTAGCTCTTCTAGACCACCTACAAATCACTTTGTGCTTGCTAGTTCATCACATAAACAAAAGAGATACCATGAGCATAGTTACAAATATTATAAGCCATCTATTCGTTGCACTTATTGTGGTAAATTTGGTCACACTAGCAATAGATGTTTTGTGAAAAGAAAGATTGAAATGGGAGTTAAGACTATATGGAGAATCAAAGCGTATCGTATCTAACCCTCAAGGACCCAAACAAATATGGGTACCAAAAGTCACTCCTTCTTTTTTGTCTTAGGTACTTTCTAGCAAAGTAAACACTCCGGCTCAATGGTTCCTTGATAGTGGATGTTGTCGCCATATGACCGGAGATGCCGCATTAGTCAAAGACATGGAGCCCATCCATGAAGGTTATGTCACTTTTGGAGACAAAAAGAAAGGTAGAATTCTTGGCATTGGGAATGTTGGTAAAGATTCTTCAACTCTTGTTAAGAATGTTCTTCTTGTTGATAGTCTTAAATATAATTTGCTTAGCATTAGCCAACTTTGTGATAATGGGTTTGATGTTACATTTAGTAAAAAAGACTTGTTCTATAATTGATAGCTCATCTCATGAAAATGTACTAGTGGCAAATAGAACCGGAAATGTTTATATGCTTACCTTGGATGATCTTATTGCATGTGATTTTAAATGTCTATCCATAAATGAAGATGATGCCTTCTTGTGGCACCGTCGGCTTGGTCATGTAAGCATGGATCTCTTAAATAAGCTTTCCTCAAAAGAGCTAGTGCGTGGGCTTCCAAAAAATGAAATATGTGAAAAATCGTCTTTGTGATGCATGTCAATTTGGTAAACAAACAAAAACGTCTTTTAAGCCTAAACAAATGGTTTCCACCTCTAAACCTCTTGAACTTGTTCATCTTGATCTTTTTGGGACCAATGAGGACCACTAGTTTAGGTGGTAAGAGGTATGTATTTGTAATTGTGGATGATTTTTCAAGATTTACTTTGGGTACTTTTTCTTGCACACAAAGATGACACTTTTCATGAGTTTTCAAATCTTTTCAAAAAGGTACAAAATACTCTTGAGCTAAAACTTGTTTCCTTGAGAAGTGATAATGGAGGAGAATTCAACAATAAATTCTTTGAAGAGTTTTGTAATGAATATGGCATTTCTCATAATTTCTCGGCTCCTCAAACGCCTCAACAAAATGGAGTTGTTGAAAGGAAAAATAGAACTCTACAAGAAATGGCTAGGTCTATGCTTTGTGAAAATTCTTTACCAAAATATTTTTGGGCGAAGCCGTGAACACCGCTTGTCATATTGTAAATAGAGTTTTTATGAGACCTTTTGTTGGAAAAACTCCTTTTGAGATTATTTTTGGAAAAATTCCCACAATATCATATTTCAAAGTTTTTGGTTGCAAATGCTTTGTGCTCAACATCAAAGATAGCCTTGGAAAATTTGACAAGAAATCCGATGAAGGAATATTTCTTGGCTATTCATCTAACAAAAAGTCTTATAGGGTATACAATAAGAGAACCATGTGTATTGAAGAGTCCATGCATGTATCATTTGATGAATCTAACATTTACATATCTACAAAAGATGATGATGATATAGGTATGCCTTTGGAAGGTGTAAATCAAATCCAACAAGCTCCTATGTTTGATGATAATCCTAAGGATAAGGAGGACATTGAAATCACTCAAGATAATTCCCATATTACTCAAAGCAATGATCCTTCAACAAATGAGCTACCAAAGGATTGGATTTACAAGCAAGATCACCCACAAGAGCAAATCATTGGTGATCCATCCGAAGGTGTCAAAACAAGGCGGTACTTCATTGACAATCTTGCTTTACTTTCATCTATAGAACCTAAGAACATTCATGAAGCATTATGTGATTATTTTTGGATTTTAGCTATGCAAGAGGAATTAAATCAATTTGAAAGAAATCAAGTTTGGACTTTAGTTCCTAGACCTATTGATCACCTTATTATTGGAACCAAGTGGATCTTTCGTAATAAACTTGATGAACTTGGTGAGATCATTAGAAACAAAGCTAGACTTGTTGCCCAAGGATTCAATCAAGAAGAGGGTATTGATTTTGAGGAAACTTTTGCTCCCAGTGGCTAGACTTGAATCCATTAGAATGCTTCTTGCTTTTGCATGTTTTAAAGGTATCAAACTTTTTCAAATGGATGTTAAAAGTGCATTTCTAAATGGTTTTATTGAGGAGGAAGTATATGTTGAACAACCTCCCGGGGTTCTTGCATGAAAAAATTTCCAAACCATGTTTATAAACTTACAAAAAGCTATGTATGGTTTAAAACAAGCTCCTCGTGCTTGGTATGAGCGTTTGAGCAAATTTCTCATTTCTATTGGTTTTTCAAGAGGACTTGTAGACACTACACTTTTCATTAAAACAAATGCATCTCATGATATTTTACTTGTGCAAATATATGTAGATGACATTATTTTTAGTTCTACTAATGAAGTGCTTTGTGAAGAATTTTCTAAGCTTATGCAAGATGAATTCGAAATGAGCATGATGGGAGAACTCAATTATTTTCTTGGATTACAAATCAAGCAAACCGATGAAGGAATTTTCATCAACCAAGCCAAGTACACTAAAGAACTACTCAAAAGGTTTGGTATGGATGGTGCTAAGGAAAGCAACACACCTATGAGTGCTACCATCAAGCTTGACAAGGATGAAAAAGGTAAAACGGTAGATGAAACAAGGTATAGAGGTATGATTGGTTCTCTTCTTTATCTAACCGCTAGTAGGCCGGATATCATGTTTGCCGTATGCTTATGTGCTAGATTTCAAGCTTGTCCTAAAGAATCTCATCTAGTTGCCGTTAAGCGCATATTTAGATATCTTATTGGTTCATATGATTATGGGTTATGGTATCCTAGAAGTGCATCTTTTGATTTGATAGGTTATTCGGATGCCGATTATGCGGGATGTCGTATTGAGCGCAAAAGCACTAGTGGGCATTGTCAATTTCTTGGTCATGCATTAGTCTCTTGGTATAGCAAGAAACAAGCAAGTGTATCTCTTTCCACTACCGAAGCGGAATATATAGCCGCCGGTAGTTGTTGTGCTCAAATCTTATGGATGATGCATACACTTGTGGACTTTGGGCTTGCATTTCATCATGTCCCTATCTTGTGTGATAATACTAGTGCAATAAATTTGACAAAGAATCCCATTCAGCATTCCCGAACTAAGCATATAGAAATCAAACATCATTTCATTCGTGATCATGTTGTAAAAGGTGATGTTTGCATAAACTTTATTTGCACCGATGAACAACTTGCGGACATATTCACAAAGCCCCTTAGCGTAGAAAGGTTTGAATATTTAAGGCGTTGCCTCGGAATCACAAAATTCCAGGACTGATTTGTGTATTAAGTGTGCAGGAAAATGATGAATATCTCGGACGACCGAGCACAGAGTCGGTCGACCGAATTGTGACCTTGGTCGACCGAATTTAGAGAACCCTCGACCGAAGATGCTCTCTGGAATCATCTCGGTCGACCGAAGCTAGGAGCGGTCGGCCCGAGTACTGTCGGGTCGAGGGATATAAACCGAGAATCTCTTTCTTATTTCATTAACCCCTTCATCTTCAACATCAGTTTTTCTCTCTAAATCTTTTTCTCTAAAACCTAAATTATCTCTACCCAAGTCAAATTGAACCCTTATATCAACATCCAATCTCTTCTTATTACTCAAGAGGGTAAATTATCATCGATTTTGCCTCAATTCTTCTTATCTCGGATTACCAAAGTATTCCCACTACAAAATCAAACTAAATTCGAGATGGTACGAACCAAAAACCCTAACAAAGGAGGGAATGATGATGATACTACTCCTCCTCGGAAAAATCCACCAAGAAATCTTCCCAAAAGACCCCTTGAAAAAGGGATTTCACTCAAAGAACCATCTCAAGCTCCACCAAAGAAGAGGGTCAAGCAAATTGCTCACAAAGTTGTGGGAAAAGGGAAGAAGATTCAAGAGGATGATTCTAGTCATTCGGAGGACGATTACTCGTCTTCACCTTCAAGGGTGTCACCTCCTTCAAATTTTGAGGTTGGAGGATCCTCAAACTTCTACACTACAAAGGTAACGAATTCCTTTTACAATGCTTCAGCTAAGAAGTTGTTTGAGACTCTTAATTCATCAAAAAGAGGTTTTATGACTACCTATATTAGGGATGAAAGCATGTTCATTCAAGGTAAAGGTTTAGATGTTGTTATGGGTTTGTTCGATGATATGGGTTGGGTCAATCTTTTTGATGTTGATGAACCTATTTACCCCTCCATTGTATATGAATTTGGTGCTAATGCGAGGAGAGAAGTCAGTGATGAGGATGAGGATTTAATTCAATATAGATCTTGTGTTAATAAAATGGAATTTGTTTTCTCGGAGAGGATGTTTTGTGAAGCTATTGGGGTAAAATATGTGGATTATGCTAAGAGGTTTTACAAGAATACCGTAAATTCGGATGATATTGAGCTATTTAACTTAAAGAACTTTAAATCCGAATTTAGTATTCATGGTAGTTTCTCTGATGCTAAGGAAAGGGAGATAGACAAGTTGGATGAGTTTGGTCGGATTTTGCACTTCTTTGTATCCAACCTTGTTACTCCAGTGAAAGGGCACAAGTCTTCAATTACTTTCCTGCAAATGGTTATAATGCAACATCTTATTGAAAGGAAAGCATTAAATTTTGCTCATCTTGCTCTTCAACATTTCTCGTCTGCCATCAAAAGCTCAAGAAACTTTATTCCCTATGGAAATGTTCTTAGTAGGCTCTTTCTTAAGTTTGGACTTGATTTACATAATCCTTTGAAGCAAAGGGTTATCAAAATAGATGAAGCTTGTTTTCACCGATTGAAGATGATATATATTGATAATCAATGGAAATTCATTCGAATACAACCAATGAAGAACTTGGAGCTTCAATCCTTGCAAGAAATGTGTCCCCATATATGCTCAAAACACTTATCAAGATTGAAAAGCAAAGGGCTCTTGAAGGAACTAGGGTTGGAGCATCTTCTCAACCAAGAAATGATGAGCAAGAAGACTTTGAAGCACCCAATCCACTTAGCTCAAGTGAACATTCCTCATCCGAAAAGAGTCAACAAGGTCAATCCCATTCTACATCACAAGGATCATCAAAAGGCACTCCTCCAAAGAAGTCTAAAATCAAACAGATATTTGCCTTCATGAAGAATATGGCAAAACAAATGGAGAACATGTCAAAGGAGATAGGGTGCATAAAAGACGATGTTCGAAAAGTGTCCTCCAAAGTGGACAAAATGGCTAAGGCTCTTAACATCTCAAGTGAAGAGGATCAAGATAAAAATTGAGTTGACACTTGATATTGCACTTGCTTATGTTTATGTTGACATTTTGAACTGTTTTTGCATGACTTATTGTGGTACTGAATATTGTTTATGTTTTGGCTAATCACTTCTTTAATTGGTTATTTATGGCTTTTTGATTATGCCAAAGGGGGAGAAAACTTTATGGATTATGGTTTTTATAATTGGAATACTGACTGTCTTGGTGTGTATGTAGTACTGATATAAATTCTCGGGAGACGGCTCGGGAATGCAGCAAAATGTCTGCGGGGAATTTTTCTCCTACTTCGGTCGACCGAAGTTGAGGTACCAGAAGCTCGGTCGACCGAGATCCATGCAGTTTCAAAATTCAATGTTGATTTTTTCTGCTATCAACTGCTGGAGCCTAAGGAAGTTTTCTTTATATATTTTTATTTGTTTTTATCTTTAAAATGGCATGTTTTGAGGGGGAGCATTTAAATGTCTTAATATAGTAATTTTCTCAAAACTGTCTTGTTGTTGTTGGAAGGAAGGAGGACTGGAGGATGTTAGGTATTTAGGGCTCTTCTAAGAGTCCCTAATGAGTTGGCAAAAGATGTTAAAGCACTAGTGTTTGGGTTTCTCACTGTTTATCTTCTAAAACACTAGTTGTCACTCTTAATTGTTTTTTAAATCTTTTTTGCCATGCTTCCTTGTTCTTATTATTGCTCATATTCTATCTATTTACATAAAAGTTTGTCATAATCAAAAAGGGGGAGATTGTAAGCCCTAAGGGCGAACAAACTCGATTTTTGATAATAGACAAATATTTGATGTTATGTTTAATGTCTTACATCTTTGTGATAGAATAATGAAACTCATTGTGGAAGCACTAAGTACTTCAATCAAGCTACAATCAAGATCTTCAAGGCACATATCAACAAGATTGAAGATTGAAGATTGAAGACTTAGGTTTGGTTAGGAAAGCTTCTAGTTTTATTTGTCGTTATCTTACAAGCTCTAACCAAAATGCTCTTATGAACTTAAGCATACAACACTAAAGTCTTGCACGTTTTATAAACTCGTTTTCAAAGGATAAAGTTTCAAAATTGATCTTATATTCAAAAAGCCCTTGATTTCAAAGTTAAGTCCTTTAGAAAAGTTTTCCAAGTATTCTTTTTATTACAATTTGGGAAAACCTTTTAGACTTCAAGAGATTTCAAAACAAAGGTCAAAACATCATCTCTCATACTCTGAAAAGTCGGTCAACCGAGATTTTCTCGGATCAACCGAAGGATTTACTGAGAGTTGTTCTGTCAAAGTTCGGTCGACCTAAGCTTGGGTCGGTCGACCGAGATTATGGTTCGGTCGACCGAGTTTTTGGTCGGTCAACCGAGTTGCTCCAAGTCGGTCATCCGAGATTTGTTTCGGTCATCCGAGCTCTGCAAAAACTAGCCGTTATCTGACCGTTTTAAAGTCGTTTTTTGGACCTTTTTGAAATCTATAAAGACCCTAAAGCTGAATATTCATCTAACAAGAACCTTGACAAATCTACATTGAATATTCTTAAAAGCTCTAGCTATCAAAAAGCATTTACTCTTATTTGATGATTTGAAAAGTCCAAAATCAATCTTTATACAAGCAAGACAAAAAGTGTTGAATACAAAAGTTCAAGAGCATTAAAGTAAAGATCTTCAAAGGTATACTTACTCCACTATTGAGTGAAGAACTTGTATCATTATATCTTCATCCTTCCCTTTCTTAGTGATAGGGTATTCTTGTGTCTAAACCTACTTAGTGTGGGCAAGTACTCTTTGTGAGTGTGTAAATTGTGGTTGTGTGTAAAACTCTTAGTGAGTTAGCCACTAGTGTAACAAGCCTTTTTCTTAGTGAAATTGTTGGAAATCCTTGGGAGATACTCAAGGTAGTGGACGTAGATTCTTTGTGAATCGAACCACTCTAAATCGCTTGTCTTGCTCTCTTAGCTTCATTTCTACAAAGCTTCATATATTAGTTCCCTATTTCTATATCTCAAGAAAAAGAAGCAAATTTGTACAAAAACCCAATTCACCCCCCTCTTGTGTTTTTCAAGAAGTCCCTAGTTTTATGTAATGCTTAATTACTATGAAATAAAACTAGTATGCTTGTTGATTGATGATCTTGTTTTACTGATCATGTGTAATGGATACAAATCACATCATAGATGCAATATATATAGGGATACATTGTATTGGACGTGATCCGTCAGAGAAGTAATACTTCATGGTCTTTAGTCATAAGTATTACTTCCTCAATACTATTTTAGAATCCTTAGACCTTATGTCTTCATTGATTCTAGTATGAATGGAGCCACGTTTTGACTCGGTCGGACGTTACTTGTAGCGAGTAATCAATAAGGCCGATGATCGGATGTAGTGTCCTATCATAGCTTGAATGTAAGAGACATTGTAAGGAATTTGTCCCTCTCTATTATTGAGAGAGATATCCATGGGCCCCTCGATAGGGAAAAGACTGTCTAAATGCATGGCCGTGCTCAAATGTATTTGATAAAGTGATTATCAGATACTATTTGTTGGAACAGTCTACCTAGAGATCGAGCATAAATATAATTAAGCTTAATAAGGGTGACGACTACCATGCCTTATGCTTAATTAGGATATCGCGAGACAAAGGGATTAAATAGTGGATTGATATTAGGTTCCGTTGTATATTCATTCACTTTGGGTAGTCACAATGTCCTGCTAGGGACCGCTTGTGATTTATGAACTCACACTACTACTAAGTGTGTTTTCATTGCCATTGTGATATGAACCTACAGGGTCACACGCATAGACGAGCTAACGAGCTTCATGTCCAGATTCAATGAATCCAGAAAGTGTCTAGTTTCATTGTATCTGACATTTGTCTTTCTGAAAATAATAAAGTGTTTATTATTCGAATTAGAGATAGGGGCACTTTCGGTATTTTACCTATAGCTGGGATTACGTGGGAGTTATTATCCGATAAGGACTCCCACTACCAGCAAAAGTCTAGGGATCGTGGGATTCTGAGACTCCCACTGTCGAGAGAAGTTGAGTAGAGGTGGGAGTTGTTCTAGTAACAAACTCTCACACTCTATATAACATCTCTTAGCTGAAACCTAGAAGGCTAATGTTTTTCAGCCGGAATAATATATAGAATTAGAAGACCGTTTTCTATTCTAGCTTCTCCATTTTCTCTCTAATCCCCGAACTTTAGAAAGATGAAGAGCTAGCAATCACTGCCTGTTTCGTCGCGTGGATACCGGTAGAGGGATATTCCGCAAAGGGAATTCCATTGGTGACAGCAAAGAATCCAATAAACGTGATCTTCCATTCAAGAAGTAGCTTCTTGAATCCGAAAAAGTAAGTTCTTTATTGCTGTTTTTCGAATTGTTTCATATGAGCGGATCCTTCAGGGGAGGATCCATGGGTGTTTGGAACGAGTTTCCGCCCATGAATCCCTTCATTGGTGATACTGTGGTTCCTTTGATATATGGCTCCATTCACAATGGAGATTAATCGCATTCGACATTCGAAATGTTAGGTATACCACACCCAGTTCATGAAATGAACTTTCGGATCCAAATCTTCTAAGTAGCATCTAATGCATCTATATACTAGGCTTTAGTTGTAGTTTAGGCAAGGCAGATATCCTGTTTGCGATCTAAATTCGCCTCTATCGGTTTGGAAACTAGCATCAGTATAACCAGTTACAACGAGCTCGTCTTCCGCACTGTAAGCCCTAAGGGCGAACAAACTCAGTTTTTGATATTGGACAAACTTTTAATGTTGTGTCTAATGATCTTAATCTTTGTGATAGAATATCGGAACTCATTATGGAAGCTCTAAGTACTTGAATCAAGCCATTGGTATCAAGATTCAAAGTTATACTTAAAGGCGCATCTCATCAAGATTGAAGATTGAAGACTTAGGTTTGGTTAGAATAGCTTTGTCATTATAAGTTGTTATCTTATAAGCTCTAACCAAAGCTCTTATGAACATAAGCTCTACACTCAAGTCTTGCATGTTTTCACAAACACGTTTTCGAAAGGCTAAGTTTCAAAATGATCCTTGTATGTTTTCGTATTTCAAAAGCCTTTGTTTTCAATGTCAAAGTCTTTAAAATGTTTTTTTAAATGCTCTTACTTGTTTCATATTGAGAAAACCTTTTAGACTTCAAAAGATTTCAATACAAGGGTCAAAATAACATCTCTCAATGCTCAGAAAGTCAGATCATCCGAGTTTGCCTCGGATCAACCGAAGCCAAACAGAGATATGGACTGATCAGCCTCGGTCGACCTATGCCTTACCTCGGTCGACCGACCCCATGCAAAGTGGATCCGAACTCTGGTTTGGTCAACCGAACTCTGTAAGAATCTAGCCGTTTTTTAACAGTTAAAGAGTCATTTTTTCAGCTATTTTGAAATGTATAAATACTCCAAAGCTAGAGAACGATTCTAAGACTTGCATATACAATATAGATTGATTTCTTATCAAGTCTAAACACTCTCAAAGTAAATGCTCTTCATTTCTATGATCAAAATCATTCAAGAGCAATCTTTCAAAAGCAAGACAAAGAGTGGAATTCATATGTTCTAAAGAGCAACAATTCTTGTACTTCAAAGGTATTAATCTTTCACTTAGAAGAGTGAATATTCTTTGTATTAAACATTCTTATTTCCCTTTCTTTGTGATTGGGTAATTGTTGTAAAAGTCCTACTTAGTGTGGGCAAGCTCTTAGTGAGTTTCTTGGTATTGTGGTTGTGTTTGTAAAACTCTTAGTGAGTTAGCCACAAGTGTAAAATCTTCTTAGTGAAGTTGTTGCAAATCCTTGGGTGCGGCTCAAGGTAGTGGATGTAGATTTTAAGTGAATCGAACCACTCTAAATCCTTTGTCTTGTTGTTGGGTTTTGCTTTAGCTTTTATTCATCTTGCGCAATCTAACACTTGCCTTGATTAGAATTCGAAAAAGGAAGCAAGATTAGTTAAAACCCAATTCACCCCCCCCCCTCTTGTGTTTTACACGCACCATAGATGAAGATCGTGTCCTTTGTCCTTCACAAGTACTTAAGGATGTTCTTGACGGCTATCCAGTGACATTCACTGTAAGTAGACTGGTATATGCTCGTAATATTCAAAGCATACGAGACATCTTGGCGAGTACACAACATGGCATACATGTTAGATCCAATTGCCGAAGCATATGGAACCTCATGCATGCGTTCTTTCTCATCCAGTATCTCTTGAAAGAACTGTACGAGTGCAATAGGACAGAGGACGTTTTTGGAGTCTTGCATGCTAAACCGATTTAGCACTTTGTCTATGTATGTACTCTGACTTAGGCCAAGAAGTCTACGTGATCTATCTCTCTAGATCTTGACTCCTAAGATGAAGCTTGATTCACCTAATTCCTTCTTAGATAAAAATTGCCCCAACCAGACCGTACAGATTTCAATGTTGGAATGTAATTCCCTATAAGTAGTATGTCATCTACATATAAAACCAGGAATACCACCGAGTTTCCACTAAACCTTTTGTAAACACAAGGTTCATCAACGTTCTTGATAAAACCGAACTCGTGCACGCTTCGTCAAAACGTCGATTCCAGCTTCGAGAATCTTTCTTTAGTCCATAAATGGCCTTAAGCCATTTCTCAAAATCTGGACCAGCAATTCTTTGTTCGTAGGTTGTAGGTTTATCGTGATCAATAAACATAACATCTCCATGTTTTGTTACAAAAAATCCAATTTTTTCGGGTGATCTAAGAAATCTACTAGACCTACGCATTTCTTGTGTTTCCGGAACTAGCTCTACAACATCTTGTGTAGCTTGTTCCGATTCCACCCGTCACATTTGCTTAGAACTTATAAAACACAAGAGGGGGTGAATTGGGTTTTAACTAATCTTGTTAACTTTTTCGAATCTATTCAATGCAAGTGAGAGTTTAAGCAAGATGAACAAAACCAAAAGCAAAACCCAACAACAAGACAAAGGATTTAGAGTGGTTGGATTCACTTAGAATCTACATCCACTACCTTGAGACGCACCCAAGGATTTCAACAACTTCACTAAGAAGAACTTTACACTTGTGGACAACTCACTAAGAGTTTTACACAACAACCACAATACAAAACTCACTAAGAGCTTGCCCACACTAAGTAGGACTTTTACAACAATTACCCAATCACTAAGAAAGGGAAATAAGAATGGTTAATGCAAAGAATATTCACTCTTCTAAGTGAAAGATATTACCTTTGAAGTACAACAATGATAAGCTCTTTGAACATATGAATTCCACTCTTTGTCTTGCTTTTGAAAGATTGCTCTTGAATGATTTAGATTATAGAAATGAAGAGCATTTACTTTGAGAGTGTTTAGACTTGATAAGAAATCAATCTATATTGTATATGCAAGTCTTGGAATGATTCTCTAGCTTTGGAGTATATATACAATTCAAAATCTGCTGAAAAACGACTCTCCAACGGTCAAATAACGGCTAGAAAACACAGAGTTCGGTTGACCGAACATAGACCTCGGATGACCGAAGAGCAACTTCGGATCAACCTTTCACAGGGTCGGTCGACCGAACCAGCCCTTAGGTCGACCGAACCATGCTTTGGTCGACCGAGGCTCATCAGTCCATCTCTCTGTTTGGCTTCGGTTGATCCGAGGTAAACTCGGATGATCCGACCTCTGAGCTGATTTTTCACACGTTTTGAAATCTTTTGAAATCTTTAGAAGTCTAAAAGGTTTTCCCAAAAGGTAACAAGTAAGAACACTTGGAAAACCATTTTAAAGGACTTAGACTTAGAAAACAAAGGCTTTGAAGATACGAACACATTTAAGAATCCTTTTGAAAACTTAGCCTTTTGAAAACGTGTTTGTGTGAATGCAAGGCTAGAGTGTAGAGCTTATGTTCATGAGAGCTTTGGTTAGAGCTTTATAAGATAACGACTAATGACGACAAAGCTAAACTAACCAAACCTAAGTCTTCAATCTTCAATCTTGAAAGATGAGCCTTGAATAACTTGAATCTTGATACCAATGGCTTGATTGAAGTACTTAGAGCTTCCATAATGAGTTCCGATATTCTATCACAAAGATTAAGATCATTAGACACAACATCAAAAGTTTGTCCAATATCAAAAACTGAGTTTGTTCGCCCTTAGGGCTTACAGAACTTCACCATGTTCTTTTGGAATTTCACCAAGCTTCGGAACTTCATTAAGCTCCACGTGGCTCCCTCATGTTTTCCAAGAAAGAAATTGTTTCTCCAGAAAAACTCCCATTTGAGCAACAAACACTTTGTTCACGTTAGGAATGTTGAAGTAGTACGCTTTAGTTTCCTTATGATACCCCACGAAAATGCACTTGACCGACTTTGGGCTGAGGCTTGTCCAAAGCTGACCGTTTCACAAACGCCTTACAACTCCAAATCTATAAGAAAGAAATGCTAGGACGTTTCCCAGTCAATGTGTGATATGGTGTTGTTTAAACAGATTTAGATGGAACTGTGTTTAGTGTTAAAGTTGCTGCTTCTAAACTTGGTCCCAAAAGGAGGTTGGAAGGCTCGCGTAACTCATCACTGATAGAACAATATCTAATACAGTTGGATTTCTCCTTTCGGATACACCATTCCATTGAGGAGTAGCCGGAGGAGAAAGTTGTGAAACAATTCCACAACTCTTTAGATAGTCACGCAATTCTCGGCTTAAGTATTCCCCACCTCGGTCGGATCGCAGCATCTTAATACTTTTGCCAAGCTAGTTTTCTATTTCATTCTTGTACTCTTTGAACTTTTCAAAGGCCTCATACCTGTGTTTAATAAGAAACACGTATCCAAAACGACTGAAATCGTCAGTAAAAGTAATGAAATATAGATGACCACCTCTTATATGGATATTGAACGGACCACATACATCACTATGTATTAGTTCCAACAAATCCTTTGCTCGTTCTCCAGTTCTAGTAAAAGGAGAAGCGGTCATCTTTCCAATTAAACAAGGTTCGCGTGTATCATATGATTCAAAATGAAATGATTCCAACAGTCCATCTTTATGGAATTTGGAAATGCAGTTTTCGTTTATATGGCCTAAGCGACAATGTCAGAGGTATGTAGGATTAGACTCTTTAAACTTTATCCTCTTTGTATTTACGTTATAAACAGGTGACTCTAGGATGACGATGATGCTGTTGTGACAGCGGCTTCGTCAGTGGGTTTACCGTCCGTATGAACTTTGCAAATCTTCACATCTCCTCTATCAATGATCTAACGGATCAGGTGATATCGCCGCAGTTTATGTTTGGATCTTTGGTGATACTGTGGTTCCTTTGATATATGGCTCCATTCACAATGGAGATCAATCGCATTCGACATTCGAAATGTTAGGTATACCACACCCAGTTCATGAAATGAACTTTCGAAACCAAATCTTCTAAGCAGCATCTATTGCATCTATACACTAGGCTTTAGTTGTAGGTAAGGCAAGGCAGATATCCTGTTTGCGATCTAAATTCGTCTCTATCGGTTTGGAAACTAGTATAAGTATAACAAGTTATAACGAGCTCGTCTTCCCCACCATAGATGAAGATCGTGTCCTTTGTCCTTCACAAGTACTTAAGGATGTTCTTGACGGCTATCTGGTGACGTTCACTGTATGTAGACTTGTATATGCTCGCTATATTTAAAGCATACGAGACATTTGGGCGAGTACACAACATGGCATACATGTTAGATCTAATTGCCGAAGCATATGGAATCTCACGCATGCGTTCTTTCTCATCCAGTGTCTTAGAACAATGTTGTCTTGAAAGAACTATACCAAGTGGAATAGGACAGAGGACCTTTTTGGACTCTTGCATGCTAAAACAATTTAGCACTTTGCCTATGTATGTACTCTGACTTAGGCCAAGAACTCTACATGATCTATCTCTCTAGATCTTAACTCCTAAGATGAAGCTTGATTCACCTAAGTCCTTCTTAGATAAAAATTGCCCCAACCAGACCGTACAGATTTCAATGTTGGAATGTCATTCCCTATAAGTAGTATGTCATCTACATACAAAACCAAGAACACCACCGAGTTTCCACTAAAACCTTTTGTAAACACAAGGTTCATCAACGTTCTTGATAAAACCGAACTCGCGCACGCTTCATCAAAACGTCAATTAAAGCTTCTAGAATCTTGCTTTAGTCCATAAAGGGCCTTAAGCCATTTCTCAGAATCTGGACCAGCAATTCTTTGTTCGTTGGTTGTAGGTTCATCCTGATCAGTAAACATAACATCTCCATGTTCTGTTACGAAAAATCTAATTTTTTCGGGTGATCTTAGTAATCTACTAGACCTACGCAATTCTTGTGTTTCCGGAACTAGCTCTACAACATCTTGTGTAGCTTGTTCTGATTCCACCCGGTCAGTTTTGCTTGGAACTTCACCACGTTCTTTTGGAATTTCACCAAGCTCCGAAACTTCATTAAGCTCTACGTGGCTCCCACATGTTTTCCCTGAAACAAACTGTTTCTCCATAAAAACGCCCATTTGAGCAACAAACACTTTGTTCTCGTTTGGAAATGTTGAAGTAGTTTCCTTATTATACCCCACGAAAATGCACTTGACCGACTTTGGGCTGAGGCTTGTCCAAAGTTGGACGTTTCACAAACGCCTTATAACCCCAAATCTTTAAGAAAGACATGCTAGGACGTTTCCCAGTCCATGTGTGATATGGTGTTGTTTAAACAGATTTAGATGGAACTGTGTTTAGTGTTAAAACTGCTGTTTCTAAAACTTGTCCCCAAAAGGAGGTTGGAAAGCTCGCGTGACTCATCATTGATCGAACAATATCTAATAGAGTTCGATTTCTCCTTTCGGATACACCATTCCATTGAGGAGTAGCCGGAGGAGAAAGCTGTGAAAAAATTCCACAACTCTTTTGATAGTTACAGAATTCTCGGCTTAAGTATTCCCCACCTTGGTCGGATCGCAACATGCGTGACTCATCATTGATCGAACAATATCTAATAGAGTTCGATTTCTCCTTTCGGATACACCATTCCATTGAGGAGTAGCCAGAGGAGAAAGCTGTGAAACAATTCCCCAACTCTTTAGATAGTTACGGAATTCTCGGCTTAAGTATTCCCCACCTTGGTCGGATCGCAACATCTTAATACTTTTGCCAAGCTAGTTTTCTATTTCATTCTTGTACTCTTTGAACTTTTCAAAGGCCTCATACTTGTGTTTAATAAGAAACACGTATCCAAAACGACTGAAATCTTCAGTAAAAGTAATAAAATATAGATAACCACCTCTTGTATGGATATTGAACGGACCACATACATCACTATGTATTAGTTCCAACAAATCATTTTCTCGTTCTCCAGTTCTAGTACAAGGAGAAGTTGTCATCTTACCCATTAAACAAGGTTCGCATGTATCATATGAATCAAAATCAAATGATTCCAACAATCCATCTTTATGGAATTTGGAAATGTGGTTTTCGTTTATATGGCCTAAGCGACAATGCCAGAGGTACGTAGGATTAGACTCTTTTGTCTTTATCCTCTTTGTATATATGTTATAAACCGGTGACTCTAGGTCTAAAAAGTATAAACCATTCACCAGTGTAGCACTACCATAAAATACATCATTTAAAGATAACGACATTCGTTGGTTTTTAATATGGATATCAAAACCCATATTGTCCAAACAAGAGATCGAAATAATATTCTTTGTTAAAGTAGTTACATAAAGACAACTGTCTAAATATAAAACAATTCCAAAAGGCAAACTTAGACAACTTTCTAAATACCTGAGGCAGAAGCAACACTTGCTCCCTTTCCAAGCTTTTTACTGGCAAGAAAACTAGGGCAGTTTCTCTTCGAGTGTCCTTTCTGTCCACAATGGAAACAATTTCCATCCTTAGCCACATTGCCCTTGGGCTTCAATGCTTTTTCAAAATGGTAAGGTTTCCCCGGAGGCTTGCCTTTAGGCTTACCTAAACCCTTGCCCCTGTTGTTTCTTACCATGTAAATGGCCTTGGACTTGCCTATTTTCTTCTCAGTAGTCCTCAACAGGTTCAACAATTATGGTAGAGGTTTGTCTATCTCATTCATGTTGTAGTTTAATACAACCTGACTGAATGATTCAAGCAACGATTGCATAATCAAATCAGTGGATAGCTCGTGACCAAGAGGTAATCCCAGTCTTTCGAGGCTCTCAATATAGCCTATCATTTTCAGAACGTGAGTTCCGACTGGTGTTCCCTCTGCCATTTTGCACTAAAATTGAGATTTCGACACGTCGAATCTCTCTTGGTGGGCTTGACCATGAAAGAGTTTTCTTAGACGATTAATCATATCGAAAGCTCCCATTTCCGCATGTTGCTTTTGAAGCTCAGAGGTCATGGTCACTAACATAAGACTAGACACATCTAATGCGTCATGTAAGTGCTTACGATAAGCAATTCTTTTAGCGATCGGAGCCCCCGCTGCTAGTGGACCAGGAATTTGTTCCTCGAGAACATACAACTTTTTCTCGTGCTTGAGAACGATCTTGAAGTTCCTGTACCAGTCGAGGAAGTTTCCTCCTTCAAGTTTGTCCTTCTCAAGGACGGATCGCAATGATAAAGAGTTTGTTGTAACGATTGCATTTGCCATTTTATCTAAAGAGAAAAATTTGCAAAATTTTAGTCATCATATTTTAAAATCATTAATAGGACTTTAATTAATGATTCTCCCACTATTTTCTTCAAATGAATAACCCTCAAGTATTCATTCGGAAAGTTCAAAACTTTCTAGTAGGATCAAGATTCATATATCACCAATCTCGAGGCAGTATGGCTATAAAGCTCGAGAAATGGTTGTTTAGGTAAACAACGCTTGCTAATCACGTAAATTATGTGACTCTTGGTTGGTTAAGTAGGTAACACTTACCCTAAGTACATAAATGCACATCTCAACCATTTTCCTCCCGGCCCAATACCGAGGCAGCTTTTGTGATACCTAGGACCTTTCTTGACCATAGAAATTGCATGACCATATTTTGTGTTGTGTGACTAATTGACTTTTGCATGTGTTATATATTATGTACTTAATTGTTTAGGGTTTCTATGATATCTTGGATTAATTAGAGGACCTAAGTGCATAAAAATAATTATATGTTAGCTAATTGGTTAATTTTGAAGAAAGGTTAGTGTTCATGAAGCCTTTAGAGATAATCCTAAGGGGGCTGAACTTTGAGGATTGGTTGCCTACTTTAGAGTTATAACCTTATAGAATTATGGAGTTTAGATAGCCTATAAATCGTGGAGGAAAGTAGAGAAGGGAAGGAGAGAATAAGAAAGAAAAAAAAACGAGAAAATAAGAGTGATGAAAAATCTGGACAGCAAGTAAGAATACATTGGCAGACATAGCAAATCATCTCGGATTACTCCCATATTTTAACCACAGATACTAGACTCCCTAAACTAGATTCTGAACGAAGTAAATTCCATTCCAAGTTCTGGATTAGGAGATATAAATTGCTGGATGCATTACATTAGAGTCACCATATGCATATTCTCAATTTAGAGCTCTTGTCTAATGATGACCCTAGACCAGGATATATTCTGAATTTATGATATAAGTGCCCGGGAGCGCTTTCTGTCCCCAATGATGCCTGGTCCCTTGCAGGTTTTAAAAGTTAGGGCTGTTAACAGAGTCATTCAGTCCACGAGGATGGATAATGACAGGAATATATCCTTAAATAGCAATTTCTGAGCCTACCAGTTACGATATGATATGTTATATGATAAAAAATGTAAGGGCCTTCATAAACGGCATTAAAGTTTGGGATGTTAACAGTTGGATAGAGTTATGGTTGGATAATTGAGCTCGATTGTAGAATTACTTATTGCATGACATTTTGTTACTAATCATGTCAAGTTTATATGTATTGGAAGGCTACGAGTATGTCATGTTATGTCAATTTATGTTAATTACTCGGAGTACGATTTCTGATATGTATGTCATCAATTTGATTAAGTATTGTTATGACATGTTATTTGTATGATTTGGTATTGTTTCTAAGTATTATAAAGAGTCTAAACACAGTGTTTTGGGTTGGGATTTCAAATTGTAAGTTATGCGAGCTCTAAAGTATTATGTTATGTTTTCAAGTATTTTACAAAGGTTTTCAAGATGTTTCAGGTTAAATAAAACAAGTCAAGATGTATTTTCAAATATTTTGGGAAACAGGGAAATGTGTTGAAGTCTTTTTGGTCCTTCATCCCAAGGCCGATTGATTCTTACTAAGCTAGTGTGGCTTACCCTATTATCTTTCTATGTTTTGCAGATGAGTATGATGAGGGTGCTGATAATGAGACATGGGATAGGGTGCAAGACGTATAGTTAATGAATGAAAGTTATGTAATAAATATTGAATCTTTATAAGTATTTGACAAGTAGTATGATATAATAAGTTTGTAATTTCCTTTGAAGTTTTGAAGACATATAATAAAGTTAAAGTTTAAGATTATTCTGTTAAGTTTGACTTGTAAGAGTATATTTTGTTAAGGGTTCTTTGTCTCATTGATAGATGAGGCATAGTCAGGTCACCTTCTGGTTATGGGGTGTGACAGCTTTGACCCATGATTGCACCGACGGATATCACTAACTTATCATTCGTGCCTCACCAAGATAGACATGCGCTTATTCTACTCGGAAGTTCACACTACTGTCGATCTTGGCCTTAACGAGGCCAATAATGGAAGGCAATAAACTTAATATTTTAATATTTAGAATATGCATCACATGCTAAAAATATTGTAAACATGCATCAGGCATCTCATAAAAAATACATAAAACAGTAAATAAACCGTGACATAGTAATGCCCCTATACGGATTTTCCGAGCCAATGGAAAATCCTATTTCAATCTAAAGGTGAAAAACAATAAACATATCTATTGTCTTCCGCCTCCTTGTGGTTTTCTCCATCTGATTGAAGCCTTTCTTCAACACTTGTTACATATGTTAAACCTATTCCATACTTTTAGATAATTGAAAGAATTCCCGAGTTACATTCGAGATTAAAATTACAACAAGAATTGATAAGATAATGCACGACACGCAAGCCGTATTATAATAAAACCACTGGGTCAAAGTCTATTACTATGCACCATGCTCAAAACAAACATGACAATCATGCTAAGAGCGCAAATACACATTGCATGCCCCTTTTCGGCCGACCGCAATAAGGCAGTAACTAAAACAGTGTAAAAATAGGCCACCTCGGTCGACCCAGATCATTTCTGATCGACCGACTTGAAAATAGACCAGCCTCGGTCGACCATGATTGCTCACCGGTCGGCCAAAATCTAGACAGTTGAAAAATCCCATTTTCTAACACATGTTTGGTCTGCCGCGAACCTCTTCTAGTCGACCGAACTTTTGCCAGAAAATAGCCAAAAACACGGATTTACAATTCGTTCTGGGATTCGTTTAACACTTAAACGACTTCCCAGAGGCTGTACAAAGGTAAATACATCATATGACATGCATTATCAGACTACTAAAAATCAAGATAACACTTAATCAAAGTTGTTGGGTTCTCGTGATAGGCTCTGATACCACTTGAAGGAAAAAATTGTAATCCCCCAAAATGCAGCAGAATAAAATAGCGCGAGATTATGTTCCTTTAGAGGATCTACTCACGAGAAAGAACCAAAACTCTATGATAGGAAGTATACCTTTAGCGATCTAATCGATGTTGCCCGGATTCTGCTACTAAGAACCACCATCAAAAGCCTTCAGACTCTTGTCTCTACTGGTATCCACAAACCAACCTCTAAGCTTATAACTCCGCGTCTTAGATGCTAGTCCAAAGAACTTAGAAGTTTGGGAACACTTGTCCTGGAATCCACAAAGTATGGAAACTTAGGAAAACCGGAAATCAAAGAGATAATAAATTCTTATTTTCTTCTCTTTTGATTGTTCTTGAGAGTGTGTACAAGTCAAGAACAAAAATCCCATATTTTTCCTTCTTAATTTCGGCTGCAATATTTGTGAAAGCTAGTGAGAATCATGAATTAAGTGAGAGTTAAGAATGAAGAACAATTCTTCATCAAATGTGGTGTAAGTGGAATTACCCACTTACCTCACTCTCCCCTTAGTTCTCTCCCACTACAAGCACTCACAACTTGCACGCGCACACACACTCCCTCACACATGTAGATGTGCCGGTTTTGACCTGGTCCAACTGGTCCGGTCGACCGGAGAAATGGTTCTCGGTCGACCGGAGTGACAAATCGGTTCGGTCGCCCAGAGACAGCTCTCGGTCGACCGGGTCCGGTTTTGCCCTGTCCAATAGAACACCCAATCCAATTGAGTCTGCACAATCTAATTGAGCACCTATATCAAATCTAAACTCCAACAGTATTGGCTTTGATCTTTGAGGATTTTGGTGGAGGTTTTTTTAGAGTTTGGAAGACGGAAAGTTTAGAATTTGAAAATTTTAAACTGAAACCCATATTAAAACTGCTGTATCGCGACTATTTGGTCGTCCAATTAAAATCTGAATTTATTTCTATCTCAATTTTGGACGATCGGGGACGGTATTCGGTCGACCGGGATACCTTGTTAGTGATAAGCCTTTAGCTTCGGTCGACCGGAAGCCTGTTGAGGTCGACCGGGATATCCTGTCTTTGCTTGAGGAATTTTGACCACAACTTCGGTTGACCGTCGCCTTGTTCGATCGGCCGGAATACCCTTGTTTCCTGCAATAACATGCAATTTTGGTACCCATGTTCTTATGGGTCATTGGGGGTTAGTTTTGGGGTTCTTTTTACCCAAATTGACTTTGCACCTCTTTTTATTTTCTTCTTATGTATGCAACTAGTAGCGTGATGACCACATATACCACAATATGAGCAATTAGCATCTAACAAAGTGGCATGTGAAGTTCTAGCATTAAAAGAAGTAGAGTGTGCATACTTTTGTGTGTGCTTGTTCTCTTCGCAGTTATTATCAATCTAAACATAAGGAGCAACAAGAACATTACCAAGGATATCTCTAGCACATGTACACTTATTCACATAAGTAGTTAATACATCAAATTTGTGCCTTAAGACATCATACTCAACAAGTTTAGATTCTACAATTAGCATATTGTCAAGCAATTCTTGGTTCTCAAGAGACATAGCATTTAGAGATAAAAGCGCATTCTCCTTTTCATTTAAGTGTGCAAGTAATTTCATTACAAAAGATCTTGTTGTTCTTAGCCATTCTTATCAATTCATCATATAAATCATTTAATAGCACATAAGGATCCTCCTCATTTTCATAGTCAAAATCAAGGGAAGGATTTGAGCATTGTACCTCATTGCCTATAGATTTAGGACTTTGAATTTCATTTTGACCTTCATCAATAAGACCAATGAGGCATAGTGTTTGGCCTTGATCTTGACCCTTTCTTTCTTGGGAGGAGCTTATCCTTTGATTACTTCTTCTTTTCAATATTGCATAAGTTGCATTTGAAGCAATCTCCTTGTGGCTTGTGGAGTCATCGTTGATGATTGCCATGTTGTTCTTTCATGATATTTCCACAAATTTGTTGTCCTTGGCACATAACTCTTTTCATGGAGTTTTTGCTTTTCTTTGCCATTCCTTGGGGTTCCTCTCTTAATCATGAGAGTTAGATTTATGGAACCTGCAAGAAGACTTTGAGAAACACCTGGTACCTTTTTGTAAAGGTCCTTCAATGTTAACGTGTTCTCTTAAGTGGCAATTGTGTGTGCAAGAATCAACATTGTCAAATTTAAAGCAGCAAGAATGATTCTCATAAGATTTAAGAAAACAATAGCAAGAATCATTCAAGTTTATGATGTTGCATCTCATAGATAGCTTGGCTAATGAATCATATAGCCTATGAAGGACATGCCTTAAGCTATCTACATTAAAATACTCGATGGAGGTGCAAGATGCAACATAAAAAGCATTGTAAGCATAAATATCAAAATCACTTCTTAAATTATTAATAATAATACTTAAAGAATTGAGAGAAGGTGAGTTCAATTTCTTTGATTTCTTACCAAGTGATGATGATTGTAGATTGTCCTTGAAGTCTAGATCATCACTTGAGGTGGAGCATCTTGGTTCTTTGAGTGTATTTTCCATGAAGCTTTGAGGAAACCAAGTGCTATGGAGTGTGTGATTTCTTTCTCTTTGAACATCTCCATTTAAAGTCTTCAAACTTTAAGCCACTTCTCTTTGAATTTCTTTCTTTGAAGCTTAGTGGCAATCTTTTTCTCTTCCTTTTGCAAGATGCTTGATCTTCATGGTATCCATCATAATTAAGTTCATTATAAAGATCATCATCTTGTGCTTCCACATTCTCTTCTTCTATCTCATCTTGTGAAGGCTCAATTTGTATACCTTTTGAGCTCATTGAAGATTGACTTTTTATTTGTCCTAAATCACTCTCTTTGATGTCATCAGTTTAGCTTGGAGTGTGATTGAGATTTCTTCAATGCCTTCACACGATTGAGTCCCCAATCCTATACTTGCCACCTTTGGCTTTTGCAGTTCAAATTCTCCTTTGTAGGATGCTTCAATCATATTCATCACGGAATTAGCATCTTCACATTCGTGTACTTTGTTGAGAGCTTCTTCATTTAATGCACAACAAATACCATTTAAGGCTTTGAAGTTGAGTGTCATCCTCTTGTAGTCTTCTTCATTGTAGTCTTTTTTAAGACTTTGGCACCATGACACATTGTATGTAGAATGGAGGAATAAAAGGACCTTCTTCTATAATGCTCAACAAGGAAATGTCATTAGAAGACAAAAACAATTTAAACGCACATTACCAACTATCAAAGTTGGAGCCATAATAGAGGTGGTCTAGATGGGGATTGGTCATCTAAGTTAGAAAACCTATGAGCCATGGATCCTCCTAGGATGTAAGTCCAATAAAAAAGGAGACTAGGCTCTGATACCAATTAAAACACCTTTGAGGGTATTGAACCTAAGAGGGGGTGAATTAGGTTCTTAAAAACTTTTAAGCTTTTCTAAAACTTTTTTTCCTAAGTGATCACCTTAACAACAAGTATGTTGTTTAAGCACATAATGTGATTCAATTATGTTCAATGCAAACTTAGATGACTAAGTGAAGCAATAGTATAAAGCAAGGAAGCATATGTTGTTTTCTAATCCCCAAGCAAATAGTTCATGTAGACAATTAATCAAGTTATAACAATTAATGAACTATAAAGTAAAGAGGTAAGGGATAGAGAAAACTAACACAAAGATTTATAGTGGTTCGATTCACAAAGAATCTACATCCACTACCTTAGGACAATCCTAAGAATTTCAACATTCACTAATGGATACCCTTCACAACAAATGCAAGGTGGGTTCTACCTTTTACAATTGGCCCAACAAGTGAGGACTTGTGCTTCACTAAGAAGACTCCACTCGCAAAGAGTATTTTTCTAGTTCTCCAGAGAACTAAGCTTACTAAGAGCTAATCTCTCCAAAGTGATACCTCTCACAAGAGAGTTTAAGTTTGTCACACCCCGTAACCCGAGTGATGACATGGCAGCACTTCAAATCAATGAAGCACTGAACCCAATGACCAAAAGGAATTCCAACTGTTCTTATAACTAAAAGGGAAGTTACAATATCCAAAAGTCTTACATAAAAGGAAATGCTAAAGATTAAAAGGGAAATACTAAAAATCATAATTGTTCATAAGACATCTCTATTACATAAGTTCAAGCTAAGTCATCCTCATACACTTCATCATAGCTCTCGTCAATGGCTCCCTCAACATACTCATATGCAAAAAATGTAAACTAAATAAGGGTGAGCTACTAGCCCAGTAAACATCGATCACTCCTGGGATAAAGCATCAAATATGACTCGAAAAGAACCATTACAAAATCCCAAATCATTTGAGTAAGTTGTTGAAAACGGAAGTCAAAACCATAACAAAATAATAATGAGCAAATTGAAACATAGTCAAAGCCAAAGTCCAAAACATAAGTCAAAGTAGAAACTAAACAAAGGCAAAACATAGGTTCGAAAGACTTGAGGGACTCCGGTCGACCGAACAGGTCTGCCAAGATCAAGACAGAGATACTATCCAAAATTTGGGCGACCGCAAGGAAAGGTAGGACGACCGCACTATTCTCGGTTGATTGGGTTTTCACCCAGGTTGACCGAATATACAATGCCCGTCGTCCGCCAAATTCCCAGTAGTTTGCTCCGGCAGAGGGGAAAGAAGTCCAATCAACCGCGATTTAGAACAGACATTTTCCTGCACAAATTAACACATGAAAACGTGTTTCTGCACAAGTTGAAATCTCATTCCAAAATACCCCATTTACACTCCAAATACATAACAAAACACTTACACAATAAACACATAACATGTTTGAATCATATCCATAACATTTGACACTCACAAATCCGAAATCGTGTTATGGGCACCATGTACAACCCACAACACTACACACAGATTCATATGTAAAACATTCAATTGTGAATTCCAGCAATGACACGCACATATACTTCACACAATTGAGCTCACATGTCTAGCTATGACACTATACCTTGTTAACAGCCCCATAACAATTCATTTACCCGTGACGGTGGGCCAAAGATAACACATGCCCTCAAAATAAAAGGGCTAAAGGATTAAGGACACGCCATTCATGTCATCTATCACCCTTGTGAGCTCCACATCAACTGTTAATAGTCCATCGACTTATACTCGTTAGGATCCGAGTCAAAGCCAAAGACAAACAAGGAGTGCTCACGGGCACTTAAACATAAAGAATAATATAGGATAAAGTTCTATTAGTATAGAAAGTATTTACCCGATATTTAATCTACAAAAATATAGATTATATCATCCAAGAAATTGAGTGATTCCTTATTCCTTCTTTCTTCTAACTTTGAAATGAAAGTCCGGATAAATACTGTCAAGGAGGAGGTGTTCTGAATCAATCAATGAAGTTCATTTTTCAAAAACATTACCAGAGAGTGGAGTTTTTTTTTTGAAACGATGAATCTTGGCATAGGATCAACCACAAAAATGAGCTCTAATCAGGAATTAACATATAGACTCCATAACCAACAATCAATCACATAGCATTTACAAACGCAGCAATTCCAATTTCACATACTCCCAATCAATACAATTTACATCAATGCATCATCCGATTTTAATGCAATAAAAGCATGAATTAGAATCCATAACATAGAAAATAAGTAACTTTGATAAAAATGATAATTCATGATGTTTAAGGACTGAAAATACAAGGGTGAAAGATCCTTACTTGTCAAACTTAAGCAATTATCCCAAAATCTAGAAATTCCCCAAGATGGCAGAAAACAGCCCACTAATTCTGCAATTACTCTCACTCCCGTGGCCTCGCTGAAACTTCTCCAAAACTAGTGTCCCGTTCCGACACAATACTTGCCGAAACCCCGTGAAGATGAACAATTTCATCCAAGTACATCTGAACAAGTGTATCCATAGTAGGTAATCTTCATAGGCAAGAAGTGTGTGGATTTGGTGAGACGATCCACGATTACCCAAATAGTGTCATTTCCGGTCTTGTCCTTAGGCAACCTCGTAACAAAGTCCATGGTGATGTGCTCCCATTTCCAAACGGGAATCTCGAGCGATTTTAGTAAACTGACGGGTCTTTGATGTTCCGCCTTTACTTGTTGACAAACATGACATCTAGCCACAAACTCGGCTATGTCTCGCTACATACCTTTCCACCAAAAGTTACCTTTCAGCTCTTTATTCATTTTAGATGACCCCCGGATGTACCGATAACTTACAATTGTGAGCTTCTTTGAAAATTTCTGATTTCAAACCTGAATCTGCTGGTACACATAATCTGCCCCGAAACCGATGCTGCCATTTTCATGAATTTGAAATTCCATTTCTGGCCCCAACTGTACCAATTCTCTTTCCTTCCCCAAATTAGAATCTAACAACTAAGCTTCCTTAATATAGGTTGAGCCACCAAAGCTGCCAAAATATTACTGGTAGACTTAACGACCGCAATTTCTAACTTATCAAACTCGACAATTAACTCCAGCTGACTGTGATTAACGCCGCTAACTATCCCGAATTCTTCCTGCTCAAGGCATCAGCTACCTTATTAGCTTTCCCAGTATGGTAGCTATTTGTGAGATCATAGTCTTTCAACAACTCCAACCACCGCCTTTTGTCTCTTTTGAATTTTTTTTAGGTGAAAAGATACTTGAGGCTTTGGTGGTCGGTGAAAACTTCACACGGTTCACCATATAGATATTGCCACCAAATTTTTAACGCAAATAACACCGCTGCCAACTCCAAGTCGTGTGTGGGGTAGTTCTTGTCATACAGTTTCAATTGCCTAGAGGCATAGGCAATAACATTTCCGTTATGCATCAATACACAACTCAAACGGATGCCGGATGCATCATTGTAAATGGTGAAACCCTCAAATTCCGCCAGTAGTTCTTAGATCGGTACTGTAGTCAACTTCTCTTTCAATTTCTGAAAACTGCTCTCACACTCTGGTCCCCACTCAAACTTAACTCCTTTTTGGGTCAAAGGAGTTGAAGTTGCAGCTATCCTTGAAAAATAATCCACAAATTTTATGTAGTAAATTGCCAACCCAAGAAAACTACGGATTTCTTACATTGTTTTCGGTGTAGGCCACTTAATAATAGCCTCAATCTTGTTCGGATCTACAGACACTCCTTCAGCTGACACAACATGCCCCAGAAAAGAAACACTTCTCAACTAAAACTCACATTTGCTGAACTTGGCATACAACGATGAATAGATGAGGATGTCGTCGATGAAGACCACCACGAATTTATCAAGATAGTCCTGAAAGACTCGGTTCATCATATCCATTAATGTTCCCCGGTGCATTAGTCATTCCAAACGGCAACACAAGGAATTCATAGTGCCCATACCAAGTTCGAAGGGCACTTTTCAGGATATCATCGGGTTTGATTCTCAGTTGGTGATAACCCGATCTCAAATCTATCTTAGAAAACACGGTTGCCCCTTTCAGTTGATCAAATAGTTTGTCTATACGAGGGAGAGAATATCTATTCTTAATCGTTATCTTGTTCAACTCTCGGTAGTCGATACACATACGCATACCACCTCCCTTCTTCTTTACAAACAAAACGGAGTGCCCCAAGGTGACACACTCAGTTTTATGAACATCCTATCAAGAAGTTCTTGAAGTTGACCCTTCAACTCCTTCAACTCTTTCAACTCTGTCGGTGCCATACGATACGAGACCTTAGAGATAGGCTCCGCACCAGGTTGTAAAAGGATCTCAAAATCGATCTTCCGAGCAGGTGGAATACCAGGTAGTTCGTCGGGAAACACATCCCCAAACTCTCTATAGGAACGTCATCAAGTCGGACTTCCTTCTCATCTTTCAACACTGCATAGGCCAAGTACCCTTCACAACCCTTCCTCAAGTATTTATGAGCCCTGATGGCTGATATAATAGGCAAGCTACACTCACTCTTCTTCCTTTCAAAACCCTGAAACTCAATCACTTCCCCATTCACAAAGGTAAACTGTATCTTCTTCTTACGACAGCCAACTAAGGCATGATGAGTGTATAACCAATGCATCCCCATAATTATATCGAAATCTACTATGTTCAACTGTATAAAGTGACCGCCTCTAACACTTTATAGAGTCTATCTCTACCCGGCACCTCTTATGAATCAAATTAGACTCTAGAACGTTCCCATTAGGAATCATTACTCTATATGCATCCAAAGTATTAACAGGAAAAGCCTTAAGGACTTAGTAAATCTACGGGATACGAAAGAATTGGTAGCTCCACAATCAAATAACACATAAGAAGGTACTGAATTAACTAGGAGCGTACCTGACACTATATCTGAAGCAGTCCCCGCCTCTTGTTGGGTCAAAGCGAAAACTCTTGCATTAGGCCCTTGCCTGGTAGCTCCCACTCTCTGAGTTGTTGTAGCTGGTTGTTCATGTGAAACCCGAACCTTTTCTAGGGACTGGTTTGATTAAGTCTCATAACCTTTGGGATTATAGTGATTAAATCCTTTAATATATGATTTTAGGGTTGATAATATATATTAGTTGGGGACTAATGTTGCAATTACTCTTCATATATAATAAACTTTTAGGTTTTAGTCAAGATTATTTTACGTTCTTTTCTTCCTAAGGCTGTAGACAACTTCTGTGACAAACTAGAGCAGACCCTTAAGGTAAGATTTTTTCGAATCCGTTAGTTCGATTCCATGGTTTAGGATTAATTTCTAGCGTAAAGATTTGTTTTATATACTTTTGATTAGGAGTTTTGGTGGAGAATCCTTCAAGTTCTTGATGTAAAGAAGTATTTTATGGTAAGTATAGAACCCTCTGCTTTTGGATGTATAAAAAATGTATTTTTGGTATGAAGCACAGGAAAGGATCGGGTTAATTTCTGAAAATGTATATACAATCTTCGTTCTACCTTCAGTTCGGTAAATGCTAAAATTAATGGAGATTTCTTTCGAATTCGACATATTATATAAAGTACTTTTATTAAAATTGTTGGTGTCGGCCGGTGTCCTGCTCGAGATTTTCGTTTGAGGATATTTTATTAATTTTATATAACTCCCTTTTCGTCCTTTCTGTGTTAATCTTTGGACTCTTGATCTTGATGGTAAAGCATAAACAATGGATGATTGGTTGGATAATAAAAAAATTCCATGTTCTTGTGGCAGAAACATTGCTCTGCGTTTACCATTGCTTCAATTCTTAGTTCTTTCCCTTTTACCCTACTAAAATGGCTATCAATTATTTCGTTAAAACTCTGTCTGGTTTCTGAAAACTTTATATATGTAATTGGATTTCCCGGGAGGTGTTTCTATAATAACTGAGTTCTAGATCACTCCTTGCATGTTGGTTCTGTTTTTACAGAGGATCATATCGGATTTCGTTAGCCTCACGAGGAGGACTGATAATAGAAGCGCTTTTAAAGTTAGAAATTATCCTGTATTTAATTTCGGAATAAAAGTTTAGACTTTGCACCTTTTTAGAATTAGTTTCTTATTCTTTTTTGTAATATATCTTTTTGAGGAATAGTAACAGTTTATTTTGGAATAGATTTTGTGAATGTAATGACCTTGTAGTCTCAGAGTTTACTTTGGGAGTACGGTCATGTCAGGTTTCCTAATACGGACTTATAGACCCGGGTCCGCGGTGTGATAGTCCATAAACCCGGTCTGATGCAGTGCACTGGCTGACCTGTTGACCTTTACCACCATACTTGAAACAAGGCCCGGTCTTCCAATAACATTCCCAGAGTGCCTTCTTCCACATGAAGCACATGCGGTATAGCTGCTGTTGGTGCCTGAAATGGAGTTGGTGCCGCTGTCGGTCCCCCAATCCTTACTACATTCGCCTCAATCCTCACATATGGCCTAGTAAAATTTGTCTGTCCCGAGATGGGTAAAAACCGTTTGCGAGCAGCCATCAATGTAGAAGCATATGACGTGATGATTGTCCTTGAGTCATCTTGGAGTTGGACCTCTTACCAACTATGTATGCATCTGCCCTCATAAACTCAACATTTATGTCCAAGCTTCTCTGGTAAGCGTTCATGTAGGAAGTAGGTCGTAAACAAGAAATCCTGCCTCGAATGCAAGCCAACAACCCTCTCACGAATCTCTGAGTTCGTGTAACCGGATACTGAATAGTTGCCCTTGCATACTTTCCAAAGCAGTGAACCGACTTGCATATTCTGAAACTGTCATACCATTTGTCTGCTGAAGCTCGAAAAACATATTCTTACATTCCATCTTGAATGTGTCGGGGAAGTATTAGTCTAAAAATGCCTTCTTGAACCTCACACAAGTAACAGGCTGACCCCTTTTTAGATAGATAGGCTTAACGCCTTTCCACCATTCCGAAGCTTCAACTGTAAGGAATCCCACAACTACATATGTTTTTATATTCTCGGGAACCCTTAAGATATTGAAGTGTTGCTCAATATCATCCAACCAAACCTCAGCTTGATCCGGCCCAACATTACCGTCGAATGACACTACCCTCATTCTCTTCGTCCTCTCAAAATAAGCCCCGTGTCACCTTTTTTCTTCACTCGGATCCATTTAATACCCGGGGCAATTCATATGTAAAGCACACAATTAAACAAACAATCCACATACCCAGTCAAGGTAACAATATGACATGCAAGGTAAACATGGAGTATCACATAAATAACAAGACATACTAGTATACAAGTTAAGCATAGGATAACATGAAAGCAATAGCGTATAAAGCAATAAGTAAACAATTATTTCATATTCCAACGCTCTACTCCCAATTCACGTCATATGTTCATTCCAAACATAATCTAACCATGTTCAAGCCTAAGGTTCGACCTGCTCTGATACCACTTATGTCACACCCCGTAACCCGAGTGATGACATGGAAACAATCCAAGTCTATGAAGCACCGAACCTAATGACTAAAAGGAATTCCAACAGTTCTTATAACTAAAAGGGAAATTACAATATCCAAAAGACTTGCATAAAAAGAAATGCTAAATTTTAAAAGGGAGATACTAAAAACCACAATTGTTCATAAGTCATCTTTATTACATAAGTTCAAGCTAAGTCATTCTCATACACTTCATCATAGTTCTCGTCAATGGCTCCCTCAACATACTCATCAACAAAAATGTCAACAAAATAAGAGTGAGCTACTAGCCCAGTAAACATTGATCACCCATGGGATGAAGCATCAAATATGACTCGAAAAGAACCATTCCCAAATCCCAAATCATTTGACAAAGTAACTGAAAATGAAAGTCAAAATCATAACAAAACAATACGGAGAAAACTGAAACATAGTCAAAGCCAAAGTCCAAAACATAAGTCAAAGCAGAAACTGAAGGAGAACTAGAGGGACTCCGGTCGACCGAACAGGTCTGCCGATATCAAGACAGAGACACTGTCCAAAATCCGTGCGACCGCAAGGAGAGGTAGGTCGACCGCACTATCCTCGGTCGATTGGGTTTTCACCCAGGTCGACCGAATACACAATTCATGTCGTCCGCTAAACTCCTAGTAGTTTGCTCCGACAGAGGGGAAAGAAGTCCGGTCGACCAAACCGGTCAACCGCAATTCGGAACATACATTTTTCTGCACAAATTATCACATGAAAATGTGTTTAATGCATACTTTGAAATCCCAGCCCAAAATACCCCATTTAGACTCCAAATACATAACATAACAAAACACTTACACAACAAACACATAACATGCTTGAATCATATCCATAACATTTGACACTCACAAATCGAAAATCGTGATATGGGCACCATGTACAACCCACACACTAACAACGGATTCATATGTCAAACATTTGAATGTGAATTCCATCAATGACACTTATACTTCACACAATGGAGTCCACATGTCTGGCTATGACTCTATACCCTGTTAACATCCCATACCAATTCATTTACCGGTCACGATGGGCCAAAGATAACACATGGGTTCGGATACTGAACCCTCCAAGCGAAAGGTCCAAAGGTTTAAGGACACTCCAGTTATGCCATTGCTCAACCTTGTGAGCTCCACAACAACTGTTAACATTCCATCGATTTATACTCGTTCGGATCCGAGTCAAAGCCAAAGACAAAACAAATAGTGCTCCTAGGCACTTAAGCAAAAAGATTTTACGAGTCTTGGCATTGGATAATAAACAGACACGAGCTATAATTGAGAATTAACATATAGACTCCAAAACCAACAATCAATCACATAGAATATACAAACGCATCAATTCCAATTTCACATACATACAATCAATACAACTTACATCAATGCCCCATCCAATTTTAATGCAATAAAAGCATGAATGAAAATCCATAATATAACAAATAAGTAACTTTGATAAAAATGATAATTCATGATGTTTAAGGACTGAAAATACAAACAAGGGTGAAAGATCCTTACTTGTCAAACTTAAGCAATTATCCCAAAATCTAGAAATTCACCAAGATATCAGAAAATAGCCAGCTAATTCTGCAATTACTCTCACTCCCGAACTCGGAACATCAATCCGTCAACTCTCCAACGTAGCCTACTCAGATAGCTTCGAAAACCAACAATAATTGGTTGATTCCGACTCCCGTTTGCTAAGGTAATCGCTCCAAAATCTCAAAGAACTCTAAAAATCTGCATTATCTCTTCTCTCTTCTTTTTCTTAACTGCTACCTTCTGTTACCTTCCTTTTTATTTTCCCCAAATTCCAGTTATAACTCCCTCTTCTAGAGACTGTTCAAATCTCTATAAATCAACCCCCTAAAGTTTCCAAAGCCTACACTTAAGTCCCCTCACTCCTAAGTTCATCCAAAGCGCCCCTCACACAAAACGTACCACACTTATAACACGTAGACATGTAGTAACAATTAATTAGGCACGAATTCACATTTCATATCACATAATTTCATGCTATAGCAATTAACGAACACATAACATGCAAAATTAATTCAAAAAGTCCTAGGTATCACAATGTCTCACCAATGAGGACTTAGAAAAACTCAGAAAGAGTGAAGCTCACAAAGAGTTTTTGCTAGCTCATAGAGAACTAGTTCTCAGCAAATGAGAAAGGGTAACTGGTCTCCAAATAAGACTTCACAATTTAAGCTCTCTTACACAAATTCCCTCTTGGAATGGATTTACAATATAAACTCTAATCACTCTTAAGAGTAGAAATGATAGATGAAGTTTAAACTCAACTCAAATATTCTTTTCAATGATTTGGAAATAAAGCTCCAAATTGTTTGCTTGTGTGTTTAGAAATTGTATATGCTTATGCCCTTTTATGGCTTCATTAGTTATGAAAATTAACCTTTAAAAAATTTATATAGGGCAACAATACACAAGTAAAGTTGGTCACAACGACTATAATTTTGGCCTTGATTTGACAGATTCGGTCTACCGGTATTAGACAGTAGGTCGACCGAGTTGCATTAAATAAACGATTAAAGGCCATATGCCTTCATCTTGGTAGACCACAAGATGGGGTCCGGTCTTCCGAAGCAAAGTTCGGTCGACCTGCCTATAGCAAGGTCGTCCAAGAGAATACAAATGTTGGAGCATTGGAACATTCAAAATCTGACTAAGGAAAAAAACTAGCCTCGTCGACCTTACAACACATGTCGGTCGATGGAACTACTCGGGTCTTCCAGAGGCTAAGCCTAGGTCAACCGGAATGCAATCCTAAAGTGGTTTTTCCACTTTGTCAAGTTTCCAAAGTTCTCAAACACATGCCTAAGTGTTTTGTAAAGATATAAAATACATTTTAAAGAACTTAGGAATTGATCAACACTTAACAAAGTTTTCAAAAACCTTTTCAAATAATTTGAACAATGTAAAACATCAGGTCTTGAAAACATGCATAGTTGAGTTTTAAACATTCTATTCTAGTATTCTCAAGGGAAGATTAGTCACAAAGAATATACTTATGTAGACTCGACTAATCTTCTTGAAGGTCTTCAAGTATTGTACTTGAAATCTTCTAGGAGCTTTGACTTGAAGCCTTTGATCAACATCTTCTTGGAGTGATGAAGTCTTATAGCAATATTGAACATCAAACGTCTACTTGTAAAGGAGTCTACCAATGGATTCTTTTCTAGTTGGATTGAGTAGCTCTTGATATGTTGATCTTCCTTCTTCATGACTTTGCAAGTACTTCCATAGAATGTGGATTGACTTCGTTCTTGTGCTATGGAGTCTTGCAAATTGTAGCTTCCTTGTGTGTGTCATCATACATTTGATGTACACAAGGAGCTAACTTACCATTTTCATCAATGTCAGTGTGAGTGCTAAGAATCCTATCATTAAGAACATGCTCACAAAAACATTAGAACTATCAATGGTGTGTTATCATCAAAACAATATTGATCACTTTGTCCTTAGGGCTAGCACTGTGTGCAGTGTATCTTTCTTGTATATTGCATGAACTATAGTGAGTGGTGAAGCTGAAAGTGAAGTACGGTGTATGTGTTCGTAAAATCTCTTCACTTAGTAGACTAGATTAGAGCAAGAGTTCCCAAGGGTGAAGAAGGGTTGCATTTGTGCATAAAATGATCAATGTGTTGGCCTTTCCCTTAGCAAATTGCATTTGTGCATAAAAGACCATCTGTTGGTCTTGTCCTTCCGTGTAAAGCTCTCTCAAGACAAGCTATTGGATTTTTCCAAATCCTTAGGTGTGTCCTAAGGTAGTGGATGTAGATCTTTGTGATCGAACCACTCTAAATCCTTGTGTTTGATATTCTAACTCAATCTCTTTAATTTAAAGTTCTTACATTATACTTGAGCGTATATTCCATATGAACTTGATTGCATGAGCTTTAATTGTTTATCTTGAGTTACAATACTTTATTGTTATATCTTGCCTTGGCTTGGCTATAGGAATTTCACTTAGTGATCTTACAAAGCTTAATATATCTTGCATAAGTGCTAGTCTTGTGAATTGTGTTGTTTGCTGTTACAAGTTTTGCATATAGGACTCTTGATTTAGACAATCCTTTGATCATATTCATTGCCTTGAGTTTCTATGTGGTGCATCTAAACAAACTAGTCACCTAAGTTGTTAATACTTTAAATCACCATTATATGCTTAGTGGACAAATTTGTTGCTAAGGGGATCACTTAGGATAATAATTTGAGAGAAAAGAGACAAAGTTTGAGAACCTTATTCACCCCCAGTAAGGTTCTCTCCCCTTTGGGTATTTCAATCTTCTACCATATAAAGCTTCATAAGGCGTCATACCGATTGTTGTAGGTAAACTCCACTAAGGTTAAGTGATCCACCCAAAAACCTTTGAAGTCTAAAACCAATGCTCTTAACATATCCTCCAAAGTCTATGCCCATCGGTTTGAGGGTGATATGCAGTGCTAAGTGATGAGTCTATATTTTATCATTATCTTGGATATTTTCATATTTGTTTTGAACTTAATTAAGAGAAAATAATATATTAAATTAGTCTTTATGAGTGAATATTCTTACAAATGTTCTTATGAATTTTATTCACTAATTTTATAATATTTGATGCATGTTAAGGGCATTTTGGATATTATAGGAAAAGAAGAATTATATTTAGCATGTGCTAAAATGTCACCGAATCCAACTTGGATTAGAAGATTGAAGATGTGCAAATTTGTTACTTGACAAAAGTTGAATTCGAACAGGAAATTGGTAATTACCAAAGAGATAGACAAAACGTGCATAAAAGATAGACCAATCAGTAGCAAGCCAAGAATGAAGGAGAAGAGAAAGGAAATTTACATATTTGACTCGTATAAGGAATGGAAGAAGAAATAAATTAAGAGTTCTAATTTAACAAGGAAAGAATGAGAAGAGAATGGAAAGTAATATTTAATTCCAACCGGACATCAGAGGAAAAGAAATCTAATATGATGAGGACTATGCATATGACGCCTATATAAGGATCATACCCAAGAGAAAGAAAATCACCCCTGTACATAGAAGCCAGACAACAATTCAAGGCCATCTCCAGGTTATCCGTGGATCAAGGAACAAAGGCGTTACGAGCTTGGAGCTCGGATCGTTTCGTCATCAAGCTATTTCTTTTATTATTTTTATTTATGTTTAGTTTTAGCTAATTTTGTTGCGACTAAAGACCTTCTTTGAAGATCGAAACTTTTATGGTTATATTTGATTTTTATTAATTTATGTATCTCGACAATATGGTTAATTGTTATTATTTGTTCTTAATGCTTGCGATTTTCTGATCAACTATTGCATGAATCTAAATTACTTGTAGAGGCTGAGAAGTTCTATATTTAATTGGATCACGGATAATAACAACATGACGTAAAATTGACTAGAGATAGATTCGATTTCCTTGTGTGGTTTCTAGCGAGTAGGAAACAAAAGCTAGGGAAAGTCCACGGAGTTTTATGCGGTTTTAGGTCTTAAAATCACGTAGAGATACGACTGATTTATTCTCTAAAGCTATGAGCTTTTCGCCAAGAGATTGAGTCTAGCTTATATTCGGGAATTTCTACCATTAACCTAGTTGAGACTTAAATTAAGGAATCATTTATTTTCTATAAAAGGAGTAGACTGGATTAGAGGTGTCTTAGTCCATTTGTTACATATTTTTTTTTATCTCTTTTAAATGCATGTTTACTTTATTTTAATTGTTTTTCATAATTAGTTTTAATTAATTAATTCATCATTATTTTGGTTTAAGTTAGGTTATAAGTAATAAAATTTTCCAGTTAGATAACCAATCCTCGTTGGGACGATCTTTTACTTATCACTCTATTACTTGTTTGATATTTGTGCACTTGCAAATTTCGCATCAAGTTTTTGGCGCCGTTGCCGGGGATTATTTTTATTTAGTGTAGAATTATATTACTAAACCTAAGTTTAAACTTTACTTTATTTTATTATTTGCTTGATTTTTTATATATTCTCTTTTTATTTATTTTATTTTGTATTTTATTTTTTTTATCTCAGGAAAGAGTTGTAAAAAAAAAGGGCTTGGAATAATTCGCAATGGTTCAATCCAACATCTATGCCATCAAGGAACAATGCTGGAATTTGTAGAGCATATTTAATTTCAAAGATAGAGGCCATTACAAATCTACTTAAGAAAAAGATTGAGTCTGAGAGGCTTGCAACCATGTGTTTTCAGTGCGAGCTGTGTGGAGCAATTTATCATCGCACGAATCAATGTACACAATGTATGATGATGAATTCTTATTATCCTACTAATTATGCTAATTTTTTTGGACAGGGTAATGGGGAGAGTAATCAATATTCCTACAATTACAATCCTGGATGGAATAGATATCCAAATTATGAATGGGAGCAAAATAAGAATTTTGTTGAAACTTCTCCTCAATCTCCAACTCAAGATAATGAAGGAGACTTGAATGGCATGCTCACTAAAATACTTGATGATTCTAGCAAAAGGTTGGAAATCAGTATCAACCTTCAGAAAGAGTCTGCTAAAATTATGGAGGATTCAAACAATATGAGCGAACGCATACAAATCTCCAAAAATGATTTTGAGGCAGCAGTAAAAACCATGGGAGCTCAAATGGGATATATATTTGATTTTATTAAAGAAGACCTTTCATGTGATACAGATGAGCATCCTAATGAGTTGGAGGAAACCACAGTAATAGATGAAAGTACATTAGAGCAAGATCTAGAGATTGAGCCTACTATGCTTGAGGAAGATGTTGAAATCGAGCATTATCCACTTATCCAAAATCCACAAGGTGAAAAAGGTAAGAAGAAAACAATGGTAATGTTGATATTAAATCTCTTCATTTTTCTGAAATTGTTAATCATCATTCATTAAATGTTGAGGTTGAGTCTATTAAGCTTGAGAAAGATGATGTAGTCGAGAATTCTCCACTTGTTCAAAATTTGCAAGGTGAAAGAGGTAAGGAAGGTAAGAAAGAAAATAATAATAATATTGATATTAAATCTCTTCCATTTTCATTAAATGTTGGATTACATTATGCGCCTTTTAATGTCTTTGAATCTTTCGATAATTATTCAAAAAGAGAATTCTTATGTTTTATTTATGCCATTGATGTGTTTATGGATGATTCTTCTTCTAAGTATATAGCAGGAAAAATAGGCGGAGAATGGCCTAAACCTTTCAAAGAGAAAAAAAGAAACTTATCAAAGGTTTTTGAGGATAGTGTAAAACAAAAGAGGTTTGCTTTAAAAGGCCACAAAGTAAAGAATCGTGCATAAGGGATGGATGTTGGAGGAGACACTTGCCTTCTTGATCGTCCTCCTGATTGATTGAGCATATAAAGGAAGTCAAGCTCGAGACTATAAACGATAACTATTATTAACTCTTTTCTTTCGAGTCTTTTTATTGTCGGAGTGTTAATTTTTTTTCTTCTCAGAAATCTAAATTTATTTTAGATTTCTATGATTTTTCTTGTCCCAAAAAAAAAAATTAAAAAACTCCAAAAAATTATTTTTATTAGTTTTTATTTTTTATTTTACTTATTTTTTTTTCTATCTTTTGTAGGAAGTTGCTTGAGCCTTGGTGATGTTACGATTGCGTTCTTTTCATAATCCGCTCTCCAAAATGCTTCAATTATCCGGCTAAGTTTCTTAACCCTTCCTTTGTGTTTTCTTATTTTCAAACATTGAGGACAATGTTTATTCTTAAGTGGGAGGTGGAGATTTGGTTTAGTGCTGCAATTTTTCAAAGTTCAGATTTTTATGGTTTTTAAAGTTTTATTTTTGGAAAAATATCTGAAAATTAAGAGATTTTTTTTAGCATGAATTTTTGTCTTTATATTCTTGGAGCTAGTTGATATGATTCTCTAATGATATAGACTAAAATGTGATTGATGAATATAATCTTAAATATTTCATTGCTAATTTAATCTTAATATGGAACTTGAGTTAATTTTGCCATGATCCTTGTGAATTGATGGAGATACTTATACTTTTATTACGTGGTTAATGGCACAATTTTGTCAATATCTTCACAAACTAGAACTTGTTGAATTACATACTCGAGGCGAAATTTTTAAGACTTTTCGATTTGTTTGGTGGATGATATTAGGAATCTCTTTGAACCGTTTGAGCCTTTCAAGCTTGTCCCATTTACATTATATATCTAGTACCCCCAAGCTTTCTCAATTCTATTGATAAGAATGGTTGAGACCGCCATTCAATTAATTATCATTTCGTTAGCCTCATTAACTCATCCTGAACCCACACATACTATTTTCCATTCCCTTATGAGAGAGGAAAGTGCATACTTATTTTACAAGAAATTCTTATATTTGAGAGTAAAGTTGTTATGAGAAGATGATCTTGACTTGAGATTTGTTGTGCAAAGAATTTGAAATTAGTTGTGGAAGTTATGAGTTCGCTTGAAAAAAGAAAAGAAAAAGATGGAAAAAAAAAAAAAAAACAAGAAAAAAAGCAAGAAAAAAAAAAAAGAAAATGAGGAAAAAAATAAAGTAAAAAGAAGACGATGAGTTCATACATCGAGATATTATGTAGTCTTCTTTGGATTGATGAAAAGTTCAGTGAAATATGTTATGCCTTCTCAATGAGTTTTGTCTTGAATTTCTGAAAATACATGGAGACAAAGTGTGAATTTGAGTAAGTTTTGGGAAGAAAAAAATGCTACATGTAAAATGTTGTTATTAAGCATGTTTCCCTTTACTTTTTCTCGCTCAATTTTGAATATCCTATTCCTTCGTTTCATAGCCAATTCCCTAGCCTAACGTTATAAGCCAAAAAGTCCTAATAGACTCAAGTGAATTGATTTGTCTTCATTAGTGGAGAGTGTGTAAATTAACAAGGCTAGCATTGTGTTATTTTTTTTTGGGTACTAAAAGATATTATAAATTATATAGTCATAGTAGTACATAGAGGTTCCATATTGTTACAAATAAGCCTCGGAATACATGCCCCATGGGCATCCCCTGCCACTAAGTGGCTAACAAAAGGGGGAACAAAATGAAATAAAACTATATCGGTGGACAAAAATGATCCTCCCGCCTTGGCCAAACTATCCGCACAAGTGTTGGCCTCCCTGTAGACATGAGCCAGGCTACTCTCTGGTATCCTCCTGAGAAACTCCCTACAATCAAGAATAAGAGAAGAGAACGGGTAAATATCAATATCAGCATTTTGGATAAGATCAATAACAACTCTAGCATCAATCTCCACTGCCAATTTTTGAATTCCAAGCTGACATGCCAAGTTAAGTCCCTCTCGAAGTGCCCATAATTCAGCGACCGTGTTCGAACAAATTCCCAAGTTTCTGGTGAACCCCACTATCCAGTCCCCATTATGATCTCTAAGAAGACCTCCAGAGCCTCCCTTTCCTGTGTTCCCGAAAGATGACCCATCCACATTGAGTTTAATCCAATCCTGGAGAGGCTTTTTCCAAGAAACATTAATACTAACTCTATCCTTAGTTCCTCCTCCACTGATTCCAATAGCATTAAACTCCGTAGCTCGCCTAATAGTCTCCGTTGACAAATTATCCCTCGGCCTTTCTTTGGAAAAAAACATGTTGATTTCTGCTCTTCCAAATATTCCAACTGCCATAGGCGAAAATGGTACCCCAAGGTATCCCATTGAATGGTGATTTCTTCAAATTACTCACCCCTCTTTTCATCCACTCATCTAAGGATAAATAGTTCGAGTTAGTATCTTGGGAGAGTCCAAGGTTTTGCCAAAGCTCCTTAGAATCTTTGAAATTCCTCAAAAGATGATCAATTGTCTCCTCTGAAGCGTTACATTGCGGGCAGGAGGGACAATCGACAATCTTTTTCTTAAATAAATGCGCTTTCGTGGCTAAGCGGTTATGGTTACACTGCCAAAGAAACAATTTAACCCTTTGGTTACACTTTGTTTTCCAAATCCAGTCCCATTTTTTATCTTTCATCTCCTCATCATAGTTCATATCATGGATGATATTATGAGTTGCTTTTGAATTAAAATCCCCATCCATGGAACCATTCCATCTCCTGCTATCCGGAAGGTTATCAGTAATCGTCCAAGGCACCGCTCTGATACAGTTAATAATGTGGATAGGAAGGAGGAAGGATATACAGTTGAAGTTCCAAGTACCCTCACGACCAAAAAGGGCCTTCAATTTCAAATCATGTTCATCCTTTTGAAGTGGACCGGATATAAAGTTCCTGAGCGGTCCAATGCCCGTCCAATCATCGTGCCAAACTCGAATAATCTCTCCTGTCCCCGGGATCCAAGACGACGCTACATGAAATAAATCTTGGCCACTCTTCATAGCTTTAAGATTAATAGAACCAACACCTTTTTAAATGCAAACTTCAGGGCCTTTATCAACTTTAAAGTATTTGTTCTTCATAGCAACCACCCACTTTTGATCCTTGTTCTTACTTCTGTTGATTCTCCAAACAAGTTTGGCAAGACCTACACGATTTATGTGAATCGCTTTCCTGATACCCAAACCTCCTTTATTCTTTGTCTTTGCAACTCTATCCCATTTGACAAGGTGTAACTTCTTTTTACCATTAGAACCACCCCATAAGAAAGCCTTCTGCACTTTATCAATTTTATCACAAACGACAACCGGAATAGGCAGACATTGAGAATAATAGGAAAGGATTTGAGAAGATGACGATCGGATGATAGTGCGGTGGCCCGCCATGGAGAGAAGATTAGTTTTCCAACCGGAAAGTTTCTGATGCACCTTATCCAAAATAAACTGAAAATCCGAATGCTTAGGTCTTTTATGAAAAATGGGGAATCCAAGATATTTTCCTAAGTTCTCCGTATGTTTGATTTGAAGAATATCTTGAATGGCATGAATTCTGTCTTGAGGAAGATTCTTCGAGGCACAGAATTTGGACTTGGCTAGATTAATTTTTTGACCCGATCTTTTACTAAAATCATCTAACACCAACTTAATATCGGTAATCGATTCATCATCTTCCATACTAAATAAGATAATATCATCCGCGAAAAGGGAATGAGAGACTTTCGGACCCTGTTTACCAATCTTAAATGGCTTCCACTTGTTAAGTCTCACAGAATGTTCAATACTGATAGACAAGTACTCCATACAAATAACAAATAGATAAGGCGATAAAGGGTCACCTTGTCTGATGCCCCTTGAAGGATTGAACCATTCGGAAGGTTCCCCGTTAATGAGAATGGACATCTTTGACGAACACACACAATTCATGATCAGTTGGATAAGATTTTTGGGGAACCGAAAAAAAATAAGCGTGTCTCTAATAAAGTCCCATTCTAGTCTATCAAACGCTTTTTCTAGATCCAGTTTAATAGCGATAGCCCCATTTTTTCCTGTCTTCTTATTAATAACATAAACAGCCTCTTGAACGAGAGTAACATTATCAGAGCACCTCCGTCCCGGGATAAAACTGCCTTGATGAGGCGAGATAATCGAGGGGAGAATAGGGCGAATTATATTGACCAAAATTCTTGAAATGAGTTTATAAATAGTGTTACACAAGCTGATAGGCCGAAGTTGGCCTACTGATTCAGGATTAGCTACCTTATGAATAAGGCAAATATAAGTAGCATTAGTATCCTAAGGAAGAGGTTCCAAATCGAAAACTTTCTTGACAAAGGATCTAACTGAAGGAAGCAAAATATCCCAGAATTTATGAAAGAAGATCGGATGGAGACCGTCCGGACCCGGACTCTTGAACGGTTTAAATGCCCATATAGCTTCCTTAATCTCTTTAATGGAAGGTTGGGTTTCCAAATAGTTTAAATCATGAGGATTGGCGGGAGACCAAGAGAAAGGAAAAGGTTCTGGGATTCGATCTACCTTCGACTTATTAGAAGTATAAAGATCATGAAAATGCTTGTTCACCAAATTCCTAACCGCAAGGCCTTCATATTCCCAAGTCCCATCCGCACGCTTAAGAAAGAGTATGCGATTGCTCTTCCTATTATGGATAGACAAAGTTTTTAGGAATTTAAGATTTAAATCATCCCACATCACCCAATCTAGTAGAGATTTAATGGCCCAAATAAGCTTCTCCTCTTTATAAATACCATCAAGCTCATGTAAAAGGTCTCTCTCCAAATTAACCATAAAAGGGGACGGATTAACTTCGAGTGCTTGTTGCGCACCTTTAATGCGAGCTAAAAGGATTTTCCTTTTATGAAAAACATTGCCAAAAACTTCATTATTCCACACTTTAGCCAATTTCCCAAAAATCTGGGCAGCCCTATTGAAGTTACTATCATTATCCTTCTAAGCTTTTTGGACAACTTTGTTAAGGTCAGGGATGTGTGAGCCACGCGGGTTCAAACCGAAACAATTTAGTTCTAGGCACATGGCTTCCGGGTTGTAAATGAAGAAGGATCGGTGAATGATCCGAACGCGTTCTAACTAGATTAAAAAGAGTCGCCTCTTTGAAAAAGTTGCGCCATTCCGGGTTAGCCACCGCCCTATCGCTTCTTTGGAAAACCAACACTCCATCATCGCGTTTGTTAGTCCAAGTAAAACGCGATCCCTCATGCCCCAAATCCATCAAGTTACAATCATCAAGCATATTTTTAAAAGCAGTAACGCGACTAATACTAGGCAGTCTTCCCCCAAATTTCTCAGAGTTAAGCAAAACGTCATTAAAATTGCCCATTAATAACCAAGGCAAATCATGATTCGCGGCTAAATCACGTAAATGATTCCAAAAATCAAATCTAATCTCTTGACAGGGACTAGCATATATAGCACTGAAAAGCCATAATAAGGAAGAATTTCTGACCTTCACTATGGCGTGGACCGCTTGTAGATTTTTTGAGACAATGTTAAGCTCCACTTCTGCTTCATTCCACAATAGCCACACTCCACCTCGAAAACCCTCAGGGTCTGCCCTTTCCATTCCTGTGTAGGGAAGTCTACTGCAAATAGCATCCGAAGTGGCTCCTCCAACGTTTGGTTTCCAAGAGCGCCACAATAACCGGTTTGTGAGTATGGATAAGCTTCATCATATGGTCGTGAAACTCGGGGTGCGCCGCACCTCTAAAATTCCATACAAGTATTTTGATCATTGGAGATAATGTTTGTTGAATCTGATTTGATGTCTCTCTCTGAATCAATCCGTTGGTAGGCTCGCATAATGATGTTGGTTGAACCCCGGAATGAGATTGAGTGTGTAATTGAAGCTCAGTCGATTTTTCGCTCGCTCGATGTATATTCGAACTCTCCTCACTCCATCTACCAATTGTACTGTTATTAGAAGATTTCTTGCATTTTGCATTTCCAATTTTAAGGGTCTGAGGCTTAGGTTGTAAGATGTTCTTCCTAGCTGTCGCTCTCTTTCCCTATGACTGCTTTCTTCCACCACTTGCCGCCTTAGAGTGAGAGCTTCGGTTCTCTGTTCCTGCTGAATATTCCTCTGTCTCCATGTCTAAGTCAGTCTCGGACTCTCCCGATTGTGACCTCTCTCCCCTCTGTTTCGTGATGGTCTCAGTGGGGGTGTAGAGAAATGGGGTCTGGAATTCCCAGATTCTGCCTTACCAGATGGGCTAGGTGGACTGGATTTATTTGTAGTGTTATTGAGACCCTTGTTGGACTGGTCCAGATGTTGATCGAGCCCACTTCGCAGTCCGCCATTGTTCTCAGCCAGTTTGGGCCTTGGTTCCGCGGTGTGAGGCTTCTGGTGATTAGTGTATGTGTTCCCATCAGTGACCAATTGTCTTGGGTTGTTGGGCTCAAAGGCTGTACTCGATTTATGTCGGCCCAATGTGTCCTCAGTAGTCTTGGGCTTGGTCTGGTCCCGCTTGGGTGAACTACTTTGGCCGGTGTCTCCCTGTGATTCCGGACACTTCCTCTTCTCTGTGGATACATCGTCTTTTTTCTTCTTCAAAGTTTTGAGATGTTTTCTTGGGGTGACTCTTCTTTCTCCGGCTCGTTATTTAGTATTGAGAACCGATTGGTCTGTGGAAGCTCTTGAACCGATTGATTGGACTTTGCTTTATCATCTTTTTTCTTGGACAGTGGCTCCGCTCCTCCAGTTGCCGCCGTCCCATCTTCCACCACCTCATCGACTTGCATATTCCGGGTAAGTTTGCCTGAAAGTATAGGTGTGGCGGGGTTGGACTTATTACTAATTACATCTTCTCTCATTAATGCTTGATTAGAGTCTACAATTTTTTTGGGTCAAATGGTCTGACTTGTCAGCCCTAGAAGACTTGTCCTCTCTTAGGTCTTTCACCCTCCAAACTCTCCTAGCTATATTAGTTGTTTCTTTGTTCCCAAGGCTACCATCTAGATCTATGTAGGTCCTTCCCCTATAATTTTCCTTAGAAGGCGGTTTATTTTTCCGATATACCAGTGCCGGAAATATAGCTTGATTCCAAGGTCCAATAGTATGATACTTAACTGGGGATTCCTCTCCCATGGGGACCGAACTGGTACTTGTTTGCCCCATCTTTTTGTGTAATCGACATTTGAGACTCATAATCTTTTTATGCCTGTTTTGAAGGGAAATTCTCTAATAAGTGACCAATTAAACCGCATCTGTAGCAGAACTCAATACCCTCATATTGAATTTGTTGTATATGCTTCTTACCAATTTTCACAAACAGAATGAGTGGCTTCTTAAGATCGACTTGTATACACACTCTTGCATAACGCCATCTCTCGGTATTAGAAGTGCGAGCATCCACTTTCAACAAAGTGCCTAGCTCTTCTCCCACCTTTTGCAAAATTTTGCCTGTCGTAGAACTCAATCGGAAGATAGGATAACCTCGCCCATATAGCTGTTGTTGTTGGGCTATCCTTGAAAGGATCGAATTCCGGTTGCCAAAGTCTAATAGTTAGATACTGGCCGTTTAAAAACCATGGACCCCCCGCAATTACTCTGGTAAAATCTTCTTCCCTTCCAAATTTTGCTATGAAGAAATTATTTCCTAGATCAATCAATCTAAGTTCGCCCACTGGTTTCCACAATTGTCTTACTTTAAAATCAATATAACCATAACTGAGTGTTCTACCATACGGCTTAATTATTACCGAATTAATCCATGGTGATCGGCACCTCAGTTTTTCTTCCTTGGAATGTCTGATTGTCGGCAACTCATCTGCCTCTGTTTCTGAATCAGACTCTTCCTCGAGATGCTTAATCAAGAAATTTCTTTGAACGTCTTTCGCACACAAACGAAGAGTTTGTGTGAGTTTGTCTTTGTATGAAACTTCATGTTGATTGCTTCCTACACCTTCTTCATGTGTACTATTCTTCAGTTTCTTGTTACTTCTTTGCAAGAGGTCATCTTCCTCGGATGATTTGAGGTTGTTATCTTCACCTTCTGTGGAGGTCTCAGGACCGACTCTTGCCAAAGGAGAGAGCATTGCTTGTTGTAAAACATGGCTAGCATTGTGTTATTATTATCAAGAAAGTGATCTTTGACTGCATAATACCGATTTGAAGTGTTGATTCAAGTCTTGGTATTGTCATAGTATGTCTCAAGTCTTCATAATAAGAGTCTATTAGCTTTGTTATATTTATTGTTATATTTGGATTGGAACTTTTTGGTTAATATCCGTGGCGAATTTTTGAAGCTAGTAACGAGAACGTTGAGATTAATGGAAGAATAAATATCTCTAAGTGGTTCTTCTTCCTGTGAATTGTTTTGTTTGCTCGAGAACGATTAAAATCTTAAGTGGAGGATAGTTGATGAGTCTATATTTTATCATTATCTTGGATATTTTCATATTAGTTTTTAACTTAATTAAGAGAAAATAATATATTAAATTAGTCTTTATGAGTGAATATGCTTACAAATGTTCTTATGAATTTTATTCACTAATTTTATAATATTTGATGCAAGTTAAGGGCATTTTGGACATTATAGGAAAAGAAGAATTATATTTAGCATGTGCTAAAACGTCACCGAATCCAACTTGGATTAGAAGATTGAAGATGTGCAAATTTGTTACTTGACATAAGTTGAATTCGAACAGGAAATTGGTAATTACCAAAGAGATAGACAAAACGTGCATAAAAGATAGACCAATCAGTAGCAAGCCAAGAATGAAGGAGAAGAGAAAGTAAATTTACATATTTGACTCGAATAAGGAATGGAAGAAGAAATAAAATAAAAGTTCTAATTTAACAAGGAAAGAATGAGAAGAGAATGGAAAGTAATATTTAATTCCATCTGGACATCTGAGGAAAAGAAATCTAATATGATGAGGACTATGCATATGACGCCTATATAAGGGTCATACCCAAGAGAAAGAAAATCACCTCTGTACATAGAAGCCAGACAACAATTCAAGGCCATCTCCAGGCCATCCGTGGATCAAGGAACAAAGGAGTTCGACGAGCTTGGAGCTCGGATCGTTTCGTCATCAAGCTATTTCTTTTATTATTTTTATTTATGTTTAATTTTAGCTAATTTTGTTGAGACTAAGACCTTCTTTGGAGGTCGAAACTTTTATGGTTATATTTGATTTTTATTAATTTATGTATCTCGACAATATGGTTAATTGTTATTATTTGTTCTTAATGCTTGCGATTTTCTGAGCAACTATTGCATGAATCTAAATTACTTGTAGAGTCTGAGAAGTTCTATATTTAATTGGATCACGGATAATAACAACATGACGTAAAATTGACTAGAGATAGATTCGATTTCCTTGTGTGGTTTCTAGCGAGTAGGAAACAAAAGCTAGGGAAAGTCCATGGAGTTTTATGCGGTTTAGGTCTTAAAATCACGTAGAGATACGACTGATTTATTCTCTAAAGCTATGAGCTTTTCGCCAAGAGATTGGGTCTAGCTTATATTCGGGAATTTCTACCATTAACCTAGTTGAGACTTAAATTAAGGAATCATTTATTTTCTATAAAAGGAGTAGACTGGATTAGAGGTGTCTTAGTCCATTTGTTACATATATTTTTATCTCTTTTAAATGCATGTTTACTTTATTTTAATTGTTTTTCATAATTAGTTTTAATTAATTCATTCATCATTATTTTGGTTTAAGTTAGGTTATAAGTAATAAAATTTTCCAGTTAGATAACCAATCCTCGTTGGGACGATCTTTTACTTATCACTCTATTACTTGTTTGATATTTGTGCACTTGCAAATTTCGCATCACTAAGTGACGCCTTCGTCCTCATAGCTTCGTTAAGACTTCGCCAAAACCACGATACAAAACGCGAGTCCCGGTCCGATACAATACTTACAGGAACCCCGTGAAGACGGATAATCTTATTCATGTGCATCTGAACTAAGGTGTCATTGAAGTGGTGATTTGCATTGGCAAAAAGTGGGAAAATTTTGTGGGTCGGTAAACAATCACCCAAATCGTGTCTTTCCCGATTTTCCTTAGGAAACTGATCACGAAATCCATAGTATTGTGTTCCCACTTCCAAACGAGGATTTATAGTGGCATATGTAAACCGTCGGGTCTTTGATTTTCCTCCTTTACTTGTTGACATACAAGACATTTAGCTACAAAATCAGATATGTCCCATTTCATTCCTTTCCACCAAAAATTACCCCTAAGGTCCCGATATATCTTTGTAGCCCGGGATGCACTAATAAATTTGAACTATGAGCTTCTTGCAGAATTTCTGTTCTCAACCCTAAATCAGACAGCACACATAACCAACCCCGAACCCGCAAACTGCCATCTTTATGAACCCTGAAATCTGACTGTACCACATTCCGTTCCCTTTCCAAATATGAATTTGTTTTCTTCCCTTCTATGATTCGAACAAAGAGTGTCAGTTGAGCTACCAAGGCTACTCAACGACCTCAATACTAGCTTCTCAAGATATGAAATCAGGTTATGTTGCACAGTGATCATACATGACAACTGTCCCGAACTCTTTCTACTTAAGGCATCGGCTACCCGATTAGCTTTCCCGGGGTGGTCGCTGATCGTGAGGTTGTAGTCCTTAAGCATTTCGAACCACCGCCTTTGTCTCATATTAAGTTCTTTTTGTGTGAAAAGATACTTAAAGCTTTAGTGATCGGTGAAAACCTCACACAGTTCTCTATAAATATAATGCCACCAAATCTTTAAGGAAAACACGACCGCTGCCAAGTCTAAGTCGTATTGAGGGTAATTTTTCTCATAAGACTTCAACTGTCTCGAAGCATACGCTATCACTTTATCCTTTTACATCAAACCACATCCCAACCCGATGCATGATGCATCACTGTAAATAGTAAAAACCCCAGATTTTTCAGGTAATACTAAAATCGGAGCAGTAGTCAACCATTCTTTCAACTTCTGGAAACTATCCTCACACCCCCATTCAAAACAGCAGCACAAGAAACTCATAGTTCCCATACCGGGTTCGAAAGGCACTTTTGGGAATGTCTTCGGGTTTTATTCTAACTTGGTGATAATCCGATGTTTAAGTCAATTTGGGAGAAGACTTTCGCACCTTACAACTGATCAAAAAGTCGTTGATGCGAGGGAGAGGGGATCGGTTCTTAATGGTTATCTTGTTTAGTTCTCGGTAGTCAATATACATCCTCATACTACCATCTTTCTTCTTCAAAATCGATTTCCCGGGCAGGTAGAACACTGGCAAATCAACGGGAAAAACATCCCCAGACTTCTTCACTATAGAAACGTCCTCAAGTTGGACTCCCTTCTTATCATCCTTCACCACCGCGTAGGCCAAAAAAGTCTTGCAGCTCTTTCTGATATACTTTCGTACATTCATCGCCGAGATTATAGGCATACGCCTACCACTCCTCTTCTTCTTATCTGAACCCTGAAATTCCACAACTTCCCAGTCCCCGGTCAGAAACTGAATCTTCTTTTCCAAGAAATCCACTAAGGCATGATGAGCATACAACCAGTCCATAGACAAAATCACATCAAAATCTACCATATATAACGGTATAATGGCTAATGTGATCAATCATGTTTTGATGATAACAAATCATTGGTAGTTCTAATGTTTGTGTGAACATGTTCTTGATGATAGGATCCTTATCACTCACACTAACATTGATGAAAATGGTAAGTTAGCTCCTTGTGTACATCAAAGATATCATCCTACTCACAAGAAGAACTACATTTTGCAAGACTCCATGGCACAAGATTGAAATCAATCTGAATAGCTTGGAAGTATTTGCAAAGTCAAGACGAAGGAAGATCAACAAGGTTAAGAGCTACTCAATCCGACAAGAGAAGAATCAAATGGTATGCTCCTAAACCAAAGAAGTGTGAAGTCCAATACTATACAGCTCCAAGATTTTTATAGGACTTCATCATTCAAAGAATAGGTTGATCAAAGGCTTCAAGTCAAACCTCTAAGAAGATATAAAACTTGAAGACTTGAGGACCTTAGGAAGATTAGTCTTGCTTGATATGTACTTTCTTGTTACTAATCTTACCTTTGAAAATACTAGGATATAGTATGTTTAAAGCTCATTCTTGCATGTTTTCAAAACCACATATTTTACATTGTTTCAATCTTTGAAAAGGTTTTTGAAAACTTAGATAAGTGTCGGTTAATGCCTAAGTTCTTTAAAATGTGTTTTATATATTTACAAAACAATTAGGCATGAGTTTTAGAACATTGAGAAGTTGACTAAGTGGAAAAACCACTTTAAGACTTAACTTCGGTCGACCTAACCTTGGTTCGTAATGCTCTGTTTTTATGTTTAGAAATTAAGAGTTTTAAATTACTAGGTTTTTAAAAGATCACATGACCTATAGAGTTGCATCACTCTAAGTTTTTTAATGTGTCAAACCAATGCAAACGGTTCTCTCTCATCTTGTATTCAATGTGTGTTGCACATACCTTCTTGTGAATATTCTCATCCCACAATCTATCCATTCTCTTATGCCCACACATCAATCTTAACATGCGCATCTCTGCTACATGCATCTTCCAAGTATGACACCTTTTAGGTGTCTCACATTTCGTACCATATAACAAAGAAGATGTAATAGCGGTTCTGTAAGACTTTCTCTTCAATCTCAACGGTACATTAAGGTCACACAAAACACCAGTTGCACTGTTCCATTTTAGTCAACCAGCTTTAACTCGACGCATCACATCTCCATTGAACTCTCCGTCATTTTGTATAATAGAACCATGATGTAGAAAATAATCACTCACTGAAATATTTTTGTCATTTACTACAATTTATTCTCTAGTCCTGCTAGTAATGCTCTGTCATAATTAATTTCTGCAGTTTAAATTTATTTTGTTGTTTTTATTGTAGGTTCAAAGTTCAGACGGACCAGACAATGACCTTGAAGAATTTCCCGATAATGAAGAAGATTGGCCTAATACGAGAGGAATATTTAGGCCCTATGGTCATTATAACTTTGAATCCAAAGAAATTTTAGTGGAATGGGTGAAAAAATAGGGGATACAACGTAAAGTTTATGTTGTGATTGCTCGGTCAAGAAAGGGACAAGATTGTAGTGCACCCAAGTGCTATTTACACTGTGAGCGTTCTTATACGTACGTTGGGGCACCCGTTAGCAAGGGAGGTGATGGGAGGAAAGCTAACCGGACAAGGAGGAGTAAGAAGATAGATTTCCTATTTAAGATAGTAGGAAAAAAGAATAAAATTGGGTCATGGAATTTTGAGGTAAGGCAAGGCAAACACATCCACTTCTTGGGAAATTATTAGTTTGGTCATGCAGGGGCACGTCAGTTGAATGACGAACAGGTTACGTTGGTTGAGCAGCTGACTAGGTATAACGTTGGGGCCAATGACATATTTAACACACTGAAGATGGAAAATCCAATTTTTTTTTATGGCGTCAAGTCTACAATATGTAATGCTCGGGCAAAGATGAGGAAACCTGATAAGAAAGTTAGGACTGAATTACAAGATCTGATGTATCGTATACAGAAGCAAGCTATGTTGTGGAGTGTCACCGTTATGTAAATAGTGGGAGTGACGGGGTGGGTGTAGATGAATCTCAGCAATACGTCGGCGACTTAGTATTTGCTCATTTGGACTCCATAAGACTTGCAAAGGTTTTTCTCTATTTTATCCTTATGGACGACACCTACAAGACCAACGGGTATGCATTTTTGAAATTATTTAAAAACTTACTGTCATTTATTTATTTTTACATTATTTAGGATATTGTAGATTTATCGATTTAAATAATTACATATACAAAATGCCTCTACTTGCTGTGATTGTATTTACATGTACCGGTCGAAATTTCACTATTGCATATGCATTCTTGCGTCAAGAGGAAAAAACATATTTTTTCTTGGGCACTTTCTATGATTAGGGGATTATTTAATCCTAAATGAATCCCCGGTATTGTAATGGACAAAGATATGCAACTTGTTAATGCAAGTCAGAAGGTATTTCATGAAGCCAAGCACATGTTGTGTAGGAGACACATTGGGAAGTGTGTCAAAAGAAATCTTGTTCAGTTCTTAGACAAGAAGATGATACAAATTCTCTCAAACCACTTGGGGGTCTCTGGCTGATACAAAAATTGAAGATGAAGATGAGTATTATAAGAAGTTGTCAGCTATTTTAAGTTCTTATAAATCGCAAAAAGGTTTCGATTTGATTTGATATCTTAGAAAGACTTGGATTGATAGGTAAAAGGAAATGTTTGTTCCAGCATGAACGAACGAATATCTCCACTTATGTACAAATACCACAAACCGATTTGAGAGTTCACACTCCGCGTTTAAGAGGTATTTGGGAATATATGTTGGGAGTTTTGTATATGATTGAGAGAGGATACACGCTATGATTATAAATCAATTTAAGGCGCAAATGGAATCTTCTCGTATTTGAGACAAACATTTAACATACAACGTTTTTCTGAGGAGGTTGCAAGGTAGGGTTAGTTATTGTTTATTGTTGTTTTTGTAACATCTATTTTGTAATATTTTATATGACACTTTGTAATAACATACCCTAAGTGTTAAAACCTAAATACATATAAATACTTGTCAATTTTATAGCACTTAATTTTTTTTGCAATACCTTTAAAATTTTGTTTAAGATGTTTTGCGAAAAAAGAAAAAGAAAAAAAAAAGTGAATGTCTCTTTTTGAACTTTAACAATTTTTGTTTCTCTTTTTTAACATACATTTTTTTTTTTGTATTTTTCTGAACTTAAACAATTTACGAGCATTCAGTTATAGAAAAAATCAAGAATTCCGGCAAAAATTAGCACTTGATCAAAACGTGACCATTTAAATAGGGGTAAAATAGTCTATACACCAACTAAAATTTTGAAACCATGAGCACCTATTTATGACCCGAATCACCCAAACCCAAATACCCCCACCAAAGCCCCCTATCCCAATACCCAAATACCCACCTTCAAAATCCAAGAAATCCCCACAACCATCGCAGCACACCCATCCCAACCACCTCCGACAACCTCTTCACCTACAACCACCGCAGCACACCCCAATATGCCCATCATAACAATTCAAAGCCCAACAGCTTTAAAAGCCCATCATAACAATTCAAAGGAGCCGGCTTTTTTGCCTTTAGCTTCTCCCAATATGCCGAGACCGTGGACTGGGAAATCTCTTTTGAAGAAATCTAAGAGGAATATTAAGCTATTTGAGCCGTTGAGGGGAAGGAATGATGATGATGATGATGATGATGATGAGGTGAAAAGATATGAAATGTTGATTAGATCACAGATCTGAGCCCTTTTTGTCCAAAAAGATTCATTAATTTTTGGGATTTTGAATGAAATTTTTGGTACTCTGAAGGACGTGTTGTTGTTGTTCAAGCTTTTATCTTTGTATATTCTTTGTCTAATTCGTCTGAGTCATAGTTAAGATTTTTGGCCTTGTTTAGATTTGGAGAAAAGGAAATGGAACTGGAGTTGGTGGCTATATCGTCGGAAAAGATGGAGAGTGAGATATGGTGACTAATTTGCCGGAAATGATGGGGAGACGGAGATGGGTCTGGTTGGGTCAAGCCAGTCGGGTCATATAATGTGGGTTGGAAAAATTGGTTTGAAATGGCAATTGTACCCCTAGCCAAACCGGCACATTTTAATCATGTGCTAATTTTTTGCCGGAATTCTTGATTTTTTCTATAACTAAAGGCCCGTAAATTGTTTAAGTTTAAAAAGTACAAAAAAGGCTTATGTCTAAAAAAATAAAAGAGTTATTCACTAAAAAAAAAAAAATCAATAATAGGAGGCATACACGTCAACACATGGTTGACAGGCTGGCCGTGTGCTGTCGTGTACGCGGTGACATGGCATTTAAATTTTCAATTTATGCGTGCTGACATCAGCACACGGTCAGCTGGTCAACCGTGTGCGGACGTGTACGCGGTGACGTCACCCGCTGCGTGCTTACGTGTACGCGGCCTATTTTGGATTTTTTTTTTTTTGCAGAACATCTTAAACAATTTTTTAGGGGTATTACAACAAAAATTAAGTGCAATAAAATTGCTAAGTAATTTCTTTGTATTTAAATTTTAACACTTAGGGTATGTTATTACCTATCAAAATTTTAAAAACATTGCAAGTCTAAAAAAATTACAAATCTTAAAGAATTAAAAGTCTTAATAAAATAAAAAATTAAGTCTTAATAAAATTAAAATCTTAAAATATTAAGTCTTTATAAAATACAAATATTAAAAAATTACAAGTCTTAATAAATTACTACTCTAAAAAAATTACAATTCTTCATCATCTGGCGATTGACCTGACTGGTTGACCCGACGAACATTTGCTTTCAATTGTGTCCACATATGCTTATAATCCATGAGTTTCACATTTGGGGGATCCAAGGAATATTTAGATAGTGCAGTCATGGCATCGAGAAATTGTTCAACAAACAAATAAAATGTTAGTATACAAAAAATGAACTATACACTAATATGTTAGAAAAATAATACATTTTAAATTGAATACTTGTTGGTGTCTTACTCTCTTAGAAATCCCACCAAACATCGGCTGAATTCGAATATGAGTACGGGGGAGGTACCATTCAAGGTAACCAGAAGACACTGATGAAGAAAGGTTAGCTGGCTGTCCCAAGAATACTTGGGGATAACAATGTACGCCGGCCTGTTCCCAAAATGCGTCGACAAAATTATACTCGGCCTTGTACTTTGTAGTCTCCATGTGACGATAATGCTCTAAAGGCAAAATTCGCATCATATGCTGATTCAGAACATATCCAAACTGTCTTAAACAACACTCTGGCATGTATGGTTTGACAATATGGTCAAACTGAATGGTGCCATTAAATATAGAAACCTAGCAATTAGGATCTTCTAATGGGAGTCCCATAAACGGTGTGAAATTAACCTACAAAATTCATATATTTGTCAGTTATCTTAAAACGAGTAAATTACTTTAATTGTATATTAAAATTTTAAAAATTAATTAATACTTCTTCGTTATCAATGCCATCCAAGGTCATCCGGTAACGCTTGAGCCTGTTCATTTGTTTCAAATCAACTTTCTCAGTTATATATGTCGAGACAAATAGTTGCCCAACATTCCAATCGGGTTTCAACCTATCCTGACTCATGAATGTAGGGAAATATGAATAGATCCATTCTTGCAAAATTATCAAAGACAAAAATTAAATAAATCAGTGACCAATTGAAAATTAATATTGTTAACAAAATTTAAAAAAGAATAAGTACCTCTAATAATGTAAGGCATCCACCGATTGATTTGCATTTGGCCCTAGATGCTTGCCCAACTGTCGATACAGAGCTGCCAAAACCCCACTACCCCCAAAAATAAGGAAAAATTCGCCGTGGGACGGACCTTGTGGGTACCTGTGAGACATGGAGGCCTGCAGGACCTACCCTACAGGTGGGTCCTGTCTAAATTTATAAGAGAGGAGTGTGGGGCGGACCCAATGCCAAACTTTCCCCAAAAATACTTATCTACATTATCATTATTCATCAAAGCTCCCCAAATCCTCCAATTTACTTTATCCCAAGATCGATGGACAAATGAGGTCGTCCCCAACATATGAAGCAAACATACATTCACCCTATCAATAGATGTCAAATTAAGTTTATTTATTGCGTTGGTTAAAAATACTTAATTGGAACGCCATTTTCTTTATGAACCGACTCACTTCTTCAGGGTCCACTACAATACACGCAACTATCTCTGAATAATGTTCGATCTAATATGATGAGGGTCAAAGATTGCCCAACCAGTAATAGAAATTTGAAGTATGTGATAGACATCATGAAGTGTGATCGTCATTTCACCCCAAATCATGTGAAATGAGTTGGCATCCGGTTGCCACCTCTCCACGAATACACAAATAAGTGCATCATCGTGATGACTATACATGGCATTGCCGAGGTGTCCTAAACCGATATCGCGTAGCAACCTCGTTGCCTCCACATCAATTGCCAGTCTGGTCCACTGTACGCTAAGAGATTCCTTCCTTGGTTGTTGTACCAGAAGCAGTTCCTGCTCAACCCCGTTGCAGATATCAACAGTTACATGACCAGAATAAGATGGAATCCTCAGGAATCTGGGGACCGCCGCGTGCTGGAGTTATTTGCTCCCAATCTATCATCGGTCTCTTCTCTTAAGTGGGTATGGGGATGTTTGGAGGCAGGGTACTCTGGGTAGTACTCTGTGAGACATAAGTGGTGCGATCAGATACAGAGGCTCTATGGACACAATTTGAAACTGACAGTCTAATTCGGGGCATTAGCTGGGGTAAGCCTACTAGGGGATGATCTGCTTGAAAATTGGATGGACGATGATCGAAATCTCTCAAATACTCTCATGATCATCCATGGATGGCTCTCGGGTTCAACCGCGGAGAGGTGGGGTAGTCTCAACTGTCGGGGGAGGGGTAGTCTCAACGTAATCCACCCCTCCTCGGTAGAGGACTCATCAACATAATCATTTTCTTACCCAAAATCCCTCATCTGTGATTGCGTAGGAATATCGGGAACTGAATTAGTCGGGTGTGAACTGCCACTAGCCATCCATTGGCGGGGGTCGCAATATGTGGGTTATGGTATGTGAATCAGTATAGTAGAGTTATATCGGGGTGGCGGAATTGTTAGTAGTGCCCTAGGACCATTAGCATATGTTGTACGTTTTATATCTTTTGAGCATGTCATTTGAATAGTTAATTTTTCTTATGAACATCAAATGCGTGATTTGATAGTAAAACTCATTAGCTTATTTAATTACTATTCTAGTTGTCCCTAGTTTTATGTAAAGTTCTTTACAATGAAATAAAACTAGTATGATATTTGATTGATGATTATGTTTTACTAATCATTTGTAATGAATACAAATCATATTATAGATGCAATATATTGGGATATATTGTATCGGACGTGACCCGTTAGAGAAGTAATACTTCATAGTCCTTAGTCATAAGTATTACTTCCTCAATACTATTTTAGAATCCTTAGACCTTATGTCTCCATTGATTCTAGCATGAATGGAGCCATGTTTTGACTCAGTCGGACGCTACTTTTAATCGAGTAATCAATATAACTGATGATCGGATGTAGCATCCTATCATGGCTTGAATGTGAGAGGCATTTTAATGAATTTGTCCCTCTCTTATTAGAGAGAGATATCCATGGGCCCTTCGATGGGCAAAGACTGTTTAAATGCATGGTCGTGCTCAAATGTATTTAATAAAGTGGTTATTAAATATTGTTTGTTGGAACAGTCTACCTGGAGATCGAGCATAAATACAATTAAGCTTTATAAGGGTGACGACTACCATGCCTTATGCTTAATTAGGATATCGCGAGACAAAGGGATTAAATAGTGGATTGATATTAGGTTCCATCGCATATTCATTCACTCTGGGTAGTCACAATGTCCTGCTAGGGACCGCTTGTGATTTATGAACACATACTACTACTAAGTATGTTTTCATTGCCATTGTGATATGAACCTACATGGTCACACGCATAGACGAGTAAACGAGCTTCATTTCTAGATTTAATGAATCTAGAATGTGTCTAGGTTCATTGTATCTGACATTTATTTTATGAGAATAATAAAACGTTATTATTCGAATTAGAGATTAAGGATGGGCATTTTCGGTATTTGGCTATTGCTGGGTTTACGTGGGAGTTATTATGCGATAAAGACTCCCACTACCAGCAGAGGCTTATGGAACGTGGGAGTCTAAGACTCCCACTGCCGAAAGAGGTTGAGGACGTGAGAGTTGGTTATGGGAACAAACTCTCACACCCTATATAAACCTCTTTTAGCCGAAACCCTAAATATGAATTAATTGAGCCGCAAAACCCAAAGAACAGAAATCAGATTTCGGTTTTTCTACCTCTCTCTTTCTCTCTAAATTCTCGAAACTTAGAAAATCGAAGAGCTTGCAATAGCTGTTTGTTTCGTCACGTGGATACCGGTAGAGGGCAATTCCGCAAAGGGAAAGCTATTGGTGGCAGCAACACAAACTCTGAAAGTCCAAGAATCAGAATCTTCCATTCAAGAATCAGATTCTTTAGCCGAAAAATGTAAAGGCTTTTTTCGTATGCTTTCGATTCATTTTTGTATGAGCGGATCCTTCAGGGGAGGACTCATGGGTGTTTAAAACGAGTTTCTGCCCATGAATCCCTTCGGTGGTATCAGAGCCTTGCTCATGCTATTCGAATTCAATATTGTTAATCACATCATAACACATATCAATTTCGATTTGGTATGTGTATGTGTAAAAACAGAAAAGATTGTTTCTTTGACTGTGTTTTATAAGTTTATGTGATTCTGATATGCATAAACTGTTATGTATGTTATTAGTTCTATTAATATTGCATGAACTGCTATCGTATGTTATTAATTTGATTAATTATGCATAAACTGCAATTGTATGCTTTCTGTCGTTAATCCGATTTACAAACAGCATAAACTGTTTAGGCGATTATGTATGTTAGGCAATTGAGGGGTAAATCGGGGCAGAAAACTCATTCGATGAGTAGATGAAGAATCAGATTTTTCTTCCAGGGACTGTCGTCTGCGTTGCGCTGGCCCTAGACTTTGTATATGTACTCGTTACCGTATTTATTATGCTTTATGTGAGTTTTAGCATGATGAATAGCATGGCCTACTATACCCCTCTTGTTTTACATTTATTGGGTTATAATTTTACAATACGTCCTGCGAATCGTTTTTAATATTGTAAAATTGTACTTGCTTTCTTAGATTAGTTTTATTGCTTTACATTGAAGGCTGGGTATGCCCATGCATTTATGTAACAAGACTGGAGGACGCTGGATCGAAGACACTATCCATGAGATGGGTATTGACTTAGATTGACCCTTGGCTCCCACAAGGCTCGTGGGAGTCATCATAGGATTAGGCCATGCTATCTCACATTTACATTTACGCTTTATATATTACATGTGATGCTTATTTTATGTCTTATGGGGCTTGATTTTTTAAGCGTCACATTAAATCGTTTTAATTAAGTCTTAAAATGCCTAATATATACTAAGCACTCCTTCAGCTTGGATCATTATTTTGTCTGCTTGCCAAAGCAACTGATAAATGGTTATCTTAGCAAAAGGAGATGGAAAATAGTGATTCCCATATGCTTAGACATGGTTCGACTTAACTAGGCTACCAAAATACTTTTGAGCCTAGGTCATAAAGTGGGAAATTGCCGGGACATATAGATGTCATTCCCATGAGTTGATTTTACTTTAATTATGATTGTTAAGCCAAAGCTTACTTATAACTATCGTAAAATGGTTTTCTCCACTATTTATCAAGTGCTGAAATTGTGGAAAGTTTTTGCTCAAAAACTAATAACTTTGCAAATAATTTAATGTAGATAATGGCAACCAACATTTCACACAATTCATTGCGATCCATCCTTGAGAAGGAAAAACTAAGCGGGACCAATTTCCTTGATTGGGCCCGCAACTTAAGGATTGTCCTTAAGCAAGAAACAAAGCTATACGTTCTTGATACAGATATTCCTGAACAGCCTGCAAACAACGTCCCTAGAGTTGAAAAAGATGCTTGGAAGAAGCATTGTGATGACTCTAACGATGTGACTTGTCTCATGTTAGTCACAATTAGCACTAACCTTCAAAAACAGTTTGAAGGGGTTGAGGCTTTCCAGATGATGGGCCAGCTCAAGGAAATGTTCCAAGAGCAAGCCTGTCAAGAAAGATTCCTCACCACTAAGGCGTTGAATAGTTGCAAGATGGCCCCTGACACCTCTGTAAGTACACACGTTCCTAAGATGAAGGGCTATCTTGACCAACTTGAGAAACTTGGGGCTCCCGTAGGTCATGACATGGCCACAGATATGATCTTGGGCTCACTCCCACCGGAGTATGACCAATTTGTAATGAACTTTAACATGCATGCCATGGAGAAGTCCATAAATGAGATAGACATGATGCTTAAGCAGGCTGAACTGAACATTAAGAAGGCCCCTGAAGTCTTAATGGTTCAAAAAGGGAATTTTAAGAACAAAGCAAAGGGTAAGCCCATAGCCAAGAAGGGCAAAGGCAATAACAAGCCCAAGCCCAAACTCAAGGCCAGTGCACCAAAGGAAGGGATTTGCTTCCATTGCAATGAATCGGGTCATTGGAAACGGAACTGCAAGCTCTACTTGGAAGAGAAGAAAAAAGGGAAGCCAGTTTGACTGTCTCTCCAGGTATTTATGTTATTGAAATTAACATATCTGCTCCTACTTCATGGGTATTAGATACCGGTTGTGGATCTCATATTTGTGCAAATGTGCAGGGATTCAAAAGGAGTAGATCACTGGCAAAAGGAGAAGTGGACCTGAGAGTAGAAAATGGAGCAAAAGTTGTCGCTGTAGCTACAGGGACATTTAGTTTAGTTTTGCCAAGTGGCCTTATTATAGAACTGAATAATTGTCTTTATGTTCCAACTTTGAGTAGGCATATTATTTCATTTTCTTGTTTGGATATTGATTGTTTTGGAATTAATATTATGAATAAAATTTGCACCATTCATAAAGATCGTATCTTCTATGGAGATGCCTCTTTGATGAATGGGCTTTATATTCTTAACCTCGATGAATCCATTAAAAGGCCCATCTATAACATTAATACCAAGAGGTTTAAATCAAATGACTTAAACCAAACATACTTTTGGCATTGTCGTTTGGGCCACATCAACGAGAAACGCATATAAAAACTCCATAAAGATGGAATTTTGACATCATTTGACTTAGAGTCTTATGAGACACGTGACTCTTGCTTGTTAGACCAAATTCCAAATAATATAATAACCTCAAAGGAACTTTATATATCTTAACAATATCTCAAGATAAATTATTACATCGAAATTATTCGCGGCGGAAACAAAACATAACATAAATAGTTTAACAAAACTAAACTGAAACATAAAAAAAATACTTTCTTCATAAAAAGGGGACTTCCTCCCACTCTCCTAATCATTCTCATCATTTCTAACTTTACTTGGGGAAAAAAAACATGAAAAGAAATAAGCTTCCAACTTAATAAGATAACGGATTTATTCCGGAACCAAGCACTTGAGAAAGATACATTCTTATCGTCATCGACACTCAAATAACATATATCGAGGCAGGAAAAATAATTTCCTTCTTCCAGTAGACTAGCTACTAGTTAGTAGGGGTGTCAACGGGTTCGGGCCGGCCCGAACTCAGCTCACATAGCTCGAAACAATGTGAGCGTGAGCTTAATATTCAAGCTCGCTTCTTATGTGAACTGAGCGTGAGCTTGACCCCGCTCAGCCCGAAAAAAGCTCGAACCCGAATAAGATTAATATAATTAAAATATTATATATATAATAATAATACTAATTTAAAAAAAACTTATATACATTATAATTATAATGTGTGGATTAACTCAATAATCTTTTTTTTTGGGTAGAAAGGAGATTATATTAAAGAAGGAGTCTTACAATAGGAGAGAGACAGGTACAAAAGTTAAAGGAAGAGAGAAAACAGGAAAAGACAGCGTGGGAAAACACGGTACAAAATACATTGGGATGAATCACAACAAAAAGTGAGATGGTGTAGAAGAATTCAATGGGATTGTCAAAATTGGAATTGCCACCGATAATGGAATTAAATCAATCTTTTGAAATTTACAAATTTATCATTTGTTAAAATTTTAAGTGCATGGATTCTCTTGTTTTTTGTTTTTTTTATGTAAGACTCCTTTTATTAGCATATCAAATAATTCTGAAACTTTTGCTTCTTTTTGTGTATTTTTGTCCAAATTTAGTTTTAAGGCTCATTGAATTATGCTATTCTTGAGACAGGATTTTCGTTTTCTTCGCTAATATAAGTGAGCTTGGGAAGCTCGTGAGCTAAGCTCGAGCTCGTGTTAAAATGTGAGCTGAGCGTGAGCTTAAGGTTTATGAGCTTTTTCGGGCTGAGCGTGAGCGTGAGCTTTTGAATTTTTATGTGAGCTGAGCGTGAGATATGCCAAGCTCAGCTCACATAGCTCGATTGACACCCCTACTAGTTAGCCAAAGGCTGATTTAATATTCTGATAACTATTGGGCAATATTTCTCACAATCCCACATTAATTAGGAAAGAAAAGTGTCAAAGGCAAGAGACCTTATAAATAGACTCACCTAGTGTTGAGTTTATTTGTACCAACTCCTTGAATTTTGTGAGTGTATCCGTATTTGGCGGATTGGGCGAACGTACTCGTGAAGGAAATGATCTTTACATGGAAATGAAGGAATCTGGAGTTATTAATGAAGAAAATATTGCAGAATCAAAAGTGGCTCTAGTTTACGGTCAGATGAATGAACCCCCGGAGCTCGTATGCGAGTAGGTTTGACTGCCCTAACTATGGCAGAATATTTCCGAGATGTTAATGAACAAAACGTACTTTTATTTATCGACAATATTTTCCGTTTCGTTCAAGCGGGATCCGAAGTCTCGGCCTTATTGGGTAGAATGCCTTCCGCTGTGGGCTATCAACCCACTTTGAGTACCGAAATGGTTTACAAGAGGGTTTGTAATTTTTATTCCGTTAAAAAATTACATAGTGAAAGTTTGTACCCTCAGGAGTCGTAGATGTAGGTCTGCGTTGAAACCGAACCACGTTAAATTCTTGTGTTGTTTTTCTACTTTCTTTTCGTTTCCATTATAATTTGTTGTTAGGAGTGTTCCGCTATCCAAAAATAACACCTCTGAAGTTTTAGAAAATAAAATTAAAAAAAAACAATCTACACAGCATTCTCCACATTTATTTAAAAGAAAAACATTTTCGTTTAAAAAACACCAACATGACATATTACTAGGCTAACCATTAAGCTAAATGCAGTAAACTTCCAAAGAAACTGTTTCTGGAACATTGGTTTTCCAAATTAAATATAATTTCCCAATTTTAGAGTAATGTCAGATTCCCTCTTTACTCCAAACCAATAGAGAATAATACGAAAAGAAACCCATAAATTATGGGCCATAATACCCACTTAATCCAACTGATTTTTTATAAGTTTACCCCCACTGTAAGTTTTCGAAAATAAATATGACAACACATTTTTTGACAAAACGTCTCCAATATCCTGTAATCTTTTGAAGAACATAGATGTCGAACATTATATATATTATAATCTCGAAAAATTTATAATAATATAATCTTCGCAAAATATTGCAGAAACGTCACATATACTTAACTTTAGCTCATAATTAGTGATAACAATTAGGGCTTGACCAAAAGGTCCTTCAACTGAATTTAGTACTTCGATCGATCGTATTCAGTCGACTTCTAACGATTATCGTTAATTTCGGAGCCACAAAAATTATTTACATATCATACTTCACAAATAATTATATGCACTTGATTCCTTTTTATTTCATACGAAAATATAATTTTCGACGTAAAAATGAAATATTTTCCATCAATACCTTTTCGACATAAAAACATAATATTTTCCATCCATACTTAACTTTTGATAATATCGTAGACTTAAAAACAAGAAGAAATACGACATCTTACCTTGAAATTGTGATATCTTCCTAAGCGTAAAAAATCCTAGATCCTTCCTGACCTTCCTGATGCCTCAGCTTCTCTAGACTCTGTGAATATTAGGAGAACTCTCAGAAAGTACGTTCTGTTTTTAACAGACTATGTAGAGGTTTTTTTTAATTTACTCTAAACCTCTCCTAGAATAGACTTCCTATCACAATAGAACTCCCAATATCTTAATCTCATAGGTTTCAAACTCACTTAAACTAATCCCATTTGAACTAAAAGTCCTGGGATAAGTTTCATTTTAATTTCTTTTATTATTTTTTTGTAAAATAAAACGGGGTTTCACACTTAATTAAATCTGAGTAGAAAATAGAAAATGCTATCAATATTACCAAAGAAGAACACATTTCATTTGAACAGCATTTTCCACATAAATGAATTTGAAAGGTAAAGAGAGATGTGCTTTGGATATCGATATAAAACCTATGTTATTCGGACTCTCCAGTTAACCATGTCGTACCGGTGTCGACACGACCTGACGTTGGTAATGGTATGGAAAACGTATATGACATGGTCCATTTCAAATGGGTACTTTGACCATGGCTGTCGGCGCTGTGAATTTTGGCAGAGTTTGGAGCTTGAACAAAATTGCAGCAATAATTGAAGAGAACACGTAATAGAGACGACTCTGGCCTGGGATTTGAACTTGACATGTTTTGAATCTGTACAATGGTTGCAATGGTTAGGAGGAGGAAGAGACAAAATTAGGATTAGTGGAGAGAAGGACGATGGGGGAAGAGACGTGGAAGACAACTGTTTTATTTTATTTTATTTTTTTTAATCTACTCCCTCCATTCCCATTTAATTGTCGTTTAGGATATATATGTATCCAAATTAATTGTCATTTACATGTGTTTTATTAGGTGTCAACCATTTATTCCAATTATACCCTCAACATATCGTTTATTTGAAAAGTGAAAGAGATGGAGGAAGGAATGAAGGGGTATTATTGGAATTGTGGTGAAAAAATTACTATTTATTTGAGTTCCTTAATTTTTTCAAAGTGTCCTAAACGTCATATAATGAGGAATGGAGGGAGTGTTAATTAGCATGTGGGAGATAATAGTGGGAAACAATTGTAATTTTTTATTTTTAAAAAAATTAATTAAGTAACACACGTGGAGAAATTAATGAGAGATTTTTGTGATTTTATTTTATTTTTAAATTCAAAATATATATCATTCAAGATCTTATTTTTAAATTATTTACTTTTAAATTCGAACATCTATGCCCTTCACAATCTTAGAAGAATCCGTGCAAAACATATTGTTGGACATCTTTTTATGCGAGCTCTACAGAATACAACAATAGTCATTAGATTACAAAACATTAGATGCATTGACCATAAAAAAACGAGCTGAATTTAGACCAAAATTAGGGCTGCCGCATATGATAAAATTCACCCAAAAAAGAAAACTGAGTCGTTTCGAATTGTACACTATTCATCTTCCTCCAAAAACTCCGTCATTACCCTAATTTGAAAACTAATACATCGATTCCCCCTATTCCATAACTGTAAACCACGATTTCCCACATTAATCCATCTCAAATTGCTCAAATCATATAAAACGAAGCAGAAACCATTAATCCGGGAAAATTTTGAAATCTAGAAAAAATTACCACGATTTCCCCTATCTAATAGCTATTCTGTTCATAATCAATAACTAATGGAGAAAATAAATAAATAGTTCAAGTGTCTACGGGTTATAAACATGTTGTAGACATCAACAAGAAAATCGTTGAACACAAATCCACCTTCAAAAGCCGATTAGACAAGCTTACAATGTCTGGATTTTTGGGTTTCACCGAGATCAAGTTATCAAATATATTTGGGGATGCGTGTAGTTTTTTTGCTGAACACTACGGCACGGAGGAAAAATCAATACTTCTCTCTGGTGAACGTAAGCTGTCCATTACAGCATCGGACGTTGAGCGAGTGTATGGTGTCAAAAATTAGGGTACTGGATTAAAATTCACTACCCGATGCAAAATGGGCTAGGGAATAGTGTCAACAAATCTATAGTGTAGAGAAAACTTTTCGTGACGAAGCCATTTTCGTCACGAAAAGTCCACATTTCGTGACGACATACTGAATTGTCATGAAATGTAGATATTTCGTGACGAAAAGTACATTTCGTCACGATTTCGTCACGAAAAGTAGTTGCTTCATCACGAAAGGTCGACCAATCGTGACGAAGAACAGATTTCGTCACGATAGGTATAACTTTTGGTGAGGAAACTTTGACCTTTCGTGACGAAACATATATTTGTCACGAAAAGTTTCGTCTTAAAATAATTTTTTATTTTATAAATATACGTATATAAGTATGCTATAATTTAGAATATAATTTTAATATTTATATTTGTTTAGTCTTTATATTAAAAGTATTACTAAAAAATATTATCCAATTAGAATAATTTTATTCATATTTTGATAACAATTTAATACAAAAATACATTGACCAAAATGTATTAATTTTAATTTAATTAATAAAAAAAAAGAAATCAAAACACAAAGAGAAATTAAAATAAGTAAAGGTGAAAATACAAAACTCCATTATAATAAATATAATATGAACAATAAGTAACAAACGACCAACGTAGCTCAGCGGCCAACCCCACGACATACATGTGGGAGGTCTTGAGTTCAATTCTCAACTCCTTGAAAACGTGGAGACTTTATTCAACATTATTGTAGGGGGCTTGGCTCCGGCTCTGGCTCAGCTCGACTCCGGTGGGTGAACAGGAGCTCGGCTCGGTTCCGACGCGGCTCGGCTCGACTCCACTCCACATGGCTTTAATTTTTTAAATTTTTAGAAAAACTTTTGGTGAAGAACCTAGATACTTTTCGTGACGACAATATTGTCACTAATTCTCACTTTTCTTGACGACAATTGCGTCGTCACTAATACCTTTCGTGACGAAACACATGATTCGTCAAGAAAGACCTTTAGCGACAGCGCTCTTAGGACGAACTTGGTGACGTGCATTTTTCTTCACGAAAGGTCTTTTGTGACGAAGATTCTGACTTTTCGTCACTAAAAACCTATTTTTTTGTAGTGACCCCTAACAAAGCTCACATGAAGGAGCCGGGAATGAGGACTCTTTTGGAACAAGATGACATTGAAAATGAGGACAAATGGTGTGTCCTCTACATATTGTTCGTGATGTCAAATGCAATTTTGGCAACTACTGGAAATTTTGATATTGTGTAATGATGAAATATGTGCATAGTATAAACTGTAAGTTATGACAGTAAAATAAAACTGTAAGTTAGAATAGTTATAAGTTGTAGAATAAATAGTTATTATGTAAGATGTTAGAAGCATGAAAGTGTTTAAATGTTAGGTAAATAGTTGTAAGCTATGATGATCATAGTTGTAACATATGTAAATAATAGCTATTATCTGGGATCATAATATTTGTGATTGTTGAGATGACACTTCTTTGTCTAACAGTTATACATTGTATATTAACACCCTATAAAATCATAATTACAGGTTCATTATCTTCACTATGTGTTAGGCCATTACACGAGTGGCTTTACAACAACATCCAAGTACTGGGACAATCAAACGGTCTTAGTTAAAATGGAAAGCAAAGAAAAAAAGACAGAGGAAAAGAAAGAAAATAAAAAGGAGAAATTTGCACGGTCGCGCAATCCAATTGGTAAAACTGCTGGGACATATTAGAATTCTCTGGAAAAACTCCTTAAGTTGAAATCTAGATTGGAGGCAAGGTTGAAGCGTGTAAACGGATTAATAAAGAACATGCAGGAAAATCGACAAACGGAAAAATCCACACCAACACCATCAATGCCTCCAACGGAAACAACAGCTTATGAGCCAACAAAGGAAACAACACCTTCTGAACCAACAACGAAAACAACCCCGTCAGTGTCGGAACAAGCTACTTATGAACCAACAAATCAGCAACAAATATCAGTTTCATCAGAGGAAAAAACAACCTTAGAACAAGGACTGAATCACCCCGATGAAGACCCTATAGAGTCAGCTAAAGAAAGCTTGGTTGATTTAATAAGAAGGGTACAAAAGTCAACTGCCACATATTCAAGAAAAATGAAAACGAGGACAGCGGAAGATGCAATAGAAAATATCGCTCCAAATCTTGGAGAAACTGCACCTGAGGTTGATACGCCTATGGCAGAAAATGATGAAGAACCGGAAAACTTGTCGAGTTTGGTAGCTGCTGAAGATGAGTTGACTACCGGGAAGCCCGACAGTCAAGTGGGTTACGGTGATGACCCACACGGGTGGGGTCGCATTGTGGTGGACAATTATACCCAAAAATATACTGGCAATGTAAGTGTTTAAATTTGTTATAATATTTATAAACAGTAAATGAAATGGAGGTATATATGAATTTACAAACCTATATTAATTGTTACAAATAGCTATTATGTTTGATTACTAATAGTTATAAGATAGGTGTCTTATAAATGTAAGAAATTTCACATATCTGTATTTGGGAATCTGCCTTTTCCATACTGCAATATCTTTTTGTTTCTAACACAATTTTGTTCAATGTTATATTATACTGATCCTGAAGTTGAAGAAACTGAAACTACACAAAATGTAATGGAGAATAGCCGATGACTTGTTGGAGTTTACATTTGATATAGGTGCTCAATTGGATCGGGCAAAAGACCCGGTCGACCGAGAGCTGTCCGGGTCGACCGATCTTATTGTCACTCCGATCGGCCGAGAACTATTTCTCTGGTCGACCAGACCAGTTGGACTTGGTCAAAATCGACACATCTACATGTGTGAGGGAGTGTGTGGAGTGGGAGAGAAATAAGGGGCTGAGTGGGTAATTCCACTTACCCGACACTAGATGAAAATAGTTTTCATTCTAACTTTTTCACAAGACTTGAACTCTCTATTTTTCTCTCTACTCTAGCCGAATTTCAAGAAGTAAAATTCTGGGATTTTTCTTCTTCATTTTAACACTCTCAAGAACAATTAAGAGAAGAAAATTTGATTTTCTTGTCCTTTAGATTTCCGGTTTTCCTAAGTAACTTATACTTTTGTGAATTCTGGGAAAATTGTTTTCAACCTTCGTAGTTATTAGACTAGCATCTGAAACACGGTGTAACTCGCTCAAAGTTGGTGTGTGGATACCAGTAGAGATAGGAGTCAGTTGGCTACTGTTGGTGATTCCTAGTAGCAGAATCCGGGCATCGTCGATTAGATCGACATAAAGGTATAATTCCTAACACAGGATTCTGGTTCTTTCTCGTGAGTAGATCTTCTAAATGAGCGTAATCCCGCGCTTTTATTTCCGCTGCGTTTTGGGAATTATGAATTTTTCCTTCAGATGATATTCCTACGTGATGGCCTTATCACCCTAACCAAAAGAGAGATGAGATCAATAAAAATCCGGGAGAAAATGGACAGTGCGGTCATAGATGCTTATGCGCACATGTTAAACATAAATGAAAGATAGGGGAAGACATTCATACACTTCTTCTTCACAACAACACCAGCAAGTGTTGCGAATGGTTCAACCATAGATATGGAGGGTATAATTGAATACATTGATGATACATTCTTTAAAACCCCACCCTACATGCCTAGAAACAGTGAAGGAGAATGATGGATACCCCTTGAAATTGAAAGCGTAAGTTTATTTTCCCTGTTTTGTTACTTAAATCTTATTACAGTCATTGAATACCATGATTACAATTATAAACTATAACTGTCATAGATATTAATCTATTTCCTTACTGTTGTTGGATTAACCACTAACATCCATTCAATATATGACATGTGCAGTTTTACATTCCGGTTTGTAGCAATTATCAATACTGGCTGAAAACAATTGTTATGAAACGGGCTAGACGGTGGTCTTTAAGCAGCCTAAATGTGGAAAATCATATTATTCAAACCAATTATAAGCCAATTGCAGGTGTTGTTTTTGCTTTTTTTTTATCCATGGATGAGAACTGCTTTGCCTCTTGAGAAAATACCTCTATTACTGCCAAGTTTCAAGTGGGGGTCAGTTCCGGAACACCAAAACAACTGTCCTAACAGTTGTGGTGAATTCTTATTGAATATGATAGAACACTAGGAAGGCTACGTCACAATGAATTTCTTTAACACATATCCGACCGTCAAGTACCATGTTGTAAAGAGAAAAAACATTGCTGCCCAACTGATGAATCAGCCGGAGAATATCATTCTAGAATACCGGAAACAACAAGTAGTTGAACATATGACTAGGAAGTAGGAATTAATTATTGTAATGCCACTTTCTTACAATTCTAAAATGTTAATGCTTTTTAATATATATTACTTTACTGTCTATTGGATTGCAAAGTATAAATTTCCTGTGATTAATATATATATTGTTCACAATAGTTGTATGTCTTGTATATAATAACTGTAAGCTATATGCATAGTAGCTATTATTTACTACTAAAATCTAAGTAAAGCTGTTACAACTGAAAACCAATATATATACTTGTTAAAAACTATAAATCTAATATATACTTGTTTAAAAGCATAATTATAATATGTGTAAACAAATAAGGGAAATTGACATGTTTGGTCCTCAAACTATTTCTCAAATAATCGAGTGGTCCTCATTCTTTTTTTTACTTCTCATTTGGTCATAAATGTTATTTCATGCTTCTTAACCCGTCCTAGCACCACCATCCACAGTGGTTTCCGGCCAATTCTTCGCTTATAGTATTTTTACTTCCTGGATGATCCCAAAAGTATTTGAGAGCTTCCAAGATGGTCCTAGTATCATCTTCTTCATCTTCTAAAATACATCGCCGCCCAATTTCGCCCACCAATGCCGCCCACCCATCATTTCTGTCCAAAATTTGACCACCAACTCCTCCCATGTGGATCCTTCAGGACTGCTTTCCAATTAGGATTTGGGGTCTAATTATTGTTCTGTGTATGAATATTCATGTGATGCCAATTTTGGGTTGGCCAAAAGTAGTGGGTGAGGTTTGGTGGTCGAATTTTGGGTTGGCCAAAATTGGTGGGTGGAGGTTTAGGAGAGAAATGGTTGGTGGTTAGTGGTCGGTGATGGATTTTGGAGGATGAAGAAGATGATGATAGGACCATCTTGGAAGCTCGAAAATACTTCAGGGATCATCCAGGAAGTATAAATACTACATAGAGAGGGATTTGACCGGAAACCAGCGTGGGTGGTGGTGCTAGGACCGGTTAGGAAGCGCAAAATAACATCCATGACCAAATGGGGAGTGAAAAAAGAATGAGGACTAGTCGATTATTTGAGAAATAGTTTGAGGACCAAACATGCGAATTTCCCAACAAATAACATCACTTGTATTGTTTATTCATAAGTATAAACATAAATTTTTTATAACAAATTTTCTATGTTCACAATAGACGTATGTTATGTATATAATAACTGTAAGCTATAAGCACAATAGCTATTATTTACTACTAAAATCTAAGTAAAACAGTTACAACTGAAAACCAATATATACTTGTTAAAAACTATAAATCCATCACAATGTCAATGTAATGTTGTTTTCATCAGACAAGAAGTTGTCCACTTTGGAACGTCTTCGATTAATAATGTCCTTCGCCCTCTACTTGTGCAACGTCATCTGACTTTTAAGTCTCTTCTTTGATGTATTCGGATATGGTCTTTCTTTCAGATATATCACATGTTGATTAACCAATGTACCGTTGTTGGAACTTGTAAAATCATCGGCGCATGTTCTGTTCGCAATGACTTTTTCAACTTGCTTGTAAATAACATCAATTTGATTGTTAACGAGTTTGTAAGCCGCATCATTTGAACTCACACTTGTAGCTAACAACACCATTCTGCCACAAAGTTTCCGGTACCTTTCGCCATAATCAGACGGTATTTCGTCCGCCCTCAAAAATACAGAAAGCTCCCCACTCTTAGCATGTTTGGTCCACCAACTTATTACATATTATGAGGAAAGTTCCTTAAATTGGGGTTGGATACCAAATGAACCAAGAACTGTCATGACCCTTAGAGCGTGTCAATATAGCCACCCAAATGTTTCAAACAATCGACACGAACATTCAATAATTGCATTTGCAGCATCAACCATTACATTTCTCTCGTCGAGCTTCTGTTGTAATCCACCGAAACATACATACTTGAACACTATAAAAGCCTTCTTCCCACACAGGTCTTTGGATGGACATTCATCCAATATGTATGACATGGACTGGTGATACTGCAAACAAATAGTATAATAAACAGTGTTAGACCCAAAAACTGATACACATAAATAATAAATGTTAGATCCTTAACTTACAGTTATTATACCAATGACATACAGTTGTAAGACAAAACATTAAAAACAATCATTACCTCATCTTGCCACTTTGCAAATATAGTCGGTGTATACGTTACAGTAGCAATAATGGCAAGATGGCTGTGAGGGAAGTTGTTATTTGGCACTTTGCCTCTTGCACCATCTTCCCTTTAAAACTCAACTCGACGTCTATCGTCGAGCATCCTATTAAAGTGGTTGAAGAACTCAACGAGATTGTGATCTGATTTTAGGTAGCCTCTTAATATACCGTTACAAGACTCGTTAAGCTGAGTTGACACCATACCAGCAGTGAAATGTTGTCTAACCCAAGTCGATGACCATTTTTTCCTAAAGCGATGAATCCATAAAACCCATCTTCGGTTCTCCTCCTTTGGAACACATTCTTTAATCATCTCATCCCATACATAGTTGAACTCATATTCATCATCCACATTGTACATTAGGTAACAAAATTTCTCCTTAAACTCAATTGTGCACAAGGCAGTCAGTTGTTTTTTTGGCGTTTTCCGGTATATGCCATGTACACAATGCATGAAATGTGTTCGGTAGTACAGTCTTTATTGCAGATGCAATTGCAGCATCTTGGTCATCGAATATATTTATAGGTTCTTACTGGACATGCATTTAACAAATGTTTTTAACAACTCAAAAGACGGGATTGTCACGTCATAAAGAAGTGCAGCTCCAAAAATACAACATTGCCGGTGATGTTGAACCCAACATACACGGCTGTAAAACAGAACTAAACAATATCAAAACAGTGGACATCAGCTATCACATACATGTATTATAGTTATTAAATGGTATGCATATCACTGTAAGATAAATAACTAATAGATATTAACCACTTGGTAAATGATGTTTACACTGGTATTGAAAGTAAATATATTTACCTATTGGACGATAATTTTTGTTGGTCTTGAATGTTGTATCAAAAGTGATGGAATCACCAAATAAACTGTAATCCATCTTCATTCTTCCATCAGCCCAGAAAATATAAACAATTTCATCCTCATCATCAAGCTCAATATCATAAGGTTTTGATATGCTTCACTACGAAAATGCTCCATCAATGATGCACCATCCCCATAAGCCATTGTCTTCCGTCTTCTCTTAGCCAAATGATTATTCAAATCAACTTTCACAAATCCTAGATTATCCTTACCTCCAACATACATGGACATAAAATTAAAAGATGACAGTAACGGAATCCCAGCATTGTTATTAATATCAGCTACGATTCCTTTAATATTGCTAATGTTCCTATTTGATTTCAAAAACTAACTAGACTCTGGGGATGCAAAGGATGATTATGTTCTTTAACCCACTTTGTAACTTCATAAACACGCCTAATTTGGTTGAATTTAGCTAGTAATCACTATGGCATATTTGGCTTTTGGTGGCACTGGATAAATGCCACGAAAAGTTGTTTAAGTGCCATAAAACTACTTGTGTGGCACTTGTGCGACACTTTTTGAAAGTGCCCCCACAAGTGGTGTCGCTTTTTTCCGTGGCACTAATTAAGTGCCATAAATAAATTGGCGGCACAATTTGTGGCACTTTTTAAATGCCACAAACACATTGAAAATATGACATATTTTGCGGCACTTTTTGGTAAATGCCGCGAAAATAATTTACTGTTTTTAAATAAAAAAAAATTATTTATAAAGAAAATAAAATATAACAAGAGGATCCTTAAGCCTTATCCATAGTCACACATTTTCTATAATTTAATATTTGCGTCTAATAGGATTCGAACACTTAACCTCTCACTGTAAACACTAACGCTCTAACCAATGAACGACAATGACTTTTGTTTTAATTTTAACCAAATTTGTTTATATAACATAACAATAAATTTTATTTAATTACTTTTAAATTTGATATTTATATTTATTAATGTATATTAACAACAACCAATTAGAAATAAAACTCTTTTTTAAAAAAATTGAGTAGAAATAAAATACTAAATGAAAACTAGATACAAATTTTAATCTTCACATCATACGAATTATAAAATAAGTTATAAACCAATAAGTTTATTTATTATATTTTTTTAGTTATATATTATTGTTAATATAATATTTTTAAAATTGGATGACATGAATTCAATAACTAAATATCTTCCATTTCTTTTGTAAAACTTGAAAATGTAATAAAATTGATGTAAGAAATGTATAATATAGAATATATGAAATTTTGTGCAATGTGAGTTTTTTTTTTGTATTTCATCTAAAATATTTTGTTTAATAATTTTAAAATGAAAATAATTAATTAATTTCATAGTCAATTAATTATAATTATTTATTATCATTAATAAAATATATCTTATTAACTTTTAAAATTGGAACACTCAAATAGTAATATCAATATTTTTTTCTTTAAATTACTTTTAATATAAATTTCATTTATAATGTTTCATATCTTTATGAAATTAAATGGTTAATTATCTTATGAAATATTATGTGGTACTTTACATGCCACAAATTTTAAGGTAATAGTTTAAATTTTGATAGATTAGTCATAAATTTTACCATATATGAAATTTTGATAGATTGTCATAAATTTTGTGGCAATTGAACAAATGCCACAATGTTTTGTGGTACTTTTTAAAAGTGCCACGAAAATGTGATATTTTCCCAATATTGTCATAATTATGTGGCACTTCATGAGGTAATTGAAAAAAATGCCATATATTTTGTGGCACTTTATGTGGCAATTGACCAAATGCCACAATATTTTGTGGCACTTGTTTAAAAATGCCCACGAAAATATGACATTTTTCTCAAAATTGCCATAATTATGTGGCACTTCATGAGGCAATTGAAAAAATGTCATAAATTTTGTAACACTTATGATAAAGTGCCACAAAACTATGGCATTTTCACATAAATGCCTTAAATAAATGACATATATCATAAGTGCCACAAGCTAAGTGCCACCAAAGACCAATTTTTCCATAGTGAATTCAGCCTTACAACCAGTCCTCACATCGACATGAAAATGTTCACGAGTTTCAGTTACCAATGAATCAGTAAGTTCCGATTTCCAGTTCTTCGGATCAAGAATACTACATTTTCTATATCCCTCTTTGTTGCAAACATAACTAATATATCCCATAATCGTCTTGTCTTTACGCAACGAATTCATATAATTCTTCCTAATGGAAAAACCCAACTCATGACTATATTCTAAATAAAACAAATATAGCTCCTCTAAAGTAGCGAACTTCGGGTTCTTAGAACATACAACATCACCACAAAGATTATTTTCTGATGACATACCAGGATACTCTTGATTGGCTGTATAACATATGCAATACATATGAATAAATAAACTTATTAAAATCACTGCTAAACAGTTCAATGTAACAGATATAGCTATTAGCTTGGAACATAATAGCTATGTTACTAATAGATAACAACAGTAAATGGTCAAGCATGCATCCATAATGAACAATACATACAGTTTTGCAAATTAAAATGATATAATTAAGATTATACAACTATTTCCATAAACATAACAAGAACAACAGTTGTATTAACATATAAAAATACATACCATTAACAGTCTGATCTGGTACATCATATCCACCAGAGAATATATGATCTCCTTCATCACTATTTTTTACCTTAATGTTAAAGAACAAAGACAACATCATAAACATATTTAATGTTACAACTATGTCATATAATTACAACTATAATAGTTATTATACCGTGATAACATTAACACCAGCATGACTGTTTCGGATTGAATCTGAAACATTGTGATTTGGCACTGAAATCTCTATGGAATCAGAAACTGGAATGGATTGATTTGCAAGCAACTCGGTGAATGACAATGGTGGTTTCCAACTATCGATAATCGAATTCTTCATTGAAGGAACCCACAAAAATTGAAAAAATAATAAGAAAATGAAGAACAAGACTGATATTAAGAGACTTTAGGTCTCTTTTTGGTATATTGAAACTCTAAATTAGGGATAATGTGTGGCATGATAGTCATGATGCCGAATTAGAGTGATTAATCCAAGGTTTCTGGACGAAAATCGCGGTTGAGAATGAGAAATTTTGGGAATTTGAGATAAAATCTCAAACTGTGCGGGAACATAGGAGATTTAGAAGCCATTGGATTCAGTGTGGACGGATCATTTGTCAGTCGCATGTGTTACATCAATTAGATTTAAAAGTAATGAACCTAATGGCTCTGAATGTGTTCAGCACGTGTTGAATCTGGAGCCGTTCAGCATTGTAGCCAATTGCCTTTCTATGATATTATAAATCACTTGATTGAGCCCCCGAATAATTTAAACAACCATCTCAAACAATTTCAAGATGTAACAATTCATAAGAAATCTCATTCTTTTGGATTTTGATTAACAAAAAGAGCAACTTGCCACTGGTTTGAAATATTAACTTCATTTAATCTTAACAGAAATATCAGGCCTACTAAAATGAAGTGCAGGATTTTGATCTTATCTTTTAAAAAAATTAACTTTTAAATTTAAATATATATCATTCAAGATTTTGATCTTCTTTTTAAAATTATTTTAAATTTTTAATTAGCACATGTGGTTCAATTCAAAATATATTAGGAATAAAATAAAATTAAAAAATTACCAAAATATATTAAATTCAAAATTTATTAGAAATTGCCAACAAAATAAAAGAAATAAATTAAGATTTTAATTACTTATATATTATATATAAATTGTAAGAGTCTCTAAACAATACATACAACCTCATCCTCAAAAAATACTTTTTAGCAGAAACTAAGAAACGAAGAATGTCGAATAGAGAAAAACAAAAGCCAGTTCTTCTTAGACCATTAAATCCACTAGCATGTGATTTTGATGAAAAATATTTGTGGAATCATGTGAAAGTCTTAGGCTCACCACCTGGAGGCGGAGGAAACAAATCATGGTCTTGTAACAAGATATTTGCAGGATCATATTCTAAGGTGAAAGAACATTTATTAAGACTTACAAATTTTGGTTTTAGCACTTGAAAATCAATCTCAGAAGATGTTGCTCGTGCCATCTTAAAAGAGCATGAAGAGGCCGAGAGGAAAAATTAGAAAATGAAATACGAGCCCGGAAACAAGTGATTGTTTGAGTTTACCACAAGGCAAGGATCTCTTGCAACAGAAAAAAGAAAAAAGAAAAACTTGTGCATTAGAAAAATCTTTTAATGTTGTTGAGAGAGATATTGTTGATTAACTTTGTGCAAGAATATCTTACGCTTATGCTTTTCCATTTAATTTTGTTCGTAGTCCTTATTTTAGAAAATATTAATTATTTTTTGGCAAATAGCAAGTTAACTGGTTACAATCCTCCAAGTTTTAATAGGCTGCGCACTACTCTTTTAGCACAATAAAAACACATATCAATATTAAAATTCAACATATTAAAGATAGTTGGAAAAAAATAGGGGTATCTATTTGTTCAGACGGTTGGTCGAATATTCAAAGAAGGACCCTAATTAATATTATGGCAGCCTCTGAAAGTGGAGCAATGTTTATTTCATCAACTAATGCAAGTGGACATATGAATGATGCTGATTTTGTAGCCAATGTTTTTTCTCTGCTATTAAAGATGTTGGACCACATAATGTTGTGCAAATCATTACCGACAATGCTAGTAACTACAAGGCTGCCAGGGGAATTATCGAGCAAAAATATCCTTATATCTTTTGGACACCTTGTGTGGTAAATAGCTTGAATTTGGCTCTGAAAAGAATGTGTTACCCACCAGAAAATACAAGTGCTTTTGTTCATTGCAGTTGGATTTCTAAATTGATTATTCATTGTCAAACCATCAGAAATTTTATTATGAATCATGATTTGGCACATTCAACTTTTAACGCATATTCAAGTTTAAGGTTATTGAAAATTGCTGAAACTAGATTTGCATATGAAATTATTATGGATGAACGTTTAAGCAATGTAAGAAAGGCATTGGAGCACATGGTAATGGATGAGAGGTGAAAAACCTACAAAGGAGATGGAAAAAGTTCAATTGAAATTAAAGCTCGTGAAGTAAAACAATGCATTGTTGATGATGGTTGGTGGAATAAACTCGACTACTTACTGAATTTTGCTAAACCTATCATACAATTTATACGGGTTGCTGATACAGATTCTCCTCTTTTACATCTTGTTTATGACATGTGGGATTCAATGATAGAAAAAATCAAGGTTATTATTTTCAAACACGAAGAAAAAAAATTACTGATTAGGCAGTCAGATTTTTTCAGTGCAATTCATCAGATTTTGGAGGAAAGATGGAACAAAAGAAATACCTCGTTGCATTGTCCATCACATTCTCTTGTACCAAATTACTATATTGATTCATGGCTCAAAGAGGGATAGGGTGCAGAAAGGGTGGCACCTCACGCATATCAAGAAGTTCTATGAATCGACTGAAATGCTTTAAGAGATTATTTCCTAATCAAGATGATCTAAAAAAAGTGTCCCTCGAATATGGAGAATTTTCCAGTGGAACTGGTTCTTTTAGTGATTCATTTGTCATAGATGCAAAGACTTAGCAAGAACTAATATCATGGTGAGCTAGTTATGGATCTTCAACCAAATTGTTTCAATCATTAACATTCAAATTACTCACACAACCAACATCTCCATCTTGTTGTGAGAGAAATTGCAGTACATACTCCCAAATTCAAAATGTAAAGAGAAACAAATTGACAAGCAAAAGAACTGAGGATTTAGTGTATGTACATGCCAACACCCGACTCTTAGCTAGGAAAAAGAATTCATATAAAGACGGGTATATATAAAGTTTTATATTACATAATATGTTTAGAAGATTTATAATACATGATTATTTTGTAGGTGGAGATAACTTTGATATTGATGGAGAAATGAATCAACTGGCTCATCTTTCTCTCAATGACCCTGAATTGGAAGTAATGACATTTGATAATGACAACTTGAAGGAAAATGAGGAGTAGAATATATAAATTTTCATCTTATTGTTTTATAGTGTTTTAGACTTTAATCAGTTTACTGTTGCAGTATTAGTTTTCTTTATTTTAGATATTTTAAACTATAATGGAGTGGGTCTTTTATGTCTAGCAATACTAATTATCTTTGTTTTGAATAATTTGATATTATTAAAACTTATTTATTGTAGGATCCTATTATTTATTTATTATGAATTAAAATTTATTGTTATTATTATGAATTAAAATTTATTGTCATATCCCCGTACCCGTATCCGAATTGGAGAAGTGTCTCCGTATCTTTTATTTTAGATGTTCAAGTACTTGACACCTAAATATATACATATTTCCGACACCCTACCCGTATTCGAGTAACATAGTATAAAACATATATAGTCCCCTCAATGGCTGTTGGAGAGAAAGTGGTAACAGAACATTTTGGAGGTTTTTATATAAACATACAGTTTATCAGAACCCATTTCACCAAATGGCATTTAAAACATGAAAACCACATCAAGATAGGCAATTTGATAAGAATGTACAAATCTAATCAGGCTCCTCTATAAACAGAACATCAAGAAGATAGCAACAGGTAAAAGATCATCAAAACATTCTCAAAAACAAGGAAATATGACGGTAAAAGATCATGTCATAATCAGGGACGAAGACAGGGGACGGATACTAGTAAATTTTATATGTAGTTCAGAATATTTAATCAAATTCGCACCCCCAACATTTTTATTAAATATAATTCGGCATACTTTTACATTTTTTCGCCCCCAACCTAAAAATTCACACTTCTTCCCTGGTCATAATCAACCATTAGTTTCATTCATTTGATCATTTGCTCAACATTTGGCTTAAATCAGAGCATGTACCCGATGAGACTGTCGTCGACCCTTTAATAGTTTGAGTGGTTTACCGAAGCAATCAAAGTTTTAAGTGTGTAAGGTGATCCACGAAGTTTACGGGAAAAAATGTATTTAACCTTTTATTATGAACCAATTTTCACTTTCTTTACAAATTTTATAATGTTGTTCATTAACTGCTGATGCTTGGTAAAGTGATTATTTGTGGAGTTGCATCCCATTTGGCAATGTTGAAAATAAAACTACTCCAAATATTTGATTAATAGACTCTTTATTTCATTTTCTTCTTTTGCCAAAGCTGCAAAAGTGAACTTTGAGTTCCTGAAAATTTGTAGATCTTTTGTAATTGCAAGATGCTTCTATGGCAAAAACCATAGGAATCATGGGGCACTTGAGGTAAAATCTCATGACTCGATTCTTGAAAGTCATAGAAAACTCGAGAACAATTCCAAGAAGATTCATCACAGTTTCTATATCACTGATAGCAATAAATTAGAACATCCACATATTTACCAGAAGATTTAATAAGATTACATGGAGTACAGCTATAAAAAATGATCAGATATACTAGAGTTCTAAAGAAATTCCCCAACCTAGAATTCTATACTTAAAATCGAAGTCTTCAATGTAGGCTACTAGGCTTCATCGCAGCTGTTCCTGAATATATATAAATCCTTCAGCAATCCGAAATTTAATTGTTAGATAACTTGATAGCCATCCGAAGTAAAGAAAGCATGGTCATACCTTATTCAATATAAGATAATTTCTTGACAATATGAAAAACTTATATCTGTCGATCCATAATAAATAAACATGCTTACATGATAATCATTTACTCAAAGTTATTGCAATAATCAATATCGACTATGTTACCCGAGAATTCAATGATTACTGGGGTAAGTGCTAAGAAATATTCACTCACCAGTTATTTGTTAATTTTCCGAATCCAGACATGCCAAACAATGCAAAATGGTTGAAAACAATCAAAACTGCATAAAGTTTTTGAATTGGTAACCAAATCTTCAACAGCCATGAGAGCATTTGAATCTGGTAGATTTGAACCTTCCAAGACATCCAAATACACCATCTTGACTGCTAGATTCGACTTTATGACCTCTGAAGCAATAGGACCCATAGCCCTTTTCAAATCAGAAATCATGAAAAACAAATCCCCTTCCATGGTGGCTAGATCTCGGAGATGGCTCATGAGATCTAGCAATTTCTCCATCTCAGAGCACATATTTGAACCAACATGAACAAAACATATCAAGAATATATAAGGCCCAAAATGGCCAATTTCTATTAATGAAAATAAACTAGAGATGGCAGGAAAGAACTCGGATGGAGAAGTAGTTGAAACTTAGGGATGCAATTTGTTATTTAAATCTGATTGAGGTAATATCTTGGAAATTTGCAGGTGACTTTTTTAATAAGAGGAAATTTTGGTTACATGGAGTAGGGAAAGTCTGGCATGGGCGGCCCTTGTGGGTACGGGCCCACACTCCTCTCAAATAATTTAAGACAAGATTCACCTGTAAAGTAAGTATCGCAGACCTTCATGTCTCACAGATATCCAAAAGTACTGTCCCATAGAGAATTTTTCAATGAGGTAGGAGCAAAGGGAGAACAGTGCACGACTGTCTATTAGTCTTTGACCACAGTGCCTTTTATTAGTTTTTATTTTCTCGTCATTGGGTGATTCTCACGAGTATATATTTCTGAAAGCTATTTTTCAGTATTTTTGAAACATTTTTTAATAGGTGATATATTATTTTGGGCTGATATTAAATTTCACTTAACATGTATTATTTCTTTACATATATCTATCCTAACACACGTGTTCTATGGTTATAAAATCTGTCTTAAATATGTAATACATTGTTTATAAAAATTTGTGTTAGTCACCTTCAATTTAAATGTCAGATTAAATAATTCGACGATCCATGTTTATAAGCATCGTATTAACATAAAAGCAATGCAACCAAATTGCAGACGGTTTTCTTCACCTTAAGAAATTTCTACACAAAATAATCTCTCACATCTAAAGAATAACACCACAATTATTTTTGTAAAATTATGTCATCTTCTTGGTTCAGCAAACACTAGCCACATAAAATCCTCCCCTGACTAAAATAAAAATTGGTAGTAAAAGGTTTATGAATTTTAGTTTGGAAAATGATTGATGGCTAAGCAAAATTAGATAAAATTGGCTAAAATATCAAATTATACACTATTCATTCATGTTGGCATAATGGATTTAACCAGCTATTTACAATTTTGCCACCAATTTATCCAATTAATTAGATAAATTTTAGCCACATAATATTACCCTTTTAGTTTATACCCTTTAGACAAGAAAAATCTCTAACTTTGTTGACTTAATTCCAACTCCCAAATTTTGTGAATCAAATTGTAAATTTCACATTAATTTAGATCTTTGCCATATTTTCTTGTGGAAAAAGGACAATAACATAGTGGGTTAATTTTTTTACCAAAAAACAATAAAAAAAATTAGTGGGTTAATTGCATTTAGCCCCTTAAGTTTTGTCTGAGATACGGATGCATCCCTACATTTTGGAACATCGATATAAAACTACTCCTAACTATTGTAAGCATAACCATGAAGTCCATTCTGTTAGGTAAGCAACGGTCAACTAGCAATGTTGACCACACGAAAATGGAAAAGTACAAAAATACCCTTATACACCAAATTTCTCAACCCTCTTAATAGCTCCATCAAAACAGATTATCATATTTTGACAATTTCATGGTACTATCAACCTCCATAATTACGAGTCGGTTAGGGTGCGGAACACACTATTGTTCAGCAGGTGCAGAACACGCCACTAGCCATTAGATGAAGAGCCTTTACATCTATTATCTAGAAATCGTGCTTAAATTAATAGGAGAAATTAGGGCTGCCACACTGGATCAGAGATGCGGAGAAACCAAAACGCGACAGTTTCCAATGCTCACTGTTCATCTTCTTCCTCTTTCCTCACAAATCAGCCGCCCAAAAATTATTTTTGATAACTTTTGAAAATGGCTACCACGATTATCACCATCTTCCATAACTGTAATCTCACGATTACAACCATAACTTTCCATTAATCCATAACCGAACTTCATTACTGTCTATTTTAAGCTTCATCTATAACCTTCAAACTTTTGTAACCCTAAAAAAAAACCCCACAGATCTAATGGCTATTCGATTCAATCACAATTTCACACCAAATGGGGACAAAAAAAAAAATATTACAAGTTTCTACAGGTTATAAACATGTAGTAGACATCAACAAGAATATTGTAGAAAATAAATTCACATTCAAAACAAGTTTGGACAGGCTGAACATGTCAGGATTCTTCGCTTCACAGAGATTGAGTTATCAAATATCTTTGGAGAGGCTTGCAGATTTTTTTGTAGAAAAGTACGACTCAGAGGATAAATCCATTAACTTCTCTGGTGTACGGAAATTGTCCAATACAGCTGCAAACATCGAGAGAGTGTATGGCGTAAAAAATGAAGGGAAAACGGTGGATTTAAAGGCACTACCAGACACACAATGGGCTAAGAAATACTGCTTAGAAAGCTACAATGTTGAGAGAACAAATAAATATTTCATGAAGGAACCAATCATGAGGAACTTACTAGAACAAGATGAAATCTAAAATGAGTACAAATGGTGTGTTATGTACATCTTGTTTGTGATGTCAAATGTCATTTTGGCAAACACCGATGAAAGCAAGAGCATGGGATATGCAAAACTGTTAGAGCCGCTAACAGATACCAGAAATATGAATTGAGCAGAATTTTTTGCGGCTGTCCTACACAAGAGCATGCAAACAAATAAGGAAAAAATGGGTTATGAGCAAAAAAATGTCAAGCAAATAGGGAATATGCTTTTCCTGATGGTAAGTGTTTTTTTTTTCTTCAGATTTCAGTAGTTTATTTAATAGCTATGAAGAACATACACAATACTTGTAATGTATATATGTTACATTTTTTAAGTATAGTTTTGTGTTAGAATCTATGCATCTAATAAACTGTAAGTTGTGAACGTAACAACTGTAAGTTGTTTACATAAGAGTTATAAATTGTTAGATTCACACTTTGAATTTGAGACACAAATAATTGTAGGTTGTATCACAAATAGCTGTTAGATATTTGGCTACAAATGTTATCTAACTAATAGCTGTTAGATATGATGTTATAATACTATGAGTTCTAAAATGTAAGGCTAATAATTGTAACCTGAGACACTAATAGCTGTAAGCTCCGACAATAATTGTTGTATGCAGTGACACTAATATCTGTTAGATTTTATATTACAATTGTAATTATTAACATTTGTATGAATAAAACATTGTAATTAATTCCTTAAATACAGGTTCATTATCTTGAGTATGTGTCAAGCATCACACATTCGGCCTTATAACAACATGCAAGTACTAGAACAATCAAACATTTTTGGTTAAATTGGAAAAAATTTAAAAAGTTGGGTTCATAAATGTTGTAGAGGTGGTTTATCGTGGTGATAAAAAACCAGATTCAAAAAGTCTTCCTGAATCGAAAGAAAGGAATCAGGAGAAAACCACTCTGCCTAAGTCCGCTGGTCGCACTAGTAAGAAAAATCACCGTACTAAGAAAGAACTCCTTAATCTGTAACCTAGATTGGAGGCAAGGCTGAATTATGTAAACGGGTCTTTAAAGTACCTCGAGAAAACAGCCCATCGATGCCAACAACAGGAAAAAAAAACCCCTTATGAACTAACAAACGAAAAAACCCCAAAGATTCAACTAAGGACACCGAGGCAGACTTTACATAATCTGCTGAAGAGAGCTTGGATGATTTGATAAGAAAGTCATCACAGAAAAATGTTGCATAGACAAGAAAATGGAAAATGAGGACAGAAGGACAATGGACAGAAAAAAGCAGTCCAATTCTTGACCAAGCTACAGCTGAGGTAGATACACATATTCCAGAAATATATGTAGATTTTGATAAATTGTCGAGATCGGTTGCTGATGAAGATAACTTTACTGCCATGGACTCCGACAGTAAAATGGGTTACGAAGATGATCTGCACGGTTGGGGCCGCATTGTTGAGGACAATTACACGCAAATTTATGCTGGAAATGTAATTTTTAAGTTGTTTTACCATATTTCTTAATAGTATATTCAATGGCTGTAAATTTGATTTTTTACATCTGTATTTTTTGTTTCAAATACCTATTAGAAGGTTACTAATAGTTGTAATATGCGTGTCTTACAATTGTAAGTTATTTTCTAATAGTTGTAATAAGGTTACTGACTTTCATAAATGCGATATGTTTTATTTCTAACACAATTGTCCTATGTTATATCAGTCTGAAACTGAGGTTACACCAAATGTGAAAAAGGCAAGAGATACTATAAATGGGAAATGAAAGGAGAAATCATCATCGTTTAAGAAGAAGCGCCAAATGTAACCTAACATAACTATATTTCGTTCTCTATGCTCTGTATAAAACAAAATAGACATTTCAGATCTGTCCGATGTTGATGATGTACTGCTTGAGTATGCTTGAGGATGATGGAGAAGAGAATATGATATTTCTTCGAGATGGCCTCATCACCCCAACAAGAAGATAGATGAGATCAATACAGATCGGGGAGAAAATGGACAGTGCGGTGATAGATGCATATGCGCAAATGTTTAACAAGAAGGAAAGTTAGTTGAAGATATTCAAACGCTTCTTCTTCACAACAATTCTAACAAGTGTTGCATTTGGTTCTACAATGGATAGCGATGCTGTAATTCAATTCATTGATAATACATTCTTCAAAACCCTACCATAAAGGAAAGTTAAGGAGGAATAAGGTTTAAATTGTGGAGAAGCTTGATGAAATTTAATAATTCTCCCCCTATAGAAATACCTTTAAAACTATGGAGAATCTTGATGATCTCATAGATTGATAAGATAAGAACCAAAGGATAAATCTAAAGACCAAAAATCATTTGAAGAAGGATAAATTTTGAATAAGCTTGGGGTTGATTTCTAAATGCCAAGAGTCCATAACGACACATAAATCAAAAGATGGTCATGTATGGCTCAAGAAGAATATCAACCCTGAGCTAAAACCAAGGAGATAAGGAATAAACCTTTAAGAACAATCTCCCCGTTTATCAAACATACCATGTTAGCTTTTTTAAGATGAAAAACAATTTGAAAATATAGCTAACAAAGTACTATTGGAAGTGATACCATAAATACTTAAGTTAAGCATAGATCTTGTCATAGGTTTTGACCTCATTAGCAAAATTCCGAACCTCTCTTTCAACAAAAAGGGACTTGTTTAAAGAGGCCAACTTCTCCCTTGGACAAGAAATTCCAACTTCTTCCAATTTCCTGAGTCTTGCCAGTCCAGTCTTCTCAAGTCAGTCCAAATGGATTTTATCACTCAGTCACGTCCACAGTCTCATTCAGAATTCCTCACCAAATGTGCAAAACCATTGTGGAAAAACTCTGAGTTTTACATAACACATGCTTTTGATCACTCCATACAGGTTACACCCCAGAAAGTAAGTCATAGTGGAATGTCTCCAGAACACTATGTCCTAGCCACAACTATCACAACCAAAAGATTTAGAGGAAGTGTAAGATGACACTTTTGAGTACATTCCTCTAATAAGTTAATGGTTAGCTAAATGAGTATAACAACTCTTAAAGCAAGACTAACAAAAAAATCTAATGAGATCACAAAGGATAAAAAAATTAAGACTATGATCTCAAGGTTATAAGGGAGAATATATGTAAAAATAAACATGTATAACACAAATAACTCCCAAAATAACTTACATAAGTTGGCTAAAGGATGTGAAAGATGAAAACAATCCAACAAGTGATGTGATGAGGTATTATAAAGGAAGATAAGCATGCATCACAATATTTTGTGGGGTATAGGAGATGAAAACATTTGAAAACTCCCCTAAAGATGTGCCTATATGAAAAAAATAGCAAAACTTACAATTTGCAGAAGTTGAAGTTCAAGAATTGCTGAGATTTGGTAGTGTCGGTCGACCTATCATTTTTCCACTGGTCGACCTCATGAGTTTGATCGACCTGATACCCGTTGTCCGGTCGACCAGACTTTTGATAGAAAATAGGAAAAACTTGTAATAAAAGTTCAATGCATGCCAAACATCCATATTAACACAACACAGACATATGCAATGCCCCAAAAAACAATTTTATATCCTAAGTCAAGCATCTAAACGATCAACCCAATAAGAATCATGCTAAAGACTTGAATATAAACAACAAAACAACCCCATATTCTATAAAGATCATGTAACAACCAAAGCATGGCAAACAAAAACTCCCCCAAAACATAAGACACTAAGATAAGAGGGGAGAGGGTTCAAGTTGAGCTTTCATCTTAAGGGTCAAAACATTGAGCTCGAAAACTATAACATGCTCATAACATCAAAACAATTAAGAGGAAAGCATATTATGCAAGCATCAAGGTGCCCTTTAAGCAATTCATACAATGAAAGGATAATGAAAGTACAACAATTACTAACCTAAAGGTACACAATGATAATGAAAATGGAATACAAGGAAATGGAATTGAAATGCAATAAAAGATTGAGTTTAAGAAATTTCTCATTGATTTGAAGAATTTGCTTCTTGCACTTGAGTTTCTTCAATGAGTTCCTTGAGCTCCCATCAATCTTCTTGGTCATTGTCATCCTTTGGGGAAGTTTCAACCCTTGGTAGATATTCCTCTTTATTACCAACTTCTTCACCCAACTTTTCCTTGTCTTCAACAACCATATCAACCTCTTGACCCTTGTTCCCACTTTCAATACAGTTCAATTACATGCTTGGATGCTTCATCTTCCTTACTTCCATCATTTCCAATGATGGAGTCTTCATCAAAAGCTTCCTCTTCTTCTTCTTCCTCCTCTTTGTACTCTCATTTTCTTCCAAGATTGATGTCCTAGACTTGGTATTTTTATCAATAATATCAATCTTGTTGTCCATATCATTGAATTTAATCCTCAAATCTCCAACTTGAGCCTTTAAATTCTTCACATCATCCTCCAAACTTGACATCTTCTAAAATATCAATTTTAAATCATTTTTGATGTCATCTTGAAATTCTTGTAGATATGTCAAGATTAGGTTCAAGATATCTTCATTTCTTTGAGGAGGAGGAGGTCTTATTTCAACATTAGCCCTTGGAGTATCCGTTTGATCTCCAATTTGTCCATGAACATCCCCTTCTTCATCAACTCCAACATTTATGTCATCACCTTGTCTTTCTTCATTTTGAGGCAAGTCTTGCAAATTTGGCACTTGGGGCCCTCTTTTGTCTATCTCCTTATTTAAGGTTTCACAAACCTTTGGAGATTTCTTTAGTGCAATCATGTCCGCCAACAATTCCTCAATTGTGCAATTTGAATGGAATTTCCAATGTCCATTCACCAAGATCATATGCATTTGATGGAATTGGCCTTGATTATACTTGTGATGCCATTCACTTCTTTTTGTTGTAGTGGAGATCTTGATCTTGAATTTCTTGAAAAGAATAGTCCACATACTACCATAAGAAAGGGATTTCTTCTTTTGTCCCGTTACTCCTTCTTGAAGATATTTAAGGGCCAAATAAGCAAAGTTTGGTTTCTTCTTCTCTACCAACCACATCATTATGATCATTTGCATGTATGAGATTGAATTCTTATGACCTCCTACCGGCACAAGTATATTGGAGACAAGATGGTGAAGTATGCGACCATACTCATCAAGCTTGTTTGTCTCTCTTTCCTTGAACTTGCCAAATGCTCTATTGATGTTGAAATAGGTCTTGAATTTCCTAATATCAAGATCCTCTTCTTTTGGTAACTTCCCGGAATTATCATAATATCTTATGGCATCTTCATCTAGCTTAATTCCTAAGATATTGCAAAGCATTTCTTCGGAAAAATTAAACTCCAAATTTCCTACCCTTGATGTCCACCAATACTCCCCATCATCCTTTAACCCATCTTCTCTAAGATTAGCCCCAAATTCATAAATTGTGAAGGGATAATAGTCATGATCAAGCATCAAAAGATTAAGCCACCCCATATCTATGAAATACCCAAAATTTCATCTAAATTTTTTTCTTCCTCAAGTTTATAACCTAGAAGGATTCCTCTCTTCTCATTCACAAGATTTTCATAGACTTTCTCATCTTGTTCGGAGTAGAATCCAGAAGATACCTAAGTGGTTTTGTAGGATGAAAATTCTTTTTTATATCTTGGAGGAGGAGGTGGAATTTGATGATCATTATCGAACTCCGTTTCTTCATCGGAGTGATTCGCCTTCTTTGTTTTTCCTCTTTCCTTATCCACTTTCTGATTCACCTTTGCCTTCTTTGGAGGGGGTTCAATCGGGTCTTTAATTGTTAAAGATTTCTCAATGATTCCTTTGGAATGAGGTTTTCTTTTGGAAGAATCATATTTGGGTTTTCCTTTGGTAGGATTTTGGAAGGATTAGGCTTAGGATTTTGGACCATGATTGTATGGATATGTGATTTGTGGAAGGAATTTGTGTTTGGAATTGAAAATAATATTAGATTTTAGGAATTTTGTGGAGAGGTTTTGGGTTTTCTTTGAAAGAGGGAAATAGACTTTTGAAATTCTGGAGAAGAAACCCTTGATTTCTACTGAATCGCGACACTTTGGTCGACCGGAGGTCCTATCCGGTCGCCCTACCTCGTCCAATTTAAAATCTAAATTTCTTTCTATCCAAATTTCGGACGACCGAGGAGGGATGTCGTTCGACCGAGGTACACTGTTACTGAAAACCATTATGCTTAGGTCGACCGAGAATCTGTTGCGGTCAACCGGGATACCTTTCCTTAAACTAAGGCAATTTGACCATTTCTATGGTCGACCGTTGCCTTGTCCGGTCGGCCAGAATGCCCCTGTTTCGTACAAAATAATTTGATTTTGGTACCCATTTTCTAATGGGTCCTTGGCCTTTTCAACCAAAATAGATTTAGCACCTCTTTCAATCTTCTTCTTATTAATGCAACAAGTAGCATGATGACCACATTTACCACAATACGAGCATTTAGCATTTAGCATAGTGGCATGAGATGTTCTAGCATTAAAAGAAGTAGAGTGTGCAATATTACGTGTGTGCTTGTGATCTTGACAATTACTAGCAATATAAGCATGAAAAGAAACAAGCACATTACTAAGGATGTTTTTAGCACATGTACACTTATCAACTTAAGTGGTTAACACATCAAATTTGTGCTTTAAGACATTATGCTCAACAAGTTTAGATTCTACATTATGCACCATGTTGAGCAACTCTTGGTTTTCAAGAGACATAGTATTTAGAGATAAAATAGCATTCTCTTGTTCAATTTCTAGCTTAGTGTAAGAGGAAAGAAGATTATTGTACTCTACTTGCATTTTAGATCTTTCATTAGGCGAGCAAGTAAGTTATTTACAAGTAAGTTTGTTATTCTTAGCCATCTTCTTCAACTCACCATATAAATCATTTAAGAGCACATAATGATCATCATCACGATCACTCTCTAGAGTTGAAGTTAAGCTTTGTACCTCATTACTCAAGGAGTTTGGACTTTGGATTGATAGTTGATCTTCTTCATCAATTAGTCCTATGAGACAGCTTGAGTGTTCTTTTGATGGATGAGTTTGAGCTTTTTGATGAACTCTCTACATTGATGTTGTCCTTTGCCCATGACTTTGAAGTCTTAGCTTTACTTTGTCATTTCCCGTGGTTAATTTCTTTGAGTTGAAAGCTCTCTCTCTTGGAACCTACAAGATAAACTTGAGAAACACATGGTACTTCTTGCAAAGGTCCTACATTGTTAGGTCATTTTCTCAAGTGGCAAGTGTGAGCAATAGGATCAACATTAATAATATTACAAGTACTAGGATGATTCTCATTAGATGAGAAGTAAGAGTAAGAATCATCCATTCTTGTGATGTTGCATATTTTAGATACCCTAGCAAGAGAAACATCAACCGAATTTTCATCTTGCAATAGATTATCTTCTTGTGAATGATCACTAATATAACATGATGCAACATCAACAAGCGTACAAGTAATGGCATCAATCTTGCTTCTCATACAATAAATAATATCAATAACGAATTTATGAGATAGTGAAGTTGATACCTTTGTAACCTTACCAAGTGATGATGATTGTGTATTGTCATTGAAGGGTTGATCATCACTTGTAGTTGAGCATCTTGGTTCCTTGAATATATGTGAAGTTTGGGGAATCCAAGAGCTATGGAGTGTTTGCGATTTCTTTCTCTTTGAACATCTCCATTTAAAATTTTCATCATTCTTCTTGGAATGATTGAGTCCAAAGCCACTTCTTTTTGGAAGTCTTTCTCTGAAGCTTAGTGGAAATTTTTTTCTTTTCCTCTTGCAAGATGATTGATCTTCATTATCTCCATCATAATTGAATTCCATTTGAAGATTGTCCTCTTGTGCTTCCATATTTTCTTCATCTATCTCATCTTGTGATGGCTCAATTTGTATACTTTTTGAGCTGCTTGAGGATTGATCATTGATTTCTCCTAGATCACACTTCTTGGTTGTATCAAGATTTTGAGATGTCGTCTATACCTTCAAAAGATTCAGTCCCCAACCCTAGACTTCTCACCTTTGGCTTTTCCACTTCAACTTCTCCTTTCTATGATGCTTCAAGAATTTTCATCATGGAATGAGCATCTTCACATTCATGCACTTTGTTGAGAGATTCTTCATTTAATGCACAACAAAGAGCATTTAAGGCCTTGAAGTTGAGTGACATCTTCTTGTAGTCTTCTTTATCATAGTCTTTCCTAGACTTTGGCACCATGACACCTAGTGTGTTGATTGAAGGAATAAAAGGACCTTCTTCTATAATGCTCAACAAGGAAATGTCATTAGAAGACAAAAACAATTTAAACGCACACTGCCAACTATCAAAGTTGGATCCTTCAAATAGAGGTGGTCTAGATGGGGATTGGTCATCTAAGTTAGAAAAGCTATGAACCATGGATATTCCTAGGATGTAAGTCCAATAGAAAGTAGACTAGGCTCTGATACCAATTGAAATATCCTTTGAGGGTATAGAACCTAAGATGGGGGAGGGGGGGGGGGTGAATTAGTTTCTTAAAAACTTTTTTTAAGATTTTCTAACAATGATTTTGCCTAAGTGTTCACCTTAACAACAAGTATGTTGTTTAAGGATAGAGAAAACTAACACAAGGATTTATAGTGGTTCGATTCACAAAAAATCTACATCCACTACCTTAGGGTACACCCTAAGGATTTAAACATCCACTAATGGATACCCTTCACAACAAATGCAATGTGGGTTCTACCTTTTACAATTGCCTCAACAAATGAGGACTTTTGCTTCACAAAGAAGGCTCCACTCACTTAGAGTGTTTTGCCTCACAAAGAGGACTTTTGCCTACTCTTAGGACTTTTTGCTTCACTAAGAAGACTCCAATCACAAAGAGTGTTTGCCTCACAAAGAGGTCTTGTGCCTACTCTTAGGACTTTGAAACACTCACCAAGAGTGAAGCTCTCTAAGAGCTTTTTTCTTGCTCACAAAGAACTAGATCTCAACTAATGAGAAGTTTGGGTAACCTATCTCTTTTAAGGAGATTTACAATTTAGCTCATTACAAAAATTCCTTTTGGATTGGATATACAAATATAAGCTCTAATCACTCTTTGAGAATATAAGGCTTGATGAAGTTTAAGCTCAACATAATGCTTTGAATGATTTTGCAATTAAGCACAAAAGTGTAAGATTGTGTATTTAGAAAGTGTATTTGCCTATGCCCTCTTATGGCTTGATTAGTTATGAAAAATTCAGCTTTGAAAGCTTTTTATAGTGCAAGAATACACTAGCTTTGTTGGTCACAACGGCTATAATTTTGGCCTTTAATTGATAGGTCTGGTCAACTGAAGTGCCTTGAATCAAAAGGTTAAGGGCCCTATGTCTCTATCTCGGTCGACCGCAATTCAGTGGTCAGGTCTACCGATGCAAGGGTCGGTCGACCTACCAAATATCTCGGTTGTCCGGATAGAATATAGCCGTTGGAGCATTAGAACATTCAAAACTCGAGTAAGGACAAAAACATACTGGTCGACAGGTTCAACACGGGTTGGTCGATCGAACATCACTGGTCTTCCGAGGCTAGGCCTAGGTTGACCGAAAGACAGTTTCAAAGTGGTTTTTACACTTCGTTAAGTTTCTAATGTTCTCATGCACATGCCTAAGTGTTTTGTAAAGATAGAAAACACATTTTAAAATACTTAGGCATTGACCAAACTTTTTTTCAACAACCTTTTCAAATAAATGAATAAATGTAAACATGAGGTTTTGAAAACATGCAATGTAAACATTATTATATCCTAGTATTCTCAACGGATGATTAGTCACAAAGAAAATACATATGTAGACTAGACTAATCTTCTTGGAGGTCTTCAAGTTGTTTCTTCTTGGAGCTTGAACTTGAAGCCTTTGATCAACATCTTCTTGAAGTGATGAAGTCCTATATCAATCTTGAGTTGTAGTGTATTGGACTTCACACTTCTTCTTGTCAAGGAGCATACCACTTGATTCTTCACTTGGATTGAGTAGGTCTTGACTTTGTTGATCTTCCTTCTTCTTGACATTGCAAGTACTTACATAGCATGTGGATTGAGTTCATGCTTGTGCTATGGAGTCTTGCAAAGTGTAGCTTTTATGTGTGTAATATATTAGTAGTGCCCTAGGACCATTAGCATATGTTGTACGTTTGATATACATTTGAGCATGTCTTTTGAATATTTAATTTTGCGTTTGAACATAATATGCGTGATTTGATAGTAAAACTCATTAGCTTATGGAATTACTATTCTGATTGTCCCTAGTTTTATGTAATGTTCTATACGATGAAATAAAACTAGTATGATGTTTGATTGATGATTATGTTTTACTGTTCATGTGTAATGGATGCAAATCATATCATAGATATAATATATTGGGATATATTGTATCGGACGTGATCCGAAAGAGAAGTAATACTTTATGGTTCCTTAGTCATAAGTATTACTTCCTCAATACTATTTGGAATCCTTAGACCTTATGTCTCCATCGTTTCCATCATGAATGTAGCTGCGTTTTGACTCAGTTGGACGTTACTTTTAATCGAGTAATTAAAACGACTGATGATCGGATGTATTATCCTATCATTGCTTGAATGTGAGAGGCATTGTAAGGGATTTATCCCTCTCCTTTTAGAGAGAGAGGGATCAATGGGACCCTCGATAGGGAAAACTATTTAAATGCATGGCCGTGCTCAAATGTATATAATAAAGTGATTATTAAATACTATTTGTTGGAACAGTCTACTTGGAGATTGAGCATAAATACAATTAAGCTTTATAAGGGTGACAACTACCATGCCTTATGCTTAATTTGGATATCGCGAGACAAAGGGATTAAATAGTGGATTGATATTAGGTTCCACCGTACATTCATTCACTCTGGATAGTCACAATGTCCTGCTAGGGACCGCTTGTGATTTATGAACACACACTACTACCAAGTGTGTTTTCATTGCTGTAAAACACAAGGAGGGGTGTTTTAGTCAATCTTGTAAACTTTTCCGAATCTAAGCAATGCTAGTGTAAGTTTGAGCAAGATGAACAATAGCAAAACAAAACCAAATAACAAGACAAGGGATTTAGAGTGGTTCGATTCACTTAGAATCTACATCCACTAACTTGAGCCGCACCCAAGGAATTTCAACAACTTCACTAAGAAGAACTTTTTACACTTATGGCTAACTCACTAAGAGTTTTACAACACAACCACAATACACAACTCACTAAGAGTAAATTGCCCACACAAAGTAGGACTTATACAATAACAACCCAATCACTTAGAAAGGGAATTGAGAAGGTTAAAGAGAAAGATAATTCACTCTTCTAAGTGAGAGATATATACCTTTGAAGTACAAGAATGTTAAGCTCTTAGAACATTTGATGCACACTCTTTGTCTTGCTTTTGAAAGAACACTTTAGAATGATTTAGATCATAAGATGAAGTGCATTTGCTTTGAAAGTGTTTGAGACTTGATAAGAAATCAATCTATATTGTATGTGCAAACCTTGGAGTCATTCTATAGCTTTGGAGTATTTATACATTTCAAAATAGGCTGAAAAACGACTCTGCAACGGTCAAATAACGGCTAGTTCTCGCAGAATTCGGTTGACTGAACAGAGACCTCGGATGACCGAAGCTCACTTCGGTTGAGCCTAACCCAAGGTCGGGCGACCGACCTTACCCTTAGGTCGACCGAAGCTCATAATCACAACTCTCTGTTTGTGCTCGGTTGATCCGAGGCAAGCTCGGATGATCCGACCTTCTGAGCTTTGAGAGATGTTGATTTTTCACACGTTTTGAAATCTATTGAAGTCTAAAAGGTTTTCTCAATATGTAACAAGTAAGAGCATTAGAAAACCGTTTTAAAAGACTTATACTTTGAAATCAAAGGCTTTTGAAATACGAACACATGTAAGGATCATTTTGAAACTTAGCCTTTTGAAAACGTGTTTATGAAAACATGCAAGACTTGAGTGTAGAGAGCTTATGTTCATGAGAGCATTGGTTAGAGCTTATAAGATAACGACTTATAATGACAAAGCTAATCTAACCAAACCTAAGTCTTCAATCTTCAATCTCGATGAGATATGCCTTTAAGTATAACTTTGAATCTTGATCATGGCTTGATTGAAGTACTTAGAGCTTCCATTATGAGAACCATTATTCTATCACAAAGATTGAAACCATTAGACACAACATCAAATGTTTGTCCATTATCAAAAACTGAGTTTGTTCGCCCTTAGGGCTTACAATTGCGATTGTGATATGAACATATAGGGTCACACACATAAACGAGATAACGAGCTTCATGTCCAGATTCAATGAATTTAGATTGTGTCTAGGTTCATTGTATCTGAAATTTATGTTTCTGAGCATAATAAAATGTTATTATTCGAATTAGAGATTAAGGATGGGCATTTTCGCTGTTTGGCTTTCGTTGGGATTACGTGGGAGTTATTATGCGATAAGAACTTCCACTACCAGAAGCGGTTGGGATTACGTGGGACTTGCTTCTTGGAACAAACTCTCACGCCCTATATAATCTCTTTTAGAGCGAAACCCTAGACACACTTTTTGAGCCGCAAAACACACCAGACGAAATAAGATATCTGCCCTTCTCTTCTCTCTAGATTCCTGAGACTTAGAAAATGAAGAGCTAGCACTCGCTGCTCGTTTCGTCCTGTGGATACCGGTAGAGAGCAATTCCGCAAGGGAAGGCTTCTGGTGGTCGCAGCACAACATCTGATTTCAGAAACCATATTCCGCAAGGGAAGGCTTCTAGAGGAGGGTTTCAATACTTCATCACTTTAACAGATGATTTCAGTAGATATGGCTATGTCTATCTAATGAAACATAAATCAGAATCTTTTGGAAGATTCAAAGAATTCCAAAATGAAGTACAAAATCAACTTAGAGGGGGGGGGGAGGGTGAATTAGGTTCTTAAAAACTTTTTAGCTTTTCTAAGACTTTGCCTAAGTGATCACCTTAACAACAAGTATGTTGTTTAAGCACAAAATGTGAGTTAATTATGTTCAAGGCAACTTAGATGACTAAGTGAAGCAATTGTAAAAAGCAAGGAAGCATGTGTAAGTTTTCTATCACAAGCAAATAGTTCATGCATATAAGGAAGCAAAATATATCAATTCATGAACTATAAAGTAAAGGAGTAGGGATAGAGAAAACTAACACAATGATTTATAGTCGTTCGATTCACAAAGAATCTACATCCACTACCTTACGACAATCCTAAGGATTTCAACATCCACTAATGGATACCCTTCACAACAAATGCAATGTGGGTTCTACTTTTTACAATTGCCCTAACAAATGAGGACTTGTGCTTCAGTAAGAAGACTCCACTCACAAAGAGATAATCTCTCCTAAGAGATACCTCTCACAAGAGGATTTATGCCTCACCAATGAGGACTTAGAATCACCCACAAAGAGTGAAGCTCATCAAGAGTTTTTTCCTAGTTCACAAAGAACTAGTTTCTCAAAAAGAGAAATTGGGTAACTAGTCTCTTTCAAATGAGACTTTACAATTAAGCTCTCATGCAAATAATTCCCTCTTGGAATGAATTTACAAATGAAGCTCTAATCACTCTTGAGAATAGAAAGATAGATGAAGTTTAAGCTCAATTCAAATATGCTTTTGAATGATATGGAATTTAAGCTAAAAAGTGTTTGCTAGTGTGTTTATGAAGTATATAGCCTACGCCCTCTTATGGCTTGATTAGTTATGAAAATTCAACTTTAGAAGCTTTATATAGGGCAAAGATACACAAGCAAAGTTGGTTACAACGATTATAATTTGGACTGAATTTGACAGCTTCGGTCGACCAGACTAGGTAGTTGGTCGACCGAGGTGCCTTTGAAGTAAAGATAAAAGGCCCGCTGTGTTCATCTCCGTGGTCCAGTCTTCCGAAGCAAGGCTCGGTCGACGACCTATAGCAAGGTCATCTGAGAGAATATAGTCGTTGGAGTTTTGGAACATTCAAAATCTGACTAAGGACAAAAACAACCTCGGTCGACCTAGCAACACATGTCGGTGGACCGGACTTCATCTAGTCTTCTGGAGGCCTTGCCTAGGTTGACCGGAATGCAGTCCTAAAGTGAATTTTCCACTTAGTCAAGTTCCTAATGTTCTCAAACTCATGCCTAAGTATTTTGTTAAGATATAAAACACATTTTAAATAACTTAGGCATTGACCAACACTTAACTAAGTTTTCAAAAAAACCTTTTCATAGAATTAAACAATGTACAACATGAGGTTTCGAAAACATGCATGGTTGAGCTTTGAACATTCTATATCCTAGTATTCTGAAAAGGTAAGATTAGTCACAAGGATGTACCTATAAGGAATAGATTAATCTTCCTAAGGTCTTCAAGTCTTCAAGTTGATTATCTTCTTGGAGCTTTTGACTTTGAAGCCTTTGATCAACATCTTCTTAGAGTATTGAAGTCCTATAGCAATCTTGAGTTGTAGTGTATTGGACTTCACACTTCTACTTAGTCAAGGAGCATACCACTTGATTCTTCTTTTGTTGGCTTGAGTAGCTCTTGACATGTGTATCTTCCTTCTTCATGACTTTGCAAGTACTTCCATATTGTGTGGATTGAAATCTCAAGAAAGAACATGTGTTCATCCTTCTCAACAAGATCTCAGTCGTACGCTTGCGCATTCGACTGCTGAAATTCTGTTATGCAGGTGTGCAACAAGAAGGGTTTCGTAATGGAGCCGTGAACTGAAAGATTACCACTACTGAATAAATAGTGGTCTCTTTCTTGTCCATTTCTTAGATACATACTGTACAACAAATTCTTGAGGTCCATTAATTTTTTTGTTCTGTTTACAGTATAACCGCTATAAAATAATACTCAATAAATTGATAAATTTTTTAAGATAATAATTTATTAATGTCCAGTTCGTGTTAGTGTAAAATTTTGATAATCTCGATAAATTAATATGGTAATAATTTTTTGGAAGATCCTTATATAAATTTATAATATTATTAATATCATAAATTAATAATTCTCCAAAATTATAAGCACAAATAGGACAATTCAATCAAATATGAACCGGTTGTTCTTTGATATTCCTTGGAACTTAAATCAATGTAAATTTCATCTTTGATTTTCTCACTGCATTCAAAACTGTGATTTCGTATTCTGAAATGGCGAAAAAAAATTATAAAGAGTTGCCACCGCTACAAGTGCTTTCTTTACGTGATTACTTCCAAAAGATATTAAATTATCCTCCTCAAGCTTTTGTGGGAATTTCAATAATTTTAAACACTATTTATTTTATATTTGGATCTTTGAATATTCGTCAATTCCTCCTATATAATCCATTATTAATTAACATTTTTTTTAAAAATTAATTTTTCTGCTCCAACTTGTGTCTTTTTTTTGAATTATAAACTTAAAAATTGATCATGTGTAACACCTCATTTTTTAACCTTCTTATGCGCAAACAAACCTTATGAAGTTTGGTCGATCGACATGTGTTGTCCGGTCGACCGAGGTTGTTTTTATCCTTAGTCAGATTTTTAATGTTCCAAAGCTCCAACGGGTATATTCTCTTGGACGACCTTACCTAAGGTCGGTCTACCGAGCTATGCTTCGGGCGACCGGACCCCATCTTCCAGTCAACCGAGATGAGAACAGAGGCCTTTTAATCTTTACTTTGGAGTCACTTCAGACGACTTACTCACTAGTCCGGTAGACTGAAGCTGTCAAATCTAGGCAAAAAATATAGCTGTTGTAACTCTTTTTGCTTGTATTTTTTGGCCCCATATAAAGCTTCTAAAGCTTATGTTTCATAACTAATCAAACCATAAGAGGGCATAAGCTATACACTTCATATCAAGAAAGAAAAATACTTTCTTGTGCTTTAATATTTAAATCATTCTTTCAAAATATATCATTTTGAGTTGAACTTTAAATATCCTATCTATTCTATTCTCAAAAGTGATTAGAGCTTAAATTTTCATATCCAATCCAAGAGGGATTTTTGTAAGAGAGATTAATTGTAAAAGTCTCCTTTGTAAGAGGCTAGTTACCCTTTCTTTTTGTGAGAAACTAGTTCTTTGTGAGGAAGAAAAAGCTCTTTCCGAGCTTCACTCTTTGTGAGTATTTGTGACCTCTTGTGAGAGGTATCTCTTTATGAGATTGGCTCTTTGAAAGATTAGCTCTTGTGAGAACTAGAAATACAATCTTTCTGAGTGGAGTCTTCTTTGTGAAGCAAAGGTCCTCATTTGTGAGGCAATTGTAAAAGGTTTATTCCACCTTGCATTTGTTGTGAAGGGAATCCATTAGTAAATGTTGCAAAATCCTTAGGTTGTTAGTCCTAAGGGTAAATTGATCAATCTTGTTTGGATGATAACAAACCATTGATAGTTCTAATGTTTGTGTGAGCATGTTCTTAATGCTAGGGTCCTTAGGACTCACACCAACATTGATGAAAATGGTAAGTTAGCTCCTTGTGTATACTAAAGGTATCATCATACAAACAAGGAAGCTACGCTTTGCAAGACTCCATAGCACAAGTATGAAGTGAATCCACATGCTATGGAAGTACTTGCAAAGTCATGAAGAAGGAAGATCAACATGTCAAGAGCTACTCAATCCAACAAGAGTAGAATCAAGTGGTAGACTCTATGACAAGAAGTGTGAAGTCCATTACATTACAACTCAAGATTGCTAGAGGACTTCATCACTTATGAAGATGTTGATCAAAGGCCTCAAGTCCAAGCTCCAAGAAGATAAACAACTTGAAGACTTGAAGACCTTAGGATGATTAGTCTATACTTTATAGGTAATCCGTTGTGACTAATCTTTCCCTTGAGAATACTAGGATATAAGAATGTTTAAAGCTCAATTATGCATGTTTTAAAAATCTCATGTTTTACTGTGTTCAATTCTTTGAAAAGGTTTTTGAAAACTAGTTTAAGTGTTGGTCAATGCATATGTACTTTAAAATGTGTTTTATATCTTTACAAAACACTTAGGCATGTGCATAAGAACATTGAAAACTTGACTAAGTGAAAAAACCACTTTGGGACTGCTTTCCTGTCGACCTAGGCTTAGCCTCGGAAGACCGGAGCCGTTTAGTCGACCGAGGCTCTTTTTGTCCTTAGTCAAATTTTGAATGTCTCAATTCTCCAACGAATATATTCTCTCGGACGACCATATATTCGGTAGGTCGACCGACATTGCTTCGGTAGACCTATCCCCATGAAAGCGGTAGACTGAGATAAAGTCAGAGGGCATTTACTCTTTACCTTAAGGTACCTCTGTCGACCTACCGTCTAGTAGCGGTCGACCAGAGCCGTCTAATCAAGGCCAACATTATAGTCGTTGTGACCAACTTTGCTTGTGTATTCTTGCCCTATACAAAACTTCTAAAGCTTAATTTTCATTACTAATCAAGCCATAAGAGGGCATAGACATATACACTTTATAAACACACAAACAAACAATTTTGAGCTTATTTCCAAATCATTCAAAAGAATTTTAGTTGAGCTATAAACTTCATCTATCTTTATATTCTCAAGAGTGACCAGAGCTTACATTTGTAATATTCAATCCAAGAGGGATTTGTGTGTAAGAGAGCTTAAATTGTAAAGTCTCATTTGAAAGAGACAAGTTACCCTTTCTCATTTGTTGAGAACTAGTTCTTTATGAACTAGCAAAAATCTCTTTGTGAGCTTCACTCTTGGTGAGTGTTTGCAAGTCCTATTTGTGAGGCACGTATCTCATTGGTGAGATTGGCTCTTAGTGAGCTTAACACTCTTTGTGAGTGGAGTCTTCTTTGTGAAGCAAAGTCCTCATTTGTTGGGGCAATTGTAAAAGGTTGAACCCACCTTGCATTTGTTGCAAATGGTATTCATTAGTGGATGTTAAAATCCTTGGTTTTGTCCTAAGGTAGTGGATGTAGATTCTTTGTGAATCGAACCACTATAAATCCTTGTGTAAGTTTTCTCTATCCCTTACCTCTTTACTTCATTTTTCATATACATGCTATGATTTGTCTACTTGACTATATGAACATATGTGCTTAGGATAGAAAACTACACTTGCTTCCTTGCTTTATACAATTGCTTCACTTAGTACTCTAAGTTGCCTTAATCAGAATTGAATCACCTTATGTGCTTAAACAACATAATTGTTGTTAAGGTGAACACTTAGGCAAAGAAGTTTTAGAAAAGCTTGAGAAGTTTTTAAGAACCTAATTCACCAAAGGGATCTTTCAATTGGTATCGGAGCCTAGTCTCATTTTTATTGGACTTACATCCAAGGAGTATCCATGGCTCATAGCTTTTCTAACTTAGATGATCAATCCCCATCTAGACCACCCCTATTTGATGGCTCCAACTTTGATAGTTGGCAATGTGCGTTTAATTTTTTTTTATTTTTTTTTTGTCTTCTAATGAAATTTCCTTGTTGAGCATTATAGAAGAAGGTCCTAATATTCCTTCAATCTACACAAAAGGTGTCATGTGTTAGTAGTGCCCTAGGACCATTAGCATATGTTGTACGTTTTATATCTTTTTGGGCATTTCATCTGAATAGTAATTTTGCTTATGAACATCAAATGCGTGATTTGATAGTAAAACTCATTTGCTTATGTAATTACTATTCTAGTTGTCCCTAGTTTTATGTAATCTACTTTACAATGAAATAAAACTAATATGATGTTTGATTGATGATTATGTTTTACTAATCATGTGTAATGAGTACAAATCATATCATAGATGCAATATATTGAGATATATCGTATCGGACGTGATCCGTTAGAGAAGTAATACTTCATGGTCCTTAGTCATAAGCATTACTTCCTCAATACTATTTTAGAATCCTTAGACCTTATGTCTCCATTGATTCTAGCATGAATGGAGCCACGTTTTGCCTCGTCGTACGTTGTTTTTAATCGAGTAATCAATACGACTGATGATCGGATGTAGTGTCCTATCATGGCTTGAATGTGAGAGGCATTGTAAGGAATTTGCCCCTCTCTTATTAGAGAGAGATATCCATAGGCCCATCGATAGGGAAAGACTGTTTAAATGCATGGCCGTGCTCAAACGTATTTAATAAAGTGGTTATTAAATATTGTTTGATGGAAATATAATTAAGCCTTATAAGGGTGATGACTACCATGCCTTATGCTTAATTAGGATATCGCGAGACAAAGGGATTAAATAGTGGATTGATATTAGGTTCCACCGTAAATTCATTTACTTTGGGTAGTCACAATGTCTTGCAATGGACCGCTTGTGATTTATGAACACACACTACTACTAAGTGTGTTTTCATTTCCATTGTGATATGAACCTACAGGGTCACACACATAGACGAGCTAACGAGCTTCATGTCCAGATTCAATGAATCTAGAATGTGTCCAGGTTCATTGTATATGACATTTATTTTTCTGAGGATAATAAGACGTTATTATTCGAATTATAGATAATGGGGCATTTTCGGTATATCTGGGATTATGTGGGAGTTGTTATCCGATAAAGACTCCCATTGCCCGCAGAAGTCTAGGGGACGTGGGAGTTTAAGACTCCCACTGCCAGAAGAAGTGGATAGGACGTAGGGAGTTGTTTTTGGAACAAACTCTCACACCCTATATAAACTTCTCTTGGCCGAAACCTAGAAACTAATGCTTGAGCCGCACAAAATACCGATATATCAAGAAATCAGATTTCTTGTTCTCTGCCTCCCTTTCTCTCTATATTTCCGTAACTCAGAAAAATCAGAAGAGCTAGCACTCGTTGATCGTTTCGTCGCGTGGATACCGGTAGGGAGTAATTCCGCAAGGGAGGACTCAAGGTGATTGTTTCCGAGAGCCAAATACAGAACCTTTCCATTAAAGAATCAGATTCTTGAACCAAGAAATGTATGTTTTTCTTTGTATTTTTTGATTCGTTTTGTATGAGCAGATCCTTCAGTGGAGGACTCATGGGTGTTTAGAACGAGTTTCTGCCCATGAATCCTTTCATCATGGTGCCAAAGTCTAGGAAAGACTATGATGAAGAAGACTACAAGAGGATGACACTCAACTTCAAAGCCTTAAATGCTCTTTGTTGTGCATTAAATGAAGAAGCTCTCAACAAAGAGCATGAATGTGAAGATGCTCATTCCATGATGAATTTTCTTGAAGTGTCATACAAAGGAGAAGTTGAAGTGCAAGAGCCAAAGGTGGAAAATCTAGATTTGGGGACTCAATATTGTGAAGGAATGGAGGACATCTCAATCACACTTCAAGAAATCTTGATACAAACAAGAAGTGTGATATAGGAGAAAACAATGATCAATCTTCAATGAACTCAAACGACTTTCAAATTGAGCCTTCACGAGATGAGAAAGAAGAAGAGGAAGCTCAATATGATGATCTTCACATGGACATAAACTATGATGGAGATAATGAAGATCAATCACCTTGCATAAGGAAGAGAAAAACCTTGCCACTACGCCTTAAATAAAGATATCCAAAAGAAAGTGGCTTTGGACTCAATCATTCGAATGAGAATGATGAATATTTGAAATGGAGATGTTCAAAGAGAAAGAAATCACAAACACTCCATAACACTTGGATTCTTCAAGCTTCAATGGCCACAATACTTAATGAAATAATCAAAAGAAGAAACAATCAAAGGAAAAGCTCATCCCAAGACACAAAGGGTCAAGATCAAGGTCAAACTCTATGCCTCATTGGTCATTGATGAAGATCAAAATGCAATTCAATGTCCTAAATCTATAGGCAATGAGGTACAATGCTCAGATACTTCCCTTGATCTTGACTATGAGAATGAGGAGAATCCTTATGTGTTTTTAAATGATTTATATGATGAATTGAAAATATTGAATAAGAAGAACAAGATCATTCGTAATGAACTTGATTGCTCACTAAATGAAAGATCTAAAATGCAAGTATAATATGATAGTCTTCTTACCTCCTTTTCACATCATAGAAAATGAAAAAGAGAATCCGTTTTTATCTCTAAATTCTATGTCTCTTGAGAACCAAGAGTTTCTTGACAATGTGCATATTGTATAATATAAACTTGTCGAGCATGATATCTTAAGGCACAAATTTGATGTATTAACTGCTTATGTGAATAAGTGTACATGTGCTAGAGATATCCTTGGTAATGTGCTTGTTGCTCCATATGCTCATTTTGATTTTAATTCCCAAGAGCACAAGACCACGCAAAAGCTTGCACATTCTACTTTTTTTAATGCTAGAACATCACATTGCTCATATTGTGGTAAATGTGGTCATCATGCTACTCGTTCCATTAATAAGAAGGAGATTGAAAGAGGTGCAAAGTCAATTTGGGTTGAAAAGAACCTCGAAACTAACTCCCAAGGACTTATAAGAAAATGGGTACCAAAATTTCACTCTATTGCAGGAAACAGGGGAAATCTGGCTGACCAGATAAGGCACCGGTCGTCCGTAGATATGGTCAAAATACCTCAGTCAAAAACAGGATACCTCGGTCGACCTCAACAGACTCCCGGTCGACCGCAGCCAAAGGCTTATCAGTAAAGGGTATTCCGGTCGACCGAACTCCTTCCCCGGTCATCCGATATCGAGACAGAAAGAAATTCAACTTTTAACTGGATGAGGATGGCTGACCGGAAGAGACATCTAGTTAACGAACAGTCGCGATTTACTTAAAATAAAGGGTTTTCTGTTCAGTTTTTCAAACATTCCATATTCCCTCCCTGAATACTCTCAAACCCTCTCACCAAATCCTCTCAAATTGGAAACCTACACTCTTCCACAAAATGAAGTTCCTACAATCATGGACCAAAATCCAAAACCCAATCCTTTCAAAGGAAAGTCCAAGGATAATTCTTCAAAGAAGAAACCTCCCACTAAAAGACCACTTGAAAAGTCTCTAACAATTAGATATTCTGTTGAACCCGCTCCGAAGAGAGCAAACGGGAAGATAATGGTTGATCGGAGCAAAGGAAAGGGAAAAATGACAAGCTACTCCGATGAAGACACGGAGTCCGATGACGATCGCCCAATTCCACCTCCTCCTTCTCAATTCTAAGTTGAATCTTCCTCCTATACTACTAAGAAAGTTAATACTAGATTCTATAAGGAGGAAGTTATATCTATATTTGAGAATTTAGTTAATAATAGGAGAGATATTATCCGTGGGTACACAATGGATATTGATATGTACCATGAGCCCCTAGAAGAAGTTGTTGAATACTTCATAGATATGGGATGGGTACCTCTTTTCTCTCATAAATGTGAAATTTGAAGGGATTCATGGGCAGAAACTCGTTCTAAACACCCATGAGTCATCCCCTGAAGGATCCACTCATACAAAAACGAATCAAAAAAAAAAAAAAAAACAAGAAAAGACTTACGTTTCTTGGTTCAAGAATCTGTTTCTTGAGTGAAAAGGTTCTGTCTTTGGCTCTCGGTTGCAACCACCTTGAGTCCTCCCTTGCGGAATTACTCCCTACCGGTATCCACGCGACGAAACGATCGACGAGTGCTAGCTCTTCTGATTTTCTGAGTTTCGGGAATTAGAGAGAAAAAGAGAGACAGAAAGCAAGAAATCTTATTTCTTGGTTTTGGTAATTTTGCGGCTGAAAAAACTAACTCCTAGGGTTTCGGCCAAGAGAGGTTTATATAGGGTGTGAGAAGTTGTTTAAAAAACAACTCCCACGTCCTTACCACCTCTCCCGGCAGTGGGAGCCTTTAACTCTCACGTCCCCTAGACTTCTGCTGGTAGTGGGAGTCTTTATCTGATAATAACTCCTACGTAATCCCAGCTATACCGAAAATGCCCCTTATCTCTAATTCGAATAATAACGCTTTATTATTCTCAGAAAAATAAGTGTCAGATATAATGAACCAAGACACATTCTAGATTCAATCAATCTGGACATGAAGCTCGTTAGCTCGTCTATGCGTTTGACCCTGTAGGTTCATATCACAATGGCAATGAAAACACACTTAGTAGTAGTATGTGTTCATAAATCATAAGTGGTCCCTAGCAGGACATTGTGACTACCCAAAGTGAATGAATTTACAGTGGAACCTAATATCAATCCACTATTTAATCCCTTTTGTTAGTAGTGCCCTAGGACCATTAGCACATGTTGTGCGTTTTATTATCTTTTAAGCATGTAATTGAATAGTTAATTTTGCTTTTGATTATCAAATGTGTGATTTGATAGTAAAACTCATTAGCTTATGTAATTACTATTCTAGAAGTCCCTAGTTTTATGTAATGCTTAATTACTATGAAATAATACTAGTATGATTGTTGATTGATGATCTTGTTTTACTGATCATGTGTAATGGATACAAATCACATCATATATGCAATATATAGGGATACATTGTATCGACGTGATCCGTCGAGAAGTAATACTTCATGGTCTTAAGTCATAAGTATTACTTCTCAATACTATTTTTGAATCCTTAGACCTTATGTCTTCATTGATTCTAGTATGAATGGAGCCACGCTTTTGACTCGATCGGACGTTACTTTGTAACGAGTAATCAATACGACCGATGATCGGATGTAGTGTCCTATCATAGCTTGAATGTGAGAGACATTGTAAGGAATTTGTCCCTCTCTATTATTAGAGAGACATATCCATGGGCCCCTCGATTGGGAAAGACTCGTTTAAATGCATGGTCAGTGCTCAAATGTATTTGATAAAGTGGTTATCAAATGCTATTTGTCGAAACAGATCTACTCGGAGATCGAGCATAAATACAATTAAGCTTAATAAGGGTGACGACCACCATGCCTTATGCTTAATTAGGATATCGCGAGACAAAGGGATTAAATAGTGGATTGACAATAGGTTCCGTTGTAAATTCATTCACCTTGGGTAGTCACAATGTCCTGCTAGGGGCCGCTTGTGACTTATGAACTCACACTACTACTAAGTGTGTTTTCATTGCCATTGTGATATGAACCTACGAGGGTCACACGCATAGACGAGCTAACAAGCTTTCATGTCCGCATTCAACGAATCTAGAATGTGTCTAGGTTCATTGTATCCGACATTTGTTTTTTCCCGAAAATAATAAAGTGTTTATTATTCGAATTAGAGATAGGGGCAATTTTGGTATTTAACTATAGCTGGGATTAAGTGGGAGTTGTTATCCGATAAAGACTCCCACTACCAGCAGAAGTCTAGGGGACGTGGGAGTCAGAGTCTCCCACAGCCGAGAGAAGTTGAGTAGACGTGGGAGTTGTTCTGGGAACAAACTCCCACACTCTATATAACATCTCTTAGCTGAAACCCTAGGAAATTAAGTCATTCAGCCGAAATACCAATACAAGAAAGGAAAAACGTTTTTTTTTCTGCTTTTCCCTTTTCCTCTCTCTAAATTCCCGAACTTCAGAAAGACGAAGAGCTAGCAATCACTGCTTGTTTCGTCGCGTGGATACCGGTAGAGGGAAATTCCGCAAAGGGAATTACGTTGGTGAAGAAGAAAACTTCCAAGAATCGTCATCCTCCATTCAAGAAGTAGTTTCTTGAATCCGAAAAATTGTAAGTTTTTACCGCTGTTTTCGAATTGTTTCATATGAGCGGATCCTTCAGTGAGGATCCATGGGTGTTTGGAACGAGTTTCCGCCCATGAATCCCTTCAGTGGTATCAGAGCCTTGCTCATACGACTCGATTTTGATATTGTTCATCAGACAATAACACTATCAATTCCGATTTGATATGTGTATGTTTGAAAAACAGAAAAATCGTTTCTTTGATCATGAAATTTGCATAAACCGTTTAAATGCGTTTAAAGAATGTATCTTTTGATGAATATATGTGATATATGCATAAATTGCTTCTCGGTTTATCATGTTTATACGGTTTTATGAACTGCTGTTGTATAAACTGTTTTCGGTTTCATGATTCTGCATGAACTGCCTTAGCATGATTCGGTTTGAAATTAAATTCGATTAATTTGCATAAACTGTGAATCTGTGATTAATTAGATTAATTCGGTTATATGCATAAACTGTTTATGATTATGAATCTGTTTATGAATCTGATTATATGCATAAACTGTTTATGAATCGGTTATCAATTCGGTTAATTCGATTAACCGATGAATAATCAGCGACTTATTTATGTCATGTTTTATAATCCGGTTAATTCGGGACCGCCACCAGCTCTGCGTAGTGGCAACACATATAAATTTGAATTTATATCCACGAATTATTTATGTCATGTTTTATGTGATATTAGCATGGTGAATAGCATGGCCTACTATACCTCTTGTTTTACATGTTTGGGTTGTAATTTTATAAATACGACCTGCGAGTCGTTTTTCTTTATGATGTAAAATTGTAACTGCTTTTTAGTTTTATTACTTCACATTGAAGGCTGGGTATGCCCATGCAATCATGTAACAAGACCGGGAGGACATTGGATCGAAGACTACATTCATGAGATGAATACAGACTTAGATTGACCATTGCTCGTGGGAGTCATTATAGGAATAGGCCATGCTATATCATATTTACATTTTCGCTCCATATCCTGCGTGTGATGTTTATTTTATGTCTGGATGGATTTATTTTAGACGTCACATCAAATGGTTTTAATTAAGTCTTAAAGTGCCTACCATAACCTAAGCACTCCATAAGCTTGGATCATCATTTTTCTGCTTGCCAAAGCAACAGATAAAGTGGTTACCTAAGTAAAGGGAGATGGGAAAATAGTGATTTCCATAATGCTTAGACATGGTTCGACTTAACTAGGCTATCAAAATAGTTTTGGGCCTAGGGCACAAAATGGGAAATAGCCGGGACATATCGATGTCATTCCCATTAGATGATTTTACTTTAATTGTGGGTGTTAAGCCAAAGCTTTCCTATAACTATTGTAAAATGTTTTTCCCCACCATTATCAAGTGTTGAAATTGTGGAAAATGTTTTTGCTCAAAAACTAATAACTTTGCAATTAACTTAATGTAGATAATGGCAACCAATTCGTCACACAATTCACTGCAATCCGTCCTTGAGAAGGAAAAACTAAGCGGGACCAATTTCCTTGATTGGGCCCGCAACTTAAGGATTGTCCTTAAGAAGGAAAGAAAGCTGTACGTTCTTGAAACGGACATTCCTGAACAGCCTAAAAATAACGCCCCTAGAGCTCAAAGAGATACTTGGAAGAAGCATTTCGATGACTCTAACGATGTGACTTGTCTCATGTTAGTCACAATGAGCCCTGACCTTCAAAAACAGTTTGAAGGAGTTGAGGCTTTCTAGATGATGGGCCAGCTTAAGGAAATGTTCCAAGAGCAAGCTCGTCATGAAATATTCCTCACAACTAAGGCGTTAAATAGTTGCAAAATGGCCCCAGGAACCTCTGTCAGTGCACATGTTCTTAAGATGAAGGGCTATTTCGACCAACTTGAGAAGCTTGGAGCTATCGTAGGTCATGACATGGCCAAAAATATGATCTTGGGCTCACTCCCACCGGAGTATGACCAATTCGTTATGAACTTCAACATGCATGCCATGGAGAAGACCATACATGAAATACACGGGATGCTCAAGCAGGCTGAACTGAACATTAAGAAGACCCCTGAAGTCTTAATGGTTCAAAAAGGGAATTTCAAGAAGAAAGGCAAGGGAAAGCCCATGGCCAAGAAAGGCAAAGGCAAAGGCAATGACAAGCCCAAGCCCCAGCCCAAAGCCAAGGCACCAAAAGAAGGAGTTTGCTTCCATTGCAATGAACCAGGTCATTGGAAACGGAACTGCAAGCTCTATTTGGAAGAGAAGAAAAAGGGAAAGGCCAGTTTGACTGTCTCTCCAGGTATTTATGTTATAGAAATTAACATGTCTGCTCCTACTTCATGGGTATTAGATACCGGTTGTGGATCTCACATTTGTGCAAATGTGCAGGGGTTCAAAAGGAGTAGATCAGCTGCGAAGGAGAAGTGGACCTCGGGGTAGCCAACGGAGCAAGAGTTGTTCGTTTGTAGCTACTCGGGACATTTAATTTAGTTTTGCCAAGTGGCCTTATTATAGAACTGGATAATTGTTTGTATGTTCCAACTTTGAGTAGGAATATTATTTCAGTTTCTTGTTTGGATATTGAAGGTTTTGAAATTAATATTTTGAATAAGATTTGCACCATTCATAAATATCGTATCTTTTATGGAGATGCCTCTTTGATGAATGGGCTTTATATTCTTAGCCTTGATGATTCCATTAAAAGGCCCATCTATAACATTAATACTAAAAGGTTTAAATCAAATGACTTAAACCAAACCTACTTTTGGCACTGTCGTTTGGGCCACATAAACGAGAAACGCATATCAAAACTCCATACAAATGGAATTTTAACATCATTTGACTTAGAGTCTTATGAGACGTGTGAATCTTGCTTGTTGGGCAAAATGACTAAAGCTCCCTTTACTGGACAAAGTGAGAGAGCTTCCGATTTGTTGGGCCTTATACATACAGATGTTTGTGGACCAATAAACACTAGTGCTAGAGGAGGGTTTCGATACTTTCATCACTTTCACGAGATGATTTCGAGTAGATATGGCTACGTCTATCTAACGAAACATAAATCGAATCTTTTGGAAGATTCAAAGAATTTCAAAATGAAGTACAAAATCAACTTGGTAAAAGTATTAAGATACTTCGATCGGATCGAGGTGGTGAATACCTTAACCAAGAGTTTGACGAACATCTTAGTGGTTGTGGAATTGTTTCACAATTAACTCCTCCCTGGCACACCACAATGGAATGGCGTGTCGAAACGGAGGAATCGCACCTTATTAGATATGGTTCGATCTATGATGAGTCAAACAAGTCTTCCAATGTCCTTTTGGGGCTACGCCCTAGAAAACTGCTGCATTTATATTAAATAGAGTTCCTTCTAAAGCGGTTCGAGAAAACTCCATATGAGATATGGGACTAGGGAAACGACCTAGTTTGTCCTTTCTCAAAATTTGGGGGATGCGAGGCGTATGTAAAACACTTGTTATCCGATAAACTCGCCCTAAATCGACAAGTGATTGTTTGTGGGATATCCTAAAGAAACTAAAGAATATTACTTCTATCTTCCATCAGAGAACAAAGTGTTTGTTGCTCGTAATGGTTTATTCCTTGAAAGGGAATTTATTTCCAAAGAGGATAGTGGGAGTAAGATCCATCTTGAGGAAATTCAAGATCCCCAAACAACATTTGAACCAACTTTAGAAGTTCAAGCAAGCTCACGTGCCGATCATCGAGCTTCAATCTTTGACACAAGGCCCAAGGAGGTCGAGTCGGGTACATCAACAGCACTGAGAGATATGGATTTTCTCGTGGATCGATGATCATCGAGTTGAACTGATTGGTCAAGATGAACCCACTACCTACAAAGAGGCAATTCGTAGTTCTGAGTCAGATAAGTGGCTAGAAGCTATGAAGTCCGAGATGCAATCCATGTACGAGAACCAAGTATGGACTTTGGTTGACCTACCCGAAGGGTGCAAGGTCATTGATAACAAATGGTGTTATAAAAAGAAGACCGACATGGATGGTAATGTACACACTTTTAAATCGCGACTAGTAGTTAAAGGTTATAGACAAGTTCATGGTATTGACTATGACGAAACCTTTTCCCCTGTCGTGATGATAAAGTCAATTAGGATTTTACTTGCCATAACCGCATATTATGACTATGAGATATGGCAAATGGATGTTAAGACTGCGTTTCTTAACGGAAACCTTCTCGAGGATGTGTATATGACACAACCTGAGGGGTTTGTTGATCCAACAAATCCTAGCAAAGTGTGTAAGCTTCAAAGGTCCATTTATGGATTGAAGCAAGCATCTCGAAAGTCTGGAATCGTCGCTTTGATGAACGTATTAAAGAATTCGGTTTCATCAAAAAGCGAAGACGAGCCTTGTGTTTATAAGAAAGTAACTAATAATGCAGTAGTGTTCCTTGTGCTTTATGTGGACGACATCTTATCGATTGGAAATGACATCCCCACATTACAAAGCGTAAAAGCTTGGTTGGGGAAGTGCTTTTCCATGAGAGACTTAGGCGAGGCTACATACATTTTGGGTATTAGAATATATAGAGATAGATCTAACAAAATGATTGGCTCTGAGCGCAGTGGATACATTGAGAAGGTCTTGAAAGCAGTTCGGTTTGCAAGACTCCAAAAAGGGGATTCTTGCCCATGTCACATGGCGTTAAACTCAGCGAGAACTCAAGGACCTTCCACAAGAGAGGACCAAGAGCGCATGAGTAAGATCCCATATGCTTCGGCCATTGGGTCTATTATGTACGCCATGATATGCACTCGCCCTGGGATGTCTCATTTGCTTTAAGTATGACTAGCAGATATCAATCGACCACTGGAGAGTCACATTGGACTGCAGTCAAGAGCATTCTTAAGTACTTGAGAAGGACTAAAGATATGTTCTTAGTTTACGGAGGTCGGGGAAGGAAGTCCGGGTAGTAAATGGTTACACAGACGCAAGCTTCCGAGATCGACGTAGATGATTATCGATCGCAATCTGGTTTTGTGTTTTGTTTTAATGGAGGTGCTTTGAGCTGGAAGATCTCAAAGCAAGAAATCGTGGCCGACTCTACAACGTAGGCTGAGTATCTAGTCGCCTCCGAAGCGGCTAAAGAAGTCTGTTTGGATCGGGAAGTTTGTTGATGAACTAGGTGTCGTCCCTAGCATTGTGAACACAGTGGACCTCTATTGTGATAGTACTGGTGCCATTTCACAAGCTAAGGAACCTAGATCTCACCAACGATCCAAACACATTCTCAGGCGTTTCCATCTGATTAGAGAGATCATTGACAGAGGAGACGTTAGTATTTGCAAAGTACATACAGATGACAACATTGCATATCCATTGACCAAGCCACTCCCACAGCCTAAACATGAGTGTCATACTAGGTCAATGGGATTGAGGGTCATGTATGATTGGAACTAGGGCAAGTGGGAGATTGTTAGTAGTGCCCTAGGACCATTAGCACATGTTGTGCGTTTTATTATCTTTTGAGCATGTAATTGAATAGTTAATTTTGCTTTTGATTATCAAATGTGTGATTTGATAGTAAAACTCATTAGCTTATGTAAATACTATTCTAGAAGTCCCTAGTTTTATGTAATGCTTAATTACTATGAAATAAAACTAGTATGATTGTTGATTGATGATCTTGTTTTACTGATCATGTGTAATGGATACAAATCACATCATAGATGCAATATATATAGGGATACATTGTATTGGGACGTGATCCGTCGAGAAGTAATACTTCATGGTCTTAAGTCATAAGTATTACTTCCTCAATACTATTTTTGAATCCTTAGACCTTATGTCTTCATTGATTCTAGTATGAATGGAGCCATGTTTTGACTCGATCGGACGTTACTTGTAACAGAGTAATCAATACGATTGATGATCGGATGTAGTGTCCTATCATAGCTTGAATGTGATAGACATTGTAAGGAATTTGTCCCTCTCTATTATTAGAGAGACATATCCATGGGCCCCTCGATAGGGAAAGACTGTTTAAATGCATGGTCGTGCTCAAATGTATTTGATAAAGTGGTTATCAAATGCTATTTGTCGAAACAGTCTACCTGGAGATCGAGCATAAATACAATTAAGCTTAATAAGGGTGACGACCACCATGCCTTATGCTTAATTAGGATATCGCGAGACAAAGGGATTAAATAGTGGATTGACAATAGGTTCCGTTGTAAATTCATTCACCTTGGGTAGTCACAATGTCCTGCTAGGGGCCGCTTGTGACTTATGAACTCACACTACTACTAAGTGTGTTTTCATTGCCATTGTGATATGAACCTACAGGGTCACACGCATAGACGAGCTAACAAGCTTCATGTCCAGATTCAATGAATCTAGAATGTGTCTAGGTTCATTGTATCTGACATTTGTTTTTCTGAAAATAATAAAGTGTTTATTATTCGAATTAGAGATAGGGGCAATTTTGGTATTTAACTATAGCTGGGATTAAGTGGGACTTGTTATCCGATAAAGACTCCCACTACCAGCAGAAGTCTAGGGGACGTGGGAGTCAGAGTCTCCCACAACCGAGAGAAGTTGAGTAGACGTGGGAGTTGTTCTGGGAACAAACTCCCACACTCTATATAACATCTCTTAGTCGAAACCCTTGGAAATTAAGTCATTCAGCCGAAATACCAATACAAGAAAGGAAAAACGTTTTTTTTCTTCTTTTCCCTTTTTCTCTCTAAATTCCCGAACTTCAGAAAGACGAAGAGCTAGCAATCACTGCTTGTTTCGTCGCGTGGATACCGGTAGAGGGAAATTCCGCAAAGGGAATTCCGTTGGTGAAGAAGAAAACTTCCAAGAATCGTCATCCTCCATTCAAGAAGTAGCTTCTTGAATCCGAAAAATTGTAAGTTTTTACCGCTGTTTTGGAATTTTTCATATGAGCGGATCCTTCAGGGGAGGATCCATGGGTGTTTGGAACGAGTTTCTGCCAATGAATCCCTTCAGCATGTCCCGGGAAAATCTCAGATTGGGAGGCAAGGTACTCGGAGGAACCGGCAGGCCACCCAGGAGGACTTTGCAGCGAGGCGTCTTCGGCAGCGTGGCAAGGTACCGGACCCGGCTCAACCCGAGGAAGATCCGACCCAGTCTCCGGCCCAAAGTCAGTTCCCCAGTCCGGCCGACGTCTCCACCCGTTTTAAATACCAATATCCGAGCATGGGTACTTATTCCCAGGGTATTCAGACGGGGGGCATGGGGGTGCAGGGCCCTCTACATCGGCACAGACGGGTTTATTTTCGGGTGGGTCTCCGTCGTATAGCCTCTACATCCCTCAGACGCAGAATCAGACTCCGTTGCCCTTGCCGTTTTGCCCTTAGGAGCCGATATTTATCGATCCCGAAAGGGCGGAAGTCATCGAAACTGATCTTGGTAGCGCCGTACGAGCGAGAGATGGCCGCATTTACTATATGCGACAAGACTCTAGAAGTCCCGATCGATACACACCTTCGGGGGCCATAGATAGCATTTCATTTTATATGTTTACGTTTCATTCATTGTTTTTACGAACTATTTAACATTTTTTCGATTATTCCGTTGTTCGTTTTATATTAATATACAATGTGTTTTGGGCATTTTTATGTTGTTAGAATACCAACACAGGAAAACAAAACCTACAAAAATTGCAGCCTACTTAAAAAAAAGTAGATGTTTTTGGCAGAACACATTGCCAGGCCAGGACGGAAGTCCCACTTTCGTCTTGGACCCAGAACGGACCTACTTCCCTTCTGAATTGGCCCGAAAAAAAAAACCCTACAAACCCTAATTTGCCCGTGAACTGAGGACGGAATTGCCACTTCCGTCCCTCAAATTGCAGGCTTTTTGCAGTGTCTAGTCTTTTCTCACTTTTGCTTTTTTTTACCATGCTTTATTGAACGGAAATATCTGAACGGTTTTGGCACTTTCGTTCACATTTCTGACCAATTTTTAGAGACTTATCCAATTCAAAAATTCAAAAATTTAATTTTTGAATTTCCCATTGCATCTATAAATAACCCCTCAAAACCTCTCCACAATCTACTACATTCTCAACTCTCAAGCCTAAAATTTCCTTATCCTCATGACAATTCCTTTTTTCCAAATTTATTTCTACCAAAACCCTATCTTCCCTAATATAATTTCATAATGAATAGCGAAATTGATCCCGCCCTGGAAGAGTATTTCAGACACCAATTTAGAATTGTGGTCGGAAATCAAACCGATGGAAAAATGGTAGTATTTTATTTTGTAATGTGTAAGTTTTTCTAGTATGAAATGTGTTTAGCTATCTAAGTCATTATTTTGTTGTAGCGTCTTCCATCAAAGTACACAAGTTGGTTGGAGCAAACTGGTCTCGGGTTAGCAAGTTCTGTCTATCTGAAGGACGACTTTGGCAATCAATGGTGCGTTTATGTAACCAAAATAGATGATACGTACTACCTAGACGGAGGATTACAACAATTTTTGCGTGACAACAATCTTCGTCCCACAGATAAAGTTCATTTTATACCCTCTCCAATGAATGTATCAGATATTTCTGTTAAGGGAGGGCTCGGGATAGGTTACTTGAAGGGCGAATTATCGTATCCCTCAGATGGGGCTTTTTCCAGCAGAGTTTTCGAATAGACATTGACAAAACCTTTTTAGCACTTTCCAAACCGGTACGTTTTCTAATATTAAAATTTTAGTAATAAATTCGTTCATTTTACAAGTATGGGTTGTAATGTTGTTTACCGTGTACAGTGGATATGTAGAAACTACATGCAATGGCATGTTAGAATGCATCTTGAATCCCCGAAGTACTGCACATGCGTAATTTTCACGTGAACAAATTGACACTCCAAGTGACTAGAGACGAAGGCGGAGACGATTACTATTTTTTGGGGTGGGATGAGTTTGTTGTGTTTTCAAGATTACACCCCGGTGACCATGTACAAATTCATCTAGCCCCTTACGATATCCTTGATTATAGGGCCGGGAATGATGATTTTGCCAATTTATTACGTCAACTCTAATAATAAGTAATTGTAATCTTTGCAATTTTTGGATATTGAATGAATAAAATTGAACACATTTAAAACAACTTTATACGATTGCTAACAAAAATGATAACCTATACATTCTAAACTATTACAAATTAGTAAAATTGAAATACAATTAATGTGGAAGAGGTGCTTGGTCAAGATGTGCTAACATGGGGCAAGTCTTCCGGTTGTGACCGACTCGGTTACAGTAGCCGCACTTCTTTTCTCTTTGAGTGCCCCTGTTCTCTGTGTCCATAGGCATTTGAAATCTCCGCCTTTGAGGTCGACCCACCTGCGTACCTTTCATGTTAGGAGGGTGATGTGTCATATCAAAAGGAGGAGATCTCCAATGAATGGGATCAAGTACATGGTATAAAATTGACTTGTACGTATTCGTAAAATGCTCGAGAGAATAGACAGGGTGGGTATACTTAGAAGCATCCTCCATGATCGATTTGGACACAACAATGACATGTGAGCATGGAGTTGAATAAGTAGACCATTTATCACAGTTACAAGCACGAGCTGATAAGTTGACCGTATATATATATTTCTACCTTCGCCAGGACCTCTATATCGGGACATGACCCTATAGATACCTTGGTCTTTGTGGTGTCGTTGCACAGTCATACGCGAATTACTGCTCCCATATCCTCTTAGGGAAAGGCGTTTGACAACTATTAGTGTCTTCCCGGTATGTGTCAAAACAATGTACAAGCTTGAAAAAAAAATCATCTCCACAAGAGCTTTCAAAGGCAGCGAGCGCTCTAGACTACTTCAGAACACTGTTAAGCGCCTCGGACATGTTTTTCGTCATGCAACCGAAACACATTCCCTCGTCGTATGCCAAAGTCCACAACTCTTTGGGTTGCTGCATCAACCAGTTAAATGCATCCTCATCTTTTTGTTTAATACGCTCAAGATAAAAATCGCACTTACTTTTTTTCTTTTGTGTTGTAGCAATCCATACATAATCTATCAATTCTTTGTTTTTTGCATGAGTGTGGAAATTTGACATGTAATGCCTAAGGCAGTATCGGTGCACTGCCATTGGTGGTTGCCATCCGGGGACGCTAGCCACGGCACTAAGAATGCCGGCATGACGATCGCTAATAAGACAAACTTGTAGGTCTTTCACAACATGCTCCCTTAAGTTCTTAAGGAACCATGACCAAGTGGAAGTTGCCTCTGATTTGACCAAGGGAAAAGCAAGGGGTAAAATTTGATTGTTTGCATCCTGAGTGCTTGCAACCAAGAGTGCCCATTTATAATTCCCCCTAAGGTGTGTGCCATCAATTGAAATTATAGGTCGGCACCACTTGTAACCGTCAACTAACAGTTTAAAAGTCCAGAACAATGCCCTGAACACCTTAGGGCCATTAACAGTTTCTCGTGAGTGGTAAAGAATTTTGACTATAGCACTCGGGTTAGAATCATGTAGTGCCCGCATATACTGTGGCAGTACTTGGAAAGTTGATTTCCATGTACCAAAAAGTGTTTCTATAGCATATCGGCGGGCATACCAAGCTTTTCTATAGGTACAAGTCAAACTCATATTATCATCACAAGCAGCCCTAATCAATTTAACAGAAATTTCAGGATCAGCCTGTACAAGGTGTAGAATTTTTACCCCGATGTAGCTGGAGGACATGTTGCGTTCTTTGTTCTGGTCCATTAAGCAGTAGTTTCCCTGGTTAAGCTTGGTAACTTTCCACATTCCATCCACCCTGCTATGGTTAATGCGAATGTACCAACTGCATCGGCTTTTTTCAGTTGAGTTTCTACACACCCTGCTGAACCATTGTCTGTTGCTCCTCTCTCTCTTTTCCATTCCCTCAAGGACACCTTGTCATGCCACACGTTAACTGCCAACATTGCTTCACGTTTATCCTTGAACTGCATCCCCAAACATATTTCGGGAAAATTGGGATTCCATATTTTAATTGTTTTTCCCCCGTATGTTAGTTCAGGGACATGTCCCATGGAACCCATATCATTCCAACGGGCAAAATTAGCATAGTTACCGTATGATGGCAAATTCCATTCTGGAATTGCTGGGGCGAAATGTAAATACAATCTCATCGGACATTCAAGTGCCATTTTTTTTTACACAAAATATGAACTTGAGAAAATATGGGTTTTCTTGGAACAAATTGATTGGAGGATGTTGTTTGAGGTAAGAAAAATGGAGGAAAGGTTATTGGATTTTATAGAGATTTTGGTAGTGAATGGATAGAATTTTCTATCCCTAAAATATCATGCCACAAATGTCTGCTGGGGAAAATATTTTGGCCCCTTGAGGATGGAACCCTGGACTTCCGTCCTCAAGTAGCAGAAATTTTTTCCCTGGATGTTCACATTATTATTATTATTTTTAGTGTGTTGTAGATATATTTTTTTTAATATTACTCATTTCGGAACTTTCAAATATCATAAAACTAAGAATTACATTCGATTCATAGAAACAAAATTACATTGAACATATAAAAATTCAATGTCCCGATTATTCAAACCCCAATTCTTTCGAAATTTATGTTCAATCATTTTCCATGAAGAAGTGTTGCTGCACGATGCATCCGACATCGGGTAGTCGGGGGGAGCCTCCACAGTTATCTCTTCCGGTGATCTTGAACACTGACCGGCTTTGTCCACAAATCCTCTTCCTTCGTACCCAAAAATATGGCAGAGAATGATAAAGAAAAATTCGTCAGTCCTTCTGTACCGCTTAGCCCTTGAATTAGCCTAATGCAGAGTTATATAAACCAAACATGTAAGTTATGAAAACATTGAATTAATACAGTGTGCCGTAATTACATGCAACTTACCGCAACGTATTCCTCCTACTGGGCCTCAGCACCGTCCAAATCAACAATGTTGGTCCTACCGTCGTACTTGAACCATGGTTTGCGATTAAGTGCTTCAAAATCCCAAAGCCGCCTACGCAGTTTTGCTACACCTGCGTCGATCATCGCTATTGTGAATTGTCCGCCGGTGACGGAGTTCATTCCGTTGACAATTTCGTTGTACCAATCGGACCAACGTTTTTCACCAGGGTAACTAAGGGTGAGCAAATTCGGTTTTTGCCGAATTCCAACCGAATTCGAATTCGAATTCAATTTGGCAATTCGAATTCGGTAATTCGGCTTGAATTGGTAATTCGGTCAAGACCGAATTCGAATTGGTCGAATTTGGGACGAATTCGGTTTGACTATTTTTGAATTTGGTGTGCCGAATTCGAATTCGAATTTTTTAATAATTAAATATTATTATTATACAATTAAATATTATATAATAAAAAATATACCCTCCAATTCTGCCAATTCGGTCGAAACCGAATTTCACCAATTCGAATTTCGGTTTGGAATTCGGTCGGTTTTTTAAGGTAGGAAAAAAATGAAAAAACCGAATTCAAATTTCCGAATTGGCCAATTCGAATTCGGTGCTCACTCCTAAGGGTAACCCAATGTACTAAAATCGTAACAAATTTCTATTAATACCTGCTCATATTCTGCAGGCCATTCTCTGATAAAATCAACATCCCTGACTTTGTTACGCATTTCTTTTTGAATAAATTTTGGAAAGTTTGCCATTAGGAAATATAGGGTTTTTGTGGAAATAAATTTGGAAAAAAGGAATTGTGAAGAGGATAAGGAATTTTTAGTGTTGAGAGTTGAGAATGTTGTAGATTGTGGAGAGGTTTTGAGGGGTTATTCATAGATGTAATGGGAAATTCAAAAATTAAATATTTGAATTTTTGAATTGGACAAGTCTTTGAAAATCAGTCAGAAATGTGAACGAAAGTCCCAAAACCGTTCAGATATTTCCGTTCAATAATGCATGGTTAAAAAAGCAAATGTGAGAAAAGACTAGTTTGAGGACTAAAATTTGAGGACGGAAGTGGCAATTCCGTCCTCAAGTCACGGGCCAAATTAGGGTTTGTAGGGTTTTTTCGGCCAGTTGGCTTCCGTCCTCGGACCGGGATGGAAGTCGCACTTCCGTCCTGGCTGACGTGGCAAGGCGCGTCGGGAAAACTGCCACGTCAGCCAGGACGGAAGTGGACACAAATGTTTCTGCCCAAATTTTGAGTGCCATGTCAAGACCATTAGAGAAAAGCTGGGCCATGCCAATGTAATCCCCGGAGAAATCTTAGCTTTGTAAATCTACCAAGCTGAGCGATTTACAAAAGGAGAAAGCTAAAGAACTTTGCGAAATGGGAGAGATAATGGATTCTTTAAAATAGGGGAGTAGAATATTTTTTTCAAAACATTTACTTTCCTAGATCATTAATACCCTTATCTTATGCATACATTTTATATGCTTTAATGCTTTATCTTTTGTATATTATTCCCATTTGCATCAATGTTTTGTCATCATAAAAAAATAGGGAGATTGTTAGTCCTAAAGGCAAATTGATCAATCTTATTTTGATGATAACAAACCATTGATAGTTCTAATGTTTGTGTGAGCATGTTCTTAATGATAGGATCCTTAGCACTCACAGCAACATTGATGAAAATGGTAAGTTAGCTCCTTGTGTATACTAAAGGTATCATCATACAAACAAGGAAGCTACGCTTTGCAAGACTCCATAGCACAAGTATGAAGTAAATCCACATGCTATGGAAGTACTTGCAAAGTCATGAAGAAGGAAGATGAAAATGTCAAGAGCTACTCAATCCAATAAGAGTAGAATCAAGTGGTAGACTCTATGACAAGAATAAGTGTGAAGTCCATTACACTACAAATCAAGATTGCTAGAGGACTTCATCACTTAAGAAGATGTTGATCAAATGCCTCAAGTCCAAGCTCCAAGAAGATAAACCACTTGAAGACTTTAGAAAGATTAGTCTATGTTTTATAAGTAATCCTTTGTGACTACTCTTTCCCTTGAGAATACTAGGATATAAGAATGTTGAAAGCTCAACTATGCATGTTTTCAAAACCTCATGTTTTACTTTATTCAATTCTTTGAAAAGGGTTTTGAAAACTAGTTTAAGTGTTGGTCAACGCTTAAGTAGTTTAAAATGTATTTTATATCTTTATAAAACACTTAGGCATGTGCATAAGAACATTGCAAACTTGACGAAGTAGAAAACCCACTTTGGTATTGCATTCTGGTTGACCTAGGCTTAGCCTCGGAAGACCAAAGTAGTTCGGTGTACCGACATTTGTTTTTAGGTCGACTGAGGCTCTTTTTGTCCTTAGTCAGATTTTGAATGTCTCAATGCTCCAACGACTATATTCTCTCGGACGACCTTGAATTAGGTAGGTCGACCGACATTGCTTCGGTAGACTTGTCCCCATGAATGCGGTTGATGGAAATTAAGTCAAAGGGCTTTTACTCTTTACTTTAAGGCACCTCAGTCGACCTACGGTCAACCGGAGCTGTCTAATCAAGGCCAAAATTATAGTTGTTGTGACCAACTTTGCTTGTGTATTCTTGCCCTATATAATGCTTCTAAAGCTGAATTTTCATAACCAATCAAGCCATATGAGGGCATAGGCATATACACTTAATAAATACACAAGCAAAAACTTTTGAGCTTATTTCCTAATCATTCAAATGCATTTTAGTTGAGCTATAAACTTCATCTATCTTTATATTCTCAAGAGTGATTAGAGCTTACACTTGTAATATTCAATCCAAAAGGGATGTGTGTGTAAGAGAACTTAAATTGTAAAGTCTCCTTTAAAAGAGATTAGTTACCCAAGCTTCTCATTTGTTAAGAACTAGTTCTTTGTGAACTAGCAAAAAGCTCTGTGTGAGCTTCACTCTTGGTGAGTGTTTACAAGTCCTATTTGTTAGGCAAAAGTCCTCATTGTGAGGCAAGTATCTCATTGGTGAGATTGGCTCTTAGTGAGCTTAACACTCTTTGTGAGGGGAGTCTTCTTTGTGAAGTACAAGTCCTCATTTGTTGGACTTACATCCTTGGAGGATCCATGGCTCATAGCTTTTCTACTTCTACCATAGATGACCAATCCCATTCTAGACCCTCGATTTGATGGCTCCAACTTTGCTAGTTGGTAATATGTGTTTAAATTGTTTTTGTCTTCTAATGACCTTACCTTGTTGAGCATTATAGAAGAAGGTCCATATGTTCCTTCGATTTTATACAAGGTGTCAAATAGAAAAAGTCTAGAAGAGACTACAATGAAGAAGACTGTGCAAATATGACACTCAACTTAAGGTCATGAACGTGCTTTATTGTGCACTAATTAAAGCTCTCAACAAAGTACAAGAATGTGAGGATGCCTATTCTATGTGGAATGTGCGTGAAACATCCTATAAAGGAGAAGTTGAAGTGGTAGAGCCAACAGTGGGAAATCTAGATTTGGGGGACTCAATCATGTGAAGAAGAAATCAAATATCAAACTTCAATAAGCTCAAATGACAATCATAAAATTGAGCCTTCACATGATGAGATGGAAGAAGCAAAAAATGATGATCTTCCAAAATAAACTAATTATGATGGAGACCATGAAGATCAATCATCATTCCAAAGAAAACGAAAGAAAGGGCCACAAAGCTTAAATGACAATCATCTAAAGAGAAGTGGCATTTCAAAGATGAATGAAGTTTTACAATGGAGATGTCCTCAAAGGAAAAGATCAAAAACACTCTATGGCACTTGGATGCCTTAAAGCTCAAAGACTACATCTAGAAAGGAACCAAGATGCTCAAGCGCAAGTTCAAGTGATGAAAAGAGCCACAATGACTATTCATACCATTCATCACTTGGTAAGCTTGAAAAGGTGTCAACTTCACTTTTTCAAAGTACTCTTACCTTGTTGATGTTGAAAAATTGAAACGTGACTTTGATCTATATGCCTTTAACCTTGTTGATGTTGCATCCTTACCTCGTATTGATCATATTCATATTGATAACTTAAATCATGATCTCCATATGATATATGTTTCTTTTTTCTAAGTTATCTAGAAGATGTTACATCATAAACATTAATGATTCTTGTCCATACCTGCTTAACTCACTTAAGAATCATTCTTGTAGCTTTAACCTTGATAACATTGATCCTTGTGCACATAATTTCCATTTGAGAAAGGACATTTACAATGAAGGCCCTTTACAAAAGGTACCAAGTATTTCCCAAGTTTCACTTGTAGGTTAAAAAAGATCTAAACTTCACAATAAAGAGATGACCACAAGAGATGGAAAAAACGAGCTAAGAATCCAAGAAAAGAGTCATGTGCCAAGGAAAACAAAGTTGTGCAGGTTTCATCAAGAAACGACAAGTCATTAATCAATGATGACTCCACGAAAAACAAAAATATTTCTTCTAATGCAATTATGAGAAGAAGAAGCAATCAAAGGACAAGCTCCTCCCAAGAAAGCAATGGTCAAGATAGGCTACTCAAAATGCCTCATTGGACTCATTGATGAAGATCAAAATGAGGTACATTCTTCAAATCCTTCTCGTGATCTTGACTATGAAAATGAGGAGGATCTTTATGTGCTCTTAAATGATTTATATGATGAATTGAAAAGGATGGCTAAAAAGAACAAGATCGCTTGTAATGAACTTGCTTGATCGCTTAATGAAAGATCTAGATTGCAAGTAGAGTATGATAGTCTTCTTACATCTTTTCATGTCATTATAAATGAAAAAGATAGGCACTTGACTACCTAGGAAGAAGAACACTAAATGGATGACGAAACACCACAACATGGGAACTAGCTTGTTGATTAGTAACAATGAAAGGAAGATCTAAAAAGAAATTCAATTCACAAAGTAACAAAGGAATAAACCTCACAATATTATTATCAATAGTCTAAGTAACAATGAGCCAAAATCTCTCTTTAAATAGAGGAAGTTTTCGGTCTAAAAACCCTAACAAACAATGTCCTAAATCAGACGAGGAAATAAAACAATTACAAGTATAGCAAACTAACTAATACTTGATATAGAATAAAAAACTATTTGGACCACATGTCCTTTATTTATGCGGCTAAAATAAAGTAAATAAAAAACTGGAAATTAATTAAAGCATAAGATAGACTTTAATGTACAAAATACCTAAAATGCCCTTAGCCACTTTGCATGTTGGAGCCGTGTGATTCTAGCTTCAAAGTGATGAGATGGACTTGTCTTTGATGAATAGAATCGTGTAGAAGTATCCTTGCTTCTTCCTTGGTTTGAACTTCTCGAATTAATGTAGATAAAGCTTGGATCATTCTTGCACTTCTAGCTCTTGTCATTGGACCTTAAACGTTGATCATTGGATCACTTGAATAGCTTGTCATAGGCATGTCCTCATCATTCCCTCCTTCTTTTGAAGGATTGGTCCTCGAATCGTCATAATCTGTATCAAAATCAAAAGGGGATAAATCATCAACATTAAAAGAAGCACTTACACCATACTCACCTCTTAGATCAATTTTGTAGGCATTGTTATTGATCTTGAAAACTACTTGAAATGGTCCATCTCCTTTAGGATGCAACTTTGTCTTTCTTGCGTTAGGAAACCTTTCCTTTCTTAGATGCACCCAAACCCAATCTCCAGGCTAAAAAGATATTACTTTGCGGCCTATATTGTATAAGTTGCATTCTTCTTTGCAATTTTCTCACTCACTTGTTGATGTATCTTTTGAATAAATTATGCCCTAGAATCTCATTCAACATTTAAATACTCATTAAAAGGTAAAGGGGTTAGTGGATTAAAACCATACACAATTTCAAAAAGAGAATGATTTGTAGTAGAGTGAATAGTTCGATTATAAGAAAATTCAGAAATAGGTAAACACTCTTCCCACCTTTTTAAATTCTTTTGAACAAGTTCCCTTAAAAGAACCCCTAAAGTTCTATTTGTTACCTCGGTTTGGCCATCGGTTTGTGGATGACTTGATGTAGAAAAGAGTATCCCTAACTTTCCCCCACAAAGTCTTCAAAAAATAGCTCAAGAATATAAGATCTCTATCACTTACAATGGTTCTTGGAACTCCATGAAGCCGAATGACCTCCCTCATGAACAATTCAGCCACATGACTTGCATCATTGGTTTTCCTACAATTAAGGAATAAAATGTGACATCTTAGAAAATCTATCAACAACAACAAAAATACTATCCATACATCTTTGAGATCTCGGAAATCCAAGGATGAAATCCATTGAGACATCAACCCATGGGGCGGTTGGAATTGGCAAAGGCAAGTACAATCCATGGGGCTTGCTTGTACTTTTGGCTTGTTTACATTTAAAGCAAAGTTCACAAATCTTTCTAACATCTCTTTTCATGTGTGGCCAATAAAAGTGTTCATGCAATATATTCAAAGTCTTAATAACCCCAAAGTGTCCCATTAACCCTCCCGAATGTGCTTCTATAATAAGTAATTCACGTAAAGAACAAGAAGGAATACACAATCGGTTTTCTTTAAAAAGAAACCCTTGATGCAAATTGAATTTTTGAAAATATGTACTACATGCTTGATAAATAGATGAAAAATTAGAATCATGTTCATATAAATCTTTAATATATTCAAACCCAAGCAATTTAGTACTCATGAAGGAAATCAAAGTGTATCTCCTAGACAATGCATCAACTACTATATTCTCTTTTCCTTTTTTATACTTCATAACATAAGGAAAATTTTCAATAAAAGAAACCCATTTAGCATGTCTTTTATTTAACTTACCTTGCCCCTTTAAGTATTTTATGGACTCATGATCCGTGTGAACTACAAACTCTTTAGGCAAAAGGTATTGTTGCCAAGTTTCCAAAGTTCTCACAATAACATACAACTCCTTGTCATAAGTTGGATAGTTAAGTGAAGCTCTACTTAATTTCTCACTAAAATAAGCCAAGGGGCGGTGATTTTGTTGTAGGACAGCCCCAATACCTATTCCTGATGTGTCACATTCAACTTCAAAACTTAGATCAAAATTAGGCAAAGCAAGTATAGGAGAAGAAGTAAGTAAAGACTTAAGCTTGTCAAAAGCTTCTTGTTGCGGCTGCCCCATTTAAATCCAACTTCCTTTTTGATAACTTCGGTTAATGGGGCAGCAATAGTACTAAAATCTCTTACAAATCGTCTATAGAAGCTAGCTAATCCATGAAAAGATCTTACTTGACTTGCATTGGTTGGATTCGGCCATTTGACTATTGATTGGATTTTGGAATATCAACATTTATTCCATTAGAACTCACAATGTATCCAAGAAAATTAACATTATTAGTGTAAAAGATACATTTTTACAAGCTTAGCATATAAATATTGGTCTCATAAAACATTGAAAACAAGCCTAAGATGTTCAACACGCTCTTCTAGATTCTTACTATAAACAAGTATATCATCAAAATAAACCACAACAAACTTACCTAAAAAGTGCCGAAATATATGGTTCATTAATCTCATGAAAGTACTTGGAGCATTAGTTAATCCAAAAGGCATCACATTAATCTCATGAAAGTACTTGGAGCATTAGTTAATCCAAAAGGCATCACAATCCATTCATATAAACCATACTTAGTTTTAAAGGCTGTTTTCCATTCATCACCCTTTTTCATGCGAATTTGATGGTAACCTTGAGTTAAATCTGAAGGGATTCATGGGCGGAAACTCGTTCCAAACACCCATGGATCCTCCCCTGAAGGATCCGCTCATATGAAACAATTCGAAAACAGCAAGAAACAGCAAGAAAAAACTTACGGTTTTGGATTCAAGAAGCTACTTCTTGAATGGAGGTTGGCGTTTCTTGGATCGGATACTGCTACCGATTGATCTCCCTTGCGGAAAGTCCCTCTACCGGTATCCACGCGACGAAACGGGCAGCGATTGCTAGCTCTTCGTCTTTTCTGATTTTCGGGAGTTAGAGATAAAAGGGAGAGGCTAGAGAAGAAAAACGGTTTTTGATTCTCTATGTTATTTCGGCTGAAAACCTTCCACTAGGGTTTCGGCCAAGAGATCATTATATAGGGTGTGAGAGTTTGTTCCTATAACCAACTCTCACATCCCCAACTCCTCTCGGCAGTGGGAGTCTCTAACTCCCACGTTCCCTAGAATTCTGCTGGTAGTGGGAGTCCTTATCGGATAATAACTCCCACGTAATCCCAGCTATACCGAAATTGCCCCTTATCTCTAATTCGAATAATAAACACTTTATTATTTTCAGAAAGACAAATGTCAGATACAATGAACCTAGACACATTCTAGATTCATTGAATCTGGACATAAAGCTCGTTAGCTCGTCTATGCCTGTGACCCTGTAGGTTCATCTCACAATGGCAATGAAAACACACTTAGTAGTAGTGTGAGTCCATAAATCACAAGCGGTCCCTAGCAGGACATTGTGACTACCCAAAGTGAATGAATATACAACGGAACCTAATATCAATCCACTATTTAATCCCTTTGTCTCGCGATATCCTAATTAAGCATAAGGCATGGTGGTCGTCACCCTTATTAAGCTTAATTGTATTTATGCTCGATCTCCAGGTAGACTGCTTCGACAAATAGCATTTGATAACCACTTTATCAAATACATTTGAGCACGGCCATGCATTTAAACAGTCTTTCCCTATCGAGGGGCCCCATGGATATCTCTCTCTAATAATAGAGAGGACAAATTCCTTACAATGTCTCTCACATTCAAGCTATGATAGGACACTACATCCGATCTCGGGCCGTATTGATTACTCTGTTACAAGTAACGTCCGACTCGAGTCAAAACGTGGCTCCATTCATACTAGAATCAATGAAGACATAAGGTCTAAGGATTCTAAAATAGTATTGAGGAAGTAATACTTATGACTTAAAACCATGAAGTATTACTTCTCGACGGATCACGTCCCAATACAATGTATCCCTATATATTGCATCTATGATGTGATTTGTATCCATTACACATGATCGAGTAAAACAAGATCATCAATCAACAATCATACTAGTTTTATTTCATAGTAATTAAGCATTACATAAAACTAGGGACTTCTAGAATAGTAATTACATAAGCTAATGAGTTTTACTATCAAATCACACATTTGATAATCAAAAGCAAAATTAACTATTCAATTACTTGCTCAAAAAAGATAACAAAACGCACAACATGTGCTAATGGTCCTAGGGGCACTACTAACAATCTCCCACTTGCCCTAGTTCCAATCATACATGATCCTCAATCCCATTGACCTAGTATGACTCTCATGTTTAGGCCGTGGGAGTGGCTTGGTCAATGGATCCGCAATGTTGTCGCCTCAGTATGAACTTTGCAAATACTAACGTCTCCTCCGTCGATGATCTCTCCGATTAGATGGAAACGTCCGAGAATGTGTTTGGATCGTTGGTGAGATCTAGGTTCCTTAGCTTGTGAAATGGCGCCAGATCTATCACAATAGAGGTCCACCTGGGGTTCACAATGCTAGGGGACGACACCTAGTTCATCAACAAACTTCCCGATCCAAACGAGCTTCTTTAGTCGCTTGAGAGGCGACTAGATACTCAGCTACTGTTGTAGAGTCGGCCACGGTTTCTTGCTTTGAGCTCTTCCACTCACAAAGACCTCCATTCAAACAAAACACAAAACCCGATCGCGATCTAAAATCATCTACGCTGTCGAAGCTCATCTGGGTAACCATTTACTACTGACTTCCTTCCCGACTCCGTAAACTAAGAACATATCTTTAGTCCTTCTCAAGTACTTAAGAATGCTCTTGATCGTAGTCCAATATGACTCACTGTGGGTCGATTGATATCTCGCTAGTCATACTTAAAGCAAATGAGACATCTGGGCAAGTGCATATCATGGCGTACATAATAGACCCAATGGCCGAAGCATATGGGATCTTACTCATGCGCTCTTGGTCCTCCCTTGTGGAAGGTCCTTGAGTTCTGCTGAGTTTAATGCCATGTGACATGGGCAAGAATCCCTTTTTGGAGTCTTGCAAACCGAACTGCTTTCAGTACCTTGTCAATGTATCCACTTTCAGCTCAGAGCCAATCATTTTGTTAGATCTATCTCTATAGATTCTAATACCCAAAATGTATGTAGCCTCGCCTTTAAGTCTTTCATGGAAAAGCACTTCCCCAACCAAGCTTTGACGCTTTGTAATGTGGGGATGTCATTTCCAATCAGTAAGATGTCGTCCACGTAAAACACAAGGAACACTACTGCATTATTAGTTACTTTCTTATAAACACAAGGCTCGTCTTCATTTTTGATGAAACCGAATTCTTTAATACGTTCATCAAAGCGACGATTCCAGCTTCGAGATGCTTGCTTCAATCCATAAATGGACCTTTGAAGCTTACACACTTTGCTAGGATTTGTTGGATCAACAAACCCCTCGAGTTGTGTCATATACACATCCTCGAGAAGGTTTCGTTAAGAAACGCAGTCTTAACATCCATTTGCCATATCTCATAGTCATAATATGCGGCTATGGCAAGTAAAATCCTAATTGACTTTATCATCACGACAGGGGAAAAGGTTTCGTCATAGTCAATACCATGAACTTGTCTATAACCTTTAACTACTAGTCGCGATTTAAAAGTGTGTACATTACCATCCATGTCGGTCTTCTTTTTATAACACCATTTGTTATCAATGACCTTGCACCCTTTGGGTGGGTCAACCAAAGTCCATACTTGGTTGTCATACATGGATTGCATCTCGGACTTCATAGCTTCTAGCCACTTATCCGACTCGTAACTACGAATTGCCTCTTTGTAGGTAGTGGGTTCATCTTGATCAATCGATTCAACTCTGATGATCATCGATCACGAGAAATCCATATCTCTCAGTCGTTGATGTACCCGACTCGACCTCCTCGGGGCCTTGTGTCAAAGATTGAAGCTCGAGTATCGGCACGTGAGCTTGCTTGACCTTCTAAAGTTGGTTCGAGATGTTGTTTGGGGATCTTGAATTTCCTCAAGATGGATCTTACTCCCACTATCCTCTTTGGAAATAAATTCCCTTTCAAGGAATGAACCATTACGAGCAACAAACACTTTGTTCTCCGATGGAAGATAGAAGTAATATCCTTTAGTTTCTTTAGGATATCCCACAAACAAACACTTGTCGATTTAGGGGCGAGTTTATCGGATAACAAGCGTTTTACATACGCCTCGCATTCCCCAAATTTTTGAGAAAGGACAAACTAGGTCGTTTCCCAGTCCCACATCTCATATGGAGTTTTCTCGAACCGCTTTAGAAGGTACTGCTTTAATATAAATGCAGCAGTTTCTAGGGCGTAGCCCTCAAAAGGAAATTGGAAGACTTGTTTGACTCATCATAGATCGAACCATATCTAATAAGGTGCGATTCCTCCGTTCGACACGCCATTCCATTGTGGTGTGCCAGGGAGGAGTTAATTGTGAAACAATTCCACAACCACTAAGATGTTCGTCAAACTCTTGGTTAAGGTATTCGCCACCTCGATCCGATCGAAGTATCTTAATACTTTTACCAAGTTGATTTTGTACTTCATTTTGAAATTCTTTGAATCTTCCAAAAGATTCGATTTATGTTTCATTAGATAGACGTAGCCATATCTACTGAAATCATCTGTGAATGTGATGAAGCATCGAAACCCTCCTCTAGCACTTGTGTTTATTGGTCCACAAACATCCGTATGTATGAGGCCCAACAAATCGGAAGCTCTCTCACTTTGTCCAAGTAAATGGGAGCTTTAGTCATTTTGCCCAACAAGCAAGATTCACACGTCTCATAAGACTCTAAGTCAAATGATGTTAAAATTCCATCCGTATGGAGTTTTGATATGCGTTTCGTTTATGTGGCCCAAGCTGACATGCTAAAAGTAGGTTTGGTTTAAGTCATTTGATTTAAACCTTTTAGTATTAATGTTATAGATGGGCCTTTTAATGGAATCATCGAGGTTAAGAATATAAAGCCCATTCATCAAAGAGGCATCTCCATAGAAGATACGATCTTTATGAATGGTGCAAATCTTATTCAAAATACTTAATTCAAAACCTTCAATATCCAAACAAGAAACTGAAATAATATTCCTACTCAAAGTTGGAACATACAAACAATTATCTAGTTCTATGATAAGGCCACTTGGCAAAACTAAATTAAATGTCCCCAGTAGCTACAAAGCAACAACTCTTGCTCCGTTGGCTACTCCCGAGGTCCACTTCTCCTTTTGCCGGTGATCTACTCCTTTTGAACCCCCCTGCACATTTGCACAAATGTGAGATCCACAACCAGTATCTAATACCCATGAAGTAGGAGCGAGACATGTTAATTTCTATAACATAAATACCGGAGAGACAGTTCAAACTGGCCTTTCCCTTTTTCTTCCCTTCAAATAGAGTTTGCAAATTTCGTTTCCAATGGCCTGGTTCGCCACAATGGAAGCAAACTCCCTCCTTTGGTGCCTTGGCTTTGGGCTGGGGCTTGGGCTTGTCATTGCCTTTGCCTTTACCTCTCTTAGCCATGGGCTTTCCCTTGCCTTTCTTCTTGAAATTCCCTTTTTGAACCATTAAGACTTCAGGGGTTTTCTTAATGTTCGGTTCGACTCGCTTGAGCATCCCGTGTATTTCATGTATGGTCTTCTCCATGGCATGCATGTTGAAGTTCATAATGAATTGGTCATACTCCGGTGGGAGTGAGCCCAAGATCATATCTGTGGCCATGTCATGAGTTACGGGAGCCCCAAGTTTGTCAAGTTGGTCAAAATAGCCCTTCAAATTTAGAACGTGGGCACTTACAGAGGTGCCAGGGGCCATTTTGCAACTATTCAATGCCTTTGTAGTGAGGAATCTTTCATGACGAGCTTGCTCTTGGAACATTTCCTTGAGCTGGCCCATCATCTGGAAAGCCTCAACACCTTGAAACTGCTTTTGAAGATCAGCGCTCATTGTGACCAACATGAGACAAGTCACGTCGTTAGAGTCATCAGAGTGCTTCTTCCAAGCATCTCTCTCAGCTCGGGGGCATTGGGTGCGAGTCGTTCAGGGAATGTCCGTGTCAAGAACGTACAGCTTCTTTTCCTGCTTAAGGACAATCCTTAAGTTGCGGGCCCAATCAAGGAAATTGGTCCCGCTCAGTTTTTCCTTCTCAAGGACGGATCGCAGTGAATTGTGTGATGAATTGGTTGCCATTTATCTACATTAAGTTAATTGCAAAGTTATTAGTTTTTTGAGCAAAACATTTTCCACAATTTCAACACTTGATAATAGTGGGGAAAAAAACATTTTACAATAGTTATAGGAAAGCTTTGGCTTAACACCCACAATTAAAGTAAAATCATCTAATGGGATTGACATCTATATGTCCCGGCTATTTCCCATTTTATGCCCTAGGCCCAAAACTATTTTGATAGCCTAGTTAAGTCGAACCATGTCTAAGCATATGGAAATCACTATTTTCCCATCTCCTCTTGCTTAGATAACCACTTATCTGTTGCTTTGGCAAGCAGACATAATGATGATCCAAGCTCATGGAGTGCTTAGGATATGGTAGGCACTTTGAGACTTAATTAAAACCATTTTATGTGACGTTCAAAATTAAATCCATCCAGACATAAAATAAACATCACACGCAGGTTATTAAGCGAAAAAGTAAATGTGATATAGCATGGCCTATTCCTATAATGACTCCCACGAGCCTTGTGGGAGTCAAGGGTCAATCTAGGTCAAAATCCATCTCATGGATAATGTCTTCGATCTTGTACCTCCAGCCTTGTTACATATTTGCATGGGCATACCCGACCTTCAATGTAAAGCAAGAAAGCTAATCTAATGAAGCGATTACAATTTTACAACATTGAAAAAACGACTGCAGGTCGTATTATAAAATTACAATCAAAATATGTAAAACAAGGGGTATAGTAGGCCATGCTATTCACCATGCTAATATCACATAAAGCACAATGAAATCATACACAAAGTCTTAATTCGGGGGGAGCGACGAATCGGGGCGACTTACATACATAATCGGATTATGTAATGGTTAATCGGATTAACAGAAACAGTTTATGCTTAATGACAGAATTTAATCAAATTAATTTCAGATTAACATAACGATTTATGCGACTTTCTGTAATCGAATTCACAAAGCAGCTTTATGTATTTAATATTAATGACATACTGTTAATCGGTTCATACAATATTAATCAAATTAAAACAGCTTTATGCATATCATGATATCCGTAAACATGTAATCGATTAACCGAAATTCAGCTTTATACGTTATAATCACGTAAACATAAAAGAAACGATCTTTTTCTGCTTTTTTCACAAATACACATACCAAATCGAATTTGATATGTGTTAAGATGTGATTAACAATATCGAATTCAATCGTATGAGCAAGGCTCGATACCACCGAAGGGATTCATGGGCGGAAACTCGCTCCAAACACCCATGGATCCTCCCCCGAGGATCCGCTCATATGAAACAATTCAAAACAAGCAAGAAACAAAGCAAGAAAAACTTACGGTTTTGGATTCAAGAAGCTACTTCTTGAATGGAGGTTAGCGTTTCTTGGATCGGATCATCGCTACCGATTGATCTCCCTCGCGGAAAGTCCCTCTACCGGTATCCACGCGACTTTAAACGGGCAGACGATTGCTAGCTCTTCGTCTTTTTCTGATTTTCGGGAGTTAGAGATAAAAGGGAGAGGCTAGAGAAGAAAAACGGTTTTTGGATTCTCTATGTTATTTCGGTCGAAAACCTTCCACTAGGGGTTTCAGCCAAGAGATCATTATATAGGGTGTGAGAGTTTGTTCCTATAACCAACTCTCACATCCCCAACTCCTCTCGGCAGTGGGAGTCTCTAACTCCCCACGTTCCCTAGAATTCTGCTGGTAGTGGGAGTCCTTATCGGATAATAACTCCCACGTAATCCCAAACTATACCGAAATTGCCCCTTATCTCTAATTCAAATAATAAACACTTTATTATTTTCAGAAAGACAAATGTCGGATACAATGAACCTAGACACATTCTAGATTCATTGAATCTGACATAAAGCTCGTTAGCTCGTCTATGCGTGTGACCCGTAGGTTCATCTCACAATGGCAATGAAAACACACTTAGTAGTAGTGTGAGTCCATAAATCACAAGCGGTCCCTATCGGGACATTGTGACTACCCAAAGTGAATGAATATACAACGGAACCTAATATCAATCCACTATTTAATCCCTTTGTCTCGCGATATCCTAATTAAGCATAAGGCATGGTGGTCGTCACCCTTATTAAGCTTAATTGTATTTATGCTCGATCTCCGTGTAGATCTGTTTCGACAAATAGCATTTGATAACCACTTTATCAAATACATTTGAGCACTGACCATGCATTTAAACAGTCTTTCCCTATCGAGGGGCCCATGGATATCTCTCTCTAATAATAGAGAGGGACAAATTCCTTACAATGTCTCTCACATTCAAGCTATGATAGGACACTACATCCGATCTCAGTCGTATTGATTACTCTGTTACAAGTAACGTCCGACTGAGTCAAAACGTGGCTCCATTCATACTAGAATCAATAAAGACATAAGGTCTAAGGATTCTAAAATAGTATTAAGGAAGTAATACTTATGACTTAAGACCATGAAGTATTACTTCTCTGACGGATCACGTCTAATACAATGTATCCCTATATATTGCATCTATGATGTGATTTGTATCCATTACACATGATCAGTAAAACAAGATCATCAATCAACAATCATACTAGTTTTATTTCATAGTAATTAAGCATTACATAAAACTAGGGACTTCTAGAATAGTAATTACATAAGCTAATGAGTTTTACTATCAAATCACACATTTGATAATCAAAAGCAAAATTAACTATTCAATTACTTGCTCAAAAAGATAACAAAACGCACAACATGTGCTAATGGTCCTAGGGCACTACTAACAAAATCTACTTTAGAAAATATCATGGCACCATGCAATTCTTCAAGCATATCATCTATACGAGGAATATGATGTCTATATTTAATTGTTATCTTGTTAATAGAGCGACAATCCATACATAATCTTCAAGTTCCTTATTTCTTAGGTACCAAAATAACGGGACTAGCACAAGGACTTAGAGATTCCCTAACCTGATACTTTTCAAGGAGTGCATCAACTTGCCTTTGTATCTTCTTTGTTTCCTCTGGATTGGCTCTATAAGCCGGCCTATTTGGAATTATGGATCCAGGAATAAAGTCAATTTGATGCTCAATACCTCGGATTGGAGGTAGTCATTTTGGCAATTCCTTTGGGAAGGTATCCTTGAATTCCTGCAAAAGAGTAGAAACAATACTAGGTAGAGAAGAATTGGTTAGATCAAAAGTACTTAGAGCACAAGTACGCTCGACTTCTTTGAAAATTAGCAAAACATTTGCTTGTTTTGCTCTTATTGCCCTATCTACCTTACTAATACTTGCTATAAAATAAATAACTATTTGGACCACATGTCCTTTATTTATACGGCTAAAATAAAGTAAATAAAAAGATGAAAATTAATTAAAGTTTAAGATAGACTTTAATGTACAAAATGCCTTTAGCCACTTTGCATGTTGGAGCAGTGTGGTTCTAGCTTCAAAGTGATGAGATGGACTTGTCTTTGATGAATGGAATCATGTAGAAGTATCCTTGTTTCTTCTTCCTTGGTTTGTACCTCTCGAATTAATGTAGATAAAGCTTGGTTAATTCTTGCACTTCTAGCTCTTGTCATTGGACCTTGAATGTTGATCATTGGATTACCTGAATAGCTTGTCCTCATCAGCTTTTATTGTTAAATGATTTATCTATTGAAAACCAAGAATTGCTTGACAAGATGCCTGTTGTAGAATCTACACTTGTTGAGCCTGATTTATTGAAGCATAATTTTAAAATTCTAATTGCTTATGTTGATAAGTGTACATGTGCAAGAGATATCCTTAGTAATGTGCTTGTTGCTCCATTTGGTTCATATGATAATATTTGTTTAGAGCACAACCACAAGCACGAGTATTCACACTTTACTTCCTTTAATGCTAGAACTTCACATTCCACCAATCTCAATGCTATTGGTTCTTATTGTGCAAAATGTGGACATCATGCTGAATGTTGCATCGTTAAGAAAAGGATTGCTAGAGGTGTTAAGTCTATTTGGGTTGTAAAGAGCCAAATAACTAACCTCCAAGGACCCAAAAGAGTTTGGGTACCAAAATTGTAGCTTATTGCAGGAAACATGGGATTTCCGGTTGATCTCATAAGGAACCGGTCGACCGAAGAAATGATCAAGGGTCCTCAGGAAATGGCAAGATATCCCGACCGACCACACCAGACTCCCGGTCGACCGAAGAAAAAGGCTTAGCAAGGTTAAAGGTAACCCGGTCGACCAAAATCGAGATAGACAGAAATTGAATTATCTTGGACGAGAGTCGGACGACTGGATAGGACCTCCGGTCGACCGATGTGCCGCGTATTGTATTTTTAAAGAGAATTTCAGTTTTACTCTTCAGAGTCATTCAAATTCCCTCTCTCAAAACACCAAACCCTATCATATTCTTTGTCAAATTCAAATCCCATACTTCCTCTACCACAAATTCCTTCCATCAAAATTCGATTCATACAATCATAAATCCTAATCCATATCCAAATCCTACTCCAAATTCTTCAAAAGACAAAACCAAAGAAAATCCTCTCGAAAGTAAACCATCTACCAAAAGAGCCATAGAAAAGGCTCTGACCATTCGAGAATCAATTGAGTCAGCTCCCAAGAGAGATAAAATGGAGAACATGGCGGAAAGATGCAAAGGAAAGGAAAAAGCAACAAATCACTCCGATGTGGAAACGGAGTCCGATGAAGATCGCCCCATTCCACCTCCATCTCCGAGATTCCAAGGAGAATCCTCTTCCTACACAACGAAAAACGTAACTCCTAGATTTTATTCCGAAGATCCCAAGAAGTTATTTGAATATCTAGTGAGGGATATGAGGGGAATTATCCATGGACATGTTATAGAAAATGATATGTTTAGAGGAGATTATAGAGTACCTCATTGATATGGGGTGGGTAAATCTACTTGTGCACCATTGTGAAATTTACCCCCTCACCATGTATCAATTAGGGGCAAATCTAAGAGAGGAAGGTTTAAGGGGTGATGAGTTGGATTGGTGGATGTCTAGAGTTGGTGGCTTAGAGTTTAGCTTTTTTGGAAGCTATATTTTTCAACATACTTGGAGTTAAACTTGAGGATGAAGCTATTAGGTATTTCCATAACTCCGGGGGTTTGCCAATGGATGATGATTTAGATATTAGAAGCTTCATGGCATATTTTAATATCCGTGGAGCTTTCAACAAATCTAAAGAGAGGGTGACAAACAAACTAGATGAATATGGTCATATCATCCACCATATGGTTTCAAATGTAATCATCCCCATCTCCGGTCATAAAAGCTCATTTCATACCTCCAAATGACGGTGATGCAATGGCTTGTGAAGAGAAAGAAAGCCAATTTTGGGTACTTGGCTTTAAAATACTTCATGGAAAGTACTGAAGGAGCTTGGAAATTCCTCTCCTATGGAAGCATGCTTACTTTTCTTTTCAAGAAATATAAGCTCAAACTTACCAATCCAATGCAAAGAAGCATGAGGCACGCAATTTACAACGAAGGCCTCTTCACCAAATGCACATGATTATAGTTGGTGGAAAATGGAAATTACACACTAGGTACACCGAAGATGAGCTTGTGGAATATTGCACACAATAAAAACCAATAAAAACCAAAAGTAAGTGAAACCTTGAGGAAGCTCATTGCTTGAAGAAAGGCTCAAATGACTAATGAGCATCAAGGTGAAAATGAAGAAGTGCAAGGTCAAGGGGTTGAAAATGAGGGATTTGAATATGTGCAAATCAATATTGATGAAGAAGGAAATGTTAGAATTGATAAGGAGATTCAAGGGAAGATTTTGAAAGAGAAGCCTATCCACCAAGAAATGAATCAAATCAAGGAGTACTTAAACAAATCCTTTCAAAGTTGGGATCAGTTAAAGAAGACTTCAACAATAGGATGACAAACTTGGAGAATAAGGTGGATATTTGAGAAATAAGCTTGGAGAGGTTGAGACAAGATTGGATGATATTTAGTACAAAGTGGACAATGTTATAAGCTATACAAGAACAAAGAAGTCCACTTTGGTACAAGAGAGTGTGGAAGAGTGTGATAATGATAATGAAGGTGATGATGAATCAAATGATAATGGAGATGATGATGAGGAGAATGAAGTTGATAATAAAGAAAAAGATGAGAAGATTTATGAAGTTAATGAGATTTCAAATGGTGATGGTGAGACAACGAAGCGCAACTTATGCGGTTAGATGCTTTAGTTCCAACCGATAGGTCGGGAGTTCGAGTCATGAAAGAGGGGAAGTGGGGAACCACTATTAATCCTCCTTTCAAAAAAAAATTGGTGATGGTGAAAATGAAGTTATTGGGCAAACAAAAAAGGTTGATATGGATATTGGGGATGATGAAGAGGGTGACAAGTAAGAAGAGTTGGGAGAAGACAAAGAAAAAGGGCAGCATATGGAAAAAGCTTCAACAAATGAAGATGATGATAATCAAGATGATCAATGAAGCTCAAATGGTCAACAAATGGTACTTGGGTCGACCAGAGGCTACCATGTGGTCGAACGGAGCAGCCAAAATTCAGCAAAATATAAACTTCATCTTCGTAAATTTATAAGTTTTGCTGTTTTTTTATATATGGGCACAACGTTAGGGGGAGTTTTTCATTGGTTACATCTTATACCCCCTCTTTTATGTGATGTATGCTTACTTGTTCTAGTTTTTACACCATCACATCATAAGTTGGCTTTGTTTTCATCTTTTCATCTCCTATAGGCAACTTGTGTAAGTTATTTGGGAGATGTATGATCTTAATATGCTTGCATCCACCCTCCCTTATAACATTGAGATGATATGCTTCATTTACATATCCTTTGATCTCATATAGTTCTTAGTTAAGCTTATGCTTAAAGATTTGTTATACTCCTTTAACTAACCATTTACTTGAAGAGGAATGTGCTTTAAAGTATTATCTTACTCATCTTTCCTATTCATGGTATCACGTCAATTTTACTTTGTTAGCTATGATTTTCAAACTTGTTTTCATATAAAATAACTAACATTATCTTTGGTAAACGGGGAGATTGTGCTTTTTAGGTTGTATTCCTTTATCTCCTTAGATTTTAGCATAGGTTGTTGATTCATTTTTAGGTATGACCATCTTTGATTTTATGTGTCATTATGGACTCTCTTATTTTTTAAACCAACCAAGCTTGAAAACCTCTTCAAAAGATCCTTTAAAGCTTACTCATTGGATTTCAAGATAAGAATCATCTATTGGCCAATCACATTTGATTTTTAAATGGCATATTCCAAATGATGTTCATACTTATAGCTTTAAAGTTTTTTTTTCTTTAAATATTTTTTCTTTAAATTCTTTTGGTCTTTAGATATGCTATATTATGGTTTATCTTTCATCTATCTACTTGACCAACAAGCTTCTCCATGTTTTAAACTTGATCTATTCTAAAGATTTTCATTTTTTTATCTTTTGGATCTCTATTTTAAACAAAAAGGAGGAGGAAATGCTTTTCTTATTAGCGCTTTGATGAACCTTTTTTATTTTGACAAAAAAGGGGAGAAAAAGTAGCTTTGCAAATGTGCCAAGAAAAGTAATTTACAAAGGGAGAAAGCTTAAGAACTTTGCAAAATGAGAGAGATAAGCAATTATTTAAAATGGGGGGAGTAGAATTTGTTTTCAAAACATCTACTTGCCTAGATCCTATACATCCTTATCTCATGCATGGATATTTTGTGCTTAATTGCTTTATCCTTTTATTTATATATTCTCACTTGCATCAATGTTTTGTCATCATCAAAGAGGGGGAGATTGTAAGCCCTAAGGGCTAATGTGATCTATCTTGTTGTGATGTTAACAAACCATTGGTAGTTCTAATGTTTGTGTGAGGATGTTCTTAATGATATGATCTTTATCACTCACATAGACATTGATGAAAATGGTAAGTTAGCTTCTTGTGTACATCAAAGACATCATCCCACACACAAGAAGAAGCTACACATTGCAATACTCCATGTCACAAACTTGTAGTTAATCCACATGCCTTTGAACTATTTGCAAAGCCAAGAAGAAGGAAGATCAACAAGTTTAAGAGGTACTCAATCCAACAGGAGAAGAATCAAGTGGTATGCTCCTTAACCAAAGAAGCGTGAAGTCCAATACTATACAATTCCAAGATTGCTATAGGACTTCATCACTCAAAGAAGAGGTTGATCAAAGGCTTCAAGTCAAAGCTCCAAGAAGATATACAACTTGAAGACCTTAGGAAGATTAGTCTATGCTTGATAGGTACTTTCTTGTGACTAATCTTACCTTTGAGAATACTAGGATATAGTATGTTTAATGCTCACTCTTGTTTTACATTGTTTCAATCTTTGAAAATATTTTTGAAAACTTACATAAGTGTTGGTTCATGTCTAAGTTCTTTAAAATGTGTTTTATATCTTTACAAAACACTTAGGCGTGAGTTTGAGAACATTGAGAAGTTGACTAAGTGGAAAAACCACTTTAGAACTCCACTCCGGCCGACCTAACCTTGGTTCGGGCGACCTGATGAAGTTCAGTCAACCGACATGTGTTGTCCGGTCAACCGAGGTTTTTTTTGTGTCAGATTTTGAATATTCTTAAGCTCCAACGACTATATTTTCTCAGACGACCTTACTTAAGGTCGTTCGACTGAACTATGCTTCGGGTGACCGGACCCCATCTTGCGGTCGACCGAGATAAGATCAGAGGCCTTTAAATCTTTATTTCGGAGGAACTTCGGACGACCTTAAACACTAGTTCGGTCGACCGAAGCTGTCAAATCTAGGCAAAAAATATAGCCGTTGTAACTCTTTTTTGCTTGTGTTTTTTGGCTCTATATAAATCTTCTAAAGCTAAATTTTCATAATTAATCAAACCATAAGAGGGCATATGCTATACACTTCATATTTCGCAAAACAAACACTTTCTTGAGCTTTAATCTTCAAATCATTCTTTCAAAATATATCATTTTGTGTTGAGCTTTAACATATCACATCTCTTCTATTCTCAAAAGTGATTAGAGCTTAAATTTGTATATACAATCAAAGAGGGTTTTTGTAAGAGAGCTCAATTGTAAAAGTCTCATTTGAAAGAGGCTAGTTACCCTTTCTCTTTGTGAGCTTCACTCTTTGTGAGTGTTTGTGACCTCTTGTTATAAGTATCTCTTTTTAAGATTGTCTCTTGGTGAGCTTAGTTCTTGTGAGAACTAGAAAAAACACTCTTTGTGAGTAGAGTCTTCTTTGTGAAGCAAAAGTCCTCATTTGTGAGGCAGTTATAAAAGGTTGATCCCACCTTGCATTTGTTTTGAAGGGAATCCTTTAATGGATGTTGCAAAATCCTTAGGTGTGTTCTAAGGTAGTAGATGTAGATTCTTTGTGAATTAAACCACTATAAATCATTGTGTTAGTTTTCTTTATCCCTTACTCCTTTACTTTATTGTTCATGAATTGCTATATTTTGTCTATTTGCTTTAGGACGACGGTTACCTGAGAGTTTCCCTCGAATTCTAGCTAACACTCTCATAATAAATCTATGAGTTCTCATCTCTGTGTCTTGGACTATAGCAGTAGCATATTTCCCAAGTGCATGGAACTGACCTGCATACTCTGACATCGACATACCCTCTAATTTCTTCAGTTCGAAGAACTTCTTATGTCTTTCCATCTTAAAAGTCTTAGGAAAATATTGATCACGAAAAACGACTTTGAATATCACCCAAGTGATGGGTATTCCCGCTAGTTGGTAAATAGGGGCAACACCCCTCCACCATTCGTCTATCCTGCATGTGAGCGATGCCATGGCCACATCAGCCTTAGCACCATTTGGTACCCTCATAATCCTCAAATTTTGTTCCATCTTCTCTAACCATTCTTCATCCTGATCTGGCCCCATAGTCCCATTGAATGATACCATTCTCATATTCTTTAACCATTTACAGTAAGTTCCCAGATATTTCTCAGCCCTAGGTAACCTGACTGCCCAACATTCTAGTTTATCTGATGTTGCTGGTTCTGTAGTGCTTGAGTTAACAAATTGAAAGCAGCCCAAAAATCAGTTGGTGTTCTAGGATTGATTGGTGGTGGTGGTGGTACAAATTCAGCCAAGTCTCATTACTCGCAACTTGTTGTTGACTTGTGGAACACACAAACTGACGGCGATCGGTATGTCAAGGTCAAACATATTTTCTTGGTTTCGGTCCATGTTTTCCCAAGAACATAAATGGTATACTTAACAAATAACGTGGCATAACATATATCGCATAATAAAACACAACTCATCACCAATAATATAACAGTTAACGACAGTGTATAAAGCGATAAGTAAACATACACAAAATATGCCTGAGTCTCTACCCATCACACATCTCACATGTTATCTACTAAGTCCATCCTATATTCATTCCAAGTTTAAGCTTTATGGTTCGACCAACTCTGATACCAGTTATGTCACACCCCATGCTCAGGTGATCAACTGGTACCACCTCATCTACCAATGAGGCACCGAACCTAGAACATAAATGATAAATCCGATTATATCATTACTAGAAGGAAATCCAACAGTCTTACATAATTATCAGAGTATTACATAAGTATAATATTAAAATTAAAGTACAGGTCATTACTAAGTGTCACTACATAACTTAGAGTTCAAGAAATAAAAAAAAAGTTGTTAAACTATTAGATCAAGTTTAGATTCGATCACTCGTCATACTCTCCTTCCCAGACACCATCATATACATGATCAGTAATCTCATCATCTACCTATGAGGCCCAGTAAGGATCAACAATCATTGTGATGAAACGTCAAATAAGACTCCAAAACATTTTTCCGACTTCCCAAAACATTGTGGGAAACACCATGCAATTCTTATCTTAACTCGATTACCTCAAAAGACACTTTAGTACACATAATATAACCTTCTGAATACTTGAAATGCAACCAGAACATAACCGATATCATAAAGGACCAAAATGCCCTTCGGACGACCTGGACAGGAGGTCCGGTCAACCAAAGGGTCATCCGAGATCAGGACATAATGCTTTGTCCAAAAGTTCGGATGATGTTCAAAGAATTCCAGTCGTCCGGACCAGCACCGGTTGACCGAAGTAAAATAGTGCAGTCATCCAACTGGTGCCAGTAGTTTGCTACGGACGAAGGGTGTCTGGTCCGGTTAACCAAAGCGGTCGCCGGGGATTCAGAACAACCCAAAAATAGTGTTATTTTGTGAAGGAAAAGTGCATTTATGCACTTTCCAAGTCCCAGTCCTTAAATACAGATTTTTTTACATGTATGGACATATAGAAACAAGACTAAAACAACCGCAACAAAGCTATAAACCATACTCATCGAATCCACCACTTATACATCAGAAATGTGCTAAAGGCACCATGTACTACTCATACCAACATACATACATACTTTACATTAGAATCTTCGAATATGGTTCATGCTAAGGCTCAAACAACCACATGACCGAGCTCAATTATCCATTATGACACTAAAGCAATTACTACAACGGATCCCAACTTATGGCCAAGATGGGAAAGACCCAGAGTATTGTTGGAGTACATTTAATCTAAGGTGCGCCAATTCGATTGGGTCGGGCCGGGCCGGGATTGGATTGGGCCCTTAATCGGGTTGGGCCGACCAATATGATTGGGCCGACCGACCCGTTTGGACCGACCTTATGGATGGAATATTAGACATAATTTCAGCTCTCATTATGGTGGTTGAAGTGGTGGAGAGAGTGGAGGAGTGTGTAAGCCCTAAGGGCGAACGAACTCTGTTTTTGATATTGGACAAACATTTGATGTTGTGTCTAATGATCTTAATCTTTGTGATAGAATATTGGAAATCTTGTAGGAAGCTCTAAGTACTTCAATCAAGCCATGTTCAAGATTCAAAGTCATACTATTGAAGGCTCATCTATGAAGATTGAAGATTGAAGACTTAGTTTGGTTAGTTTAGCTTTGTCGTCATTAGTCGTAATCTTTAAAGCTCTAACCAAAGCTCTTATGAACATAAGCTTCTCACTCTAGTCTTGCATACATGATTTCATAAACACGTTTTCAAAAGGCAAAAGTTTCAAATGTGTTCTTATCCAAAAAGCCTTTGATTTCAAGTATAAGTCTTTTAGAAAAGTTTTCCAAGTGTTCTTATGTGTTACCTTTTGGGAAAACCTTTTAGACTTCAAATGATTTGAAAACAAGTGTTTAATCAACTTCTCTGAAAGCCCAGAAAGTCGGTCGACCGAGAGTTTCTCGGATCAACCGAACAAAGTACTGAGAGTTGAGCTGTCTTGGTTCGGTCGACCAAGATCTGGTTCGGTCGACCGAGATGACCAAGGTCGGTCGACCGAGGTCCCAAGTTGGTCGACCGAGTTTTCCTTCGGTCCACCGAGGCCTGTGTTCGGTCAACCGAGGTGCACTGTTACTAGCCGTTATTTGACCGTTCCAGAGTCGTTTTTCAGCGAGATTTCAAATGGTATAAATACTCCAAAGCTTTAGAATGACTCTAACACTTACAATAGACTTTGACAAACATTCTCATTGAAATCTTATCAAGTCTAAGCACTTTCAAAGTAAAATGCACTTCATTGCAAAATCCAAATGATTCAAAAGTGCATTTCATAAAAGCAAGACAAAGAGTGTGCTTCTTATGTTCAAAGAGCCAACAATTGATGAGCTTCAAATGTATGTATCTTTCACTTAGAAGAGTGAACAACTTTGTTCTCTAAACCCTTCATCTTATTCCCTTTCTTAGTGATAGGGTTATTATTGTAAGTCCTACTTTGTGTGGGCATCCTTCAATTGTTTATAGTGGTTGTTTGTAAAACTCTTTGTGAGTTAGCCACTAGTGTAAAGTCCTACTTTGTGTGGGCACATTCTTCTTAGTGAAGTTGGTGAAATCCTTGGGTGCGGCTCAAGGTAGTGGATGTAGATTCTTAGTGAATCGAACCACTCTAAATCTCTTGTCTTGTGATGTGCATTGGGTTTTGCTTTAGCTTTTGTTAAACTTGCACTATCATTGCTTAAATTGGATATAGTTTGCAAGATTTATTAGAAACCCAATTCACCCCCCCCTCTTGGGTTCCTTCAGAGTGGTTTCCTCCATGATCTCCTACTTTCCCCATTATCTCACCCCACTCTCTCTTGATAGACTAGGAGGAAAATACTGATTTTCCATACTATTCTAATCAGATTTTTCTCCAGCTTTTGAAGCTTAGAGAGAAGAGAGAAAAAGTGAGTTTAAGAGAGAAAAAGAAAAGATAGATTTCTAGACTTGTTTTCTAGCTTTTTGCTAATAGGAAAGAAGTTAGAAATCCTGTATCTTGTTCTTCTAAAAAGGTCTGAAAAACATACTCCATTGAAGAGTGTCTTCAAAGCTTCTACAAGGCATTGGCTAGCACCAAGCAGTAGAAGACCATCCCCGGAAGATCGAGTGGATACTGGGAGAGACGGAGCCTGCATTGTGGTGTTCCGTTCGTGACAACATACCGCTGAAAGCGTTTCAGCCATTCTAGCATCAATATAAGGTAAAACACTATCCCATAGTCGTAGGTTCTTACTCGTGGAAGATCCTGGTAGAGGCGGGTCAAGTTTTATTCCGCTGCGCACTTGTCTGTGACCCGGTTATTCCTCTAACAGTGGTATCAGAGCCACTCACGAGTACCCTATAGACTTAATGTGTTATAGTGTTTGTATATAGATTTTGAATCTATGTTATGCATGCCTTAGGATTGCTAGAAATGTTGTATATGTTTTATGACATGTTTTTCATCATTTTGAATGTATGAAAATCGAGAGTTTCGAGTTTTGAAGTCATTCAAAAGCTGGAAAAACTCTCAGTTTCTAGCTCTTCGGTTTGACCGGGACTCAGTTTCGGTCGACCGAGGCAAGACAGAAGCTACTGATATTTGGTTCGGATCAACCGAGTTGGTCTTCGGTCGATCCGAGTTGGTCTTCGGTCGACCGAAGTGCCTGTTCGGTCAACCGAGTACTCTCAGTACTTTTTCGGTCTACCGAGCTTGGTGACCGGTCAACCGAACTGACCAGTATATGAAATGTTCTGTTTGCTGGTTGCTCATTATTTTTTCATAAATTGTTATGTTAATTGAGCATGATGCATAGTAGTCGCCATTACCATGTTGGTTTTATTTTATAATACGATCTGCGTATCGTGCCTATTTTTCTCTCAAAAGTTGTAATTTTTTTCTTCTCATTAAATCACCTCGAATGTAACTCGAGGTTTCCTTAGAATTATGTAATATTCTAGATTAGGAGAAGGTACAGCTGAGTAGATGAAGATTTGGAGGCAACCAACTGAAGGTCAAGACGGTGTAGAATATAATGTTTTTCTTTTCACACCCTTAGATTGACTTCACGGTTTTTTCCGTTGGCTTGGAAAAACCGAATAGGATATGGCGATTACTATTGCATTTTACATTTATGTATTGGATGCATATGTATATGAGCATAAACTGTTTTATTTATGCTTTTCTGGTGAGATTGTTAAAAACAAAACCCCTCAATTAAAATATTAATTAGTGCCTTCCTTAGTTTGGCCCTCGTCAAGGCCTAGATCGACATTAGTATGGGACATGCCAAAGCTGTGCATACGTGTCTATCCGGGTGAGGCGCGAAGGATAAGTTGTGATATCCGCCGGCTAAAACTTAGGGTCCTAATTAACTGGATTATCTCAATAAATGGATTGAGGATCTAGAGGCAAAAGAGTTGAGAAAAGTGTATAATGATACGCTTGAATAAATGTTATTCACTCAACAAACCAAGAATTACATAATTTGATGTAATTGGCAAACGTTGCCTACCTAAATAACTAAGTTTTGGGCGATCAGCCAAAGCTGACTCAGAACGAGGTGAAATATGGATCTTGGCCCGCTAGAAAGTTAACGAACTTTCCGAGTTGATAATGAGGGTTATTCACTCGAAGAAAATTGTGGGAGAAATCATTAAAAAGATAAAGACCTAATAATGATTTTAATCGTGACTTACTTTGCATATGTATTTTGTTGTAGAAAAAAATGGCAAATTCAAACCAAACACTATCATCGCGCTCGTCCCTTGAGAAGGACAAATTAGAGGGAGTTAACTTCTTCGACGGGTTCGAGAACTTGAGAATCGCTCTCAAGCATGAAAGAAAGTCAGTATGTACTTGAACAAACTCTATTCTCGCTATACTGCAGGCTCGCGCTTCGGCCGCGATAGAAGTGCTTATCGAAGCATGTTAGTGATGCTTTAGATGTGTCTAGCCTCATGCTTGTCACCATGAACTCGAGCTTCGAAAGCAACATGAGGACATGGGGGCTTATGAGATGCTCGGCTCACCCGAAGCAACTATATCAGTGGGCAAGCACGCCAGAGAGATTCGATGTATCGAAATCTCTCTTCAAAGGGCAAAAATGTCCGAGGGAATGCCAGTAGGAACTCACGTTCTTAAGATGATAGGTTATGTTCGTAACCTTGAAAACTCGGGATTTCCTTTGGGGACAAGAGTCGCCGATCGATTTGATCTTGCAATCGTTGCTCGAGTCATTCAGACTGGGCTTCATTCTAATTATCACATGAATGAAATTGACAAGCCATTGCCTGAGTTGTTGAACATGCTGAGGACTGCCGAGAAGGAAATATGCAAGTCCAAGCCCAACACCATACTAATGGTGCAAAAGGGCAAAAGCAAAGGTTTTGTGAGATCCAAAGGCAAACCGATAGGTAAGCCCAAGGGCAAGCAAACCACTTTCAACAATGCACTGAAACCTAAGGGTGGTGTAGCCAAGGACTCTATCTGTCATCATTGTGGTGAGAAGGGTCACTGGAAAAGGAACTGCAAAAGCTATCTTGCAGGGAAAATGCTGGAAAAGGAGAAAGCAATTGTTGCTACGGGCTCAGGTATTTATGTTATAGATATTAATATGATTGATATCAATTTAAATACAACTACTTCTTGGGTATTTGATACCGGATGTGGTTCTCACATTTGTACTAATGTGCAGGGGACCGCAAAGGAGTAGAGAGTTGGCAAAGGGTGAAGTGGAACTACGAGTAGGCAACGGAGCACGTGTTCGCACTTCTAGTCGTAGGGACTTGTACTTTTACTTTGCCTTCAAGGCTTGTTTTGGGGTTTAGAAAACTGCTTTCTATGTATCTAGTTTAATTAAAAAATATTATTTCAGCTTTCTTGTTTCGACAAGAACGGTTTTGAGATTTCGATCAAAAACCAACGATTGTCGTTATTTCTGGATAATATGTTTTATGCAAGCGCTTTCTTTAATTAATGGTCTATATATTTTAGACCTTGATATGCCAATTTTAAACATAAATACCAAAAGGATTAAGACTAATGATTCTAATCCGACATACCTCGGCATTGTCGCTTAGGCCACATAAACGAAGACCGCATATCCAAACTCCATAGAGATGGGCTATTGGAATCATTTGACTTCGAGTCTTATGATCGATGCGAATCTTGTTTGTTGGGTAAGATGACGACGATCACCTTTCACTAAGCTAGGTGAGAGAGCCGATGCTTTATTAGGACTAATACATAGTGATGTATGTGTCCCTTTTAATATACATGCAAGGGGTGGTTACCTCTACTTCATTACCTTTATCGATGACTTCAGTAGGTATGGATATGTGTTCTTGATGAAACACAAATCCGAAGCATTTGCTAAGTTTAAAGAGTTTAAACTAGAAGTAGAAAACCAACTTGGCAAGAGTATTAAGGTTCTTCGATCTGATCGAGGAGGAGAATTCTTGTGTCAAGAATTCTGTGACTATCTAAAAGCTTGTGGAATCGCTTTCACAACTTTCTACTCCAGCCTACTCCACAATGGAATGGTGTATTTCGAAAGGAGGAACAGAACCTTATTAGATATGGTTCGTTCTATGATGAGTCACACGAGCCTCGCCCCAATTCCTTTTGGGGACACGCACTAGAGACAGCAGCCTTTAACACTTAACCGCTGCTCCATCTAAATCAGCTTGCAAAGACGCCATACGAGTTATGGACTCGGGAAGCGTCCCCGCTTTGTCTTTCCTCAAGATTTGGGGGTCGTGAAGCTGCTTAGAAACGCTCGACTTCCCGATAAGTCGGCTCCAAAATCTGAAAAGTGCATATTTGTAGGTTATCCTAAGGAAACTAAAGGATACTACTTTTATATCCCTAACGAGAACAAAGTGTTTGTTGCTCACACGGAGTCTTTCTAGAAAAAAGAATTTTGTTTTCTAGAAACACAAGTGGGAGTAGCGTAGAAACTTTCTAAAGTTCCAAACTCTCAAAACTAGCACTAATGATGAGATGGAAATTGAACGGACTCCACAAGTTGTTGTGCAAATGAGTGCCACAAACAACTGTGCAGCCCAAAGCACTCAGCTCAAGAAACACAAGAATTGCGTGAGGTCCGGTAGAGTTCGTCGTCCACCTCCGGAAAAAATTTGGATTTTTCATAACGTAACATGGTGATGTTATGTTTGTGGATCACGATGAACCTTCAACCTACAAACAGGCAATTAATAGCCCGGATTTCGAGAAATGGCTTGAAGCCACGAGATCCGAAATGGACTCCATGTACACTAACCAAGTCCCGGATCTTGGTTGATCCACCTGAAGGGGTAACTCCCATAGGGTGCAAATGGGTTTTTAAGATTAAAACCGACATGGAAGGGAATGTACAAACGCATAAGGGCGACTCGGGTCGGGAAAGGTTTCAAACAAATTCATGGTATTGACTATGACGAGACCTTTCCCCCGTAGTTACGCTCAAGTCCATTCGGATTTTGCTTGCTATCGCAGCCTTACTATGACTACGCAACCGCAAATGGATGTCAAAACCGCTTTCCTTAATGGAAAACTTGATGAGGATGTGTATATGACACAACCTCAAGGTTTTGTCACTCCACGTATCGTCGAAAAGTATGTAAGCTTCAGAGATCCATTTATGGACTCAAGCAGAGCTTCTCGAAGCTGGAACATCCGTTTTAGTGATGCCGTCCGTGAGTTTGGCTTCATTAGAAATGAGGATGAGCCTTGTGTTTACAAAAAGGTTAGTGGGAGCTCAATTGTATTCATGGTTTTGTATGTAGATGACATACTACTTTTACTGGAAACGACATTCCAACCTTAAAGTCTATAAAGGCTTGGTTGAGTACGTGTTTCTCTATGAAAGACTTAGGCGAAGCTAGCTATATTCTGGGAGTCAAGATCTATATAGATAGATCCAGGAGACTCATTGGCCTAAGTCAGAGTACATATATAGACAAGGTGCTAAAGCGGTTTAGCATGCAAGAGTCTAAGAAAGGACTTTGTCCTATGGCACATGGTACTGCTCTGTCGAAGGAACAAGTGTTCTAAAACGCCTCGCCGAATTAGAACGCATGAAAGAGATTCCTTATGCTTCGCCATAGGATCCATCATGTATGCCATGTTATGTACTCGCCCTGCATGTCTCGCTTTACCTTAAGCATTACGAGCGGATACCAGCCTAATTACGGTGAACGTCACTGGATCTCGACCAAGAATATCCTCAAGTACTTGCGAAGGACTAAGGATACATTCTTGATTTATGGAGGGGCGGATGAGCTCGTTGTAAGTGGTAACACCGATGCTAGTTTCCAAACCGACAGAGATGATTTCCGATCGCAATCGGGATATGTGTTTAACTTGAATGGAGGTGCTCGTGAGTCAGCGCAGCTTCAAAGCAATCAACCATCGTAGATTCTACGACAGAGACCGAGTACATAGCAGCTTGTGAAGCAGCTAAGGAGGCAGTTTGGATCAGGAAATTTATTTCCGACCTCGATGTGGTTCCTAGTATTGCGAACCCGATAGACCTCTATTGTGATAACAATGGGGCTATTTCCCAATCTAAGGAACCTAGATCTCACCAGAGGTCCAAACATGTACTACGGCGATTTCACCTAATCCGTGAGATTATAGAGAGAGGTGATGTGCATATATGTAGAGTAGACTCGGCAGACAATGTCGCCGATCCACTGTCGCAGCAGTAGCATGATCGTCACACTAGCTCCATGGGTATCCGATATCTGGAGGGCTGATCTTTAGAGACAGTCATTAGTATGCCCTAAAGACCATTTATTATAATTTGGGTCTTTAGTGCAAGTGGGAGATTATTGTACCGTATTTATGTAATTTTCATTTTGATGAATAAAAAGGCATTAATTCCATTATTATTCATTATGTTTCTGCGTTCTTAACAACATAAATAAATAATATGTCCTTAGAATAGTATTCATAATTGTTATGAGATACTATTCTGAAACGTCCCTAGTCGAACATTATTATGGAATCTGCGAGGACAATAATAATGCGTAAGACTAGTATGTGTAGTGATTGATATAAGATATCGGATCGTCACATGGGTATATATGATTAGAGAATCATTATTATACTGGACAGACCCGACATGAGAAACACACCATGGGTTGTTATATAATAAACGGTGTTTCTCAAATTTTGACTGGGTTGTATATGAGATCCTTCGACTTGAGGTCTCACAAGAATTCTTGCATGGCTAGTGTTATTCTTTGATAATGTTAAACGATATCCGTAACTGGGTGAGCAATAAAGGCATTTATTAGGTATATCACGAATCTTGTTCAGGATGAGTGGGATGCAGAAAGGATTTGTCCCTCCTATATAGCAGGAGCGATATCTTGGGCCCTTTGATGGAGTCTGACTAATTCATGGCCACGAACAAGTGAATCAATATATGATATTGATGTCATTTGATTAGTCTACTCGCGAATCAAGAAACTAAAAGATTGGACAATACAAGTATGACTTTTTCCATGACTTGTGTTCAATCTAGATATCAAGGACAAAAGGATTTAACTATAAATGTCAAATGTTGTGATTATGATAAATCACCAGATATTTATGAATTGGGGGTAATGATGCGTTGCTAGACACCTCTCATTACCTGTGATATATGATGTCACGGCCAACATCATAGATACCTCTTGGGTCGCACTCATAGATCAACTGGATTGGGCTTGTTGGAGTACATTTAATCTAAGGTGCGCCAATTCGATTGGGCCGGGCCGGGCCGGGATTGGATTGGGCCCTTAATCGGGTTGGGCCGACCAACCCATTTGGATCAATCAATTCAGTTGGGCCGGGCCGGGATTGGATTGGGCCGACCGACCCGTTTGGACCAACCTTATGGCTGGAATATTAGACATAATTTCAGCTCTCATTATGGTGGTTGAAGTGGTGGAGAGAATGGAGGAGTGATTTCCTCCATGATCTCCTTTTTTCCCCATTATCTCACCCCACTCTCTCTTGATAGACTAGGAGGAAAATACTGATTTTCCATACTATTCTAATCAGATTTTTCTCCATCTTTTGAAGTTTAGAGAGAAGAGAGAAAAAGTGAGTTTAAGAGAGAAAAAGAAAAGATAGATTTCTAGACTTGTTTTCTAGCTTTTTGCTAATAGGAAAGAAGTTAGAAATCCTGTATCTTGTTCTTCTAAAAAGGTCTGAAAAACATACTCCATTGAAGAGTGTTTTCAAAGCTTCTACAAGGCATTGGCTAGCACCAAGCAGTAGAAGACCATCCCCGGAAGATCGAGTGGATACTGGGAGAGATGGAGCCTGCATTGTGGTGTTCCGTTCGTGACAACATACCACTGAAAGTGTTTCAGCCATTCTAGCATCAATATAAGGTAAAACACTATCCCATAGTCGTAGGTTCTTACTCGTGGAAGATCCTGGTAGAGGCGGGTCAAGTTTTATTCCGCTGCGCACTTGTCTGTGACCCGGTTATTCCTCTAACAAGTATATGTCATGAGTTCAGATATCCAATGAACGAATGGGGCCATATATTTAAGCATTCATTCGCATTGTGTCATTTCCCAACACACACATACATGCAAGAGAATGAATCATGCAATGGAGACGTTCCTAGGCACGAGCTCAAGACCGGTCACGAAAAAATAACAGATAGCAATTATGCTTCAGCAACAGGTATAATAACAGCAAGATGAAGTATGCAATTAACAAACTCAAATAGACTCCACGATCCACCACACAAGTATGAACAATTCAACATTTCATCCAATGCAATAAAACATGATTTAAAATCATTCCATCATAAATTCCAGAACTTTAAAGTAAACAATTCATGAGTTTTTAGTACGAAGATACAAAGGTGAAGATCCTTACCTTGAAAACTTAGCAAATTACAACAAGCATGGAAATTCTCGAAAACAACAGACTTCAAACTTCGATTACACCCTACTGGAAACTAGAAATGTAAATCCGTCACCGTTCAGTTGTAGCCCTTTCAGTCCTCTTTGAAGCGCACTAAAGATCACTCAAAACGAATTTCGTTTACTAGTTCAATTATGTAAAATGCCTCACATAACTCTTCTTTTTCCAGATTTTTTCTTTTCTTTTTATCTAACCTCACTTTCTTTCTTATAACTCCTCTTTTTCCAGCCACAACCACCAAGACAACTATTCAAAAAGTTATAAATCACCCCACAAGTTTCTGGTTCAAACACTTAAGTCCCTCAAGTTACAAATAACATTAATGTGACCTTTAAACAAATATTTGGCATAACTATTCTTTTTCCAGATTTTCTCTCTTCTTTTTATCTAACCTCTCTTTCTTTCCTATAACTCCTCTTTTTGCAGCCACAACCACCAAGACAACTATTCAAAAAGTTATAAATCACCCCACAAGTTTTTAGTTCAAACACTTAAGTCCCTCAAGTTACAAATAACATTAATGCGACCTTTAAACAAATAATTGGCAACACATAACATATAAATGACTTGTAACAAATAAAATAAAATTAGCATGCAATGCATATGTGTTCAGAAAATTCAGGTTATGACCATTATTTTAGTTTCCCCTTATTTATAGCTGCTTTGATTTCTCTTCGAATCGCAATATAATCTTATGTGTCGTGGCCCTGATCTTTATGAAAGGAACAATAGTTTTGATAGTTTCTTTTATTAGTAGGAGAGTTTACTTTTATAGGTGGGACAAATATTCCCAATGTCTCTACTTGGTGCATTAGTAGTGTTCGAGACACCCTGATAGAAGTTTGTCCTGAGGTCTTCACTTTGTCATTCTTTTGATAGTTTCTCTCTCTAGCTTTTCCTTTACCTCTATCCTGTGATTTAGGTTTCTTGTATGGGGAATATGAATCAGACTTATATTTTTTCTTCAATTCACATTTCTTGCTAATGTCGAACTCTTATCCTCTTGAGAATTCGACTGCCATTTCCAATAGTTCATGAACCTCGCTTGGCATCTCCTCGATTATCTTTTTGGCTAGGGTCATATATGTATGCATATATGAACAACGATTTTCCAATATTTTGCACAAGCATGGCAACCTTGTTGAATTAGTGGGTGTAGATTTTCACCGTTTTATCGTTTTGTTGCTCAATCATGAGCAAATGATCTGCTATATATATAAAAGTTCTTTGGCTAGCAAAGTGTTCCAGGAAACGTTGTTGCAGTTGTTCAAAGGAATTTATACTTTTGTTAGATATTGACGCAAACCATGTAAGCCTAATTCGATTAAAAAATCTCGGGAACATCCTGCAAAGAATGACACGATGTGGTTGTTGCACATACATAGAATCTTCGTATAAGTCCAAGCGATCATGGGGGTTTGTGGTTCCATCATATGCTTCAATTTTGACCGTGTTGTATTTCTTAGGAACCAGGACTGTTTGGAATTTCTCGGACAATGGAGCAAGAAGTGTAAAATTCCATGGCATTGTACTTGAGTTGGAGACTGGTTTGCTCACACTAGACTTCTAAGCCAGGATCTATGAATATCATCTTGTTGAGGAGTGAATTGTGTTCTAGCCCAACGTCGTAGCATTTCTGGGAGATAGTCTTACACTAGATCTTTCTCATTGCTATCACGCTCGGGAAACGAAAAGTCTCCATGGGATGTTTTCTACGTAGGAAACTAAGAGTCTCCTTAGCATTTTGTGCGCCCAAGTGACGAAAAGTCTCCCCGGGGATTTGAATTGTGCTAACCTGAAATTTTTTCCATTATATGATAACATGCTAAATTGATTTTATATGTTATGTGATCATTATATGTTAATTATGTGTACAATTGTTTAAGGGTGACTTTAATAATATGTATAACTTGGGGGACTTCAGTGTAGGCTTTAAAGAACTTGAGAGTTAGCGGAGCAATTGTTTGTGGTTAGAAGGGGAGAGGGGTTAGAGAAAAGAAAGAGAGAGCGAATAAAAAAGGAAGAAGAAGAGAAAATCTGGAAAAATAGAGAGTTGTGAGTATAAATCATAATTGAAGTAGTAAACGAACTCCATTTTTTATAATTCTTTTGGATATCGAAGCTAACTGATAAGACTACGCGTAAGAAGTGACAGGGGTGCATTTCGAGTTTCCAGTTAACGGAATTTTACATTTGAAGTTGCTGCGTTTTTTCATATTTTTGGCTATTTTGCTTTGCTTGCTCTAATTCCAAGTAAGACTCGTCACCCTTGTAATTTTGGTACTAAAATCCATGAAATGTCTGCTTTTACACTTATGGAACTTTGCGTTGGAATCATTTAAAGGCATGTTTTATTGTATAGGATGAAACGTTGAATTGTCATACTTGTATGTTGATCATCGAACTTTATTGCATGTGTTGATTTCCTTCCTAGCTTGTTATCATTCATGTTGGGTTGTTACTCATTTTGGAGTCTCAAATGCTATGTGTTCTATCGAGTCATCACTGGTTGAGCTCTTGTTTAGGATCGACCTCACTGCAGGATTCTTTTGATGTGCATAAAAGAGTGATTGTCGTTGAACTCGTGAGTTCTCGACAGGAGTGAATTGATTTGATTGTGAGGTCCCGTTCTTAACTGGAATAAATGTTAGGGACTACAAACGGTCTTTGCGGAGTCCAGAGTGGTGGGACATGACACAATACGAATGAATCCTTAAATTGTGAGCCCTTCGTTCGGGGAGAAACTGAAACTGTGTAATGCATTTGAAAGCCTTCCCTTATAGGCTTAAAGGTGAGAACCGTTGTAGTAATTGAGCTCAGCCTTGTGAATTGTTGTGTCATAGGATGAAACATATTCGAAGGATCCAATGTTGTGTATGTATGTATGTATGTTGGGATGAGAAACACATGGTGCTTGTGTCACATTTCTGATGTGTAGATGTTGGATTTGACGAGTACGGTTGATGTCTTACTTGCTTTTGTTTTGGTACTTGTCCAAATTTAGTATTTTGGGGTTGGGAATCGGATGGTGCAGAAATGCACTTTTCCTTCACAAATTTGCACTAAAAATGAGTCTGACTGGATCACGGGTCGACCAGAGCATCTGATTCTCGTCCAAAGAAAACTACTAGGACCAAACGGACGATGTGAGAGTCTATTTCGGTCGACCGGGGTTAAGGAACCCATCAACCGAAGGTTGAGTTGGTCGACCGGTGTGTGGTGTTGGTCAACCGGACTTTTGGACAGTATGTTTGTTCTGTTTCCATGAGACCATTCGGTCAACCGGTCCTGGTGTTCAGGTCGACCGAAGTGGAACATTTTGTCCATGTTGATTTCTGTTTGTCCTGATTCATTCTAGTGTTTTCTAAAGGTTGTAGCTTGAGGTTTTCATGTGTTAAATATGGAGTATGAAGGGACCTGAACTTGCATATTTTCACACTTGATTGGGAGAGTCGAGAAAACATTTTGGTCTTATTTGATGTTTCATCCCAAGGGTGTTGATGCTTAATGGGTTTCATAGCTCATGTCTTTACTTTTTTTTTTTTTATTTTTTTTTTTATTTTGCAGTTGATGAGGTGCCTGATGATGGCTAGTATGTGGAGCCTTGGGATGGGGATTACGATGAGTGGTCCATAATAAACTTATGTAATAGATAGTTTTCTTTTTTTATTATCATGAACCCAGAATATGTAATAAGACGTTGTACTACTCACTTTACTTATGTTAGATTATGTTGAACTCGGATAATTAATGCTGGAATTTATGTTTTCCTTTAGTAATGGTATAACGGACTTTACTAAATATGCTTTGGTTTTGTGCCTCATTGGCATATGAGGTACTGCCAGGTCATCACCCGGTTCCAAGGTGTGACATATGTGGTATCAGAGTAGGTCGAACCTTAGGGCTGATTTGGTGCATCAGAATTCTGAACATTACCCATAGACCATTCTAGACATTGACTGATTTGGTGCCCTGTCTTCCGACACTTAAAACATTCCCCCGTATTCCATCTACCCGTACCCGTATGTTTCCTTCCACATGTAGGGCATTGAGGAATAGTTACAAAAGGAATAGGTGCGGATGTTGAACCCCCAATCTTAACTGCATTGGCCCTGGTTCTCACTCCAGGCCTGAATGTAATAGCCATAGGTGGGAACCTCTTCTGTGCTGCTAGTTATGTAAGATTTCCATCCATTGAACGTTGCACCGATGACATGGTTGTGTACCTTCTCTTTCCAATCCCCTCATTACCTGCCCTTTTGAATTTCATTTCTATATCCAAGCTTCTTTGATAGGTCTCCTAATAAGTGGAGGGACGAACACTTGATAGTCTACCCTGAATTCTTGTTAGAAGTCCCCTCACGAACCTCTGCATTCTCATTGCTGGATCTTGGATGATGGCAGTGGCATACTTCCCTAATGCATTAAATTTCCCGGTTTGTTTGAGCTCCATAAATTAGTTATGCCTCTCCATTCAATAGGTATCAAGAAAGTATTGATCAAAGAAAGCCCCCTTGAATTATGCCCGAGTAGCAGGTCGTCCCCTTTGGCGATAAATTGGTGCAGCGCCCTTCGACTGCTCAATTGGATTAAGTGTCAGTGATGATATTCCCACTATTGCCATGACATCTTCTGGCACTCTCATAATTTCAAAATTTTATTCCATATCATCCAACCAAATCTCAGCTTCAACTTGTCTAACTCTGCTACCAAATGACCTTATCTTCATCATTATCTCATAATAAGTACCCGGGTCCACATCATTCCTTGTCCCCCTTGCCATCCCACTGTTCTGGTTTCCCTGCACTTGACTCTGAAGTAATTGTGCCATCTTGGTTTGTTCTTTTTCTGAAAATCCTTCCTACCCTTTTTTGAAATGATTTGTTCTTTCTATGTAGGGTCCATGTTTCTCATCTTTTTGGGACTACCAGGGAAGACAAGTTTTATTTTATTTTATTTTTTTTTGTAAAGGGGCATTTTCCCTAATTCCAGGCCACAAATCAAGTCCACTTATAAGGTATAGGATTTTAGTAGGGTTAGCATGTGATATTCTTCACTCACATACTTTTCTAGATTTTCTTCCCTATCCATGATTGCACTTAATGCATGAGCATATGTAATTCCACAAAGATCCCACTTTCTACACACACGTCATTAAATATAGGTTGACATGACACTTCTTCCCCCATGACCCTCTACCTCAAATTGTTTCCCAACAACACCATTCATTATGTAATTTGTTGCTCGTTCAATCAAATTATCAAGATATTTATCTATCATAGGGGAGAGAATACAAACTTGTTTACTAACCCAAGTTCTCTTTGTCTCATGTCTTTTTATTAAATAACCCAAGATCCTCCAACAAATGCAAATATGTTTAGTCCTAGTATGCAATAGGACAAAGTTGAAACTCTCACACAAATTATTTAGCATAAATCACACTTGGTTTTACTCTTAAAAATTCCATTGGCCATGTAGAAGGAGCACAAGTTTTTACTAACCATTCATAAGCATCATTATAGAGAGCATTAATCTTTTCCATGTTGTCAGTGTACTGATTTGGATGATTGGACTTGGCACATTTCCAGAGTTATTCCTTCAGAGCATTTCCAGGAAAACGTTTCCTGAATTTTTGGTGAATGTGCCACACACATTATCTTTCTTCTATGCCAGGCAGTTGAATATGAATAGCTTGTAAAAGGCTATGAAAATAAACAAAAAATAGGTTAATTAAAAAACAGGTGAATATAGCTCGTTTATTCACCATTAACATGCACTTAATTAACCTGTTTTTTGTTTATTTTCATAGCCTTTTACAAGCTATTCAGATTCAACTGCCTGGCATAGAAGAAAGATAATGTGTGTGGCACATTCACCAAAAATTCAGGAAACGTTTTCCTGGAAATTAATGCTCTGAAGGAATAACTCTGGAAATGTGCCAAGTCCAATAATCCAAATCAGTACACTGACAACATGGAAAAGATTAAAGCTCTCTATAATGATGCACTTAATTAACATGTTTTTTTGCCTATTATTGGTAATTGTTCAATCCTCAAAATCCTATTCAATCTTCAAGCCAATTTTTACTATCTCAAGGAACCATAACCAGATGTCCTTTGTCTCTTGTTCAACAATTCTAAAATCTATAGGATATAATGAGTTGTTAGCATCAATGCCAACGTCAGTCAACAACACACTAGGGTAGGGTCCCCTCAATTGAGTTCCATCAACTCCTACGACTTTTCTACACCCATTGAAAAACCATTCTTTAACAGCACCCAAGCAAAGGTAAAACTAATGTAATCTATCATTTATTTTGTCACTCTAACCTTTCAGGCCAACTGAATTGTTTGGGTTTGAGGCTTTTAACTCTTCAGTATAATCCCACAATTTAGAGTATTTCTGAGTGAACTTCCCTTCAATCATACCAAGTGTCAGTCTCTTAACCCCTCAAATACTTTCCTTTATTAACCTTGTGATTTTCGACAGTTTTTTTCAACTTAGCTTTGCTACTAAAATGCATACAAAGTGTGAAACTTGGATTCATCATGTCCAAAATAGGATTAAACCTGATAATCTTTTTTTCCTTCTCAGATCTACCTTCATCTTCTAATGAACTATTACTGATTAGTTCCTCAGAATCATAATCTACTGATTGACAGGTTTCAGACTACTCATCATCTTCCAGAATTGCTGGTTCTCACCTTTAGCGGAATTTTTATTGTTTTTCCCTTCTTTCTGCTGCTATTTGGATAAGGTTTTTTTAACTTGACTCCTCTTCTTCTCAATCTCATCCAAAATCCTATGGTCCTCACCAAGATCATCATAATCTGATACATCAAATGATGATGCATCACTTGTCTTAGACTCACTAGGACTATAATCATTGTCACTTTCAAAATTATACACATCCACCCCTTGTACTTCATCAAAATCAGAAAGAAAATTCCTACCCACTAATTCACCAGCATGCAGTTCAACTTAAGCCACCAATGCTGATGGCTTTTTTTTTAGTCATTTTTTTCCTAACAACCATTACCTCCTTGCACTTTTCATTAATCCATATTTCATGTTCATTGCCCTTGCCTAATTCAGCTTCATTGACCTTGCCTATTGCTGGTTCTTTGCCTTTATAATTAGTCTTTTACACTGTTTTCTTAAACCTAGATTGACTACTTTTGCCCCCATTCCCAGTTACAATATACAACTCAGTTTCCATCTTCATAGAACCATCAAATAGAAAAGATATATAATTTGTAGACATAATTGGCATTACAAATACCTTCTCATCATCAAATTGCACATTATAGAAACATTATGCCCTCCTCATATTACAAAGCTTATCACACACATATTTAATGCTTTCCCATTTCATTTTGCTAGGGTGAAAATAATCAAAGTACACAACGGACCCACGAACATACTCATTGACACCCTTATCATTCACCCTAAAGTTACCTTCATGGTAAACCTTAAGTGTGAATAAATCTGATTGATGAACAGTTGTAAAAAAATAAAAAATAAAAAAACAAATTACCAGTTCAACACAATTATTGACCAGGACCATAACCATAACAAACTTAAAGGGGGTAAGGGACCACTTTATCCTTACTTCAAAACTGCAAAAACCACCTTACGACCACTTTTAACATGCATGAATCATAAAAAATTGAAACACACAGAGCATACACTGATAAAAACACATAATAAGGTACCATCACATAACCTCTTTAACAAAAAAAAAAAGAATGGAAATTTTGGAAACTACAATTCACCATTTAAATAAACATATTAGGGACCTGTTGAGATTATTGTCGCAGTTTAGAGAAGAAAAAGCTAGGGAAATTTATGAATTTTGTTATTATGTCAGGAAGAGTTAGTTACATCATATATACTAACACAAAAGGAGACAAAACTAACTAATCTTAAAGGTGCCAGCTGGAAGTAAAACCAATTAATTAATGCTAACTAACTGACTCTAACTAACTGAGATATTTACATCAACACTAACTGATATTTACAACTAATCATTTATACGCCAAATCAGCAGCAATTCTTATCCCAGTTGCTGTGTTATTACTTTGATGTCAAAGTTTACTTTGTGTTGTCTTCTAACAAAGGATCATTATTGTTCAATACCCCCGCAAGCTGGACCACTACCACCAAAAAGTAAACCAAGATTCTGCACTAAACTATGAAATATGGTAATAGGCAAAGGCTTAGTGAAGATGTCTTCTAGCTGTTTATGAGAGGTAATAGGTTGGGGTTTCAGTACAATAGCTAGAAGTCCAAGTGCTTTTTCCTCTCATGAAAATCAATGTCCAAATGTTTTTCCCTCATGAAAAACAGGGTTTTCAGTAATATGGATAGCACTATAGCTGCCAAACTATCACTAGCTAGAATAACAACATCAACATTGACTAAAAGAGCTATGAAGGTATTGTTAGAGGAATAACCGGGTCACACATAAATGCGCAGCGGAATAAAACTTGACCCGCCTCTACCAGGATCTTCCACGAGTAAGAACCTACGACTATGGGATAGTGTTTTACCTTATATTAATGCTAGAATGGCTGAAACGCTTTCAGCGGTATGTTGTCACGAACGGAACACCACAATGCAGGCTCCGTCTCTCCCAGTATCCACTCGATCTTTCGGGGATGGTCTTCTACTGCTTGGTGCTAGCCAACGCCTTGTAGAAGCTTTGAAGACACTCTTCAATGGAGTATGTATTTCGGGATCTTATCGAAGAATAAGATACAGGGATTTCTAACTTCTTTCCTATTAGCAAAAAGCTAGAAAACAAGTCTAGAAATCTATCTTTTCTTTTCTCTCTAAAACTCACTTTTCTCTCTTCTCTCTAAGCTTCAAAAGCTGGAGAAAAACTGATTAGAATGAATAGGAAAATCAGTATTTTCCTAGTCTATCAAGAGAGAGTGGGGAGAGTGAAAGGGGGAAGTGGGAGATCATGGAGGAAACTACTCCACCACTTTTAACCACCTTCTAAGAGATAAAATGGCTGGATAATATCTCTAATTGTCCAGCCATAAGGTCGGTCCAAAACGGGTCGGTCGGCCCAATCATATTGGTCGCCCCAACCCAATCAAGTGGCCCAATCCAATCCCTGCCCGACCCAATCGAATTGGCGCACCTTAGATTAAATGTACTCCAACAAGCCCAATCCAGCTTGATCTATGAGTGCGACCCAAGAGGTATCTATGACGCTGGCCGTGACATCATATGTCACAGTAATGAGAGGTATCTAGCAACGCATCATTACCCCCCAAATCATAAATATCTTGTGATTTATCATAATCACAACATTTGACATTTGTAGTTAAATCCTTTTGTCCTTGATATCTAGATTGAACACAAGTCATGGAAAAAGTCACACTTGTATTGTCCAATCTTTTAGTTTCTTGATTCGCGAGTAGACTAATCAAATGACAACAATATCTCATACTGATTCATTTGTTCATGGCCATGAATTAGTCGACTCCATCAAGGGGCCCAAGATATCGCCTCCCGCTATATAGAGGGACAAATCCTTTTCGCATCCCACTCATCCCGAACAAGATTCGTGATATACCCAATAAATGCCTTTATTGCTCACCCAGCTACTGATAGCGTTTAACATTATCAAAGCATAACACTAGCAATGCAAGAACTCTTGTGAGACCTCAAGTCGAAGGATCTCATATACAACCTGAGCCAAAATTTTTTTTTGAGAAACACCGTTGACTATTATATAACAACCCATGGTGTGTTTCTCATGTCGGGTCTCGCTCCAAAGATAATGATTCTCTAATCATATATACCCATGTGACGATCCGATATCTTATATCAATCATCGCACATACTAGTCTTGCGCATTATTATTGTCCTCAAGATTCCATAATAATGTTCGACTAGGACGCTTTCGTAATAGTATCTCATAACAATTATGAATACTATTCTAAGGACATATTATTTATTTATGTTGTTAAGAACGCATAAACATAATGAATAATACTCGAATTAATTGCCTTTAATTCATCAAAATGAAAATTACATTAATACGGTACAATTACAATAAATAATCTCCCACTTGCACTAAAGACCCAAATTACAATAAATGGTCTTTAGGGCATACTAATGACTGTCTCTAAAGATCAGTCCTCCAGATATCGGATACCCATGGAGCTAGTGTGACGATCATGCCGCCGCCGCGACAGTGGCTATCGCTAGGGATCGGCGACATTGTCTCGCCGAATCTACTCTACATATATGCACATCACCTCTCTCTATAATCTCGCGGATTAGGTGAAATCGCCGTAGTACATGTTTGGACCTCTGGTGAGATCTAGGTTCCTTAGATTGGGAAATAGCCCCATTGTTGTCACAATAGAGGTCTATCGGGTTCGCAATACTAGGAACCACATCGAGGTCGGAAATAAATTTCCCGATCCAAATCGCCTCCTTAGCCGCTTCACAAGCCGCTATGTACTCGCCCTCGTCGTAGAATCTGCTATGGTTGATTGCTTTGAATCGCGCTACCACAAAGACTTCCATTCAAGTTAAACACATATCCCGATTGCGATCGGAAATCATCTCTCGCTGTTTGGAAACTAGCATCGGTGTAACCAGCTATAACGCAGCTCATCCGCCCTCCATAAATCAAGAATGTATCCTTAGTCCTTCGTAAGTACTTGAGGATATTCTTGACCGAGATCCAGCTGACGCTCACCGTAATTAGATCGTATCTCGCCGTAATGCTTAAGGCAAACGAGACATCTCGAGCGAGTACAAATCATGGCGTATATGATGGATCCTATGGCGTAAGCATAAGGGATCTCTTTCATGCGTTTCTAATTCGGCAGCGTTTTAGAACACTGCTCTTTGATGTAACAGCACCATGTGCCATAGGACAAAGTCCTTTCTTAGACTCTTGCATGCTAAACCGCTTTAGCACCTTGTCTATATATGTACTCGACTTAGGCCAACGAGTCTCCCGGATCTATCTCTATAGATCTTGACTCCCCTGAATATAGTCAGGCTTCGCCTAAGTCTTTCATAGAGAAACACGTACTCAACCAAGCCTTTGCTGGACTTTTAAGGTGTTGTCGCTTTCCAATGAGTAGTATGTCATCTACATACAAAACCAGAATACAATTGAGCTCCCACTAACCTTTTTGTAAACACAAGGCTCATCCTCATTTCTAATGAAGCCAAACTCACTGACGGCATCACTAAAACGGATGTTCCAGCCTTTCGAGAAGCTCCGCTTGAGTCCATAAATGGATCTCTCAAGCTTACATACTTTTCCAAAGATTCTCTCGGGAGTGACAAAACCTTCAGCCGTGTCATATACACATCCTCATCAAGTTTTCCATTAAGGAAAGCGGTTTTGACATCCATTTGCCGATTTCGTAGTCATAGTAAGTCGCAATAGCAAGCAAAATCCGAATGGACTTGAACATAACTACAGTGGGGAAAAGGTCTCATCATAGTCAATACCATGAATTTGTTTGAAACCTTTCGCGACTGAGCCGCCCTCGTACGTTTGTACATTCCCTTCCATGTCGGTTTTAATCTTAAAAACCCATTTGCACCCCTATGGGAGTTACCCCTTCAGTGGATCAACCAAGATCCGGACTTGGTTTGTGTACATGGAGTCCATTTCGCATCTCATGGCCTCAAGCCATTTCTCGAAATCGGGCTATTAATTGCTCGCTTGTAGGTCGAAGGTTCATCGTGATCCACAAACATAACATCACCATGTTCTCGTTATGAAAAATCCAAATTTTTTCCCGGGAGGTGGACGACTTAACTCTACCGCACTCTACGCAATTCTTGTGTTTCTTGAATCAGTGCCGGCCGCACAACTCGCTTTGTGGCACTCGCCGCACAACAACTTGTGGAGTCCCTGTCTCAATTTCCATCTCATCATTAGTGCTATTTTGAGAGTTTGGAACTTCGAAAGTTCTACACTACTCCCACTTGTGTTTCTAGAAACAAATTCTTTTTCTAGAAAGACTCTCGTACGAGCAACAAACACTTTGTTCTCGTTAGGGATATAAAAGTAGCATCCTTTAGTTTCCTTAGGATAACCTACAAATATGCACTTTTCGGATTTTGGAGCCACCTTTATCGGGAGTCGAGCTGCTTTACAAACGCTTCACGACCCCCAAATCTCGAGGAAAGACAAATCGGACGCTTCCCTACCCATAACTCGTATGGTGTCTTTGCAACTCGATTTAGATGGAACGCTGTTAAGTGTTAAAGATGTTGTCTCTAGTGCGTGTCCCCAAAAGGAATCGGGCAGTGCTCGTGTGACTCATCATAGAACGAACCATATCTAATAAGGTTCTGCTCCTCCTTTCGTATACACCATTCCATTGTGGAGTAGTCGGTGGAGAAAGTTGTGAAACGATTCCACAAGCTTTTAGATAGTCACGAAATTCTTGACTCAAGTATTCTCCTCCTCGATCGATCGAAGAACCTTAATACTCTTGCCAAGTTGGTTTTCTACTTCAAGTTTAAACTCTTTAAACTTAGCAAATGCTTCGGATTTGTGTTTCATCAAGAACACATATCCATACCTACTGAAGTCATCAGTAAAGGTAATGAAGTAGAGGTAACCACCCCTTGCATGTATATTAAAAGGGCCACATACATCACTATGTATTAGTCCTAATAAAGCATCGGCTCTCTCACCTAGCTTAGTGAAAGGTGATGTCTGCCATCTTACCCAACAAACAAGATTCGCATCGATCATAAGACTCAAGTCAAATGATTCCAACAGACCCCATCTTTATGGAGTTTGGATATGCGGTCTTCGTTTATGTGGCCTAAGCGACAATGCCAGAGGTATGTCGGATTAGAATCATTAGTCTTAATCCTTTTGGTATTTATGTTTAAAATTGGCATATCAAGGTCTAAAATATATAGACCATTAATTAAAGAGGCGCTTGCATAAAACATATTATCCGTAAATAACGACAATCGTTGGTTTTTTGATCGAAATTCAAAACCTTTCTTGTCCAAACAAGAAACTCGAAATAATATTCTTAATTAAACTAGGTACATAGAAACAGCTTTTCTAAACTCCCAAAACAAGCCCCTCGAAGGCAAAGTAAAAGTACAAGTCCCTACAGACTAGTGGGTCGCAACACGTGCTCCGTTGCCTACTAGTAGTTCCACTTCACCCTTTGCCAACTCTCTACTCCTTTGAAGTCCCTGCACATTAGTACAAATGTGAGAACCACATCCGTTATCAAATACCCAAGAAGTAGTTGTATTTAAATTGATATCAATCATATTAACATCAATAACATAAATACCGAGTCCCGAAACAACAATTGCTTTCTCCTTTTGCAGCCTTTTTTGTTGCAAGATAGCTCTTGCAATTCCTTTTCCAGATGACCCTTCTCACCACAAAGTGATGACAGATAGAGTCTTTGGCTACACCACCCTTAGGTTTCAGCGCATTGTTGAAAGTGGTTTGCTTGTCCTCGGGCTTACCATTCGGTTTGCCTTTCGATTTCACAAAACCTCTCGCCTTTGCCCTTTGCACCATCAATATGGTGTTGGGTTTGGACTTGCCTATTTTCTTCTCGGCAGTCCTCAAGCATGTTCAACAACTCAGCAATGGCTTGTCAATTTCATTCATGTGATAATTCAGAATGAACTCGATCGAATGACTCGTGCAACGATTGCAAGATCAAATCAGCCGACGACTCTTGTCCCAAAGGAAATCCCAGCTTTTTCAAGGTTCTGAACATAACCTATCATTTTAAGAACGTGAGTTCCTACCGGCATTCCTCGGACATTTTGGACTCGAAAGAGAGATTTCGATACATCGAATCTCTCCCGCGTGCTTGCCCCTCGATATAGTTGCTTCAAGTGAACCAAAGATATCATAAGCCCCCCATGTTCTCATGTTGCTTCGAAGCTCAGAGTTCATGGTGACAAGCATGAGGCTAGACACATCTAAAGCATCACTAACATGCTTCGATAAGCACTTCTATCAGCCGCCAAAGCGCGAGCCTCCGGTATAGCAGAATAGGTCGCTCTGAGACATACAACTTTCTTTCATGCTTGAGAACGATTCTCAAGTTCTCGAACCAGCCGAGGAAGTTAACTCTCTAATTTGTCCTTCTCAAGGACGTAACGCAGTTGATAGTGTTTGGTTTGAATTTGCCATTTTTCTACAACAAAAATATGCATATACAAAAGTAAGTACCGATTAAAAATCATTATTAGGTCTTTATTTTTTTAATGATTTCTCCCACTATTTTCTTCGAGTGAATAACCCTCAATATCAACTCGGAAAGTTCGTTAACTTTCTAGCGGGCCAAGATCCATATTTCACCTGCTCGAAGTCACTTTGGCTGATCGCCCAAAACTTAGTTATTTAGGTAGGCAACGCTTGCCAATTACATCAAATTATGTAATTCTTGGTTAGTTGAGTGAATAACATTTATTCAAGCGTATCATTATACACTTTTCTCAACTCTTTGCCTCTAGATCCTCAATCCATCTATTGAGATAATCTAGTTAACTAGGACCCTAAGTTTTAGCCGATGGATATCACAACTTATCCTTCGCGCCTCACCCGGGATAGACACGTATGCACAGCCTTTGGCATGTCCCATACTAATGTCGATCTAGGCCTTGACGAGGGCCAAACTTAGGAAGGCACTAATTAATATTTTAAATGAGGGGATTTTGTTTTTAACAATCTCACCGTAAAAGCATAAATAAAATAGCTTTATGCTTATATACATATGCATCCAATACATAAAATAAAATGCAATAGTAATCGCCAAGATCCTATTCGGTTTTTCCAAGCCAATGGAAAAACCGTGAAGTCAATCTAAGGGTGTAAAAAGAAAAACATCTATTCTACACCGTCTTGACCTTCAGTTGGTTGCCTCCAAATCTTCATCATCTCAGCTGTACCTTCTCCTAATCTAGAATTACAAAATTTCTAAGGAAACCTCGAGTTACATTCGAGGGGATTTAATGAGATTAAAATTACAACTTTTGAATGATAAAACAGGCACGATACACAGATCGTATTATAAAATAATACCAACAGGGTAATGGCGACTACTATGCATCATGCTCAATTAACATAACAATTTATGAAAAATAATGAGCAAAACAGTAAAATGAACATTTCATATTCTGCCTGGGTTCGGTTGACCGACCATCAAGCTCGGTCGACCGAAAAAGTACTGAGAGTACCTCGGTCGACTAAACAGGCACTTCGGTCGACCGAAAAAGTACTGAGAGTACCTCGGTCGACCAAACAGGCACTTCGGTCGACCGAAGACCAACTCGGTTCGACCGAACACCCTCTCGGTTGATCCGAACCCAAATTATTTAGCTTCTGTCTTGCCTCGGTCGATCGAAACTGAGTCCCGGTCGACCGAAGTGCTAGAAACTGAGAGTTTTTCCAGCTTTTGAATGACTTCAAAATCGGAAATTCTCAACGCATATACATACGTAAAACCTGAAAAGCATGTCATACATGATTTACAACATTTCTAGTATCCTAAGGCATGCATAACATAGATTCATACTCTATATTTAAACACTATAACACAGAAAGTCTATAGGGTACTCGTAACCTGGCTCTGATACCACTGTTAGAGGAATAACCGGGTCACACATAAATGCGCAGCGGAATAAAACTTGACCCGCCTCTACCAGGATCTTCCACGAGTAAGAACCTACGACTATGGGATAGTGTTTTACCTTATATTAATGCTAGAATGGCTGAAACGCTTTCAGCGGTATGTTGTCACGAACGGAACACCACAATGCAGGCTCCGTCTCTCCCAGTATCCACTCGATCTTTCGGGGATGGTCTTCTACTGCTTGGTGCTAGCCAACGCCTTGTAGAAGCTTTGAAGACACTCTTCAATGGAGTATGTATTTCAGATCTTATCAGAAGAATAAGATACAGGATTTCTAACTTCTTTCCTATTAGCAAAAAGCTAGAAAACAAGTCTAGAAATCTATCTTTTCTTTTCTCTCTAAAACTCACTTTTCTCTCTTCTCTCTAAGCTTCAAAAGCTGGAGAAAAACTGATTAGAATGAATAGGAAAATCAGTATTTTCCTAGTCTATCAAGAGAGAGTGGGGAGAGTGAAAGGGGGAAGTGGGAGATCATGGAGGAAACTACTCCACCACTTTTAACCACCTTCTAAGAGATAAAATGGCTGGATAATATCTCTAATTGTCCAGCCATAAGGTCGGTCCAAAACGGGTCGGTCGGCCCAATCATATTGGTCGGCCCAACCCAATTAAGGGCCCAATCCAATCCCGGCCCGGCCCAATCGAATTGGCGCACCTTAGATTAAATGTACTCCAACAAGCCCAATCCAGTTGATCTATGAGTGCGACCCAAGAGGTATCTATGACGTTGGCCGTGACATCATATGTCACAGGTAATGAGAGGTATCTAGCAACGCATCATTACCCCCAAATCATAAATATCTTGTGATTTATCATAATCACAACATTTGACATTTGTAGTTAAATCCTTTTGTCCTTGATATCTAGATTGAACACAAGTCATGGAAAAAGTCACACTTGTATTGTCCAATCTTTTAGTTTCTTGATTCGCGAGTAGACTAATCAAATGACAACAATATCTCATACTGATTCATTTGTTCATGGCCATGAATTAGTCAGACTCCATCAAGGGGCCCAAGATATCGCTCCTGCTATATAGGAGGGACAAATCCTTTCTGCATCCCACTCATCCTGAACAAGATTCGTGATATACCCAATAAATGCCTTTATTGCTCACCCAGTTACGGATAGCGTTTAACATTATCAAAGCATAACACTAGCAATGCAAGAACTCTTGTGAGACCTCAAGTCGAAGGATCTCATATACAACCCAGTCAAAATTTTTTTGAGAAACACCGTTGACTATTATATAACAACCCATGGTGTGTTTCTCATGTCGGGTCTGCTCCAAAGATAATGATTCTCTAATCATATATACCCATGTGACGATCCGATATCTTATATCAATCATCGCACATACTAGTCTTGCGCATTATTATTGTCCTCGAAGATTCCATAATAATGTTCGACTAGGGACGCTTTCGTAATAGTATCTCATAACAATTATGAATACTATTCTAAGGACATATTATTTATTTATGTTGTTAAGAACGCATAAACATAATGAATAATACCGAATTAATTGCCTTTAATTCATCAAAATGAAAATTACATTAATACGGTACAATTACAATAAATAATCTCCCACTTGCACTAAAGACCCAAATTACAATAAATGGTCTTTAGGGGCATACTAATGACTGCCTCTAAAGATCAGCCCTCCGGATATCGGATACCCATGGAGCTAGTGTGACGATCATGTCGCTGCCGCGACAGTGGCATCGTCAGCTGGATCGGCGACATTGTCCCGCCGAATCTACTCTACATATATGCACATCACTCTCTCTATAATCTCGCGGATTAGGTGAAATCGCCGTAGTACATGTTTGGACCTCTCGGTGAGATCTAGGTTCCTTAGATTGGGAAATAGCCCCATTGTTGTCACAATAGAGGTCTATCGGGTTCGCAATACTAGGAACCACATCGAGGTCGGAAATAAATTTCCCGATCCAAATCGCCTCCTTAGCCGCTTCACAAGCCGCTATGTACTCGGCTTCGTCGTAGAATCTGCTATGGTTGATTGCTTTGAATCGCGCCACCACAAGACCTCCATTCAAGTTAAACACATATCCCGATTGCGATCGGAAATCATCTCTGCCGGTTTGGAAACTAGCATCGGTGTAACCAGCTACAACGAGCTCATCCGCTCTCCATAAATCAAGAATGTATCCTTAGTCCTTCGTAAGTACTTGAGGATATTCTTGACTCGAGATCCAAATGGACGCTCACCGTAATTAGATCGGCATCTCGCTCGTAATGCTTAAGGCAAACGAGACATCTCAGGGCGAGTACAAATCATGGCGTACATGATGGATCCTATGGCGTAAGCATAAGGGATCTCTTTCATGCGTTCTAATTCGGGCAGCGTTTTAGAACACTGCTCCTTTGACTGCAAACGGTACCATGTGCCATAGGACAAAGTCCTTTCTTAGACTCTTGCATGCTAAACCGCTTTAGCACCTTGTCTATATATGTACTCGACTTAGGCCAATGAGTCTCCCGGATCTATCTCTATAGATCTTGACTCCCCTGAATATAGTCAGCTTCGCCTAAGTCTTTCATAGAGAAACACGTACTCAACCAAGCCTTTACAGTACTTTAAGGTTGTCGTTTCCAATGAGTAGTATGTCATCTACATACAAAACCCGAGAATACAATTGAGCTCCCACTAACCTTTTTGTAAACACAAGGCTCATCCTCATTTCTAATGAAGCCAAACTCACTGACGGCATCACTAAAACGGATGTTCCAGCCTTCGAGAAGCTCGCTTGAGTCCATAAATGGATCTCTCAAGCTTACATACTTTTCCAAAGATTCTCTCGGAGTGACAAAACCTTCAGCCGTGTCATATACACATCCTCATCAAGTTTTCCATTAAGGAAAGCGGTTTTGACATCCATTTGCCGATTTCGTAGTCATAGTAAGTCTGCAATAGCAAGCAAAATCCGAATGGACTTGAACATAACTACAGGGGGAAAGGTCTCATCATAGTCAATACCATGAATTTGTTTGAAACCTTTCGCGACTCGCCCGCCCTCAGTACGCTTTGTACATTCCCTTCCATGCTCGGTTTTAATCTTAAAAACCCATTTGCACCCTATGGGAGTTACCCTTCAGTGGATCAACCAAGATCCGGACTTGGTTTGTGTACATGGAGTCCATTTCGATCTCATGGCCTCAAGCCATTTCTCGAATCAGGGCTATTAATTGCCTGTTTGTAGGTTGAAGGTTCATCGTGATCCACAAACATAACATCACCATGTTCTGCTATGAAAATTCCAAATTTTTCTCGGAGGTGGACGACTGAACTCTACTGCACTCTACGCAATTCTTGTGTTTCTTGAATCGAGTGCTGGCCGCACAACCGCTTTGTGGCACTCGCCGCACAACAACTTGTGGAGTCCCTGCTCAATTTCCATCTCATCATTAGTGCTATTTTGAGAGTTTGGAACTTCAGAAAGTTCTACACTACTCCCACTTGTGTTTCTAGAAACAAATTCTTTTTCTAGAAAGACTCCCGTGTGAGCAACAAACACTTTGTTCTCGTTAGGGATATAAAAGTAGCATCCTTTAGTTTCCTTAGGATAACCTACAAATATGCACTTTTCGGATTTTGGAGCCACTTATCGAAGTCGAGCGCTTTACAAACGCTTCACGACCCCCAAATCTTGAGGAAAGACAAATCGACGCTTCCCTACCCATAACTCGTATGGTGTCTTTGCAATCGATTTAGATGGGAACGCGTTAAGTGTTAAAGATGTTGTCTCTAGTGCGTGTCCCCAAAAGGAATCGCGTGCTCGTGTGGCTCATCATAGAACGAACCATATCTAATAAGGTTCTCGTTCCTCCTTTCGCATACACCATTCCATTGTGGAGTAGCTGGTGGAGAAAGTTGTGAAACGATTCCACAAGCTTTTAGATAGTCACAGCATTCTTGACTCAAGTATTCTCCTCCTCGATCGATCGAAGAACCTTAATACTCTTGCCAAGTTGGTTTTCTACTTCAAGTTTAAACTCTTTAAACTTAGCAAATGCTTCGGATTTGTGTTTCATCAAGAACACATATCCATACCTACTGAAGTCATCAGCAAAGGTAATGAAGTAGAGGTAACCACCCCTTGCATGTATATTAAAAGGGCCACACACATCACTATGTATTAGTCCTAATAAAGCATCGGCTCTCTCACCTAGCTTAGTGAAAGGTGATGTCTGTCATCTTACCCAACAAACAAGATTCGCATCGATCATAAGACTCGAAGTCAAATGATTCCAACAGACCTCATCTTTATGGAGTTTGGATATGCGGTCTTCGCTTTATGTGGCCTAAGCGACAATGCCGGAGGTATGTCGGATTAGAATCATTAGTCTTAATCCTTTTGGTATTTATGTTTAAAATTGGCATATCAAGGTCTAAAATATATAGACCATTAATTAAAGAGGCGCTTGCATAAAACATATTATCCGTAAATAACGACAATCGTTGGTTTTTTGATCGAAATTCAAAACCTTTCTTGTCCAAACAAGAAACCGAAATAATATTCTTAATTAAACTAGGTACATAGAAACAGCTTTTCTAAACCCAAAACAAGCCCCTCGAAGGCAAAGTAAAAGTACAAGTCCCTACAGCTTGTGGTCGCAACACGTGCTCCGTTGCCTACTAGTAGTTCCACTTCACCCTTTGCCAACTCTCTACTCCTTTGAAGTCCCCCGCACATTAGTACAAATGTGAGAACCACATCCGTTATCAAATACCCAAGAAGTAGTTGTATTTAAATTGATATCAATCATATTAACATCAATAACATAAATACCTGAGCCCGAAACAACAATTGCTTTCTCCTTTTGCAGCCTTTTTTGTTGCAAGATAGCTCTTGCAATTCCTTTTCCAGATGACCCTTCTCACCACAGTTGATGACAGATAGAGTCTTTGGCTACACCACCCTTAGGTTTCAAAGTGCATTGTTGAAAGTGGTTTGCTTTGTCCTCGGGCTTACCATTCGGTTTGCCTTTGATTTCACAAAACCTCTCGCCTTTGCCCCTTTTGCACCATCAATATGGTGTTGGGTTTGGACTTGCCTATTTTCTTCTCGGCAGTCCTCAAGCATGTTCAACAACTCAGCCCAATGGCTTGTCAATTTCATTCATGTGATAATTCAGAATGAACCGATCGAATGACTCGAGCAACGATTGCAAGATCAAATCGACCGACAACTTCTTGTCCCAAAGGAAATCCCGCTTTTTCAAGGTTCTCAACATAACCTATCATTTTAAGAACGTGAGTTCCTACCGGCATTCCCTCGACATTTTTGCATCGAAAGAGAGATTTCGATACATCGAATCTCTCCCGGCGTGCTTGCCCCTCGATATAGTTGCTTCAAGTGAACCAAAGATATCATAAGCCCCCATGTTCTCATGTTGCTTCGAAGCTCGTAGTTCATGGTGACAAGCATGAGGCTAGACACATCTAAAGCATCACTAACATGCTTCGATAAGCACTTCTATCAGCGGCCAAAGCGCGAGCCTCCGGTATAGCAGAATAGGTCGCTCCAGACATACAGCCTTTCTTTCATGCTTGAGAACGATTCTCAAGTTCTCGAACCGATCGAGGAAGTTAACTCCTCTAATTTGTCCTTCTCAAGGACGTAACGCAGTTGATAGTGTTTGGTTTGAATTTGCCATTTTTCTACAACAAAAATATGCATATACAAAAGTAAGTACCGATTAAAAAATCATTATTAGGTCTTTATTTTTTTTAATGATTTCTCCCACTATTTTCTTCGAGTGAATAACCCTCAATATCAACTCGGAAAGTTCGTTAACTTTCTAGCGGGCCAAGATCCATATTTCACCTCGCTCGAAGTCGACTTTGGCTGATCGCCCAAAACTTAGTTATTTAGGTAGGCAACGCTTTGCCAATTACATCAAATTATGTAATTCTTGGTTAGTTGAGTGAATAACATTTATTCAAGCGTATCATTATACACTTTTCTCAACTCTTTGCCTCTAGATCCTCAATCCATCTATCGAGATAATCTAGTTAACTAGGACCCTAAGTTTTAGCCGACGGATATCACAACTTATCCTTCGCGCCTCACCCTGGATAGACACGTATGCACAGCCTTTGGCATGTCCCATACTAATGTCGATCTAGGCCTTGACGAGGGCCAAACTTAGGAAGGCACTAATTAATATTTTAAATGAGGGGATTTTGTTTTTAACAATCTCACCGTAAAAGCATAAATAAAACAGCTTTATGCTTATATACATATGCATCCAATACATAAAATAAAATGCAATAGTAATCGCTAAGATCCTATTCGGTTTTTTCCAAGCCAATGGAAAAACCGTGAAGTCAATCTAAGGGTGTAAAAAGAAAAACATCTATTCTACACCGTCTTGACCTTCAGCTTGGTTGCCTCCAAATCTTCATCATCTCACTGTACCTTCTCCTAATCTAGAATTACAAAATTTCTAAGGAAACCTCGAGTTACATTCGAGGGGATTTAATGAGATTAAAATTACAACTTTTGAATGATAAAACAGCACGATACACGGATCGTATTATAAAATAATACCAACAGGTAATGGCGACTACTATGCATCATGCTCAATTAACATAACAATTTATGAAAAAATAATGAGCAAAACAAGAAATGAACATTTCATATTCTCGCTCGGGTTCTGTTGACCGCCATCAAGCTCTGGGTCGACCGAAAAAGTACTCGAGAGTACCTCGGTCGACTAAACAGCACTTCGGTCGACCGAAAAAGTACCGAGAGTACCTCTGTCGACCAAACAGCACTTCGGCCGATCGAAGACCAACTCTGTTCGACCGAACACCCTCTCGGCTGATCCGAACCCAAATTATTTAGCTTCGTCTTGCCTCTGCCGATCGAAACCGAGTCCCTGTCGACCAAGTGCTAGAAATCGAGAGTTTTTCCAGCTTTTGAATGACTTCAAAACTGGAAATTCTCAACAGACATACATACAGAAAACTGGAAAAGCATGTCATACATGATTTACAACATTTCTAGTATCCTAAGGCATGCATAACATAGATTCATACTCTATATTTAAACACTATAACACAGAAAGTCTATAGGGTACTCGTAACCTGGCTCTGATACCACTGTTAGAGGAATAACCGGGTCACACATAAATGCGCAGCGGAATAAAACTTGACCCGCCTCTACCAGGATCTTCCACGAGTAAGAACCTACGACTATGGGATAGTGTTTTACCTTATATTAATGCTAGAATGGCTGAAACGCTTTCAGCGGTATGTTGTCACGAACGGAACACCACAATGCAGGCTCCGTCTCTCCCAGTATCCACTCGATCTTTCGGGGATGGTCTTCATCGCTTGGTGCTAGCCAACGCCTTGTAGAAGCTTTGAAGACACTCTTCAATGGAGTATGTATTTCAGATCTTATCAGAAGAATAAGATACAGGATTTCTAACTTCTTTCCTATTAGCAAAAGGCTAGAAAACAAGTCTAGAAATCTATCTTTTCTTTTCTCTCTAAAACTCACTTTTCTCTCTTCTCTCTAAGCTTCAAAAGCTGGAGAAAAACTGATTAGAATGAATAGGAAAATCAGTATTTTCCTAGTCTATCAATAGAGAGTGGGGAGAGTGAAAGGGGGAAGTGGGAGATCATGGAGGAAACTACTCCACCACTTTTAACCACCTTCCAAGAGATAAAATGGCTGGATAATATCTCTAATTGTCCAGCCATAAGGTCGGTCCAAAACGGGTCGGTCGGCCCAACCCGATTAAGGGCCCAATCCAATCCTGGCCCGGCCCGACCGAATTGATTGATCCAAATGGGTTGGTCGGCCCAACCCGATTAAGGGCCCAATCCAATCCCGGCCTGGCCCAATCGAATTGGCGCACCTTAGATTAAATGTACTCCAACAGGTATCAACAGTCTTCCTTATAAACAAGTTGTAATCATGATAAGACTGCATGAAACCTATATTGACTAAGGACTAAGTTAATGTGAAATTCTATTCTCTAATAGCCTGCTTCAACCCATTAGAGACTTATTGAGCTTACAAACCTGAGATGGTTTTGAACACACATAACTTGGAAGAGGAATCATATATATATTTCCTCATGAAGATCTCCATGCAAAAAGGCATTGTTCACATCTAACTGGTGAGCATGCCAACGCTTGGCAGCAAATAGAGTTAAAAGAACCCTCATAGAGGTCATCTTAGCTACTGGGAAAATGTATTTAGAAAATCTATTCCTGGTTGTTGAGTAAAACCCTTTAGAAACCAGTCTAGATTTTTGTCTGTCTATATTTCCATCAGCCTTTGAACTTAACTTTGTAAATCCATGTACATCCTATATAAATCTTCCCATCTACCTTCTAGAAGATCTGTTAGAATCCAAGTATTATTATCTTCTAGAGTTTTGAGCTCAACTATAATAAAATCTCTCTGAACCTGATGTTGTTGTGCTTCTTTGAAGGAGGCAATTTCTTTAGGTAAATCCAAAGTAAATATGAAAGATTTATGATTCCGATGTGACAAATGATTAGTAATCCAAAGTAACTATGTTAGTTGAGGAGGGGATGATGATTAGGAATAGAATGAACAAATTCTTTAGGATGAGAATGAATATTCCTTTGTCTACTTGACCTCCTAGGCTGCATAGAAGAATGAGAGTTTGAATGTCCAATAGGTGAATTAGAATGTGATAAAGAAGGTGTATCGTTAGAAGAATCCATAAGACCACTATTTTGATTAGGCAATTGTGAGTTCAAGGAATCAGAGAAAACATCAATGAAACTACATGGTGGCACTACAGAGTTCATATAATCATTTACATGTGTATCATCATCAGAATGAGCAGAATTGAGAATGGAAAAAAGAAATATATGTTAAAGAAACAGGACATTTCTAGAAACAAACAATTGATGTGAATTCATATCTAAAAGTACATACCCCTTTGATGTAGATGACTGCCCTAGATACACATATTATTTACCCCTAGATTCAAATTTCCCTCTACCATATGCAAGAGTACAAGCATAACTCAAGCAACCAAAAACTCTAAGATTGGTATAGCTAGGAATGGTTTGATATAATCTCTCATAAGGAGTTTGGTTATTTATAACAGGGGAATGTGTAAGATTAATCAAGTAGGTGGCATGTTTAATGCAAAAGCTCCAATACTCAAGAGGAATATGCAACTGAAATCTAACTGCTCTAGCCACATTTAGAATATGTTGGTGTTTTCTCTCTACTAATCCATTTTGTTGTGGTGTTTGCACACTAGAAGTCTGACGAATGATGCCATGAGAAGAGTAAAAGGATGGCATGGGAAACTCAGTGCCATTATCAGTTCTTATGAATCTAATTCCGGTATTAAACTGAGTAAGAACAAAGGTATGAAAGTCCTTCAAAATAGAACTGGCATCAAATTTTAATTTGAGAAAGAAGGTCCAAGTAAATCTAGTTTAGTCATATACAATGGTTAGAAAATATTTATGTCCTTGAACAATAGTAATATTATATGGTCCACATATATCAGCATGTATGAGCTCAAAAGCAGTATTTACAACAGAACTTCTAAGAGGGAAAGGAAGTGTGTGCTGCTTTGCCAAAGGACAAACACTATAATCACAAGTATAATTTAAAGTACAAGTGACTTTCTTATTAAACTGAGTTATTTGTCGCAACCTAGGAAGAGAAAGATGTCCTTATCTATAATGCCAGAAAATGCCATTTATTTCTTGAGTAGAGATATTAGCAAGGAAAGATGTTGGAACAGCTTCTTCAAGTTAAGGAATAGAAAAGGCACATTGGAGTAAGCAAAGGCCATTGTATCCTTCAGCTATCCCAATATACCTCAAGGTGGAAAGGCCATGTATCACATACTTGTCAAAGGTACAAGTGATTGAACATTGGTTTTGAGTGGTAACTTTGGAAGCAGGCATGATATTATGCTTGAATGACGGCACAAAAAAGACATCATGTAGAATAAGTCTTGGAGATCAATGAATGATGCTTTTTTTAGGGACAGGGATTATGGTTTTGTTAGGTAGACTAACAAATAAGTTTGAAACAGAATAACTGCATCTAAATAGTTTATCATTGCACACTACATGATCTGTAGCACAAGAATCAACAATTCAAACATTTACTGAAGAAATAGCTATTTTACCTGAGGGAGCATTAAAATCTCCATGATGATTTTGCTCAAGGGCTACCTGATTAACCATAGGCTGATGTAAGCTTCCAGAACCAGTGTCATTAATGCACATGTTCTTGATCATTTGCATGATTTGTTGCTGATGTGCAAGAGTAAATCCCAGTTATGTTGGCTACTTCTCTCATCTGTGTTGTAGTAGAATCCGAATTCACCTTTCCAGTCCTAGTATCAGAAACACCAGTCATGCAATTCACATATTTGTATCCAATATTGTTTCCTGCAGAATCATGGTTATTATATGCACTTTCTCTACCACTGGAATTGCTGTGATCATGTCCATAATTCCTATTGGAATTTTCAATATTTGATGCAGAGTTATTCCAACTTCCTCCTTCAGACTTCCCCTAAGAACTTGATCCATTGTTTGGATACCCATACTTCTTATAACACCTCTCAATTGAGTGTCCTACCTTCCCACAGTATGTACATGTAAAAACCTCTTTTTTTCCAGAAAAGTAAGGTTTACTGAAATTACTTATAACATCATTCACCTTGCTAGTTACACTATCTTGATCTTGAACCAAAACAGAACTAGATGCCTCAATAAAAAGAATTTGAGCATCTCCATGTTGAGTAGTATATTTATGCTGATTTTCATGTTCTTCAGCTATATTAAACACCTCATCTGTGTCTGCAATTGGTTTCATCATTAGGATATTAGATATGACATTACTAAAATTTTCATTAAGGCCTTTAAGAAATCGAACTACATATTCATTGTTGTAGTTAGCCCGAACATTCTCTATTCCTCCACAAGAAAAATTAGGAAGTAGCCTTAAAATCAGTAATTCATCCCAAAGGATTTTCAATTGTGTATAAAACTCATCAATACTGAGGTTACCTTGTTTGAGTGCATAAAACTCTTCTAATGCATCAGATAACCAATATGCATTGCTCTTAGTGTACTTTTTAGCCCGATTCTTCCACACATCAGCAACTTATTCAATACTTCCACACTTTGAGCAATGGTTTAAGGTATTTGTGATCCAAGTCAGCACCATCTGATCAGATTTTTCCCAAAGCTGGAACAATGGATCAGTTACTTGTGGAATGGAAATTCATGCTACATCCTCAATGAAACATAATTTGTTCTTTATGAAAAGTGCTCTTCTCATCTTCCTACTACAAGTCATGGAAGGTCGTAGCCCAGTGGAGCTCCATTTCGCTCACGACTAAGAGGTCCTGAGTTAGACACATGGCCACAGCGCCCAGACTACTAGCCCAAAAAAAAAATATATCTTCCTACTACAATTGTAATAATTTGTTCTCATTGTCAAGCTCTTCGTCCATTAAACGACATAGAAAAATTCTATACTTTAAGAAATCTCGATAATTGTATCATTGCATCACATTATTTACAAAGAATATATGTACAACCGTTGAGATGCTAAGTGCCAATTGCAATGTTTTACACCACATCCACTGCGCAATTAATGTCATGTTTTGCTTGAATCTTCTATTACAATCTCTAATCCAATCTTGTAACTTAATTTATAGGCACTTACTTAGATACATGGAATCACTTGACACGATAAACAACCATATACTTCAATGTGCACTACTAGATTGAAGAATGAAGAGTATGTTAAAAGATCTAAAGCCCGTTTCCGTCCATTGTTTAATAATAAAAAAGAAGAATATACAACTAAAATAACTAACTATTATTAACAATGTTCATACCAGTAGTTCAGGTTGAGCCTGAGGTTCCACACAACCTGATAATCTATATAGAATCTGTGACATATCTGGTCTTGCTTCTAAATTAGGAAGCAATGCATGGTTAGCCAAATCCATTAAAACCCTTAATTGTTCGATATTTATGTCGCAGTTGAATTTTGGATCCACCATTGCTAACAAATCATCCAAATTTTCCGTCTTCCGGCAATCCTCAGTCCACTCAGCTAGGGTTGTGGAACCTTGTGTAGATTTAAGTCCCGTTATAAGCTCGAGCAGTAAAACTCCAAAGCTATAAACATCGCATTTTTGGGATACCAAACCGGTGTTGAGATAATAAATGTCAACATATCCGAGGGATCCTTTGACCTTAGTCGGAGTCCCTGCGGTTTGGGGATCGCTTCCGAGCTTGCATAGGCCAAAATCAGCTAGTTTAGCATGATCGTCGTCAATTAGTAATATATTGGATGATTTAATGTCACGGTGGATAACCGGAGGATCGGCAATAGAGTGGAGATAATCAAGAGCACGGGCAATATCTAGGGCTATGTTTAAACGATTGGACCATGAAAGAATCCCTGAGGAGTGGCCTTCATGTGTGTGCATTCGATCAAAGAGGCTCTTGTTTGGGACGTACTCCAAGAGAAGAAGTTGTTCTCCTGCTTTAAAATTCCATGCATGTTTAGTTTATTTTTATGAGAATAATATGATATTTGCTAATTCATGGCCAGAAAAAAAGGAAAAAAATTAAAATTAAATAACATACATGAGAGAAAACTAAGTATATATTGATATTTTTTGCTCCAGAATTAGATTAGACGTGAAATTCTAGATTAAGGGTAGGCTATAAGATGCAACCAATATATGAATCACTAGTAACATGGAAATGCAGATAGTGGTGGATTTAAGGGGCGGGAGAGAGCGACCGTCCCCCAACATTTAAAAAAAAAATAATAATTCTTTCATAATTCTCTCCTAAAAATAAAAAAAAAAAAAAAAATAATAATTCCACCACTCCAACAAAATAAATTTATCATGGAAAATGTAAAATCAATACTTCATTACGTGGGAGTATTACAGGATACCAAATGGCCGACCTGTAATTCTTGATATAGCGCAAAATTAGATTCTTCGAATAGGATAATTACGACTTCATACCCGACCAATTGGTATGATAGTTTCCGTTATCTTAATACATGATTTTTGTAAAAATAGATCGACATCAAAGATAATAAAATAACTAGTGTTATAATGGACAACAATGACTCTCAACATAAATTGTGTTTCAAAATATAAGGTCTTTTATTATTTATTTTTTCCCTTTTTCAAAATATCTCGCATCTTATCAATTTTACATATTATTATAGAGTTAATAACTATTTATAGTACTAAACTATTTACGAATTTCTCTTTATAGCAGTACTAAACTATTTTTTTATCTAAATATGTCACTCAACTATTTACGTTTATCAAAAAATATACAACCACCCATTTTTTGGGTGTTTTCCGGCCAGCGATGTCACGTGAGTTGCTTCAGAACATGAACAAAGGCGAAAAGGAAAAGAAATATTGGAAACGTCGGGCGATAACTGCTTAATTTGTTGTTGCAAGGGCAAACGAGTCTATCAAATTAAGCAGTTATGGCCCGACGTTTCCAATATTTCTTTTCCTTTTCGCCTTTGTTCATGTTCTGAAGCAACTCACGTGACATCGTTGGCCGGAAAACACCCAAAAAATGGGTGGTTGTATATTTTTTGATAAACGTAAATAGTTGAGTGACATATTTAGATAAAAAAAATAGTTTAGTACTATAAAGAGAAATTCGTAAATAGTTTAGTGCTATAAATAGCTATTAACTCTATTATTATAATACTCACTCTATTTTATTGTAGAAGTCCTTTTAGTCTCTTTATATTTTTTCTCAAAATCTATGTTATTTTCTAGTTTTAAGGATATGTTTTTAAATTTACCCTTTACCCATTTTTATGGAATATACAGAAAGAGGAATTTGTTGATGGTTAATACTTAATGGAGATAAATGTTGGGTAATAATCTTAAAATTCCACATCGGTTAATTAGAAAATAAAAGTTAAGGTAAGGTGGCCTATAAATAGACCCACATAGTTTTGAGTTTAATTGTACCAACTCCAATTGAGTCTTGTGAGTGTTTAGACTTGGAGTTCTTCAGAGTGGGTTTGTAAATTTTCTTTCGTCCGAAAATTACACAGTGAAGTTTTTACCCTTCTGGGTTGTGGATGTATTTCTGCGTTGAGACCGAACCACGTTAAATTCTTGTGTTGTTTTCTGCTTTCTTTTCGTTTCTTTTATAATTTGTTGTTTGGAGTGTTCTGCTGCCCAACAACTGGTATCAGAGCAAGAGGTTCAGGCTTGGGGAAGAGACAAAAGAAATTGCATATCTAGTTTGCGAGTAAGTCTCCGGTGCTGCTTTAATTAAGATTTTTGTGTTATTTTAATTAAAGTTAGAATGTTTTAATTATGGAGTCTTTAAACACTATTGTGCCGATGAAGAGTGATGTTCCATCTCCCTCTTTGATGGAAAGATTGATTTTACCTTATGGCAATGCACGATTCAAGACTATTTAGTCCAGGAAGGTCTTGATTATGCTCTGGATGATGAAAATCCAGAAGGGATGAAAGATTCAGAGTGGGCTACAATTAAGAGGAGAGCGGTTAGTACAATTCGATTAGCTTTGACTCCACAAATCAAGATGACGGTGTTGAGAGAGACGTCACCAAAGAAGTTGTGGGAGACTCGGGAGAATAATTATTCCTCGAAGACTTTGACTAACCGATTGAAGATGAAGATAGATTTGTACTCACTCAAAATGGAGGAAAGATGTAATCTTATTGATCACACTAATAAATTTAATGAGTTAGTATCTCGACTTGAGAATGAAGGGGGAAGAGATTAAGGATGAGGAACAAGCGTTGCTGTTATTGGCTTCATTACTGAAATCCTATAAATTGTTGGTGCAGTCACTGTTGGTAGAAAATAACACACTGCAATTGAACGAGGTTTCAAAATCCTTGAAGGAGAACCAACAGATGATGAATGAGGATTACCCCGAGAATGATCGAGTACTAGCTACATAGAGTTCTCAAAGAGGGAGGAATCGAAGCTGGAGTAGAGTTGACCAAGGAAGAGGAAAATCTCTACAGAGAGGTGATTACAACGAGGTCGAGTGCTTCTATTGTGGGGAACTTGGTCATTTCCAAAGATGAGGGAAGGATTTGAAAAATCTCCATGAATAGATGAAAGGCAAGGCAAAGGTATGTGATTCCTCTACAAATGTGATCAGAGATGACGATGATTTATATTTGATGAGATGTTTGGGTGACACTATTGAGAATAATTCGAACTGGGTCATGGATAATGCTGTTAATTTGCATATCTGCAAGAACCGAGACGCGTTTGATACTTTGCAAATGGGAGACTTTGGCTACATCAAAGTGGGCAACAACTCGAAGGTGAAGATCGAGGGCGTTTGGCGAGTCCGCTTGAAACTCCACAATGATATGGTAAAAGTACTTCCTGATGTTAGATTTGTACCTGATTCGAGTGTCAACATAATTTCGTTAGGTGAATTGGAATCAAATGGTTACAAGTATGTTGGAATTGGAATTTCTGCAAAGTGTATAGAGGCAACCGTTTGGTTATGCGAGGAAGGAAGAAAGGGAAGAATTTATACCACCTTGATGGTCATTCCTTGAAGAAGTAAGGAAGTAAAACTGAAGAAAGAACAGAGAAGGAGACCACGAAGATTGAGAAGAACGTTAGGTTTTCTAATTGTGTTGTAACTTGGGAATTTGAGAAAATGGAGGATATGTTGGGTAATATTTTCAAAGTCCCACATCGGTTAGAAAATAAAAGGGTCAAAGAAAGAGGGCCTATAAATAGACCCACGTAATTTTGAATTTAATTGTACCAACTCCTCGAGTCTTGTGAGTGTTTAGACTTGGAGTTCTTTAGAGGGTTTGTAATTTTTCTTCGGTCCAAAAATTACATAGTGAAAGTTTTTACCCTTCAGGGTCGTGAATGTATGTCTGCGTTGTGACCGAACCACGTTAAATTTTTGTGTTGTTTTCTGCTTTCTTTTTGTTTCGTTTATAATTTGTTGTTTGGAGTGTTTCGCTGTCCAACAATAAATTAAATTTTTTTATGAGTGTAGAGGTAAAAATATCTCTTTTCTCCCATGCTTTAATCTATGTTAAAGTATTTAGAAAAAGTTTTATTATGAATGGAGGGAGTAATAAAAATATATGTAATTCCCTTATTCCTAGGATAAAAAATGAGTCTAATATTTTAAAACAGGGAGCGTACCATGAATTATTTCTGATCTAAGATATATGTAACCAAAGTTGTTAACAATGTCAGACAAAATACCAGTTTCATACATTTCTTCAACAGACAACAAACAAAAACATGAGACATTTTCAATGGCGAGGATTGCTATGCAAATGTCCTAATCTTTTATTTAAGTTATGCTCATTCTATAGTCATTATCGATAATTGATGTTTTTATATCCCAAAATTGGGATCCAAGTAGTGAATACCTTGTTTAATCTTTTCTTTCTTTCTTTTTTTCGGAAGTAATTACTGATAAAAAGATAACCAAATATAGGGTTTGAGAAAAAGAGAAAATAATCAATGAGTTTTGACGCCAATTTTTATATCTTTTTTAATTAGAAATTTAGTATCATATATACATAATATAAATAATATATTATTCTTATTCCGGTGCGAGTTGTAATCGGGTTGAGCGGGGTCAAGCTCATGCTCAGCTCACATAAAATTCGAGCTTGAATATTGAGCTTACGCTCAACTCATCTAATCTCACGCTCACATTTTTTCGAGTTATGTGAACCCGAACCCATTGACACCCCTATTTGTGCCTTTTCATATTTTGTTTTGAAGAATAATATTTCCAGATCAATACATATATGCTTCTCTACATTACTGTAGAATGCAAAATTTCTAACTTACTTTTTTAAAAACTATATTACTTTCAATTAAGACATATTATTGTTCTTGCACATCTAAGTTTTAGAAATTCATCCCACTTAGTTATTCAAAGTCCCCTTGCATAATATTATAAGGTTCTATAATAATAAAAAATTTCTAATAAGTGCATGGTACAATACCGCATGAAATGATGTTGATTTGTGAAAACCCTAAAAAAGAACAAGAACATACCTTTCTCCAAGCAAAATCCCAATAATCCAACCAAATTAGGATGTGAAATCCTAAGCAAAACTGAGACTTCATCAAGAAACATCTTCTGATTCCCACCTCTCTCCTCTAATACGCGTTTAACCGCGCCTAATCTCCCATCTTCAAGCTCAGCAAGGTACACAAATGAAGTTGCCCCTATACCAATCTGAATCTTGAAATCTTTAGTAGCAATTTTCAATTCTTGCAAAGCATAAGTCCTTATAGTGCAACAATTCCCTTCTTCAATATCAAAATTTCTTGATTCTACTATATCTTTAGAATTTTGTTCATCAACTTCACTTTGATTCCCATGTGATCCCTGGTTTGTTGCTTTTTCTGCTTTATTTGCTTCTATATAAACAGCCCATCTTCTTAAAAGAATAGTAACTATTATTACCACTATGACTGCACCAACAATCCAAAAGTGTTTTGGATTAGTTTTGACAAAGAAAGACATGATTTTCTTCATAAAACTTTCCTCTCTATAACTAAATATATATCTATAAATCCATTTGAAGTGTTTGGGGGTAGAGTGAGAGAGAGGGAGAGAAGAAAAAAAAAGAGAGAGAATAGAATTTATATTTCAGAAGGATAATGAGTTAGGAAAGGAGAAGATTGGTATGGTGTCAAAATGAAGATCCCATAATATGGCATTTTTCAGTACTTGAGAGGTTGATTAGGATTGAAAGTAACTCTTGGTTGTCTTCTACCCTTAGAATGATCTAAGCACAAGGGTCTCAATTCTGTTTTTGACTTAAAACTTTTTTATTAATGAAATTAAAATATGAAAATATCTAAACCAACTAAATTCATTTATAACATTAACGATAAATGAGTTTTGGACCACGTTTAGAGCCTTTTCAGTGTAATTCTTTAAAATATTTTTATATCGTCTATGTCCTCACAAAAAAAGTTTTGGTCCAAAAGTCAGCATTGAAAAGAAATAATTAAGAGAAAATGTGTTTGAAAAAGGTACTGGCACAATTGGTTGTCGTTCATTTTGTTTGTGACCCCAAGACATGTCAAAGGCAAGATCACGAGTTCGAGTCATGCAATGAGCGGTTTCATACCGGCTGAACTGGCATGTACTTTCGTACGACTTCCCCAATCAGATTAGTTGGGTCAAGTACTTGAATCTCGAGATACAAAAAAACGAGAGAGAAAATGTATGCCTCTTAACCTGTGATATGTGGAGAATTTTGAACAATAAGATCAATCGAACTAGATTCATGATAGAAGTATTCTAATGCTTATGCTTTTGTTTTGTGATGGTACACGTGCAGTAATAGAAATGTGATATAAACTCAAGACCTATTATCATTGGATAATATCTTCCACTACAAGAAAATCTGCCTCCATCGACCATCATATCGGTCGCAGTTCTTGAGATTCTATGTTCCGATCCGATCTCCTTACTTGACACTAGTTGCCCTATTTAAGATAATGGGTTCCAACCCGTTCTCTCTACTTGGCATCAGTTGCCTTATTTTAGATCGTGTGTTCTGTCTCAATTTCCTTATTTTTAATGAGCTGCCCTATTTGGGATTCTGTGTTCCGTCCCGACCCTAACTAAAGGCATAAATGACCTTATTATCAAAAGACTTAGGTTTCAACCCAAGTGGCATATGAAGCGCATGTTACCTGGATATTCATGAAACCCCGTATGCCATACCCAAGCCCCCTCATAGGGCAACGAGGATATCAAGGATCATCCAAATACTTCTCGGGCATAATTCCCCAAATGACACTACCGCGGAGAAGGTCGATACCAAGTTCACAAGTTCCAAAACACCTCTGCCTTGTGTCCAGAACCTATTCTCTACCGAAATAAACCTATACCATAGACATCATCTAATGCCTTGGTTATAAAACAGTATAGAAAACAATGTGAGATGCAGATATTGCCTATGGTGATGAACACCTGCAAAAGGAAAAAGGGGGAATAAGGCCAACACAAGATCTTTCCCCCTATATGTTATCTTCATCCCCGAGATGCCACAAAAACTCGATTATCCGAAGTAAAAAGGATATGCTTGTCTCTTTTAAAACGAACATAGCCTATATCCCAAACAAAACCGGCAAAACTCCTGCCGTGACTATTTTAAATCTTTCATTTTAAAAAATTGTAAATTAGAGACGGATTTGAGACAACTTAATTTTTATAAAAAGCGTTTATCAATTAAAGACCGCATATTTCGACTCTAACTCTAAGTGGTCGCAAAAAGTTGGTCTCAAAACAGTAGCAAAAAGGTATTTGTCGCAAAGTAGTCCCTAAATGGATGTCAAAAAGGTATCAGACGTACATCAATACCCGAGGTCTTGAGAGGCTTATGGTGGGTTCCGACCTAAGGCCTATTAATGGGCCGAATATGTGACATGTGCTAAATCAGACATGTATAGTTTATGACAACTACTATAAAGAAGTTTGACTCTTTTCTGGATTGAGATTCCATGTTCCATATCCTACTACAACACTTATATGGTAAGTGTAATTCTAATAGGTAACTACTATATTCCTGGGATTTCTCTACTATAAATATCGGGTATCAATTACTTATTTCAATATTACGAGTTACTTGCTTATCAGACATTTATATGGGACACCAAGGATTATATTGCAAGGTTATAAAGAAACCAGAAAAAAGGCATTGGTGGAGTGGAGTTCACACTTTGATTGTGAGTGTTGTAATTAGGGGTGTTCATGGTTCGGGTTGGTTCGGTTTTACGCATTTTTAAAACCAGACCGAAATATTCGGTTTGAAAATTTTGAAACCAATCCAAATCATTCAAAATCTCAAACCGATGCATTCGGTTTGTATCGGTTTGGTTTGGTTTGGTTTGATTTTTCGGTTTCGAGAGATACAAAGTATATTGATTATAAAGTAAAAATAAAACAATTTTTTTATATGATTACTTAGCTGCTAAAAATATAAAAGAAATAAGACTACTGTTTTCACATGTTAAACACAAATCAAAAACAAAATAATGAAACATAAATTTTTTATTCTTGAACTTCAATATAAAGTAAAAATAAAACATTTTTTATATAATTACCTAACTACTAAAAATATAAAGAAACGTGTCTATTGTTTTTCACAAGTTTAAACGCAACAAAAAAAACAAATTAATGAAACATAAATTAGATTCTTAAACTTCAAACAAATTACTGAAAAATTATCCTACGTGGAAAGAAGCAAAAATACAAAAATTACACCATTATTAATTTCAAAGTAAAAACAAAAACTTCACGTGAATCTAAAACTACATATGGATCTTCAATCTCTTACTCTAGCAAATGAAGAGCTTGCTTGTCGTGTTATAAATAAGAAGTTCAATATATTTTATTACAAAAAGAGATCTTTAATATATATATATATATATACATTCGGTTTGGTTCAGAGTGGATTATAAAAAAAATAAACCAAAACCGAAACCAGTCCACTGCACCGCTGAAACTGACAAATCGGTTTGGATTGGTTTGGATCGGTTTGGTTTGGTCGGTTTCGATTTTAAATGAACACCCCTAGTTGTATTGTACATGAGAGTGTAAACTTGTGTTTTTTAGAATGTATTAGTAAAATAATTGGTTATGTGACGTTAATTTTGGGTTTATTGATTATGTTTGCATCTTATTGATATTGTTTCTGGTTCATTGATGTGTGTATTGTTGTTTCTTATAATAGAGATTTAATTAAATTTCAGAATTTATTTTTTTAAATTAAAAAACATTTAGCGACCGTCTAACGACTATTATATCGGTTGCTATAGTTTAAAGTCAAAGTCAAATGAACTCAACTCGGTCGCTAATTACCGACGAAATATTATGTCGGCAATCGATCGTTAACAAGTCAAAGTCAACATTATTGACCTTTCGGTCAGTAATTCGTGACCTAATGTTCCGTCGGTGAATGGGCCGTCGGTAATGGTCGTCCATAAGTCAAAGTCAAAGTCAACATTGTTGACCGTTCGGTTGGTAATTAGCGACTAAATATTTAGTCGGTAAAATGGCCGTCCGGAAGCGGTCAGTAACAAGTCAAAGTCAAAGTCAACATTTTGACAATTAGGTCGGTAATTCGTCAATAATTAGCGACCATATGTTAAGTCGCTGGTTTAGCCGTCGGCAATCGGTCGTTAACAAGTCAAAGTCAACATTGATGGCCATTCGGTCGCTAATACGTCTGTATATAGCGACCAATTAGTCGGTCGCAACATAATCCGTCAGTATTCGGCGACCACGTGGTTCGGTCGTTAGACCGAATAGCGACGGGTATGCCTGTCACTATTTAATTATTTTATTGTAGTACCATATATGGGATTATATAAGCAGTTTGTAATTCATTTGGGATAAGACAATGCAATAAGAACTATTCTATAAAGTGGGATTTAATTCAATCTTTTGCACATTTCGATAAATTGATTAAACTAATAATTTTCTGTTATTAAACAATTACTCAAAAGTTCTATCTGAACTTCATCTATGTAAAAAAAATTTTTTTTTTTTTTTTTTTGATGCAAATGTAAAAAATTGTTGTACTCCTAATTTAACGACGCATAGAGAGTAAGGCATACTCAACTTGGGATAGTGACCCTTTAATGATCTATTCTTCTTTTCAACTTTTTTTTTTCTTTTGTAAATTAAGTAAGAATAGAGTCTAATTTGTGTCTTCTCATGACCTTTGTTTTAGCAGCAATATGTTTCATCTCATTTCATTAACTATCCCTATCACATCACTCAAGTAAAATAAATAAAAATATTCAGAAACATGAAAGATGACTCATGTATGGTCAAGAAGAAGAAAGTCTTACCATTTAGCCACAGAAAACACTTCAAAAGGAAATGGTCTTCCAACTTACTTATATTCTTCGGTTTAACATTCATAGTTTGCAAGTTTCTATGTACAAATACTATCAAAAGTATTTAGCGCAAAAAACAAAAACAAAAATTACCATCCAAAGTAAGTGATCATAATGTTTAAACATCTTCTTCGAAATTTACTACTAAGCTTTTTTTATCTAAATATTTTCTTCAAATGATTATTTACACAAAATTACTTTGATATATTCTACAATGCACTAAAAAAGCAGTTTGATTTCTTTTTCCGCAAAGAGCTATTCAGAGTTGGATTAATCGTGGACCATAAAACGGATACTGGGTTGTATCTCGTATATATATATATATATATATATATATATATATATATATATATATATATATATATATATATATATATATATATATATATATATATTAAGAGTTTTTATCAGTGGAGAAAATGAAGATGTCAAACTATATCCTCTTCAAGCTTATTTAATATATCCTCTGATACATTTTGTAAAAAGAAAACTACTGTCAAGGATTAGATTATCAAGAGAATAAACTCAAGCCAGAGGGAAGTGGCAAACAGACAGCACTGTGCATAAAAAGCGAATTCTTTGGGGTGGAAATATATTAAATTTATTTAGTAATACATTAACTTTATTACCAAAAAATAATATACATATATAATAATTTTATTAATATTTTGATAACAAATACATAGATTATCTTTCTGAAATATATTTTGAAAGAAAAATTATATTTATTTAATTTTTTTTTTTTTTTATTGGACCTCGACAGAGGAGGTCGGCCTCACCAGAGGAGGAGCCCATGTAGGGCGGATAGAAGCCCGGTTGAGCGGGTGCCCCGTGAGGGGAGTAGTAGAAGCCCAACTAGCGGGTGCCCCAAGAAAGGGAGTATAAGAACCCACACAAGAGGAACCAAGAATAGGAAATAAAATCCTTCCTTTTTTTTGTGAGTTGGGTATCGAACCCACAACCTCATGGTTGTGGGCAGACCATCTCCCCACTGGGCTATGGACCTTGTGATTATTTATTTAAAACTTAATGAGAGTGTATTAATTTTAATTTGATTCATAAAGAAAAGGAAATCAAAACACAGAGAGAAATTTAAATAAGTAATGGCCAAAATAAAAAAACTCCATTATAATAAATAAAATAGGAGGAACAACAATTAACAAATGTTCAACTAGCCCAATGGCCCATCGCACAACATACATGCGGGAGGTCGTGGGTTCAACTCTCATCCATTTGAAAACGGAAAGACTTTATTCTACATTATTCAAATGTGCCTTGACTTGGTGGCTAAGGGAGCGACTTTATTCTATGTTATTCAAATGTGCCTTGACTTGTCGGCTCGGCTTCACCCCGAGGGGATCGGCTCGGCCATAATAAATATAATTTTACTATAACGTTTGCGGCGGTGAAAAACTATTTTCGATAGATTGTGACATTGCCAAAAAACAAAAAACAAAAATATAATTTTATTATAATATTTGCGAAAATGAAACACTATTTTCGACAGTATATAAGGTGACGCACAAAATGTTTTTGTGTCAGTTATTGCGTCGAAAATTATAAGCGATGCAAAAGGTAGTCGTTTTTGCTAAGTTGTCACGTTGAGAAAAAATGCGTCGCAAATAGAAAAATATGACATTTTTAGTAGTGTAATTTGTAAATTTTGTTACAAAATTAGAAACTTTTTTAAAGAATAAAAATTACTATCTAAATATCCAAATTCAACGCTTTTAGTTCAAAACTTACCATTTTATGTTGAATTTTACTATTTTGTAAATTAGTAGATTTTACAAATAACTTGGAATTTTTTTAAAATAAAATTATAGAGAATTTTTTTGGCAAAGACATTAAAATACGTGGATCATTTTTTTAAACGTCAGCTTTGATAAGAATGTAAAAGTAATTAAACTTTTGGTTTCTTTTTTAATGGATATGGTATTTTAATTCATTCTCAGTCATAATAGTACAAGCCATTACAAAAGAAAAAATTGGGATTTTAAACATTGATGGGTATTTATCAAGCGCTTGTTTAATAATGAAATGAACAAATATACTATCCATCCGCTTTACAAACTTAATATATATATATATATATATATATATATATATATATATATATATATATATAATATAAACTCTCTAACAGTCTATCAAAATCGCCAGCACTGACGAATATATAATCGGAGGAGTGTAGATGAGTGTGAAGCCTCGGGTATTTCGTCTATCCTTGACGAATCTAGACTTAAGAAATTATGGGATTATCTGCCCATATCTTCGGACGTGGAATATATAATTCTTAATCCCGATGACTGAGCATGTTCTCCTCCTAGAAGGCGTGCCACCATATATTTTGAGAAAATCTGCGAAGGGTTGACAATTCCACTACATAGACCCTTCTTGGAGTTGAGCAGTTTCTACGAAATAAACCTTAGTAAATTGAGCCCAAACTTTGTCCAATTTATTATGTGTTTCATCCTTCGATTTATGTTTGTCTTTGGGGTTTCCACAAATCTAGAACTTTTTAGGTGTTTCTTTGATGTATCCCATATGAGCCCATGGTAAAGAAAGGGTTAGGCTGGATTGTTCATAAGCACAAAGTTATGGGGCCCGGGTGTAATATTGATTTCTCATGGCCTTCATCTTTCAAGGGCTGGAAAGAAACTTTTTTTTTCATTCGCCCTGCCCCAGAGGAATTCGATCGAGGATGGAACCTATCTACTATAATCCAGAATCCTTTCATTAATTCTGATGTTGATCTCGAGAGCTTCAATATACAAAACCAATACACTCTTTGTTTTTATTGGGAAAGAATCCTGGAGTCAGGTGTTCTGAGATTTTATATATCAATGCTCTCATGATTTGTTCACCTTGCGTCGGTGTCTTTGCTTTGTATCTTGTTTTGTATATGTGTTAAATTTTGTGCAAACTGGAGTGAACACTGCAAGAAAACAGTTAAATAGCGACCAAAATTAGCGACCGAATTTTTCTGTCATTCCTACAACGACCGAATACCGACCGACTAGACACCGCAATGATGTCGATCGCTATTCCGTCACTACTGAGTCGTCCATATCGGTCACGTTGACCAAATTAAAACGGCATCGTTTAGTGCACCATTAACGACCGAATACCGACGGAAGTTAACGATTGTTTACCGACGGAATACATAACGGCGTAAAAACGAGGTCGTTTTGATCTTTTATTTAATTTAAATAATTAAGGTTAAAATTAATTAAAACGACGTCCTTTAATGACCGAATACCGACGGACTTTAACGGCGACGGAACATATAACGGTGTATATTTATCAACCTATAGACGAAGGACATCAAACGACGTCGTTTTGTTTTCGTTAACGACCGAATACCGAAGGAATATAACGACCGAATACCGACGGAATATAACCTAACGACGGATTAACGACCGAAGTCTCAAAACGACGTCGTTTTGTAACTAAATCCAAAATAATACCCTATGAATTCCTACAGAGTAATATCCAACTCACAGAAATTAGCTCCCGTCGCCTTCAATCGCCGATTATCTCAGAAAGCGTCGCCCTCCTTCTTCTGCGACGTCAAGCTCTACCGCCTGAGAACACCGCCATCCTTCTTCTCCGCGCAGGTCCGACGTCAAGCTCCACCGGCAGAGAACGCTTTCTTCTTCTTCCCCATTCCTTGAACCAGTCCGTTGAATCCCCAAAAATCTGCCCTCAGTCCGTCGAATCCCCAATCCTCCGCTCTCCGCCACCCCGCCACTACCTCTTTCCCCAATTCCATCAAGCCCTATACCGAAGCTGCCACCACCAATCCTTGTCTCCTTCCATTGTTGCATCGAAGAAGCTTTCCCATCATCATTCGTGACCTCCACTGTCCTTCTTCTCCGCCACCCTCCTCCCCGGCACCTCCATCTAAAGGTTCGATTTTTTTTCAAGATTTGTTTTTCCAATTTTTCTGTTTCTTCTCCTCCTCTTACTGTGGCATAATGATTTATGTTTTTTAATGTAAATGCAATGAGATTTTAACTGGTTAAGTACAATGAAGAAAATGTATCGTAGCATACAGGATGTTTTGGTCTAATAAAATAGGAGGTTGAGTAGGAGAACCAATAATCCTCTTCACAGTACTGGAATTCCTGCTTCCCCTACTGTAAACTTAATTACTACTTAAACTTGTTCCTTGCTTTTAATATGAAAAATTCAGTATTTCGGCCTTTCCTTGGCTGCTGCAATCAAAGAAATATCACATCTCTGAGTAATAATAGGCTTTTTTTACTAAAACCTCATTCTGCATCTCCTGCTAAGTGTTTAATAAAAACTTAGATTTTTAATGGTCATTAATGGATTACACAACTGTTGATAGAAAAGCGTGTGAGATTATTAAAAAGTCTATTTGTGGTCGCTAGCAGGGATAATTTTACATGCAGTAATTGCGAGGTTGCTAGTGTTACATTTGACTTGCTCTTGCTACTCGTACTGGGATCCTACCTGATTATCCTTTTCAGTTTCCTAGTTATCACTACCAGGGTATGTTTTCTCTGGATTTCCTGCAAATCTACTGTCTGTAATTGGCTCTCTCCTATTTTACGAGAAAGAATTTGATGTTCTGACCCCATTATACACTTGTTTTATGTCCTACTTTTGTCTAGTTCCTTTTATGTTTTTTGTTTAATTTTTGAATTATAAACTTCTCAATTACGAGCTAGTACTCAATCACTTGGCTTGCTCTTTTGAGCCACACTCTAACATCATCTAGAGTTATGCTTTTCCAAAGAATTTGAAGCTATTTTCGATTTAATATATAAAATTCGCAATTACGAGATAGTACTCAATCACTTGCCTTGCTCTTTTGAGCCACACTCTAACATCATCTAGAGTAATCCTTCTCGGTATATGGTCAACCCTTTGCAAATTGTTGCAAATTTGTCCAAACTTCATAATCTGATATATCATTTAAAGATTTCTTTCACTTAATTTTTGTCCAATTCAGTTTTTTAGTTCTTGTCCAAGTGAGTTGAGACTTGAGATCTGTTTGTTGTAGGAAACAATATTTACAACACAATCACATTTAAACGGAAAAGCCCACCGCCGAAGCTCTCCCCTTCGCGTCCACACTGCCGAAGCTCACTCCTTCCAGCTCTCTAAAATCAACCACTGATTCTCATTCCACCAACCTATATCATTAACACACATACACACACAGATATATATATATATATATATATAACTCCGAATTTTTATTGTGTATAAGCCACAAACTGAGTTTACTGTTTAGCTACAAACTTTGTATTTCTTTTGCTGGTTATGGAAACTGCTCATTTATGTGTTGATTGTGTCCTAACTTTTGAGCTAGTGGATGAATTTCTGTTTATTGTGCCCTTTAAAAGTCGGTATTTGATTGTGCTTGTGAATACTTTCCATGTATTTCAGAGATGCCTCCAAAGAAAAGTATTCGAGTTTCCTTACCATTTGGTTTGCCAGCCACGTATTCTCCGGCCTCCACCTCCCAGCCTGGTTCATCACCTAATTTGGTGTCGACACCGCCATCTTCTCCCGTGCTTGGTACGACACCTCCATCACAGTCTGATGATGCACAGACATCTCGGGATGCGTCTGCGTCAGTACCCGCCACTGAATCTACGCCGGTAGTAGGATCGGCGACTCACCAGTCTACTATCCCACAGACAGCGTCTGATACTGGTGGAGTTGCGGCTACAGTAGATACTCGTATTCTCCTACAGCCTACCCTTGGGACGTAAGTAAATTCATTAATTATTTCCTTTAAGCTAATTATACTACTTGTCGTCATTATAGTAACTAATCAAATTTTTTCTTTGCAATTATAGTTTTAGGTTGGCATCCAGCTGTTCCGCCGCCATTACTTCAATATTTCAAGATCGTTTCAAGGGGGCATACAGCACCATCAAGGATGTTCCTCAGGCAGAAGAAAAATTGTGGTGGGACGAGTTCGAGGTAAGTAAATTAGTAAATAAGTTTGAATTTAGAAGTCTTCGAATTTAGTTATCTAACATTATTTCAAATTACAGAAAAAGTATCGATGGGCCCCTGAGCATGAGGATGGCGTCAAGACAGGTTGGTGTGCCATACTTACGAGGAGACTCAGCGGCATTATGAGCGACGCTCGGAAAAAAATAAGAGGCCCACATGGGTTTCTGAGACCGATTGGGCGCGACTTCAAGATTACTGGCAGACTCCAAAATTTAAAGCCAAGTAGGCACAGACAGCAAAAAACCGGAAAGAAGGGAGGGGTGGCAAAGGCCCGATGAAGCACACGGGAGGTTTGCTCAGCCACATTGAGCACTACATGAGACTGGTACTTAAATATATTAATTGACGTATTCTTGTATTTTATGTGTTTTTTGTTTGTATTTAAATGTTTTAATGATTTTGTTTAACAGGAAAAGGAGGCCGGACATGCAGTCCCATTCCTGGCCAGTTACGATCATCTTTATCAACACCATATCGGCCTAAAGAAAGGCGAATGGGTTGATGAAGATTCTAGAAAGTTGTTTGTAAGTATTTCATTACATTTTCTCCTTTTTTGATATTAGTAATTTAATGTCATAACCTGACATTTTATTTGACAGGGGGTGTTCCATGCGGTTTATGACGACGCCGCGAGCCAAGGAACTCAAGCCGGACTGCCTCCTCCGGATTTGCCGACTCAGATTGAGTTGTCTGCTGAGGCTGCGGGTGGGCTAAGAAAGGGACGTGTCCAAGGACTCGGTTCCTTTTGTGATGTGGTAAAGACAATGAAGCCAGGCAGCCAGGCGGTCTCGCATTCAGACATGGAACCAAAAATGAGCGAAATGGAAGCAAAGTTTAAGAAAGAGATGACCGAGCAAAAAAAGAGAATTCAAGATGAGGGAAAAGAAGAGAAACAAGGGTTTAGCTAGTATGTTAGTTGAAATTTTAACAAATAGGGACCATGTTGTATTAAGTGCCTCTGAGATAGAGGCCAAATTGAGTAGTATCTTAGACGATGAGTTAGAATCAGACTATGACGATGACCCCTTAATTGTCGATGAAGTTTTGGGGAGTCAATAGAGTACTTAGTTAATTTTATATCAATTTTTAACTATTGTTATCTTTTAATGCTTTTTTTTAAGTTATGTTTTGTGATTATTTGGGAATTTATATTTTGGGTTATGTTTTCTGTTGAATGGAAGATACCTAAATTGTGCAGGGGGTCTGTTCTATAGGTACCCTGTTGTGCTACTGGAAAATTGATTTCATACCAACTGAATAAGGACCGTTTTAGGGTTTAGGGTTAGGTTTAGCGACCGATTCGCGACGGATTAAGCTCAACGACGTCGTTTTGAAAATATGCGCTGCAATTTATCATTGGAGGGACTGAATGGCGACCGACACAGACATATCTGTCGCTATTCCGTCGTGAATAGGATAATGGGCGACTGACCTTGATACCTCTGTCATAATTCGGTTGGTATATTCCCCCGGATTCCGTTTTTTATAAAATAGCGAGGTTTTAAGGATATATAAAAAGATTTGCTTATTTTAGTAATATATACATATGTACACATTAACCTGAATAGTGAAACAAGTAAAAATTATATTTAATCACAAAATACATGTATAGACTGGAAGCAGAATAATTCAAGTAATACATTTGTGTGTACATTTACGTGAATCATTAAGTAATGTAACTAAAATTTTAATAATTGCTCATTAATGATCAAATAATTACTACAATAATAGTATTAGTTTGTATTCGCATTCTGAGAGATGTCGGTTTTGGAATTTATAATTTTTCTAACATGTCTGTCGCTAGTCGGTCGCTATCCATACACTAGGCGACTGAATAGCGACCGAATATGCCAGGGCAGTCGCTAATGTTAAATGCCGAAACGGTGTCGTTTTGTCCAATGCGCGGGTTCATTATTTTGAAAACTGTACAAGTGTTCAGACATTCTGATAGGTGACGGAATAGCGACCGAATATGCCCTGGCGGTCGCTAATGTTAAATGCCGAAACGGTGTCGTCTTGTCCAGTGCGCGGGTTCATTATTTTGAAAACTGTACAAGTGTTCAAACATTCTGTTGGGCGACCGAATTGCTATCGGTCGCTAGGGTTAAATGCCTAAACGGTGTCGTTTTCTGCGTTTTATTTTTCTAAAAATATCTATGACCATAAACTCTCCCCCTTTACTCATTCTGCACATAGCCACGATTTCTACCTCCACCACCACCTCTTCTAGTGATTTCTTCCCAAATCCACCGTGAAACCCCTCCCTCCTCCCAACTCCAAGACGGCGCCACCACCTCCGGCACCCGCAAGACTTCCCCACCACCTCCGATTTCAGTTGGGTTTTCAGTGAGAATCTTGTCTTTTCTATTTGTTATAATGTTATTAATGTCAATATTAATGCTCTTGTACCATTTATTCTTTAGCTTAATCACATGTGGTACAAGGGATCACAATAAATGAATGAGAGCAAAAATTGTTCACAAAGAATCAAATTTTAGGGTTTTGGTTTACAGCATACCTTTTATTTTTTGTGTTTGGGTTGAAGGCAAGGGGTTTGATGATATGCCATGGTAAATACGAGAATCAAATTTTGCTCTAATTATTTTAAAGCTAAGAATTAGACTCTTTTTCTTTGCATAATATTCTTTATCAGTCTAAGTTAAGTAATCCTCTAACTTCCAAAGGAAGGGCTTCAAAGCTAGAAAAGTACAAAGTTGATTTTGAATCACAAGCTATGTTGGCAAAAAGGCCCGGGGACCTTATTGGCCTCCTTATAGATATGTTTAATTCGCTTGTCGTTTGATAACATGAGCGCCTTTTGGAAGCTATCATCCAACATCCAATTGGACAACCGTCCTTATGCAATTGCATTTGCTAGAATTTGTGAGTCCGTTTGAATCAAGGCCACCTGCCTTCCAAGATAATCCGTCAACTCTAAGCCATGAATCAGAGCTCTTATTTCCGTTCTTGTGTTCATTATGTGGTCTCCAAGGTATATCGCAGAAGCACCAAGAAACTTACCAGATCCGTCCCGCAAAACACAGCCCGCTACCGCCATTCCCGGGTTACCCCGAGATGCCTCGTCCACACTCAATAGCATTAAGTCCGGACTCCAAGTTCTTCCAATAAACAGCCTTGATCAAGTGATGCGTTCTTGACTGGGGACGAACAAGAGATACCTTCTGCTCCTTACATACCATCTCTAGCTGCTTGTCAAATACAAGGATCAATAACCGTTTGTAGTGCGAGTGCCTTCAAAGAATAATTTACACCGTGTTTTCCATAAAAGCCATAAGACCAACATAGATATTATTATGAATAATTTTCTCGATAATCCAAACCCTCCAACCACCAACTGAGCAAGAGTGATATTGATTATAGAAAGGGCCGAGGGGGAATAAGAAAGGCAGCCCGTATAGCGGCATTACGCCACAAATGTTGTGCCAATTCACACTCCAAGTAAATATGCGGGAACTAGTCTCCCACTTTTGAACATGAGCATCTAGATACAATATTGAAACCATATGATACAATACCAACCTTGGGGCTGCCCAACTCAAGGGAACGTGTATTAAGATACAAAGAGGACTCTAAATTACATCTAGGAATGTTGTACAAGTCAACCTCTTAGTATCACAAGTGTACAAGGAATGGACAGCTTTGCTACTGTTTGGTATATTGATCATAACTTTCGATATAGTTATCCAATGAAGCTGATTCCAGTTGCATATTAAAGATAAGAGGCAGATCTACAACTTCTATGAATATCACAAGATCAGATTCTGCCTTCTTGATATCCGAAATAGTCGTACAAGTTGGCCCAACAAGCTGTCCAGAATTGGGACGAATTTAAAGGGCATTTTAGTCTTTTTGTGTACAATTAAAGTCTATACTAGACTTTAATTATTTTCAGCATATTATTTACTATAATTTCGTGTATAGCAAGTAGTTGCTATAATAAAGGACATGTTGTCCATGTGTTAGTTAGTTGGTTATTAAGAGTCATAATGCAACTAGGACTCTTCTTTGTTTTGGTAGTTATTTTGATTCCATCCGCCAAGATAATAGGCACATGTCCCTATTATCTTGTTTAGGTAGTTACTTGATAGCAAGTTGTTATTCAAGAGTCCTAATTCTTCAAGGACTCTTATTTCCCTTTTCCTAGTTTGAGTTGGAACCAAATTACCTTCTACTTAAAGGGAATTCCGGCCACTTCTTTTACTTAGACTTGATATATTGATATTTTGATTAAGGTTAATCCTTTGATACTTGTTTATGAACTTCCGGTAGAACTTCATATTCCTTTGAGTTACTGTATCAACTAGTTTGTTTCTCTAGTTGTGGTGTTTCAGCCTTCATTGATACTTAGCCTGCCTGGGGTTGTGTTAAAGTATATTCCCATAGAAACTAATTCGAGATAGAGAAAGATCTGCTTAAAAGCCAAACCTTGATATAAAACATCACGGTTTCGCATCAAGTGGTATTAGAGAAAAAGGTTGATCTCTATCTTGGTGTACCTTTATTGCTTTCTTGAAAGAAAAAAAATTCTTGTTTGCTTGAGATAGCCGAAAGATTCCAAATTTTTTTTTACCCCAATGAAAAAACCACCCGGAAGTAAAGAAATTGGCAGCCGGGTTACATCTAAATTCGGGTACTTTACCTCATAAAAGCCACCCGGAAGTAAAGAAATTGGCAGCCGGGTTAGCCCAAAATAGACAAAGATTCAAGGCCAAACGCAAACTTCCTTGGTCATAAGGAATTGGCTCTTGTTCCCTCTTCATCTTGAATTAGTCACCATCAAGGTAAAAATATCAAGGTAACATCTTCCTACCATAGAAGTTCTTGATCTGTGTGGCCAAGATAAGGGTAAGTCTCAGGCAAGAAGGTAAGAAAAGATTTCAAGAACGAGCTATTTCAAGAAAACAGAAAATCAAGAAAGGTAAAGATCACATCTTTTTCTTGTTTGGCAACACATAACTCTTATACTTTTTCCTTAGACTTTTTGTTAAGTCAAGATTCGGATTCTTTGATATATTTTCCACCCTTCCATCACCATAACCATACAATCATTCAAAGTTGGAAGTTCTTGACAAGTATTTTGTGGGATATTGAGAGAATAAAAATCTGATTACTATTCACTGTTTACTATTCACGGATTACTATTCACGGATTACTATTCACAGATTACTATTCATAGATTACTATTCACAGATTTTGTGAAAAGATTCAATCTTTAATATCTTTTTATACTAACGATTCTTTTTGTGAAGTTTTTCTTGCAAAGATAATGTCTTTTAGTGAAGGTACTTCGCAGCAAGGTGCCATGGAAGAAGACAAGCTTTTTCGAGAGTCAATACATCAAACAATGCAAAATTTGATGCGATCCATAGATGAGATAAAAGATCGGTTGGAGTATCTTGAAATCAAAGCCAACTCGGATAAAGGCAAAGGGGCAGCAAAAGTTGATCAAGATAATCAAGATTTCCAAGAATCCATTGAACATACTTCAAGAAACAACATTCGGCACAATCTTGATTTTCAGCCGAAAGTTGTTCCAAGAATGATGGATAATTCTGCCTATGAACCGAGGCAAAATCAACAAGATGTAAGGTATGATCCGAGACCTTTTGGTAATAATGAGAGGTTTGAGCCGAGGCAAAACCAACCAGCCCAAAGGTATGATACTAGACCTTTTATTAATGAAGATAGATTTGAACCAAGAGCAATCCATCAAGCTCAAAGGTATGATAATAATCTTGGTTCTATAAAGACCAAGATCCCTCCTTTTCTAGGTACTAATGATCCTAATTTATTTTTTTTGATTGGACACGAAAAAGTTAACCATGTTTTTTGATGTCCATAATTATTCGAAGAGAAAAAAGGTAAAATTAGCGACCATGGAGTTTGGAGACTATGCATCAATTTGGTGGGACCATGAGATCAATGAACGGATAAGAACGGAGCAAAGACCAATTGATACATGGCATGATATGAAAGCGGTCATGACAAGAAGATTTGTACCTCATAATTTTAACCGTGAGTTGTACAATCAACTCCAAAGATTGAGGCAAGGAACAAAGACCGTTGATGCATACTACAAAGAGATGGAGATGTCCATGATTAGAGCAAACATTCGGGAAGCTAGTGAAGCTATTTTGTTTCGTTTCTTGGCTGGTCTAAATGACAAAATTAGACCAAAGGTAGAACGTGCTAACCTTACTTCTCTTATTGATATGGTTTATTTTGCTGAACAGGTTGAAAGACAGCAAAAAGAGAAGAGTTTGAGGGCTTCTTCGGCTAATTTCCAACATTGGAAAAGGCCGAATCAGCCCCTAAACAATGCTACTCTTTTGCCGAACCAAAATCAAGCCAAGGGCAGTTTGGGAAGTGCTAAAACAGCCACGGTTGCATGTGGGGCAGCAAGGTTACCAATTGCATCAAAACAAACCGATTTGAGAGCTAATGCACCTACAACACATGATCAGGAATGTTTTAAATGTCATGGTAAGGGTCACTTTGCTCGGGATTGTCCAACTAAAAGTACCATGATCATGTTGGACGATGGAACGTGGGTAAGTGATGAGGAAACAACGGAAGATCCTATTTTTGAGGATGAATCCGAGGGTAACAATGCCCTCCTGGAGAATGAAGGTACATTTCTTTTAGTCACTATGAATTTACTACATACTAAACCATTGGATGAAGTACATCAACATATAAGTAATCTCTTTCATACAATGTGCAAAATAAAAGATAGACTTTGTTTAGTAATCATTGATAATGGAAGTTGTACTAATGTTTGTTCATTTGATATGGTAACTGCTTTAGATTTACCTATGAAATCACATCCTATGCCATATAAACTTTCATGGTTGAACAATTGTGGTGATATTAGGGTGGACAAACAGGTTGAGATAAATTTTAGTGTGGGAAGCTTCCAGGACACGGTTTTATGTGATGTGGTTCCCATGACCGCATGTCACATAATCTTGGGAAGACCTTGGCAATATGATAGGTATGCAACCCATTGTGGAAGGAAAAATATCTATACGGTGTCAAAAGATCAAAGTAAGCATCATTTACATCCTATGACACTAGGTAAGGTATGTGAAATACAAGAAAAAAATGGCCGAGAGTAGAGAAAACAAACGAAAAGAAAGTGAGCTTAAAAGAAGAGTGATCTTACTCTTGAGGTAAAATCCGAGGTAAAGAAAGCTGAAAAAGCCGTGAGTATTGTGAGCAAAAAGGCTTATTCACAAAGAGAGAAGAAAAAATGTTTATTTGTCAATTTTGGAAAGGTAGATAGGGCTTTACGGGCACATAAATCCCTTGTTTTGTTGATTTATAGGGAAACCGAAAGGTTAACCCTCAATACTAACTTTTCCTTTGATCTTCTGACTTCTTCTCTCCCTAGTCTTTGTGTTGATGTTTTTGCAGGGAATTCAAGGATCTTTTTCCCTAAGGAGTTGCCGAGAAAGTTACTTGTTAGCATTCAAAATCCCTGAAAGGTATAAACCATCTTTGGGTACAAATCAGCAAATTCAAACCCAAGGTGATTTAATTCTTGAAAAGAAGAAGGTAAGTATGTCTTTAAGTCCTTATGTTAATCCGGGGAAAATTGTACCAAAACAAGAAAAGACTTTTAGATTATATACGGATAGTCTCAATGTTAATAACTTAATGTTTAAGTATAGACATCCGATTCCTTACTTTGATAAAGTACTTGTTGCTAGTAAAAACCCGAGAGAATCATATTGAGCATCTTAGAACAGTTTTTACTATTTCAAAAGCACATACTTTGTATACTAAGATAGATAATTATGTTTATTACACTCATTCTATTAATCTTCTTAGTTACATGATGAGTTTACAAGGTATTAAAGTTGAACCGGCAGGAGTTAATACAATTGAGGAATGGCCGAATTCAACTAGTACAAATCAACATCGATCATCATTTGAGTTTGCAAGTTTTTATCAACATTTGGTTCATAATCTTAGCAAGCTTGCTACCTTGAATGCAATGAAGAGAGAAGATTTCTTTTGGGACAACCGCCATAAGATCCAGTTAAAAGGTAAGTACGATCTAATTTCTACTTTTTATATTACTAACTTGCTCCCTTTTATTCATTTTTCAGATTATGAACCTGATTTTTGGGATGATTCGAGGACGAATCCTTTTCAAGAGGGAGGGGATGATACGGTACCAACCTTGGGGGCTGCCCAACTCAAGGGAACGTGTATTAAGATACAAAGAGGACTCTAAATTACATCTAGGAATGTTGTACAAGTCAACCTCTTATTATCACAAGTGTACAAGGAATGGACAGCTTTGCTACTGTTTGGTATAATGATCATAACTTTCGATATAGTTATCCAATGAAGCTGATTCCAGTTGCACATTAAATATAAGAGGCAGATCTACAACTTCTATGAGATCACAAGATCAGATTCTGCCTTCTTGATATCCGAAATAGTCGTACAAGTTGGCACAACAAGCTGTCCAGAATTGGGACGAATTTAAAGGGCATTTTAGTCTTTTGTGTACAATTAAAGTCTATACTAGACTTTAATTATTTTCAGCATATTATTTACTATAATTTCGTGTATAGCAAGTAGTTGCTATAATAAAGGACATGTTGTCCATGTGTTAGTTAGTTGGTTATTAAGAGTCCTAATGCAACTAGGACTCTTCTTTGTTTTGGTAGTTATTTTGATTCCATCTGCCAAGATAATAGGCACATGTCCCTATTATCTTGTTTAGGTAGTTACTTGATAGCAAGTTGTTATTCAAGAGTCCTAATTCTTCAAGGACTCTTATTTCCCTTTTCCTAGTTTGAGTTGGAACCGAATTACCTTCTACTTAAAGGGAATTCCGGCCACTTCTTTTACTTAGACTTGATATATTGATATTTTGATTAAGGTTAATCCTTTGATACTTGTTTATGAACTTCCGGTAGAACTTCATATTCCTTTGAGTTACTGTATCAACTAGTTTGTTTCTCTAGTTGTGGTGTTTCAGCCTTCATTGATACTTAGCCTGCCCGGGGTTGTGTTAAGTATATTCCCATAGAAACTAATTCGAAATAGAGAAAGATCTGCTTAAAAGCCGAACATTGATATAAAACATCTCGGTTTCGCACAGTGGCGGAGCCAGAAATTTTTCTTTTGGGGGGCACAATTAACATTAACAAAATAAATTCATAAAAGCATATAAATATTGGCGGAGCCAAAATTTTTTTTTTGATGAAATCTTATAGAATAGAGTTATTCACATTTTGTTCACCCTTTTCACTCTACTGATCAGTTCTTCATAAACCTCCAAGTCATCTGGCTTCATATTGTGGACTTTTTATAGTTTACAAGAGAGCCCATTGTGGATTTTTTATTAGTAATTTTATTTTTTAGTCTCTTACACACTTAAGTTTGTTATCATTTTAACCAAAATTGTTAAAATATAAGTGGTGTCATTCTTATAATTCACTAACTAAATAATTTAATTTTAAATCGTAAAATGATTCAAAATGTGTACAATAAACAATGTTCACGAGACGAGTTGTTAAAAAAAAAAAAAAAAAAAAAAAAAAAAAATTTTGGGAAAAAACTGGTGGGGCACTTGCCCCACCATGCCCCACTGTGGCTCCGCCACTGGTTTCGCATCACCATACCTCCACAATACCTCTTCCAATGGTAGAAATTTATTGAAGAATTTCCACAAAAATAAGTTCAAGTGTAAAGGTAATTCCTTTGTCCAGATTAATTGTCGGGTCAATAAGGTTAATGTCCATCCCTGAGCTGATTGATGGATGAAGCCAAATTAAATTCCCCATGAGTTTCTAACTTCCAAACCCAGCTATCCGAACCTCTCCTCCGCCCAATATTTGGTAGCTGCTGCAGGACATGCCTAGGTAGCCAAAGGCTCAAATGTGCCAATTTCCAACCTTGACCATTTAGGTGATCACGGATCCTGGTGCCCTTGACCTCATCTGGTAATGTGAGAAACTTCACTTACTATACTGCCATGCAGAGTGAATGAATCATACAAAAAAGAGATTTCACCATCCCAAACCAAAATAATCATATTGCTCTCGGCTTGATCCTAGACTCGAAGAATTCGCCTCCATGCGGGTGAACATCCAGATTGCGGAGTTGCTAAGGTAACATGGACTAGATCATAACAGTATCTTGCTCGCAAAAAATTAGTACATAGAGATTCCGAAAAAATGGTTTAAATGCCCATCAAACTCTAAACTTCTATATTCAAAACTCTATACACATATCTAATCTATCATATATGTTAATAAACTATAAAATGACTTTTAATTTTAGTTTTAGAGGGAGTGGTCAGGTCAAGGAGAATGGGCATGTGCCCATTAAGTTTTAAACTCAAAGTCTTTTAATTTGATAAACAATGTTTTATTAAGTAAATTAGTGCATTAAATCATACTACCTCCATTCTTAAATATAAGACTTTCATTATATATTGTGAAAAATAAGAAAGTAAAAATTAAGATGCTTTTATAATCAAAATATTAATATTACTCTCTTAAACAAAATTAGTGGTATACAAGTCATATTTAGGAGAGTAATATTCGTATTTCAATTGCAAAAATATTTTAATTTTTACTTCCTTAATTTTCGCAACATGTAATGAAAGTTTTATATTTAGGAATGGAATGAGTATTATTTTTTGTAATTGGACGAGAATGCAAAAATTATTAAAAAATATCAAATAATACATGTAGTTGAAGAAAATTTGAGAAATTTCAAAATCAATGAAAATAGGACTATAGCATGTCTCGCAAACGAGTCAATAGACTTATTATATTACTTATGGACACATGTGAAATTAGAGAAAAAAATTACAAATTTTACCAAATAACATTGATTGAAATCATGTTACCATACTGAAGTAATAGGACCATCACATATCTAATAATTTCTTATAAAATACACTCAAACTTGAATGTAAATGTAATATGTGATATTGCTTCATTTGTATTAATAATGACCATCTCGATACAAGAATTAGAAATAGTGGTGTTTACTGCAATAAATAATCTCTCATATTAAAAAGATCAAATTAACCTCATTGAAGTTGTAAAATGTATTAAATGTAGTGTTTAGTGAATTAATGAGACAAGAGTAACTTTGAAATTAAAGAAAAATATGTTGTAATTATGGAACGTAATAAATATTTTGAGACATTTCGAAATAATAAGAAGTCAATTGAATTATAACAAAGGAAATATTGTATAGTTTCATTATGTAGAGTATTTAACTTAAGAGTTTATAATATATTTTTATTCAAAGGCGCACGGTACTATATCATTCATAATTATAATAATGTTTACACTTAAATTTTATTGATTTACCCGTAAGCGTTTATCTATTTTAGTTTAAGTTTTATAAATGTCACAGACAATTTGAATTGTTTTTTTTTTCTTTGACGTTGCAAAAAATTGATCAATGACCTCCTGAGGTACGGGTTAAACATCAGACTATTACATGAGCTACAATTTGAAAGGCATGCATAGTAAATAATTTGGGTAGACTATTCTTTATTTGGAATGGACCTGGAATTTATCGAAAAAGAAAATAAAGAAAAGGAATGGACCTGAAAGGTTTAATAAAGCAGCAGTAAGCACTCTTTTTTTGTTGGGTGAATAAATAAGCACTCTCTTCGCGCTCTCTCTTGCCGCCATTTCTTTCATCTCTCTTGCCGCCTAATCGAGACTTTGAGCAACAGAGCACTTTGGGGGCTTCAAGAAACCTCTGGTTTTGGAGGCAGAACTGAAAGTATTTGCTTATTCAGTGTTCTTCGTCAACTTCGCTAAGCCTCGCAAGAAGTTGAAGCTTTACCACTTGTTTATCCTTTGACGTAATGCCTCTCTGATGTATTGACAGCCTCGTTTCTAGAGGTAATTGATTGGTTTTATTCGTGCTTTTCAGAAATTGTGATTTTTGCGGTTTCTTCATGAGAATGCTTGCTGCACTTCTTAATTTCGCTTTTGTGAGAATTGGGGGCTAATGAAATGTAATTGAGATAGAATTTATAACGATATTTTTTATTCAACTGAAACAGTTTAGAAACAACAAGTTTTATTTAGCTTGAAGGGGAGTAATTGATACTTTCTCACAAGAACCACTAAACTAGTTTCTTGTAGAAATTTACTGTAAATTTATGCACAAGTAGTATTTCATTATTATAGAAAGTTATATCTCTGTCCATGGAAACAATTGAATCACTTTTACTTGTCTTTGATATTGCACACTTTAAGATGATTGAATTCCATGATACCCGATATGCTAGAGTCTGTTAATCTGATTTAATTGATCATCTTGTGAATCAAATTCAGCCATAAAGGTTCCAATTTGGATGAAGACTCTCCGGGATGACGAAGTATACTATCATATTACACACTTTCGATTTTGGAACTCCTGTATTTTGTCCAGAAGAGTGGTGAAATATTTCTCTTGTTTATGTGACAAAAGGGCAAATTGTAGACTTCCATAACATCTTTTATTTGTTGGGAGCGCCATTCTGGAGTAACAAAGATGTTTTAAATAGAAAGCCTTTAAGATGTTTTAAATAGAAAGCCTTTAAGATGTTTTAGGCATCTTTAGCATAAATTATAAATATATGCCAATTAAAAAACCAGAACGTGATATGTTTCAGTTAAGTATGTCTCAAGTCATTGGATACGATCTTGTTTAATGGTATGTATAGCTGACCATTATTATTTTACATGGTGCTTTTTGATCCTTCGTACAAATTTCTAAATGTGCACAAGGTAGAGCGATTGTGCATTCTGCTTTAAATATGATTTAGTTTTCTTAGTTTGACTAGAATATGTTTCTTTTTTATTATTTTTCACGTGTAATTATTATATGCAAGTGTAATATAGTCAGTATTGTTTAGTTTCATTTTGTACTTATCCGTTTGAAAACATTATGATTCATTTTTAGCATTGGATGGAGTTTGAAAAATATTGGGGCTTCGGCTTGCTTCTTGGTGTTCTTGCACCATCATCCGAAACAAACAATCTGTAATACCCGTAACTTTTCGCGTACGTGTAATTCATTTTGTGTGATTTATTGTGTAGGTATATTTTATTTCATGTCATTACGTGACTACGTGCCTAATTAATTTTTATAACATGTTTCGGGTTACATTTTTTGGTACGTTTCGTTGGGGATCGTTTCGCACACGTATTGTAATTAAGGGACTTAAATTGTGATTCACCTAGATTAGTAATTTAATTAGGAATAAAGAATAAATAAATAAAAGGAAGAGCATATCATGGTATCATTTAGCACTGGGACGATTACATGCCCGCCCCCGAGATTTTAAAAAATACTACTATTTATCGAAATTTGATGTGTATTTTGGAAAATTTTATCAATTTCGCCCCCCCAAGAATTTTTTTTTGCCTTTTTTATTGCCCCCAAGAATTTTGGAATTTTTTAACCAGTTTCGTCCCCCCAACATCAAATTCCTGGCTTCGTCCCTGATTTAGCAAGTAGTGAGGATTGGAGATTTCAAGGATCATGGGTCATGGGAGCTTTAATTAAGGGAAATTGTGGGATGGATTAATTAAATAGAAAATTAAAAAAAAAACCAAAAGAAACAGCTCGTGGGCAGTGGAGTGTTCATGGCATCGTGGGCAGTGGAGTTGGCATATGGAAGAGCATGGTGAGCATCAGCCGTTTGTTTAGAAAATAATACATATAGAAACAGTGAGATTTTCTTGTGAGTTTCCTGAATTTTGAGAGATCACCGAGGGATCTTTACTTGTTCGTTTTCAGTATATAATATACCGATTCGAAGATAATCGAATAAGCTTCGAGTGAGCGCAGACGGCACATCATTCCAAGTCACGAGCAGAAAGTTATAGCTTCGAGAGTAAGACTGGACAATGTTGTTCGGATTTTCTGTTATCTTTTGTCTCCGTAAGAGGTAGGGACATCTCTACGTCATTTAATTCTCGCATTAATTACTGCACAGTAAAAGCGAATAAACTATTCTATTTACAAAATATTTGCATGAATTGTATTTATTGCTTTCGATATTGTATAAACAATTTTGGAATTGAATATCTATCTTGGAATTGTTATGTTGCCTAATGAGACATAATCTGAAATATTTTCACCGTTTATGTAAATTTGTTATATATTTAATTGTATACCTTTATAGTTATTCGTGAATTGTTAATTGATCAATTGATAAACTTGCCTAATTGTTTTATCGTTTTGGTGGTCTAATTGATTGATAAAATACTTTGAGTCGTCCTATTTGGTCATGTCGTCTTTAGTCCTATGTGGTTTGGTCGGCCGAGTCGTCGCCCTATTTTGAGCTCGTGTTTAGGATCTACTCAATGACAGGACTCGTTCGATTCGCAAGATTCCGAGGGTGGTCCTGTGGGTGCTCTTGGTGCGGATTTCGAGGGTCCTACGATCTGATTATGGGGAGATTTCGAGGGTGGTCCTGCGGATGTCCTTGGTGCGGATCCCGAGGGTCTTCCTACGTGAACAATAACCTGATGTGGACTATCATTGAGATTGCAACGGTTTTGTGGAGTCCAAGGTGTTGGATGATGATACAATGTAGAATGAGTCCTTAAAGTGTGAATCCGTCGTTCAGAGAGTGAAACTAAACCATTTGATGAACTATTTGATCCCTCCTAGTTTGGATTATAACTAGGGTCGTTGCAATTATTGTCGTAGAGTCGTGAATAGATACCTGAGCTCGAATGGTGGGAAGTCGTGACACAACAGTAGCTATACTCGTAAGTGTCTAAGTAAGTGTGCAATCGTGTGTACCGTATGGGCAGAGCATGGTGCTTGTCGTACTTTCGGTTGTGTAAGTGCTTGGACATGAAGAGCATGGTTATCTCGTTTACTTGTTATTTTAACCTGTTTGTTCTTGTTTGGTTCTATTTGATACTTGTGATTATCGGTCCCTACTGAGCACCGGAGCTCAGTCCACCCGCTTTTACTGTACAGGAGATGATGATATTGTTGATGCTTGGGAAGGGGACAATGAAGAGTGACTCATAACCGGCTTCAATTAAATAACTTAAATTATTTCATTTTTTCATTTATACTTAGAGTATTTTTTATATCATTGTTGAACAATTTCATTTGTAATATTTAGTATTTCACGCTTGGCAATTTAATTCCGCTGCTTAACTCGTATTTTGGATTATATAATAAATGAATTTTCCTTTTAGTAACTCTGTTTGTCGGCTTTGGTGTTTCATCGACCAATGAGACACTGACATGTCATCGTCTCGGAGACAGGGTGTGACAGAAGTGGTATCAGAGCGAGGTTCGAACCTTATGGATTAAAATATGGAATGAACATAGGATAACAAGAACACTTAATGTGAGGTGTGAGATGGGTAGAGGCAATGGACTAGGATGTATTTGTTTACTTATCGCTTTATATATATTGTCTTTCTTGTTATGTTGTGTCATTCCTACGTGTTATACTATATCATGCCATGCTTGTTTTGTTTCACATGTATAACTTGATTTAATTGATTTATCGCTTTATATGTTATCGCCTTTTTGTATTCCATGTATTCGTATATGTTACATTTCTCATATGATATGTATTCCATAATTGCTTCATGTTATAACATGTACCTTATGTGGCTATGTGGATTAGTTTCTTATCTATTAAGTTACGTTATATATATAAACTGCTTTTGGGTTAAGATGGATCGTCAAGATGAATACAACAGCGAGAGCAGCGACTCAAGAACACTGCTAGCTGCATTGGTATGCCGAGGTCCGAGAGGAGCTCGTAGACAATTTGTGGGGTCTTCTAGTCAGCAACCAAGACGGGATCCAATTCCTTCAAGGGCACCAGTTAGGGGAAATGAAACAGGATATGGGGCTGATTATGATCTACCACCACCACCGCCAACCAACCCACAACAGCCACAATATACCGTACCTCATCCACCACCACCACCATATAACCCACCTCCATCACAACATATCCCTCATCTTGCACCACAAAACCCCGTACCTCCACCACCTCCTTATAACATGCAACCACCACCCTACAATGCACCACCTCAGTATAACATCCCACAACCACCTCCACCGGCCAATCCTGGGGCAGTTCCTGACATGGCAACTGCTTTTGCTATGTTCACCCAGATGTTTCCGCATTTTCTACAGCCACAGTATCAGCAGCCTCAGCCACATTATCAGCAGCCGCAGAATCAGTATGTCGGGAATCAGAGGGGTCAGAGGGTTGAATCAGATCCGGGTATGTATTGTGAGCGCATGAAGAAGATGCGCATGACATCTTTTGATGGAGGGGTAGGACCCGATGAGGCAGAGATTTGGTTGGAGAGTGTTGAGCAACATTTTCGCATCATGAGGGTGCCTGAAGATATGAAGACTGATGTGGTGACACTTTTCCTCACATCAGAGGTGTCTGAGTGGTGGAAATGAGTTTAGCCAATCTATGCTCAGGCTGGGGTTATCACTGGGACAGGTTCAAGGAAGCTTTCTTAGATCAGTACTTTCCTGAGACCTTTAAGACGACGAAACAAAATGAGTTCTTCGATTTGAAGCAGACTGAAGAGATGTCTGTTTCAACATATACCAACAAGTTCATTCGTTTGGGGAAGTATGCTACTTCCACCATTCAATATGAAAAGACGAGGACTCAGAGGTTTGTACGAGGGTTGTTGCCCCAGATTAGAGGAAGGTTGTCTGGAAACCGTCCTACCAATTACATGGATGCGTACAGAAGGAGTTTAGATGTGGAAGCGGAGTTCAAGACTACCGAGGTGGATATGAAGAGGACTTTTTCAGCTATCTCTCAAGGCCAAAATTCTCGTCTTAACTCAGCCAATCCTGTGGCTCAGAAGAGGTTTGCTTCCACCTCGGGACCAATCAACACATTTAAGCTAGGGAATGGGACATGTGCATATTCGACTAAGGTTGGGGGACCCGCAAGGGCACAAAATAGTTTTCAGAACTCCACAGAATGTCCTACATACAGAAGGAGGCACAATGGGATTTGCAGATGGGCTTCTGGGGCATGTTTCAGATGTGGAAAGACAGGTCACCATGTTAGCCAGTGTACAGCCCCAATTCAGGTTTCGGGTCAGACTTCATCGGGTATCGGGCCTAAATCCAATGCTCGAGTCTTCGCCCTCCCTCAACATAATGGAGGAAATTATACGGGTACACCGGGAGGTACACTTATGTGAATATGTCGTTATTGTATTCCTTATATTGGAAGGTTACATATAGTACCATACTTGTTATTTGAATACCCAATAGAGCCATTTCCATTTAGTGAGGTAGTGCAAGTTTCGAGGACGAAACTTTTATAAGGGGGGAAGAATGTAATACCCATAACTTTTCGCGTACGTGTAATTCATTTTGTGCGATTTATTGCGTAGGCATATTTTATTTCATGTCATTACGTGACTACGTGCCTAATTAATTTTTATAACATGTTGCGGGTTACATTTTTTGGTACGTTTCGTTAGGGATCGTTTCGCACACGTATTGTAATTAAGGGACTTAAATTGTGATTCATCTAGATTAGTGATTTAATTAGATTTTTTTTTTTTTGAAGTAAAAAGCACTAGGCTTTCATTAATCGATAGTAAAGGTTACATATGGTAGGAGAAAACTCGGTGGCTCTCCAAACCATTGAGAGGAGGTTTTAAACCTCATTGCGTAATTTGCTAATCTATCAGTAGCAATATTACAGGATCTGTGTATAAAAGATAAATTAGCTACACTAGTCCCTAAACAATTTCGTATTTGACTAACCATGTGTCCTAATGGAGACAAATCTTCTTATGCTTGGTGAACCCGATTTACTAGCGCTTGACAGTCACTCTCGATGAGCAGCAGCTGATGTCCTAGATTCATAGCAAACCGAAGTCCCTCGAGTAGAGCCTTTGTTTTAGCGTATTTAGGGCTAGTGGAATTAGGGGCAATTTGTGCAGCCCCTGCAACGAAAGATCCTTCATGATCTCTGATGACGAATCTCATTCCTCCATAATTCTCATACCAGGCTCCATCAATATTGAGTTTAAAAAAACCCTCGTTGGGAACCTGCCAACTATAGGTTGATTTTTCCTTCGGTCTTTTAGAGAGTCTTTCCGTAGCATCTGGCGAAAACATTTTTGCCTTTCCTTTTAACATATATCGGATTTGGTCAGCATTTGGCAGTGGTTGGCGACCTTCATTCAAACCTAAAGATGAAGCAAAAATGCTACTATATTCAGCAGCATGGATGAGGGCAAGATTGGAAATTTCTTCCGGTATTTGCCGTTTCCCTTCAAAGATGGTATTGTTCCGATTGCACCATATTTTCCATGCAATATATGCAAAAGGAGTAGAAACATCTTTGTTAGCATTGAGAATAGGCAAGAGACAAAAAGGAAAAACATCTCGGTTGAGAATTGCCTGAATATCGAAAGCGGTGCAATTCCATACATCTAGAGCTGATGGGCATAGAAAAAGAGCATGTGTTGTAGTTTCAATAGCCTCATGACAGATAGGACATTGTGATTTAATGGATTTTACCCGCTTTGACAGATTCTGACAAGTTGGCAGAATTTGTTGGAAGATTTTCCAGATGAAGCTTTGAATTTTCGGGGGAACAGCCAGTTTCCAAATGTTTTTACAGTGGTCGACAGCATTGTTCGATGATGTCGAAGGCTTTTCATATTTGCCACTTTGGATATCCATTTGAAGGTGGTATCCGGATTTGACAGAGTACAATCCATTTTTAGAATATCCCTAAACAAGACGGTCTGGTGGCCATGCATCGCAGAGTGGAACTTTAAGTATTTCCTCGACCTCATATGAGGAGAAGAATTCCTTCAAAAGTTCGATGTTCCACACACCTTGTTGATGGTCAATAAGTCTGGAAACTGCCATGTACTTTTGCCATGGTCCCAGGTCAGAAGGTTCTGACAGTTTGAAAGAATTTGGTGTGTTTAACCATTTATTCCCCCCATATATTGACTCTTGAGCCATCACCTATTCTCCATTTCAGTCAGGTCCTAAGAAATTCTCGTCCTTTTAGGATTCCTTGCCAGACTATAGAGGTCGCCCTTTAAGCTGGACAAATAGGAATCTTTCTTGGGAAAAATACTTTGCTTGCAAAATCCTGGAGCAAAGTGAGAGAGGTTGATGAACAATACGCCAACCTTGCTTAGCAACAAGAGCTTTGTTAAAGGCTGCTAAGTCACGAAAACCTAGCCCTCCTTGGTCTTTGGGTTTGCAGAGGGTAGCCCAAGCCCGCCAACATATTTTTCGTTGATTTGTTGTTCCTTCCCATAGGAATGTACGCATCATGCGTGTGAGCGAATCAATGATATATGGAGGAAGAACAAAACATGACATTACATATGTAGGAATGGCTTGAATTACAGATTTGATAAGAACTACTCTGGCTGCAAATGACAAAGTCTTTTCCTTCCAATTGCTTAGTTTTTTCCAGACTTTGTCTACAACAAATTGAAAGACTTCCTTTTTTGATCGGCCTGTCATATATGGTAGTCCAAGATATTTCCTTTTCCCATCTCCCTCAAGAATTTGTAAGATGGAGAAAGCGAGATCTTTAATATCCTCAGAAGTTCCCTTACTATAGAACAAGTTTGACTTATCATAGTTTATCAATTGACCAGAGCATGTTTCATATGTACTCAATAACTCCTTAAGCCGCCTTAAACAGGATTCCTCTGCTTTGGCGAAAAAGAGAGAGTCATCCGCAAACAGCAAATGCGTGATAGAAGCACTCATACTGAATTGGAACCCTTGAATGAGCCCTCTTTCCTCGGCTGATCATACCAATGAGGATAGCCCGGCTGTGCAGATGAGAAAAAGAAATGGTGATAAAGGATCTCCTTGTCTGATTCCCCTAGTTGGAGTGAAAGAACTTGTTGGTACCCCATTAAGTAGGATGGAGTATCTCACAGTTCTAATGCAATTCATCACAAGAGAGAGAAATTTTGGGGGAAAATTCATACATGTCATCACCATTTCTAGATAGTTCCATTCAACTCTGTCAAAAGCTTTGCTCATATCTAGCTTAAGAGCCAGTTGATGAGAGCCGTTTGGTTTGACTGTGTCGAGGCTATGGAACACTTCAAAAGCAATAATAGCATTGTCCGTTATGAGCCTTTTTTTTAGAAAAGCACTTTGGGCTTCATCGATCAGGGAGTCCATAACAAGCTTTAACCTATTTGTCAATATTTTTGAAATGAGTTTATATATGACATTACATAGACTAATTGGCCTAAAGTGTGCCATGGAGATATGCTTTTTTATTTTGGGTATGAGAGCAATGTGCGTAGAATTTATAGCAGATATACTAACTCCATTTTTCAACACCCCAAGAATAACCCTGGTTACTGAGTCACCCAAGATATGCCATAGTTTTTGGAGGAAGAGGACATGCATCCCGTTAGGGCCCGGAGCTTTGTGGGGATGCATTTGCTTAAGAGCTTTCAATATTTCATCCTGGGAAAAAGGCCGCTCTAGTCCATCAAACTCATGGGCATTTAACTTATTAGTAATTAGATGAGGCGAGAGACTAGCTCTGCCAGAGTTTGCTGTAAAAAGCTTCTGAAAGAAATCAGTGGCAACTTTTTCTCTGTCTTCTTCCTCAATGTGAGTGTTGCCATTAGAATCCACAATTTCTTCAATATAGTTCCTATCTTTTCTTTGTGAAGCCTTATTGTGGAAATAAGTTGTGTTTCTATCTCCTTCAGCTAGCCAGGTTGCTCTACTTCTAGCTTTCCAGTAGCATTCTTGAAGTTCCTGAGCATGTTCCAAATCCTTGGAAATTTCAAGCTCTTGTGCGAGCGAATATTCAGGAAAACCTCGAGTTTGTTGAATCGCCTCAAGCTCTTTTTGTTTGGTTTCAACTTTTTTCTCCAAGTCGCCTAGAACCTTATTGCTCCATTTTAAAAGATCATCACTAAAATTTGAGAGAGCCGTACTAAGGCTTTCTGTCGTTGCTGTCGTAGGAGAAGTCCATATTTGGTTTGCATATTCGAGAAATTCAGGCTCTTTAAACCAAAGAGGTTCAAAACGGAGTGGTCTACGTTTTTTACTACCTTTCCTTCTCTTTTTCTTCTTTGGGGGTATGCCAAGTAAGATTGGAAGATGGTCACTATCCTTTGTGGCTAAGTGCTGTATTTTTAGTTTGGAAAGAGATTTTGCCAGGCTTGGTTGGCTAGGCCTCGATCCAGTCTAACGAAAACTTCCCCAGCATTATCGTGAAAATTGCACCAAGTATAGGGACTACCAATATAGCCCAGATCGTATAATTCGCATTCAGAAAGAACTTCACGAAAATTATTAAATTGCTTTTGGCTTCTTGGGAAAAAACCAGTTTTTTCATTATGATTGAGAATTTCATTAAAGTCCCCAATGCAAAGCCAAGGTAGCGAATTTAGCGAGTGTAATCGCTTGAGAAGTTGCCATGAGTGAATGCGCATAGAAATTTTCGGGTTTCCATAGAAACCAGTAAAGCACCATACAAGTTTATTATCTAGGGATGTTACACAAGAATCAATATGGCCAGTAGAGTAAGATAAAAATATCCAACTTTATTGATGAATTCCAAAACAAACACAAACCACCACTAAGGCCATTACGGCTTACAGGAAAATGAAATAAAAAACCTAACTTACGACGAACAAAATCTATAGAACGAGCTAAAGACTTTGTTTCAGACAAAAAAAACTATAGCTGGATTGTGCACTTTGCATAAGCGCACTAACTCGAGAATTGTCTTGGAGTTGTTAATTCCGCGACAATTCCAAGCTAAGTAACTAATGGGTCTTGGTGGGGTCGCTTAGCGACCTCCATCTTACCCTGAACATCGGCAGGAGCCCCCGGAAGAAATAATTCCTCAAAAAAATTGTCATCAGCTATGTTTAAATCATCCAAATCGCCCAAATCATCCTCCAATTGTGTCGGTTTGTGCTTCTAATTTGGAGAGAAATATAAATCCTCATTTTTTTTTATCTCAGTAATGCTAAGTGTATGACCATAATTATTTGGATTAAAATCCAGAACCCCTAAGTCATCATAGAGCTCAGCTGAGCCCAATCCAAAAAAAAGAATCATCAGAAATATCCACTGTGGGCTCGAGGGGGCCTGTTTTGGCGCCCAGCCCAGTACCGAAAACCCCCTGGCCCTCACAGATTTTTGCTCCTTCAGTAGGCATTGGGCCAGCTAGTCCGTATGGCACAAGTGGGCCAGCTTTTGAGAGTGGGTCAGGCTGTTTTAGCAGCCTAGGCTTTGGGAGAGGCCCAATAGTCGAGTTAGGCCCATGTGCCTTTTTTAGCCCAGAGCCTTTTGAAAAGCCCCATTTTTTGCCCGATGCACAGCCGTTTCTTCCTCCCCTTGGTGGCGCCGCTCCTCCTTTCGTCAGATGCCGCTGCCAGCTGGGCTCCCGGCGGTCATATTCAGCCTTCTTGGCTGCCGGTGACCCCCCCCCCCCGTTCCACTGTCTGCCACCCTTTTTCTTCTATTCAGCCGCGATCCATCTTCCCCAAAACCCCCTTTTTTATAGAACCCTTTGACACGCCCCTGCTCTAAACCCCCTTGCTGCCTTACCTGTTGCCGCTGCTCAGAATCCATAGTCGCCGCCAGAAGTTTCTCACCGCCACCGACGAACCCCAGCCTCCTCTTTACCTGTAGCCGTGGCTCATCTTTTACCATTTTGCCCTTGCCTTTTCGGACCCTTTCTTGTTCTTGTCTTACAGTTTCAGGCGCCTCACCAGATTTAACAGCACGCCCATCAAACGGCACAATTGCACATTCCGCCCCCAAATCAGCAGGTAAATTATTATTAAAATGCATTGTTCGCTCAGGTTTGGAGTGTGAAAGGTAAACTGCCTTTAAAGTGACATCATATGCATAGTTTTGCCTATCCACAGGTCGGACACCTCCGGGCAATTCCGGACAGGATATCGGAACGTGGTCCATCAAGCCACAGTGGTTACAGAAAGCAGGCAGACGTTCATATCGGAAAATTCCTTCAAAATCCTCAACAACAGGTGCTCCGCCCAAAAAACACTCGTAGGAGCGGTTTAGTAACATCAATCTCAATCCTAAAACGGTAGTACCATATCCCTTCCTCCGTTCGTAGTAGTTCCATTATTGAACAATTATTTAAAGTGCCAGCAATTGTAACCCCCATCTCCTCTGTTAGCAGGATTCCTGTTTTGAAAAAGAGTTGTACCCAAAAAGGAGATTTGAGAAAAATAGCATCCGTAATTGGCATGTTCATTGGAGACCTCTTTGTTACCAGTAGTACATTATCAAAACACCAAGGGCCGTTATTCAGAACATAGTCAACATTTTTCTCATCCGGCACGAAAAAACGGTACGTATTTGTACCCAATTTTTGATAGGTGGTCTTACACTTCCATGACCGGGCTAACATCATGATAAAAAAACTTGGTCGATGGTCAGTAGTGCGAACAAAACGGCCTACCAGAGAGGCCTTAGAACCAGACACACCGCCCAGAAGATGATTTTTGGAAAACACAGTAGTTTGCTTCTCTACCCCATGAAGGGTAAATTTTTTCAGTTTCGAAACGATGTCAGTAACGTTATCCATTGAGAAATCTAATTGTTGGAATAGTACAAAAAAAATAAAAAAATTGTGGCTGCTCAGTAAAGATGTGAGCAGAAGAGAAGAGAAAAACACGTTTATAATAACGCCAGCGCCGAGAAAAACCTAGCGATTTTAGGAATCCGAAAACTATACTCCTAGAAAATTTGAGTGAAAATTGCAGAGTTTCCATATTTTTGGACATTATGCCAATATCTTGCAGATTGCCTTTCTTTTCTTGAAGATATTGGGTATATTATGAGAGTGGGTGAATGTTATGAGGATATATGAGTATCCTAGAAGTAAATAACTTTGTTATAGAAGCTCAAAGATTTTTAGTATGTTAGACATAATAAGAATCCCAAGAGAGGGGAGAAAACTCGAGAGAGTGATTTAATTAGATGATTGGTTAATTTAATTAGGAATAAAGAATAAATAAATAAAAGGAAGATCATATCATGGTATCATTTAGCAAGTAGTGAGGATTGGAGATTTCAGGGATCATGGGTCATGGGAGCTTTAATTAAGGGAAATTGTGGGATGGATTAATTAAATAGAAAAAAAAAAACAAAAGAAACAGCTCGTGGGCAGTGGAGTGTTCATGGGATCGTGGGCAGTGGAGTCGGCATATGGAAGAGCATAGTGAGCATCAGCCGTTTGTTTAGAAAATAATATATATAGAAACAAGTTTCGTGGGGATCAGGGGATCTCATCAATAAAAAAAAACAAAGAGAAAGAAAAGGCTCTGGTGGTTCTTCTCCAGGGAGTCGTGCCAATTAGTGACCAAAATGGCAGGCCGAAAAAACTTTAGTGATGAAATAAGTTAAAAAACTTGAATTTTGACCAAAGTGGCTGGACGAAAATATGTTGATGATCAAAGTGGCTAATTATTCATAAAAATATTTATGTAAAAATTAAGTAAAACTTTCATCCCAAAGACATCCTAAATTTGCATCTAAAGAAGGACATGTAAAGTTAGTCAGTGATCCGTTCCAAATTTGGGATGGAATAAGGACGAATCTCAAATCTGTAACAAATGCTACAATATACTTGGACCGAATTGAGACGGGAAGGTAATCATTAATTCATTTGTCATTTTAATTAAACTATTCTATGTTTTCGGTCTAAAAACCATCTTAAATTTGGGACGAATTTACAACAAAATTATTATTGTATAATTTGTTTGATTTAGTTAAATTAGAAAAGGTATTCGTTCCAAAATTGTCGTAATGTTAAAAGGATTTGGGACTAATTTAGGACGAAATTTTTTGGACGAATATATTTTGTCCTTATTTGCAACAGATTAGCTATGAATTCAATAATAAAAAAAACGTTTATGTAAAAATTAAGTAAAACTGTCATCCCAAAAACATCCTAAATTTGCATCTAAAGAAGGATATGCAAAGTTAGTCAGTGATCCATTTCAAATTTGGGAAGGAATAAGGACGATTCTCAAATTTGTAACAAATGCTACAATACACTTGGACCGAATTGAGAGGGGAATGTCATCATTAATTCATTTGTCATTTTAATTAAACTATTCTATATTTTCGGCCTCAAACCATCTTAAATTTGGGACGAATTTACAACAAAAAATTTAGGATAATTTATTTATTTATTGCGTCTACTAATTCAAGAAGTAAATAATTTTTGTTTCTTTTTTTTAAAAAAGGTTTATCTTTATCTTTCAGATAATGTAAAATTTATCTTTATATTTGAAAGTTATAATTATTAAGTTCATTTATTTTCAATTGTATATTTTCTTGAGAAAAATTATTTTTATTCATTATCTAAAATTTCATATTTTGTTTTAAAAAAAAAACTAAAATTTCATATTGATATCAAAAGAAACGGATATCTATATAAAATTTTGAGGCATCAGTCTGTTTGTAAAAAGAACACAATACTCATAACAACATAGGAGAAAAAAAGAGTTAAGGGCGATATGGAATCTCTGAAAGAGTAATAGCTAATTTCCAAAGTACTCTACACCAAGACTATTATATTCAAATACAAAATAAGAGTATATCATCGAAAAAAGAAAAAAAAAGAAGAATAAGCTTGTTAATGAGTGGAAAAGAATGTTAAGATATTGGATTATTGTTGTGTTAGCAAAGTGATGAACTGATGATGTTGCATTAGTTTAGGGATTCATATATTCAATCTGACCATGGTTTTCTTGGCTTTTGATTTTTTTATTTCACGGATTTTCCCATGGTTGAGGTTTTTCACTTCTTTATTTGAGTGCAGGCTTTGGAATTGTAATTAAGGAGGAAACACTAGATAAAGCTATTTCGGCTTTGCATTAGACTCACCATGGTTTAGCAGAATGGTCATACCATGGAGTCAAAATATTGGGGACAACATTTTTGTCCAGAACGGAAGTGGAACTTTCGTCTTTGGGCCAAGACAGAAGTCCCACTTCCGTTATGGGCTAACGTGGCGTTCCCCAGACGCGCCTTGCCACGTCAGCCCAGAACGGAAGTGGGACTTCCATCTTGGCCCCAGAACGGAAGTCCCACTTCCGTTCCGTTCTCAACTGCAAGAGAGTTTTGGCAAAAATACTTGGTTTTTTTTTTCTACAATTTTTTGAGTTGGTATTTTTACAACATAAAAAATCACTAAAACATAATGTTTACCAAAATTTGTGTACGAAAATTACTATGGCGAAACTGACTTTATTAATAAAAAATGAACAACGTAAAAAACGAATAAATCGTTTATAACATAAATATGTCAAATTGTATGTAACAAAAATGAAACAAATGTAAGCAAAACAAAGTAAATCTTATCTACGGCCCCGATGGTGTGTATCTATCGGGCCTTCTCTAGTCTTTTCTTGAGAAGAATTCTACACCTTCGGGGTCGATATGTATCGGCTCCTCGAGGGAATCTGGGTGGAACAGTGGAGTGTGCTGCTGCGTTTGAGTCAGGTCGAGGCTAAACTATGGCGACGCACCAGAATAAACACCCGGCTGTCCCGATGTAGAGGACCCCGCTCTGAATACCAGGGGAACTGTGTCTGAGGCTGAGACGGGAACTGAGTCTGAGGAGGCTGAGTCGGATTTTCCTGTGGTTGAGATGGTTCCGGCGCACCGCCACGCTGCCGAAGGCGCCGCGCCGCAAGGTCCTCCTGACTGGCTTGTCGATTCCAGCGAGTACCCTGCCTCCCAACTGCAGCCCTACTTGGAACATGCTCCCTCGGTTGTGTGACCGATTGCAGAACTGAAACATCTACTACTTTGGCACCACGCGATCTGCTTGTAATTGTCTTCCCAGCCGCTATGAATGCATCTTTTATAGTTTTGGCAGCTCAGGTGATGAGATCCTTGTACTGGCGGTTAGTTCGAGGGGCAGGCTTCTCGAATTCTTCCAGCATCACCCTGTTAAACTCCTAGTGTAACATAAATATTAAAATTAGTATATTTAAAATAAAAATATTAATGTTGACAACGAAACGAATAAAACTTTCAAAAATTGCCTCAGATGTAGCGATGGGTTGAATGCCCATCGGTAGTGGCCCGGGATCCCTATTTTATGGGTTCTTCATAAGGTGAATGGTAATGAAATTGTACTGATCCATGTACTCGTGGGTTGGTGCAATCACATTACCGGGAGCGGGAGCGGGAGCGGGAGCAGCGTCCGATAGTGCATCGACGCGGTTGTCCCACAAATCTATGTATATGCGGTGGTGGTCTTCCCAGTTCCGTTTCGGACCCGTCGTGCATATGTGGAGGTCAACGCCCTCGGTAGTTGCCTCCGTCCCCACCTCGATTGGTACCACCTGCTGGAAGCCAAATAGCCTCGCAACCCTGTCAGGCAGGTGGTACTCAACCATCTGGAAGCAAACGAGTGGCGTACGGGCTCGATAGGTCATCAGGAAGCCTTCATCCCGAGCCGCTCTCTCGTCAATTACCCAATCAGGGTACGGTCTCCACATAAACTGCAAAAATAAATTCAAGTTAATGTAAAACAATTTATTTAATTTAAATAAAAAAAATACGAGATTACCGAAATTAACTTACCCCTTGTGAGTCCGTTAGCATATCTAACTGATCACGAAACACCAACAGTTGCGATTTCGGCGTGTTACGGAAACTCCAGCCTGTATTCCACCGTGCTCCGTAAGCTCTACAGTCAGCGGGAATATCATGTAGAGTCGGGCCTCAGTTCGCAGGACGGAGACATGAAATTCACTCCCATGCCACAACTGGTAAAAACAAACAGCATCGATTATTAAATATTCAAATTACATATTAAACATAAAATTTTATAAAATTTAGACAAACTTGAATTAGCAAACAACAACCGGCCATGTCCTTGGAATCAGCCAGTGAAGAGGCGCACATCTGGCGGTACAAATGTGCAAGGACACCGCTAGCCCAAGAAGTCTGGTCTTGCTCGAGGATACCGCTAATGGTGAGAAGATAACGCATGTTCCCCCGGCCCCCCGACTTATTGGGAAAATGAAAAGTAGACATCAAGAGGAAAATCAAAGCCCTAGCACTCTGCTCTATCGCCAACGCAGTAACATCATTGCTTAAGGGCTCACTATTGTGGGAATAAACCTCTAATAGCGAGATGGTGTTACCAGAAATTGAAGCAGTTGGGGGTCAGAATCCTAACAGGTCGAACACCCGATCAATCCACCGAGTTTGAGACATATTGTAGTCCTCTTTCCACGACACTACGTGACCCCTGGTAGGTAGTCCTAGAAGACATCCTATGTTCTCTAGTGTAATGGTCGCCTCACCGCAATGTAGGTGAAAAGTATGGGTCTCAGGGCGCCATCTCTCCACTAATGCAGTCACTAAAGCGTGATCTACCTTCTTTTTTTCCTATTCTACAACAACCCCCAAAACCTATTTGGTCTATCAGGTGAATCACTCGTTGGTTGGTTTCTCTTTGGTACGCCTAAAAAAACTTATTGTTGTTTCTAATAATCTTTAGTGAATTGTTTAGTTGAACACCCCCATCCATATTCTTAAAGATCTATGCAATGTCTATTTGTTTAAAACACTATTATCATAAGGACCGTATAGAAGATAAGCAGGAACATACATCTATAAAAAAAAAATAATAATAAACATACAATTTATCAGGAAAAATACATGTTATATCACCAAAAGCACAAATGCTCTAAGTATAAATTCACAGATTAACAATTCACAAAAACCATAAATTCATAGATGCCCAAAATTCACAAATTCCCAAAATTCACAAATACAAAAACTTCAAAAAAAAAATCAACAAATTACTCTAAATTACCAAATTCACAACTATTTATAAACATAATTTGTATATTTAGAGTTAAATTAAAAAAAAATAAAAGGTGTATACCTTTGATTGAGAGAGAGAGAGAGAGAGCAATGTGGTGGAGATTGGTGGTGGAAGCAGTGATGGGAGGGATGGAGAGGGGGGTTTGACTCAGACATTATATTTTTGAAGCTCTCCTCTGTCTTTTGATTTAGTGCATCATGAAATGAAGGTACAAAGAAGTTTGAAGCATTCATAGAGTATAGCTCCCTGTTAAGAGGCTGATAGTTAAAAATAATCTTCAGTTTGTACTATTTATGCTTCTGATTGCAACGATCGCCGTCAGGTCTGAACTGGAGTAGGAACTCGTTGACGTACCGAACATTGATGTCGCGCGCAGAATCAGAAGATCCGGATCCGGAGGCAAATACTTCTCCTAATATCATATTAAAATTGCACGTGCGTCAAGTAAAAATTGAAACTAAACAATACTTACTATAATTACACGTGCATATCATAATTACGCGTGCAAAATAATTATTATAATTGGACGTGATTATGACAATACATATGTACTTTTTGTGTCTTTCACTATGTTTCATTCTCTCACTTTTTTGTTTTTTTTAGTTCAAAGGATTACAAAAATATCATATGCATCAAAGCATAGCTTCGTTTTCAAGAGCGAAGTTTATAACACTCACACACTTGGAACCTCTAGAAGACTTCAATTATGAATGGTGTCCACAAACTCATTGACATGAAGCATAGCAAGGACATATCCCTGATTCTCTGACAGTCTCATAACTACATTAAAATCTCCTCCAAAAAGCCATGGCGTTTGATCATGATTCATATGAAAATTCCTCAATTCCGCTCACAAATCTTGTCTCTACACATAAGAACACTTAGCATAAACGAATGAGCAATAAATTAGTGCTCCCGAGAAAGAATTAATGCGAACATGAACCATTTTCTCTAAGTCACCCACAACCTCAACATCCAAAGTACCATCCCACATAATCTAACACCATTTCCATTACCGTAATCAAATCCCAGCATGCGAGTATATAACATCAAATCATCTAAACCAACCATAGGTTCCAACAACACCAAAAAAATTAAATTATGAGTAAATTTTTGTTGACGAACACTAGCAATAATACTATCATTCGCAATACCCCAAATATTCCAAATAATCCAATTCATTATAAACACAATTAATGATAGAGTGGAAGTAGTCCAAATCGACTATTGAGTAAATGAGGTAACACCCTTCTGGGTTAGGCGGGAGAACTCCTTACCCGTCCTGGCTTTACTTGATGATTATAGGTTACCTCCGCGGAGATTTGTAGACCGTAAAATTCCAAGCTAATTGATGCTACTTGAAGCTCCCCTGCTTGCAATCCCTTGTTCTGGGATGCTAAAGTGTATGTTGTGGTCCCCTGTTCTCGCGGCTGGTCCACTACCCATTCCTCTGTTTGACCCATAAACTCATCATGGACCGTTTTTCTCCGAACCCGCATTTGCCTGTCCTGTCTCCTGACCCGAACCAGTATTTTCCAAATCCATTCCATCTTGACCCGAGTCCTCTTCCCTACCCGAACTATCTTCCGGGTCCACTATATGATGTGCGTCCGCAATCGCAGCATCCTCTGCAGGAAGTATCTCATCTTGTGTCGCCAATGAATCTTCTGGTCGGCATGCATTCAATAACTGAGTTGCAAACTCTTTTAATTGTGTTGTTTCCAAGTTTCTTGGTTGTCGCAGGTTTGGTCCCTTCCCCTCAGAGACCACTTTTCGGGATTCAATAACTAGAGAATAACCGGCACGTCCTACCCATATGTCATCTACATTGAGTCCCACTGCCTTTCCACTTACCGCTGGATCCCCCTAATTCAAATTTGTATCGTCCACCACTGGTGCAACAATCACAGGATGTGGGTCTGGGCTCCGATCCACATCAATCAAATCTGGACCTTCCACCACTGGCACAACGGTTGGAGCAAGTTATGTGATTGTGGGAAGTGTTACAACTGCATCATCCGCCTCGAGATCGTCGACGACTGACACAGGAGCCTTGTTTCGTTGGTTAATTGTCTCGGATGGAGCACCCGGTTTTGTCGAAGGTCCCGAATCCTTCTTTCCTGATACAACCCAGTTAGTGGTGGGCTTCCTTGGAGGAAACACAACGACCGTTCCAGAGGGCAAAACCCTCACAGCTTCTGCAGGCGGCGGCTTAACCAATATATTCTCCGGAGGCTTATGAGCTGCTAAAGATGGCGGCTTTGATTGCTTGCATTGCCCTGTTGATGCCCTATATGCATACAACCCAAACAATACTCTGGAAAATCATCATAAACAATTGGTTCCCAATAACATTTCCCTGTTTTAGCATGGGTGATTCGAATACGTTGCGGAAGATCAGCGAGCAAATTATCCTCGACACATACCTTTGCAATACCCGGCCGAGAGACATTTTCTGTCAGTGCATCTAGTGCTAGCAAATGTCCCACCGCTTGTGCCAAAGAGAATAACTTGGATTTTTTGTAAAGATGAATCGACAAACCCTCAAAACCAATCCAAACGGGTACCATGGACGGCTCCTCGTGAACATTGAAATCATACGTCCATTTGAATACCCATATACTCAAACCACAAAAAATCCATAAGCCTTGTCTCCATAATAGACAGTAATTCTCTTCCAAATTGAAATGGATCAAAGCATGTCGCAGATCCATCCATCCTATTAAAAAATATCCCTTAAATCCCACGCGATGGAAAGCCTTGCGTAAAGCTTCCATATTTGGGGCATGATTTTGGAACTTGTCGGCGACAGCAAACCGCCATGGGCATACAAGGACATCGTGTTCATCCGCGGGGATGCTTAGTTTGGGTTCTCCCTTGTAGCAGTGCAATGGCGTAATGGAGAGAGGGGATATGGTCGTTGATGGGAGAGAGAGCATATCGGAAAAGTTCTTTCTCAACCATATCGTGGTAGCGAGATCGATATTAGATGGGGCGGCCGGCGGCCATGATTGCCGCAATCTCGGTGATTGAGATCAATTAGGTGTCATCAGAGAGAGACTCGTTAGAGAAAAATTCCCAATTAGAATAGTGAATATAAAGTCTAAAGGACACGAGTACAATTTGAAATAAGAGACGCATGAACTAAAAATATAAAAAATACACTTAAAAATCTTGCAATGTCATGATAGTTCATTTATTCAATTACACGTGCGATACAATAAATCGCATGTGAAATATATTTATAATAGTTGCACGTGTGTTGTAAGAAATTGCAAGTGGTGTATTTAAATAGGGGCCATTGCGGATGACATTGGTGGATATTGCGGCCTTCACCATATTAAACCCACGGCGTGGCGTGGCGGTTATTGCAGGCGATTTTGCCATGCGTGGCGGATATGGCGGCAAATATGGCTTACATGATGGATTTATATGGGGTTTAGGCCTAAACTAGATATTGGCTTGGACTATTTTCGCCAACCCGATTTTGTAAAAAGTTTTAAAAAAATGATAAAATCTACTATAATAAACATATCTGAACCCTTAAAAAATAGATAGTTTCTTTGTGTATAAGGAAACAGAGGCATAGACTATATTTCTCTTCTCAATCCTCTCCACCTTTGGTCAAGTCTACCCTCCCACCCTCGATCAAGTCTATAATATGTTATGTGTTATGTTGTGTTTGACTTTCATTGTTTTCTATTTGTTCTTGGTATGATCTTACTTGTAAGTTCGAACGTAAACTTGATTATTTTCTATTTTAGTTAAACTTATGTTACTAAGGTCATGGTGTTTGGTTTATGATATTGTTATCTTTTATGTTTTCTGTTAATGTAGTTTATGGAGATTTTTTTGCATCCGGAATCCTTAAAATGATTGCACGTAAAATAGTTTTATTGTAATTTCACGTGTGTTATAATAATTACACATGCACTATAATGACACGGGCATATCATAATTACACGTGCAAAATTATTCATTCTGTAACAAGATGTAGTAGCTCTAGCACCATGCCTTTGGCGACCACGGTGAAGAACTGAACAACCTGGGACATTGGAGTAATCCAAGATTTCCTCTGGTCGAGTCTCTGTATTTACTTATTTGTCACACCGCACACAACGAAGAATAATTCTTCACCAGAGAAATGCTTGCCGAAGCACACATCTATTGTGACTTCAGAGTCATCCACATGAAATCCAAGGTAAACATCTCTATCCATTTCATACTCAACCAAAAACCCATGATGGACGTCAAGCGAGAATCCACAAACTTCATGAAATACAATTCTTTATATAGGACGTAAAAAATCTTCCATCAACTTCTGCAACATGGTTTCGGGGAAAAAATCGTCTAGAACAGCACCATATCTGTTCATTGTATTTGTCCTCATGATTCTTAATTTTGTTTCATGCACGCATTTTTTTCGAAATTTTCTACCTCACCCAACAACATTTCGTAAAAACAAGGTTGGAGCATCTCAAATATAAAAATTCCTGGATTTGGCTCAGACATTATATTTTTGAACTCTCATCTGTCTTTTGATTTAGTGCATCATGAAATGAAGGTACAAAGAATTTTGAAGCATTCAAAGAGAATACCTCCTTGTTAAGAGACTGATTGCGACGATCGCCGTCGGGCCGTACTAGAGTAGGAGCTCGTTGACATACCGAACATTGATATCGCGCGCAGAATTGAGAAGATCTGGATTCGGAGGTAAATACTTCTCCTAATATCAAATTAAAATTACACGTGCATCTAGTAAAAACTTAAGCTAAACGATGCTTACTATAATTACAAGTGCATATCATAATTACGCGTGCAAAATAATCATTGTAATTGGACGTGATTATGACAATACATATGTACTTTTTGTGCCTTTCACTACGTTTCATCCTCTCACTTTTTTGTTGTTTTTTTAGTTCATAGTATTACTAAATTCTCATATGCATCAAATCATAGTTTCTTTTCCAAGAGCGGAGTTTAAAACACTAAGTAGTTAGTACATATTGTTCTCATCAAGGCATACTGCTTGATGACCATTAGTGCTATCAATACAATTAGAACAATATATTGCTTATCTATAGGAATTATAAGTTTCATCTTCTCTCAAATTCATATTTAACAAGACTCAAAATGCGTAGGAGTTGCAAAAAAGTGCAATGTTTCATCTTCTCTAAGATCTTTTGCAAGTATCCAGCTAAGATAATTTGTCAGAACTGATCATACTACAAGCACTCAATATTCACTTTTCAACTCTTCATAACGCGTTAATTGAAGGACATTGTAGAGATCCGAATCACAGAAAGTTGTAGTATCTAGAATTTTCATATAAGAGAGCTCCACAAGACGATTTATGTTGACTTAAAGATAAAAGCTAAGAAAAACTCGATGGGATTCATTAAGAAGGTTATTAATTGCTACATAACAAATATTCCTACTCAACAAAATTATTTAAGATCACAAATAATGCTAGTAAAAAAAATAAAATTATTAAAATATACTACCAGACCTATGTTAAGTTGTTTACATACACTTAATAAAATTATGTAACTACACGTAATATCATATTATATCTACGCTTTAAACCTCTTGAATTACATGAACACATGAAAGATAGAAAACGAAAAAAGTTTAGTTTAGAATAGTGAATATAAAGTATTAAGGACATGAGTGCAATTTGAAAAAAGAGAAGCATGAACTAAAAAATATAAAAAATACACCTAAAAATCTTGCAATGTCATGATAGTTCATTTATTCAATTACACGTGTGTGAAATATATTTATAATAGTTGCACGTGTATTATAGGATATTGCAAGTAGTGTTGTTAAATAGGGGCTATGGCGGGGCCATTGCGGATGACATTGGTGGATATTGCAGCCTCTGACATATTAAACCCGTGGCGTGGCGTGGCGGTTATTGCAGTCGCTTTTGCCGTGGATGATATGGTGTTACATAAAATATTTGATGGATTTATATGGGGTTTAGGACTAAACTAGATATGGGCTTGGACTATTTTCGCCAAACCAATTTTGTATAATGTTTTTAAAAAAATGATAAAATATACTGTAATAAACATACCTGAACACTTAAAAAATAGATAGTTTTTTTGTGTCCAAATAAAAAGAGCCATAGACTATATTTCTCTTCTCAATCCTCTCCACTTTGGTCAAGTCTACCCTCCCACCCTTGATCAAGTTAATAATAAGTTGTGTGTTATGTTGTGTTTGACTTTTATTATTTACCATTTGTTCTTGGTATGATCTTACTTGTAAGTTGGAACATAAACTTGATTATTTTCTATTTTAGTTGAACTTACGTTACTAGGTTTATGGTGTTTGGTTTATGATATTGTTATCTTTGATGTTTTCTGTTAATGTAGTTTCTTGCTCTTAATTTAGTTTATTATATAATTTTATATTAATGTAGTTCTGCAAGTTTTTTTTGGTATTTATATGCACATTATAGTTTTAAGGTCGTCATAATCCGCTACGCAAATCCGCTATTTTCCTATGGCAATTGTTTGGCATCCGGAATCCTTAAACTGATTGCACGTGAAATAGTTTTTATTATAATTGCATGTGTGTTATAATAATTACACATGCACTATAATGACAGTGCATATCATAATTACACTTGCAAAATTATTCATTATGTGACCAGATGTAGTAGCTCTAGCACAATGCATGTGGCGACCACGGTGAAGATCTGCACAACCTGGGACATTGGAGTAATCCAAGATTTCCTCTGGTCAAGTCTCTGTATTTACATGTTTGTCACAACGCAGACCATTTAAGAATAATTCTCCACCAGAGAAATGCTTGCCCAAGCACACATTCAATGTGACTTTAGAGTCATCCACATGAAATCCATGTTCAACATCTCTATCCATTCCATACTCAACTACAAACCCATAATGGATGTCAAGCGAGAACCTACCAATTTCATGAAATAAAATTGTTGATATAGGATGTAGAAAACCGCCATCAACATGTTTTCAAAGCTAAAATCATCTAGAACAACACCATATTTGTTCATTGTAATTGGCCTTATGATTCTGAATTTTGTTTCATGAACCCATTTTTCGAATATTTCTACATCACCCAACAATAATTCGCAAAAACGACGTTGCAGCATTTCAAATACAAAAATTCCTGGAATTAGCTCGAACATTATATTTCTGAAGCTTTCCCCTGTCTTTTTGATTTAGTGCATCATGAAGGTACAAAGAAGTTTGAAGTATTCATAGAGTATAGCTCATTGTTAAGAGGGTGGTAGTTTGATATTATCTTCTGTCTATACTCTTTGTGCTTCTGATTGCGACAATCTCCGTCGGGCTTTACCGGGGTAGGGGCTCGTTGACGTACCGAACAAATATGTGGCGTTGCGAATTGAGAAGATCCAGATCCTGAGGCAAATATTTCTCCTAATATCATAATAAAATTACACGTGCATCAAGTAAAAACTGAAACTAAACGATACTTACTATAATTACACGTGCATATCATAATTACGCGTGCAAAATAATTATTATAATTGGACGTGATTATGACAAAACATATGCACTTTTTGTGTCTTTCACCATGTTACATTCTCTCACTTTTTTATCATATGCATGAAACCATAGTTACGTTTCCCGGAGCGGAGTTTATAACGCTCAGTAGTTAGTACATATTGTTCTCAAGGCATACTGCTTGAAGACCATTAGTGCTATCAACACAATTAGAACAATATATTGCCTATCTATAAGAATTGTAAGTTTGTCTTCCACTGAATGAAGACCATTAGCGCTATTTATTTGACGATCAGATTCATATTTAACAAGACTCGAAATTCGTTGGAGTTGTAAAACAGTGCAATGTTTCATCTTCTCTAAGATCTTTTGCAAGTATCATGCTAAGATAATTGGTCAGAACTGATCATACATACAAGCACTCAATATTCACTTTTCTACTCTTCATCACGCGTTAACTGAAGGACATTGTAGAGATCCGAATTGCAGTATCTAAAATTTTCATATAACAGAGCTCCACAAGACGATTTATATTGTCTTAAAAGATAAAAAGCTAAGAAAAACACAAGGGGATTCATTAAGAAAGCTATTAACTGCTACAAATATGCTAACTCTACAAAATTATTTAAGATAACAAATAATGCTAGTAATAAAAATAAAATTATTAAAATATACTATCAAACCTTTGTTCAGTTGTTTACATACACTTTATAAAATTATGTAACTACTCGTAATATTTTTTTTTTTTTAAGCAAAGCCACTTGTTGTGGTGGGGGGTTTGGCTGGACCCCTACCCGTTTATTGATTAGGTCAAAATAGGCCAAAAATACATAGAGGGGGACTGAATCCAAAAACCTATAAGTAGGTGGAAACAAATCCACTCCATACAAGTATGAAACAATGCAAAAAACTGCTCCATTTATCAATATGAAGCAGGTGGTACATGAGTCCTAGCAATGCTAGCATGCAAAGAAATTGCAAAATTTAAGTATAGTAAAAGAAAATAAATAAAACACCTATACAAGTATCTATTGAAAGCGCAAATAAGGTGTTTCTAATCTATCAAGAGTGCACAAACCTTGAGCTTCGGTTGGTAATTGTGCAAAAGTATCACAAATGTGTGATGTTCGTTCCTCAAAAGAATGATTTCCCAAAGAATTTGCTACTTTGTCCCGCGGAATTGCTATGATTGGAACCGAACCTAAGAGCTCACGGTTCTGATGGAATAGGACGTCCAACCGCCAAGCATTGAAATTGACTCGTTTAATTGCTTCTACTACAAAAGAAGAATCAGATTGTACCTAAGTGATGCTGATGTCTCACTCCTTTGCATATTGAAGTCCTGATCTCAACGCCTCTAGTTCAACCTTTGAGTTTGTCTCTTTATCTGAAAGGAAGATGGAAAAACCAAAAATAAAATGACCCGTACCTGTTATGATGATTCCAGCAATACAAGCTGGCCCCGGGTTACCACGTGAAGCCCCATCAACATTAAGAATAACATCACTGGGGCTAAATGATTGCTGCCACGTCATACTCACCGCCCGAGCCATTGGGGCTAAGTGACCGCATATATTAAACGTGATTATGACAATACATATGTACTTTTTATGTCTTTCACTATGTTTCATTCTCTCGCTTTTTTATGTTTTTTTTAGTTCATAGGATTACAAAATTATCATAAGCATCAAACCATAGTTTCATTTCCAAGAACGGAGTTTAAAACACTCAGTATTTAGTACATATTGTTCTCAAGGCATACTGCTTGAAGACCATTAGTGCTATCAACACAATTAGAACAATATATTGCTTATCTATAAGAATTCTAAGTTTTTCTTCCACTGAATGAAGACCATTAGAGATATTTATTTGACGATCAGATTCATATTTAACAAGACTCGAAATGCCTAGGAGTTGCAAAACAGTGCAATGTTTCATCTTCTCTAAGATCTTTTGCAAGTATCCTTCTAAGATAATTGGTCAGAACTAATCACACATACAAACATTCAATATTTAAATTTCTACTCTTCATCACACGTTAACTGAAGGACATTGTAGAGATCTGAATCGCAAAAAGTTGCAGTATCTAGAATTTTCATATGGCATAGCCCCACAAGACGATTTATTGTTGCTTAAAAGATAAAAAGCTAAGAAAAACACAATGGGCATCATTAAGAAGGTTATTAACTGCTACATAATAAATATGCTAACTCTACAAAATTATTTAAGATCACAAATAATGCTGGTAATAAAACTAAAATTATAAAAATATACTACCCGACCATTGTTAAGTTATTTACATACACTTTATAAAATTATGTAACTACTCGTAATATCATATTAAATCTGAGCTTTAAACCTATTGAATTACATGAAAACATGAAAGATAGAAAACGGAAAAAGTTTAGTTTAGAATAGTGAATATAAAGTATAAAGGGATTTAGCAACAAAAAAAAAGTATAAAGGACACGAGTACAATTTTAAATAAGAGAAGCATGAACTATCAATATATATATATATATATATACACACACACCAAAAAATATTGCAATGCCATGATAGTTCATTTATTCAATTACACGTGCGATACAATAAATTGCATATGAAATATATTTATTATACTTACACGTGTGCTATAAGAAATTGCAAGTAGTGTTGTTAAATAGGGGCTAGGGTAGCACCATTGCGGATGACATTGGTGGATATTGCGGCCTCAACCATAACATGTGGCGTTGCGTTGCGGTTATTCCAGTCGCTTTTGCTGTGGCGGATATAGTGCTACGACAAACATGGCTTACGTGATGGATTTATATGGGGTTTATGCCTAGACTAGAGATGGGCTTGGACTATTTTGGCTAACCTAATTTTGTAAAAGGTTAAAAAAATGATAAAATCTACAGTAATAAACATATATGAACCCTAAAAAACCAGATAGTTTCTTTGTGTCTAAAGAAAACAGAGTCATAAACTATATTTCTCTTCTCAATCATCTCCACCTCTGGTCGAGTGTACCCTCCCACCCTCGGTCAAGTCTATAATATGTTGTGTATTATGTTGTGTTTGAGTTTGATTGTTTTCTATTTGTTCTTGGTATGATCTTACTTGTAAGTTGGAACGAGAACTTGATTATTTTCTATTTTAGTTGAACTTATGTTACTAGGCTTATGATATTGTTATATTCCATATTTTCTATTAATGTAGTTTATTTCTCTTAATTTAGCTTATTATATAATTTTATATTAATATAATTCTCCATGTGTATATAAATATATAATTGTTTTAAGGTCGTCATAACCCGCTACGCCAATTCGTAATTTTCCTTCGGAGATATTTTGGCATCCGGAATCCTTAAACCGATTGCACGTGAAATAGTTTTATTATAATTGCACGTGTATTATAATAATTACACATGCACTATAATGACACGTGCATATCAAAATTACACGTGCAAAATTAATCATTATGTGACCAGATGTAGTAGCTCTAGCACCATGCCTGTGGCGACCATGGTGAAGAACTGCACAACCTGGGACATTGGAGTTGTCCAAGATTTCCTCTGGTCGAGTCTTTGTATTTGCATGTTTGTCATACCGCACACCACGTAAGAATAATTCTCCACCATAGAAATGCTTGCCCAAGCACACATTCAATGTGACTTCAGAGTCATTCACATGAAATGCATGGTCAACATCTCTATCCATTCCATACTCAACCACAAACCCATGATGGATGTCAAGCGAGAATCCACCAACTTCATGAAATAAAATTCTCAATATAGGACCTAAGAAATCCTTCATCATCTTCTACAACATGGTTTCCAAGACGAAATCATCGAGAACAATACCATATTTGTTCATTCTATTTGGCCTCATGATTCTGACTTTGGCTTCATGCACCCATTTTTCGAAATTTTCTACCTCACCCAACAACATTTCGCAAAAACAACGTTGCAGCATCTCAAATTCAAAAATTCCTGGGATGGCTCGGACATTATATTTCTGAAGCTCTCCCCTGTCTTTTGATTTAGTGCATCATGAAGGTACAAATAATTTTGAAGCATTCATAGAGTATAGCTCCATGTTAAGAGGCTGATATTTTGATATAATCTTCTGTCGTTACTCTGTCTTTTTTATTGCGACGATCGCCGTCAAGCTGTACCAGAGTAGGAGCTACTTGTCGTACCGAAGATTGATGTCGCGTGGAGAATTGAGAAGATCCGAATCCGAAGGTAAATACTTCTCCTAATATCAGATTGAAATTACTCGTGCCTCAAGTAAAAGCAGAAACTAAACGATACTTACTATAATTACATGTGCATATCATAATTATGTGTGCAAAATAATTATTGTAATTGGACGTGATTATGACAATACATATGTACTTTTGTGTCTTTCACTATGTTTCATTCCTTCACTTTTTTGTTTTTTGTTTTAGTTCATAGGATTACTAAATTATCATATGCATCAAACCATAGTTTCGTTTCCAAGAGCGGAGTTTAAAACACTCAGTAGTTAGTACATATTGTTCTCAAGGCATACTGCTTGAAGACCATTAGTGCTATAATTACATATGCATATATGTACCTTTTCGGTATACAGGTAACCACTTTACTGTAATTCTAAATGTAAAGACAATATATTGTGAAATGGATTAATAAAAATAAAAAGATATATATATATATATATATATATATATATATATATATATATATATATATATATATATATATATATATATATATATATATACTCACATTCATTATACTCTCACATTCATTTCTTCAAGGGAGGAAAGCAAAGAAGAAGTTAGGGGGTTTAGCAATTATCCTCGCTTTGTTAGCCTACCGCCTCTTGGAAAATGTTTCTCCATGAAGGTTGCCTCATTGGCCTGTGACATAAGGATATTATATAGATTTCTTATACACTATCATACAAAATGCATGAGGCAAATTTTTGGATTTTAGGAGAGCAAAATCGGTAGTTTTATACTTATTGGAGTTATTTCTCAATTGCAGAATGTTATCGATGTGATAATTACTATGTTGACCTATGCTCTCTTTATAAACTCATCATCTAAATTGTTTTTTCGGGTTATTTTTCACTCTTTTTTGATGATTGTTTGTTTTGGACGTTGGTGCAAGAACACCTAGAAGAAAGTCAAAACCCCAATATTTTAAAACTCTCTCCCATTCTAAGAATGAATAAGAATATTTTCGAACAGATAAGTGCAAACTTAAACTGAACATACTTACTATAATGACACGTGCATATCAAAATTACACGTGCAAAATTATTCATTCTGTGACCAAATGTAGTTGCTCTAGAACCATGATTGTGCGACCATAGCGAAGAACTGAACAACTTGGGACATAGGAGTAATCCAAGATTTCCTCTGGTCGAGTATTTGTATTTACATGTTTATCACACCGCACACCATAGAAGAATAATTCTCCACCATAGAAATGCTTGCCCAAGCACACATTCAATGTGACTTCAGAGTCATCCACATTAAATCTAAGGTCAACATATCTATCCATTTCATACTCAACCACAACCCCATGATGGTTGTCAAGCGAGGATCCACCAACATCATGAAATAAAATTGTTCATATAGGACGTAAAAAATCATCCATCAATTTCCGTAGAAGGGTTTCCAAGCCAAAATTATCTAGAACAACACCATATTTGTTCAATGTATTTGGCCTCAAGATTATGAATTTTTTCCATGCACCCATATTTCGAAATTTTCTACCTTAGCCAACATTTCGCAAAAACGACGTTGCAGCATCTTATATACAAAATTCCTAGAGATGGCTTGGACATTATATTTTTGAAGTTTTTCTCTATCTTTTGATTTAGTGCATTATGAAATGAAGGTACAAAGAAGTTTGAAGAATTCATAGAGTATAGCTCCCTGTTAAGAGGCTGATAGTTTTATATAATCTTCTGTATGTACTCTCTGTGCTCCTTATTGCGAGTGCGATCGCCTTCGCTTTGCACTAAAGTAGGAGCTCGTTGATGTACCGAAACTTGATGCCGCGAGGCGAATTGAGAAGATCCGGAGGCAAAACCTCGTAATTCTCCGGCTCATTGAAAACAAGAAAAATTGAAAACGGAAAAGGTTTAGCTTAGAATAGTGAATATAAAGTATAAAGGACACGAGTACAGTTTTAAATAAGAGAAGCATTAAGTAAAAATATATATATTTACACCTAAAAATCTTGCAATGTCATGATAGTTCATTTATTCAATTACACGTGTGATACAATAAATCGCATGTGAAATATACTTATTATATTTGCACGTGTGTTATAAGAAATTGCAAGCAGTGTTGTTAAATAGGGGCTATAACGGCACCATTGCGGATGACATTGGTGGATATTGCGGCCTCCACCATATTAAACTTGTGGCGTGGTGTGGCGATTATTGCAGTCGCTTTTGCCGTGGCGGATATGGTTAACGGCAAATATGGCTTACATGATGGATTTATATGGGGTTTATGCCTAAACTAGAGAATGGCTTGGACTATTTCCCCAGCCCAATTTTGTAAAAGTTAAATCTACTGTAATAAATATACCTAAACCCAAAAAAAATAGATATTTTCTTTATGTCTAAAGAAAATAGAGGCATAGACCATATTTATCTTCTCAATTCTCTCCACCTCTGGTCATGTCTACCCTCCCACCCTCGGTCAAGTCTATAATATGTTGTGTGTTTTGTTGTGTTTGACTTTGATTGTTTTCTATTTGTTCTTGGTATGATCGTACTTGGAAGTTGGAACGTGAACTTGATTATTTTATATTTTAGTTGAAATTATCTTACTAGGTTTATGGTGTTTTGTTTATGATATTTTTTATCTTTGATGTTTTCTGTTAATGTAGTTTATTGCTCTTAATTTAGTTTATTTTTTAAGGTCGTCATAACCTGCTACGGCAATCCATTATTTTCCTATGGCGATATTTTGGCATCCGCCATTTATAACACTTATTGCACGTGAAATAAGTTTATTCTAATTGCATGTGTGTTATAATAGTTACACATGCACTATAAATATTTTAATTGCCACATGAATTATGCTAGTATACTATAATTCTAAATGTAAAGAAAATATATTGTGAAATGGATAAATGTAAATCAAAAGATATATATACTCCCATTCATTTCTTCAAGGGAGGAAAACAAAGAAGAACTCAAGGGGTCCAACAATTATCCTTGCTTTGTTAGCCTACCTCCTCATGGAAAATGTTTCTCCATGAAGGTTACCTCATTGGCCCGTGACATAAGGATATTACATAGATTTCTTATAGACCATCACACAAAATACATGGGGCAAATTTTCGGATTTTAGGAGAGCAATCGGTAGTTTTGTACTTATTCGAGTTATTTCTCAATTGCACAATATGATTGATGTCAAAATTACTATGTTGACCCGTGCTCTCTTTATAAACTCATCATCTAAAATGTTTTTCGGGTTGCTTTCCTTTCTTTTTTGTGGATTGTTTGTTTCGGATGATGGTACAAGAACACCTAGAAGCAAGCTGAAACCCCAATATTTTTAAACTCCATCCAATGCTTAAAATGAATCATAATGTTTTCGAACGAATAAGTACAAACTTAAACTGAACATACATATTATAACGACTTGTACATATCATAATTACACGTGCAAAATTACTCATTCTGTGACCAGATGTAGTAGCTCTAGCACCATGTTTGTGACGACCACGGTTAAGAACTGCACAATCTGGGAAATAGGAGTAATCTAAGATTTCCTCTGGTCGAGTCTCTGTATTTACATGTCTGTCATACAGCACACCACGGAAGAATAATTCTCCACCAGAGAAATGCTTGCCTAAGCACACATTCAATATGACTTCAAAGCCATCCACATGAAATCCAAGGTCAACATCTCTACCCATTAACCCATGATGGTTGTCAAACAAGGATCCACCAACTTCATGAAATAAAATTGTTGAAATAGGACCTAAAAATTCCCCCATGAACTTTTGCAACATGCTTTCCAGGCCAAAACTATCTAGAACAACACCACATTTGTTCAGTGTATTTGGCCTCATGATTATGAATTTTTTTCATGCACCCATTTTTCGAAATTTTTTACCTCAATCAATAACATTTCGCAAAAATGACGTTGCGGCATCTCAAATACAAAAAATCCTGGAGATAGCTCGGACATTATATTTCCGAATTGATGCTCTCCTCCTTCTTTTGATATAGTGCATCATGAAATGAAGGTACAAAATTTTTTGAAGCATTCATAGAGTATAACTCCCTGCTAAGAGGCTGATAGCTTGATATAATCTTTTGTATGTACAATATGTGCTGCTGATTGCGAGTGCGATCGTCGTCGGGCTGTATCGGAGTAGGAGCTCGTTGTTGTACCGAACCTTGATGTTGCGTGGTGAATTGAGAATATCCAGAGATAAATACTTCTCCTAATTACTGAAATAAGCGGACTAAAATCCAATTGAATATCCTCGTAATTCTCCGGCTTATGATCAGTGTTACGATTTAGTTGGTGGTAGAGAAAAAATGTTTCCATTATTTCCGTGAGCAGAAGAATTTGGGAGCATAATTGCCAGAGGTTGTGGCTTGATCCTTCGATCTCAGTCGAATATCTCCGTCGTTGCACATGCTCCTTCCCTTGACATAGATTTCGTAAATTCTAAGGTTTTAGTGAGAGGCGGTGGTGGAGGGGAAATGTGGGTATTCTACAAAAGATTATAGGGGCTTTCTAGAAGAAGGTTATATACATAATAAATATATTAACTCTAAAAATTTAGTTAAGATCGCAAATATACTACCAGACCTCTTTTAAGTTTTTTTTATAAACTTAATAAAATTAAGTAACTTCTCGTAATATAATATTAAAATTATATTTCAAAGATCAAACTGCACTTTAAACCTCTTGAATTACATGAAAACAAGAAGGATAGAAAACGAAAAAAGTTTAGTTTAGAGTAGTGAATATAAAGATGAGTACAACTCTAAATAAGGTCGTCGTAACCCGCTATACCATCCACTATTTTCATATGGCGATTTTTTGGCTTTCGTCGTAAACTGACATCCTCCATTCATAACACTGATTGCACGTGAAATATATTTATTATAATTGCACGTGTGTTATAACAATTACACATGCACTATAATTATTGTAATTTCCACGTGAATTTTGATAGTATATTTGTACCTTTTCGATATACAAGTAACACTTTAATATACTTTTAAATGTATGAATATATATTTTGAAATAGATTAATATAAATCAAAAGATATACATTCTCACTATCATTTCTTCAATGGAGGAAAGCAAAGAAGAACTCAGGGGGTCCAACAATTATCCTTGGTTTGTTAGCCTCTCGCCTCCTGGAAAATGTTTCTCCATGAAGGTTACCTCATTGGCCTGTGACATAAGGATATTACATAGGTTTCTTATAGACTATCATATAAAGTGCATGGGGCAAATTTTCAGATTTTAGGCGAGCAAAATCTTTATAATGAATGTAGTTTAAACTCATCATCTAAAAAGTTTTTTGGGGTTGTTTTCGTCTTATTTTGGTTTTTGTTGATTGTTTGTTTCAGATGATGGTGCAGGAATGCCAAGAAGCAAGCTGAAACCCTAATATTTTCTGTACTCTATCCAATGCCAAATGAAACTAAAGAATACTTACTATAAGTACGCTTGCATATCAGAATTACGCATGCAAAATAATTATTGTAATTAGACGTGCTTATGACAATACATATGTACTTTTGTGTCTTTCACTATGTTTCATTCTCTTACTTTTTTGTTGTTTTTTTAGTTCATAGGATTACAAAATTATCATATGCATCGAACCATAGTTTCGTTTCCAAGAAGCGGAGTTTAAAACACTCAGTAGTTAGTACATATTGTTCTCAAGACATAATGCATGAAGACCATTAGTGTTATTAACACAACTAGAACAACATATTGCTTATCTATAGGAATTGTAAGTTCTTCATACACTGAATGAAGACCATTAGAGATATTTAATTGACGATTACAATCATATTTAACAAGACTCGAAATGCGTAAGAGTTTCCAAGCAGTGCAATGTTTCCTCTTCTCTAAGATATGTTGCAAGTACCCTACTAAGATAATTGGTCATAACTAACCATACATACAATCACTGAATATTCACTATTCTACTCTTCATCACCCATTACCTGAATTACATTGTAGAGATCCAAAATGCAGAAAGTTGCAGTATCTAGAATTTCATATAAGAGAGCTCCACAAGACGATTTATGTTGGCTTAAAAGATAAAAGCTAAGAAAAACACGATGGGATTCATTAAGAAGGTTATTAACTGCTACATAATAAATGTACTAACTCTATAAAATTATTTAAGATAAAAAATAATGATAGTAATAAAACTAAAATTATTAAAATATACTACCAGTCCTTTATTAAGTTGTTTACATACACTTAACAAAATTATTTACCTACTTGTAATATCATATTAAAACTGCGCATTAAACCTCTTGAATTACAAGAAAACATGAAAAATAGAAAACGGAAAAAGATTAGTTTAGAATAGTGAATATAAAGTATAAAGGACACGAGAACAATTTTAAATAAGAAAATCATGACATAAAAATATATAAATACACCTAAAAATCTGGCAATGTCATGATAGTTCATTTATTCAATTACACGTACGATACAATAAATCGCATGTGAAATATATTTAATATAGATGCACGTGTGTTAATAGAAATTGCAAGGAGTGCTGTTAAATAGGGGCAATGGCGGCGCCATTGCAGATGACAGTGGTGGATATTGCGGCCATATTAAACCCGTGGCGTGGCATGGCGGTTATTGCAATCGCTTTTTCCGTGGAGGATATGGTGTTACATCAAATATGACTTACATGATGGATTTATATGGGGTTTAGACCTAAACTAGAGAAGGGCTTGGAATATTTTCGACAACCCAATTTCGTAAAAGTTTAGAAAAATGATAAAATCTATTGTAATAAAAATACCTGAACCCTAAAAAAAATAGATAGCTTCTTTGAGTCTAAAGAAAACAGGGGCTTAGAATGTATTTCCCATCTCAATTCTCTCTACCTTCGGTCAAGTCTATAATATGTTGTGTGTTATTTCGTGTTTGACTTTGATTGTTTTCTATTTGTTATTGGTATAATATTTCTTGTAAGTTGGAACGTGAACTTGACTATTTTCTATTTTATTTGAACTTATGTTACTAAGTTTATGGTGTTTGATTTGTGATATTGTTATCTTTGATGTTTTCTGTTAATGTAGTTTATTGCTCTTAATTTAGTTTGTTATATAATTTTATATCAATATAGTTATGCAAGTATTTTTTGGTATATATGTGTGTGTGCGTGTGTTTGTACATTATTGTTTTAAGGTCGTCATAACCCACTACGCCAATCTGCTATTTTCGTATGGCGGTTATTTGGCATCCGAAATCCTTAAACTGATTGCACGTAAAATAGTTTTATTTTAATTGCACGTGTGTAATAATAATTAAACATGCACTATAATGAAACGTGCATATCATAATTACATGTGCAACATTATTCATTATGTGACCATATGTAGTAGTTCTAGCACCATGCATGTGGCGGCTACGGTGAAGAACTGCATAACTTTGGACATGGGAGTAATCCAAGATTTCCTCTGGTCGAGTCTCTATATTTGTCACTACAAGAAAACTGTGTAACAGGGACGGACATTTCCGACGCTAATCCGTTTAACCGATTAACGACCGCATGACGTGGTCGTGTATTTTTCGTCGCTAAGCAAAATACCGACGGACAAAATAGCGACCGAATATTGGGTACGTAAATAGCGACCGAATACCGCCCGAATGGTCAACATTGTTGACTTTTGACTTTGACTGGGTAACGACCAAATACCGACGGAATATCTAGCGACCGAATATTAGGTCACTATTTACCGACTGAATATCGACCGAATGGTCAACATTGTTGACTTTTGACTTTTACTGAGTAACGACCGAATACCGACGGATAAATAGCAACGGAAAAGCAGGTCACCATATAGCGACCGAATACCGACGGTCTGACCAACATTGCTGACATTTGACTTGATCCAGGAACGACCGAATAGCGACGGATACTTAGCAACGGAAAAGAGGGTCACCATATAGCGACCGAATACCGACGGTATTTACCGTCGCTAAATTGTTGTTATTTAAAAAAAATAAAAATTGAATTTAATTAAATCCCTATTACAGAACACAGCAGCAATAACAGTAATAACCAAAATGCTCACAACCAAAATGCTAATAACCAAAATGCTCACAATCAATTCTCATTACATTAAATACTCACAATCAAAGTGCAAACTTCTTATTACAACATTCACAATCAAAGTGCACATTTTGAATAACAACACTCACAATCATAGTGTGCACCTTACATTACAACTCACAATCAAAGTGTACACATTACATTACAAAGCTCACATTCAAAGTGCACACTTTGAATTATCAAAACTCACAATCAAAGTGTGCACATTACATTGCAACACTCACGTTCAAAGTAATTTATTTTATTTATCAAAACTTACAATCAAAGTGTGCATTTCTCATAAACTCCTTGATGTCATTCATATGCATATCCTTGAAAATGCATGAGTTGCAATCTGCAAAATTTAAGAATCAAATTATTATGACAATAAAATTTCTACTTTGAATTATGTTAAAAAGTTATACAATATGACAATTAATTTATCGTAATAAAGTACAAAAAAAAAAAATATGACTCACTTTCAATATGTGGAATTCCAAGAGAAGCGAGAAATCTTAATCATTCTAAATCATCATCGGTCATTAATTCATCCTCTTCTTCAGAATTGTCATCTTCCGACATAATTTCATCATCGTCGTCGTCATGATCTTCATAACCACGGCTCGTACCGGCCACAAGTAATTTATTTCATTTATCAAAACTTACAATCAAAGTGTGCATTTCTCATAAACTCCTTGATGTCATTCATATGCATATCCTTGAAATGCATGAGTTGCAATCTGCAAAATTTAAGAATCAAATTATTATGACAGTAAAATTTCTACTTTGAATTATGTTAAAAAGTTATACAATATGACAATTAATTTATCGTAATAAAGTACAAAAAAAAAAAAAAAATATGACTCACTTTCAATATGTGGAATTCCAAGAGAAGCGAGAAATCTTAATCATTCTAAATCATCATCGGTCATTAATTCATCCTCTTCTTCAGAATTGTCATCTTCCGACATAATTTCATCATCGTCGTCGTCATGATCTTCATAACCACGGCTCGTACCGGCCACAAGTAATTTATTTCATTTATCAAAACTTACAATCAAAGTGTGCATTTCTCATAAACTCCTTGATGTCATTCATATGCATATCCTTGAAATGCATGAGTTGCAATCTGCAAAATTTAAGAATCAAATTATTATGACAGTAAAATTTCTACTTTGAATTATGTTAAAAAGTTATACAATATGACAATTAATTTATTATAATAAAATACCAAAAAAAAACAACAAATATGACTCACTTTCAATATGTGGAATTCCAAGAGAAGCGAGAAATCTTAATCATTCTAAATCATCATCGGTCATTAATTCATCCTCTTCTTCAGAATTGTCATCTCCCGACATAATTTCATCATCATCATCGTCATCATCTTCATAACCACGGCTCGTACCGGGCACAAGTACAACTTCAATTTCCCCTGACCGGTGTGCAAGTTGACCAACTTCGATAATAGTTGGATCAATCGCGATCGGTATCCTTCTCGCGTGCTTCGTCCCCGATACGGTATCGGAACACCGAGAACGTCAAATAGGCGTGGTTTGGAACGACATACAGCCAACCAATCAGCACTAGATGATGTCTTACTACCCGGATAAGGTGTGTAGTAGACTTGTTGACATTGGGAAGCAAATACAAATGGATCGTAACCTTGGTAGGTTCTTTTCCTATGGATTTCTACAAGTTTATATTGAGGATGCACTCTTAAACCTCGATTTGGAGTAGAATCAAACCGATCGCATTTGAAAAGAATAATTTTTTTAGTCGGTATTCCAAACAAGTTTAACCTCAATTACTTGCTTCAACTCACCGTAATAATCTCCTTTAACCCATACCCCGCTGTTTGTCGTTCCTTTTCCATCGCTGTGGGCTTTGGTGTGAAATCTATAACCGTTAACAAAGTAACCGGTGTATGATATCACTCTCCTTGACGAGCCCCAAGACAGATTTTTCAACAAAATTTCGGAATCTTCCTGAAGGTTATGTATCTGTTGAGCAATAAAAGTTAAATTATTTTAATTATGCATTCTTATTACAAGTACATTTCTACACAATACAAACTTACATGAGTTCCAAACCATTTGGAAAAATCATTATGAACCCGACTTTGAAGTTCTTCCTCCGTTATCTGCGGGGTTTGTTCATTTACTTGACTAACAAATTTCCTGAGTTACAAATTAAATGACAATATTATTATTTGGCCACTTTTAATTATATAACAAAAAATGAAGCAAATAGATAAGTTTACTTCATCGAAGATATGGTTCGACCTCTTCACAATTCATTAGGAAATAATTCATTGCTATTTTATAATCTTTATCAGTTAATAAAATCCTTTCTTTTTTTCCAAATGATCTTCCGGGTAAGTTACAAATTGATAATACATCTGGTCCGCTAATCTCGCCTTCACCATCATTTCGCCCAATGGTTGTAACTCTCGTTTTCACGTGGGGTTCGAAATAATAGCTAAAAAAACGTAGTGACTTCTTCGATCAAGTATGCATTGCAAATTGACCCCTCAACTCTAGCCTTGTTCTTTATCTTCTTTTTCAGATGGTGCAAGTATCTAATTAAAACATATGTAGTTAATCACATTGTAAATACGTACATGAAAAATATAATACAAAGATGAGATAACTTAAGACAATGGTTGTTACCTCTCGAATGGGTACATCCACCTAAAAACTCGTACGGGCCACCAACCTTGGCTTCGTACGGAAGGTGAATCGGCAAGTGTTCCATCACATCAAAAAATCTCGGAGGAAATGTTCTCTCTAACTTGCATAATAAAATAGCGATAGTGTCCTCCAATTCTTGCATATGCGCCACACTCAACTTTGGGGAACACAAATCTCTATAGAACAGACTAAGTTCAGCCAAGGGTCCCCAAACATTTGCTGGTAGTACTTCTCTAAGTGCTATAGGGGATAAGTCTCTCCATGAATACATGAGAATCGTGACTCTTCATTCCAGACATTTTCAACTCTTTCATATCAACGCATCGCGCCAAATTCGATGCATATCCATCTGGGAGCCTTAATTCTTTAACCCACTGCAAAACCATTTCTTTTTTAGGCTTGGTAAGAGTGAAACATGCCTTCGGTTTTGTTGCTTTACCTCGGCCATCATGTTTAATATTCAATTCCGGACGATTGCAATACCTTTCAACATCCGCTCTAGCTTTAACATTGTCTTTAGTTTTACCTTTCACGTCCATCACGGTGTTAAAGACATTATCAAACACGTTTTTTTCATTATGCATGACATCAATGTTGTGTCTTATAAAAAATGTCCGCCAATAAGGTAAGTCCCAAAATATACTACGTTTAGCCCAACTATGATCCCGTCCCCTTCCTTGCTCTTTACCGATCTCTTCAGCTGTATCGGTAATTTTTTGATAATCTCTAACTCTAAGGAACATTTCATGACCACTAAGGCGAGTCGGCGGGTCTGCTCTCTCTTGTCGCCGGTCCTTTCGGAATCCCTTTGCATCTCTTCTAAAAGGATGATCAGGTGACAAGAAGCATCTGTGGCAATCGAACCACGATTGTTTCCCTCCAGACTGCAAATGGAACGCTTGTGTTTCCTCCATACAATATGGACAAGCGTGAATGCCAGCTGTACTCCATTCACTCAACATTCCATATGCTGGGAAATCACTAATTGTCCAAAGTAATGAAGCCCTCAATTTAAAATTTTGTTTTTTTGAGATATCATAAGTTTCCGCTCCTTCATCCCACAGTTGATTCAATTCATCGATTAAAGGCTGCAAGTACACATCGATCTTGTGCTTTGGATTTTGGGGGTCCAGTACAATGATAGTTAAGAAGATTACATTGTTCTTCATACACATCCAAGGGGGGGAGATTATAAGGTGTTAGAAGAACTCGACCAAGAAGAATAGTTCTTCCCTCGACATGCCGAAAGGTGCAAAACCATCTCGTGCATAACCCTAAGCCTTACATTCCGAGGTTCCGCTGCAAAATCGGTGTGTGTTCATCAAAATGTTGCCAAGCTTCTCCATCCCGTGGGTGATTCATTATTCCCTCTTCCCTCTCACTGTCTGAGTGCCATGTCATGTGCCTTGCAGTTTTATCAGATGCATACAATCTTTGTAATCTTGGAGTAATCGGAAAATAATACTTCTTTTTGCAAGCAATCTCTTTTAATAGTGTATTTTTTGATTTCTTTTTCTTAATGTATCTAGCATGGCCACAAAACTTGCATTCTCTACTCTCAACATCATCTTTCCAATACAACATACAACCGTTAACACAAACATCAATCTTTTGCATCGGTAATCCAAGGCCTTTAACCAATTTCTTCATTTTGTAAAAGTCGTCTAAAGCATTATTATTTGGAGGAAGTGCCTCATTCATCAACTGTGCAAATTTATCTATTGTAGTTTCAGATAAGTTGTCTTCGGACTTAATGCTCAACATCCTGGCAGTCATTGAAAGTCGTGAATGGTTTGTACAACCATTGTACAGATGGGCTATCACATGACTTTCAACATGTCATAGAATTTTTGTGCCTCCCGACTCGAGAGGTTCTTCCACGTCCCCTATTTTGCTGCTCATTAAAACTTGGTCCCGCGAAAGATCAATAATTATATCTCGATAATTGTTCGGTATCGTGTGTCTTTTATAATTATCCATTTCATGAACAAACGGGATTTGAGGCATGGGAATGAATGCCTCACCATGACATGTCCAATTATAATAGTTAGACACGAATCCGTTCATAACAATGTGATACTTCACGATATCGTGCATATGAAAATACTTATTCCTACAAACCCCACAAGGACACCTAATCCCATCTATTTGTACATTAGCGGGATCTAACTAATCACGAAAGCCACAAATCGTTTCAATCCCGCTACAAATTCTTGACTATGACGAGGTCCACTATTCGAATCCATATACATCCAACTACGGTCTTCCATTACAAACACAATATCTGCGTATACAAAGACTTAATAATTAAATGCATATTAACTTTGAATGTTATTTTGATGATTTGTCACCCTTATTTCAAAGTATCTTGCTAAGATAATTGGTCAGAACTTAACATATATACAAGCACTCAATATTCACTTTTCTACTCTTCATCACATGTTAACTGAAGTACATAGAGATCCAAATCGCAGAAAGTTGTAATATCTAGAATTTTCATATAAGAGAGCTCAACAAGACGATTTATGTTGGCTAAAAAGATAAAAGCTAAGAAAAACACTATGGGATTCATTAAGAAGGTTATTAAGTGCTACATAATAAATATACTAACTCTACAAAATTATTTAAGATCACAAATTAATCAAGCTAAAATTATTAAAATATACTACCAGACATAGGAAAAATAGCCTATTTGGTCCTTTTCGATATTCTACATTTTCGATTAAAGACGTTTCGTTTTATTTTAACTTTTAACATCCATATAGTTTTTTCGACCCGCCGATAAAGGACTTCTGTCACATTTTCTGTCAATTCTCCGTTAGTACAAGCATGTGCCTCACATGTGATGTACTTTTTAAGGGCATTTCAGGCATTTCAATCTATTTCCCACAATAAAAGATTTGGTACTCAATTGTTAAATAAAATAACTAAGAATACTCAATTTAAACTAACAAAAATAATTCTAAACACATATTCTCCATCTTTATCATCTACACTCTTCACCACCAACAATCACCACCACCTGAAACACCCGCCACCGCCGCCACCACCTGCAGCATCTATACTCTTCACCACCAACAATCACCTCCTGAATCATCCTTCAATTTTTTTTTCTCTTGAAACATTTGGTTCAAGAAAGTTAACAATACTCATTTCAAATGGTTAGTTGGTTCAAGAATTTTAATAAGATTCAAGAAACCTATTTAAAATAGAAGATAAAAAAAGGAACAAGATTGTAAAAGGAATCAAGATAAAAAACTGAAGATTTAGTGCGAAAATCTAAAATTTAGATCTGATGCCATCTAGAAATATGAAGAACAAGAGAGAGAGAGAGAGAGAGAGGTTTTTGAGAATTTTTTTGTATATTAGAATGCTCGAGATGTACAATCTTTGATAAGCAACTAGAACAATTATTCTTGATCAATCCAGTTTGGTGTTGCTCAATAAATTATTCTTGGATTTTCTCAAGATTTTTTTCACAAATTAAATTCTAAGAATTTTGACTACTTCAAAACCCTCATTTCTTGATTATATAAATTGCAAGATGTTGTTATTGATTCAAAGAGAATTAATTTCCAATTCTTTTGATGAACTCACAATTGAATTATCCACCCTTTTAAATATTGTCCCAAAAAAAGAACTCAAGTTAAATCAAATTGTTGATGGTGTGGTGATGGTGTTGAGAAGGTGAGGGGGATGCAGATGGGGAGGGGATGAGATGGAGAAGATGGGTTCTTGTTAAAGTCAAGAAATCTGCTCATTCAGTCAAAGTGGACTGCTCCTAACATCCTAAAATATGGATTCTTGTTAACAATACACATAATATACACCTTTTTGTGATGCATTCATTGTGGAAAAATACATTGGGTTGTAATCACCCATTTCCATGCCATACCAAAGGAGGGTAATCACCCATTTGTGCCCAGATGTATCATAGCGACCAAAGCAGAGGTGTAATCCTCCAATAAAACAAAATTGATTATCGAAAATCACAATTTTCTTGTATTTTCGCGCTGCTTATGGTCTTGGCTTTCATGCCCTCCTACTCGAACATTGGCGATGGTGGTGGTGGTGAAGGGTGGATGAAGATAGAGGGAAGAGGATGAATTTATAATTTATTTTTTGGTTAATTTAAATTGGGTATACGTAGTTAATTTATTTAATAATTAAGTACCCAAATTTTTTTTGTTGGAAATATGTTGAAATGTCCGAAAAATCCTTCAAGTGTGTAGCACATGCAAGGCACATGCCTATGTTAGCGGAGAATTGACAAAAAAATGTGACATAAGTCCTTTATCGGTAGGTCGAAAAAACATATTGGATCTTAAAAGTTAAAATAAAACAAAACGTCTTTATTTGAAAATGTAGAATATCGAAAAGGACCAAACAGGCTATTTTGCCACCAGACATATGTTAAGTTGTTTATCAACACTTAATAAAATTATGTAACTACTCGCAATATCGTATTAAACTGCGCCTTAAACCTCTTGAATTACATGAAAACATGAAAGATAGAAAACGGAAAAAGTTATAGTTTATAAAGTGAATATAAAGTATAAAGGACACGGGTGTAATTTTGAATAAGAGAAGCATGAACTAAAAATATATAAATACACCAAAAGTTGTGCAATGTCATGATAGTTCATTTATTCAATTACACGTGCGATACAATAAATCGCATGTGAAATATATTTATTATAGTTGCATGTGTGTTATAAGAAATTGCAAGCAGTGTTGTTAAATAGAGGCTATGGCGGCGCCATTGCGGATGACAGTGGTGGATGTTGCGGCCTCCGCCATATTAAACCCGTGGTGTGGTATGGCGGTTACTGCAGTCGCTTTTGCCGTGGCGGATATGGTGTTACAGCAAATATAGCTTAAATTATGGATTTATATGGGGTTTAGGCCTAAACTAGAGATGCGCTTGGACTATTTTCGACAACCCAATTTCGTAAAAGTTTAGAAAAATGATAAAATCTATTGTAATAAAAATACCTGAACCCTAAAAAAAAGATAGTTTCTTTGTGTCTAAAGAAAAAAGGGGCATAGACTATATTTCTCATCTCAATTCTCTACACCTCTGGTCAAGTCTACCCTCCCACCTTCGGTCAAGTCTATAATATGTTGTGTGTTATGATAAATACACATGCGCCATAATGACACGTGCAAAATTATTCATTATGTGACCAGATGTAGTAGCTCTAGCACAATGCACGTGGAGACCACGATGAAGAACTGCACAACTTGGGACATTCGAGTAATCCAAGATTTCCTCTGGTCGAGTCTCTGTATTTACATGTTTGTCACACCGCATACCACGTAAGAATAATTCTCCACCAGAGAAATGTTTACCTAAGCACACATTCAATGTGACTTCAGAGTCATCCACATGAAATCCAAGGTCAACATCTCTATCCATTTCATACTCAACCATAAACCCATGATGGATGTCAAGCGAGGATCTACCAACTTCATGAAATAAATATTTTGATATATGACGTAAAAAATCCTCCATCAGCTTCTACAATATGGTTGATCTAGCTGCTGGTGGATCAGGAATAGGTTTTTCGAGAACATACAACTTTTTCTCGTGTTTGAAAACGATTCTCAAATTCCTGTACCAGTCGAGGAAATTTCCTCCCTCAAGTTTGTCCTTCTCAAGGACATATCGCAACAAAAGCGAGTTTGCAACATTTTCATTTGGCATTATATCTACAATAAGGATTTTGTAAAGTTTTAATATCTTATTTTAAAATCATTATTAGGTCTTTAATTAATGATTCTCCCACTATTTTCATCAAATGAATAACCCTCAAGTATTCATTCGGAAAGTTCAAAAACTTTCTAGTAGGCCAAGATCCATATATCACTAATCCCGAAGCAGCTTTGGCTACATAGCTTGAGATATGGCTATTTAGGTGATCAACATTTGTTAATTACATTATTATGTAATTCTTGGTTGGTTCAGTAAATAACAATTATTCTCAGCACATCAAGATGCACATCTCAACTCTTTTGCCTCCAGATCCTCAGTCCATATATTTAGATATTCCGATTAAGTATGACCCAAGATTTGCGCCGACGGATATCAATAACTTATCCTTCGCGCCTCACTAGGATAGACAGGTGCATATTGCCTCGCAATTCTACATTACTTCCAATCTAGACCTTGACTAGGGCCAAATTGAAGAAGGCATAGACTTAATAAATAAAAAATTGAGGGATTTAATTTTAAATGATCTCATCAAACGTTTGTATAAACTATTTATATGACGGAAATCCATGCACCTCATGCTAAAAATGCATCACATGCATGAAAAAGAGTAAATAAAAAGTGAATAGTACTAGCTCCCTATGCGGATTTTCCAAGCCAATGGAAAATCCTACATCTTTTTTTCCTTCCTTTTTTAATTAATGAGGATCAATAGTGGTTCCCCACTTTCCCTCCGGCATGACTCGAACTCCCGACCTACTGGTTGGAAGTGAAACGTCTTACCACATACATTGCGCTTAGTTGTCGGAAAATCCTAAGTCTGTCTAAGGTAAAAACAATAAATCTAATCTATTGTCTTCAACCTCCTTGTGATTTCCTCCGTCTGATTGACTCCATTCTACTCTGGTAATTACAAAGGAAATTATATACTATTTATTACATAATAAAGAAAAGAATTATCGAGTTACATTCGAGAAATAAATTACTATCAGAATATCAATATATAAGGCACGACATGCAGGCCATATTATAATGAAATCACTTGGCCAAAGGCTATTACTATGCACCATACTCAAATAATATGACAATCATGCTAATAAAACACAAATATACACGCCTGTCCGACCAAGGCCATACATCGGTTGACCGCGATAAAGCCAATATCCAAAATAGTGTAAAAATGGGACACCTCGGTCGACCAAGAAAACTTCTGGTCGATCGGCCCATAAAAAGACTAGCTTCGGTCGTCCGAAATCTAGGTAGTAGCAAAATTTCATTTTCCAGAACATGTTCGGTCTTCCGAGAACCCCTTCCGGTCGACCGAACCTTTCCCAAAAACATAAAACATCTAAAAACACGAACGAAAAATTCGTTCAAGGACTAGTTTAACACTTAAATATAATCCTAGAGGCTGAAAAGATAAAACATCATATGGCATGAATTAAACGTCTACTAAAAACAAGTAACCTATAAAAGAACGATTGTGTAACCATGATTGTCTCTAATACCACTGAAAAGAAAGAAATTCGGATTCCTAAACAAAGTGCAGCGGAAAGTAAAAGCGAAATCCTTTTCTAACTGGATCATTCACGAGTAAGAACCAATGAACTTTGATTAGGATTTTTACTTTTAGTTTCGGGATGACAGAAACGATTTTTGATTTTGATTTTGCCACAAAATCACCAATAGTAACTGATCGAATCGACTCTTGTCTCTAGCGGTATCCACGCGATCAACTTGAACTTGTTCTTGACGTCTCTAATGCTAGTCAGAGAACTGCTAAGGTTGAAGACAATCTTCAGGAATTAAGAATATAGGTTCAAGGAAAAACTGGAAAAGGAAGAAAGAAAAATCTAATTATTCTTCTAACTTTTTGATGTTCTTGGTGTTGTAATGTGGTTGATTTTCTCTCTAGAAAAAACGGCAGCCTTAGAGTATTAGATTGTAGATTTAATTCAACTATTGAATAAGAAGAAAGAATGAAATAGTAGAGTGAAAATTAATTCACCCACTGCTTCCATTTTCCCTAAAAAAGCTCCCACAATGCCCACTGTACACAACACCTCACATGGCTGGTTTTGACTATTTCAAACCGGTACTTAGATCGGTTTTCCGGTTCAACAAACTGAATCCGGTTTAACAGACCAATTAACTGCCCAATCCAATTGGAGCACCTATATCAAATGTAAATTCCAACACCCATATCTATTCCTAGTTAGAAATTATTGTCTTTAAGTTTCCACATCTTTGTATGAAGTGCCTTTAAGGGATATATGTATAACATTCTATGTTTTATTTTGATGATTTTATATGCATATGTTTTAGAGAGCTTGATGATTATATATTTGAGATGAAAGCTCATGTTTGAACCCCCTCCCCTCTACTCTCATTGATATATGTATTAGGGGGAGTTTTAGATGTTATGGTTAGTTCTGTATTTGATCTATATAGCATGGGTTTTTATGTGTTTATATCTTCAAGTACTAAGCGTGTGTCTTATGTGCTTGATCGTCTATAACTTAACTTGATGAATAAACTGGTGTTGTGGCATTAATATATGCATTGGTATGTGTTTGTGGCAGTTTGGATGTTCTTTATATTGAATGTTGCAGGTTTTGAGCATTCTGCCATAAGTCCGGTCGACTGGACTTGGTGCATCGGTCAACCGTAGCAGCTCGGTTGACCTGAGGCTTTTGTGCGGTCGACCGAAGCAACCAATTTTCAGCAAACCTGCAATTTCAAACTCTCTATCATGTAATCTTTGAATTTATTTTAACATGGGCACAACCTTATGGAGAGCTTTATTCATGAACACTATCTTATACCCCATATATGTGATATGTGCTTACTTGACTCATATCTTAACATCATCATAACTCATGTTGGCTAAGTATTTTCATGATCATCTCTTTTAAGCCAACTTATATGCTCATATGGGAGTGTATGTTCTTATAGTGCATCTTATGCATCTACCTCCCTTGCATATATGAGATCATGTTCTTTATCTCCTAATTCTTTTGATCTCACGTTGCTTTTGGTTAGCTTGATGCTTATTTATTTCATATCTCTTTTTGGCTAACCATTTCTTGAAGAGGAACATGCTTTAATGTGCCATCTTATACCCCATCTTCATCTTGGATTGTGATATATGTACTAATCATGTCATCATATTCATACGTAGTATCACTTTCTCTTGATTCTACCTTGTTAGCTATGATTTTTAACTTGATTCTACCTTGTTATAGCTAACTTTGTTCTTGGTAAAAGGGGAGATTATTCTTTAAAGGTTTTATACTCATATCTCCTTATGATTTAGCTTTGGTTGTTGATTAATCTTTGAGCCATATAACTATCCTCAATTTTAGGTGTCATTATGTTCTCTCTTTCTTTTGATATCAACCAAGCTTAAAACCTCATCAAAAAAGATCTTCATTAAACACTTATATACATTTTATGATAAGCATCAACGCTTGGCCACTCATATTCATTTCAAATGGCCTTTTACAAATGATGTGCTTACATTAGCTTTAAAGATATATTCCATGATCCTTAAAGGTGCAATCCTACAACATTGAAGATGCCATATCAATTATCACTTTGAAGGATTCATTAAGAAGAAGCTACACATTGCAAGGCACAAGCTTGAAGTGGACTCTACAAGCCTTGGAAGATGTTGCAATGTCAAGAAGGAAGATCAAGAAATTAAGAGTCACTCAATCTCAAGTGAAGTACATCATGAAGTGAACTCTTAACAAAGGAAGTGATGAAGTCCATCATGAAGAGGTTGATAAATATCTCAAGCCAAGCTCAAAGAAGTCTAGACATCTAGAAAACATGAAGACCTAAGAAGATTAGTCATATTCTACATAGTTATATCCTTGTGACTAATCTTATTTTGAGAATACTAATTTATAGTATGTAAAGCTCTTGAATTTTTTTAAAACTTCATTCATACTTTTATTTAATCTTCAAAAGGGTTTTTGAAAACATATTTTAGTGTTGGTTTATACCTAAGATCTTAAACATGTTTTAAAAGTCTTTGAAAAACACTTAGGTATGAGTTTGAGAACATTAGAAATGTGACCAAGTGGAAAAACCACTTTTGGCCTTTACTCTAGTCAACCTAGCCTGATTAAGGTCGGTCGACCGAGATGTGTTGTCCGGTCAACCGAGGAGTGTTTTTTTCCTTAGTCAATTTTAAATGTTTCAAGACTCCAACGACTATATTGTTCAGGCGATCATGCTTTAGGCCGGTCGACCGAGCCTATGCTCCGGACAACCGGACCACCCTTTGCGGTCGACCGAGATATGTCCAGTTGCTTTTGCATTCTGATTCTGAAGCACCCCCGGAGACCTACCTACTAGTTTGATCGACTGGAGTTGTTCTATCAAGGAAAAATTATAGTCATTGTAACTATGATTGCTTGCCAGTTTGGACATCTATATAAAAATCTTTAAAGTTGATTTTTCATATTGAATCAAGCCATTAGAGGGCCTTTTCCATACACTTTTTAAACAAGCAATCAAACAGTTTCAAGAGCTTAATCTTCTTCTTTATCAAAATACTTCATTTTGAGGCAGAGCTTCATATACATACTCTTCTATTCTCAATTTGAATTATAGCTTTATTTGTAATATCCAGTCCATCAAGGGTTCGGTAATATCAAGCTTCATTGTAAAGTCTCTTTTGTTGAGGCTATTATTTTGTCTTTTGTGAGACTTGCTCTACGTGAGTTAGGTTATCTCTTAGTGAGCTTAGATTTGTAAGAGATTATCTCTTTGTGAGGTTGTCTCTTTGTGAGCTTAGCTCTTGGTGCGTGTTCTCTTTGTGAGACGAGTGAGAGCTCTTTGTGAGCAAGGTAAAACTCTTTGTGAGCAAGGTAAAACTCTTTGTGAGTTGTCCACTTATGTAAAAAGGTTGGTCCCACCTTCATTTGTTGTAAATGGAAAGCTATTGAAGTTGTCAAAATCCTTGGGTGTGTCATAAGGTAGTGGATGTAGATCTTTGTGATCGAACCACTCTAAATCGCCGTGTTTGGTCTCTCTAACTCTTACTCCTTTACTTTATAGTTCATGTCTCTATTTATCTTGTTAATATGATTACGTGGACTTATTTGTCTAAGAGTTGTTTGTAGAACTCATGCTTGCTTCCTAGCTTTATATATCTTTCTTGGCTTTGGTCATATGACTTGTAGTGTTTGGTCTTACAAGCCTTGCATATAGAACTCTTGACTTAGTCTATCATTGATCATATTCAATTCTTGAGTTCATATGTGTTGTATATAGCACTTAAGTCATCAAAGTTGTCCAACATTCAAATTACCTTATGTTCTTAATCAACATACTTGTTGTTAAAGTGATCACTCAAGTAAAGAAGTTTTTAGAAAAGCGAAAAAGCTAGAGAACCTAATTCACCCCCGGCCCCCTCCTCTTAGGTTCTCCTTTGTTAGGTATTTCAACTCATATAACGATCCATGTAGTGTTCTCATGGCGGGTCGGCCCGGTATAATAATTCTCTAATCATATATACTCATGTGCTGATTAGATATTTCATATCAATCACTACACATTAGTCTCAACGCATTATTGTTGCCCTTATTTTATAATAATGCTTGACTATGGATATTTAAGAAGAGTATCATAATTATTATAGAGACATGATTATGCATAATATAATTACTCAGACATAAATAAACATAATAGTAGAAATAACCTTTTTATTCAATAAAAAAATATACAAGTATTTAAAATGTACTCCAAAATTATCCCACTTGAACTAAATACCACTATCTTCATGTATCGAATATCCATGGAGCTAGTATGCCGATCATGTTTCTGCTGCGTCAGAAATATATTATCGTCTCTTGTTACTTTGTCATCTTGTGGGTGAGATGATAACACCGAAGTATATGTTTAGATCTTTGGTGATGTCTAGGTTCCTTAGATTGTGAAATAGATCAATTGTTATCATAATAAAGATCAATATGATCTACAATGTTAAGCACCACGTCAAGATCTACAATGAATGTATTGATCCAAACTACTTCTTTAGTAGCATCGCTAAAAGCCGTATATTCGGCTTCTGTTGTAGAATCGTCTATTGTTGCTTATTTTGAATTTCTCCAACTCGCAACACCTTATTTTAGGCAGAATACGTAACCGGACTGCGATCGAAAGTCAACCTTGTTATTTTGGAAGCTAACATCAGTGTAACCACTCACAATAAGCTATTATGCACCTCCATATATCAAGAATGTGTCATTAGTTCTTCGTAAGTACTTTAGGATATTCTTGACAACTATCCAGTAAAACTTACTGTAATTTGACTGGTATCTGCTCATTGCACCAAGGCACGCGAGACATTTGGACGAGTACATAGTATGGCATACATTATAGATCCAATTGCATATGCATTTGGAATCTGTTTCATGCGTTATTTCTCTTGTAATGTCTCAGAACACTTTTAATCAAAAGAACAGTTCCATTCGCTATGGATAATTTCATTTCTTGTATTCTTGCATGCTAAATTGTTTTAGCATGTTGTCTATATACGTACTCTGACTTAGGCAAAGTAGTCTGCGAGATTTGTCTATATAGATCTTAACACCTAATATATATGTAGTTTCACCTAAGTCTTTCATAGAGAATCACTATTACAACCAAGTCTTTACAGACTGTAAAGTTGGAATGTCATTCTCAATTAATATTATGCCATCTTCGTAAACCGTTTTTGACCATTTATTTTGCATATTTTTCCAACATTTTTTGGAGCGACAAAACCTTCGGATTGTGTCATGTACACATCCTCATCAAGATATCCATTAAATAATGTTGTTTTGACATCCATTTGCCAGATTCCATAATCATAGAATGCAGATATTGCAAACAAGATTATAATGAGTGAACATCACTAATGGTGAAAATGTTTCATCATAGTCGATGTCATGAATTTATTTGAAACCTTTCGCGCCTAATCTCCTTTGTAGATATGTATATTTCCTCCCATGTTATCTTTAATCTTGAAAACTCATTTGCACCCTATGGGTGTTACGGGGTTTGAATACATGAAATCTATCTCTGATCTCATGACCTCCATCCATTTCTCAAAGTCTGGATATCAATTAAAGAATGCTGTTTTGACATCCATTTTCGATATTCCATAATCATAGAATGAAGATATTGCAAGCAAGATTATAATGAATTTGAACATCACTAATGGTGAAAAAGTTTCATCATAGTCGATGTCATGAATTTATTTTAAACCTTTCGCGCCCAATCGCCTTTGTAGATATGTATATTTCCTCCCACGTCAGCTTTAATATTGAAAACTCATTTGCACCCTATGGGTTTTACGGGTTTGAATACATGGAATCCATCTCCGATCTCATGACCTCCATCCATTTCTAAAAGTCTGGACTAGAAATTTCTTCCTGATAAGTTGTAGACTCATCGTGATCTATAAACAAAAATCACCATATTTTTCACAAGAAACCCTAATTTGTTTGGTGCACGATGAGCTCTATCAAACTTCGCAATTCTTGTGTTTCATAAACAGACTTTTGTTTCACAACAATTTGTTGAGACTGTTCAGGTTCCATCTATTTTTCATTCCTGTTTTGAGCTTCTGTAACTTCTATTTGACTCTCACTTGTACTTTTAGAAATAAATTGTTTTTTTTAAAAAGGCTCTCGTTCTAGCAACAACCACTTTGTTTTCTATAGAGATATAAAGTAGTATCTTTATACCCAACAAAAAAGAACTTGTTAGATTTAGGACTGAGCTTGTCAGAAGCTTGACATTTGACATACGCCTCACATTCCCAAATCTTTAGTAAAGACATATTGGGACGCTTCTCAGTCCATATCTCGTATGGAGTTCTTTCAACTGATTTAGATGGAAAACAATTAAGTGTAAAAGTTGTTTCTAATTCATATCCCAAAAATGAGTTAAGACGGCTCATATTACTCATCATAGATCTAATAATGTCTAACAATGTTCGATTTCTCCTTTCAGATACCCCATTCATTTGTGGTGTAACCGGAGGAGGAAGTTTAAACTATTCCACAATCTCTTAGATATACATGAAAATCTTGACTTACGTAATCGATCAGATCGGAGAATTTTGATACTTTTATCAAGTTTTTTTTTTTGTACTTCATTTTTTAATTCTTTGAACTTCTCAAAACCTTCGGTTTGTGTTTCATTAGAAACACGTATTTATATCTACTAAAATCAACACTAAATGTAATTAAGTGTAGAAAACCTCCTCTAGCATGCATATTAAATGGTCCACATACATCGTTATGTATAAGGCCAAATAAATCAACAACTCTTTCATATTGTTTAGTAAAAGGATATGCAGTCATCTTGCCTAATAAACAAGGTCTGCATGTCTCATATGATTCAAAGTCAAATGAATCCAATAAACCATATTTATGGAGTTTGGTGATGCGATTCTCATTTATGTTGCCTAAAAGACAATGCCAGAGATATGTAGAATTTAAATAATTGGATTTAATCCTTTTGTATTTATGTTATAGATATGCATTTCGATATCTAAAACATATAGACCATCATTCATCGAGTGTGAACAACCATAATAAATATCATTATAATAAATGGAACAACGTTTGTTCCTTATATAAAAACAAAAACCTTTCTTGTCCAAACAAGAAATTTAAATAACATTCTTAGTAATGATACATACATAAAAACAAATTTTTAATTCTAAAATAAACCCAGTAGGTAAAGTCAAACAATAAGTGCCTCCAACTAAGGCAACAACTAGTGCTTCATTGCCCACTCATATGTCGACTTCTCCTTCAGCCAATGATCTACTCTTTTGCAGCTCCTGCACATTTACACAAATGTGACAACCACAATCGGTATCTAATACCCAAGAAGTAATTTTGATAAGTTTATTTCTATAACAAAAATACCTGAGGCAGAAGTTTTAGCTTCTTTTTCTTTCCTATTTGTTTCAAGATATTTCTTGCAGTTCCGTCTCCAATGTCCTCTTCTTCCCAATGGTGATAGATACAATAATTGTCTATCCCCTCATTTAAAATTTAATGCACGGTTGTTTGGATTAGGCTTTTACCTTTAGGTTTGACTTTGGGCTTACCTTTGGGCTTGCTATAACTTTTGTATTTTCCCTTCTTAACCATCAAAATGGTGTTGGGTTTGGAAATTCTAATTTCTTTTTTCACCAGTCCTAAGTAAGTTCAGCCACTCTAGAAGAGGCTTGTCTACTTCATTCATATTATAATAAGAATGAACTGACTGTAGCTATCTGACATTGATTGCAAAATCGAGTCAGTAGACATCTCTTGGCTAAGTGAGAAACCCAATTTTTCAAGGTTCTCAACATAACCTAACATTTTAAGAACATGAGTTATGTCACACCCCAAAACCAGAAGGTGACCTGTTAATGTCTCATCTACTAATGAGACAAAGAACCCATAACATAATATATAATCTTGAGAACCGTAAATATGAATAGATACTTAAACTTCATTACTTAGATCATCGGTACTTAAAGTGAATTACATAACTTAGTATTGTACTTAAGTTGTTCAACTATAATAATTCAAATACTTATTACATAAAGATTTCATCCATAACACTACTCGTCTTGCACCCCATCCCAAGCCTCATCATCAGCACCTTCAGCATACTCATCTGCAAAAGATAAGAAGATAAAAGTATGAGCCACACAATCTCAGTACGGATCGATCGCCCTTGGGATGAAGGACCAAATGTGACACAAATCTTCCCTGTTCCCAAAACATGTGAAAATACATTTGACTTGACATAACCTGTAAACGTCTTGAAACCAGTTGTAAAATACTTGAAAACATAACATAAGAGTTAAGAACATGCATAACTTGTAAAGGAAACAAAACATTATGGAAAATCTCGGATGATGGAAAATATACCTCGGTCGACGGAAGGGTCGTCCGAATATCAAGACAGAAACTTGTTAGCCTTAAGGGTGATCAAACTCGGTTTTTGATAATGGACAAACACTTGATGTTGTGTCTAATGTTTATATCTTTGTGATAGAATATCGGAACTAATATTGGAAGCTCTAAGTACTTCAATCAAGCTATGATCAAGATTCAAAGTCATATCATTCAAGGTTCATCTATCAAGATTGAAGATTGAAGACTTAGGTTTTGTTAGATTAGCTTTGTCGTTATAAGTCGTTATCTTAAAGCTCTAACCAAAGCTCTCATGAACATAAGTTCTACACTCTAGTCTTGCATGTTTTCATAAACACGTTTTCAAAAGGCTAAGTTTCAAAACGTTCCTTACATGAGTTCATATCTCAAAAGCCTTTGTTTTCAAAGTCTAAGTACTTTAAAATGGTTTTCCAAATGTTCTTACTTGTTACCTTTTGGGAAAACCTTTTAGACTTCAAAAGATTTCAAAACGTGTGAAAAATCAACATCTCTCATATTCAGGAAGTTCGGTCAACCGAGCTCAAACTTGGATCAACCGATGAGAAACTGAGAGGTGAAAATATTTACTTCGGTCGACCTACAGGTTGGGTCGGTCGACCGACCTCATGTGTGGTCATCCGAGGTGCCTTGAACGGTCAACCGAGCTCTGCGAGAACTAGCCGTTATTTGACCGTTAAAGAGTCATTTTTTCAGCTATTTTGAAATGTATATATACTCCAAAGCTAGAGAATGACTCCAAGGCTTGCACATCAAAGTTTCATTGATTTCTTATCAAGTCTAAACACTTGTTAGTAGTGCCCTAGGACCATTAGCACATGTTGTGCGTTTTGTTATCTTTTGAGCATGTAATTGAATAGTTAATTTTGCTTTTGATTATCAAATGTGTGATTTGATAGTAAAACTCATTAGCTTATGTAATTACTATTCTAGAAGTCCCTAGTTTTATGTAATGCTTAATTACTATGAAATAAAACTAGTATGATTGTTGATTGATGATCTTGTTTTACTGATCATGTGTAATGAATACAAATCACATCATAGATGCAATATATAGGGGATACATTGTATTGGGACGTGATCCGTCGAGAAGTAATACTTCATGGTCTTAAGTCATAAGTATTACTTCCTCGATACTATTTTAGAATCCTTAGACCTTATGTCTTCATTGATTCTAGTATGAATGGAGCCACGTTTTGACTCGGTCGGGACGTTACTTGTAGCGAGTAATCAATACGGCGAGATCGGATGTAGTGTCCTATCATAGCTTGAATGTGAGAGACATTGTAAGGAATTTGTTCCTCTCTATTATTAGAGAGAGATATCCATGGGCCCCTCGATAGGGAAAAGAGCTGTTTAAATGCATGGTCGTGCTCAAATGTATTTGATAAAGTGGTTATCAAATGCTATTTGTCGAAAGCAGTCTACACGGAGATCGAGCATAAATACAATTAAGCTTAATAAGGGTGGCGACCACCATGCCATGCTTAATTAGGATATCGCGAGACAAAGGGATTAAATAGTGGATTGATATTAGGTTCAGTTGTATATTCATTCACTTTGGGTAGTCACAATGTCTCGCTAGGGACCGCTTGTGATTTATGAACACATACTACTACTAAGTGTGTTTTCATTGCCATTGTGAGATGAACCTACGGGGTCACACGCATAGACGAGCTAACGAGCTTCATGTCAGATTCAATGAATCTAGAATGTGTCTAGGTTCATTGTATCCGACATTTGTCTTTACGAAAATAATAAAGTGTTTATTATTCGAATTAGAGATAGGGGCAATTTTGGTATTTTACATATAGTTTGGAATTACGTGGGAGTTATTATCCAGATAAGGACTCCCACTACCCGCAGAAGTCTAGGGGACGTGGGAGTTAGAGACTCCCAGCTGCCGAGAGGAGTTGAGGATGTGAGAGTTGGTTATGGGAACAAACTCTCACACCCTATATAATGATCTCTTGGCCGAAACCCTAGGTAATGATTTTTCAGCCGAAATATTACCAAGTCTCTGAAATTAGATTTCAGTTTCAACCTCTCCCTTTTCTCTCTAATTCCCGAATCTCAGAAAAACGAAGAGCTAGCAATCGTTGCCCGTTTCGTCAGCGTGGATACCGGTAGAGGGACTTTCCGCGAGGGAGATCAATCGGTAGCAACATCCCGATCCAAGAAACGTCATCCTCCATTCAAGAAGTAGCTTCTTGAATCCAAAACCGTAAGTTTTTATTGCTGTTTCTTGCTGTTTTTCGAATTGTTTCATATGAGCGGATCCTTCAGGGGAGGATCCATGGGTGTTTGGAACGAGTTTCCGCCCATGAATCCCTTCAACACTCACAAAGCAAATGCTCTTCATTTCCATGATCTAAATCATTCAAGAGTGAGTTTTCAAAAGCAAGACAAAGAGTGAACTTCATATGTTCAAAGAGCTTATCATTGTTGTACTTCAAAGGTATTAATTTTTCACTTAGAAGAGTGAACAACCTTGTTCCTTAACTTTCTTAATTCCCTTTCTGAGTGATTGGGTTATTGTTGTAAAAGTCCTACTTTGTGTGGGCAAATTGTAAAGTCCTACTTAGTGTGGGCAAGCTCTTAGTGAGTTTTTGTAGTGTGGTTGTGTTGTAAAACTCTTAGTGAGTTAGCCACAAGTGTAAACATTCTTCTTAGTGAAGGTGTTTAAAATCCTTGGGTGCGGCTCAAGGTAGTGGATGTAGATTCTGAGTGAGTCGAACCACTATAAATCCTTTGTCTTGTTGTTGGGTTTTGCATTGCTTTTATTCATCTTGCTCAAACTTACACTAGCATTGCAAAGAATTGAAAAAGTTTCCAAGATAGATTAAAACCCAATTCACCCCCCCCCCCCTCTCGTGTTTTACAATTGGTATCAGAGCCTCGTCTTCATTTTTAGCTTAACCGCTTGAAGTAATGATTATGGCCGGAAATTCCGCATTAGCCTACTTAGAGGGGTCTTCCACCAATAGGCCACCACTTTTTGATGGAAATAATTATGAGGCTTGGAAAGACCGTTTCAAGATATATGTGTGTTCAATAGATTATTCTTTATGGCATATATTTGAAGATGGTCCATATGTGCCTATGAAAATGGTGGATGGTGTTCAAGTGCCAAAGCCGGACAATGAGTTAAATGAGTTTGAGTCCAAGAAGATGACTCAAAATTACAAGACCATGAACATTCTTAGTTGTGCCTTGAATCCGGATGAGTACAACCGTGTGCTTGGAAGAAAATCCGCACACTCCATGTGGAAAATGCTTGAAGTTACTCATGAAGGCACAAATCAAGTCAAGGAGTCAAGGTTGAATATGCTTGTTAGAGAATTTGAGCTATTCTCCATGAAGCCTAATGAATCTATCAATGATATGAACTCAAGACTCACCAACATTGTAAATGGGTTGAGGTCTAATGGCAAGGAGTATACTACCGGAGAAATCAATAGGAAAATTCTCAACTCACTCCCAAAATGTTGGGAAACAAAAGCTCTTGCCTTTGAAGAAGCCAAGGACTTAAAGACATATTCAACGGAGGAACTTATTGGCTCTCTACTCACCTTCGAGATGAAGAAAAGGAAAAATGTTCCTAAAAAGGGTGTTGATCTTGATTCCATCATTAATCATGAAGAGGGAGAGAAATTGTTCTTTAACAAAGACCACATGTGTCTTATGGCATTTGGTAATGAGGTACATCCTTCTCCCTCTATTTCAAATTCTTATAATGATAATGATGATGATGATGAGGATGATCCTAATGAGCTTTTAATTGATATGTATGATCAATTGAAGAAATGTGCAAAGCAAAACAAAGATATGAAGCTTAAAATTGAATCATTGCTTGATGAAAGATCTAAGTTGTTTGATGAAAATAAGAAGTTGTGTGATGATGTTAATTGCTTGAAATATGAAAATGAAAGTCTTATTACTACTTGCAATACATCTTCATTACAATACATAGAAGCTTGTAATAAATTGTCATCTCTTGAAAACAAGCTTGTTGAGTTTGATCACATGAAGAACAAAATTAATGACCTTACCCTTCTTGTTGACAACTTTACTAAGGGTAAGAAAAATCTTGATCAAATTCTTGGTATGCAACGTGCTTCACATGATAAACATGGTCTTGGTTATATTGCTAAACATGTTGATATTGCTAGCTCTTCTCTTAAACCTAAGAATCGTGTTGTAAATGCTAGAATGTCACATAGGCCATGTAGTTATCTTGTGCATACTCACAAATCTTCTAAGCCACATATTCATTGCACATATTGTGGGAAACATGGTCACTCTTGTGTTAGATGCCATGTTAAGAAGAAGATTGAAAGGGGAGTTAAAACCATTTGGAGAGTTAAGCTCACTTCAACTAACCCCCATGGACCCAAACAAAAGTGGGTACCAAAAGCTACTCTTCCCTTGATCTTATAGGTTCTTATAAGTTAGATGTATGCCACAAAGCTTCAATGGACTTGATTCGAAGAAAAGTGGCATTGGGGAGAAGTCAAATGAGATGTGCCAAAAGAAGAAATTCAAAAGCACTCCTTAACACTTGGATTCTCAAAGTTCAAATGTTAATAAATTGGAGAACCAAGTTGCTTAGATACAAAGAGCAAAGCATCAAGTGATGACAAGAGCCAAAGTGTCAATACAATGTCTTCATCACTTGGTAAGAAAGCAAAGGTATCAAAATCACCTTCTCTTAACACTTTAATTAATGTGTTTAAGTGTTTTTGATACATATATACATGCTTGCTCTTATATATGATTGCATCTCACATTCTTGAATGTTATATTCATATAGATAACCTTTAGCATGTTCTTTATTGTCCATGTTGAATTTAGCTAAGGTATCTATGAGATGTAGCTTATGCAACTTGATTGATTCTTGTTTTGACATGTCACATTCATTTAAGAATCCATCTAGTTGTTTTTTTTTTTTTTTGTCAATCATGATCCTTATGCATTTTTGTGTTACTTGAGATTTTGAGCTAATCATGAAGGACCTTTAAAAAGGTACCATATTTGTTCTCAAGAAATCCTTGTAGGTAACAAAGAGTTCTAAGCTTCAAGAAGAAGATATGAACTACAAGGAATGGCACAAGTAAGCAAAGACTCCAAGAAAAGAGTCAAGTGCCAAGGATCACAAGATTGTAGAGGGTTCATCAAGAAAAGAAAAGTCACCCATCAATGATGACTCTACACTTGTCATGAATAGAAGAGGAGATTGCTTTCATCTCATCAATCAAGGATGAACAACAAAGAAAATGGAGCAATCACATGTCAACCTCTCAATGAGCTTCAAAAGATAATGATGATCATGAAAAAGACCACACAAAAGGCCTCTATGGACTTGTTGATAAAGAAGATCAACCAAAATGGTAAGAAGTCCAAGCTCAAAGAGCATTGAGGTACAAGGCTTAACTCATCCCTTGTAGGTGATCATTGTTTTGTTTTTTATCCTTTTGTGTTCAACTTATACCCCCTCCCCTCTATTATGTAGTGTTTTATGCTTTGGGGGAGTTTGTATATGCTATGCTCAGTTTTTACTTGATCTTCATTGCATATAGGGGTTGTGTTTATATTCGAGTCTATAGCATTTATCTTATGTGGTTGATCGTCTAGATGCTTGACTTAGGATGTAAACTCTATATGTGATGTATGCTCAATTGTCTTATTTTACATCATCACATCACTTGTTGGCTTGCCTTTCATCTTTTATATCTTATAGCCAACTTGTGTAAGTTATTTTGGAAGTTATATGTGTTATAAATGTTTATGTCTTTAATTGGTATCACATATACTCTCCCTTAATAACTATGAGATCATAATCTTTACTTTCTTATCTTATGTGATCTCATTAGAGTTTTTGGTTAGTATTGCTTCTAGAGTTGTAATACTCATTTAGCTAACCATTGACTTGTTAGAGGAATGTACTCAGAGTGTTATCTTACACTTCCTCTACTTCTTTTGGTTGTGATACATGTGCTTAACTTATGAATTCATGGTTTCACTTCCACTAGTACTTTGTTAGCTATATTTTCAAACGTGTGTTACAATTGGCTATATTTACAATTGGTATCATGGTTTACAATTGGTCAATTGGTATCAACCTTGGTTTTATCTCAAATAGCTAACATCGTATGTTTTATAAACGGGGAGATTGTGCTTAAAGGTTATATTCCTTATCTCCTTTGTTTTTAGCTTAGGTTGTTATTCTTTTTGAGCCATACATGACCATCTTTTGATTTATGCGTTATTATGGACTCCTTGTTTTTAGAAATCAACCAGGCTTATTCAAAATAATCATTCTTCAAATGATTTTTGGTCTTTAGGTTTGATCTTTTGGTTCTTATCTTATCAATCTATTAGACCATCATGATTCTCCATGGTTTTTAAGTTTTTCTTTATATGGGGAGGATTATTAAATTTCATCAAGCTTCTCCAAAATTAATCTTTACTTTTCGTTAAAATGCTTTTCTTATTGGCGCTCTGATTTACCTTTTTGATGTTGACAAAAAGGGGGAGAAATTTTAATGTTGCAAATGTGCCAAGAGAAGTAATTTACAAAAGGAGAAAGCTTAGAACTTGCAAAATGGGAGAGATAAGGGATTCTTTAATATAGGGGGAGTAGAATATTTTTTGAAAACATCTACTTGTCTGGATCCTCAATATCATTATCTCATGCATACATTTGGTATCTTATTTTTGCATATTATTCCCATTTGCATCAATGTTTTGTCATCATCAAAAATGGGGAGACTGTTAGCCCGAAGGGCAAAATATCCTATGTTGTTTTGATGATAACAAACCATTGATAGTTCTAATGTTAGTGTGAGCATGTTCTTCTTAATAGGATCCTTAGCACTCACATCTACATTGATGAAAATGGTAAGTTAGCTTCTTGTGTAAACTAAGGTATGTAGAATACACACAAGAAAGCTACATGATGGAAGGAAGGAGGAAAGGAGGATGGTTGGGAAATACGGCTCTTCAAAGAGTCCCTAATGCATATGGCAAAAGAACTTAACATGCTAGTGCTTATGCTTCTCGTTCTATCTTGGTTTATCTTTATAAGCACTTAGCTTTACACTTATTTGTTCTTATATCCTTTTGCCATGCTTCCTTGTACTTAAAATTGTCCATATCCTATCTAATTACATCAAAGTTTGTCATAATCAAAAAGGGGGAGATTGTTAGCCCTAAGGGTGATCAAACTCGGTTTTTGATAATGGACAAACACTTGATGTTTTGTCTAATGTTTATATCTTTGTGATAGAATATCGGAACTAATATTGGAAGCTCTAAGTACTTCAATCAAGCTATGATCAAGATTCAAAGTCATATCATTCAAGGTTCATCTATCAAGATTGAAGATTGAAGACTTAGGTTTGGTTAGATTAGCTTTGTCGTTATAAGTCGTTATCTTAAAGCTCTAACCAAAGCTCTCATGAACACAAGTTCTACACTCTAGTCTTGCATGTTTTCATAAACACGTTTTCAAAAGGCTAAGTTTCAAAACGTTCCTTACATGAGTTCATATCTCAAAAGCCTTTGTTTTCAAAGTCTAAGTACTTTAAAATGGTTTTCCAAATGTTCTTACTTGTTACCTTTTGGGAAAACCTTTTAGACTTTAAAAGATTTCAAAACGTGTGAAAAATCAACATCTCTCATACTCAGGAAGTTCGGTCAACCGAGCTCAAGCTCGGATCAACCGATGAGAAACTGAGAGGTGAAAATATTGACTTCGGTCGACCTACAGGTTGGGTCGGTCGACCGACCTCATGTGTGGTCATCCGAGGTGCCTTGAACAGTCAACCGAGCTCTGCGAGAACTAGCCGTTATTTGACCGTTAAAGAGTCGTTTTTTCAGCTATTTTGAAATGTATATATACTCCAAAGCTAGAGAATGACTCCAAGGCTTGCACATCAAAGTTTCATTGATTTCTCATCAAGTCTAAACACTCACAAAGAAAATGCTCTTCATTTCCATGATCTAAATCATTTAAGAGTGAGTTTTCAAAAGCAAGACAAAGAGTGAACTTCATATGTTCAAAGAGCTTATCATTGTTGCACTTCAAAGGTATTAATCTTTCACTTAGAAGAGTGAACAACCTTGTTCCTTAACTTTCTTAATTCCCTTTCTAAGTGAGTGGGTTATTGTTGTAAAAGTCCTACTTTGTGTGGGCAAATTGTAAAGTCCTACTTAGTGTGGGCAAGCTCTTAGTGAGTTTTTGTAGTGTGGTTGTGTTGTAAAACTCTTAGTGAGTTAGCCACAAGTGTAAACATTCTTCTTAGTGAAGTTGTTTAAAATCCTTGGGTGCGGCTCAAGGTAGTAGATGTAGATTCTGAGTCAGTCGAACCACTATAAATCCTTTGTCTTGTTGTTGGGTTTTGCATTGCTTTTATTCATCTTGCTCAAACTTACACTAGCATTGCAAAGAATTTGTGAAGGAAAATCCATTTTCTGCACTTACGAAATTCCCAACCCAAAACACGAATTTTAGACTCATTTTAACACTTACAAACAATAACAAAACATATACATAACAGGAGATAACAATACCTTATCAAATCGCTCACATATATATCAGAAATCATACTCCGTGTACTTAACATAACATAACAAAACTTAACATACTCGTAGCCTTCCAATACATATATACTTAATATTATTAGTACCAATATGATATGCAACAAATAATTCTACAACCGAGCTTAATCATCTGACAATAACATAATCCAACTGTTAACAACCCCAAACTACTATTACCCGTTCGGGAAAGCCTCGTACTTATCATAACATAACATAACTGGTAAGGAATTGTAAAATCTATTTAAGGATATACTCATGTTATGTCATCGTTCATCCTCGTGAACTTCACAACATTGTTAACAGTCCTAACGTTTTACTCACACTAGGGTCTGGGCCTCATGGGGGGCTGAAAGCGCTCCCGGTCACTTATACATATGAAATTCAGAATATATCCTGGTCTAGGGTCATCAATAGACAAGAGCTCTAGATTGATAATATGCATATGCTGACTCTCATGGAATGCATCCAGCAATTATTCAACAACATACGCAAGAATCGTCAAGTATAATCATGCAAACATAATTCAGTTCTTCATCTAACTTTTATGCAATAAAACATGAGAAACATTTCATAACTTGTTAAGAGACAATTTCATGCGTTTTAGGACTGAAAAACAAGAACGAATGATCCTTACCTTGAACACTTAAATCAGGAAATCAATGGAAGATCGGAAAGTAGAAATTCTGGTTTGCAGAGACAACTTCCGAGATCAATTACTCTTAAATAAACCTTTAAAACTTAATTTCCACGTTCATAATGCAGTACTTGAAGTCCTTAAATTATAGAAACAAGAATGGAGTCGATTAGGCTTTGATTACTATGCCAAAGAGTTGTTTTCTTAACTTCTCTTTTCTTTCTCCTTCCTCTCCACTAACATAATCTTATAGTTTCTCCTTGCACTAACTACCCCAACTAACAACCTTTCCCAACCAACACATCTGCCCATAAGTTCTTACATGTTCACTTAAGCCCCCAAACTATACAAACATGACAATGCAACCCTAAACAAATATGTACATATAATATAATACATGTAAAAACAAGTAGACACATATAATTCACTTATTGTCATGCAATTACTAAGGTCAAAAGGTCCTGGGTATCACAAATTCCTACTTAGGTCCCCTCTGCCATTTTTGCATTTAAACGGAAACTTAGAGACATCAAATCTCTCATGTCAGGCTTGTCTTTGAAAGAGTTGTTTACGATGATCAATCATGTCAAATGCAATCATTTCCTCATGTTGCTTCTGAAGCTCGTGGTTCATGGTGACCAGAATAAGACTAGATACATCCAAAACATCATTATTGTGTTTCCTATTAAGTTCGGTTGCAGGAGCATTAGCTAGGAGTGGGTCATGAATGGGTTGTTCGAGGACATGCAACTTCTTTTCATGTTCGAAGACAATCCTTAAATTCTTATAACAGTCGAGAAAGTTAACTCCTTCTAATTTGTCTTTTTCATGAACGGATCGCAGTGATAGTGTGTTTGAAGTATTATTTGTCATTTGATTCTACAACAAAAAATAATTATATGCAAAATAGATATCATGTTTAAAATCATTTAAATAGGACTTTATTTAATGATGCTCTCACTATTTTCTTTGAATCAATGACCGTCAATATTAATTCGGAATGTTGTTAACTTTCTAGTCGGCTAATATCCATATTTCACGTCATCATAAGTTAGCTTTGGTTGATCACTGAAGACTCGGTTATTTAAGTATGCAACTCTTTTGCCAGTTACATCTTAATGTAATTCTTGGATGATTGACTGAACACCATTTTATTCTTGTTCATCATTATGTACTTTCTCAACTCTATGTGCCTCTAGACCCTCAATCTTATTGAGATGATCCAGTTAAGTTGTACCCCAAAATCTTAGTCAATTGGATATCACCCGGATTGATACATGTATAATGCTTTTACAATTCTACACATAGTCGATCTAGGCCTTGAGGAGGGCTAAATTATCGAAGGTTGTAACTTAATCTTTTAGATTGAGAGTTGTTTAATCATGATCTTACCAAATTAATTTAATTGTTTTTTAAATTAATAAAACCATACACTACAAGAAAACAGTTATTTAGATACCGAAAATAGCGACCGAAATTTTCAGTCACTAAAATAGCGACCTAACTGAAACCGAAAAAACAGTTGTCGCTATTTCGTCACGCATATCAGTCTCGTTGACCAACCAAACCAATTCTTGAACGGTCGTTATTCCGTCGCTATATATTTAGGTACCGACAGAATTTAACGATTGAATACCAACGGAATCCAAAACGACGTAAACAAAACAACGTCGTTTACAAGATTTATCAAGTGATAAAAGAATTTGCATAAAACGACGTCGTTTTGTATTCCGTACCGACCCAAATACCGACAGAATCCAAAACGACGTCGTTTACAAGATTTATCAAATGATACAAAAATTGTATAAAACGAAAACAACGTCGTTTACAAGATTTATCAAGTGATAAAAGAATTTGCATAAAACGACGTCGTTTTGTATTCTGTACCAGACCGAATACCGACGGAATCCAAAACGACGTCGTTTACAAGATTTATCAAGTGATACAAAAATTGCATAAAACGACGTCGTTTTGTATTTCTTAACGACTGAATATTGACAGACTTTAACAACCGAATACCGACGGAATCCAAAACGACGTCATTTACAAGATTTATCAAGTGATACAAAAATTGCATAAAACGACGTCGTTTTAGATTTATCAAATATTTCGTCGGGAATCGGTCGATGACAAGTCAAAGTCAACATTGTTGACTGTTCGATCATTAATCGTTCGGTAATTAGCGACAATATGTTCAGTCACTATTTTGCCGTTAGAAATTGGTTGTTAAAAAGTCAAAGTCAACATTGATGGCCATTCGGTCGCTAATCCGTCGGTATATAGCGACCCAATAGTCGGTCGCTACATATTCCTTCGGTATTCGGCTCAGCGACGAAAAATATCTGACCACGTGGTTCGGTCGCTAATCTCAGTTTAGCGACCGAATAGCGACATATATTTTCGTCACTATTTAACTGTTTTCTTGTAGTGATAGACATGCATCTCATACATGAAAAACAAATGTAACATACTAATAACTCATCTTATGTTGGTTCTCCCGGACCAATGGAAGAATCATAGATCAATCTAAGGTGAAATAAAATATTCAATTAATAAACCTCTGTGGTTGCCTTCATCATGCCTCCGTCGTTGGAAAACTCCTTCATAAGACACGCATGCCATACACTAAATAACTAAATAAAAGAGAAGACACACAAGCCGTATTTTAATTAAATAAAATAAATAAATAACAAGCACAAGGTCAACGACTCAAATAACATGACAATCATTCCATAAATATAAAATTTAAACAATTTAAATTTTAATATTGAAAAACCAATACACTTTGACCAAAAAATATGGTCAATAGTGTATGTGATATATGACAGAAGTTCAAAAACGTTTGTAAACAAACGCGCGTGGGCGTATGAAATATATGGTCAATAGTTAATCCATATCATCAATAAACAGAACGTTTCAAAATGGTCAGATTTAAATATGAAAGGTTGGTGGATTTTTGTTATTCTAGTGGTAGATTTGAGTCATTCAGAGAAATGTTGCAGTCGATCCCCAAATGCGTTTTAGAACACAATGACCAGAGGACCATCTTTGGTCCATCCTTAAGAGCAAACTACAACTTTTCAACATAAATGGAATTTCTAGAAAAAAAGGGATCAGATTGAGAACACTTTGGAGGTTACCAGATCACCAAATCAGGAAGAGATTCTGATGGTCAGAGACAATGTTATGGTTACTCAGGCGAACACCGACTTGGCCGGAATCAAAATTATCAGACATGGAATGGAGATGAAGGCTTTGACTGGACAACCTATTTACACTCTGGATAATAGGAATGATGCAGATGGAATGGTGGAGATAGATCAGCGCATATGCCATAAGGCGGCTGATGTTTGTCAGAATCTGGATGGCGACAGTACTGATGGTTTTTACCCCCGCAAATACCACTTGTAACCATTCACATCCTGACCCAAGCCCACTTTATATTTATATTCTCTCAAATTCTCAACCTTTTAACCCCTCACTCCTTTTACCTTATAGTCCAGTGGAACTTATAACCCAAAGCCCAAGTATAGAACCCAAACAGTCTATCGATCTAAACATCAACCCAAATGTTCATAGCCCTATCCAAAAACAGCCCAGCCCAGCCCACTTGAAACCCAAAGTGCACCTCACCCAGTTTCAACTTTAAGTCCTGGTCCAAATCCACCTAAACAAAACAATAAAAGATCCCTTCTACCATGTACCATAATCAATAAAAAAAATTGAGATTTCTCACTGCTCTGAATCAGAAAACCCACCTCTTTCCTTTAACCAAATTCCCGACCAAACCCGTTTGATTTCAATCATCCCTGATATTACTCAACAATTAAACAATTGTCAGTTATCATCTTCCCATTTCACCAGAAATTTTAATCATCTGCTCTCTGATAGAAAATTTGTGATCTACTTTGATAGCCTGAGTCAAAATTCTGAAGAAACCCATCTAGATGAGATATTAGAAGAGGAAAGAGTAACAGTGATTAGACGCCGATTTGTCTGGTTCAAGGAGGGGAGATTGGAACGAAAAACGTATCTACATGAAACAACATCACATGAAGGTAACTTCTTTGTTCAAGAAATTGAAATGGATGAAACATCTGCACCAATTCCTATTTCCCAGAACTACTTGGCAACATCCCCTCCCTAGGAGGAAAAAATTTGTGCGGGCCAAATATTGGCCCCAAAATCCTTATGATCCTAATTGCTTGGAATTGCCAAGGGTTGTTCCGATCCTCGGTGATGAACACCCTTAAGGATATAATTCGCACTCACAAACCTGCTGTAATATTTCTTATTGAACTCAAAAACCCTTCATTTCCCAAAATTTCTTCTTCTGTGCTCTCTCTAGGTTTTCAGAACCATTCGATTGTTCCCTCCAGAGGTCGTGCTGGCAGTCTAGCTCTTTATTTGCATCATTATGTTAATATTGAAGTATTTATTACTAATGACTTTTTGGTTAATGTTCTTGTTTTGTCCCACCCCTCCCCCCATCTTTCCCTTGGCAACTTACCTGTGTATATGGACCTCCGAAAAATAAAAATAGAAGCAAGTTGGGATAGTCTTAAGGAGGTTGGTGAGGCTTTTTTGGGTCCTTGGTTAGCCATCGATGATTTTAACTCGATTTTTTGTTAACAAGATAAAAATGGCGGGCTACCTTTTTCTTCTAGTAACAAAGGGGATCTGGTTGGTATTCTCGATGAACTGGGTATGATTGATGTGGGTTTTGTTTGCTTGCCTTTTACTTGGAACAACAAAAGGAAAGGTAGAGCTAATATTCGTGAAAGGATAGACAGAGGGGTAGTCAATTCTGATTGGAGAGCTTTATTTCCCAAAGGAAAAATTACTCATCTCTCTGCTTTAAATTCCGATCATGCCCCGCTTCCTGTCAATACTAATCCTTGTTACTCTCAAGGTCCTCGCTCTTTTAGATTCGAGTGTATGTGGCTTAGAGACTCAACATCTTCTATTGTCATTGAGGATTCATGGAATGCTAGAGTCTCTGGTCCTCCTCACTTTCAGTTTTCCCGCAAACTTTCCAATACAAGGTGTGCTTTGAAAATTTGGAATAGGTCATCCTTTGGTCATGTCCAATCTGCTATCAAAAGCCTTAAATCTGACATTTCTACTTTCCAAAATCTCGACCAGAGTGCCTTTACCCTTGCACAGGAATCTGATAAGCAAAAGGAACTTGTGAAACTACTGAAGATGAAGGAAATTCATTGGAGAGACAAAGTCAAAATCAAAGGTATGGAGGACGGATGCAAATACTCTATTTTTTCATTTATCTACTATCATTAGGCGTAGACATAACTTGTTTGATTGTATCCAAAGGGCATATGGTTCTTGGGAAACAAATTGGTACGGTATTGGTGATCTTTTTCACCAATACTATACTAATCTTTTTTCTACCTCAAACCCGGTTTTCCCTTTACATTTTGAAAACTTGATTTCTCCCCCTGTTAATGATGCTCATAATGTGTTTTTGTGTACCCCTCCTTCGATGGATGACATTAAAATAGTTGTTTTTGATATGGCTTCTGAGAGCAGCCCGGGCCCCGATAGGATGAATGTTACTTTTTTTAAGCATTTTTGGCCAATCATTAAAGGTGAAGTCACCACTGTTGTTCAACATTTCTTTTCCTTTGGTGTTTTATATGCTAATTTCGTTCTCTATTTTGATCAATGGTTCTATCTTTGGTAATTTTCACACTTCCATGGGGATTATGCAGGGAGACCCTATTTACCCGACCCTTTTGTGTTATTTTTTTATCTTCTCTCCAGGCTCCTGTCGAAGCATGAACTTATAGGGAATATCCATGGTGTTAAAATCAATAGAAAATGTCCACCGGTAACTCACCAAATGTATGCAGATGATCTTGTGATATACTGTCGAGCCTGGAGTATGGAAGTTGCTAATGTAAAAGAAGTGTTACAAACTTATTGTGGCTGGTCGGGTCAAAAAGTGAGCGAGTCTAAATCCTCTATCCATTTCAGTTAAAATGTCAGCAAGGAACTTCAAAAAGAAATTAGTCTTATGCTCAACATGAATATATGTGATCACAAGATTAAACACCTTGGTTTACCTTTTTGTAAGTCGGGAAACAAAATGATCGCTTTTGAAGGAATCATGAATAAGATCTCGAAGAAGCTAAGTGGTTGGAAATCTAGATTTCTATCTCAGGTGGACAGAGGGGTACTTATCAAATCGGTGCTTCAGGCTCTCCTGGTTTATACCATGCAAACTGTATCTATTCTAAATTCTATGTGCACCGATATCGACAAAAAAATTAGACCTTTTTGGTGGGGAGTTAAAGGTTAAGATTCAAAAAATATTTATCTTAAATCTTGAGAATTACTTTGATTTCCTAAGGAATCTAGTGGTTTAGGCTTTCGAAAAACTATGGATAATAATTTATCTTTCAAAACCAAATTTAGTTAGAAGATGTGTACTGATACTTGTAAACTTTGGGTGCAACTTCTTCAATCAAAGTACTTAGGAACAGGCAACTTGCTTTACGTGGAAGAGTACAGGGGTCATGCATATTGGGTTTGGCAGACAATTTGGAAAGGAAGATCTTTTTTACTTAAAGGGGCTCTTTACAAGATGGGAGCTGCAACTCAGCTTAATATTTGGTCAGATCCTTGGATTCCGGGCTTGCCGGATTTCAAACCTAACCCAACCCCGCGGGAGAAGGAGCGTGGACCCATAAAGAAGAGGTTCTATCTGGCCCATTCCCGACATCGAAATTAGACTGTTGCTTAAAGGTGAACGCTGTCTGATCTGGCAAAGCCGGCTCAAAGTCTAGCTCACTAACCCAATATGGTCTTTCGTTTAAAATATCTTGATAAAGTGCGAGTTCAGTGGAACTTTCCTTTGGTTAGGCGCAAGGGCTAGTCCCAGGAAGAGCTAGGTTGCCAAGTCGTCTTGACCTTCATAAACCTCTGTATTATCTCAGGGAAAACTACTCTCCCTCTTTGGTCTCTAAACTCATGTCTCTTGAGACAGGTGTATGGAATAGGGATTACATTCGAAGTCTGTTTCCGACTGATATTGCTTTGGCTATTCTCAAAATAAAAATTTCATCATCTTTTGAAACCCGATTGTGTAGTCTCCCTCCAAGTCAAGAAGATTCTCTGTAAGTTCGGCTTATCGAGAAAGACAACATTGGAGATCTAATTCTCCATCTCATGTCCCGCGAACTTTGTGGAAAATACTTTGGCAATGTAACCTCTATCAAAGACACAAGCATCTCTTGTGGCGTTTACTCTCCAATATTGGCCCGACCAAAGATAGAATAGCTCCTTTTATTAAAGATTATGATTTGGTATGTTGCCTCTGCAAACAACATTCTGAGTCTCCCCATCATATCTTCCTACAATGTGGTTTGGCAAAATTTATTTGGTGGCAGTCCAAATGGTGCATAAAGACTGAGTTTCTCGCGGATTGGACTATGTGCAAGTGGATAAAGGTAATCTTAAATCTAGAATCTCTTTTTCCCCTCCATTCATCTGATTCAACGCTATTCACAAATTTTGCGGTTGTTAGCTTGGGTCATATTCTGAAAGAAAGGAATTCGATACTTCATGGGGGAAGAGTTCAGAGGTGGGAAGATATTAATAAGGATATTACTAACCTCTCTATTGATTACTCTTTTGCTAGTGTTTCTAGACTTGCAAAAAAGTCACTGGAGATGCCTTTTGATGTTTGGACAAGACCACCCCCGGGTTGGAACAAAATTAATTTTCATTCAGGTTGCGATCTTTAGGGACGATAAAGGAATACTAAGAGTTGCTACAACTGATGGGGGACATGTCCTCGATGCTTTCTCCTCAGAAGCTATGGCAGCACTTTTAGCAATCAATCTTGCACTTGAGCTCGGCTTGGAAAAAATAATGTTTGAAGGGGATACCTCCAACGTTATCTTCTCAATTAAAGGCCATAAAGAATCTGAAGAATGGTCTGGCAAAGCTGTGACGGATGAATGTAAAAGGAAGGTAGAAGGCAAGAACACCTGAAAATTTTATCATATTCACAGCGAGGCTAATGAAGTTTCTCACAGCCTGGCAAAATGGGAAAACAATCACACTAGAATAGGTCATATCCCTTGTAATATGCTACCTGTTGAAGTTTATTGTGATCTGGGGTCATCCAAAGGGAAAATTCTGATATGGACCAGATCCATGTGGATCTTAAGGTCCAGAACTGACCACATCATCACAAAGTTGTCTCTCTCTTCATTATGTGATGATGTGGTCAGTTCTGAATCGCAGGGTCCAATGGACCTGATCCATATCAGAATTATCTCATCCAAGGCTATCATTTATGAGCCTGATGACTGTAATATGGTTTCTATGAATGACTAATATGTTTGCATAAAAAAAAACGTTTCAAAATGAATCAACTCTTTGAATGATTCCAAGCAATACGAAACTTTTTTTTTAATTTATTTTCGTCAAACATGTTCAAGATTTCCATATGTCGTATACTAATATAATCCATATCGCATATAAATCTCATTATCACTAAACAATTTAAAATATTACATGATATCGCATAATAACATAAATTGATACGAAATCATAAGGCACGTATAAACACGTAAAATCGATTAAGACACGTAAGATGCTCTGATACCACTTGTTAAAAGAAACCAGATTTAAGACACAGATAATAGCAACGAAATAAAACTAGATTTGCTTCTATCAAGAATCCTTATGAGTTAGAACCAATCAGTTGGTTAAACTATATACCTTTGTATCGAAATTACTTGCTCCTCGGAAAATTCTAAGTCGAATCCACGAATAGAATTTCAGTGAACTCTACCTCTACAGAATCCACTCGAATCAGATCAGATCAGAGTTCGTGTCTCTGATGCTAGTTGGAGAGACGAGCTATGGAGTATATATGAGATAAGAGTTTTGGATTCTACAATCGACATATAAATTCTAACAGACACGTAGAGTTCTGCATAGAAGTTCTAGAACAGGCGTCGAAGCCAAATTTTACAGTCGTAGAGTTTTTGTAAAACCTTGAGAGAGTGAATTTGAGGCTTAGTAGTATTTATATAGCCTCATTAGAATCCTAATATTATTAGGACTTCTTTCTTAGGTTTTCCTGAATCGGTTCAGAAATCAAATTCATTAATTAATTTGTCAACTAACAAATTGGCAAATCCAAATAATGGTCCAATCCAATTAGAATAAATAAATCAAATGCTCAATATTCCATCAATTCTATCCTTACACGCGTTAAAAAAAAACTTCTATTATTAGACTACTTTCAAAAAAATAAATAAATATATACTAGCAAAATGCACTATTATCAAGTGCACTTAGTTGAATTAGCAATTTTTGTTAAGATACTAGGGTTAGACCTATGGTATTTTTTTATTTTTTTTAATATGAGTTAAGCAATTAACCTATGGGTCAAGAAGGCTGTAGCCCAGTGTGGCTCCCCTTCGCTCACGACCGAGAGGTCCTGAGTTCGACACCGGGCCACAGCGCCCAAACTACTAACCCACCCACCCACCCCCCCACCCAAAAAAAAGATTTGTCAAGAGTGTCACAGCCCACAATCGTGAGGTCGCGGGTTCGACACCCTCCCCTTATATGGGGATAAATAATTCTCCCTTCCTAGGGCGTCCACCTCCTATGAGGCTAAAAATAAAAAAATAAAAAAAATAAAAAAAACCTATTGTTTTTTCTCTCTTTGTTTTAAGCCTTTCCCTCGGCTGATTTTACCATTGAATCTACTTGCTTCATAAGTAGTAATACATCCCAGTTTCTCCAATAGTATATATTTTCTCAAATAAATTTTATTTATAAATGTTTAACCAATTGATTTATGTACCAAACAAGTCATAGCACACATTATATATGTTCAAACTAGCTAAAAATCTTACTGTCAATTTTGATGGTTAGTGTGTGATACCCGTAACTTTTTTACTTACGTTTATTTATTTTAATTGTTTTCAATTTCTATATTATGTTATATTTGGGGCGTAATGTCACGAATTGCAAGTAGGGGGACTTAAGTGCTAATTTAAGAAGTTGGTTAGTTAATTAGTTTTGTTAGGTGAATGGAAGTTAGGATTTTGAAAGGGTGTGTAAGAGATAGAAATGCTGTAACTTTTGGGAAACAAAAAATAAAAGACAAAAAGAAAGGAAAATAAAGAAAATGAGAGAAAACATAGAAGAAAATATTAGGTTGGAAAATCCTACGCAGAAAACTTTAGACTTCCGACAGAGATATCATTTGTGCTATGATCAGTTCCAAATTTTAACCAAGGAAATAATACTTTTAAGACTACAATCTGAACGGTGGCGATTGAAATCCAATGGTTAGTTTCGGAGTTATTGTCATCGAAGTGAAGGGCTGAATTTCTGGAAAAAAAAAGAAGAAGAAAGGAAGTGTAATCTTTGAAGTTAGTGTTTAAGCAAACAAGGTAAGGTTCTTATGCTCTTTTATTTTCAGTCCAAAATTATGAAAATGGTATTTCTACTGATTTGTGAATTGCGAATGAAATGGATTTCTGCACCGTCTTTATTGCATTGAAATTTGGATTAAGTGTTGTGATATATGGTTTGCATGAATCGTATGGTTGTCTTCACATTTCTGCGTTGATAATTGAATACATGTTATGATGTGATGTTCTATGAATTGTGATTGTTTACATTCTCAATCTAGATCTCTTGACTGAGAAAGAATCTATAGCAGAATGTATTCCGATTATTTTACATTTTCTGATGATGCCCGGGAGCACGCGATAATATGATATGATATGTCTATGGCCCTTTCCCAGGTGGGTGGTAGTTCTTGGGGTTGCTAACAGGTGTTGTGGAGTTCACAAAGGTGAGCGATGATATAATGGAATGTATCCATAGACGTATGTCCCTGACGAACGGGGGGTTATAGTAACTGGACCCATTTTACACATGGCTCGTCCCTAACGGGTAATAGTTATTGGGGACTGTTAGCATTAGCTATAGAGTCGTAATAAATCAATTGAGCTCGATTGTGTGAATAATTTGATGAATGGAAAAATTGGTATTCATTGTATCTAATTAGATGTACGTTTGTATCAATGTTATGGGTTGATCTTGGTGCTCGTATCACAAGTATGATGTAAACGTATCAGTTATAAAAGAATATAAGTTTGCATGATTATGTGTATAAAGTTGTCAATGTTAATGTGGTAAAAATATGGATTTCTAGGAAAATGGAAGTACAATTTCAGAAAATGATTTTTCTTTGTAAAATTACAGTGAAATGTGTCATTTCTAAAATTCGCTGAGGAAGCATTCGTCATAGGCATCGTTCGCACAACTACTAGGCTTCTGGCTTTCTTGCGGATGAAGGCCATCGTCTGCGATATTCGTCCCTAGATATGCTGGAACCTATTGAAAGACTGCAACGATAGGTCGAACGACGCATCGTCCACGGCCATCGTCTATGGTCTATTCTGTCATATTTTGTGATGTTTTCCAATTCATTTTAAAGGTCACATATGTTCTTAAAATTTACTCCAAGTTCATTTCAAGATCATTTTACGATGTTTCCTGTTTTAGCCAAGCCAAGATATGTTTAAAATTTTGGGAATTGGAAAAATATTTCGAGTCTAATGATGCTTCATCCCAAGGGTGTGTGAACCTCATTGAGCTAGTGTATCTCATTCCCCTTACTATTTTGCATAGGATCATGAGGACGATATTGAACGGGGAAACCGTGAATGATAATGAGGAGTAGAAATTGCTTTAATATGTAATAGATACTATGAACAATAGTAATGTATTGTTGATTACCTTTAAGTATGAATGATTATTGTAAGATGAAACACAGTTTCGTATTTATGGAAGCAAGATTACATTCTCTAAGTATCTTTGGCTTCGATATCTCATTTGCAAATGAAGTGTTGCCAAGTAACTCCCAGGTTACGGGGTATGACATAGAGGTTACATATGTACCTCCGTCCTTTAATCCATTAATATAACCCATTAAGTTCCTAATAATTGAGTGTATGAACGGGAAAGGGATAGGAGACATGCATAACTTTTGGCAATAAAGGTACAAAGTGACTGCTCCCAGAATACCATTGAAGCAGATAGATTGGAGACTGACCAAATATTTTGCAATGAATGTGCAAAGTGGCTGCTAAAAGAATACCACTGAAACAGTAGTTTCATATACCGTCACGTTTTTTAATGAAGCATTCCCCCAAATCAAAGCCAAAAGGCTTTAAAGAAGGCAATTACAAGAACCATTTTGATTTATGTGCACATTCACTACAACAAAAATAGTCTTTTGCGATTATAGTATTTTTGTTCTTACCGACAATTTGATGTTAGTTAGTGAAATTTACATTACATGTTATAAATTGTTAATTTTTGTGATTCATATAGCGACATTTATATATTGTATCGTTAGATCTTGAGATATTTTTAGACAAACACAAATACATATATTATGTTTCTGAAATATATATTTTAAAGGAAAAATAAAGACATTTAATTATTAAAAATCAAAACACAAAGAGAAATTAAAATAAGTAAAGGTACAAAATACAAAACTCCATTATAATAAATATAATAGGATTAGAAACAAATAACAAATGATCAGTTATCCCAGCGGTCCATCACACGACATACGTACAGAAGTTTGCGTGTTCAATTCGCATCCCTTTGGTTAGGGAAAACTTTATTCTTGATTATTCAAATGTGGCTAGACTCAACAACTCGCTTGTCATGCTCCGGCTCGGCTCGAACCGGCCAACCTGGATTCAAAATTTACGAATGTCGGAATAGATATCTTGTTGCGACTATTTCAAAATGTCGAAAAAAAACTTTTGATACAATTTAAAATGACATAACAAATGTTGGAAAAACTACTTATTCACGGTATTTACAAACGTCAGAATAGGCAATTTACTGCGATTATTTATAAATATCGGCAAAAATACATTTTGATACACTTTAAAATGACACAACAAACGTCGTAATAGATAGGTATTGTCACTTTTAACAAATGTCCTAAAAACCCATAACAACACAGAAAAATGCACATTTATTCGACATTTGTAATAAATGTTGGTATATATCTAAATCAACTTTTTTTTTTTTTTTTTGTATTATTGCGACATTTGACAAACATCAAATACACTTTGTAGTGATTACAAATGTACCTCCATATTCCTCTAATTTTCTTCAAATTAAACTATAGTTACAAGATCACGAGACTAAAGGTATGGTTTGGCAAACTTCATTACTAGATCTAATATATACCAAAATTTAAACATTCTGCTGAATCACACAAATTGACACTTTGGCCAAGTAGGGTTTGGCTACTTCTTATTCAATGTAAACATAAAGTAACTTTTACCAAAAAATTAAAAAATAAAAAATAAAGTAACTTTTACCGATTAAGATTATATTATAGGGCAAAAAGCGCAACACACACCTAAATTATTACCAATTATCTATTTTAACATCTAAATTAAATTTTGTGGTTTTATGACACTTTAACTTTGTAGAAGTATCGATTTTAACACTTCCATCCATTTTTCCGTTAACTCTAACGGATGATGGTAATGTGTAAGTCACGTGATCATTTTTAAAGGTATTTTTGAAAGAAAAATAAAATTACGTTTTTTCCTTATGCTTTCCTTTCTTTTTGTACTATTTTATTTCTAATTCACGAGTAGGATTCATTCTCTATTCCAACTCCATCGCATCAAATCATCCTCATTCCGCCGCCGTCATGTTCTTCAATAACTTATCTTCCTCATGGCATCATGGATTCCCAACCACCACTGACGTCCACAACATCACACCATAATCTTTTAACCAGCTTCATGGTTGTTTTCGGGGGTGGGGTGGTGATGTCTGATTGCGGTTGGGAAAGCAGAAGACATGAAAAAAAATTAAATAAAAGTGTGTGATCAATTGAAACTAGTTTAGGGGTGTGCTAAAGTGTGAGTGGGTGGAATTAAGAAGTTGCATATTCGTATTGAAGAGGAGACAATGGAAGTATGTTATGACGTTGGGGAAGAGTTGAGAGCTTTACTGGGTAGTAATTATTTATTTAGTTATTTATTGGGGGAGGGGACCTATCTATTATAAGAAATGGGGATTCAAGAAGCGGAGGGAGATTCGAACTCATGACCTCTATGTCTGGGTAGCAATTATTATGAAGAACCTGAAGATTAAAGATGGAAAGATAGGAAAATAAAAATATAGTTTTACTTTTTTCAAAAATACCCTTCAAAAGTGATCACTTAACACACACATGACCATCATCTGTTAGAGTTAACGGCAAAATGGATGGAAGTGCTAAAATCAATACTCTTTCAAAGTTGAAGTGTTAAAAAATCACAAAATTTAGTTTAAGTGTTAAAACAGAGAATCAGTGATAGTTTAAGGGTGTCTGACGCTTTTTTCCCTATATTATATTATATGCTGGACATTTTTGTAAATATTCTTATTAATTATTTTTGGGATAGGGATTTTGACTCTGAAACTGTTATTTTGAGTAGTATTAAAGTCGATACTCCTAATTCATCAAAAATCGATTACTCCTACGGTAGTTTTCGTTGAAATATGCTAGAGATATTCTCTTTCCTCTGATATAAGTATTGCATGAGACTCGTAATTCTCGCAGGATCTGATGTAGGTGGGAACTTCATGTAATATTCATATTCAGGGGTGGCTAAGAGGGTGTTTGAGGTGATCGACCGCACAGGGTCTTCAAAAATTTTGGGCTCCATTTTTATGTTAGTTATATATATTGTTTAGGGTGTGTGTTTGTATTTTATTGAAGATTAATAAAATTTGTAATTACTTGAGTTGACAACTATCAGTAAATATTGTTAATTTTTTTTTGACAAACTAGGCCACTATATTTATAGGTAAAAGTTCAAAAACATGAAACATGTTATCTTTCTTCTTGATATTATTGGAAATGATTTGAATGTGGAGCTTAAGTTACTTAGACAAATTATGCCTAATGAAAATATGGGACCTATTGATATTTTTATATTATTGAAGCGTGTAGGGTTTTTTTCCTAACGCAATCATTGTATACATAATTTTGTTGACTATTCCGGTTACTGTTGCATATACATAAATGAGCTTTTCAAAATTGATGTTGTTGAAGTCGTACATGCGTTCTACAATGTCTCAGGAAAGACGCAATGGATTAATGACAATAGCAATTGAGAATAATCTTTTGGAACAAATCAAATATGAAGATTTAGTTGATGATTTTGCTTCAATGAAAGATAGAAGGATCACTATGTTTAAGTGAAGAAAATTTATCGGTGTTTATATTTTTAAAATTATGTTTTCAAATTTTTTGTACATTTGGGAGAACAAAAATTATAATACAGTTGTAATGATTTCTTTGGTTATATTTACATGAAAGTCACTTTTCTCAGATTATATAGAGCATCATTTCAGAATTTAGTATAGGGCCACCAAAATAATTGAGACGCCCCTATTCATATTTAATGGTCAAAATGAATATTAGTATTGCATGATAGTCGTATTTCTCGCTGGATCTGATGTAGGTGGGAACTTCATGTAATATTCATATTTAATGGTCAAAATGAATGGAAGGGTTAGGATCGATAATTTATGAAAGTTTGAATGTTAAAATATTTTTTCATATTTTTCGAGCTTAAAGTGTGGAAACGTTTTGCCGAATTTGTTTCAGGATCCAAATTCCTCATTTGCTCATTGAAGTTGAGCTCTCGTTCCAATTGGGTACCCCTTAGATACAATAAGATGATCTTGACGAGGAACAACTTACTTGCGAAATCACTATCTAATACCTCTATCGTATATAAAAAATAAATTATCTAAATAAACAAGTTTTTATGGAAATAAATAAACAAGTTTAACGGGAAGGCAAAAGATATAATTTGATATGCTCAAAATTCATTTTTTTTTCTTTTTCCTTTTAATACAACCGATACTCTAATAATTTGTTCTCCATTGCGTATAAATCAGTTATTTATAACTTTTGAATTAAAATAAGCTATAATTAATATGTTTGTAATTGCTTATTAATTCAACTTATAGCAATATAAGCTCAAAAAAGCTTATTTCTAAAAGCACCAAGGGTGCTTTTTTAAAATAACTTATGCTTAAACTTAAATTTTTACTAGAAAATAATAAAATCTGATATAAAAATAATAATAGAAACTTTTTTGCATCTCTTATTTCTCGATTTGTTACATTTCGGAAGAAGAGTTATTCAAATTTTCAGTGACTTATTTTCCAGAAAATAAGAACATCTTAATTATAAAGAAAATCAATTTTTACAACAACACTCTATTCAGAAGCATAAAAAAATAGCAATGAAGAAACACTATAGTATGGCAGCAAAGATAGCCCAAAGATACATGGGTAGAGATACTAGCTTTATTTTAAAGGATAAATAAACTCTAGCTTTATTTTAAAGGATAAATAAACTCTAAAAAATGAGAAATCACTATGGCAAAACTTGACTTTGGTGGCATTTAGTTTATGTTACTTATGACATATGTCATTTATTTATGGTATTTATGTAAAAAAGTCCATATTATTGTGGCACTTTGTCATTTATTTACGGTATTTATGTAAAAAGTCCATATTCAAAATTTATGCAATTTTTTTAAGGACATTTCTAGCCTCCTCAAATCAATTGACTAAAAATCGACTCAAATTTTTTTATGGACAATTGTGCCCTTTTCAACAGTAAATGGCCTTCCCTTTTTCAAAAAACAAAATCAAAATTCAAGCCTTCATTAATGCTCCAAGAGAACTTTTTCAAAAAAAATAAATATGAACCATCTTCAAAAACATTTGTTCTTCATCTGCAAACTCCACAATGAACAAAATATTGTTCATTTCCGACACATTTTTTAATGGTTTCGGAAATTACTATTCATCACTTTTTAAGTTTTTGAGTTTTTTAGAATAACGATTTCTCTCAGGTTCAACATGAATATCATACTACTAATTTCATTAGCATTGTATTTTTGTTTTTCAGTTCATGAGAACAATGCTTTCTCTGATCAGTTTCACCATGTCCCTGCATAGTGTTCACTTCAGTAGCATTGTTAAAAAGTGTTCGGAATTTACTATTCATACCGGTTTGTATGTTTTTCTTAAAGGAGAAGAATGCTTTATCTTAATTTTACCATGAACAACTTAGTGTTCATTTTGGTAATGACCGGAAATTACTGTTCAAAACTATAAAAGAAAGCTCAAGAATTCTAAAATAACCAAGAACTACACCACATTGCACTCTGGGGGAAAGGGTCTTCTTCAACAAATTTGTCCAAAACTCCTAAAACCCAGCAGAAAACAATCCTTGATTAGCTGAATTTAAATCTCAAATACCCACATTTCAATTCCTAAAACCCCAAACCTCAGGAAATCAAAAAGAAAAAAAAAATATATGCAAAAGTACCAGATTTCCCTAAACCCACTTGGGTTCTCTCAAAACATGAAAGTACTACTCCAACCCATAATTTTTCTTTCTTCAAGATTCAAACTTTTTGATAAACCCATTTCTTAGAACTCAAGAAAACCACCCACATTCCCTTATTCCAGCAGACAAAAACATCATCATTTTTTTACCATACCTAGATTTACATACACAAAGATAAGCATATAAATATCTAACTTAATAAATACTAGTAACTAATAAGTATAGTATAGTTAGACAGCTGTAAATGTGTAGTTTTATAATGAGGATGGAGCCTTGAAAGAGGGATTTTTACACTGTGCAAAAAATTTATTCTCTCTTTTTTGGGGTTCTATTGCTGAGAATGAATGAATTTAGGCTCCCGGCTCCTATGCGGGACAGCTTTTTGTTCCGCACGTGCGGGACAAGCTAACAGCCATCGGATGAGATTTTTTAACGGTCCAAATTTGGAGAGAGAATTTTTTTTTTTTTTTAATATTTTAAGTCCAGCCGCAATTTTTCTCTCTCCAGATCTGGGCCGTTCAAAATTCCATCCAACGATTGAGATTGTTCCGCACGTGTGGAACAATCCCAGTTTCGCATAGGAGCTGGACTGTGAATTTAGACATTGTCTTTTCAGCTTCATTATTGTTTTATTAAAACAAAAAAACTGACATTTTTCTTGGATATGCCTACTAGTAAATGATAGTAATGAATACTTAGCAAAAAAAAATTATAGTAATGATCATATCAGAAAAATATTTTCTCTTTCTCATTTTTTTCTACTCTTTTCTGGTAAATATTTACTGAGATTGAGAAAGAAAATGTGAAATACTAAGAGTGGATTTGATCTGAAAAAGTTTCACTATTAATCGATGAGAGAGAAGAAACATAGAGAGAGTATGAAAGAAGAAGAAAAATGGTAGCAAATGAGTGAGAATGAAATGATTGAAAATTACAGCCTATAAAGGAGTCTACCGCATACATGTTTTAATGCTTCTATATGACTTTTTCAAGTAAAAGTTAATGCTTTCTCAAAAAAAGTACATGCACCTATGGTTCCCATCTACATTTTTCAAACCTGTTACAGTGCGGAACACCAAATATTTTGCACGGTGGAACTTCTAGAATTGGGGACTCATCCTTGCGAAGGATTTGAAGAAATCTCAATCACACTCAAAGCAAAACTTGATGAAATCAAGGAGTGTGATTTAGGAGAAATCAAAATTCAATCTTCAATATAATCTCAAAATATAACATTCAACTTGATCCTTCACAAGATGAGGAGATGGAAGAAAAAATGGAAACACAAAATGATGACCTCCATATGGACATAAACTATGATGGATACAATGAAGGTCAAGCAACTTGTTCAAAGAAGAGAAAGAGATGACCACTAAGCTTCAAAGAAAGAAATGCAGAACGAATTGGTTTGGAGCATGAAGTTTTTAAATGGAGATGTTCAAGAAGGAAAATATAAAAAACTCTCCATGGCTCTTGGATTCCTCAAAGTTCAAGGAACCAAGATGCTTAATTTTAAGTGATGACCCAGATCTCAATGCCAATTCTAAACATTCATCACTTGGGAAGGAAAATGTGTCAACCTCACTTTCTCAAAGCTCTTTAATTAATGTTATTCAAAAATTGAGTAGTGTTTTTTATTTGTATACCTTTAACCTTATTGATATTGCATCCATATCTTAAATGACCATATCCAAATAGATAACTTGAAGCATAATCTTCATATGCTATATGCATCAATTACTATGTTGTCTATGAGATGCAATATCACAAACTTGGATGACTTTTGTTCCTATTTGCATAACACTCATAAGAGTCATTCTTGTTGCTTTAATATTGATAATGTTGATCCATGTGCACACACATGCCATTTGAGAAACAACATTAGCATTGAAGGGCCTTCACAAGAGGTACCTAGCATTTCTCAAGTTTCACTTGTAGGTTCCAAGAGATCTAACTCTCATAATGAAGAAATGAACCCCAAGGAATGGCAAAGAAAATTAAAAAAAAAAAATCTAAGAAAAGAGTTGTGTGCCAAGGAAAATATCTAACAGTGGATTTCCGGTGACCACACAAGGCACCGATCGACCAAAGTTATGGTCAAGTTGCCTCAGGAAATGGCAGGATATTCTGGTTGACCGCAACACACTACCGGTCGACCGAAGCAAAAAGGCTTAACAAAAGCATGGTATCCTGGTCAACCAAATCCCCTCTCCGTTTGACAAAAATCGAGATAAAAAGAAATTCAATTTATCTAGGACGAGGGTCGAGTGACAAGAAAGGACCTCTGGTTGCCCGAAGTGTCGCGAACCAGAAGTTTTAAAGAGGGTTTCAGTTTCAACCTTTCAAATTCAAAACTTTCCATTCTTCCATTATATATATATATATAAAAAAAAAAATTAAAAAAAATTAAAAAAACCTCTAATATCTCGTTCCAAATCTCAAAGCCCAAACATTTTCAAACCTCAATTCCCTCAATAAATCATAAATTGATACAATCATAAACCCCAATCAAGATCAAAATCCTACTTCAAATCCTTCAAAATATAAACCGAAAGAAAATCCCCTCAAAAGAAAAGCTAGAATCCAAAGACTCATAGAAAAAATATCTAACAATTAGAGAATCAAATGAGCATGCACCCAAGAGAGAAAAAAATGAAGAAGACATTTGATAGAACCAAAGGAAAATCGAAGAAGACAACTCACTCCGACGAAGAAACGGAGTCCGATGAAAACTTTCTCTCAATCCCACTTCCTTCCCTTCGATTTCAACGAGAATCCTCTTCCTACACCACAAAGAAGGTAACCCCTTATTTTTATTCGGATAAATCTAAAGAACTCTATGAAAATCTAGTAAATGAAAAGAGAGGGATTATTCATGGTTATGTTATGGATAGTGATATGTTCAATGGGGCATTGGATGAGGTCATAAGTACTTTATTGATATGGGATGGTTACCTCTATTTTCTCATAAATGTGAAATATGTCCTCTCACTATCTATGAATTTGGGGCAAAAGAGAAGAAGGTAAGAGTGATGATAGATTATATCGGTGGACATCGAGAGTTGGAGGATTGGAGTTTAGCTTCTCGGAAGCTATGATATGTGATATTCCTGGAGTTAAGCTTGATAATGAGGCCATTAGTTTCTTTGACAACTCCGGAAGTGTGCCGAGTGAAGATGAACTAGACATTAGAAGGTTCAAGACTTATTTCAACATCCGAGGAGCCTTCAGCAAATCTAAAGAAATATAAACAAATAAATTGGACGAATATGGTCGCATACTTCACCACATGGTATCCAACGTAGTCATCCCTATCTCCGGCCATAAAAACTCTATTACATTATCTCCAAATGATGGTGATGAATGGATTGTGGATAGACATAAAGAAAGCTTTAGATATTTGGCTATCAAATACTTCGTGGAAAGGATTAAAGGAACTAGGAAGTTCCTCCCCTGTGGAAGTATGCTTACCTTGATTTTCAAGAAATATAAGCTTAAATGAAGGCCTTTTCCACCAAATGCACATGATATTGGTAAATGAAAAATACAAATTCCATTCAAGGTTACAAATGAGAAACTTTTGGCAGCGGTAATTGCACACAAGAAGAGCCCAAAAGTATGTGAAACCATTAGGAAGCTCATCGAAGCAAGGGGGTTGAAAGTAAAAATGTACCTAAAAGAAGAGAAGGTGAAGAAGTACAAGGGCAAGGGAATCAAAATGTGCAAGAAGATGTTTAAGGTATGGATGATCAAAGGTTTGAGGATGCCAATTTTGGGATAAATGAAGAAGGTGGAGTTGAAGCAAATGTTGGACCTCAATAGGAGATTCCAAGTGCAAACATTCAAAGAGTTATTCCTCCACCAAGACATGAGGCTAGCAATGTCCTACATTCACAAATCATGTCAAGTTTGAGGTCTTTCCTAGAAATCTTTCAAGGAAATTTCAACACCTTTCAAGCAAACCTCAACGATAAAATGTCATCTTTGGAGAATAGCATTGGTGGGGTTAAAACAAAATTGGAATCCTTTCAAGAAGAATTCAACTCTAGGATGACAAACTTGGAAGGTAAAGTAGGAGGTATAGGAACTAGATGGGAAGATATTGAATACAAGGTTGACAGTGTAATTAGTTATACTGGAACTAAAAAGTCAACCTTGGCACAAGAAAATGAGGAAGAAGAAACTGATAGTGAAGTGGAGGAAAAAGAAGAAGAGGAAAATGATTCTAATGATAATGATGGTGGAGATGATGAGAATGAAGATGCTAATGGAAGTGAAAAAGAAAAAGATGAAGAGGAGAAAATGGAGGATGAGCTCAAAGAGGTTGTTGAAGTGTAAGATGATGAGAATGATTGAGTTGAGGGTCTAGGAGAAGATATAGACATTGAAGATGGTGATGAAGATGGGAAGAATAAAGAAAAAAAGAAGAAGATGGTGATTTGGGTGAAGACAAGAAAGACGATTGTGGCATTAAAGAAGCCTCACCCAAGAAGAATGATGAAGACTCCACAAATGATTATCAAGAAGATTGAAGAAGAATGCAAAGAATCTCATTGATGAAAACCAAGTGCAAGAAGCAAACTCCTCAAATCAGTGAGAATCTCTAAACTCAATATTTTTTATAATTTTATGTGTTTCCCCTCATGTTATCCCTTTTGTACCCTTAGAATAGCAATTGTTATTCTTACATAATTCCATTTTTTGTATGAATTTCTTTTAAAATGGACACCTTGATGTATAACATGTTTTGCTCTTTATTGTTTTGATCCTTATGATTAAAGCTCATTTTGAACCCCTCCCTACCCCCTTTCCTCCCCACTATTCTTTGTGATCTATGCTTTGGTGGAGTCCTTAGATGATATGGTTTGGTTTTAATTTTGATCTTTATAGCATCGGGTCCTGGTTTTCATATTTATATTCTAGTCTTGAGCATGAATCTTACACGGTTGATCGTCTACATATTTAACTTATGATATAAATTGTGTGTGTGGCATTTTATATGCTTTAAAATGTGTCTATGGCTGTTTGATACTAGTTTTTGAAAAACACAAGAGGGGGGGTGAATTGGGTTTTTATACAAATTTGCTTCTTTTTCTTGAGATAAAGAAATATGGAACTAATATATGAAGCTTTGTAGAAATGAAGCAATGAGAGCAAGACAAGTGATTTAGAGTGGTTCGATTCACAAAGAATCTACGTCCACTACCTTGAGTATCTCCCAAGGATTTCCAACAATTTCACTAAGAAAAAGGCTTGTTACACTTGTGGCTAACTCACTAAGAGTTTTACACACAACCACAATTTACTCACTCACAAAGAGTACTTTCCCACACTAAGTAGGTTTAGACACAAGAATACCCTATCACTAAGAAAGGGAAGGATGAAGATATAATGATACAAGTTCTTCACTCAAAAGTGGAGTAAATATACCTTTGAAGATCTTTACTTTAATGCTCTTGAACTTTTGTATTCAACACTTTTTGTCTTGCTTGTATAAAGATTGATTTTTGGACTTTTCAAATCATCAAAAAGAATAAATGCTTTTTGATAGCTAGAGCTTTTAAGAATATTCAATGTAGATTTGTCAAGGTTCTTGTTGGAAGAATATTCAGCTTTAGGGCCTTTATAGATTTCAAAAACGTCCAAAAAACGACTTTAAAACGGTCAGATAACGGCTAGTTTTTTTCAGAGTTCGGTTGACCGTTGATGTACTTCGGTGGACCGAACACAACTCCGGTCGACCGAACAAAGGCTTAGGTCGACCGAGCCTGTAAAATGCAACTCTCAGTATCTCCTCGGTTGAACCGAAGGAAAAGGTCGGATGATCCGAACATAGGTCGGTCGACCGATCTCCCCTATGGTCGACCGAACCCAACTATCAAACCTCTCAGTTTCTGCTCGGTTGATCCGAGCATGAGCTCGGTTGACCGACCTTCCTGAGTTGATTTTTCACACCTTTTGAAATCTAATGAAATCTAAACGATTTTCCCAAAAGGTAACAATTAAAAGCATTTCGAAAAACCGTTTTAAAAGACATGAACTTTGAAAACAAAGGTTTTTGAAATACGAACACATTTAAAGATCGTTTTTAAAACTTAGCCTTTTGAAAAACGTGTTTAACAAGTATGCAAGACTATAGTGTTGTAAACTTAAGTTCATTAAGAGCATTGGTTAGAGAGCTTAAAGATAGCGACTAATAAATATAAAGCTATCCTAACCAAACCTAAGTCTTCAATCTTCAATCTTGACGATATGTTCCTTGAAGATCTTTTTTATAGCTTGATTGAAGAACTTAGAGCTTCCACAACGAGTTTCGATATTCTATCACAAAGAAATAAGATATTAGTCACAACATCAAATGTTTGACCATTATCAAAAACAGAGTTTGTTCGCCCTTAGGGCTTACAATCTCCCCCTTTTTGATTATGACAAACTTTGATGTAATTAGATAGAATACGAACAATAGTAAGAACAAGGAAGCATGGCAAAAAGGTTTTTAAAATCAAATAAGAGTGAAGACTAGTGTTTTAGAAGATAAACTTGAGAGAAATACAAACACTAGTATATTAACTTCTTTTGCCATCACATTAGGGACTCTTAGAAGAGCCCTACATACCTACCATCCTCCTTTCCTCCTTCCTTCCAAAAAACAAGGCTAGTTTTGAGAATTTTGAAAAATTGTAAATAGTAAATGCTCCCCCTCAAAACATGCCATATCAAAGATAGAAACAGATAAAAAAAATATTAAGAAAACTCCCTTAAGTTCCAGCGAGTTGATAGCGAGAAAAAATCGGGCATGAATATGAAGCGCATGGATCTCGGTCGACCGAGCTTTTGGTCACCACATCTTCGATCGACCGAAGCAAGGGAAATTTTCTGCGACGATTCTGCACGCAACAAAGTCGACTCCCGAAACTTTCTTTCAATAACTTTCACACAAAGCAAGTCAGTTTTCAATAAACAATTAAGCAAGATAAAACAATATTTCTCCCCACTTTGGCATAATCAAAAAAGAATTCAATCACCAAAGTATAAATAGTTTAAAAAACATAAGCATAAAACATTCATAGTTCAAAAAAACATAAGCATAAGCAAAAATAAACAATCAAAGGTTTCAAGTCTCAACGTTGATTTTCTTTATCAGAACTTGAAAGACTCAAATCCTTGGCTAACTTGTCCACTTTGTCGGACACTTTTTGAACATCTTCTTTGATGCAACTTATCTCTTCCATTACCGTCTCGACTTTTCGCGCAATTTTCTTCATCAAAGCAAACATCTTATCTATTCGGTTCACTTTTCGAGGATGGTCTTTGGAAGTTTCTTGTGTTGGAGAATCAGGTTCTTCTTCTCGGATACTTTCTGATGATGCCTTTTCGCTTGAGCTAACTGAATTATGTTCTTGAACATCTTCTTGCTCATCACTATAAGGATTACTTCTCGGCTTCGTAGGTGCTTTACCCCTTTGCTTTTCAATCTTTTGGAGTGTTTTGAGCATATAATTGGATACGTTTCTAGCAAGGATCGCAGCACCAAGCTCATCATTAGTTGTCTTCCGAATGAACTTCCATTTATTGTCAATATAGATCATCTTCATTCGGTGAAAACAAGCCTCATCAATTTCGACGACCTTTTTCTTTAAAGGATCTTGCAAATCAAAGCCGAATCTTTGAAAAAGCCTAGTAAACACATTTCCATATGGTAAGAAATTCCTTGATCCTTTAATTGCAGCCATGAAATGTTGAAGAGCTAGATGAGCAAAGTTCAAAGGCTTCCTTTCCAATAGATGTTGCATGATAACCATTTGGAGGAAGGTGATAGACGACTTATGTCCTTTGACCGGAGCAACAATATTGGATACGAAGAAATGAAGAATTCGTCCAAATTCATCCAATTTGTCTATTTCCCTATCCTTTGAATCAGAAAAGTTGCCTTGAATACTAAATTCGGATATGAAATGTTTCATATTAAAGAGACTGGCATCATCCGAATTCATCATGTTCTTATAAAATCTTTTGGCATAAGCCACATGTTTGACTCCAATAGCTTCACGTAACATCTTATCGGGAAAAATTCAAACTCCATTCTTCCAACACAAGACTTATATCTAATTTCGTAACCATCATCGTATATTTGCCTCAAATTAGCACCAAACTCGTAGACTAAGGAGGGGTAAATATCATCATTAATATCAAATAGGTTTATCCAACCCATATCATCAAATAACCCCATTACTTCATCTAATCCTCTACCGTGAGCAAACACATTCACATCTCTTAAATAGGTAGTCATGAATCCTCTTTTTGAATTAGAAAGATTGTCAAACACTTTCTTAGCAGAAGCATTGTAGAAAGAATTAGTTACCTCTGTAGTGTAGAAGTTTGATGAATCACCAAACTCAAAATTTGAGGGTGGAGAAACCCTTGAGGGAGAAGAAAAGGAATCGTCCTCCGAATGACTTGAAATTGATTCTTGAATCTTCTTTCCTTTACCCTTTTGAGCAACTTGCTTTACCTTTCCTTTCTTCAAAGGAGTTTGTGATGGTTCTTTGAGGGAAATCCCTTTTTCAAGGGGTCTTTTGGGTAAATTTCTAGGAGGATTTTTGCGAGGAGGAGTATCATCATCCTTATTGCCCTTTTGGTTAGGGTTCTTTGTTCTCACCATTTGTGAAAAAGAAGGTTGGGTTCGGATTAGAGGTTATATGAACCGAGGGAAAAAAAATATGAAAAAATATGAATTCTTCACAAATTGATGATGAAATAGAGAAAGAAAGATGAATTTGAAGGTTGATGAAGCTTGGGTTTAGGTAAATCGGTCTATAGAGATGAAGAAATAGAGAGAAAACTGTTATAAATTGAAGGAATGAAATGAAAAGTCACTCAGGTAAGGATATATAAAACCTGTAACCCGATGACTTCGGTCGACCGTTTCCAGAGAGGGTCGACCAAGGTTGATCCGAACAGCTCTCGGTAGTTCTTCGGTCGAGGGTTCGGTTGCATCGAAGATAGTTCGGTCGATCGTCTAGGCTTCGGATCGACCGAACTTTTCCCTGTTGATCCGAGGTTCCCCCTGTTTTCCCCTCGTACACTTAATACACACATCAATCCCTAGAATTTTGTGATTCCGAGGCAACGCCCGAGATATTCAAATCTTTCGGTGCTAAGTGGTTTTGTGAAAATATCGACAAGTTGTTCATCGGTGCAAATAAAGTTTATGCAAACATCACCTTTTACAACATGATCACGAATGAAATGATGTTTGATTTCTATATGCTTAGTTCGGGAATGCTGAATGGGATTCTTTGTCAAATTTATTGCACTAGTATTATCACACAAGATAGGGACATGATGAAATGCAAGCCCAAAGTCCATAAGTGTATGCATCATCCATAAGATTTGAGCACAACAACTACCGGCGGCTATATATTCCGCTTCGGTGGTGGAAAGAGATACACTTGCTTGTTTCTTGCTATACCAAGAGACTAATGCATGACCAAGAAATTGACAATGCCCACTAGTGCTTTTGCGCTCAATACGACATCCCGCATAATCGGCATCCGAATAACCTATCAAATCAAAAGATGCACTTCTAGGATACCATAACCCATAATCATATGAACCAATAAGATATCTAAAAATGCGCTTAACGGCAACTAGATGAGATTCTTTAGGACAAGCTTGAAATCTAGCACATAAGCATACTGCAAACATGATATCCGGCCTACTAGCGGTTAGATAAAGAAGAGAACCAATCATACCTCTATACCTTGTTTCATCTACCGTTTTACCTTTTTTCATCCTTGTCAAGCTTGATGGTAGCACTCATAGGTGTGTTGCTTTCCTTAGCACCATCCATACCAAACCTTTTGAGTAGTTCTTTAGTGTACTTGGCTTGGTTGATGAAAATTCCTTCATCGGTTTGCTTGATTTGTAATCCAAGAAAATAATTGAGTTCTCCCATCATGCTCATTTCGAATTCATTTTGCATAAGCTTAGAAAATTCTTCACAAAGCACTTCATTAGTAGAACTAAAAATAATGTCATCTACATATATTTGCACAAGTAAAATATCATGAGATGCATTTGTTTTAATAAAAAGTGTAGTGTCTACAAGTCCTCTTGAAAAACCAATAGAAATGAGAAATTTGCTCAAACGCTCATACCAAGCACGAGGAGCTTGTTTTAAACCATACATAGCTTTTGTAAGTTTATAAACATGGTTTGGAAATTTTTCATGCAAGAACCCGGGAGGTTGTTCAACATATACTTCCTCCTCAATAAAACCATTTAGAAATGCACTTTTAACATCCATTTGAAAAAAGTTTGATACCTTTAAAACATGCAAAAGCAAGAAGCATTCTAATGGATTCAAGTCTAGCCACTGGGAGCAAAAGATTCCTCAAAATCAATACCCTCTTCTTGATTGAATCCTTGGGCAACAAGTCTAGCTTTGTTTCTAATGATCTCACCAAGTTCATCAAGTTTATTAAGAAAGATCCACTTGGTTCCAATAATAAGGTGATCAATAGGTCTAGGAACTAAAGTCCAAACTTGATTTCTTTCAAATTGATTTAGTTCCTCTTGCATAGCTAAAATCCAAAAAATAATCACATAATGCTTCATGAATGTTCTTAGGTTCTATAGATGAAAGTAAAGCAAGATTGTCAATGAAGTACCGCCTTGTTTTGACACCTTCGGATGGATCACCAATGATTTGCTCTTGTGGGTGATCTTGCTTGTAAATCCAATCCTTTGGTAGCTCATTTGATGAAGGATCATTGCTTTGAGTAATATGGGGATTATCTTGAGTGATTTCAATGTCCTCCTTATCCTTAGGATTATCATCAAACATAGGAGCTTGTTGGATTTGATTTACACCTTCCAAAGGCATACCTATATCATCATCATCTTTTGTAGATGTGTAAATGTTAGATTCATCAAATGATACATGCATGGACTCTTCAATACACATGGTTCTCTTATTGTATACCCTATAAGCCTTTTTGTTAGATGAATAGCCAAGAAATATTCCTTCATCGGATTTCTTGTCAAATTTTCCAAGGCTATCTTTGATGTTGAGCACAAAGCATTTGCAACCAAAAACTTTGAAATATGATATTGTGGGAATTTTTCCAAAAATAATCTCAAAAGGAGTTTTTCCAACAAAAGGTCTCATAAAAACTCTATTTACAATATGACAAGCGGTGTTCACGGCTTCGCCCAAAAATATTTTGGTAAAGAATTTTCACAAAGCATAGACCTAGCCATTTCTTGTAGAGTTCTATTTTTTCCCTTTCAACAACTCCATTTTGTTGAGGCGTTTGAGGAGCCGAGAAATTATGAGAAATGCCATATTCATTACAAAACTCTTCAAAGAATTTATTGTTGAATTCTCCTCCATTATCACTTCTCAAGGAAACAAGTTTTAGCTCAAGAGTATTTTGTACCTTTTTGAAAAGATTTGAAAACTCATGAAAAGTGTCATCTTTGTGTGCAAGAAAAAGTACCCAAGTAAATCTTGAAAAATCATCCACAATTACAAATACATACCTCTTACCACCTAAACTAGTGGTCCTCATTGGTCCAAAAAGATCAAGGTGAACAAGTTCAAGAGGTTTAGAGGTGGAAACCATTTGTTTAGGCTTAAAAGACGTTTTTGTTTGTTTGCCAAATTGACATGCATCACAAAGACGGTTTTTCACATATTTCATTTTTGGAAGCCCACGCACTAGCTCTTTTGAGGAAAGCTTATTTAAGAGATCCATGCTTACATGACCAAGCCGACGGTGCCACAAGAAGGCATCATCTTCATTTATGGATAGACATTTAAAATCACATGCAATAAGATCATCCAAGGTAAGCATATAAACATTTCCGGTTCTATTTGCCACTAGTACATTTTCATGAGATGAGCTATCAATTATAGAACAAGTCTTTTTGCTAAATGTAACATCAAACCCATTATCACAAAGTTGGCTAATGCTAAGCAAATTATATTTAAGACTATCAACAAGAAGAACATTCTTAACAAGAGTTGAAGAATCTTTACCAACATTCCCAATGCCAAGAATTCTACCTTTCTTTTTGTCTCCAAAAGTGACATAACCTTCATGGATGGGCTCCATGTCTTTGACTAATGCGGCATCTCCCGGTCATATGGCGACAACATCCACTATCAAGGAACCATTGAGCCGGAGTGTTTACTTTGCTAGAAAGTACCTAAGACAAAGAAGAAGGAGTGACTTTTGGTACCCATATTTGTTTGGGTCCTTGGGGGTTAGATACGATACGCTTGATTCTCCATATAGTCTTAACTCCCATTTCAATCTTTCTTTTCACAAAACATCTATTGCTAGTGTGACCAAATTTACCACAATAAGTGCAACGAATAGATGGCTTATAATATTTGTAGCTATGCTCATGGTATCTCTTTTGTTTATGTGATGAACTAGCAAGCACAAAGTGATTTGTAGGTGGTCTAGAAGAGCTAGCAATATCAATATGACATGAATGTGAATATCCTACTCCATGTTTATGGGAAGTACTAGCATGCACAAAATGATTTCTAGATGGTCTAGAAGAGCTAGTAATATCAATATGACTAGGATGTGAATATCCTAATCCATGTTTATCATTGGAAGTCCGTTGCATACAAAGAAGATGATCAAGATCTTTTGTTCCTTTTGAGAACTTATCAACAAGAGAAGTAAGTTCAACAACTTTGCTTTTCAAGCTATCAAACTCAACAAGCTTGGATTCTAGAGAAGATAATTTATCATATGCTTCATGATACTTTAATGATGAGGAGTTGCAAGTAGCAATAAGTTTCTCATTTTCAACTTTAAAACAATCAACATCATCACATAGTTTTTGAAATTGAAGGAGAAAGATGTACCTCATTACCAAAGGCCATGAAGCAAATATTTGCATTTTCTTCTTCTTCTTCATTTTCACTTCCATCTTGATCCCATGTGCCTATCAAGCCTTTGGCATTCTTGGATTTGAAGAATTTTTTCTTTTTATCTTCCTTTGGCTCTCTTTCTTTGATGGATGGGCACTCTCCTATGAGATGTTGGTTGCTTCCACATTCATAACATTTCATGCCATTTGGATTTTGTTTTCTTTTATTTTGGAGGAATCTCCTTCCTTTTCCGGAAAACATTTTCTTCATGCGCTTTACAACTAAAGCCATTGTCTCATCATCTAAATTTATATCTTCTTCATCACTTGATTGATTGGATTCATCTAGATCAAGAATAGTCTTTAGAGCAAGACTTTTCTTTGCTTTTTCAACATGATCATCCTTTTTATGAGTAAGCTCATAAGTGAGAAGAGAACCAATGAGCTCTTCCGTTGGATATGTTTTCAAGTCTTTGGCTTCTTCAATGACAAGAGCTTTGCCTTCCCAACTTTTTTGGAAGAGAGTTGAGAATTTTTCTATTCATTTCACCCATTGAATATTCCTTTCCATATGACCTCAACCCATTTACCACATTTGTGAACCGAGTATTCATCTCATTGATAGTTTCACTTGGCTTCATAGTGAAAAGCTCATATTCCCTCACAAGCATATTGAGCTTAGATTCTTTCACTTGATTTGTTCCTTCATGAGTGACTTCCAAGGTTTTCCACATTTTGTGGGCGGATTTGCTTCCACGAACTCTATTGTACTCATCCGGATTGAGAGCACAACTAATGATGTTCATTGCTCTATAATTGAGAGTCATTTTCTTTGACTCATCTTCATTTAATTCATTGTCTAATTTTGGCATTTGAACACCATCCACCAACTTCATAGGAACATAAGGACCTTCTTCAAAGATATGCCATAAAGTATAGTCTATAGAACACACATAAATCTTGAAGCGGTCTTTCCAAGCATTGAAATTATTTCCATCAAAAAAGAGGTGGTCGATTTGTGGAAGATCCTCTAGATAAGCTAAAGCTGAATTCATGGCCATTATCTTTTCTTCTAGTGATTAAACTAAAGATGAAGACGAGGCTCGATACCAATTGAAAAACACAAGAGGGGGGTGAATTGGGTTTTTATACAAATTTGCTTCTTTTTCTTGAGATAAAGAAATATGGAACTAATATATGAAGCTTTGTAGAAATGAAGCAATGAGAGCAAGACAAGTGATTTAGAGTGGTTCGATTCACAAAGAATCTACGTCCACTACCTTGAGTATCTCCCAAGGATTTCCAACAATTTCACTAAGAAAAAGGCTTGTTACACTTGTGGCTAACTCACTAAGAGTTTTACACACAACCACAATTTACTCACTCACAAAGAGTACTTTCCCACACTAAGTAGGTTTAGACACAAGAATACCCTATCACTAAGAAAGTGAAGGATGAAGATATAATGATACAAGTTCTTCACTCAAAAGTGGAGTAAATATACCTTTGAAGATCTTTACTTTAATGCTCTTGAACTTTTGTATTCAACACTTTTTTGTCTTGCTTGTATAAAGATTGATTTTTGGACTTTTTTCAAATCATCAAAAAGAATAAATGCTTTTTGATAGCTAGAGCTTTTAAGAATATTCAATGTAGATTTGTCAAGGTTCTTGTTGGAAGAATATTCAGCTTTAGGGGCCTTTATAGATTTCAAAAACGTCCAAAAAACGACTTTAAAACTGGTCGATAACGGCTAGTTTTTTTTCGCAGTTCGGTTGACCGTTGATGTACTTCGGTGGACCGAACACAACTCCCGGTCGACCGAACAAAGGCTTAGGTCGACCGAGCTCGTAAAATGCAACTCTCGATATCTCCTCGGTTGAACCGAAGGAAAAGGTCGGATGATCCGAACATAGGTCGGGTCGACCGATCTCCCCTATGGTCGACCGAACCCAACTATCAAACCTCTCGGCTCTGCTCGGTTGATCCGAGCATGAGCTCGGTTGACCGACCTTCCCGAGTTGATTTTTTCACACCTTTTGAAATCTAATGAAATCTAAACGATTTTCCCCAAAAGGTAACAATTAAAAGCATTTCAAAAACCGTTTTAAAAGACATGAACTTTGAAAACAAAGGTTTTTGAAATACTGAACACATTTAAAGATCGCTTTTTAAAACTTAGCCTTTTGAAAAACGTGTTTAACAAGTATGCAAGACTATAGTGTTGTAAACTTAAGTTCATTAAGAGCATTGGTTAGAGAGCTTAAAGATAGCGACTAATAAATATAAAGCTATCCTAACCAAACCTAAGTCTTCAATCTTCAATCTTGACGATATGTTCCTTGAAGATCTTTTTTATAGCTTGATTGAAGAACTTAGAGCTTCCACAACGAGTTTCGATATTCTATCACAAAGAAATAAGATATTAGTCACAACATCAAATGTTTGACCATTATCAAAAACAGAGTTTGTTCGCCCTTAGGGCTTACAGTTTTATTCGAAAACTGCAGGTTCTGTTTTTTTGTTTTGCCAAAAGTCCGGTCGAGGCTTAGGTCGACCAGAGGCTTTCATACGGTCGGCCAGAGCAGTCAGATTTCAACAAAATTTTGAACTTCAACTTTCAGTAATCTGTAAATTTTGCTATTTTTCACATGGGCACAACTTTAGGGAGAGCATTTTCATGTTTTTCATCTTATACCCCCCTCATATAATGTATGCTCACTTGTTCAAGTTTTTACATCATCACATCACATGTTGGCTTATTTTCATATTTGCATCTCTTATAGCCAACTTGTGTAAGTTATTTAGGAGTATATGATCTTATATGTTCATATTTTGTACATGCTCTTCCTTATAACTTTTGAGATCATGTTTTTCTTTTACATATCCTTTGATCTCATGTATAGTTCTTGATTAGCCTTATCCTTAAGAGTTGTTATACTTTTTTAAAGCTAACCATTAACTTGCTAGAGGAATGTGATTTAAAGTGTTATCTTACACTTCCTCTAGTTCCTTTGGTTGTGATGCATGTGCTCTATTCTTATTTCATGGTATCACATCCATTTCTACTTTGTTACCTATGATTTTCAAACCTTTTTCATCGTAAAATAGCTAACAATTGTTATTTGGTAAACTGGGAGATTGTGCTTTAAGGTTTTATTCATTTATCTCCTTTGATTCTAGCTTGGGTTGATGTTTTATTTTTGAGTTATATTACCATCTTTAACTTTATGTGTCATTATGGACTCTTCTTGTTTTGAAATCAACCAAGCTCTTTCAAAAATGATCATTCTTGAAATATTTTAGGTCTTCAAATATGATCTTGTGGTTTGTATCTTATCAATCCTATTTGACCATCAAGTATCTCCATGATTTAAACTTAATCCCTCCTTAAAAGACTTTCACTTTTGATCATTAGGATCTCTATATTTAACAAAAATGAGGAGAAAATGTTTTTTTTTGGCGCTATGATTACCCTTTTTGATTTTGACAAAAAGGGGTAGAAATTATAGCTTTACAAATGTGCCAAGAAACGTAATTTACAAAAGGAGAAAGCTTAAGAACTTTTCAAAATGGGAGAGATAATAGATTCTTTAAAATAGGGGACTAGAATTTTGTTTTTAAAACATTTACTTACCTAGATCCTGCATACCCCTTATCGCATGCATGCATTTTTATGCTTTACTGCTTGCTTCATCCTTTGTATATTATTCTCATTTGCATAAATGTTTTATCATCATAAAAATGGGAGATTGTAAGCCCTAAGGGTTAATGTGATCAATCTTGTTTTGATGATAACAAACCATTGATAGTTCTAATGTTTGTAAGAGCATGTTCTTAATGATAGGATCCCTAGCACTCACACCAACATTGATGAAAATGGTAAGTTAGCTCCTTGTATACATCAAAGTCATCATCCTACACACAAGAAAGATACACTTTTTGCAAGACTCCATAGCTAGCACAAGCTTAAAGTCAATCCAAATGTTATGGAAATACTTGCAAAGTCAAAAAGAAGGAAGATCAACATGTCAAGAGCTACTCAATCCAACATGAGAATAATCAAGTGGTATGCTCCTTGACCAAGAAGAAGTGTGAAGTTCAATACACTACAACTCAAGACTTCTATAGGACTTCAACACTCCAAGAAGATAATGATCAAAGGCTTCAAAGTCTAAGCTCAAAGAAGAATCAACTTGAAGACCTTAGGAAGATTAGTCTTTGCTTTATAGGTACATCCTTGTGACTAATGTTCCTTTGAGAATACTAGGAGATAGAATGTTTAAAGGTCAACCATGTATGTTTCAAAACCTCATGTTTTACATTGATAAATTCTTTGAAAATGTTTTTGAAAACTTAGTTAAGTGTTGGTTAATGCTTAAGTTCTTTAAAATGTGTTTTATATCTTTAAAAAACACATAGGCATGAGTTTGTGAATATTAGGAACTTGACAACTTTAAGACTTAATTCTGGTCGACCTAGGCCTAGCCTCGGAAGACCAGATGTAGTTCGGTCGACCAACATGTGTTGTCCGGTCGACCTATGTTATTTTTTACCTTAGTCAGATTTTGAATGTTCCAAAGGCTCCAACAGATATATTCTCTTAGAAGACCTAGCTATAGGTCGGTCGACCGAGCTTTGCTTCGGAAGACCAGACCCTATCTTGCGATCGACCGAGATGAAGAAAGATTTCCTTTTATCTTTAGTTCGGAGGCACTTCGGTTGACTAACAGCCTAGTCCGGTAGACCGAAGCTGTCAAATCTAGGCCAAAATTATAGTTGTTGTGACCAAATTTGCTTGTATAGTTTTTCCCTATATAAAGCTTCTAAAGATGAATTTTCATAATCAATCAAGTCATTAGAGGGAATATGCTATACACTTCATAAACAAGCAAACAAACACTTTTGAGCTAAAATTTCCATATCATTCAAACGCATATTTTGAGTTGAGCTTAAAACTTCATCTATCATTTGTATTCTCAAGAGTAATTTGAACTTTCATTTGTAAATTCATTCCAAGAGGGAATTTTTGTAAGAGAGCTAAATTGTAAAGTCTCCTTTGAAAGAGACAACTTACCCAATTTCTCTTTGTGAGAAACTATTTCTTTGTGAACTAGGAAAAAACTCTTTCTGCGCTTCACTCTTTGTGAGTGTTTCTAAGTCCTCATTAGTGAGGCAAAAATCCTCTTGTGAGAGGTATCTCTTTGGGAAGATTAGCTATTTGTGAGCTCAACGCTCTTTGTGAGTGGAGTATTCTTAGTGAAGCAAAAGTCCTCATTTGTTGAGGCAATTGTAAAAGGTATAACTCACCTTACATTTGTTGTGAAGGGTATCATTAGTGGATTTTGAAATCTTTGGGTTTGTCCTAAGGTGGTGGATGTAGATTCTTTGTGAATCGAAGCACTATAAATCATTTTGTTAGTTTCTCTATCCCTACTCCTTTACTTTATTGTTCATACATTATTATAACTTGTCTACTTGACTATATGATCATATTTTCTTAGGATAGAAAAATTAGACATGATTCCTTGCTTTATACATTGTTTCACTTAATCATCTAAGTTGCCTGGATCATAATTATCTCACCTTATGTGCTAAAAGAACATACTTGTTAAGGTGATCACTTAGGCAAAGAAGTATTGTGAAGCTAAAATGTTTTTATTAACCTAATTCACCCCCCCCTAGGTTCATTACCCTAAAAGGGTATTTCAGTTACATATATATTTTTCAGAAAACATACATAATTTTACATAAATATATTTTAAACGAAATTCTTTTTGACAGAAAAATTATTTTCAGAACTTTCAGAAATCCAGACAGCTTTCTCTAATTTAACAGTTATAGAACATAACATAATTTACAGAGTGATACTTTAGCTAGGGATTATATGTTTACTGAATCATAGACATAAACATAAACATAAGCTATTATATATTTGTTCTAGACTTATCCCCTCTAGGAATGCTTCAAAATAGAGTCCTAACTTTCCCCCCTAGGTGGGTCAGAACAGAGCCCCGACTATTATCCCGCAAAGAGGATCAGAATAGACAGTATTCCAAGTCAACTCGCAATGTATCAAACAGTAACAGAGCATTCAGAAAAATACCGTGGATAAACTTTAAATCTTTGATACTATATAGAATATGTTGTTTATATAACTCAAAGAAGACGTCTCTCAATTCAAAAAAAAAAAGGAAGAAAGAAAGAAAGACAACGTCTCTCAACATTTTGATGCTTAAACTGCAATGCTATTCATAAGGGTAAGAGAAGTACATTTAGTAACAGGCTCAATTTGTTTAGAGCAGTGAATCAATTGGTGGATGAGCAACAAGAAATATAAACAATTTCCCTAATCAAGACGTATTAGAGCCAGCAAATTTGAAGAATCATAGACTTCCATAACATTAGAGAAGAAAGGATATTGTTGGTCCAAAAAGAATGCAATCACTGTTGTCATATTATTCAAGTAATTCACGTAATGAAGTATGCATGCATCCGAGCATTAGGCACCAAGGAAAAGACAATGAAAAGAAAGAAAATGTGATACCCGAAACTTTTCGTACTTACGTGTTTAGATTTTTTTTTTTTCGTACGTTTCTAGCATGATCGTATTTGATTTGTGTATTAATTGATTTCACATGCTATATGTTATTTACATTATTTGTTGAGGGGTGTTGTGGTGTGTTTGGTCAGTTGGGGACCCAAGTGTAGATATTAAGAAGTTGAAGGGGTGTTTTGTGAAGAAATTTAGTGGGAGTTAGTGCAGGATTTTTAGAGAGGGGAGGTTAGAATTAGAAGAGAAGAAAAGTGAGAAAATAAAGTGATCAAGAGATTTCTGGCAGAACTGTGAGGCTGTGAGGGATTCCACTTTTGAGATTGTAAACGGTGTCCGTTTTCAGCGATTCTTAGTGCGTTTAGAAGAGGACTGATAGAGCTACGCCTGAAATTTGACGGATTAGTGTTTGGAGTTTTGTGCATTGAGTTATAGACTTGAGAAGTCAGTACTACAAATCTGGAAAATTCTGCGTTTGTGCATCTTTGGAGATTTTGAGTTTAGTTGTCAAGATAAAGACCCTTCACCATTGTTTTTCAGTTCAAAGGCATGAAAGACATATTTTCAGAAATGATTTCATGATTTCCTTCATTGATTTTATTGCATAAAATGGATGGAGTATTGTAGAAAGTGCTTATGTGATATCTATGTTGTTAGAAGTTCTATGTTATTATGTGATTATTCAGTTCTATGTTATTATGTGGATTTTCAGTTCTGTTTTACTTAGTAGATCAATAGTTAGGAGTGTAGTATGTAGTTCATGTGTGCCCACCACAATTATCATGAGGTAGAAGCTCGCGAGAATCGCTGACCGAGATAATGCAAGACAGACTAGTAGAATAGGAATTTCTCATGAGGAAGTACCTCGTGAGATTAGAATCCACCAGCCCCGATCAACCGGTAAGGAGATAGCCTTTATGAAGTGGACAGAGATAGCAAGCTCAGAAGGCCAAGGCCCTATGAGAAGAATAGAAGAAAGTTAGAAAGTGAAAAGTATAAAAGTAGTAGTGTAGTAGATGAGTTAGTTGTATGTGCTAGGTGTTTATATGTTATATGAATTCAGCATTTTGGGGTTGGAACCTTTTGGAGATTTCAGAAATGTGTTTTCATTAGCAAAATGTTCTGTTTTGCCCTGTTCAGTACCTCGGCATATCGGTTCGGTCGACCGAACGACTAAACCAATCGTCTGAAGTAAAGTACTTGGGCTAATTGCGGATGATGGATGGTCGATGTAGGCCGACCGGGGTGGTCTTCCACTCAACAGGAGCTGCTTCAGACGACCTTAGGTCATACGAAGTGCTTTGTACCTCGTCCGACCCTTTTTGCAAAACTTTCTTTCTCGATATCGGTCGACCAGAGTGTCCATTTTTGGTCAACTCTGGTTTCTGTTGAGTTATGTTTCCATTTGATTTTGTAATTACATCCCACGATCTAGAAGATTCTTTCTCTTTCCATAGTTCTTTCATAGATTCTTTCGCTTTGATTTGCCTCTCAATTTTCTCCGCATGATCGACCATCTCCATAATATCAACATGACAAGCTATTTGCACTATTGGCCTAATATCATCATTCAAACCTGACAAGAACCGATTCAATGCAGTTTTCCTATTTTCTTGAATGTCAAGTCGAATCATGGCTAACCTCATCGCTTCATAATATTCATCTACCGATTTAGAACCTTGTGTAAGCCTTTGTAACCTCTTGGCTTGTTCATCAAAGTAATATGGGTTCACAAATTCCCGTTTCATCACAGCTTTCAACTCATTCCAAGTATCAATAGGTCGTTGACCCGCTCTTTGCCTAATTATACATTCATCTTGCCACCACATTGATGCCTTACTAAAAAAACTCATGGCTGCCATCTTTACCTTTTTACCCTCCGAACAATTATGAATAGAAAAAATATGGTGAAATTCATTTATCCATTCAAATAATAATTCAGGTCTATTCGTACCTTCAAAATATGGGATCTAGATTGTACTAATTGAGTTGTCAACTTGCTGAATTTTGTCATAATATTTCGGCTCACAAGAAAACAAATAGGAATCATCATATCTTGAATTTGTTGTATGTTGGAAGCCAAACCTTTTATCATCATAACCAAAGTTGTCATCTTCTTGATCAAATTGTTGCCTTATCTTGCCCATGATTTTGTTGATATGTCAATCTTTAAAAAGATGGAGTTTTTAATCTTCTTGATTTTCTTGAAAGATTTCTGGATTCTTGATTTTCAATTCGGATGAACAGTAACGAACAAACTGATTTTTTCTCTCGGATGAACAGTAACGAAAAATCTGTTTTTTGCTATCGGGTGAACAGTAATTTTTTTTATAATTTTCTGCCAAAAAAATTTAAAGAAAGCAATAAAGATACACCAAGATAGAGATAAAATTTTTGCTCTGATACCACACTGATGCGAAACCGTTGTACGAATACGAAGGTTCGGCTTGAATGCCCGGTCTTTCTCTATCTCGAACAGTTTATGGGGGAATATAAACAACCTTTCTCCCGCAAGGTTGAATATCAATGGGGGCTGAAACACCACAATAAGTATAAACCAAACTTATTGATACAGTAACTCAAACATGAATGAATTCTACCCAGAAAATCAAACACAAAGTAACTAAGAAATAATCTTAAATCAATATATCAAGTCTAACAATAACATGGCTGAAATCCCTCTTAAATATAGTGGAATTTCGTCCAAAAAGAACCCACAAATAAGAGTCCTTTAAAGATTAGGACTCTACAACTCCTAGATAACTAAAAACACTACCTAACATCAAGGACAACATCTCCTATTATTTAGCTAGCTTATTTTGGCCAACATGGCTAATTAAACAATATAATAAATCTGAAATATAATTAAGTCCAGAATAGACTTGAATTATCAAATGACTAAAATACCCTTTCAACCGTTTTCCTTCCAATTATGTATCTTTCCTTCAAATGCTATTAGATGACTTTGATCCTTGTGTCTAGCTTTATTTGAAAGCTTCTTTAACTCTTGAACCTTTATAATAGATACTTTCAACACTTGGAACAAAGGTTTTACTTGGAAGCTCGTATTTGGAATGTTGTTGAGGTCATTTATCCAAATGACCTCTTTAAGCTTCATAGATGATCCCGTATCATATTCCAAGTGTTTTAAAGTGTATTCCAAGTCAAGTAAAGTATGCATTGTTTTCACATGATTTGGGTGAACGGGAATATGTGTTTAGAGTCTACGGTGCTTCATTCCAAGGGTGTTGAGACCTTACTGAGCCGGTGTAGTGGCTCAATCCTTACTATTTTTGCAGGTAAGCAAGTGGCAGAACAGGTTGATAAACCGTGGATCGAAGAAATGCTTGATTGAACTTTTATGTAATAGATAGTATATGTTTTATCTTTTGGACATTTGTTATTTCTTTTGTGTTGTAAGAACACATAAGATATTCTGTTAAGTTTTGATGTAAACTTTTATGTTTCCATTAAGTTTAATGAAGCGTTATTTTGGAAATTTAGTCTTTCTAATTAAATCCATAAAAATATTAATATCATGCTCTTATTTTAAACAATTAATCAAACTAATGATTAAAAAAATAGTCTTACTTTCGATCTGTATTTTTTTCAACGGAGTATTCTCAACTTTTGCCTCAGAAGTTTGTCTACAATCGTAGGAATAAAAAACGTAGAATTAATGACTGGCTTTTAACCTAAAAGTTATTCTATCAGAAGAGTAATTGCAACATTAGTCCCCAACTAATAGATATTATAAACCGTAAGTCCAAATGTTAAAGGATTCAATCACTATAGTCCCAATGGTTATGAGACCTAATCAATATAGTCCCTAGAAAATGTATGGGTTTCACAGCGTCAATTTTTGCAACGAGAGGTTATATGTTCAAATCTCACCAAACTCAAATATTAAATTAGAGATAAAGTGTGACTATGGATAATGCTTAAGGATCCTTCTCCAGTTATTATTTTTCTTTAAAACATTAAATTATTTCCGTGGCATTTACCAAAAAGTGTCGCAAAATATGTCATATTTTCAATGTGTTTGTGGCATTTAAAAAGTGTCACAAGTTGTGTCGTCAATTTATTTATGGCACTTCATTAGTGCTACGGAAAAAAACGACACCACTCGTGGGGCACTTTAAAAAAGTGTCGCACAAGTGGTTTTGTGGAAGTTAAATAACGTATTTATTCAATGCCACCAAAAACTAAATATGTCATATTGAATAAATCATGCATATCGGTCTGCAAGGGCAGCCAATTAGTTCCGGGGTGGTAGATTGTGTACAAGGACGCATGATCGAATATTGGCAGTTGCAGTGTGGAAGTTTCAACCCTCCAATGTGGGGTGGCTTCTTGTGGTGGGCTAAGACAAGTCCTCCCACCTGGTCGGGCCGCTGTGTCACATTGATTTACATCCTCCAAATTCTCTATTAGATTGGAGAGTGGGGCCCTGTGAATGTGGATAATGCCTTTTTGTGCACAATAAATCATGCATACCTACAACAAGAATCCAACCAGCTCTTGTCAACCCTGACAAGCCCGCATTGGCACTGAACATCTAATTGTTTGTCCTTTTAAAATTATGAGTCAAGTATCCAACAGAATTGTACTCTCCATAGCAATTGAATGTAATTATAGAAATAAGATATAAGAAAATTTTGTTAGTTGGCGTCCCTTAAAATTGCAGAGGTTACCTCATTAGTTAGGATAATTAGAGAATCAAACAAAGGAAGGAATACTCTTTAGCATGCTTTCTTTTTTATTATTATTATTATTATTATTATTATTATTATTATTATCAAAGAAGGTAAGTCCATGACTTAACTAATAGTATCTGTTAGAGTACAAAAAGGACCAAAGGAAATGCAACTAAAGGAAACAGAACGAGAAAAAAGAATGCTAATTTCTTCCTGCCTTGGATAATTGGCTTCGTCCTTGTTGTTGAAGTCTTGGAAATTTAGGTCCCTCTCATTTTTTTTGTCCCTCATGTATGTCAAACAATTTTTTTTAATGTGATTCCGACCGAGTGCATTATTTTATCAGATTTTATAACACAGAATTTTCAATTCGAACCATTTAATCAATAATTTACTTTTTCGATTTTCTAAATAAAAAATCTCAAACATTCTCAAATTTAATGTCAATCTAAATAGACTAATGATGTTTTCCAATGGATCGAGCTGAGGCATGAATATCACAGGTAAGGTACTTTTCATGGTAAAATCGATACCTAGGTACAATTCAACCATTGGAAAAAAAAATCAACTTTATTATTTTCATTAACAAAAAAAATAAAAAAAAAATAAAAAAATTTGATCCAATAAAAAGAAGTGTAAATACTCTCTTGTTTCATAATGTCAGGCATTTTTAATTCATTCTCCCTTTTTTGCAATATTTTCAGCTGTTTAAGATTTTTAAAGATTGTTTTTTAAAGAAGCCTTACTTATAAATATATCTCTTCTATTTTCTATTATGTGAATATGATTAGTTAAAAATGTTGTAAGAAACATAACTTTTGTTTTATTCTTCATTAATAAATGCATGGAAAAAAAGAGAGAGAATTGGTTATGTCAACTTAGTGTTTATTATAACTATTTTCATTTATCTAACGATGCTTCTCCATGACAATTCCGGCTGAGAAATTCATGCACTTCGCCATGACGCCAACTATTGCAAATGAAAACTAATGTGACAGGGTATCATCATATATGCAAAAATAGTTGAAGAGTATAAAAAGTAAAAATAAATTTTATAGGCATTTTGCGCACTAGAAAAAAGGTATTTATAACTAATTACTCATAAAATAATACTCCCTCTATTCCCATTTAATTATAGTTTAGGAGATATATAAGTATCTAAATTAATTGTAGTTTAAGATTCTTTTATTAGTTGTCAACAATTTATTCCAATTATGCCCTCGACATTTCTTTTATTTGCTTCCTCTACCATCTTTATTTTTTTCTTTCTTTTCTTATGCTATAGAAGTGTGTGAGAGGGGTAATATTAGGGACTTTCGGTGAAAATGACAAGTTTCTTAATTTTCTAAAATTGTCTAAAATGTCTTATATTAAGGAATGTAGAGAATACTAAAGACCTTATATTGTGATACGTATGGATCCACTTAAGTTGCAAAATAATGTTTCTCTTTGCATGTGTAGATTAATCGTCGAATTGAATTGATCCAACCTGACAATTGAGTTTTAAGCTAACTATTTATTTCAAAAGAAAATAACTATTCTAATAGGAATTGCTCCTCCTTTCACTTTTCTATTGGCTTACTTATTTTAAAGTGTTCTAAAACACGTCAGCATCTTAATCGAGATAACTTTCTTCTAGAAATATCATAAGGCTAATTGGAGGATTATGCTCCTAAACAATTTTTTTGGTAATTAAAGGTCCAATTCATTAACCCCAAAATAGTTTTTATTTTGCATATAAAATGCTTCCGTGCAAAATGTGAAAAAATATCTAGTCGAATCTAATATCACACAGTCCCACCCTTCTTCTTTAACCTTGAAAGCCCCATCCTCTACCCCCACTCCCAGCCGACGGCGCCCCGTCCCACCCCCAACAAACACCTCAAGTCTTTCTCTCTCTATCAAATATATCTACACCAACAAAAACTCCTAATTCCCCTCTCTCTCTAATCTCTAGATAAATCCTCAATCTCATCAACAGTTTTCTTCTTTGATTTTGATATCAAATATCTCTGTTTTGAGTTGGTGTTGGTGTTGGAAGATTGATAATCAAAATTGAGGATTCATTATTATTTTTATTTATTATGGTTTTTTATTTTTAAGTGGATGGAGTTAGCCAATTAAGGCAAATGATGATTTAGTAATGTTGTTGTAACTGCAAGTTCTTCTTGTCCCGCGAACCAAGAAATCTCTGTCACTGATTTGTATTTTTTTTAATATTTTATTTGGCTCAGAAGAATCAAGAGCTGAAGAAACAATTGGTGAATTATTTGTTTATGAGGTGGGATTTAAGAATTTATTTCTACATAGCTTTTCTTTTGAATCATTTCTTTATATCTCTCAATCAAGTGTGTTTGGTCAAGATTTGTGCATATAAAAATCTCTTTTTTGGACGGAAGGATTTTATATACAAAATTATAATTGTTTGGGGACACATATGTCTAGAAATAATGAATTAGTACGTTAGTTACTAAAAATAAATTATTTAGGGATATAATCCACCGATAAGCCATATCATAATAGATATTGATCTACCTTTAATAGTCATAAATTCAACATTAACCTTGTACACAAAAAGGCGATACCTACGTCTCTAGACCCCCACCACCCTATCTGATAGGCATTGTGGCATTCAACATTAACCTCACTCTTAAAAGTGCGGTCCTTGTCATTAGACCGGAGGATGGAAAGGGTTGTCCAATGGTCAATTTAATTCCAAAGTGGTCCATGAGCAGTCCGGTTCCTATGTAGAATAGTCTTTTTTTCGCACCTGCGGAACAACTGGATCCGTCGGATGAGATTTTGAACTAGTCAGATCTGGAGAGAGAAAAGTTACGGCTGACTTAAAAAATAATTAAAAAAACTTTTCTCTCTCCAGATATGGACCGTTAAAAAATCTCATTCGACTGTTGGGAACGTATTTCGCAGGTGCGGAACAAAAGGACGTTCCGCATAGGAGCCGGGAACGTCCATGAGAGTATCCATAGTTCTCCCAGCTCCTATGCGGAACAAGCTACCAGCCATCGGATTAGATTTTTTAAAGGTCAAGATCTGGAGAGATAAATTTTTTTTTAATATTTTAAATCCAGCCGGAACTTTTCTCTCTTCATATGTGGACCGTTCAAAATTCCATTCGACGGCTGGTGCGGAACAATCCCTGTTCCGCTTAGGAGCCGGACTGATCCAAAGTGGGGTCTCGGATTTCAAAGTCGATCTGGACTACGAAGTACAACCAACGTACTAAGATATGATGTGTAATCATGACAGGTTGGGGACTCGAGAAAAGTTATTTAAAAGAAATGTAACGGAGTCTGCGGTCTATTCCCAATGTGGAGTGCATGAGGAAACTATTGCGCACTTGTTAAGGACATGCCATAAGGCACAAGAATTCTGCAAAAATCTTCTTATGTATCATGACCTCCCTGAAAAGCATGGACTAGAATTTGATGAATGGTTAAGGAATGACTCCAAAGCTACTAATATCGCCATTTAACAGAGTTTCGTGGGGGACGATTTTTATTTACGAGTGTTGGGCGTTATGAGTTAGAGAAATCTGAGTATATTCTCATTGGAGAAACCGATCAAGGATTTGATTAAGGAGACCATCAAAAGAGTTACGAAGTACTATGCATTTGGCTATAGTAATATGAAACAGAAAACTAACATTCAAATCATGGTCTCATGGTGTAGGCCGCCCAAATGATGGTTGAAGCTTAATGTCGATGGATCGTCTTCTGAAAATCTGGGTTGAGGAGGTGCTGGTGGTATTATTAGAGACAATAATGGGAATTGAATTCTCGGGTTTTGTAGAAACTTGGGCATTTGCTCAAATAATGTTGCGAAATTGTGGGCGCTTAGAAACGGGTTTAAAATGGCTAACAATATTAACACTCAAAAACTTGTGGTCGAACTTTGCCCTAAAGTGATTATTCATCTTTTACTTCATGCTGTGATATTGATATTCACTCTCTTGCTACTCTTATTCGTGACTGCATGGTATTGTTGGGGAGCATTCTGGAGACTGCATGATACATGCTTACAGGGAGGCTAATACTTACGCGAATGCACTCGCAAAACTTGGAGGATCATTGACATCTACTGGTTTTGTTATTTTTCAGTCTATTCGCCCTTTTGTTAGCCAACTAGTGACAGAGGAGGATGCCCTTGGGACTACTTTTACTAGAATCATTTGTAATATTACTGAAAGTGAATCTATTTTAGCTTTTGATTAATATATTATATGCCTATTTAGTACCAAAAAATAAATTGTCCAAGGCACATTAGCATGGTCAATGTTGTCAATATCGTAATTTTGACTCAGAATTGAAGGGGTCTAAAAATCGTAAACACAAGTATTGTACCATGGATCGAAAGTTCTGACAAAACTATTAAAATAATATTTTACGATAAATTTATGTCAATAAAGACATCATTCTATATGCTAATGAGGAAAAAAAATATAACAATACTTCAACTGGAAAAAAAATAAGAATACTAATAGAACTAAAAAGTTGAAATAAAACTTTCATAACTCATAAGGGGATTAGGAATAAGATAGTTAACCAATAATGATTCTTGATTGAAAATCCAAAGTTGAGAGGATGAAGGATGAAAGATGAAGGATGAACGATGAAGTTGGGAGTTTGAGACTTGAGGGACTTGAGAGGTTTGATTGAATATAAGTAGATATTTTTTATTTGAGATAATCCGGTACCGACCTAGTTGAAAAGAGGCAAGATTGAATTGTAGCGGATTGTGCGATCCTACGATTTAGATCGACGATCCCGTACGATTCTATCCTCCAACTATTGTTAGTACAATTTAACTCGATTTATACCCTTATTATCGTAGAATCGTCCTACTATCAATTTTGACAACCTTGAGCATGGTTGTTGGAAAAAAAAATCTCTTAACCGGACCGAAAAAGAGGGAGTATAATAATATAATATTATAAGTATATAACTATTTCCTACTACAACTCACTCTCACCAACTGTGTAGTTTTATCTTTGTAGATGAGTAACTTTAAAAATTGTACTCAAAGCAATGAGTGTAATACACATATGACAAAAAGTCAATTATCTTTAGTTTGAGTTTGCACTTTTAACTTACGTGTATATTTATTAGTTTCAATATAAGTTATAAATTTACTCGTATATCATGATAAAACCACTCATCCAAAATCTTTAGAAATTTCCCTAAACTATAATGTCAAAACCGTTTAAACTAATCATTAATCAAATGAAGTTTCTGATATAAATTAGATACACATGAAAATCGTGTTTCAAAATCAGCCACACAATTTTCTCTCTATTAGTTCTATAATGAGATTGTCATTTCTGGACTGGTCCAATGGACCTAGTCCATCATTAAGACTATCCTCAATCAAAATCAAAATTCGGCTGGCAGATTCAAACACCATACCCCCTGTTGACTTTCATTAAATCACCACCCCTCCTCACTCCAATAATAAGCATTCAATTAAGCTAGAAATCTAAACCCCCCTTTTTAGTCTTTTAATTTTACTGAAATTCGATCAGAAACCCGATGAAGAAGTTTGATTTTGTATAAAAATTCTACGACTTTTTTGGATTCTGGGGTTTCTTGGATAATGGGTTGGAGTAATCAGTTTAAAGAAATGGCAAATTCAAAGCCATTGTTCTTAACAATCTATGCAACTGTGCTTATTGGAATTGTTGTGTCTTCTTTCTATGTGTTTTCTGCTATTTACAACTCCTCTTCTGCTTCCTCCTCTTCCCTTTGGCTTAGTTCAGGTATGTTTTGTTGAATAAATGTTTGAATTTTGTTCTCTTATCATGCAATTAGATAATCCCTCCATTCTTTAATACAAGTCGTTTAGGAAATGTAGCGAAAATTAAGGAGTTTTTTTTAATAAAAATAGCAATATTATTTTTTTAAATAAAACTAGTGGTATATAAGTCCTATATAAGTGAGTAATATTGATATTTTGACTAAAAAAATTACCTTATTTTTTGTTTCTTTACTTTTTACTACATGTCATAAACGACTATATCATCGAATGAAGGTAGTACTATATTTGTAGTAAGTTGACTAACATTTTCTATTCTGTGCGAAGTTTTAGTTTTGTGGTGTTTCTGATGCTAATTGATTGTATGGATGTAGTGAGTATTTGTCTCTTTGTATGTTTGATCAAGTGTCAATTGCATATACTCTCTCCACCCCACTCCCCGAAGAAAGAATAAGAAAAAGAATGGGAACTTTTATGTTTGTGTTTTTGTTGTTTGATGTTGGAATGATAAAGAATAATGCTTCATTTTGAATTTGTCATTGTCTTTTATTTTCCGGAGTTATAAAGTCCGAAGGGAGGTTGATGCTAGATTTATTTTCTCTAGTGTTTGTAAGGGGAGTTTTCTTATAGTTGAATTCATTCTTGTAGCTTTACAGAGTCGGGAATTTATGTCACGTTAATTTCCTTCTTGAGTTGGATATTCTTTGGTTTTGGTTCACTTCTCTCTTTTCTAATGAAGATCTGGGATAGAAAGGAAATGCTATATTTCGAGAGGTAGTAGATTGGCACATCTTTTACTAATTTTTGAAATATAACTTAATAGGTGAAAGGGAGGTGGAAAGAAAACTACAGAGTAAATGAAAAGTAGGTATCCCCATAGTTTCTGAAATTCGATATGCTGAATTTCCAATTCTTTTTGTTTAGCAGAAATGAACGTTATGTCCTTATAGCTATGTTATCCATAATACTAACCAGCGTGGCTTGTAAGTTTTGATGTGGAGAATTATTTCCTATACATTTCTTTCATTTAAAGAACACTTTGGAGTACTACATAGAGAATAAGAAGCCGCAGTTCCATAGGCTTCTGCGAGGAGTATTTATTTTCTTTAAGCTGTCAACTTTTGGCACCAATGCCCCATTTTCAGTTCTTTTCGGTCTATCTGATTTGTCATGGATATGTTTCTTTGCATGCAGGACCTCCACATCATGATCAACTTTCAAATTCTTCCCTATTAAGAGTTGAGAACATGATGCCAGTAAGAACAGAGCCACAAATAAAATCTCTCAAGCCGATTTGGGAGCTTCCCCCTCATGGTTCTAAGATACCACCCTTGAAGAATTTTCGATTAACAAAGGAAATAGTTCAGCAAAGGGTGAAGGATAATGTTATAATAGTCACATTTGGTAATTACGCCTTCATGGATTTCATCCTGACGTGGGTCAAGCACTTGACAGATCTTGGAGTTGAAAACCTTCTTGTTGGTAAGTGCTTGTGATCTTTCACTGTGTTACTGGAACCGTATAGAAATAATGCTACCAATAACTGTTTGAAAGATTAAGTAAGATGACTTTTCACATTTTTCCAGGTGCAATGGACACAAAACTACTAGCGGCTCTTTACTGGAAAGGTATACCATGTTTTGATATGGGTAGTCATATGAGCACAGTAGATGTCGGATGGGGCTCACCGACATTTCACAAGATGGGTAGGGAGAAGGTTATTTTGATAGATGCAATCCTCCCCTTCGGTTTCGAACTACTGATGTGTGATACTGACATGGTCTGGTTGAAGGTAATCCATCTTCTTTAAATTAGTTGTCCTGAAACTAGTTTTTTATTTTCCCAAATTAGTTGTTCTTTCATGAATTCACTATAGAATTTGTAAATTTTTCCCAACTTTACCCTAGCATGTATTAATTCAACAAACACAATATAATTGCATTCAAAATTTCAAGATGGTTTTTGGGTCATATGACTCAAAAAACTAACAAGTAACCATTTTCTTAATCTGTATAAAAGTTAGTTTGGGACAGAGGGAGTTTTATCTTTATGCTTTCCATGGTTCCTATTGATAGCTCTAGATGGTTTTGACATCATTGTGTTTCCATGTCTTTATCCTTTTTTTTTCTCACGAAGGAATAACAGAACTTTTCCTTTTTTGCTTATGATCGTTTTGTTATCCTTGAAACAGAATCCCCTACCATACATAGCACGTTTTCCCGAAGCAGATGTCTTGACATCTACTGATCAAGTTGTACCCACAGTTTCCGATGATAGGTTGGACAACTGGCAACAAGGTAAAGCTCAAATAGAAGGACATTCTGACTCTTATTGGTATTTCAATACAGAGTTGCCAAACCTTACAAGAAAGAGAATTGACTTTTTATCCTACATGTATTTCACTTATTGGTCTAGATATGAGTTTTAAACTTACTCACTAAGAGTAGGTGGTGAGTAAGTTTAAAACTTATATCTAGACCAATAAGTGCAATACACGTAGGTCAAAAGTGCCAATTCACAGAGAATTGACTTTTTATCCTACATGTATTTCACTTATTGGTCTAGATATGAGTTTTAAACTTACTCACTAAGAGTAGGTGGTGAGTAAGTTTAAAACTTATATCTAGACCAATAAGTGCAATACACGTAGGTCAAAAGTGCCAATTCACATTAAAGAGAATTAACTTTTTATCCTACATGTATTGCACTTATTGACATGGATATAAGTTTTAAACTTACGCACTAACCAAGATAAAACTACTCTATCCAGAGACCTTGTCTGCTGCGTTCTGTGTTACTTCCATTTTTTTTATGACTGGTTTCTGCTATGCCTACTATCTTTTCTTTTTACTCAAGAATGCATATCCAAATATAATCTTTCCTGCAAATCTTTATCCAAAAATATGAGCTAGATTGAGGTGGTTTTAGTTCTAATTAGTTTGCAGTACATGTTTCTTAATCTTAGACTTAGGAATATCTGGATGAGCTTTGCCAGCCTAATCATAATATGTCGTGTAGATATGACCAGTGTTGTTAAGGCGCGCCAAGGCGCAAAGAAAGGCGAACGCCTTTCAAAAAAAGGCGCATCTTGAATAAATATTATTACAGATATATTAATAGCATGCAAATATAGGCAAAACATAATAATAAATAAACATAATGTAGTTCCCTCCCAAAAAACAAAAACATTATTAGATAAAGCAAAACAAATAAAAAGTTAATACCCCTAATCATCAGAATCATCTTCAAGATCATTGTTTTCATCTTGATTCTCTTTATCCAAGGGAGAATCTTCTTACTCATCTTCATTATTCTCATCAAAGCTAGAGAGAAGATGATGGTCTTAAATTAAGAGGTGAATGTTGAGAATGAGAAATACTAGCTCCTCTTGACCTAGATGGGTAGCGTGGTTCATTTACTCCAGCTGCTCTAGAAACCTCAAACCAAGGAAAATCTGAATCATCATAGGGTTTATCTAATCGTTCAATGCGTGCCAACGAAGTAAATCTCTATTGTACTTAAAAAATATCAAGTAGTTTAGTATTTTATGATCAAGGTAGATTGATGTAGTGAGGAGGTGTTGATGAAAGGTGTAAAGGTTTGTTAAATTAGAATCTTCAAATACTCACTCATCATTTTTTAACTCTCTAAGCAACATTCATTAGAATCGAATTAATTACAAGGCGCGCCCATTCATTAGAATCAGATTAATTACAAGGGCGTGCCTGGAGCCTTTTCTTCAAGGCGCGCGCCTCACTAATTTGAAGCGCGCCTGAGATTTTGAGGCGATATCTCTCGAGCCTGGAGCCTGAGGCGCAAAGGCGCGCCTGAGGCGTGAGCCTTAACAACACTGGATATGACTCTGATGAAACTTCGTATGTTGTCGTTACTTTTGTTTTGTGCTGTTGTGAAATTCTGAATTAACATGATCTGAAATGGAACAATAAGAAACATGACACTCCCTTAAAATAGGACATAGTGAGAGCCTATGATGCAATTTCTTCTGTAAAAATTTCCAGGCTTGTATCCACGACATAAATTTTATGTGTAGCTTGTAAAAGCATACCTAGTCGCTTGTTGTTTTTAGGACATGGGTGTGTCTTATATCTGGCAGGATAGGCCCCTTCTTGCATCTAATTGCCAGTAAATTCCGGAAAAAAAATGCAATGATAGGACTATTTCATATTTTTGTTTCCTCAATTTGACAAGAAAAAAGAAAAAAGAAAAACAAAAAACAAAACGAGAAGGAAAAAGAAAACAAAAAATAATTTGGTGTGACTATGAAGCAGTTAATCATTTTCTGGGGGCAACTATAATTTGGTTTCCATTTTATTGATGAAAAATGGTATTGCACTGGACAGTTGGTGCTGCATACAATATAGGAATATTTCACTGGCGGCCTACAAACTCATCAAAAAAATTGGCAAAAGAATGGAAAGAAATGCTTCTAGCTGATGATAAGATATGGGATCAAAATGGTTTCAATGAAATTGTCCGAAGGCAGACTGGACCATCTGTTGACGAAGATAGTGGACTTGCTTATTCTTATGATGGAGAACTCAAACTGGGACTCCTTCCAGCAAGTATTTTTTGCAGTGGGCATACTTATTTCGTCCAGGTAATCCCAAGGTACCTCTGTTCTTATGATTATATGTATTTTTGTATAAATTTGTCTTACAATTGGAGTACTTTTTGCTTCAGTCTTGAATATTCTCGTGCCATTATCAGCATAAATTTTCTGACGAGTCCTGTTATTTCAGGCTATGTATCAACAACTCAGACTGGAGCCTTATGCTGTCCATACAACATTCCAGTATGCTGGTACTAAGGGAAAGCGTCATCGACTACGAGAAGGAATGTTCTTTTATGATCCAAGGGAATACTATGACCCCCCTGGTACTTTACCATTTCCCTTCTAGTTTTTAGATTCTGGCTTAGATTACCTCCCAAAAGAATTTCCTTAGAATAGGCCTCTTGAGTTTGAATTTTAAGAGAAATATTCAAGGATTAGAAAGAACTTGGGGGAATGTTATCATAAAAGTGCTTGTGACATTAAGCTTCTATTCACTAATCTATTCCTTTTTCCGCAAGGATAAACCTGCTTTCTCATTTTAGTATGAATCGTATGCAGGAGGATTGATGACATTTAAACCTTCCATACCCAAGAGCTTGTTACTAGATGGGGATCATAATATTGAATCACACTTTGCTCTCGTTAACTACCAAGTACGTTGATATTATAGTTATCCTAGTGTTTCTTGTTGCATTATTGAAATGCAATGGCTCATTATCAATCGTTCTTGCTGCTTTTCTTTCAGATTAAACAAATAAGGACGGCACTTGCTGTTGCTTCAGTATTGAATCGTACATTGGTAAGAACTCTTTGACATTAGTAATGCAAATTACTTTGATCTGTAATCAAGGGAAAAAAGAGTAAAACTTAAATGTTTCCTACAACCCAATTGACTATGTGTTTTGGTTTAAACTTTGAATCCACAGAAAAATGACCTTATATGCAGTGTACTTGTGTACTTTATCTGTTGCTGTGAAAACTTAAGATTTGGTTTTGTGACTGCCTTGAAATATCCTGAAAGATTCTAATTTGCGCTGTGAGTTTTCCGTCATATGTTTAACTCCCCCTTTTGTTGTTAACATCCCTCAAAATCTTTATTAATCGACCTGAACAAAGAAAGCGTTGTATTTCTAAATCAACTGAACTAAAGTATGCACGACTCAATTGCATATTTATGTTGCTTAATTAAAGAAAACTGAGGTGCTGAATAACATTCTTATTTCATTTTCTTGTTGGAGCATGTAAGATACACTGTCTTTATTTTTTTTTGTTTTTAGGAAATTTTTTATTTTTTAAAGTTTTAGTCGTATTTGCGTTTATTGCAAGACATACCTATTACGTATATGTCATTTGTTTCAATTCTTGATGAAGTTTCGTTATTATTTGTGATTTTAGGTAATGCCTCCGCTATGGTGCAGGTTGGATAGGTTATGGTTTGGACATCCTGGAGTTCTGGTGGGCAGTCTGACAAGACAACCTTTTCCATGTCCTTTGGACCATGTATTTGAGGTACTAAATACAATTTATGAATGGAAAGAAAATGTAACTTATGTGGTACACTAATTATTGCTTGAATTATTCTGAATGAGATTTTAAATTGATTCAATCTTCAATATCATTCTGGGCTCTAAACGTAACACATGATTATGTCATATGGATGGAATAAAACGCTGGAAGCCCGCATCATCTAATATCCTGCACTTGTTCAAGAATTTTTTTGTTAGTGATTGAACCTTGAAGAAGTTGCTGGGTTAGTGCCCCAGCTCTGATGTTACAATCTAAACTCGGTTTAAATTTAGGAGCTTGAGAAACTTCAGCACATAACTTCATTGCTCAGCTGATTTAGGATCCAAGGATTCAGATCATAGGTGGAACTAGATATTACATTTTCTTTTCCCTTTAGGGGGCGGGGGGAGAGGGAGCATAAGAGATAGGATTAAACATCTATTAGAGAATGATGCTAGGAACTTTGGGAATTTTCTCTGTTCTTCTTTTTTTCTGGTTCCGCTTTATCCTCATAATGTCGTTCCATTTAGGTAACAACATGTAATGTAAATTTTGTGGACTTTCTATAACTCATATTTGTATCCCAGTTCAAGTATTTATTATTTACTTCCGCTTGAGTTTCTTCGTTTTAGATTAATAAACAAAATTTTTATATGAAAGCGGTGCCACTGCCACATGATTTTAGAGAACGCTGTTGCCAGCTGATATAGTTCTACTAGCTCAAGAATATTTCTTGAGATACTGGTCAAACTAATGTAGTTCAAATTGGTGTATCAATAGATGAAAAGTGAGAACCAATCTTTGTTTTCTAAATTTCATAGCGTTTTATCAACAAAATCATAGACCTAACACCTTGCTTGTCTGTGATTTGGTTATGTAACTTTTTTGTCATTTGGTTTCATGGGATAGATCTGTATCTTCTTATTTTCTTATGACTTATTTGATAACCATGAAGCAGAAGTTGGATCTTTTCTTATTTGAATTAAGCTCTTGAATATATTCGGCAAATTCTCTTATTTGTGTTTAGTTAAAAACCATGCATCAGCTTAAAGATACTCTTAAAAATTTCTAACCAAGAATAAGACTTTCAATCCATAACTATTTTGGTCTCGTTGCAGGTTCATATCATGTTGAAGGATATGGCCGAAAATGAATTTGGGACTCCAATAAGAATTAGGGAGTATTCGTTATTCGACAATTCATTAATGCCCCAAGAGGTATATATTGTTAGCATCATCAAAACAAAAGCTTACTATATTATATCAATATTTTCTTAGATGTTAAATTTGGTATAACTTTTCACTTTCAGGTAAAAGAATCATGGCTTGATGTTCAGCTTTGTCAAGAGGGATCACAAGGTTGTCGAGTTTCAAATAGTACGAGTAGAGCAGGAGTTCTCAAATTCCCAAAGCACAGTAACGAAGAAACGGTAATTGAGATAAACTTATCTCCAAGTGTTTGTGTCTCGAGCAGTTGGCAACAGTGTTGTTAAGGCGCGCGCCTGAGGCGAGAGGCGCAAAGGCGAGGCTCAAAGCGCCTTAAAATTTGAGGCGCGCCTGGAATTCGTGAGGCGCGCGCCTTTCTGGAAAAGCGAGAGGCGCAAGGCGCGGATCAAGGCGCAAGGCGAGATTCAAGGCGCTACTGAGGTGTTTTTTAAAAAAAAGAAGCTGAAGAGTTTTTGCAAGAGTTAAATAGGGGCTAATTACAGGGTTAAAAAAAAAAAAATAAGGTGAAGAGTTTTAAAAGAGCTAAACGTCTCTTTCAGTCTCTTCTTTCAAGAAACTCAAAGTCTCTTTCATCACCCGCTCTTCAAGGTAAGTTCTAAATTTTTTTTTTTTTTTTTTAACATCTTTCTCTTCTTCTTCTTCCCTTCTTTTTCTGAATTTTTTTTTTTAAAAGAAACTTTGAGAATGTTTTCTGATTTTTTGTTGAAGAGAAATTTTGAGAAACCTACATCTGATTCACTGTTTTTTTTTTTAAGAGAAGAAAAGTGTTGTGATACTGAAACAAATAGTGAGACTAATATATTATATAAATAATATAATAATGTATACCTTATTATATATTAGGGGAACAAGCCATCCTGCAACAAACAATTCTACATACTGAAACAAAAGTGTTGTTGCTTTTTTTTTAAGATACAAAGCAAATTTTTTAATATATACCTTCTTCTATTTTCTCCTTTTAATAAAACAAATAGTTTAAATTGTTTTTTCATATATTGTAGATTATGGATGCTTGTTTTTTTTATTACTCTATTTGACTATCTTTTTTTAAAGAACTTCATTATTTTGATTATTTATTATTATTATTATTATTATTATTATTATTATTATTATTATTATTATTATGTTTTGCCTAAAATTGCATGCTCCTAATATATAATAATATTTATTCAAGGTGCGCCTTTTTTACTAAGGCATGCGCCTTTTTTGCGCCTTGCGCCTCAAGGCACTAAGCCCCCTTTGCGCCTTGGTGCGCCTCAACGCCTTGACAACACTGGTTGGCAAATTCATTGAACTTTCCATTTAGTTAGTACTCCCTCCGTTTCAGAATAAATGTCAATTATTTTTGTTTCAAAACAATTGCCATTGCCGCTTCTCCATAATATATTTATCGGTTTTCTTCCCTTTCTACCCCTAAGTTTATAATTTCGAAGTCAAATTCTCCACTTTCCAACAAAATAATTAAATGTTGAGCTCCAAATCATAGTGTGAACACTGTTATTTCAGTAAAAAAAAATCATTTTCCGAGACATCCAATCTTTTCTTTAATAAGGTTATTTTAGTCTTTTTCATTTGAATTTACAAGAATTTCTTCAAAACCTTAATACACGTACCTTATCCAAAACTGACACTTAGTTTTAAATGGAGGAAGTAGTATTTGAGTTAGCATATGTTATCTTTACACTTCGCTCGGAGTCCATTTTTACTCGGTTACTGAAATTTGCTGGTAGCTAGCTTATGGTTTATAAAATGCTAATTCAACTCGAAAATGTCAAGAAAAATACGAAAAGTATCCACTGAACTTCGTCGAAATGTTCGTTCTAGATTTATTTTGATTTACATTTCTGCTCCTGATATGCAACGCGTTGTATGAATCTTTTTGTTGATAATCTAATATGATTTTTAAACTCTTCTCTGCAAAATCAGTACAAGTCTGTATTCACGGCATTCCAGGATATCAAAGTCATTCAGTTCTTGTCCATGCAAGATGCATTTACAGGCTTTACTGACAAGGCAAGTTCTTCTCTCCCTTTCTCTCTTGTTCTTAAGTTCCCGGAAAAAAAAAACAACCAGATATCGCGCTGTATATTGAAAATAGTACCGAATGCATAAACCAATGTTGCAGTTAAGGGAAGAAAAGTTCCGTAGACGCGTTAAACGATATTCAGGAATATGGTGTTGTGTGGAAGATCATACTCCAGGTCATATATATTATGACATGTACTGGGATGAAAAACCTGACTGGAAACCGAAGACGCCTCAAACTCCGGAAGAAGATCATCCACCTCTATGAGACTTTTATTACCCTTTTTAACTTTGTAATATTCATCACAAGAAAAAAGCATTGGAGGCTAAAAATGTCAAAAGATTGACAGTAAGTTATCGTCAAGAGAGCACTGTTGATGGATTAAAATGTAGCGATTTGTATCTACAAACGGTGAAATTATAAGCATCCAATTTTCAGATAGCTAGGAAGGGCTATACAAGAGGGAAACCGAGAAAACTATTTATTGTTGTTTAAAGGAGAAAAACTTTAATGAAAGTAAGCTAAGTTATCTTTAACGGGGTGAAATTGTTTTGTCCTGAACTTGCTCTATTGGTTTCATCTTATTCTTATTCTTACATATTTTTGTTGGTCCTACTTGCACAAGTAGTTTCGCTGAATAAAATTTCTTTGCAATTGTGAAAGATTGTAAGGTTAAGACCAATAGAGTTTAGAGTTGGGTTAAGATAACAAAAAAAAATCTCAACGACATGACATGTGCAATATTGTGGGCATTGCATTGGACTGACCATGGGGCCAATCATGACAGTCATTTTCTTGGGACCAACATTTATTTCCAGAACGGATTTGTCAATTCTGTCCTGGGGCCAAATCCGTTCTAGGCTGACGTGATACATTCCAGACGCGCCTCGCCACGTCAAAATCCGTTCTCCCCTTGACGGAATTGGCCTAAATCAATTGCAGTCTCTTCCCTTCTCCTCTCGCGTTTCATAACCAAAAAAAAAACCCAAGTAAAAAAAAAAAAAACTCCCTCCCCCCTTAAGAGCCGCCTGCCCCACCCACTGTCGCCGCCGCAGTGACCTTTCACAGCCACCATCCATCACCACCTCCTCTCTCTCTCTCTCTCTCTCTCATATTCAATTTTTTGGGAAATTTAAATGTAATTATTTGTGAATATTTGTATAATTGGTTAAATATGAATTTGGTTTAGAAATATTTGTGAATTTGGGAATTTATGTAATTTGGTGAATTTGTTAAATTTGGGAATTTGGTGGTAATTTGTGAAATGTTTGTGAATTTGGTGATTTGGGAATTTGATGAATATTTGTAATTTTCTTAAATTGATCTTATTTTATTGAATTTATGTTATTTTGGTGATATAACATGTGTTTTTCTGATAAAATCTATGTTTATTTGTTTATTTGTATAGATGTCTACACCTGCTCATCTTCATCCAGGTCCTTTAGATAGGAGTGTTTTAAGAAAACAGCCATACCATAGGTCGTTAGGAATATGGCACGGTGACGACGCACTAAACAACCCTTTAAAAGTTATTAGAAGCGATAGTCAGTTTTATGACGCGTATAACAGAGAAACAAACCCTGCATAAATTAACCTAATAGACGAATTAGGTTTTGGGGGAGTGTGTAGGATATGACACATTAAGGTAGATCACGCTCTAGTGACTTCCATATTAGAGAGATGGTGCCCAAAGACCCACACATTTCACTTGCGTACCGGGGAGGCGACCATTACTCTAGAGGACGTATGATGCCTTTTTGGACTACTTACTAGGGGGCACGTGGTGTCGTGGGGTGCGAAATACAATATGTCCAAAACTCAATGGACTGGTATTGTATTCAATCTGTTAGGTTTCGAACCCGCTAGTACGTCAATTAGGGAAAACACACTTCAACTGTATGAAGTTTATGCCCACATTAGTGAGCCTCTAGGACATGATGCTACTCCGTTGACGATAGAGCAGAGGGCTAGGGCGTTGGTATTCATTTTAATGGGTAGTTTCCTTTTTCACGATAAATCGGGCTCCCGAGCGAACATGCGTTATCTCCTAACCATCATTGATCTCGAGCATGATACGACTTCGTGGGCTAGCGGTGTCCTTGCTTATTTGTATCGCCATATGTGCATCTCCTGTATGGCTGTTTCGAAGGACATGACCGGCTGTTGTTTGCTCATTCAGGTTTGTCTAAATTGTATAAACTTTTATGTTTAATATGTAATTTGAATACGTAATAATCGTTACTATTTGTTTTGACCAGTTGTGGGCGTGGGAGCACATTTCTAGTCTCCGTCCGGAGAACCGAGGCGAGGTTACAGATGATATCCCCGCTGCGGGTGCTCCTTTCGGGGTAAGATGGAATAGAGCACGGACTTACCGCAACACTCCGAAAAACCAATTGTTGGTGTTTCGTGATTAGCTATATTTGTTGACCGAGACACAAGGATGGGTAAGTTAATTTCGATTTTCTCATAATTTTTTTTAATTAAATAACTTGTTTTACATTAACTTGATTTTATTTTACAGTTTATGTGGAGACCGTACCCGGACGCGGTAATTGCAGAGAGTGGCTTAAGATGCCGACTTCCTGTTAACTGTGCGTTCTCGAGTGCCACTCATTTGTTTCGATGTAGTGGAGTACCACCTGCCTGACAGGGTTATGAGGCAATTTGGATTTTCGAGCAGGTGGTACTAATAGCGGCAGGGACGCACGGTATTGTCGAGGGTGATGATGTCCACACAATGAAGACGGTCGCGACAAAGAATTGGGAAAATGAGCACAACAGATGCATAACGTTGTGGGATGAGCACTTATAGACACTCGTGGAAGGTGTTCTCGCTTTAGGTAATGTTATTTTACCAAGCCCCGAGTACATGGTTTGATACAATAGAATTACCGTTCACCTTCTTACGAACCCAAGAAATAAGGATACTAGGCCACTCTCGATGGGTTATCAACCCGGCGCAACATCGGAAGATATTTTGGTAAGTTTTTTTCCTTTTTTTATTAACATAAATCTTGTTAATTTGAATTTACTAATTTTAATATTAATGTTGCAGACGGAGTCAAATAGAATGATACTGGCTGAATTCGAGAAGTCTGAGACTACAGCCCAAACTTTAAGCCAGTTCAAAGGTCTGATCACCTGGGCGACCAAAGCCATCAAAGATGTCTTCGATGCTGCTGGGAAGGCAGTTACTTACAGACCGAGCTCTGCCGACATTGCAGAAGCTGCAATTGAGCGCCCGTTGACACAACCGAGGCAGCCTGTTGAAGGTAGGGTTGTATGAGGGTATCGACCCTTATGCGGGACCATCTAGAGGACTGCCTCATATTAAGCCTCCCTTATCAAGCATAGCAGGACCAATAACTAGATCAAGAGCCAAGCAAGTTGATCAAGAACTATCTACATTGATCCGAGAGTTAAAGTCCAAAGAGGAAGCAAAGCTACATCTAGAAGATGAGATTCAAGTCCAACTTATAACTCTCCAAGATATTCAATTCGGCCCAAACAAGCAAAGTGGCTAATAGGGGCATTTTAGTCTTTTTACACATTAAAGTCTATTCTAGCCTATTCTAGACTTTAATTATTTTCAGCAATGTTATTTACTTTATTTTAGGCGTGTCTAGCAAGCATTTGCTATAATAAAGGACATGTTGTCCATAGTTGGTTATCTAGATGTTAAGAGTCCCACATCTATTAGGACTCTTCACCTAGTTAGTTAATTTTCAGCTTTGTTAGTTGTTTTAGCCGCCTCGAAACAATAGTATAGGACATGTTGTCCATTATCTTGTTTGAGTGTTTTACTTGATATCAAGTTGTTTTCCAAGAGTCCTACTTCTTCAAGGACTCTTGTTGTTTTTGAGTTTTTAGCCGAAATCATGTCTATTTAAGAATGATTTCGCCCATCTATGTAATTACGTTAGATATATTGATATTTTGGTTAAGGTTATTCCTTAGATACTTGTTTATGAATTTCTGTTAGAACTTCATATTCTTTGAGTTACTGTATCAACTAGATAGTTTCGCTAGTTGTGGTGTTTCAGCCTTCATTGTTACTTAGCCTTTTTTAGAGTTGCGTTGAGTAAATTCCCTTGGAACTATTCGAGATAGAGAAAGATCTGCTAAAAAGCCGAACCTAGATATAAAACATCTTGGTTCCGCATCAAGTGGTATCAGAGCAAAAGATTGATCTCTATCTTGGTGTACCCTTACGCTTTTTTTAAAAAAAAATCTTGTTTGCTCGGAATAGACCGCAAATATTACCAAAAAAAAAAAAAACAAAATTACTACCATGCGCAAAAGCCACCCGGAGGTAAAGAAATTGGCAGCCGGGTTATCCGATTTAGACAAGGATCAAACCATAACCAAACTTCCTTGTCCGTTTGGACACAAAGGAATTGGCTCTTGTTCCCTCTTGTTCTTGAAAAGCCGCCAACAAATTCATCAAATCGAGGTAAAATCTTCCTAATCTGGATTTCTTGATATTGTGTGGCCAAGAAAAAGGGTAAGTCTTTGGTAAAATGTAAGAAAAGAAATCAAGAAAACAAATTCTTCAAGAAATTTTATTTTCGGTACTATTCATGCTACTGTTCATCCGAGAATTAAAATTCAATTTTCAAGAAAATCAAGAAGCGTAAAGATCACATCTTTTTAACGATTACTCTTATATTTCTTTCTTAACTCTTTTTTTTTTAGGTAAAGATAGGAATTCTTTCCCATATTTTTCAACTTTTCATCAACGCAAAAAGTTAGGAATCTGTAATTCATCTAGAGTTGAAATTCTTGACAAGTATTGTTGGAATATTGAGAGATTTTTTTTTCTATCTAACGGTTTGAGTGATTTTTCTTTGCAAAGATAATGTCTTTTAATGAAGGTTCTTCGCAACAAGGTTCCCTTGGAGGTGACAAACTATTTAAAGAATCAATACAACAAACCATGCAGCGGTTGTTACAAAGATTGGATGATGTAACGGAAAGATTGGAGAATCTTGAAATCAACAACCAAGCGGACAAAGGGAAAGCCGCGGCCGTTGATATTCAAGATGATGAAGGGTCTCAAGAATCCAATGAACAATCTTTGAGAGACAACTTTCGACAAAGAAGGGAAAATACTTCATTTGTGCCGAGAGCAATTCCAAGAATGGAGGACAATTTAGCCTTTGAACCGATAGCCAATATTCAAAATCAAAGGTATGCTAATAATCTTGGTGCAATTAAGAAAAGATCCCATCTTTCCAAGGTACAAACGATCCTCAATTATTTTAAGATTGGACTCGCAAAGTTAACCATGTTTCTTATGTTCACAATTATTTGGAAGAAAAAAAGGTTAAATTGGTAGCCATGGAGTTTGGAGAGTATGCATCAATTTGGTGGGATAATGAGTCCAATGAACGGAGAAGAACGGGACAAAGACAAATTGATTCATGGGAGGAGACGAAAGCGGTCATGACACGAAGATTTGTACCTCAAAGTTATACTCATGATTTATACAATAAATTACAAATATTGAGGCAAGGGACAAAGACCGTTGATGAATATTACAAAGAGATGGAGATGGCGATGATTAGATCAAATATTCATGAAGATGATGAAGCTACTTTGGCTCGGTTCTTGACTGGTCTCAATGACAAAATTAGACCTAAGGTAGAACGTGCTAATCTTCATAATCTTATTTCTATGGTTTATTATGCTGAACAGATTGAACGACAACAAAAAGAGAAAAGTTTAAGGACCACTTCGGCAAATTTCCAATCATGGAAACGACCAAATCATTCCCTAAACAATTCTAATACATTACCGAGCCAAAATCAAGCAAAAGGCAGTTTAGGAATTACAAAAACAGCCGCGGACACAAGTGGGGTAGCAAAGATTTCAACTACATCAAAATCACCCAATTTGAAGGATAGTACATCTACAACACTTTCTCGGGAATGTTTTAAGTGTAGAGGTAAGGGTCACTTTGCTCGGGATTGTCCAAATAAAACCGCAATGATCATGATGGACGACGGAACGTGAGTTAGTGATGAAGAGGACACCGAGGAGACGGTTTTGGAGGATGAAGCCGAGGGCATTAAGGAATTCCCACATGATGATGATAATCTTCTTTTGGTAAATATGAACCTTTTACATTCTAAACCATTAGATGAATTGCATCAACACAGAAGTAATCTATTTCATACCATGTGCAAAGTTAATGATAGAAGTTGTTTAGTTATTATTGATAATGGAAGTTGCACTAATGTTTGTTCGTTTGAGATGGTAACCGCTTTAGATTTACCGATGAAAGCACATCCTTTGTCATACAAGCTTTCTTGGTTAAATAGTAGCGGTGATATTAAAGTTGACAAACAAGTGGAGATAGATTTCAGCATTGGGACGTTGAAGGACACGGTTTTATGTGTTGTGGTGCCTATGACCGCAAGTCACATTATTCTGGGAAGACCGTGGCAATATGATAGGTTTGCAGATCATATTGGAAGAAAGAATGTATACATAGTTTCAAAGGATAAAATTCGTCATACTTTACATCCTATGACACCTATTAAAGTAAGTGAGGTATAAAAAAAATTAGCTGAGGGTAGAGAGAAAAGAATGAAAGAGCGCGAGTTGAAAAAAAACGAGTGAACCTACCCTAAAGGTAAAAACCGAGCTAAAAATTGATAAAAAAAAACCGTGAGCATTGTGAGAAAAAAAGGCATGCTCACAAAGAGAGAAGAAATAGTGTTTATTTATCAATTTGGGAAAGGTAGATAGGGCTTTAAGAGCACACAAACCACTTGTTTTACTGATTTTTAGAGAAACCGAAAGGTTGACTCTCACTAACAACTTTTCCTTTGATCTTATAACTTCTTCTCTACCTAGTCTATGTGTTGATGTTTTGCAGGAATTCAAGGATATTTTTCCTAAGGAGTTGCCGAAAGGTTTACCCCAATCCGAGGCATAGAACATCAAATCGACTTCATTCCGGGATCAAATCTTCCAAATAGGGCAGCCTATAGAGAAAATCCATATGAGACCCGAGAAATACAAAGACAAGTCAATTTACTTTTAGAGAAAGAGAAGGAACGTAAATCTTTAAGTCCTTGTGCTAGTCCGGTTATTTTAGTACCTAAGAAAGAGGGCACTTTTAGATTATGTATGGATTGTCGAGATATTAATAAGATAACTATTAAATATAGACATCTTATACCTCGCTTAGATAATATGCTCGCTTAGATAATATGCTATATGGGTTAAGTGGTTCTTTAATCTTTTCTAAAATTGATTTAACTTAAGGTTATCATCAAATTATAATGAAAGAAGGTGATGAATGGAAAACTGCTTTTAACACTAAATATGGATTATATGACAGGATTATTATGCCTTTTGGTCTAAGTAATGCACCTAGTACTTTCATGAGATTAATGAACTACATATTTCGGCATTGTTTTGGGAAATTTGTTGTAGTTTATTTTGATGATATTCTTGTTTATAGTAAATACTTAGAAGATCATGTTGAACATCTTAAGGTTGTTTTTACTATATTAAGAGAGCAAACATTGTATGCCAAGCTTGAAAAATGCGTTTTTTGCACAATTCTATTAACTTTCTTGGATATATTGTTAGTTCAAGTGGAATTCAGGTTGATCCGGATAAAATAGAGTCAATAGTGAGCTGGCCGAGGCCAACAAATGCGACTCAAGTCCGTTCATTCTATGGTTTAGCAAGCTTTTATAGGCGATTAGTTCGTAATTTTAGCACAATAGCTGCGCCATTGAATGAAGTTGTAAAGAAAGATATCTCATTTTTTTGGGATAAGCCGCAAGAAGAAAGTTTTACAAAGCTTAAACAATTACTTACTTCTTCCCTTATTTTATCTTTACCTAATTTTGGTATAACTTTTGAAGTTGAATGTGATGCTTCAGGTATAGGTATTGAGGCTGTTTTGCAACATCAGGGTAAACCTTTAGCATATTTTAGTGAAAAATTAAGTGGCGCTGCTTAATTATCCTACATATGATAAAGAGTTATACGCTATTGTTAGAGCTTTGGAAACATGGCAGCATTACTTGATTGCAAGAGAGTTTGTTATCCACACGGATCATTAATCAATCAAGTATCTTAAAGGGCAAAGTAAGTTAAACAAGAGACATGCAAAGTGGGTTTCTTTTATTGATAGTTTTCCTTATGTGATCAAATACAAGAAAGGTAAGGAAAACATTGTTGGGAATGCTCTATCTAGAATGTATACTTTACTTTCCGTTATGCATGCTAAATTACTTGGTTTTGAACATCTTAAAGCATTGTATAAGGACGATAATGATTTTTCAGATTTGTATTTGGCTTGTGATATTTCGGCTCAAAAAGGTTTTTACAAATTTGAAGGTTTCTTGTTTAAAAGAAATAAGTTATGTGTTCCCTCTTGTTCTATTAGAGATTTAATTGTTGTAGAAGCACATAGTGGCTGATTAATGGGGCATTTTGGTGTTTTTAAAACTTTAGATATTTTACAAGAACACTTTTATTGGCCTAAGATGAAAAGAGATGTGAGAAAAATTTGTGAACTTTGTTGTAAGTACAAACAGGCAAAAAGTACATCAAAAGCTCACAGATTGCTCATGCCTTTACCAATACCCTCTTCACCTTGGATTGATATCTCAATGGATTTTATTCTGGGATTACCGACATCCAGAAGAGGTAATGATAGTATAATGGTTGTTGTTGATAGATTTTCTAAAATGGCTCACTTTATTCCTTGTAGGAAAACTAATGATGCAAGCCATGTTGCGGATCTATTCTTCAAAGAAGTCATTCGGTTACATGGTGTTCCAAAAACAATCGTAAGTGATAGGGATGTAAAGTTCCTAAGTTATTTTTGGAAGACCCTATGGAGTAAGTTAGGGACTAAGTTACTATTTTCTACTTCAAGTCATCCCCAAACCGATGGCCAAACAGAGGTAACCAATAGAACTTTAGGGTTTCTACTTAGAGCACTCATTCAAAAGAATTTAAAAAGGTGGGAAGAATGTTTACCTATTGCTGAATTTTCATATAATCGTACGTTACATTCAACTACTAATAATTCACCTTTTGAAGTTGTTTATGGTTTTAACCCCCTAACCCCTTTAGATCTAATCCCTCTTCCTATTGATGAATACTATAATATAGAAGGTGGTTCAAGGGCTGAGTTTGTTCAAAGAATACATCATGAAGTTGCTGCCAACATCAAGAAGAAGAATGATCGAATTGCAATTAAAACCAACAAAGACCGCAAAGCAATACACTTTGAAGTTGGTGATTGGGTTTGGTTACACTTTAGGAAATATAGATTTCCTAAAAAAAGAAAGTCTAAGCTACATCCCCGCTGAGATGGACCTTTTCAAGTAGTTGCTAAGATTAATGACAACGCATACAAAATCAACTTGAAAGGTAAGTATGGCGTCCATTCCACTTTTAATGTTGCTGATTTATCTCCTTTTGATCTTGATTCAGATTATGTTGATGATGATGATGATTCGAGGTCGAATCCTTTTCAAGGGGGAGGGGATGATGCGGGACCATCTAGAGGACTGCCTCATATTAAGCATCCCTTATCAAGCATAGCAGGACCAATGACTAGATCAAGAGCCAAGCAAGTTGATCAATAACTATCTACATTGATCCGAGAGTTAAAGTCCAAAGAGGAACCAAAGCTACATCTAGAAGATGAGATTCAAGTCCAACTTATAACTCTCCAAGATATTCAATTCGGCCCAAACAAGCAAAGTGGCTAATAGGGGCATTTTAGTCTTTTTGTACATTAAAGCCTATTCTAGACTTTAATTATTTTCAGCAATGTTATTTACTTTATTTTAGGCGTGTCTAGCAAGAATTTTCTATAATAAAGGACATGTTGTCCATAGTTGGTTATATAGATGTTAAGAGTCCCACATCTATTAGGACTCTTCACCTAGTTAGTTAATTTTCAGCTTTGTTAGTTGTTTTAGCAGCCTCAAACAATAGTATAGGACATGTTGTCCATTATCTTGTTTAAGTGTTTTACTTGATAGCAAGTTATTTTCCAAGAGTCCTACTTCTTCAAGGACTCTTCTTGTTTTTGAGTTTCTAGCCGAACTCATGTCTATTTAAGAATGATTTCGGCCATCTATGTAATTACGTTAGATATATTGATATTTTGGTTAAGGTTATTCCTTAGATACTTGTTTATGAATTTCTGTTAGAACTTCATATTCTTTGAGTTACTGTATCAACTAGATAGTTTCGCTAGTTGTGGTGTTTCAGCCTTCATTGTTACTTAGCCTTCTTTAGAGTTGCGTTGAGTAAATTCCCTTGGAACTATTCGAGATAGAGAAATATCTGCTAAAAATTTGAACCTAGATATAAAACATCTTGGTTCCGCATTAGACCCCGAAGGCGTTGAAGTCATAGAAACTGAGCATGGTTGTGCCCTGCGAACGAGAGACGGTCACACGTACTATCTATGGAATAACCCGAAAAAGATATTTATATGCACAACGTCGGGGCGGTAGATAGGACAATACATTTAGTTTCTTTTCTTTAATTTGTTTAATTTATGTTACATACGATTTGTTTTTTACGTTGTTCATTTTTTATTAATAAAGTAACTTTTGTCCAAGTAATTTTTGTACACATTTCTTGGTTAATATTCTGTTTTACTGATTTGTTTTGTTGTAAAATACCAACTGAAAAATTTGTAGGCCAAAAAACAAAACTCAAAGTGTTTCTGGCACAAATTTTCTGCCAGGCCAGAACGGAATTGGCAAATCCGTTCTGGAATTGGATGAAAAAAAAACTAAGTGTTTTTGACAATGCTAGTGTGGTGGGAGAACGGATTTTCCAATTCCTTCATGGGGGAAAACGGTTCTCGGCTGACGTGGCCGTTATCGACTGACGTGACGAGGCGCGTCTGGAATGTGCCACGATCAGCCGAGAACAGTTCTCCCCCAGGACGGAATTGGTATATGAAGATTCATTATAGACCTGTGTAATCAGAGGACCACATAATTCCCATATCGACCACTGAGAAAACGAAACCATCTGGAGGTGGGAAGGGACCAATTTGGAATTTTATACAAGACAAGTTTGTCTGGAGGAAGTTCATTGGCTCGGTCACAACGCCGGAGATAAGAATATAGGTTTGTAGTGTTGTATACAAAAGCTATTTTGTGAGCCTCAAGAAGATACCAAAAATAACACAGTGCTAATTTTGGTAGTGCCCGTAGTTTATAGATATGAAATATGGTAGCAAAAGGACGATCTAGATGATTTGCAATTCCATGAAATACGGAGGGGCCATGATTTCGAAGAAGAAGTTTGTGAAACAATTTATAGTTGAAATTGCTTCTGAGAGGGAGAGTTATATCCAGGATTAATTCAACGACCTCAGGTGGAAGGTAGGAAGTATCAAGCGAAGCAATGCAAGGAATTATATTAGACACTGGTTCGGGTGACATACTTGAAGATGGTTGTGAATATGACTAGGACTGTGAACATGACTGAGTAGTCGCATATGTTTGGAATGATTGTAAAAAAGACCTGCGCCACAAGACTTGGGAAACCTGATGTTGAAATTATTTGTCCAAGGGAGAAACAGGCCTCTGTAAACAATTCCAAAGAATTTGGCTGATGAGGTCAAATCCTATTACAAGATCCTTCTGTGGGAGCTTTGATCCTAAGACTTGATGAATAATGGTTAGGTCTGGGAAAAATTGGATATTTATAGGTTTGCTGATTTTATCAATGACAAATTGATTGTCATTTCCTGTTGTGAAATTTTTTGAATATGGAATCCATAAGTCATCTGAGAGGATATCAGGATTCATGACAGTAGCAGCTGCACCAATATCCAACAAAGCTGTTACATGAGTAGAAAAAGACTCAGGATGAGAGAAGACTTGTATACAAACAAGAGGATAATGATCTGTTATGGAGATGATGGAAGTATTGGGGTAAGTATCTGAGACAGCAAAGAAAGGTTCAAAACAATCCGAGTCAGACTCGGCATCAGAAGGGCTGTCATCTTCATCTGTATAAGAAATGGCCATCAAGAAACCTGGTGATGGTTCGTCAATAAACTCGAATAAAGATTCCACATCCGAATAATCTTCACCTTCAAGATATGGGGCGATTTGAGACATGAATTGCTTTTTCTTTGACTTATTTGGGCAATTCTTAGCGAAGTGGCCTTTTTTCTTGCACAAGAAACACGTATTAGATTTCTAATGATCCATGTTTGATTTTTTCTTTAAAAATTTCCACTTCTTTTTGAATCCCGGTAAACTTTTTGTGCCCATTGGAAAATCCTGATAAATACCTGTATTTCTTTGACTTTCTTTTGCTGGAGCAACTGCAGGTCTTTGGATCTTTACTTTTAATGTACAAGTGTTTATCTGAACATACCAGACCTAGAGCTTTGGCATGAGATTGATATTTTTGCCAAAATCTTGTTTAGACGCACAACTTTTCCAGTGCCTGTTGCATCATTTGCCAAAGTTGACCAATTGTAATAGTTTGCCAGTCAATGTCTGTGTTGCGGAACTGCCTCATTGTTTAATCTGCCAATTCTTCAGGAACAGGGTTCACAAAAGCTTGTTTTAGGCTAATGTCATCAATTTGGTTAATGATATAAAACCTTTTGCACATTCGATCAAAGTGTTTTTCTAAATTTTTTGGTTTAATAAAGCAACACTTCATTTTGAGGAATTATGTTCTAGCAATGGTGATAACATGATCTGCTTCACCCAGAAAGTGTCTTCTGAGTACTGTGATTACTTATTCAGGAGAATTTAGTTGAAGGAACAAAATTTGTCTGCATTCTCCTAAGGAGTTCCAAAAATCCCTAAGGCTTCCTTCTAGACGGGCAACAAATCGTCTGAGAACATCTTTGAGGGGTGTTGTTGCATATACGTTGTGGGCCAAGCGTATAGAGACTGGAATCTTTCACGCCATTTGGATGGCGGAACATCATCAATAGTGAACTTATAGTAGTAATCACTTCTGATAATTGAGTCGGTGAATTGTGGAGGGGTCCCATCTTCCATAGGAGTTTCAATAGGTTCAACAACTGGTTCTGTACCCATCATGAAAAGATTGTCAAATGCCTCAGAGTAATCGAGGTTGAACGGATCTGGTTTTTGAGAAATTACAGGAATTGGTTGAGGTTGTGGGGATTTTTAGGAAAGTTGTTTTAGAAAAGAAAAGATGGGATTGGGTTCTTCAAAATTGAGAATTTCTCCCATGGAGGAGGAAGATCCAAATGTTGGGTTGAAAATTGAGGTATGTGGATTCTCTGGTAGTAAAAGGATAATTTGTTTAGGGGTTGGCATGGGTGGAGCTGGCATAGGTGGTGGTGGTGGAGCTGGTCTCTTTTTATGGTGAGGTAAATCCTTCCACAAGGCTAAGGATGGAGAATAGGTTGTAGTAAACGGTGTGTTGAAAGATTGGTATTGTGTTTGAAAAGGTAGTGGTATAGGAGATGAGAAGGGAGGACAAAATAGGATGGGTTGGGATTGATTTAACTGGGATTCAAAGGATTTGAGTTGGTGCTGTAAAAACTCCTTTTCAGATAACAACTTAGCCATTTGAGGAGGCCACTCTGTAGTGTACTGGACCAAGTAAGACAGTTGGTTATGCAGAGCTTCGACTTTGTTGCGGATATTGGAGATGTTTTGTACCAAGAAAGAAAGATCAGAATTCTGTTTGGACGCACGTGTTGTGAGAGTTTCTTGGTTACAAATGATTCTCTGAAGGGCCTGGTTTTGATCAACTTCATTTTCTGCTTGCCAATTGAGGGCTGCTTCTGCAACAAAGACCGTCTTTTGGTTCCACTTGTCATCTATGGCTGTGGGGTTAGGGATTTTCCAGACATGTTTGTTGTTCTCCTTTTCAAAAGTGCTTAAAGGAGGAAACAGAGTAGTATAGGAACTGATTGAGTTCAAACCCAATAATCACTACCTAAACAGTTTCAAAAGATTCACTATAAGAAAACAGTTATTTAGCTGCCGAAATTAGCGAGAAAAATAATCAGTCACTAAAATAGCGACTGAATACCGACCGAATGGATACCAAAAAATAGACTGTCGTCGGCCATATTGGTCCCGTTGACCAACTAAAATCGATACTTAAACGGTCGATATTCCGTCGTTATATATTTCGGTACTGATCGCATACCGACGGATTTAACGACCGAATATCGACGGAAGTTAACGCCCGTTTACCGACGGAAAACATAACGGCGAATTAAAACGACGGCGTTTATGCGTTTGATCCAGCTATACAAAAAATGAATAAAACGACGTCGTTTTGGATCCATTAACGACCGAATACCGACGGATTTTAACGGCCAAATTCATAACGGTGTATTAAAACGACGTCGTTTTGAATTTCGGTCGATATTCGGTCGTTAGGTCCAAAACAACGTGGTTTTGTTATTTTAATTCTCTAAAAAAAATCAAAGGAAAATCCCTTTTACTGTCATAATCCCTAACTGCGATTTCACCCCCTCTGCGAAATCCACCCCCCCCACATGCGAATTCACCCCCTTGTCCGTCGCCTTAATGTTCATTGGGGAAGTTTTTTTTAATTACTTGATAAAATATTTAATTATAGTAGCTGAGAATTTACATATCAATGAAAGAATCAGAATGGCTATTCCATCTGCTGAAGAACATAAATGAAATAGTACTCCTAAAATAAGCTCTGTGGTTTGCTTTTCTGGGGATTTCTTTTCTGAGAAAATGGAGGAAAAAACATGTACCAGATCAAATGATCACTTGGCCATTGTATGAAGATTACAACCATTATTCTATCGTCTATTTGAGGTTTCATTTTGTGCACGTCTAAATAAACTCTATATAGAGCATCTTCAATTTGGCAGATTTTGTGCCATGAAATTTTATCATTAAAACTGTTATTATGAAGACTTTGATTGTTTTCATGAAAAGAGATGTTGCCACTATGATGGACTAAGTTAAAAATATAGGATCAAATAGAATATATAATTGATGGACAATGCTATGTAGTTTTCCATTACCAAATAATGTTATTGCATATGTTATTGTTTGAATCTGTTATTGTTGTTTGCAATGAATCTGTATAGAAAGAAAATATCATTCTATTATATTAGAGCGTACCAACATGCCATAGATGAATACAATATTCACTTAATATTTTAATTTATCACCATTACGATAGATTGTCCTTAGCAGGGACGATTACAGGGGGACCCCCGAGATTTTTAAAAATACTACTATTTATCGAAATTTTGGAAAATTTTGGGAAAATTTTATCAATTTCGCCGCCCCCCAAGATTTTTTTTTTTGCCTTTTTTATCGCCCCCCAAAGAATTTTGAAATTTTTTTACCAGTTTCGCCCCCTACATCAAATTCCTGACTTCGTCCCTGGTCCTTAGGTTCTAGATAGCAACCACAGGAAACAAGCGAATGAGGTAATGAAGTATGGATTTGGATAAATTGCATTTGGATCCCTTCCCCCCTCCCCCCCACATCTGTATGCTCTGTTACTTGTCTTCTTTGTTTGATTTGGAATGCTTAGACTTTTTCTTGGTTCCGCGTATGGAAAGTTTTTGTTTCTCTCATTTTCTTATGTGTGCTTGATAAATGAGCTACAGCATTAGAGTGTATACAGTGAAGGAAAGGAGGGGTGATTATGGATACAAGTTTAGGGCGGGGCAAAATTGCCTAAATGGTCCTTTACGTATTTCGAGTTCTATACCTAGATCCTATATGTTTAATTTCGTCTTTTAAGGTAAGTCATGTATTTTCGACCTGCCAATAAAGGACTTCTGTTAGATTTTCTGTCCAAAATCTGTTAAGCCAGTCATGTGTCTCACATATGAGGTATTTTTTAAGGGTATTTCAGACATTTTAACATGTTTTACCCAATAAAAACTTACGTACTCAATTAAATAAAATAACTATCAATATCAAATTTAAAAAATAAAAACTTTCTAAACCCATCTTCTACCCCTTCATCTTCATCCACTAACCCTTCTCCACAACCACCATCGCCGCCCACCACCAAGATCGCCACTACCACCACCAAGTTGCACATTGAAATGCCCCTCATCTAAAGATCACATTGACAAACCACACACAAATCCGGCCTACCCAAATCACAAAATCAAAATTTCAATCTTTCCAAAAGTGGGCATGAGAACTCTCTTGTGAATCGAAAGAGATAGCAATTCATGGAAAACCCCAACATTTCTCTTTATGATTGCATATTTTTGTTCTGAGGCCATTCATAAGAATTCTTGTGCAGCGGCTTTACGGAGATAGAAACTTCAAGCTTTTATGTACTTTTTCCGAGCCATGGAGAAGAAACATTATGGGAATCCCAGATGGAAATTCCTACTCGAATTTCACCTTATAATCATGTGGTCTTTTAATTTGATGATTGTTTTGGGATTTCTTGCAATTAAAATTAGTCCAATTCTTTTATGCAGCTTGTACTATTCAACTGTGGATGAGGATGGATTAAGAAATATTTTCCTTTGCTGGGTTATTTTAATAAGAACGAAAATGGTTCATCCTACAAAATATATCGTTTGGTGTACTCATATGGAAACACATATAATACATAGCACCTCAAATTGAGCAAGAGAATAACATAGAGGGGATCACTGCATCATTATTAACATGGAGAAGGGTGATGGTTGGTGGGTTTTGATAAGAAAGCTTGAAATGGGTTTTGATAATTGTTTAGTTTGAAATGGGTTTTGATAATTGATAATTAAATTGTTTTGATCTTTGGAAAATTCTACAAAATTTGAAATGGGTTTTGTTAATTGTGTAGTTTGAAGTGGGTTTCGATAATTGATAAAGGAATTGTTTGACTGACAGTTGAGTTCTTGATAAAATTTTCGTGTTGATTGACAGTTGAGTTTTTGAATTGGTGGTGGTGGTGGTGGTGAAGGGTGGGGATGAAGATTGTGTTTAGAGTTTTTTTGATTAATTTTAATTGGGTATTCATAGTTTTTTTTTTTAACAATCAAGTAAACAAAGTTTTTTTGTGAAAAATATGTTGAAATGTCTGAAATGCCCTTAAAAAAATACCTCATGTGTGAGGCACATGACTGGCTTAACGGATTTTTGACAGAAAATCTAACAGAAGTCCTTTATTGGCATGTCGAAAATACATGACGTACCTTAAAAGACGAAATTAAGCATACAGGATCTAGGTATAAAACTCGAAATACGTAAAGGACGATTTAGGAAATTTTGCCTTTAGGGCGATTATAAATGGGAAGCAACATAATCTTTTCTAACATTTGCATGCAAAATTTGTTAGTTAGTTCTCTTTTGGATTTAACTTTCTAGGGCTATGAAACTGATCCCAGACTCTTTCCTTAGCAAAATGAGCCATTTTTGCTTCAAGTTTTCAAGGGTCACTTCCATTTCTCTACTACGCCGACCTATATATTCTTGAAGTTGTGTGATATATGATGATATCATTTAACGATTCGTGTTATAATCTGTATTTCAGAGAGGCCTCCAAAGAAAACTATTCGAATGTGCTTACCATTTAGTCAGCCAACTACGTCTGTTGCGCCCCCTCCCTCCCAGTAGGGGTGTTCATAAAAAAGCGAAATCGACCAAACCAAACCGATCCAAACCGATTTTTTGGTTTGAGCGGTGCATTGGACTAGTTTCGGTTTGGACTAAATTAAAACCGAACTTTGGTTTAAATTTTTTTATAATCCAAACCGAATATATATATATATATATATATATATATATATTAAAGAACTCTTTTGTAATAAAACATACTGAACTTCTTAGTTATATGTCATAACAAGCAAACTCTTCAAGTGCTAAAGTATGAGATTGAAGAGACATCTGTTGTATGTGGTTTATATTCACCTAAAGTTTTTGTTTACTTTGAAACTAATAATGGTGTAATTTTTTGTATTTTTTTCTTTATTCCTCGTAGGATAATTGTTCAGTAATTTGTTTGAAATTCAACAGTCAAGATCAAGATCAAGAATTTATTTTTCATCAAGTTGTTTTTTTTGTTGTGCTTAATTTGTGAAAAAACAATAGACATATTTTTCTTTATATTTTTAGTAGCTAGGTAATTATATAAAAAAAAATGTTTTATTTTTACTTTATATTGAAGTTCAAGAATCAAGGATTTATATTTCATTATTTTGTTTTTGATTGAATTTAACTTGTGAAAACAATAGTTTTATTTCTTTATATTTTAGCAGCTAAATAATTATATATAAAAATTTATTTTATTTTTACTTTATAATTAATATATTTTGTATCTCCCGAACAACCAAACCAAACTAAACCAAACCGATACAAACTGAATGCATCGGTTTGAGATTTTGTATGGTTTGGATTGGTTTCAAAATTTTCAAACCCCAATATTTCAGTTTGGTTTCAATAATGTGTAAAATCGAACCAACCCGAACCATGAACACCCCTACCTCTCAGCCAGGTCACACTCTGACTTGTGGTCGACTACGCCATCTGCCCCAGAGACTGCTACGACACCTCCCTCACAGTCTGCTGATGCACATGTATCTCGGGATACGTCTCAGCCAAGACCGCCATCGTGTCTCTGCGCCGTAGCTGAGATCGGCGACTCATCGGGTCCTATCGTCCCACAGACGGCGACTGATACCACTGGTGGAAAGGCGATTATACTAGATACTCGTATTTTCCTGCAACCTACTCTTGGCACGTAAGTTATTTTTTTTAATTATTTCCTTTACAAATCAATAATTATACTTCTTGTAATCATTATAATATTAATTAAAATTTTTTAACGGCTGTTATAGTTTTAGATTGAGATCCAGTTGTTCCTCCGCCATTACCGATATATTTCAAGGGCCTTTCAAGGGGGCATATAGCACCACAAAGGATGTTCTCCATGTAGAAGAAAAAATGTGGTGGGATGAGTTCACAGTAAGATGATTTTAAACTAAGATAAAGTAGCAAATAAGGAATTATTAGCCATTTTTGTCCTCAAAGAAGTTGCGCTTAGCCAGTTTCATCCTTTTTCTTTTTTTTTTTTAACTTTTCACATCCCCAATGTATTTTCAAACATCCACTTTCATCCTTTTTCACTTTTCACATCCCTAATGTATTTTCAAACAGCCATTTTCATCCTTTTTATATATTGAGCCAGCTCATGAGACAAATGAGTCGAACTCTACTTAGCTCAAACTCGACTCATATTTTAGATGAGCCAAAAATCTGGGCTCATGTATCACTCATTTAGCTTATGAGCTGAGCTCGTTGAGCCGAATATCGAATCGAATCGTGAGCTACTCACGAGCCGGCTCAACTCATTTCCACCCCTAAGGGCACTTATTCTTTAGTTTTTTCTATGACCTCAAGTCTTGTAATGTTCTGGCTAATTGGTTAGCTGGAATTTTTCTAAGGCTTGCCTCTTTTCAAAGAGTAGGGGATCCATTGGAATTTCACCTCTCTCACGTAGTTCCTAATATTTATTAATGATATTATTTTCTTTTCAAAAAAAAAGGTCATTTGTACATACCTTTTTTATTTCTAATTATTAATCAAGAGTTGCATTTGAGTGGATGACTCTGCGTATTTTTTTTTATTTCATATAGCAAATACCCGATTGTTGTAGCAAATCAAGAGAGTATTGAATTTATTTTCAAAAAAAAAATTGAAAGAAATAACAATATCATTATTAATCGATATTAGAAAATTATATGAGGGAGATGGAATTCTGAAGGAGGCGTAAAGCCTCAGAGGATGTCCAGCCAACAAGTGAGCCAAAACATTACTTGACTTGTGGGCATAAAAAATTCTAAAGAACATATTCCCTAAGATACGCATTACTATACCCTTACAAATAGACTCTATAATCAAAAAAGCAAAACCAATGTCACTTTCAAACCAGAGGCCTTCCACAATTGTCATAGTTATTATCTGCAAACTTTCAAAACACATTAAATTAGGAGGGGAGATCAGCTGAAAACTGCATTGGGTAGTTAGCCAACGACCACGTCAGATAAACATAATGCTCGTCAGATAAACATAACGTTCGCTCTCGATCCTCTATTCGAAACTATGTTGCAGTAAAACTCTATCTTGATGGATGCTTCTCCAAGTTCGAGACGGTCGCCCATATTGTTTGCTTGCATTAAAACTTGAAGTAAATTCTAATTTATAATATGAAGAAGAAAAAAACCCTAATACGAGCATGATATTGATCATGAAGTCTGCATCCGACTTTATTATGAAAAAGAATAAACTATTAGAAAAGCGAGTCATTATGAGACGCGCTAGGTCTTGAATTGTCCAGGAGTTGTTATGTCTCGGACAATTCCAGATCAAACTACTCATGGGCCTTGGCGAGGTCGACCTGCAACCTCCACCTTACCCTGTTAACGGCAGGAGCCCCGTTGAGAAATTTTAGCAAAAATGACCAAAGAATGTCCAGTAGTGCTAGTGGCGATAATGTGCTTCCAAGTCAAAGTAATACCACCGTCCAAAAACATGCCAATTTGTCTAGGCCCAGTCATACCAACCAGACTCACATTTGGGCCTGTCCTTGGCAGCCCATCCAAATGTCATATAGAGATAAGATAGGCCTCAGCCTTTGATAGCCCAAGAGTCATTAGGCTCACTATGAAAAATGTTTGGCCCAAAGTGTTGGCCCATTCGCGGATCCACTGGTCCAAACCCCATATTGCAAACCGCCCCCAAATGCCTCCGACCTCCTTCGTCTCCGGCCATACCCATGCCTCTCCATGATCATTTTAATCCTTAACCCAAAAGCTGCTTCACAGTTGAATTTAGAAGGCTTTTCCCAAATTGGCTCCATCATATCCATTCCCCGTGAAAAGTTAAATAATTTCTTGCCAAAACATAGTACCGGGGAAAATACAGAGAGGCAAAAAATCAATTAGGCTTTTTCTGATTCTCAAATCAACCTTTTTTTTTAGCTTATCTTAAACTATAAGTTAGATCAATAAGCAAACAAAATTACAACTGCTTATGAGCAGCTAGAAGAATAGACTATATGAGGAGGGGCTCCGGTTGCTAAGTTAACCAAATAAAAACCAAAAAATGAAGTTTAGATGGACGGTGAGCTATAGAAAAAATCTCAACATCGGGTTACAACAAATTCGAGTACATTACCCCCGTAATTCTATTTCCTCATCTTTTGTTTAGCTTTCGTACTTCAAATCAAACATACCGAACAAGATAAGTGGATATCATCTGACAAAAAGAAATCCTCAAGAACTACACAGCCAACAAGGCCAAAACTGGCAAAGAAAGACACAACATATTAAACCATAATTTATCACGGTAAAAGTACTCGATTAAGCAGTAAAAAAGGATCATTTTGCCAAGCCTCAAATCAAGTGTTTGCCAATCCGTATAAATAAGGGCCACATTGCAGGAAGAGGACCCGCAATTGGGCCGTCATCACATGACCAGCAAAACGAATTTCCCTAGCAGAAAGACGCTACCCATGAAAAAGCCAGAGCTTCTGATATATCTTGGATGCGGGAGAAATGTCTGGTCAAGGAATACGGCTATAAACTCATTCATTAACAAGTTAATCATCCAGGTAATAATAGGATCCAGCAGACTTCTGTTCCCTGTCCTTAGTTGACTCCAACTTGTTGATTCTTGGACGATAATTGGTTGGATCCCTTCTGAATGTAATATCCAGATGCTGCACCACCCAAAAGAATTATAAGCAAAAGATCAACAGATAGAGTGACCTACAAAAATGATAGCTTGCCATGCTGCTTTAGCATTCATCTATTCTTGTTACTCCTTTTAGATGATCATAAGAATGACAACTGAACATCTTCCACCCCCACCCCCACCCCCTACAACAAACGTATTTCAGGTGGAGTGCTATGACGTGAGAAAACTTGACTGATAGAATATATGAAGCTCAAAACTTACAGATAAGAACAAGTTCATTCCAGTCAACAATGATTGAGGTGCATTTGCCACACAATCTATGGATGGCTTCCCCTCGTATACAATGACCCGATCTGCCAGGTAAGTTGCCATTATGAAGTCATGCTCGACAACAAATGCTGTCTTCTTCGCATGAAGTATGAATCTCTTAATGACCTTTGAAGCAACAATACGCTGCTCTGAGTCCAGATATGCACTCGGTTCATCAATCAGATATATATCAGCAGGCTGCATAAGCCAGCAAACAAGGAGTCAAACATAGAGAAATGAAAAGAGAAACTAACCAAATTCCGAATGCCTGGCATATCTTATTTTGACATTACTTGTCTTTAGGGTCCATTAATCCACATTCTCTTTCATCTTTTGGGATACTTGGCTTGATGTATATTCTACCACTTATAAATGCATTTTTATATTAATAAGCCATATTTTAGTAACTGTTCATCTTTCTCTTGTAGTTATCCAAACAAATGAAAAATCAATCTCACTCATTCTTCCTTTCTATATCAACTGGCGTCAATAAACAAAATATGTTAAACATTATTCTATACACACCATAGGGTGCTCTTCTCGAGCATTTATCTTTAAAACTCTAATAGAATTAGTATCTGTGTAAAACTAATCAACAATTCAACATCAACTGCCGTCAACAAACAAAAGATGTTAACATTATTCTGTACACACCAGAGGGTGCTCGCATTGTTCTTTACAACTTTAATAGAACTAGAATCTGTGTAAAACTAATCAAAATCCAAATTTAGAACCACAAACCTCATTAGAAGCAGAAAATATGGCATTGCATAATAAAACTGGTGAAAAATGACATTACTGTCCTGAAAGTTTACCTTTCCAAGGCATAGTGTTAGCGCAACTCTTTGTAACTCTCCACCAGAGAGATTCACAACTTCTTGATCCATTAATTGCTCGATCTGGAGAGGCTTCATAACATCTGAATTAAACTGAGGGTGAGTATAGGAGTCTCTTATCTTTTGATGAAGCAGATGCCTCACGGTAGACTGAAACTTTGGACTGATCTTTTGTGGTTTGTAGGAGACATTGAACTCAGGGATCTCCACATCAGAGTCCTCAACTGAATCAGGTTTTAGTAAACCAGCCTGCCACATTAACGAAAATAAAGTATTGCTTCATTCAGTCATTTTAGCATTTTGAAACTTCAAGAACAGATAAAGGATAAAAGTAATAATATACCAGCATCCGGATGAATGTTGTTTTTCCAGTCCCATTCTCACCAAGCATTACAACTATCTGAGAATCAGTGAATTCACCCTCCATAACCTTAAGCTTGAAATTTCCCTGAGTTTTTGTCATGGTTGGATACTTATATCGTGCATACGTTTCAACTTCCTCAGCACTCTCCTGTGGTGTCTCTGCGACCTGGCAACAATAAACCAATTTAATACTTTCTGCTCCTGCTGGAGAACCCATACCAGCAAAATATACAAATATATTTACCTTAAAAGTAAGTGATTCATCCCTAAACCGCAGATTTTCTGTAGGTACAAATCCAGCCAAAAATATATTAATTCCTTCTCTGACAGAGAATGGAAGGGTGACAACACCATAAGCTCCAGGTTTCCCGTATAGACAGCAAATGAAGTCGGACAAGTAGTCCAGTACACTAAGGTCATGCTCCACCACGATTACATAACTGAAAAGGTATCACATACACACAGTTACACTTTTTTTGCCAAGTATAAGCACAATTACACACATGCTGTTAGAAAATTCTTCACATAGGAACTCAATAGCAGCTGCTCAAAGAAAGGACAAGAAGGAAGAAGAGGAGTGGACCTATTAGGACGGAGCAATGAGCGGACCACTTGAGCCGCTTTAAGCCTCTGTCTCACATCAAGGTAACTTGAGGGCTCGTCAAACATATAAATTTCAGCATTCTGTATAGCCACCACTGCAATTGCAAACCTCTGGAGCTCTCCACCAGATAAATCCCCCACAGCACGGTCCAAAACCTGATTCAGCTCGAGATCAACGCAAAGTTCTTGTTTCATATCTCTCTCATCTTTTTGATCCAGCACCTGACCAACATTGCCTTGGACAGCCTTGGGGATATGGTCAACATACTGTGGCTTGATGATTGCCTGTTTAGAGAAAATAAAAAATAAATTTGTTGAGGAAATGTTGTGAACTTTTCAGACAATTTTGATTACATATACATACAGACCTGACCCCAGCCTGAAGCTGAAAAGAATGATCAATTAAACCAATTTGTAGGCTTTCCATCCATGAATTACTTTTCAACAAAGAGTTGTGCTTTATCAGGGGTTTTTGTTATCCCCCCTTCCTCAGTAAATTTCATGCCCCCAAAAACAATAAAAAAATCCATTGACATGTACAGAATATATTAGGTTTACTTGTAGTAAGATCATTAGATGACCCAAAAGCGTAAATTTATTAGTTAACAATTTTGCGAATGACCTTGCTCAAAGCAAGCATACTAGGTATATGTACCCTCTCACACACAAAAACGTAGAAGTCCACGGTGCCAATCACACCACAGACCAATGTTGTAGAGGTCGCCAGTCGGTGGACAGACAAGGGACTAGCGACTAGTCGGCGACCTATGTTACTCGGACTCTCCACTTACCTATGCCGTACCCGTGTTGGCCGGGTATGACGCTGGTACTGGTATGGCAAACGTACCGGACATGGTCAATTCCAAATGGGTACTTTGACCCTGCCGGAGTTGTGAATTTGGGCGGATTTTGGAGTTTGAACCAAATTGCAGCAACAATTGAAAGGAACATGTAACAGAGAAGATTCTGACATGGGATTTGAAATTGGTATGTTTTGAATATTTAATGGGGCTGCAATTGTTAGAAAAAGGAAAAGAATGAACTAGGGTTGGAGATGAGACGGTGGGGAAGAAAGGCTGAAGATGCTTTTTTCTTCTTTTATTATTTCTGTATCCCCGTACTCGTGTCCCAATTTGGAGAAGTGTCCCCGTATCCTTTATTTTAGATGTTTAAGTACCCGACACCTAAATACATACCCGTACCCCACACACGTACCCGTGTCTCGAGTAATATAGTCGGCGACCCTAAATTACAACGTATATATGTTATACTAACCGGTGTGGGAAGACATAAATATCCCATATATATTATTATTAGTTTTATAAATTTTTCCAAAATAATTCATAAGTTTTAACGGACCTTAAAAATGAAATATAAGTTATAAAGACTAACGTAATTTATAAAAGTTATTTCAGACTTTGAATACAATTTATTTCTAAATTTAGGACTTGTTTGTAATATAAGTATTTTTTAGGATTTATGTGATAATTTTTTATATTGTCATTTAGTCCTATATATATATATATATATATATATATATATATATATATATATATATATATATATATATATATTCTTATCCCTGAGGCTAAGAGAACAAACCCTAAAATTCTTATCCTCAGCCGCAAGCACCTCTCTCTCTCTCTCTCTCTCTCTCTCTCTCTCTCTCCCCCCGTTCTTGTCTTCTTCGGCGCCACCTCTCCCTTTCTTCCCTCTTCTTTTCTCTCTCTCCGTTCTCCCCTTCCTCAAGCGCGAAGCACCTCACCGCCTCCTCCCCGCCGCTGCCCCTTCTCGTCACCGTCACCGTCACCGCTACCACCGCCCGTGTGCATCCGCTGCAGGTATATGTCTTTCTCTCTCTCTCTCTCTGTCTTTTTCTCCAATTTTTGACCGCCTAGATCCGACTTTTTCCAATACCTGATTTTTTTACCCGATTTTTGGATTTCTAGGCGGTAGGTGGCCGACTACCGACTAGGCCGATTTTTACAACACTGCCACGGACAAATAATAGTAATAATAGTAATAACAATAATAATAATAATAACAACACTATGAAGATTCACTGAACACAACAAAGATTTTTAAGAAGCCAGTACTCAGCATACAGTGTCCAGCCACCAGCTTTTATCCGTGTATTACATCTAACTGAGGAAACACATATTAAGTTCACCCATTCATAAAAATATTTCCTGAGAAACTGTCAACAAGCGGCGTGAATGTTCCAGCGGAAGAGAATATATGAAAATCATCCAACCCATCAGATAAAAGAAAAGTACACCTATCTTTCGGCAGGGAAATTATGTAAATGGATATCCGGAAGATGCTAAAAGTCAACACATATTGAGGAAATTTGTTAGGATATCAGAATATGTATAGTTGTGATATGATAGATATCACTAGGATCTTGTAGATACGGCTGTTATCTTTTATACTATATAATTGATGTGATCAATAGTAAAGAAATAATGTTTTCCTACAATATTCAATTCTAAATAAAAAAGAAGTGTATCTGCATAACATTCTTTTACCTTTTCGCCTTATGGGCAACTTATGTTAATCAATTGGACAACCTTGCAAGAATAGAACTTAATAAACCTTCATGGAAGAATAACCAAATATCATGCAACTGGTAGCATGCCTCGAAGAATCACAAGAGAATCTGAGAGCAGAAATACAAAAACTTAGACAATTGTTTTTTCTTTCTTGGTAGTCAAGGCTGGAAATTCTAAGTCGTCATTTTTTCAATCCATCTTTGGAGGTGGAAACCATTTTAGGGAGAGAGAAGAGGAAGCAGATCATTTTTCAGCAGGCAAATTTTTTATCAGAAAGAATAAAGAGCAGTAGTGTAATGCATCCGGGGAAAGAAAAGGAGTGAACCTTTAAGTTATCTTCCAGAATACGAGTAAAATAATTCTGGAGTTCTGATCCACGGAAATGAGTCAATATCTCTTGCCAATCAGGAGGATTCTGCAAAAATAAGGATATATATACAAACATTAAGCAATGTTCCCCATGAGATCCAAAACTAAAATTTTCAAAATTATTGATTTTTATATTATTTATAAATAGTAACGGTTATTATTTATTAAAAATAATAAGTATGTCTATGAGAGGAGGGGGAAGAACCACTACCTAAAGGACATACATTAAAGTTCATCAAAAAAGAAAAGTGGACATACACTAAAGCGGCCCAAATTAGGTTTCAATTTGCCAGCAAGAACTTTTAGCGCGGTTGACTTCCCGATTCCATTGGTTCCAACAAGGCCAAGGACCTGTCCTGGTCTTGGAACAGGTAACCTGTGATAACAGATTAGTAGAAGTAGTTATTTCCAAGTAAACACATATTGGTAGGCATCCATACACAAACTCAGACACAAGAAAAACTAATTAAATTCGAAAACCATCTTGAAAATGTTACACAAGTCAATCTCTCTGCAATAGGCGGTCAACAAGGCATCAAACAGAGAGAAGAAAATAGAGGAAGCAAAAAGACAGTAGGAAGAAAATAACCAGAAAAAGGGAAGAAGCTGGTGTAACTATCTGAGTCTCATATCAGAATAAAATAAACTTATCTTGTAGTTTACATACACTTTCGTAAGACGGCAAATAATTTCATTGATGGAAATACCCATTTCCCAGGTAAAGTATTATAATTAGCATCCCATATAAAATGAACATACATACACCTAGAAACTGTTGAATTGCACATTTTATCCAATAGTTGGTAATTTTATTCAACTGACCTGTGCAATTTGAAGGTATTTGGGCCATAACGATGGGTTGTATCCTTGTCCAAATCTTTGGGTAAATTGATAATCTGAATCGCTTCAAATGGACATTTCTGAGATAACAAGAGTGCACAGATGTCAACCAGAATGACCTGAATATTAGCCGTTAAAACTATAATCCAATTTTTTTTGGCATTTTAAGCAAACCTTAACACAGATACCGCAACCAATGCATAGTTCTTCTGAGATGAAAGCAATCTTGGATAAAGTAGTCACCTCAATACAAAGCCTCCCTGACAGTAATACACTGATACTGGTCAGAGAAAGAGAAATACATAAGCTGCAGAGTTTATATGTAGAAAATTTTAATTATTGAGCACGAAAAAAATTATCAACAGCAATTGCAGATACTTTTCACAAACACCTAAAATTACTACCAGTATATAATCCAAACAGAACTTGCATCCATTGGAACCTAAGAATCCTACATATGTTAGTTTAAAAGCAAGCAAGAATAATAACTGATAGGATATTTGCTTTCAACAACATTTCCATCTCCGGCAGTTATGCAAAGGGAGGCAGAAGGCATGAGTTAATTACTGGAGACTCGTTACATCATACTACTGTCTCTTCACACATTTTACATGAATTAAAATGCAGAAACCTCTTGAATGAGATCACAACTATTTATGCTACCTCTTACAAAATATAAAAGCGACCAACACTAGACACTTAGATCCATACAGAAAACTTCCGGAAGACATGCCCCTGATCATCATGATTGATAATAGAGTTATTAAACAAGTTTTGGTGATGATTCTAAGAGTATAGCAAACATTTAATGGACCACTGTAATGCTAAATAAAGGAAGGCTAAAAAAGGACCACAAGATAAAAAAGAAAATTACTTTCACATGCTCGGAGAATCAGAAAGAATTGGAAATTATCTAATATTTATAAAACTCTAACTTCATCATAAGAAGCAATCGTGGGAAGGTAAAAAAAAACACTCAATCTCACTGACACATGTTATTTCCATGAGTAAAATCTAGGGGTGTCAATCGAGCTATGTGAGCTGAGCTTGGCATAGCTCACGCTCAGCTCACATAAAAATTCAAAAGCTCACGCTCACGCTCAGCCCGGAAAAGCTCATAAACCTTGAGCTCACGCTCAGCCCGAATTTTAACACGAGCTCGAGCTTAGCTCACGAGCTTCCCAAGCTCACTTATATTAGCGAGAAAACGAAAATCCTGTCTCAAGAATAGCATAATACAATGAGCCTTAAAACTAAATTTGGACAAGAATACACAAAAAGAAGCAAAAGTTTCAGAATTGTTTGATATGCTAATAAAAGGAGTTTTATATTAAAAAAAAAAACAAAAAACAAGAGAATCCATGCACTTAAAATTTTAACAAATGATAAATTTGCAAATTTCAAAAGATTGATTTAATTCCACTGTCGGTGGCAATTCCAATTTTGACAATCCCATTGAACTCTTCTACACCATCTCACTTTTTGTTGTGATTCATCCCAATGTATTTTGTACCGTGTTTTCCCACGCTGTCTTTTCCTGTTTTCTCTCTTCCTTTAACTTTTGTATCTGCCTCTCTCCTGTTGTAAGACTCCTTCTTTAATATAATCTCCTTTCTACCCAAAAAAAAAAAAAGATTATTGAGTTAATCCATACATTATAATTATAATGTATATAAGTTTTTTTTAAATTAGTATTATTATTATATATATATAATATTTTAATTATATTAACCTTATTCTGGTCCGAGCTTTTTTCGAGCTGAGCGGGGTCAAGCTCAAGCTCACGCTCAGCTCACATAAGAAGCGAGCTTGAATATTAAGCTCACGCTCACATTTTTTTGAGCTATATGAGCCGGGTTCGGACCGGCCCGAACCCGTTGACACACCTAGTAAAATCCGTCAAGGCCATAGCAGATGAATGTTACAATTCTGCCAGGCTCAATAACTTGGTAGAAAAGCTTCAGAAATCCTGACTGAACACCACGTGGATGAGAAAAGAGGTATTTAGGGAATCAAAGGCCTAAGCAGACAAATTACAATAATCAAAGCCTATGTAATTGAGACAATAAGCCATTTTCTACATGCATATATGTGAAAGGATAAGTTAGCATTTTATAAGGATTATTGCTTGATACATCTTATGCGAAACCATGATTTGTAATCCTTCTGAAGAAGGGAGAAATGAAAGCAGGCGCCAAAATGACGAGGTAGCATACTCAAGTTCCTGAAGGAAAGAAAACGGAGCAATTCCCTTCCGTTAATGCTAAAAGATAGGGGTCAAGTCCAAAAGACCCCGGAACTCAAGGGGTTTGCCAATTGAGTACCCATCCTCTGAAAGTTGACAATTAAGATCCCAGTAGTTCCCGGCAATCGAGAATTGAAAGAATAAAACGATAGGGCGTGCATTTTTCTACCCTTCAAAATGAGGATGATATTCCAATTTTCATATCAATATAAAGGCCCTATAATTTGATTCCATTAATTTTTTAGCGCCGGCAAAAATTGGGTACTCAATTGTCAACTTTGAGAGAATAGGTTTTCAATTGAAGGACCGAGTGAATTCAAGGGAGTCTTTTAGATTTAACCGCAAAAAAATATGATATAGTTACCACTTGGCCTCAAGCATTTTCAGTTCATAACTTACTTGGCTATAGAAGACACAAGAACATCCAGTTCAAAGGGCATTCTAGAACGAAAACAGCAATTAAATACAGATAACAAGAAAGATCAATGGATAGACAACCAGAAAATAAATCAAATGTATCATGTATATGGCTTCAAATAACATGCCATCAAGAGAAAAAAGTAACAAAAGAAAACACGTCGTTACTTCAAAATCTGGTAATAAAAGCAACAAAAACCTGACAGGCAGCAAGAGGCTACCCCAGATTGAGTATGATTCATTAAATACGAGATTGAATTAAACACCAGAAGTAAAATCAATGTTGCAGAAGTCGCTAGTCGGTCGGCAGACAGGGAACTAGCGACTAGTCGGCGTAGTCGGAGACTAGTCGGCGACCCTAAATTACAATGTATTTTTTTAAAATTATGTTATCATATATCAGTGTTATCAAATGGCGGCCATGGCGACGCCATGGCGGTATGGCGTTGCGGAATTTTGGCCCACCGTAATACGCAATGCGCTATATCCTCTAATATAGCGGTGTACGCCTTTCAGCGTTTCGCGGGCGTTAATGGCGATTACGTTATGGCGTTTCATGGCGGGCATGGCGGTATAGCTGGCTTTTTTTTTGTTTTATTTTATAATTGGGCTTGGGTTACTTTATTAGAATATATTTACTTAATCAAGTCTCTTACCTTTCTTCAAAAAAAGAAGTCTTTTGCCGTCTCTCTCTGCACTCTACAGGTATGTACGTCTTTTCATCTTCCATCTTCTGACTCTTTATTCTTCCTTCTACTCTCCCTTCTCTATCCTCCTCTCTCTTCTCTCTTTTTTTTTCTTTTCTTTTCTCCATTTTCCTCTCTTTTTTGCTTCGTCGAGTAGAAGAGGAAAAGAGCAAATTATTGAAGTTGAAGAAGAACTTGATTTTGAAGATGATGACATAGATGAAAATATGGAAGATATTGATATTGATTTTGATGGCCCCTCAGATGGAGAAGAAGGTGAAGGATTTGCATCTGTTCCTAGCAAGGAAGATGAGTATATTGAAGAAGATGAGGGGGAGGAAGAGGGAGAGGATGATTAGATTTCTCGAATTTTCTTGTCTTGTTTTGGTTATCGTGTTTGGAGACTTTTGAGTTATGTATGCTTGTAATTTTATGTGTTATGACTTACGAGATATACTAGTTAATGGTTGATTAATGACTTTTAAGTTATTTGTTTGATTCATAGTGTTATTTGTTTTGCTTTTTATTTAGATTATGCATTGTATTATATATATTTTGCATTATTTTATTGTGTCCGCTATTAGGCGTTATAGCACCTGCTATAACCTTATGTCATTTTTTTTGCTTGCCACCATGATCCGCCATCCGCGATTGACAACACTGTCATATATATTATTCTAGTCAAGTCAAAATACATAGTTCATCAATAATAATTAAATTCAACACCATAATAAGTAATAACAAATTAACAAGTTCAACTCTTACTAGAAAAAAAAAAAAAAAAACCAGACCCAATATCATTTTAAATAGTGTATCGAGTAAGATTTTAACACGTGAACATAATTTGTACCATCAACATATTAAATTATTATTATAGAGTTAGATATTTTTTTTGTGGGCCAAAAGATGAACATCTAGCTCAAGTTTTATCCAGCCCAACTCACAAGGGACTCTTCAATATGATAGCCCAACTCACAAGAGACTCTTCAATAATTTTTTTTTTGCTTCAGCTTCATGTTCATTCAAGGATAAACCCACACCTCGAAATCGGATCCGACAGACGAACTTCACTTAAAAATTTCCAATAAAATTTGTATTTTTAATCTTATTAATTTGGGCATATTGAATCTGAAGAAGAAGAAGAAGAAGAATTTTAAAGTATTTTTCTCAGAAATTTATAGTAGAAGTTGAATGGCAGAGAAAGAATCATCAAGCCACTTTGGAGTCCTTGCATGCTTCCTGTTTCTAGCTCATCAATTTGGAGTCGGAGCCCTTTGCCGTCGGAGAAGTTGTAAAGATCGGAACAGCCGGCCGACCCTTCCTTCGTTGCAGCCTCGCAGGTAAGTTTTTTTTTTTTTTTTAAATCCGATTTTTTTAGGTCAACCGATTTTGACCGACTAGCCCGACTTTTGACCGATTAGGCCAATTTTTTCCGATTTTGTGCCGATTTTTTTTAGATCCAATTTTCGAATTTTCTAGTCGTTTGGAGGCCGACTACCGATTAGTCCCCGACTAGGCCGATTTTTACAACACTAAGTAAAATAAAATAAATAAAAAGCAAAAACAATATATCTAGAAATGGAAATAAGTGCATTTAAGACATATTAACCAGTATAACACATTTGACTGAATTAAATATGCTTACCTTAACCTAGCAACGATCATGAATGGAATCAACATGAACTTTTCATCAGTGAGAAACTAAGGCCATATCAGTCAGAAAATGCACATGAAGTACGCAGTTAACTAAAAGTCTGTAAGCTAAGTAGACCGACAAATAATTAAAAAATAATAATAAAAATAAAAATAGCCAATTGAATTCTTACAATGAAACCACTCAACAAAACAATTTAGTGATTACAAACTTCTGAAAATCAATTTTCAGTTCAATGCATTTAGATAAAGCCAAACAATTCAACAAACAAAACCAAACATTCAATAGACCAAAAAACACTAAATTCAGCAGAAATTTCAATCATCGGAAGGAAAATAAACAGTATTAATTCAAGAACAAACAAAACAAAGAATTACCAGTTTTAACCACAGGACAACTCTTCTTACATTCCTGTCGACACTTTTTCGGCTTACACTTATCCGAACTAACAATAGCAATACGCGTCAACCTCTGGTCTGACATCTCCCTCTCTAAAACATAATAATCGAATCAGTAAAACCACAAATCAATCAATCATAAACCCTAACCCTAAAAAATCAAAACTACGAAACCAAAAAAACACAAATTCATTCTATATATAGGTTGAATTACAGATTAAACAACAGAACCGGATAACGAAAACGAAGAGGAAGGAGGACGAATCGATGAGTACCTTAGGAAGATTGATTTGGGAAGAACTTGGAGAGAGGCGTGTGGTTTGGGTGCGCTACCAGTGTTGTTCTCAGCAGCAGAGATATGAGAGAGAAAGTAGAATCCCAAATATTGAAAAGGGCAACGCGTGTACTTTGGATACACGCAAATGGCGGATGACTAGCTAGGGTTCCTCCTTAAAAGAGAATGAGAGAAATAATATATATATATATATATATATATATATATATATATGTTTTTTGTTGTCCCTTGTCATCAACTGCAGTGGGATTTGTGATCTTCCAGGGAAACTAGAGTTGATAAAGGTGTTCTATGGCTCTTGAAATGAAATGCTTGTTTTCAAAATCTCTAAAAGAGTTAAACCTAGAGCGACGTCATGCAAACCGTTTGAATCAGCCTAAGAATCATCCTTAGACAAGGCGGTCCCTTGATATTTTTTGAAAGCTTCTGCGCCTGCCGCTCATTTATTTCTTTCAGGAGTGGCTTGCTTTGGTTTTGGAGCATTTCATGTAACGGGTTTATCCCTTCTCTTCGTAACAAGGTAGCTGCAGGGAAACCTGTGGCTGGATTGAATCTTTCTAGGGCTCGGACATGCCAACAGCCTTAGTCCTTTCCCTTAGCTGCCACAAGACGTTCAAGCGCTGTGAGTCGTGCTTCTAGCGCTTCTCGCCATTATTCTGTCTCCACTTCTTAAATTGCTGATCGGGGGGCGTAGGCCTCCCAAAAGGTAACGGAGGCGTGCAAAGGTTTCCTCGGTATATATATATATATATATATATAGTATTTTTTAAGAGAGAATTGCATTAATAGTCCTATAACTATTAATATTCTGTATATCTCGTATTTTTTTTTTATTAATTTGTATATTTAATTTGAGAAAACCGCTATTTGTAGAACAATCTATTTATTAAAAATTGGTTTGTATCTAAAACAATTTATTTGGTTTCTTTAGCTCCATCAATTTACGGACTACTCTTTTTGACCAATTAGTGAATCAGACCACAAATCCGGTCAAAAATCACCACGTGACGGTCACGTGGTACCGGCACAAAAGGTAAAAATATCCGAAAATTTCCTACTTCAACCCCCAACTTCGAACCCACCATTGTTATCCATCTTCATCTATATTATCAATTAAACCCTAGAATAAACCTAATTTGAATAGTCAAAATTCATAAATTGAAGCAGAAATATCTCATATGACTCTAAGAATTGAGTATTAAAAAACAAACAACCCTCAAATCTCAACATTTTGTGCTCTACTATTCATATTCATCAAAATATTATTCCTAAATCCTAACTAACATTTGCCTCCTGAACCACTATCTCTTCCAATAATCATCCATCTTCACCATATCAAAACTTCGATCTACACACAATTATCTCAATTTTCCCATCAATATGGTCCAATTGTATTCCTTAGATTCGGCTGCAGATCTTTCATCTCCATCCGCCATTGAAGAATGCTTTACTAAAAACGGCATTATTTTTGCAAATCAATGGTCACTGACCGATTAACATTTAATTACACTGGCTTTGTTTGGCCCTTTATGGCCAATTCTGGAGGATCATACCAAAATTCATTGTTGTTGAATTATTCTCTACTAATTCTACCCTTAAATCAGGTCATATTCACGAAAAATAAATTCAGTCAACTCTTTGGGCAATTTCCATAATCACTAAGGAAAAAAGACAGAAAATTGACTTGAAATATTGGGTCTCATATTTTACATTTAATGTCTTGATGAGGACAATGGCCGATAAATTGGCCGTAAATGAGGAAGACGTCAGTCAGGAAAAAATGAAGAAATCGAGGGAGATATTTTTTTTTACAAATGTGGCGATGAAAAAGAAAATGGTTGAAGAAGGAGGGTGAAGAAGAAGATGGTTATAATTCTTGTAAATAAGACAATATGAATATTGAAATGCATATGTAGATTTGGTCCACGATGGAGTCGTGTACAGGACCCTCCAAAATAAGCCATGTGTCCTAAGTGACTAGCTGGAAATTTTTCAAGTGGTTTGGCAAAGTCCCACATGTGGACCTGATCCATTTTACCACTGCTTAGTCTCTTTAGGACTTTTTTGCCCTTTGTACCGGAACCACGTGCTCGACACATGATTTTTTTGGCCGGTTTTTTTTTTGTCTAATTCACTAATTAGACATTTATATTAACCCGTAAATTGTTGGTGCTAAAAAGAGCTAAATAAATTGTTTTATCTAAAAATTGATTTTTGGTAAATAGTTGGTGCTACAAATAGCGGTTTTCTCATTTTAATTTACCAATAAAAACTAATTCTTTTATTTATATCTTGTGATTATTAATTACGTGATAATTTCGTCCTCGGTCACCTCTTGCGGTGGTTCCAGCGAAATTGAAATAAAACAAATTAAAGGCAAATTGAAAGGAGAAAATATGATTATACCCATCTAAAATCCCTATTATCTTAATATTTTTCTTCATCAACCAGAAATCCCATGATCTCTCACTTTTCTCTCTATTGATTTAAATCTCTCCCACTCCTCTTTCCATTTTGTGTATAAGGTCCCTAATGCATTTATTATCTTACAACACCATCATTCCGTCCATATTTTTTATGGACAACCATCAAATTAAACATTTGACAAGGTCAATGTAAAAAGTTTAAGGGCATTTTTGGTACTCTATATTAAAAAAACATTTCGTAAGGAAAAATATTTACCCTCATTCATTGTAGGTACCACCGAATTGAGTCAGCAAAAGAAGATCTAACACACTTAGAAAATGATACCCCACTTAGTTTATATGTAGCCAATGATTGGGCCACCCCCACCATCATCGTCTCCATCACCGGCCACATCACTCCATCCATCTTAGCTCCTTTTAACGACCGGTCCACCTCACCTCAGGCTCCCTTCTCTCTATGCTAATCTCATCCCCCTTTATGTTCAAATCCATGCGGTGTTGCAGGTGGTGGTGGTGGTGGTAGGCGGCGGTGGCGGCGTGGCTGGGAGAAGAATATAAGGGAGATGAAAATTGAAGGGTGAGGTTTAGGTGTATTCGGTAGGACCCACAATGAAGAGGTGTGTCGGAGGGGATTTGATTTCCTTTTTTTTTTTCTTATGAAATGAGATTTTTATTTTTTTAATGTAGAGTACCAAAAATGCTCTTAACACTTTAACATTTACCTGGTCAAATTTAGACTTGACGGTTGACCATCTAAGAAATGGACAGAAGGACGTTGTTGTAAGATAATTAATGCATTAGGAACCTTACACAAAAGATAATCAATTGGTACATTGCATACCAATCGTAAACTGTTTAAGGATGAAATCATACTTTCGACATAGTTTTATTCAAAGATCTATGCCAGGTTACTGATATTGGAGTTTATTAGTTGGAAAAATGGTAGCATTTATTTCAATATCACCAACTATGGTTCCAGAGTTCTCTCAGTCATTTTCCCTGATCGAAATTGTTTGTTTCCAATCCTTAGTTCTTTCGTCAAATCTTTTATACGTATTGATTTGAGTTTTAGATTGAAAATTTAACACGTCTTTTCATTCGGGCTTCTTTTAATTTGGGTATCTTTCAATATCTAATCCTTATCAATATTATTTTCAGGAAAATTTGATGATGTGGTTCTTGGCTTTTATTCTAATGATGACTACAAATGCCTGTTTCAAGAAAAATGGAGAGTGAAGTGGTAGAGAGCTTAGGGACTTCTCCTCCTGCATCCATATCATACACTAAGTATACAGTGCCACATTTTTGTGGGTCTCGTTTTGATTGTATAGAGGTGATGATCGGTAGCCGTGTTCTGTTACGTCATATAATGCTTCAGCTTTCTGCTCGGTCAATGCGAACACCCTAGCATTAGGCCTCTACTTCGGGTTTGTTGGTTTCACAAGTTCCGGAGCTGGTGAAGGACACTCGCGGTTTTGTGTCCCAGTTTTCCGCGGCGAAGACATACGCCAGATTTCCACCTACACTCGTCGTCGTGAATTCGATGGCAGTATCCACATTCTTTTCGTGTCGATGCTCCCAGCTGTGACGAAAACCCTCTCTTGTTTGATTGTTAGAATCTGCCTCCTCACCCTGTCACTTAGCCCCGATGACTCTCTGGACTTGATCTTTTCCTGTCACGTTCTATATATGCTCTTCGTATGTCCGCTTCAAAACGAAGGGCTCGTGTAATAGACATCCGTCAAATATCGATGGCGTATGGCCACCATCATTGACCTTATCCTAGAGTCCAAACCTCGAGGAAACCACAACATCTCCATATAGACATCCGCAATCATCGTCGTTACATACATTCCCAAATCATTGAATTTCCCTGCGTACTCGGCCACTGACAAATTCTCCGTCTGCACCATGTTGAAGAACTGAGCATGCTTCTCCAACCTTAGAGCCTCCAGGAAGTAGTTTCCCAAAAAATGTCTTCCTTATTATTGGCCATGTAAGACGTTGTCCTGGCACTGCATAAATAGGTGTCGCCAAGCCACTATACCATTTCTCTACTTCCCTTACCAGGAAAGGTAACACCACGTCTGCCTTGACTTCATCAATAACCTCCATGATCTCAAAATTTAGTTCCATCTCGCGAAGCCACTTATCAACTACTTCTGGATCAGTGTTTGTAGCAAAAGTCAGCACATTCGACTTCTTCATTCACTTATATACAACCTCAGCCGTCTGCGCATTCCTTTTGGCGAGTATAGGGCCTTGCCATGGTTGCTGCTGATGTGTCCTCTACTGCTCTTCAAACATGCGTTGTTGGTTCCGTACCACATGTGTCAACATGTTTAGGGTCGTAATCAGTTCGGGTGGAACTCTAGTGGGAAGTCTTCTTGTTCATGGGGTCGACTGTTTTAACCATGCTAATTATTCCTTCTCTTGGCCTGTGCAAGAATCTGGATACCATATGTAGTGGTTGAGTTATCCAAACCTTCTACTTTGTTGTGATTCGCAATCTTGATATAGATGTTTAGATGTTAACAAGGTTCATCTCCATCATCTCACTAGTGTTCTCAGACAACCATCGCTAAAAGATCGACAGTATGGTAAAAAAGAGAAACGTGGTAACACGTAACTATTCAATCAATAACCATACACGACAATACGACACGCGATACCATACCATATTGTTGACTTAGTCTACCCATCTTATATTCATAAGCGTCATAAGGCCTAAACTAATTCCGAAGATTAAACCATGGGCTCATAATACATCTCAAGCACCACTAACAACTTACAAATTTAAGCTTACAAAACACTACCTAAAAACTGTCTAGAAGATCAAACCTTAACACACTTATGCCATACTATCTTTCCTAAAAGATTTGAAGTCTAAAATTGTTCCCAACGATTTGAACATTAGGCTCTGATACCACTAAATGGCACGCCCTGAACTCGGGTCATTAAGTCCGGATCCGAAACCCGACATGGTTGTATCCTCGAGGTAGACTCCAAGAATTCTAGGTCCTTACATTCAGAGAATCTAGTACGCAAAGAATTAATTATCCATAAAAATATTGTCATTAAATCTTAGAAAGACTTTACTACAAATTAAATAGGAATAAATCAAGATATTAAAGTTTCATAAGTCTAGATATTTATTCAGAATTAAAACAAACACTATGAGACGTCTCTAGATTTTTTTTCTCTACTCACAGTGCTCCTTATATGGACGATCGTACCCCTCTGATTCGTAATCTGAAAAAAAGACACGCAATTGGTGAGCTACAACTTAGTAAGTATAAAAACACCTCCCGAAAAAATACGGTTACATATATATACATTTTCAGAAAACTAACAGAATACATAAGTATATTATAAACAGAGTCTTCTTAGCAGAAAACGTATTTTCATAAACTTCCAGAAATGCATATAGATTTATATTTTAACAGTTACATAACATAACATGATTTTACAGAGTGATACTTTGACCGGAGATCATAGGTTTATTGAATTAGAGAATTTTTTTTTTTTATATATCAGTCCTAGACTTATCCTCTCTAGGAATGGATCAGAACAGAGTCATAGATTTTTCCCCTAAATGGGTCAGAACGGAGCCACAACTATTACCCCGTCAAGAGGGTCAGAAAAGACATCATCCCAAATCAATCTGCAAATGATCAAACAGTAACAGAACATTTAGAATAGCATATTCAAAACAATATCAGAAATATCCAGTATATATATAATAATTTATTTACACAAAATTCTCATCATAGCCCTCTCTTACAATAAGACCCACTTAGTGAACAATATGAAGTTGTGCGTACATATATTCAATTTATGTATAATGACAGAAAATAGAGGAATTAGTTCGGCTCAGGGATAAATTGTCCAAAACCGGACAAATAAACCAATTGATATGGAAGACAAATGGCAAAAAAAAGGAACAACACACAAGGAAATATACTAGTTCAGAAGCAACTCATGTGTTTGACATGAATTACGCATAGAGTCAAGAAAGTTTGGGATCGATTTAAAACAACAAGTAATTTAGAGAAAGAGAAAAATAATTCAATCCCATTATGACCCTACATATGTTAAGAAAATGAAACTCAAGTAGGATTAGTATGTGATAGAGATATAAAGATAGATGTATATTTGACATAGGGAAGTTGAGTTTATGTGGAATACTTTGAGTTAAGATTGTAACAAATCTGTTAGCATCATATTGCAATCATATTTTTTTTCCCCTTCAACTTAAAATATACAAAAAAAAATTACAAAATGAAGAAACAATGAGAGCATGCCACGTGGCGCCAAGTGAAGAGTCTCCAAAGAGTAAAAATGAAAAGGTGTTCTGCAATATATATATACTAGCCTAATAACCCGTGTTATGCACGGGATTCCGTTTTACTATATAATTAAGAGTATATGAAAATCAAATGCCTCTTTGAGCTATTTTTTTTTAAAAAAATTGACTATTGGAATGAAAATTTTCAAAAGCAAATTGAATTTGGCACTGAATTTAATGGGCTAAATATCAACCTACCAATTCATTCAATTGAAAAGCATGCTCAACCCCTTTATTTATAATGTTGTCAAACTCAAAAAAAATTGTACATTTAATTTGAATAAGTTAAAGATGTCAATCAATATATCAAAAATTTGGAAATTAGATTGAGGACCTGAAAACTCTATAGTGCTAAAAAATTGAAAATGCCTTTGATGATATTATATACTCCCTCCGATTCAAAATATAAGTTTTTTTAGAAGTTTTAACAAAAATTAAGATACTAATCAAGATGACTAAAATACCCTTAATTAATACTTCAAAAGAACAAATAGCGTAAGACCCGTGCTATGCAGGGGAACAAATTAATTGTTAATAAAATATTAAATAGCATAAAAGTGAAAATAATACTCTACACTGATATTTTTGTTTGGTTTTTCAAACCTAGCTATATATAAGGGAAAAAAAACAAATATAAGAGTTTTGTATTTATATAAAAAATATCAAAAAAAGATCTGGTAAGAGAGGAATAGTCTTTCAATGATTTCTCAAAGTCGACGTTGTAAGTTTTCTTGAAAAATTAATGGTTTAAATAAACTATCCAAAAACAAATAAACTACTTCTCTCCAATTTATTGGGTCAAATTACAACTCATTTAATGACACGATAAGAATTAAATGACTCGATCATCTAAATTTTTTTATTTTTGATTTTTTTACCCTTTAATGCAAAAAGTTTGGTGAGAAGTTTGCACGCGGGTTCAATAGAAAACTAAATGGTTCGGTAAACTAATTTTCTTTGAAAAAAGACTGTTGGGATAAAAAAGTTAAAAGGCAAATTAGATTTTTCACTCAATTTAATAGACTAAAAAGTAAATCAACAAAGTCATTGATTAAAAATTCTACCCACTACCTATATTTATAATGTCATCAAATTTCAAAAACTTTATACAATTTTGATGTGGGGTCTTGAATAATATTGAAAAAAAAGTAAAATAAAATATTTGAATAGGAAAACTGTTCAAATATTAAAATATATTGAAATATATAATTTAATATGAATTAGTCGAATATGAACTATCCGAAAAGCAAATAAAGCCCACCTCTCAAGTTCATTAAGAAAATTCCAATTCGGTTAATGATGTGATAAAAATTAAATGGCTCGATTAACTAAACTTTATTTTTTGACCCTTTAAATGAAAAATTTTTAGTGAGCATGCTTGTTTGCGGGTTCAATAGAAAATTAAATGGTTAGGTGAACCAATTTTCTTTGAAAACAAACTTTTACTGTTGGAAAGAAAAAATATAAAAGAAATTTAGGTTTGTCACCAAATTTTATGGATTAAAAAACAACTCAACCAATTAATTCAATTAAAAAGCATTCTCAAACCCTTTATTTATAATGTTGACAAATTTAAAAAACTTCATACATTTTCGATGTGCGATTTTGAATAATATTTAAAAAAATAAAATTAGAAAATTAGAATAGAAAAAATAAAAAGGTAAAACCATTAAAAATACTAAAATATATAATCTAATTTAAATAAGTCTAATATTAACCTTATAAAAAGCAAATAACGTCCATCTTTCCAATTCATTGGGCAAATTTCAACTCAGTTAATGATACGATAAGAATTAAATGTTCGATCAACTAAATTTTATTTTTTTAAAATTTTGACTCTTTTAATGAAAAAATGTTTAGTGAGGAGGCTCGCCTGCGAGTTTATCTAAAAATTAAATGGTTCGTTACAGTAATTTAATTCTTATCGTATTTGAATTTGAATAACATATGGGAAGTAGAATTTAACTGAAACTACTATTCAATAAACTAATGTGAGATTAATAAAACAAAAATTAAAAGTGAGGGGTTGATTGTGAATTTGCAAGAAACGTGATAAGAGGGCTAGAAATACGGGAGTCCGTGCTAGTGGAGTAATTAATATTTTCTTGATTTATTTCAAACATTTCAAATCTTCTTAGCCGATCACAACATTTGAAATTAATTAGAAAACTCTTTAATCTAGAAAATTTAGATTAGATTGGGAGTTTAAAACTGAAAAGTGTGTTCAAGATTATGAGAAAAAAAATTAGGATTGTAGAGATATTTGGGTAAGTAATTTGATATTTAAATTAGTTTTAAGATAATAATTAGTTTTTAATTAATCGAAATTCATCTCAATCAATCAATTTTTGTATAATAATTAAGAGTTAGAAATTCGAGAAATTTGGGTTAGAGTTTTGAAGATTTCTGATTGGTTAAAACTTGTAAACATGTTCTGTGATATAAATATAGATTGATTATGGAAAAATATTTTAAACAAATGAAATTTTTTATAAAAGAATTTAAAGTGTTAAATGTTTTATAAACTTCTAAACTATATTGATAAGATAACAAGTTAAGACGTATGAGATGAGTTTTGAATTTTGAAATTTAATAAGATAATACATTTAATGTAGATTATTATATCATACCAAAAATATTGTTAGTTTAGATTTGTTAGAGATCGTGGAAAAGTTTACTTAAATTAGCATTCCATTAAAAGAATTAAAGAAATTAGTTGTCAAATATCTGCCAAAGTAGTTGGCAATGTGGTTTAACTTTCGACCTGCATGTTGGGGGAGAGGGCACCAATCAAAAGTTTTATAACTAATTAAAAACTTCAAAACCTAGAAAATGACACGTGGCATTATATAAGTAAAAATCTGAAAATGTACTCTGTAATATATATATACTAGCAAATGGTTGTACAATTGTATTTAGAACAAAAACTCGTTAACTTTAATTTTTCAGAAAACAAATAAGAAAATTCAACCTCATTAGTAGCACTGTCAAACGGGCCAGTCCGGTCCAGTCCATCGCGGATTTCCTTAAAACGGACCGGACCGGATTGGACCAATTTTTGCGGACCAACGAAATGATGGTCCAAGCCCATCCGTTTGAAGTCCGCGGGCTAACGGGCTGGCCCACGGACCAGCACAGTTTTCACTGATTTTTTTTGATGGAAAGTTTTCACAATTTTCACTCATAATATAGAATTAACTAATTAAACACAAGACTAAAAGTTACCTGGGTAAGTCAAAAATAAAAAAGTCCAAAATAAACAATCCCAAACTTAAACAAAAAACAAAAAACAAAAAACACATCCAAGGTTCAAAATCAAGTAATATTCATCTATTCTTCATCATCTTCATCTTGAATTCACTTGAAACGAGTTTCAATAGGTTGCACTTTTTGCTGTGTCGCTTAAGGGATGATATTCCATATATTGACCCTCCTGCTATATATTCTTCTTTACAAGCAACACACCTTGCTCTTGGCTTTCCATCTTTCCCTTCGCCCAAGTCTTCAAAGTAATTCCACACAGTCGAATATCTGCGCCCCCTCTTCATTGTTTGTACACTAGAATGAAGTTCAGTGTCACCTATAGTGTTCTGATTAAGAAAAATAAAAGCAAAATCAGAAAATAAAACCATTACCAGAAAATAAAAGTAAAATCAGAAAAAAAGAAAAATAAGAAAATAAAAGCACAATAAGAAAATAAAATCAAAATTACAAAACAATATCATAAAACTACAACCAAAATAAAAAAATACAAGCAAAATCAGAAAATAACCATTGTCAGAAAAATATAAGTAAAATCAGAAAATAAAACAAAAATTAGAAAATAAAACCAAAATAAAAAAAAATTACCATAAGACAATCAAACCGAGATTAGATCGGAAAAGACAAAGAGGGATCTGCGGGTGGTGGCGGCGGACTGCGGGTGGTGGCGGGAGAGGCAAGGCTTCGAAGCAGCTCCTGTCCTATGGCTGCGGCTGCTGAGAGTGACAAGTGTAGGTTAAATTTTTGTTAGGTTAAAATTTTTTAGATATATATATATATATATATAGTATAGTGAATAGGGTAATTGGGTAGGGTTATTTGTTGGGTCTGGGTCTGGGTTAGCGGGTGTTAGACTGTCTTGGCCCGCGTCCAAACCGGTCCGGTTCGCATTAGTCCGCGGTCCAAATGGAGCGGGCTATTTTGGCCCACATTTATAAGGACCAGCTTATACATGGTCCAAATCCGTCCATATTTTGCGGACCGCGGGCCGGCCCACTTGACAGTGCTACTCATTAGATAATATGATTTTTTTGAGTAACTCGCGAATATAAGGGTGAACACCGAATGATTATTGGATAAAAAATATTGGATCAAATAATATATAATCAAAAGAATTAAACATAGTCCTATACTAATTCGATTAATGTTTCATCCAATGTTTTGGTCCAATAATCACTACACTACTACTATTAAATGTTAATCACCTAATATTTTTAGAAAACATGAAGAGACTACGTATTGTGACTTCATTTTTTTATGGAGCCATCTAATTCATGAAGTTTTTCAGCATTGCGTGCTCTACATTTTGAGATAATGCATCTTCTTCTATAAGAGCGATCAATTTTCTGCTCAAGTTTTTTTCGCCAAACTTACATTGCTGTAAAATCCATTTTAGTAAATGTTTTATTCCCTGAAAGATAAAATTAGTCTAAAATTATTTACAGGGAATTTATTAATAGTAATGTGTATTGGATAAAAAATGGACCAAACATAGATATAAATAATAATTAAACATCAAAAGTCATGAACATAAAAAAGATGAAGAGATGAGTAAATATTAGAATAAAATATTCTCATAAATTCCCATAAGTTCACATGAACTTCCCAATAAATTCCCGCAAATAAGTTCCTCCTAAGCTTTATATTTTTTTTGGCAAATTGGTCATTTTTGAATGGCAATCTTTTAAGAAAAATCACTTTTGTAAAAACTCTGTTGGGCATGGCTAAAAAACTTAATTCTTAAAACCAAAATAACAAATGTCTAAATTAAGTTTTTGCCTAAGACTTCTAGGATATAAGAAAATCAATACATATAACAGAAAAGATTACCAAGAATTAGGATTCTTTGTACTCTGCAATCAAATAAATCGAAACATTTAAAAGAAAATTCAAAATTAAAAATTAAAAGTGGCTAGCAATGGTCAATAGATTTAACTATCATAAATCAATGCAAAAAAGTAAAAATTCTACTAATAATATAAAAGAAATTTAGAAAAATAACACAAGAGCCATAAGTAATATGATGATACATAGTTATCAGAAACTCAAATATTATTTAGGCTATATACTTTAACAAATACAATATTGCTTCAATCCAGAATTTAATGTTTCACTTTGACTTAAGATGAAAATTAATAAAAGTATTTTACTTTTAATAAAGTTGTCTTCTTGCATTATTAGTTAATGATCTTATTTTTTCTTCTTTTTTTTTGTATATTTTAATTATTAATTTGAAGACACTAACCAACTTTCCTAAGAAACTGGAATTTCCAATTAAAAATGCAGGGCGTTCCTTGTGGCTAAAAACATTTAAAAATATTGAAAGACAATAGGAATGAAACAAATTGGAAGAGCTTCTAATAACCTTGAAACCCAAATACATACGAATTTCAAAATATATAGACTTCACTTTTAAAAATAATTAATAAAATGGAATGAAAATATACAGACACGAAAAGTCATTTAAATCCTATGAATTGTTCCTCGGTCTCACTCTCAACTTCATCTTCGACCACTTTTGAATTCGTTCTACCACTAGTCGACCTCCGTCACCTTTATCACTGACGTCAACCATCTAGACCAACCATAAACAAAACTATAGGAAAAAAGGTCTACAATAAAGCTACAGGAAAACATGTCTATAGTATATTTAATGTATATTATTATATCAAACCAAAAATACTGTTAGTTTATATTTGTTTAAGATCGTGGAAATTTTTACTTAAATTAGCATTCCATTGAAATAATTAAACAAAATTGTTGTCAAATACCTGCCAGAGTAGCTGACAGTGTGGTGTAGCATTTGACCTGCATGTTGCAGGATCGGATCCCGCCTCTTCCAAATTAAATAAAATAGTTCAATTTTTTGCACAAAAATTCAGTATATATATAATAATTTATTTACATAAAATTCTCATCATAACCCTCTCTCACAATAAAACCCACTCAGTGAACAATATGAAATTATTCGATTCAATTTATGTATAATGACAGAAATTAGAGGAATTAGTTCGGCAGGGATAAATTGTCCAAAATCGGACAAATAAACCAATTGATATGAAAGACAAATGGCAAAACAAGGAACAACACACAAGGAAATATACTAGTTCAGAAGCAACTCATGTGTTTGACAAGAATTATGCAAAAAGTCAAGGAAGTTGGGATCGATTTAAAACAACAAGTAATTTAGAGAAAGAGAAAAATAATTCAATCCCATGATGACCCTACACGGCCCACTTACATAACATCACAACTTTTCTTGAATACAGTGGTGTACCTCAGTGTGCAAAGAAAAGATCAGAAAGGAAAAATTCATGAAGAAATGTCATGTGAGGGTGCTTTGCTAATTTTCTATTCCAAGAAAACAAAGAGAACTAGGTAGTCTCAATTTATATTACTGCTTCTAAGGAACAAAATCGTCATAACCAGAAGAAAACATCTTCCAGATTAATTGGTAATTTTAATTTTCTCTTATTTTTTTACATCGATTGAAGAAAATTATTTTTTTTAGAAAATTCAATTCACAAATCAACAACCGTCTTATTCGTTATCGATAAGGCATAAAAATTAGGCTCGGATCATCCCGTATTTCATACCAAAAATATATTTTTCTTACAAAAACAGAGGGAATCTATACTTACCTTTGATTCGTTCTTAAACTGTCGTCGACGAAATCTCTTCACCAACAAGACCTAAAAAACGCAAAGACTAATCATGAATACTCTCCTAATTCTACGAATCGCAATAACGATACGGTGAAAGACCTTACATTTGATCGGTGGAACGCATATCAGAGTTGTCTCAGGTTCTGTCTCCGCAAGAATATTTGTAGTCGTAGAGAAAGAAAACGATCCTAAATTATAATTAGGGTTTTAGGCTGAAAAAATCTATATATAGTCAAAATTGCAAACTTAGTCCACTAATTATTGACTTATGCTAACCCTAGCACCACAAGTTTAAAAACTTGACAGTTTGGTCATAATAAAGGGACCGAGTTTCACATCCATAGTATGGCGGCCACCGTTTGAAAACATTTTAAAATTTAATCGTCATATCCCGAATCTGAAGTGTGGCATGGCAGTAATCGCCAGGATAGCCCCAAGATATCGAGCCCAAACAGAAATAAAACTTTTAAACTTAAAGTAAATAAATAAGTGAATAAACCATTAACCTCATTTGATATGTAAAACCTGACTGAAATTCTACACTAATAATCCTCAAGCAATATATTTGATCAAATAACAAAAGACCAACACAAAGTATTGTTATAAAGTATTCTTGAAGAAAACATTAATACAACTATGCAAAACATATCAATTTATTCTTACAAAAAAACATTCATATTTTCCTGAGAAACAACCACTCTCACTCAAGATCCTCATCAGATCACTTATCATGTTCATCCTCTTTAGAGTATCCATCTGCAAAATGTTAAATAGTGAATTACACTATCCCAGTGAGGAAAATGACATAGTCCGAGAATAAGTCATGTTATACACACACACACACACACACACACCTAAATATATATGACAAACCTTTCTCCATGAAATTTACTGACCAAAATCGTACCTACCAGCATTTTTTATTATATAGAAAGAAATTCAGAAACCATTCCCTATTGTAGTTCAATTATCTTTTAAGAACCATGAGGAAGAATAAAGGTCAATAAAAGAAGAAGAGTTCGTAAAAGCTAACCTTAAATGTGTTATTCTACAATATCGAACAAAATTATGAGAATTTTACCTCAAATAGTGTTCAATGGTTCCAGAATCGAGTATCTTTTTTAATAAATGATAAATATTTCCAGAATTTATACCCCTTCTGTAGTTTTCTCTCGTCGTCTTCAGGCGTCCTTCTAAGATATTACAGTTTGATTACAAATTTGAGAAGAATTTCATGGATGAAGAAATTGATGGAAAAACTCAAACAAATCCCAGAGAGTGAAGAAATGGTTGGGACTTAACGATTTTCTGATAGAAAATATATGGATTTGGGTATAAGGTTGGGGTGCACGTGAGGTGTACAAGGTAAAAATATGACGAAATAAAAATTTTGCCAATGTTCCTTTAACCCACCTTTTGTTAACGCTTGTTCTATTTTGAAAAAAATGACGGAATGACTTAAGTTTTTGCCAATAGGCACATATAAACCTACAAGTAGTAACAAGAGACCAACCTTGACAAGGAAAAATTGCTAAGGGACTAAAAAACACCATTTGGCCAATTATTAATGCAATTTTGTAAAAAATCCCGCTAAAACATTTTCAATATATATATTATCTTGAAAAAAAAAAAAAAAATCGTCAAGAAAAGTTAATTATGATATAGACTATTGTCCAATTGATCATGTGGTCCATAGAAAAACTATCCAAGACATTAAAAGAAAAAACTAACCAAGACATGTGTCTACGTACGACATCACCGCATGCTCATACATCATTTAAGCGGCTAAGTAAGGCATGGAATCTACACTTTTGGAGATTTTCGTTTTCCTCCTTCCTTATCATCATCATTATTATTGATCTATTCTCTCCCTTTCCTTTAAATTCAATTTTTTTTCTTTGTTTTCATACCATACGAAAAGATCTTGGAGAATTTCTCACATAGGTAAGCAATCTCAGCTACTCTCGTGTTTGTTTTTTATTTATTTAATTTTCTTGTGATTTATTTTGTTTTACTGTTAATGCAAATGCATATAATTCAATTTTCAATTTGATCTTGTTTTTTTCATGGTTATTCGGATCGGATTGTTGAATTGAGAATTGCTTTTAATCACTTTTCTAAGTTTTTGTGTGGATTCATCAATTTTGTTTTGGTTTTTTTGAGTATTTTAGTTTGATCTATTTTACGCGATTTTCGTTTATGCACTGATGAAGCATAGAGAAATTTGATTGTACCGGAACCACGTGCTCGTCACATGATTTTTTTGGCCTGTTTTTTTTGTCTGATTCACTAATTAATCATTTATAGTAACCCGTAAATTGTAGGAGCTAAAAAGAGCTAAATAAATTGTTTTATCTAAAAATCGATTTTTGATAAATAGTTGGTGCTACAAATAGCGGTTTTCTCATTTTAATTTACCAAAAAAACTAATTCTTTTATTTATATCTTGTGATTATTAATTAGGTGATAATTTCGTCCTCGGTCACCTCTTGCGGTGGTTCAAGCGAAATTGAAATAAAACAAATTAAAGGCAAATTGAAAGGAGAAAATATGATTATACCCATCTAAAAATCCCTATTATCTTAATATTCTTCTTCATCAACCAGAAATCCCATGATCTCTCACTTTTCTCTCTATTGATTTAAATCTCTCCCACTCCTCTTTCCATTTTGTGTATAAAGTCCCTAATGCATTTATTAACTTACAACACCATCATTCCGTCCATATTTTTTATGGACACAACTGTCAAATTAAACATTTGACAAGGTCAATGTAAAAAGTTTAAGGGCATTTTTGGTACTCTATATTAAAAAAAACATTTCGTAAGGAAAAATATTTAACCTCCTTCATTTCGTGAACAATATTAAGTTGTTCGAACATATATTCAATTTATGCATAATGACAGAAAGTAGAGGAATTAGTTCGGCTCAGGGATAAATTGTCCAAAACCGGACAAATAAACCAATTGATATGGAAGACAAATGGCAAAACAAGGAACAACACACAAGGAAATATACTAGTTCAGAAGCAACTCATGTGTTTGACATGAATTACGCAAAGAGTCAAGAAAAGTTTGGGATCGATTTAAAACAACAGGTAATTTAGAGAAAGAGAAAAATAATTCAATCCCATTATGACCCTACACGGCCCACTTCCATAACATCACAACTTTTCTTGAATACAATGGTGTACATCAGCGTGCAAAGAAAAGATCAGAAAGGAAAAACTCATGAAGAAATGTCATGTGAGGGTACTTTGCTAAATTTCTATTCCAAGAAAACAAAGAGAACTAGATAGTCTCAATTTATATTATTGCTTCTAAGGAACAAAATCGTCATAACCAGAAGAAAACATCTTCCTGGCAGATTAATTGGTAATTTTAATTTTATCTTCGTTTTTTACATCGATTGAAGAAAATTACTTTTTTTTAGAAAATTCAATTCACAAATCAACAACAGTCTTATTCGTTATCGATAAGGCAGAAAAAAGGCTCCGATCATCCCGTATTTCATACCAAAAATATATTTTTCTTACAAAAATAGAGGAAATCTATACTTACCTTTGATTCGTTCTTAAACTGTCGTTGACGAAATCTCTTCACCAACAAGACCTAAAAAATGCAGAGACTAATCATCAATACTCTCCTAATTCTACGAATCGCAATAATGATACGGTGAAAGACCTTACATTCGATCGGTGGAACGCATATCAGAGTTGTCTCAGGTTCTGTCTCGTCAAGAATGTTTGCAGTCTTATAGAAAGAAAACGATCCTAAATTATAATTAGAGGTTTAGGCTGAAAAAGTCTATATCTAGTCAAAATTGCAAACTTAGTCCACTATTTATTGACTTATGTTAACTCTAGATCCACAAGTTTCAAAACTTGACAGTTTGGTCATAATAAAGGGGTCGGGTTTCACATCCAGAGTATGGCGGCCACCGTTAGAAAACTTTGTAAAATTTAATCGTCATGGCAGTAATCGCTAGGATAGCCCCAGGATACCGAGTCCAAACAGAAATAAAACTCTTAAATTTAAATTAAATAAATAAGTGAATAGACCATTAACCTCATTTGATATGTAAAACATGACTGAAAACCTACACTAATAATCCTCAAGCAATATATTTTAACAAATAACAAAAGACCAATACAAAGTATTGTTATAAATTATTCTTGAAGAAAACATTAATACAACTATGCAAAACTTAACAATTTATTCAACTCTTACAAAAACTATTTATATTTATATAAATAAAAAAATATAAGAAGCAAATAAATGGGCTTCCCTAATTTGATGGCCTGAAATGTCAGCCCAATTTCTCACTTAAAACATGTCAAAGTACTCTCTTTTATAATATTGTCAAACTCAAAAAACAATGTAACTTTTCAATGTGGGATACTCTTATAAGCCAATCAAGATTTTACAACCAAAGTAAAATTTAACCAACCAATCCCAAATTTTATAAAATAATTAATTGAACAAAAATTCATGAAAATTACACGTAGGATTTAGATGAATGTGATTGGCTGAAACTGAAAACAGACTCTGTAATATAGATATACTAGCAAAAATACTCGTGCTATGCACGGAAACGTAATGTTTAATGAAAGAAAAAATGCCAAAGTAATTTTGTAACTCAAAACATGTCAAAGTACACTCTTTTATAGTATTGTCAAACTCAAAAAACAATGTAACTTTTCAATGTGGGATACTCTTATAAGCAAATTAAGAATTTACAACCAAAGTAAAATTTAACCAACCAATCAAAATTTTATAAAATAATTAATTGAACAAAAATTCATGGAAATTACACGTAGGATTTAGAAGGATGTGATTGGCTGAAACTGAAAAATAGACTCTGTAATATAAATATAGATAGATACTCCTTCCGATTCAAAATATAAGTCTTTTTAGGAGTTTTCACACAAATTAAGACTCTAATCAAGATGACTAAAGTACCCCTAATTAATACTACAAAAGAACAAATAAATTAATGAAGAGTTGCATGAGAACTATACATTTTGATAAATATGAATATATGGAGAAAATAATGTAAGGGTAAATTAGCCAATAAATGCACCATTCTTGTAAAAAGACCTATATTTTGCAACAAAAAATAACTCTTAAAAAAACTTCTATTTTGAATCGGAGGAAGTATAAATTTTATGCACATTAATTTTCTTTTATAGTCTTGTCATTTATCAAATTTTAAAAATAATAATTATTATTTTTTTTTTATGTGGGAGTTTTTATTGTTGTTAATTCTCTTATTTGACTTTAGATTAATATTTTTAACTTTTATTTTAAATTAAAATTTCTACAAATTAATACTTTAGTTTTAGAGAGTTTAGAAAACGATTCACTTGATTTTTGCAGTATAAACGAAGCGAATTGATTTTTTTTAAAAATATATTATGAAAAAAAAAAATTCTCCATTAGAATAAAAAAAAATGAACATTGCATAAGCCTGAGCTAAATCGTACTTGATTATAAGCTCAATCGGAATTCAGAGGACCCAGTCATCTTAATTACCCGTTATTTGTTAAAACTTTAACTATTTATATTTATATAAATAAAAAATACAAGAAGCAAATAAGCGGGCTTCCTTAATTTGATGGGCTAAAATGTCAGCCCAATTTTGTAACTCAAAGCATTTCAAAGTACACTCTTTTATAGTATTGTCAAACTCAAAAAACAATGTAACTTTTCAATGTGGGATACTCTTATAAGCCAATTAAGAGTTTACAACCAAAATAAAATTTAAATTAGCATTCCATTACAAGAATTAAAGAAAATAATTGTCGAATACCTGTCAAAGTAGTTGGCAATGTGGCGTAGCATCCGGTCTTGCAGGTCGGGGGATCGAATCCCCCCTCTCCCAATTTAAATAAAATAGATTAACATTTTTGCACCAATAAAAGTTGATATTTAATTTTTATTAAGATAAGTTAAATTTTTCAATTAATTTAATTAACCTAAATATTCTCAACCAATAAAAATTAGTAAATTAATTAAAAAAATGTGAAAATCTAAGAAAATAGTATTGAATAAATATATAGATACAAATATATGTATGTATAAGGCTTCTGTTATAGATACAGAGCATGTTATAGATACATATATTTGTATCTATATATTTCTTCAATACTATTTTCTTAGATTTTCACATTTTTTTTAATTCAAATATTATTAAAGATGAACATATTAACTAGATTAGTATTGATCTTAAATTCCTAAATTATATATATCACCCAACCTTTTTTTTGTTAGGAATAATCTCAATACTTTTAAGAATATAATCTAATTTTTTAAGATTTTTAATCATTTATTTAATATACATAAATGTGATAGGATGAGAAGCTTTTGACTAATTATTATAATTTTCTAGAACCGGTTGCTGAAAAACCTTTTTAAAAAATTGATTGGTTAATGAACTTTTGTCAAGTATTTAGAAAATTTTAGTTTTCAAATTAGTTACATCTATATAATTAGGACAATTACTCTCTTTTTTAAGAAAAAAATGGTTAAAGAAAAATCCGCCGTAGTTATTTTTGGTATTATTTTTAAATTATCATACGGTAATTTTCTATCATTTTAACTTTATAATTATTTTTAAAAACATTTGATTGATTCAAAAGATTTTTAATTTATTTAAGTTGATTAAAAAAGATAATAAAGGATTATATTTGTTTATATTTGTATTTTCTATTAGAGATAATATCTAAACTTATTGACCAAAACATCATGTACATTATTTCCATTTGCATCAGTCATGTCCATTTACCTATTAAATTTATTTAATTAAAGCTTAAAGATTTATTTATGATTTTGAATTATACATACTTTAAATTATTATTTTTTGTATTCTATTTTTAGCAGTTGTTTTTGTATTTTATTAACCTATTATATCTTAAATATATTAATATTAAAATCACATTTTCAGTTTTAGAATAACATTAGAATTTTAAGGCTTTGATGAATTTTTTTACAGATTATAAGTTTTTTAATTATTATTTTTAATTAGTTCAAAAACATTGATTGGTAAAGATTATTTTTCATCAAAAAAAGATTAATGAAAAAGTAACAATATTATTATATAAAAGTCAAGATATGACTAGATAAGAAGAAGAAGATTAAATAACTTTAAAATATGTTACAGACTTTAAAATTTGTCAAATGCTCATTCGTACAGGTTTTTCTAGAATTTGTAATATCGTTAAGATTAACATAAATCAATACAATTCTGATCATAAAGCAAATTAAGTATTTTAAGATATAAAAACTCCTAATTTCAAGGAATTGGTTAACAATTTTTCCCCCTAAATTAGTTTAGTAATTTTGATTGGTTGAGAAAATTTAAATTAGTTAAATTAATTAAAGACTAACTATTGTCTTAATAAAATTCAAAATTCTCACTGAATTATCTCTACAATCCTAAATTTTCTCTCACACTAATAAATTAATAATATCATACTACCATAGTGAATAATTAAAATAATAATCTATAGAATTCAAAGAAGTCCTATTTTCATCAAATAAAACAAAGATAATCAAAGTGTTGTATGGGTAGACTAGGATTCTTTTGGTCATATCTTCAGTGCTAGGGTTTCGTCAATTACTTTCAAGTGGGAAACACATATCTTTGTGTTGTATTTAACCATTTCTATGACTGTGAATTGTGAATGAAAGAATATTATCTCATTCTTCAAATGATTGGATATCTTTGTTTCTTCAAATTATTGAATATCTTTGTTTAACATATAATGAATGTGCTAATTTATATTATCTCTCCTTTTTTCTTTATTAGGTTGGGAGGCATCATGGAAATTGGTTGCTATAAATATATTTCAGCTTTTTAATTCTTCTGTGTTTACATCAAATTGTAAGTTCCTTTCCACTATATTGTTTTCCTTTCACAATGAAAATTTCTCATCTATATTACCCTTTTTATTCTTTTGCATGAGAAACGTCAATGAGCTTCTTATTGAGCTTTATGTTGCTCCAAATCATTAACCTTTTATGAATAGCCAATTTGAATTCCTTCACTGTTGCAGAATTCGTCACTGCCACATCTAAAGAAGTGCCGTCCAACTTGAGTGCATTAATTCGTATTGCGCTACCGAGCTCCAGGCTGAGGAGAGTGTCGACGTCGGATAGAATTGACTTTTTAGGTACATCAAAAGAGTCGTCAGTGCTGCAGACTCGCTTTCTTGATGCTTTTGCTATTGTAATCTGGTGATGCCACTTCGGTTTCCTCCGCCATTGTAATATATCTGTCCGTTAGCGCTTCCATTATTTTCCTCACTAGTTTATAGGCCTGCGCATTGCGCAGATTGTTTTCTATATACATACGGTGTAGATATTATAAAATATTTATTTATTTTTTAGGAAAAAAATAGTCAGTTAAAATATACGTAAAAATGTAATAGTTTTACAAAAATACCATCTATTGTGCAAAACCTTATAACGTGTTTTTAACTCCTTTTTTTTTTCTCTTATTAGCAGCGCACGTACACAATATGCTAGTTTCGTCATCTGCAAGTAGCAAAAGAAAAATTGTGAGTGAAAATTTAAACAAAAGTAAATTTTATGTATGAAAGATATTTTGAAAATTTGCAGTTAAAGCATTTTTTAAAAAATTAAGAAGGATTCAACTGCAATTAGAATTGTTTTTAAGCCCAAAATGGCTAATCCACCTTTCATCTTTATAAAAAAAATACAAATAAAAATAAAACCCTAGACTCTCTTGGATAGTTGTCATCTACAACACCTCCCATCGATCTCCATCACTTTTTTCAGATCACCACTGCCCCTCTATGGTTGCCTCCGGCGACCTCCCCTCATTTGTTCCCCACTATCGAGTCTCGAGCTGTACCGTCCAATCTGTTTTCAGATCTCCATCATTCTCTGTCTCTTTCACATCTCACGCTTCTCCCCTTCTAGTGTGTTGGTTTTCCGGCCGTGCTTAGTTTTCTGCGAAGCCGCCCCAACTTTTACATAAAATATCACCAAGCTCTCATTCTTGAGCAGAAAATTGAAGAATGAGTAAAGAGATGAAAAATCAATTTTATTATCCACATGAGAAGGAGAATGTGATGCAATTGTGTAATTTTTCTTTAAACCTCCTGCTATATAATGTTGAAGGTTGATTGCCTCTTCATATCCCTTTGTAACTATTGGAATTTCTTACTGTTGATATGCTGTCGTTTTTATGGTAGATTAATCACTTAATGACTCAATGCCTTTGATTGGGATATATTTTGGAATATATATGCTGCCGTTTTTTTGGGGTAGATTAATGATTAATCACTCAATGCCTCTTAGAATTTCCTACTGTTGATATACTGCCTTTTTTTGGGAACATTCTGATATGACTGCGCTGCAGGGTGCGTCACTACTGAGTAAAGCGCCACGTCACCCCTCTCGCAAAGAAAAAAAAATTTATCTCTCACTCACAGTTAAAATACAAAAAAGATAGTTCTGATATGGACACAGTTAAAAGTAAAAAAATTTCTCTCTCCTCATTTTATAGTGATGTGACAAGTTTGTAAATTTTTTTTACTTTTAACTGTGTCCATATCAGGACTATCTTTTTTGTATTTTAACTGTGACTGAGGGATGAAATTTTTTTTTTTTTTTAAGAGAGGGGGTGACGTGGCGATTTTCGTTAAGTGGGACTAGTGCCCCTACCCTCTGCACTCAGTCCCATATCGAAATTTTCCCTTTTTTTGGGTAGATTAATCACTTCATTTGTACTCTTTTTTTTTTTTGAAAAGAAATAATATCATTAAAGATATAAAGAGTAACAATAGGGAGGTGGAATTCCAAAGGATCCCCTACCCTTAGAAGTGATAGTTCTAGCTAGCTAGTCGAAGGGTCAGAAAATTTGTACTCTTAAATTTTGAAATATTTTCTCATCATTTTTTTTTCCGAAAGTCATTAGCCTTAGAAGATCTAGATATATTATATATAGATCTTATTTGCCTATTTAATCTGTTATATATTTATAAAAGTAAAATGAACAGACATAACTAATAACTTGAGTCATATTGATTCTTTCTGTTATAGAATAAACTGATGAGGATTGCTTAGAATTCATTAACTGAAGTCATTTATTGATGGAGGAAAAGTTGGAGACCTTTCAGGTTCATGCCTTTTTTTTTGTGCGCAAAAATGATGGTAATTGCAAGCAACTACTGCAATTAGCTATTTACATTAGAAGAATATTATAGCTATTACATTAGAGGAGTTAAGTATACATGAGTTATACTCCCTCTGTCCCAAATTATCTGTCCATATTTCCTTCTTAATCTGTCCCAAATTATTTGTCCACTTTCTAAATAAAGGGTTCATTAATGATGATTTTTCCAATATTACCCCTTACGTTAAATATTGGAGAGAGAAGAATATAAAGAGAAGAGAATGTATAATTAAATTATGACTAATATTAAATAGGGTCATGTTTGACATTTTACCATATTCCACTATAGAATTTGATGAAACCTTAATATTCGTACAAAATACAAAGTGGACAGATAATTTGGGACGGAGGGAGTAATTTATAATTATCTCCTTTAGAATTTCTTTGCATGAATGAGAACTCCAAAAGTCACTTGAAACATCATAACTAACAATAGTTAAAGTTTTTCCAATTCCAATTAACATTAATACATGCCTTTTAAAATTCCCTTACATGAATAAGAACTCCAAAAGTAACTTGAAACATCATAATTCATTATAGTTCAAACTTTTCCAATTCCAATTAACATTAATACATGAGTTATATCATTAGTTGTAAGTTGTAATTAACACTCATTTATAGTTTGTGTGTGTATATGTAGAGCTAAAATTTCTTACTTCATATTTTATCTCAATAGCAATTTAAAACTTTAGCTTAAGTTATTAGCTAATGGAGCACAACATCTTTTGCATTTTAGAGAGTTTACATTGCCACATGTAAGTTTCTAATTGGTCCACATCCCACAAAATGCCACATGTCACTCCCTCAAACTTCTACCTCAACTTTTCCTAACTATATATATTATAGATTTCTTGCAATATTTGGTCCTTTCCCGCTTGAGATGGGAGTTATTTATTTTTGTTTTATTAACATTTCGCAAATCTTTGAGTTTCTTTTCTCCATTGGCAGGAGCATCAGGTAAACTGATAAACTATTATTCAAATTTGCAATATTCTATAGTGTGGGTATGTGTATGTGCTTGAAAGGCAAATAAAATTTAATCCTTTTGTCGTCAATAATGCTGAAGTGTATTGTTTTGTAGATTCAAATGCAAGGAAGAAAGTTACCATACACCTGACTCAAGAAAAAATCCCCATATATGGGCAACTCCCAACTCACACATAGAGCTTAACCAGAAAGAGAAATCTTGCGCAAGTATTTTATCTGATAAAGACCTTTTTTTGTTTGTTGGTATATAAAGCACTTCATTCTAATTTACTAATAATTGATTATCTAAAGAGAGTTTAGCTATTTGGATTTTTTAAAGTCTATGCTTCTTTAAGATTTTCCAAATTTGACATTTTCCATAGTGTGGGGATATGCTTGAAAGGTGATGATATTTGATTCTTTTGTTGCCAATACTGTTGAAGTACAATGATCTATAGAAAGTGAAGTTAACATTTGAGTGATACATTACAGAGCATGTTACGACATTTGAGTGATGTTATCGACAAAGAAACTCATGAACAAAAAAGGGCTTGTAATATTTTTATTAGAAATGCTTTTGTTTAAAGTTTGTATTTTAATGGCATTTCAAGTCATTATGTATGTCTAATGACAACAAAACTTGGTATGCAATATGTCAAATCCACTTCTCAAATATATTTTACTTTTATTTTCATTTTATTCTTCAAATCTATTACTACATAATTCATTCAAGGAACCTGTAGTTTATGTCCATTTTTTACAGGTAATGAAACTTGGACAATCAGCCTTAGTCATATTATTGTTTCGTACTATTATCTTTCCTTTATACCCTTTCTTAATTTAGAATTTGTTTTTCATCTATTTTTTTGGGGGCGTTGACGCTTCACTGTTATGTTTATCATCTCTTTTCTCTTTATTGTCTTGCATTCATGAAGCCTCGCTTTTTTAGGGTTACGTTACCTATTTAATGAACTCAGGAGATTTCTTTTTGGGAAATGAAGAAGCCTTTTGATTTCGTATAAAAATTTGAGTAATGTTATGTTGCTAAAATTTATCCAATTAATTAAACAAATGGGTGGAAAATTTGTAAATAATTTGTTGAATCTCTTATGCCAACATGTGTGAATAGTGTTTAATTTAAATTTTTACTCAATTTTATTAGAGTTTAGCCATTAATCAAAAATCTCATTTCTTAAAGCAATAGGGTTTAATTAATCACAAATCTCACTTTTAGTCTATAATATGACTTTAGAATGGCATGTGGCAATGTATGATATTTCTTAAAGCAATAGTGTTCTTTATTAACTTGGTTTTCATAGACAGAAAGCGTTTAAGCTTATTTCTTAAAGCAGGTCTAATGAACCAAGCAAGAAAGTGTAAGCAAAATAAGTGAGGTGATGCGCCATTAATCAGTCTTTTAGTGCAAAACAGAATGAATAAAATTAATATATTTCTAATTCTTTTATGCTAATAGATTGAATACACATTGAGTAGTAGTGTTAACTAAGCAAAAACACTTGAGACTTCATAATATATTGATGAGTAACAGGTTTAAAACATAAATCAAATTTATAATCAAAGTTTCATTTTGATACGTTTTTAGAACACTATTTTCTCTTGCACATTTATTTTCAAGAATTAATTTGTACACACATATATATATATATATCATGCCACGTGTCATTTTCATATAGATACAAATAGTAAAAAGAGCTTTTGCAATATATATATACTAGCCTATTTACCCGTGCTATGCACGGAGTGAAAATTAGTTAACGAAAAATGATAGAGAAACTGAAACTGAAACAGAAAAAAAAAAAAAATACATAAATGAAAAAAAAAAATTTGAATGGCTAAAACATAGTGCTAAATTTGATAATCCCTCCGTCCCAAATTATCTGTTCACATTTCCTTTTTAATCTGTCCCAAATTAATTGTCTACTTTCTAAATAAAGTGTTCATTAATTATGATTTTTCCAATCTTACCCCTTACATTAAATGTTAGAGAGAGAAGAAGAAAGAGAGAAAAGAATGTAGAATTAAATTGAAAGCAACATTAAATAAGGTCATATTTGACATTTTACTATATTCTACTATAGATTTTGATGAAACCTTAATTCCCGTGCAAAATACAAAGTGGACAGATAATTTGGGACGGAGGGAGTAATGTACAATAGAAATCTCAAAAGAAAAAAATCATTTGTTTCTTTTTCCATTGAATCAGCACCCAAAGGGAGCACAAATATAAATGACTCAAGTATACCGTCTTTGAAAAAAATATATGAATTTTGAGAATGCATTTCACAATTTTGTCAAATATAAATGACTCAAAAAACAGTTTACTTCACTTAAAAAAAATCACTACATGAAATATTCTATATTCAATCAAAGGAACAATACATTCAATGGTAGCCTTGATAACCAAATCTAAAGGAAAATTACAAAGGAAACAATAAAAAAAGCTAACAGAAATAATAGCCTAACTTTTTTTCTTTTGAAGGTCGGAGAAGTAATGCACTAAGAAGAAAAGGAAGGTTTCTAAAATAGCATAATAACATTTTAATGGAATTATAAAAAAAAAAAAAACAAATTCACTTTAAAGGAAAAAAATCTAGATCTCTCATTACATTTTCCTCTTGAGCCAAGTTCCCAGTTTGAGACAGAAAATTAAATTGTTTCCATCATTATAATAGAGGTATAGAGAAATTAACATAGTAAATGAAAAAATTAACATAATGATTAAATTAACTATGTCAACTAAGCTTTAATTTTGGTTTTGAAAGAACAAAAAGAAGAATAATGTCTTTTATCGCCTCCATGCAATTCTCATATTGCCAAGAATGTTGGCGCTGCTCTCATCACTTTCTTCTTGCCTACTTTTGAGTTATCAAGTTTCTCCACATGAAGAAAAAAATATAACATTCTCAAAGTATATTAGCGTATTTAGCTTAATACTTTCAACTCAGAACAATACGTTCCAAGTTCATCATTGTTGCAAATCGTCAGCCAAATGATCAATTTTGAACACATAATTCAAGACTATGAAATGAAAAATATAAACATACAATTGATATTCCAAACTATATGCACCAAGAAAATAATCTATTCACCGCATGCTTTCTATTCACCAAGAAAAAAGACTTACTATAACTAATGTACTATTTCCTACTATAAAAAATAATCAAATTATGCCTCAAATGCACCAATTGAAAAGAATGGCTCTATAAAGCCAATTTTATTTTCTTCGTTTTATCCAATTGATATCATGCCATTTGGACAACACAATATAATCTTGACAACAATTTTAATATCTTTAAAATAAAACAAATTTTATTGATTTTTAGGAGATAATATCAACTCTACCAGTATTGTATTCCCATCTCCAACCAACCGAAGAAACATGAATGAAGAAGGGAAAAAAAAAAAAAAGGAAGACCGGAATTAACCATGACAACGTATTTGATTTGATAGAAAAAAATGAAAAGAAAAATGCCAGTCTTACATTTTTTTGTTGCTTTGATCCATTTGCAACTCCCTGAAAAAATATATTTGCATTTAAAATTGAAATTTGAATTCCATCAGATAAGATAAGAAATTTGTTTATAATTATTTTAATACAAATTTTCCTAATGTATCAAATATTTCAAAATTTAATTGAAATTAATGTGTAATGGAGGCATAAGATTGTTTCATAAATAATAATAATAATAATAGTAATCCCTGTGAATTAAAAAAAAAAAGAAAGTACTGAATTTTACAAATTTTAAATAAAAATAAAAAAAGAGCAAAGAAGAAAATGAAAGAAACATGTTGGAGGATATTTCAATAGGGAAATAGTTCTATTTTCATTAATAAGAAGTAGTCTTAATAGATAGCTGTTTGGATCTTGTGCGCAATGCACGTGTTTATATGAACTCTTACTCCTCTTGCTTCTCTTCATAGAAAAAATGACAAACATATTGAACCTACCAAAAACAATTATTGAAAAAACAACACATTAGAGTGTAATAAAATAAAGAATATATCATAATTACATTTAAAAAGTCAAGGAAGAATATCTGAAAAGGTTCTTTAGAATAATAAAAGGAAAACTTAGTATTTAAACTTTAAATTTACACAAAGGATAAAACAAAAAGGGAAACAATTTTCACAAAAATTCATCCCTTTTTTTTTAGTTTAAAGTCACCTGTTATGGTGGGAGGTTTGGAATGGACAAAAACCTTGCTCATCATGAGTCCTACAACAACAAATTAATAATACTGGTTAAAGATTAAAGGAAAAATGGAAACAAATAAGTTCAAACGTTGGATAAAATCCATTTGAAAAAAAGAATTCAATTTAATTTGTACAAAAAAAACATAATTAAAAAATATAATTCACCTTTCCATTCCTCATAGAGAAGAAATCTATCCCTTAAATTTGAGCAGACCTTTGAGAGATCTCTCAAATGGCTGATGGAAAAATAAAAATCCATATTCTATTTTAACTTCGTGATAGTTGATCAAAATAATCCCAAGCCAAAAGGGATTGAAAAAAATGGAGAAGAAAAGGGAAATATTAATATATAAGAGTTGGAAAAGAAATAAAAAACAAAGGTATTATGATGGTCACCCTTTAAGTAATTATTCAACTTAAGTGTATTCTAAGACCGATATCTCGTGCTAAGTGGGTCTGAAACAATCAAATGATAAAATATAATTAAAAAAAAGAAAAAAAACATATGGACAAAATAGCTTTACATACTTTAAGATAAACTTCAAAAACAATTTCATCTCAATCATAAATAAATAGAATCATTAGTGTCATGATCTCGCAACCACCATTGAAGCCAATTTCAATAATGAGAACCAAAATTCTTATATTAAAGTTTAAAAAGAATGATGAAAAACTATAGATTATTAATGAAAAAAAGATTAAGAAATTAATGTCCAAACCCTGAAAAAAATAAAACAAAGGATCAGATTTTTCGCCGTTGAGTCGTAATGTTGTGGGCCAACCATGAGGTCGAGTTCAGATGTAGTCACCTATTTGTTCGGTGTATACCGAATACCCCAACCGGGTAACAAAAAAACTGCAGTATTAAAAAAACAAAACATAAGAAATTAACTTGAAATCCTAATAATGTACTCTAAATGTATCTAATTTGAGATTAGCTTGAGCAAACATACACTTGTTTTTACTTATTATCCCATTCCCATATACATATCCTTGCCAGAAAAAATAAAATAAATAATAAGAACCTGTCATATGAAAAAAAGAAATCATAAGAAATTATTCGAGAACCCTAATCAAATATTGTTTACTTTGTAATTATTATATTTGCTCTTTAACGTTAGCAGAACTCAATTCCCTCTAATAATTCCTCCTGTTCTAAAATGTTCCTTTGTGACTCGTCAAATTTAAGATGACATCAAAACATGACATTTTCTTCGAATAAAACTTTACAAAATAAATAGATGGAAAAACGATTAAGGTAGATCCTACACATTAACACGGCAGAAAAAAGAAAAAATAAACACAACATGGCTATGATGCTACCTCCTTGTCATTGTGAATTTGAAGAAGACGCATTTTCTTCAAAGAAAACTGCAAAATACATTAAAAAAGAGATTAAATAATGTTAGTTAACAAAAATTACCAACAAAAAAAAAAAAATGGGAAGAAGACTAATAGTTACATTAGTGTGTGTTGTGGAAAAGGCGTATTTGTTTTAGGGATAGAGGGGATGAGATTGACATTGGAATTGAGAGATATATAATAGGAGTAAAATTAGTATTTTATTAGGATAATTATTAGTTTTTAATTATTTTAATAAACTTAAAATCACTTATCCAATCACAAGTTTTAATAATTTGTTAAAATCTCACTAAATCTTAGAGATTATGACTGATCCTTTAAGAGTTTAAGAAGCTTTAAAATCAAAAACATATTTGCTAATTTGAAACCTCGGAAAAAATGAGATTAGGATTTAAGAGATAATAGCAAATTAGAATAAATCAAAACTTGAATTTTCCTCAAGAAAAAAAAAAGGACTATCTTTAATAATATTTACATTAAAAAAATATGAAATCCTGAAAAAAAAGGAATAATGAAATATATAGATATAGATATATGTATGTATAAGGCTTCGTAATATATATATATATATATATATATATATATATATATATATATATATATATATATATATATATATATATATATATATATATATATTACAAAAAGCTCTTTTTACTATTTGTATCTATATCATGCCACGTGTCATTTTCTAGGATTTTATATTTTTAATTAGTTATAAAACTTTTGATTGGAGCAAAAAAATTGAACAATTTTATTTAATTTGCAGGAGGCAGGATTTGACCCCCCGACATGCGAGTCGAATACTAGACCACGTTGCCAGCTACTCTGACAGGTATTTGACAATTATTTTCTTTAATTCTTTTAATGCAATGCTAATTTAAGTAAACATTTTCACGATCTCTAACAAATCTAAACAAATAGTATTTTTTGTATAATATAATAATCTACATTAATTATATTATGTTCTTTAATTTTAAAATTCAAAACTCATCACATTCTTCTATATCTTACGTGTAATTTCCATGAATTTTGATTCAATTAATTATTTTATAAAATTTCGATTGGTTAGTTAAATTCTACCTATATTATATATTATAGAGCCTGTTTTTCATTTTCAACCAATCACAACCCTTTACAATCATACGTGTAATTTTATGAAATTGTTTGGTTTTTAATTAGTTCAAAAAACGTGATTGGTTGAGATGATTTTTATTTATTAATTTAATGATATAGCTTGATATCTTTGACTTATTCAAATGAAATAGTTAATTTTAATATTTTTTTATTTTCCCTATTCAATTTTATTCTTCTTTCTCTTTTCAATACAATTCAAGATCCCACATTGGAAGTTTATGAAGTTTTTGAAATTTGACAACATTATAAATAAATGGGTTGAGAGTGGTTTTTTATTGAATAAATTGATTGAGTTGGTTTTTAGTCCATTAAATTGAGTGAAAATCCAATTTTCTTTTTAATTTTTTCATTCAAATAGTTAAAGTTTTTTTTTTTAAAAAAAAAAAAAAATAGCTTAACGAATCATTTAATTTATAAATTAACCTCGCATGTCAACCTGCTCACTAATCTTTTTCATTAAAAGAGTATAAACTTTTAAAAAATAATTTGTTTATCCTGCCATTAGTTTTTAGAGTATCATTAACCAAGTTGGAATTTTCCCAATGAATTTGATAGACAGACTTTATTAGCTTTTCAGATTGTTCAATTAAGCAATCTATCTATATTTATATTACAGAGTCTGTTTTTAGTTTCAACTAATCGCAACCATTTACAATCCTACATGTAATTTTATGAAATTGTTAATTTGGTTTTTAATTAGTTAAAAAAATATGATTGGTTGAGATGATTTTTTATTTATTAAATTAATGATATAGCTTGCTATATTTGAATTATTCAAATGAAATAGTTAATTTTAATATATTTTTTTTATTTTTCCTATTCAATTTCATTCTTTTTCCTCTTTTCAATACAATTCAAGATCCCACATCGGAAGTTTAGGAAGTTTTTGAATTTTGACAAAAATATAAATAAGTGGGTTGAGAATGATTTTTTATTGAATAAATTGATTGAGTTGGTTTTTAGTCCATTAAATTGTGACAAATCCAGTTTTCTTTTCAATTTTTTCATTCAAATAGTTAAAGTTTTTTTTTAAAGAAAATTAGTTTAACAAATCATTTAGTTTATTAATTAACCCGCAGGTCAACCTGCTCACTAATTGATAACTCGTAAATTCATCGATATATTCCTTTAGTTTTATAGTGACTTTGTGCTTAAAAATGTATTTATATATTGAGTTTTGAGCTTAGAATGGTATATTCCTCACTACTTTATGTTTTAATGGTTGTAGGGTGCTTATTGAGCTTTTATGATGTTTCGAGGACTTAATTGCTAAATCTGAAACTTGATTGGAAAGCTGTGGGACTTAACTGCAAAATCTGAAAAGATGTCTTGTGGTCAAAGCTGGTCAAAGAAGTCAACTCGGGTCAACACTCAAAATTTGGTCCACCATGAAGATTATTTGGGACTTTCCTATTAGACTCCTAATTCCCTTCAACCTCTATGGTATTTTACCTAAAGCTATAGGAGTCTGAACATTATAAATATCCCTGGAAGATTCATGATAAAAAACACCAGAGATTAGACATCGAGATATTACCATTATTATTCTAGACCTAGAGTGATTGTGAGAAAATTATTGGAGGCTCTCTTCAACCAAGTTCAACAAGAGGAAACTCGCCATCATCAACGGTTTGAAGACGGAGACAAGCTTGAAGATTGAATCTTTCATGAGAATGAGTTTTCTTTCTTTATCGCTTTCAATAAATTCTTTTGTTAATTCTAGCGTTATGAGTAGCTAAATTTCTAATACTTGAATGGGATGAACCCTACACTTATATCTATGTATTGATTTTTGGGATTGAGATTAATTTATATTGAATTATATTTTGATGTTTATTATGCGTTTTCATTGTGTTGGATTAATTTTTCTAGTGAATTAATTCATCTTTGATTTCTTATTTGGAATTGAAAAAGGAAGAATTTGGATAGATCATCGCATAATAAAAAGAGTTGCATGATTTTCTAAAAATAGAATTTACATAAATCTTCGGGATTAGGGTAAAACCTAATAAGGGAATTCACAAATCTTAATGCATATTTGGGGGTTTTAATTACGAAATAAATTTCAATTAATCAACTCAAAGGTAGGAACTTTAAACTGTTGAAAAACATTAAAGCTTCATTATTGGAATTTTCACTGCTTCAGATAAGTTCTTTTGAATTAATCCATCCAGTTCATACATAGATACGTCTAGGGGGGATTCTTGTTCAAGTATCTCTTCTCATCTTTATTCTTATAAATTATTTATTTATTTTCTAGTTATTCATTATTTATAATTAATTTTTATTCATACAACTCGTTCGATTAAACAGTAGAAAAGGGTAATTATTAGTGCTTGTAGTCCTTGTGGGATCGACACTTGACTAGACTGCTATATTATTCTAAACGATAGGTGCACTTGCCTAGCGATTGTTATAGTAACATAAATCGACCATCAAGTTTTTAGCGCCATTGCCGGGGACTCACAACATTAAGAAAGGCTATTATTTACTGATTTAATCTTTATTTGTTTCTTTTCTTTTCTTTTATTTATTTTATTTTTCTTTTAAGTTTTCGTTTTACTCGTATTCTTTGTCTTTCGTTTTTTGTAGGTTTCTAATCTCTTAAGAACCAATGGCTATCAATCTAGCTCCAATGACCATGGCGAGACTTTTACCGACTCTTCTCTCAATGGGTCGGAATCAAGTATCACCCGACTCTCGGTGGCATATGCAAATTTTGAAATCAAGCCAAGTGTCATAAAGATGGTCCAAGATTATGTTCAATTTTATGGATTGCTTGATGAGGATCCAAATGCTCATATTGCGAATTTCTTGGAGATATGTGACACATTTAAGATGAATGGCGCTACTGATGATGCCATCAGCCTTAGGTTGTTTCCATTCTCACTGCGAGATCGAGCTAAGGCATGGCTCAAATCATTACCTGCGGGGTCCATCACTACTTGGAATACTCTTTGCGGAGAAGTTCTTGATTAAGTATTACCCTCCGGTGAGGATTGCTCAGTTGAGGAATGCGATATTCTCTTTTGCTCAAACTGATGGAGAGAATCTCTATGATGCTTGGAAGAGGTTTAAGGAACTTTTGAGGAAGTGCCCGAAACATGGCATCGAACTTAATCTTCAAATGCACACTTTTCACAATGGGCTTAGTCATGCTTCCAAGCAACTCATTGATGCAAGACAAAAGCCGAAAACTTCTGGACTATTTAATGTAGATGCCATGACTGCACTTGAAGCCAAGGTATATGCTCTTACTAAGAAAATGGAGAGTATGAACTATGTGTCTCAGCAATCTCAAGTGATGAATTGTGATTTCTATGGTGGTGACCATCCCAATCATGAATGTCAATCTGCTGAAACTATCAATTATGTTGGAGAGAGACAACAAAGAGATCCTTATAGCAATACCTATAATCCTGGTTGGAAGGCTCATCCGAATTTCTTTTGGAGAGCTCAACAACCACAACCAAATTCTCTTCCTTCACCTGGATATCAACAATCTAGGCCTCTACCTCCACAGGTTCCTGCAGAGCCAGTTAAGCTTACTATGGAGGAATTGATGACTAAGTTTATTTCTACTTCGGGGGAAAATTCCCAAAGGGTAGATGCAGCCATAAGAAATCAAGGTGCTTCAATTCACAATTTAGAAAATCAAATTGGGCAAATTGCTAAGATCTTACCTGAAAGAAAAATTGGTTCTCTGCCTGGAAATACCGAATCAAACCCGCGAGAGCATGTTAATGTTGTTATTTCAATGAGCGGTAATGATTTGAAGGCAATGGAGCCAGAGAATTGTGTTAAAGAAGAAGCAAAGAATAATGAGATTTTAGAATACAAGCCAAGGATTCCATATCCTCAACGCCTTGTGAAGAAAGATGGTCAATCAGGTAAGTATTCTGCACCGCCTACCCAATTGTTTCATAATATACTTTCTATTTCAACTTTTGTGTAGACTTCCAATCTTACTAAGCCTTTGACGGACACTCGATCAAACAAGAAAGAGCAAAAAGTAATCTTGGATGCGGAGTGTTTACCAATCCTGGAGAACAAAGACAAGCTACCTCAGAAACTCAATGATCCAGGGAGTTTTACTATTCCTTGTCAAATTGGTAGTGTATCTATTAATAATGCATTAGCGGACTTAGGTGCTAGTGTGAATGTGATGCCCTATAATTTGTTCAAAAAGTTAGGATTGGGAGGTTTGAAATCCACAATTATGAATATCCAATTGCTTGATAAATCTTTACAATGTCCAATGGGAGTAAAAGAAGACGTTCTTGTTAAAATTGATCAATTTACTTTTCTTGTGGATTTTGTTGTTGTAGATATGCAAGAAGATGTTGGTATACCTTTGATTTTAGGAAGACCTTTTCTAGCTACTGCTAGCGCCAACATAGATGTTTATAGAGGAAAATTAACTCTTGGAGTTAGAGATGAAAATGTTGTCTTTACAATTCCAAAACAATTTGAGAAATCCTTAGAGAATAATGCTACTGCATTCGACATTCAAGTTGTGAAATCTAATATTTCGATTTCTGTGCAGGAAATTTGATCGAGGAACCTTCCAAAACCGCTTCAATCAAAGACGAAAATCCTTGCAAGAGGAAAAATGTGAAAATTAGACAAGAAGTTAATTTGGCGTCTTCTAAGAAGTTGTTAAGAGCTAAAGAGGACCAAGTAATGCATTTTCCTCATGATCTTACGAAGGATCACGACTTCAAATTGAGAATTTTGCTTCTCGTCAACCTCCTTGAATACTACAAGAAAAAGGTAGTCAAGCTGGAGACTATAAACAAGAACTAAATTTTTAACCTTTTTGTACATATTTCGTGTGTGTTTCAATCTTCGTTATAAAATGGGCTTTTCTGCAAGTCGATTCGAAAAAAAAAAGTTTATTTTTTATTTTATTTTATTTGTTTCGATTTTTCAAAAAAAAAAATAATAATTTTAGGGACTTTTGGACAGAAAATTTTCTGCACAGGAGTTTTACAAATATCCTGCACAGGCAATTCACTCTTTTTGTTTTTTATTTTTCAAAAAAAAAAATTTTAGCCTTAAACATAAAAATGCCTGCACAGGCACATTACAAAAGCCTGCGCAGGAATTTTGGCCCCAATTGTTTTTTTTTAAATAGGTGTGCCATTTTGATAAAAATACCACCCACACCCAATCCTTACCCTATTCTCTTCCACAACCAGACCTGCGTGAATGCCTTTTCCCTTTTCTTCAATTTTTTTTTCCTTCTCTGTTCACCCTCGCTCCCAAATCCCCCAAATCTTTTTCAATACACCAATTTTTCACTCATACCAACCATCACCTTCTAAATCCATCTTGCTTCCCAATTTCAATTTATTTTTTTATTTTTTTTAATTAGTTTTCCTAAGCCCTAATCTTAATAAAAAAAATTTACCCAATAAAAAATTGAGCAGCGGTTATAGGCGGCACCACCACCGACGTTCGACAACGGTAAAAGTTTCATGCTGCATATATATGATTGAGGACCGAGGGGAGTATTGCTATCCTTTATTAACTTTATTTTATTATTATTCTCTTTGCCACCATGAGGACATGCTGTACTCTTAAGTGGGGGGGTGGATTGTCTTCTTGTTTCTATATGTTTAGATTTTTTTTTCGTTTAGTTTTTGTTTTCTTTATTAAAAAAAAAAATATAAAAAAAAATATGTGTTTTCCACGTTTAATCATTCTCTTCTAAGTTTTTTTTGATAATTTTTTGACTCACACTTATCTTCGAATGCTCTGTTAAGTAAGTTGACATAAAATTGCATGTGAATTCGTTGTGATCGAGAGAACTTGAGACGTTTTTGTGATAAAATGAATTTTGGTTACCTAATAAACACTTGATTAAGATTTTGTCGATAAGTTTACTTTTTGGAATGTATGGTTGAGCACAACTAAGAACTTCTCTCCCGATATTCTTGTGTCCAAGCTTTGAGCTTGGTACTTTTGACTTGGGGATGATATTAGCAGTTTTTGACTCGTTTGTGCCTTTCTTGCCTACCCGATCACATTAAATTTTTAGTTCCCTTTTTTTAGCCTCAGGAGGGTGCATTTGGTGGAATTTTATTTGGAGATTTGGAATGAATGGAAGAAGAATGCACCTTTAACTAGTCGGCTTATTGTTGACTACAATCCCTTTATCTTTGTGAGAGTAATGCATATAGGAATTGGCCTGGTGTTGATGGGGATTGAATGTACTGAAATGTGTTTAAAAAAAAGAATGGAAGAGGAATAAAGAAGTTTGTGTCGGAATATTTATACTAGTCTTTTGGATAATTGATTTGATTGGGATGAGATTTCTTTGACTCCGGCCTCTGTGGTGTGAGGAAGTAAGGCAATTTCTAAAAAGCCTAAGTTATCATTTGTGGCCATGAACAAGGATTGCGGAAGCCAAATTATTGTGAGATAGTCTCTAATCGACATTGATGTATTTATTTATTTTGATGTAAAAAAAAGTGAAAAAAAATAATCATTACATTATTTTATTTGTTTCTATTGATTAAAGGCATATCTGTCATTCTGTTGATTCACCGATGGGCTCGATCGACCATGTACTTAAAGTTCTTATCTTGAAAGGTATATTACCCACGATAGTTGATTTGAATTTTGGAACTATTGATTAGTGTTATTGAAAGTATGGAATAGAATGTAAAGTGAAATAGAGAGTTGAAGTTGATGGTAAAGTTGACCAAGTTCTTCTTTGGGATCGATGCGACCTCCATGAAGTTTTTGGCAATGCATTAAGTGGGGGGTTGTTATTGTTCTATGAAGTGGATAAAGAATCATATTAAAGAAGATCCAATGCTTACTCTCACGACTTTGTATTTCATATCTTTCGTTTGTTAGCCCCATCCTAAAGCCTACGTTATAAGCTGAGAAGTCCTTTTGGACTCAAGTTGATGCACTGTGCTCCTTTAGTGAGCTACATTAGTGAAGAGTATCGAGTTTCAAGTCCTTGGTTGTGCTGGGTTTGGGTTTGAGAAAAAGTTTCTTATCTACTTTAATCTTTTTCCAAATGTTTACTTAGTAACTTGTTTTATAAAACTGTTCCAAGCATTCCTTGAGTTCTCTTTGTTACAATGAATTTACTTTGAAGTTTTGTATCTACTTTACTTGGTTAGCATTCTTTGATAAGTTGGGAAGAATTTATCATGCTTACATATTTGAGAATGAATGTGTAGGAGACTATAAGTTTTATGTTGTACGTGTGTTTTAGTTTGCTTTTCTCGGGACGATCAAAGATTAAGTGTGGGTGGGGGGGTAAATTGATAACTCGTAAATTCATCGATATATTCCTTTAGTTTTATAGTAACTTTGTGCTTAAAATGTATTTATATATCGAGTTTTGAGCTTAGAATGGTATATTCCTCACTACTTTGTGTTTTAATGGTTGTAGGGTGCTTATTGAGCTTTTATGATGTTTCGAGGACTTAAATGCTAAATCTGAAACTTGACTGGAAAGCTGTGGGACTTAACTGCAATAATTGGAGGCTCTCTTCAACCAAGTTCAACAAGAGGAAACTCGCCATCATCAACTGTTTGAAGACGGAGACAAGCTTGAAGATTGAATCTTTCATGAGAATGAGTTTTCTTTCTTTATCGCTTTCAATAAATTCTTTTGTTAATTCTAGCGTTATGAGTAGCTAAATTTCTAATACTTGAATGGGATGAACCCTACACTTATATCTATGTATTGATTTTTGGGATTGAGATTAATTTATATTGAATTATATTTTGATGTTTATTATGCGTTTTCATTGTGTTGGATTAATTTTTCTAGTGAATTAATTCATCTTTGATTTCTTATTTGGAATTGAAAAAGGAAGAATTTGGATAGATCATCGCATAATAAAAAGAGTTGCATGATTTTCTAAAAATAGAATTTACATAAATCTTCGGGATTAGGGTAAAACCTAATAAGGGAATTCACAAATCTTAATGCATATTTGGGGGTTTTAATTACGAAATAAATTTCAATTAATCAACTCAAAGGTAGGAACTTTAAACTGTTGAAAAACATTAAAGCTTCATTATTGGAATTTTCACTGCTTCAGATAAGTTCTTTTGAATTAATCCATCCAGTTCATACATAGATACGTCTAGGGGGGATTCTTGTTCAAGTATCTCTTCTCATCTTTATTCTTATAAATTATTTATTTATTTTCTAGTTATTCATTATTTATAATTAATTTTTATTCATACAACTCGTTCGATTAAACAGTAGAAAAGGGTAATTATTAGTGCTTGTAGTCCTTGTGGGATCGACACTTGACTAGACTGCTATATTATTCTAAACGATAGGTGCACTTGCCTAGCGATTGTTATAGTAACATAAATCGACCATCACTAATCTTTTTAATTAAAAGAGTATAAAACTTTAAAAAATAATTTATCCGGCCATTAGTTTTTATAGTATGATTAACTAAGTTGGATTTTCGCAATGAATTTGTGAGGCAAACTTTATTAGCTTTTCATATTGTTTAATTGAACAATCTATCTATATTTATATTACAGAGATTGTTTTTCATTTTCAACCAATCACAACCCTTTACAATCCTACGTGTAATTTTATTGAATTGTTTGTTTTTAATTGGTTAAAAAACATGATTGGTTGAGATGATTTTTTATTTATTAATTTAATGATATAACTTGATATCTTTGACTTATTCAAATGAAATAGTTAATTTTAATATTTTTAATTGTTTTTTATTTTTCCTATTCAATTTTATTCTTTTTTCTCTTTTCAATACAATTCAAGATCCCACATCGGAAGTTTTTGAAGTTTTTGAAATCTGACAACTTATAAATAAATGGCTTGAGAATGGTTTTTTATTAAATAAATTGATTGAGTTTTTTTTAGTCCATTAAATTTAGGGACAAATCCAATTTTCTTTTCAATTTTTTTCTTTCAAATAGTTAAAAATAAAAAATAGTTTAGCGAATCATTTAGTTTATAAATTAACCCGTAGGTCAACCTGCTCACTAATCTTTTTCATTAAAAGAGTATAAACTTTTAAAAAATAATTTTTTTTTATCCAGCCATTAGTTTTAGAGTATCATTAACTAAGTTGGAATTTTCCCAATGAATTTGAGAGGCAGACTTTCTTAACTTTTCAGATTGTTCAATTAAACAATCCATATCTACTTATATTTATATTACAGAGCCTGTTTTTCATTTTCAACCAGTCACAACCCTTTACAATCCTAAGTGTAATTTTATGGAATTGTTTGATTTTTGATTAGTTCAAACAACATGATTGGTTGAGATGATTTTTTATTTATTAATTTAATGATATAACACGATATCTTTGACTTATTCAAATGAAATAGTTAATTTTAATATTTTTAATAATTTTTTATTTTCCCTATTCAATTATTTTATTTTTTCTTTTTTCAATACAATTCAAGATCCCACATCGGAAGTTTATGAAGTTTTTGAAATTTGACCACATTATAAATAAATGGGTTGAGAATGATTTTTTATTGAATGAATTGATTGAGTTAGTTTTTAGTCAATTAAATTGAGTGGCAAATCCAATTTTCTTTTCAATTTTTCATTCAAATAGTTAAAGTTTTTATAAAGAAAATTAGTTCAACGAATCATTTAGTTTAATAATTAACCAGCAAGTCAACCTGTTCACTAATCATTTTCATTAAAAGAGTAAAAAACATTTAAAAAAACATTTTTTTTTATCTAGCCATTAGTTTTTAGAGTATCATTAACTAAGTTGGAATTTTCCCAATGAATTTGAGAGGCAAACTTTATTAGTTTTTCAGATGGTTCAATTAAACATTCTATCTATATTTATATTACATAGTCTGTTTCCAGTTTCAACCAATCACAACGCTTTACAATCTTATGTGTAATTTTATGGAATTGTTTGGGTTTTAATTAGTTTATAAAGCATGACTGGTTGATATTTTGCATATAAATACAAAATTCTTATATTGTTTCTTTTTTCTATATAGGTATGTTGAAAAATAAACAACAATATCGGTGTAGAATTTCATTTTTCACTTTTATGCTATTTAACATTTTTTTAAACAATTAATTTTATTTCCGTGCATAGCACGGGTGATTAGGCTAGTGTATATATATATGAATTCCTTTCCTTATTTAATTGTCTTACCTTAATTAGTCTATTTAATTATGTTAATTATTCCAATCCTATTTAAACTCCTAATTCAATTCCAATTCCAATTCAAGTCTAATTTAACTGCTCCTCTGGATGAATTACAAATAAATCTTCCAACTACGATACACGTACAAAACGGCCTACAACAAAACATAACCGAAATATGATACGCAACATGGTTAAAAATTAAATAGACACGAAATCATGTAATGCAACAAAATAAATTCAAGCCAACATAATAAATCATGAAAAATTAATTATACGTCACCAACACGAAAGCAAAAAGTCCCGGGTATTACAGACACTATTAGGAACTTTGGTTACCGTCATACTCAAACAATAACAACGCAAAAGACAAGGACGTGATTTAATTCTCTTGACCGTCGTGTTAGTTACATTCGCTCTTTTTTTTTCTTTATTTGAAATTTTTTAAATTTTTTTCTTCTAAAATTTTACTTGTCTTGCAAATAATATGATTTTTTTTAGAAATCCGTCCAAAAAATATTATATTTACTAACTAATTTTTACCGGAGTTAGAGATATTTTATCCCTCCATTTCATTCCCTCCCATTTTAGAACAGACAAATCGATCGCTGGATGTAGTTTTAGATTAAGGGTCCGGCTCAATGCGATTAAAAATATTGCAAACATACTATTCAAAAAAGGACTTAAATTCATGCCCGAGATAGATTTGAGCTTTAAAATAATGATCTATTTCAATGCGATTAAAAAACACTTACTATTCAAAAGCTCGAAATCACAAATTCAAGCTCGCGCTTCAAAAGCTCGAAAATATCAAATATCAAATTTTAAATTTTAAATTATAATAAAATATATATTATCAAATACAAACATGTATATCATTTTTTTTTATCTATTTAAATATATAATCCAACACATTCACGAGCTTCCAAAACAAATATTTGTGTATTCAGATTCAACATGTTTAAGACTTAGGAAATCCGCTCTAATAGGTCATGAACTTATTTCGTTTAGCCTGTACAGCCCTTGTGATGTTTTAACCGTATAAAGAATCCCTAAACAATTTACGTTCATTCCACAAAGTTCTAACCACTACTTTTGCGGCGGAATCCGGCCAATACTGCACATGCTTTTAAAAATTGGGTTATAATTCTCATTTTATTATTTAAATTAAAAAAAAATCCAACTTTCCACTCTCTTCTTCTTCCTCTCTCTTACCACCACCGCCTTCCTCCTCCTCCATCGTTCCTTTTATCTTTCTTCCCCCAAACAACCCCTCCCCAATCCCCATGACCAGAGACGAAGCCAGAAATTTGGTGTTGGGGGTGAAACTAATAAAATACTTGGTGGGGGGGGGCAATGGAAAAGGCAAAAAAAAATTCTTGGGGGGACGAAACTGATAAATTTTTTCAAAATACACATAAAATTTCGATAAATAGTAGTATTTTTTAAAAATTTTGGGGGCACCAGCCCCCTTCCGCCCCCTGTCTTCGCCCATGCCCATGAGAACTCAAGTTGATAGGATTGCTAGATCATATATTATGTTTACTAAAATAAATAGAAATCTTCCTAAAAAAAAGACTACCAAGTTCGCCAGCAACAATCAAAGTAGTAGCCATATCACGAAACATCTCATATTCAACAACACCAGCAAACCTCAAAATTTTATCATTTGCAGCTTTCAAATCCCCCATATCTTTCTTAAAATACAAATCAATAATATAATTCCCATTATTAGTAACAAAAGGCTTCTCACTACCATCCTTAAACAATCTTAATTTTGCGACGCAATCCGCTTCCACAAACAACATTTCAAGCCTTTTAAGAGTAAATTTCCAACAAAATGGTACAATCTCAACTGGCATAGCCAACCCACTTCCCCCAACACACTTAAAAAGCTTAGATCCATCAACAATCACAATAAATTTCTTACATCCTAAAGCTTGATTTGTAGTCATATTAGAAGTGGGTATCCCAACAATGTTTTTCAACTTCCCTTGTTTCAAAAACTCCCCAATTTTATCCACAACATGTTTAGCTATGGAAAAACCATGGCCAAGGAAAATTCCAAAATTCTAAAAACTCAAATTTAATCAAAATCCAAGATTATCCCATAAATTAAATTGCAGATGGTGGTGGGGTAAGAGAGATGGGATGTGGGCGGGGTATGAGAGGAGGTTTGCATTAGACTGGCATCGTTTTTGTAGAAAGCCCAAAACATGGTATTAAAAAAAGTTGGACCAACATTTCTGGACCTGGCACTTAAACGTTGGCTGACGTGGAACAAGATGGGAACGGAAGTTCCACTTCCGTCTTGGTCCGGGGACGGAAGTCCCACTTCCGTTCCCATCGGCCAGTGTGTTTGAAGAAAAACTGATTTTTTTCCCTCCGGGCAGAAATTACCAAGTGACACTTCTGTTTTGATCTAGCTGGTTGTTTTTGCCTGAGACACATGAGTATTTACAACAAAATAATGAACTTTGCCATAATATTAACCAAAATACGTGTACGCAAAATTACTCTAGAAAAATCCGAATGTATTAATAAAATAAGAACAATGAAAAAAACAAACGAATCGTGTATGTCATAAATATATTTTTTACAAGAATTAAATAAAGCAAATCCTATCTAAGGATTTGAATGAGTGTATCTACGTGGGCTTCTCGGGTTAACCCGGAGATAGTATGTGTGGCCGGACTTAGTTCGCACAGCACTACCATGCTCCGTCTCATAGAATTCTGCCCCCTCGGCGTCGATCCGTAACACCTCCTCTGGGGAATCTGCCTGGAGTTGTGGAGTCTAGCTGCTGCGTATGTGTCTGGTCCAGGCCCAGGCTGTACGAGGGCGTTGCACCGAAGAATACTTCCCCCTGCCCCGATGAAGAGGGCCCAGCACTAGGATGACCTCCAAATTGAGTACCATGAGTATATGTGTCAACACTCGGATATAGGTAATCAAAATCAGTGAGGACATCGCGCTGAGTCTCGAACGGAATAGGAGTCGTACCAGGATGCTCGGACTGAGGAGGAGGATGTGTCGCTTGATCGAACTGAGTCGCTTCTGCTGTGTTTGCGACGTTCCCACCTCACCGCCACGCTGTCTCTGGCGCCTAACGGTAATATACTCCCGAGTAGCCTGGCGATTCCTACGAGTGCCCTGCCTCCCAACCACAGCCCTACCCGGAACACGCTCCCTCGGCCCTATGGAAGGTTGCAGGACGGCAGCTGCAGCCACATCAGCAGCCCGCGATTTGCAAGACACCGACTTCCCAGACGATGCGAGGGCATCCCTGATCGTTTGTGTAGCCCAGGTGATGAGTGACTTTACTGCCTAACAGTTCGAGGGGCAGGCTTCTTGAACTCTTCCAGCATCAACCTGTTCGACTCCTCCTGCAACATAATATTAAAATTAGTATATTCAGGAAAAAAAATATTTAAGAAGAAAACGAAATGAATAAAACTTACCAAAATGTCGTCTGCTGTAGCGGCGGATTGAATACCCATCGGGAGTGGCCTGGGATCCCGAGTTTGGGGGTTCGTGATACGCTGAACGGTAATGCGATTGTACTAATCCATGTACTCGTGGGTTGGTACAATAATATTACCGATGGCGGGAGCAGCGCCAGCCAGGGCATCGACGCGTAAATCCCACAATGCAATGTAATCGGCGTGGACTTTCTCCTAATTCCTTGACGCTATCGCCTTCAACCTGTGGAGGTCTTCGCCCTCTTTAGTGCCCTCTGTCCCTGTCGGGATTGGTACCACCTGCTGGAACCCACCCAAATTGACGCATGACCCTGTCGGGCAGGTGGTACTCAACCATCTCGAAGCATACGTACGGGCTCGACAATTCATTAAGAAGTCTCCATCCCTAGACGCCCTCTCTGCGTAGACGGAATCAGGGTACGGCCTCTACATGAACTGCAAAAAATATAATTGTTAATGTAGAACAATTTAGATAATAATAAAAAAAAAACAATTTATTTAATAAAAAAAATAGAAGAAAATCGAATTTAACTCACCCCCTTGTGTCTCCGTCATCAAATCAAGCTGTTCGCGAAACACCAACAGCTGCGCTTTGGGGGTGTTGCGGAAACTCCAGGGGACAATCCACCTAGCCCCGTGCGGTCTACCGTCGGCGGGGGATCTCATCTGGTATTTGGCCGGTTCGCTGGACGGAGAAATGAAATACGCTCCCACGCCCACAACTGATAAAAACAAAATATTTAAATCACAATTTAATTAAAATTTTAATAAATTGGACAAACCTGAATAAGCAAGCAACACCCGGCGATGTCCTACGAGTCAGCCATGCACGAGATGCACATCTGGCGGTACAAATGTGCAAGTACACTGCTGGCCCATGAATGCCCGTCAAGCTCTAGGGGGTCACTAAGGAGGAGTAGATATTGCAAATTCACCCGGGAGCCCGACTTATCGGGGGAAAGGAAACTACCCATCAATATGAAGATCAGAGCCCTAGCCCTCTCCTCTACCTGGCGGTTGGTAGCATCATCACCTAGGGGCTCACTAATGTGGGCAAAAACCTCCACAAGCTGCAAACTGTTTCCCTTGATTGCCGCCTCAGTGGGTCGAAATCCTAAAAGATCGAACACGCGTTCAATCCAGCCGTCCTTGGAATAATTGTAATATGCGTCTAATGACACTACGTGGCCCCTGGTAGGTAGTCCTAGAAGACATCCTACGTCCCTAGTGTGATGGTCGCCTCCCCGCAACGTAGGTGGAACATGTGGGTCTCCGGGCGCCATCTCTCAACAAATGTAGTCACGAGAGCGTGATCTACATTCATATTATCTAATCTACAGCATCTTCCAAACCATATTAGGCCGATTAGGTTTAACACTCTACGGTTGGTTTCTCTAGTATAGGCAGCGTATAAGTTACCCGAACTCGTAATCACCTTTAACGGGTTGTTCAAAGTCTCTTCCCCGTGCCATATTCCTAAAGATCTATGAGACGGTTGTTTGTTCAAAACGGTGGGATCAAAAGGACCGGGATGAAGATGAGCGGGAATGACTAGGGGTGGAAATGAGCTGAGCTGAGCTGAGCCGAAGCTAGCTCAGGCTCAGCTCACACTAATTTTTCCCAGCTCATAGCTCAGCTCATATTTGATGTGAGCTAATTTTCTCAGCTCAAGCTCAACTCATTAGTAGCTCACGAGCAGCTCAACTCATTTATCTACAATTTTTTTTTTTAAAACGATGACTTATAATATGAGTTTAATATCAAACCAATACAAAATAAATCAAGAGATTTTCTTAGCACAATAACATGTAATAGAAGTTTAATATGTCTCTACTAATTATAATATATCAATACTCCAAAAATTTGTAGGGTTTTGGTTATTTGTTTTGCCTTGACTTCAGAAGATGTCATGTGCGGCTTTTTTATGTGCTACTTCAATTTTTTTACAAAGATACTTAATGTTATAAAATGTTATGTGCAGCTAGAGTTTTGTTGTATAGAAACTTTTATGGGTTACTTCATTTTTTACAGCCCACTCCATGTTATATATATATATATATATATATATATATATTGAGCCAGCTCATGAGACAAATGAGTCGAACTCTACTTAGCTCAAGCTCGACTCATATTTTAGATGAGCCAAAAATTTGGGCTCATGTATCGCTCATTTAGCTTATGAGCTGAGCTCGTTGAGCTGAATATCAAATCGAATCGTGAGCTACTCACGAGCCGGCTCAACTCATTTCCACCCCTAGGAATGACCATCTATACAAAAAATAATACACATACAATTTATCAGAAATAATACATGTAATATCTCCAGTTCTACTATTGCCTTAAATTCACACAATACACAAAATTACCAAATTGACAATTTTACAAGTTAACTAATGCCCTAAAATCACAAATGCTCTAAGTGTAAATCCACACAATCACAACTTCACAATTCACAAATTACCCAATCAACAAAAATACCCTAAATTCATAAATGCCCTAAATTCAAAAATACCCAAATTCAACAAAATCCACAAATAATTCACAAAATCAACAAATTACTTTGATTTCCTAAACATAATTAGTGTATTCATAGTTAAACTCAACAAATAATTTACTATTTTTCCAAAAAAAATTCAAATTAAATTTTGATTTTTTACCTCTCAAATTGAGAGTTGAAAGAGAAAAAAGTTGTTGGAGTAGAAGGGCGCGGCGACGGTCGGCAGTCCGCGGCAGCGACGGGCGGGGGCAGGTGGCGGGACACCAAGGGATTTTAGGGGCTGGGGGGTTCCTTTGTAAAAAATGACGGGAGGAAAGAAAGGAAGGGGAATTTAAACCGGGTCAATGGGAACGGAAGTCCCGAGCAAAACGGAAGTCCCACTTCCGTTTTCAATCAAATCCACGTCAGCCAACGTTTAAGTGCCCCGACCAGAAATGTTGGTCTAGCTTTTTTTAATGCTATGTTTTGGGCTTTCTACAAAAACGATGCCAGTCTAATGCAAACCCCGGTAAGAGAGAGAGGGATGGGGTGGGATTGTCCAAGGAAGAAGAAGAGGGTGGAGAGTTATTTATTTATTATTTTAAATACAAAATGAGAACTATACCCTTGTTTTTAGAGCTTGTGTACATCACATGCTTGATTTGGCCGGATTACGCTGTGAATATTGTGTTTATGACTTTGTGGGATGAACGTAAATTGTTTAGAGATTTTTTATACTTTTAAAACATCAGAAGGACTCTACAGGCTAAACGAAATAAGTTTAGGGACTACTGAAGCCAATTTCCCTCAAGACTTATCCAACACATTCACGAGCTTTCAAAACGCATATTTGTGTACAATAATGATTGTTGGATCAAAAAGTTTGGATCAAACAAGGATCAAAGAGTATAAAATGAAAATGATTGTTAGCATTTAATGTGTAATTATGCCTTATTGATCCAAATTTGATCCCAAATCTTTGATCCAATAATCACTACCCATTTGTGTATTCAAACTCAACACGTTTAAGACTTGAAGCTAATATTATACACGAATTGAAGCTTGAAAAAGAATAAATCAAACTTGAACAGAACCTTCATTGAGCCGAGCTCGAACAGTTCGATAAATGTTCAAATTAATTCCAATTATAATACTCGCACACGATAATAAAATTCAAATCTGCTACTAGCATTATCACTTCACAATACATTCAAGTAGCTGTAGTAATGAGATGTAACAAAGTTAAGAGGATCGGCTTATGTTTGATTTTGAAAATTTGGTCCCCTCCTAGCTTTCGCAAAAATAAATTTGTTTATTAAAAGAGATGTAGCGTCTTAAAGCTGAAATTTTGTGTTCCGTTCCGAAATGATACACTGTCTAAAAAGAAAATAACAAAAGAGTAGCTGATTAGAGGACAACTGCAAGGCCCTCTTTTTTGGGTGAAGGGTTAGCCTTCCTATTACCAGGAAAGGCAGTTCTTGAGATGTCAACCAAAGCCTTGAAGCTATATGGTTCATGCATTGAGATTTCTGAGAGGACTTTCCTGTTTAGTTGAATGTTCTCCTTCATAAGACCATGCATGAAGTTACCATAGTTTACCTGAAGATAAAAATAGTAAAAGATATAAATCTCAAAAACAACAAGTATCACCATAAACACAAGCAAAAACAACAAATAAGAAAAATTCTGCCACAGAATATTTCTAGAATGCAACTTTAGCCTTAGAAATACTCATTTACGAGTCATCTAGCTAGGAACATTTTGTTCAATTCAGGTTTATAAGACTTTAAGAGGTAAATGGTATTCCAATAGTTCCTAGATTTGCAGCAACTTTTAGAGCGTATTCCTGATTGTCGGTAATTTTGGAGTTCTAAAGCAAACAATGATTAGAAATCAAATGGAGAACGAGAAGCTGAGGACAAGGGCGACGATGGATAATTGGGTGCAGATGAGAAATTAGAATTGAGGAAGATACATCCTCACTTTCAGTTCTAAGGAGTATTCTTAGCACCTAAATACAAATTTCAAACTCAAAATGACAAATCTAAACCTTTGGGAACCTGCTTCTCTCTCACAACCAATTTGACTGTTTGGGAACCCCGAGACAAAAATCTTTAACCCAAACTCTATCCAATCCCACTACTGCAGGCAAACTTCAAATTTTTAAGACTTCAGTTTATAGTGTAAAAGTAGCAAGAAAGTTCATTACTCCTGAGGTAGACGTATGAATGTCATATCTGAAGCAACAACTGACAGCTTAGATTACCAACAGAGCCACAAAATCCACTGAAGTACAAAGATTTTTGGTTAGTCTAACTCATGACCTTTATTGTCGTTCAATTAGTTATTACGTCATTCTGATGACTCTTAAGTCTTAACAAATATCCTATTGGGTCAACCTGCCTTGTTGATATATAGGTGAAACATAACAGAAAAACAAACGCTTATTCAATGACAAAAAGGTTGCTATAGAGCCTTTTGAGTATATAGAAACCTTGAAGGAAGCAAGCATCAAGCCCAAAAGGCCTAACAAAGTAGAGCTGATTGTGAAAGACAGAAATCGCAGTTTATTGAACAAGTTAAAGAGAATATGGTGTGGTTACATCTCAAAACCAGCAGTGGTCTCAAAGGAATTTGGCAAGAATAACAGAGAAGCGTGTACTTTTATCCACAGTGTTGCTGAAGGTGAAATTTTGATGAAAAGGAAGCAGAAACTGATTCTCAACGAGGCACTGTGCTGCTACAAGAGGATGACTACTTGAGTTTGAAATCTGGTAGAAGGTTTAGTTGCTGATTTTCAAGCAATACAGCAACACAATACCAGAAATCGTATCTAAAGAGGTTCCTTTCGTTCAACAGATGGTCGGTCAATGCATTTAAAGGACCTACTAGAAAAAATTATTGCATGATTCTTCTACGTCCAGTTAAAGTTATGATGAGGTTTATTAGTTTGATGAGACTGAATTTCATGAAATCTCAGAGGAAAAGGCAAGTGCTAAAATAACTGATAGTGTTTCCCTTGAAGAACAGCTGGAAGCTAATTTGGAGTACAGTGCAGTTCATGCTGCACCATTTCCGCTTCATTTGTGGCTCATATGGTGTGGCATAAATCAGGAAACAGTTATGGAATATAGAAGAGAAAGTTAAGATTTAGAAAAATAGAAAGAAAGCGTAAAGGAGGAAAAAACAAATCAGCAAGAGAATAAGAGAAAAAAGGCAAAACTCAAGAACAACTGAACAAACAATTTTATTTTCATAATCTCCTTATCACTTCCTCACCTAGAGATATTTATAGACCTCAAATCCCAAAAAACAGTAGTCCAAAGAAAAAGAAAAAAAAAGGAGAAGAAAAAGAGAAGGGGAAGAGAGAGAGAGAGGTAATCTGGCATTTTTCCTCTAAGACACTTTCATGTCATAGCTTAAACGCCCTAAAGAAGTGTGTCATTTATCCTCTCAAGTGCCGAGGCAAAATACAACAACAATAACATAACTCATTCTCATTAATTCCCCAATTATCAATAATTCGGGTATGGACGGAAGAGGAATAGGAAACTATGTCACACCCCGTAATACTCACATGGCCGCACTCAAGTCAATGAGATACTAAACCCAAATACTATAAATCAAATCAAAATATGCATAATAAGTAATCAAAAAATTCCAAGTATCACAAACTTACCTAACATTTGATAATAAATGCACAAAGTGTCAGCTCCCAGAATACCACTGAAACAGATGGATTGAAGACTAATATAACATTTGGCAATAAATGCGCAAAGTGGCTTCTCACAGAATACCACTGAAACAGTAGTCCCTATACTGTTTCGTTTGCTACAGAATCATGCCCTCAAATAAAAGCCAAACGGCATCAGAGAGAAGGCAGACCAGAAAAAATAATTCTTGATTAGCAACCTATGGATATGAAAAGTTACACGACATGAAGATCACATAGATCGCTTCTTGAAAAGGTATGCCGCTGTCAAAACCAAGCAGGAATACACTCAAAAGGTGTTAATTACAGATGTTTTTAGCATGTATCTGGAAACCAAATCCTAGGGAACACCATGAGTATAGCAGAGAAGGCTAGACTATCACGCTTTCCCTTCTTTCATCTAATGATGAAAATCAAGTCGATTCACAGGAAAGATTTTGCAACCGGGCTTAGATGACACTAAGCACCTTAGAACATGAAAACCCTAGAGGCAAAATATTTAGCCAGAGCAAGGGTTGCAAGATGAAAACTACCTAAACAACCTAGACAAAAGGACCCACAGAAACAAATATACGAATATTACAAGATTCAGTTTATATTACAATCAACTAAAAGAATTCTTCAATTTCAGTATCAGTCTAGTCTTCCAATTCCTCTTATTCCTGCCTTTGCTCTACATCAGCAGTAGTTTCAAAAATTGAAGCAACTGGTGACCTATAGTGCTTACCGAATATGCCCCAAAAAACTCAATAAGGAAAGAAAGGGCTTGTTTCAAAAGAAGAGAATGGATGACAAATAAAACGATCAATTTTCAATGGGGTTACTCTTGGTAGTGAGAAATAACAGATAACTACTTTAATCTTCAAATATCGGTTCAAAATCCAATCTCAGTGTTCCTTGTAAAAATAACAAGAACAACAAAGTATTTAATCAGCAAAATACAAACGCTTACATGAACCTATTTTTTTAAAGCCTGATAGCAAGCAAATATGCAGATATCATGTTTGCCAAAAATTGATCCACTAGCTTGAATGACTCTTAAAAGTAACTTTACGAATACATTGTATCACACCATTTATTTTCGCAGTAAAAGTTATCTTGTTAAAGGGAAAAAACGACAGAAAACATATGAACCTTTTGTTACCAATCAAATGATCTGATTCATGAAATAATTTAATCATGATGTTTTGAGCGTTCCAAAATCCGCAAGACTACATTTTCTAATGCTATGAATGACAAGAATAATCCTGAGGCTATTAATCACGATAGTTTATTCGGCTATTGAATAAATTGTGTCATCCAATCCGAGCTACTTTCAGAAAAGTTTCTTTAATTTGTATTTTTACTTTACATCTCCAGAGGCATAAACCAAACTCCAAAACCAACTCGTTAAAAAATCAGTAACATATCATAGGTAGGAACGTTAAGCAAGCATTTTACAGGAAAATAATTTATCTAAATAAATATCTTGACAAGCAACTAATTCAAATGATAAAAGAAAAATCCTATAAAAAAAAAAATTAAAGACTCAACTCATTTTTTTTTTCCACCTATAAAAAAAATATATTGACAAGCAACTAATTCAAACAAATTTATCTAAAAATGCCGATAGAGAAACAGAAGAACAAAAGTAAAATACCAAAATGGAATTTAAAAAAATTAAAGAACTGTGACAAATTTTTAAAGAAGAAAAAGTTAGGGATATCAAGAATTACTCCGTGTTGGCGAGTGCCGGCATTGATGCGTTCAATCCAGAGGGAGCGCATGTCTCGCTTCTTATTGCGGCGGTCTCTGTAGGAGTACTGAAGGGCCTTCTCCACCCGCTCTCTGGCTATCCTTATGCAATTCTTCGCTCTTCCTCTGAAACCCTTTGCTAATTTCAGCACTTCTTTCTTGTTCATTTTGATTTTTTCACGAAAAAATCCCTTTACTCTCTTTCAATCTCTTCTCTTCTGCACAGATGCTATACAATGGTTTTGAGGCTTAAGCCAATTTGGTCTTGGGCCTGTAAATATTGCCAGAACAAGTTCTCATAAATGACAACATCTTCCTCTGATAAAAACGAAAAATAAAAAGAAAATAGAGCGTATTGGCCTTTTGATGCAGTGCACCTAACGCTACAAACAGGGATGGAAATGTGGCAAGGTGGAGGCAGGTACTAGGTATCCTGGCATTAGCCCCGCCTTACCATTCCCATCCTAGACACTGCCAGTGGGGATGAATGGGATCCCATTCCTGGCCTATCCCCAAGTCCAAAAAATGAAGTCAGTTAATTCCATAACAATAATATCAAAGAATAAACACTCTTCATGGAACTAATAAAAATCAAAGACACAAGAACAGTTCAGATATACTCGTGTCCCCAAGTTCTCTATTGAAATGAACAAAACAATTGAGAATACAACAACAATAACATAACCCATTAACTTCCCAATAATTGGAGCATGGGCAGAGGATGGATAGAAGACAGTCTTAACTTTTAGCAATAAATGCACAAAGTAACTGCTCCCAAGAAACAATTGAGAATGTCGACAACAAAATATTACTCCCTCCGTACCATTTTAGTTGTCCTATTTTCAATTTTTCTTGTTCCATTTTAGTTGTCCCAAGACAAGCGCGAAGATATTTTAGCTCAACTTTCCACATTTGCCCTTAGCTTCAAGTTGGACTTAGTAAGCATATGTCTAGTTCCAATGAGTATATTTGACTCTCTTATCCTTATAATTGTATAAAATTTATAAATTTATTGTTTCTTAAATTGAGACATCTAAGATGGGACAGAGGGAGTATAGCCATTGCATAACAATCTTAAAAATGTAAGCCAACAGAGACATTCAATGTCGTGTACGAAAATTTTCAATCTTCGGTATTCTAATGTGAAGAGAAAACAATTCGTGTTGCAAAGGGACAAAAGAATACTCCCAACATTTTATAATATAAGCCGTTTAGGATATGTAGCGAAAATTAATGAAGGTACTTTGTTAGTCAAAATATCAATATTACTCTCTTAAATAGGGACTTGTATACCACTTTATTTAATAGAGTAATATTGATTTTTTGATTAAAAAATACGTTGTACTTTTGCAACCTTAATTTCCGCTATATGTCCTAAACGGCTTACATTATGGGGATGTAGGGAGTAAATAAAATGAAATGATCAGAAATAACAAAAAATAAGTATAGTCCATTAGAGCTCTAGTTAAAATAATTACGGTTTCTTTTTTAAATAACAGGAGAGCATAAATAGATCATTAAGATAGAAAATAACAAAAATCATTACAACAAAGACAGCCGAAGAAAAAAAGACCGGAATAATGAGCTTAAGCATTCCTACATAAATCAAAATTGAAGAATTATATATGTAAATATTAAAAAAAAATTGAACAAAAAAATAAACATTGCCTGTGTATTGGAGCCGCTGATTTCCGGTCGCAATTGATTGCAGCAACCGAGAGATACGAGAGAAAGGGCAGCAAGATGAAGTAGAAGAGGAGTGGGGTGCGGCGTGTTCAGTGTTCACCGAGAAAGAAGGGGGCCGGGGTTATGTTTAGGCGAAATAGTTTCAGCACCGGTTGGACAGCATCATATCCCTTCATTCTCACATGTTTTGATCTGATGGTTATGTTTTATCCCACTATCACTATTTCCAAGCCCAGTTTTTTTGAAAAATTCAAAATTTTCATCCGGTCAATTTCGATCATTCTCCTTAATTTTATACAAGATTTATGGTTTCCAACCATGGATAAATTCATTATAGAGAGATAGAGTACACCATATTCATTTACAAAATTGCTTGCAAATCAGAACATACCCGTTGAAGATCTTATATATATTTCGTCACCAAATCAAACTGAACAAAATTACTTGCAAATCAGAACTTAGTCGTTGAAGATCTTATAGTAAGGAAGCATGTGTTGTTCTCTATCCTTAAGCATATATGTTTATATAGACAAGTTATAGCAATTAGATGAACAATGAAGTAAATGAGTAGGGATAGAGAAAACTAACACACGGATTTATAGTGGTTCGATTCACAAATAATCTACATCCACTACCTTAGGACAAACTCAAGGATTTCAACATCCACTAAGGATACCCTTCACAACAAATGTAATGTGGGTCCTACTTTTTTTACAATTTCCCCAACAAATGAGGACCTGTACTTCACAAAGAAGAGTCCACTCACACAGATTGTTAAGCTCACAAAGAGCAAATCTCACCAATGAGATACTTGCCTCACAAAGAACACTTTTGCTTCACTAAGAAGACTCCACTCACAAATAGTGTTAAACTCACTAAAAGTCAATCTCAACAAATGAGATACCTCTCACAAGCGGACTTTTGCCTCACAAAGAGGACTTTTGCTTCACTAAGAAGACTCCACTCACAAAGAGTGTTAAGCTCACTAAAAGCCAATCTCAACAAATGAGATACCTCTCATAAGCGGACTTTTGCCTCACAAAGAGGACTTGCAAACACTCACAAAGAGCTTTTTGCTAGCTAACTCACAAAGAGAAATTGAGTAACTAGTCTCTTTCAAAGGAAACTTTACAATTTAGCTCACTTACAAATAATTTCTCTTGGATTGAATATACAAATGAAAGCTCTAATCAATCTAATCACTCATTGAGAATAGAAAGGATAGATGAAGTTTTAAGCTCAACTCAAAATGATATATTTTGAAAGAATGATTAAGCTCAAAATGTGTTTGCTTGTGTGTATATCAAGTGTACAGCCTATGCCCTTTATACCTTAATTGGTTATGAAAATTTAGGTTTAGAAGCTTTATATATGGCAAAAATACACAAGCAAAGTTGGTCACAACGGCTATAATTTTGTCATGGATTTGACAGTTTCGGTCAACCGGACTAGGAAGTTGGTCGACCGAGGCGCTTACGAAGTAAAGATTAAAGGCTCGCTGTCGTCATTTCGGTCGACCACAAGATGGGGTCCGGTCTTCCGAAGCAGTGCTCGGTCGACTGACCTATAGCAAGGTTGTCCGAGAGAATATAGCCGTTGGAGCTCTGGAACATTCAAAATCTGACTAAGGACAAAAACAACCTCGGTTGACCGGACTACATCTGGTCTTCCGAGGCTAGGCCTAGGTCGACCAAAATGAAGTACTAAAGTGGTATTTCCACTTAGTCAAGTTCCTAATGTTCTCAAACTCATGCCTAAATATTTTGTAAAGATATAAAACACATTTTAAAGATCTTAGTGTTAGCCCTAAGGGCGATCGAACTCGGTTTTTGATAATGGACAAACACTTGATGTTGTGTCTAATGTTTATATCTTTGTGATAGAATATCGGAACATATATTGGAAGCTCTAAGTACTTCAATCAAGCCATGATCAAGATTCAAAGTCGTATTATTCAAGGTTCATCTTTCAAGATTGAAGATTGAAGACTTAGGTTTGGTTAGATTAGCTTTGTCGTTATAAGTCTTTATCTTATATAGCTCTAATCAAAGCTCTTATGAACATAAGCTCTACACTCTAGTCTTGCATGCACACATACACGTTTTCAAAAGGCTTTGTTTCAAAATGATCCTTACAAGTGTTCGTATTTCAAAAGCCTTTGTTTTCTAAGTCTAAGTCCTTTAAAATGGTTTTCCAAGTGTTCTTACTTGTTACCTTATAGGAAAACATTTTAGACTTCAAAAGACTTCAAAAGATTTCAAAACGTGTGAAAAATCAGCTTGGAAGTTCGGTCAACCGAGCTCAAGCTCGGATCAACCGAGCAGAAACTGAGAGCTAAACTGATCAGCTTCGGTCGACCAAGAGGAAGTTCGGCCGACCTAAGCATGGAGTCGGTCGACCGACCCTGTGTTCGGTTCAACCGAAGCTTGGTTCGGTCATCCGAGGTTTCCTGAACGGTCAACCGAACTCTGCTTTTACTAGCCGTTATTTGACCGTTGGAGACTCGATTTTCAGCCTATTTTGAAATGTATATATACTCCAAAGCTAGAGAATCATTCTAAGACTTGCACATACATTTTACATTGATTTCTTATCAAGTCTAAACACCTTCAAAGCAAAAACACTTGATCTCCATGATCTAATTCATTTAAAGGCGTTCTTTCAAAAAGCAAGACAAAGAGTGGAATTCATATGTTCTAAAGAGCAACAATTCTTGTACTTCAAAGGTATTAATCTTTCACTTAGAAGAGTGAATATTCTTTCTCTTTAAACATTCAATTCCCTTTCTAAGTGATTGGGTAATTCTTGTAAAAGTCCTACTTAGTGTGGGCAATTTGTAAAGTCCTACTTTGTGTGGGCAAGCTCTTAGTGAGTTTCTTTGTAGTGTGGTTGTGTTGTAAAACTCTTAGTGAGTTAGCCACATTTGTAAACATTCTTCTTAGTGAAGTTGTTTGAAATCCTTGGATGCGGCTCAAGGTAGTGGATGTAGATTCTAAGTGAATCGAACCACTCTAAATCCTTTGTCTTGTTGATTGGGTTTTGCATTGCTTTTATTCTTCTTGCTCAAACTTCCAATAGCTTTGCAAAGAATCGAAAAAGTCTACAAGATTAGTTAAAACCCAATTCACCCCCTCTTGTGTTTTACAATTAGGCATTGACCAACACTTATCTAAGTTTTCAAAAACCTTTTCAAAGAATTTGAACAATGTAAAACATGATATTTTGAAAACATGCATAGTTGAGCTATAAACATTCTATATCCTATTATTCTCAAAGGAAGATTAGTCACAAAGAATATACCTATGTAGACTAGACTAATCTTCTTGGAGGTCTTCAAGTCTTGTAGAAGAAATCTTCTTGGAGTTTTGACTTGAAGCCTTTGATCAACATCTTCTTGGAGTGCTGAAATCCTATAGCAATCTTGAGTTGTAGTGTATTGGAGTTCACACTTCTTCTTATCAAGGAACATACCACTTGATTCTACTCTTGTTAGATTGAGTAGCTCTTGACATGTTGATCTTCTTTTTTCTTGAATTTGCAAGTACTTCCATAGCACGTGGATTGACTTCAAGCTTGTGCTATGTAGTCTTGCAAAATGTAGATTCCTTGTGTGTAAGATGGTGACTTTGATATACACAAGGAGCTAACTTACCATTTTCACCAATGCTGGTGTGAGTGCTAATGATCCTATCATTAAGAACATGCTCACACAAACATTAGAACTATCAATGATTTGTTATCATCAAAACAAGATTGACCACTTTGCCCTTAGGGCTAACAATCTCCCCCTTTTTTATGATGACAATATTGATGCAAATCGGACAAATATATAAAGGATAAAACATTAAAGCACATAAATATGCATGCATAAGTTTAGGGTCTATAGGATCTAGACAAGTAGATGTTTTGAAACAAAATATTCTACTTCCCCTATTTTAAAGAATCCCTTATCTCTCCCATTTTTCAAAGTTCTTAAACTTTCTCCTTTTATAAATTAATTTTCTTAGCACATTTGCAAAGCTATAATTTCTCATCCTTTTTGTCAAAATAAAAAGGGTAATCAAAAAGCCAATAAGAAAAGCATTTTCTCCTCATTTTTGTTGAAAATAGAAATTCAAATGATCAAAAGTGAATCTTTTAAGGAGGGATTCAAGTTTAAATTGTGGAGAAGCTTAATGGTCTAATAGATTGATAAAAGATGAATCGAATGATCATATCTACAGACCAAAAAGTCTTTGAAGAAGGATAATATTTTTGAAGAAGCTTGGTTGATTTCAAAGCAAGAAGAGTCCATAATGACACATAAAGTTAAAAATGGTCATATGGCTAAAAAATGAATACAACCTAAGCTAAAAATCAAAGGAGATAAAGAATAAAACCTTATAACACAATTTCCCCATTTATGAAAACAACAATGTTAGCTATTTTAGATGAAACAAGTTTGAAAGTCATAGCTAACAAAGTGAATGTTATACCATGCATAAATGAGTTAAGCATATGTATCACAACCAAAGGAACTAGAGGAAGTATAAGATAACAATTTAAATACATTCCTCTAACAAGTTAACGATTAGCTAAACGAGTGTAACAACTCTTAAAGCAATGCTAACCAAGAACTATAAATGAGATCAAAAGATATGAAAATGAGGAACATGTTCTCAAAGTTATAAGGGAGAGTATTTGTAAAAGATAAACATATAACTCTCAAATAACTAACACAAGTTGACTATAAGAGATGAAAAGATGAAAACAAGCCAACAAGTGATGTGATAATGTGAGTGGGGGTATAAGATGAAAAACATTAAAAATGCTCCCCCTAAGGTTGTGCCTATATGAATAAAACAACAAACACTCAAGGATTACTGAAGTTGAAATTCAAATTTTGCTAAATTATGGTTGTTCCGGTCGACCGTATGTAAGCCTCTGGCCGACCGCAAAGCTTCGGTCGACCGGACTTTTGGCAGAAAATAGGAAAACATGCAATTTTCATTTTTAAACTACATCCAAACAGCCATAGGCACATTCTAAGGCATATGCAATGCCACACACACAATTTGTACCCTATGTCAAGCATCTAGACGACCAACCACATAAGGTCATACTAAATACTTGAATATAAACAACAAAATAAATAGATCATTTTAAAAACCAAGCATAGCATCTAAGAACTTCCCTAAAGCATATGCCACTAAGAATAGAGGGGAGAGGTTTCAAAATGAGCTTTCATCACAAATATCAAATTATTAAGCTCTCTAACAACAACATGCTCATAAAGAATCAAAACAATAAGAATAAAGACATGTTATACATCAAGGTGTCCCTTCCAAAAGAAATTGATACAAAGAAATGAAAGATAAGGTTAAAAAATTGTTATTCTAGAGGTACAAATGTGATAACATGAGAGAAATACATGAAAAAGGATAAAAATATAAAAATTAAAGAGATTCAGTTTAAGAAATATCTCATTGATTTGAAGATTTGCTTTTTGCACTTTGAGTTTCTTCAATAAGTTTCTTTGATTGATCCTTCAAACTTCTTGATGATCTTGAGGATCTTCATCATTTGGTGAAGCTTTATCGTCTTTCTTGGTTGAGGCTTCCTCAATACCTTGATCTTAATCTTTGTCTTCATCCAAATCCATATCTTCTTCTTGTTGATCAATTTTCTTGTTTCCCTCTTCTCCTTTTTCATTTTCTTCAACATCCCCAACATTTACCTCAATATTTTAAAATCTTTTCTCACCCATTTCTTCTTCATCATCTTCAATATCAACAACCTGATTTTACTCATCTTCATTTTTCTCCTCTTTATCTTTATCTTCTTCACTTCCATCATCCTCATTGATGGATTCATCATCATTAACATCTTCTTCTTCTTCTTCTTCTTCTTTCTCCTCCTTACTCTCTTCTTCCATATCTTGTACCAAAGTTGATTTCTTAGATTTTGTGTTTCTAATCACATCATCAACCTTGTACTCCAATTCATAAAATCTAGTCTTGATTTCCCCACCCTTTTCCTTCAAATCCTTAACATCATTTTCCAAGCTAGACAACTTCTCGAATACCATCTCTAATTTGTTGTTAAAGTTGTCTTGAAAACTATTTAAGCTTGACATAATTTGGTTGAGGATGTCATTGCTTGCTTCATTACTTGTTGGAGGGACTTCTCTTTCAACATTGGCCCTTGGAATGTCCTCTTGAAATCCAACATTTGTTTGCACATTCCCTTCTTCATTAACTTCAAAATGGATGTCCTCATAACCTTGTCCTTTGAAGGGATTCATGGGCAGAAACTCGTTCTAAACACCAGGAGTCCTTCCCTGAAGGATCCGTTCATACAAAAACGAATCGAAAAATACAAGAAAAGACTTATGTTTCTTGAGTGAAAAGGATCTGTCTTTGGCTCTCGGTTGCAACCACCTTGAGTCATCCCTTGCGGAATTACTCCCTACCGGTATCCTGGCGACGAAACGATCAACGAGTGCTAGCTCTTCTGATTTTCTAAGTTTCGGGAATTTAGAGAGAAAAGGGGAGACAGAAAGCAAGAAATCCAATTTCTTGGTTTTTGGTAATTTTGCGGCTGGAAAAACTCTCCCATAGGGTTTTGGCCAAGAGAGGTTTATATAGGGTGTGAGAAGTTTTTTAAAAATCAACTACCACGTCTTTACCACCTCTCCCGGCAGTGGGAGTCTTTATCGGATAATAACTCCCACGTAATCCCAGCTATACCGAAAATGCCCCTTATCTCTAATTCGAATAATAACGCTTTATTATTTTTAGAAAAATAAATGTCAGATACAATGAACCTAGACACAATCTAGATTCATTGAATTTGGACATGAAGCTCGTTAGCTCGTCTATGTGTGTGACCCTGTATGTTCATATCACAATGGTAATGAAAACACACTTAGTAGTAGTATGTGTTCATAAATCACAAGCGGTCCCTAGCAGGACATTGTGACTACCCAAAGTGAATGAATTTACGGTGGAACATAATATCAATCCACTATTTAATCCATTTGTCTCGCGATATCCTAATTAAGCATAAGGCATGGTAGTCGTCACCCTTATTAAGCTTAATTGTATTTATGCTCGATCTCCAGGTAGACTGTTCCAACAAATAGTATTTAATAACCACTTTATCAAATACATTTGAGCACGACCATGCATTTAGACAGTCTTCCCTATCGAGGGCCCATGGATATCTCTCTCTAATAATAGAGAGGGAAAAATTCCTTACAATGCCTCTCACATTCAAGTCATGATAGGACGCTACATCCGATCATCAGTCGTATTGATTACTCGATTAAAAGTAACGTCCGACTGAGTCAAAACGTGGCTCCATTCATGCTAGAATCAATGGAGACATAAGGTCTAAGGATTCTAAAATAGTATTGAGGAAGTAATATTTAAGACTACGCACCATAAAGTATTACTTCTCTAACGGATCACGTCCGATACAATATATCTCTATACATTGCATCTATGATATGATTTGTATTCATTACACATGATTAGTAAAACATAATCATCAATCAAACATCATACTAGTTTTATTTCATTGTAAAGAAGCTTACATAAAATTAGGGACAACTAGAATAGTAATTACATAAACTAATGAGTTTTACTATCAAATAACGCATTTGATGTTCATAAGCAAAATTAACTATTCAATTACATGCTCAAAAGATATAAAACGTACAACATATGCTAATGGTCATAGGCACTACTAACAATATCCCACTAGCCCTAGGTCCAATCATACATGATCCTCAATCCCATGGACCTAGTATGACTCTCATGTTTAGGCTGCGGGAGTGGCTTGGTCAATGGATTGGCAATGTTGTCGTTCGTATGAACTTTGCAAATTTTAACGTCTTTTATATCAATGATCTCTCTAATCAGATGGAAACGCCTGAGAATGTGTTTGGATCGTTGGTGAGATCTAGGTTCCTTAGTTTGTGAAATGGCACCAATACTATCGCAATAAAGGTCCATTGAGTTCACAATGCTACGGACGACACCTAATTCATCAACAAACTTCCTGATCCAAACAGCTTTTTTAGCTGCTTCAAAGGCAGCTAGATACTCAGCTTCTGCTGCAGAGTCGGCCACGGTTTCCTGCTTTGAGCTCTTCCAACTCACAACACATCCATTCAAACAAAACACAAAACCAGATTGCGATATAAAGTCATCTACGTCAATCTGGAAGCTTGCGTCTGTGTAACCATTTACAACCAGACTTCCTTCATGACCTTCGTAAACCAAGAACATATCTTTAGTCCTTCTCAAGTACTTAAGAATGCTCTTGACTGCAGTCCAATGTGACTCTCCAGTGTTAGATTGATATCTGCTAGTCATACTTAACGCGAAAGAGACATCCGGGCGAGTGCATATCATGGCATATATAATAGACCCAATGCCTGAAGCATATGGGATCTTACTCATGCGCTCTTGGTCCTCCTTTGTGGAAGGTCCTTGAGTTCTGTTGAGTTTAATGCCATGTGACATGGGCAAGAATCCCTTTTTGGAGTCTTGCAAACTGAATCGTTTCAGTACCTTGTCAATGTATCCACTCTGGCTTAGGCCAATCATTTTTTTTAGATCTATCTCTATAGATTCTTATACCCAAAATGTATGTAGCCTCGCCTAAGCTTTTCATGGAAAAGCACTTCCCCAACCAACCTTTTACGCTTTGTAATGTGGGAATGTCATTTCCAATCAGTAAGATGTCGTCCACATAAAGCACAAGGAACACTACTGCATTATTTGTTACTTTCTTATAAACACAAGGCTCGCCTTCATTTTTGATGAAACCGAATTCTTTAATGCATTCATCAAAGCGACGATTCCAGCTTCGAGATGCTTGCTTCAATCCATAAATGGACATTTGAAGCTTACACACTTTGCTAGGATTTGATGGATCAACAAACCCCTCAGGTTGTGTCATATACACATCCTCGAGAAGGTTTCCATTAAGAAACGCAGTCTTAACGTCTATTTGCCATATCTCATAGTCATAATATGCGGCTATGGCAAGTAAAATCCTAATAGACTTTATCATAACGACAGGAGAAAAGGTTTTGTCATAGTCAATACCATGAACTTGTCTATAACCTTTAACTACTAGTCGAGATTTAAAAGTGTGTACATTACCATCCATGTCGTTTTCTTTTTGAAACACCATTTGTTATCAATGTCCTTACACCCTTCGGGTGGGTCAACCAAAGTCCACACTTGGTTATCGTACATGGATTGCATCTCAGACTTCATAGCTTCTAGCCACTTATCTGACTCAGAACTACGAATTGCCTCTTTGTAGGTAGTGGGTTCATCTTGATCAATCAGTTCGACCTGATGATCATCAGTCACGAGAAATCCATATCTTTCAGGCTGTTGATGTACCCGACTCGACCTCCTTGGGTCTTGTGTCAAAGATAGAAGCTCAGTATCAGCACGTGAGCTTGCTTGAACTTCCAAAGTTGGTTCAGATGTTGTTTGGGGATCTTGAATTTCCTCAAGATGGATCTTACTCCCACTATCCTCTTTGGAAATAAATTCCCTTTCAAGTAATAAACCATTTCGAGCAACAAACACTTTGTTCTCTGATGGAAGATAGAGGTAATATCCTTTAGTTTCTTTAGGATATCCCACAAACAAACACTGGTTAGATTTATGGGCGAGTTTATCAAATAACAAGCGTTTTACATACGACTTGCAACCCCAAATTTTGAGAAATGACAAACTAGGTCGTTTCGCAGTCCATATCTCATATGGAGTTATCTGAACAGCTTTCAATGGAACTCTATTCAATATGAATACAGCAGTTTCTAGGGCGTAGTCCCAAAAGGAAATTGGAAGACTTGTTTGACTCATCATAGATCGAACCATATCTAGTAAGGTGCGATTCCTCCGTTCCGATACACCATTCCATTGTGATGTGCCAGGAGGAGTTAATTGTGAAATAATTCCACAACCCCTAAGATGTTCGTCAAATTCTTGGTTAAGGTATTCGCCACCTCGATCTGATTGAAGTATCTTAATACTTTTACCAAGTTGATTTTGTACTTCATTTTGAAATTCTTTGAATCGTCCAAAAGATTCTGATTTTTGTTTCATTAGATAGACGTAGCCATATCTACTAAAATCATCTGTGAATGTGATGAAGTACTGTAACCCTCCTCTAGCACTTGTGTTTATTGGTCCACAAACATCTGTATGTATGAGGCCCAATAAATCGGAAGCTCTCTCACTTTGTCCAGTAAATGGAGCTTTAGTCATTTTTCCTAACAAGCAAGAGTCACACGTCTCATAAGGCTCTAAGTCAAATGATGTCAAAATTCCATCTTTATGGAGTTTTGATATGCGTTTCTCGTTGATGTGGCCCAAACGACAATGCCAAAAGTAGGTTTGGTTTAAGTCATTTGATTTAAACCTCTTGGAATTAATGTTATAGATGGGCCTTTTAATGGATTTATTGAGGTTAAGAATATAAAGCCCATTCATCAAAGAGACATCTCCATAGAAGATACGATCTTTATGAACGGTGCAAATTTTATTCATAATATTAATTTCAAAACCATCAATATCCAAACAAGAAACTGAAATAATATTCCTACTCAAAGTTGGAACATAAAGACAATTATTTAGTTCTATAATAAGGCCACTTGGCAAAACTAAATTAAATGTCCCGGTAGCTACAACAACTCTTGCTCCGTTCGCTACTCTCAGGTCCACTTCTCCTTTTGCTAGTGATCTACTCCTTTTAAACCCCTGCACATTTTTCAAATGTGAGATCCACAACCGGTATCTAATACCCATGAAGTAGGAGCAGACATGTTAATTTCAATAAAATAAATACCTGGAGAGACAGTCAAACTGGCTTTTCCCTTTTTCTTCTCTTCCAAATAGAGCTTGCAGTTCCGTTTCCAATGACCTGGTTCATTGCAATGGAAGCAAACTCCTTCCTTTGGTTCCTTGGCCTTCGGTTTGGGCTTGTTATTGCCTTTGCCCTTCTTGGCCATGGGCTTTCCCTTTCATTTCTTCTTGAAATTCCCTTTTTGAACCATTAAGACTTCAGGGGTCTTCTTAATGTTCAGTTCAGCCTGCTTGAGCATCCCGTGTATCTCATGCATGGACTTCTCCATGCCATGCCCTATTTAATTCCTTTGTCTCGCGATATCCTAATTAAGCATAAGGCATGGTAGTCGTCACCCTTATTAAGCTTAATTGTATTTATGTTCGATCTCTAGGTAGACTGTTCCAACAAATAGTATTTAATAACCACTTTATCAAATACATTTGAGCACGGCCATGCATTTAGACAGTCTTCCCTATCGAGGGGCCCATGGATATCTCTCTCTAATAATAGAGAGGGACAAATTCCTTATAATGCCTCTCACATTCAAGTCATGATAGGACGCTACATCCGATCATCAGTTGTATTGATTACTCGATTAAAAGTAACGCCCGACTAAGTCAAAACGTGGCTCCATTCATGCTAGAATCAATGGAGACATAAGGTCTAAGGATTCTAAAATAGTATTGAGGAAGTAATACTTATGACTAAGGACCATGAAGTATTACTTCTCTAACGGTTCACGTCTGATTCAATATATCTCAATACATTGCATCTATGATATGATTTGTATTCATTACACATGATTAGTAAAACATAATCATCAATCAAACATCATACTAGTTTTATTTCATTGTAAAGAAGCTTACATAAAACTAGGGACAACTAGAATAGTAATTACATAAACTAATGAGTTTTACTATCAAATAACGCATTTGATGTTCACAAGCAAAATTAGCTATTCAATTAAATGCTCAAAAGATATAAAACGTACAACATATGCTAATGGTCCTAGGGCACTACTAATATCCTTGGCCTTCTTGACCTTGCACTTCCTTTTCTTGTTGCACATTTGGCATTTGAAAGCCTCTTTTCTCAATTTCTCTTTTCAAGATTTCACACACTTTTGGGGATTTGTTGTGTGTGATCAAGGCTGCCAAAAGCTCCACATTTGTGCATCTAGAATGGAATTTCCATTTTCCATTCACTATAATCATGTGCATTTTATGGAATTGGCCCTCATTATAGATGTTATACCTTTCACTTCTTGATGTGGGAGTTGTGAGCTTGAGTTTGAACTTTTTGAACAACAATGTCCACATGCTCCCATAAGGTATAAACTTATTGGCTTGGTTGATTCTATCTATGAAGTACTTTAGGGCAAAGTACCCAAAACTAGCCTTATTCCTTTCAACCAACCATTGCATCAAATTCATTTGAAGATAAGTAATGAAACTCTTATGACCGGATACGTGGACAACCACATTGGAGACCATATGGTGGAGAATTCGACCATATTCATCCAACCTATTGATGTCTCGTTCTTTAGACTTATTGAAATGTCCTTCAATGTTGAAGTATGTTTTGAACTTTTCAATGTCTAAGTCCTCATCCTTAGGCACTCCCCAGAGTTGTAAAAATACCTAATTGAGTCTATCTCAAATTTAACTCCAAGTATTTCACACAACATAGCTTTCGAGAAGCTAAATTCCAAGCTCCTACCCTTGAGGTCCACCAATATAACCTATCATCATTTAAACCTTCTTCTCTAAGGTTGGCACTAAATTCATATATGGTTAGGGGGTATATTTCACACTTGTGAGCCAATAGGGGTACCCATCCCATATCGATATAATACTCTACAACCTCTTTTAAAGCCCCATGATACATATTGTTATCCATAATATATCCATGAAGTCTTCCTCTCATTTCCTTCACTAGATTTTCATATAAAGGTCTATCTTTTTCTAAATAAAATCTAGAGTTTACCTTCTTGGTGGCGTAGGAGGAGGATTCACCTTGGAATCAAGGAGAATGAGGTGGAATTGGATGATCATCATCGGATATTATACACTCGCTGTTGCATTGAAAGATAGTTTCTTGTGGACATCAAAGATAACTCTACAACAACAAGAAACTACATTTTGCAAATCTCCATAGCACAAGCTCAAAAGGTCATTCACGATGCTATTGTAAGATATTGCAAAATCAAAGGAAAATATTCTTATGGATTTCAAAGATCATTCTACAACTATAAGAAGCTACGTTTTGCAAGTCTCCATAGCACAAGCTTAAATGTCATCCACAATGCTAATGGAAGATATTGCAAAATCAAAGGAAGATCAACAAGTGTTGAAGTCCAAGATGCTACAACTTGAGAAGACTATAAAGGACTTCATCACAAGAAGAGGTTGATCAAAGGTCTCAAGTCCAAGCTCAAAGAGTAACTCATCTTGAAGACTTGAAGACCAAGAAGAAGATTAGTCAAGAAGCCGATTGGTATATCTTTGTGACTAATCTTATTTGATGAATGATAGTTTATAGTATGATGAAGCTCATACTCTTGCATGTTTTCAAAACCATGTTTCTTACATTGAATTAATCTTTTAAAGGTTTTTCAAAACATCTTTTAAGTATTGGTTAATGCCTAAGATCTTTAAAATATTTTAAAAATATTTTAAAAAACACTTAGGCATGAGTTTGAGAACAATTGAAAGTTGACCAAGTGGAAAAACCAATTATAGACTAAAGTCCGGTCGACCGGGTCCTAGACTTCGGGTGACCTGATGAAGTCCGGTCGATCGACGTATGTTGTTTGGTCGACCGAAGTGTCTTTTGTATTTTGTCACTTTTTAATGTTCTAAGACTCCAACGGCTATAATATCTCGGAAGACCATGTTATATGTTGGTCAACCGAGCCTCAGCTAACATCTCCAAGCTTGCTACACTAGGATTGGCATCATACTGACTCTCCAAAACCCCCAACCTCTCCAATGCCGCCTTAAAATTGGTGTGGATGTTACCAAATTCATTTTTATTCCAAGTACTTAGAGCAACTTTCAATCTTTTCAATTTTAGTTGGAGTTTAATCATTCCCGATCCTTCCATAACTTACCCCCAGCTATCCTCAACTATCTTTCTAAAATTTCTATGCTTTATCCACATCTCCTGAAATCGGAAAGCCGATCCCCAACTATCTGTGGTGAGACTAGGAGTCACTAACAAAGGGCAATGATCCGAAATAGTTCGTGTTAAGTACTCCACCGTTGTTTGCTGAAATAACAAATTCCACTCCGTATCAACCAGCACCCTATCCAACCTCTTTTGTAGCGGCCGAATCCCACCCTACACCATCTAAACGGACTACCAATATAAGGTACATCCAACAAGCCACAGTCATGAACTGTTTCGAAAAATTCCGAAATTGGCAACATCATTGGAATAGACCATTGACTCTCCGACTGCCTCATTACCATATTAAAATCACCCCCGATGAGCCACGGTTCTACTTGCTGCTCTCTAAACAGCCTCATTTCCTGCCATAACTCCCTGCGGTGAACATGTGAACATTTTACATATACAAAAGAGCAAACAACAGGTCTACCATAAAAAGCATCTACCCGAACATGCACCACCTGCTCCATATCCCCCAATATATCCAACCCCAAAACACCATTCCACAATATCCATATTTTGCTCGTACAATTACTATAGCTAAAATCAAATCCCAACCGACGAGCATACAAAGGAAAATCAGTCGAACCCACCACGGGTTCCAACAAAATCAAAAAAATTCAAAGAATACTTGTTTTTTTAACTGCCTAATGCTTGCAACAGTACTAGCATTTGCAATGCCCCTAATATTTCAAATCAACCAATTCATAAAGACGTAAAGTGAGAACATTAAAAGTAGCCCCAAAGACTATTGAGCAGAGGATTGCCCTTGTTGGCTATTATCGGCGAACGTCGTAAAGATTTTTCTATAGGCAACTGATCATAGATTACCTCAATCCTGTGAGGGATTGCTGGAAGTTGTATAATTACAGAATCAAGAGGAAGCTCACTGGAAGAAGCTTCAGACGTTCCTTCGGAACTGTAAAGTTCCGAATCAGATGTGTGATATTCTGACTCGAAAAAATTTGATTATGAAGCTTGACCCATAGTCCCTCAACTGGTCCCGCGACAACCATGCAATCCACCAATAACCGGAGATGCAAGCAGAGGTATGACAACCCCTGTGTCCGATTCCCCTATTTTTGACAGTGATACTTAAGACAATACCTTTGTTTCTGCAGACCCCACTGTTACCGGCACCACAAATGATTCTGACATCGCTACTGGGATTGGCAGAACCCCTGCTCCATCCGTCGATTCAATTTCCACTGTTATCGGCGGGAATTTTCCAATTTTCGCAATTTTGTTGGCAAATGATATAAGGGATTCATATTTGTGTCCCTAAGAACCTACGGTGGCTCTCCTTTACCCTCTCGAAACTACCTGTCGCAATCCCTGAATGGGGGAATATGCCAATTTTCCGACTTCAATATCATCCATGCCCTAAGCAATCCCTGTTGTTGAAATCGATAGCGAAGATGGAGCCGGTGACGATGATTGTAATTCCATCGTATTGCTCAAAACCGGGTCAACCACCACAATAGGTTCTGACAAATTAGAACCCAGTTGTAGAGAGTCGGGTTGCGCCGCCGTCTCCGTCAATACTACCACCGCCCCTACATCAATTTTCTTGCCCGTAGGCTTCCACGTCTCTCCGGTGGAACTAGGGCCCCCGACGATCACCCCAGATTTTAGTATTTTGTGAATCCCCAAATCCCTAGGCGGTGCCTTGTCAACAATTTTCGTTTTCCCTTTATCCATCACCTTCGGCACCACCCGAGACTCAGATAATAACTTCGTCACCCGAGGCTCCATGATCGCCGATTGACATGCTCCCTTCCCATGACCAATTCTCATACAGACTTTACAATATTCAGGAAGATCATCGTAGGTAATGGATTGCCAAAATCCCGTACCCGATTTTTCATGAGTTATTCTAACACGATACGGCAATTCTCCCAATAAATCAACTTCTACGCAAACCTTCGCAATGCTAGGACGAGATGCATTGGATGTTGGAGCATCCAATGTTAACGGATTTCCAACAGCCTTTGCCAAAGAAAACAATTTCTCCTTATTGAATAAATGAACCGGTAGGCCTTCGAAACCAATCCAAACAGGAACGATCGAAGGTTCCTCATGAACACTAAAATTGTAGGTCTATTTAAAACCCTCATCGCCAACCCACAAAATATCCATCTACCCTGCCTCCATAATCAACAGTAATCCTCTTCCAAATAAAATCTGATGAGCACATGACGAGGATCCATCCATCCGATCCAAAAACTCCCCATAAATCCAACCCGATGAAAAGATTTTCTGAGTGAATCCATATTAGGGGCATGTTTTTGAAATTTCCCAACTAGTGTAAATCTCCATGGGGACATCAAAGCATCGTGTTCGTCAATGGAGATTGTAAGGTTTGGTTCTCCTTTGAAAGTATTTAAAGGCGTGATTGGGAGAGTGTGTGTTATGACCGGACTAGCAAGAAGATCCACAAAGGATTTCTTGGGCCACGTAGCAGCTCCCCCGGCGGCTCCAGTAGCCGGAGGAGTGGCTGCCATGGCTGCCGCCGCCAGTGAAACGTGATGTAGAAGGTTTGGGACGGGTAGGAGTCTAGGTGCCAGAGAGAAAAAATTAAAGAGTTTGTGATGCGTACAACTTCCAAAGTTTTGAAAGTCAATCACTGAATAATGAAATTACATGTAAGAGGAAAAAATGACCTTGTCATCAAAAACGTATTATGGCTCTTGGATAAGGAGTTATGTTAAGATTAAAAGGTAAAGAAATTTACAACAGATCTTAACTTTCAAAATAAAGCCTTAGTCTAAATTAAATAACTAAAATGGTTAATTGCATCGCCTTAATTAGACACCCGAGAGCAAATATATTTGCATTTAATGTTGTCGACATTACAACCCTGTTTTTGTCATGAAGAGGTTTATGTGATGCTGATTGAGGACTTTGTTTTCGGGTGGGGAAATGATAGAGTTTATGTATGGTGAAGAGGAGGAAATTCCTCCTTTCCACCTTAGGTTACGTGAGATATTAGGCATAAGATTTAGATACTGATCTCTGAATCTATTCTTGGGCATGGGGTCGTTAATTGGTAATATTGTTTTATTTTATATATTTTTCAATTCCACTAAAAACAAAATAAGTGTTTTACAGGCATATTTCTTTCGTATTTAAACTTATTAGGTAAAGTCCTTTGTATTTAGTCTATGTTATGAAGGTGCAAAATTGGGTTGATATGAATGTGTATTTTGAAACTAATAATATTCTTGAGGTGTGACCTAGAAGAATATGCTTATCGTAGATTTTATCTTTTGATTTCGAAGAATTAAATTTTTGTATGATGAAGGAGAGAAAATTAACATTGGCACGCAAACATTGTTCGGATTTACCTTTCCAACATTCGTTTTTCATTGCAGCAAATATTTTACTAGGGAAATGCCATTTGTTATCTTTAGTTTGATGATTAATGTTTATCTTTAGTTTTTATAGATACGTTTACTAGCATAGTTTGATATGAATATGTGACGAATATTTATTTTTCAAGTTTCTTTCTTCTTCTTCTTCATCCTTTTTTCTTTTCAATGATTTTTATGTCTTCAGTTTGAATTAATTGGATATCAAGTCAATCTCCCTACAATTATCTCAATATAACAACATTAATTATGGTATCCAACTAAAGAAAGAAGGTTTTATTATGGAACAGTTGTAATCTTTTATCGCGACACTTTGACTACTTGATTACTATATACAATGAAGTCATATCAAAGCTTGATGTTAATGATTGAAAAAAAGTATTCATTGAGTTTAATTTGTTTCTCAGTTTCCCATTAGAAATTATGAGTGTTAAGTTTGCAACAACAACGGGATTGGCCATCTTTGGTAAATGTACTTTTTCTCCAAAATACAATGTGAGTTCCATATGTTCGCATGGCTGGATGATTATTGCGGGTCTCTCATATGATTTTTTTGTACTATTTATTCATTTATGCTTTTTATACGGATGCTAGAAACTTGTATTTTCTATTTTTTGTTTTCCGGTACCCTTTTTAGAAATGGATTTGTTTGCACCTGTTAGGAGGTTTTGACTTCGTCCCCCTTCCTTGTATTTTTTTTTCTTAATAAATAAATTTTTAAAGGTCTATGCCAAACCCCCCACCACAACATGTGACATTTCCAAAAGAAACAAAAAGAATATGTATCACCTCAAACTCCAATTAGGTATCTCCGACTAAAGTATAAAACTAATATAGATCATTCAAACTTATACATTATTACAACAAACTTAATTCAAGAGTTTTTCAAAGTATGGATCTTTCAAACTTACACATTATTACAAAAAACTTAATTCAAGAATTTTTCAAAGTATTAATGAGAACAAACAAAAATAAATTATTTTTGATAGGAAAGCTAAATGTTATTTTTTACCTTGATTCCCCTTTTAGAGTTACGTTGATTAGCAAATATGGTAAAAAAAGTACATAAGGAAAAAAAGACTATAGGTTTGCATTAACACAATTTTCAGATTCCCACAAAGGTTTTTAGCTAAACTTAATTGGAATCTATCTCTTCATCAAAATGATTCCAAAGTAAAACAAAAACAAATGTATATATTCAAATGATTTTTGTATAGTTGAAAATCTCTATACATTCTTATGATTATGCACATACACATATCTACTAGACAAAAGACAAAAACAAAAGAAAAATGCAAAAAACAGTTAATGAAATTCCAAGGAAAATCATAATCAAGAAAGAGATAAGAGAAGATCAAGATATCTTATTGTCAAATATTTTGATTAGTCAAATCAAAATTTATTAGAAACTCATACATATCGTGAGATAAATTCTGTTGGGGATGCATTAGCCAACTTAGCTTGTGCATATTGTGAGAATCAAACCTTTGAGGACTCGGCTATGTTACCAGCAGAGATTAGAAGTTTACTTCGTCTTGACAAACTAGGAACGCCTTATGTACGACTTCTTTAATTTTGCAGACTCATGGGTTGGTAATCCTCTCTTTTGTAACTTTTCGGCTAGACCATTCTAAAAATGGTCTTAGTCGGAATTTATGGCTTTGCATTTTAACATAGAATACTATGTATCACCCTTATGCAAATTATAAATGCTTAAGGTTGTATTTATAGATTTTTTTTCCTTCTGCTAACATTTATGTAAGGGGTGGATTTTTTCCATCCTTTTGGTAGGTTTTGGTTTAAGTCCCCCTCCTTCTATTTTTCCACAAAATTTTGGCTAAATTAATAAACGGGGGATCGCCCCCTACCACACTGGTGGATTTAAAAAAAATAAAAATAAAAATTATTAGAAATGATAAAACCGAACAAGGCGTAAGGAATACGAACCAAATTAGCATCATACTTCCATCGACAGCGCACAATCCCTTGAAGACCAGGAATAAAAAACTTGGATTCCGACTGAAAAACATGCTCCAAGTCCAACAAATTCAAAGCCTCCCGTAACCACAACCTCTACAAAAGTTCAGAAAACCGTCTTGATTAGTTAAATTGAATTTTTGATAGAGCTGTATTTGCATAAAATAAACTAGTTATCTTCTTTAGGTGAAATACTTAAAAAACTCATTTCTCATTTGTACGCGCACAATTAAAAAAAATGGTAGAGAACAACAAACCCCATATCTCATTTGTGCATGGTTACTAAAAATATAAATTATTAAAGAGAACAAGTTAAAAATGAAATCTTACAACAACTTATATTGAACTCATATGTCATTTATTTGCAAAATATTAAATAAAAAAAAAAATGTTAAAAGAGACAACTAGAAAATGAGATCCCGAGAAGAAAACAATAGTTTCAAAATTTAAAAGGAGAAAAAAAGAACTAAACAATGGCAGCAACAAAATTTGAGGGAGACAAACTAACAAATAGTTACAATAACTCTAGCTTCCTTTTTTATTTGTAGGAAAATAAAAGTTTTGCAGTGAAGTTCTTCATGAGCACGCCCTTTTTTGAACATAGATAAACAACATTCAAATAAATAAAGAAGGTCTTTGTTTCCATTTAAAGTGCGGTGTATTCTTATAAAGGCATATTGGTCTTTACACGATTTTGTGATGGAATATTTGGAATTTTTTATTCCCACACTTTCATTCTAGCTCGATTCCTACATAAAAGGAAGTCATATCAAAGCTTGATGATCGTGAAAACAATAAAATTATTCATTGATGTTAATTTGTTGCTTGTTTTGTCAGTGGTAAATTTGAGCGGTAAATTTTAGTCAATTATCGTATAAACTTCGACACAGAATAAGGTCAAAATCTAACTTGGTTTTTGGTATAAATTTGCGAAATTGCATTTTCAAGTCTGCACAATTTTTTAGTTCAACAAGCAATGCGTTTGAAAGGTACTTTTTAATGTTATGCCCTAGTTATTTCATTTTGTTTTTTTTACTTAACATGATATCTATAAAATATTAAGAAGTAAGTTTTTGTATTCTCTATATGAAGAAACCTTATTTTGGACAAAAGAATTGTCGCTTTCTCTTTCAATCTTCTTATGGCGGTTTCTTAACAAATCCATGGCTCTAGAGGAGACCCTGCATCGACAAGGCTTCAATGTGGTATCTTGGTGTTCATGCAAACGCGTAACGGATTCCTATACTCGTATTATGGGTACATAGGGCGGCCAAAGAAATATTTTGTTAGGGGAAATCCAATTCCCTCCCTGCATAAGATGATAAAGATCTGGTGAATGAGAGGTGCTGGGAGGTAGGGGATTCTACTCATCGTTTTATCAAGCACGCTTTGTTGGCTATCGTGGAATGCTGGGTTCCGATTCGTTTTTGAAGGAAGATAATGAGGGCCTCGGTTCTCATATATGAATTTGACTCTGTATTTGAAGACCTTTACAAAGCCAAGGGAATTGCCATCACTCAGACAAGGGCCTTGGGGATCTACCACCTTGTCAAATTAGTAAGATGGCTGAACTCCACCAAAGATTGTTTGTTTGCGATTCTGAATATTGACTGTGCAGTAAGGGGAAATACGGGTATTGCAGATGTTGGTTGCATCTTGAGGAATGGTAACGGGGATTTCATTGCGGCATCTTCATCCTTCCTAGGGGAGGCAATGAGAAATTCACAGGTGGAGATTAAGGCGCGCTTGGGCATGGCCTTAGACTTGCTCAAACACGGTGCTACATGGCAATATGGATACAAACATACTCGAATTTTGTTGTGCAATCGGTGGAGGTGGGTAAGGTATCCTCATGGGATCTGGATGCCTATTTCAACACTGCATGTGCACTTCTACAAGGGGGGTCAAGTGCAACATATTTTTCGAGAGGGATGTACCGTTGCGGATGCCTTGGCTAATCATGCTTGTGACACAAACCGAACTCACATCTTCATGACCTTTGACAGTTTACCTCTGAAAGCACGCGGATTATGCAAACTTGACCAACGAGGAATGCCATCTATTAGAAGAATCAAATAGATTTTGTTTTCCTATTAAAGTTTTCTATTTCTTTCAATAATATAACTGGTCTGAGCTAGACGTTTTTTCCAAGCAACAATCTATAAAATGGAGATGGTATTTGAAAAAAATAACCTTATTATTTATATTTTTTCCGATGGTGTGATTTCCCTGAGACTATTTTTTTTTAAAAAAAATCGTTAATCTTTTTTATTGTTTTTCATGAGGTGATGGATGGGATTGATTTGAACATGGACTCCGGAACTAGTAATTTGAGCATTCCGGCTCCTATGCTGAACAAGAATTTTCAGTATATGCGGGCCAAGCTGTTAGCCATTGGATTTTGTACTTTTGATCCAACGACTGTATCAAAGCAGGGATATTTAGGGATAAACTTTGAGCTATTTGGCGGAAAAACGAAATTTTAAATTCCCATTTTCTCTTTCTTACTTTTAATTGGAAGAAGATAAATGAGTATCCCTAAAATATCTCCCATTTCAAATTGAAGTTTTAAGAATAACAGAACATGTGTTCACAGAACAAAAACATGTGTTCACGAATCAAGAACACGTGCAGAACTTTGGCTATTCCGTACTGGAGCCGGACTGTAATTTGAGGTGTTTCTCACTTGAAGAATTTACTTAGCATATCATTTTCTTGCTTTTTCTTTTGTGTTTGTGTGCGTTGGAGGTTGGGAGTAGGTACGGGAAAGGAGAATTTTTCTATATGGTTAAGAAGAGGAAATTTTTTTTTTGCACCTTAGGTTACGAGAACTTAGGCATACAATTTAGATACTAATCTTTGCATCTATGACTAAGCATAGGGTTGTTAACTTTTAAATATTTCATTATATTTATATAATTCCCATTCCCTCTATAAAAGAAAAGAAGTGTTTGTCTGGACGTATTTTCTTTTTATTTAAACTTACAAGTGAAGTATGCAAATCAGGAGATGAAAATCATAATCTTTAAACATTAATAACTTTTAATGTTTGTCATGGAGATGAAGTATTGAGTGGATTTGAACATGTGTTTTGAAATTAATAATGGAGGTGTGCCTCACTAGAAGAATGTTCTCACCTCCACGTTTACATTTTGGTTTTGGAGATATGAGTTTATGTACGGTGAATGAGGGAAAATTAATCTTGGAATGCAAATTTGTTTCGATTTAACCTTTTTCACTTTTATGTTTCATGCATCAGAGCATTTGGTATGGAAATGCCCTTTATTATCTTGAATCATTGATTGATGCTTAATGTTTATCTTTAGTTTTCGTGTATAAGTTTACTCAAATAGTTTTACATGAATGAATAACAAATATTTCTATTTTAGATTCCATCTTCTTCTTCTTCTTCTTTTCCTTAGGATTCAAGAATTTTATTTAATTAATTTGCATTACTTGGCTATCAACCCAAACTCCCTACGGCTGTCTTCAATATATTAGCATTATGTATGGTATCTGTACCAAAAGATATCTTTTGGAGAAATCACCATATTTGAATAACTAATGACTGATTCTTACTAGTAGATTGAATTAGAAAAATAAAATCTAGAGTTCAAGAGAAATTTATGCTTATGGTGATCTTAGAGGTTATGTCTTCTCAATGACAGTTTTGAAGTTTTAGCTAGTATTGACACCTTTTGCACAGTTGTCCTAAAGTACTTGAATTGATAAAATTACTCTTAATGGGAGCTACACGTGCAAGAAGCATATAATTATTCAGTCAGAAAACAAAATAATTTTTTAAAACAGAATGTGCAATACAAAGTCAGAAAACAAAATCATTTTTTAAAACAGAATGTGCAATGCAAATTTTCCATGAGAATCACGTCGTTACATGGAGAAATAATTTGGTGCAAAAAAACAAAATGCATAGAGAAACAATACATGCGGTTGTCCCGGGGAAAAATAGTCAATATAACCTCATACAATGTCATCTTCAACCTCTAGCCTTTCTTCTTCCTCTTCCACTCCATTTCGTCCAAAAACAATTGCCAAAATAAGAAAACCTTACAACAAAATTCTCATATTCATCATCTTCCAATCAATAATCTCTTTCTAATTACTCTAATTTTGAGATTCTTGATGTCTAGCATGGATTCTTGTTCTTCCTCAATTTCAAAAACTAGAAGAATTAGAAGCCGTGTTAGACATCAAGAATCTCAAAATTAGAGCAATTAGAAAGGGATTATTGATTGGAAGATGATGAATATGAGAATTTTGTTGTAAGGTTTTCTTATTTTGGCAATTGTTTGGTAAGAAATGGAGTGAAAGAGGAAGAAGAAAGCTAGAGGTTACACATTATCCTTTGTAGGAGAGACTAAAGTCAAGTTAAAAATGATGTTAATCTATTTATTGTTTTGTCAATGGTAAATTTGAGAGGTAAGTTTTAACCAATTATCATATAAACATCAACACCGAATAAGGTCAAACTCTAACTTGGCTTTTGGTATAAATTTACAAAATTGCATTTTCCATGTTTGAACAATTTTTCAGTTCAACACACAATGTATTTGAAAGGTACCTTTTAAAGTTATTCCTTAGTTATTTCATTTTGTTTTTGACTTAACAAGATATCTATAAAATATTCAGAAGAAACCTTATTTTGGACAAAATAATTGTCGCTCTCCATTTCAATCTTCTTATGACGTTTTCTTAACAAATTCTTGGCTCTAGAGGAGACCCTGCATCGACAAGGTTTCAATGTGATATCTTGGTGTTCATGCAAACGCGGTAGGATTCTTATACTCGTATTTTTTGGTACATACGGCAGCCAAGGCCAATTGCGAAAGACTTGGTGAATGGGAGGAGTTGGGAGGCAGGGGATTCTGCTCATCGTTTTGTCAAGCATGCCTTGTTGGCTATTGTGGAAGGCCAAGTACCGATTCTCTTTCGCTATGGATAATGAAGGCCTCGGTTCTCCTACATGAATTTTACTCTCTAGTTGGAGACCTTTGCAAAGCCTAGGGCATTGCCGTCACTCAGACAAGGGCCTTGGGGATCCACCACCGTATCACATTAGTAAGATGGCTAACCTCCACCATGGATAGTTCGTTTTTTATTCGGAATATTGACGGTGCAGCAAGGGGAAATCTAGGTATTGCAAGTGTTTGTTGCATATTGAGGAATGGTAATGGGGATATCATTGCGGCAGCTTCATCCTTCATTGGGGAGGCAATGAAAAATTCACAGGAGTGGTTTAAGGAACTTGAGCATGGCCTTAGACTTGCGCGAACACTGGGCTACATGGCAATATGGATACAAACAGACTCAAATTTTGTTGTGCAATCGGTGGAGGCGGGTAAGGTATCCTCATGGGATCTGGATGCCTATTACAACACTGCATATGCACTTCTACAAGGGGGGTCAAGTGCAACACATTTTTCGAGAGGGATGTACTGTCGCGGATGCCTTAGCTAATCATGCTTGTGACACAAACCGAACTCACATCTTCACGACCTTTGACAGTTTACCTTTGAAAGCACGTGGATTATGCACACTTGACCAACGAGGAATGCCTTTCTATTCGAAGAATCAAATAGCTTTTGTTTTCCTATTAAAGTTTTCTATTGCTTTCATATAATATAACTGGTCTGAGCTAGAGGATTTTTTTTCCAAGCAGCAATCTATAAAATGGAGATGGTATTTGAAAAAAATAACCTTATTCTTTAAATTTTTTCCGATGGTATGATTTCCCTGGGACTATTTTTTTTAAAAAAGATTTTTGTTAATCTTTTTTAGTGTTTTTCATGTGGCGATGGATGGGATTGATTTGAACATGGACTCCGAAACTAGTAATTTGAGGTGTTACTCACTTGAAGAATTCACTTAGCATAGCTTTTTCTTGCTTTTTATTTTGTGTTTGTGTGCGTGGGAGGTTGGGAGTAGGTGCGGGAAAGGAGAATTTTTCTATATGGTTAAGAGGAGGAAATTTCTTCTTTGCACCTTAGGTTACGAGAACTTAGGCATACAATTTAGACACTAATCTCTGCATCTATGACTGAGCATAGGGTTGTTAACTTTTAACTATTTCATTATATTTATATAATTCCCATTCCCACTATAAAAGAAAAGAAGTGTTTGTCGGGACATATTTTCTTTTTATTTAAACTTACAAGTGAAGTATGGAAATCAGAACATGAAAATCATAATCTTTAAACATTAATAACTTTTAATGTTTGTCATGGAGATGAAGTATTGAGTTGATTTGAACATGTGTTTTGAAATTAATTATGAAGGTGTGCCTCACTAGAAGAATGTTCTCACTGCAACGTTTACTTTTGGTTTTGGTGATATGAGTTTATGTACGGTGAATGAGAGAAAATTAACCTTGGAATGCAAATTTGTTTCGGTTTAACCTTTTTCACTTTTATGTTTCATGCATCAGACCGTTTGGTATGGAAAGGCCTTTTATTATCTTGAATCATTGATTGATGCTTAATGTTTATCTTTAGTTTTCGTGTGTAAGTTTACTCACATAGTTTTACATGAATGAATAACAAATATTTCTATTTTAGATTCCATCTTCTTCTTCTTCATCTTCATTTTCTCCATTTTTAATCCTTAGGATTCAAGAATTTTATTTTTTTTAATTTGCATTACTTGGCTATCAACACAAACTCCCTACGGCTGTCTTCAATATATTAGCATTATGTATGGTATCTGTACCAAAAGATATCTTTTGGAGAAACCACCATATTTGAATAACTAATGACTGATTCTTACTAGTAGATTGAATTAGAAAAATAAATATAGAGTTCAAGAGAAATTTATGCTTATGTTGATCTTAGAGGTTATGTCTTCTCAATGACAGTTTTAGCTAGTATTGACCGCACCTTTTGCACAGTTGTCCTAAAGGACTTGAATTGATAAAAATACTCTTAATCGGAGCGACACGTGAAAGAAGCATATAATTATTCAGCCAGAAAACAAAATCATTTTTTAAAACAGAATGTGCAATACAATTTTTACATGAGTATCACGTCATTACATGGAGAAATAATTTGGTGCAAAAAACAAAATGCATAGAGAAACAATACATGCGCTTGTCCAGGGGAAAAATAGTAAATGAAACCTCCTACAATGTCATCTTCAACCTCTAGCCTTTCTTCTTCCTCTTCCACTCCATTTCATCCAAAAAAAATTGCCAAAATAAGAAAACCTTACAACAAAATTCTCATATTCATCATCTTCCAATCAGTAATCTCTTTCTAATTACTCTAATTTTGAGATTCTTGATGTCTAGCATGGATTCTTGTTCTTCCTCAATTTCAAAAACTAGAAGAATTAGAAGCCGTGTTAGACATCAAGAATCTCAAAATTAGAGCAATTAGAAAGAGATTATTGATTGGAAGATAATGAATATGAGAATTTTGTTGTAAGGTTTTCTTATTTTGGCAATTGTTTGGTAATAAATGGAGTGGAAGAGGAATATGAAAGCTAGAGGTTGAAGATGATATTGTAGGAGGTTACATTGACGCTTTTACCCCTGAAAATGTGCTTGTGCGAGTTGCACATGTACAACTCCGCCCTCTCTCACCGGATTCAGCCGATTTTTGGCAGAAATGGCTCCCCGTGAATAGTTAGGGGCTAGTAATAGCACGTAAAATAGTCGAGGGTTAACACTTGCTTTTGAAACATACGTAAGGGGCATAAATGGCCATTAACTCTTAAAGATTTAATAGTAACTTGGTTTTTTTGTACTGATTTTTTTTTACAGTTGTATTATAGTTGTATTTTTGCATTATACTGTTCCAAAGATTGGGCATAAGATTGGACAGTGTACCAAAAAAAGTGCAAGGGTTGTTCAGACTACACATTCAGCACTGCGAGTCGGGGTTTCAAGGTCGAGGCCTAATGCAAAAGTGTTCTCCATTACACATCAAGAGGTGGGGACTGCTTTGACATGGTGACAGGTACACTTCTGGTGATTTTTGTACTTGAATATGCGTTGTTTGACCGTGGGGCTACGCATCAAGTTGTGTCATGTAGATTTGCTAAGATCCTTAGGACTTTGCCTGCATGTGTTTTGAATACTTATAGAATTATGGTGCCTAGTGGGAAGGTCTTAGAGTCTAACTTTGTGCATAAGAGGTGCCAGGTAGATATAGAATCAAAGGAGTTAGAGGCGGATCTGATTCACCTAAACATGGTTGATTTTGATATCATCTTGGGGATGCATTGGTTGGCAGCCCGCCATGCTTTGGTGGACTGTAAGGAGAAGAGGATTCAGTGTTTGACGGCCGACAAGGTGGTTATAGATTTTAAGGGGGTTAAGAACGGGAGAAGTGTGAACGAAGTTTGCCGATTATTATGCAATTAGTAAAAAGTCCATCTAGAAGGGCTGCGGTGATTTGTTTGACCATTTGAAGGGTGTTAAGGTCTTTTCCAAGATAGACCTAAGATCAGAGTATCAATAGTTGAGGATAAAGTAGGGAGACATATAGAAGAGGGCCTTTCGTATGAGACATGGGCACTATGAGTACATTGTGATGTCGTTCGGAATGACTAACACACCGGCGACATTCATGGACATGATGAACCGAGTTTTTCAAGATTGTTTGGGGACATTTGTGATGGTCTGCATCGACGACATTCTGATTTACTCTCCATCAGACGAAGCTCACAAGGTACACTTGAGGTTGGCACTATATATTTTGAGGAAGAAGAACCTTTATGCCAAATTTAGCAAGTGAGAGTTTTGATTGAGATGTGTAACATTTCTGGGACACTTAATATCTGCTGAAGTGGTATCAATGGATCCCGCTAAGATAGGGGAAATTGTAGATTGGCCTCGACTAACAACGTGGCAGAGATTCGAAGTTTATTGTGGTTAACGGGTTACTACCGGAAGTTCGATGGAGGTTTTTTTTTGAAAATTGCAGCGTCGCTGACTTGGTTAACAAAGAAACGGCTGAAGTTTGTGTGGGGTTTGGAGTGTGAAGAATGTTTTCAGAAATTTAAGGAAAAGTTTACTACAACTCCGATTTTGGCCTTACCAGAAGAGTCCAACGGTTTAACCATTTACATCTAGCGATGCTTCGGGATTGGTCTGTGTTGTGTTTTGATGCAGAAGGGTAACATGATTTCTTACGTCTTGACACGACTGAGACTGTATGAGAAAACCTACCCAAAATATGATATGGAGTTGGCAACGGTGATTTTCGTTGAACATTTGGAGGCACTACCTGTACGGGGAACTTTGTAAGGTGTTTACCGACCACAAAAGTTTGAAGTACCTTTTTACCCAAAAAGGAACTTAACATGAGACAAAGACGGTGTTTGGAATTGTTGAAAGACTACGACTTTATGATTAGCTACCACCCGGGAAAAGCTAACCTAGGGGTGGCGCGCTTACTAAGAAGAGTTCGGGAAGTTGGCAGCTTTTGATCACAGAGCAGCGGGAGCTAATGGTAGAGTTTGAAAGGTTGGAGATTTAAGTTGTCAAGTCTACCGAAAATGTTTTGGCTGCGTTCTATAGAGTTGGAATCAGTCATCTGAGTTCGATTGTGAATAAAACGTGATGCCTGACAAAATCTGTATTCAGTATGCATAATCAGTCATCATGCAAATGTTATGTACAATTGCTGTATATGAGAGAATATGGGTTTGACATGTCTCTGTATATGAAGTAGTATGTGTTTATTTTCAAAATATGTATTTTGTGGGCTAGGATTCGGATTTGCGGAAAATGGATTTCCCTTTATTATTTAACACTGAAAATTGCTATTTTTTTTTCTTGATTTACAAGATGATTGTTCTAGTTTTAGATAAAACACAGAGAATAAAAGGTATAGTTATATGCTTTTCGAAAAATTGATGCATGAGTGATCAAATGTCACACTTCATCATATCCAATTAGTGTCATCTCAATCATTTTAGGAGTCATATGCTGAACTTTAAAATAATGCTATTTATAACCGAAAAAATGAACTATCATGTAAATATAATAAATCAATAAATAATTACAATTGTATCATAATTTTTGTTCTTCAAAATGTATTCAAAAGTTCTAGAATATCTCGTACTCTCCTTAAACCGCCCCTGGGTCTAAAATTCAAAGGAGTCATAAGTCTTTGTAATTGAGTGTTGTTTGTGCAAGAAATATCATTCAGACTTAGATTGTTCAAAAGCTTTTTGTAGATGTATCAGGGTATAAATCATTGGAGGATTTAGAACCCAGGGTTTGAGAGACGAATTACGTACTGAAAAATAGTTTTTTTTAAGGTAGGGGAAGAATAAAATATTTATAGAAAATATCAAAATTTAAAAGTTTCTTGTATAAAACAAATTCGTTCAAGAAAATTAAGGAACGACCACCTCCTAATCCTCCATTAGCTTAAATATCCCTGATCTTTATAATGTGTGACATGCACAAAATGTGACATACAAATCGAACTTTGTTGTTGACTAATTATATGTGTGAGAGATTTACCGTCTCAATGGGAACTCCTGAATGGCTAGAAACTACTATCATTTACCTGACGTGTAGATACGAGCCCAGAAGAGATTAAGGAAACAACAAAATTTGATTTGTAAGTAACATTTTGAGTCTAGTTGCATTAAGTCTTCGTTTGATATTTCTGATTTTAATCTCAGACTATTGTCCGAGGAAATATCATCAAGATTATATTCATTAAACTTTCGAGCTACTCCCCATTCAATAAAAAAATTACAACATTATTTAGCAAATGAACAAGTTCATAATGAAATAGAATTCATTTAAATGGAATTTGTACAGGCTCGGTAGAAACGTCTAATTTTACGATTTTGTGATCCGATTCAACGTTTCTATTTCGCTTCAACCAGATCGCGGTTCTACTCCCCGATTCAACATGTTTTGGTTTCATAGACTTGTAGAATCGTGTGAATCTACGTATTAGCTAGCTTTTTTAACAACATTGACTTGTGGTTTAATTCACAGACTCAAGCCCAAACCCCGACACAACTATATCCAAGTATACCCATTGTGCATGTCTTTTTGAAATAAAGAAGTCTTTTATTCATGAAAGGCTTCCAAGGAGTCAAATAATACATGAATTCTATCAGCAAAGAACATATCATTTGGATGTGCAAGTACAAGATCTAAAATAAAGCCATAACAGCCTATAGCTTATTACATCTATCTAACGATCAGGTTATGACGTATGGGACGCGTTCACGATCAAGATTGCATAGTCCTCGTGCCTCCTGGGGAAGATCCGAGAACCTGTGGAACATGGACCTTCGCCGCGTGTCACACGCCATGTTCGCTAAAAGATCCATAACCTTGTTTGTTATAAACATGTTCCACATTCGCACCACCAAGAAAAATCAATATTAATTGATTGAAACGTGCATCTAAGAACCATAAATAGACATCTCCCCAAAGGATAGATTCTTCCGTTGTTTAATCGTACTGTTGAGCTGCCTGAGGCGCAGCTCAGGTTAATTTTTGCCAAAAGGCAGAGTGGCAATGGTTAAATTAAACTTAATGACGGAGAGGAAGAGGGAATAGTGGTGGAGGGACTTAGGGAGGGAGAAGAGAGTGATTCTAGTTAGTATATATTATTCCTCTGTTGTGGTGCCAGAGCATTTTAGCATGAGGATGGAAAACAATAGTGGGGGTGGTGAGGAGTTGGGAAAATATGTTTTTCACGGGAAAATATGTTTTCACAGGATATATGAAATAGATATTTTCTCACAATTTGGTGATGGGTTAATGTATTCACATTTCTTAGGAAAATTCAATTTTAAAACCGTCTTTGAATGACTTGTTTTATTATATCATAAACTTATTACGTAATTTAATATATTTTGATCTTTTGAAAGACTTATAAGTTAAGAATTATGTGTAGTTGCATTTTTATATTTTGAAAGATTTGTAAGTTCTTTATTATGAACTTTGTTGTGTTATTGTCCTTTGAAAAAATTTGTGAAACTATATTTAATGACTTTTTTCCTTATTTTTGGATCATATGATATGATTTATATGTTAATTATTGTTATACATAAAAAAAATATTAATTTCTCGATAAGATTTTATGATTTATTTTATGATTCACGAGTTTACGATTTTCCACCCCTCCTCCAAGTCTACATAGAATCGTGATTTTAACGACCTTGTGAAAATCACCAAATCCAAAAACAACAACACCACCAATACCATTCTCAAAAATCTCAAACCAATCAGTGAATATTCCTCCATTTCATAAGACCCACATACCTTCACCCCACCCAACTGCACCTACTCTCCCCACCGCCTCAATTTGTAAGAACCCAATTATCCCACTTCAAATTAAGATAAACCCAACAAATTAAACTTACTTAAAAGCAAACCCAATACTTACAATCGCAAAAACAATCAAGAAAACCCAAAACTCCTAAAAATTCTTTCTTTAATACCCTCTAAAAACCATTTAATCAGGACATAAAGATGTGAAATTTAATACCCTCTTTTTTATTTTCTTCTTCTTATTAATTTCTGCTTATAATGATTTGCATGTTCTGATTCTTCATTTCCTCTGGGGTATTGAACCCATGACCTTCGTGGTCTTCGGACTTGGTGGGCTGCGGGGGACTTGTGAAAGGGGGTGGGGGGGGGGGGGGGGGGGTGAGGTGGGGCTAGTGGTAAGTGGAGGTTGCAGACAGTGGCGGTGGTGGGGGAAGAGGGGAGGAAGAAGGAAGTGGTGATGGGTGGGTTGGGTAAAAATTGGTTAAGTGGTATTTTTGGTGATATATCAAATATGTTCCTTTAACTCTTTTTTTTTTTTACCCGGTCAAAATTTTGAATTCACAGTTGACTAACTATTTTTTTAATAGATGGACGATGCATACAAAACGTAAATTGTTAGGGATGGTAAAATACAGAAACAAAGATTTAGGACGTTAGTCACCAAATGAAAATAGTTTAGGGACGTAATACACTATTTAGCCTTCATAAAAACATTACAATGCAATGATTTTCTCAAATTGAATATTTTCTTTAATAATAAAAAGTCTCAATCAATTGAAAAAGGTTGCCAGATATGAGATTAATTTCCATCAAAATTCTCCAACGGTAATCCAAAATCTAGTACCCATCTTTTAAAAAAAGAATAAAAATAAAAATTCTAGTACCCATTCCAAAGTCAAGAAAGCATTTAATGATTACCAAAATAAATCATAAGACAAACACTATATAAGAAGAACTTCTTTCTTAGTATCCTCAAACCAACAAATGGAGTTTCAAAGAACAACAAAATTATGGAAGCCAATTTATGGGAAGCAAAAGTTTCCACACTTTCCTCATGATCTTGTAATTGATCTTCTTGCAAGACTTCCCGTTAAGTCCCTTGAAAGATTCAAGGGTGTTTCAAACACATGGGGGGATTTGATTTCTAATCCTGATTTTTGCAAGCTTCATCGCAAAAATTCTATGAAGAAGAAAACTCTTGCTGTGTTTTGCAAAAAAAAAAAAATTCTGTGTTCGTATTTCAATTGGAGAGTAAAAGGTACGTCGAAAACTTTATAAGCAATTTTACAGCTACAACGAGTCCAATTGTCATACCTAAATATGTCTGCCCTATTAGTTGTGACATAATTTGCTTTACAACAAATTATGATGCTATTTGCTTATTGAATCCCAGTACAAGACAAGTTAAAATATTACCAAAAACATCAACTTCTTCCTTAGTTTATTCGAAATTTGGATTTGTCTATTCTCCATCAACAAATGAATACAAAGTGGTACACTTGTTCTTACGCCGTTATGGTGATGGATCTATAACCAATAGCATGAAATGCGAGATCTTTACATTCAGTGATCGTCTCAAGGTTAATTCTTCTTCTTGGAAAGCCTCGAAAGGAAGAATGTCCTCAGCGCGTCTATTCCAACAACATTTCCATAAATGGAACGGTTTATTGGTTGGTTCGCGCATATGCCCCGGCTTATAGGCTGACTAAGGATGATTTGATCGTCTCATTCGATAGCCTAACTGAGAATTTCAAGATTATACCGAAACCCTCTTCTTGGCCACATAGGAATTACAAGCATTTCGTCGAATTAATGACAATGAAAGAATATTTATGCATTGTAGATGTGAAAAAGATGATGAGAGATTCTGCTTTGGATGTGTGGATGCTCAAGGAAAATGGTTCTTGGGAACAATTCTATAGCATTAATTTAAATGGTTTTCGATCAATTTGCGAGGAGAAATTATTTTCTCCAAAATATATTTTTGATGGAGAAGTTTTCTTTGTGGATTCATCAGAAGATAAAGAAAATTGTGCTGCAATAACATACAACATAGAGAGGGAAACTTTCTGGGGTGTAAAAGTTGTGGATAGCATAGGTATTTACTGGGAAAGTTTGTATGATATGTAAGGAAACAAAAATTTTTTTTCACTCTGTTTGATATGAAAAGTTTGAAAGAATTTTCTTATGTATTAAATAAGAAACATATGATCTTTAGCAAAATACTCATGTTATTTCTATATCTTTTTCCTAACATGGAATAAGGTCCTTCGGGCTTTCGGCTTTTGAGGAGCAAAACAAAGAAGCAAAACACTAGTTTGATGTAATTATGAGGCCTCAATTTAATATCTATCCTTTTATGTTAAGAAAATATTTGATTCATCAATAAAATGAAGAAAACGTAAATTGCGTGGTTAATTCGAAAACTAGTGAAGAATCTTCATCTTGGTTACACCTAATTTTGTTTTTGCAAAAACTTTGATTAGCAAATACGGTAAAAAAAGTACATAAGGAAAAAAGACTATAGGTTTACATTAACACAATTTTTTGCTACTGGTATATTTTTTGGTATTCCAAACTGTTGAGATAATAAAGATTTGTTGTAGGACTGTTCCACTCCTACAACAGTCAACATTCAGAGAATTTTATCTCCACCTGTTTGCATTCAGAGAATTTATCTCAGATTGTTTGCATTCAGAGAATTAATTCTAAGACTATTTATTCCCAAAAGCTCAGATACATACCCCTTCGCCTAAAAAGGAATAAGAAATACATACCCCACAACATTAGTATTGTGAAGTATAACTTAATGGTGTATCTTAATACTCTGAACTACAAATCAATTGTGGAATTAATAAATAATTTTTTTATTTGAGATGAATTTCAAAAAAGAAGTTATTAGTGAGAAGTGACTGGTTCGCCTGATTTTTTTTAATTATTGAATCTTGGATTAAAATCTTGTCCAAAAACACTTTTATTGTTAACTGGACTATTAAAACACAAAAAGTTTGATGCCTATAAAAGGTTAAACTTACAAGGGAAAAAAGATTCTAGAAAGGAGGTAGTAGTTGAATTTAAAAAAACAAAAAACAAAGAGGCGGGGATAAGGGATGGGTATTCATTTATTAAATTTCTCATCAAAGACTATTCACTCTCTTATTCTCATTAACCACTTCGCGGTGTGTTTATAACATTCTTTTTATATTTTTATCTTTTGAGAGGAGATGATTTACTTATTTTCTCATTTTGGTACATTCATGATGTCAATTTGATTAAAAACCACAATGTTCTAACGTATCTAAGAAAAGACAAAAAGGGTGTAAGAAAAAGCATTGTGTATATCTTCTACATAAAAAAATTTCTAAAAAAGGATGTATTTCATGAAAAAATTACAATACAATGATTTTCTGAAATTTAATATTTTCTTTAATTATCGAAAGTCTCAATCAATTTGAAAAAGTTTACAGATAGGATATTAATTTCCATCAAAAGCTGCCAACGGGGATCCAAATTCTAGTACCCATCTTTTCAAAAAAGGAATAAATAAAAAAAAGAGTCTAGTATCCATTACACAGTCAATAAATCATTTAATGATTACCAAAATCAACAATAAGACAAACACTATATAAGAAGAACCTCTTTCTTAGTATCCTCAAACCAATAAAATAGAGTTTCAAAGAACAACAAATTTATGGGAATAAAAAGTTTCCGCACTGTCCTCATGATCTTGTAATTGATCTTCTTGCAAGACTTCCCGTTAAGTCCCTTGAAAGATTTAAGGGTGTTTAAAACAAATGGGGGGATTTGATTTGTGATCCTGATTTTTGCAAACTTCATCGCGCAAATTCAATGAAGAAGAAAACTCTTGCTATGCTTTGCCAAGAAAAAAATTTGTGTTCGTATTTGAATTGGATACCCAAAGGTACTCCGAAAACTTTATAAACAATTTTACAGCTACCACGAGTCCAAATGTGATACCTAAAATGTATGCCCTATTAGTTGTGACATAATTTTCTTTATAACAAATGATAATATTATTTTTTTATTGAATCCTAGTAAAAGTCAAGTTCAAATATTACCTAAAACATCAACTTCTTCCGTAGTGTATTCAAAATTTGGATTTGTCTGTTCTCCATAAACAAATGAATACAAAGTGGTACACTTGTTCCTACGCCGTTATGGTGATGGATCTATAATCGATGGAATTGAATGCAATATCTTTACATTCAGTGATCATCTTAAGGCCAGTTCTTCTTTTGGATAGCCTCGAAAAAAGAATGTCCTCTGCGCGTCTATTCCGGCAACATTTTCCTAAATGCAATGGTTTATTGGTTGATTCACGCACATGCCCCGACTTGTAGGCTAACTAATGATGATTTGATAGCATAACAGATAATTTCAAAATTATACGAAAACACTTTTCTTGGCCACATAGGAATTACAAGCATTTCGTCGAATTAATGACAATTAAAGGAGATTTATGCATTGTAGATGTGAAAAATATTATGAGAGATTCTCCTTTGGATGTTTGGATGCTCAAGGAAAATGGTTATTGCGAACAATTCTATAACATTAATTTAAATGGATTTCGATCAATTTGTGAGGGGAAATTATTTTTGTTGGTGCATTCATCAGAAGATGAAGAAAATTGTGCTGCAAAAACATACAACATAGAGAGTGAAACTTTTAGGGGTGTAACAGCTATGGATAACATAGGTATTTACTGTGAAAGTTTGTATGATATGTAGGGAAACAAAATTTTGTTTACTTTTTATGATCTGAATAGTTTGATAAAATTTTCTTATGTATTAAATAAGAAACATATGATCTTTAGCAAAATATTCCTGTTATTTTTATATCTTTGTCCTAACCCGGAATAAGGTCCTTCGGGCTTTAGAGAAACAAAAAAAAAACAAAAAAAAAAAACACCAAAACACTAGTTTGATGTGATTATTAGGTCTCCATTTAATATCTAGTGATTATGAGGTCTCAATTTAATGTCAAGAGATTGGCAGTCCTAGTGGGGGAGCACTCTGCATGGGACTGTGAGGTCCCAGGTTCGACACCCCCTTCCCCCCTCCCCCACTAGGAGGGGGGGGGAGGTGAATTGGGTTTTTTTATTTTTTATTTTTTTATTTATAAAAGTGGCTTCTTTTTATTTTCAAAATGCTTGAATGTGAAACTTGTATTTGTAGTTTGGAGAAAATGAAGCACAAATAAAAACAAGGAAAGCAAGACACGTGATTTAGAGTGGTTCGATTCACAAAGAATCTACGTCCACTACCTTGAGCTTCACACAAGGATTTTTAATAACTTCACTAAGAAAAGTAATTACACAAGTGGCTAACTCACAAAGAGTTTTACACAAATAACCACAATTATAAACTCCACTCACTAAGAATACAAAGCCCACACCAAGTAGGACTTGACACAATAAATACCCTATCACTAAGAGAGGGAAATATGGAGATATAAAGAGAAAGTTACACACTCAAAAAGTGGAGGATAGATACCTTAAAAGATCTTACTTTAATGCTCTTAGAACTTATGACTCAACAACTTGTGTCTTGCAAGAGAGATGGTGATTTTGAACTTTTCAACACATGAATAAAGTTGGATATCCTTTGAAAGTGCTAAAGATTTTTGTATAATCAATGTATATTTTCTCTGGTTGTTGTAAGAAGATTTCTCTGCAATAGAGCTTTTATACTTTTCAAAAGAATCCAAAAAACAACTTTTAAAACGGTCATATAACGGCTAGTTTTCGCAGAGTTCGGTTGACCGCAAGTGACCTCGGATGATCCGATCAAAAGGATCGGACGATTCTATGTCTACCTAGGTCGACCGGGACAACTGGTTCCCAAAAACTCAACTCTCTGTTTCGGTCCGGATGATCCGTGCTAAGCTCGGATGATCCGAATTTCATGGATTCAAGAGATGTTGATTTTTCACAAGTTTTGAAATGTTTTAAGGTCAAAATGGTTTTCTCAAAAGGATAACTAATACTTGAAAAACAATTTTCAAAGTCTTAGACAATGAAACCAATGGCTTTTGAGGAGGGAACAAGTTTTAAAGACCAATTTTGAAACTGAGCTTTAAGAAAACTATTTTTAAAAGTGCAAGACAATAGTGTTGTGATCCTAAGTTCATGTGAGCAATGGTTAGAGCTTTAAGATATATATAACGATATGCTAAGCTATTCTAACCACACCTAAGCCTTCAATCTTCAAGTCTTGAGAGATGTGCCTTAAGGAATGTAATCATTTAGTCTTGAGCACGGCTTGATTGAAGTACTTAGAGCTTCCACTTTAGTGAACCATTATTCTATCACAACGATTGAAACCATTAGATACAACATCAGATGTTTGTACATTTTCAAAAACTGAGTTTGTTCGCCCTTAGGGCTTACAATATCCCCCTTTTTTATTATGACAAACTTTGATGCAATAAGAAAGAATAAGGACAATTTAAGAACAAGGAAGGAAGGAAAAAAGAAGAAGAAAAAATAAGAACAAAGACTAGTGCTTAGAAGATAAAATCTGGGAGACAAAAGCACTAGCATGATAACTTCTTTTTGCCATAGCATCTAGGGACTCTTAGAAGAGCCCTATCTCCCAACCAACCTCCTTTCCTCCTTCCTTCCATATAAAAATGTTTTGAGAAATAAGATATATAATAAGCTCCCCCTCAAAACATGCCAGGAAAAGATATTTACAAAGATAAAAACAAGTTAAGAAAGCTCCCTTATGTTTCAGCAGTTTACAGAAGCCAAACAAGACTTCAATCTAGAAACTGCACAGAGTTCAGATCGTCCGAGCTTTTGGTCAAACATTTCGGTCGACCGATCTCTGTCCAAAAATCTGCAGCACTTTGCTGCAATTGAGCTGTCCTGAAAATTTTACTTTCTCACACAACCAACAGTCAGTTTAAACACAGATAACAATAATTTTAATTTTCTCCCCCTTTGGCATAATAAAAAAGACTTCAAACATAACAAAAACAACCAAAAAGTTTCAAAAATAAAGAAAGTTTCAAGTTTCAGCTTTGATCGTCTTCATCCGCACTTGAAAGGCTTAAATCCTTAGCTAATTTCTTTTGCATTTGTATTGACTTGTCCACCTTGTCGGATACCGTTTGCACATTTTCTTTGATACAGATAATCTCTTCCGCTATCGTCTCAATTTTTCTCGCCATCTTCTTCATCAAGGCAAACATTTTATTTATTCGGGTCACTTTTTGAGGTGGACTTTTGGTAGTTGCTTGAGTTGGAGAATCAGATTCTTCTTCTTGACCATTGTCAGATGAGACATGTTCGCTTGAGCTAAGTGAATTACGTGCTTCGAAATCTTCTTGCTCATTACTTGTCGGATCACTTCTAGGCTTTGAAGGTGCTCCACCCCTTTTCTTTTCAATCTTTATAAGTGTTTTAAGCATATAAGGGGACACCTTTCGAGCAAGTATAGCAGCCCCTATTTCATCATTTGTGGTATTTCGAATGAATTTCCATTGATTGTCTATATAAATCATCTTCATTCGGTGGAAACATGCTTCATCAATTTTGACAAACTTTTTATTTAACGGATTTTTCAAATCAAGTCCAAATCGTTGGAAGAGCCTTGTAAGAATATTTCCATATGGAATGTAATTTCTTGAACCTTTGATAGCAGCCATAAAATCTTGGAGCGCAAGATGTGCGAAGTTCAAGGCTTTCCTTTCCAAAAGATGTTGCATTATTACCATTTGAAGGAAAGTAATTGATGACTTGTGCCCTTTAACCGGGGCCACAATGTTGGACACGAAGAAGTGTAGGATTCAGCCAAATTCATCCAACTTGTCAATCTCCCTTTCCTTTGAGTCGGTGAAACTGCCTTTGATTCCAAATTGAGATTTAAAATGTTTTATATCAAGGAGACCGATATCATCCGAATTCATTGTATTCTTATAGAACCTTTTGGCATGATCCACATATTCTATTCCTATAGCCTCACAAAACATCTTTTCAGAGAAGACAAATTCCAACTTTCCAACACAAGACCTATATCTAATTTCAGTCCCATTATCCTCTTCCTTTCTCAAATTTGCACCAAATTCATAAACAATTGAAGGGTATATATATTCATCAACATCAAACAGATTAACCCACCCCATATCATCAAACAGCCCCATGACTTCATCTAGCCCTTTTCCTTGAGCAAACATAATATCATCTCTAAAATACGTTGTCATGAATCCCCTATTTGATTTCTTAAGCTTGTCAAACATTTGCTTAGCCGCGGTATTGTAAAAAGGAGTCGTTACCTTTTTTGTAGAGTAATTTGATGATCCTCCAACCTCGAAATCTGAAGGTGGAGATACCCTTGAAGGTGAAGACGAGTAATCCTCCTTCGAGTGACTAGAATCTGTATCTAGAATTTGCTTGCCCTTTCCCACGACTTTTGCGAGCCACCATTTTTGCTCGGCCTTTCTTAGGTGCGGCTTGAGTGGGTTCCTTAAAGGAAATCTCTTTTTCAAGTGGTCGTTTAGGTTGATTCCTAGGAGGATTCTTGTGAGGAGGAGTATTAGCATCATCATTTCCTCCTTTGTTAGGGTTTTTCATCCTCACCATTTGTGGGAAAAAATAGGTTCGGATTAGGGGTAGGTTTGAACCGAGGAAAGATGAAAAGATATTGAATATAGATGAATTCCAAACAAATTGATGATGGAATAGAGATTGAATGATGAAATTGAGGATAAATAAGGCTTGGGTCGAGGGAAATCGGTTTGATGGGAAGAGGAATTTGAGAGAAAAACTGTTTTTGAGATGAGGGGATTAAATGAAAGACGTTTGAGTTTCTCTTGATATAAACTGCAACCCGCAAAACTCGGTCGACCGTTCCATGAAGAGGTTGTCCGAAGAATTAAATTTCTTGATCCGAGCCATTCCAGTAGCTTCGACGGTCGATGGTCCAGTTCATCATCAAATAATTCGGTCGACCGTCCCAATGCACTTTTACTACATTCTCAGTTTCGGATCATCCGTTCCCTGGGCAGTTGATCCGAGGTTCCCCTGTTTCTTCCTGCACACTTAACGCACACATTAGTCTTGGAATTTTGTGATTCCGAGGCAACGCCTGAGATATTCAAACCTTTCTCTGCCAAGTGGCTTGGTGAAAATATCTGCAAGTTGTTCATCCGTGCTTATGAAATTTATGCAAACATCACCTTTAGCAACATGATCTCTAATGAAATGATGCTTGATTTCTATATGTTTAGTCCTAGAATGTTGTATGGGATTCTTAGTTAAGTTGATTGCACTAGTGTTATCGCATAAGATGGGAACCTGTTGAAATGCAAAGCCAAAATCCACAAGTCATGCATCATTCATAGAATTTGAGCACAACAACTACCGGCTGCTATATATTCCGCTTCGGCGGTGGAAAGGGATACACATGCTTGTTTCTTGCTATACCATGAGACTAATGCATGACCAAGAAAATGACAATGCCCACTAGTGCTTTTACGCTCAATACGACACCCCAGCATAATCGGCATACGAATAACCTATTAAATCAAAAGATGTACTTCTAGGATACCATAACCCATAATCATATGAGCCTATGAGATATCTAAGAATACGTTTAACGTCAATGAGATGTGATTCTTTAGGACTTGCTTGGAATCTAGCACATAAGCATACGACAAACATAATATCCGGCCTACTAGCGATAAGATAAAGAAGAGAGACAATCATACCTCTATACCTTGTTTCATCTACCGGTTTACCTTTTTCATCCTTGTCAAGCTTGATGGTTGCACTCATCGGTGTTTTGCTTTCTTTTGCACCATCCATTCCAAACCGTTTAAGTAGTTCTTTAGTGTACTTGGCTTGGTTGATGAAAATTCCTTCATTTGTTTGTTTGATTTGTAATCCAAGGAAATAGTTGAGCTCTCCCATCATGCTCATCTCAAATTCATCTTGCATTAGTTTAGCAAATTCTTCACAAAGCACTTCATTAGTTGAACCAAAAATAATGCCATCAACATATATTTGCACAAGTAAGATGTCATGAGATGCATTTGTTTTAATGAAAAGGGTGGTGTCAACAAGACCTCTTGAAAAACCAATAGAAATGAGAAACTTGCTCAAGCGCTCATACCAAGCACGAGGAGCTTGTTTTAAACCATACATTGCTTTTGTAAGTTTGTAAACATGGTTTGGAAATTTTTCATGCACAAAACCGGGAGGTTGTTCAACATATACTTCCTCCTCAATAAAACCATTTAGAAATGAACTTTTCACATCTATTTGAAATAGTTTAATACCTTGAAAACAAGCAAAAGCAAGAAGCATTCTAATAGATTCAAGTCTAGCTACGGGGCAAAAGTTTCCTCAAAATCAATGCCCTCCTCTTGATTGAATCCTTGGGCAACAAGTCTAGCTTTGTTTCTTATAATCTCCCCGAGCTCATCAAGTTTATTACAAAAAATCCATTTTGTTCCAATAATAAGGCGATCAATAGGTCTAGGGACTAATGTCCAAACTTGATTTCTTTCAAATTGATTAAGTTCCTCTTGCATAGCCAAAATCCAAAAGTAATCACGTAAAGCATCATGAATGTTCTTAGGTTCTATAGAAGAAAGTAAAGCAAGATTATCTATGAAATACCGCCTTGTTTTGACGCCAACGGATGGATCACCAATGATTTGCTCTTGAGGGTGACCTTGCTTGTATATCCAATCCTTTGGTAGCTCATTTGTTGAAGGATCATTGCTTTGAGTGACTTGGGGATCATTTTGAGTAGTTTCAATGTCCTCCTTATCCTTCGAATTATCATCCAACATAGGAGCTTGATGGATTTCATTTACACTTTCCAAGGGCATACATATATCATCATCATCTTTTCTAGGCAAGTAGATGTTAGATTCATCAAAAGACACATGCATGGACTCGTCAATACACAAGGTTCTTTTATTATATACCCTATAAGCCTTTTTGTTTGAAGAATATCCAAGAAATATTCCTTCGTCGGATTTCTTGTCAAATTTTCCAAGGCTATCTTTAATGTTGAGCACAAAACATTTGCAACCAAAAACTTTGAAATATGAGATTGAGGGTATTTTTCCAAAGATAAGCTCAAAAGGAGTTTTTCCAACAAAAGGCCTTAAAAGAACTCTATTAACAATATAACAAGCAGTGTTCACGGCTTCGGCCCAAAAATATTTTGGTAAAGAATTTTCACTAAGCATAGACCTAGCCATTTCTTGTAAAGTTCTATTTTTCCTTTCAACAACCCCATTTTGTTGAGGCGTTTTTGGAGCCGAAAAGTTATGTGTGATGCCATTTTCATTACAAAACTTTTAAAAAAATTGATTGTTAAATTCCCTTCCATTATCACGTCTGAAGGTAACAAGTTTTAGTTCAAGCGAGTTTTGAACCTTTTTGAAAAGATTTGAAAACTCATGGAAGGTGTCATCTTTTTGTGCAAGAAAAAGTACCCAAGTGAATCTTGAAAAATCATCCAGAATAACAAAGGCATACCTCTTACCACCTAAGCTAGTGGTCCTCATTGGTCCAAAAAGATCAAAATAAACAAGTTCAAGTGGTTTAGAAGTGGAAACCATTTGTTTAGGCTTGAAAGACGTTTTTGTTTGTTTTCCAAATTGACAAGCATCACAAAGACGGTTTTTCTCATATTTCACTTTTGGAAGCCCACGTACTAGCTCTTTAGAGGAAAGAGTATTTAAGAGATCCATGCTCACATGACCAAGCCTACGGTGCCATAAGAATGCATCATCTTCATTTATGGATAAGCATTTAAAATCGCATGCAACAAGATCATCCAATGACAACATATAAACATTACCGGTTCTATTAGCAACAAGCACTTTTTCATGAGAAGAGCTCTCAACAATAGAGCAAGCCTTTTTGCTAAACATAACATCAAAACCATTATCACAAAGTTGGCAAATACTAAGCAAATTATATTTGAGGCTATCAACAAGAAGAACATGCTTAACAAGAGTTGATGAACCTTTACCAACATTTCCAATGCCAAGGATTCTACCCTTCTTTTTGTCCCCAAACGTGACATAACCTTCATAGATAGGTTCCATGTCTTTGACTAATGAGGCATCTCCGGTCATGTTGCGACAACATCCACTATCAAGAAACCATTGAGCCGGAGTATTTACCTTGCTTGCAAGTACCTAAGACAAAGGGGGGTGAAAATGCTCTGTCCCCATTTGTGTGTGTCCCCGTGTCCCCAACCAATCAGAATTTACTATATAAATATTTGTTTCAATTATATATACACATGGTGAATTGTGATTGGTTGGGGACACGGGGACACACACAAATGGGGACAGAGGATTTTTTGCCGACAAAAGAGGAGGAGTGACTTTTGGTACCCATACTTGTTTGGGTCCTTGAGGGTTAGTTAAAATACGCTTGATTCTCCAAACAGTTTTTACTCCCTTTTCAATTTTTTTCTTCACATAACATCTAGCACTAGTGTGTCCAAATTTTCCACAATATGTGCAACAAGTAGATGGCTTAAAAATTTTGTGAATATGCTCATGATATCTATTTTGCTTATGTGAGGTACTAGCATGCACAAAGTGTTTTCTAGGTAACTTAGAAGAGCTAGCAATATCAAAGTGTGTCGAATGTATATAGCCTAATCCATGTTTAACATTTGAAGTACGTTGCATACAAAGAATTTGATCAAGATCTTTTGTTCCTTTGGTGAACTTATCAACAAGTGAGGTGAGATCAACAACTTTGGTTTTTAAACAATCAAACTCAACAAGTTTGCATTCAAGAGAAGACAATTTATCATATGCTTCTTGATATTTCAATGAAGAAGTTTTGCAAGTAGTCATAAGCTTTTCATTTTCGACTTTCAAGCAATCAACATCATCACATAGCTTTTTGTTTTCACTAAGCAACCTAGATCTTTCTTCAAACAAGGATTCAATTTTAAGCTTCATTTCTTGGTTTTGCTTAGCACATTTCTTAAGTTGATCAAACATATCACACAAAAGTTCATTAGGATCATCTTCATCATCATCAAGGGAGTTAGAAGTAGTGGGAGTAAGATGTACCTCATTCCCGAAAGCCATGAAGCAAACATTTGCGTTTTCCTCTTCTTCTTCATCGCCACTCCCTTCTTGATCCCATGTGCTTAGCATGCCCTTGGCATTCTTTGGTTTGAAGAATTTTTTCTTTTTGTCTTCCTTGGGCTCTTTTTCTTTGGCGGAGGGGCACTCTCCTATGAGATGTTGGTTGCTTCCACATTCATAGCATCTCATCCCATTAGGATTTTGTTTTCTTCTATTTTGGAAGAATTTTCTTCCTTTTCCGGAAAACATTTTTTTCATGCTCTTTACCACCAAAGCCATGGTCTCATCATCTAAGTTGATGTCTTCTTCATCACTTGAATGGTTGGATTCATCAAGATCAAGAATAGCCTTTAGAGCAATACTCTTCTTTGCCTTTTCAATATGCTCATCCTTTTGTGTGTGAGCTCATAAGTGAGAAGAGAACCAATGAGCTCCTCCGTAGGATAAGTTTTCAAGTCCTTTGCTTCTTCAATAACTAGAGCTTTGCCTTCCCAACTTTTAGGAAGTGAGTTGAGGATCTTCCTATTCATTTCACCCATAGAGTATTCCTTTCCATAAGATCTCAACCCATTGACAACATTGGTGAACCTAGTGTTCATCTCATTTATAGTTTCATTTGGCTTCATAGAGAAAAGCTCATATTCCCTCACAAGCATGTTGAGCTTTGATTCTTTGACTTGATTAGTCCCCTCATGGGTGACTTCTAAGGTTTTCCACATCTTGTGAGCGGATTTGCTTCCACGTATCCGATTGTACTCATCCGGATTAAGAGCACAACTAATGATGTTCATAGCTCAAAAATTAAGGGTCATTTTCTTGGACTCATCTTCATTAAACTCATTGTCCAATTTTGGAACTTGAACACCATCCACCTCTTTCATAGGAACATATGGACCTTCTTCAAAAATCTGCCATAAGGAGTAGTCTATAGAGCACACATAGATTTTGAAACGGTCTTTTCAAGCATTAAAATTGTTTCCATCAAAGAGAGTGGTCTATTAGTGGAAGATCCCTCTAGGCAGGCTAAAGCGGAATTTCCGGCCATAATCTTTACTTCAAGCGGTTAAGCTAAAGGTGAAGATGAGGCTCTGATACCAATTGAAAAACACAAGAGGGGGGAGGGGGTGAATTGGGTTTTTATAAAAGTGGCTTCTTTTTATTTTCAAAATTCTTTAATGTGAAACTTGTATTTGTAGTTTGGAGAAAATGAAGCACAAATAAAAACAAGGAAAGCAAGACACGTGATTTAGAGTGGTTCGATTCACAAAGAATCTACGTCCACTACCTTGAGCTTCACAAAAGGATTTTTAATAACTTCACTAAGAAAAGTAATTACACAAGTGGATAACTCACAAAGAGTTTTACACAAATAACCACAATTATAAACTCCTCTCACTAAGAGTACAAAGCCCACACCAAGTAGGACTTGACACAATAAATACCCTATCACTAAGAGAGGGAAAGATGGAGATATAAAGAGAAAGTTACACACTCAAAAGGTGGAGGATAGATACCTTAAAAGATCTTACTTTAATGCTCTTAGAACTTATGACTCAACAACTTGTGTCTTGCAAGAGAGATGGTGATTTTGAACTTTTCAACACATGAATAAAGTTGGATATCCTTTGAAAGTGCTAAAGATTTTTGTATAATCAATGTATATTTTCTCTGGTTGTTGTAAGAAGATTTCTCTGCAATAGAGCTTTTATACTTTTCAAAAGAATCCAAAAAACAACTTTTAAAACGGTCATATAACGACTAGTTTTCGCAGAGTTCGGTTGACCGCAAGTGACCTCGGATGATCCGATCAAAAGGATTGGACGATTCTAAGTCTACCTAGGTCGACCGGGACAACTGGTTCCCAAAAATTCAACTCTGTTTCGGTCCAGATGATCCGTGCTAAGCTCGGATGATCCGAATTTCATGGATTCAAGAGATGTTGATTTTTCACAAGTTTTGAAATCTTTTAAGGTCAAAATGGTTTTCTCAAAAGGATAACTAATACTTGAAAAACAATTTTCAAAGTCTTAGACAATGAAACCAATGGCTTTTGAGGAGGGAACAAGTTTTAAAGACCAATTTTGAAACTGAGCTTTAAGAAAACTATTTTTAAAAGTGCAAGACAATAGTGTTGTGATCCTAAGTTCATGTGAGCAATGGTTAGAGCTTTAAGATATATATAACGATATGCTAAGCTATTCTAACCACACCTAAGCCTTCAATCTTCAAGTCTTGAGAGATGTGCCTTAAGGAATGTAATCATTTAGTCTTGAGCACGGCTTGATTGAAGTACTTAGAGCTTCCACTTTAGTGAACCATTATTCTATCACAACGATTGAAACCATTAGATACGACATCAGATGTTTGTACATTATCAAAAACTAAGTTTGTTCGCCCTTAGGGCTTACAAAAATAAAAATCACAAGGTCCATAGCCCAGTGGGGCTATGGCCTGCCCACGACTTGTGGGTTTGATACCTTCTTGACACATGGGGCATGCTTTAATTTCATTTTCTTGGGTTCTCTCTTATGTGAGGCACTTATATTCCCCCTCATGGGGCAACCGGCCTGCCGGTCTTCTAATCTACCTCCTCTATGTGGCACTTATATTCCCTTCATGAGGCAACCGGCTTGCCGGTCTTCTAATTTACCTCCTTTGTGAGGCACTTCTATATATATTATTTCCGCCCTACATGGGCTATCTCCTCTGGTGAGGTCCCAAAACAAAAAAAAACAAAAAAAAATATCTAGTCTCTTATGTTATGAGAATATTTGCTTCATCAATAAAATGAAGAGAACGTAAATTGAGTGGTTAATTAATTATAGGAGGGTATTTTAGTAGCAGAACATTAAATTGTATGCATAAGAGGTTTTAATTTTAAAACTAGTGAAGAATCTTCATATTGGTTACACCTAATTTTTTTTTTTTTGCAAAAACATTTACTTTTTTTATGCATAAGAAATATTTTTTGGGAGGCGATGTAGTAAATTTCTAAAATTCATTTTTTTTGGGGTGGGCGAGGGGTGTATTTTTCTCAATATTTTTTCTATAAAAAATATTAGGGAGTAGTCGTCCCGCCACTTCGACTTGTCACGTATTCTAGTTTGATGTAGGATATGGTATCCCAACATAAACAAATTAGAAGAATACCCATTAGAGTTTGAGGTAAAAGGGAGGAAGTGAAATTTTCTTCGAATTCTATATTGTGAAATTAAATGGATCCTTATATTATTTAAATCTAACATCAATTTGAGAGCATTAAATTATATGTTTTTTTTTCATATTTTGATATTCACCTAATATTTTTTTCCGGTTGTAGTATTCACCTAAAAATGGATTAGACACACATTCCATATCTCAATTTAGATAAGACTAAATTGAAAAACTTTGTAATTGTTGTGTGAAGATATTAACACGAATAAGGTAATCTTTCTGTGATGGCACATACCTCCCCCTAATTGATGAAGAACCCTGATAACTTGTATCAGGATTCTACAACGAAAGGTTGACTTCGGATCATTCTCTTCTTGAAATAGTTTCGAGGGGAATATAATCAACACAACACTAAGTAGATTGATTATCAACGGGGGCTGAAACACCACAATAAGTAAAACTAACTTATTGATATAGTAACTCAATAATGAATGAAAATCTAAATAGAAGTTTAATTCACAAGTATCCAAGGAATAACCTTAACCAAAATATCATATATCTAACGTAAGTATAAAGGTGGCTGAATGGACCTTTTTTATAGAGGAACAATTCGGCTCAAAAGCCTTACAAAGGAAGAGTCCTATTCGAATTAGGGCTCTTCAATCTCTAGCATAACAAACTTGATATATAAGAAACACTAACTAAATAAATGGACAACATGTCCTTTATTCTAGCATCACTAACATTACTCGACATAAAAGACTAAAAATAGCAAATAGAAAGCTGGAAATCTAATTAAAGTCTAGAATAGACTTTAATGTACAAAGTTCCTAAAATTCCCTATTAGCCACTTTGTTAAATTGGGCCGTGTGTGAATCTTTGAAAAGTAATGAGGTTGACTTGAACATCATCTTGTAAGTTAAACTTTGCTTCAACCATAGCTTTAATTTCACGGATGAATGTAGATATAACTTGATTAATCCTCCTTGATCTTGCTCTTGTCATAGGACATTGAATGTTGACGAATGGTTCCTTTGTGTAGGGCAGCCCCTTAAATGGTCCCTCATCATTAATAATTGAGCCATTTTTTCCTAAAGAATGAAAAATAAAAGAATGGGTAGTGCTAGGTATCTAGAATATAGACAATCAATTGTCTATAATTGGTTATAATTTGGGGTAAAAGTATAAAATAAGGTGAAATCCTTTATAAAAACAAGGGGTTAAGAGTATTTTATAAAATATTATAGCATAAATATGAAAGAATTTAACGTATTCTTTAAAAAATAGCAAGTCAATTTTATTTTATAGCAAATAGCCTTGAGGCATTAATCATTTCCCTAAAAGAATAACAACAAAGGGGAGAACATTGTTCTTGTACAAGCTTAATATTTATCAATATCTGTCTTATGGTACATTACTAATCTGGCACATTTTCACTAAAAAACTGCATTTGTGACGCTGTTTTTGTGGACAGTCCCAGAACTGTCACCAACAACCTATTTGCAACAGCCTGTTGCAAATAGCCTCACCGTTTGCAACAACCTTTGAACCATGAATAAAATTTATTGGCGAGGATTGTATATGTAGCGGTTAAAATTTGCCTTTTTTCCATGCCTCTATGTGTTCGTAAATAGTAAATTAATTGCGGCGACTTTCATATATTTCAATATTTTATTGTTTTACTTGGTGTACGAAGTGGATTTGTTTCCACCAATGCGGAGATTTGGGTCAAGTCCCCCACCATGTACTCTTTGGCTATTCATGCCCATTATCAATAAACGGGTAGGGGCCTATTCCAAACCCCCCACCATAACAGGTAGCTTTCGCTAAAAAAACAAATTGCGACGGCTTTTTGATAATGCCCATAGTAAATATTGAACCATTTGAACGGTCTTGTACCTGTCACAAATAGTCTCTATATACGACGGTTTTGCACGGTAACCGCCGTAAAGAGTTACCTATTTGCAACGTCTCTTGCATATAGTCACTATATGCAATAGATTTTTCATATTGATTATCCCATACAGTCTACTATTTGCAACGGTCTACTAGCCACAATCACTATATGCGACGGCTCATTCAAGAACCCTTTTTTAAATTAAAAAAGTAATTAAAATAAATATTTCATTCAATTTAGAAACCCTACGTCCTTGAAGTAAATTAAAATTAAAACCATAAGCCCTCAAAATCAGTGTTCTTAAAATCGCGAGTTAACTCGTAGAAACGCACAATTCTACAATTTTACGGAAGCAAAACGTGTGGAATCGGGAGTAGAATCACAACCTGGTATAAACGGGGTAGAAACGTTGAATCGTATCATAAAGTGACATGCAAAATAGGGCCTCTCATTTCGAGGGGCTCAATAAATTTTAAAATCACTTTAAATATTAGTAGTTAGTATTCAGTATATATTATCACATTAAATATATAGTATATAAGGTTTAGTTGTATCCAATAGCATATCACACAATTGTTTTGCATGTCTAGTCCAATACAATATCATATTTTGCATGTTCTGTGAATATATTTTTTCTCATTCATTCCTAGAAGACCAAATATATACCCCTTCCCCTAAAATGTTATTAAAAAATACATACCCCATCATTAGAACTGAAAAAGGTAAAATATTTTTCACTTCAACTTGCACCCAAATTACAACATTATTATTATGAAGCATAACTTAATGGTGAACCGTAGTACTCTGAACTACAAATCAATGGTGGAATTAATGGATAATTTTTTTTTATTTCAAATGAATTTCAAAAAAGAAGTTATTTGTGAGAAGTGACTGGTTCCACATGAATTTATTTTTATGTAATTTTGGATGAAAATTTTGCCCAAATACACTTTTATTGTTCACTTGACTCTTACAAAATCAAAAGTTTGATGATTATATAAGGTAAAACTTATAAGGGAAAAACGATTCTAGAAAGCAGGTAGTAGTTAGATTAAAAAAAACAAAGGAGTGGGGTAAGGGATGGGTATTCTTTTATTAAATTTCCTCATGATCTTGTAATTGATCTTCTTGCAAGACTTCCGGTTAGGTCCCTTGAAATATTCAAGGGTGCTTCAAACACATGGGGGGATTTGATTTCTGATCTTGACTTTTGCAAGCTTCATCGTGAAAATTCAATGAAGAAGAAAACTCTTGCTACGTTTTTGCAAAAATAAAAATTTTGTCTACGTATTTCAATTGGATACTAAAATGTACGTCGAAAACTTTATAAGCTATTTTACAACTTCAATGACTCCAAATGTGATACCTAAATATATTTGCCCTATTATTTGTGACATAATTTGCTTTATAACAAATGATAATGCTATTTTCTTATTGAATCCCAGTACAAGACAAGTTCAAATATTACCAAAAACATCAACATCTTCTTTAGTTTATTCGAAATTTGGATTTGTTTGTTCTCCGTCAACAAATAAATACAAAGTTGTACACTTGTTCTTACGCCGTTATGGTGGAATTTTCTCCTCTTCACCATACATAAACTCTATCATTTCCCCACTTGAAAACAAAAGTGCTCAACCAGCATCACATACACCCCTTCATGACAAAAACATGGTTGTAATGTCGACAACATTAAATGCGAATAAATTTGCGCTCGGGTGTCTGATTGAGGCAATGCAATTAACCATTTTAGTTGTTTAATTTAGACTAAGGCTTTATTTTGAAATTTAAGATCTGTCGGAAATTTATTTACCTTTTAATCTTAACATAATTCCTTATCCAAGAGCCATAATTCATTTTTTATCATAAGTTCATTTTTTCCTCTAACATGTAATTTCATTATTCAGTGATTGACTTTCAAAACTTTGGAAGTTGATAGATTATTTTAAAAATAGAAAATAGACCCCCTATAATATTTAATTTTTCAACTCAATAAAAAAGGTATATTAAGAAAATAATGCACCTTAGGTTACGTGAGATATTAGGCATAAGATTTAGATACTGATCTCTGAATCTATTCTTGGACATGGGGTCATTAATTGGTAATATTGTTTTATTTTATATATTTTTCAATTCCACTAAAAACAAAATAAGTGTTTTACAGGCATATTTCTTTCGTATTTAAACTTATTAGGTAAAGTCCTTTGTATTTAGTCTATGTTATGAAGGTGCAAAATTGGGTTGATATGAATGTGCGTTTTGAAACTAATAATTGAAGTGTGACCTAGAAGAATATGCTTATCGTAGATTTTATCTTTTGGTTTCGAAGAATTAAGTTTTTGTACGATGAAGGAGAGAAAATTAACATTGGCACGCAAACATTGTTTGGATTTACCCTTTCCAACATTCGTTTTTCAATGAAGCAAATATTTTACTAGAGAAATGCCATTTGTTATCTTTAGTTTGATGATTAATGTTTATCTTTAGTTTTTATAGATACGTTTACTAGCATAGTTTGATATGAATATATGACCAATATTTATTTTTCAAGTTTCTTTCTTCTTCTTCATCTTTTTTTCTTTTCAATGATTTTTATGTATTCAGTTTAAATTAATTGGATATCAAGTCAATCTCCCTACAGTTATCTCAATATAACAACATTAATTATGGTATCCAACTAAAAAAAGAAGGTTTTATTATGGAACAGTTGGAATCTTTTATCGCGACACTTTGACTACTTGATTACTACATGCAATGAAGTCATATCAAAGCTTGATGTTAGTGAAGGTAAAAAATGTATTCATTGAGTTTAATTTGTTTCCCAGTTTCCCATTAGAAATTATTAGTGTTATGTTTGCAACAACAACCGGATTGGCCATCTTTGGTAAATGTACTTTTTCTCCAAGATACAATGTGAGTTCCATATGTTGGATGAATATTGCGGGTGTCTAATATGATATTTTTGTACTATTTATTCATTTATGCTTTTTATACGGATACTAGAAACTTGTATTTTCTATTTTTTGTTTTCCGGTACCCTTTTTTGAAAAGGATTTGTTTGCACTTGTTAGGTGGGTTTGACTTCGTCCCCCTCCTTGTATGTTTTTTCTTAATTAATAAATGTTTAAGGGCCTATGCCAAACCCCCCACCACAACATGTGACATTTCCAAAAGAAACAAAAAGAATATGTATCACCTCGAACTCCAATTAGGTATCTCCGACTAAAGTATAAAACTAATATGGATCTTTCAAGGTTACACATTATTACAAAAAACTTAATTCAAGAGTTTTTCAAAGTATTAATGAGAACAAACAAAAATAAAAAATTTTTTGATAGGAAAGCTAAATGTTAATTTTTTTTTACCTTGATTCCCCTTTTAGAGTTACGTTTTTTTTTTATGAAAGCCACCAGCGTGGTGGGGCGGTCCCCCGTTTTATTAATAAAGCCAAATCGTCAAAAGAGAATCCATTACATTCATAAGAGTTAGCTAAATGAAGATGCGACCTTGAACATTTATGTTATGTCAAGGGTGTTACATATGATCCAAGCTAGAATGCAAAGCGAAAAAATACAATTATAATAAAAATTGAACATCACTAGCTTATACTAAACGTATATAAGGTGTCTGCATCTGATCAAGCCGAAAAAGACCAAGTATCTCCAAGGGCAATGTGTGTAACGTCGTAAAAACAAATGAGTTGCGAGTGGAAGTTGCTAGATTTGCCAGTGCGTCCGCAACCTTATTAACCTCGCGATATACATGTATCATCCTGCAATGGCCAAGAAGAGAAACTGCCCTAAGAAAAATAGTATCCAAAGACCAAGAAGAGATCATACCTGATGATACCGCTTGAACCAACACTTGGGAGTCGGATTGGACCAAAAATTATGATATACCACGACTATGAGCCAACTGAAGAACATTTAGTAAAGCCTGCAGCTCCACCTCCATACTGGTGAAGGGATCCCCCAAAAAGATAGAAAAACCTGCTATAGCTTCTCCCGTGTGATTGCGAAAGATCCCACGGATGCCAGCGGGACCTGGGTTACCCTTCGAGGCACCATCAATATTAAGAATTATCCCCACATAATTTGAACCACCCCATTTTACTACTTTAATTTTCCGTGGGATGAAAATCGGTGCAACAAGACTAAGGTCTCTTGCCTTTAATAATGCGGATGTATAGTCCCTGAATTGTGCAATGATACTAGTTTGGGAAGTTGTTTTTCCTTCAAAAACAAACCTACACCTAGCTTTCCATAGAATCCAGCAAGCAGAACAAACAAGGATAAGAATCACAGGACGGGAGGAAGAATTAGGAGCATACCACCAGACAGACAGCATGTGATTTAGACCTACAACATTCATAGAAGACAATGGCAAGCCCACCGAGCTGGCTACCTCTCGCCAAACCACACTAGCAAGGTTGCATAATACAAAAATATGATCATATGTCTCAGGGCCATGGAAACAAGAACATCTAGAAGCCAAAGACACTCCTAATCGTATTCTATCCTCATCCAGAGCAAGAAACTTATTCATCAATTTCCACATAAATAAAGAGATAGACAGAGGTAATACCTTATGCCAAATGCATGTCCGAGAGAATTGGGTAGCAGTAGATCCACTGAGGAGAGGCATCACCGAAGCAATTGAAAAAGTTCCCCGAGAATTGGGCATCCAAATGAATTTGTCCGGATCCGCTGATAAACAAACATCCGGTAATGAAGCTTGAAAGATAGCCGGAACCAATCCCCACATTGCGCGCCTATTCTAGCGTGTATCAGTGACAAAATCACAAATTTGAGCAGTCCCAAGCTGGACATGTAAGGGCTGCCCAGCCGTGTCTAATGATCCGTGTAGAGTGAAATTTTCATAGAAAAAATTGGAAGCACCATTACGCAACAAAAGACCAATATGCTTTTCCGCTACATCTTTCACCGAAACTATCCGACGCCATGTAGGAGAGCAGCCCGCGATCACGACCCCTTGTTTCACATGTTGTAAATTAACACAATATCTGCCTTTTAAATATTCCGACCACAAAGATAAGCTGGTGCGAAAATTCCACCACAGTTTCCAAGAAAATGCCAAATAAATTGTTGTAATGAGTAAATACCCAAACCATTCGACTCCACACTCCGAGACATATTTTTCCAAGACATCCAATGCTTTCGTTCTTTCCCATCCGTTTGTCCCCAGACAAATCTAGAAAACATCCGTTCCAATGTTTGCAACACCAATAACAGTACATTACATGTTGCCAATATATGAAGTGAAAAACACAAGAGGGGGGTGAATTGGGTTTTTATAAAAAGTGGCTTCTTTTTCTTTGAGATATAGAAGTGAAGAACTTGTATATGAAGCTTGGAGATTTGTAGAGCAAATATGAAAACAAGAAGTGCAAGACACCGGATTTAGAGTGGTTCGATTCACAAAGAATCTACGTCCACTACCTTGAGTTTCACCCAAGGATTTTCAACAACTTCACTAAGAAGATCTTTTTACACTTGTGGCTAACTCACAAAGAGTTTTACTCAAATAACCACAATTACAATCAACACTCACTAAGAGTACAAAGCCCAACACTAAGTAGGACTAAACACAACTAATACCCAATCACTTAGAAAGGGAAAAGATGAAGATATAAAGATACAATTTTCACACTCAAGAAGTGGAGTAAGGATACCTTTTAAGATCACACTTTAATGCTCTTTTGAACTTTTGAATTCAACTCTTTGTGTCTTGCATATATGAGATGGATTGAACTTTTTATCACATAAAAAGAGATGGATATACTTTTGGAGAGTTAGAGCTTTTGTATATTCAATGTAGATCAGTTCTGGTTGGTGTCATAGGAATATACAGCTTTAGAGCTTTTATAGTATTCAAAAACGTCCAAAAAACGACTTTAAAACGGTCAGATAACGGCTAGTTTTTTTCAGAGTTCGGTTGACCGTTGAGGGACCTCGGTGGACCGAACACAACTCCGGTCGACCGAACAATGGCTTAGGTCGACCGAGCCTGTAAAATGCAACTCTCAGTAACTCCTCGGTTGAACCGAAAGAAAAAGTCGGATGATCCGAACATAGGTCGGTCGACCGACCTCCCCTATGGTCGACCGAACCAAACTTTCAAACCTCTCAGTTTCTGCTCGGTTGATCCGAGCTTGAGCTCGGTTGACCGACCTTCCTGAGTTGATTTTTCACACGCTTTGAAATCTAATGAAGTCTAAAAGATTTTCCCAAAAGGTAACAATTAAAAGCATTTCGAAAAACCGTTTTAAAAGACATGAACTTTGAAAACAAAGACTTTTGAAATACGAACACATTTAAAGATCGTTTTTAAAACTTAGCCTTTTGAAAACGTGTTTAATATGTATGCAAGACTATAGTGTTGTATACTTAAGTTCATTAAGAGCATTGGTTAGAGAACTTAAAGATAACGACTAATAAATATAAAGCTATCCTAACCAAACCTAAGTCTTCAATCTTCAATCATGATGATATGTGCCTTGAAGATCTTTATTATAGCTTGATTGAAGAACTTAGAGCTTCCACAACGAGTTTCGATATTCTATCACAAAGATATAAGGCATTAGTCACAACATCAAATGTTTGACCATTATCAAAAACAGAGTTTGTTCGCCCTTAGGGCTTACATGAAGAGTCATAGAATTCAAAACTGACCGAACCAAGAGAAGTCTCCCGCCCATGCTTAATAAACGCCGCTGCCATCCCTCCAACCGTGTAGCAACTTTGTCAATTAATGTATCAAAGTACCGAACCTTTGACCGCCCGGGGAAAAGGGGGCAACCGAAATATGTCAATGGAAATTCAGCTTCTACAAAACCAGTTACATCCTGTATCACCATGCGATATCTATCATTAATTTTAGAAGAGGCATAATATGAACTCTTCCCAAAGTTAATCCGCTGCCCGGAAGCCTTAGCATATTTATCAAGAAACTCCATAAGTATTTTTAAATTGTTACTTTGACCATTAGTAAAAATGATGATATCATCCGCAAAAGCAAGGTGGGAAACCGTAAAAGGTTGTTTAGGGACATGATATGGACAGAGTTTACCCGATATTGCTAGAGAATTCAGGCCTCTGGAAAGTCCTTCAGCCGCAAGAATGAAAAGGAGCGGGGAAAGAGGATCTCCTTGCTTGACCCCTTGTCGAGCATGGCTATAACCATAAGTAACACCATTAACCAAGACCGAAAACCAATTTGATCAGAGTATGTTGTGAATAAGATGTAGAAAATGAGACCCAAAACCGAAACTCTTTAACACTTGAAGAAGGTAAGAGTGAGAAACCCGGTCGAAAGCCTTCATCATATCAAGTTTAATTATTAGATTCCCACCTCGTACCTTATGATTAATAGAGCGTACCAATTCCATCGCGAGTAACACATTTTCTGGAATAACTCTTCCCTGTATGAAACCCGATTGATTCAAAGATATAAGAGATGGCAAAACTTCCCCCAAGCGCATAGCAAGTACTTTGGAGTTCACTTTACTCGCAAAATTACACAATGAGATAGGCCGAAAACCAGATAAATGAGATGGGTTCGGTGATTTGGGAAGAAGGATACTAAGTGTACTTGCCATTGCTTTGGGCATTGGCAAACCAGCCCAAAAATCACAAACCGCTTGTACCACACCACTCCCAACTATATCCCAACAATCTTGAAAGAAACCACCAGAATACCCATCCGGACCTGCTGCACTGTTTATCTAATGAAAAAACCGCTATTCGAACCTCTAATTCGGACGGGAGAGCCGAAAGTTTGCAAGTGGTTGAATCACTCACCAAATTTGGAATAGCACTCAAGATGTCATCCACCGGATACTGTTGCTCATCTTCCGAGTAAAGTGAAGTGAAAATTCTATGAGCCTCGTCACCAATATCTGTGGCGTCCGTCAAACATACGCCATCATCATTATACAACATCGAGATATGTAATCTTTTCCTCTTACTGTTACAAAGAGCATGGAAATATTTGGTATTGCTTTCACATTCCTATAGCCACTTGATTCTGGATTTCTGCCTCCAAAATGTTTCTTCAGCTGTCAAGTAAAACTGATAATTTCGTTTAGCTTCTGACCATAATTCCTGTAAATCAGCCGTTGGAGAAGAGTCATAAGCCGCCTCAGCCTCAGCTACTTTAACCTCTGCAGTTTTAAGCCTAGTGGTGACATTCCCAAAGCACTCTGTATTCCATTTCCGCAAGGCTGCCTTCAACCGTTTCAGTTTGCCAGTCAAAATTACCATGCCATTCCCATCAATGCTAGCCGCCCAACTGGATAAAACGACATCATGAAACTGTGCGTGCTTGGACCACATATTTTGATACCTGAAAGAAGAAGAAAAACCAGTTCTGGCCTCCCGATTGAGAGTTAGTAGCAAAGGGCAATGATCTGAAACTGTTCTATGCAAATGTTCCAGTCTAGTCATATTGAAGAAATTTTTCCATTGTGTATTGACTAAAACTCGATCAAGTCTACGCAGGAGAGGGGGGGAAGAACTTCTGCACCATGTGTATGGACTGCCCACAAAAGGGACCTCAGACAAACTACAGTCACCCACCACATCCATAAACTCTGATATCGGCAAAGAAGCAGGTATAGAACCTAAACTCTCAGAACTTCGTAAAACCACACCACATTAAAGTCGCCCCCACTAGCCATGGGACATCATGCTGAGATATAAAATAACGAAATTCATCCCATAAGATCCGTCTTTGTGTATAGGCACACTTAGCATAAACAAAAGAAAAATACACAGGGGTGCCAGCATAGTTATTAACCAATACTGTAAGCAGTTGATCTGTATCTCCCACCACAGAAATATCCAAGCAACCATTCCAAAAGAGCCAAATTTTGCAATTTATATTAGCAACCCCATTGTCAAAACCCAAACGGCGAGTATAAGCAGGCAAAGCAGAAACATCTAACATTGGCTGCAAAATTGCAAGTAAAGCTAGATTATTATCACTTATTAACTGTCTCAGTTGAGCAGTGGATTCAAAATTTCCTATTCCCCGAATATTCCATATCAAACAGTTTGTATTATTCATAGAAAATATTTGATGATAAGTATATGAACTTCTTAGATAGTATTACCTTTAGCCCTCTCCACTAACCGAGAAGACTTTCGAGTGGCAGCCGGTGGTTGTTTTTTCATTTTCCCGGTACGGGCAGAATCATGCAACCTCAAACCAACAGCTGGCTGCTCCAATGAGCGATCATCCACAACTACTGTGGCATCCTGAATAATTGGTTGTGCCATCTGCCGAGAGGGACTTTCCAGGGAAGTCACCGCAACCTCTTGATCATCCATTGATTCGGGTAGAGCTGAACAACCACCCACTTCAATACCAGGCAGAAGTACAGACTCATCCGAGTACTCCGGGTCTTGGTCCTCCGTATTGGTTCCCACTTCAGCTTCAGGTGTCCGAATAGGGTCTTCTATACTCGGGACTTGCCTAGCAATCTGTCCCGAGTTTCCCACCGAAACAATGTTCGGTTCCATACTTACTGCTCCCGGGTGCAAAGTCGGGTCAGCAGAAACCAAAGCCGAGGCAGCAATATCCGGTTCAGAAGTGATAGTAATCGGTGCAGAATGTGGAATTCCAGCTGATTCCGGGTCAGTTGTTGTATAAGGAGCAGAAACCGGGTCAGTAGTTGTAGAAACCGGGTCAGTTGTTAAGTATTTTGAGGAAACCGGGTCAGTAGTTTGAAGACTTTTTACTACTGCAGGCTCCGGGTCATCAGAATGGGTCTGTGTAGGATGAGATACCTGGGCAGTTTGCTGGGTCGGATCTGCCTGACCCGGAATCACCTTCACTGTAAATCGGCGCAATTCTTCCTAGATCGCCGCCGTATCGTCGATTGCGATGGTACATTGCCTGCGGAATGGTGAGATCGATGTGTAAAGGGAGGAGATTTCGCACAACCCACCAAGATGTCGTCTGTACCCCTCGGTGTCAAAGCAACCCGTTCAATAACCGTGGACATCTTGTTCCTCGGCGGCTTGGTGGCCGGAGTGACCATCAATGGCGCTGGTATCACAGCCGTGGTTGGAGGACGACTCTGTCCCTCCGCTACCATTGTTGATTGGTCGGAGTCTACTGTAATCGGGACAGCAACTCCCTTTGCTGCTCCAGCCAATTTGGATGGACCCGGATCCCTGCGACCAACCCTTACCCATTGATTTTCGGGCGTGGAAGGGGCCACAATCCCTGATTTCAGTGTTCTTGGCATCTGCTGGACTTTCTTGCCTTTGTTCTGTGTCTGTTTGATGGGTAATTCAGCCGGAATCACCGGCATTGGCTAATTTCATGACCAATTCTCTTGCAACCCACACAGTAGGATGGCAAATTATCATAAAAAAATTGGTTGCCAAAAGCTCTTCCCTGTGAGGCCATGAGTAATCTGAATTCTGCTAGGCAATTCTCCCAAAAGATCAAATTCCACACACACTTTTGCAATATCCGGACGAGCAGCCGCCGCCGTCGGGGCATCCAATGCCAATGGTTGGCCTACCAACCTTGCGAGGGAGAATAATTTTGATTTGTTATACAAATGTATAGGTAATCCTTCGAATCCAATCCAAACAGGGACGATCGATGGTTCCTCTTCCATATTGAAATCATGTCCATTTAAAAACTCGCATCGTAATGCCAATGAATGTCGAAATCCCCTGTCTCCATAGACGACAGTAATCTTCTTCCAAATTGAATCTAATCAAAACATGGCGAGGATCCATTCTTCCAATCCAAAAATTCCCCTTAAAGCCAACTTTATGAAATGATCGTCGTAAAGATTAAAGATTTGGGGCGTATTTATGGAACTTACCCACCAAAGCAAACCGCCATGGACGAATTAGGAGTTCATGTTGAAGGGATTCATGGGCGGAAACTCGTTCCAAACACCCATGGATCCTCCCCTGAAGGATCCGCTCATATGAAACAATTCGAAAACAGCGGTAAAAACTTACAATTTTTCGGATTCAAGAAGCTACTTCTTGAATGGAGGATGACGATTCTTGGAAGTTTTCTTTTTCACCAACGGAATTCCCTTTCATGGAATTTCCCTCTACAGTATCCACGCGACGAAACAAGCAGTGATTGCTAGCTCTTCGTCTTTCTGAAGTTCGGGAATTTAGAGAGAAAAGGGAAAAGCAGAAAGAAAACGTTTTTCCTTTCTTGTATTAGTATTTCGGCTGAATGACTTGATGCCCTAGGGTTTCGGCTAAGAGATGTTATATAGAGTGTGGGAGTTTGTTCCCAGAACAACTCCCACGTCTACTCAACTTCTCTCGGCTGTGGGAGACTCTGACTCCCACGTCCCCTAGACTTCTGCTGGTAGTGGGAGTCTTTATCGGATAACAACTCCCACTTAATCCCAGCTATAGTTAAATACCAAAATTGCCCCTATCTCTAATTCGAATAATAAACACTTTATTATTTTCAGAAAAAACAAATGTCAGATACAATGAACTAGACACATTCTAGATTCATTGAATCTGGACATGAAGCTTGTTAGCTCGTCTATGCGTGTGACCCTGTAGGTTTATATCACAATGGCAATGAAAACACACTTAGTAGTAGTGTGAGTTCATAAGTCACAAGCGGCCCCTAGCAGGACATTGTGACTACCCAAGGTGAATGAATTTACAACGGAACCTATTGTCAATCCACTATTTAATCCCTTTGTCTCGCGATATCCTAATTAAGCATAAGGCATGGTGGTCGTCACCCTTATTAAGCTTAATTGTATTTATGCTCGATCTTCGTGTAGATCATGCTTTTGACAAATAGCATTTGATAACCACTTTATCAAATTCATTTGAGCACGACCATGCATTTAAACGATCTTTTCCCAATCGAGGGCCCATGGATATCTCTCTCTAATAATAGAGAGGGACAAATTCCTTACAATGTCTCTCACATTCAAGCTATGATAGGACACTACATCCGATCATCGATCGTATTGATTACTCTGTTACAAGTAACGTCCGACTGAGTCAAAACGTGGCTCCATTTATACTAGAATCAATGAAGACATAAGGTCTAAGGATTCAAAAATAGTATTGAGGAAGCAATACTTATGACTTAAGACCATGAAGTATTACTTCTTTGACGGATCACGTCCAATACAATGTATCCCTATATATTGCATCTATGATGTGATTTGTATCCATTACACATGATCAGTAAAACAAGATCATCAATCAACAATCATACTAGTTTTATTTCATAGTAATTAAGCATTACATAAAACTAGGGACTTCTAGAATAGTAATTACATAAGCTAATGAGTTTTACTATCAAATCACACATTTGATAATCAAAAGCAAAATTAACTATTCAATTACATGCTCAAAAGATAATAAAACGCACAACATGTGCTAATGGTCTTAGGGCACTACTAACAAATGTTCTTCCGCCGGGACAATCAGATGTGGTTCTCCTTTAAAAACCTCCAACTTCGTTATTGGCAGATTAATCACAGCTGTCCGAGGGCCAGACAATAATTCCGCAAAGCTCTTATCTTTCCAAACATTAGAGACAGTAATTGGCGGAGCCACGGCGGCCTGGATGGCCGGTGGCCATGGAAGCCGCACCTTCAAGCTTTCGGATGAAGATCCTATTTTTTAGGAGAAAATCGCAGTATTGAACATAAGATCTTTTTCCTTTTAGAGTTACGTTGATTAGCAAATATGCTAAAAAAAAAGTACATAAGGAAAAAAGACTATAGGTTTGCATTATCACAATTTTCTGATTCCCACAAAGGTTTTCAGCTAAACTTAATTGGAATCTATCTCTTCATCAAAATGATTCCAAAGTAAAACAAAAACAAATATATATATATATATATATATATATATATATTCAAATTATTTTTGTATAGTTGAAAATCTCGATATATTCGTATGAATATGCACATACACATATCTACTAAATGAAACACAAAAACAAAAGAAAAATGCAAAAAACGGTTAATGAAATTCCGAGGAAAATCATAACCTAGAAAGAGATAAGAGAAGATCGAGATATCTTATTGTCAATTGTTTTGATTCGTCAAATCAAAATTTATTAGAAACTCATATATATCGTGAGATAAATTCTGTTGGGGATGCATTAGCCAACTTAGCTTGTGCATATTGTGAGAATCAAACCTTTGAGGACTCGGCTATGTTACCAGCAGAGATTAGAAGTTTACTTCTTCTTGACAACCTAGGAAAGCCTTATGTACGGCTTCTTTAATGTTGCAGGTGGATTTTAAAAAAAAATTTATTAGAAATGACAAAACCGAACTATGCGAAGTCGAATGATAGTAGGAATACGAACCAAATTAGCATCATACTTCCATTGAAAGCGCACAATCCCACGAAGACCAGGAATAAAAAAACTTGGATTCCGACTGGAAAACATGCTCCAAGTCCAACAAATTCAAAGCCTTCCGTAACCACAACCCCTCCAAAAGTTCAGAAAACCATCTTGATTAGTTAAATTGATTATTTTATAGAGCTATATTTGCATAAAAGAAAATAGTTAGCTTCTTTAGGTGAAATACTTAAAAAACTCATTTCTCATTTGTACACGCACAATTAAAAAAAATAAAATGGTAGAGAACAACAAACCCCATATCTCATTTGTGCACGGTTACTAAAAATATAAACTATTAAAGAGAACAAGTTCAAAATGAAATCTTACAACAACTTATATTGAACATATGTCATTTATTACAAAATATTAAATAAAAAAAGAAAATGTAAAAAGAGACAACTCGAAAATGAGATCCCGAAAAGAAAACAATAGTTTCAAAATTTAAAAGGAGAAAAAAGAACTAAACAATGGCAGCAACAAAATTTGAGGGAGACAAACTAACAAATAGTTACAATAACTCTAGCTTCCTTTTTTATTTGCTGGAAAATAAAAGTTTTGCAGTGAAGTTCTTCATGAGAACGCCCTTTTTTGAACATAGATAAACAACATTCAAATAAATAAAGAGGGTCTTTGTTTCCATTTAAAGTGCGGTGTATTCTTATAAAGGCATATTACAGGATTTTGTGATGGAATAGTTGGAATTTTTTATTCCCACACTTTCATTCTAGCTCGATTCCTACATAAAAGGAAGTCATATCAAAGCTTGATGATCGTGAAGACAATAAAATTATTCGTTGATGTTAATTTGTTGCTTGTTTTGTTAGTGGTAAATTTGAGCGGTAAATTTTAGTCAATTATCATATAAACTTCGACACAGAATAAGGTCAAAATCTAACTTGGTTTTTGGTATAAATTTACGAAATTGCGTTTTCCAAGTCTGCACAATGTTTTAGTTCAACAAGCAATGCGTTTGAAAGGTACTTTTTAATGTTATTCCCTAGTTATTTCATTTTTTTTTACTTAACATGATATCTATAAAATATTAAGAAGTAAGTTTTTGTATTCTCTATATGAAGAAACCTTATCTTGGACAAAAGAATTGTCGCTCTCTCTTTCAATCTTCATACGGCGGTTTCTTAACAAATTCATGGATCTAGAGGAGACCCTACATCGACAAGGCTTCAATGTGGTATCTTGGTGTTCATGCAAACGAGTAACGGATTCCTATACTCGTATTATGGGTACATACTGCGGCCAAAGAAATTTTTTGTTAGGGGAAATCCAATTCCCTCCCCACATAAGATGATAAAGATCTGGTGAATGGGAGGAGCTGGGAGGTAGGGGATTCTACTCATCGTTTTGTCAAGTACGCCATGTTGGCTATCGTGGAATGCCGGTTTCCGATTCATTTTTGAAGGAAGGATAATGAGGGCCTCGGTTCTCATACATGAATTTGACTCTCTATTTGAAGACCTTTGCAAAGCCAAGGGCATTGCCCTCACTCAGACAAGGGCCTTGGGGATCCACCACCTTATCAAATTAGTAAGTTGGCTGAACTCTACCAAAGATTGTTTGTTGGTGATTCTGAACATTGACGGTGCAGCAAGGGGAAATACGAGTATTGCAGATGTTGGTTGCATCCTGAGGAATGGTAACGGGGATTTCATTGCGACATTTTCATCCTTCCTTGGGGAGGCAATGAGAAATTTACAGGCGGAGATTAAGGCGCGCTTGGGCATGGCCTTAGACTTGTGCAAACAAGGGGCTACATGGCAATATGGATACAAACATACTCGAATTTTGTTGTGCAATCGGTGGAGGCGGGTAAGGTATCCTCATGAGATTTGGATGCCTATTTCAACACTGCATATGCACTTCTACAAGGGGGTCAAGTGCAACACATTTTTCGAGAGGGATGTACCGTCGCGGATGCCTTAGCTAATCATGCTTGTGACACAAGCCGAACTCACATCTTCACGACCTTTGACAGTTTACCTCTGAAAGCACATGGATTATGCAAACTTGACCAACGAGGAATGCCATCTATTCGAAGAATCAAATAGCTTTCGTTTTCCTACTAAAGTTTTCTATTGCTTTCAATAATATAACTGGTCTGAGCTAGACTTTTTTTCCCTGAGACTATTTTTTTTCTTTTTTTTAAATCGTTAATCTTTTTTATTGTTTTTCATGAGGTGATGGATGGGATTGATTTGAACATGGACTTCGAAACTTGTAATTTGAGCACTCCGACTCCTATGCTGAACAATAATTTTCAGTATATGCGGGCCAAGCTGTCAGCCATTGGATTTTGTACTTTTGATCCAACGACTGTATCAAAGCAGGGATATTTAGGGATAAACTTTGAACTCTTTTTTTTTTTTTTTTTTTTTGCGGGAAAACAAAATTTTAAATTCCCCTTTTCTATTGCTTACTTTTAATTGGAAGAAGATAAATGAGTATCCCTAAAATATCTCCCATTTCAAATTGAATGTTCAGAATAATAGAACATGTGTTCACTAATCAAGAACACGTGCAGAACTTTGGCTATTCCGCACTAGAGCCAGACTGTAATTTGAGGTGTTACTCACTTGAAGAATTTACTTAGCATAGATTTTTCTTGATTTTTCTTTTTGTGTTTGTGTGCGTTGGAGGTTGGGAGTAGGTGCGTGAAAGGAGAATTTTTCTGTATGGTCAAGAAGAGGAAATTTCTTCTTTGCACCTTAGGTTACGAGAACTTAGGCATACAATTTAGACACTAATCTCTGCATCTATGACTGAGCATTGGTTGTTAACTTTTAAATATTTCATTATATTTATATAATTCCAATTCCCACTATAAAAGAAAAGAAGTGTTTGTCTGGACGTATTTTCTTTTTATTTAAACTTACAAGTGAAGTATGCAAATCAGGAGATGAAAATCATAATCTTTAAACATTAATAACTTTTAATGTTTGTCATGGAGATGAAATATTGAGTTGATTTGAACATGTGTTTTGAAATTAATAATGAAGGTGTGCCTCACTAGAAGAATGTTCTAAGCGCCACGTTTACCTTTTGGTTTTGGAGATATGAGTTTATGTACGGTGAATGAGAGAAAATTAACCTTGGAATGCAATTTTTTTTCGATTTAACCTTTTTCACTTTTATGTTTCATGCATCAGAGCGTTTGGTATGGAAAGGCCCTTTATTATCTTGAATCATTGATTGATGCTTAATGTTTATCTTTAGTTTTCGTGTATAAGTTTACTCACACAGTTTTACAAGAATGAATAACAAATATTTCTATTTTAGATTCCATCTTCTTCTTCATCTTCTTCTTTTTTTTTTCCATTTTTAATCCTTAGGATTCAAGAATTTTATTTAATTAATTTGCATTACTTGGCTATCAACACAAACTCCCTATGCCTGTCTTGAATATGTTAGCATTATGTATGGTATTTGTACCAACAGATATATTGGAGAAATCACCATATTTGAATAACTAATTACTGATTCTTACTAGTAGATTGAATTAGAAAAATAAAATCTAGAGTTCAAGAGAAATTTATGCTTGTGGTGATCTTAGAGGTTACGTCTTCTTAATGGCAGTTTTGAAGATTTAGCTAGTATTGACACCTTTTGCACAGTTGTCCTAAAGGACTTGAATTGATAAAATTACTTTTAATGGGAGCGACACGTGCAAGAAGCATAATTATTCAGTCTGAAAACAAAATCATTTTTTCAAACAGAATGTGCAATACAACTTTTCCATGAGAATCACGTCATTACTGTTAGTAGTGCCCTAGGACCATTAGCACATGTTGTGCGTTTTGTTATCTTTTTGAGCAAGTAATTGAATAGTTAATTTTGCTTTTGATTATCAAATGTGTGATTTGATAGTAAAACTCATTAGCTTATGTAATTACTATTCTAGAAGTCCCTAGTTTTATGTAATGCTTAATTACTATGAAATAAAACTAGTATGATTGTTGATTGATGATCTTGTTTTACTGATCATGTGTAATGGATACAAATCACATCATAGATGCAATATATAGGGGATACATTGTATTGACGTGATCCGTCGAGAAGTAATACTTCATGGTCTTAAGTCATAAGTATTACTTCCTCAATACTATTTTAGAATCCTTAGACCTTATGTCTTCATTGATTCTAGTATGAATGGAGCCACGCTTTTGACTCGATCGGACGTTACTTGTAATAGAGTAATCAATACGATCGATGATCGGACGTAGTGTCCTATCATAGCTTGAATGTGAGAGACATTGTAAGGAATTTGTCCCTCTCTATTATTAGAGAGAGATATCCATGGGCCCCTCGATAGGGAAAGACTGTTTAAATGCATGGCCGTGCTCAAATGTGTTTGATAAAGTGGTTATCAAATGCTATTTGTCGAAACAGTCTACCTGGAGATCGAGCATAAATATAATTAAGCTTAATAAGGGTGACGACTACCATGCCTTATGCTTAATTAGGATATCGCGAGACAAAGGGATTAAATAGTGTATTGATATTAGGTTCCGTTGTATATTCATTCACTTTGGGTAGTCACAATGTCCTGCTAAGGACCGCTTGTGATTTATGGACTCACACTACTACTAAGTGTGTTTTCATTGCCATTGTGAGATGAACCTACAGGGTCACACGCATAGACGAGCTAACGAGCTTTATGTCCAGATTCAATGAATCTAGAATGTGTCTAGGTTCATTGTATCTGACATTTGTCTTTCTGGAAATAATAAAGTGTTTATTATTCGAATTAGAGATAGGGGCAATTTCGGTATTTTACCTATAGCTGGGATTACGTGGGAGTTATTATCCGATAAGGACTCCCACTACCAGCAGAAGTCTAAGGGACGTGGGAGTTGAGGACTCCCATTGCCGAGAGGAGTTGAGGACGTGAGAGTTAGTTCTGGGAACAAACTCTCACACCCTATATAATAAACTCTTGGCCGAAACCCTAGACCTTAATTCTTTTTAGCCGAAATTAACCAAGAAACCCGAAATAAGATTTCAGTTTCAGCCTCCCCTTTTCTCTCTAATTCCCGAAAAACAGAAAAGACGAAGAGCTAGCAATCGCTGCCCGTTTCGTCGCGTGGATACCGGTAGAGGGACTTTCCGCGAAGGGAGATCAATTGGTGGCGATTAGCATCCAAGAAACGCCATCCTCCATTCAAGAAACGACTTCTTGAATCAGTGAAAATGTAAGTTTTTACCGCTATTTTCGATTCGTTTCATATGAGCGGATCCTTCAGGGGAGGATCCATGGGTGTTTGGAACGAGTTTCCGCCCATGAATCCCTTCAATTACATGGAGAAATAATTTGGTGCAAAAAACAAAATGCATAGAGAAACAATACATGCACTTGTCCAAGGGCAAAATAGTCAATGTAACCTCATACAATGTCAACTTCAATCTCTAGCCTTTCTTCTTACCTCTTCCACTCCATTTCGTCCAAAAAAAATTGCCAAAATAAGAAAACCTTACAACAAAATTCTCATATTCATCATCTTCCAATCATTAATATCTTTCTAATTACTCTATTTTTTGAGATTCTTGATGTCTAGTATGGATTCTTGTTCTTCCTCAATTTAAAAAGCTAGAAGAATTAGAAGCCGTGTTAGACATCAAGAATCTCAAAATTAGAGCAATTAGAAAGAGATTATTGATTGGAAGATGATGAATATGAGAATTTTGTTGTATGGTTTTCTTTTTTTGCAATTGTTTCGTAAGAAATGGAGTGGAAGAGGAAGAAGAAAGCTAGAGGTTACACATTATCCTTTGTAGGAAAGACTAAAGTCGAGTTAAAAATGATGAATCTCATGTATCGGTGGTTAATGAAAGCCAAATGGCCATCCATGACGCTCAATTTTAGGACTTGTGATAATCACAAGACTCACTCTTTGCTTCCATTTACAGTTCAATGTATTCTTACAATGGCCTATTGGTCTTTACAAGCTGTTTTGATGAAATAGTTGGAATTTTTAATTCCTACACTTTCATTCTAGCTCGATACCTACATAAAGGAAGTCATATCAAAGCTTGATGATCGTGAAGACAATAAAATTGTTCATTGATGTTAATCTATTGCTTGTTTTGTCAATGGTAAATTTGAGAGGTAAGTTTTAGCCAATTATCATATAAACTTCAACATCGAATAAGGTCAAACTCTAACTTGGTTTTTGGTATAAATTTACAAAATTGCAGTTTCCATATCTGAACAATCACTACAAAAAAAAAGACCTTTAGTAACGAAAATTTTCGTTAGGAAAGGTCAAAAAATTCGTTACTAAAGGTCTTTAGTAACAAGCGAGTTTCGTTAGGAAAGGTGACCTTTAGTGACGAAATATTTCGTGATTAAAAGTTTTACAAAAAATTTAAAGCCATGGAGCCGAGCCGCCGGTTCTGAGCCGAGCCCAAGTTCACCCATTGGAGCCGAGCAGAGCCGAGCCGGAGCCCCTCTACAATAATGTGGAATAAAGTCTCCGCATTTTCATAGAAAGTGGGAATCGAACTCAAGACCTCCAACTTGTATGCCATGCATTTAACCACTGAGCTACGTTGGTCATTCGTTACTTATTGTTCCTATTATATTTATTATAATGAAGTTTTGCATTTTAAACCTTTAATTATTTTAATTTCTCTTTGTTTGGTGATTTTTTTTTTATGAATAAATTAAAATTAATACATTTTCGTCAATGTTATTTGTGTATTAAGTTGTTATAAAAAATCAGAATAAAATTCTTCTAGTTGCATATATACTATTTTTTAGTAATACTATATTCTAAATTATATCATACTTATATATGTATATTCTTAAAATAAAAAATAAAATAAAAATTAAGACGAAACTTTTCGTGACAAATTTTTGTTTCATTAGGAAAGGTTGACCTTTCGTAACGAAAAAGGTATTTGTCACGAAAAGTTATGCCTATCGTGACGAAAATGTGTTTTCGTTACGAAAGGTCCTTTCGTAACGAAACTACTACTTTTAGTAACGAATATTTTTTTCGTTACGAAAGGTCAACTTTTCGTAACGATTCCCAATTTTGTTACGAAAAGTATACCTTTCGTAAAGAAAAATGACTTCGTCACGAAAAGTTCGTCATAACAGGTAGTTTTTTTTGTAGTGAATTTTTCAGTTCAACACACAATGTATTTGAAAGGTACCTTTTAAAGTTATTCCTTAGTTATTTCATTTTGTTTTTGACTTAACAAGATATCTATAAAATATTCAGAAGAAACCTTATTTTGGACAAAATAATTGTCGCTCTCCCTTTCAATCTTCTTATGACGTTTTCTTAACAAATTCTTGGCTCTAGAGGAGACCCTGCATCGACAAGGCTTCAATGTGGTATCTTGGTGTTCATGCAAACGCGGTACGGATTCTTATACTCATATTTTTTGGTACATACGGCAGCCAAGGCCAATTGCTAAAGACCTGGTGAATGGGAGGAGCTGGAAGGCAGGGGATTCTGCTCATTGTTTTGCCAAGCAAGCCTTGTTGGCTATTGTGGAAGGCCAAGTACCGATTCTCTTTTGAGAATAGATAATGAAGACCTCGGTTCTCCTACATGAATTTGACTCTCTAGTTGGAGACCTTTGCAAAGCCAAGGGCATGGCCCTCACTCAGACAAGAGCCTTGGGGATCCACCACCGTATCGCATTAGTAAGATGGCTAACCTCCACCATGGATAGTTCGTTTTTATCGGAATATTGACGGTGCAGCAAGGGGAAATCTAGGTATTGCAAGTGTTGGTTGCATTTTGAGGATTGGTAACGGGGATTTCATTGCGGTAGCTTCATCCTTCATTGGGGAGACAATAAAAAATTCACAGGAGGGGTTTAAGGAACTTGAGCATGGCCTTAGACTTGCGCGAACATTAGGCTACATGGCAATACGGATACAAACAAACTCAAATTTTGGTGTGCAATCGGTGGAGGCGGGTAAGGTATCCTCATGGGATCTGGATGCCTATTACAACACTGCATATGCACTTCTACAAGGGGGGGGTCAAGTGCAACACATTTTTTTAGAGGGATGTACTGTCGCGGATGCCTTAGCTAATCATGCTTGTGACACAAACCGAACTCACATCTTCACGACCTTTGACAAGTTACCTCTGAAAGCACGCGGATTATGCACACTTGACCAACGAGGAATGCCATCTATTCGAATAATCAAATGGCTTTTGTTTTCCTATTAAAGTTTTCTATTGCTTTCATATAATATAACTGGTTTGAGCTAGACGTTTTTTCCATGCAGTAATCTATAAAATGGAGATGGTATTTGAAAAAAATAGAAAATTTACTTGGGGGGGGGGTATTTTTCTCAAGATTTTTCTTAGAAAAATAATTTTTTTCTATAGAAAATATTAGGGATATGGTATCCCAACATAAACAAATTAGAAGAATAACAATTAGAGTTTGGGGTAAAATGGGAGGGAGTGAAATTTTCTCTGAATTCTATATTGTGAAATTAAATGGATCCTTATGTTCTTTAAATTTAACATCAATTAGAGAGCATTAAATTATACGTTTTCTTTTCATATTTGGATATTCACCTAATCTAACACCAATAAGGTAATCTTTCAGCGATGGTACATTCCTGCTCCTAATAATTGAGCAATTTTTCCTAAAAAATGAAAAATAGAATAATAACAACAAAAGGGAGAACATTTTTCATTTACAAGATGATTCATTATGAATATCCGTCTCTTTGATTGATGACTAATATGGTACATTCTCACTAAAAAAAACAGCATTTGTCACGGGTTTTTGGCGACGGCCCCAAAACTGTCACCCAACAACCTATTTGCAACAACATCTTACCAATAGCCTCACTGTTTGCAACGACCATTGAACCGTGAATAAAATGTATTGGCGAGGATAGTATATTAAGCATTGCAAATTGGCATTTTTTGCAACGTCTCTATGTGGTCGTAAATAGTAAATTATTTGCGATGACTTTCACATATTTCAATATTTTGATTTTATACTTAGTGTACGAAGTGGATTTGTTTCCACCAAAGTGAAGGTTTTGATCAAGTCCCCCTCCATGTACTCTTTTCCTATTCATGCCCATTATCAATAAATAGGTAGGGGTCCATGTGAACCCCCCATACCATAATAGGTGGCTTTCGCTAAAAAAAATTGCGACGACTTTTTGATAACGCCCATAGTCAATATTGAACTATTTGAACAGCTGTGTAACTATTGCAAATAGTCTATATATACGACCTTTTTGCACGGTAACCGCAGTAAAGAGTTATCTATAGCCAATAGCCTTGAGGCATTAATCATTTCCCTAAAAGAATAACAACAAAGGGGAGAACATTGTTCTTGTACAAGCTTAAAATTTATCAATATTTGTCTCATGGTTCATTACTAATCTGGCACATTCTCACTAAAAAACAGCGTTTGTGATGCTGTTTTTGTGGACAGTCCCAGAACTGTCACCCAACAACCTATTTGCAACAGCCTGTTGCAAATAGCCTCACCGTTTGCAACAACCTTTGAACCATGAATAAAATGTATTGTCGATGATTGTATATGTAGCGGTTAAAATATTCTTTTTTTCCATGCCTCTATGTGTTCGTAAATAGTAAATTAATTGCGGCGACTTTCACATATTTTAATATTTTATTGTTTTACTTGGTGTACGGAGTGGATTTGTTTCCACCAATGCGGAGATTTGGGTCAAGCCCCCCACCATGTACTCTTTGGCTATTCATGCCCATTATCAATAAACGGGTAGGGGCCTATTCCAAGCCCCTACCATAACAGGTTGCTTTCGCTAAAAAAACAAATTGCAGCGGAAATTTTATAATGCCCGTAGTAAATATTGAACTATTTATTTATTTATTTTTTTAATAAAGCCACCATCGTGGTGGGGCGGACCCCCATTTATTAATAAAGCCAAATCGGCAAATCAATTGATGGGAGGGGGACATGAACCAAACCCTCCCAAATACATTAGAAGATGCAAAAATGCAGCCTTGAGCATTTATATATATGCTCAAGGATGAAACAATTAATGGCTAATCTAAAATGCAAAGCAATAAATTCTCTAAAAAACCAAGTGTTTGCCTGGCTGTATACAATGATTCCAAAGAAAAAAACTATCTAATAATACTACCTTTTGATCCGGAGCTGAGGTGTACCTTGTGAGTCCAAATGACAATTACCCCTTGTGAGCCGTGGGAGAGAGTTGAAGTCATACAAAATACCGAGAGTCCTGAGTATCGCAGGCAACGTTTGCTAGACTATCAGCCGCTTGATTAGCTTCTCGAAAGACATGAATAATTCGGCATCTTTGGGAGAGCCGCAGAAGATTTTGAAAAGTGACATCAAGTCGCCAGTTGTGAATATGACGATAATTCAAAGAGTGACTTAGGATCTGCGAGTCTGTCTGCACCATACATGATTCATATCCCATTTGATGTGCAAGTTATATTCCGGTGACCATAGTCTCCATCTCTGCCATGGTGTTTGTGATATTTTCCCCAAGAAAACAACAGAAAGCTGCTATAAACGTACCATTACTGTGTCTCAATATACCACTTGCCCCTGATAGGCCTGGATTACCACGGGAGGCGCCATCAACATTGAGGATAATGGAGATCAATGATCTATCATCTCTCAACCATTTGACCGGGGTGACTGATGGATGAGCCAGCCGCGAGGGAAACTGGGCCTTCAATGGTCTTCATTTCAGCCATTATCACCAATCTCCCTGTTGAAACGATTATGGTGGAGGAGGAGAGGTACACAATTAGATCTTTTTACTATTTGCTTTGGAGGTGTTTATTGGATACTATGGAAAGCTCGTTGCAAGTTTGTTTATGAGGGGTTCAAATCTAATGGTAGAGGCTTGCTTAGGGAATATGAATACTACACACGACCAATTCTCAGGGCTCGGGATCTACTCACACATTATATGACCGGCTACTCTCCCTCACGGCTGGCTCATTCATCAGTCACCCTAGTCAAATGGTTGAGAGATGATAGATCATTGCTCTCCATTATCCTCAATGTTGATGGCGCCTCCTGTGGTAATCCAGGCCTATCAGGGGCAGGTGGTATATTTTGAACGGTCTTGTACCTGTCACAAATAGTCTCTATATACGACGGGTTTGCACGGTAACCGCCGTAAAGAGTTACCTATTTGCAACGTCTGTTGCAAATAGTCACTATATGCAATGGTTTTTTTATATTGATTATCCCATATAGTCTACTATTTGCAAAGGTCTACTAGCCACAATCACTATATAGCGTCGCAGCAAGAACCCTTTTTTAAATTAAAAAGTAATTAAAATAAATATTTCATTAAATTTAGAACCCTACGTCCTTGAAGTAAATTAAAATTAAAACCATAAGCCCTCAAAATCAGTGTTCTTAAAATCGCGAGTTAACTCGTAGAAATGCACAATTCTACGATTTTACGGAAGCAAAACGTGTAGAATCGGGAGTAGAATCACAACCTGGTATAAACGGGGTAGAAACGTTGAATCGTATCATAAATTGACATGCATAATAGGGCCTCTCATTTCGAGGGGCTCAATAAATTTATAATCACTTTAAATATTAGTAGATAGTATTCAGTATATATTATCACATTAAATATATAGTATATAAGGTTTAGTTGTATCCAATAGCATATCACACAATTGTTTTGCATGTCTAGTCCAATACAATATCATATTTTACATGTTCTTTGAATATATTTTTTCTCATTCCTACAATTGTTTATTCCTAGAAGCCCAAATACATACCCCTTCCCCTAAAATGTTATAAAAAAAAAATACATACACCAGCATTAGAAATGAAAAAGGTAAAATATTTTTCACTTCAACTTGCACCCAAATTACAACATTATTATTATGAAACATAACTTAATGGTGAACCGTAGTACTCTGAACTACAAATCAATGGTGGAATTAATGGATAATTTTTTTATTTGAAATGAATTTAAAAAAAGAAGTTATTTGTGAAAAGTGACTGGTTCCACATGAATTTGTTTTTATGTAATTTTGGATGAAAATTTTGTCCAAATACACTTTTATTGTTCACTTGACTCTTAAAAAATCAAAAGTTTGATGACTATATAAGGTAAAACTTACTAGGGAAAAACGATTCTAGAAAGGAGGTAGTAGTTAGATTAAAAAAAACAAAGGAGTGGGGTAAGGGATGGGTATTCTTTTATTAAATTTCCTCATGATCTTGTAATTGATCTTCTTGCAAGACTCCCGGTTAGGTCCCTTGAAAGATTCAAGGGTGCTTCAAACACATGGGGGGATTTGATTTCTGATCTTGACTTTTGCAAGCTTCATCGTGAAAATTCAATGAAGAAGAAAACTCTTGCTGCGTTTTGCAAAAATAAAATTTTTGTCTACGTATTCAATTGGATACTAAAAGGTACGCCGAAAACTTTATAAGCTATTTTACAACTTCAATGACTCCAAATGTGATACCTAAATATATTTACCCTATTATTTGTCACATAATTTGCTTTATAACAAATGATAATGCTATTTGCTTATTGAATCCCAGTACAAGACAAGTTCAAATATTACCAAAAACATCAACTTCTTCCTTAGTTTATTCGAAATTTGGATTTGTTTGTTCTCCGTCAACAAATAAATACAAAGGTGTACACTTGTTCTTACGCCATTATGGTGATGGATCTACAACCTATGGCATGCAATGCGAGATCTTTACATTCAGTGATCGTCCTAAGGTCAATTCTTCAATCTTGGAAAGCGTCGAAAGAAGAATGTTCTCAGCGCGTCTATTCCAACAACATTTCCCTAAATGGAATGGTTTATTGGTTGGTTCGCGCATACGCCTCGGCTTATAGGCTGACTAAGGATGATTTGATCGTCTCATTCGAGAGCCTAACTGAGAATTTAAAGATTATACCAAAGCCCTCTTTTTGGTCACATAGGAATTACAAGCATTTCATTGAATTAATGACAATGAAAAAGGATTTATGCATTGTAGATGTGAAAACGATGACGCGAGATTCTGCTTTAGATGTTTGAATGATCAAGGAAAATGGTTCTTGGGAACAGTTCACTAGCATTAATTTAAATGGTTTACGATCAATTTGCGAGGAGAAATTATTTTCTCCAAAATATATTTTTGATTGAGAAGTTTTATTTGTGCATTCATCAGAAGATAAAGAAAATTGTGCTGCAATAACATACAACATTGAGAGTGAAACTTTCAGGGGTGTAACAACTATGGATAGCATAGGTATTTGATGGGAAAGTTTGTATGATATGTAAGGAAACAAAAGTTTGTTTCACTCTCTGTTTGAAAGAATTTTGAAAGAATAGTTTGAAAGAATTTTCTTATATATTAAATAAGAAACATATGATCTTTAGTAAAATATTATGTTATTTCAATATCTTTGTCCTAACAGGGAATAAAGTCCTTTGGGCTTTGGGAGGAACAAACAAAAATGTAAAAAACTAGTTTGATGTGATTATGAGGTCTAAATTTAATATCTAATTTTTTATGTTATGAGAATATTTTCTTCATTAATAAAATGAAGAGAACGTAAATAAGGTGGTTAATTAATTATAGAAGGGTATTTTAGTAGCATAATATTAAATTTTATGCATAAGTGTTTTCAATTCCAAAACTGGTGAAGAATCTTCATCTTGGTTACACCTAATTTTGTTTTTGCAAAAACTTTACTTTTTTTTATAATTTTTTTTTAAAAGAAACTCTATATGCCACCAACAACATTTCTAGTTAATGACGGACTAAGAAATTTTATGTTGGGAGGCGATGTAGTAAATTTTTAAATTATATTTTTTGTGTGTGTATGGGTGGGTGGGGGGCGTGGGTGTATTTTTCTCAAGATTTTTTCAGAAAAATTAATTTTTTTATAGAAAATATGAGGATTTAAAAAATATTAGAGAGTAGTCACTTCAACCTGTCACTTATTCTAGCTTGATGTAGGATATGCTATCCCAACATAAACAAATTAGAAGAATAACCATTAGAGTTTGGGGTAAAAGGGGAGAGAGTAAAATATTCTCCGAATTCTATATTGTGAAATTAAATCTAACATCAATATGAGAGCATAAAATTATACGTTTTCTTTCATATTTGGATATTCACCTAATCTAACACTAATAAGGTAGTCTTTCTGCGAAGGCACATACCTGCTCCTAATAATTGAGCCATTTTTCCTAAATAATGAAAATAAAAGAAAACAACAAAAGGGAGATCATTTTTCTTGTACAAGATGATTCGTGATCAATATCAGTCTTAAGGTTAATCATTAATCTGGTTCATTCCCACTAAAAAAAACAACATTTGCCACAACATGATGCAAATAGCCTCACTGTTTGCCATGACCCTTATACTGTGAATAAATTGTATTGGCGAGGATAGTATATTTAGTGTTAAAAATTGGCTTATTTTGCAACGCCTCTATGTGGTCATAAATAGTAAATTAATTGTTTTACTTAGTGTTCGGAGTGTCCCCTCCATGTACTCTTTTGACTATTCATGCACATTATCAATATAGTATATTTACATTATATATATATATATATATATATATATATTATTTTCTTAATATACCTTTTTTATTGAGTTGAAAAATTAAATATTATAGGGGGTCTATTTTCTATTTTTTAAATAATCTATCAACTTCCAAAGTTTTGAAAGTCAATCACTGAATAATGAAATTACATGTAAGAGGAAAAAATGAACTTATGATAAAAAAACGTATTATGGCTCTTGGATAAGGAGTTATGTTAATATTAAAAGGTAAATAAATTTCCGACAGATCTTAACTTTCAAAATAAAGCCTTAGTCTAAATTAAATAACTAAAATGGTTAATTGCATCACCTCAATTAGAGACCCGAGCGCAGATTTATTCGCATTTAATGTTGTCGACATTACAACCCTGTTTTTGTCATGAAGAGGTGTATGTGATGCTGGTTGAGCACTTTTGTTTTCGGGTGGGGAAATGATAGAGTTTATGTATGGTTAAGAAAAGAAAATTCCTCCTTTGCACCTTAGGTTACGTGAGAAATTAGGCATAAGATCTAGATACTGATCTCTGAATCTATTCTTGGACATGGGGTCGTTAATTGGTAATATTTTTTTATTTTATATATTTTTCAATTCCACTAAAAACAAAATAAGTGTTTTACAGGCATATTTCTTTCGTATTTAAACTTATTAGGTAAAGTCCTTTGTATTTAGTCTATGTTACGAAGGTGCAAAATTGGGTTGATATGAATGTGCATTTTGAAACTAATAATTGAAGTGTGACCTAGAAGAATATGCTTATCGTAGATTTTATCTTTTGGTTTCGAAGAATTAAGTTTTTCTACGATGAAGTAGAGAAAATTAACATTGGCACGTAAACATTGTTTGGATTTACCCTTTCCAACATTCGTTTTTCAATGAAGCAAATATTTTACTAGAGAAATGCCATTTATTATCTTTAGTTTGATGATTAATGTTTATCTTTTGTTTGCACCTGTTAGGTGGTTTTGACTTTAGTCCCCCTCCTTTGTATTTTTTTTTCTTAATTAATAAATTTTTAAGGGTCTATGCCAAACCCCCCACCATAACATGTGACATTTCCAAAAGAAATAAAAAGAATATGTATCACCTCGAACTCCAATTAGGTATCTCCGACTAAAGTATAAAACTAGTATGGATCTTTCAAGCTTACACATTATTACAAAAAACTTAATTCAAGAGTTTTTCAAAGTATTAATGAGAGCAAACAAAAATAAATTATTTTTGATAGGAAAGCTAAATGTTACTTTTTCTTTTTTAACCTTGATTCCCCTTTTAGAGTTATGTTGATTAGCAAATATGATAAAAAAAAGTACTTAAGGAAAAAAGACTATAGGTTTGCATTAACACAATTTTCTGATTCCCACAAAGGTTTTTAGCTAAACTTAATTGGAATCTATCTCTTCATCAAAATGATTCCAAAGTAAAACAAAAACAAATATATATATATATATATATATATATATATATATATATATATATATATATATTCAAATGATTTTTGTATAGTTGAAAATCTCTATATATTCGTATGAATATGCACATACACATATCTACTAAATAAAAGACAAAAACAAAAGAAAAATTCAAAAAACAGTTAATGAAATTCCAAGGAAAATCATAACCTAGAAAGAGATAGTCAAATCAAAATTTATTAGAAACTCATATATATCGTGAGATAAATTCTGTTGGGGATGCATTAGCCAACTTAGCTTGTGCATATTGTGAGAATCAAACCTTTGAGGACTCGGCTATGTTACCAGCAGAGATTAGAAGTTTACTTCGTCTTGACAAACTAGGAACGCCTTATGTACGGCTTCTTTAATGTTGCAGACTCATGGGATGGTAATCATCTCTTTTGTAACTTTTCGGCTAGACCATTGGTCTAAGTCGGAATTTATGGCTTTGCATTTTAACATAGAATACTATGTATCACCTTATGCATATTATAAATGCTTAAGGTTGCATTTATATATATATTTTTTCTGCTAACATTTATGTAAGGGGTATATTTTTTCCATCCTTTTGGGAGGTTTTGGTTTAAGTCCCCCTCCTTCTATATTTCCGCCAAATTTTGGCTAAATTAATAAACAGGGGATTGCCCCACCATGCTGGTGGATTTTAAAAAAAAAAAATTAGAAATGACAAAACCGAACTATGCGAAGTCGAATGATAGTAGGAATACGAACCAAATTAGCATCATACTTCCATCGACAACGCACAATCCCTCGTAGACCAGGAATAAAAAACTTGGATTCCAACTGCAAAACATGCTCCAAGTCCAACAAATTCGAAGCCTTCCGTAACCACAACCCCTCCAAAAGTTCAGAAAACCGTCTTGATTAGTTAAATTGATTATTTTATAGAACTCTGTTTGCATAAAAGAAAATAGTTATCTTCTTTAGGTGAAATACTTAAAACACTCATTTCTCATTTGTACAAGCACAATTAAAAAAAATAAAATGGTAGAGAACAACAAACCCAAACACCTCAGCAGCAAGAATAAATAATAATGCTCTATTTCTATTCTCTCCGAACATCTTTCTTGTGGCTGCCCCTCATGGCCGCCACCGGCCAGCCGGCCACTGTGGCTGCTCCTGTTGCCGCCACCCCCTGGAAGCAAGAAAGTTTTGCTGACCTTCTTTCCACTCCTGCAGTTCCTACCGCATCCTTACCTATTAACCCCTTAGAAACCTTTAAGGGGGAACCAAACTTGATCATTCTCGCTGATGTTCATGATTACCTCATCAACCCTTGGCGATTTGCTCTTGTGGGAAAGTTTCATAAGCATGCCCCAAATATGGATTCTTTGAAAAAAATCTTTTCACAAAGTTGGTTTCAAAGGCTGTTTTTGGATGGGAAAAATGGATCCGAGACATGTGCTTATTCGTTTTGACTTGGAGGAAGATTATTGTCGTCTTTGGAGACAGGGAATATGGAATTTCTATGGTCTCTCAATGAGAGTTTTCATTTGGACCTATGACTTTAATGTGCACGAAGAACCTTCGGTTGTCCCCGTTTGGATCGGGTTTGAGGGATTACCGATTCATCTGTATAATAAATCAACTTTGTTTTCATTGGCTACAATAGTCGGCCATCCTCTGGCTTTGGATGCTCCAACCGCCGCCGGTCGCCCCAGTATCGCTAAAGTGTGCGTGGAGATTGATTTATTGGTTGATTTACCTCGGCGAATTCTCATAACACACGCAAAAACTGGCAAAGGATTTTGGCAGTCGGTTATGTATGATGATTTTCCCGAATACTGTCTAAATTGTATAAGAATTGGACATCATCAGAGTCAATGTGGGAAAAAGGCGGAAAAAAGTGCAAAGGTGGAGAAACCTATGGTCTCTCAGAAGTCGACACAATTCGTGGATAAACCAAAAGCTCCGGTGGCGAAGAAATTGGCGGTGGATCAGAAGAAACAGGCTTGTGCGGAAGTTTCTTTCTTCGGGTATTGTAGTTTCTAACCCGCATAATCCTATTTGGATCAAAATCGGGTCAGTCATCGATCCGGGGCCATCTTATCAAACCGAGGCCCCTTCAATCCAAACACAAACGGTCCAGGTGCCTTCATCAACCGTTGTTCCGACGGTGGCGGAGAACCCAGAGTTGATTATTTCTATTCTGGTTGTTACTGCGGCTATGGGTACCACTATTGTTGCGGCACAGTCGCAAACAAGGGTTTTTGACCCCCCAATTATAGCAATTCCAAAGGGGGTTGATGATATTACTATTCTTTGAGAAATCCATTGTTACGGTGCCCTAGAACTTATCAGTCGGAAGGTGGTCGACCTTCAATCGCACCGGCAAAAATTTTCGCACAATTGCAGGAACTTGCAGCTGGTATGAAACTCTGCACCGGACTCGACCCGGTTGTTATCTGACCCAATTACAAACACCACAAGCTCCGATGGGGCAATGGGGTCTCCACCATCACCGACTGTGCCTGCGTTTGCCGTTGGGCCAGCGGTATTAGACGACCCGATTCCTCCTGAAGTTGAAGCGGGTTCGGAATTGGAAGATCAAGGCCCGGTCTGGGCGCCTGAAGGGGAAGGGGGACCAGATACGGTTGATCAAGGCCTGACTGATCCTGAGGATACTGTGAACAAACCTGGAGAGGCATGAGGGAGTTGTCGCAGTGTCCGAGGGTGATCCAGATAACCAAGACTCGGATTGCTCGGACAGAAGTGGAACATCTTTTGGTGTTGCAGGGGAGTTGTTTCACCTTTGGAGGGGCAACCGGATGACTCACTTACGCTGAATGTTTTGACATTACCCACTGGGGGCAGTCTGCGATGGACTTGGCAACATCGTCATTGACTTGCCATCCATTGTGCAGCCTAGCCGTACCGAAAAATTGAAGAAGCATCAATTGGCTGCTACCCGTAAGTCTTCTCGCTTTGAAGAGAAGGCTAAAGGTAATACTCTTTGATGGGTTCCTATACTTTCTCATATATCATTTCCTATGAATAAGTTCAGTTTTATGCTTTGGAACATACGGGGTGTAGGTAATAGTGATTCTGTTACTAAGCTTCGTCAACTTAAATTTGATCATGATCTCTCCCTATTTGCAATAATGGAACCCATTCTTGAAAGTATTACATTACCCTATTGTGTTTGAAGACTGGGTTTTGATGAAGGTTTAAGCAATATCCATAGTAAAATATGGTTGTTTTGGAATGGTTGTCTGGATATTTTGGTAGTGGGAGATTCGGAACAATTATTGACTGTTTTGGTGAATAACTATGTTGGTACTCCTGTGTATATGTCTTTTGTTTATGCCAAATCCTATACTCAGCGAAGGGCGTTATGGGATGAGCTACACCATTTTAGCTCTAACCATGACGTCCTTTGGTTGGTAGGGGTGATTTTAATGTGGTTTTAAGTGTTTCAGAGAGTCTGGGATCTGTACCGGCATATCTGCCTATGGCTGACTTTACAGAAACAGTGGGGGACTGCGGCTTGACTGATATACCTTTTGTAGGCAGCCCTTATACATGGTACAGAGTTCGGCTCCGCCACTTTTACGAAGACTTGATCGTCTTTAAGCTAATATTAAGTGGCTGGATTTTTTTTTCTCATAGAAAACTTGAGCATTTACAGAGGACGTTTTCTGATCACTGTCCTCTTTTGGTTACCCTCATTCGAGAGCATACACCCTATTCTTCTTCTTTCAGGTATCAGAATATGTGGCCAAACATTCTCAGTTTCGGGAAGTGGTGGTTGCCAGTTAGGAGTCTGCCTTGTATGGAAATGGAATGGAGATTTTAACGGGGAAACTAACGAGATTGAAAGTAGTCTTGCGTAGGTGGAACAAGGAGACATTTGGAAATATTGTAACACGCCTCAAAGAAGCAGGGTCCCTGTTAGCCGCGGCTGAAGCCGCATTTAATGCAGATCCATGTGATCGACTCGGGGATGAATGGTTGAAGGCGAAGCAACGATATCAGTTTTATTTGGGGGCCGAGGAAACTTATTGGCGGCAAAAATCTAGAATCAAATGGATCCAAGAGGGTGAGGGTAATACTAAATACTTCCATGCCTTGTGTAATAACAATAGAAAGCGGCTGCACATTTCTACATTGAAGAATAACCAAGGGGTATGGATGACGGATCAGGGGACTATTGGTGATGAGGCTCATCGGTTTTACGCAAACTTATACTCCGCAGAGGATACTCTTCAAGAGGTGGATCGTATTTAGCACCAATCCCGCGACTGGTGGATGACTCATCCAACCGACTGCTCTCGGCTCTTCCTTCACGATTGGAGGTACGTGATGCGATTTTTTCTTTAGACAAGCATAGTGCTGCTGGTCCTGGATGGGTTTTCAGGTGTTTTTTCCAAGACTGTTGGGATATAGTGGGGGAGGATGTTCTGCAGGCGGTTTGTGATTTTTGGTCAGGTTTGCCCATGCCTAAGGTTCTGGCGAGTACTCTTATCGTTCTTTTACCAAAAGCTTGGAATCCCACTCATCTTTCTGAGTTTAGGCCCATGTCCCTGTGTAATTTTGCGAATAAGGTAATCACAAAGGTCATCACCACACGCCTTGGAATTCTTTTGCCATCGCTTATATCGCTGAATCAGACGGAATTTGTCAAGGGTCGTTCAATTTCTGACAATATTTTACTGGCTATGGAACTTGTTCATTCGATCAACCACAAGGTGCGGGGTGGAAATTTGGTCATAAACCTCGATATGATGAAAGCTTTTGACCGGGTATCTCACTCTTTTCTTCTTCAAGTGTTGCAGCGCTTCGGTTTTGGCCCGCATTTTATTCTTCTTATTCGCAATGTCCTATGCTCGAATCGGTTTTCTGTGATGGTCAATGGCATTTCATATGGATATAGTCATGCTCATCGAGGGGTGAAGCAAGGGGGATCCACTATCTCCCCTGCTTTTCATTCTTGCGGCAGAAGCATTCTCTCGGGGGCTTAATGAGATTTCATTGTCTGCTCGCCTTTTGCCCTATTATGTTCCTAAGCAGACTATTATCATTTCTCATCTTGCATTTGCGGATGACATTATTATCTTTACTAATGGGCAGCGAAGAAATTTGAATGTTCTGGTTGATTTTCTAAGACTTTAAGAGCAGGCATCCGGCCAGAGAGCTAATGTTGGGAAATGTTCCTATTATGCGTCAACCAAGCTTACGGAGAGGCAACGTAATGTGATACAGGAAGTGGTTTTGTAGAGGGAGAGTTTCCGATGACCTATCTTGGTTGTCATATTTTCCCGGGGCGATCCAAAGTGCGGTATTTTGATGGCCTACTTGAAAATGTGGCAGCTCGTGTGGAATGTTGGCAACGCAAATTGTTGAGTATGGCCAGCCGGTTGTTATTGATTCGCTTCGTGCTTAACTCTATGACCATTCATATCCTTGCTACTTGTAATGTGCCAAAAATCATTATGAAAACACTAGAGCGTATGTTCTCTCGTTTCGTCTGGGGTCAGATAGATGGCAAGGAACATACTCATTGGATGTCCTGAGAAGAATGTCTCGGTCTACCGAATGCAATGGGGTAGGTGTTCATTCAGTTGTACATCTGTATGATGCGTTTTCTTGGAAACTGTGGTGGACTTTTCGCAATTCTGACTCATTGTGGGCCACTTTCTTGAAGGCTAAATATTGTAAGGACTGTTCACATGTGACGCAAGGTACCATTGTTTTGGGTTGTTCCCCAACTTGGCGCCGAATGCTAATGGTAAAGGATACGGTCGAGAAGCATATAGGTGTACTGTTACGTAATGGTAGCTCTAGTTTGTATTATGAGAATATTACGCTTCGTGGATCCTTGAGCACCATTATTCCACATTCATCTCAGCTAGAGGGGGCTATGACTTGTGATTTCATCCGTGAGCATAGTTGGCAGCGGGCAGCTTTGGTGGACTGTGTGCCTGTTTCTTTTATGGATGCTTTGCCGGAGGTTTACTTGTCTGCGGAGCGGGATAAGCTCATTTGGATGGATCATCCCCGGGGGTGCTTCTCACTTGCGTCTGCGTTGACTATTATGAGAGGTTCGGACATTACACAATTCTCGCGTATTTGCATATGGAATAAGGTTCTCCCTCTATCTCTTTCTTTGTTTATGTGGAAGTTGCTTAATAAATTCTTGGCCTTAGATGAAGATAGGATGCGTTTTGGGGTGTCTATGGCTTCTCGTTGTGCTTGATTTTTTGTAATATTGAAACTTATGATCAATTTTTTTTGCACAATGTAAACTGGCACGTGTAGTGTGGAGTGAGGCGACTGCATCGGTTGGCTTATTGCTTCCGCCTACACCTGCTAATAATATTCATAGCATGTTGTCTTTTTGGTGGTATGATGGGGGGATCAGTTTCTCGTCATATCTTGATTATTCTGGCTTGTTCTGCTTTGTTGGATCTTATGGAAGGCACGATGTCATTTTGTTTATGAGAACGAAGTCTACCTCTCAGTCCACTATTTTAGCTCAATTCAGGGATTATACAACAACTTTGATGCAGGCAAGGGGAATTCGGTTAGGCTCTTATAGTGTCCGGGTTCCCCGGAGTACTTTGGTTGTTCACCGGGAGAGTGAAATCCCATATGTGTTACTTAATATTGATGGCGCTTCGAAGGGTAATCCGGGACCTACGGGCATTGTCAGGGTTTTTCGGCATAGTAATGGAGATTTCATTTCTGCTTTTTCTATTTTTATTGGGGATTGGAGCAGTAGTCTGGCAACGGAGTTGGAGGCGCTGCTGGCAGGATTGCAAATGGCTTCCGACCGTGGCAATCACGGATTTCTTGGTCCAATCGGACTCCGAAATTTTGGTAAAGGCAATTGTCTCAAGTATGCTTTCTAATTGGTCCCTAGATACTTCTTTTCGTCGAGCACTTTCTCTTCTTGGACATTGCAGGCTGGTACACGTCTATCAGCAAGTTAATTCGGTGGCAGACGCTCTAACTAATCAAGCTATATCGGTGCGGTCTTCCGTTGTTTTTTTTTGATATCCGGCTATTACCTCCTCGGATTATTGGTCTTATTAAATTGGATCAGAGTAAAACCCCATACCTTCACATTTAATAGTATTTTGCATTTTGTATTTCTTGCTTTTCATTTTAGAACTCATAGATGCAGTTGTAACATCCTTGATCATATTATAAATGGTCGAGTTTTGCATTATCTTTCTCGTTTCTTGTATGCAGTGGATTTGTTTCCACCTTTTGATAGGAGGTTTGGCATTACGTCCCCCTCCTTGTATCTTTTTTCCTATTCGGCTTAATTAATATACGGGGATCCGCCCCACCACAACTAGTGGCTTTCATAAAATAATAATAATAAAAAAAAACAAACCCCATATCTCATTTGTGCACGGTTACTAAAAATATACTCCCTCCATCCCTAAATAAGGTTAACATTTGGGACTTTAATTTTGTCTTAAAATAAGGTTAACATTTGGATTATCAATGAGAATTTAATGAATTTTTACCATTTTTACCCTCTTTTTACTTTTCTTTTAAACACAATTTCAATTTTCAAGATGTAGTTAATGAGGATATATTAGTCTTTTAGCTTTAGTTTTTTATAGTTTTTAAGAATTTCTTAATTCATGTGAAATAGTCAAATGTTAACCTTATTTAGGGATGGAGGGAGTAAATTATTAAAGAGAACAAGTTCAAAATGAAATCTTACAACAACTTATATTGAACTCATATGTCATTTATTAAAAAATATTAAATAAAAAAGAAAATGTTAAAAGAGACAACTTGAAAATGAGATCCCGAGAAGAAAACAATAGTTTTAAAATTTAAAAGGAGAAAAAAGAACTAAACAACGGCAGCAACAAAATTTGAGGGAGACAAACTAACAAATAGTTACAATAACTCTAGCTTCCTTTTTTATTTGCTGGAAAATAAAAGTTTTGCAGTGAAGTTCTTCATGAGAACGCCCTTTTTTGAACATAGATAAACAACATTCAAATAAATAAAGAGGGTCTTTGTTTCCATTTAAAGTGCGGTGTATTCTTATAAAGGCATATTACAGGATTTTGTGATGGAATAGTTGGAATTTTTTATTCCCACACTTTCATTCTAGCTCGATTCCTACATAAAAGGAAGTCATATCAAAGCTTCATTATCGTGAAGACAATAAAATTATTCATTCATGTTAATTTGTTTGCTTGTTTTGTCAGTGGTAAATTTGAGTGATAAGTTTTAGTCAATTATCATATAAACTTCGACACAGAATATGGTCAAAATCTAACTTGGTTTTTGGTATAAATTTACAAAATTGCATTTTCCAAGTCTGCACAATTTTTTAGTTCAACAAGCAATGCGTTTGAAAGGTATTTTTTAATGTTATTCCCTAGTTATTTCATTTTGTTTTTTTACTTAACATGATATCTATAAAATATTAAGAAGTTTTTGTATTCTCTATATGAAGAAACCTTATTTTGGACAAAAGAATTATCGCTCTCTCTTTCAATCTTCTTATGGCGGTTTCTTACCAAATTCGTGGCTCTAGAGGAGACCCTGCATCGACAAGGCTTCAATGTGGTATCTTGGTGTTTATGCAAACAAGTAACAGATTCCTATACTCATATTATGGGTACATACGGAGGCCAAAGAAATTTTTTGTTAGGGGAAATCCAATTCCCTTCCCGCATAAGATGATAAAGATCTGGTGAATGGGAGGAGCTGGGAGGTAGGGGATTCTACTCATCGTTTTGTCAGGCACGCCTTGTTGGCTATCGTGGAATGCCGGATTCCGATTCGTTTTTGAAGGAAGGATAATGAGGGCCTCGGTTCTCATACATGAATTTGACTCTCTATTTGAAGACCTTTGCAAAGCCAAGGGCATTTCCCTCACTCAGACAAGGGCCTTGGGGATCCACCACCTTGTCAAATTAGTAAGATGGTTGAACTCCACCAAAGATTGTTTGTTTGTGATTCTGAATATTGACTGTGCAACAAGGGGAAATATGTGTATTCTAGATGTTGGTTGCATCTTGAGGAATGGTAACGGGGATTTCATTGCGGCATCTTCATCCTTCCTTAGGGAGGCAAAGAGAAATTCACAGGCGTAGATTAAGGCGTGATTGGGCATGGCCTTAGACTTGCGTAAACACGGGGCTATATGGAAATATGGATACAAACATACTCGAATTTTGTTGTACAATCGGTGCAGGCGGGTAAGGTATCCTCATGGGATATGTATACCCTATTTCAACACTGCACATGCACTTCTATAAAATGGTCAAGTGCAACACATTTTTCGAGAGGGATGTACCGTCGTGGATGCCTTAGCTAATCATGCTTGTGACACAAACCGAACTCACATCTTCACGACCTTTGACAGTTTACCTCTGAAAGCACCCGGATTATGCAAACTTGACCAATGAGGAATGTCATCTATGCGTAGAATCAAATAGCTTTTGTTTTCCTATTAAAGTTTTCTATTGCTTTCAATAATATAACTGGTCTGAGCTAGACGTTTTTTCCAAGCAGTAATCTATAAAATGGAGATGGTATTTGAAAAAAATAACCTTATTACATATATTTTTTCCGATGGTATGATTTCCCTGATAATATATTTTTTTTAAATCGTTAATTTTATTTATTGTTTTTCATGAGGTGATGGATGGGATTGATTTGAACATGGACTCCGAAACTAGTAATTTGAGCACTCCGACTCTATGCTGAACAAGAATTTTCAGTATATGCGGGCGAAGCTGTCAGCCATTGGATTTTGTACTTTTGATCCAATGACTGTATCAAAGCAGGGATATTTAGGGATAAACTTTGAGCACTTTTTTTTTTTTTGCGGGAAAACGAAATTTTAAATTCCCCTTTTCTCTTTCTTACTTTTAATTTGAAGAAGATAAATGAGTATCCCTAAAATATCTCCCATTTCAAATTGATGAAGGGATTCATGGGCGGAAACTCGTTCCAAATCACCCATGAGTCCTCCCTCAAGGATCCGCTCATACAAAACGAATCGAACAACAGCAAGAAAAGACTTACAATTTCGGGTTCAAGAATCCGATTCTTGAATGGAAGATGTTCTTTCTTGGATACTTTGTTGCCACCAACGGAATTCCCTTTACGGAATATCCCTCTACCGGTATCCACGCGACGAGACGGGCAGCGAGTGCTAGCTCTTCGTCTTTCTGAGTTTCGGAATTGTGAGAAAAAAGGGAGACCGAAAACTGAAATCAGATTTCAGAGAGTTGGTGATTTTTGCGGCTGAAAAATTGATAGGTTGGGGTTTCGGCCAAGAGATCATTATATAAGGTATGGGAGTTTGTTCCCATAACCAACTCTCACATCCTCAACTCCTCTCGACAGTGGGAGTCTTTAACTCCCACGTCCCCTAGACTTCTGCTGCTAGCGGGAGTCCTTATCGGATAATTACTCCCACTTTATCCCAAACTTTACCGAAAATGCCCTCATCTCTAATTCGAATAATAACGCTTTATCATTCTCGTAGTGAATGTCGATACAATGAACCTAGACACATTCTAGATTCATTGAACTGGACATGAAGCTCGTTAGCTCGCTCTATGCGTGTGACCCACGTAGGTTCATCTCACAATGGCAATGAAAACCCACTTAGTAGTAGTGTGTGTTCATAAATCACAAGCGGTCCCTAGCAGGGACATTGTGACTACCCAAAGTGAATGAATATACAAATGGAACCTAATATCAATCCACTATTTAATCCCTTTGTCTCGCGATATCCTAATTAAGCATAAGGCATGGTAGTCGCCACTCTTATTAAGCTTAATTGTATTTATGCTCGATCTCTGGGTAGACTGCTCCAACAAATAGTATCCGATAACCACTTTATCAAATACATTTGAGCACGGCCATGCATTTAGACAGCCTTTTCCCTATCGAGGGGCCCATGGATATCTCTCTCTAATAAGAGAGGGACAAATTCCTTACAATGCCTCTCACATTCAAGCCATGATAGGACACTACATCTGATCATCAGTCGTATTGATTACTCGATTAAAAGTAACGTACGACTGAGTCAAAACGTGGCTCCATTCATGCTAGAATCAATGGAGACATAAGGTCTAAGGATTCTAAAATAGTATTGAGGAAGTAATACTTATGACTAAGGACCATGAAGTAATACTTCTCTAACGGATCACGTCCAATACAATGTATCCCTATATATTGCATCTATGATGTGATTTGTATTCATTACACATGATTAGTATAACGTAATCATCAATCAAACATCATACTAGTTTTATTTCATTGTAAAATAGATTACATAAAACTAGGGACAACTAGAATAGCAATTACATAAGCAAATGAGTTTTACTATCAAATCACGCATTTGATGTTCATAAGAAAAATTAACTATTCATATGAAATGCTCAAAAAGATATAAAACGTACAACATATGCTAATGGTCCTAGGGCACTACTAACAATCTCCCACTTGCCCTAGTTCCAATCATACATGATCCTCAATCCCATTGACCTAGTATGACTCTCTTGTTTAGGCTGTGGGAGTGGCTTGGTCAATGGATCTGCAATGTTGTCGTCTGTATGAACTTTGCAAATACTAACGCCTCCTCTCGTCGATGATCTCTCTAATCGGATGGAAACGCCTGAGAATGTGTTTGGATCGTCAGTGAGATCTAGGTTCCTTAGCTTGTGAAATGGCACCAGCACTATCACAATAGAGGTCCACCGGGTTCACAATGCTAGGGACGACACCTAGTTCATCAACAAACTTCCCGATCCAAACAAACTTTTTTAGGTGCTTCTGAGGCAGACTAGATACTCAGCTCATCTGTAGAGTCGGCCACGGTTTCTTGCTTTGAGCTCTTGCCGCTCACAACACCTCCATTCAAACAAAACACAAAACCCAGATTGCGATCTATAATCATCTACGCTCGGTCTGGAAGCTCATGCGTCTGTGTAACCATTTACAACTGCACTTCCTTCCCGACCTCCGTAAATCTAAGAACACATCTTTAGTCCTTCTCAAGTACTTAAGAATGCTCTTGACTCGCAGTCCAATGTGACTCTCCAGGGTCAGATTGATATCTGCTAGTCATACTTAAAGCAAATGAGATATCTGGGCGAGTGCATATCATGGCGTACATATTAGACCCAATGGCTGAGGCATATGGGATCTTACTCATGCGCTCTTGGTCCTCCCTTGTGGAAGGTCCTTGAGTTCTGCTGAGTTTAATGCCATGTGACATGGGCAAGAATCCATTTTTGGAGTCTTGCAAACTGAATCGTTTCAGTACCTTGTCAATGTATCCACTCTGGCTCAGGCCAATCATTTTGTTAGATTTATCTCTATAGATTTTTATGCCCAAAATGTATGTGGCCTCGCCTAAGTCTTTCATGGAAAAGCACTTCCCCAACCAAGCTTTTACACTTTGTAATGTGGGGATGTCATTTCCAATCAGTAAGATGTCATCCACATAAAGCACAAGGAACACTATTGCATTATGAGTTACTTTCTTATAAACGCAAGGCTCGTCTTCGTTTTTTATGAAACCGAATTCTTTAATACGTTCATCAAAGCGACGATTCCAGCTTCGAGATGCTTGCTTCAATCCATAAATGGACCTTTGAAGCTTACACACTTTGCTAGGATTTGTTGGATCAATAAACCCCTCAGGTTGTGTCATATACACATCCTCGAGAAGGTTTCCATTAAGAAACGCAGTCTTAACATCCATTTGCCATATCTCATAGTCATAATATGTGGCTATGGCAAGTAAAATCCTAATTGACTTTATCATCACGACAGGGGAAAAGGTTTCGTCATAGTCAATACCATGAACTTGTCTATAACCTTTAACTACTAGTCGAGATTTAAAAGTGTGTACATTACCATCCATGTCGGTCTTCTTTTTGTAATAACATTTGTTATCAATGACCTTGCACCCTTCGGGTGGGTTAACCAAAGTCCATACTTGGTTGTCGTACATGGATTGCATCTCAGACTTCATAGCGTCTAGCCACTTATCTGACTCAGAACTACGAATTGCCTCTTTGTAGGTAGAGGGCTCATCTTGGTCAATCAGTTCAACTTGATGATCATCAGTCACGAGAAATCCATATCTATCAAGCTGTTGATGTACCCGACTCGACCTTCTTGGGCCTTGTGTCAAAGATTGAAGCTCAGTATCAGCACGTGAGCTTGCTTGAACTTCCAAAATTGGTTCAGATGTTGTTTGGGGATCTTGAATTTCCTCAAGATGGATCTTACTCCCACTATCCTCTTTGGAAATAAATTCCCTTTCAAGGAATAAACCATTACGAGCAACAAACACTTTGTTCTCTGATGGAAGATAGAAGTAATATCCTTTAGTTTCTTTAGGATATCCCACAAACAAACACTTGTCAGATTTAGGGGCGAGTTTATCAGATAACAAGCGTTTTACATACGCCTCGCATCCCCAAATTTTGAGAAATGACAAACTAGGTCGTTTCCCAGTCCCATATCTCATATGGAGTTTTCTCGAACCGCTTTAGAAGGAACTCTATTTAATATAAATGCAGCAGCTTTCTAGGCGTAGCCCCAAAAGGAAATTGGAAGACTTGTTTGACTCATCATAGATCGAACTATATCTAATAAGGTACGATTCCTCCGTTCGACACGCCATTCCATTGTGGTGTGCCAGGAGGAGTTAATTGTGAAACAATTCCACAACTACTAAGATGTTCGTCAAACTCTTGGTTAAGGTATTCTCCACCTCGATCTGATCGAAGTATCTTAATACTTTTACCAAGTTGATTTTGTACTTCATTTTGAAATTCTTTGAATCTTCCAAAAGATTCTGATTTATGTTTCATTAGATAGACGTAGCCATATCTACTGAAATCATCCGTGAATGTGATGAAGTACTGAAACCCTCCTCTAGCACTAGTGTTTATTGGTCCACAAACATCTGTATGTATGAGGCTCAATAAATCGGAAGCTGCACTTTGTCCAGTAAAGGGAGCTTTAGTCATTTTGCCTAACAAGCAAGAATCACAAGTCTCATAAGACTCTAAGTCAAATGATGTCAAAATTCCATCTCATTTATGTGGCCCAAACGACAGTGCCAAAAGTAGGTCTGGTTTAAGTCATTTTATTTAAACCTTTTAGTATTAATGTTATAGATAGGCCTTTTAATGGAATCATCGAGGTTAAGAACATAAAGCCCATTCATCAAAGACGCATCTCCATAGAAGATACGATCTTTATGAACGGTGCAAATTTTATTCATAATATTAATTTCAAAACCATCAATATCCAAACAAGAAACTGAAATAATATTCCTACTCAAAGTTGGAACATAAAGACAATTATTCAGTTCTATAATAAGGCTACTTGGCAAAACTAAATTAAATGTCCCGTAGCTACAAGGAACAACTCTTGCTCCGTTCGCTACTCTCAGGTCCACTTCTCCTTTTGCCAGTGATCTACTCATTTTGAACCCCTGCACATTTGCACAAATGTGAGATCCACAACCAGTATCTAATACCCACGAAGTAGGAGCAGACATGTTAATTTCAATAACATAAATACCTGGAGAGATAGTCAAACTGGCATTTCCCTTTTTCTTCTCTTCCAAATAGAGCTTGCAGTTCCGTTTCCAATGACCTGGTTCATTGCAATGGAAGCAAACTCTCTCTTTTGGTGCCTTGGCTTTGGGCTGGGGGCTTGGGCTTGTCATTGCCTTTTCCTTTGCCTCTCTTGGCCATGGGCTTTCCCTTTCCTTTCTTTTTGAAATTCCCTTTTTGAACCATTAAGACTTCAGGGGTATTCTTAATGTTCAGTTCAGCCTGCTTGAGCATCCCATGTATTTCATGTATGGTCTTCTCCATGGCATGCATGTTGAAGTTCATAATGAATTGGTCACACTCCGGTGGGAGTGAGCCCAAGATCATATCTGTGGCCATGTCATGACTTACGGGAGCCCCAAGTTTTTCAAGTTGGTCAAAATAACCCTTCATCTTTAGAACATGTGCACTTACAGAGGTGTCAGGGGCCATTTTGCAACTATTCAACGCCTTAGTAGTGAGGAATCTTTCATGACGAGCTTGCTCTTGTAACATTTCCTTGAGCTGGCCCATCATCTAGAAAGCCTCAACTCCTTCAAACTGTTTTTGAAGGTCAGTGCTCATAGTGACTAACATGAGACAAGTCACATCGTTAGAGTCATCGAAATGCTTCTTCCAAGCATCTCTTTCAGCTCTAGGGGCGTTGTTTGCAGGCTGTTCAGGAATGTCTGTATCAAGAACGTACAGCTTTCTTTCTTGCTTAAGGACAATCCTTAAGTTGCGGGCCCAATCAAGAAAATTGGCCCCGCTTAGTTTTTCCTTCTCAAGGACAGATCGCAATGAATTGTGTGATGTATTGGTTGCCATTATCTACATTAAATTATTTGCAAAGTCATTAGTTTTTTGAGCAAAAACATTTTCCACAATTTCAACACTTGATAAATAGTGGGGAAAAACATTTTACAATAGTTATAGGAAAGCTTTGGCTTAACACCCATAATTAAAGTAAAAATCATCTAATGGGAATGACATCTATATGTCTCGGCTTTTTCCCATTTTATGCCCTAGGCCCAAAACTATTTTGATGGCCTAGCTAAGTTGAACCATGTTTAAGCTTATGGAAATCACTATTTTCCCATCTCTCTTTGCTTAGATAACCACTTGTCTGTTGCTTTGGCAAGCAGACAAAATGATGATCCAAACTCAATGAGTGCTTAGAGTATGGTAGGCATTTTAAGACTTAGTTAAAACGTTCGGGTTTGAATAAGACAATAAAACGCGTAATACATTCATACAAGCATCTCATGCAGTATATAAAGCATAATAATAAAACGTGAGATAGCATGGCCTAATCCTATGATGACTCCCACGAGCCTTGTGGGAGCCAAGGGTCAATCTAAGTCCGTATCCATCTCATGGTCAATGTCTTCGATCCAGCATCCAGCATCCACCAGCCTTGTTACATAGTTGCATGGGCATACCCAGCCTTCAATGTAAAGCAATAAAGCTAATCTAAGAAAGCGATTACAATTTTACAACATTGAAAAACATATCATGCAGCCGTATTATAAAATTACAACCAAAATATGGAAAACAATGGGTATAGTAGGCCATGCTAAAATCACATAAAGCAAATGAATATCAACAACGAGTACATACACAAAGTCTTAATTCAGGGGAACGACGAATCGGGGCGACGCAGACATCAGCTCATCGAATGAGTTTTTCTGTCCCGATTTACCCCTCAATTGCCTAACTTACATAATCGGATTATGCATTGGTCAATCGAATTAACCAAATTGATAACCGATTCATAAACAGTTTATGCATATAATCAAATTCATAAACAGATTCATAATCATAAACAGTTTATGCATATTACAGAATTAATCTAATTAATTACAGATTCATAGTTTATGCAAATTAATCGAATTAAATTTCAAACTGAATCATGCTAAGGCAGTTCATGCAGAATCATGAAACCGAAAATAGTTTATGCCTATATCACATATATTCAACAAAAGATGCAATCTTTTCTGTTTTCACACATACACATACCAAATCGGAATTGATAGTGTTATGGTGTGACTAACAATATCGAATCCGAATCGTATGAGCAAGGCTCTGATACCACTGAAGGGATTCATGGGCGGAAACTCGTTCCAAACACCCATGAGTCCTCCCCTGAAGGATCCGCTCATACAAAACGAATCGAAAAACAGCAAGAAATGACTTACAATTTCGGGTTCAAGGAACGATTCTTGAATGGAAGATGTTGTTTCTTGGATACTTTGTTGCCACCAACGGAATTCCCTTTGCGGAATATCCCTCTACCGGTATCCACGCGACGAGACGGGCAGCGAGTGCTAGCTCTTCGTCTTTCTGAGTTTCGGAATTGTGAGAGAAAAGGTAGACCAAAAACTGAAATCAGATTTCAGAGAGTTGGTGATTTTTGCAGCTGAAAAATTGATAGGCTAGATTTCGGCCAAGAGATCATTATATAAGGTATGAGAGTTTGTTCCCATAACCAACTCTCACATCCTCAACTCCTCTCGGCAGTGGGAGTCTTTAACTCCCACGTCCCCTAGACTTCTGCTGCTAGTGGGAGTCCTTATCGGATAATTACTCCCAATTTATCCCAACTTTACCGAAAATGCCCCTCATCTCTAATTCGAATAATAACGCTTTATCATTCTCAGAAAAGTGAATGTCAGATACAATGAACCTAGACACATTCTAGATTCATTGAATCTGGACATGAAGCTCGTTAGCTCGTCTATGTGTGTGACCCTGTAGGTTCATCTCACAATGGCAATGAAAACACACTTAGTAGTAGTGTGTGTTCATAAATCACAAGCGGTCCCTAGCAGGACATTGTGACTACCCAAAGTGAATGAATATACAACGGAACCTAATATCAATCCACTATTTAATCCCTTTGTCTCGCGATATCCTAATTAAGCATAAGGCATGGTAGTCATCACTCTTATTAAGCTTAATTGTATTTATGCTCGATCTCCAGGTAGACTGTTCCAACAAATAGTATCCGATAACCACTTTATCAAATACATTTGAGCACAGCCATGCATTTAGACAATCTTTCCCTATCGAGGGGCCCATGGATATCTCTCTCTAATAAGAGAGGGACAAATTCTTTACAATCCCTCTCACATTCAAGCCATGATAGGACACTACATCCGATCATCAGTCGTATTGATTACTCGATTAAAAGTAACGTACGACTGAGTCAAAACGTGACTCCATTCATGCTAGAATCAATGGAGACATAAGGTCTAAGGATTCTAAAATAGTATTGAGGAAGTAATACTTATGACTAAGGACCATGGAGTATTACTTCTCTAATGGATCACGTCCAATACAATGTATCCCTATATATTGCATCTATGATGTGATTTGTATTCATTACACATGATTAGTAAAACGTAATCATCAATCAAACATCATACTAGTTTTATTTCATTGTAAAATAGATTACATAAAACTAGGGACAACTAGAATAGCAATTACATAAAGCAAATGAGTTTTACTATCAAATCACGCATTTGATGTTCATAAGCAAAATTAACTATTCATATGAAATGCTCAAAAAGATATAAAACGTACAACATATGCTAATGGTCCTAGGGCACTACTAACAATTGAAGTGTTCAGAATAACAGAACAAGTGTTCACAGAACAAAAACATGAGTTCACTAATCAAGAAAACGTTGCATAACTTTGGCTATTCCGCACTGGAGCCAAACTGTAATTTGAGGTGTTATTCACTTGAAGAATTTACTTAGCATAGATTTTTCTTGATTTTTCTTTTGTGTTTGTGTGCGTTGGAGGTTGGGAGTAGGTGCGGGAAAGGAGAATTTTTCTGTATGGTCAAGAAGAGGAAATTTCTTCTTTGCACCTTAGGTTACGAGAACTTAGGCATACAATTTAGACACTAATCTCTGCATCTATGACTGAGCATTGGGTTGTTAACTTTTAAATATTTCATTATATTTATATAATTCCCATTCCCACTATAAAAGAAAAGAAGTGTTTGTCTGGACGTATTTTCTTTTTATTTAAACTTACAAGTGAAGTATGCAAATCAGGAGATGAAAATCATAATCTTTAAACATTAATAACTTTTAATGTTTGTCATGGAGATGAAATATTGAGTTGATTTGAACATGTGTTATGAAATTAATAATGAAGGAGTGCCTCACTAGAAGAATGTTCTCACCGCCACGTTTACCTTTTGGTTTTGGAGATATGAGTTTATGTACTGTGAATGAGAGAAAATTAACCTTGGAATGCAAATTTTTTCATATTTAACCTTTTTCACTTTTATGTTTCATGCATCAGAGCGTTTGGAATGGAAATGCCCTTTATTATCTTGAATCATTGATTGATGCTTAATGTTTATCTTTAGTTTTCGTGTATAAGTTTACTCACATAGTTTTACCTGAATGAATAACAAATATTTCAATTTTAGATTCCATCTTCTTCTTCATCTTCTTTTTTTCCCATTTTTAATCCTTAGGATTCAAGAATTTTATTTAATTAATTTGCATTACTTGGCTATCAACACAAACTCCCTACGGCTGTCTTCAATATATTAGCATTATGTATGGTATTTGTACCAACAGATATATTGGAGAAATCACCATATTTGAATAACTAATGACTGATTCTTACTAGTAGATTGAATTAGAAAAATAAAATATAGAGTTCAAGAGAAATTTATGCTTGTGCTGATCTTAGAGGTTATATCTTCTCAATGACAGTTTTGAAGATTTAGTAAGTATTGACACCTTTTGCACAGTTGTCCTAAAGGACTTGAATTGATAAAATTACTCTTAATGGGAGCGACACGTGCAAGAAGCATGTAATTATTCAGTCGGAAAACAAAATCATTTTTTAAAACAGAATGTGCAATACAATTTTTCCATGAGAATCACGTCATTACATGGAGAAATAATTTGGTGCAAAAAACAAAATGCAAACAGAAACAATACATACGGTTGTCCAGGGGAAAATAGTCAATGTAACCTCGTACATTGTCATCTTCAACCTCTAGCCTTTCTTCTTCCTCTTCCACTCCATTTCGTCCAAAAAAAATTGCCAAAATAAGAAAACCTTGCAACAAAATTCTCATATTCATCATCTTCCAATCAATAATATCTTTCTAATTACTCTAATTTGAGATTCTTGATGTCTAGTATGGATTCTTGTTATTCCTCAATTTCAAAAACTAGAAGAATTAGAAGCCAGTGTTAGAAATCAAGAATCTCAAAATTAGAGCAATTAGAAAGAGATTATTGATTGGAAGATAATGAATATGAGAATTTTGTTGTAAGGTTTTCTTATTTTTGCAATTGTTTGGTAAGAAAATGGAGTGGAAGAGAAAGAAGAAAGCTAGAGGTTACACATTATCCTTTGTAGGAGAGACTAAAGTCGAGTTAAAAATGATGAATCTCATGTATCGGTGGTTAATGAAAGCCAAATGGCCATCCATGACGCTCAACTTTAGGACTTGCGATAATCACGAGACTCACTCTTTGCTTCCATTTACAGTTCAATGTATTCTTATAATGGCCTATTGGTCTTTACAAGATGTTTTGATGAAATAGTTGGAATTTTTAATTCCTGCACTTTCATTCTGGCTCGATTCCTATATAAAGGGAAGTCATATCAAAGCTTGATGATCGTGAAGACAATAAAATTGGACAAAATAATTGTCGCTCTCCCTTTCAATCTTCTTATGACGTTTTCTTAACAAATTCTTGGCTCTAGAGGAGACCTTGCATCGACAAGGCTTCAATGTGGTATCTTGGTGTTCATGCAAACGCGATACAGATTCTTATACTCATATTTTTTGGTACATACGACAGCTAAGGCCAATTGCTAAAGACCTGGTGAATGGGAAGAGCTGGGAGGCAGGGGATTCTGCTCATCGTTTTGTCAAGCACGCCTTGTTGGCTATTGTGGAAGGCCAAGTACCGATTCCCTTTTGAGAATGGATAATGAAGGCCTCGGTTCTCCTACATGAATTTGACTCTCTAGTTGGAGACCTTTGCAAAGCCAAGGGCATTGCCCTCACTCAGACAAGGGTTTTGGGGATCCACCACCGTATCACATTAGTAAGATGGCTAATCTCCACCATGGATAGTTTGTTTTTTTTTCGAATATTGACGGTACAGCAAGGGGGAATCTAGGTATTGCAAGTGTGGTATGCATCTTGAGTAATGGTAACGGGGATTTCATTGCGGTAGCTTCATCCTTCATTGGGGAGGCAATAAAAAATTCACAGGACGGGTTTAAGGAACTTGAGCATGGCCTTAGAGTTGCACGAACACTGGGCTACATGGAAATATGGATACAAACAGACTCAAATTTTGTTGTGCAATCGGTGGAGGCGGGTAAGGTATCCTCATGAGATCTGGATGCCTGTTACAACACTGCATATGCACTTCTACAAGGGGGTCAAGTGCTACACATTTTTTGTGAGGGATGTACCGTCGCGGATGCCTTAGCTAATCATTCTTGTGACACAAACCGTGTAAGCCCTAAGGGCGAACAAACTCAGTTTTTGATATTGGACAAACTTTTGATGTTGTGTCTAATGATCTTAATCTTTGTGATAGAATATCGGAACTCATTATGGAAGCTCTAAGTACTTCAATCAAGCCATTGGTATCAAGATTCAAAGTTATACAAGGCTCATTTATCAAGATTGAAGACTTAGGTTTGGTTAGTTTAGCTTTGTCGTCATAAGTCGTTATCTTATAAAGCTCTAACCAAAGCTCTCATGAACATAAGCTCTACACTCTAGTCTTGCATGTTTTCATAAACACGTTTTCAAAAGGCTAAGTTTCAAAACGTTCCTTACATGAGTTCATATCTCAAAAGCCTTTGTTTTCAAAGTCTAAGTACTTTAAAATGGTTTTCCAAATGTTCTTACTTGTTACCTTTTGGGAAAACCTTTTAGACTTCAAAACGTGTGAAAAATCAACATCTCTCAAAGCTCAGGAGGTCGGATCATCCGAGCTTTCCTCGGATCAACCGAAGAGAAACAGAGAGTTTGTTGGATCAGCTTCGGTCGACCTATGTATGTCTTCGGTCGACCGACCCTATGCTTCGGTCAACCGACCTAGGGCTTCGGTCAACTGACCCTGGCTTCGGTCATCCGAGGTTGTTTTTCGGTCAACCGAACTCTGCGAGTTCTAGCCGTTATATGACCGTTGCAGAGTCGATTTTTCAGCATATTTTGAAAAGTATAAATACTCTAGAGCTGAGAATCACTCCATGACTTGTACATACAATAAACATTCATATCTTATCAAGTCTAAACACTTTCAAAGAAAAATACTTTTCATCTCTATGATCTAAATCATTCAAGAGTATTCTTTCAAAAGCAAGACAAAGAGTGTGCATCAAATGTTCTAAGAGCTTAGTATTCTTGTACTTCAAAGGTATATCTTTCTCACTTAGAAGAGTGAATTATCTTGTTCTTTATTTATCTTAATTCCCTTTCTTAGTGATAGGGTAATTCTTGTATAAGTCCTACTTAGTGTGGGCAAGTAACTCTTAGTGAGTTTTGTATTGTGGTTGTTGTGTAAAACTCTTAGTGAGTTGTCCACAAGTGTAAAGTTCTTCTTAGTGAAGTTGTTGAAATCCTTGGGTGCGGCTCAAGGTAGTGGATGTAGATTCTAAGTGAATCGAACCACTCTAAATCCTTTGTCTTGTTGTTGGGTTTTTGCTTTTGGTTTTGTTCATCTTGCTCAAACTCTCACTTGCATTGAATAGATTCGGAAAAAGTTAGCAAGATTAGTTAAAACCCAATTCACCCCCCCCCCCCTCTTGTGTTTTACAAACCGAACTCACATCTTCACGACCTTTGACAGTTTACCTCTGAAAGCACGCGGATTATGCACACTTGACCAACGAGGAATGCCATCTATTCGAAGAATCAAATAGTTTTTGTTTTCCTATTAAAATTTTCTATTGCTTTCATATAATATAACTGGCCTGAGCTAGATGTTTTTTCCAAGCAGCAATGTATAAAATGGAGATGGTATTTGAAAAAAATAACCTTATTCTTTATATTTTTTTCGATGGTATGATTTCCCTGAGACTATTTTTTTTTAAAAGGATTTTTGTTAATCTTTTTTAGTGTTTTTCATGAGGCGATGGATGGGATTGATTTCAACATGGACTCCGAAACTAGTAATTTGAGGTGTTACTCACTTGAAGAATTCACTTAGCATAGCTTTTTCTTGCCATTTTATTTTGTGTTTGTTTGCGTGGGAGGTTGGGAGTAGGTGCGGGAAGGAGAATTTTTCTATATGGTTAAGAGGAGGAAATTTCTTCTTTGCACCTTAGGTTACGAGAACTTAGGAACACAATTTAGACACTAATATCTACATCTATGACTGAGCATAGGGTTGTTAAATTTTATATATTTCATTATATTTATATAATTCCCATTCCCACTATAAAAGAAAAGAAGTGTTTGTCTGGACGTATTTTCTTTTTATTTAAACTTACAAAGTGAAGTATGCAAATAAAGAGATGAAAATCATAATCTTCAAACATTAATAACTTTTAATGTTTGTCATGGAGAAGGAGTTGATTTGAACATGTGTTTTGAAATTAATAATGAAGGTGTGCCTCACTAGAAGAATGTTCTCACCGCAACATTTACTTTTGGTTTTGGAGATATGAGTTTATGTACGGTGAATGAGAGAAAATTAACCTTGGAATGCAAATTTTTTCATATTTAACCTTTTTCACTTTTATGTTTCATGCATCAGAGCGTTTGGAATGGAAATGCCCTTTATTATCTTGAATCATTGATTGATGCTTAATGTTATCTTTAGTTTTCGTGTATAAGTTTACTCACATAGTTTAACATGAATGAATAACAAATATTTCTATTTTAGAATCCATCTTCTTCTTCATCTTCTTTTTTTTTTCCATTTTTAATCCTTAGGATTCAAGAATTTTATTTAATTAATTTGCATTACTTGGTTATCAACACAAACTCCCTACGACTGTCTTCAATATATTAGCATTATGTATGGTATTTGTACCAACAAATATATTGGAGAAATCATCATATTTGAATAACTAATGAGTGATTCTTACTAGTAGATTGAATTAGAAAAATAAAATCTACAGTTCAAGAGAAATTTATGCTTGTGGTGATCTTAGAAGTTATGTCTTCTCAATGACAGTTTTGAAGATTTAGCTAGTATTGACACCTTTTCGCACAGTTGTCCTAAAGGACTTGAATTGATAAATTACTCTTAATGGGAGCGACACGTGCAAGAAGCGTATAATTATTCAGTCAGAAAACAAAATCATTTTTTAAAACAGAATGTGCAATACAATTTTTCCATGAGAATCACGTCATTACATGGAGAAATAATTTGGTGCAAAAAACAAAATGCAAAGAGAAACAATACAAGCGGTTGTCCAGGGGAAAATAGTCAATGCAACCTCATACAATGTCATCTTCAACCTCTAGCTTTTCTTCTTCCTCTTCCACTCCATTTCGTCCAAAAAAAATTGCCAAAATAAGAAAACCTTACAACAAAATTCTCATATTCATCATCTTCCAATCAATAATATCTTTCTAATTACTCTAATTTTGAGATTCTTGATGTCTAGTATGGATTCTTGTTATTCCTCAAATTTCAAAAACTAGAAGAATTAGAAGCCGTGTTAGACATCAAGAATCTCAAAATTAGAGCAATTAGAAAGAGATTATTGATTGGAAGATAATGAATATGAGAATTTTGTTGTAAGGTTTTCTTATTTTTGCAATTGTTTGGTAAGAAATGGAGTGGAAGAGGAATAAGAAAGCTAGAGGTTGAAGATGATATTGTAGGAGGTTACAATGACGCTTTTACCCCTAAAAATGTGCTTGTGCGAGTTGCACCGCCCTCTGATAACCGGATTCCGCCGATTTTTGGCAGAAATGGCTCCCTGTAAATAGGTAGGTGCAGTAATAGCACGTAAAATAGTCGAGGGTTAACACTTGCTGTTGAAACATTCGTAAGGGGCATAAATGTCCATTAACTCTAAAAGATTTAATAGTAAGTTGGTTTTTTTGTACTGATTTTTTTTACAGTTGTATTATAGCTGTATTTTTGCATTATACTATTCCGAAGATTGGGCATAAGATTAGATAGTGTACCAAAAAAGTGCACGGGTTGTTCAGACTACATCTTCAGCACCGCGAGTCAGGGTTTCAAGGTCGAGGCCCAATGTAAAAGTGTTCGCCAGTACACATCAAGAGGTGGGGACTACTTTGACATGGTGACAGGTACACTTCTGGACCTGAATATGTGTTGTTTGACAGTGGGGCTACGCATCAAGTTGTGTCATGTAGAGTTTCTAAGATCCTTAGGACTTTCCCTGCATGTGTTTTGAATACTTATAGAATTATGGTGCCTAGTGGGAAGGTCTTAGAGTCTAAACTTGTGCATAAGAGGTGCCAGGTAGATATAGAATCAAAGGAGTTAGAGGTGGATCTGATTCAGCTAAACATGGTTGATTTTGATATTATCTTGGGGATGCATTGGTTGGCAGCCCACCATACTTTGGTGGACTGTAAGGAGAAAAGGATTCAGTGTCTGACGGCCGACAAGGTGGTTATTGATTTTAAGGGGTAAGAACGGGAGAAGTGTGAACGAAGTTTGCCGATTATTATGCAATTAGGGCTAAAAAGTCCATCTAGAAGGGCTGCGGTGATTTGTTTGACCATTTGAAAGGTGTTCAGGTCTTTTCCAAGATAGACCTAAGATCAGAGTATCAATAGTTGAGGATAAAGTAGGGAGACATACAGAAGAGGGCCTTTCGTATGAGACATGAGCACTATGAGTACATTGTGATGTCATTCGAAATGACTAACACACCGGTGACATTCATGGACATGATGAACCGAGTTTTTCAAGATTGTTTGGGGACGTTTGTGATGGTCTGCATCGACGACATTCTGATTTTCTCTCAATCAGACGAAGCTCATGAGGTACACTTGAGGTTGGCACTATATATTTTGAGAAAGAAGAACCTTTATGCCAAATTTAGCAAGTGTGAGTTTTGATTGAGACGTGAAACATTTTGGGACACATAATATCCACTGAAGGGGTATCAATGGATCCCGCTAAGATAGAGGAAATTGTAGATTGGCCTCGACTAACAACGTGGCAGAGATTCGAAGTTTATTGCAGTTAACGGGTTACTACCGGAAGTTCGATGGAGGTTGTTTTTGGAAAAATTGCAGTGTCGCTGACTTGGTTAACAAAGAAAAGGCTGAAGTTTGTGTGGGGTTTGGAGTGTGAAAATGTTTTCAGAAACTTAAGGAAAAGTCTACTACAACTCCGATTTTTGGCCTTACCAGAAGAGTCCATCGGTTTAACCATTTACATCTAGCGATGCTTCAGGATTGGTCTGTGTTGTGTTTTGACACAGAAGGGTAACGTGATTGCTTACGTCTTGACACGACTGAGACTGTATGAGAAAACCAACCCAAAACATGATATTGAGTTGGCTGTGGTGATTTTTTCGTTGAACATTTGGAGGCACTACCTGTAGGGGGAATCTTGTTATGTACAATTGCTGTATATGAGAGAATATGGGTTTGACATGTCTCTGTGTATGAAGTTGTATGTGTTTATGTTCAAAATATGTATTTTGTGGGCTAGGATTCGGATTTGCAGAAAATGGATTTCCCTTTGTTATTTAACACTGAAAATTGCTATTTTTTTTCTTGATTTACAAGACGATTGTTCTAGTTTTAGATAAAGCACCGACAATAAAAGGTATAGTTATATGCGTTTCGAAAAATTTATGCACGAGTGATCAAATGTCACGCTTCATCAAACTCCAATCAGTGTCATCTCAATCATTTTAGGAGTCATATGTTGAACTTTAAAATAATGCTATTTATAACCGAAAAAATGAACTATCATGTAAATATAATAAAGCAATAAATAAATAATTACAATTGTATCATAATTTTTGTTCTCCAAAATGTATTCAAAAGTTCTAGAATATCTCGTACTCTCCTTAAATCGCCCCTGGGTCTAAAATTCAAAGGAGCCATAAGTCTTTGTAACTGAGTGTTGTTTGTGCAGGAAATATCATTCATTGTTCAAAAGCTTATTGTAGATGTATCAGGGTATAAATCATTGGAGGATTTAGAACCCAGGGTTTGAGAGATGAATTACGTACTGAAAAATAGTTTTTTTTTAAGGTAGGGGAAGAATAAAATATTTATAGAAAATATCAAAAATTAAAAAATTTTGGTATAAAACAAATTCGTTCAAGAAAATTAAGGAACGGCCACCTCCTAGATCCACCATTAGCTTAAATATCCCTGATCTTTATAATGTGTGACATGCACAAAATGTGACATACAAATCGAACTTTGTTGTTGATTAATTATATGTGTGAGAGATTTACCGTCTCAAAGGGAACTCCTGAATGGCTAGAAACTACTATGATTTACCTGACGTGTAGATACGAGCCCATAAGAGATTAAGGAAACAATAAAATTTGATTTGTAAGTAACATTTTGAGTCTGGTTGCATTAAGTCTTCGTCTGATATTTCTTATTTTAGTCTCAGACTATTGTCCGAGGAAATATCATCAAGGTTATATTCATTAAACTTTCGAGCTACTCCCCATTCAATAAAAAAAATTACAACATTATTTAGCAAATGAACAAGTTCATAATGAAATATAATTAATTTCAATGGAATTTGTACAGGCTCGGTAGAAACGTCTAATTACGATTTTGTGATCCGATTCAACGTTTCTATTTCGCTTCAACCAGATTGCAATTCTACTCCCCGATTCAACACGTTTTGGTTTCCTAGACTCGTAGAATCGTGTGAATCTACGTATTAGCTAGCTTTTTTAACAACATTGACTTGTGGTTTCATTCACAGACACAAGCCCAAACCCCGACACAACTATATCCAAGTATACTCATTGTGAATGTCCTTTTGAAATAAAGAAGTCTTTTATTCATGAAAGGCTTCCAAGGAGTCAAATAATACATGAATTCCATCAGCAAAGAACATATCCTTTGGATGTGTAAGTACAAGATCTAAAATAAAGCCATAACAGCCTATAGCTTATTACATCTATCTAACGATCAGGTTTTGAGGTATGGGACGCGTTCACGATCAATATTGCATAGTCCTCGTGCCTCCTGGGGAACCTGTGGAACATGGACCTTCGCCGTGTGTCACATGCCATGTTCACTAAAAGATCCGTAACCTTATTTGTTATAAACATGTTCCACATTCGCACCACCAAGAAAAATCAACATTAATTGATTGAAACGTGCATCTAAGAACCATAAATAGACATCTCCCCAAGATCAAGTGCCCCAGGCCGCGAGCGAGCCGCAGACCCTCTCCTTGGGCCTCAATCTCTACCTTTAAATTGGTCACTTTGTCCTCCAAAAGGACATAGCATATCACGCAATTGTTTTGCATGTCTAGTCCAATACAATGTCATATTTTGCATGTTCTTTGAATATTTGTTTCTCATTCCTACAATTGTGTATTTCCAGAAGCTCAAATACAAACCTCTGCCCCTAAAATTGAATAACAAATACACACCCTATCATTAGAAATGAAAAAGGTAAAATATTTTTCACATCAAGTTGCACCCAAAGTACAACATTATTATTATGAAGTATAACTTAATGGTGAACCGTAGTACTCTGAACTACAAATCAATGGTGGAATTAATGGATAAATTTTTTATTTGAAATGAATTTGAAAAATAGAAGTTATTAGTGAGAAGTGACCAGTTCCACATGAATTTGTTTTTATTGAGTTTTGGATTAAAATCTTGTCCAAATACACTTTTATTGTTCATTGGACTCTTAAAACACCAAAAGTTCGATGACTATATAAGGTAAAATTTACAAGGGAAAAACGATTCTAGAAAGGAGGTAGTAGTTAGATTAAAATAAAAATTCAAAGGGTGGTAAAGGGATGGGTATTCTTTTATTAAATTTCTCAACAAAGATTATTCACTCCCTTATTCTCATTAGCCAATTCACGGTGTATTTATGACATTCTTTTTTTTTTTTTTAATCTTTTGTGAAGAGAGGATATACTTTCTTATTATCTCATTTTGGTACATACGTGATGCCAATTTGAATAAAAACTACAATGTTCTAACGTATCTAAGAAAAGACCGGGGGGGAAAGAGCCTTGTGTATATCTTGTACATAAAAAATCTTCTAAAAATGATGTATTTCATAAATGGCTAAATAGTGTATTACGTCCCTAAACTATTTTCATTTGGTGAATAATGTCCTAAATCTTTATTTCTGTATTTTATCATCCCTAAATAATTTACATTTTGTATGCATCGTCCTTCCGTATAAAAAGTGACGGTCAACTAAACTAGGGACAAAATAAACTGAGGCAACCCAAAAAAATTCAGGGGTATTTACATAAAACAATACCCCACCCCAAAAATACCCCTTTTTATCCCACCCCCACCCATTCTTCTTGCCTGACTGCCCCCCTCCGCCCCTCGTTTCCAGCCCCACCACTACTCTTGAATTGGGAATAAAATCGCAATATGGTAGAAACGGGTAGAAACATTGAATCGGATCGTAAAAATGTAAAAACGAACGTTTCTACCGATTCTACAAAAAAGTATAAAGACACCTTGGAGATAAGAATTTAAGCCTTGACAAGGATTTGAAAAGGTGGTTTTAGTCCAATTTTGTAAGTTTTTCAATGGGTCTTGTGAAGATTCGCTTAGGTGGGTTAAGCATCTCTCGTCGTCTGGATCTGTTTTTGATGGCAGGAGGAGAAAGAAGGAATAGTGGTGGAGGGACTTAGGGAGGGAGAAGAGAGTGATTCTAGTTAGTATAGATTATTCCTCTGTTGTGGTGCCAGCGCATTTTAGTATGATGATGGAAAACAACAGTGGGGGTGGTGAGGAGTTGGGAAAATATGTTTTCACAGGATATATGAAATAGATATTTTCTCACAATTTAGTGTGGGCTAATGTATTCACATTTCTTAGGAAAATTCAATTTTAAAACCGTCTTTGAATGACTTGTTCTATTATATCATAAACTTATTACGTAATTTATTTTATTTTGATCTTTTGAAAGACTTATAAGTTAAGAATTATGTGTAGTTGCATTTTTATATTTTGTAAGATTTGTAAGTTCTTTATTATGAACTTTGTTGTGTTATTGTCTTTTGAAAAACTTTGTGAAACTATATTTAATGAATTTTTTCCTTATTTTTGGATCATATGATATGATTTATATTTTAATTATTGTTATATATAAAAAAAAATTGTATTAATTTCTCGATAAGATTTTACGATTTATTTTATGATTCACGAGTTTGCGATTTTCCACCCCTCCTCCAAGTCTACATAGAATCGTGATTTTAACGACCTTGTGAAAAAACACCAAATCCAAGAACAACAACAACACCAATCAATGAATATTCCTCCATTTCATAAGACCCACATACCTTCACCCCACCCACAACTGTAACCTACTCTCCCCCACCGCCTCAATTTGTAAGAACCCAATTATCCCACTTCAAATTAAGATAAACCCAACAAATTAAACTTACTTAAAATTGGTGGGGAAGAGGAGAGGAAGAAGGAAGTGGTGGGGGGGGGTGGTTGGGTAAAAATTGGTTAAGTGGTATTTTTGGTGATATACCGAATATACCCCTGTAAGTCTTTTTTTTTACCCGGTCAAAATTTTAAATTCACAGTTGATTAACTATTTTTTTAACAGATGGACGATGCATACAAAACGTAAATTGTTTAGAGATGGTAAAATATAGAAACAAAGATTTAGGACATTAGTCACCAAATGAAAATAGTTTAGGGACGTAATACACTATTTAGCCTTCATAAAAACATTACAATACAATGATTTTCTCAAATTGAATGTTTTCTTTAATAATAAAAAGTCTCAATCAATTGAAAAAATGTTGCCATATATGATATTAATTTCCATCAAAAGTCTCCAACGGTAATCCAAATTCTAGTACCCATCTTTTTAAAAAAAGAATAAAAATAAAAATTCTAGTACCCATTCCAAAGTCAAGAAAGATTCAAGGGTGTTTCAAACACATGGGGGGATTTGATTTCTGATCCTGATTTTTGCAAGCTTCATCGCGAAAATTCAATGAAGAAGAAAACTCTTGCTGTGTTTTGCAAAAATAAAAATTATGTGTTCGTATTTCAATTGGATAGTAAAAGGTACGTCGAAAACTTTATAAGCAATTTTACAGTTACAACGAGTCAAATTGTCATACCTAAATATGCCTGCCCGATTAGTTGTGACATAATTAGCTTTACAACAAATTATGATGCTATTTTCTTATTGAATCCCAGTACAAGACAAGTTCAAATATTACCAAAAACATCAACTTCTTCCTTAGTTTATTCGAAATTTGGATTTGTCTGTTCTCCATCAACAAATGAATACAAAGTTTTACACTTGTTCTTACGCCGTTATGGTGATGGATCTATAACCAATAGCATGAAATGCGAGATCTTTACATTCAGTGATCGTCTCAAGGTTAATTCTTCTTCTTGGAAAGCCTCGAAGGAAGAATGTCCTCATCGCGTCTATTCCAACAACATTTCCATAACTGGAACGGTTTATTGGTTGGTTCGCGCATATGCCTCGGCTTATAGGCTGACTAAGGATGATTTGATTGTCTCATTCGATAGCATAACTGAGAATTTCAAGATTATACCGAAACCCTCTTCTTGGCCACATAGGAATTACAAGCATTTCGTCGAATTAATGACAATGAAAGAAAATTTATGCATTGTAGATGTGAAAAAGAAGATGAGAGATTCTGCTTTGTATGTGTGGAAGCTCAAGAAAAATGGTTCTTGGGAACAATTTTATAGCATTAATTTAAATGGTTTTCGATCAATTTGCGAGGAGAATTATTTTCTCCAAAATATATTTTTAATGGACAAGTTTTCTTTGTGCATTCATCAGATGATAAAGAAAATTGCGCTGCAATAACATACCACATAGAGAGGGAAACTTTCAGGGGTGTAAAAGTTGTGGATAGCATTGGTATTTACTGGGAAAGTTTGTATGATATGTAAGAAAACAAAAATTTGTTTCACTCTGTTTGATCTGAATAGTTTGAAAGAATTTTCTTATGTATTAAATAAGAAATATGATCTTTAGCAAAATACTCATGTTATTTCTATATCTTTTTCCTAACATGGAATAGGGTCCTTCGGGCTTTCGGTTTTAAAGGAACAAAACAAAGAAGCAAAACACTAGTTTGGTGTAATTATAAGGCCTCAATTTAATATCTAGCCTTTTATGTTAAGAGAATATTTGATTCATCAATAAAATGAAGAGAACGTAAATTGCGTGGTTAATTCGAAAACTGGTGAAGAATCTTCATCTTGGTTACACCTAATTTTGTTTTTGCAAAAACTTTACTTTTCTTTAAGAAAAAAAAAAAATCTTTGAAAAGAAACTCTATATGCCACCAAAAACAATTCTAGTTATTGACGGACTAAGAAATTTTATGTTGAGAGGTGATGTAGTAAATTTTTAAATTTTATTCTTTTGGTGTGGCTGGGGATATTTTTGTCAGGATTTTTTCAGAAAAATAACTTTTTTCTATAGAAAATACGAGGATTTAGAAAATACTAGGGAGTAGTCACTTCGACCCGTCACGTATTCTAGCTTGATTTAGGATATGGTATCCCAACATAAACAAATTAGAAGAATAACCATTAGAGTTTGGGGTAAAAGGGGAGGGAGTGAAATTTTCTCTGAATTCTATATTGTGAAATTAAATGGATCATTATATTCTTTAAATTTAACATCAATTAGAGAGCATAAAATTATACGTTTTCTTTTCATATTTGGATATTCACCTAATCTAACACCAATAAGGTAATCTTTCTGCGATGGTACATTCCTGCTCCTAATAATTGAGCAATTTTTCCTAAAAAATGAAAAATAGAATAATAACAACAAAAGGGAGAACTTTTTTCATTTACACCATGATTCTTTATGAATATCCGTCTTTTGATTCATGACTAATCTAGTACATTCTCACTAAAAAAACAAGCATTTGTCACGGGTTTTTGGCGACGGCCCCAAAACTGTCACCCAACAACCTATTTGCAACAACATGTTACCAATAGCCTCACTGTTTGCAACGACCTTTGAACCGTGAATAAAATGTACTGGCGAGGATAGTATATTTAGCGTTGCAAATTGACATTTTTTGCAACGTCTCTATGTGGTCGTAAATAGTAAATTATTTGCGATGACATTCACATATTTCAATATTTTCATTTTATACTTAGCGTACGAAGTGGATTTGTTTCCACCAAAGTGGAGGTTTTGATCAAGTCCCCCTCCATGTATTCTTTTCCTATTCATGTCCATTATCAATAAATGGGTAGGGTTCCATGTGAACCCCCTCCCCCGCACCCGCCCCTATAATAGGTGGCTTTCGCTAAAAAAAAAATTTCGACGACTTTTTGGTAACGCCCATAGTCAATATTGAACTATTTGAACGATTGTGTAAGTATTGCAAATAGTCTCTGTAAAACACAAGAGGGGGGGGGGGTGAATTGGGTTTTAATCGATCTTGCTAACTTTTTACAATCTATTCAATGCTAGTGTAAGTTTGAGCAAGATGAGCAAATGCAAAACTAAACCCAACAACAAGTACAAAGGATTTATAGTGGTTCGATTCACTCAGAATCTACATCCACTACCTTGAGCCGCACCCAAGGATTTCAACAACTTCACTAAGAAGACTTTTTACACTTGTGGCTAACTCACTAAGAGTTTTACAACACAACCACAATACAAAACTCACTAAGAGTCAATTGCCCACACAAAGTAGGACTTTTACAAGAATTACCCTATCACTAAGAAAGGGAATCAAGATGGATAAAAATACAAGTTGTTCACTCTTCTAAGTGAAAGATAAATACCTTTTAAGTACATCAATTTTCAGCTCTTTGAACATAGGAAGCACACTCTTTGTCTTGCTTTTGGAAATGCACCTTTGAATGATTTAGATCATGGAGATGAAGTGCATTTTACTTTCAAAGTGTTTAGACTTGATAAGAAATCAATGTAAATTGTATGTCCAAGTACTAGAATCATTCTCAGCTTTAGAGTATATATACATTTCAAAAATATGCTGAAAAACGACTCTTTAACGGTCATATAACGGCTAGAAATCGCAAAGTTCGGTTGACCGAACTGAGACCTCGGATGACCGAACATAGGCTCGGTTGAGCCGACCCTATCTCGGTCGACCGATATGAGCCTTAGGTCGACCGACCTATGTTTGTTCCAAATTGTTCAACTCTCTGTTTCTCTTCGGTTGATCCGAGGAAAGCTCTGATGATCCGACCTTCTGAGCTTTGAGAGATGTTGATTTTTCACACGTTTTGAAATCTATTGAAGTCTAAAAGGTTTTCTCAATATGTAACAAGTAAGAGCATTAGAAAACCGTTTTAAAAGACTTATACTTTGAAATCAAAGGCTTTTGAGATATGAACACATATGAGAATCATTTTGAAACTTTAGCCTTTTGAAAACGTGTTTATGAAAACATGCAAGACTTGAGTGTAGGACTTATGTTCATGAGAGCATTGGTTAGAGCTTATAAGATAACGACTTATAATGACAAAGCTAATCTAACCAAACCTAAGTCTTCAGTCTTCAATCTTGAAAGATGAGCCTTGAATAATATGACTTTGAATCTTGATCATGGCTTGATTGAAGTACTTAGAGCTTCCATTATAAGTTCCGATATTCTATCACAGAGATATAAAACATTAGACACAACATCAAGTGTTTGTCCATTATCAAAAACCGAGTTCGTTCGCCCTTAGGGCTTACATCTCCCCCTTTTTGAGTATGGCAAACTTTGATGCAATTAGATAGAATATGGTTAATTTAAGTGCAAGGAAGCAAGGCAAAAGATAAGACAAGAACATATAAGAGCGAGACTAGTGCTTAGAAGATAAAACCGAGAGTGGAACGAGAGACATAAGCACTAGCATGATAATTTCTTTTGCCATTGCATTAGGGACTCTTTGAAGAGCCCTATTTCCCAACCATCATCTTTTCCTCCATCCTTCCATCATATGTAGCTTTCTTGTGTGTAACATACATACCTGAGTTTACACAAAAACCTAACTTACCATTTTCATCAATGTTGATGTGAGTGCTAAGGATCTTATTATAAAGAACATGCTCACACAAACATTAGAACTATCAATGGTTTGTTATCATCAAAACAATATAGAATATTTTGCCCTTCGGGCTAACAGTCTCTATATACAACCTTTTTGCACGGTAACCGCAGTAAAGAGTTGCCTATTTGCAACAGTCCGAGCTCTGTTGCAAATAGTCACTATATGCACTGTATTTTGTATATTGGTTATCACATATAGTCTACTATTTTGCAACGGTCTACTAGCCGTAGTAATTATATGCTACAACTCATTAAAAAAGTCGCGGCAAGAATCCTTTGTTAAATTAAAAAAGTAATTAATATTATATTTCATTCAATTTAGAAACCCTAAGTCCCTGAACTAAATTAAAATTAAAACCATAAGCCCTCAAAATCAGTGTTGTTAATATATAGTACCAGATTACCTATACAGTATATTCCACTAATTTCACCATATTATAAAAAGCTGGCGGAAGATACAGCTATATTATATGATAGACTAAAAAAGACAATTAATATGTTTACTTGTAATAATCGCTGTATTATCTTCAAATAGCTTAGATAAAGCCATAAAATTACGATTTTCTAATTTAAAAGATTGTAAAGGAGGATATACATCCTTTAAAATATCTCCATTTAATAATTTATAATTCCTTTCTAATATAGAAATATAATTTTGCACATAAGTCGAGCAAAACCAAGGAACAAAATGTATAATTTCATTTTTTGAACTGCAAAATTCATAAAATTCCTTTTGAAATATATCTTTTTGATTTTTATCAAAATTATCAAAAAAACCAATTTCTAAATGCTTCCCATCTGGGTAATTTCCAGGACTAAAATCAATTTTTAGTTTTGTACTATCCATTACCAAAACTAAAACTCATTTGAGACATAGTCTCTACATCCTTTTTATTAGAATGTCCTCTAAGAATATTATCTTTAAGTAATCTTAATTCTTCAATCCTAGATTCTTTTAGTGAATCATTACTACTATCATCTTCATCTTCTTCCCTAATCTGAGAAGTTGAATGTCTAGATGTACTGGGAATATCCATAGTATAATCATAAGGAGAAATAAAATACCTAACCGAACTAGATCTAGATAATCTAGATGTATTTCCAAGTAATTGGTTATGCTGGTTATTCCCAAAATTCAATGTTACAGATCCTTCAGGTGTCTGTCTAACATTTAACAAATCTATATAAATAATAGGTTGAGGATGCATAGCTTTCTCAATTGTCCAATTTTCAGGAAAAGTAATTTCTTCCCATTTTATAGATCTTCTAGTAGTTATATCGGATCTACTAAAATTATTTTAATTATGATAGTTTCATTAATTGGTTTATCAGCCAATTTACAATGAGGATTTAAAGTATATAAAGGTTTGAAATAAATTCTATAACAAATACAAATAACTTCTTAACCTTGTGCATAATTATAACCATGTGTTTTAACATTTAATGTTAAGGCCTCAAGTATGTTTACATCACTTAATGATAATTGTAAATTAGGATATACATTAAAATAAATTGGGTCATGTGCCAACCTGGATTTAATCACACCCATAATTGATTTTTTCCAATCTAAATTTCTACCATCTCTTAAAGCTGCTATAAAGCTTTATGGTAATCCTTCTAAAGTTAAAGGTTTAAAAGCAACCTGTATTAATCCAATATGAATAAATTTATGATTGGATTCCCTATAAGGTCTAATATCTTGTTCACTTAATAATTGAATGAACATTTCTTCATTATTTAAGGAAATAGATTCCTCAGTAGTTTTAACTACTTGCTTTAAACCTAGTCGTTCAAAAGTACCTAATTGATAAATTGTTCTTGGGCTAACCTTAGGGATAGTCCATCTGTTTAACAAATCCAAATTATGAGGTATATCAATTTCATTAGTTGTACTGTTTTTAACAATAGGTTTCATATTCATAATATGTTTATCTTTATTCATAAAGATGAGACAATAATTTATGTTGAATTACATCTGTTATAGATGAATTACTTAAATCTTCCATGGCTCTGATACCACTACGGCTCCGGATACTCAACAACTAGCTTATATAGACCAGATTACAGGAATTTGTTGAACCAATTTTTACATGATTAATCAACCAGCATGAAAGCCATTTCAGAACTCAACAGACACTACACAAACGTCCTAAACGCCTGTCCTTTCATCGGCTAAACGGGCTAAACAGTAGTTCGGCTTACAGACTTCTGAACTAACTTTCAGCCAGCTAACTATTCACAACAACAGTTCTCCAAACTATAACGCTAGATTTTTGAAGTACCATTGTCATAGAAATAACTTTACCATGGTTCTTCAATTAATTCATTAGTTCAGACATAATTCAACATAAAGGATTTAGCATATAAGACTCATCCTTATAATCAAATATAATTTAAAAATTAAAATTAAAATGCAGAAATTTAAAAAGACTTACAGTAATTTAAGTTGTCTGCAAGAGATATACAAAAGCTGCGGATTCTTTTATTCAATAAAATTTACAAGAGTACTAAAAGTGGTAAAGAAAGCGGTGCCTTCCAACTAAACTATCTTCCGCTTATATAGACATTTTACGGACTTCAAACTATAATTAAAATCAACCTATATTATTACAATAGTGATTTCACTATTTGCTTTTTCAAAAAGCTAAAGATTCCTATCTTATCTTTCTTAAAGTCTCCAGATTTGATCTGAAAAAGAGATTCGATCTTATCTCTTTTCTTTGTCTTTATCTTTGTCGGCAATAATTTTTCCTCCAAATTTCTCTGAGATGACTTATCTTGCTTTTTCCATTATTTCTTCCAAATTTACCCGAATATCATCAGGGTCTTGAGCATCTTGTAAACAATCAAACGAATTATTGGTATTTGAAGCCATTGATGTATCACTTTTTTGAGATGCTTTATCATTCTCCATAACAGCTTTATTTACCAATACTTTTTCCAAATTCTTCATATATTTGGCTATAATTTCTTGATTTGAAAGTTTTTCAATATCAATTTCTTCAGAATTTTGCTGCTCCTGCTTTAAGGATCTAATCCTCATTTCTTCATCAATCTTCTTCTCATTATAATGATTCTGAGCAGTTAAATAATCTTCTTCTCATTATAATGATTCTTCATCCTTTTTTCTTTTTAATTTAAGATTCATGATTTTATGTATTTAGTTTGAATTAATTGGCTATCAAGTCAAGCTAAGTTATCTCAATATAACAACATTAATTATGGTATCCAACTAAAGAAAGAAGGTTCTTTTTATGGAACAGTTGGAATCTTTTATTGCGACACTTTGATTCCTTGATTACTACGTACACACAATGAAGCCATATCAAAACTTGATGTTAATGAAGGTAAAAAAAGTATTCATTGAGTTTAATTTGTTGCTCAGTTTGCCATTACAAATTCGGAGTGGTAAGTTTGCAACAACCATCGGATTGACCATCTTTGGTAAATGTAAGTTTTTTCCAAGATAAAATGTGAGTTTCATATGTTCGCATGACTTGATGAATATTGCGGGTCTCTCATATGATATTTTTTTGTAGTATTTATTCATTTATGCTTTTTCTAGATATACTAGAAACTTGTATTTTCCATTTTTTTGTATTTCGGTCCCTTTTTTGAAATGGATTTGTTTGCACTTGTTAGGAGGTTTGACTTCGTCTCCCTCCTTGTATTTTTTACTAAATTAATAAATTTTTAAGGGTCTATGCTAAACCCCCCACCACATGTGACTTTTCCTAAAGAAACAAAAAGAATATGTATCACCTCGAACTCCAATTAGGTATATCCGACTGAAGTATAAAACTAATATGGATCTTTCAAACCTACACATTATTACAAAAACTAAATTCAAGAGCTTTTCAAAGTATTAATGAGAACAAACAAAAAGAAAATAGTTTTGAAAGGAAAGATAAAGGTTAATTTTTTTACCTTGATTCCCCTTTTTATAGTTACGTTGATTAGCAAATATGGTAAAAACGGTACATAAGGAAAAAAGACTATAGGTTTACATTAACACAATTATTGGCTACTGGTATGTTTTTTGGTCTTCCAAACTGTTGAGATAATAAAGATTTATTGCAGGACTGTTCCACTCTTGCAACAGTCAACATTCAGAGAATTTTATCTCTACTTGTTTGCATTCAGAGAATTAATTCTATGACTGTTTACATTCTTTTTCAACCTATAAAAGGCACATTTGTCTTGCAGATAAAGACACTCAAAATTCTCTCTTCCCCTTGCATATCCTGCATTCTTACTGCATATTTTTAAAACATTTTGTCCAAAAGAGTTCTACTGTTATACATAGATTTGAAGGGACTGTTTCTTCTGCTTCAAAGAAATAGTGAGATTAAGTGTTGTACATTATGAGTTCAGTGTTCAAGAGGCTTGAAGCTATCAAAAGGTGGGGCATATTAAACTTAGGGGGAAGTGGTTACATTACTTTCTCGTCCAAGAATTATATCTGAAACTGGTTTGGAATTTTCTACCCAACAGTGGTTATTTTATTAATTAACTACTGTTGTTTATTTATCTAACAATTGTTATGTTGTTCATCTTATAGTTGTTAATATGTTAGCTTTATTTTGGTGTTTATTTTGTAACAACGGTTACTTATATCTAACAACTGTTATTTTACTTGGTTAAACAGGTGTTATTTTTCCATATCTAACAACTGTTATTCTGAGATTCCTTTAGTTTGTAAATTTTAATAACAGCCGCTATAGTTATAGCTTACAGTGGTTATTCTTAATTTTAACAATTGTTCTTTTCTAACAAACCAAAAGTTTCTCCAACAGAATCTCCCTCTGCCAATAGCATATCACACAATAGTTTTGCATGTCTAATCCAATACAATGTAATATTTTGCATCTGTTTCCACAGTTCCCTGTACTGGTACACAAGATTGAAGTCGTGTTCATAACTAACAAATATATGCTCTCTCATCCAGCCATACAGTGTCGTAAGTGTCTATGTAATCCGCATGCATGTTCTTTGAATATTTTTTCCTAAAACCATCCCAATCAAGAGCGGATACAGAATTTTAGGCGTTTAGGGCGAAACTAAAAAATTTAAAAAACTTTTGAAGGGACGAGAGGCAATTTTTATTTTTCTTCCAATTCTCATTCCTACAATTGTTTATTCCCAGAAGCTCATATACATACCCCTTCTCCTAAAAAGGAATAAGAAATACATACCCCACAACATTAGTATTGTGGGGGATTGCATTAGAGCAACCTTGGTTTAATAACATGGTCATGACATGGCATGTAAAAAAGTGATAGCAACATTTTTTGCCAGAACGGAAGTGTGACTGACGTGACACTCTACCAGACGCGCCTTGCCACGTCAGTTCAGAACGGAAGTCCCACTTCCGTTCTGGGGGAGGACGGAAACCTCCAGTAGAATGATAATATTTTGCTTCAATAAGGCTTGGTTGAATAAGTACTATATACCACATTCCCTAAATTATAATTTATATTACGACTTATATACCACACTCCCTAAATTATAATTTCTTAAGACTTATATACCACAAATTATATTTAAGAGATTAATATTAATATTTTGCTTAAAAAATACTTTATTTTTTATTTAATTAATTTTCGCAACATTGCAAAACGATTGATAGTAATAATGAACGTAGTATGTTCTTTCCAAAAAGGAAAAATAAGAAGCTCTTATCCATTGGACAAGAAATTATAAATATGATTTGAACACTATAAAAAACATCTAAATATTTCTAATATAGTTCCATTTATAAAAAAAAAAATTAAAAAGATATGGGTGAAAATCGTCTGTACCGGTGTATGATTACCAAAATCCACAATAAGACAAACACTTATAAGAAGAACCTCTTTCTTAGTATCCTCAAACCAACAAAATAGAGTTTCAAAGAACAACAAATTTATGGGAATAAAAAGTTTCCAGACTGTCCTCATGATCTTGTAATTGATCTTCTTGCAAGACTTCCCGTTAAGCCCCTTGAAAGATTCAAGGGGGGAAAACAAATGGGGGGATTTGATTTATGATCCTGATTTTTGCAAACTTCATCGCGCAAATTCAATGAAGAAGAAAACTCTTGCTATGTTTTGCCAAAAAAATTTTTTTTTGTGTTCGTACTTGAATTGGATACTCAAAGGTCCTCCGAAAACATTATAAGCAATTTTACAGCTACCACGAGTCCAAATGTGATACCTAAAATGTATGCCCTATTAGTCGTAATATAATTTTCTTTATGACAAATGATAATGTTATTTTCTTATTGAATTCTAGTAAAAGTCAAGTTCAAATATTACCTAAAACATCAACTTCTTCCTTAGTGTATTGAAAATTTGGATTTGTCTGTTCTCCTTAAACAAATGAATACAAAGTGGTACACTTGTTCTTACGCCGTTATGGTGATGGATCCATAATCGATGGCATGGAATGCGAGATCTTTACATTAAGTGATCATCTTAAGGTCAGTTCTTCTTTTGGACAGCCTCGAAAAAAGAATGTCCTCTACGCGTCTATTCCAACAACATTTTCCTAAATGCAATGGTTTATAGGCTAACTAATGATGATTTGATCATCTTATTTGATAGCCTAACATAGAATTTCAAGATTATACGAAAACCCTTTTCTTGGCCACATAGGAATTACAAGCATTTCGTCGAATTAATGACAATTAAAGGAGATTTGTGCATTGTGGATGTGAAAAATATTATGAGAGATTCTCCTTTGGATGTTTGGATGCTCAAGGAAAATGGTTATTGGGAACAATTCTATAACATTAATTTAAATGGATTTCGATCAGGGAAATTATTTTTATTTGTGCATTCATCAGAAGATGAAGAAAATTGTGCTGCACAAATATACAACATAGAGAGTCAAACTTTCAGGGGTGTAACAGCTATGGATAACATAGGTATTTACTGTGAAAGTTTGTATGATATGCAGGGAAACAAAATTTTGTTTACTTTTTATGATCTGAATTGTTTGAAAGAATTTTCTTATGTATTAAATAAGAAACATATGATCTTTAGCAAAATATTCCTGTTATTTCTATATCTTTGTCCTAACATGGAATAAGGTCTTTCGGGCTTTGGGGCTTTAGAGGGAAAAAAAAAACCCAAAGGTCTCAATTTAATATCTAGTGATTATGAGGTCTCAATTTAATGTCAAGAGATTGGTCGCCCTAGTGAAGAAGCACTCTGCCTGGGACTGTGAGGTCCCAGGTTTAACCCCCTCTCCCCTCCCCTCGCCGAATAAAAAAATCACAAGGTCCATAGCTCAATGGGGCTATGGTCTGCCCACAACCGTGGTCGTGAGTTCGATACCCTCCTCACACAAGGGGCATGCTTTAATTTCTTTTTCTTGGGTTCTCTCTTGTGTGAGGCACTTATATTCCCCTGCATGGGGCAACCGGCCTGCTGGTCTTCTAATCTACCTCCTCTATGAGGCACTTATATTCCCCCTCATGAGGCAACCGGCCTGCCGGTCTTCTAATTTACCTCCTTTGTGAGGCACTTCTATATATATTATTTCCGCCTTACATGGGCTCCTTCCTCCGATGAGATCACAATATATATATATATATATATATATATATATATATATATATATAGTCTCTTATGTTATGAGAATATTAGCTTCATCAATAAAATAAAGAGAATGTAAATTGAGTGGTTAATTAATTATAGAAGGGTATTTTAGTAGCAGAACATTAAATTGTATGCATAAGAGGTTTTAATTTTAAAACTAGTGAAGAATCTTCATATTGGTTACACCTAATTTTGTTTTTGCAAAAACATTTACTTTTTTTAAGAAGAAAAATAAATATTTGAAAAGAAACTCTATATGCCACCCAAAGAATTCAAGTTAATGACGGACTAAGAAATATTTTTTGGGAGGCGATGTAGTAAATTTCTAAAATTTATTTTTTTGGGGTGGGGGGGTGGGGTGGGGTGTATTTTTCTCAATATTTTTTAGCTTGATGTAGGATATGGTATTAGGGAATAGTCATCCCGCCACTTCGACTTGTCACGTATTCTAGCTTTATGTAGGATATGGTATCCCAACATAAACAAATTAGAAGAATACCCATTAGAGTTTGGGGTAAAAGGGAGGAAGTGGAATTTTCTTCGAATTCTATATTGTGAAATTAAATGGATCCTTATATTATTTAAATATAACATCAATTTGAGAGCATTAAATTATATGTTTTCTTTTCATAATTGGATATTCACCTAATATTTTTTTCCGCTTGTAATATTCACCTAAAAATGGATTAGATACACATTCCATATCTTAATTTAGATAAGACTAAATTGAAAAACTTTGTAATTGTTGTGTGAAGATATTAACACCAATAAGGTAATCTTTCTGTGATGGCACATACCTCCCCCTAATTGATGAAGAACCTTGATAACTTGTATCAGGATTCTACAACGAAAGGTTGACTTCGGATCATTCTCTTCTTGAAATAGTTTCGAGGGGAATATAATCAACACAACACTAAGTAGATTGATTATCAATGGGGGCTGAAACACCACAATAAGTAAAACTAACTTATTGATATTGTAACTCAATAATGAATGAAAATTTAAATATGAGTTTAATTCACAAGTATCCAAGGAATAGCCTTAACCAAAATATCATATATCTAACGTAAGTATAAAGGTGATTGAATGGTCCTTTTTATAGAGGAACAATTCGGCTCAAAAGCCTTACAAAGGAAGAGTCCTATTTGAATTAGGCATCTTCAATCTCTAGCATAACAAACTTGATATATAAGAAACACTAACTAAATAAATGGACAACATGTCCTTTATTCTAGCATCACTAACATTACTCGACATAAAAGACTAAAAATAGCAAATAGAAAGCTGGAAATCTAATTAAAGTCTAGAATAGACTTTAATGTACAAAGTTCCTAAAATGCCCTTTTAGCCACTTTGTTAAATTGGACTGTGTGTGACACCTTGAAAAGTAATGAGGTTGACTTGAACATCATTTTGTAAGTTAAACTTTGCTTCTTCCTTAGCTTTAATTTCACGGATGAATGTAGATATAGCTTGATTAATCCTCCTTGCTCTTGCTCTTGTCATAGGACATTGAATGTTGATGAATGGTTCCTTTGTGTAGGGCAGCCCCTTAGATGGCCCCTCATCATTAATAATTGAGCCATTTTTTCCTAAAGAATGAAAAATAAAAGAATGGGTAGTGTTAGGTATCTAGAATATAGACAATCATTGGTTTATAATTGGTTATAATTTGAGGTAGAAGTATAAAATAAGGTGAAATCCTTTATAAAAACAAGGGGGTTAAGAGTATTTTATAACCTATTATAGCATAAATATGAAAGAATTTAACATATTCTTTAAAAAACAGCAAGCCAATTTTATTTTATAGCCAATAGCCTTGAGGCATTAATCATTTTCCTAAAAGAATAACAACAAAGGGGAGAACATTGTTCTTGTACAAGATTAATATTTATCAATATCTGTCTTATGGTTCGTTACTAATCTAGCACATTCTCACTAAAAAACAGCATTTGTGACGCTGTTTTTGTGGACAGCCCCAGAAATGTCACCCAACAACCTATTTGCAACAACCTGTTGCAAATAGCCTCACCATTTGCAACAACCTTTGAACCATGAATAAAATGTATTGGCGAGGATTGTATGTTTAGCGGTTAAAATATGCATTTTTTTCCATGCCTCTATGTGTTCGTAAATAGTAAATTAATTGCGGCGACTTTCACATATTTCAATATTTTATTGTTTTACTTGGTGTGCGGAGTGGATTTATTTCCACCAGTGCGGAGATTTGGGTCAAGTCCCCCACCATGTACTCTTTGGCTATTCATGCCCATTATCAATAAACGGGTAGGGGCCTATTCCAAACCCCCACCATAACAGGTAGCTTTCGCTAAAAAAAAAATTGCGATGGCTTTTTGATAATGCCCATAGTAAATATTGAACAATTTGAACGGTCTTGTACCTGTCACAAACGGGTTTGCACGGTAACCACCGTAAAGAGTTACCTATTTGCAACGTTTGTTGCAAATAGTCACTATATGCAATGGATTTTTCATATTGATTATCCCATATAGTCTACTATTTGCAACGGTCTACTAGCCAAAATCACTATATGCGACGGCTCATTCAGAGCGTCGCAGCAAGAACCCTTTTTTAAATTAAAAAAGTAATTAAAATAAATATTTCATTCAATTTAGAAACCCTACATCCTTGAACTAAATTAAAATTAAAATCAAAATCATAAGCCCTAAAAATCAGTGTTCTTAAAATCGCGAATTAACTCGTAGAAACGCACAATTCTACGATTTTACGGAAGCAAAACGTGTTGAATCGGGAGTAGAATCACAACATGGTATAAACGGGGTAGAAACATTGAATCGTATCATAAAGTGACATGCATAATAGGGCCTCTCATTTCGAGGGGCTCAATAAATTTTAAAATCACTTTAAATATTAGTAGGTAGTATTCAGTATATATTATCACATTAAATATATAGTATATAAGGTTTAGTTGTATCCAATAGCATATCACACAATTGTTTTGCATGTCTAGTCCAATACAATATCATATTTTGCATGTTCTTTGAATATATTTTCTCATTCCTACAATTGTTTAATCCTAGAAGCTCAAATACATACTCCTTCCCCTAAAATGTTATAAAAAAATACATACCCCATCATTAGAAATGAAAAAGGTAAAATATTTTTCACTTCAAGTTGCACCCAAAGTACAACATTATTATGAAGTATAACTTAATGGTGAACCGTAGTACTCTGAACTACAAATCAATGGTGGAATTAATGGATAATTTTTCAATTTGAAATGAATTTCCAAAAAGAAGTTATTAGTGAGAAGTGACTGGTTCCACATGAATTTGTTTTTATGTAATTTTGGATGAAAATCTTATCCAAATACACTTTTATTGTTCACTTGACTCTTAAAAAACCAAAAGTTTGATGACTATATAAGGTAAAACTTACAAGGGAAAAACGATTCTAGAAAGCAGGTAGTAGTTAGATTTAAAAAAAACAAAGGAGTGGGGTAAGGGATGGGTATTCTTTTATTAAATTTCTCAACAAAGATTATTCACTCTCTTATTCACATTAACCATTTCACGGCGTGTTTATGGCATTCTTTTTTTATTTTTATCTTTTGTGAAGAGAGGATATACTTTCTTATTATCTCATTTTGGTACATTCATGATGTCAATCAATTAAAACCCACAATGTCATAACATATCTAAGAAAAGACGTCCGGGGTGGGGGAGAAAGCCTTGAGTATATCTTCTACATAAAAATTCTTTTAAATAATGATGTTTTTCATAAAAACATTACAATACAATGATTTTCTCAACTTTATATTTTTTTTAATTATCAAAAGTCTCAATCAATTGAAAAAGGTTTCCAGATAGGATATTAATTTCCATCAAAAGTCAACAACGGTACCCATCTAGTATCCTCAAACCATCAAATGGAGTTTCAAAGAACAGCAAAATTATGGAAGCCAAATTATGGGAAGCAAAAGCTTTCAGACATTCCTCATGATCCTGTAATTGATCTTCTTGCAAGACTTCTGGTTAGGTCCCTTGAAAGATTCAAGGGTGTTTCAAACACATGGGGGAATTTGATTTCTGATCCTGATTTTTGCAAGCTTCATCGTGAAAATTCAATGAAGAAGAAAACTCTTGCTGCATTTTGCAAAAATAAAAATTTTGTCTTCGTATTTCAATTGGATACTAAAAGGTACGTCGAAAACTTTATAAGCTATTTTACAACTTCAATGACTCCAAATGTGATACCTAAATATATTTGCCCTATTATTTGTGACATAATTTGCTTTATAACAAATGATAATGCTATTTGCTTACTGAATCTCAGTACAAGACAAGTTCAAATATTACCAAAAACATCAACTTCTTCCTTAGTTTATTCGAAATTTGGATTTGTTTGTTCTCCGTCAACAAATAAATACAAAGTTGTACACTTGTTCTTACGCCGTTATGGTGATGGATATACAACCGATGGCATGCAATGTGAGATCTTTACATTCAGTGATCGTCTTAAGGTCAATTCTTCTTCTTGGAAAGCCTCGAAAGAAGAATGTCCTCAGCGCGTCTATTCTAACAAAATTTCCCTAAATGGAATGGTTTATTGGTTGGTTCGCGCATACGCCTCGGCTTATAGGCTAACTAAGGATGATTTGATCGTCTCATTCGAGAGCCTAACTGAGAATTTCAAGATTATACCAAAGCCCTCTTCTTGGCCACATTGGAATTACAAGCATTTCATTGAATTAATGACAATGAAAAGGATTTATGCATTGTAGATGTGAAAACGGTGATGAGAGATTCTGCTTTAGATGTTTGGATGCTCAAGGAAAATGGTTCTTGGGAACAGTTCTATAGAATTAATTTAAATGGTTTAAGATCAATTTGAGAGGATAAATTATTTTCTCCAAAATATATTTTTGATGGAGAAGTTTTATTTGTGCATTCATCAAAAAATAAAGAAAACTGTGCTGCAATAACATACAACATTGAGAGTGAAACTTTCAGGGGTGTAACAACTATGGATATCATAGGTATTTACTGGGAAAGTTTGTATGATATGTAAGGAAACAAAAGTTTGTTTCACTCTGTATGATCTGAATAGTTTGAAAGAATTTTCTTATGTATTAAATAAGAAACATATGATCTTTAGCAAAATATTCCTGTTATTTCTATATCTTTGTCCTAACAGGGAATAAAGTCCTTCGGGCTTTGGGAGGAACAAACAAAAAAAGTAAAAAACTAGTTTGATGTAATTATGAGGTCTCAATTTAATATCTAACCTTTTATGTTATGAGAATGTTTTCTTCATTAATAAAATGAAGAGAACGTAAATTAGGTGGTTAATTAATTATAGAATGGTATTTTAGTAGCAAAATATTAAATTGTATGCATAACTGTTTTCAATTCAAAAACTGGTGAAGAATCTTCATCTTGGTTACACCTAATTTTGTTTTTACAAAAACTTTACTTTTTTTTTAAAAAAATAATTTTTTTAAAAAGAAACTCTATATGCTACCAACAACATTTCTAGTTAATGACGGACTAAGAAATTTTTGTTGGGAGGTGATGTAGTAAATTTTTAAATTTTATTTTTTGTGTGTGTCGGGGGGGGGGGGGTGTATTTTTCTCAAGATTTTTTCAGAAAAATTATTTTTTTATAGAAAATATTAGAGAGTAGTCACTTCAACCTGTCACTTATTCTAGCTTGATGTAGGATATGCTATCCCAACATAAACAAATTAGAAGAATAACCATTAGAGTTTGGGGTAAAAGGGGAGGGAGAAAAATATTCTCCGAATTCTATATTGTGAAATTAAATGGATGCTTATATTCTTTAAATCTAGCATCAATATGAGAGCATAAAATTATACGTTTTCTTTCATATTTGGATATTCACCTAATCTAACACTAATAAGATAGTCGTTCTACGAAGGCACTTACATGCTCCTAATAATTGAGCCATTTTTTCCTAAATAATGAAAATAGAAGAATAACAACAAAAGGGAGATCATTTTTCTTGTACAAGATGATTCTTGATCAATATCAGTCTTAGGTGGTTCATGATTAATCTGGTTCATTCCCACTAAAAAAACAACATTTGCAACAGCATGATAAAAATAGCCTCACTGTTCGCAATGACCCTTGAACCGTGAATAAATTATATTGGCGAGGATAGTATATTTAGTGTTGAAAATTGGCTTATTTTGCAACGTCTCTATGTGGTCGTAAATAGTAAGTTAATTGTTTTACTTAGTGTTCGGAGTGGATTTGTTTCCACCAAAACGGAGGTTTTGGTAAAGTTCCCCTCCATGTACTCTTTGACTATTCATGCACATTATCAATAAACGGCATAGGGGTCCATGCCCCCCATAACAGGTGCCTTTCGCTAAAAATCAATTGCGACGGGTTTTTGATAATTCCCATAGTAAATATTGAACTATTTGAACGGTCGTGTACCTGTCACAAATAGTTTTTACATACGACGGTTTTTTGCACGGTAACCGCTATAAAGAGTTACCTATTTGCAACGATCCGAGATCTGATGCAAATAGTCACTATATGCAATGGATTTTGTATATTGATTATCGCATATAGTCTACTATTTGCAATGGTGTACTAGTTGTAGTAACTATATGCGATGACTCATTCAAAAATTCGCGGCAAGAACCTTTGTTAAGTTAAAAAAGTAATCAATATAAATATTTCATTCAATTTAGAAACCCTAACTCCCTCAACTAAATTAAAATTAAAACCACAAGCCTTTAAAATTAGTGTGGTTAAAATCGCGAGTTAGCACGAGAATCGCACGATTCTACGATTCTACAGCAACAAAACATGTTGAATTGGGAGTAGAATCATAATCTGGCAGAAACGAGGTAGAATCGTTGAATCAGATCGTAAAAAACATAAAAATGTACGTTTCTACCGAGTCTACCAAGGCCAACTTTATGCATGCTTAAAGTGACATGCATAATGGGTCCTCTATTAGTATATAGTATTTAGTATATATTACCGCATTACCTATATAGTATATAAGGTTTAGGTATATTCCACTATATAATATATAATATATATATATATATATATATATATATATATATATATATATATATATATATATATAATACATATATATCGTAGAACACTATATAGTATAAAGTATTTGCATATAGTATATAGTATATCGTAACTATTACGAGTATAGTAGTGTAGTATATACAGTACATCATATAGAGTACTATACGTAGTTAGTATAATCACATATATATTACTTATATACATATATGTAGTTTACTAATACCTATATAGTATATAAGGTTTAGGTATATTCCACTATATAATATATAGTATATGTATAATATATATATATATATATATATATATATATATATATATATATGTATACTTTGAATCCTCATTGTAAATTGGGCTGATAAACCAATTAATGAAACAATTATTATTGAAACTAATTTTAGTAGATATGATATAACTACTAGAAGAGCTATTAAATGGGAAGAAATAACTTTTCCTGAAAATTGGACCATAGAACGAGCTATGAGACCTCAACCTGTAATACAGACAAATTTATTGAATGTAGTACAGACCCAGAAGGTTCTGTTACTTTAAATTTTGGTGACAGTAGATTAAGAGATATTCCTCGACTAAGATCATCAAGGTCTTACAGATCTTTTATTTCTCCAATAGATCCAGATATACCTGGACCATCTAGGCTATCTACCTCTTATATAAGAGAAGATGTGAAAGATGATAGCAGTAATGAATCTGTCAAGGATAATAAAATTGATGGGTTAAAATTACATGATGATAATATTTTAAGAGGTTATACTAATAATAAAAAAGATCCAGAGACTCTGTCTCAAATGAGTTATAATTTAGGTAATGGATAGTACGATTAAATTTGTTTTAGTTTTGGCTCAGAAGCCAGGAAAACAATTTTAAATGAATTTAAATTACCCAAATGGGAAGCTTTTAGAACATGGTTCTTTGGGAATTTTGATAAAATTCAACAAAAAGAATTTCAAAAAGAATTTTATGATTTTTGTGAATTACACAATGAAATAATATATTTTGTTCCTTGGTTTTATTCTACTTATATAACAAATTATATTAATGTAATAGAAAGGAATTATAAACTGTTAAATGGTAATATTGTAAAGGATGTTTATCCTCCTTTAAAATCATTCAAAGTAGAAAATTGTAATTTTCTAGCTTTATCAAAATTATTTGAAGATGATACTCTTAATATTACTGTTAAACATATTAATTCCATGATAGAATAACATAATTTTGCTAATCTTAATTTAAATATATTAGGAGAACAAATGATTTCTTTACATAAGAAAATTGATAATGTTATATTATTAATGAATAATATGGTAACAGTAAAACCTGAAATTAATGAACCTATTAAGGTAGAGGCTAATTTACAAAGTCCTCCGGAAATTACTAATTTCAAATTAAGAAAATCTTCTCTATGGGAAAAAGATGTAACTGAAAAGTTAGCAGAAATTATAAGAGGAAGAATAGAAAAATTAAGTTTAAATACTTTAAGTGAGGATGATATCAATCCTTTTTGTCAGGATTCTTCTGAATCATATAATAATATTAATGCAGTAATGAATGAGAAATGGGCAACTAAGCCTATTCAAAACACGTATTATTATACTTGGCCATCGCCTATGGATACTCTTAATGAAGAGGATTATTTTCAGCTTAATAATAGCTATGGTGGAAAATATATCTATGAATGGAACATAGATAATTTTACTCAAAAACAGATTTATAGTCATATGCATATAACACTAATGTATTCTACTATTTGTAAAGGTGAAGGTAATAGTGACCTTAATATTGCAAAAATGATAGTTGCAGGATTTACTGGCCAACTAAAAGGTTGGTGGGATAATTATTTGAAACCTGAAACTGGGGAAGGAATATTAAGGACTGTTAAGGTGGAAAATGGTGAAACCAAAAAAAATGCTGTTTATACATTGGTAGTTCAGATTATTGAACATTTTACAGGAACATTTTCTGAAAATTATGATACTATTAGAACATTATTACAAAATCTAAGGTGTAAAACACTTACTGATTTTAGATGGTATAAAGATACTTTTCTTAATAGAGTTTTGGAATTGCCTGAGAGTGATAGTACTCATTGGAAAGCTAAATTTATTGATGGTTTATCCCATTTATTTGCAAAAAGAATTAGAAAATCTTTAAAAGGAAATAGACCTACAATACCTTATAATGAATTTACATATGGTAAATTAATAGGTATTTGTACACAGGAAGGTTTAAATCTGTGTAATGAAATTAAATTAAATCAACAGTTAAAAAACCAAAAAATTGTTGAAAGAAAACAATTAGGAGAATTTTGTAGTCAATTTGGTATGGATTTTCCTGCCTATAATAAACCTAGGGGTAAAAAGAAAGTTGTTGATAAAAAGAATAGGAAGAAGAAAAGAAGATATTCTAAAAAGAAATTAGAAGAAAAAGCTGATAGGAAATCCTCTAAAAAACAGAAAAATTATAATAAAAAGAAAGACAAAATTATAGTCTGTAATAAATGTCATAAAGAAGGACATATTGCTAAAAATTGTTGGACTAGAAAAGAAATTAAAAATTTAGATTTAGATGAAAATATCAAGGATAAATTGTCAAAATTATTTCTAGATTCTACTGATAGTTCAGAACAAAGCGATAATAGTTTGGATATTATAGAAAGTGACTATTATAGTAGTTCTAGTGAATCAGAATGTGAACCTTGTCAGATAGGACAAGCATGTATAAAACCAAAATAAGATGAACAATTTTATAAATTGATGTCACAATTTCAGGATGAAGATCATGAAATTAATGTGTTAGAATCTGATAATTGGATAGAATTATTAAAAACAATTAAGGATCCGGAATTAAGATTGAAAATAATAGACCAAATGGGTAATACACCTAGTACCTCTGGTACATCTGAAAAATTTAAAAATAAGAAAGAATTTGATCATAAAAAATATAAGGAAGAATATAGTATGTCTGAAGTTCATAAAATGATTATGGATAATATTAGCAAAGAAAAACCAACTTCAGTGAAAGATATTCTTAAGGAGATTGATAATCTTAAATCTGAAATTAAAGATTTAAAAAATAAAAATCTAGAATATAATACTAGAATTTCCAATTTAGAAACTCTGTCAATATTAGATAAAATTAATAAAGATTTTAAAAATAAAGAAATTCTTAAAGAAGGTGATAATAATGAAGAAAAATAAGAATTTTTACAAACTCCTGAGTTTATAACTATGCAAAAATGGCATATAAAGATTGCTTTATTAATAGGTAATTATTATTCTCAAGAATTTACTGCTCTAGTAGACAGTGGTGCAGATTTAAATATTATACAAGAAGGAGTAATACCTACTAAGTATTTTGAGAAAACCACTCATAATTTAAAACATGCAGGTGGAGAAAGAATGGATATTAGATATAAATTATCTAAAGCTTTAATTTGTACTGATGGAAAATGTATTCCTTTAAGTTTTTTATTAACTAAAAATAATATATCAACCCCAGTTATATTGGGACAACCTTTTATAAATAAGATTTATGTTTTTACATGGATAGATAAAGAAAAGATAGTGGCAACTTATAAAGGTGAGTCAATAAGTTTTAAGTTTATAACTAAACCTTTTACCAAGGTATTACATAGTTTATATGATGATATTATAAATAAAGAAAGGCAATTAATTTTTTTAAAACATGAAGTTAATACTCTTACTATAGAAGAAAAATTGGAAAATCCAAATTAAAGGAAAAGATAGTTAATATAACTAATCAATTTGCTTTAGAAATTTGTAATGATCACCCCTAATGCTTTTTGGAATAGAAAAAAGCATATGGTAAGTTTACCTTATGAAGAAAACTTTAATGAGGAAGATATTCCTACTAAAGCTAGACATGTCAGATGAATTCTGAATATTTAAATTTATGTAAAAAAGAGATTGAATCTTTATTAGAAAGAAAAATTACAGGGCCATCTAATTCACTTTGGTCTTGTACTGCTTTTTATGTTAATAAACATTCATAAATAGAAAGAGGTGTACCAAGATTGGTTATTAATTATAAACCTTTGAATAAGGTATTAAAATGGGTAAGATATCCCATTCCAAATAAAAAAGATTTATTAGATAGGTTATATGATGCTTTAATATTTTCTAAATTTTATTTAAAATCAGGATATTGGCAAATACAGATAGATCCAATTGACAGGTATAAAACTGTCTTTAATGTACCTTTTGGACAATATGAATGGTATGTTATGCCGTTTGGATTAAAAAATGCCCCTTCTGATTTTCAGAGAATTATGAATGATATTTTCATGAATTATAGTGATTTTATAATTGTATATATTGATGATATCTTAGTATTTTCTAAGACTATAGAAGATCATTTTAGGCACTTAGAAATATTTAAGAAATTAGTTATAGCTAATGGGCTAGTTATTTCTAAACCAAAGATGGTTTTATTCCAAACTAAAATAAGATTTTTGGGTCATAATATTGAAAAAGGAGAGATTATACCAATTAATAGAAGTATAGAGTTTGGATCAAAATTTCCAGATATAATTACAGATAAAACTCAATTACAGAGATTTTTAGGGAGTTTAAATTACATACTACCTTATTACAAAAATCTAGCAGAAGATACTGCAATTTTATATGATAGACTAAAGAAAAATCATAAACCTTGGACTGATAGTCATACTAAAATTGTACAAAAAATTAAGAATAAAGTAAAAAATTTGCCTTGTTTAATGATAGCTAATCCTAATTGGGATAAGATTATAGAAACTGATGCCTCAGATATAGGGTATGGTTGAATCTTGAAACAGGTTAATCCTGAAAATAAACAAGAATAATTGATTAGATTTCATTCAGGAAAATGGAATAATAGTCAAAAGAATTATGCTACTATAGCTAAGGAAATCCATGCCATAGTAAAATGTGTATTAAAGTTTCAAGATGATTTATATAATTAGAAGTTTATTATAAAAACTGACTGTCAATCAGCTAAATATATGTTTAATAAAGATTTTAAACATGTTGTCTCTAAACAAATGTTTGTGAGACGGCAAGCTAATTTAGCTCCTTTTGATTTTGATATAATTTATAAAAAAGGACAGGATAATAGTCTTCCTGATTTTTTAACAAGAGAATATCTATGATTATTCATTTAAGTGAGATAATTCAAGATATGTATTTTGAACAATGGTTAAATAATTGTATTACTTATGATAATATCGATTTAAGATGTTATGAATTTCCTGAAGAAGTCATGCTTCCAGAAATAGAAATTTTTGAAGAAATCAAAAGATTAGATACAGAAATATTTTCTGAAGATATGAACATAGATTATAATCAGGTTGATTCAATATTTGATGATCCATATAGTTTTGTATATGATAAATCCCCTGATGATTGGTTTTATGTATATTCCAATGATGCAGTTATGTCATGGTATAGAGGTAATTCCTCTTATAGAGGAAGAGGAGGTCGTGGCAGAGGATCTGATAGAATCCTTGCACAACATGAAAATAAGAAGTTAATAGCTTCTGATATTTCTGATTTATCAAGAAAGGATCATGATGAATTAGAACAATTAAGGGCTTGGAAAAAATCTCAAGAAGGTAATACCAATGCTGGCAGTTCTACTGCACCATCATTCGCTAGAATACTGGAGGAAGGAAAGCAAAAGGAAGAACTCATGGTTAAAAACCAAGAAGAAAGAGTTATTTTACTCTTAAATGAAGATGATAAGAAATGGGAAAATAGTCCCTGGACTCTCTATGAGAGATATCTTAATAATTTGGGTTATCCTGCAGAGGTTTATAAATCTCAACAATTTTATGAGATGATACTCTCAAATAATGGTTGTGAATTTAATCATTTCACAGGTGCGAATAAAGAGATTTATAATTTCTCAAAAATTATTATTAAGAAGATAATATCTATTGAAGAATGGGGTATATCTCCGTTCAGAGAGAGAGTTGTTTTTGTTAAGGACATTCAAGTTCGATGCAATTATTGGGATTATATTCAAGCTTTTGATAAGGTTTTCTCATATGAAAATGGCAAGAAAAGTCATACTTGGTTCATTAAGATATGTTCAAAAGTTTATAAATCACATATTCCAAACTGGTTTATTGACTGGTGGCAATTTTATGTAGCATTTGAAGAAATACTTCCATTATTATTTAAGGAGTATTATACATAATGGTGTGAAGTTACACCAAGAAAATCTGAATATATAATTCCAGGATATTATCAGATTGGTTTCTTTATGGAATTCTCTATCCCGTATATTTGGAGGAATGAGCCACAAGTTGGTTATAATAAAAATAATTTATTATGTTTAAAAAGATGTTCATATACAAGATTTTGGGATACTATGATGAAGGAAGATCCCCACACAAAGCAATTAAATTGCCAGGATACTATTGAATTAATAAAGGATAGATTAGATGTTTATAACGAGAGAAAGTATAAAGAAAATCAGATAATGAGATATGGTGATATATGGAGCAGGAGGCTAATTCATCAAAGAGTGATAGCTCAATGATTTCTTCTAATAGATTCAAAGAATTGGAAGATGCACAGGATCCGGATGATATCGAAATCAATATCAAAGATATTTTGTCTAGCGCCCAGGAATTATTGAAGACAAGTCTGGAGAAAGCTAAAAGCAAGGGAAAAGACAAGGAAGATAAGTAGGAATCTGCTTTTTCAAAAGAAGTTAAAATACTTTAGACAGGATAAGATTCCTTTTACTTTAATAAACATGCTTTAATAAAGTAATTAAATAATGTAAATTATTACTGTTGTAATAGTTTAGATAGTATTTGACTTAGTTTTGAAGTCCGCAATCTGGTATAAATAGCGGATAGTTTTTAGAATTAGTTAAGCTTTTCTTTACGTATTTCTCTTCCTACCTTGTAAACTTCTTATATCAACAAAATCTCCAAGTTAGCAGTACATAAGGCTTCGCTTTTTGATTTTGTAAGTTTTTAATTTTGTTTTTATTTTATTTTAATTTTATCTTATTGTTTATATGAGCCTTATAGGCTAAACTTTCTTATGTTGGATTATGACTGATTAATGAATAAATTGAAAATCCATGATGAAGATGTCTTAGGACCAAGGGTTTTCAAGAAATCTAGCGTTATGGTTAGAATATGAGCAAGTATGGAAAATCATTTCAGAAAGATATGGCCGAACTACTGTTAAGCCTGTTTAGCTCGTCAAGCCGTTGAGAGGATGAAGGCGTTAGGGCGTTAAGGTGCTGTGTAGTGGCTGTTGAGTTCTGAAATGGTTTTCCCTACTAATGCATAATCTGTAAAACCTTCCATATATGTTGGTTGCTTAAAGAATGATATAATACATATATATCGTAGAATACTATATATTATAAAGTATTTGTATATAGTATATCGTAACTATTATAGAGTATCGTAGTGTAGTATATACAGTATATCATATAGAGTGCTACTTGAGTACTATACGTAGTTAGTATAATCACATATATAATTACTTATACAGATATATGTAGTTTACTAATAGTATATTTACATTATATATACAGATATTGTCTGATGTTTATTTGTCTGGGGAGAGTGATAAGCTTATTTGGATTGATAATCCACGGTGGAGGTTTTCTATAGCATCTGCTATGGATTTCATGCGTATCCCAGAGGTCACACAATTATCACGCATTTGCATTTGGAATAAGGTACTCCCACTTTCTCTGTCTTTGTTTATGTGGAAGCTGCTTAATCATTTTCTTGCCCTCGATGAGGATAGAATAAGGTTTGGGGTGTCTATGGCGTCTCGTTGTGTGTGTTTGGGTGGTGTTGAAACATACGATCATGTTTTTATGCAATGTAAACTTGCGAGGGTGGTTTGGAGGGAAGCGGCCTCTTCGGCTGGCATTCTTCTACCGGCACTTGCAATTACGGATATTCGTGGTATGCTGTCCTTTTGGTGGTACGACGGGAGTTCCATTTCTCGCAGCCTATTGATCATTCTAGCCTGTTCTGCTTGCTGGATTCTTTGGAAGGAAAGATGTCGATTTGTTTATGAGGCAAAGGTTACCACGCTGTCAACTATCTTGGTTCAATTTCGGGATTATACTACCACTCTCCTGCAGGCTCGGGGTCTTACACTTGGAATCCCCAGGGCCCGCATCCCGTGTCGGTCTATTGTTGTTCGTTGGAGAAATGATATTACTACGGGTGTGGTGCTTAATATAGATAGTGCTTGAAAGGAAATCCAGGCCCTGCAGGAATTTGAGGCATATTGCAGGTTGATTTCTAATTGGTCTCTGGATACTTCTTTTCGTAGAGCTGTCTCTCTTCTTGGCTATTGCAGGTTGGTACATGTTTTCCTGGAAGTTAATTCGGTGGCAGATGCTTTGGCTAATCATGCAATTTCTGATCGGTGTTCAACCATCTTCTACAATGTTGAATCCCTCCCTTCGCAGATTATTGGTCTTATTAAATTGGATCAATGTAACACGCCATATTTGCGTCTTAGATAGGATTTGCATATTGTATTTCTGCTTTGCATTTAGATCTATAGCTTTCATTGTAAACATCCTTGATCATATTATAAATGTTCAAGTCTTGCATCTAGCATAGCCTAATGTAAGCAGTGGATCTGTTTCCACCTTTTGTTAGGAGGATTGGTATTGTGTCCCCCTCCTTGTATTTTATTTAACCATTTCGGCTTTATTAATAAACGGGGGTCCGCCCCACCACACTGGTGGCTTTCATAAAAAAAAAAAAAATTATATATATATATATATATATTATTTTCTTAATATACCTTTTTTATTGAGTTGAAAAATTAAATATTATAGGTGGTCTATTTTCTATTTTTAAAATAATCTATCAACTTCCAAAGTTTTGAAAGTCAATCACTGAATAATGAAATTACATATAAGAGGAAAATATGACCTTATGATAAAAAACGTATTATGGCTCTTGGATAGGGAGTTATGTTAAGATTAAAGGGTAAAGAAATTTCTGACAAATTTAACTTTCAAAATAAACCTTAGTCAAAATTAAATAACTAAAATGGTTAATTGCATCGCCTCAATTAGACACCCGAGCGCAAATTTATTCGCATTTAGTGTTGTCGACATTACAACCATGTTTTTGTCATGAAGAGGTGTATGTGATGCTGGTTGAGCACTTTTGTTTTCGGGTGGGGAAATGATAGAGTTTATGTATGGTGAAAAGGAGAAAATTCCTCTTTTGCCCCTTAGGTTACGTGAGATATTAGGCATAAGATTTAGATACTGATCTCTGAATCTATTCTTGGACATGGGGTCGTTAATTGGTAATATTGTTGTATTTTATATATTTTTCAATTCCACTAAAAACAAAATAAGTGTTTTACAGGCATATTTCTTTCGTATTTAAACTTATTAGTTAAAGCCCTTTGTGTTTAGTCTATGTTATGTAGGTGCAAAATTGGGTTGATATGAATGTGTGTTTTGAAACTAAAAATTGAAGTGTGACCTAGAAGAATATGCTTATCGTAGATTTTATCTTTTGGTTTCGATGAATTAAGTTTTTGTACGATGAAGGAGAGAAAATTAACATTGGCACGCAAACATTGTTTGGATTTACCCTTTCCAACATTCGTTTTTCATTGAAGCAAATATTTTACTAGAGAAACACCATTTGTTATCTTTAGTTTGATGATTAATGTTTATCTTTAGTTTTTATAGATACGTTTACTGGCATAGTTTGATATGAATATATGACGAATATTTATTTTTCAAGTTTCTTTCTTCTTCTTCGTCTTTTTTTCTTTTCAATGATTTTTATGTATTCAGTTTGAATTAATTGGATATCAAGTCAATCTCCCTACAGTTATCTCAATTTAACAACATTAATTGTGGTATCCAACTATAGAAAGAAGGTTTTATTATGGAACAGTTGGAATCTTTTATCGCGACACTTTGACTACTTGATTACTACATACAATGAAGTCATATCAAAACTTGATTTTAATGAAGGTAAAAAAATATATTCATTGAGTTTAATTTGTTTCCCAATTTCCCATTAGAAATTATGAGTGTTAAGTTTGCAACAACAACCGGATTGGCCATCTTTGGTAAATGTACTTTTTCTCCAAGATACAATGTGAGTTCCATATGTTCGCATGGCCGAATGAATACTGCGGGTGTCTAATATGATATTCTTTGTACTATTTATTCATTTATGCATTTTATACGGATACTAGAAACTTGTATTTTCTATTTTTTGTTTTCTGGTACCCTTTTTTAAATGGATCTGTTTGCACCTGTTAGGAGGCTTTGACTTCGTCCCCATCCTTGTATTTTTTTTCTTAATTAATAAATTTTTAAGGGTCTATGCCAAACCCCCCACCACAACATGTGACATTTCCAAAAGAAACAAAAAGAATATGTATCACCTCGAACTCCAATTAGGTATCTCTGACTGAAATATAAAACTAATATGGATCTTTCAAGCTTACACATTATTACAAAAAACTTAATTCAAGAGTTTTTCAAAGTATTAATGAGAACAAACAAAAATAAATTATTTTTGATAGGAAAGTTAAATGTTAATTTTTTTTTACCTTGATTTCCCTTTTAGAGTTACGTTGATTAGCAAATATGGAAAAAAAAAGTAAATAAGGAAAAAAGACTATAGGTTTGCATTAACACAATTTTCTGATTACCACAAAGGTTTTTAGCTAAAACTTAATTGGAATCTATCTCTTCATCAAAATGATTCCAAAGTAAAACAAAAACAAAAAAAAATATATATATATATATATATATATTCAAATGATTTTTGTATAGTTGAAAATCTCTATATATGTTGGAGTACATTTAATCTAAGGTGTGCCAATTCGATTGGGCTGGGCCCTTAATCGGGTTGGGCCAACCAATATGATTGGGCCGACCAACCCATTTGGATCAATCAATTCGATTGGGCCGGCCCGGGATTGGATTGGGCCCTAATCGGGTTGGGCCGACCAACCCATTTGGACCGACCTTATGGCTGGACAATTAGAGATATTTTCCAGCCATTTTATCTCTTAGAAAGGTGGTTGAAATGGTAGAGAAAGTGGAGGAGTGGTTTCCTCCATGATCTCCCACTTCCCCCTTTCACTCTCCCCTCTATCCTATGAATGACTAGGGAAAATACTGATTTTCTCTATGCATTCTAAGTAGTTTTCTCCAGCTTTTGAGAGCTTAGAGAAGAGAGAAAAAGAGAGAACTTTTGTAAGAAAAGAAAAACTGTTTTCTTGTTCTTCCAAAAAGGTCATACATTCATACTCCATCTTGAAGAGAGTCTTCAAGACTTCTACGAGCGTTGGCTAGCACCAAGCGGTAGAAGACCATCCCCGGAAGATCGAGTGGATATTGGGAGAGACGGAGCTCGCGTTGGTGGCGTCCCGTTTCGTGACAACAACAAATGAAACCGTTTCAGCTATCCTAGCACTTTGAAAAGGTATAATACTATCCCATAGTCTTAGTTTCTTACTCGTGATAGATCCTAGTAGAGGCGGGTCACTTTATTTCCGCTGCACAATGTGATTCGACCCGGTTATTCCTCTAACAATGGTATCAGAGCCACTCACGAGTACCCTATAGACTTAATGTGCTATAGTATTAGAATATGGATTATGAATCTATGTTTTGCATGCCTTAGGATTGCTAGAAATGTTGTATATGATGTATGACATGTTTTTCATCATTTTGAATGTATGAGAATCGAGATTTTCCAGTTTTGAAGTCATTCAAAAGCTGAAAAAACTCTCAGTTTCTAGCCCTTCGGTTGACCGAGACTTAGTTCCGGTCGACCGAGGTAAGACAGAAGCTACTGATATTTGGTTCGGATCAACCGAGTTGGTCTTCGGTCGACCGAAGTGCCTCGTTTAGTCAACCGAGTACTCTCGAGCATTTCGCTCGCCGACCGAGCTTGGTGGCCGGCCAACCGAACCCGACCGAATATGAAATGTTCTGTTTTCTGGTTGCTCATTATTTTTCATAAATTGTTATGTTAATTGAGCATGATGCATAGTAATCGCCTTTACCCTGTTGGTTTAATTTTATAATACGATATGCGTATCGTGCCTATTTTATTATTCAAAAGTTGTAATTTTCTTCTCAACAAATCCCCTCGAATGTAACTCGAGGTTTCCTTAGAATTTTTTAATTCTAGATTAGGAGAAGGTACAGTTGTGATGATTTGGAGGCAACCACCTGAAGGTCAAGACGGTGTAGAATAGAATGCTTTTCTTTTCACACCTTAGATTGACTTCACGGTTTTTCCATTGGCTTGGAAAAATCGAATAGGATATGGCGATTACTATTGCATTTTACTTTTATGTATTGGATGCATATGTATATAAGCATAAACTGTTTTATTTATGCTTTTCTGGTGATATTGTTAAAAACAAAAACCCCTCAATTAAATATTAATTAGTACCTTCCTTAGTTTGGCCCTCGTCAAGGCCTAGATCGACATTAGTATGGGACATGCCAAAGCTGTGCATACGTGTCTATCCGGGTGAGGCGCGAAGGATAAGTTGTGATATCCGCCGGCTAAAACTTAGGGTCCTAGTTTACTGGATTATCTCAATAAATGGATTGAGGATCTAGAGGCAAAAGAGTTGAGAAAAGTGTATAATGATACGCTTGAATAAATGTTATTCACTCAACTAACCAAGAATTACATAATTTGATGTAATTGGCAAACGTTGCCTACCTAAATAACCAAGTTTTGGGCGATCAGCTAAAGCTAACTCAGAACGAGGTGAAATATGGATCTTGGCCCGCTAGAAAGTTAACGAACTTTCCGAGTTGATAATGAGGGTTATTCACTCGAAGAAAATAGTGGGAGAAATCATTAAAAAGATAAAGACCTAATAATGATTTTTTACGGTACTTACTTTGCATATGTATTTTGTTGTAGAAAAATGGCAAATTCAAACCAAACACTATCACTGCGTTCTGTCCTTGAGAAGGACAAATTAGAGGGAGTTAACTTCCTCGATCGGTTCGAGAACTTGGGAATCGTTCTCAAGCATGAAAGAAAGTCAGTATGTCCCTGGAACGACTCTATTCTCGCTACACTGCAGGCTCGCGCTCGACGCTGATAGAAGTGCTTATCGAAGCATGTTAGTGATGCTTTAGATGTGTCTAGCCTCATGCTTGTCACCATGAACTCGAGCTTCGAAGCAACATGAGGACATGGGGGGGCTTATGAGATCGTCGGCTCACCCGAAGCAACTATATCGAGGGGCAAGCACGCCGGGGAGAGATTCGATGTATCAAATCTCTTTCAAATGCAAAAATGTCCGAAGGAATGCCAGTAGGGAACTCACGTTCTTAAGATGATAGGTTATGTTCGTAACCTTGAAAAACTCGGGATTTCCTTTGGGACAAGAGTCGTCGACCGATTTGATCTTGCAATGGTTGCTCGAATCATACGATCGGTTCATTCTAATTATCACATGAATGAAATTGACAAGCCATTACTCGAGTTGTTGAATATGCTCGAGGACTGCCGAGAAGGAAATAGGCAAGTCCAAGCCCAACACCATACTAATGGTGCAAAAGTGGCAAAGGCAAAGGTTTTGTGAAACCAAAAGGAAAACCGAAAGGTAAGCGCAAGGGCAAGCAAACCACTTTCAACAATGCACTGAAACCTAAGGGTGGTGTAGCCAAGGACTATATCTGTCATCATTGTGGTGAGCAGGGTCACTGGAAAAGGAACTGCAAAAGCTATCTTGCAGGGAAAATGCTGGAAAAGGAGAAAGCAAATGTTGTTTCGGGCTCAGGTATTTATGTTGTAGATATTAATATGATTGATATCAATTTAAAGGCAACTACTTCTTGGGTATTTGATACCGGATGTGGTTCTCACATTTGTACTAATGTGCAGGGACTGCAAAGGAGTAGAGAGTTGGCAAATGGTGAAGTGGAACTACGAGTTGGCAACGGAGCACGTGTTGCAGCTCCCTAGTTTGTAGGGACTTGTACTTTTACTTTGCCTTCGAGGCTTGTTTTGGGTTTAGAAAACTGTTTCTATGTACCTAGTTTAATTAAGAATATTATTTCAGTTTCTTGTTTGGACAAGAAAGGTTTTGAGATTTCGATCAAAAACCAGCGATTGTCGTTATTTCTAGATAATATGTTTTGGGTAAGATGAAGCGTCCCGGTCTGTCTTTCCTCAAGATTTGGGGCTGTGAAGCTTTTGTAAAAACGCTCGACTTCGATAAGTCGGCTCCAAAATCTGAAAAGTGCATATTTTTAGGTTATCCTAAGGAAACTAAAGGATACTACTTTTATATCCCTAACGAGAACAAAGTGTTTGTTGCTCGCACGGGAGTCTTTCTAGAAAAAGAATTTGTTTCTGAAACACGAGTGGGAGTAGCGTAGAACTTACTGAAGTTCCAGACTCTCAAACTAGCACTAATGATGAGATGGAAATTGAACAGTCTCCACAAGTTGTTGTGCGGCGAGTGCCACAAAGCAGATTTGTGCGGCCAAAGCACTGATTCAAGAAACACAAGAATTGCGTAGAGTGCTAGTAGAGTTCGTCATCCACCTCCGAAAAAATTTTGGATTTTTCATAACAGAACATGGTGATGTTATGTTTGTGGATCACGATGAACCTTCAACCTACAAACAGGCAATTAATAGCCCAAATTCTGAGAAATGGCTTGAGGCCATGAGATCTAAAATGGACTCCATGTACACAAACCAAGTCTGGATCTTGGTTGATCCACCTGAAGGGGTAACTCCCATAGGGTGCAAATGGGTTTTTAAGATTAAAACCAACATGGAAGGGAATGTACAAACATACAAGGGCGACCGGTCACGAAAGGTTTCAAACAAGTTCATGGTATTGACTATGACGAGACCTTTTCCCTCGTAGTTATGTTCAAGTCCATTCGGATTTTGCTTGCAGACTTACTATGACTATGAAATCGGCAAATGGATGTCAAAACCGCTTTCCTTAATGGAAAACTTGAAGAGGATGTGTATATGACACAGCTGAAGGTTTTGTCACTCCAGAGAATCGTCGGAAAAGTATGTAAGCTTCGAGAGATCCATTTATGGACTCAAGCGAAAGCTTCTCGAAGATGGAACATCCGCTTTAATGATGCCGTCCCAGTGAGTTTGGCTTCATTAGAAATGAGGATGAGCCTTGTGTTTACAAGAAGGTTAGTGGGAGCTCAATCGTATTCCCTGGTTTTGTATGTAGATGACATACTACTCATTGGAAACGACATACCAACCTTAAAGTCTGTAAAGGCTTGGTTGAGTACGTGTTTCTCTATGAAAGACTTAGGCGATGCCGACTATATTCCCGGGAGTCAAGATCTATAGAGATAGATCCAGGGAAACTCATTGGCCTAAGTCGAGTACATATATAGACAAGGTACTAAAGCGGTTTAGCATGCAAGAGTCTAAGAAGGGCCTTTGTCCTATGGCACATGGTACTGTTTGCAGTCGAACAAAGCAGTGTTCTAAAAACGCTCGCCGAATTAGAACGCATGAAAGAGATCCCCTTAAGCTTACGCCATAGGATCCATCATGTACACCATGTTATGTACTCGCTCGGATGTCTCGTATGCCTTAAGCCTTACGAGCGAGATACCGACCTAATTACGGTGAACGTCCACTGGATCTCGAGTCAAGAATATCCTCAAGTACTTACGAAGGACTTAGGATACATTCTTGATTTATGGAGGGGCGGATGAGCTCGTTGTAAGTGGTTAAACCGATGCTAGTTTCCAAACCGACATAGATGATTTCCGATCGCAATCGGGATATGTGTTTAACTTGAATGGATGTGCCCTGTGAGCTGGCGCAGCTTCAAAGCAATCGACCATCGCAGATTCTACGACAGAGGTCGAGTACATAGCAGCTTGTGAAGCGACTAAGGAGGTCTGTTTGGATCAGAAATTTATTTCCGACCTCGATGTGGTTCCTAGTATTGCGAACCCGATAGACCTCTATTGTGACAACAATGGGGCTATTTCACAATCTAGGGAACCTAGATCTCACCAGAGGTCCAAACATGTACTACGGCGTTTTCACCTAATCCGTGAGATTATAGAGAGAGGTGATGTGCATATATGTAGAGTAGATTCGGCAGACAATGTCGCCGATCTACTGACGAAGCCACTGTCGCAGCAGCAGCATGATCGTCACACTAGCTCCATGTGTATCCGATATCTGGAGGGCTGATCTTTAGAGACAGTCATTAGTATGCCCTAAAGACCATTTATTGTAATTTGGGTCTTTAGTGCAAGTGGGAGATTATTGTAACCGTATTTATGTAATTTTCATTTTGATGAATAAAAAGGCATTAATTCCAGTATTATTCATTATGTTTCTGCGTTCTTAACAACATAAATAAATAATATGTCCTTAGAATAGTATTCATAATTGATTGTTATAAGATACTATTCTGAAACGTCCCTAGTCGAACATTATTATGGAATCTTCGAGGACAATAATAATGCGTAAGACTAGTATGTGCAGTGATTGATATAAGATATCGGATCGTCACATGGGTATATATGATTAGAGAATCATTATACTGGACAGACTCGACATGAGAAACACACCATGGGTTGTTATATAATAGTCAACGGTGTTTCTCAAATTTTTGACTGGGTTGTATATGAGATCCTTCGACTTGAGGTCTCACAAGAGTTCTTGCATGGCTAGTGTTATGCTTTGATAATGTTAAACGCTATCCGTAACAGGGTGAGCAATAAAGGCATTTATTGGGTATATCACGAATCTTGTTCAAGATGATTGGGATGCAGAAAGGATTTGTCGCTCCTATATAGCAGGAGCGATATCTTGGGCCCCTTGATGGAGTCTGACTAATTCATGGCCATGAACAAATGAATCAGTATATGATATTGTTGTCATTTGATTAGTCTACTCGCGAATCAAGAAACTAAAAGATTGGACAATACAAGTGTGACTTTTCCATGACTTGTGTTCAATCTAGATATCAAGGACAAAAGGATTTAACTACAAGTGTCAAATATTGTGATTATGATAAATCACCAGATATTTATGAATTGGGGGTAATGATGCGTTGCTAGATACCTCTCATTACCTGTGACATATGATGTCACAGCCAACATCATAGACACCTCTTGGGTCGCACTCGTAGATCAACTGGATTGGGCTTGTTGGAGTATATTTAATCTAAGGTGCGCCAATTCGATTGGGCCGGGCCGGGATTGGTTTGGGCCGACCAACCCAGTTGGATCAATCAATTCGATTGGGCCGGGCCGGGATTGGATTGGGCCCTTAATCGGGTTGGGCCGACCAACCCATTTGGACCGACCTTATGGCTGGACAATTAGAGATATTTTCCAGCCCTTTTATCTCTTAGAAAGGTGGTTGAAATGGTAGAGAAAGTGAAGGAGTGGTTTCCTCCATGATCTCCCCCTTTCCCCTTTCACTCTCCCCTCTATCCTATGAATGACTAGGGAAAATACTGATTTTCTCTATGCATTCTAAGTAGTTTTCTCCAGCTTTTGAGAGCTTAGAGAAGAGAGAAAAAGAGAGAACTTTTGTAAGAAAAGAAAAACTGTTTTCTTGTTCTTCCAAAAAGGTCATACATTCATACTCCATCTTGAAGAGAGTCTTCAAGACTTCTACGAAGCGTTGGCTAGCACCAAGCGGTAGAAGACCATCTCCGGAAGATCGAGTGGATATTGGGAGAGACGGAGCCTGCGTTGGTGGCGTTCCGTTCGTGACAACAACAGCTGAAACCGTTTCAGCTATCCTAGCACTTTGAAAAGGTATAATACTATCCCATAGTCTTAGGTTCTTACTCGTGATAGATCATGGTAGAGGCGGGTCACTTTATTTCCGCTGCACAATGTGATTCGACCCGGTTATTCCTCTAATAATATATTCGTATGAATATGCACATACACATATCTACTAAATAAAAGACAAAAACAAAAGAAAAATGCAAAAAATAGTTAATGAAATTCCAAGGAAAATCATAATCAAGAAAGAGATAAGAGAAGATCGAGATATCTTATTATCAATTGTTTTGATTAGTCAAATCAAAATTTATTAGAAACTCATATATATCGTGAGATAAATTCTGTTGGGGATGCATTAGCCAACTTAGCTTGTGCATATTGTGAGAATCAACCCTTTTAGGACTCGGCTATGTTACCAGCATAGATTAGAAGTTTACTTCATCTTGACAAACTAGGAACGCCTTAAATACGGTTTCTTTAATGTTGCAGACTCATGGGATGGTAATCCTCTCTTTTGAAACTTTTTTTTTCCAGAACCACCAGCGTGGGTGGGGCGAACCCCCATTTATTAAGAAAAGCCGTAAATGGCAAAGATACACGGAGGGGGGCTTAAACCAAAAACCTCCAAATGGGTGGACACAAATCCACTTCGTACATAAGAGATAGCAATGAAGTAAAATGCAACCTTGAATATTTATACTATATTCAAGGGTGTTACAATGAAGAATAGGCTAAAATGCAAATCAGAAAAAGGCTAACACATAAAATGAGGCAAGCCGAGAATAAAAAATAAGACGAAAGCTAAAGCATATGTAGGTAAGGAGTGTTGTCTTTGTCCAGTCTAATTAATCCTTGCACCTCTCTCGGGAAAAAGTGTAAAGAGTCAAAGGAAAGAGACTGACGGTTGATACAGGCTAAATTTGCAAGAGCGTCTGCAACTGAGTTAGTCTCGCGATACACATGGATAATCCTGCAAGTACCAAGAAGAAACAATATTTTCTGAAAAGAGAAATCAAGTTTCCAAGAGGAAAGTGTACCTTTCGTAACTGCCGAGGCTAGAACAGAGGAATCAGTCTGAATGAGAATAGGAGAGACATTCCACTTGTCCATCGTATGTAATCCCTCAACAAGAGCTTTCAGTTCCGCCTCAATGCTAGTGCAAGTAGCTCCAAGGAACCGAGAGAATGCTCCAATAAAGTCTCCATTTGAACACCGGAGGATGCCTCCGATTCCAGAAATCCCCGGGTTTCCCTTAGAAGCCCCATCAATATTTAAGATAAAAACGTCCGAAGTGTTCTGGGCTCCCCATTTTAAGACCATTGTTTTCCGCGGGCAAAAGAGCCGACTGACCGGTTCCAACTTTTTCGCTCGAAGAAGGGTATTACTATAATCCCTGAATTTAGCCAGGATACTAGATAGGGAGGTAACCTGAGCTTCAAAGACAGAACGACATCTCGCCTTCCATAATATCCAACAAGCAGAACACGCCAGAAGAATAAGCATAGGGAAATTACCTAAAGACCTTGCAAACCACCAGGATGAGAGCAAATCCCGTAGAGTATTAATGCGGCGAGTATCAACTACCAAACCCACCCGAGCTGCTGCCTCATTCCAAACCACTCTAGCTAACGGACATTGCACAAAAATGTGATCATAAGTCTCCACTGCCCCCAGACAAGAACAACGAGAAGCCAAAGGAATACCAAAAAGCATACGATCTTCATCTAATGCCAAAAAATTTGTTAAGCAATTTCCACATAAACAAGGACAGGGACAAAGGCACAACTTTGTTCCAAATGCATTTACGCGAGAAATGGGCCACTCCCGAACGGCGCAAACTGCTCATTGTTGATGCCAAAGTGAAAGCACCAGTAGGCTCCTCCATCCAAACCATTTTATCAGTCTCGGCTGTTGTTCGTAAGTGCACCTCTGGCAGCCAGAGAGTGGGACATGGTTGCGGATTGTGTCCCGATCCCATCGTCCCTCGAACACAACTTATGGACCTTAGCTCGACGAGTAAAATCATCTGGTTGCAGAATCCAGGTATCCAATGCGCCAGACAGTGTAAAATTGTCATGCAGAAAACTACAAGCACCCCCACGCAACAAGACAGCAATCCGGGGCTCAACCTCGTCCTTAATGGATATCATACGGCGCCAAACAGGTGAGCAGCCCTATATAGCCATACTAAATTTTACATGAGTAATATTACCACAATACTTGGTGCGAAGGAAGTCAGACCAGAGCGAACGCCCAGTTCGGAATTGCCACCACAATTTCCACGAAAAGGCCTGATAATATGTCATTAAAGAGATTACTCCCACACCATTACACTCAACTGGTCTTGACATTTTTTCCTAAGACATCCAATGTCTCTTCTCCACCCTCATAGTGTGGCCCCATACAAATCGGGTGAACATCCGTTCCAAAGTAGATAAAACAAAGCGAGGAACAGTACATACAGATAAAATATGTAAATGTACAGAGTTAAGGACAGAGCGAACCAAAACCAGACGACCAGCCATACTGAGTAGTTTACATTTCCACCCCTCAATTCGAGTGTCAATAGTATCAATCATCGTACGAAAATACTGTACCTTTGATCGGCCCGGAAAAATTGGACAACCGAGATAAGTCATAGGAAATTCCCTCTCCACAAAGCCAGTAACTGCCTGAATCATGGTTTTAGCCGATTGGCTAAGTTTTGTAGAGGCATAAAAGGAGCATTTACCAACGTTAACCCGCTGCCCGGAGTAGTCCTCATATTCCTGCAAAAAATCCATTAAAGTAATTATATTTTTCTTCTGACCATTAGTAAAGATTATAACGTCATCCGCGAAGGCCAAGAGAGAGATAGTCATTGGGTGTCTCGGAATGTGAAATGGATGAAGCATACCTGAAGAAGATAAATTGTTAAGGCCCCTAGAAAAAGCTTCAACTGCCAAAATAAAGAGGAGAGGAGATAAGGGATCCCCTTGTTTAACTCCTCGCTGAGCGTTACAATAACCATAAGAGGCGCCATTGATCATAACCGAGAACCAATTGGACTTCAATACATTAGTCACAAGATGCACAAAATGGGTACTGAAGCCAAAACGGGCTAATATCCGAATAAGAAAAGAGTGAGAGACCCGATCGAAAGCTTTCATCATGTCCAGCTTCAAAAGTATATTACCACCCTGACCGGATGATTAATGGAATGCACCATTTCCATAGCCAATAACACATTATCCGAAATAGATCTACCTTTAATAAAACCAGTCTGGTTGGAACAAACAATACTTGGTAAAAGCACAGAAAGCCTTGTAGCCATAACCTTAGTGATTACCTTATTCGCAAAGTTGCAATGCGAGATAGGGCGAAATTCGCTGAGATGGGACGGGCTCTGAATTTTAGGAAGGAGGACCACCGTAGTACGGGCAATGGACTTCGGTATAGGGAGGCCAACCCAAAAGTCACAGACCGAAAGCAAGACATCGTGTTGTACAATGTCCCAGTTGTCTTGAAAAAAACCCCCGGAATAACCATCTGGCCCCGCTGAGCTATTACGATCCAATGAAAAAGCTGCATCTCGTACCTCAGATAAAATAGGAAGCCTGGATAAAGAAAGATTGGATTCTGCATCAAGTAAACATGGAATGTTTTGTAAAAAAGCATCTGTAGGGGCCGAAGTAGCTTCTGCCGAATAAAGGGAGGAAAAATAATTTGCTGCCTCAGCCCCAATTTCGGTATCCTTAGTCAACCAAAGACCATCATCAGTTTGAATTGTTGAGATATGCATTCGGCTCCTCTTGTTTTTACACAAAGCATGGAAATACTTTGTATTTGCCTCCCCGTCCTGTAACCATTTAATTCGAGCTTTTTGTCTCCAATAAACTTCTCCAGCATTCAAATAAAAGTGATAAAGCTCTTTCTTCCCTTTCCATTGACGTAACAAATCTTCACTCGGGACCTGATCATAATCCAATTCGGCTTGCTGCACAGCCGCCTCAGCTTCGTAGAGCTTTGTCATCACATTGCCAAAAACTGTTTTATTCCAATCTCGCAAAACAGACTTAAGCCGTTTCAGTTTGAATGCTAAAATATGCATGCCATTTCCCTCAACGTGTTCCTGCCAACTGACTTCGATCAAATCCCGGAAAGTAGAATGGCGAGACCACATATTTTGATACCTGAAGGGAGAAGAAATTCTGGTACCCACCCTTCGCAACTTGACCAACATGGGACAATGATCTGAAACCGTTCGATGGAGATGTTCTAACGTAGTTGAAGCAAAAAAATCATGCCAGAGGGAATTGACCATAATCCTATCCAATCGACGCAAAAGAGGAGGCGAAGAACTACGACACCAAGTATAAGGGCTCCCAATAAAGGATAAATCCTGCAAACCACTATCTCCTGTAGCCTCAACAAACTCTTCAATCGGCAAAGAGGCTGGAATGGAGCCCAAGCTTCCGGAAACATGATTAACCACGTTAAAGTCCCCACCAACTAACCAAGGGACATCATGATTAGAGGAAAAAATGCGTAATTCGTCCCATAAAACTCGTCTTTGTGTATAGGCACATTTGGCATATACAAAGGAACAATAAAGCGGATTACCAACATAGTTATTCACCAAGATAGTCAAAGATTGTTCGGTATTTCCCACAATGGTTATATCAAGAATACCAGACCAAAAAAGCCAAATCTTATTAGTCAGATTAATAGTCACAGCATCAAATCCCAATCGGCGAGTATATAACGGGAGCTCATCAACACCAATCATGGGTTCCAAAACAGCAAATAAAGATACAAAATTACCAAGTTTAATTTGACGCAGCCTAGCAACAGAATCACTATTCCCAATCCCTCTGATGTTCCAAACAACAATATTCATAGTATTCATTAAGAAAAGAAAAGAGTAAAAGTATATGTACCCATTATTGGGTAGGACCCTGAGATTTGTCCCGCAAACGAGCGGACTTCCTTGAGGCCTCACCATGGTGCTTGCGGCCTCTCCCTCTTGGCTGTGTATCTCGAGTCTCAAATGGGAGAATTAACGAGATGTCACCAGTCAGCTGAGGTGGGTCATTGCATATCCCATCAGTCTCTAAAGATTCATCCATTGATCCGGGTAGAGCTGAAAAACCATCCTCTACACCAACAGGTAGATTTCCAAGCTCATCCGGGTACTCCGGGCCTTCGTCATCCGTTTCGGTTCCCCCTCCGACTTCAGGTATCAGATTCGAGTCTTCAGTCAGAGGTGTCCCAACAACCGGCACCTCATTCCCCAAAATATCCGAAACCAAAATAGGACCGACCAAAGGTCGACTCAAATCACCAGTCACGAGACCTGCTTGCTGTCTCGGGCTGACAGGCTTAAGCAAGGCCGATGAGTGCAGTGTTACCGCAAAATTCTTCAATTGGGCAATAATCTCCGACTGGGGTTGAGAGGAATCCCGAATCCCACCAGCCGAATGGAAAATTCGAGGTGCCTGAGCAGGGGATTTATCACATCCAACCCTTATGTCATCAAAACCACGTGGTGCCAAGATCACGGGTGTGTCGATAACTAAAGCCTCCGTTTCTTGTAATTCCAACGTAGACTGCATCACGGAAGGCCGGCTAGGCAATATAGAGGATTCTGTCACAGAGGCTATGTTAGAGAGGACAGAAACAGAGGATATAACAGTAGGAACAGAGGATTTTGCAACCTCCATCACAGCTATTTCAGTGCGATCGGCTATTGCCATACCGGCGTTGTTTTTTTCCGAAACTTTTGAAACTTTTCGGCTAGACCATTATGGTCTAAGTCGGAATTTAATGTTGCACCCTTACGCATATACTGCTTCTTTAATGTTGCAGACTCATGGGATGGTAATCCTCTCTTTTGAAACTTTTCGGCAAGACCATTCTAAAAATGGTCTTAGTCGGAATTTATGGCTTTGCATTTTAACATAGAATACTATGTATCACCCTTACGCATATTATAAATGCTTAAGGTTGCATTTAAATATATTTTTTCTGCTAACATTTATGTAAAGGGTATATTTTTTCCATCTTTTTTGGAGGTTTTGGTTTAAGTCCCCCTCTTTCTATTTTTCCGCCAAATTTTGGCTAAATTAATAAACAGGGGATTGCCCCACCACGATGGTGGATTTTAAAAAAAGAATTATTAGAAATGACAAAACCGAACTATGCGAAGTCGAATGGTAGTAGGAATACGAACCAAATTAGCATCATACTTCCATCGACAACGCACAATCCCTCGAAGACCAGGAATAAAAAACTTGGATTCCGACTGGAAAACATGCTCCAAGTCCAACAAATTCAAAGCCTCCCGTAACCACAACCCCTCCAAAAGTTCAGAAAACCGTCTTGATTAGTTAAATTGAAATTTTTTATAGAGCTCTATTTGCATAAAAGAAAATAGTTATCTTCTTTAGGTGAAATACTTAAAAAACTCATTCCTCATTTGTACACGCACAATTAAAAACAATGGTAGAGAACAACAAACCCCATATCTCATTTGTGCACGGTTACTAAAAATATAAATTATTAAAGAGAACAAGTTCAAAATGAAATCTTACAACAACTTATATTGAACTCATATGTCATTTATTTACAAAATATTAAATAAAAAAAGAAAACGTTAAAAGAGACAACTCGAAAATGAGATCCCGAGAAGAAAACAATAGTTTCAAAATTTAAAAGGAGGAACTAAACAATGGCAGCAACAAAATTTGAGGGAGACAAACTAACAAATAGTTACAATAACTCTAGCTTCCTTTTTTATTTGCAGGAAAATAAAAGTTTTGCAGTGAAGTTCTTCTTGAGCACGCCCTTTTTTAACATAAATAAAAGTTTTGCCATCCACGACACTCAACTTTAAGACTTGCAATAGTCACGAGACTCACTCTTTGCTTCCATTTAAAGTGCGGTGTATTCTTATAAAGGCATATTGGTTTTTACAGGATTTTGTGATGGAATAGTTGGAATTTTTTATTCCCACACTTACATTCTAGCTCGATTCCAACATAAAAGGAAGTCATATCAAAGCTTGATCAACTTGATGACAATAAAATTATTCATTGATGTTAATTTGTTGCTTGTTTTGTCAGTGGTAAATTTGAGCGATAAGTTTTAGTTAATTATCATATAAACTTCGACACAGAATAAGGTCAAAATCTAACTTGGTTTTTGGTATAAATTTACGAAATTGCATTTTCCAAGTCTGCACAATTTTTTAGTTCAACAAGCAATGCGTTTGAAATGTACTTTTTAATGTTATTCCCTAGTTATTTCATTTTGTTTTTTTACTTAACATGATATCTATAAAATATTAAGAAGTAAGTTTTTGTATTCTCTATATGAAGAAACCTTATTTTGGACAAAAGAATTGTCGCTCTCTCTTTCAATCTTCTTATGGTGTTTCTTAACAAATTCATGGCTCTAGAGGAGACCCTGCATCGACAAGGCTTCAATGTGGTATCTTGGTGTTCATGCAAACGCGTAACGGATTCCTATACTCATATTATGGGTACATACGGCGGCCAAAGAAATTTTTTGTTAGGAGAAATCCAATTCCCTCCCGCATAAGATGATAAAGATCTGGTGAATGGGAGGAGCTGGGAGGTAGGGGATTCTACTCATCATTTTTTCAAGCACGCCTTGTTGGCTATCGTGGAATGCCGGGTTCCGATTTGTTTTTGAAGGAAGGATAATGAGGGCCTCGGTTCTCATACATGAATTTGACTCTCTATTTGAAGACCTTTGCAAAGCCAAGGGCATTGCCCTCACTCAGACAAGGGCCTTGGGGATCCACCACCTTGTTAAATTAGTAAGATGGCTGAACTCCACCAAAGATTGTTCGTTTGTGATTCTGAATATTGACTGTGCAGCAAGGGGAAATACGGGTATTGCAGATGTTGGTTGCATCTTGAGGAATGGTAACGGGGATTTCATTGCGGCATCTTCATCCTTCCTTGGGGAGGCAATGAGAAATTCACAGGCGGAGATTAAGGCGCGCTTGAGAATGGCCTTAGACTTGCGCAAACACGGTGCTACATGGCAATATGGATACAAACAGACTCGAATTTTGTTTTGCAATCGGTGGAGGCGGGTAAGGTATCCTCATGGGATCTGGATGCCTATTTCAACACTGCATATGCACTTCTACAAGGGGGTCAAGTGCAACACATTTTTCGAGAGGGATGTACCATCACAGATGCCTTATCTAATCGTGCTTGTGACACAAACCGAACTCGCATCTTCACGACCTTTGACATGAGTTTATCTCTGAAAGCACGTGGATTATGCAAACCTGACCAACGAGGAATGCCATCTATTCGAAGAATCAAATAGCTTTTGTTTTCCTATTAAATTTTTCTATTGCTTTCAATAATATAACTGGTCTGAGCTAGACGTTTTTTCCAAGCAGCAATCTGTAAAATGGAGACGGTATTTGAAAAAAATAAGCTTATTATTTATATTTTTTCCAATTGTATGATTTCCCTAAGACTATTTTTTTTTTTAAACATAAATTGTTAATCTTTTTTAGTGTTTTTCAGAAGGTGATTGATGGGATTGATTTGAACATGGACTCCGAAACTAGTAATTTGAGCACTCCGGCTCCTATGCTAAACAAGAATTTTCAGTATATGCGGGCCAAACTGTCAACCATTGGATTTTGTACTTTTGATCCAACGATTGTATCAAAGCAGGGATAAACTTTGAGCTCTGTTTTCAGAATAACAGAACATGTGTTCATAGAACAAAAACACATGTTCATTAATCACAAATATACAAGAACATGTGTTCACTGCACAAAAACACATGTGTTCACAGAACAAAAACATGTGTTCACTAACCAAGAACATGCGTTCACAGCACAAAAACACATGTTCACTAATCAAGACCATGAGTTCACTGCACAAAAACACATGTTCATTAATCACAAATATACAAGAACATGTGTTCACTGCACAAAAACATGTGTTCACAATATACAAGGACATGTGTTCATTGCACAAAAACATGTGTTCTTGTATAAAGGTGTCTTTTTGCCTTTTCTGCCGATTTCTCTCACCTCGGTAACCCAACCGATGTGACGGTTGCGTGTTCCCCTTTTTTTTTAGTATTTATTTGTGAAATTACATATATACCCTTTTAGCCCTCTTTTAAATGGCAGCCGTCGATCCATCTGAAAAATGAAATCGACGGCCCTCGGTGTGGCCCGCACGTGCGAAACTTTGGCTGTTCCGCACTGGAGCTGGACTGTAATTTTAGGTGTTACTCACTTGAAGAATTTACTTAGCATAGCTTTTTCTTGCTTTTTCTTTTGTGTTTGTGTGCGTGGGAGGTTGGAAGTAGGTACGGGAAAGGAAATTTTTTCTATATGGTTAAGAAGAGGAAATTTCTTCTTTGCACCTTAGGTTACGAGAACTTGGGCATACAATTTAGACACTAATCTCTGCATCTATGACTGAGCATAGGGTTGTTAACTTTTAAATATTTCATTATATTTATATAATTCCCATTCCCACTATAAAAGAAAAGAAGTGTTTGTCTGGACGTATTTTCTTTTTATTTAAACTTACAAGTGAAGTATGCAAATCAGGAGATAAAAATCATAATCTTTAAACATTAATAACTTTTAATGTTTGTCATGGAGATGAAGTATTGAGTTGATTATAGTAGAGAATATACTGTCAAGGCTACCAACGATTGATTATAGTAGAAAATGGTACGATATGATTTCTAATACTTGGTTCATTAATTCTCTTCACCAGAGATCAAAGCAAAATCTTAAGGTTCTCTATTTAAATTTTCAGTGCGATGACATAGATAAAGAAACAACATTTTTAGATTCACGTCCGCTGATATGGTTGGAAAAGTACTTCAGGTATTCTCCAAAGGAGAAGGAATATATATCAGTCGTGTAGATTCCTTTATGTGAAAGAGAGCATGACGAGTTAAACTTATAGATTATGAAAAGTCCATATGGATCAAAGCATACGTCATTGATATAATTAAAAATATTTGGAACGAGTTAAACTTTCTGAAGGGATTCATGGGCGGAAACTCGTTCCAAACACCCATGGATCCTCCCCTGAAGGATCCGCTCATATGAAACAATTCGAAAACAGCAAGAAACAGCAAGGAAAACTTACGGTTTTGGATTCAAGAAGCTACTTCTTGAATGGAGGTTGGCGTTTCTTGGATCGGATCTTGCTACCGATTGATCTCCGCTGCGGAAAGTCCCTCTACCGGTATCCACGCGACGAAACGGGCAGCGATTGCTAGCTCTTCGTCTTTTCTGATTTTCGAGAGTTAGAGAGAAAAAGGGAGAGGCTAGAGAAGAAAAAAACGGTTTTTTTGATTCTCTATGTTATTTCGGCTGAAAACCTTACCCTAGGGTTTCGGCCAAGAGATCATTATATAGAGTGTGAGAGTTTGTTCCTATAACCAACTCTCACATCCCCAACTCCTCTCGGCAGTGGGAGTCTCTAACTCCCACGTTTCCTAGAATTCTGCTGGTAGTGGGAGTCCTTATCGGATAATAACTCCCACGTAATCCCAGCTATACCGAAAATGCCCCTTTATCTCTAATTCGAATAATAAACACTTTATTATTTTCAGAAAGACAAATGTCAGATACAATGAACCTAGACACATTCTAGATTCATTGAATCTGGACATAAAGCTCGTTAGCTCGTCTATGCGTGTGACCCTGTAGGTTCATCTCACAATGGCAATGAAAACACACTTAGTAGTAGTGTGAGTCCATAAATCACAAGCGGTCCCTAGCAGGACATTGTGACTACCCAAAGTGAATGAATATACAACGGAACCTAATATCAATCCACTATTTAATCCCTTTGTCTCGCGATATCCTAATTAAGCATAAGGCATGGTGGTCGTCACCCTTATTAAGCTTAATTATATTTATGCTCGATCTCCAGGTAGACTGTTTCGACAAATAGCATTTGATAACCACTTTATCAAACACATTTGAGCACGGCCATGCATTTAAACAGTCTTTCCCTATCGAGGGGCCCATGGATATCTCTCTCTAATAATAGAGAGGGACAAATTCCTTACAATGTCTCTCACATTCAAGCTATGATAGGACACTACATCCGATCATCAGTCGTATTGATTACTCTGTTACAAGTAACGTCCGATCGAGTCAAAACGTGGCTCCATTCATACTAGAATCAATGAAGACATAAGGTCTAAGGATTCTAAAATAGTATTGAGGAAGTAATACTTATGACTTAAGACCATGAAGTATTACTTCTCGACTGGGATCACGTCCCAATACAATGTATCCCTATATATTGCATCTATGATGTGATTTGTATCCATTACACATGATCGAGTAAAACAAGATCATCAATCAACAATCATACTAGTTTTATTTCATAGTAATTAAGCATTACATAAAACTAGGGACTTCTAGAATAGTAATTACATAAGCTAATGAGTTTTACTATCAAATCACACATTTGATAATAAAAAGCAAAATTAACTATTCAATTACTTGCTCAAAAAGATAACAAAACGCACAACATGTGCTAATGGTCCTAGAGGCACTACTAACAATCTCCCACTTGCCCTAGTTCCAATCATACATGATCCTCAATCCCATTGACCTAGTATGACTCTCATGTTTGAGGGTCGTGGGAGTGGCTTGGTCAATGGATCTGCAATGTTGTCGTCTCGTATGAACTTTGCAAATACTAATGTCTCCTCTTTCGATGATCTCTCGATCGGGATGGAAACGCTCGAGAATGTGTTTGGATCGTTGGTGAGATCTAGGTTCCTTAGCTTGTGAAATGGCTCGAGTACTATCACAATAGAGGTCCACTGGGTTCACAATGCTAGGTACGACACCTAGTTCATCAACAAACTTCCCGATCCAAACGAGCTTCTTTAGCGCTGCGAGGCGACTAGATACTCGACCTACGTTGTAGAGTCGGCCCACGGTTTCTTGCTTTGAGCTCTTCCAGCTCACAAGCACCTCCATTCAAACAAAACACAAAACCCAGATTGCGATCTAAAATCATCTACGTCGGTCTGGAAGCTTGCGTCTGTGTAACCATTTACTACCGGACTTCATTCCCGACCTCCGTAAACTAAGAACATATCTTTAGTCCTTCTCAAGTACTTAAGAATGCTCTTGACTGCAGTCCAATGTGACTCACCGAGGGTCGGATTGATATCCGCTAGTCATACTTAAAGCAAATGAGACATCTCAGGGCGAGTGCATATCATGGCGTACATAATAGACCCAATGGCCGAAGCATATGGGATCTTACTCATGCGCTCTTGGTCCTCCCTTGTGGAAGGTCCTTGAGTTCTCTCTGAGTTTAACGCCATGTGACATGGGCAAGAATCCCTTTTTGGAGTCTTGCAAACTGAACTGTTTCGATGCCCTTGTCAATGTATCCACTGCAGCTCGAGCCAATCATTTTGTTAGATCTATCTCTATAGATTCTAATACCCAAAATGTATGTAGCCTCGCCTAAGTCTTTCATGAAAAGCACTTCCCCAACCAAGCTTTGACGCTTTGTAATGTGGGGATGTCATTTCCAATCGAGTAAGATGTCGTCCCACGTAAAGCACAAGGAACACTACTGCATTATCGATTACTTTCTTATAAACACAAGGCTCGTCTTCGTTTTTGATGAAACCGAATTCTTTAATACGTTCATCAAAGCGGCGATTCCAACTTTCGAGATGCTTGCTTCAATCCATAAATGGACCTTTGAAGCTTACACACTTTGCTAGGATTTGTTGGATCAACAAACCCCTCGAGGTTGTGTCATATACACATCCTCGAGAAGGTTTCCATTAAGAAACGCAGTCTTAACATCCATTTGCCATATCTCATAGTCATAATATGCGGCTATGGCAAGTAAAATCCTAATTGACTTTATCATCACGACGGGGAAAAGGTTTCGTCATAGTCAATACCATGAACTTGTCTATAACCTTTAACTACTAGTCGCGATTTAAAAAGTGTGTACATTACCATCCATGTCGGTCTTCTTTTTATAACACCATTTGTTATCAATGACCTTGCACCCTTCGGGTGGGTAAACCAAAGTCCATACTTGGTTGTCGTACATGGATTGCATCTCGGACTTCATAGCTTCTAGCCACTTATCCGACTCGGAACTACGAATTGCCTCTTTGTAGGTAGTGGGTTCATCTTGATCAATCAGTTCAACTCGATGATCATCGATCACGAGAAATCCATATCTCTCGAGTCGTTGATGTACCCGACTCGACCTTCTTGGGCCTTGTGTCAAAGATTGAAGCTCGGTATCAACACGTGAGCTTGCTTGAACTTCTAAAGTTGGTTCGGATGTTGTTTGGGGATTTTGAATTTCCTCAAGATGGATCTTACTCCCACTATCCTCTTTGGAAATAAATTCCCTTTCAAGGAATACACCATTACGAGCAACAAACACTTTGTTCTCCGATGGAAGATAGAAGTAATATCCTTTAGTTTCTTTAGGATATCCCACAAACAAACATTTGTCGATTTAGGGGCGAGTTTATCGGGATAACAAGCGTTTTACATACGCCTCGCATCCCCCAAATTTTGAGAAATGACAAACTAGGTCGTTTCCCAGTCCCATATCTCATATGGAGTTTTACGAACCGCTTTAGAAGGAACTCTATTTAATATAAATGCAGCGAGTTTCAAGGGCGTAGCCCCAAAAGGAAATTGGAAGACTTGTTTGACTCATCATAGATCGAACCATATCTAATAAAGTGCGATTCCTCCGTTTCGACACGCCATTCCATTGTGGTGTGCGGGGGGAGTTAATTGTGAAACAATTCCACAACCAGATAAGATGTTCGTCAAACTCTTGGTTAAGGTATTCGCCACCTCGATCCGATCGAAAGTATCTTAATACTTTTACCAAGTTGATTCTATACTTCATTTTGAAATTCTTTGAATCTTCCAAAAGATTCAGATTTATGTTTCATTAGATAGACGTAGCCATATCTACTGAAATCATCTCGTGAATGTGATGAAGATCTGAAACCCTCCTCTAGCACTAGTGTTTATTGGTCCACAAACATCCCGTATGTATGAGGCCCAACAAATCGGAAGCTCTCTCACTTTGTCCAGTAAAGGGAGCTTTAGTCATTTTGCCCAACAAGCAAGATTCACACGTTTCATAAGACTTTAAGTCAAATGATGTTAAAATTCCATCTGTATGGAGTTTTGATATGCGTTTCTCGTTTATGTGGCCCAAACGACAGTGCCAAAAGTAGGTTTGGTTTAAGTCATTTGATTTAAACCTCTTAGTATTGATGTTATAGATGGGCATTTTATTGGAATCATTGAGGTTAAGAACATAAAGCCCATTCATCAAAGAGGCATCTCCATAAAAGATACGATCTTTATGAATGGTGCAAGTTTTATTCATAATACTTAATTCAAAACCTTCAATATCCAAACAAGAAACTGAAATAATATTCCTACTCAAAGTTGGAACATACAAACAATTATCTAGTTCTATGATAAGGCCACTTGGCAAAACTAAATTAAATGTCCCCGTAGCTACAAAGAACAACTCTTGCTCCGTTGGCTACTCGAGGTCCACTTCTCCTTTTGCGATGATCTACTCCTTTTGAACCCCCGCACATTTGCACAAATGTGAGATCCACAACCGATATCTAATACCCATGAAGTAGGAGCAGACACGTTAATTTCTATAACATAAATACCTGGAGAGACAGTCAAACTGGCCTTTCCCTTTTTCTTCTCTTCCAAATAGAGTTTGCAGTTCCGTTTCCAATGGCACTGGTTCGCCACAATGGAAGCAAACTCCTCCTTTGGTGCCTTGGCTTTGGGGTGGGGCTTGGGCTTGTCATTGCCTTTGCCTTTGCCTCTCTTGGCCATGGGCTTTCCCTTGCCTTTCTTCTTGAAATTCCCCTTTTTGAACCATTAAGACTTCGGGGGTCTTCTTAATGTTCGATTCACTCGCTTGAGCATCCCGTGTATTTCATGTATGGTCTTCTCCATGGCATGCATGTTGAAGTTCATAATGAATTGGTCATACTCCGGTGGGAGTGAGCCCAAGATCATATCTCGTGGCCATGTCATGACCTACGGCGGCTCCAAGCTTCTCAAGTTGGTCAAAATAGCCCTTCATCTTAAGAACGTGTGCACTCGCGCGAGGTTCCGGGGGCTATTTTGCAACTATTTAACGCCTTAGTTGTGAGGAATCTTTCATGACGAGCTTGCTCTTGGAACATTTCCTTGAGCTGGCCCATCATCCGGAAAGCCTCAACTCCTTCAAACTGCTTTTTGAAGGTCGGGGCTCATTAGTGACTAACATGAGACAAGTCACATCATTAGAGTCATCGAAATGCTTCTTCCAAGCATCTCTTATAGCTCTAGGGGCGTTATTTTCAGGCTGTTCAGGAATGTCCGTTTCAAGAACGTACAGCTTTCTTTCCTCCTTAAGTTGCGGGCCCAATCAAGGAAATTGGTCCCGCTTAGTTTTTCCTTCTCAAGGATTGATCGCAGTGAATTGTGTGATGAATTGGTTGCCATTATCTACATTAAGTTAATTGCAAAGTTATTAGTTTTTGAGCAAAAACATTTTCCACAATTTCAACACTTGATAATGGTGGGGAAAAACATTTTACAATAGTTATAGGAAAGCTTTGGCTTAACACCCATAATTAAAGTAAAATCATCTAATGGGATTGACATCTATATGTCCCGGCTATTTCCCATTTTATGCCCTAGGCCCAAAACTATTTTGATAGCCTAGTTAAGTCGGACCATGTCTAAGCATATGGAAATCACTATTTTCCCATCTCCTCTCGCCTAGATAACCACTTATCTGTTGCTTTGGCAAGCAGACATAATGATGATCCAAGCTCATGGAGTGCTTAGGATATGGTAGGCACTTTGAGACTTAATTAAAACCATTTAATGTGACGTTCAAAATTAAATCCATCCAGACATAAAATAAACATCACACGCAGGTTATGAAGCGAAAAAGTAAATGTGATATAGCATGGCCTATTCCTATAATGACTCCCACGAGCCTTGTGGGAGTCGAGGGTCAATCTAGGTCAAAATCCATCTCATGGATAATGTCTTCGATCTTGCACCTCCGACCTTGTTACATATTTGCATGGGCATACCCGACCTTCAATGTAAAGCGATAAAGCTAATCTAATGAAGCGATTACAATTTTACAACATTGAAAAAAGCGACTCGCGAGTCGTATTATAAAATTACAATCAAAATATGTAAAACAAGGGGTATAGTAGGCCATGCTATTCACCATGCTAATATCACATAAAGCACAATGAAATCATACACAAAGTCTTAATTCGGGGGGAGCGACGAATTGGGGCGACGCAGACGGCGGTCCCGCTAACCGAATGAGTTTTTCCTCCCAGATTTACCCTACAATCGCCTTACATACATAATCGGATTATGTAATGGTTAATCGGATTAACAGAAACAGTTTATGCTTAATGACAGAATTTAATCAAATTAATTTCAGATTAACATAACAGTTTATGCAATTTACAGAATCGAATTCACAGCAGTTTATGTATTTAATCATATTAATGACATACGGTTAATCAGTTCATACAATATTGATCAAATTAAAACAGTTTATGCATATCATGATATCCAGAAACATGTAATCAGATTAACCGAAATTCAGTTTATACGTTATAATCACAGAAACATAAAAGAAACGATCTTTTCTGTTTTCACAAATACACATACCAAATCGAATTTGATATATGTTAAGATGTGATTAACAATATCGAATCCAAATCGTATGAGCAAGGCTCTGAATTATGACACAATATCTTTCTTGATGGAATGATTTGTGAAATGGTGAATTGGAAGTGAATTTCACTTGTATTACAACAATGAGAAGAAAGAATTGAGAAACGTTGGAGTCCCACGCCACAAAAGATATTTCGCATTTTATTCAGAGAGTTTAATCTCATTACAATATATTTAGAGTTTAATACAATTAATACAAATTATGATGTTTTGTTTACGACCATTTACAAGTTATTTTAGTCAAACTAACCATGTGCATGTTAAAATTTAAATGTTTCATTGGTTTTGACACAATAATAATAACAGATGTTCATTTTTTTTTTAAATAAAAAAAATAAATAAATATTGAGTTGATTTGAACCTGTGTTTTGAAATTAATAATGGAGGAGTGCCTCACTAGAAGAATGTTCTCACCGCCACGTTTACCTTTTGGTTTTGGAGATATGAGTTTATGTACGGTGAATGAGGGAAAATTAACCTTCAAATGCAAATTTGTTTCGATTTAACCCTTTTCACTTTTATGTTTCATGCATCAGAGCGTTTGGTATGGAAAGGCCCTTTATTATCTTGAATCATTGATTGATGCTTAATGTTTATCTTTAGTTTTTGTGTATTAGTTTACTCACATAGTTTTACATGAATGAATAACAAATATTTCTATTTTTGATTCCATCTTCTTCTTCATCATCATCTTCTTCTTTTTTTCCATTTTTAATCCTTAGGATTCAAGAATTTTATTTAATTAATTTGCATTACTTGGCTATCAACACAAACTCCCTACGGCTGTCTTCAATATATTAGCATTATGTATGCTATCTGTACCAACAGATATATTAGAGAAATCACCATATTTGAATAACTAATGACTGATTCTTACTAGTAGATTGAATTAGAAAAATAAAATCTGGAGTGCAAGAGCAATTTATTCTTATGGTGATCTTAGAGGTTATGTCTTCTCAATGACAGTTTTGAAGTTTTAGCTAGTATTGACCGCACCTTTTGCACAGTTGTCCTAAAGGACTTGAATTGATAAAATTACTCTTAATGGGAGCGACACGTGCAAGAAGCATATAATTATTCAGTCATAAAACAAAATCATTTTTTTAAAACAGAATGTGCAATACAATTTTTCCATGAGAATCACGTCATTACATGGAGAAATAATTTGGTGCAAAAAACAAAATGCATAGAGAAACAATACATGCGATTGTCCAGGGGAAAAATAGTCAATGTAACCTCATACAATGTCATCTTCAACCTCTAGCCTTTCTTCTTTCTCTTCCACTCCATTTCATCCAAAAAAAAATTGCCAAAATAAGAAAACCTTACAACAAAATTCTCATATTCATCATCTTCCAATCAATAATCTCTTTCTAATTACTCTAATTTTGAGATTCTTGATGTCTAGTATGGATTCTTGTTCTTCCGCAATTTCAAAAACTAGAAGAATTAGAAGCCGTGTTAGACATCAAGAATCTGAAAATTAGGGCAATTAGAAAGAGATTATTGATTGGAAGATGATGAATATGAGAATTTTGTTGTAAGGTTTTCTTATTTTGGCAATTTTTTGGTAAGATATGGAGTGGAAGAGGAAGAAGAAGGCTAGAGGCTGCAGATGATATTGTAGGAGGTTACATTGACGCTTTTACCTCCTGAAAACGTGCTTGTGCGAGTTGCACATGTGCAACTCCGCCCTCTCTCGCCAACATACATAAAAGGGCATAAATGGCCATTAACTCTTAAAGATTTAATAGTAACTTGGTTTTTTTGTACTGGTTTTTTTTTACTGTTGTATTATAGTTGTATTTTTGGATTATACTGTTCCAAAGATTGGGCATAAGATTGGACAGTGTACCAAAAAAGTACAAGCGATGTTCAGACTACACCTTCAGGTTTCAAGGTCGAGGCCTAATGCAAGTGTGTTCGCCATTGCACATCAAGAGGTGGGGACTGCTTTGACACGGTGACAGGTACACTTCTGGTTGTTTCTGTACCTGAATATGTGTTGTTTGACTGTGGGGCTACGCATCAAGTTGTGTCATGTAGAGTTGCTAAGATCCTTAGGACTTTCCCTGCATGTGTTTTGAATACTTATAGAATTATGGTGCCTAGTGGGAAGTTCTTAGAGTCTAACTTTGTGCATAAGAAGTGTTAGGTAGAGATAGAATCAAAGGAGTTAGAGGCGGATTTGATTCACCTAAACATGGTTGATTTTGATATCATCTTGGGGATACATTTGTTGGCAACCATCATGCTTTGGTGAACAGTAAGGAGAAGACGATTTAGTGTCTAACGGCCGACAAGGTGGTTATTGATTTTAAGGGGTAAGAACGGGAGAAGTGTGAACAAAGTTTGCCGATTATTCAGCAATTAGGGCTAAAAAGTCCATCTAGAAGGGTTGCGGTGATTTGTTTGACCATTTGAAGGGTGTTAAGGTCTTTTCCAGGATAGACCTAAGATCAGAGTATCAATAGTTGAGGATAAAGTCCGAAGATATACAGAAGAGGGCCTTTCGTATGAGACATGAGCACTATGAGTTCATTGTGATGTCATTCGGAATGACTAACACACCGGTGACATTCGTGGACATGATGAACCGAGTATTTCATGATTGTTTGGGAACGTTTGTTATGGTCTGCATCGACGACATTCTGATTTACTCTCCATCAGATGGAGCTCAGGAGTTACACTTGAGGTTGGCACTATAAATTTTGAGGAAGAAGAACCTTTATGCCAAATTTAGCAAGTGTGAGTTTTGATTGAGACGTGTAACATTTTGGGACACATAATATCCGCTGAAGGGGTATCAATGGATCCCGCTAAGATAGAGGAAATTGTAGATTGACCTCGACTAACAACGTGGCAGAGATTCGAAGTTTATTGCGGTTAACGGGTTACTACCGGAAGTTCGATGGAGGTTCTTTTGGAAAATTGCAGTGTCGCTATATAAACATGTTCCACATTCGCACCACCAAGAAAAATCAACAATTGATTGAAACGTGCATCTAAGAACCATAAATAGACATCTCCCCAAAGAATTGAGTCCGCCAAAAATTTAGGATCAAATTCCCCAGGCCGCGAGCGAGGCCCCAAAAAGGCATAGCATATCACGCAATTGTTTTGCATGTCTAGTCCAATACAATGTCATATTTTGCATGTTCTTTGAATATTTGTTTCTCATTAGAAATGAAAAAGGTAAAATATTTTTCACTTCAAGTTGCACCCAAAGCACAACATTATTATTATGAAGTATAACTTAATAACCGTAGTACTCTGAACTACAAATCAATGGTGGAATTAATGGATAAATTTTTTATTTGAAATGAATTTGAAAAAAAGAAGTTATTAGTGAGAAGTAACCAGTTCCTATTTTTATTGAGTTTTGGATTAAAATCTTGTCCAAATACACTTTTATTGTTCACTGGACTCTTAAAACACCAAAAGTTCGATGACTATATAAGGTAAAACTTACAAGGGAAAAACGATTCTAGAAAGGAGGTAGAAGTTGGATTAAAAAAAAAAAAACCAAAGGGTGGTAAAGGGATGGGTATTCTTTTATTAAATTTCGCAACAAAGATTATTCACTCCCTCATTCTCATTAACCATTTCATGGTGTGTTTATGACATTCTTTTTTTATTTTTATCTTTTGTGAAGAGATGATATACTTTCTTATTATCTCATTTTTGTACATACGTCAAGTCAATTTGAATAAAACCCACAATGTTCTAACGTATCTAAGAAAATAGAGGGAGGGGGAGCCTTGTGTATATCTTCTACATAAAAATTCTTCTAAAAATGATGTATTTCATAAAAGGCTAAATAGTGTATTACGTTCCTAAACTACTTTCATTGGTGACTAACATTCTAAATCTTTGTTTTTGTATTTTACCATCTCTAAACAATTTCCATTTTATATGTATCGTCCTTCCGTCTAAAAAGTAACGGTCAACTAAAATTGGGACAAAATAAAGCGAGTAAACCCAAAAATCATTCAGTGGTATTTATGGTACATTACATCAAAAATACCCCGCCCCACCCCAAAAATACCCCTTACCCCTTTTTATCCCACCCCCCTTCGTCCCCAGCCCCACCTACCTCTCTTCTTCTTCAACCAATGACACCCACACCCCCACCCCCCAACAACCCACGCATCCTCTCTTCTTTTTCTCCGGCCGACCAAAAAATCTACTGCATTTTCCTCCATTTCATAAGTGCCATCATCAACTCTCAAAAGTTGTAATAGTGCAGTGAGTATTATGTCTGAAAAACACCAAATCCAAGAACAACAACAACACCATTCTCAGACCGAAACTCTAAAATTCCAAACCAATCAGTGAATATACCTCCATTTCATAAGACCGACATACCTTCACCCCACCCCAACTGTAACCCAACCTCCCCACCGCCTCAATTTGTAAGAACCCAATTATCCCACTTCAAATTAAAATAAACCCAATAAATTAAACTTAACAGCAAACCCAATACTTAAAATCGCAAAAACAATCAAGGAAACCCAAAACTCCTAAAAATTCTTGCTTTAATACCCTCTAAAAATCAGTAAATCAAGACATAAAGATGTGAAATTAATACCCTCTTTTTTATTTTCTTCTTCTTGTTGATTTCTTCTTATAATGATTTGCATGTTTTGATTCTTCATTTCCTCTGGGGTATTGAACCGACGACCTTCGCGATCTTCGGACTTGGTGGGCTGCGCGGGACTTGAGAAAGGGGGTGTTGTGATGGGGCTAGTGGTGAGTGGAGGTTGCAGATAGTGGCGGGAGTGGGGGAAGAAGGAAGTGGTAGGGGTGGGTTGGGTAAAAATTGGTTAAGTGGTAGTTTTGGTGATATACCAAATATGCCCCTGTAACTCTTTTTTTTTTTACCCGGTCAAATTTTTGAATTCACAGTTGACAAACTATTTTTTTAATAGAAGGACGATGCATACAAAACGTAAATTGTTTAGGGATGATAAAATACAAAAACAAAGATTTGGGACGTTAGTCACCAAATGAAAATAGTTTAAGGACGTAATACACTATTTAGCCTTCATAAAAACATTACAATACAATGATTTTCTCAAATTGAATATTTTCTTTAATTATAAAAAGTCTCAATCAATTGAAATAAGTTGCCAGATATGATATTAATTTCCATCAAAAGTCTCCAGCGGTAATCCAAATTCTAGTACCCATCTTTTCAAAAAAGAATAAAAATAAAAATTCAAGTACCCATTCCAAACTCAAGAAAGCATTTAATGATTACCAAAATAAATCATAAGACAAACACTATATAAGAAGAACTTCTTTCTTAGTATCCTCAAACCAACAAATGGAGTTTCAAAGAACAACAAAATTGTGGAAGCCAACTATGGGAGGCAAAAGTTACCACACTTTCCTCATGATCTTGTAATTGATCTTCTTGCAAGACTTCCCGTTAAATCCCTTGAAAGATTCAAGTGTGTTTCAAACACATGGGGGGATTTGATTTCTGATCCTGATTTTTGCAAGCTTCATCGAGAAAATTCAATGAAGAAGAAAACCCTTGATGTGTTTTGCAAAACTAAAAATTATGTGTTCGTATTTCAATTGGGTACTAAAAGGTACGTCGAAAACATTATAAGCAATTTTACTGCTACAACGAGTCCAATTGTCATACCTAAATATGCCTGCCCTATTAGTTGTGACATAATTTTATTTACAACAAATTATAATGCTATTTGCTTATTGAATCCCCGTACAAGACAAGTTCAAATATTACCAAAAACATTAACTTCTTCCTTAGATTATACAAAATTTGGATTTGTCTGTTCTCCATCAAAAAATTAATACAAAGCGGTACACTTGTTCTTACGCCGTTATGGTGATGGATCTATAACCAATGGCATGAAATGCGAGATCTTTACATTTAGTGACCGTCTCAAAGTCAATTATTATTCTTGGAAAGCCTCGAAAGAAGAATGTCTCCAGCGCGTCTATTCCAACAACATTTCCATAAATGGAACGGTTTATTGGTTGGTTCGCGCATATGCCCCGACTTATAGGCTGACTAAGGATGATTTCCTCGTCTCATTTGATAGCCTAACTGAAAATTTCAAGATTATACCGAAGCCCTCTTCTTGGCCACATAGGAATTACAAGCATTTCGTCAAATTAATGACAATGAAAGAGGATTTATGCATTGTAGATGTGAAAAAGATGATGAGAGATTTTTCTTTGGATGTGTGGATGCTCAAGGAAAATGGTTCTTGGGAACAATTCTATAGCATTAATTTAAATGGTTTTCGATCAATTTGCGAGGAGAAATTATTTTCTCCAAAATATATTTTTGATGGAGAAGTTTTCTTTGTGCATTCATCAGAAGATAAAGAAAATTGTGATGCAATAACATACAACATAGAGAGGGAAACTTTCAGGGGTGTAAAAGTTGTGGATAGCATAGGTATTTACTGGGAAAGTTTGTATGATATGTAAGGAAACAAAAATTTGTTTCACTCTGTTTGATCTGAATAGTTTGAAAGAATTTTCTTACTTATTAAATAAGAAATATGATCTTTAGCAAAATACTCATGTTATTTCTATATCTTTTTCCTAGCATAGGATAAGGTCCTTCGGACTTTCGGCTTTAGAGGAACAAAACAAAGAAGCAAAACACTAGAAAATATTATGTTATGAGGTGATGTAGTAAATTTTTTAAATTTATTTTTTTGGTGTGGCCGGGGGTGTATTTTTCTTAAGATTTTTTCAGAAAAAATAATGTTTTTTTATAAAAAATATGAGGATTTAGAAAATATTAAGGATTAGTCACTTCGACCCGTCACTTATTCTAGCTTGATGTAGGATATGGTATCCCAACATAAACAAATTAGAAGAATAACCATTAGAGTTTGCGGTAAAAGGGGAGGAGTGAAATTTTCTTATATTCTTTAAATTTAACATCAATTAGAGACCATAAAATTATAAGTTTTCTTTTCATATTTGGATATTCACCTAATCTAACACCAATAAAGTAATCTTTCTGCGATGGTACATACCTGCTCCTAATAATTGAGCAACCTTTCCTAAAAAATGAAAAATAGAATAATAACAACAAAAGGGAGAACAATTTTCTTTTACAAGATGATTCGTTATGAATATTCATCTTTTGATTCATGACTAATCTGGTACATTCTCACTAAAAAAACAGCATTTGTGACGGGGTTTTGGCGACGGCCCCAAAACTATCACCCAACAACCTATTTGCAATGACCCTTGAACCGTGAATAAAATGTACTGGCGAGGATAGTATATTTAGCGTTGCAAATTGGCATTTTTTTGTAACGCCTCTATGTGGTCGTAAATAGTAAATTATTTGCGACGACTTTCACATATTTCAATATTTTCATTTTATACTTAGTGTACAAAGTGGATTTATTTCAACCAAAGCAGAGGTTTTGATCAAGTCCCCCTCCATGTACTCTTTTCCTATTCATGCCCATTATCAATAAATGGGTAGGGGTCCATGTGAACCCCCCCCCCCCATAATAGGTGCCTTTCGCTAAAAAAAAATTGCGACGGCTTTTTGATAACGCCCAGAGTGAATATTGAACTATTTGAACGACCGTGTAACTATTACAAATAGTCTATATATACGACCGTTTTGCACGACAACCACCGTAAAGAGTTACCTATTTACAACAGTCCGAGCTTTGTTGCAAATAGTCACTATATGCAATGGATTTTGTATATTGGTTATCACATATAGTCTACTATTTTGCAATGGTCTACTAGCCGTAGTAATTATATGCTACAACTCATTAAAAAAGTCGCGGCAACAACCCTTTGTTAGATCAAAAAAATAATTAATATTATATTTCATTCAATTTAGAAACCCTAAGTCCCTGAACTAAATTAAAATTAAAACCATAAGCCCTCAAAATCAGTGTTGTTAATATATAGTACCACATTACCTATACAGTATATATTGTTTAGGTATATTCCACTATAATATATATATATATATATATATATATATATATATATATATATATATATATATATCGTAGAATACTATATAGTATAAAGTATTTGTATAGAGTGTACTATATTATATAGTATATCGTATTATTTATACAGTATAATAGTGTAGTATATACGGTATATCTTATAGAGTACTACATGAGTATTATAAGTAGTGAGTATAATCACATATATATTTATCGAAGGCACGGTAGCCCAGTGGGTAACATCCACTGCCTTAGACCGAGAGGTCCAGGTTCGATACCCACCTCACACAAGGGGAATGATTTAATTGTCATTTCTTTGGGTTCCCTTGTGTGAGGTCTTATACTCCCCTCACGGGGCACCCGCTCAACGGGACTTGTACGACACTCGCTCACGGGGCACCCGCTCAACGGGCTTCTACGACACCCGCTCAACGGGACTTCTACTACTCCCCTCACGGGGCACCCACTCAACGGGCTTCTTCGCTCAACGGGACTTCTACGACCCTCACGGGGCACCCGCTCAACGGGCTTCTACTATTCCTCCTCTGGTGAGGTCGACCTCCTCTAGAGAGGTCTAATAATATAATTGTAATAAACTAGACCATACTTATAAATGGTCTAGTTTTTTTTTTTTTTAAAAAAATAAAATAAAATCACATATATATTTACTTATATACAAATATGTAGTTTACTAATAGTATACTTACATTATATAATTATATATATTATTTTCTTAATATACTTTTTTTATTGAATTGAAAAATTGAATATTATAGGGGGTCAATTTTCTATTTTTAAAATTATCTATCAACTTCCAAAGTTTTGAAAGTCAATCACTGAATATTGAAATTAGATGTATGATGAAAAAACTACCTTATCATAAAAAACGTATTATGGCTCATGGATAAGGAGTTATGTTAAGATTAAAAGGTCAGAAAAATTCCGACAAATCTTAAATTTCAAAATAAAGCCTTAGTCTAAAATAAATAACTAAAATGTTTACTTGCATCACCTCAATTAGACACCCAATCGCAAATTTATTCCCATTTAATTTTTTCGACATTACAACCCTGTTTTGGTCATGAAGATGTGTATGTGATGCAGGTTGAGAACTTTGAAGGTGCAGAATCGGGTTGATATGAATGTGTGTTATGAAACTAATAATTGAGATGTGCCTAGAATAATCTTATCATAGCTTTTATCTTTTGGTTTCGAAGAATTAAGTGTTTGAACGATGAAGGAGAGAAAATTAACATTGGCACGCAAAAATTGTTTGGATTTACCCCTTCCAACATTCGTTTTTCATTGCATCAAATATTTTAGTAGGGAAATTCCATTTGTTATCTTGCTTCATGGTTTGATGATTAATTTTTATCTTTAGTTTTTATAGATACGTTTACTAGTATAGTTTGATATGAATATATAACAAATATTTATTTTTTAAGTTTCTTTCTTCTTCTTCATCCTTTCTTCTTTTTCATTTAAGATTCATGATTTTTTTATTTAGTTTGAATTAATTGGCTATCAAGTCAAGCTCCCTACAGTTATCTCAATATAACAACATTAATTATGGTATCCAACTAAAGAAATAAGATTTTTCTTATGGAATAGTTGGAATCTTTTAATTGGCTATCAAGTCAAGCTCCCTACAGTTATCTCAATATAACAACATTAATTATGGTATCCAACTAAAGAAAGAAGATTTTTTTTAAGGAACAGTTGGAATCTTTTATTGCGACACTTTGATTCCTTGATTACTACGTACACACAATGAAATCATTTCAAAACTTGATGTTAATGAAGGTAAAAAGAGTATTCATTGAATTTAATTTGTTGCTCAGTTTACCATTACAAATTCGGAGTGGTAAGTTTGCAACAACCATCGGATTGACCATCCTTGGTAAATGTAAGTTTTTTCCAAGATACAATGTGAGTTTCATATGTTCGCATGACTTGATGAATATTGCGGGCCTCTCATATGATATTTTTTGTACTATTTATTCATTTTTGCTTTTTCTAGATATACTAGAAACTTGTATTTTCCATTTTTTTGTGTTTCGGTCCCTTTTTTGAAATGGATTTGTTTGTACTTGTTAGGAGGTTTTGATTTCGTCTCCATCCTTGTAGTTTTTACTAAATTAATAAATTTTTAAGGGTCTATGCCAACCCCCCCCACACACACACACACCACAACAAGTGGCTTTTCCTAAAGAAATATAAAGAATGTGTATCACCTCGAACTGTAATTAGGTATATCCGACTAAAGTATAAAACTAATATGGATCTTTCAAACCTACACATTATTACAAAAAACTAAATTCAAGAGATTTTCAAAGTATTAATGAGAACAAACAAAAAGAAAATATTTTTGAAAGGAAAGGTAAAAGTTAAATTTTTTACCTTGATTCCCCTTTTTATAGTTACATTGATTAGCAAATATGGTAAAAAAAAAGTACAAAAGGAAAAAAGACTATATGTTAACATTAACACAATTTTTCGCTACTGGTATGTTTTTTGGTCTTCCAAACTGTTGAGATAATAAAGATTTATTGCAGGACTGTTCCACTCCTACAACAGTCAACATTCAGAGAATTTTATCTCTACGTGTTTGCATTCAGAGAATTAATTCTAAGACTGTTTACATTCTTTTTCAGCCTATAAAAGTAACATTTGTCATGCAGATAAAGACACTCGAAATTCTCTCTTCCCCTTGCATATCCTGCATTCTTACGACATATTTTTAAAAACATTTTGTCCAAAAGAGTTCTACTGTTATACATAGATTCGAAGGGACTGTTTCTTTTACTTCAAAGATATAGTGAGATTGGGCGTTGTACCATGGGAGTTCAGTATTCAAGAGGCCTGAAGCTATCAAAAGGCGGGGCATGTTGAACTTAAGGGGAAGTGGTTACACTGTTGTCTCGTCCAGGAATTATATCTGAAACTGGCTTGGAATTCTCTACCCAACAGTGGTTATTTTATTAATTAACTACTGTTGTTTATTTATCTAACGGTTGTTATGTTGTTCATCTTATAGTTGTTGATATGTTAGCTAATATAGAAAGTATTACAGATTTATTGCAGTTCCACTCCTGCAACAGTCTACATTCAGAGAATTTTATCTCTACCTGTTTGCAATCAGAGAATTTATCTCAGACTGTTTGCATTCAGAGAATTAATTCTAAGACAGTTTACATTCTTTTTCAACCTATAAAAGGAACATTTGCTTTGCAGATAAAAGATACTCGAAATTCTCTCTTCCCCTTGCATATCCTGCATTATTACTGCATATTTTTAAAACATTCTGTCCAAACGAGTTCAACTGTTATACATAGATTCGAAGGGACTGTTTCTTCTGCTTCAAAGAAATAGGAGATTGGGTGTTGTACCTTGGGAGTTCAGTGTTCAAGAGACCTGAAGCTATCTAAAGGCGGGGCATATTGAACTTAAGAGGAAGTGGTTACACTGCTGTCTCTTCCAGGAATTATATCCGAAACTAGTTTGGAATTCTCTACCCAACAGTGGTTATTTTATTAATTAACTACTGTTGTTTATTTATCTAACAGTTGTTATGTTGTTCATCTTATAGTTGTTAATATGTTAGCTTTATTTTGGTGTTTATTTTGTAACAACGGTTTTACTTATATCTAACAACTGTTATTTAACTTGGTTAAACAGGTGTTATTTTTCCATATCTAACAACTGTTATTCTGAGATTCCTTTTGTTTGTAAATTTTAATAACACCCGCAATAGTTGTAGCTTACAGTGGTTTTTCTTAATTTTAACAGTTGTTATTTTCTAACAAACCAAAAGTTTCTCCAACAGAATCTCCCACTGCCAATAGCATATCACACAATTGTTTTGCATGTCTAATTCAATACAATGTCATATTTTGCATCTGTTTCCATAGTTCCCTCTACTGGTACACAAGATTGAAGTCGTGTTCATAACTAACAAATATATGCTCTATCATCTAGCCATATAGTGTCGTAAGTGTCTAGGTAATTCGCATGCACGTTCTTTGAATATTTTTTCCTAAAACCATCCCAATTAAGAGCGGACACAGAATTTTATGCGTTTAGGGCAAAACTAAAAAAATTAAAAAACTTTTGAAGGGACGAGAGGCAATTTTTTTTCTTCTTCCAGTTCTCATTCCTACAATGGTTTATTCCCAGAAGCTCAAATACATACCCCTTCCCCTAAAAAGGAATAAGAAATACATACCCCACAACATTAGTATTGTGAAGTATAACTTAATGGTGTATCTTAATACTCTGAACTACAAATCAATTGTGGAATTAATAAATAATTTTTTTATTTGAGATGAATTTCAAAAAATAAGTTATTAGTGAGAAGTGACTGGTTCCACCTGATTTTTTTAATTATTGAATTTTGGATTAAAATCTTGTCCAAAAACACTTTTATTGTTCACTGGACTATTAAAACACAAAAAGTTGATGCCTATAAAAGGTTAAACATACAAGGGAAAAAAGATTATAGAAAGGAGGTAGTAGTTGAATTTAAAAAAACAAAAAACAAAGAGGCGGGGATAAGGGATGGGTATTCATTTATTAAATTTCTCATCAAAGACTATTCACTCCCTTATTCTCATTAACCACTTCGCAGTGTGTTTATAACATTCTTTTTATATTTATATCTTTTGAGAGGAGATGATTTACTAATTTTCTCATTTTGGTACATTCATGATGTCAATTTGATTAAAAAGCACAATGTTCTAACGTATCTAAGAAAAGACAAAAAGGAGGTAAGAAAAAGCATTGTGTATATCTTCTACATAAAAAAAAAATTCTAAAAAATGATGTATTTCATGAAAAAATTACAATACAATGATTTTCTGAAATTTAATATTTTCTTTAATTATTGAAAGTCTCAATCAATTGGAAAAAGTTTACAGATAGGATATTAATTCCCATCAAAAGCTGCCAACGGGGATCCAAACTCTAGTACCCATATTTTCAAAAAAGGAATAATAAAAAAAAAAGTCTAGTCTCCATTCCACAGTCAAGAAATCATTTAATGATTACCAAAATCAACAATAAGACAAACACTATATAAGAAGAACCTCTTTCTTAGTATCCTCAAACCAACAAAATAGAGTTTCAAAGAACAACAAATTTATGGGAATAAAAAGTTTCCACACTGTCCTCATGATCTTGTAATTGATCTTCTTGCAAGACTTCCCGTTAAGTCCCTTGAAAGATTCAAGGGTGTTTAAAACAAATGTGGGATTTGACTTAGGATCCTGATTTTTGCAAACTTCATCGCGAAAATTCAATGAAGAAGAAAACTCTTGCTATGTTTTGCCAAAAAAAAAAATTTGTGTTCGTATTTGAATTTGATAATCAAAGGTACTCCGAAATTTTTTTAAGCAATTTTACAGCTACCACGAGTCCAAATGTGATACCTAAAATGTATGCCCTATTAGTTGTGACATAATTTTCTTTATAACAAATGATAATGTTATTTTCTTATTGAATCTTAGTAAAAGTCAAGTTCAAATATTACCTAAAACATCAACTTCTTCCTTAGTGTATTCAAAATTTGGATTTGTCTGTTCTCCATAAACAAATTAATACAAAGTGGTACACTTGTTCCTACGCCGTTATGGTGATGGATCTATAATCGATGGCATGGAATGCGAGATCTTTCAATGATCATCTTAAGGTCAGTTCTTCATTTGGACAGCCTCGAAAAAAGAATGTCCACTATGCGTCTATTCCAGCAACATTTTCCAAAATGCAATGGTTTATTGGTTGATTCGCGCACATGCCCTGACTTGTAGGCTAACTAATGATGATTTGATCGTCTTATTTGATAGCCTAACAGAGAATTTCAAGATTATATGAAAACCCTTTTCTTGGCCACATAGGAATTACAAGCATTTCGTCGAATTAATGACAATTAAAGGAGATTTATGCATTGTAGATGTGAAAAATATTATGAGAGATTCTCCTTTGGATGTTTGGATGCTCAAGGAAAATGGTTATTGGGAACAATTCTATAACATTAATTTAAATGGATTTCGATCAATTTGTGAGGGGAAATTAATTTTGTTTGTGCATTCATTAGAAGATGAAGAAAATTGTGCTGCAAAAACATACAACATAGAGAGTGAAACTTTCTGGGGTGTAACAGCTATGGATAACATAGGTATTTACTGTGAAAGTTTGTATGATATGTAAGGAAACAAAATTTTGTTTACTTTTTATGATCTGAATAGTTTGAGAGAATTTTCCTATGTATTAAGTAAGAAACATATGATCTTTAGCAAAATATTCATGTTATTTCTATATCTTTGTCCTAACATGGAATAAGGTCCTTCGGGCTTTGGGTCTTTAGAGAAACAAAAAAAATAAAATAAAATAACATGGAAGAGGGTTTGTAATTTTTCTTCCGTTCAAAAATTACATAGTGAAAGTTTTTACCCTTCGGGGTCGTGGATGTAGGTCTGAGTTGAGACCGAATCACGTTAAAATTCTTGTGTTGTTTTTCTACTTTCTTTTTCGTTTCTTTTACAATTTGTTGTTTGGAATGTTCCGCTGCCCAACATTCTTATCTTCGGTAACGTCAACATAACTGAAAGTCGAGTTACGATGGTTGCATTTTACCCTTAGTAGATTATGAGTTGTGCTCTATGCACGGGAGAATACCATCGGGTATCCGGTCATGTGTCATCCCACAAGATGCGTAATACTTTGGAAGTCACTCATGAAGGTACAATCGAAGTTAAGAAATCCAAACTCAATATGCTTGTGAGGGAACGTGAGTTGTTCTCTATGGAATCAAATGAAACCATTAATGACTCGAACACTCGATCCACAAACATTATGAATGATTATGCTTATGAGAAGAAGTACTCGGTAGGAAAGGTGAACATGAAATCCTCTATGCACTACCACAAGTTTGGGAATCAAAGGATATAGCTATTGAAGCAACCAAGGATTTGAAAACTTACCCCCACCGAAGAAATTGATGATAATACAATCGTTCACGGAAGGGTGGATGAGGGAGTATGGCGAAATTGCGTGCCAACTACGCTTCATTTATACTCTTTACCTCGGAGGATATTTGAAGTATCACAATGTCCATTTTTTAAAAAATGTCATCCACAATTACACACCGAGAGGTGAAATATAATTTGCTCCAACCAATGATAGGCACAATCCACCAATATTGTTCATCCTACACTATAGATAATTGGCTCATTCGGAATAGAGAACAACTCCATCCAACGTGGTGATATGTAATGAGGGACGTCAGGAATGTTGCATTGGCATAAATCTAAATATCTTCTTAGACAACTCTCGAAACTAAAATATGAATATTTTTAAGTGAAAAAAATACGGAATGTGCGAATTCGACGATTTTATTATTGGTCAACAGAGTCTGAAGAACATATTTGATAACGTTCTATATGTCCCCGATTTCAACACCATCGAGTTATATCAATTTTGTCACAAAGTTTGACAAAAAGATTGAATCGAAATTATTGTACAATATGATTCTCGTGTTGTAATTTCAGAGGTCCATTCTTTCTTTCGAAACCGCGAGCGCAGGAATAACTAGACTTGATATTGAAATATTATTTATCCTTCTGCGTAGAAGTGATAATTATCGAGGTCAAAATAATGGATGACATCACAATGTTCCTGGATAATTATTGAAACATTTTCCTGAAAATTGGGTTTTTTTTTTTGTTATGAAAGATGGAAAGTATCGTGGCAAAAATAATCTTTGTGATATATAGATATGAATACTTCAAGGATGTAATAATTCACTATGACCCTACCCGTCATCAAAGTGTGGGATATGATATGTTGGTGTCGTGGAGGAACTCAGTCGGATTTTTGAGGGTATCTACTCGATATTTACGACGTTTTTTATTTATGAAAACATATTGATAGTGACAAGAACTGCCCTCCGGGTCGCTAGAATTGCTCTCCGGATCCCTATCACATTACATCAAAGTTTGTCATAATAAAAAAAAAGGGAGATTGTAAGCCCTAAGAACTAGTTTATTTATTTTGATAAGCGACAAACAATTGATTATAATCAAACGTTATTATTTGTTAATGTGATAAAAATTTTAGAATCTCTAAGATCTTCAAGCTAATTCCACAAAGTCAATGACATAAATACACAATGAAGATTCAATATATGCCAACATATGAAGAAGCCTTGAAGACTTAGGTATACTGGGTAGATTAGCATTTTTATATCTTGTAAACCACATGATTTAATCTCAATTAATATATCTCACACTTGGCATGCAAGCACTTAAAATGTTTTATAAAATGAAATGTCTTGTGTTTTGAAAACCGTTATTTTGATCCATCGATCAACAAAAGATAAAATGTGTGTGAAAATGGTTTTCAAAGGTTTTGTAGTAGCACAAATTGTTTTGGCATGAGTAAGAGAACATTAGAATAGAGACTTAGTGGAAAATTCGCTTTAGACCTTCACCTAGGTCGACTGAGCCTCAAAGCTCGGATGACCTGATGCAGGTCAATCGACCGACCTATGTGGAAGGTCGACTAGAGTGTGAAGTTACACTTAGAGAGTTTTGAGTGTTCTTGAACTCGAACGCCTAGCTGGTAAGGTTGACATTTGCTATAGGTCGGACGATCGAGCTATTGCTCCAATCGGCTGATGTCCCTTTAAGGTCGACCACATGTTTCTAGTAGAACAGGTAATTCTATACGGACGAGCCTCGAGTGTTCTTGAACTCGAACGGCTAGCTGGTAAGGTTGACATTTGCTATAGGTCGGACGACCGAGCTATTGCTCCAATCGGCTGATGTCCCTTTAAGGTCGACCACATATTTCTAGTAGACCAGGTAATTCTGTAAGGACGAGCCTTGGACAACCTGATAGCCATTGAAGCATTAAATTCACTTCGATTTTGAACTCTATATAAGGACCAAAGGATGATGTTTTGGTAGTTATCTAAGCCATTAAGTGTCATCAAGTTCTACACTTTCAAACAAGCATTCAATACACTTTCATTTGAAAAACAAGTAAGGCTATTATCATTTGAGCTTAGAAAGATTGAGCTATAACTTTATATTCATCCATCACATAAAGTGTGATTATTTTGGTTAAATCTTCCCTCTACTATCTATGTGAGTTAGCTCTTTGTGAGTTAGAAAATCTTTGTGAGTTGTGCTCTTTGTGAGCTTGTGAAGTGATTGTTCTTTAAAACTCTGGGTGAGTTAGACACTTGTGTAATGTTGGCTTCATCCCACTATCATTAGGTTGTAAAGGAAATTTAGTGAGTTGTTGAAATCCTCGGGTTAGTCTCAAGGTAGTGGACGTAGATTCTTAGTGAATCGAACGACTATAAATCTTGTGTCTTTGATCTTTCTTTGTTAGGTTGCAACTCTCTATTTTGTGTAGCTCACTTCTCATCACTTTTGAAAGAAAGTTTTAAAAGCTTACAAAAATTCAATTCCCCCCCCACCCTCCCCCCACCCCACCCCACCCCTTAGATTTTTACACGACCAACAAGAGCCAATGCACTAAACTCTTGCCTATAGAACAGATTCACTTCAGCATCCCGATTTTCCTTGCTAAAAGAGGAGTTAACCGTGATGAGCAAAGTTTTCTCAGAACAAGTCCAACAATAATCTGATTCACTCAATTTCTGTTCTAGGACAAAATCTATTTTATCTTTAAAGCTCAGTTTGAAAAACAAAAGCTTTTGATACCAAATTTTATCATAATGACCAAAAGTTTGAAAGTGATTTTCAAAACATTCCAAGTATTTTGAAAACAATTTAAGGTCAGTATCATTTCTGACTTATTCAAACCAAGTGAGCAAAAATTAGAGTTTACCAGATATACATATTAAGACCGACCCTAACGTCTAAGCTTTCAATTTTCAATACCAAGTCATTCTTGATATTTTTTTGTTAAGTGTAGACTTTCATCTAGCATAGAGCATATTTGAAGTACTTAGATAAACTTCCTGCTTGATCTGTAGCACTATCATAATGAGCATAAGATATTAGATTTGAAATATCAATGTTTGTTATACTCAAAACTGAGTTAAATAAATCATCTTTTGGTCTCTCTTCCGCTTCCTCCCAGAAACTGACCCACGACACAACGCATATTTACTTCTAAGTGGAAAGGCAACAAAGTTCAGCACATGAGGCCGCAGCGGAGTGCAGGAGCCTCGAGATTTGACAACAAAAGCAATAAAAAGTCCTTAAGGGAATTGTCAATTGAGAGAATATTTCAATTGACTTCTCTTTCTATTCTTTTTTTCCCTGAAGTTATTATGTCATTAGAAAAAAGTCTTTTAATATCTATATGAATGCGTAGGGTGTTCATGGCTTGATTTGTTTCAGTTTTATACATTTTTCAAACTAAATTGAAATATTCGGTTTGAAAATTTTGAAACCATCAAAACTATTCAAAATCTCAAACCGATGCATTCGATTTGTATCGGTTCGGTTTAGTTGTTCAATTTTTGTGAGATGCAAAATATTTTGAAATATATTTATTATATTCACAAGTTAAACACAATAATAAAAACAAATTAATGAAATATAAATTCTTGATCTAACTTCAAATAAATTACTACAAAATTATCCTACAAGGGAAAAAAACAAAAAAAAAACAAAAATTACGCCATTATTAGTTCAAAATAAAATAAAATCTTCAGATAAATCTAAAATCACATACCATTTGCAAAAGCACTATTTTTTCTTCTAATAAGTACTCACTTCATCCCAAATTATATGTTCACGGTGTGTTTTGCATGGGAGATAAGGTTTCATCAAATTCTATAGTAGAATATGATAAAATGTCAAATATAACCCTGTTAAATTTTACTCCCAGTTTAATTTTACCTTTTTTCTCTATCCAACATTCAATGTAAGGGGTAAAATTGAAAAAAACCACCATTCATGAGTTAAAAAGTATACAGTTATTTTTTGACAAATTAAAACTAAAATGTGGACAGATAGTTTGAGAGGAGTATAATCCAAAGAAAAATGGTCTAAAAAAAATAACTCCAGGAGAAGAGAGAGTTTGAAGTATAGATTTTCATTCTTTATTTTTGTTGTTGCAAAGAATTGGATCTTTTAATATATTGCAATGGAGAAATATACTCCAAAAACCGTGTTACAACGAAGGATAGAAAAGCTTATGCTAAACTAATATCAGAAGAAAAAAGAGAAAATGACTCGAGACGTTCTCCAACTATTTTAATTTAGCCTCGATAATCTCCGTTTGTTTTTTTCGGCACAAAGAATTCTCCAACAATTTACGGGCAGCCTGTAGAATCTTTGCCACCACATTTGCGGCAGAATCCGGCCAAATTAACACACGTGCGCAATACACATGCATAAAACCCATGGGAAAAATGGTCCTCCTAAAACCCGAACCACTATGCACACCCTCCATTCATCTTAGGAGGTCAATATCCAAAATCAGCAACAGATGAACATCAGTCTGATGATTCAGAGTGATAACAAACAATCAGCTTCATATGTTCTCATGGCTCTGTACAATATTTCATCCAACATTATAATAAAACTTGTATATGGTCATCAGGGGGACCTTGTAGTATCTTCTCAGATCAACATTTATAGATTATGAACAAAATGCTTCTGTAATATTTCTGCTGCTATTTCAATTGGAATTATAGAACAAGCTATTAATTAGACAGTGTCCCAGGTTTCTGAACAAACACCTACCAAGATTCTAGGTTTACCACCTTCATTTTCATTTTCTTTCGCAGACAACAATTTAACTTTACAAAATTCAAGAGAATTCCATAATCAAACTTTATCTAATTCCATCCGAAATATCTAAGGGTGTGTTTGTTTCCATGGAATTGGAATTTTCTTATTTGACTATCAACAAAATCATGGAATTGGAATTCAAATTCCAATTTTCTTACTTGGCTCCCAACAAAATTTTGGAATTATTTTGGAATTGGAATTCCAATTCCAATTCCAAACCCCTCAATTCCACAAAATCAATTCCATTTTATAATCAAAGAATTTGAATTCCAATTCCACAAGATTTATCGTACGTTATAAATATATCCTATTTTCTCTCTCATAAATAAATATACAAAAAATTACCAAAGTACCCTTATTGTAAAATGACAAAACACCCCTAGTACAAAATGGCTAAAGTACCATTAATTTAAAATAGCTAATGTTATTAGTTTAAATGACAAAAGTACTACGATTTCGAAAAATACCGTTAGTGCAAAATTATAATAATACCCTTGGAAAAAAACAACAAATTTTTTTTAAAAAAAATATAAAATCACAAACATACATAAAATCACCAAAACATCCATGGTAAAAAATTACGAAATTACTCTCGGCTCAAAATGATGAAAAATACTTTTGCGCAAAATGAAAAAAATTACCTTTGGCTCAAATAGCTTAAAATTCAAATGATTAAAAATGACCCAAATTTTTTGATGAAAAATAACGAAAATACTTTGGTGTAAAATGACGAAAATGCTCTTAATGCAAAAAGACAAAAAACGCTCTTATAAAAAAATGGGAAAATGCCCTCTTGTGCAAAATGACAAAATTAACTTTGAATAAAATGTAAAATTTTCTCTTAACAAAAAAATGAAAAAATTAGTTTTTATATAAAATTATAAAAAAAAATCGTTTACTTAATATGCCTAAAATATTATCGGTGTAAAATGACGAAAATACACTTGTTGAGAACTACTAGAAATGTCATTAATACCAAAATGAAAAAGAATAACCATGATGAAAATGACAAAAATACCACTCGTTTTAATTTATTTCTTACAATAAAGTTATTTTTGTCATTTTGAAAAATGGGCTTCTTCTCCATTCTAAACCAATGGGCAAAAGGTATTTTCTTCATTTTCATTAGAGTATTTTCAGCATTTTGTGATTTATTCATCTTTTATCAAGTATATATTCGTTATTATGCACAATGAGATAATTCCAATTTAACAAGGGTATTTTTGTCATTTTACAAACAATGCCTTTTAAAAAAAAACTGGACTAAATTTTTTCTTCATATTACGAAAAATGGTAATATTTCCGTTTTTCAACGCAATTTTATCCACTTCATACTATAAAAATTTTCTTCATATTACAAAAAATTTAAGAGTATGTTACAGAGCCCATTTACGATGTACTCATAAACTTCTATATCAGAAGAGTAACCGCTATCTCGCATATCAGCCCATATGTCGAACATCATTCCACATTTACTAAGCCTAAAAAGCCACGAAAGAAAAGGCTTATATGCAGTGAGTGATATCTTGCATCCCTTTTTTCTTGCCTTCTTGTAAATCATTAGAGCAGCATGAGGGGGACCATAGCTGCATAAAGGCTCGATAAAAGAAGTGACTACTCCAGTAGTAGGAATGATCCCACGATTCAACATTTCATCAAACAACTCAATAGCATATGCTAGATATTAATCTAATATAAGTATCCACATTAGGACTATAGTTATTACTCAACATCTGTTCATAGTATATCAATCCTTCATCTATATTTCCAATAGATTAAAAATTGGAAATCATAGCATTGTAGACTTCTATATTAAGCATACATCCCATCTCCTCCAACTTTCGGAAAATCTTAACAGCATTATTGATTTGTTCAGCTCTACCAAGGCCTTTCAAGAATGTAACTATAAGTCAAGCTATCCGGATTTAATCCATTTTCAACCATGGCTTCCAAGTTTCTCTCAACTTCACTAACTTTACCGAATCTAGACCACCCACCAATAATTAGATTGTAGGTCATATAATCAAATGAAACCTTTGCCTTCATCTTATTATGTAAAGAACTCGCAGTCCCCACATGTGATTGCTGACAGAGGTGTCTCAAAAGAACATTAAATATCTCAGTTCCATGTTCCAATGCATAATCTTCTAAATTATCAAAAAATCGAACTGCTTTAGAAATTTGTCGAGCCCTAATGAAGCTATCCATAACAATTGCAAGGGTCTCACCAGTGGGACTTATTCTCCATGTCTTCATGTCAAGCAGCATATCCACCATATGTCTAAAATACTTACTCCAGCCTAATGCTTTAAGAATCACATGATAACTATCTAGTTCCTTAGAACAATTAGGTTGTTCCACCGCCTATTATAAAAAGTAACCATTGCTTTCCCATCTAAAATGCCTCTATTAACTACCTTAGTAAGTATATCATTAGATAGTTCCACACTAACACTTGTTAAGGCGGACTCAATCGCATATTTACTGCGGAGCTTTTGAAGAAAAACTCCACGTAATTTATCTTCGGGCTGTAAAAAGCCATCAATAGCCCTTGTCCCAAGTTGATTGTCCAATACATTCAATGTAACGTATTTGTTGACTGATAAATTTTCGTGGATCGGAGGATATCAGAAAGCTTATTCAAAATATTAGATTCATCAATATTACGCGGTTCCTTCGGACTGATTCTCCAATGATGAGCCATTCAGACTATTTGAGGTAATGACCAGGGTTGAAAAGGTGCATAATGAGCATTTTACTGATGAATGGTGGCTAAAAGGTTGTGAACTATACCTCCAAGCTGTGTGCAATCTCTTGAACAACATTGGACAAGAAATAGATCAAAGCATTTAGCAGTGGAGAAACAGGGGAAAGCTGCTAGGACTTCGATTTCCTACTTCCTTGTGGAGGAGTTTTTCTCAACACGTGCTGATAAATGTCAGGTGTTGATTAAAATATTTTTTCTTAAAATAGCTATATTTCCTTAAAACGGCTAATTTGAAAATCAGTCGCTAGAATGATTTGACGAGTGATAATTAATCCGCATGTGTTGAGAAAGAAACCCCCTTCAACACCTAAATCAGACCCACACTTGGAAGCTGCTCTAAGCAAAATTTTATCAAACAACTTTACTGCATTATCTCTTAACGTCTCCTCATACAATTTTAAGACATACAAATCCTTATGGCTTAAGAAAAACAAGTAATCAGCTTAAAGAGAGCCATTTATAACCTTGAAAACTAGTCCGGCGTTCAGAATGGATTTGGGGGCTGTAGCTGGAAAGTTGATCAGTGAAAGAAGCACAAAAAGAGAGAGAGCTCCACAGGCGCCGCCTTATATGCCTTTGCCTGATAGGCATGCTAAGCAAGAAACCAATTACACAATTTCACCCTTTTCACCTTCTTCAACTCCTGCAACGTCCCATAAAAAACTCAAACAAAATCAAACAAATCCATTCTCTCTTAACTACAAATGGCGACTTTCTCATCACTTCTAAATGAACTAACACTCTCCACTACACCACTCTAATCAGAGTCTCTCTCTCTCTCTCTCTCTCTCTCTCTAACCACTATGATTCTCTTAAAAAACATGTTCACCCACCAAGCACCACCTAACAACCTCAGTGTCCCTTTGTTATGACGGCAGAAATTAATCAAAGGAAAGGGTGTCGAGAGGGATTCGAACACGAGATAATCTTTGGGTTCATTTTAAAAGTTCGCGAGGTCACGTACACGGGTTATTCTAGTCGGACTATCCATGTTTTGGTTTGTCTAAAACATGGAGGGGAGCTGAGATATTTTTGGGCATTCTGGTTGACTTAGCTTGGGTAGTTACTTTTTCCCCAATTTCCTTTTCCATTTTTGTTCTTGTAGAGCTGAGCTCAATTGAGCATTTATCAATAAATTCATCTTCTTCACCTCCTATTTTTTGTAATTGATTACTAGGTTTTTTGGTAGAATCGAAGTTGTAATACCTATACATAACAAATTGGTATTAGAGCCATCGATTCTTTGAAGGATTGACACCGAATTGCAACTTGAATCATTCGGAGATGATTTCTACTACTTCGGAATTCCGAAATGGATTGGAGAATTCGATGAATCAGTTTTTCTCTCAAACATATGAAAGTAGGAGTTTCAACAATTTTTCGAACAATAATATCAGATTCAGGCGGACATGGCAGCGGCAATGGATAGTGTGGGATATTCGGAGTTCCATGATAAATTTCAGGTATATTCTGAAACTAATTCTTTGGATTGTGGGTTTGGTTTGGTAGAGAAAATATCAGAACATAAATTTAATGAAGTTAGCGAAAAATTAGATTTATTGATTGAACAAGAAAATGCTTGTTATGGTGCGACTAGTCGAGGAAGTGGAAAGACTTATACAGATAGACACTTGAGCACAACATTTAGAATTCTAGAATTGAGAGTCACCAAGCCTATTATGTTAGATATAGTTGAAAATTATTATAGGAAATTCCTAGAGTGATGGACACAAATGATAAGTCTGAATGCTTCATTGGATAATGAGTATTTGGTAGAAGAATTTATGGATGAATTGCCTTTGGAGATCCAAGCGGAATTAAAAAATCAATGTTCTTCGTTGTATTATGTTTCTTACATATACTCAATGCCGTGTCTCATAGTGTGAAAATTAACTCATGGGCGTTCATATCCTCTCAAAACCAATTGGCAAGGAGAGATGTTAACCCATGAGTTTATATGTTATTTGGATCTTCTTAGGCACTCGATGTGGGACTTCATATTTCAACACTCCCCCTCACATCGAGGTGGGAGTCAATTTAAGGCCCGTCGCCCTTCTTGGGTCGTACGGTGACCATTAGAACCCACTTTGGGCATTATGAGTCCATCATTCCGCCTAAAGGCCCGCTCTGATACCATGTGAAAATTAACTCATGGGCGTTCATATCCTCTCAAAACCAATTGGCAAGGAGAGATGTTAACCCATGAGTTTATATGTTATTTGGATCTTCTTAGGCACTCGATGTGGGACTTCATATTTCAACACATAGAGCACAAGTTGGAAGTTGGAAATTGGAGATCCAAATTTAATTTACCAATATTTGATGGAAGCAATTTCAAAGATTGGATTCTTAACCTTCCTAAACTCTTTGGCTCATGTGAAATTACAGAAGAGTTGAAATGGGAAATTATTGGGTCAAGCATGAGTGCATGGACATGTATCTGGTTTTTATCATATAAATACGATCATTCTAATATTTCATGGAGTGAATTCGAAGCAGCATTATATCTTAGATTTGGAGAAATTTATGTTGATAATGTAATTGAGAATTCATTGGATAATGGAATATGAGATGAAAATTCATCACTGAATAGGATGATCTATATATCGTAGACAAGGTGTTTGATGAAAAGTCTCTTGGAAAAGAAGAAAATATGGATAGAATCACAATGTAGATTAATTATTTGTCAATGTATTTAGATGTTGCAGATTCAGCTACATTGACTTATGGATAGAGTCTATATGCTCAGTTTAACTTGGGTGTCGTTAATCAAATTCATGACTATAAAAAAAAAAAAATACACATCTTCAGTTTAATCAAAGAAAGAGTGATTGGGGGTTCACATCATTCATGCCTCTCTGTGAGCTTTATGATCTCAGTAAGGAAAATCTTGTGAATGATTGAGTGATTATTGAAGCCGATGTTATTGTCCGGAAGGTCATTAATTACTGGACACATTATTCAAAGAAAGAAACGGATTACATAGGCCTAAAGAATCAGGGATCAAAATGCTACATTAATTCGCTCCAGCAAATGGATTTTGTTCATACACTTACAAATGGAACTAAACATGCTTTAGTATATGATCTAGGAGGTAAGTTGAGATATGCACTTCTGATGCGTTTTGATAGTCGTCATTGGATTGATTTTGACTACTTGAGTTTGTTTAAGATTGATTATATGAATGCTGGAATAAAGGATTGGCTCATGTAACAAAGTAATTAGGAACTGTGAATACTCAAGTTGTATTTCATATAGAACAAGTGTTACATATATATACACTCCTAGGAAAACTAAATAGGAAAGTAAATAAATGAAATGATCAATAAAGATAAATCAATTCCTAGAATCAATCTAAGAATCAATCTAATTCTTATAATTGTGCATATACACCTATACAACATGTGTTACATGTACTAAATGTGCTAATAGCTCTTAACACTCCCCCTCAAGGTGGAGCATAAATGTTGATCATGCCCAAGTTGCGGCTCAAACTCCATTTAAAGCTTTTGTGAGAAGGTCAGCCAATTGTTCTCCAGTCTTCACATAACCAGTAGAAATGAAACCATCTTCTATTTTGTCACGTACAAAATGACAATCTAACTCAATATGTTTGGTCCGCTCATGAAAACCTGGATTAGAAGCAATGTGAAGAGCAACTTGATTATCACAATACAACTTTGCAGGAATAAAAACTTTAAGGCCAATTTCAACCAAGAGTTGGAATATCCACATAATTTCACACGCCGATTGTGACATAGCCCTATATTCTACTTTGGCACTAGAACGAGAAACAACATGTTGCTTCTTACTCTTCCATGAAACCAAATTCCCTCCCACAAAGACACCTGTCGTGGATCTTCTAGTTATCTTACAGCCTGCCCAGTCCGAATCAGAAAATCACTCGATACGAAAGTGGTTGTGATTTTTATATAATGTACCTCGTCTCGAAGATCACCATGAAGAAAAGCATTCTTAATAACTAACTGATGCAAGGGCCAATCATATGTAGCTGCCAAAGAAATAAATAACCGAACAGAGGTTAATTTTGCAACAGGGGGAAATGTATTTGAGTAATCAACTCCGTATATCTGAGCGTATCCTTTAGCAACAAGGCGAGCTTTCAACTGCGAAATGGATCCATCATGATTAGTTGTCACTATAAATACCCACTTACATCCAATAGCTTTCTTCCCTGCAGGTAAGTCCGTTAACTCCCTAAGTACCATGATCCTTTAAGGCATCCATCTCTTCTATCATTGCATGACGCCAATCAGGATGAGATAAAGCTTCGTAAACATCTTTAGGTATAGTAATGGAATCAATAGAAGCAATAAATGAACATGCAGAGTGTGACAAATGATCATAAGATACAAAAGTGGAAATAAGGTAGGTGCATTGACGTTTACCTTTGCGTTGTGCAATTGGAAGATCGTCAATTGACACATGATCCAATGACGAAGTAGTTGGCGCCAGATATGTGTCGGGAGGAAATGGACGTCTAGAGTAGACTTTGAAAGGAGGTGGGGAAGTAAGTTGCGTTGACTTAACAACGGGAGTTGGTTCAGATGTGGATGTGGGAAGATAGACAATGTCAGGTTCAGATTTAGATTCACAGTCAGGTGCTGGATTAAATACTAATGGAATAGGAGTAATGGTATAAACTAACAAATCATCATCCTCCCCCTTACAAGTTGAAACGGAAGAAGAAAAGAAATATGTGTCTTCTAGAAAGGTAACATCTCTGGAGACCATGTATTTGTCAAGACTTGGGCAATAACACCTATACCATTTTTGATGACGTGAGTATCCTAGGAAGACACTTCAAGGACTTTGGGTTTAATTTAGTGACAGAGGGACGAACATTTCGTACAAAGCAAGTACCCCCAAATTTTTTAGGGTCAAGGGGATAGAATGACTTAATCGGAAAAAGAGTATGAAAATGAGTCTTACCCTGAAGAACTGATGAAGGCATACGATTAATTAGAAAACATGTCATTGATACTGCATCAACCCAAAAAGATTTAGGAACATTCATCTGAAACAAAAGAGCTCTTGCAGTATCAAGAAGATGCCTATTTTTGTGTTATGCTATCCCATTTTAAGATGATGTATAACCAAATGAGGTTTGGTGAATAATGTCATTTTGTGTCATAAAGGTTTGGAAGGCTGCTGACAAATATTCTTTTGCATTATCACTCCTTAATGTACGAATAGAGACATTGAACTGAGTTTTAATTTCAGCATGAAAGACACAAAATATATAGAATAACTCAACGATTTTTCATAAAAAATAACCAAGTCATATGAGAATAGTCATCAACAATTGTAACAAAATACCTAAAACCAAGTTTGGATGGAATTGGACAAGGACCCCAAACATCAGAGTGAACTAACTCAAAAGAATAATCAGCTCGTTTATTGACTCTAGGGCAAGAACTAAGACGGTGATGTTTAGCAAATTGACACGACTCATAATCTAAAACTGAGACCTTAGAATACTCGGGACAAAGTTTCTTGAGCAAAGGGAGAGATGGGTGGCCTAGCGGCAATGTGCTTTGAAAGCAGAGTAAACACTAGAACACGCAAGCGATTGACGTGTTGATTTGTCAAGTATGTAGAGTCCCACAGACACATATCCTTTACCAATAATCTTCTTTGTCATAAGATCCTGAAACAAGCAATGATCAGAAAAAAATGAGACAAAGCAATTAAGAGTTCGAGAGATTTGGCTAATAGACAACAAATTGAAAGAGAAATATGGCAAATGTAAGACATTAGAGAGTGAAAGCGCAGGAGTTAAGTTAACTGTGCCAGACCAAATCACACAAGATGGAGAACCATCAGCTAGGGTTACATTTGTTGGGGTGTGAGATTGATATGTGGTGAAAGAGTTAGGATTACCCGACATATGATCTGTTGCACCAGAATCAATGACAAATTTGGATGATGAGGAAATGAGACATGTATTTGAATTACCTGAATTGGCCATATCAACAAAAAATGGTAGATGAAAAACCGAAATTACCAAATCAAGCATGTATATGTGCTTCTGGGTTGCCAAGAAAGTCACAGCATAAATTCCAATGCCGATCTGAGTAACGGAATTCCGATGTCGAACAACTCTCAACCCAAAGTAGAGAGATCCTAAAACGAGACCTAAACCCAAATTTTTGACAATTTTCAGATTGCCCCAAACGAGTATCTCACTCAAACCCTAATTTAATATTGCTCTGTACCATGTAACAAAGTAATTAGGAATTGTGAATACTCAAATTGTATTTCATATAGAACAAGTGTTACATATATATACACTCCTAGGAAAAGTAAATAGGAAAGTAAATAAATGAAATGATCAATAAAGATAAATCAATTCCTAGAATCAATCTAATTCATATAATTGTGCATATACACCTATACAACATGTGTTACATGTGCTAAATGTGCAAATAGCTCTTAACAGCTCACTAATTTAGATATTCCTGAGCAGCCAGTAATTGCTCCAATTTCAGAGGCTATGTATGACTTTGTTCAGAAGGCAATGCTGAAATCTAAGGATGTTGTTGTTCATTATTTGGTGACAGACCTCCTTGGCATTGTTTCTACCATATTAAAAATGAAGATGTTCTTTATATTAGTGAGGAGTTTTGGTTAGATAGTGAGTTAATAAGTCGAGTAAGTTGTAGAAATAATGTACATCAGTTCGAACTTGAAGTTGTTTCTTTGTCGATAGAGTATAAAGTTGGTGATGTCTATAAGGTGTTAACTAATCAACATCCTAGTTTGGATACATTTGTGAAAGAGCTTTGCAGGAGTCATGTTGTCAAAGGCTATGCATGGTGATATTGTTTGGGGCAAATTTTCTTTGACCAAATTTGAACTAAACCAGCATTATAATGTTATAATTTCAGGTCAAGATACAAGAATTATGCATTGTGAGTTTGTTACAGCGGAATGATGAAAACCTTGATAACTTGTATCAAAGATTCAACAACGCATAATTCTTGAAACGAAACTCTGACGTCTAGGGATCAAGAAGTTTTCTTTTGGCTTATGTTCACTAAATAAAATAACATTCTCGGCCTTGTATTTTATTTTTTTGACCTTTTGAATTTTTTTTTATCCAAGCAAACAAGAAAATTTTCAAGAAAGCAATAAAGTCACACCAAGAAAGAGATCAACATTGAGCTCTGATACCAACTGATGAAGAACCTTGATAACTTGTATCAAAGATTCAACAACAAAAGGTTGAAACAGAACTTACTCTTTTTGAAATAGTTTACGAGGGGAATATAATCAACGCAACACTAAGTAGATTGATTATCAATGGGGGCTGAAACACCACAATAAGTGAAACTAACTTATTGATACAGTAACTCAAGAATGAATGAAAATCTAAATAGAAGTTCAATTCACAAGTATCTAAGGAATAATCTTACCAAATATCATATATCTAACGTAAGTATAAAGGTGGCCGAATTGTCAAAAGCCTTACAAAGAAAGAATACTATTCGAGTTAGGGCTCTTCAATCTCTAGCATAACAAATTTTATATAAAAGAAACACTAACTAAACACATGGACATCATGTCCTTTATTATAGCACCACTAACATTACTCGACATAAAAGACTAAAAATAGTAAATATAAAGCTGAAAATATAATTAAAGTCTAGAATAGACTTTAATGTACAATGTTCCTAAAATGCCTTTTTAGCCACTTTGTTGAGTTGGGCCGTGTGTGACACTTTGGAAAGTAATAAGGTTGACTTGAATATCATCTTGTAAAATTAGCTTGGCTTCCTCTTTAGCTTTGACTTCACAAATGAATGTAGATATAACTTGATTAGTCTTGTTCAACCTTGATCTTGTCATGGGACCTTGAATGTTGATTAAAGATCCTTTGAGTAGGGCAGCCCCTTAGATGGTCCCTCATCATTCCCTCCCCCTTGGAAAGGATTCGTCCTCGAATCATCATCATCATCATAATCTGAATCAAAATCAAAAGGGGACAAGTCAGAAATATTGAAAGTAGAACTTACATGATACTCACCTTTCAAATCTAGTTTGTAAGCATTGTCATTGATCTTTGCAACAACTTGAAAGGGTGCATCTCCTCTTGGGTGTAACTTAGACTTTCTTTCATTAGAAAATTTTTCTTTCCTAAGATGCAACCAAACTCAAACGCCAACTTCAAAAGATATATGCTTCCAGCCTTTGTTGGCATGTTTTGCATAAATACCATTCCGCTTTGCAATTGTAGCTTGAACTTGTTGATAAAGTCTTTGAATATAATCTGCCCTAGAATCACCTTCTACATTATAATACTCATCAACAGGTAAAGGGGTTAGATCTAAAGGGGTTAGGGGGTTAAATCCATAAACAACTTCAAAAGAAGAGTTATTAGTAGTATAATGTAAAGTCTTATTATATGCAAATTCAACAATAGGTAAACAATCTTCCCACCTTTTTAAATTCTTTTGAATAAGTGCTCTAAGAATAACCCCCTAAAGATCTATTTGTTACCTCAGTTTGGCCTTTGGTTTGTGGGTGACTTGATGTACAAAAAAACAATTTGGTTCCCAACTTACTCCACAATGTCTTCCAAAAGAAACTTAGGAATTTGACATCTCTATCACTCACAATGGTCTTTGGAACTCCATGTAGCCGAATGATCTCCTTCATGAATAAATCCGCTACACGACTTGCATCACTTTTTTTCTGCACGGAATAAAGTGAGCCATTTTAGAAAAATGATCTACAACAACCATAATACTATCCATACCTCTTTGTGATCTCGATAATCCAAGGATAAAATCCATAGAAACATCAATCCATGGTGAGGATGGAATAGGTAAAGGCATGTATAATCCGAGAGCTTTGCTTGTACTTTTAGCCTGTTTACACTTAAAACAAAGTTCACAAAATTTTCTAACATATCTTTTTCATCTTGGGCTGAAAGAAGAGTTCTTACAATATGTTTAAAGTTTTAACAACTCCAAAATACCCCATTAAGCAGCCACAATGTGCTTCCCTAACAAGTAAATCTCGAATTGAACAATATGGAATACACTTATTCTCTTTGAACAAAAAACCATTAAATCTATAAAAACCCTTTTGAGCCAAGAGCTCACATGCTTGAAATAAAGCTGAAAAATCATTATCATGTTCATATAAAGCTTTAATATGTTCAAAACCTATCAATTTAGCATGCATAACCGAAAGTAAAGTATACCTTCTAGATAGAGTATCGGCTACAATGTTTTCCTTACATTTCTTGTACTTAATGATGTAGGAGGAAATCCATTTAGCATGCCTTTTGTTCAACTTACTTTGCCATTTTAGATACTTGATGGATTCATGGTCCGTATGTATCAAAAATTCCTTTGCAATCAAATAGTGATGCCATGTCTCCAAAGCTCTAACAATTGCACACAACTCCTTGTCATAAGTTGGATAATTAAGTGTAGGTCCACTTAGTTTCTCACTAAAGTATGCCAAAGGTTTGGTTTGTTTTGTTGTTGCAAAATATCTCCAATACCTATTCCAAAATCATCACATTCAACTTCAAAAGTTAAATCAAAATTAGGTAAAGCAAGTATAGGAAAAGATGCAAGTAAAGCTTTTGAAGGAACCCAAGAGGGGGGGTGAATTGGGTTTCTAATAAATCTTGCAAACTATTTCCAATTTAAACAATGATAGTGCAAGTTTAACAAAAGCTAAAGCAAAACCCAATGCAAATCACAAGACAAGAGATTTAGAGTGGTTCGATTCACTGAGAATCTACATCCACTACCTTGAGCCGCACCCAAGGATTTCACCAACTTCACTAAGAAGAATGTGCCCACACAAAGTAGGACTTTACACTAGTGGCTAACTCACCAAGAGTTTTACAAACAACCACTATAAACAATTGCCCACACTAAGTAGGTCTTATCAAATAACAACAATAACCCTATCACTAAGAAAGGGGATAAGATGAAAGGTTTAGAGTACAAAGTTGTTCACTCTTCTAAGTGAAAGATACATACATTTGAAGCTCATCAATTGTTGGCTCTTTGAACATAGGAAGCACACTCTTTGTCTTGCTATTATGAAATGCACTTTTGAATCATATAGATTTTGCAATGAAGTGCATTTTACTTTGAAAGTGTTTAGACTTGATAAGAAATCAATCTCTATTGTATGAACAAGTCTATGTAAGTGTTAGAGTCATTCTAAAGCTTTGGAGTATTTATACTATTTGAAATCTCATTTGAAAAAGCGACTGCGAAAGCGGTCAAATAACGGCTAGTAACAGATGCACCTCGGTTGACCGAACCACGAGGCCTCGGTGGACCGAGGGGAAACTTCGGTCGACCGACTTGGGACCTCGGTCGACCGACCTTGGTCATCTCGGTCGACCGAACCAGATCTTGGTCGACCGAACCAAGACAGACTCAACTCTCGAGTACTTTGTTCGGTTGATCCGAGAAAATCTCGGTCGTCCGACTTTCCGGGCTTTCGGAGAAGTTGATTAAACACTTGTTTTCAAATCATTTGAAGTCTAAAAGGTTTTCCCAAAAGGTAACACATAAGAACACTTGGAAAACTTTTCTAAAAGACTTATACTTGAAATCAAAGGCTTTTTGGATAAGAACACATTTGAAACTTTTGCCTTTTGAAAACGTGTTTATGAAATCATGTATGCAAGACTAGAGTGAGAAGCTTATGTTCATAAGAGCTTTGGTTAGAGCTTTAAAGATTACGACTAATGACGACAAAGCTAAACTAACCAAACTAAGTCTTCAATCTTCAATCTTCATAGATGAGCCTTGAATATTATGACTTTGAATCTTGAACATGGCTTGATTGAAGTACTTAGAGCTTCCTACAAGATTTCCAATATTCTATCACAAAGATTAAGATCATTAGACACAACATCAAATGTTTGTCCAATATCAAAAACAGAGTTCGTTCGCCCTTAGGGCTTACAATCTCCCCCTTTTTGATTATGACAAACTTTGATGTAATAAGATAGAATATGGACAATGTAAGTACATGGAAGCATGGCAAAAGGATCTAAGAACAAATAAGTACAAAGACTAATGCTTAGAAGATACCAATTGTATACGATACCAATTGCAAAGACAAATATATGCAAAGACATAAGCACTAGCATTATAAGTTCTTTTGCCATATAAACTAGGGACTCATAGAAGAGCCCTATTTCCCAACCATCCTCCTTGCCTCCTTCCTTCCAACAAATAGCATTCTTGTGTGTAATATACATACCTTAGTTTACACAAGAAGCTAACTTACCATTTTCATCAATGTCGATGTGAGTGCTAAAGATCCTATTACAAAGAACATTTCTCACACAAACATTAGAACTCTCAATGGTTTGTTATCATCAAAACAACATAGGATATTTTGCCCTTCGGGCTAACAATCTCCCCCTTTTTGATGATGACAAAACATTGATGCAAATGGGAATAATATGCAAAAATAAGATACCAAATGTATGCATGAGATAAGGATATTAAGGATCTAGGCAAGTAGATGTTTTTCACAAAAAAAATATTCTACTCCCCCTATATTAAAGAATCCCTTATCTCTCCCATTTTGCAAGTTCTAAGCTTTCTCCTTTTGTAAATTACTTCTCTTGGCACATTTGCAACACTAAAAATTCTCCCTCTTTTTGTCAAAATCAAAAAGGGATATCAGAGCGCCAATAAGAAAAGCATTTTAACGAAAAGTAAAGATTAATTTAGGAGAAGCTTGATGAAATTTAATAATCCTCCTCATATAAAGACAAACTTAAAAACCATGGAAACAACTTGATGGTCTTGTAGATTGATAAAATAAGAACCAAAAGATCAATCCTAAAGACCAAAAAATAATTATGAAGAAGGATTACTTATGAATAAGCTTGGTTGATTTCTAAAACAAGGAGTCCATAATAACACATAAATCCAAAAGATGATCATGTATGGCTCAAAAAGAATATCAACCTAAGCTAAAAACAAAGGAGATATGGAATAAACCTTAAAGAACAATCTCCCCGTTTATCAACCATACGATGTTAGCTATTTGAGATAAAATCAAGTTTTGATACCAATTGACCAATTGTAAAACATGATACCAATTGTAAATATAGCCAATTGTAAAACACGTTTGAAAATATAGCTAACAAAGTACTAGTGGAAGTGATACCATGAATACATAAGAAAAGCACATGTATCACAACCAAAATAAGTAGAGGAAGTGTAAGAAAACACATGGAGTACATTCCTCTAACAAGTTAATGGTTAGCTAAATGAGTATAACAACTCTTGAAGCAGGACTAACCAAAAACTTAAATGAGATCACAAAGGATATGAAAGAATTATACCACTTGTAAAGAATATGATCTCATAGTTATTAAGGAAAAGTATATGTGATACCAATTGAAGACATAAACATTTATAACACATATAACTTCCAAAATAACTTACACAAGTTGGCTATAAGATATAAAAGATGAAAAGCAAGCCAACAAGTGATGTGATGATGTAAAATATGAACAATTGAGCATACATCACATATTATAAAGGGAGGTATGAGTTGAAAACATTTGAAAAACTCCCTCTTAGGTTGTGCCACTTAAAAACACACAAATAGACACAACCCATGGCATAATCAATGCCACAATCACAGTTTATATCCTAAGTCAAGCATCTAGACAATCAACCACATAAGATTAATGCTAAAGACTTGAATATAAACACAAACCCCTATATGCAATAAAGATCAAGTGAAAACTAAGCATAGCATATACAAACTCCCCCCAAAGCATAAAACACTTCATAATAGAGGGAGGGGGTTTAAATTGAGCACAAAAGGATCAAACACAAAACCATGATCACCTACAAGGGATGAGTTAAGCTTTGTACCTTAATGCTCTTTGAGCTTGGACTTCTTACCATATTGGTTGATCTTCTTTATCAATCAAGTTCATTTAGGCTTTTTGTGTGATCACTTTCATTTGATGCTCATTGAGAGGTTGACATGTGATTGCTCCATTTTCTTTGTTGTTCATCCTTGATTGATGAGATGAAAGCAATTTCCTCTTCTTTTCATGACAATTGTAGAGTCATTATTGATGGGTGACCCTTCTTTACTTGATGAATCCTCTACAATCTTGTGATCCTTGGCATTGGACTCTTTTCTTGGAGTCTTAGCTCACTTGTGCCATTCCTTGTAGTTCATATCTTCTTTTTGAACTTTAGAACACTTTGTAACCTACAAGGAATTCTTGAGAACTAATTTGGTACCTTTTCAAAGGTCCTTCAAGATTAGCTCAATTTCTCAAGTAAACACATATTTGCTTAAGGATCAAAAACCAAGGACAACTAGATGGATTCTTAAATGAATATGACATATCAAAACAAGAATCAATCAAGTTGCATATGCTACATCTCATAGATACCTTAGCTCAAAAGACATGGATAAACAAGAGCATGCTAAAGGTCATCTATATAATTATTGAATTCAAGCATGTGAGATGCACCATATATAAGAGCAAGCATATAAAAAATATATATATCAAAAACACTTAACCACATTAATTAAAGTGTTAAGAGAAGGTGATTTTGATACCATTGCTTTCTTACCAAGTGATGAAGACATTGGATTGACACTTTGGCTCTTGTCATCACTTGATGCTTTGCTCTTATTATCTAACCAACTTGGTTCTCCAATTGATTGTCATTTGAGCTTTGAGAAACCAAGTGTTGAGGAGTGCTTTTGAATTTCTTCTTTTGGCACATCTCCTTTTACTTTCTCCCCCAATGCCACTTCTTTTTGAATCAAGTCCATTGAAGCTTTGTGGCATTCATCTAACTTATAAGAACCTATAAGATCAAGGGAGGAGTAGCTTTTGGTACCCATTTTTGTTTGGGTCCATTGGGGTTAGTCAAAGTACGTTTGATTCTCCAAACGGTTTTTACCCCTTTTTCAATCTTCCTCTTTACATGGCATCTATCACAAGTGTGACCATGTTTACCACAATATGTGCAATGAATGTGTGGCTTAGAGGAATTGTGAGCATGCACAAGATAACTACTTGGCCTATGTGACATACTAGCATTTAAAACATGATTCTTAGGTTTAAGAGAAGAGCTAGAAATATCAACACGTTTAGCAATATAAACAAGGCCATTTTTATCATGTGAAGCACATTGCATGCCAAAGTGATTCTTATGCAACTTAGAAGAGCTAGCATGATCAATGTGATTAGCATTATAACCAAGACCATGTTTATCATGTGAAGCACGTTGCATACCAAGAATTTGATCAAGATTTTTCTTACCCTTAGTAAAGTTTTCAACAAGAAGGGTAAGATCTTTAACTTTGTTTTCCAAATGATCAAATTCAAGAAGCTTGTTTTTCTAAAGAAGACAATTTAACACAAGCTTCAAGATACTCTAATGAGGAAGTGTTGCATGTAGCAATAAGCTTTTCATTTTCAACTTTTAAGCAATCAACCTCATCACATATCTTTTTTGTTTTCACAAAGCAAAGATTCAATTTTAAGCTTCATAGCTTTGTTTTGCTTTTGCACAATTTTTTCAATTGATCATACATATCAATTAAAAGCTCATTAGGATCATCCTCATCATCATCACTATCATTAAAAGAATTAGAAATAGATGGAGAAGGATGTACCTCATTATTAAATGCCATAAGACATGTGTGATCATTTTCTTCTTGATCATCATCACTTTCTTCTTCATCCCAATGGCTTAACAAGCACTTTGCATTTTTGAGAGTGAAGAACAAATTCTCTCCTTCTTCATTATTGATGATGGACTCAAGATTACTACCCTTTGTAGAACAATTTTTCTTTATCTTCATTTCAAAGGCTAGTAGTGAGCCAAGAAGTTCCTCCGTTGAATAGGTCTTTAAATTCTTGGACTCTTCAATGGCAAGAGCTTTATTTTCCCAACTTTTAGGAAGAGAATTGAGAATCTTCCTATTCATTTCACCCATGGTGTACTCCTTGCCATAGGACTTCAAGCCATTTATCACATTTGTGAATCTTGTGCTCATCTCATTTATTGACTCATTTGGCTTCATGGAGAAGAGCTCATATTCTCTAACAAGCAAATTTAGCCTTGACTCCTTGATTTGATTTGTGCCTTCATGAGTAACCTCAAGCATTTTCCACATTGAGTGTGCGGATTTTCTTCCAAGCACACGGTTGTACTCATCTTGACTTAAGGCACAACTAAGGATGTTCATTGCCTTGTAATTTTGAGTCATCTTCTTGGACTCAAGCTCATTTAACTCCTTGTCCCGGCTTTGGCACTTGAACACCATCCACCAACTTCATAGGCACATATGGACCATTTTCAAATATATGCCATAAAGAATAATCTATTGAGCACACATATATCTTGAAACGTTCTTTCCAAGCTTCATAATTATTACCATCAAATAGTGGTGGCCTAATGGTGGAAGACCCCTCTAAATACGCCAATGCGGAATTACCGGCCATAATCTTTACTTCAAGCGGTTATGCTAAAAATGAAGACGAGGCTCTGATACCAATTGAAGGAACCCAAGAGGGGGGGTGAATTGGGTTTCTAATAAATCTTGCAAACTATTTCCAATTTAAACAATGATAGTGCAAGTTTAACAAAAGCTAAAGCAAAACCCAATGCAAATCACAAGACAAGAGATTTAGAGTGGTTCGATTCACTGAGAATCTACATCCACTACCTTGAGCCGCACCCAAGGATTTCACCAACTTCACTAAGAAGAATGTGCCCACACAAAGTAGGACTTTACACTAGTGGCTAACTCACCAAGAGTTTTACAAACAACCACTATAAACAATTGCCCACACTAAGTAGGTCTTATCAAATAACAACAATAACCCTATCACTAAGAAAGGGGATAAGATGAAAGGTTTAGAGTACAAAGTTGTTCACTCTTCTAAGTGAAAGATACATACATTTGAAGCTCATCAATTGTTGGCTCTTTGAACATAGGAAGCACACTCTTTGTCTTGCTATTATGAAATGCACTTTTGAATCATGTAGATTTTGCAATGAAGTGCATTTTACTTTGAAAGTGTTTAGACTTGATAAGAAATCAATCTCTATTGTATGAACAAGTCTATGTAAGTGTTAGAGTCATTCTAAAGCTTTGGAGTATTTATACTATTTGAAATCTCAATGAAAAACGACTCTGGAACGGTCAAATAACGGCTAGTAACAGTGCACCTCGGTTGACCGAACACAGGCCTCGGTGGACCGAAGGGAAACTCGGTCGACCGACTTGGGACCTCGGTCGACCGACCTTGGTCATCTCGGTCGACCGAACCAGATCTTGGTCGACCGAACCAAGACAGACTCAACTCTCGAGTACTTTGTTCGGTTGATCCGAGAAAATCTCGGTCGTCCGACTTTCCGGGCTTTCGGAGAAGTTGATTAAACACTTGTTTTCAAATCATTTGAAGTCTAAAAGGTTTTCCCAAAAGGTAACACATAAGAACACTTGGAAAACTTTTCTAAAAGACTTATACTTGAAATCAAAGGCTTTTTGGATAAGAACACATTTGAAACTTTTGCCTTTTGAAAACGTGTTTATGAAATCATGTATGCAAGACTAGAGTGAGAAGCTTATGTTCATAAGAGCTTTGGTTAGAGCTTTAAAGATTACGACTAATGACGACAAAGCTAAACTAACCAAACTAAGTCTTCAATCTTCAATCTTCATAGATGAGCCTTGAATAGTATGACTTTGAATCTTGAACATGGCTTGATTGAAGTACTTAGAGCTTCCTACAAGATTTCCAATATTCTATCACAAAGATTAAGATCATTAGACACAACATCAAATGTTTGTCCAATATCAAAAACAGAGTTCGTTCGCCCTTAGGGCTTACAGCTTTGAGCTTGTCAAAACTTTCCTGTTGCAGCCCATTCCAAGAAAAAGGAGTGTCCTTCTTCACAACTTCATTCAAAGGGGCAGCAATATTACTAAAGTCACGTACAAAACGTCTATAGAAACTAGCTAACCCATGGAAAGATCTTACTTGACTTGCATTTGTTGGCTTTGACCAATCTATAATTGCTTTGATTTTTGCCAGATCAACACTAATCCCTTGAGAACTCACAATGTATCCAAGAAAGTTTATAGAATTAGTGCAAAAGACACACTTTTCAAGCTTAGCATACAAAGTTTGTTCCTTTAAAATAGTAAGAACAGTTTTAAGATGTTTAACATGCTCTTCTAAGTTTTTACTATAAACAAGTATATCATCAAAGTAAACTACAACAAACTTTCCAAAACAATGCTGAAATATGCAGTTCATCAATCTCATGAAAGTACTAGGTTCATTAGTAAGACCAAAAGGCATGACAATCCATTCATATAAACCATATTTAGTCTTAAATGCAGTTTTCCATTCATCTCCTTCTTTCATTGTAGTTTGGTGATATCCTTGAGTTAGATCAATTTTAGAAAATATCTTAGCACCATTTAACTCTTCAAGCACATCATCTAAGCGTGGTATTGGATGTATATATTTAATGGTGATCTTATTAATAGCTCGACAATCCGTACACAATCTAAAAGTTCATTCCTTTTTAGGCACCTATATAACAGGACCAGCACAAGGACTTAAAGATTCTCTTACATGTTCCTTCTCAAGAAGTAAATCAACTTGCCTTTGAATTTCACGAGTTTCATCTGAATTTTCTCTATAAGTCGGTCTATTTGGGAGAATGGATCCTGGGATGAAGTCGATTTGATGTTCAATGCCCCTAATTGGAGGCTGAAACACCACAATAAGTGAAACTAACTTATTGATACAGTAACTCAAGAATGATTGAAAATCTAAATAGAAGTTCAATTCACAAGTACGTAAGGAATAATCATACCAAATATCATATATCTAACGTAAGTATAAAGGTGGTCGAATTGTCCTTTATATAGAGGAACAATTCTCTCAAAAGCCTTACAAAGAAAGAGTCATATTCGAGTTATGGCTCTTCAATCTCTAGCATAACAAATTTGCTATAAAAGAAACTCTAACTAAACACATGGACAACATGTTCTTTATTCTAGCATCACTAATATTACTCGACATAAAAGACTAAAAATAGTAAATATAAAGCTGAAAATCTAATTAAAGTCTAGAATATACTTTAATGTACAAAGTTCCTAAAATGCCCTTTTAGCCACTTTGTTGAGTTGGGCCGTGTGCGACTCTTTGGAAAGTAATAAGGTTGACTTGAATATAATCTTGTAAGCTTAGCTTGGCTTCCTCTTTAGCGTTGACTTCATCGATGAATGTAGATATAACTTGATTAGTCTTGTTCAACCTTGCTCTTGTCATGGGACCTTGAATGTTGATTAAGGATCCTTTGAGTAGGGCAGCCCCTTAGATGGTCCATCATCACGGAAATTGGCAAACATCAGCTTTCAGAGAGCAACATACAGGAATACATGGCTTCAACCTTTGCCAATGGTTTTTATCAGACGTTTGGTGATGATAATCTCAGTACATGGAGTATGTTGACTATGGATATGTTGCTAGGGGATTTTAATTTGAAAAGAAAGGTAATAGGTGATCAATTTGGTGGGGAATGCCTTAGAATGGCCACGGCAGCCTTTTTTTTAAGCAACATTTTTTGCAAGAACGGATTCGTTGATGTGGCATATTCCAGACGCGCATCGCCACGTCAACTCGAATCCGTTCTCAACCCAGAACGGATTTGGAAAATTCGTTCTCAATCTGCCCTAAATCAGATGAACAACCTCCTCTCCTTCTACCCTTATCGTTTTTCAGCAACCTTCAACACCCTCCCCCTTCGCGAACTTCCACCACCAACTCCGGCCATCACCGCCAATGTGGCCGCCACCACCTATTTATCTTCTTTCTCAAATTAAAAAGGTATAACTTTTTTTAATTTTTTTATTTTCGAAAATTAAAAATTTATAGTAGGTTTTTTTTTATTATTATTAAAACCACCAGCGTGGTGGGGCGATCCCTCGTTTATTAATAAAATCCGAAGCAAAGATGCATAGAGGGGGGCGTAATACCAAAACCTCTAAGTAGGTGGAAACAGATCCACTCCATACAAAAGGAGACAATGCAAAACTAAACCATTTATCACATGGTTTAGGTGTTACAATCGTTCCTATTTCAAATGATGTCATTGAAACTACAATAGCAATGAAAGGCTTAGAGAAGCCGTACATAGGGAGTACCACACCTATCAAGTTCCAATAAACCGCGAATAGGCAAAGAGTAATGTAAAGTGATGTAAGGTTTGAGAGATTCGTGTACTACACGCCAAGTTTGCTAATGCATCAGTCACCGAATTCACTTCTCTATAAACATGCTCAATCCTGCAAGTTCCCCGAAGATGCAAAATTTCACGAAATAAACAATCCAAAGTCCAATGAGTGATCGTACCAAAGAGTCCGTTTGAATGGATACATCCAAGATGCCGAGGTTGTGCACTAAAGTCAAACCTTTGCGTAAAGCTTCCATTTCAGCAAATAGACTTGTGCAAGTATCACCCAGAAAAGCATAAAAAACAGCAACAAAAAGACCCTCGCGGCAACGAATGATGCCCCCAATGCCGGATGGTCCGGGATTACCATTCGAAACGCCATCAATATTCAATACGTATTTCTCCGGCCCAGTAATACCCAATTTGACAATCAATGTTATTCGCGGAGAGAATATTGGTTGAGAGGGCACTAAGACGATGCAGCGAGCACTCATCAAAAGATGGACTTGGTCCCGAAAGTGAGCCAAAATACCAGCTTGGGAGATATTCTTGGTGTCAAAAACAAACCTGCAACGAGCCTTCCAAAGAACCCAACATGCCAAGCAAGCCAAAAGAATAAGATTTTTAGAATTACCCGAGGTTCCAGAGTACCACCAAAAGACCAACAGGTCCGCAAGTTTTTGGAAACGGTGATCCTCCCATCGCAGGCCTCCTATCATGGCTGCCTCTTTCCAAATGCTCCTTGCTAACGGGCATTGCACAAACAAGTGATCATAATCCTCAGTGCCACTACGACAAACACACCATGAAGCAATGGACGTACCAAACCTCATGCGATCCTCATCAAGTGCTAAAAACCTGTTTAACAATTTCCACATAAATAGAGACAAGGATAGGAGCAAGAATTTATTCCAAATACAAACCCGAGACAATTGTGAAACACTTGTGCCTCTAACCAAATCCAATACCGAGGAAATGGTAAATTTCCCATGGGGTTCCAGCATCCATATTCGTTTGTCAGGCTCACGGACCGGAGCAAGGCGCACCTCCGGCAGTTGGGCCATAAACCGAGGCGGCATCAAATTGAGGAGATTCTGTTTTTTCCAACCATTAACATCATAGTAATCTTCCACGCAAGCTTCCAGCAGGACCTCTATGGATTGCCCCACCTGTGAAATCAAAGAACCACGCAATGTAAAATTCTCAAAACAAAATTTGGAATTACCTCCCCGAAGCAAGGTACCGATATGATCTTCTACCGACAAGACTACCGCGGTCATACGTCGCCACACCGGTGAACAGCCCGAGAATCTCCGTGCTTGCCGGGGGTGAGTTAAAGTTGAACAGTATTTGGATTGAAGGAAGTCTACCCACAGAGAGGAGCTTGTCTTGAAATTCCACCATAATTTCCAGGAAAAAGCCTTGTAAAATCCTTTAACAGAGGTAACACCAACACCATTACATTGAGTAGTTCTAGACATATTACCCCAAGACATCCAATGCCGCCGTGGACCGTTCTCCTAACTACCCCATACAAAGCGCGAGAAGATCCGCTCCAAATGATTCAGTACAAAAATCGGTATAGTGCATACCGCCAGGATATGCATAGTCATAGAATTTAAGACCGAGCGAACCAAAAGAAGTCTACCACCCATCGATAATAATTTTCTTTGCCAACCTTCAACCCGAGCCGAGACCGCCTCTACCAAACCATGAAAATAATGAACTTTAGCGCGTCCCGGGAAAGGTGGACATCCAAGATACTTCAAAGGGAAATCTCCTTCTACAAAATCAGAGACTGATTGAATCATTGTGCGAGCCGCTGATGATGTTCGTGTAGATGTATAGTAAGAGCTCTTCCCGAGCATTAACCCTCTGACCCGAAGTATTCTCATACCGGTGCAAAAACGACACAAGTGTTTCAAGGTTCCGCTTTCTTCCATTTGTAAAATTAATAACGTCATCTGCAAAGGCAAGATGGGAAACAACCATCGTCTGTCGCGGCACATAGTATGGAAATAAAGCACCAGATAAAGTTAACTTGTTCAATCCCCTTGAAAAGACATCCGCAGCAAGAATAAACAAAATAGGAGATAACGGATCCCCTTGTTTAACCCCCATGTGTGCCTTCTCATAGCCATAAGGTATCCCATTGACCAAAACAGAAAACCAATTTGAAGTGAGAACATTTTTAATTAAATTAACAAAGTGAGAAGATAAGCCAAATTTGCGCAACACATTAATGAGGAAACCATGGGAAACCCGATCAAAAGCCTTCATCATGTCCAGTTTGATGATCAAATTACCTCCCCAAATCTTTTGATTAATAGATTGCACCAACTCCATTGCCAGAAGAACATTGTCAGATATCGACCTCCCCTTCAGAAAACCTTGTCTGATTGGGACATAGAATATTAGGCAAAATTGATGCAGGTCAAGAAGCGATTACCTTAGTGATGATTTTATTCGCGAAATTACAAGAGAGCAATCGGGCGAAAATCCTTTAAATGAACCGGATTAAGAATTTTCGGTAACAAAACAATTGACGTACTAACAAGTTGCTTCGGTATAGGCAAGCCAGACCAAAAATCTCGGACGGCTTGCAGCACATTTTCTCCCACTATATCCCAACAATCTTGAAAGAAGCCCCCAGAAAAACCATCCGGCCCCGAATCACTGTTTCTATCAAGGGAAAATACAGCCTGTCGGACCTCCAAAAGTGATGGAAGAAGCGATAGAGCATGATTCTCCGAATCTTCCATTAGCCTCGGCACAAGGTCCAAAATCTCATCAGCAGGACCTAGCCCCATATCTTCCGACAATTTCATTCTCATTAGTTAGACGATTACCTTTATCCGTTTGAAGCGTAGAGATACGTAATTTTTTCCTCTTATTCTTACACAATGCATGGAAGTACTTTATGTTGGCTTCTCCTTCTTGAATCCATTTAACACGTGATTTTTGTCTCCAATAAATGTCCTCAGCCTCTAAGTAGAAAAAGAACTCTTCCTCCGCGACTTTCCACTCCTCACGGTTCGATTCTGTGGGGCAGCCATTAAATACAATTTCAGCCATCCGCACTTTCCTCTCCGCCAGTTTTAAGGCGTGTGTCAAAGGATCCGTTTGAGGCGCTTTAATTTCCCCACCAAAATCCACATACCATCTCCGAGTACCTCCTCCTTCCAACAATCACCCACAATATCCTTAAATGTTTTATGGCGAGACCACATATTTTGATAACGAAAGGAGCCTTTACATCTCCCACCCTCTCGGCTGAATTTCACCAACAACGGACAATGATCGGAGCTAGAACGATGTAAATGTGCAATTTTAGTGACAGAGAAAAGATCATTCCATCGAACATTAACTAGAATACGATCAAGTCTTCTCAACAGCAGTGGCAAAGAACTTCGACACCATGTATACGGACTACCCTCAAACGGGACATCTAGTAGTCCAAAATCACCAATAGCATCAAAAAATTCCGAGATGGGTAAAGAGGCCGGAATGGAACCTAAACTTTCAGAAGTAGAAGCAACCACATTAAAATCGCCACCTACCAACCAAGTAACTCCTGCCATAACGTTCTTCGGTGAGTATAGGCACATTTCGCATAAACAAATGTGCAATAAACAGAAGAACCAACATAATTATTTATCAAAAATTGTCAGGGCCTGATCAGAGTTACCAACAACAGAAATATCCATAGTACTGTCCCAAAATAACCAAATTTTCCCCGACACATTGGCAAAGCTCGCATCAAAACCCAAACGACGAGTATACAAGACTAATTCATCATCCCCCAACATAGGTTCAAGAACAGCACATAAGGAGATATGATTATCAAACTTCAACTGACGAAGTCTAGCAATAGATTCAGTATTACCAATACCCCGAATATTCCAAAGAATATAATTTGTATAATTCATGGAAATAAATGGGAGAATAAAATCGAGGTACACGTTAGAGGGTATTACCCTTAAGCTTCTCCTCAAGTCGAGACGACCTGCGGGAAGGGGGAAATTGCTTACGTGTTTTGGACTTTAGTGAAGCTGGAATAGCAGGAAGATCAATGATAATGGCAGGCGACTGAGTCATTCCCGCAACAGAGGTTGCAGCATGGTCCGATTCCAAACCCAAGTCATCAGCCTCTGCACCAGTTGGAAGCTCGGGTTCATCCGGTGGAGCTAGAGAAGTCAAAGGTCGAACCCCTGCTCCATCGATTCTCTGCCCTGAGTCCTCTGTTCCGACCGGGCCTTGTCCAGCCGGGACATCCCCCACTGCAACATTAGGTTCCGTCGCCGGGGCTTCGTCTTCTAACCCCGTCCCGTCCCATCGGAGACCAGTGCCAGGCCTTCCGCCGAATCACCACCCGTGACCTCCGGCATGTGACATTCGAACCCATGTGTTTCAACAAGTACTGGAAGACTACTTGCCGAAGCCTCCGAATTTAGTGATGCCGTAAAGGCCAACAATTCACCCACTATGGCAGAGCAGGGGCCATGTGATCTATAGCCCCTGCCGATTTATGTAACGGGTCATTAGTATGATTTGGTGTTAGACATCCGACCCGGATGTCATCATTACCAACAGCTTCCTTAGAAATCTGGCGTGTCTGTCCCGAAATTGGAGTTACTGAAACTGTCTCCGGCGGTACCGAATTCTCTACCATCGCTGAGTCGGAATCGGCACAGGAGAAGGCACTGCAGTCGAGATCACAGCTGTTTGAGAAGCAATAAGTGCGGGAAGAACAGGGGAGGGAATTGATGAGGCCCTCGCAACCCGTTGGACTACAATCGGGTCATCCACAGTTTTTGGAGGTGCATCTTTGGAAGATTGTCCCGGGTCAGTAGCCGACCCTGTTTTGATCCAAATTGGATTATTGCGGATTGAAACCACAATTCCCGATGACAAGAATTTTTCGCACAAACGGCGCCTCCGTCGGTAGCTGTTTCGCCGGTGGTGGCCGTTTCTTGTCCATAGTGTTAGAGGAATAACCGGGTCGAATCACATTGTGCAGCGAAAATAAAGTGACCCGCCTCTACCAGGATCTTTCACGAGTAAGAACCTAAGACTATGGGATATTATTATACCTTTAGAAGTTTTAGGATAGCTGAAACGGTTGCAGCTGCAGTTTGTTGTCACGAACGGAACGCCACCAACGCAGGCTCCGTCTCTCCCAGTATCCACTCGATCTTCCGGGAATGGTCTTCTACCGCTTGGTGCTAGCCAATGCCTCGTAGAAGTCTTGAAGACTCTCTTCAAGATGGAGTATGAATGTATGACCTTTTTGGAAGAACAAGAAAACAGTTTTTCTTTTCTTACAAAAGTTCTCTCTTTTTCTCTCTTCTCTAAGCTCTCAAAAAGCTGGAGAAAACTACTTAGAATGCATAGAGAAAATCAGTATTTTCCCTAGTCATTCATAGGATAGAGGGGAGAGTGAAAAGGGAAAGTGGGAGATCATGGAGGAAACCACTCCTCCACTTTCTCTACCATTTCAACCACCTTTCTAAGATATAAAAGGGCTGGAAAATATATCCAAATGTTCAGCCATAAGGTCGGTCCAAATGGGTTGGTCGGCCCAATCATATTGGTCGGCCCAACCCCGATTAAGGGCCCAATCCAATCCCGGCCTGGCCCGGCCCGATCCAAATGGGTTGGTCGGCCCAACCCGATTAAGGGCCCAATCCAATCCCGGCCCGGCCCAATCGAATTGTCGCACCTTAGATTAAGTGTACTCCAACAAGCCCAATCCAGTTGATCAATGAGTGCGACCCAAGATGTATCTATGATGTTGGCCATGACATCATATGTCATAGGTAATGAGAGGTATCTAGCAACGCATCATTACCCCCAATTCATAAATATCTAGTGATTTATCATAATCACAACATTTGACACTTGTAGTTAAATCCTTTTGTCCTTGATATCTAGATTGAACACAAGTCATGGAAAAGTCACACTTGTATTGTCCAATCTTTTAGTTTCTTGATTCGCGAGTAGACTAATCAAATGACAACAATATCATATACTGATTAATTTGTTCATGGCCATGAATTAGTCAGACTCCATCAAGGGGCCCAAGCTATCGCTCCTGCTATATAAGAGGGACAAATCCTTTCTGCATCTCACTCATCCTGAACAAGATTCGTGATATACCCAATAAATGCCTTTATTGCTCACCCTGTTACGGATAGCGTTTAACATTATCAAAGCATAACACTAGCCATGCAAGAACTCTTGTGAGACCTCAAGTCGAAGGATCTCATATACAACCCAGTCAAAAATTTGAGAAACACCGTTGACTACTATATAACAACCCATGGTGTGTTTCTCATGTCGGGTCTGTCCAGTATAATGATTCTCTAATCATATATACCCATTTGACGATCCGATATCTTATATCAATCACTGCACATACTAGTCTTACGGATTATTATTATCCTCGAAGATTCCATAATAATGTTCGACTAGGGACGTTTCAGAATAGTATCTCATAACAATAAATTATGAATACCATTCTAAGGACATATTATTTATTTATGTTTTTAAGAACGCAGAAACATAATGAATAATACTGGAATTAATGCCTTTTTATTCATCAAAATGAAAATTACATAAATACGGTTACAATAATCTCCCACTTGCTCTAAAGACCCAAATTACAATAAATGGTCTTTAGGGCATACTAATGACTGTCTCTAAAGATCAGCCCTCCAGATATCGGATACCCATGGAGCTAGTGTGACGATCATGCTTCTGCTGTGACAGTGGCTTCGTCAGTGGATCGGCGACATTGTCTACCGAATCTACTCTACATATATGCACATCACCTCTCTCTATAATCTCACGGATTAGGTGAAAACGTCGTAGTACATGTTTGGACCTCTGGTGAGATCTAGGTTCCCTAGATTGTGACATAGCCCCATTGTTGTCACAATAGAGGTCTATCGGGTTCGCAATACTATGAACCACATCGAGGTCGGAAATAAATTTCCTGATCCAAACTGCCTCCTTAGCTGCTTCACAAGCTGCTATGTACTCGGCCTCTGTCGTAGAATCTGCGATGGTTGATTGATTTGAACTGCGCCAGCTCACAGCACCTCCATTCAAGTTAAACACATATCCCGATTGGTATTTATATTTAAAATTGGCATATCAAGGTCTAAAACATATAGACCATTAATCAAAGAGGCGCTTGCATAAAACATATTGTCCAGAAATAACGACAATCGTTGGTTTTTGATCGAAATCTCAAAACCTTTCTTGTCCAAACAAGAAACTGAAATAATATTCTTAATTAAACTAGGTACATAGAAACAATTTTCTAAACCCAAAACAAGCCCTGAAGGCAAAGTAAAAGTACAAGTCCCTACAACTAGGGCTGCAACACGTGCTCCGTTGCCAACTCGTAGTTCAACTTCACCCTTTGCTAACTCTCTACTCCTTTGCAGTCCCTGCACATTAGTACAAATGTGAGAACCACATCCGGTATCAAATACCCAAGAAGTAGTTGTATTTAAATTGATATCAATCATATTAATATCTACAACATAAATACCTGAGCCCGAAACAACATTTGTTTTCTCCTTTTCCAGCCTTTTCCCTGCAAGATAGCTTTTGCAGTTCCTTTTCCAGTGACCCTTCTCACCACAGTGATGACAGATAGAGTCCTTGGCTACACCACCCTTAGGTTTCAGTGCATTGTTGAAAGTGGTTTGCTTGCCCTTGGGCTTACCTTTCGGTTTGCCTTTGGATCTCACAAAACCTTTGCCTTTGCCCTTTTGCACCATCAGTATGGTGTTGGGCTTGGACTTGCCTATTTCCTTCTCGGCAGTCCTCAGCATGTTCAACAACTCAGGCAATGGCTTGTCAATTTCATTCATGTGATAATTCAGAATGAACTGACTGTATGTTTCAGGCAACGATTGCAAGATCAAATCAGTCGACAGCTCTTGTCCCAAAGGAAATCCCAGTTTTTCAAGGTTCTGAACATAACCTATCATCTTAAGAACGTGAGTTCCTACTGGCATTCCTTCAGACATTTTGCACTGAAAGAGAGATTTCGATACATCGAATCTCTCCTGGCGTGCTTGCCCCTGATATAGTTGCTTCAGGTGAGCCAGCATCTCATAAGCCCCCATGTCCTCATGTTGCTTCTGAAGCTCAGAGTTCATGGTGACAAGCATGAGGCTAGACACATCTAAAGCATCACTAACATGCTTCTGATAAGCACTTCTATCAGCGGCCGAAGCGCGAGCCTCTGGTGTAGCAGGAATAGGCTGTTCCAGGACATACAGCTTTCTTTCATGCTTGAGAACAATTCTCAAGTTCCTGAACCAGTTGAGGAAGTTAACTCCCTCTAATTTGTCCTTCTCAAGGACAGAACGCAGTGATAGTGTTTGGTTTGAATTTGCCATTTTTCTACAACAAAATACATATGCAAAGTAAGTACCGTAAAAATCATTATTAGGTCTTTATCTTTTTAATGATTTCTCCCACTATTTTCTTCGAGTGAATAACCCTCATTATCAACTCGTAAAGTTCGTTAACTTTCTAGCGGGCCAAGATCCATATTTCACCTCGTTCTGAGTCAGCTTTGGTTGATCGCCCAAAACTTGGTTATTTAGGTAGGCAGCGTTTGCCAATTACATCAAATTATGTAATTCTTGGTTAGTTGAGTGAATAACATTTATTCAAGCGTATCATTATACACTTTTGTCAACTCTTTTGCCTCTAGATCCTCAATCCATTTATTAAGATAATCCAGTTAACTAGGACCCTAAGTTTTAGCCGGCGGATATCACAACTTATCCTTCGCGCCTCACCCGGATAGACACGTATGCACAGCTTTGGCATGTCCCATACTAATGTCGATCTAGGCCTTGACGAGGGCCAAACTAAGGAAGGCACTAATTAATATTTAATTGAGGGGTTTTTGTTTTTAACAATCTCACCAGAAAAGCATAAATAAAACAGTTTATGCTTATATACATATGCATCCAATACATAAAAGTAAAATGCAATAGTAATCGCCATATCCTATTCGGTTTTTCCAAGCCAATGGAAAAACCGTGAAGTCAATCTAAGGTGTGAAAAGAAAAGCATTCTATTCTACACCGTCTTGACCTTCAGATGGTTGCCTCCAAATCATCACAGCTGTACCTTCTCTTAATCTAGAATTACAAAATTCTAAGGAAACCTCGAGTTACATTCGAGGGGATTTGTTGAGAAGAAAATTACAACTTTTGAATAATAAAATAGGCACGATACGCAGATCGTATTATAAAATTAAACCAACAGGGTAAAGGCGATTACCATGCATCATGCTCAATTAACATAACAATTTATGAAAAATAATGAGCAACCAGAAAACAGAACATTTCATATTCTGGTCAGTTCGGTTGACCGGCCACCAAGCTCGGTCGACCGAACAAAGTACTGAGAGTACTCGGTTGACCAAACAGGCACTTCGGTCGACCGAAGACCAACTCGGATCGACCGAAGACCAACTCGGTTGATCCGAACTAAATATCAGTAGCCACTTTGTCTTACCTCGATCGACCGAGTCCCGGGTCGATCGAGCGGCAAGAAACTGAGAGTTTTTCCAGCTTTTGAATGACTTCAAAACTGGAAAATCTCGATTCTCATACATTCAAAATGATGAAAAACATGTCATACATCATATACAAAATTTCTAGCAATCTTAAGGCATGCAAAACATAGATTCAAAATCTATATGCAAACATTATAACACATTAAGTCTATAGGGTACTCGTGAGTGGCTCTGATACCACTGTTAGAGGAATAACCGGGTCGAATCACATTGTGCAGTGAAAATAAAGTGACCTGCCTCTACCAGGATCTTTCACGAGTAAGAACCTAAGACTATGGGATAGTATTATACCTTTAGAAGTGTTAGGATAGCTGAAACGGTTGCAGCTGCAGTTTTTTGTCACGAACGGAACGCCACCAACGCAGGCTCCGTCTCTCCCAATTTATTTTGTTTTATTTATTTTATGTAACATACGATTTGTTTTTACGTTGTTGAATTTTATTAATAAAGCTAATGTTTTTCACGTAAATTTGTACACTTTTTTTGGTTAATAATATTATGTTTTAGTGATTTTGGAGCTTGTTGTAAAATATGGAGTGTACAATTTTTAGGCCAAACAAAAAAATTGAAGTGTTCTTGGCAAATAACTTATGCCAGTCCAGAACGGATTTCCCCAAATTCGTTCTGGAATTAGGGGAAAAACTAAGTGTTTTTTACATAGCTACTGCCGTGTGAGAACTGATTTCCAAAATCTGTTCTGGGTTGAGAACGGATTTAGGGAATCCGTTCTCAGCTGACGTGGCGAGGCGCGTCTAGAATATGCCACATCAGCCGAGAACGAATTCCCAAAATCTATTCTCAACCCTAGAAAAAAAATGTTAGTTAAAACAAAAATACTGCCATGGTTGACCCATTATACCAAATCATGACCAGGCCAAGTCAAATTTGGTGCTTGTTCATACTTTTTCAACTTGATAAGGGCAATGGTTCTTGTATCTACATGTTTGTTGATGGACTGAAACAAAACATGTTCAATTATGTTTTTTTATCCCGACGGGAAAACTGAAAGGAAGGCTACGAATTTAGATGAAGCATTGTTGTTTCTTAAGAGTAACAAAGAGCCTACCCAAGCAGTTTATAGTTGCTTCATCAATATTCTTGGACATGGTAACAATATATCGCACAAAATCATTGACAATGGATCATCTCCATTGAAGTGAACCCCTTCTACCTTTTACTAAATTCCAAAAATGATCAATTTTCATCTCTTAGACCAATATGTCGGAGATAAGTAGTGTCATTGACGCCACCGCTCATTGCGCGAGCTACTCAGGACCAGCGCAAGGCGCGGCCTATTCAGTACAACAAACTACTACCACCTATTTGTTTTTAGTGCAATTGAGCCAACTTGCTCTATAACTAGCCGGAATACTCCAAGAAAATAAGGTTGCGGCCTTCCACACCACTAGTAAAAATATTGTATTTTATTCTTTCACATGAATACTTGATATAGCAGTGCCTTTCATCATATTACTTGCGAGAAAATTAAATTGGAAAACTTACAAAATCTGGTACAACATATTAGCATGAGTTTGCTTGATGTGACACGTATTTTGAGATCGTAAATACTGTAATATTCCTCCACAAGGAAGAATCATCGTGATTTATGACTCCGAAAAGTATTTGATTTAAAGTAATCTAGCATCATAATAACATATTTTCGACTTTGTACAGACCATTGATAGTAACAATTTTTACTACTATCAAAGTAGATACTGTTAGTAGTGCCCTAGGACCATTAGTATATGTTGTACGTTTTATTTCTTTTGAGCATGTCTTTGAATAGTTAATTTTGCTTCTGAACATCAAATATGCGTGATTTGATATTAAAACTCATTAGCTTATGTAATTACTATTCTAGTTGTCCCTAGTTTTATGTAAGGTTCTTTACAATGAAATAAAACTAGTATGATGTTTGATTGATGATTATGTTTTACTAATCATGTGTAATGAATACAAATCATATCATAGATGCAATATATATGGATACATTGTATTGGACGTGATCCGTTAGAGAAGTAATACTTCATGGTCCTTAGTCATAAGTATTACTTCCTTAATATTATTTTGGAATCCTTAGACCTTATGTCTCCATTGATTCTAGCATGAATGGAGCCACGTTTTGACTCAGTCGGACGTTACTTTTAATCGAGTAATCAATACGACTGATGATCGGATGTAGTGTCCTATCATGGCTTGAATGTGAGAGACATTTGTAAGGGATTTGTCCCTCTCTTATTAGAGAGAGATATCCATGGGCCCCTCGATAGGGAAAAACTGTTTAAATGCATGGCCGTGCTCAAATGTATTTGATAAAGTGGTTATCAAATACTATTTGTTGGAACAGTCTACCTGGAGATCGAGCATAAATACAATTAAGTTTTATAAGGGTGACAACTACCATGTCTTATGCTTAATTAGGATATCGCGAGACAAAGGGATTAAATAGTGGATTGATATTAAGTTCCACCGTAAATTCATTCACTTTGGGTAGTCACAATATCCTGCTAGGGACCGCTTGTGATTTATGAACACATACTACTACTAAGTGTGTTTTCATTGCCATTATGATATGAACCTACAGGGTCACATGCATAGACGAGCTAATGAGCTTCATGTCCGGATTCAATGAATCTAGAATGTGTATAGGTTCATTGTATCTGACATTTATTTTTTTGAGAATAATAAAGCGTTATTAAACGAATTAGAGAAAAGGGGCATTTTCGGTATAGCTGGGATTATGTGGGAGTTATTATCCGATAAAGTTTCCCACTACCAGCAGAAGTCTAGAGGACGTGGGAGTTATAGACTCCCACTGCCAAAAGAGTTGGATAGGACGTGGGAGTTGTTCTTGAAACAAACTTCCACTCCCTATATAAACTCTCTTGGCTGAAACCCTTAAGACAATTGCTTCAGCCGCAATAAACTAAGAATCCCGAAATCATATTTCTGAGTTCTGCCTCTCCCTTTCTCTCTAAATTCCTGAAACTCAGAAAAACGAAGAGCTAGCAATCGCTGTTCGTTTAGTCGCATGGATACCGGTAGGGAGTGATACCGGTAGGGAGTAATTCTGCAAGGGAGGACTCAAGGTGATCTTTGCTAAGAGCCCAGAGACAGAATCTTTCATTCAAGAATCGGATTCTTGAGCCGTAAAATGTAAGTCTTTTCGTATGCTTTCGATTCATTTTTGTATGAGCGGATCCTTCAGGGGAGGACTCATGGGTGTTTAGAACGAGTTTCTGCCCATGAATCCCTTCAGATAGTTCCTCCAAATACTACCTTATAAGACTCTACATCTTGTAGAAGTTTATTAGTTACTCGAATACTTAGTTGAGGTAGTCCAAGTTTCATAGCTATACTAATAGTACCATTAACATTAAAGAATCTTGCAAACCAATTTGATTGAGCATCTAGTTGAATATGTAGAATTACGGGGATATCCAGTCTTGACAGAAATGATGTAGTTAAAGTAGTCGTGTTGAATCTCGAATATGACTATTTATACAATTCATTAGTTTAATTATACCAAGTTGATTATGTATTCGATAACGATAAACTTTAGCATCTGCTCACATTTTAATACTTCCACAAAGCATATGTTGGATATATCGTAGTAGTGGTAGATCTTCAAGTCCCATAGTAATTTCGAGAGAAGTATATCCTTTTTTACTAAGTTGAATACATCCATCACCATCGAGAATTCCAACTAGCCACTCACAGAAGGATTTAGGATAAGTTGTTGCGCGTGTAGTCTCTGAGGTTCCTACTAGATTGCTTTTATGTCGTTGGTTACCTGCTGATTGTGTCTTAGATACCCCATTTTTACAAGATTAGGGTATTTATCACCGGTCATAATTTTGGTCTATACCGACACCATAATATCATATTGGGGATGAAGATCAGAATTAGAGATTGATAGAAAAGCAAGGATATGGGTTCGTGTGAGTAGGAAACAAAAAATATCTATCCTAGTTTTATCATCAACTATGGGTTCGAATCTAAGAGAAATTCTAGTGAATGTTTGCTATCGAAAAAAATTGGGTCAAATGGAAATACCATTTTGGAGTTTATCAACAATTTGCTTGTGTAGGCGGAGATCCGATATTTTCTAAATCCTTATGTAAGGAATTACATATGAAATTATTTCAGCAAAGACGTGAATTAGGTAGGATTGGTCAATGAAATATGAACCTCGCTCTAGGAAATGAGGAAGGCGCTGCTCTCAAAAGAAAGCGCTCATTGTGCAGGGGGCCATAATCAACTAGAGGAGAAATGGAAACAACGGCGGAAACTAGAAGAGAATAGTATGTCGACTCTTTATAGAAGATTTAAATAAGTAGTCCGTCGAGTGTGCATGGCTTTCTTTGTTATGTTTCATGTGGTTCTATGTCTTTTGTTCACTTAGTATTTAACTTTGTAATGATGTGTGTGTTTAGTTATTTGGCTGCTTTGTCTATGTGTGCGCAAGCTTCCTATTGGATGTACTTACCATGTATGTAACATCTATTAATGAATAAAAAGTGATGGTTTGACTAACGAACTACCAATTATGGCATCCCCTTAGTCTCTCTTGCTGGCAAAAAAGAAGCTAAAAGCTTTTGTTTGCAGGTTAACTCCTTTTGATTCTTGGTTTTCTTTTCTTCTATTGAACGTAACGTATTGAACTAATATATTTTATTCTAGCGCTTCGCATAACAGTAAGGTACAATAACTCTAAACTCCAATAGTCGTCTAACTAAAGTCTTGTATATGCCAAAATTCTCCTACAATTTGATTTTTATCTTTCAATTAACACTGGAATTACAATGTTGTGTCACCCACTTTTATGAGTATTGTGGTGTGCAGGGCCTAATCCAGAAGTCCCTGATTGGGGAATGTGAGCTAAGTGGGGACATCTATATACAGTCTTAAATGCGTGATTCACCAAGGAGAAATAATGGTGCATGTCCGTTCAGAAGAAAGTTGACAACAGTAGCACTGAAGACTCGGGAACCCATCTCTTGGTACTTTATCCAATATTCCATTTTTGTTAAACCTCAAAAGATAAATCTCTACCTTGTGATGTTTGTCATCGTGCGGAAGATTCCAGATTACCTTTTCCTCTTAGTAATAATAAGGCGAAACGTCATTTTGAACTAATACACTGTGATTTGTGGGGTAAATATCAAACACCCTCTTTGACTGTGGCGCATTATTTTTTTTGTTTGGTGGATGACTTCTCTAGGTCTGTTTGGGTTTATCTTCTTAAGAAAGAGAGTGAAACTATAAAGGTTTTCATTAACTTCCATAACATGGTCTCTACCCAATTTCAAGGAGTTATCAAAAGGGTTAAGAGTGATAATGTAACATAATTTATAAGTCTTATGGATTTCTTTTCTCAAACCGTTATCCTTCAAGAAATATCTTATGTCTACACTCCTTAACAAAACGGACGGGTAGTAAGAAAAAATATGCACATTTTAAATGTCGCACGAACCCCTCGTTTCGAGGCTCACCTACTAATTAGTTTTTAGGGAGTGTATTTTAACCGCAGGGCATCTTCTCAATCATACTCCTAGTAAAATCCTAAATAATTAAACTTCATATGAGATTATATTTGAAAGACCACCAAAATTTGATCACCTTCGCGTTTTTTGGGTCACTTTATTATGCACATAACACAAATCCCTCGAGAGATAAATTCATTGAACGTTCCACCATGTGTATTTTTGTTGGATATCCTATAGGACAAAAGGGTTGGAAGTCTATGATCTTCATTGTAGGAAATTATTTGTCTCCCGAGATGTCCACTTTTATGAAGATATTTTTCTATCCGCTCCCTGTTCAAATAATATTTGGCACGCTTCCGAATAAATACCAGAAAATTTTCCATTGGATAATCATTTCCCAAATTTAGATGACCATAATGGAAAATCCCCACTGGATTTTTCTTTCCCAGTTTAGCCCCTTCTGCACAAACTGCCCCAAACATGCCGAGCCCATCCAGTATGACCCAGTTTGGACGCCTCAATCCCAGCCAGTTCAGTCCATAGGTAGCCCCCATCAGAAACCCAGTATGGATGAGTCCAGCCCAAAGGCAGCTTAGCCGAACTACACATCCGGCTCAGACCCCTTCAGAAACATGTGGATCAACCCAACTTCTTTCAAAATCTCGCGGGTTGGTTCGACCTGATCCACAACCGACCCGCTTCTTAATTGATCCGCGCACTATCCTTCCGCCTGGTCCAACTTTTTTCTCAGCCACCTTCTTCCATTACTATTCATTGCACTTGTCAGTTTTCCTCTTCTTCGTAGGCCTCCCTTTACCCATATACTTCCATTTCAACTGGCCCCATCCCCAACTCATTTTATTTCTCCTGGCTCAACACCAGACCCTTTATTTCCATATGACCCTTTGCCAACTTCAGGGGGAGCTTCTACCAATAGCTCCCCATTTTGAGCCTAGTTTCTCCTCATGATGTCCCCCGCTTCGACGGTACACACGAGACACTCAATCATATGTTCGATTTTGCGATTATGTTTGCAACACCATTAATGTCCCTTCGACTCACTATTCTCAACCGATTTTTTCAGGTATGGTTTATCCACAACATAATTAATTATCTTATAAGAATTTTATGCATCCCATAAATGTTACTTGGCTTCTATATCCTGTTATTTTGAGCCTCGCAACTATTCCGAATTCGTTCACTCTCCTATGTGGCGGGACTCTATGCCATATACGCGCCTTTGAGAGTAGCAACACTTGGGTCTATGCACCATTGCCTCCTGGAAAGAAGACGGTTTCCAACCGATGAGTCTATAAATTGAAGTTTCGGGTTGATGGTTCTCTAGAATGTGCTAAATCTCGCATGGTGGTTAAATGTTACTCTCAGGTCGAGAGGGAGGATTTCACTGAGACTTTTGCTCCGGTTGGCAAAATAACCACAATACGATATATTTTGGCTATGGCATTTTCAAAAAATTGGAGGATCTCCCAGTTATACATCAATTGTGCATTCCTTCATGGTGATCTTGCAGTGGATATTTAAATGGAACCACCACCTGGATTTCCTCCACCTAGTGATAATCTTTATTGTAAGCTCAAGAAGTCCATACATGGGTTGAAACAAGCAGGAAGGAACTAGTTTGGTAAGCTCACCTTAGAACTTTCCAAATTTGGTTTTAGGCAGACTGCAACAAAAACCTACATTATTCATCTATCCAAGAGGTAATATGTTGGTTGTAATCCTTGTTTTTGTTGACAATATTATTCTCACAGGAAACGACCTTAAAATATGTAAAGAAGTAAAAAGGTACTTGGATGTCAAATTTACAACCAAAGATCTTCGAGTTCTCAATTAAATTTTTGACATAGAAGTGGCACATTCTCCCAAAGGTTTAGTTTTGTGTCAAAGAAGTATGTTGTTGACATTCTAACAAAATGTGGTTTATCTTGTTCACGCCCATATTCTACACCAATGGAGACACAACTTAAGTTGACAAGTGAGGATGATAGTGGAAAGTTAATCCGAGATTCAGGTTGATATAAGCGATTAGTGAGGCGATTACTTTATCTTATCATAATGAGGCACAACATCATTTATGCAGTCCATAGTGTTAGCCAATTCATGCAGAACCCAAGGGAAAGATATTGGTATGCTGCACTTCGAGTTGTTCGTTATATTAAGGCAATCTGCAAAGAAGATGATTTCTACCTAGAAACAATCTCAGTGCATGATAGTGGCTTATTGTGATTCTGATTAGGCCATTTTCCCCACAACTAGGAGGTATGTTATATGGTACTTTGTTTAATTATGAAACACTCATATTTCTTGGCGATCCAAGAAACAACAAGTTGTCTCTCGATCTTTAGCTGAAGCATAATACAGAGCTATGTCAAATGCAACAAGTGAGCTCGTTTGGTTATGGGAATTGTTCAAATCTCTTGAAGTCATTTTGGGACCCGCTAAGTTGTACTTGTGACAGTCAGTCGGCGCTACATATTGCAACCAATCCAGTCTTTCATGTATGTACTAGGCATATCGAGATCGACTGTCATTTTGTTCGAGAACATGTTCAAGATGGGACCCCTTGTGACTTGTCATGTGGGAATAAATTAGCAACTCACTGATGTGTTAACCAAAGCTTTGAGTCAAGGGCAATTTAATTATCTAATTTGAAAGTTGGGTGTTCTCGATATCCACACTCGATTTTGATGGGGAGTACTTGTAATTTTATTGTTTAGGAAGTGCATAATTAAAGTTTAATTAATTAGGACATATGCTATATTAGTTTCTTCCTAATGTATAGTAGTTGCTTAAATATTGTGTAATGTGGTGTAATTAGTAGTTAACTAATATAGTGTATGCACAGATGTATAAATACTCTTGTGCTAGTTCTTTATTTTGTAAGAGTGAAATATATATATTTTCTCTTCAAATATTTTATATGGGTTACGTAGTTTCTATATTTTTTGAGGATGTATGGTAGAGATGTGTTTTCTTGGACTTGTACCATTACTGGATATGGAAAGAACAAGTGTTTTAAGAAAGGTACTAGAGTTTTTTGAGGAAATGATGGCTCATGAGGATGTGATTTGTGGGATTGTAAAACATAATTAAGCTACATTTGTTAGTATTCTTTCTTCTTGCTTGAATATTGAGAGTGCTAGAGAATTGTACATAGGGAAAGAAATCCATGCATATATGGCTAAGAATGAGTTTGAATTGATTGTATTTATGGGAACAACATTGATAGCATTTTATGGCAAGATGGGTTGTATTGAATATGGAAGTGCTATTTTCAATTCGATGTTCCTTAAGGAGGTATGCACTTAAAACTCTATGATTTCTTCACTTGCTTTAAATGGTAGAGAGGAGGATGTCTTGTATATGTTACATTTTATGAAAGCGAAAAGAATATGCCCAAATGAGGTTAATCTTGTTGGCGTTATATCCACTTGTTCTCGTGCCAAATCTGTTGATTTGGGTTTAGAATTCTTAAATTCTATGCAATGGAAATTCGGTATTACTTCAAAGATGGAGTACTGTGGATGTGTGGTTGAGCTCTTGGGAAGGGCTGGTTTATTGAATTACGTGTTTAATGCTATCAAATTTAACTGATACGAACCTACTGTTTCTAACAGAAAAGCATATTAATTCATAGAAATAATGACTTTTGAGACAGATGCTTCTGTTTTGGGGGCTCTTCTTGGCGCTTGTAGAATTCATGGAGCTACTGAGTGGAGAGATGATGTGGGACGGTGACTTCTTAAGCTGCAATTACATCACTGTGGACGTTATGTGCTGATTTCGAGTATTTATGTTGGGGCAGAGAGATTGAATAATGCTTACTTAATGAGGAAAGATATGATAGATTCTGGAATTCGGAAGATCCCAACATATAGCATTTTCTAGCAAGTAATATATATTGGTTTAGTTGTTCAATTATGTTCTCTATCAGGAAGTGATTTAATGGAATTTCATTAGTATTAGTTGTAACTTGGAAGCACAAATCTTTCATTGTCAGTAATGGCGACAAGGATTTCTGAACATTGTGTTTGCTGAAGCATTATTGAGAAATGAGAAGTATAGAAGATTGAACAAAAGTTCAAATTTATAGAAATTGAACAAATTTACGTATTTTTCAACCGTATCGAGTAAATGGAATGGCATTTAAATGTATAGATATTAATTATTCATTAAATAAAATCTAAAGCATCAAATAACAAACAATTTATGCTTTTTTAAATCGAATAAATAGTCACTGTTTTTAAGTTTCATATAAGCTCTTTGTTAGTCTGGTGCCTACGACTGAAACACATATGCAACTAAGGAATGTGTATACTTGTAGCTTTCTTGTACTCCAAAACCAATTTTGTAAATGGATATTTTGACAAATAGATCTTTGCATACAACTAAAGTCTGCAATCATTTATGCCTGCAAAAGGAAGAAAAAAGAAAAATGAATTGGGAAAGCTTGTCAAACAACCACTCGACCATCCTGACCTATGAGCCAGCCAAGATGGATCGTCTACAGCATTCCCAGCCAAAAGTCGATTAGTTGTTAGTCACGCCCTGGTCAAGTGGCCATGTTTCATCCACCAAACTTGGTTTCCTGTGTCCTTATAACACAAGGATACATATGTACAAGCTTATAGAACATATCATGTTCAAGTAAGGTCGTGCCTAGTTGTGGCCACTGTCTTACTTATATGGTGTCTTTATGTTTCGTGGTTTTCCATGTGGGGTATCTAAATGATAGTCTAAAGGGTTTCTCGTTTTAACATTTATTAAATAACGAAAACAACAGTTTGTTGGTTTTAAAATTTATGAAAGCTGTGAATCCATTTAAATTGAATAGATTTACATTGACTTATTTAGAGAAAAATTCTCGCAGCTCCTAAAGCGTGTCTCCCTGTTATTTTGTAAATGCTATGAACTTTCCTTATTGTTCATTGTTCTGGTTTATTTACAGTAATCCAACCTTAAACGGAACAAGAACTTTTTCATTTGTGGGGGTTAATTTAGAAAACAAGTGAATGAAAGTCGAGAAATCAATACCTATAAAGCAATTTTGAAAAATGTCGGGAACCGGCCGCAACCACCCATCCCGTTGATTTCGTCTCAACAACATCCAGTTATACTTTGCTAATACAGTGATCGTCTCTCTTTAGCTTTTCTACCCTACACATACAAATAGAAGAAGCTCCAATAGGTTATTTCTTTTTGTAATTGTAGTTGCTTTTAGACATGCTAGTCTTAAATATTTTGATAAACATTTGTTTCCTGCCAAATTAGTTTAAAAAGATCAATTCACATGATTAATTGTTATTCTTGCTGGAGATCTCTAAACATATGTGAAAATCTTTATTTATCTTCTTCAGTAACCATAGAAAAATGATGATGTTTCATGGATGGAGATTTCTTTCTGTTCAGACAACAAAAAGAGTAACAGAAAAGTGAGACCGACTTTTCATGGGATTAGAGTAAACAAATTTGATGTAAGTTTTCCTAATACTTTTGAAACTATTATTTTCAAATTTAATGGTCTAATGTGAATTCTAAAGTGTTACAGCATAATGAAGTTATTGAGATGAAACTATAGATAAAAGTAACATTATAGAAATGTTAAGAAACTTGTTGTTTCCTATTGAACAAGTTTTGGAAGTAATCTATTGAATTTTTTGGAAACTAATGGCTCATAAGGATATGATTTGGGGGATTTTGAAGCCTAGTTAAGTTATTGAGTTAGGAGATATAAGTGAGACTGAGCCTTCTAAAGCTGCAACCGAAACACTGGGGGGTATGTGCTGCTTTCGAGTATTTATGCTGAGGAAGACAAATGGGATAATGTTTCCTTATTGAGGAAAGATATGATAGATTCCGAATTCGGAAGATACCTGCAGTGATGTATATTAGTTAACTTGTTCGATTATCTTCTATATCAGGAGACGATCTAACAAAAAATCATTACTATTAGTTGAAACTTGAATGTCAAATCTTTGCTTGTTATCAAATCTTTGTTTGTTACTAGCAATCAAAGATTTGACATTCAAGCTTCAACTAATAGTAATGAATTTGCGATATTGTGACCTCTGCCATATATATATATATATATGTGTGTGTGTGTGTGTGTGTGTGTGTGTGGTGGCTTTATGTTTTCGTGGTTTCCAATGTGGGATGCTTATATCGCCAATTTCAATGGTTCTTGCTGTCCCCATTTACAGGATGTTCTAGTAGAAATATGCTAATGATTTACTGGCTTTTACAGCAAAAAATATCATTTTTTGGTTTTCTTAACTTATGTGAAGGTATTTACACTTTGAATAAAGTTACGTCGAATTATTTAGCAAAAAAATGTTGGGGGTGAAATTTCATGAAAAAACTAAGTTTTTATGTCATCTTTTAACAGATGAATCTTACATTCAACTAAATTCTACAGAAAAAATACAAAAACATTAGAGCTACAAGCAAACCAAAAAGAAATGGAAAGCTTGTCAGACAGTCACTCATTAATACACTAGTTGGATCATCTGCCCGGGTTAACTCTCTCATTAATTCTCTCTATTTGTTTAATTGCTTATTTTAGTTTTTAGAAACCATCACTCATTAGTCATCGATTTGAATTGAGCTAAAATAACATCTTTGGTACTTGAATACAAGTCTATGTGGGATCGGCCTTGATCTTATCATATGCTAGAAGTCTGCCTTAGTAAACTTGCTATGATTTGACATATCACGTTTTTGCGATGTTACCGGTGACTATTTCAGATTTTTTTTTACCTCAAATTAAAAAAAATCAGGTTTGTGACCTTCAACTATCACGACATATCAAAATCAACCATTTTTTTAAAGATTTAGCCGTTAATTCCTAACAGAAAGCAGTCATGTGAGGGTATATTTGTCCAAAAATTATAAAAATATTAAAGAAAAATTGAACATTATCTTTTTTCTTGATAAGGAAGAAAGAACGAAAGACTTCATCTCTTTATTTATATAACTATTTATTTTTCATCTTCTTGACTCTTCCTACCACAAAGTTGTTCCTTTCCGGCGATAACCGCCGATCCCAAGTACAACTTCTTCATTTCTCCATCGGAAGGGCACCACCTAATTGTTAGTAGTGCCCTAGGACCATTAGCATATGTTGTACGTTTTATATCTTTTGAGCATGTAATTGAATAGCTAATTTTTCTTATATAAATCAAATGCGTGATTTGATAGTAAAACTCATTAGTTTATGTAATTACTATTCTAGTTGTCCCTAGTTTTATGCAAGCTTCTTTACAATGAAATAAAACTAGTATGATGTTTGATTGATGATTATGTTTTACTAATCATGTGTAATGAACACAAATCATATCATAGATGCAATGTATTGAGATATATTGTATCGGACGTGATCCATTAGAGAAGTAATACTCCATGGTCCTTAGTGATAAGTATTACTTTCTCAATACTATTTTTACAATCCTTAGACCTTATGTCTCCATTGATTCTAGCATGAATGGAGCCACGTTTTGACTCAGTCGGACGTTAATTTTAATCGAGTAATCAATACGACTGGTGATCGGAGTAGTGTCCTATCATGGCTTGAATGTGAGAGGCATTGTAAGGAATTTGTCCCTCTCTATTATTAGAGAGAGATATCCATGGGCCCCTCGATAGGGAAGACTGTCTAAATGCATGGTCGTGCTCAAAATGTATTTGATAAAGTGGTTATTAAATACTATTTGTTGGAACAGTCTACCTGGAGATAGAGCATAAATACAATTAAGCTTAATAAGGGTGACAACTACCATGCCTTATGCTTAATTAGGATATCGCGAGACAAAGGGATTAAATAGTGGATTGATATTAGGTTCCACCGTAAATTCATTCACTTACGGTAGTCACAATGTCCTGCTAGAGACCGCTTGTGATTTATGAACACATACTACTACTAAGTGTGTTTTCATTGCCATTGTAATATGAACCTACAGGGTCACACACATAGACGAGCTAATGAGCTTCATGTCCAGATTCAATGAATCTAGAATGTGTCTAGGTTCATTGTATCAGATATTTATTTCTCTGAGAATAATAAAGAGTTATTATTTGAATTATAGATTAAGGAGGGGCATTTTCGGTATTGAATCACATCTGGGATTACGTGGAAGTTATTATCCGATAAAGACTCCCACTACCAGCAGAAGTCTAAAGGACGTGGGAGTTAAAGACTCCCACTGCTGGGAGAGTTGGTAATGACGTGGGAGTTGTTTTTGAAACAACCTCTCACACCCATTTTTAACTTCTCTTGGTCGAAACCCTAGTGCGTAATTTTTCAGCCGCAAAATACCTAAAACGGAAATTAGATTTCTGGTCGTGCAGCCTCCTTTTTTCTCTAGAATCCAAAAACTTAAAAGAACGAAGAGCTAGCACTCGCTGCCCGTTTCGTCGCGTGGATACCGATAGGGAGTAATTCTGCAAGGGAGGACTCAAGGTGGTTGCTGCTGAGAGCCAAAAACTAGAATCTTTCACCAAGAAAACCAGAATTGTTCATCAAGAAACGTGAGTCTTTTCGGTTTTATTCGATTCATTTTTGTATTAGCGGATCCTTCAGGGGAGGACTCATGGGTGTTTAGAACGAGTTTCTACCCATGAATCCCTTCACTAATTTCTTTGGTAGCCGACCCTCTACCCATCACTCTCTCTTCGTCTATTATTTTCTTCTCCTTCTTTTTTTCTACCGTCGTTCTCTTACAACCGCGCTTGGCCACCACCACCTCCCATATCGTGATATTTTTTCCCACCATTTCTTCGTTTCTTCTCTATTGTTAGTAATTCAGGGTATGCGATCTAGCCTTGTTACTGCAGGATAGTCTTTGATTTGGAGGATTTGAGGAAATATGGAGAATGTCGATAACTTTAGATATTTGTCAATCCTTCCAATGAAACATTTTGTGTCCTTTCTTCATATGCATTAGCCTCTATTCATAATGTGTGACTGAAATCACATTTGAATATTTAAATTATATATACTCCGAGCTAACTTAATATAAATAATCCAATGGTCAAATCTTCTTCAATAAGTGACGTGTCAGATCACTTCTTGGATTGTGATTGGAAGAAGATTAAAATTTTGCCAATTGTCCGAATTTAATTGGTCTTGATATTTAACTTTGAAGGACCAAATATTAATAATAATCAAAAATTAATTTTATGAATTTTCAATGTCTACAAATTACCCTTTGGGACTTGTTGTTGACAAGCTTGGACTGAAGAATGTGATTTGAGTGGACAAGTTCCAAATCGACTCTCGTCCCCCATTTTTACGTCTACTTGCATATTTTCCAATCCCTTGTACTTACTTTTACTGGAGTTGCTTGCCCAATTTGTCTTTGGAATCCTATCAGTCTCAATCACATGAGTTTAGCTTGGATAATTGAATTCAGCTTCGGGTAACTGACATGAAAAAGTGATGATAAGTTTGCTATTTTAAAAAGAAAACAATCTCCAATAGCCATGAGTTTTATCTATCCCAATATTTGTTTCAGTTTGAAAACCAGCAAAGTCAAACTAAAATGGTTTTCTAGGGAATTCCTAATCTTCTGTTCTTGTTTGTTGTTCCATTCACTGTTCCCGCTAATAAAAAATTGACATGCATTAATCTTTTAATTAGAAAAATTATAACCTAAAAAAATAGTGAAACCCGTAGAGGAAAAATGAACACGTGACAAATATCTATTTGTGGGAGGGTAACAGGACACATTAACAGAGGGTTGTTTACCGTCAGTCTGCCACTAGGGGATTGTATCTTTCAATTTCAAAAGATTCATTATTAAATCAGTTAGAAGCTTACAGTGACTGAGCCTCTTAGTAGCAATAGGCTCTTATCGATATTCAATGTTGTTGAAATCGCGAGTTAACTCGTAGAATCGCACGATTTTACGATTCTACGGAAGTAAAACGTGTTGAATCGTGAGTAGAATCGCAATCTGGTAGAAACGGTGTAGAATCGTTGAATCGGATCGTAAAAACGTACGTTTCTACGAGTATGAAAAATAGTATGGCGGGACGGGTTATTGTTAGTTAGGGTCGGGTTGCCTAATTTGGAGAGCAAACCCTAATTCAAATTTGTTTTTGGCCAATTTTCAGGCACTACTCTTCTCAACTCTCAAGCTTTTGACTACACATTTCCTATTCTTCATTAATTTCTTAGACTACTAGAAATCCAGCAGGTAAACAAAGTTTTTAACTCTGAGTTCTTGCTATTTATTGTACTTCCATTTTTCTTCTCGGAGATTGTGCAAAATTCTAGTTTTCTCTGGCTCCAACGGTAAAATATTGATTGATCGACTATAACCTTGGTGATCCTTCTTCGGATGATGATTGAATTGTTGATGAGAATTCTGAGTTGGATTTGGAAGAAGAAGACAATGTTGAATTTGGAGGTGATGCTTCTACTACTGCTATCGATGCATCCTTTGACGATTATTGTCTTTTGAAAAAACTTGTGAAACTATTCTACACCCCTTTACAAGGGTAATTTTTTCAAACCAAATAAGTAAATTTAAAAAATGGGCACATCCAATTGTGGACTTTCCTTTGTGGACCTTGTATACAGACCATTTCTAGACCGAATTTATCACAATTAGCCACGTCTTTATTCCTACTTGGTAACGCAAACAATATTTTTCATCTTTATCACCTCACTTTTCCTACTCCTTGAGCCACCGTCTTTAACTTCACCATCTCCACTTCCTCACCTACCATGGTGGACAATCAAAGAATTGTAGACATTGTAAATTTACAAAATTAATTTCTGATTATTTGGTCTTTTAAAGTTTAAATATTTGGACCAACAAAATTATGACAAGTGGCAAAGCTTTAGTATTCATCCAATCACAATCCAAGAAGTGGTCTGGCACATCACTTATTGGAGAAGATTTAACCAATCAGATTATTTATATTTTTTAATTTATAATAAGTTAGTTAGAAGTATATATAAGTTAAATGTTCAAATGTGATTTCATTCACACATCGTCCTACACATAAATAGAGGATAAAACATAAGAAGAAAGGACACAAAAGGTTACATTGTAGTGATTGAGGAAACTCTGAAGTCGTCAACATCAATGTTATTAAAATCGCGAGTTAACACGTAGAATCGCATGATTTTACGATTCTACGGAAGTAAAACGTGTTGAATCGGGAGTAGAATCTCAATATGGTAGAAACGGTGTAGAATCGTTGAATTAGATCGTAAAAACGTACGTTTTTGTCGAGTCTACAAAATAGTATGGCGGGTCGGGTTATTGTTAGTTAGGGTCGGGTTTTCCTAATTTGGAGAGGAAACCCTAGATTCAAATTTAATTTTGACCAATTTTCAGGCACTATCCGTCTCAACTCTCAAGCTTCTGACGACACATTTCCTATTCTTCATCAGTTTCTTAGACTACTAGAAATCCAGCAGGAAATCAAAGTTCTTAACTATGAGTTCTTGCTATTTATTGCACTTCCAGTTTTCTTCTCAGAGATGCAAAATTCTAGTTTTCTCTGGCTCCAACGGTAAAAATTTGATTGATCAACTATAACTTTAGTGATTCTTCTTCGGATGATGATTGGATTGTTGATGAGAATTCTGAGTTGGATTTGAAAGAAGAAGACATGTTGAATTTGGAGGTGATGCTACTACTAGTACTATCGATGCATCATTTGACGATTATTGTCTTTTGAAAAAAATTGTGAAACTATGTTTTGTGAATTTTTCTCATAGTGTTGGACATATGATATGATTTTTATGTCACTTATTATTATTTATATATAAAATATATATTTTAACTTTTTGGTATGATTTTGCAATTCACGAGTTTACGATTTATTTTACGATTCTACACCCCTCGTCCGATTCTACGTAGAATCGCGTTTTTAGCAACCTTGGCCTACTTGAAGAAGGCGAGGCTTCAACTTCGGGCGTGTCACATTCCATAACTTGCAGGTGAACTGGCAACATCTCATTTGCCGATGAGACACCAAATCCGTACAAAAATACTATAACTATACTGGATTACAAATAATAAACTTAAATCATATCTTACAATACAAAGGAAAAGAGTAAAGGACTAAACATATATTACTAACAGTTCTCTAAAAACTATTACATTATCTTACACCACTGTGTTCGCTCCTCGTAATCCTCATCTTAGACTTCTACCTCATAATTGTCTACCAGAGCATCTGCAAAATAGTAAGAAATGAGCTACTACACTAGCCCATTAAGGTTCAAACACATTGAGATGAAGCATCGTTAGACTAAAAACCCGTTTTCCCGAAACATTTTCATACATTGACTTTAAATATAATGTTAAAACATCATTAAAATATATTTAAATAAGTTCGAAAAAAGTTTTAGAAGTAGAAAAGACCTTTCTAAATGATTTAGAAAACACTGTTCAATTTTTACCAAAATGCCCCTTGGACGATACCCCCGAACGAAGCATTTTTCTGCACCCTTCGTCCGCCCGTATAAACAAAGGCGTTGACAAAGAAAATCTTCCAGACCCTTCGTCCGCGAGATGGCAGAAAGCCTCGGTATCCATGCGGACGAATACAAGAACAAAACATCGTTCGCGCATTTCAGAAATCACATTTTTTAAGTACAATTTTACAAAGGAAAACTCATTTTCTGCTTTTATAAAATCACTTTCCCAAAATCCCGATTTTTACAAACTCAAACAAACAAGTTTCATACTTTTACATAACAAAAAATATACATCAAATTTGTACTCCGATTACCATTCTTACTCATTTCATAACATACAAACATACGTCATAACAGGTACTCCGATCACCGTCCTTTACTTAGTTCACACACACACATACACATTGCATAATACACACAATCGAACTCAATTTTGCGTTCCATATTCTATAACAACTGCTAAAAGTCCCTATTTGGTAGTCTCATTAGGGTGGGTTACAAACTATCATATTTCTACGGTCCGAGTATTTTACCTCCAGACGACGGAGCCATGTTTAAGGATATGTTCCGTTATGTCATTGTTTAACTTGGAAAGCTCTACAACTAGCTGTTAGCAGCCCTAACGGTTTAGTTACGTTATTGTCCATGCCACGCTTGTCACATTTCATCCCGAGCTCCCAGACTCAAGTGGTAAAAAATGGAACACGTCCTGCTATATGTTCGTTCATAAACAAGAGCTCTTTTTTGAGTCCCTTCAATCCCTTCTATTCCTCTCTCTCTCTCTCTCTCTCTCTCTCTCTAATTTTCTGACATATACGACCTATCAATTTTCAGAAAAACTGCACACAATTCCGACGACAAGTACTAAGAAACTAACCGTTGAAATCCAATCTCCACCGTCCAGAATATAATTGTGTATGTCGTCTATCCTCGTTAGAATTTGAGACTGATGAAGCACAAATGACCACCCTGTCGGAAGTCTGAAGACCAATGTGCAGGAAAAATAACCTAGCAGCTTCTATTTTTTTCATTCTCTCTTTATTTCTTTTACCTATATTGGTCCCCTCTCACTTTCTCTACAAAAACTGCAAAGACCCAACTCTAGAAACATTTCCAAAACCTCTTACTTCCTAACCTCCTTACTCCCATCTTCATATCTTAACTTACTAACTAACTATATTAACACTTAGGTCTCTAAACTTCTAAAACAAACCAAAACACCCCAAGACAAATTTTACATTTGGTGGAGCACATTGACTTGATCAAGTAAATGGATTTGATTTCAGCCCAAGAGAACTTCAACATGAAAAGACAAACTTCAATCTTTGGTGGACCAAGCATTAACCTCGATTTCATGCTGAAGAAGAATCCAACATTCAGAGGACACCTACTTGAGGAAGCAAGGACTTCAACTTCAACTTGGTGGGGCAAATTTCAACATGCCAAAGCGAACTTCAACCTTTGGTGCAGCGAGCAACAACCTCGATTTCATGTTGAGAAAGACTAAAACATTTGAAGGACATCAAAATAGCTTCAACCTCAAGTCGAGGAAGGCTCAAATATTTGAAGGACATAAACTTGAGGAAACGAAGACTTCGATTTTAGCACAAGGATGACTCAACTTATCAAGGGGGACTGTACAATTGGAGGAATACATCAACTTGCAAGCAATGACTCCAAATCAAGGAAACTTCAACGTTGGAGAATGTCAATTTGATTGAGCAAAGACTTCGAGTTAAACATTACTTGAGCGAGGAGAGATTTCGAAGCAAATGAGACCTTCTATCTTTGTCGGCGTCTACTTAGGCAAACAAAGGCTTTCAACTTCAACCCAGTGAGGACTTTAACCAGAAAATGCGAACTCCAATCATTGGCGGGCCTTCATTTGAGCGAAAACCTTGATGTTTATGAGGAGGAAGACTCCAACTTTTGAAGGAAATCTACTCGGGCAAACAAGAACTTCAACTTCAGCCAGGCAGACGGACTTCAACATGCGAAGGCGATTTCATCCTTTAGTGTACTAGAGCAACAACCTCAATTTCGTGCCAACAAAGACTACAACTTTTGAAGGACCTCTATTTGGGCGAGCAAGAACTTTTACTTCCCCTTTGGGATAATGACACCTTGAATAAGCATTTATAAAGAAGAATTCGTATTGGGCGTAACATTTGGCATAGGATATGAACTTAAACAAGCAATGACACCAATTTTAATCCAATGACGATTTCAACCTTTGAAGGGTGCATCTACTTCATCGATAGAAAAACATCAACGAGTAGTATGCAGTTTAATCTCGTGCACCAAAAAGTAACTTGATGTGTCACTTTCAACTCGTGTCGAAGAGGGACTTGAAGATTTTATTTGAAGACATTTTCAACTCTTGTCGATGAAGGACTTCATTCATTTACATATTTCATTGCAACTTCAACATGGTCAATTTATGAAGGAAGGTTGCTTGCATTTCGGCATTCTTGTTTCTTTCATATTAGTAACTTTTCAACAGGAATGCCTTCACTTTGATGTGCATTGATGCTTATCTCCATATCATGTGCACGCATAGCCAATTCCCTAAATGTCTTTGATTTGATGCCTTTAAGGATGTAATGAAGGCCCCGTTGCTTGCCTTGGATGCCTATTTAAATTGAAGACATCTCACATAATTCGTCCATGCAATTTATGCTTAAATTCCTCCAACGATTGATAAAACCAACTACCGGTTCATCCTCCCATTGACGAATTCGGCTAAATTCCACCATGTTAACATTTTTACGGGTACTATAAAAACGATTGAGAATCTCCTTCTCAAGTTGGCTCGAACTATCAATTGATCCGGGAGAGAGATCCGGGTACCACTCAAAAGCACTTCCATTAAGAGATCTTACAAGCTTGAAAAGTAGATCTCCATAGGTACATACGTTGTTACACGTTTCAACAAAAATGCACAATTTGTTACCTTGAATTTCCTTTACCATCAAATTGTTGAAGTTTTGGAGGTTTGTAACCTATCGGCATTTTACTGTTGTTTATCCTCTGCATATATGGTTCAATATACCTTCCAAAAGGTTTTGCGTTTCTTCCATCGTTATTATCGTTGAACCTCAATATGAAGCTCTTTAATTGATCAGCCACAATCAATCATAATTGTAATATTTTGGACCTCATTCGCAACTTTACAACCAATGGTATTTTGTGGTGGATTTTTAATGTTGTAAGAAATATCCAAATCAATCAAGTTTTCAGGTTTCTTGGTTGCATTTTGATTTGACGGTCCAACTCAATTGAGTCGATACATCAATCGAGAGATTGTATGATCCCATTAGTTGCATTGCTTCGTCAGCCATTCAATCAATTTTAAAAGACTTGTCAATTGTTCCTCCAAAGATGTAGTTTGAGAACCTGAAGCATTTGTGGTGGTGTCGTTAGAAGTCATTTGTGCATAATTTGAGGAGAAGAGATGAGCGCGAGAGATAATCTCACCGGGCGTGCCAAAATTTGAACACACAAATTTATTATCTGCAAAATATTAAAACAAATAGAGAAAATATAGACATAAGTTAGTTTTATTAATTTGAAGAATTGGGTTACAATCTCTGGACAATTCTCAATTCGAGAATAAGATCTACTAATCTTTTTTGTCGATTTGAACCGAGGACTTTGAAGTCTGATCCCCGATTTTGGTGGCGAAATTTCCTCTATTGTTGAAGAAAACCACAAAACTTTTAGCATTGATATTGGAGGCTAGTCTTTGATTTAGAGGATTGGAGGAAATATGGAGAATGCGGTAAATAATTACAATGTAAGCTTTTGTGTCCCTTCTTAATATGCCTTATCCTCTATTTATGTGTAGGACGATGTGTGAAGGAAATCACATTTGAACATTTAAATTATATATACTTCTAACTAACTTATTATAAATTAGAAAATATAAATAATCCGATTGGTTAAATCTTCTCCAATAAGTGATGTGGCACGATTCTATTTGTCAGACCACTTCTTGGATTGTGATTGGATGAAGACTAAAGCTTTTCCACTTGTCATAATTTTATTGGTCCAAATATTTAAACTTTAAAGGACCAAATAATAATAATCAGAAATTAATTTTGTAAATTTCCAATGCCAACAATTCTTTGATTGTCCACCATGGTAGGAGAGGAAGTGGAGATCGTGAAGTTGAAGACGGTGGCTAAAGGAGTAGGAAAAGATGGGTGATAAGGATGAAAATATATTGTTTACGTTACCAAGTAGAAATAAAGACTTGGCTAATTGTAATAAATTCGATCTGTATACCAGGTCGACAAAAGAAATTCCACAATTGGATGGGCCCATTTTTTAAATTTACTTATTTGGTTTGACAAAATTACCCCCTGTATCGTTAAGTGTTAACAACTAAATTTGACAGAATGGCCAAGATTAACAATTCTTAATAGTTAAAGGTCACAAACTTGACGTTTTTTAGTTCGAGGTCAAAAATAAAAAATTGAGTTAGTTTAGGGGGCATTGACACCTTCTACCCTACTTTTTTTTTACCAATTTCATTTAAACTCATCATTTCCTGTATTACTTCCATTCTTGTAGGTATTGAATAACATTGTTTATACCCATATGTGCAAATTTCATTAAGGAAGAAGATCAACAAACAAAGCTACAGTTACATTAGGTAGAAAGTCGGGCTTTGCATTAGACTAACCATGGTTTAGCAGAAAGGGCTAACCATGTCATTGATTTTTTTGGAGACAACATTTCTGTCCAAGACGGAAGTGTGACTTTTGTCATGGGGGAGGACGGAAGTCCCAATTCCTTCCTGGGCTGACGTACTTCCGTCTTCCCCCCGAACCTCCAGTCCTAAATACCCATCAGCCTCTTCTTCTCCCTTCAAGCAAGACCAATAAAAAAAAAGCTAAGGCAAGAAAAAAAAACATTCCCCCCACTGCCACTGCCACTGCCACCTCTCCCTCCAGTCACCACCGCTACTTCCACCACCTTGCTCGATCTCTCAATTTCAAAGGTATAAACCTAGATTTTTTTTTAAAATTTTTTTTTGGAAATTTAACTTTATGTGTTGAATTTAATTATAAATTTTGAGAATTAAGTTTATAAATAATTGTGAATTTGGGAATTTAGAGTAATTTGTTGAAAATTTGATTTTTGGGCATTTGTGAACTTGTGAACTTGTGAATTTGTGAATTTATGAATTTGTGAATCGTGAAATTTTGAATTTGGGGAATTTGTGAATTTGGTGATATAAAATGTGTTTTTTCTGATAAATTGTATGTCTATTGTTTTTTTGTATAGATGTCTCTACCTGCTCATCTTCAGCCCAGTCCTTTTGATGCTAGTGTTTTAAACAAATAGCCGTCACATAGATCTGTATCAATATGGCACGGGGAGGAGTCACTGACGAACCTTTAAAGGTTATTAGAAGTGCATGTAATTTTTATGAAGCGTACCAAAGAGAAACCATCCCTGACTTAATAAACCTAATAGACCAATTAGGTTTTGGGCGAGGCTGTAGGCTGGGTCATATGAAGGTAGGTCACGCTCTAGACACTACCTTAGTAGAGAGATGGAGCCCGGAGACCCATGCGTTTCACCTACGTTGCGGTGAGGCGACCATTACACTAGAGGACGTAAGATGTCTTCTAGGACTACCTGCTAGTGGCCACGTAGTGTCGTTGGCTACGGACTACAATTTGAGGAAACCTCATTGGGTTAATCACGTGTTCGAGCTGTTAGGATTCCGACCCGATGAGGATTCAATTAGGGGAAACACTCTGCAGCTGATCGAGGTTTATGTCCACATTAGTGTGCCCCTAGGACATGATGTTACCCCGCTCGTGGTAGAGAAGAGGGCTCGGGCTTTGGTTTTCATATTGATGTGTAGTTTTATTTTTCCCGATAAGTCGGGGTACCGGGGGAACATGTGTTATCTACTCACCATCAGTGGTCCCCCTCGAGCAAGACACGACTTCTTGGGCTAGCGGTGTACTTGCACATTTGTACCGCCAGTTGTGCATCTCGTACATGGTTGATTCCAAGAACATTGTCGCCTGTTTTTTGCTGATTCAGGTTTGTCTAAATTATATAAATTTTTATGTGAATCTGTGATTTGAATATTTAATAATCGATGTTGTTTGTTTTGACCAATTGTGGGCGTGTGAGCGAATTTCATGTCTCCGTCCGGCGAACCGAGGCCTGATTCCAAATGAGATCCCCGCTGACGGTAGACCTCACGGGGCAAGGTGGAATACAGGCCGGAGTTTCCGCAACGCGGCGAAATCGCAATTGTTGGTGATTTGTGATCAACTAGATTTGATGACGGAGACACAAGGGGTTAATTTCGATATTCTCGTATTTTTTTATTAAATAAATTGTTTTACATTAACTTGAATTTATTTTGCAGTTTATATGGAGACCGTACCCTGATTCGATAATTGCAGAGAGAGTGGCTCGGGACGAAGACTTCCTGATGACCTGTCGAGCCCGTACGCCACTCATCTGCTTCGAGGTAGTTGAGTACCACCTGCCTAATAGGGTTATGAGGTAATTTTTCTTCCACCAGGTGGTACCAAAGCCGGCAGGGACAAAGGGCATTGTCGAGGGTCAAGACCTCCACGCGGTGAAGGCGGGCGCGGCAAAAAATTGGTAGAACGTCCACGACGATTACATAACTTTGTGGGGCGACCGCATCAATGCACTAGAGGCCGCTGCTATAGCCCTCGATAAGGTTATTGCACCTACCCGCAAGTACATGGATTGGTACAATAACATTACCGTTCACCATTTAACGAACCCAAGAAATAGGGATCCCATGCCACTCCCGATGGGTATTCAACACAACGCTACAACTGAGGATATTTTGGTAAGTTTTATTCGTTTTGTTGTCAACATAAATCTTATATTTTGAATATACTAATTTTAATATTTTTGTTACAAGAGGAGTCTAACAGGTTGATTCTGGAAGAATTCGAGAAGCCCGTCCCTCAATTTGTGAGCCAGTACAAGGGTCTCCTCACCTGGGTTGCCAAAACCATAAAAGATGCCTTCATAGCGGCTGGGAAGTCAGTTGCTTGCAGACCGCGCACTGCTGGTGTAGCAGAAGTTGTCATTCTGCAACCGTCCACACAACCGAGGGAGCATGTTCAAGGTAGGGCTCCGGTTGAGAGGCAGGGTACTCGTTGAACTCGGCAGGCTACTCAGGAGCATCTTGCCGCGTGGCGCCTTCGGAAACGTGGCGAGGCGGCGAAAATGTCTAAACCGTCGGAAGATCAAACTCAGTCTCAAACACAGACTCAGGCTAATATACCTCCCAATTCAACTACCAATTTCCTAGCATCAACACTCTTTCTCCGAGTAGTCAGATGGGGGGCATACTGGAGCGGGTCCCTCTAAATCGGGACAGGTTGAAGGATTTTTTGCTGCGTCGCCCTCGTACAACCTACACCTGGACCTGATGCAGACGCAATAGCACACTCTACTACTCCATCCAGATTCACCTGAGGAGCCGATTTATATCGACCACGAAGGAGCTGAAGTCATCCGAACAGAGCATGGTAGTGCCCTGCGAACTAGAGACGGTCACACATACTATGTACGGAATAATCCGAAAACGATCGTTGGATACACACCGTCGAGGAGTAGATAGAATTTAGTTTTTTTTTCTTTCATTTGTTTAATTGTTGCTACATACAATTTGTTTAATTTATGTTATATACGATTTGTTTATTTTTTATTAATAAAGCAAGTTTTGTCAAAGTAATTTCTGTACCTATTTTTTGGTAAAAATTATGTTTTAGTGATTTTTTTTTTTGTTCTAAAATACCAACTCAAAAATTTGTAGGCAAAAATACAAAAAAGTGTTTCAGGCAAAAACAATCTGTCAGGCCTAGGGATGGCAATGGGTCAGGTCGGGTCGGATTTTTGTGGATCTGTATCCGACCCGATGCAATTTTTTCCAGCCCCGACCCGACCCGTGACCCGCCTCGGGTCAGATTGTTGTGCCCCGTGACCCGATCCGCTTGGATCTGCCCTTGACTCGACTCGATCCGTTTCAAATTTGTCTTTTTTTTAAAAAAAAAACTGGCAGTAACTTGGCATTTCTTCTGTGTATATTTTTGGCTTTTTGCCACTGCCATACACAAATCCATATATTGCTGCCATACACAAATCCATACATTACTCATCTTGTAGCATGTTTTAACACAATTTTAACACAATTTACTGGCAATAACAACAACATAGTCGAAAACAGTAAAAATGAAAATAGTAAAAGAAGAAGATTTTACATATTCTTACTGATCTAGAAGAAAAAATGAAAATAATGAATAACATTTTGTTTGAGATTATAGAATTTTTTTTGCTAGAATTTTTATAATTAAAGAACATTCACTGCATTTGGGTAAAATCGATCTTTATAGCATGAACATGTATTGAATTTGATGTCCGAAAAAAAAACAACTCTAAAGAAGTTAAGAAAAAACAACAACTTACGGAATCCGTGGAAGAGAAAGGCTAAAGTGGCGGAAGGATGAAGAACGGAGTCTGTGACGGTGTCGGCGAAGCTAGTGGCGGCCAGGACCGGCGGAGCAGAGCTTCAATCGCCACTCCCAAGGCACCGACGGAGCTCTCTGGAAATGGGGGGAAGGAATGACGATTTTGGGGGTAAAAGAAACCCTACCAACCAACCTAACCTTTTAATTTAAAATTCAATATATAAAAAAATATATATATCTTGTCGGGTCGGGTCGGGTCGGGTCGGGTCGGGTCACACTTAATATCCAAATCTGACCCGTTCTCTAAACGGGGCATCTTCGACCCGACCTGACCCGATCCGTTTACAGAACGGATCAGATCGGGGCTGCTCCAAACTTGCTCGGGGCGGGGCGGCGGATCACGGATCAAATTGCCATCCCTAGTCAGGCCAGAACGGAAGTGGCACTTTCGTTCTGGAATTGAATGGAAAAAACCAAGTATTTTTTGGCCAACTCTCTGGAGGTTGAGGACGGAAGTATGGGTCTAAGACCGAAGCCCACTTCCATCTTGGGCTAACGTGGGAAGGCGCATTTGGGAACGCCACGTCAGCCCAGGACTGAAGTGGGACTGTTGTTCCAAAAAAAAGTCATACCATGGTATGATTATTTTGCCCAACCAGTATCAGTCCAATGTAAAGCCCTAGAAAGTCAGACCATCCGCACATGGAATCATTAATAAAATCAAGATTGGCAAATAACTGAGTAGAGACATTTTTCACATGCTTAACACACATAAAATTATTGAAGAAGCATACATAAAAAAACAAATTGGTTAAAGTCATCTAGTAATAGACTAGTTGAAGAGAATCTTTTTTTTTTTTTTTTTTTTTGTAAAAAAAGTTTGGGTAGGTTCGACTCCGACCACCACCACAGGTTAGGGCAGGCCCTAGGAACCATAGTGGAAGAGAAATACTCTTCCACAAAGTCAAAAGAGAAATACTATGTAAACAATCCATTTAAAAAAATGACAGCGTTGAATTTCCAATTTAAATAATTAAGACTTCCTAGCAAAGGGCAAGAAGCTCAGAATGGAGAGCACTTGTGCAACACTGAAACCTTCCTCATATTGAAAAAAAAAATGATATGTTGTTTTCTTCATTAAAAGAAATTATAGCGATCGTCAATTGCTATTTTATAATTTTATTTTCTTATGAAGCTTAATTATATTTCTACTCGATCTTCAGGTAGACCGTTTCAACAAATAATATTTTAATAACCACTTTATTAAATACATTTGAGCACGATCATTCATTTAAACCGTCCTCCCTATTGAGGGGCCTACGGATATCTCTCTCCAATAACAATAAGAGAGGGAAAAATTATTTACAATGCCTCTCACATTCAAGGATACTACATCCGATCATCGGTCGTATTAATTACTCGATTAAAAGTAATGCTGGAAACGATCAAGACATAAGGTCTAAGGATCCCAAATAGTATTGAGGAAGTAATACTTATGACTAATAGAACCATGAAGTATTACTTTTCTTTCGGATCACGACAGATACAATATATCCCAATATGTATATATGATATGGTTTGTATCCACTACACATGATCAAGAAAAACACGATCATCAATAAAACATCATACTAGTTTTATTTCTTGTATATAACATTACATAAAACTAGGGACAATCAAAATAGTAATTATATAAGCTAATAAGTTTTACGATCAAATCACATATTTGATGTTTAAAAGCAAAATTAACTATTCCAATAACATGCTCAAAATATAAAAATGTACAACATATGCTCATGGTCCTAGGGCACTACTAACACTTCCACTATTTCCATGGATGCCTCAGTGTCCCAATCATCATCACTACATTCGGTCTCATTTGAAACGTCAGTGTTACCTTTCTCTTGTCTGGTACCAGTAATCTCGGGCGAAGTGTCATTTCTTCCCGCAGTTGTAGCATGGGTCATCTCGTCGTTGATTCCTTTGTCCTTTGTTTCCTTTTGATTGACCTCTACTTTGTGGGAAACTTCTTCCATGGTGTCCTTCGAGCTTCGAGTTACTCATCCCTTCATTCTTCTTTTCTTCTAGATTTTCTTCCCCTTAAAATATTCTCTTTTGATAAAAAGAGCTCTCTCATCATCTTTATCTGAAGCTCTAACCTTTTGTTTATTTAGAGATTCTTCATCAGCCAACATGTATTCCAACTCGTTAAGGGTGGGTTGTTTGGCCCATCCACGTGTTGCTATAGTTGGATTAATTCTTGTCAAAGTCCCGCACTATTATCCTTCTCATCAGCATCTCGTCGACAAGATGAAGAAGATCTAATTTTGTAATTTTTTTGGAAAAAGATTTAACTTTTTCAAAGAACTGACTTACTGTCATGTCCTGTGAGAGACTCATTAACCCATTCTCGAGTTTCTGCAACTTGGAGTCATTTTCCTTTGCAAAACACTCTGCCAATATATCCCAACCTTCTTTGAGAGTTTTAGAATCCTTACTTTTCTCCAAAAATCTTTTCTCTACGATTAAGACTAGAATATATAAGGCTTTACCAGTATTTGCATCCCACTTCTTGTACTCCGCGGTATTTTCTCATGTAGTTGGCATTGTCTAGTTGCCGTCAATCATCTTCCACATGCCTTGTCCTCTCAAGTAGAACTTGAGACATATACTCTAGTCATGAAAGTTGTCGTCGCTAAGTTTTTCAATGCTACTGGTACTTACGGACTCCGCCATTATGACTTGGTGATGCCTAACACTCTAGCCAAGTAAGTTGTCCCGACCAATGACTTCACAATCCTTGATTGTGCTACGACAGAGTTTCCTCGTACCTCGATCTCCGACTCGCCAATGTCAAATTGGGCCCCCGACTGTTTATTTCTATAGAGTCTACTCGTAGCGCGACTACCGATCGGCGATCTCAATTATGGTCCCTAACGACATGCTCTGATACCAATTATTGAAAATTCAATTGGAAAATATAACTTGAATATTCGTTTCTTATTTATTCACAAACTCTTTACAAAATTCTCTAATCACGCCATTCATTCAATCTGCATCTCAATTAATTTAGAAAATGCAAATAAGAAAAGAGATATTATTTTGAGTAATCAGAATATAGAACACTTTCAATCCCCAGAAACCTGCCGATTTAATAAGTGTTGATTCTTTGATTTTGGATGAAAATGTAAGATTAATTCTAATTTATTTTGTTATTGTAATGGTGACTATTCATTAGAAATACAACAACGCATCGCGTGAGCATGAAACCTAGTACTCCCTCCATTTCTAAATAAGGTTAGCACTTAACTATTTCATATGAATTAAGAAATTCCTAAAAATAATAAAAGTTAAAGCCAAAAGACTAATATATCCTCATTAAATACATCTTGAAATTTGAAACTGTGGTTAAAAGAAAAGTAAGAAGAGGGTAAAAATGGTAAAATTTCATTAAATTTTCATTGATAGTCCAAATATTAACATTATTTCGGGAAAAATTTGAATTCTCAAATGTTAACATTATTTGGGAATGGAGGGAGTATTAATTTGTTTTAGGCATAGACGATTCGTTAAAAATGATCGAGGTATTGGCGATTTCAAAGTCCACCATTACTATGGGCCATATGTCGGAAGCCCAAATAAGAAATAACCAACGACCCAATTTACACCTAACCCAGTTCATCTCTTCTAAGTTCAAGCAAACAAAAAGGATAACGGCACAAGATTCAGACCAATTTCCCTCTCCTCTCCTCTCCTTCCACATTTTACTCGATTTCGCTCTCTCTATCCCTCTCCAGCTTTCAATTCTACGGTAAGTTTCAGAAATCCTTTATATTGTGTGAATTTATGTAACTTTAATTGAAATTATAAATTTATTCGAAACCATTAGAAATGTGTTCCGAATCAGAAGCGGTTTGGAGTTCGTTCACATATGATAATTCAATTGCCGCTTTTTAATTTCCTTGCATTGACGCCACTTCAAGCTTTCCAGAAGCTTTGACCTCCTCTTGTTTGGGTAGACGGAATTGCATGCTCAGTTTTATTCATTTTATATAGAAAAATAGATATTTAATTTTGTTGGATGGAGAATATAGTAATTAAAACAACCTCGTGACCGCGGAAATAGCCTATTTATGAAAAAATAAGGGTAATATTGCGTAGTACATCGGGACATTTTTTCAGATGTGGGAGCCTTGTACACTGGGTACAACATTTTTTGAGAATATGGTAGTGAAAACAAATGCCAACCTTGTGTATAAATCATTTAATATCCAGTTCGAAGCACAGAAGTCCCATAGGTGTCACGGACTCACTTGAGATACTTTCGAGCATATAAAGCTGTCTCCTTTTTGTCATAAGGTTCTTCTTTTATTTTCTAATGCTCAAATATTTTGAAAATGAATTGAATATACATGTTAATTTTAAGAAAATTATTATCATATTATATACATTTGTACTGTTTAGATGGGTTTCTGTTGTGACTAGTTTGGAGGTGTAGGAGAATGGGGTGACAGTGGACTAATGGTTTTGTTTGCTTACAGATTGGCTTGAAAAATGAGTTTGCATATGCAGGAATGTTGAACATCTTATAGGAATCTTAGTTTTAAAAGGCGCGAGGCGAACGTTCGAGGCGATCTATTTTTGCAAAAATTCTCATAAATTAAATTTATATACAATTTTGTATTAGAAACATTATTTCAATATTATATATGCTAAATAAAAGCATATATTTTATACTACATCCTAAATTGTCCACACAAAAATATCGCGAAACTGTTAAATGCATAACAAGACCACTACCATCATTCACAAGTGTCCAACATCTTAAATTTGAGTAAAAAAACATGGAAAATAAAACGTAAAGCATATTCAAAGTAAAATATTAAATATAGGATAATAGAAGAAGATGAAATATTATCAAAAAGAAGAAGAAAAAAGAGGATGAGAGAAGATTAAAGAAGAAGAAAGAGGATGAAATTAGATAAAGAAAGATTGAAGTAGAACATACCTTTGAGAAGAAGAGAAGAAGAGGAGCAGAGTAGCAGCAAATTCTTAAGCGGCAAGATACAAAGAAAAGGAAACGTACCTCTTTTTAATTAGGTCAACGAGAAATATTAGCCTATGATGCAGTTGTTTCATTTTTGTGCGTAACGATTTGCCTCATCATCGTCATCATCGTCAAGCACAACATCCTCCGCTTCTTCACTAGAAGACCTCTCAATGTCTTCTTCCTCTTCCTCAAATCCATCCATTAATGTAACATTAGGGCGAGTAAAACCAGAAGCAACATTCTTTCCTTTGTCATTGTTTGTTGGCGGTCCATCGTTCCTTAGTCTTGAAGCTCTAGTGACATGACTAGGATCATAAGCCCCGAGGCTCTAGTTACGACATCCCAAGTCAAATTGTCATCCTCATACACAAACTATCCCATCCTCATTATCCTCATTCATTCTTCCAAGCAACCACTCGTTGCTCTCATCAATGTCTTGCAAGAGAATAGGATCATTGGTCTCTCTTCTATTCAGTGTTATCAAATGGCGGCCATGGCGTTGCGGAATTTTGGCCCACCGCAATACGCAATGCGCTATATTCTCTAATATAGCGGTGTCCGCCTTTCAACGTTTTGCGGGCGTTATGGCGGTTACGTTATGGCGTTTCATGGCGGGCATGGCGGTATAGCGGGCCTTTTTTGTTTTTTTTTAATAAATGGGCTTGGGTTACTTTATTATAATATATTTACCTAATCAAGTCTCTTGCCTTTCTTAAAAAAAAGAAGTCTCTTGCCGTCTCTCTCTGCACTCTACAACAGCTATGTACGTCTTTTCATCTTCCATCTTCTGACTCTCTATTCTTTCTTCTACTCTCCCTTCTCTATCTTCCTCTCTCTTTTTTTTTCTTTTTTCCATCTTCCTCTCTCTTCTCTGTTTTTTTATCCGCATCAGCTTTGAGAGTGTCTAAAGGAGGTAGAGGTAGAGGAATTGCTTCGTCGAGTAGAAGAGGAAAAGAGCAAATAATTGAAGTTGAAAAAGAACTTGATTTTGAAGATGATGACATAGATGAAAATATGAAAGATATTGATGGTCCCTCAGATGGGGAAGAGGGTGAAGGATTTGCATCTGTTCCTAGCAAGGAGGATGAGTATATTGAAGAAGATGAGGGGGGAGGAAGAGGAAGAGGAAGAGGGAGAGGATGATTAGATTTCTCGAATTTTCTTGTTTTGTTTTGGTTATCGGTTTTTATCGTGTTTGGAGACTTTTGAGTTATGCATGCTTGTTATTTTATGTGTTATGACTTACTAGATATACTAGTTAATGGTTGATTAATGACTTTTGAGTTATTTGTTTGATTCATGTTGTTATTTTTTTTGCTTTTTTATTTAGATTATGTATTGTATTATACATATTTTGCATTATTTTATTGTGTCCGCTATTAGGCGTTATAGCGCCCGCTATAACGTTATGGCATTTTTTTTGCTTGCCGCCATGATCCGCCAACACTGTTTCTATTGAATCGGCGTTTCAAAGCACGGTTGTACTTCACAAAAACCATGTCATTTAACCGATCTTGGGCCAACCTATTTCTCTTCTTGGTATGAAGCTATAATAAAAAAAAAAATATAATGTAAGTATTGGAAGTAAACTTACAACATTTAGAATCACGCCACCCATCGGACATAATTGTACAACCTCTTTGCACCCATTCTTTCTTGTGCTCCTCCATCAACAATTTAATTTCATTAACTTCCTTCCTAAGAAAAGGGACTCTTATCTCATTCCCGGATCGAATTGTCCAATTGCTTCAACCATCACGCGAAAATTATGATATGTAGCGGCATTAAATGCAATTCCCGCATAATAAAACCACCTAGCAATCTCCATGCAAGCTTTGTCCCTTAAATCCTTCCTACAAACTTCATTTATTGTTTGTTGTCTACCTCCTTTCATTTTAGCTTTAAGGATTTCTTCCCGATTTTGTTGAAAAATCATGTCCATGGGCCCTTTTAGCTTTGGTCTTTTTTTGGAGCAACCTTAGTACTACTCCCACTTGGTCTTTTGGCATTTACTTCAACACAATCTATTTCCTCATCATCATCATACTCATCATATTGCATTTGTGGCATTATTGGCAAAATCTCCTTTTATCTCTTTGATACTATTTTGTTTAACATAAAGGATTTAATTTCTTCACGAACATGCTTGGGACATGTAACACATTTGTGCACATTACTAAATTCTCCAACTAGATGTTGTTTCATCGTTGAACTCCTCCTTTAATTACTTTCTTACAAAAGTCACAAGTGAAGTTAGTTCTATTTGTGACGTCTTGCTTACTATATTTTCTTGCAGCGTCAATGTTAACATTACCCGACGATGGAGCATTACCCGATGATGGAGCATTAGGATCCATAGTTGATACTTGATAGCAAACACCTTTATTGGATCCATATGCAAAATTAATTGGTAATAGAAAAAAACAGTTAAATGATGAACATACCTAATAGCAAAAAAACAAACAGGAGACGAAGAAGATGAAAGAAGGAGGAAAAAAACAGAAAAAAATAAATCAGAAAATAAAAAATCTGAAAAAAAATCAGAAAATAAAATCAGAAATAATAATTCAGAAAAAAAAAATCAGATAAAAAGAAGAAGAAAAAAGAGTAACAGGGAAGCAGAGAACCAGAGGAGAAGAAAGAGAATAAAGAAGATTAAAGGACATACCTTTGAGAAGAGGAGCAGAAGCGAGAAGATACAAATGAAATGAAACAGGTCTCTTTTAAATTAGGTCAAAGGAGAAAAATTAGGCTATGATGCAATTTTTTTCATTTTTGTGCGAAAATAATCGCCTCATCGCGCGATGCGCGCCTCGCCTCGATCGGCTCAGAGCTCGGAGGCGTTTTCAGCCTCGCCTCAAGTCGCCTCGTGCCTCGGGCGTGCTTTTTTAAACCAAGACTACAATTCAGCATTGCTAATTCAACAAAGTGCAAACCCTTAACTCAGTCCTTCAATTAGCTCCCAGGCATCATCCCAGGGCCCACATCCTTCCTTTGAACCTATTAAGTCACGCAAATTAGAATGTAGCTCTACCAAGCAAAAGAGAGTTTAATACAAATAAAATTACTTCATACAAAAGGGGAAAAAGTTAAAAATTAAAATATAAGTTAGGTATGCTTATGTATTACATCAAAGAGAGACTTAAAAAAGTGTACAACCTGCACGTGCCGATTCATTATAATATTATATAAAAATTGATCACGAACACACTTTAATGTAATAGATGTTTTGAGAAATAATATTAACATAGAATGCATCAAAGCATAATTTATTATAGATTCAAGAGAATATTACCTTAGGTGTATCGAATTTGATCGCTGAATTTTGCCATAGAATTATCATTACAGAGGAGTAGTGAAAACTATCTGTCCCATAATCCATGGCCCTGAGATGAAGAGTTTCTGGAAAAACGGTTGGTTTTTATAGGGAAAATAAGAGGCTAATTATAGCTGTCAAAGATAATAAGAGGCTAAAATGTTTGAAATTCCCATAAACATGTGGAAACTGCAAGTGCACAAGTCTGAGGGATAAAAGAAGTCTACGAGGCATAATCTTCAGTCATTTTTCTGCTATGATGTTTATAGGCAAATAATATTTCCACTCCCCTATTAGCTTTTTGCACTCCCCCCTTATTTTAGAAATGAAAAGACTCGGATATTCTTAGTTCTTTCAGGGTACTAGGCTTGAGTTGGATTTATTGAATTAGCAGTATTAAAGTCTTTTCTAAGTTTAAAAACAGGAATGAGAGTATAAAATGCTAAAAGGGGAGTGTAAATATTATTCCCTACGTATTTGTTGGTCATAAAACTCCCAAACAAGCCAAGAATACCGTTTGGATATGGCTTACTGATGATGGACTTTTTTTTTAATATTTTCTTTTTAACACAGATAACCACAGTTTTTCACTTTTCTCTTTCTCTTTGTTCCTCTATGTTTTTCTAGCAACAGTGGCAGTGATACAGACTGCAGAGAAGCAAAAAGATGGCGATTCTGACGGGCGCTGGTGCACCGTGGCTGAGGATGAGGGTATTTTCACTACAGGAGATGGCCAAAGCAAACTCTTTGCGGTCTGCATTCCCATTTTGTCATTATATCAATTCTAGTTGCAGAAATTACAAACTAAGTCAGGGTAGAAGAACTTTCTCTATTTCTGCTAGCGTAGTATCACCTGGGAACTCTGGTAAGGTTCGAGTGCGTTTCGCTCCTTCCCCCACGGGGAATCTTCATGTCGGGGGCGCTCGAACTGCTCTGTTCAATTATCTGTTTGCTAGGTCTAAAGGCGGTAAGTTTGTGCTTCGGATTGAAGACACTGACTTGGAACGATCCACTAAGGAATCTGAGGAAGCTCTTCTTCAAGATCTTTCTTGGCTTGGCCTTAATTGGGATGAAGGTGATTCCTATCATTCTTTTTCTCATGCAAAAATTCCTTTTAATTGAATTTTTTATCTGACTACACGAAAAAAGAAGACTGAGTTGGTTCGCAAAATTGAAGGGTAGAGGCATGAGGTTGTAAGAGGTAAAGGGAGGCCGGGGAAAGTTATGAATTCGTTAGACTTGGATAGGAGTATTGTGCTGGATAGAAAGAGATGGAGAGAATGTATTCATGTTAACGGCCACATGGAATTCTTACATTGATACATGCAACCGACCCCAATTCCTTGAGATTAAGGCTTTGATGTTGTGGTTATTGTCATTGTTTTGTTTGGCGGAAGAAAGGAGAGGTTAATCTACATACTTGAATCGATGTCATTTTGGAAAAAAAATGCAGGTCCTGGTGTTGGTGGAAGCTATGGTCCTTATCGGCAATCTGAAAGAAATAATCTCTACAAGCAATATGCTGATCAGCTATTGGAATTGGGCCATGTTTATCTCTGTTTTTGCTCTAATGAGGTAATTTGCTCCCTGGATTTAGTCTGTTAAGACTGTTATATTTGATTAAGCAGAAGCTTAAATATGCATGGCGTTGCTCCAGTATATGTGCAATGAAGCATACAATGTTTCAAGATGATTGATTTTCTAACTTAATGATGTATACTTCCTATGGCTATGTTTTTTTCTCCGAGTTTTTGGGTTAAGCATACTACTAGAAAAATTTTCAATTCTGCCTATAACACCGTACGGAATTTGAACTTCAACTCATCCTACATTTTAGTGAACTGTTGGATATAAGTCTACAGCCTTATTTCTTGGAGTAGTTCTATTTGAAATTGAGTAGTATTGCCGATTAAACGTCACAAGACTCACAACTTAGATCTTTATTCTGGAGTTATTCTCTGTTAACTTGTTTTTTGAGTTTATTAGGAAAATGTTTGTATCATTATTTCCACCTCCCTCAAACTTATTACTCTATGCTGCTGTTTATTTCATGTCTCTGTTTTCTGATGCCTTTCTCAAAACTCGCTCTTGTTACCCTGCAAAGTATATCAGACATTGTTAATCACCCGCTATTGTTTTGTTCGTGGTTATTCCAAACAATATTAGGAACTGGAAAAGATGAAGGAGATTGCAAAGTTGAAGCAGTTGCCTCCAGTATACACCGGAAAGTGGGCCAATGCCTCTAAAAAAGAAGTTGAAGAAGAGCTGGCCAAGGGGACCCCATACACATATAGATTTCGGGTGCCTAAGGAAGGGGCGTTAAAAATTAATGATATTATACGGGGAGAGGTGAGAAAGTCTTAGAACTTGTTTTTGTTGGTATTTCATTCATTACTTGACTCTTTTTGGAAATATTGAAGACTTCTTTTTCTATGCAAGTCATTTATGGAAACTAGAATGCACACTGAAATACAGTTAGTTATACAAAGAGAAAAGGAAAGCAGATGCACTTTTCTGTTTTTTTAGATTTACACGTTAGGCAAAGTTGCCTGCTCTAAAAAATAATTCATGTGAATAACTCGAGTTGCAATGGTGGTCTAGCTGCATTTCCTGTCTGTAGTTTCATACTCCTAGGGCTGACAGTGAGTGTAAGTGAGCCGAGCTTGGCCTAGCTCTCTATTAGCCCGATCTTAGCTAGATATTGTGCCGAGTGTTAGGCCCAAATTGAGGCCAGGCTTGAAAAATGAGCCCGGGCTCAGCTTAGGCTCAATTAAAGCTTCAGTCCTAATATGTGTGCCTGAGCTAAACTTGGCCCAAACCCATTACATCCCCACATAATTCATGTATTTTTTTGTTTTTTTGTTTTTTGGTATGTGGATAAGTCAAACCAAATTTTCAGTTAGGTAACTGAATGCAATTACTTCATTCTAGCCTGAATGCTTGGTGAAGGATGGACTAAGGTAGGATAATACTAATAACCTAGCATGTCTGGTTGGCTACTGGAAGGAAAAAGGATGAAGCTTGAATAATTGGGTAAACGGTATGGTAGAAGAATGTCCATACCCTAATAAGGCTACTGATGAGAATATTGTATATGCTTCATAAGGTGAGGAGTTTTTTTAATCTAGTTGTGAGTTGTGACTTGTAATGAAACACAGGGCCCCCTTTTAGGGAAGTCGGGATGGTGCTGTTTATTGTTACTTAAGTAGTAAGTTCTACCATTATGGATACAATTATCTTTAAAAAACAATGGGCTATCCATACTTCTAATAACCTAATGTTTGATTAACCAAAGCTTTGGGTTACTAATTTGGTTTGATAGTGAAGGTTACTTGGAACTTGGACACACTGGGAGATTTTGTGATTATGAGAAGTAACGGGCAACCTGTTTACAATTTTTGTGTCACTGTTGATGATGCTTCAATGGCTATATCACATGTTATAAGGTTGGGTGCAAGCTTATGGAACTCCTTCTCAATGAACATCTTTATTATCATTTTCTCATGCTGCTGTTTTCTTTCTTGGTTCTTATTCATAAAAAAGGTTTGGCCTTTTGGTTTCTTGTACTAACGAAGATTTCATTACAGAGCAGAAGAACATTTACCCAATACTCTAAGGCAGGGATTGATATATAAGGTATGTTCATCTTAATCTGACTATAACCCCCTAAGCTTATTTTTAATGTCCTAGTAACTATTGCAATACGGAGAACAGACCGTAAAATGACATGAATTGCACAATGCAGGCTCTAGGGTTCCCAATGCCCCACTTTGCACATGTTTCATTAATTCTTGCTCCTGATAGGAGCAAACTCTCAAAGCGACATGGGGCAACCTCGGTTGGCCAGGTAGTAAGCCATCATTCTATGTTATGTCTTTTTTGTTTGATATAAATATAGCCCTTGGCTTTCTACTTATTCAGGTGCAAATTATGTGCCCCACTTGCTGTGGTTTTCAAGTCTTTTGAATTACTACTGCAGTCTTTTAACAGGATTGCAGCTACTGATCATTAAATGAGGTCGCCCGAACTATCCCTCAATTCCCAGCCAAACATTGCGCAAATACTTCAACCCTATCCTCGACTTTTTGGAATTGTTAAAGCCTTCCACCATTACATCACCTTCTATCCAGTCTTCATCAGCTTCCACTGTACAATATCTTCATCAGTGATTCTTCTCCATCCCCCCTTTTCCTTTCGTACACTCTCTTTTTCTCGAACCTCCCTTCTCTTCCTTTCTCCCCCCTGCCTCTCTGTTATAAGTCATTTTCCCTCTCTTTATCTTTCTGTCGTCTGCTCCTCTCCTCCATCTCTGTGTTTGTCTGTGTGTGTTTGTGTTTTCACCTGGGCATTGACAGCAATGCAAGTACCTACATTGTGATGGTGGATATGGGTTGCAGAAAAAGGTACTGATTGGGGCGGGGGAGGAGATAGTTGATGTTCTTTCTTTGGGTGACAATCTAAGTAGTTAAATTGAAGGGAAAATCTAAAAATGATTGCTTCAAACTTGGTAAATGGAGGAGAGGATGTTGGATGACATAAGGCTTTTTATCTGTTGGTGGAGATCTGAGATGCATTGGTGAAGTTCCTCTGAAAGGGATGATGTAATAAAGATGAAATTTGGAACTTTAGTTAAAATCAAGGGGATTGCTGTAACTGTATATGGGCAATAATTTTTTCAAGAATTTGACTATAAATTGCATATATCATACGAAACAATAATGGGACCATAAATTGTCTTTCTTCCCAGCCTTTAACATTCTTGTTTGTTTTAGATTTCCTTTCCCTTTGTAGACAAATGATACTAACTCACTGCCACTCTTACATTTTCTCTGACAGTTCAGGGAGATGGGATATTTGCCTCAAGCAATGGTAAATTATCTTGCGCTGTTGGGTTGGGGAGATGGTACTGAAAATGAATTTTTTAGCCTCGAACAACTAGGTTAGTTAGCTTACCTTGACTAAATGTTGATTCTATGATTCATTAGCAGCTCTCAGGAAATGATGAATGCCTAGCTGAATAACTTGGATTCCCTCTGAACATAGGAAGAAGTTTCTTCATGTAGCATATATATCCTCTGGCTGGTTACCCATACCCAGAGAAAAAAAAACTAATTTTTCTGTTCAGTAACTCTTCTCATGTTCTGTTACAGTTGAAAAGTTCACCATTCAGCGTGTTAACAAGAGCGGAGCCGTATTTGATAACACCAAGCTCAGGTAATTGTTGCCTTTGTGGCTACACGTGAAAGAAATTGGTCCAATACCCATTTTTGTGGATATCTTGTGCTAGCGTTACCATTGTCAATTTTTTGATTGATATTGCTTTATGACACTCCTTTCAAATCTATGCAAATTTAAGGTGGATGAATGGTCAGCATCTGCGAACTCTTTCCTCAATGGAACATATGAAACTTATTGGTCAACGTTGGAAGACCAGCGGTATTCTTACAGTATCGGAGGGGCCTTTTGTGGAAGTAATAACTTTATTTGCAGTTTTCCTTCATATCTCATAGTCAAGTTCCAATTGATAAATTGTCAATTTACGCAACTATTGGTTCAACTCTGAAGGTCTCTAATATGTTTCTTATAACTCTCAAGGTCTCTAATATGTTTCTTATCTTGGAGATTCAGTATAATTTTACTGTTCTGGTAGAAGTTATGGTTCCATGCTTCTGTAGGTGCAACTCCAGTACAAATTTGACATACTATGCTACTAAAGAGCCATATGGAGCAGTAATAGAGATGAGCTTTTATTGAATACCAGTAGAAACTGTTGAAATGCTCAACATGGCGGCAACTCATTTAATGGCTAATCTGGCAGGCTGAAATGATCCATGTATATTTTATTACGTACAATACCTCTTAAGTCTTGTATGTGAACGGTTATAATGCGTGTTTCTGCAGTAGGCTGTACAGCTTCTTAGGGATGGGATTGACTTGATAACAGATGCAGATAAGGCTCTCACTGACTTGCTGTCTTATCCTATATATGCAACTTTAACGAGGTAACTGCAAATTCATGTGTGGATGAGATGAGGCTTCTCTCACCAGTGTTATGAAACGTTCATTTATCTGTTGTGTTTTTTGGCACACATGAAACATACGTTTGCATCTGGTGCTCTTTCTCCATTTTGCATATGTAGTGTATGCTATGTGGACCATGTGACCTAGTTTGCCTCAATGAATCTAACTAAGGCTATACTTGGATAGAGTTTTAAAATTAAATTTTTTTCCCATTCCTGAAGCAAAAATTAAAGTACCACCCATTTAAAAATGAGATATCTCTGTAGTTGCTACAGTTGTTGAGATTTAAAATATTTCACATTAAAGATCGAATATCCTATTTCCTCCTTGCTTGGGCAATGAACAAATTTAGGTTGTAACCAGTAGGATTGATAGTTGTCATAGTTATAAGGCGAGTCAGGTTGACAAACTAGAACTTCATGTAAATGGTTAACCTGAGAATGTGGTAGAGATTTCTTTCATGGTAATATAAAGTCAGAAGTTCTGTTAGCAGTGATTTTTATCTGAAATAGTGCCGAAGTTCAGGCTGATTCACTGGAGGTGGACAAAAGGAGAAAGGGAAAAAGCTCAAAATTCTGTATAGAGAGAAATCTTAGGTCATAATTTATTATTATTATTATTATTATTATTTGTAAACCATGGCATGTATCTACATTATGATCAGAGAACTAATTTACTTGTAGACTCCAAGGCTTCAACTACCTAAACTTACATTTGTAACTAGAATAGCTAATGCATATTTTAAATTCTTAAGGTACAAAAAGCAACTTTAAGCAAAGTAAACTATTGAAACTTGAACATTAAACACCTTAAAACCTCTAAAATTGATTTTAAAAGCCTTAAATAGGACATAACCCATAGTATTCAAGACTCGGCTTAGGTTGTAAATAAGTTCTTTATGATGAAACTTTCCACATTTTTAGAACTTAGTGGTCTGCGTCAGGGTTCCAGGTGGTGCCGAAAGAAGGGCTTACTAGAACAAAAGGAAATGAACTAGACCCTGTATGCGAGCCACGTAGTTGAAACTCTGCAGCTGTGCTTACTGCTAAAGCAAATTCTAGTCACTAATATGTAAAAGCAGACGTGCTATGTTAATTTGTCCATCAAAACAGATAGAGCGTGTGCATCAAATATACAAACAAGTAATCGGGTTTATATAATAAAGCAGTGCCTTGGATGTTAACCGGAGAAGATGGTTTTAGTAAGAAAGTTTTCTTTCAATTTCAAGATATAATGTTTGCACGCTCTTCTGTAAATGATGCTTTACCAATATTTCATACCTTTTACTCATAAATGACGTTTATAATTCCATGGCAACACAATAAGACATTGTAATTTCCTTTGCTCTATCTGCAGTCCCGAGTGTAAACCTGTCGTGGAGGATAAGCTTTCTGAAGTTGCAACTAGTTTGTTGATTGCCTATGATAGTGGTGAACTCGTTAATGCAGTGGAAGAAGGCTCCACTGGGTGGCAGAAGTGGGTAAAGAGTTTTGGTAAATCACTCAAACGAAAGGTTCGCTATTTTATTTATAAAAATTAACGCCAAACTTCAATAGCTTATTGTATCTTTCTTCCCAGTAAGTTGTTTTTGAACATTTGTTGCTTGTGACAGGGGAAATCTCTTTTCATGCCTCTCCGAGTTTTACTAACTGGAAAGCTTCAAGGTCCTGAAATGGGTTCGTCTGTCATGTTGCTCTATAAAGCTGGAACATCAGGAGCTGTCATAGCACCTGAAACTGAGTTTGTGACATTAGAGCAAAGGTTGAAATTGCTTAGAGAGATCGAATGGACGTCGTTTGAAAAGAATCAGCCGTTGATGGAGTCGGCTGCCAATGTGTCATAGGTCAGTTGATTCTTTTGTTGAGTTTTATTTCCTTAGTTGTCTGTCTCAAGTTTTCGAGTGTGCGAATCTGTAAAATAGTCCAAAATGAGCAGCCTGGCATGTTAGGAAGGAAATCTCAGTTGTGAGTTAATAGAGATATCTGATCTCCGGGTTAATATGTAATAGAGTTAAGGAGCTGCATGATTATTCGGCTAATTTTGTCCAGAAATAAGCTTTCTTGTAAACTAATTTTGATAATTTATGTAGATCCCATTTCCTTAAAATAAAATCAAATATATCTTTTTTTTCTTGTTTCTTTCTTTTATTTCAAAATGGAAGAATTATGAATCGGAATAGTTGCAACTCCAAAATGTATTTAGCTTTCTGTGAGAATATTTATTGAAAAAGATTTCTAGATATTGTTCAGAAATTCAAAGTTGGCATTATTTTAGTTGTAGAGGAAAGGTTCAAAGTTGGAATAGTGCCAGTTCTACATTGTTGCTATCAATCCTGTAGTACCTTCTGAACAGTCGAGTTCAATACTCCTACTCAATATTTATAAATTTGTAGAAAAATCCGCTATTTATGGCATGAACTTGTTTTCGTTTTTCGGTTTTTAACAAAAAATATTTATTAGGCTATTTTTAGCACAAATTATTTGCGGGATACTAAATATGTTCAATTAGTGAATATGACATCAATTCAGGCAAAACATGCCACGTGAGCTGCATATGGTGCCGTCATTCTATAAATGGCACGTAACTATTTTCTTTTTCCGCTTTTTAGCAAAACCTTTTTGCGAGCCACTATTTCTAGGAAATTTAAAAATAGTTAGAAGACTTCTTAAACTACATTATGACCGGTGGATATTTTATTCTAACAGTTAGATTAAGAGATATCAACTTCGGAGTGAAAGGCTGTGACATTCGGGGGGAAACAGAGAGCTGTGAGCGTATTACATAATTGAAGTAGTAAACGAACTCCGTTTTGGACGTTCTTTAGCGCGTTTCGAAGATAATTGAAAGGGATACGACTGGGAGCTGACGAATCTGTATTTCAAGTTTCCAGTAGACGAAAATTTTCATTTGAAGTTGCTGCATATTTCTGGAATTTCTGTGATTTTAATTGCTTGCTATAAATTCTAGTAAGGATCTTCACCATTGCCTTTTCTGCCTAAAAACTCATGAAATGCTTTATGTGTAGGTTCTGAAAAGTTTGTTAAAAGGATTTGAAGGCATGTTTTATTGCATTGGATGCAATGTTAAATTATTCATTCTTGTATGTTGAACTATCGAATCTAATTGCGTAAGTTATTTTCTTTCCTTCTTTTGATTATGGTGTTGTCGAGTCTTACATCTTTTGGTGTCATAATTGCTATGCGTTAATTGGAGTCGTCACCGGTTTTGAGCTCTCGTCTAAGATTGCCTCCATTGCAGGATACTTTCACTTGCATGTGTGTGTGTTGTCGTTGAACTCGGGAGTTCACGATATTCTGTTTCTGTATTCTGACTGGGAAACAAATTGGGGACTACAAACAGTCTTTATGAAGTCCACGGTGGAGGGGAATGACACAATATGAATAGATCCTTAAATGTTGAGCCCTTAGAACCCATGTTGCAAATTCTGATGCTTTTCCCTTATTGGCTATAAGTTGGGGGGCCGTTGTAGTAATTGCTTTAGAGATAAGAATAGATGATTAAGCTGGATCGTGTGAATGTTGAGTCATAGAATGAATTATATTTTCGAAGAGTCCAACGTTGTGTATGTCCGTCGGTTGGTATGAACAACACATGGTGTTTGTGTCTTATTCCGATGAATTATATTCGAGAAGTCCAACGTTGTGTATGTCCGTCTGTTGGTATGAACAACACGGTGTTTGTGTCTCATTCCGATGTGTAGATGTTGAATTTCAACGAGTATAGTTTATCCATTACTTGTTCATGTTTTGGTATGGTTGTTATATATGCATTTGTGTCTCAAATGTGTCTTTTGGGTTAGGGAAAGTTAAAGTGCAGAAATGGACATTTTACATATAAATTTGTACATGAAAAACAAGTTTCTGCAGCTGGTAGACGAAGGGATTCATCCTCACCTTCGTTCGCCATATCGTCCGCTAACCTACTGTGAGCTGCGGACGGACCTGCGGGCGATGTGTTTCGTTCGCGGCCCTCTGCGAACGATACCGCAGACGCACAATCTGTTGACTAGTTTTGACTTTTTGTTTTACCTTGGTTCCTTCAAGGTTTTTCTAAAGGTTGTGTTGTGAGGTTTTATTGTGTATATTCTGATGTACGGAGGAAACTAAACTTGCATGTTTTCACACTTGTTTTGGGAAGTCAGGAAAACGAATTTATGTCTTATTTGATGTTTCATCCTAAGGGTGTTGGTGCTTACTGGGCTTCATAGATAACGTTTTTATTTTCCTTGTAGACTATGAGGTGACTAATGATGGTGACTTTGTGGAGGCTTGGGATGGGGACTTTGACGAGTGATCATAACATAACTTGATGTAATAGATGAAATAGTTTATTTCCTTTCGAACCTTTAAGCATGTATTAAGTGTTAGAATTTCTCACTTTTACTTATGTTGGATTTATAGTAATACTCTGATAATATGTAAGACTGATAGTCTCCTAGTAATGGTTTACGAATTTAATCATACATGCTTTGGGTTCTGTGCCTCATTGACATATGAGGTATTGACAGGTCATCACCCGAGCACGGGGTCTGACACATCTAGTCTCATCCTATAATCAAGAATATTATAAGGTGTTGCTTGTAAGTCTACATAGTCATCGGGTTGCAATTCCCTTGCCTCGGTAAAATCAAAACACCCTTCAAAATAGTAATCATTTTGTTCTTTCCCCATGCGAAGTAACGTTATGTTCCCTAGCAAATCTCGCAAGTGTAGTACATCGGGTATACCGACCTCTTGTTCAACACGCCACTTGATGTAGCGACCACATACGTACTGTGGACATGATACGCCTTTAGAATCCAATTTTTTTTAATAAGTGTTATGCGAAACTATTTTTATAGAATGCCAACATACCGTTTGATGATTAGGGCCCCTCTTGACAACTAAGACCCCAAACCATTACGATAAAATTCTCCATCAGAGGGGTAAGATCTATCGCCCTTCAAGTAACCCTCTTGCCTAGTGATGAACTGTCCCTTGATATAAATATCTAGAGAGTTGTCGAGCGAAGGCACAAAATGTATCGTATCACTAGACTGAACATTATTTTCAGCAAAACAATTGTACTAAATCGCGGTTGAAGTAGTACTGACCCTGTTTTTGGGTTGGGTAAACACACCATTGATTACCAATGATGTCTTTCAGATAGAAACAATCTGGTACCTCAACGCCAGTTTCCTCCAGCCAACTTATGAACGTTGATGGTATAAAATATAAAATAAATTTTCAGTAAGAGAAGTGATAACATATAACAAATAAAAATGAACCTTTAAAACAAAAGATATTACCCTTCTTTTGGATGTTTGATAAAAGGCAGAAATTTAAAACTGTGTCTAAAATACTCTTCAAGTGCTAGTACCATATTGTTGTTCATTGTGTATTTTTAGTTTTGAGAGTAAGGTGGAATGTTAGAGATGTAAAGGGAATTTTTTAGGAGATTGGTACAAAAAATTAGTTTGTTTATATAAAGCTTGTCAATTGTTCGATTAGGATCAGAAAATCTGATACGGAATCTTAGAAGACGGATTCTAGAAATACGTCTTACCCCAACGAAATCCGAACAGCTTATCAATTGTATGATTAGGATCAGAAAATCGGAATCTTAGAAGACGGATTCTAGAAATCTATCTTATCCCTAACGAAATCCGAAAAGCTTATTCGAAATCTTAAAAAACGATTCAAAGACCCTAATGTAAAAAATAAATATTTTGTACTTAATGTCGGCACCATGTGCGGTTCACATGACATTGTTTGCCTGAATTATTTTTGGATTCACTTATCAGACGTATTTAGTAGCCCGTGAATAGTTCGTGCTAAAAATAACCTAATAAATAATTTTTACTAAAAACCAGAAAACGTAAACAAGTCAGCGCCATAAATAACGGATTTCTCTAAAATTGTACGAAAATCTACAGAGAAAAGAGAAACACATCTATTGAGGTTGATGTTATACTAAAATATATGAGATTGCTATTGAAGATATGATTATACAAAATAAAAAAGAAATATATATATATATATATATATATATATATATATATATATATATATATATATATATATTGTTATAATATTAAGAGGAGATATGAGAGGTTTAGAGAGATCAAGAAGTAGATAACTATAGTAGACTAATACTTCGTATATATTATTATGTGAATCAAACCCCTCTATTTATAGAAGCTAGGACTAGGGTTTCATTGGCCTCTAAGACTTCTAGTGTTGCTAGAAGAGTCATTAGTTATATAAAAAAAAACATTTCCCTTTTGAATGACTAATCTATACAACAATTGCATCATAAAAACTCATTTGGGAAAACCTAGTGGAAAAAACTAAAACAAACTAAGAAAATGAGTACAATTGACGTTGAAGTATTAATTGATGTCTTGTTAAAACCTTGTCAGGAAAACCCAATGGGAAAAAACCTGAATGAAGGAAAAATAGTACAGCTACTGCCCTGATCATTGAATGTCTTTGTGTCGATGCATTCCAATTTGATGTATCAACTTTATGAATGTTGATGTTGGCAACGCTTTGGTAAATAGATCTGCCACATTATCACTTGAGTTAATCTGTTGAACATCGATGTCGCCACTTCCCATTGGAGGTCCATAACATTAATAATATGCCTCGTTAAAACCTTATTGGAAAAAACCCAGTAGGAAAAAAAATACGCCTAGTGAAGGAAAAAGAGTACATAATTCTTATGTCAAATTTACTTCCTCAGTTAACAACATCATTGAACCAATGCATATAGATCTTCAAGGTCAACCCTTAAAAAATTGCAATTGGTATTATCTTAGTGAATAATTCTTCTAGAATTTTCATAGGATCAACCATGCAGCACATTAATTTCATTTTCGTATAAAATAAAATCTGGTAAAATATTTCTTGTCTTTTATCTCATTTAATATCATTTTCATTCAACTCAACTGGAGATGGATCTTCCAGAAGTACTTCCAGGATATAATAAATTACAAGTTTTAATACTAATATTTCAAAGTCGTTGTGTTTAAGAAGAACAAAAACATTTCATAGGTACTTCAGAACCTAAGAGTTCTGCGTAAAATCCTATCTCACTCTAGAACCTTTAGAATGAAGACTACAAATGTGTTTCCATATAAATATTCGGATGTTTAAATTTATAAATACTAGGCTTTTCCAAAACCTTCAACATTTACTTGCTTTTTAAAAACTTTTCGGGAGGAATATTTTGATGATTTAATCCTCTTTAATCCAAAGATTTTTATTTTCGTAATAAATATGTCAATCGCACATTGGGCGTTCCTTGAACTTGTCATCTATAAAAAAATTCCTTTTGAAAAATGAGAACATCTATAATATGAATATTCAATTTGCAACTCTTCTGGAGTTAGCAAAATATTAACAAGTTAATTTGCAACTCTTTGCAAATTTTTTCTATTGAACTCCAAGTCTGTTAGAGCTTCTACATGAATTAAGATGCCTAACAATAATATTCCCACATCATCCTTGTTCTCTCTCTCTCTCTCTCTCTCTCTCCTCCTAACGTGGGATAACTTATTTCATCAAAATACTAGAGATAATAATAAAGTAAACTAAATGTTGCAAGCAAACTATTATACATGGACATATGTTGTCATTCCATAATTCTTTCGAAAAACATTAATCACTAAGTCATTGACGTTTATATTCTTCGGGAAGAATTAATTATATGTTTTTGGCATATCAAGTCCTTCGAGGACTTCATATAAATGTTGTTGCTAAATGACAACATTGTGTACATACTAAGTGTTTGTGCACTATTAACAAAACTCAAATACACTTGCATCCACCATCAAAGTAATTCCTTTGTTCGTTATTCAATGTCAGGTTGACCTCAGAAATTTCATGTCATAATAATGACTAATATTAATTATGAGGTTCTAATGTTCGCATTATTTTAAACGAATATCTTTATAGGATTACACTTCAAGTGTATAGTTTCTGTAAGGAATGCATTTACACTTCAAGTATAGTAATTCTCCGTACAAGCTTTTCATAATTTGAGGTGAACTCAATGGTCTATTTTGACCAATCATCTCCACACTTTCAATTTTGAGTATGCAGACTTTATATTAAAGATCCTCATTCTATTGCATGCATAAATAATGTCGACATTTGCACAATTTTATGTATACGGTTCCATCAATTCCCAAACATTTGAGATCTCATAATTCTCACAAATTTTCAGGTACCTGAATTTCTTCAGGAAATGATATAATATTTATGTTTGAAAAAATTCTAAAAGAATTTTTATCTTCTCGACTTGACCATCTATAAATCTTTACTCCATTTGCGAGAAGTTTTATTATTAGAACACATAATTCTATCACATTCCAGTGTCTCAAATTTAATATTATTGACAACTTATTCTTCAGAGACATTAAATATAATGGAGTTTTTTTCTAGCCGAATTTTAGTCATAAATATTCCCGACGATTCGTCTTTTGAACTTCTGGTTCAAAACCCATTTCTTTGAGGATCAACAAGAGACACGAAAAAAATATCTTATTCGGCTATATATTTTCTCCTCTTTATGTTGGAACAACATATATGTCAATCATCAGGATTGATAACTAACATATAATTTATCCTCTTTTAAGTACCCATCTCAACTGCCTTGTGGCGGAGCATGAGCGCATATTATATATTGAGATGGAAATCTTTTGGTCTGCGACTATAAACTAATTACAAAGAGGAGAACTAAGAAATACAAACAAATATATAATAAATTCAAGGTAATATATGATTCTACAAGACCATTTATTATACGAATATATTTTTCAGGATATCCAACTTTTATTCTAGATGACATATAATATTACTACTACCTTTAGGACAAATTATATTTATGGGAGAATCTAAAGATATGAGTGTGGTACCCGAGACTTTTTCATTTGCATGATCTATATGACTTATTGTTTAAGTCCTTAATTGTTTATTCATTTGGTTTAGTCTTAGAGGCGAATTAGTAAGGTAAGAAAATTAGAGGACCTAAGTGTTAAGATGAATCTTTTGGTTAGTTTTGGTTGGTTGGTAGTCAGTTTTGGAGGGAGGAAGCTACTGTATGAATGGATGCCTTTTAAAGATAAGATCAAGAGGTTTTTATATATGGTTGTAGAATCATAACCCTCCAGAAACATGGAGGAACATAGGTTATAAATAGAGGAGAAATGTAGAGAAAGGGAAGAGAAAGAAAAAGATAGAAACTAGAGAGAAAATCGAAGTGCTAAAAAACAAGGCAACGAAAGAAAATCTTTGGCAGACATAGTACACGATCTCCAATCGTTCCCATATTTTAACCATAGTTAGATGACTTCTTTAACTAAATTCAGACCAGAAGAGATTGGATTCTAACGGTCGGATTAAGCGATATCAACTTCGGAGTATAAGACTGTGACAATTCGAGTAAAATCAGAGTTTTGAGGATAGATTGTTAAGTTGGAGTATCAAACAGTATCTTATTAGAGCGATTCTAGTTTCTAAAGTTTCAAGACTTAAAGTGCCACATTCTGAACGGTGGAGATTAGATTCCAACGGTCCGTTTAAGAGTTATTGCCCTCGGAAGTTACCTCTACAAATCTGAAATTCTTCTTCCTGTTCTTCCTTTGGAGTTTCGATTAAGTGTACCAAGTAAGGATCCTTCATTCTTGTTTTTCAGCCCTAAAATGCATGAATTGGTCTTTTAACAGGTTATGGAATTATATGAAAGATTTCGCATGTTTTACTGCATAAAAAAATGAATGAAGAACTGAAGTATATTTGCATCTGTTGTATGATTGTATATGATTTTTCTTGCGTATGTATTTGTATAATTGTTGAATGAATTCCCATGTAGTCAGCATATGCATATTCTTAATCTAGAGCTCTTGTATGTTGATGACCATATTCTAGGATATATCCCGAATATGATATGTATAGGTTCCCGGGAGAGCTTTCTGTCCCAATTGTGACTCATTTCCTTAAACAGCATTTTTAGCCTTACCAAAGATATGATATGATATGATGTGATATGTGGCCTTCCTGAACGAGTAATAGAAGTTCGGGTTGTTAACAATTGGTTAGTGTTATTGCGAGATGATTGAGCTCGGTTGTAGAATTACTTGTTGCATGTCGTAGTAATACTCATCATGTCTTCTATATATCGGAAAGTTATAAGTTATGATATGGTATGTTTAAAGTGCTCAGAGCACGATTTCTGATGTGTAAGTGACCGATATGTTAAGGTATTGTCATGACATGGTATATTTATGTTTTGGTAATGTTTCTAAGTGTTTAAGATAGGTAAAATCAATGTTTTGGTGTCACATTTGGTCCTGCATCCCATGGGTGATAGATCCTGTAAGCCCTAAGGGCGAACAAACTCAGTTTTTGATAATGGACAAACATTTGATGTTGTGTCTAATGGTTTCAATCTTTGTGATAGAATAATGGTTATCATAATGGAAGCTCTAAGTACTTCAATCAAGCCATGATCAAGATTCAAAGTTATACTTAAAGGCATATCTCATCGAGATTGAAGATTGAAGACTTAGGTTTGGCTAGATTAGCTTTGCCATTATAAGTCTTTATCTTATAAGCTCTAACCATTGCTCTTATGAACATAAACATACAACACTCTAGTCTTACATGCTCATAAACACGTTTTCAAAAGGCTAAGTTTCAAAAGGATTCTTATTTCCAAAAGCCTTTGTTTTCAAGGTCTAAGTCCTTTAAAATGGTTTTCCAAATGTTCTTAGTTGTTACCTTTTTGGGAAAACCTTTTAGACTTCAAAAGATTTCAAAACAAGTGAAAAATCAACATCTCTCAAAGCTCAGGAGGTCGGTCGACCGAGATTAGCTCGGATCAACCGAAGAGAAACAGAGAGTTGAGTTTTGGAATCTGTCAAGCCTCGGTCATCCGAACCATCATCCGAGGTTTGCTTAGGTCGACCGAGGTCATGGACGGTCGACCGACCATATGCTTTGGTCATCCGAGGTGTTTTGTTCGGTCAACCGAACTCTGTAAAAACTAGCCGTTATTTGACCGTTGCAGAGTCGTTTTTCAGCATATTTTCATATGTTTAAATACTCCAATGCTAGAGAATGACAAAAGACTTGTGCATACAATATACATTGATTTCTTATCAAGTCTAAACACTTACAAAGCAAATGCTCTTCATTTCTATGATCTAAATCATTCAAGAGTGTTCTTTCAAAAGCAAGACAAAGAGTGTGCATCATATGTTCAAAGAGCTTATAATTCTTGTACTTCAAAGGTATATATCTCTCACTTATAAGAGTGAATTATCTTTCTCTTTAACCATCTTATTCCCTTTCTAAGTGATTGGGTTATTCTTGTAAAAGTCCTACTTAGTGTGGGCAAGTAACTCTTAGTGAGTTTTGTATTGTGGTTGTGTTGTAAAACTCTTAGTGAGTTGTCCACAAGTGTAAAAAGTCTTCTTAGTGAAGTTGTTGAAAATCCTTGGGTGCGGCTCAAGGTAGTGGATGTAGATTCTAAGTGAATCGAACCACTCTAAATCCTTTGTCTTGTTATTGGGTTTTGTTTTGCTATTGTTCATCTTGCTCAAACTTATACTAGCATTGCTTAGAAGTGTAAAAAGTTTACAAGATTGACTAAAACCCAATTCACCCCCCCCCCCTTGTGTTTTACAATTGGTATCAGAGCCTCGTCTTCATTTTTAGCTTAACCGCTTGAAGTAAAGATTATGGCCGGTAATTCCGCATTAGCTTATCTAGAGGGGTCTTCCACCAATAGACCACCACTTTTTGATGGAAATAATTATGAGGCTTGGAAAGACCGTTTCAAGATATATGTGTGCTCCATAGATTATTCTTTATGGCATATATTTGAAGAAGGTCCTTTTGTACCTATGAAGATGTTGGATGATGTTCAAGTGCCAAAGCCAGACAATGAGTTAAATGAAATTGAGTCCAAGAAAATGACTCAAAATTATAAGGCAATGAACATTCTTAGTTGTGCCTTGAATCCGGATGAGTACAACCGTGTCCTTGGAAGAAAATCCGCACAATCCATGTGGAAAATGCTTGAAGTTACTCATGAAGGCACAAATCAAGTCAAGGAGTCAAGGTTGAATTTGCTTGTTAGAGAATTTGATCTATTCTCCATGAAGCCTAATGAATCTATCAATGAGATGAACTCAAGAGAAATATTGATCAAATTCTTGGCATGCAATGTGCTTCACATGATAAACATGGCCTTGGTTATATTGCTAAACATGTTGATATTGCTAGCTCTTCTCTTAAACCTAAGAATCATGTTGTAAATGCTAGAATGTCACATAGGCCAAGTAGTTATCTTGTGCATGCTCACAATTCTTCTAAGCCACATATTTGTTGCACATATTGTGGAAAACATGGTCATACTAATACTAGATGCCATGTTAAGAAGAAGATTGATAAAGGGGTAAAAACTATTTGGAAAGTAAAACGTATTTCAACTAACCCCCAAGGACCCAAACAAAAGTGGGTACCAAAAGCTACTCCTCCCTTGATCTTATAGGTTATTATAAGTTATATGAATGCCACAAAGCTTAAATGGACTTGATTCAAAGAGAAGTGGCATTGGGGAGAAGTTAAAGGAGATGTGCCAAATGAAGAAATTCAAAAGCACTCCTTAACACTTGGATTCTCAAAGCTCAAATGTTAATCAATTGGAGAACCAAGTTGCTTAGATACAAAGAGCAAAGCATCAAGTGATGACAAGAGCCAAAGTGTCAATACAATGTCTTCATCACTTGGTAAGAAAGCAAAGGTATCAAAATCACCTTCTCTTAACACTTTAATTAATGTGTTTAAGTGTGTTTGATATATATACATGCTTGCTCTTATATTTGTTGCATCTCACATTATTGAATTTTAGATTTATATAGATAACCTTTAGCATGTTCTTTATTGTCCATGTTGATTTTAGCTAAGGTTTCTATGAGATGTAGCATATGCAACTTGATTGATTCTTGTTTTATCATGTCATATTCATTTAAGAATCCTTCTAGTTGTTTTGGTTTTTGATTTGCATGATCCTTATGCATTTTCATGTTACTTGAGATTTTGAGCTAATCATGAAGGACCTTTAAAAAGGTACCATATTTGTTCTCAAGAATTCCTTGTAGGTAACAAAGAGTTCTAAACTTCAAGAAGAAGATATGAACTACAAGGAATAGCACAAATGAGCTAAGACTTCAAGAAAAGAGTCAAATGCTAAGGATTACAAGATTGTAGAGGGTTCATCAAGAAATGAATAGTCACCCATCATTGATGACTCTACACTTGTCATAAAAAGAAGAGGAGATTGCTTTCATCTCATCAATCAAGGATGAACAACAAAGAAAATGGAGCAATCACATGTCAACCTCTCTATGAGCTTCAAAAGATAATGATCACACAAAAGGCATTTATGGACTTGTTGATAAAGAAGATCAACCAAAATGGTAAGAAGTCCAAGCTCTAAGAGCATTGAGGTACAAGGCTTAACTCATCCCTTGTAGGTGATCATTGTTTTTGTGTTCAACTAATACCCCCTCCCCTCTATTATGTAGTGTTTTATGCTTTGGGGTAGTTTGTATATGCTATGCTCTATTTGTTACTTGATCTTCATTGCATATAGGGGTATGTTTATATTCAAGTCTTTAGCATTTATCTTATGTGGTTGATCGTCTAGATGCTTGACTTAGGATGTAAACCGTGATTGTGGCATTGATTATGCCATGGGTTGTGTCTATTTGTGTGTTTGGAAGTGGCATAACCTAAGAGGGAGTTTTTCAAATGTTTTCAACTCATACCTCCCTCATTATATGTGATGGATGCTAAATTGTTCTTATTTTACATCATCACATCACTTGTTGGCTTGCTTTTCATCTTTTAACTCTTATAGCCAACTTGTGTAAGTTATTTTGGAAGTTATATGTGTTATAAGTGTTTTTGTCTTCAATTGGTATCACATATACTCTCCCTTGATAACTTTGAGATCATATTCTTCATTTTCTTATCCTTTGTGATCTCATTATGGTTTTTGGTTAGTATTTCTTTAAGAGTTTCTACACTTATTTAGCTAACCATTAACTTGTTAGAGGAATGTACTCAAAGTGTTATCTTACACTTCCTCTACTTCTTTTGGTTGTGATACATGTGCTTAACTTATGAATTCATGGTATCACTTCCACTAGTACTTTGTTAGCTATATTTTCAAACGAGTGTTACAATTGGCTATATTTACAATTGGTATCTTGTTTTACAATTGGTCAATTGGTATCAAACTTGGTTTTATCTCAAATAGCTAACATCGTATGTTTGATAAACGGGGAGATTGTACTTTAAGGTTTATTCCCTATCTCCTTTGTTTTTAGCTTAGGTTGATATTCTTTTTGAGCCATACATGACCATCTTTTGGATTTATGTGTTATTATGGACTCCTTGTTATTTAGAAATCAACCAAGCTTATCCATAAGTAATCCTTCTTCATAATTTTTTTTGGTCTTTAGGATTGATCTTTTGGTTCTTATTTTATCAATCTACAAGACCATCAAGTTGTTTTTTCTTGGTTTTTAAGTTTGTCTTTATATGGGGAGGATTATTATATTTCATCAAGCTTCTCCAAAATTAATCTTTACTTTTCGTTAAAATGCTTTTCTTATTGGCGCTCTGATATCCCTTTTTTATTTTGACAAAAAGACGGAGAGTTTTTTAGTGTTGCAAATGTGCCAAGAGAAGTAATTTACAAAAGGAGAAAGCTTAGAACTTGCAAAATGGGAGAGATAAGGGATTATTTAATATAGGGGGAGTAGAATTTTTTTTGTGAAAACTTCTACTTGTCTGGATCCTTAATATCCTTATCTCGAGCATACATTTGGTATCTTATTTTTGCATATTATTCCCATTTGCATCAATGTTTTGTCATCATCAAAAAGGGGGAAATTGTTAGCCCGAAGGGCAAAATATCCTATGTTGTTTTGATGAAAACAAACCATTGATAGTTCTAATGTTTGTGTGAGCATGTTCTTTGTAATAGGATCCTTAGCACTCACATTGACATTGATGAAAATGGTAAGTTAGCTTCTTGTGTAAACTTAAGGTATGTATATTACACACAAGAATGCTATAATTATGGAAGGAAGGAGGCAAGGAGGTTGGTTGGGAAATAGGGCTCTTCAAAGAGTCCCTAATGTATATGGCATAAGAACTTAACATGCTAGTGCTTATGTTTCTAGTTCTATCTTGGTTTATCTTATAAGCAGTTAGCTTTACACTTATTGGTTCTTATATTCTTTTGTCATGCTTCCTTGTACTTAAAATTGTCCATATCCTATCTAATTACATCAAAGTTTGACATAATCAAAAAGGGGGAGATTGTTAGCCCTAAGGGCGATCAAACTCGGTTTTTGATAATGGACAAACACTTGATGTTGTGTCTAATGTTTATATCTTTGTGATAGAATATCGGAACATATATTGGAAGCTCTAAGTACTTCAATCAAGCCATGATCAAGATTCAAAGTCGTATTATTCAAGGCTCATCTTTCAAGATTGAAGATTGAAGACTTAGGTTTGGTTAGATTAGCTTTGTCGTTATAAGTCTTTATCTTATATAGCTCTAACCAAAGCTCTCATGAACATAAGCTCTACACTCTAGTCTTGCATGCACACATATAAGTTTTCAAAAGGCTTAAGTTTCAAAATGATCTTTACATGTGTTCTTATGCAAAAAGCCTTTGATTTCATAGATAAGTCTTTTAGAAAAGTTTTCCAAGTGTTCTTACTTGTTACCTTTTAGGAAAACCTTTTAGACTTCAAAAGACTTCAAAAGATTTCAAAACGTGTGAAAAATCAGCTTGGAAGTTCGGTCAACTGAGCTCAAGCTCGGATCAACCGAGCAGAAACTGAGAGCTATACTGATCAGCTTCGGTCAACCAAGAGGAAGTTCGGTTGACCTAAGCATGGAGTCGGTCGACCGACCTTGGTTCGGTTCAACCGAAGCTTGGTTCGGTCATCCGAGGTTTCCTGAACGGTCAACCGAACTCTGTTTTTACTAGCCGTTATTTGACCAGTGGAGACTCGATTTTCAGCCTATTTTGAAATGTATTTATACTCCAAAGCTAGAGAATCATTCCAAGGCTTGCATATCAAAGTTTCATTGATTTCTTATCAAGTCTAAACACCTTCAAAGCAAAAACACTTGATCTCCATGATCTAAATCATTCAAAGGTGTTCTTTCAAAAAGCAAGACAAAGAGTGGACTTCATATGTTCAAAGAGCTTAAACATTCTTGTACTTCAAAGGTATATTTCTCACTTATAAGAGTGATCATACTTGTTCTTTAAACATTCAATTCCCTTTCTAAGTGATTGGGTAATTCTTGTAAAAGTCCTACTTTGTGTGGGCAAGTTCTTAGTGAGCTTTTGGATTGTGGTTGTGTTGTAAAACTCTTAGTGAGTTAGCCACATTTGTATAAAATCTTCTTAGTGAAGTTGTTGAAATCCTTGGGTGCGGCTCAAGGTAGTGGATGTAGATTCTAAGTGAATCGAACCACTCTAAATCCTTTGTCTTGTTGATTGGGTTTTGCATAGCTTTTATTCTTCTAGCTCAAACTTCAAATAGCTTTGCAAAGAATCGAAAAAGTTTACAAGATTAGTTAAAACCCAATTCACCCCCCCCTCTTGTGTTTTATAAAACACATGGGGGGATTTGATTTCTGATCCTGATTTTTGCAAGCTTCATCGCGAAAATTCAATGAAGAAGAAAACTCTTGCTATGTTTTGCAAAAATAAAAATTCTGTGTTCGTATTTCAATTGGATAGTAAAAGGTACGTTGAAAACTTTATAAGCAATTTTACAGCTACAACGAGTCCAATTGTCATACCTAAATATGTCTGCCCTATTAGTTGTGACATAATTTGCTATACAACAAATTATGATGCTATTTGCTTATTGAATCCCAGTACAAGACAAGTTCAAATATTACCAAAAACATCAACTTCTTCCTTAGTTTATTCGAAATTTGGATTTGTCTGTTCTCAATCACCAAATGAATACAAAGTGGTACACTTGTTCTTACGCCATAATGGTGATGGATCTATAACCAATGGCATGAAATGCGAGATCTTTACATTCAGTGATCGTCTCAAGGTCAATTCTTCTTGTTGGAAAGCCTCGAAGGAAGAATGTCCTCAGCGCGTCTATTCCAACAGCATTTCCATAAATGGAACGGTTTATTGGTTGGTTCGCGCATATGCCCCGGCTTATAGGCTGACTAAGGATGATTTGATCGTCTCATTTGATAGCCTAACTGTGAATTTCAAGATTATACCGAAACCCTCTTCCTGGCCACATAGGAATTACAAGCATTTCGTCGAATTAATGACAATGAAAGAGGATTTATGCATTGTAGATGAGATTCTGCTTTGGATGTGTGGATGCTCAAGGAAAATAGTTCTTGGGAACAATTCTTTAGCATTAATTTAAATGGTTTTCGATCAATTTGCAAGGATAAATTATTTTCTCCAAAATATATTTTTGATGAAGAAGTTTTCTTTGTGCATTCATCAGAAGATAAAGAAAATTGTGCTGCAATAACATACAACATAGAGAGGGAAACTTTCAGGGGTGTAAAAGCTATGGATAGCATAGGTATTTACTGGGAAAGTTTGTATGATATGTAAGGAAACAAAAATTTGTTTCACTCTGTTTGATCTGAATAGTTTGAATGAATTTTCTTATGTATTAAATAAGAAATATGATCTTTAGCAAAATACTCATGTTATTTCTATATCTTTTTCCTAACACTAGTTTGATGTAATTATGAGGCCTCAATTTATTATCTAGCCTTTTTATGTTAAGAGAATATTTGCTTCATCAATAAAATGAAGAGAACGTAAATTGCGTGGTTAATTCAAAACTAGTGAAGAATCTTCATCTTGGTTACACCTAATTTTGTTTTTGCTAAAACTTTATTTTTTTAAGAAATAAAAAATTCTTAGAAAAGAAACTCTATATTCCACCAAAAACAATTCTAGTTAATGACGGACTAAGAAATTTTATGTTGGGAGGTGATGTAGTAAATTTTTAAATTTTATTCTTTTGGTGTGTCCAGAGGGGGGGGGGGTGGGGTATTTTTCTCAAGATTTTTTCAGAAAAATAATGTTTTTCTATAGAAAATATGAGGATTTAGAAAATATTAGGGAGTAGTCACTTCGACCCGTCACTTATTCTAGCTTGATGTAGGATATGGTATCCCAACATAAACAAATTAGAAGAATAACCATTAGAGTTTGGGGTAAAAGGGGAGGGAGTGAAATTTTCTCTGAATTCTATATTGTGAAATTAAATGGATCCTTATATTCTTTAAATTTAACATCAATTAGAGAGCATAAAATTGTACGTTTTCTTTTCATATTTGGATATTCACCTAATCTAACACCAATAAGGTAATCTTTCTACGATAGTACATTCCTGCTCCTAATAATTGTGTAATTTTTTCCTAAAAAATGAAAAATAGAATAATAACAACAAGAGGGAGAACATTTTTCATTTACAAGATGATTCGTTATGAATATCCGTTTTGATTCATGACTAATCTGGTACATTCTCACTAAAAAAAAAACATTTGTCACGGGTTTTTGGCGACTGCCCCAAAACTGTCACCCAACAACCTAATTGCAACAACATGTTACCAATAGCCTCACTGTTTGCAACGACCATTGAACCGTGAATAAAATGTACTGGCGAGGATAATATATTTACCGTGGCAAATTGGCATTTTTTGCAACGTCTCTATGTGGTCGTAAATAGTAAATTATTTGCGATGACTTTCACATAATTTCATTTTATACTTAGTGTACGGAGTGGATTTGTTTCCACCAAAGTGGAGGTTTTGATCAAGTCCCCCTCCATGTACTCTTTTCCTATTCATGCCCATTATCAATAAATGGGTAGGGGTTCATGTGAACACCCCCCCACTCCCTATAATAGTTGGCTTTCGCTAAAAAAAATTTGCGACGACATTTTTGATAACGTCCATAGTCAATATTGAACTATTTGAATGGCTGTGTAACTATTGCAAATAGTCTCTATATACGACCATTTTGCATGGTAACCACAGTAAACAGTTACCTATTTGCAACAGTCCGAGCTCTATTGCAAATAGTCACTATATGCACTGCATTATGTATATTGGTTATCACATATAGTCTACTATTTTGCAACGGTCTACTAGCCGAAGTAATTATATGCTACAACTCATTAAAAAAGTCGCGGCAAGAACCCTTTGTTAAATTAATAAAGTAATTAATATTATATTTCATTCAATTTAGAAACCCTAAGTCCTCGAACTAAATTAAAATACTATAAGCCCTCAAAATCAGTGTTGTTAAAATATAGTACCACATTGCCTATACAGTATATATGGTTTAGATATATTCCACTATATATATATATATATATATATATATATATATATATATATATATATATATATATATATATATATATATATATATATTATAAAGTATTTGTATAGAGTATAGTATATTATATAGTATATCGTATCATTTATAGAGTATAATAGTGTAGTATATATAGTATAGCTTATAGAGTACTACATGAGTACTATAAGTAGTGAGTATAATCACATATATAATTACTTATATACAAATATGTTGTTTACTAATGGTATATTTACATTGTATAACTATATATATTATTTTCTTAATATACTTTCTTAATATACTTATATACAAATATGTTGTTTACTAATGGTATATTATTTTCTTAATTTACTTATATACAAATATGTTGTTTACTAATGTGTATGTGATGCAGAATCGGGTTGATATGAATGTGCGTTTTGAAACTAATAATTGAGGTGTGCCTAGAATAATATTCTTATCATAGCTTTTATCTTTTGGTTTCGAAGAATTAAGTTTTTGAACAATGAAGGAGAGAAAATTAACATTGGCACGCAAAAATTGTTTGGATTTACCCCTTCCAACATTCGGTTTTCATTGCATCAAATATATTAGTAGGAAAATTCCATTTGTTATCTTGCTTCATGGTTTGATGATTAATGCTTATCTTTAGTTTTTATATATACGTTTACTGGTATAGTTTGGTATGAATATATGACAAATATTTATTTTTTAAGTTTCTTTCTTTTTCTTCATCCTTTTTTCTTTTTCATTTAAGGTTAATGATTTTTAAGTATTTAGTTTGAATTAATTGGCTATCAAGTCAAGCTCCCTACAGTTATCTCAATATAACAACATTAATTATGGTATCCAACTAAAGAAAGAAGGTTTTTTTATGGAACAGTTGGAATCTTTTATTGCGACACTTTGATTCCTTGATTACTACACACAATGAAGTCATATCAAAACTTGATGTTAATGAAGGTAAAAAAAGTATTCATTGAGTTTAGTTTGTTGCTCAGTTTGCCAGTAGAAATTCGGAGTGGTAAGTTTGCAACAACCATCGGATTGACCATCTCTGGTAAATGTAATTTTTTCCAAGATACAATGTGACCTTCATATGTTCGCATGACTTGATGAATATTGCGGGTCTCTCATATGATATCTTTTTGTACTATATATTCATTTATGCTTTTTCTAGATATGCTAGAAACTTGTATTTTCCATTTTTTTGTATTTCGGTCCCTTTTTGAAATGGATTTGTTTGCACTTGTTAGGAGGTTTTGACTTCGTCTCAAATTAATAAATTTTTAAGGGTCTATGCCAAACCTCCCACCACAACATGTGACTTTTCTTAAACAAACAAAAAGAAAATATTTTTGAAAGGAAAGATAAAAGTTAATTTTTTCACCTTGATTCCCCTTTTTATAGTTACGTTGATTAGCAAATATGGTAACAAAAGTACATAAGGAAAAAAGACTATAGGTTTACATTAACACAATTTTTTGCTATTGGTATGTTTTTTGGTCTTCCAAACTGTTGAGATAATAAAATTTATTGCAGGACTGTTTCACTCCTGCAACAGTCAACATTCAGAGAATTTTATCTCTACCTGTTTGCATTCAGAGAATTTATCTCAGATTTTTTGCATTCAGAGAATTAATTCTCAGAGTGTTTACATTCTTTTTCAGCCTATAAAAGACACATTTTCCTTGCAGATAAAGACACTCAAAATTCTCTCTTCCCCTTGCATATCCTGCATTCTTACTGCATATTTTTAAAAACATTTTGTCCAAAAGAGTTATACTGTTATACATAGATTCGAAGGGATTGTTTCTTCTACTTTAAAAATATAGTGAGATTGGGCGTTGTACCTTGGGAGTTCAGTGTTCAAGAGGCCTGAAGCTATCAAAAAGAGGGGCATATTGAACTTAAGGGGAAGTGGTTACACTATTATCTCGTCCAGGAATTATATCCGAAACTAGCTTGGAATTCTCTACCCAACCGTGGTTATTTTATTAATTAACTACTGTTGTTTATTTATCTAACAGTTGTTATGTTGTTCATCTTATAGTTGTTAATATGTTAGCTAATACAGAAAGTTTTACAGATTCATTGCAGTTCCACTCCTGCAACAGTGTACATTTAGAGAATTTTATCTCTACCTGTTTGCATTTAGAGAATTTATCTCAGACTGTTTGCATTCAGAGAATTAATTCTAAGACTGTTTACATTCTTTTTCAACCTATAAAAGACACTCGAAATTCTCTCTTCCCCTTGCATATCCTGCATTCTTACAGCATATTTTTAAAACATTCTTTCCAAAAGAGTTCTACTTGTTATACATAGATTCGAAGGGACTGTTTCTTCTGCTTCAAAGAAATAGTGAAATTGGACGTTGTACCTTGGGAGTTCAGTGTTCAAGAGGCCTGAAGCTATCAAAAGGCGTGGCATATTGAACTTAAGGGGAAATGGTTACACTGCTGTCTCTTCCAGGAATTATATCCGAAACTGGCTTGGAATTCTCTACCCAACAGTGGTTATTTTATTAATTAACAACTGTTGTTTAATTATCTAACAGTTGTTATGTTGTTCATCTTATAGTTGTTAATATGTTAGCTAATACAGAAAGTTTTACAGATTCATTGCAGTTCCACTCCTGCAACAGTGTACATTTAGAGAATTTTATCTCTACCTGTTTGCATTCAGAGAATTTATCTCAGACTGTTTGCATTCAGAGAATTAATTCTAAGACTGTTTACATTCTTTTTCAACCTATAAAAGACACTCGAAATTCTCTCTTCCCCTTGCATATCCTGCATTCTTACAGCATATTTTTAAAACATTCTTTCCAAAAGAGTTCTATTGTTATACATAGATTCGAAGGGACTGTTTCTTCTGCTTCAAAGAAATAGTGAAATTGGACGTTGTACCTTGAGAGTTCAGTGTTCAAGAGGCCTGAAGCTATCGAAAGGCGGGGCATATTGAACTTAAGGGGAAGTGGTTACACTATTATCTCGTCCAGGAATTATATCCGAAACTGGCTTGGAATTCTCTACCCAACAGTGGTTATTTTATTAATTAACAACTGTTGTTTATTTATCTAACAGTTGTTATGTTGTTCATCTTATAGTTGTTAATATGTTAGCTTTATTTTGGTGTTTATTTTGTAACAACAGTTTTACTTATATCTAACAACTGTTATTTTACTTGGTTAAACAGGTGTTATTTTTCCATATCTAACAACTGTTATTCTGAGATTTCCTTTTGTTTGTAAATTTTAATAACAGCCGTTATAGTTGTAGCTTACAGTAGTTATTCTTAATTTTAACAGTTGTTATTTTGTAAAAAACCAAAAGTTTCTCCAACAGAATCTCCCACTGCCAATAGCATATCACACAATTGTTTTGCATGTCTAATCCAATACAATGTCATATTTTGCACGTGTTTCCATAGTTCTATGTACTGGTACACAAGATTGAAGTCGTGTTCATAAATAACAAATATATGCTCTCTCATCCAGCCATATAGTGTCGTAAGTGTCTATGTAATCCGCATGCATGTTCTTGGAATATTTTTTCCTAAACCAATCCCAATCACGAGAGGATTCAGAATTTTATGCGTTTAGGGCGAAACTAAAAAAATTAAAAAACTTTTGAAGGGACGAGAGGCAATTTTATTTTTCTTCCAATTCTCATTCCTACAATTGTTTATTCCCAGAAGCTCAGATACATACCCCTTCCCCTAAAAAGGAATAAGCAATACATACCCCACAACATTAGTATTGTGAAGTATAACTTAATGGTGTATCTTAATACTCTGAACTACAAATCAATGGTGGAATTAATGGATAATTTTTTTTATTTGAAATGAATTTCAAAAAAGAAGTTATTAGTGAGAAGTGACTGGTTCCACATGAATTTTTTTATTATTGAATTTTGGATTAAAATCTTGTCCAAAAACACTTTTATTGTTCACTGGACTATTAAATCACAAAAAGTTTGATACCTATAAAAGGTTAAACTTACAAGGGAAAAAATATTCTAGAAAGGAGGTAGTAGTTGAATTTAAAAAAAAAAAAAACAAAGAGGCGGGGATAAGGGATGGGTATTCATTTATTAAATTTCTCATCAAAGACTAATCACTCCCTTATTCTCATTAACCACTTCGCGGTGTGTTTATAACATTCTTTTTATATTTTTATCTTTTGAGAGGAGATGATTTACTTATTTTCTCATTTTGGTACATTCATTATGTCAATTTGATTAAAAGCCACAATGTTCTAACGTATCTAAGAAAGGACAAAAAGGGGGTAAGAAAAAGTATTGTGTATATCTTCTACATAAAAACATTTCTAAAAAAGGATATATTTCATGAAAAAATTACAATACAATGATTTTCTGAAATTTAATATTTTCTTTAATTATTGAAAGTCTCAATCAATTGAAAAAAGTTTACAGATAGGATATTAATTTCCATCAAAAGCTGCCAACGGGGATCCAAATTCTAGTACCCATCTTTTCAAAAAAGGAATAATAAAAAAAAGGTCTAGTACCCATTCCACAGTCAAGAAATCATTTAATGATTACCAAAATCAACAATAAGACAAACACTATATAAGAAGAACCTCTTTCTTAGTATCCTCAAAACCAACAAAATCGAGTTTCAAAGAACAACAAAATTATGGGAATAAAAGGTTTCCACACTGCCCTCATGATCTTGTAATTGATCTTCTTGCAAGACTTCTCGTTAAGTCCCTTAAAAGATTCAAGGGTGCTTAAAACAAATGGGGTGATTTGATTTCTGATTTTGATTTTTGTAAACTTCATCGCGGAAATTCAATGAAGAAGTCGTGAGGTCGTGGGTTCGATACCCTCCTCACACAAGGGGCATGCTTTAATTTCCTTTTCTTGGGTTCTCTCTTGTGTGAGGCACTTATATTCCCCTACATGGGTCTTCTAATCTTCCTCCTCTGTGAGGCACTTATATTCTCCCTCATGGGTAACCGGCCTGCCAGTCTTCTAATCTACCTCCTCTGTGAGGCACTTATATTCCCCCTCAAGGGGCAAACTGGTCTGCCGGTCTTCTAATCTATCTCCTCTGTGAGGCTCTTCTATATATATAATTTCCGCCCTACATGGGCTCCCTCCTCTGGTGAGGTCCAAAAAAAAAACTATTTTAAAAAAATAATAAAAAAAATTTGTGTTCGGATTTGAATTGGATACTCAAAGGTACTCCAAAAACTTTATAAGCAATTTTACAACTACCACGAGTCCAAATGTGATACCTAAAATGTATGCCCTATTAGTTGTGACATAATTTTCATTATAACAAATGATAATGATATTTTCTTATTGAATCCTAGTAAAAGTCAAGTTCCAATATAACCTAAAACATCAACTTCTTCCTTAGTGTATTCAAATTTTGGATTTGTCTGTTCTCCATAAACAAATGAATACAAAGTGTTACACTTGTTCCTACGGCGTTATGGTGATGGATCTATAATCGATGGCATGGATTGCGAGATCTTTACATTCAGCGATCTTCTTAAGGTCAGTTCTTCTTTTGCACAGCCCCGAAAAAAGAATGTCCTCAGCGCGTCTATTCCAGCAACATTTTCACAAATGCAATGGTTTATTGGTTGATTCACGCATATGCCTCGACTTATAGGATGACTAATGATGATTTGATCGTCTTATTTGATAGCCTAACAGAGAATTTCAAGATTATACGAAAACCATCTTCTTGGCCACATAGGAATTACAAGCATTTCGTCGAATTAATGACAATGAAAGAGATTTATGCATTGTGGATGTGAAAAAGATTTTGAGAGATTCTCCTTTGGATGTTTGGATGCTCAAAGAAAATGGTTCTTGGGAACAATTCTATAACATTAATTTAAATGGATTTTGATCAATTTGCGAGGAGAAATTATTTTTGTTTGTGCATTCATCAGAAGATGAAGAAAATTGTGCTGTAAAAACATACAACATAGAGAGTGAAACTTTCAGGGGTGTAACAGCTATGGATAACATAGGTATTTACTGTGAAAGTTTGTATGATATGTAGGGAAACAAAATTTGGTTTACTTTTTATAATCTGAATAGTTTGAAAGAATATTCTTATGTATTAAATAAGAAACATATGATCTTTAGCAAAATATTCCTGTTATTTCTATATCTTTGTCCTAATATGGAATAAGGTCCTTCGGGCTTTGGGGCTTTAGAGAGAAAACCAAAAAACTAGTTTGATGTGATTATGAGGTCTCAATTTAAAATCTAGTCTCTTATGTTATGAGAATATTTGCTTCATCTATAAAATGAAGAGAACGTAAATTGAGTGGTTAATTAATTATAGGAGGGTATTTTAGTGGCAGAACATTAATTTGTATGCATAAGAGGTTTTAATTCAAAAAATTAGTGAAGAATCTTCATCTTGGTTACACCTAATTTTGTTTTTGCAAAAACATTTACTTTTTTTAAGGAGAAAAATAAATATTTGAAAAGCAACTCTATTTGCCACCCAAAGAATTCTAGTTAATGACGGACTAAGAAATATTTTTTAGGAGGCGATGTAGTAAATTTTTAAAATTTATTTTTTTGGGGTGGGCGAGGGGATGTATTTTTTTTCAGAAAAATAAAAATTTTCTATAGAAAATATTAGGGAGTAGTCGTCCCGCCACTTCGACCTGTCACGTATTCTAGCTTGATGTAGGATATGGTATCCCAACGTAAACATATTACAAGAATACCCATTAGAGTTTGGGGTAAAAGGGAGGAAGTGAAATTTTCTTCGAATTCTATATTGTGAAATTAAATGGATCCTTATATTATTTAAATCTAACATCAATTTGAGAGCATTAAATTATATGTTTTCTTTTCATATTTGGATATTCACCTAATATTTTTTTCCGGTTGTAATATTCACCTAAAAATGGATTAGACACACATTCCATATCTCAATTTAGATAACACTAAATTGAAAAACTTTGTAATTGTTGTGTGAAGAGATTAACATCAATAAGGTAATCTTTCTGTGATGGCACATGCCTCCTCCTAATTGATGAAGAACCTTGATAACTTGTATCAAGATTCTACAACGAAATGTTGACTTCGGATCATTCTCTTCTTGAAATAGTTTCGAGGGAAATATAATCAACACAACACTAAGTGGATTTATTATCAATGGGGGCTGAAACACCGCAATAAGTAAAACTAACTTATTGATATAGTAACTCAATAATGAATGAGAATCTAAATAGAAGTTTAATTCACAAATATCCAAGGAATAACCTTAACCAAAATATCATATATCTAACGTAGTATAAAGGTGGCCGAATGGTCCTTTTTATAGAGGAACAATTTGGCTCAAAAGCCTTACAAAGGAAGAGTCCTATTCGAATTAGGCTCTTCAATCTCTAGCATAACTAACTTGATATATAAGAAGCGCTAACTAAATAAATGGAAAACATGTCCTTTATTCTAGCATCACTAACATTACTCGACATAAAAGACTAAAAATAGCAAATAGAAAGCTGGAAATCTAATTAAAGTCCAGAATAGACTTTAATGTACAAAGTTCCTAAAATGCCCTTTTAGCCACTTTTTAAATTGGGCCGTGTGTGACACTTTGAAAAGTAATGAGGTTGACTTGAATATCATCTTGTAAGTTAAACTTGGCTTCTTCGTTAGCTTTAACTTCACGGATGAATGTAGATATAGCTTGATTAATCCTCCTTGGTCTTGCTCTTGCTCTTGTCATAGGACATTGAATGTTGATGAATGGTTCCTTTGTGCAGGGCAGCCCCTTAAATGGTCCCTCATCATTAATAATTGAGCCATTTTTTCCTAAAGAATGAAAAATAAAAGAATGGGTAGTGCTAGGTAGCTAGAATATAGACAATCAATTGTCTATAATTGGTTATAATTTGGGGTAAAATTATAAAATAAGGTGAAATCCTTTATAAAAACAGGGGGTTAAGAGTATTTTATAACCTATTATAGCATAAATATGAAAGAATTTAACGTATTCTTTAAAAAATAGCAAGTCAATTTTATTTTATAGCCAATAGCCTTGAGGCATTAATCATTTCCCTAAAAGAATAACAGCAAAGGGGAGAACATTGTTCTTGTACATGCTTAATATTTATCAATATATGTCTTATGGTTCATTACTAATCTGGCACATTCTCACTAAAAAATAGCATTTGTGACGCTGTTTTTGTCGACAGCCCCAAAACTGTCACCCAACAACCTATTTGCAACAGCCGGTTACAAATAGCCTCACCGTTTGAAACAACCTTTGAACCGTTAATAAAATGTATTGGCAAGGATTGTATATTTAGCGGTTAAAATATGCTTTTTTCCCATGCCTCTATGTGTTCGTAAATAGTAAATTAACACATATTTCAATATTTTATTGTTTTACTTGGTGTTCGGAGTGGATTTGTCCCCACCATGTACTCTTTGGCTATTCATGCCCATTATCAATAAACGGGTAGAGGCCTATTCCAACCCCCTACCATAACATGTAGCTTTCGCTAAAAAAACATATTGCGACGGCTTTTTGATAATGCCCATAGTAAATATTGAACTATTTGAACGGTCTTGTACCTATCACAAATAGTCTCTATACACGAAGGGTTTGCATAGTAACCGCCGTAAAGAGTTCTGTTGCAAATAGTCACTATATGCAGTGGATTTTTCATATTGATTATCACATATAGTCTACTATTTGCAACGGTCTACTAGTCACAGTCACTATATGCGACAGCTGATTCAGAGCATCGCGGCAAGAACCCTTTTTTAAATTAAAAAATTAATTAAAATAAATATTTCATTCAATTTAGAAACCCTAAGTCCTTGAGCTAAATTAAAATTAAAACCATAAGCCCTCGAAAGAAGAATGTCCTCAGCGCGTCTATTCCAACAACATTTCCATAAATGGAATGGTTTATTGGTTGGTTCACACATACGCCCCGGCTTATAGGTTGACTAAGGATGATTTGATCGTCTCATTCGAGAGCCTAACTGAGAATTTCAAGATTATACCAAAGCCCTCTTCTTGGCCACATAGGAATTACAAGCATTTCATTGAATTAATGACAATGAAAAAGGATTTATGCATTGTAGATGTGAAAAAGATGATGAGAGATTCTGCTTTAGATGTTTGGATGCTCAAGGAAAATGGTTCTTGGGAACAGTTCTCTAGCATTAATTTAAATGGTTTACGATCAATTTGCGAGGAGAAATTATTTTCTCCAAAATATATTTTTGATGGAGAAGTTTTATTTGTGCATTCATCAAAAGATAAAGAAAATTGTGTTGCAACAACATACAACATTGAGAGTGAAACTTTCAGGGGTGTAACAGCTATGGATAGCATAGGTATTTACTGGGAAAGTTTGTATGATATGTAAGGAAACAAAAGTTTGTTTCACTCTGTATGATTTGAATAGTTTGAAAGAATTTTCTTATGTATTAAATAAGAAACATATGATCTTTATTAAAATATTCTTGTTATTTCTAAATCTTTGTCCTAACAGGGAATAAAGTCCTTCGGGCTTTGGGAGGAACAAACAAAAAAAGTAAAAAACAAGTTTGATGTGATGATGAGGTCTCAATTTAATGTCTAACCTTTTATGTTATGAGAATATTTTCTTCATTAATAAAATGAAGAGAACGTAAATTAGGTGGTTAATTAATTATAGAAGGGTATTTTAGTAGCAGAGCATTAAATTGTATGCATAAGAGTTTTCAATTAAAAACTTGTTGAAGAATCTTCATCTTGGTTACACCTAATTTTCTTTTTGCAAAAAACTTTACTTTTTTTTTTAAAACAAAAAAAATAATATTTTAAAACAAACTCTATATGGCACCAACAACATTTCTAGTTAATGAAGGACTAAGAAATTTTATGTTGGGAGGCGATGTAGTAAATTGTTGGGGGGTATGAAATTTATTATTATTTTTATAAAAAATATGAGGATTTAGAAAATATTAGAAAGTAGTCACTTCGACCTGTCACTTATTCTAGCTTGATGAAGGATATGCTATCCAAACATAAACAAATTAGAAGAATAACCATTCCAGTTTGGGGTAAAAGGAGAGGGAGTAAAATATTCTCCGAATGCTATATTGTGAAATTAAATGGATCCTTATATTCTTTAAATCTAACATCAATATGAGAGCATAAAATTATACGTTTTCTTTCATATTTGGATATTCACCTAATCTAACACTAATAAGGTAATCTTTATGCGAAGGCACATACCTGCTCCTAATAATTGAGCCATTTTTCCTAAATAATGAAAAATAGAAGAATAACAACAAAAGGGTGATCATTTTTCTTGTACAAGATGATTCGTGATCAATATTAGTCTTATGGTTCATGATTAATCGGGTACATTCCCACTTAAAAAACAACACGATGCAAATAGCCTCACTGTTTGCAACGACCCTTGAACCGTGAATAAATTGTATTGGCGAGGAGAGTATATTTAGTGTTGAAAATTGGCTTATTTTGCAACGCCTCTATGTGGTTGTAAATAGTAAATTAATTGTTTTACTTAGTGTTCGGAGTGGATTTGTTTCCACCAAAACGGAGGTTTTGGTAAAGTTCCCCTCCATGTACTCTTTGACTATTCATGCACATTATCAATAAACGGGTAGGGGTCCATGCCCCCATAACAGGTGGCTTTCGCTAAAAAAAAATTGCGACGGGTTTTTGATAATGCCCATAGTAAATATTGAACTATTTGAACGGTCTTGTACCTGTTACAAATAGTCTTTATATATGACCTTTTTTGCACGGTAACCTCCGTAAAGAGTTACCTATTTGCAATGATCCGAGATCTGTTGCAAATAGTCACTATATACAATGGATTTTGTATATTGATTATCGCATATAGTCTACTATTTGCAACGGTGTACTAGTTGTAGTAACTATATGCGATGACTCATTCAAAAAGTCGCGGCAAGAACCCTTTGTTAAATTAAAAAAGTAATTAATATAAATATTTCATTCAATTTAGAAACCCTAACTCACTGAACTAAATTAAAATTAAAACCATAAGCCTTTAAAATTAGTGTCGTTAAAATCGCGAGTTAGCACGGGAATCGCACGATTCTACGTTTCTACAGAAGCAAAACGTGTTGAATCAGGAGTAGAATCATAATCTGGTAGAAACGAGGTAGAATCGTTGAATCAGATTGTAAAAATATAAAAATGTACGTTTCTACCGAGGTTACCAATGCCGGCTTTATGCATGCTTAAAGTGACATGCATAATGGGTCCTCTATTAGTATATAGTATTTAGTATATATTACAACATTGCCTATATAGTATATAAGGTTTAGGTATATTCCACAATACTAAATATATAGTTGTTATAGTATATACAGTAGTAATAATGATAATATACTGTATTCCATATATATATATATATATATATATATATATATATATATATATATATATATATATATATATATATATATATATATATATGAAAAGATGATAGTAGTAATGAATACATCAAAGATAATAAAATTGATGGGTTAAAATTACATGATGATAATATATTAAGAGCCTTTAATAATAAGAAGGATATAGAGACTCTGTCTCAAATGGGTTATAATTTAGGTAATGGATAGTGAACCTAAAGTTGATTTTGGTTCTGGTTCAGAAGCCAGAAAAATTATAAGTAATGAATTTAAATTACCCAAATGGGAATTATTTAGAAAATGGTTCTTTAATAATTTTGATAAAATTAGACAAAAAGAATTTCAAAAAGAATTTTATGAATTTTGTGAAATACATAACAAAATTATATATTTTGTTCCTTGGTTTTATTCTACCTATATTCAAAATTATATAAATGTGATTGAAAGAAATTTTAGATTATTAAATGGTGATATAATAAAGGATGTTAATCCTCCATTAAAATCTTTTAAAATGGAAGGTTGTGATTTTTTAGCCTAATCAAAAATATTTGAAGATCAAACTTTGAATGTTACTGTTAAACAGATAAATTGTTTAATACAACAAAATAATTTTGCTAATCTTAATTTAAATATATTAGGAGAACAAATGATTTCTTTACAAAAGAAAATTGATAGTGTAATAACACTAATGAATAGTAATATAACTATGGTAAAACCAGAGAATGTTGAACCATTAAAGGTAGAGACTAATTTACAGAGTCCTCCTGAAATAAAAGACTTTAAGTCAAAGAAATCTTCTTTATGGGAGAAAGATGTAACTGAAAAGTTAGTAGAACTTTTAGGAAGTCAAGTATCAAAATTAAGTTTAAATACTTTAAGTGAAGATGATATTAATCCTTTTGGTAGGGATTCTGATGAATCATCAGAGGAAGATAATATTAATGTTATAATAAAAGAATCTGAGGATAATATCAATGCTGTAGTAAATGAAAAATGGGCAACTAAGCCTATTCAAAAGAGGTATTATTATACTAAACCTTCACCTATGGATACTCTTCAAGAAGAGGATCATTTTGAGCTTAATAATAGCTATGGTGGAAAATATATCTATGAATGGAATATAGATAATTTTACACAAAACCAAATTTTTAGTCATATGCATAGAATGCTTATGTATTCTACTATTTGTAAAAATGAAGGTAATAGTGACCTTAATATTGCAAAAATGATAATTGCAGGATTTACAGGCCAACTAAAAGGTTGGTGGGATAATTATTTAAAACCTGAAACTAGAGAAGGTATTTTAAGAACAGTAAAACTGGAAAATGGTGAAACCAAAGAAAATGTTGTTTATACACTTGTAGTTCAGATAATTCAACATTTTACAGGAACATTTTCTGAAAATTATGATACAATAAGAACTTTATTGCAAAATCTTAGGTGTAAAACACTTACTGATTTTAGATGGTATAAAGATACTTTTCTAAATAGAGTTTTACAATTACCAGAGAGTGATAGTACTCACTGGAAAGCTAAGTTTATAGATGGCTTACCTCATTTGTTTGCAGAAAGGATTCGAAAATCATTAAAAGGTAATAAACCTACAATACCTTATCATGAGTATACTTATGGCAAGTTAATAGGAACTTGTATCCAGGAAGGATTAAATCTTTGTAATGAAATTAAATTAAATCAACAATTAAAAAACCAAAGAATTGTTGAAAGAAAACAATTAGGTGAATTTTGTGGTCAATTTGGTATGGATATGCCTGCTTATAAGCATAAAGGTAAAAAGAAAATTGTTGATAAACCTCCTTATTATAGGAAAAAGAAAAGAAAATACTCTAAAAAGAAATTAGAGGAAAAAGCTGATAAAAAGGAAAAAAGGAAATCCTTTAAGAAAAATAAGAATTATAATAAGAAAAAAGACAAAATAATTGTCCGTAATAAATGTCATAAAGTTGGTCATATTGCAAAAAATTGTTGGACCAAGAAAGAGATTAAAAATCTTGAATCTGATGATGAAGTCAAAGATAAATTGTGTAAATTATTATTAGATTCAACTGATAGTTCAGAACAATCTGATAGTTTAGATATAATAGAAAGTGACTATTATACTAGTTCATCTAGTGAATCTGAATGTGAACCTTGTCAGATAGGACAAGCATGCATAAAAACTCCTAGAAAGGATGAACAGCTTTATAAGATGATATCACAATTTCAAGATGAAGATCATGAAATTAATGTATTAGAATCTGATCATTGGATAGAATTGTTAAAAACAATTAAGGATCCAGAATTAAGATTAAAAATGATAGATCAGATGGGTAATACTCCTAATACCTCGAAAGGTAAAAATAATACAAAAGAAGAATTTGATATTAATAAATATAAGGAAGAATATAGTATGTCTGAAGTTCATAAAATGATCTTAGAAAATAAAAATTCTAAGGAAAAACCAACTTCAGTAACTGATATTCTTAAAGAGATTGATAATATTAAATCTGAAATTAAAGATTTAAAAAAGAAAAATATAGAAAATGATACTAGGATTTCTAATTTAGTAACCCTAACAATTGTAGAAAAAATTGATAAAAAATTTAAGAATAAATCAAAAGAATAAATTCTTAAAGAATCTTCTGAGAATGAAAAAGAAGAATTTTTGCAAATTCTAGAGTATGTCACAATACAAAAATGGCATATTAAAATTACTTTATTAATAGGGAATTATTATTCTCAGGAATTTACTGCTCTATTTGATAGTGGTGCAGATTTAAATATTATTCAAGAAGGGGTAATACCTACAAAATATTTTGAAAAAACCACCCATAATATTAAACATTCAGGTGGAGAAAGGATGGATATTAAATATAAATTCTCCAAAACTATGGTTTGCATTGATGGTAAATGTATACCATTAAGTTTTTTATTAACTAAAAATAAATTATCAGTTCCTGTGATATTAGGACAACCATTTATAAATAAAATTTATCCTTTTAGATGGATAGATAAAGAAAAGATGGTTGCTACTTATAAAAATGAACCAATTACATTTAAGTTCATAACTAAACCTTTTACTAAGGTATTAAATAATTTGTATGATGATATTTTATACAAAGAAAAAACAACTAGGTTTTCTTAAATATGAAGTTAATATGCTTACCATTGAAGACAAATTGGAAAATCCTAAATTAAAGGAAAAAATAGTTAATATAACTAATCAGTTTGCCTTAGAAATTTCTAATGACCATCCTAATGCTTTTTGGGATAGGAAAAAACATATGGTAAGTTTACCTTATGAGGAAAACTTTAATGAGGAAGATATTCCTACAAAGGCTAGGCCTTGTCAAATGAATTCTGAATATTTAGAATTTTGTAAAAAAGAAATTCAATCCTTGTTAGAAAGGAAAATTATAGGACCATCTAATTCTCCTTGGTCTTGTACTGCTTTTTATGTTAATAAACATTCAGAAATTGAAAGAGGTGTACCAAGATTGGTAATTAATTATAAACCTTTAAATAAGGTATTAAAATGGGCTAGATATCCCATTCCCAATAAAAAAGATTTATTGGATAGATTATATGATGCCTTAATATTTTCTAAATTTGATTTAAAATCAGGATATTGGCAAATACAAATTAATCCAGTAGATAGGTATAAAACTGCCTTTAATGTACCTTTTGGTCAATATGAATGGTATGTTATGCCTTTTGGTTTAAAAAATGCTCCCTCTGATTTTCAGAGAATTATGAATGATATTTTCATGAATTATACTGATTTTATTATTGTCTATATTGATGATATCTTAGTATTTTCTAAGACAATAGAGGATCATTTTAGACACTTGGAAATATTCAAGAAATTAGTAATAGCTAATGGATTAGTAATTTCTAAACCTAAAATGGTTTTATTTCAGACTAAGATAAGATTCTTAGGTCATAATATTGAAAAGGGTGAAATAATACCAATCAATAGAAATATAGAATTTGGATCAAAATTTCCAGATATGATTACTGATAAAACTCAGTTACAGAGATTTTTAGGAAGTTTAAATTACATCCTACCTTATTACAAGAATTTAGCAGAGGATACTGCAATCTTATATGATAGATTAAAAAAGAATCTAAAACCTTGGACTGAAAGTCATACTAAGGTTATACAAAAGATTAAGGGAAAAGTAAAAACTTTGCCTTGTCTAATGATATCTAATCCCAATTGGGATAAAATTATAGAAACGGATGCCTCTGATATAGGGTATGGTGGAATTTTGAAACAGGTTAATCCTGAAAATAAAAAAAAAAATTTGATTAGATTTCATTCAAGTAAATGGAATACTAGTCAAAAGAATTATGCAACTATTGCTAAGGAAATTCTAGCTATAGTTAAATGTGTTTAAAAATTTCAAGATGATTTATATAATCAGAAATTTATAATAAAAACAGACTGTCAATCAGCTAAGTACATGTTTAATAAAGATTTTAAACATGATGTTTCTAAGCAAATGTTTGCTAGATGGCAAGCTAATTTAGCTCCATTTGATTTTGAAATTATTTATAAAAAAGGAGAAGATAATAGTCTTCCAGATTTTTTAACTCGTGAATATTTATGATACATTTAAATTATGTAGTAGAAGAAATGTTTTTAGATCAAAGATCTTCTTATTTTATAAAAAATGAGTTAAAAACCTATTTATATGATCATATTACTCCTGGTAATATAGACTTAGGGTTTTATGAATCATCTGAAGAAGTAATGCAATCTCAGATTGAAACATTTGAGGAAATCAAAAGATTAGACACAGAAATATTCTTTGAAGATTTAAAATCTAATCGTTATGAATTTGATCAAATAAATTATAATCATAGATTATATGATGATCCTTATAGTGTTTTATATGAGAAATCATTAACAGATTAGACTAATGTATATCATTGTATAGCTATGTCTGGTTACAGAGGTAATTTCTCTCATAGAGGAAGAGGAGGTAGAGGCAGAGGATCTGAAAGGATTCTTGCTCAACATGGAAACAGGAAGTTAATAGCTTCTGACATATCTGGTTTAGCCAGAGACAGTGATGAAATTGCACAATTTAGAGCTTGGAAAGAAGCTCAAAAAGGTGAAACCTCTAGTAGCTCAAATGCTCCATCCTTCGCCAGAACAGTGGATGAAGGAAAACAGAAAGATGAACTTATGGTTAAAAACCAAGAAGAAAGAGTCATTCTACTCTTAAATGATGATGATATCAAATGGGAAGATCAGCCCTGGACAATCTATGAGAAATACCTCAATAATATGGGTAATACCTTTGAGACTTATAAATCTCAGAAATATTATGAAATGATACTTTCTGACAATGAATGTGAGTTTAACCACTTCACAGGTACTAATAAAGAGATTTATAACTTCTCAAAAATAATAATCAAGAAGATTATATCTATTGAGGATTGGGGTATATCTCCATTTACAGAGAAATCATTCTTCATAAAGAATGTTCAGTTGAAATACAACTACTGGGACTATATCCAGGCATTTGATAAAGTGTTCTTATATGAGAATGGCAAAAGAAGCCATACATGGTTTATTAAACTGTGTTCTCAGATTTATAATCGAAAAATTCCCAACTGGTTTATAAGCTGGTGGCAGTTCTATGGAGCTTCTGAGGAAATTTTACCTCAAATATTTAAGGAGTATTATATGGAATATGTTCAAGTTACTCCTAATACGTCTAAAAGACTTTACCCTAGTTATAACCAGATGAATTTCTTTATAAAATTTTCAATTCCGTATATATGGCGGCATGATCCTAAAATTAGTAGTGATCATAATAATCTTATATGTTTAAAAAGATGTTCATATACAAGATTTTGGGATACTATGATGAAGGAAGATCCTAAGACAATGCAATTAAATTGCTTAGACACTCTTTATTATATCAAACAAATACTGGATAAGTATAATGATATGAGACTTCCAGAAAGTCTTGCATTTAGATTTGGAGGTGATACTCAAAAGGTGGAAGATATGAATCTTTCAACCCAAGAAATCGTTGCCAAATATATTAAGGACTTAGGAAAAGTCTTGGCAGAAAAGAAGCAGATGGAAAGAGAGAGAAAATCTGCAGGAAGTGATACTTCAATGACCAGTGTTAATAAATTTCAAGAATTGGAAGATCTAGAGGATGCTCAAGATCCAAATGACATTGATATCAATCTTGATGACATATTGAATACGTCAGCAGAGTTTATAACAGGAAGTTTGGATAAATCCAAGAAAGGTAAAGATAAGATAGAAGAATAGGGAATCTTTACTTTTTAAATTATTGCCGACAGAATTATATTCACTACTTTTATAAAGTAGATTAGATTCGATATGTTTTGATAAAAGACAAGATTTTATAAAGTAGCTTTAGCTTTAATAATGCAAGCTACTGTTGATTATAGTTGTTAGAATTTTATTTGAAGTCCGCAATTGTCTATATAAAGCGGATAGAGTTTTAGCATTAGGTACGCTTTCTTTTACCCGCTCTCTTCTTACTTTGTAAAAATCATATCAATAAGAATTTCCTTCAAGCTTGCTGTATATAAGGCTTCACTTTAAATTTCTGTAAGTTTTTAATTTTTGTTTAATTTTAAGTTTATTTTGTTTATGAGCCTTATAGGCTAAACTCTCTTGTGTTGAATTATGGCTGATTAATGAATCTATAGAGACTCCATGATGAAGATGTCTTAGGACTAGGGGTTTCTAAGAAATCTGGCGTTATGGTTAGAATATGAATAAGTATGAAGGTTTGTTTCAAAAAGATATGGCCGAACTTACTATTAAGCCTGTTGAGCCCGTCAAGCCGTTGAGAGGATGAAGGCGTTAGGGCGTTAAGGCGAGGTTTAGTGGCTGTTAAGTTCTGAAATGGCTTCTCATGCTTAATCATAATCTGTAAAATTGCTTGGTAAATCTCAAATCTTCCATATATGCCGGTAGCTTAAAAGGTCCTGCCCCCTGATGGTATCAGAGCCATGGAATTTTGTTAGTTCATTATGAAGTTCATGATTCAACATAAGTTTTATGAGTATGTCTTTAAAGTTCAAAGGAATTTTGACTAATAAGTCTAATGTTAAAAACAGTATTAGCAAAGAATCTGAGATACCTCAGAATTTAGATCTATTAAATAGATGGACAATTCCTAGAGTTGAACCTAGGACAATTTACCAGTTAGGAACTTTTGAAAAACTGGGTTTAAAACAAATTGTTAAGACAACAGAGGAATCTATTTCCTTAGATAATGAAGAAATGATAATTCATTTATTAAATGAAAGTGTTATTAGTCCTTATAGGTATTCGGAACATAAATTTATACATATAGGATTAGTGCAAGTTGCATTTAAACCTTTAACCTTAGAAGGGTTACCTGAAAGTTTTATAGCAGCTTTAAGAGATGGAAGAAATCTTGATTGGAAAAAACCAATCATGGGTGTTCTACAATCCAGTCTGGCAAGAGGGCCAGTATATTTTAATGTTTATCCGAATTTACAGCTTTCATTAACTGATAGCAATATTCTTGATGCTTTAACATTAAATGTTAAGACTCATGGTTATAATTATGCTCCAGGATCTGAAGTTATTTGTATATGTTATAGGATTTATTTTAAACCTTTATATACTTTAAATCCTCACTGCAAATTGGCAGATAAAAAATTGAATGAAACAATTATAATTGAAACTAATTTTGGTAGATCTAATATAACTACTAGAAGATCAATTAAATGGGATGAAATAACTTTCCCTGATAATTGGCAAATAGAAAGGGCCATGAGACCTCAGCCTGTTATACAGACAAATTTATTAAATGTAGTACAGACTCCAGAAGGATCTGTAACTTTAAATTTTGGAAATAATAATAGGTTAAAAGATGTTTCTAAATCATCAAGTGAGTTATAATTTAGGTAATGGATAGTGAACCTAAAGTTGATTTTGGTTCTGGTTCAGAAGCCAGAAAAATTATAAGTAATGAATTTAAATTACCCAAATGGGAATTATTTAGAAAATGGTTCTTTGATAATTTTGATAAAATTAGACAAAAAGAATTTCAAAAAGAATTTTATGAATTTTGTGAAATACATAACAAAATTATATATTTTGTTCCTTGGTTTTATGCTACCTATATTCAAAATTATATAAATGTGATTGAAAGAAATTTTAGATTATTAAATGGTGATATAATAAAGGATGTTAATCCTCCATTAAAATCTTTTAAAATGGAAGGTTGTGATTTTTTAGCCTTGTCAAAAATATTTGAAGATGAAACTTTGAATGTTACTGTTAAACAGATAAATGGTTTAATACAACAAAATAATTTTGCTAATCTTAATTTAAATATATTGGGAGAGCAAATGGTTTCTTTACATAAGAAAATTGATAGTGTAATAACACTTATGAATAGTAATATAACTATGGTAAAACCGGAACATGTTGAACCATTAAAGGTAGAGACTAATTTACAAAGTCCTCCTGAAATAAAAGACTTTAAGTCAAAGAAATCTTCTTTATGGGAGAAAGATGTAACTGAAAAGTTAGTAGAACTTTTAGACAGTCAAGTATCAAAATTAAGTTTAAATACTTTAAGTGAAGATGATATTAATCCTTTTGGTAGGGATTCTGATGAATCATCAGAGGAAGATAATATTAATGTTATAATAAAAGAATCTGATGATAATATCAATGCTGTAGTAAATGAAAAGTGGGCAACTAAGCCTATTCAAAAGAGGTATTATTATACTAAACCTTCACCTATGGATACTCTTCAAGAAGAGGATCATTTTGAGCTTAATAATAGCTATGGTGGAAAATATATCTATGAATGGAATATAGATAATTTTACACAAAACCAAATTTTTAGTCATATGCATAGAATGCTTATGTATTCTACTATTTGTAAAAATGAAGGTAATAGTGACCTTAATATTGCAAAAATGATAATTGCAGGATTTACAGGCCAACTAAAAGGTTGGTGGGATAATTATTTAAAACCTGAAACTAGAGAAGGTATTTTAAGAACAGTAAAACTGGAAAATGGTGAAACCAAAGAAAATGTTGTTTATACACTTGTAGTTCAGATAATTGAACATTTTACAGGAACATTTTTTGAAAATTATGATACAATAAGAACTTTATTGCAAAATCTTAGGTGTAAAACACTTACTGATTTTAGATGGTATAAAGATACTTTTTCTAAATAGAGTTTTACAATTACCAGAGAGTGATAGTACTCACTGGAAAGCTAAGTTTATAGATGGCTTACCTCATTTGTTTGCAGAAAGGATTCGAAAATCATTAAAAGGTAATAAACCTACAATACCTTATCATGAATATACTTATGGCAAGTTAATAGGAACTTGTATCCAGGAAGGATTAAATCTTTGTAATGAAATTAAATTAAATCAACAATTAAAAAACCAAAGAATTGTTGAAAGAAAACAATTAGGTGAATTTTGTGGTCAATTTGGTATGGATATGCCTGCTTATAAGCATAAAGGTAAAAAGAAAATTGTTGATAAACCTCCTTATTATAGGAAAAAGAAAAGAAAATACTCTAAAAAGAAATTAGAGGAAAAAAGTCGATAAAAAAGGAAAAAAGGAAATCCTTTAAGAAAAAATAAGAATTATAATAAGAAAAAAGACAAAATAATTGTCTGTAATAAATGTCATAAAGTTGGTCATATTGCAAAAAATTGTTGGACCAAGAAAGAGATTAAAAATCTTGAATCTGATGATGAAGTCAAAAATAAATTGTGTAAATTATTATTAGATTCAACTGATAGTTCAGAACAATCTGATAGTTTAGATATAATAGAAAGTGACTATTATACTAGTTCATCTAGTGAATCTGAATGTGAACCTTGTCAGATAGGACAAGCATGCATAAAAACTCCTAGAAAGGATGAACAGCTTTATAAGATGATATCATAATTTCAAGATGAAGATCATGAAATTAATGTATTAGAATCTGATCATTGGATAGAATTGTTAAAAACAATTAAGGATCCAGAATTACGATTAAAAATGATAGATCAGATGGGTAATACACCTAGTACCTCAAAAGGTAAAAATAATAAAGAGGAATTTGATATTAATAAATATAAGGAAGAATACAGTATGTCTGAAGTTCATAAAATGATCTTAGAAAATAAAAATTCTATGGAAAAACCAACTTCAGTAAATGATATTCTTAAAGAGATTGATAATCTTAAATCTGAAATTAAAGATTTAAAAAAGAAAAATATAGAAAATGATACTAGGATTTCTAATTTAGAAACCTTAACAATTGTAGAAAAAATTGATAAGAAATTTAAGAATAAAGCAAAAGAAGAAATTCTTAAAGAATCTTCTGTAACTGAAAAGTTAGTAGAACTTTTAGACAGTCAAGTATCAAAATTAAGTTTAAATACTTTAAGTGAAGATGATATTAATCCTTTTTAGGAAGTTTAAATTACATCCTACCTTATTATTAAAGGCTCTTAATATATTATCATCATGTAATTTTAACCCATCAATTTTATTATCTTTGACAGATTCATTACTACTATCATCTTTTCTATCCTCTCTTATATAAGAGGTAGATAACCTAGATGGTCCAAGATTTTCTTCAAAAAGTCTTGAGGGTCCAGGGATATCTGGATCTAATGGAGATATAAAAGATCTACAAGATCTTGGGGTTGATGATTTAGAAACATCTTTTAACCTATTATTATTTCCAAAATTTTAAGTTACAGATCCTTCTGGAGTCTGTACTACATTTAATAAATGAATTATCATTTCTTCATTATCTAAGGAAATAGATTCCTCTGTTGTCTTAACAATTTGTTTTAAACCCAGTTTTTCAAAAGTTCCTAACTGGTAAATTGTCCTAGGTTCAACTCTAGGAATTGTCCATCTATTTAATAGATCTAAATTATGAGGTATCTCAGATTCTTTACTAATACTGTTTTTAACATTAGACTTATTAGTCAAAATTCCTTTGAACTTTAAAGACATACTCATAAAACTTATGTTGAATTATGAACTTCATAATGAACTAACAAAATTCCATGGCTCTGATACCATCAGGGGGCAGGACCTTTTAAGCTACCGGCATATATGGAAGATTTGAGATTTTCCAAGCAATTTTACAGATTATGATTAAGCATGAGAAGCCATTTCAGAACTTAACAGCCACTAAACCTCGCCTTAACGCCCTAACGCCTTCATCCTCTCAACGGCTTGACGGGCTCAACAGGCTTAACAGTAAGTTCGGCCATATCTTTCTGAAACAAACCTTCATACTTATTCATATTCTAACCATAACGCCAGATTTCTTAGAAACCCCTAGTCCTAAGACATCTTCATCATGGAGTCTCTATAGATTGCATATATATCGTAGAATACTATATAGTATAAAGTATTTGTATATAGTATTTTATAGTATATAGTATATCGTAACTATTATAGAGTATAGTAGTGTATTATATACAGTATATCATATAGAGTACTACATGAGTACTATACGTAGTTAGTAGAATCACATATATAATTACTTATATACATATATGTAGTTTACTAATAGTGTATATATATATATATATATATATATATATATATATATTATTTTCTTAATATACCTGTTTTATTGAGTTGAAAAATTAAATATTATAGGGAGTCTATTTTCTATTTTTAAAATAATCTATCAACTTCCAAATTTTTGAAAGTCAATCACTGAATAATGAAATTACAGATAAGAGGAAAAAATGACCTAGTGATCGAAAAGGTATTATGGCTCTTGGATAAGGAGTTATGTTAAGATTAAAAGGTAAAGAAATTTCCGACATATCTTAACTTTCAAGATTAAGCCTTAGTCTAAATTAAATAACTAAAATGGATAATTGCATCACCTCAATTAGACACCCGAGCGCAAATTTATTCGCATTTAATGTTGTCGACATTACAACCCTGTATTGTCATGAAGAGGTTTATGTGATGCTGGTTGAGGACTTTATTTTCGGGTGGGGAAATGATAGAGTTTATGTATGTTGAAGAGGAGGAAATTCCTCCTTTGCAACTACAAAAAAAAAAGACCTTTAGTAACGAAAATTTTCGTTAGGAAATGTCAGAAAATTCGTTACTAAAGACCTTTAGTAACGAAAATCGCTTGTCACCAAGTTCGTCATGAAAGCCCCGTGGCTAATGGTCTTTCCTAACGAATTAGGATATTCGTTACTAAAGGTCTTTAGTAACAAGCGAGATTCGTTAGGAAAGGTGACCTTTAGTGACGAAATATTTCGTTACTAAAAGTTTTACAAAAAATTTAAAATTTAAAGCCACGGAGCCGAGCCGAGCCGCTTCCGAGCCGTGCCCTTCACCCATTGGAGCCGAGCCGAGCCGAGCCGGAGCCCCTCTACAATAATGTGGAATAAAGTCTCCACATTTTCATAGAAGTGGAATCGAACTCAAGACCTCCAAACTTGTATGTCATGCACTTAACCACTGAGCTACGTTGGTCATTTGTTACTTATTGTTCCTATTATATTTATTATAGTGAAGTTTTGTATTTTGAACCTTTAATTATTTTAATTTCTCTTTGTTTGGTGATTTTATTTTTTTATGAATAAAATTAAAATTAATACATTTTCGTCAATGTATTTGTGTATTAAGTTGTTATAAAAAATCAGAATAAAATTATTCTAGTTGCATATATACTATTTTTTAGTAATAATTTTAATATAAAGACTAAACAAATATAAAAATTAAAATTATATTCTAAATTATATCATACTTATATATGTATATTCTTAAAATTAAGACTGAAACTTTTCGTGACAAATTTTTTTTCGTTAGGAAAAGGTTGACCTTCAGTAACGAAAAATGTATTTGTCACGAAAAGTTATACCTATCGTGATCTAAAATGTGTTTTCGCTACTGAAAGGTAGACCTTTCAGTAATCGAAACTACTACTTTTAGTAACTGAATATTTTTTTCGCTATTTAAAGGTCAACTTTTCAGTAACGAAAAAAAATTTCGTTACTTTAAAAGTATACCTTTCGTAACGAAAAATGACTTCGTTACGAAAGGTTTGTCATAACAGGTAGTTTTTTTTGTAGTGTTAGGTTACGTGAGATATTAGGCATAAGATTTAGATACTGATCTCTGAATCTATTCTTGGACATGGGGTCGTTAATTGGTAATATTGTTTTATTTTATATATTTATCAATTCCACTAGAAACAAAATAAGTGTTTGTCCAGGCATATTTCCTTCGTATTTAAACTTATTAGGTAAAGTCCTTTGTATTTAGTCTATGTTATGAAGGTGCAAAATTGGGTTGATATGAATGCGTATTTTGAAACTAATAATTGAGGTGTGACCTAGAAGAATATGCTTATCGTAGATTTTATCTTTTGATTTCGAAGAATTAAGTTTTTGTATGATGAAGGAGAGAAAATTAACATTGGCACGCAAACATTGTTCACATTTACCCTTTCCAACATTCGTTTTTCATTGCAGCAAATTTTTACTAGGGAAATGCCATTTGTTATCTTTAGTTTGATGATTAATGTTTATCTTTAGTTTTTATAGATACGTTTACTAGCATAGTTTGATATGAATATATGACGAATATTTATTTTTCAAGTTTCTTTCTTCTTCTTCATCCTTTTTTCTTTTCAATGATTTTTATGTATTCAGTGGAATTAATTGGGTATCAAGTCAATCTCCCTACAATTATCTCAATATAACAATATTAATTATGGTATCCAACTAAAGAAAGAAGGTTTTATTATGGAACAGTTGGAATCTTTTATCGCGACACTTTGACTACTTGATTACTACATAGAATGAAGTCATATCAAAGATTGATGTTAATGATTGTAAAAAAAGTATTCATTGAGTTTAATTTGTTTCTCAGTTTCCCATTAGAAATTATAAGTGTTAAGTTTGCAACAACAACCGGATTGTCCATCTTTGGTAAATGTACTTTTTCTCCAAGATACAATGTGAGTTCCATATGTTCGCATGGATGGATGAATATTGCGGGTCTTTCATATGATATTTTTTGTACTATTTATTCATTTATGCTTTTTATACGGATACTAGAAACTTGTATTTTCTATTTTTTGTTTTCTGGTACCCTTGTTTGAAATGGATTTGTTTGCACATGTTAGGAGGTTTTGACTTCGTACCCCTCCTTGTATTTTTTTCTTAATTAATAAATTTTTAAGGGTCTATGCCAAACCCCCCACCACAACATGTGACATTTCCAAAAGAAACAAAAAGAATATGTATCACCTCGAACTCCAATTAGGTATCTCCGACTAAAGTATAAAACTAATATGGATCTTTCAAACTTATACATTATTACAAAAACTTAATTCAAGAGTTTTTCAAAGTATTAATGAGAACAAACAAAAATAAATTATTTTTTATAGCAAAGCTAAATGTTAAATTTTTTTTTTACCTTGATTCCCCTTATAGAGTTACGTTGATTAGCAAATATGGTAAAAAAAGTACATAAGGAAAAAAGGCTATAGGTTTCCATTAACACAATTTTCTGATTCCCACAAAGGTTTTTAGCTAAACTTAATTGGAATCTATCTCTTCATCAAAATGATTCCAAAGTAAAACAAAAACAAATGTATATATTCAAATGATTTTTGTATTGTTGAAAATCTCTATATATTCGTATGAGTATGCACATACACATATCTACTAGATAAAAGAAAAATGCAAAAAACAGTTAATGAAATTCCAAGGAAAATCATGATCAAGAAAGAGATAAGAGAAGATCAAGATATCTTATTGTCAATTGTTTTGATTAGTCAAATCAAAATTTATTAGAAACTCATATATATCGTGAGATAAATTCTGTTGGGGATGCATTAGCCAACTTAGCTTGTGCAAATTGTGAGAATCAAACCTTTGAGGACTCGGCTATGTTACCAGCAGAGATTAGAAGTTTACTTCGTCTTGACAAATTAGGAACGCCTTATGTACGGCTTCTTTAATGTTGCAGACTCATGGGATGGTAATCCTCTCTTTTGTAACTTTTCGGCTAGACCATTCTAAAAATGGTCTTAGTCAGAATTTATGGCTTTGCATTTTAACATAGAATACTATGTATCACCCTTATGCATATTATAAATGCTTAAGGTTGTATTTATAGATTTTTTTTTTCCTTCTGCTAACATTTATGTAAAGGGTGGATTTTTTCCATCCTTTTGATAGGTTTTGGTTTTGATTTTTTTCCACAAAATTTTGGCTAAATTAATAAACGGGGGATCTCCCCCCACCATGCTGGTGGATTTAAAATAAAAAATAAAAAATTATTAGAAATGACAAAACCGAACCAGACGAAGTCGAATGATAATAGGAATACGAACCAAATTAGCATCATGCTTCCATCGACAGCGCACAATCCCTTGAAGACCAGGAATAAAAAACTTGGATTCCGACTGGAAAACATGCTCCAAGTCCAACAAATTCAAAACCTCCCATAACCACAACCCCTCCAAAAGTTCAGAAAGCCGTATTGATTAGTTAAATTGAATTTTTGATTGAGCTCTATTTGCATAAAAGAAACTAGTTATTTTCTTTAGGTGAAATATTTAAAAAACTCATTTCTCACTTGTACACGCACAATTAAAAAAAATGGTAGAGAACAACAAACCCCATATCTCATTTGTGCACGGTTACTAAAAATATAAACTATTAAAGAGAACAAGTTAAAAATGAAATCTTACAACAACTTATATGTCATTTATTTACAAAATATTAAATAAAAAAAGAAAATGCTAAAAGAGACAACTCGAAAATGAGATCCCGAGAAGAAAACAATAGTTTCAAAATTTTAAAGGAGAAAAAAGAACTAAACAATGGAAGCAACAAAATTTGAGGGAGACAAACTAACAAATAGTTACAATAACTCTAGCTTCCTTTTTTATTTGCAGGAAAATAAAAGCTTTGCAGTGAAGTTCTTCATGAGCACGCCCTTTTTTTAACATAGATAAGCAACATTCAAATAAATAAAGAGGGTTTTGTTTCCATTTAAAGTGCGGTGTATTCTTATAAAGGCATATTGGTCTTTACAGGATTTTGTGATGGAATAGTTGGAATTTTTTATTCCCACACTTTCATTCTAGCTCGATTCCTACATAAAAGGAAGTTATATGAAAGCTTGATGATGGTGAAGAAAATAAAATTATTCATTGATGTTAATTTGTTGCTTGTTTTGTCAGTGGTAAATTTGAGCGGTAAGTTTTAGTCAATTATCATATAAACTTCGACACAGAATAAGGTCAAAATCTAACTTGGTTTTTGGTATAAATTTACGAAATTGCATTATCCAAGTCTGCACAATTTTTTAGTTCAACAAGCAATGGTACTTTTTAATGTTATTCCCTAGTTATTTCATTTTGTTTTTTTACTTAACATGATATCTATTAAATATTAAGAAGTAAGTTTTTGTATTCTCTATATGAAGAAACCTTATTTTGGACAAAAGAATTGTCGCTCTCTCTTTCAATCTTCTTATGGCGGTTTCTTAACAAATTCATGGCTCTAGAGGAGACTCTGCATCGTCAAGGCTTCAATGTGGTATCTTGGTGTTCATGCAAACGCGTAACGGATTCCTATACTCATAGTATGGGTACATACGGCGGCCAAAGAAAATTTTTGTCAGGGGAAATCCAATTACCTCCCCGCATAAGATGATAAAGATCTGGTGAATGGGAGGAGCTGGGAGGTAGGGGATTCTACTCATCGTTTTGTCAAGCACGCCTTGTTGGCTATCATGGAATGCCGGGTTCCGATTCATTTTTGAAGGAAGGATAATGAGGGGCTCAGTTCTCATACAAGAATTTGACTCTCTATTTGAAGACCTTTGCAAAGCCAAAGGACATTGCCCTCACTCAGACAAGGGCCTTGGGGATCCACCACCTTGTCAAATTAGTAAGATGGCTGAACTCCACCAAAGATTGTTTGTTAGTGATTCTGAATATTGACTGTGCAGCAAGGGGAAATACGGGTATTGCAGATGTTGGTTGCTACTTGAGGAATGGTAACGGGGATTTCATTAAGGCATCTTCATCCTTTCTTGGAAAGGCAATGAGAAATTCACAAGCGGAGATTAAGGCGCGCTTGAGCATGGCCTAAGACTTGCGCAAACACAGGGCTACATGGCAATATGGATATAAACAGACTCGAATTTTGTTGTGCAATCGGTGGAGGCGGGTAAGGTATCCTCATGGGATCTGGATGTCTATTTCAACACTGCATATGCACTTCTTCAAGGGGGTCAAGTGAAACACATTTTTTGAGAGGGATGTACCGTCGCGGATGCCTTAGCTAATCATGCTTGTGACACAAACCGAACTCACATCTTCACGACCTTTGATAGTTTACCTTTGTAAGCACGCGGATTATGCAAACTTGACCAACGAGGAATGCCATCTATTCGAAGAATCAAATAGCTTTTGTTTTCCTATTAAAGTTTTCTATTGCTTTCAATAATATAACTGGTCTGAGCTAGACGTTTTTTCCAAGCAGCAATCTATAAAATGGAGATGGTATTTGAAAAAAATAACCTTATTATTTATATTTTTTCCGATGGTATGATTTCCCTGAGACTATTTTTATTTTTTTTAAAAATTGTTAATCTTCTTTAGTGTTTTTCATGAGGTGATGGATGGGATTGATTTGAACATGGACTCCGAAACTAGTAATTTGAGCACTCCGACTCCTATGCTGAACAAGAATTTTCAGTATATGCTAAACATGGACTCCGAAACTGGTAATTTGAGCACTCAGCCATTGGATTTTGTACTTTTGATCTAACGACTATATCAATCCAGGGATATTTAGGGATAAACTTTGAGCACTTTTTTTTTTGCGGGAAAACGAAATTTTAAATTTCCCTTTTCTCTTTCTTACTTTTAATTGAAAGAAAATAAATGAGTATCCCTAAAATATCTCCCATTTCAAATTGAAGTGTTTAGAATAACAGAACATCTCCACTTTTAATAACTTTTAATGTTTGTCATGGAGATGAAGTATTGAGTTGATTTGAAATAACTTTTAAACATTAATAACTTTTAATGTTTGTCATGGAGATGAAGTATTGAGTTGATTTGAACATGTGTTTTGAAATTAATAATGGAGGTGTGCCTCACTAGATGAATGTTCTCACCGCCACGTTTACCTTTTGGTTTTGGAGATATGAGTTTATGTACGGTGAATGAGGGAAAATTAACATTGGAATGCAAATTTGTTTCGATTTAACCTTTTTCACTTTTATTTTTCATGCATCAGAGCGTTTGGTATGGAAAGGCCCTTTATTATCTTGAATCATTGATTGATGCTTAATGTTTATCTTTAGTTTTCGTGTATAAGTTTACTCACATAGTTTTACATGAATGAATAACAAATATTTCTATTTTAGATTCCATCTTCTCCTTCTTCATCATCTTCTTCTTTTTCCATTTTTAATCCTTAGGATTCACGAATTTTATTTAATTAATTTGCATTACTTGGCTATCAACACAAACTCCCTACGGCTGTCTTCAATATATTAGCATTATGTATGGTATCTATACCAATAGATATATTGGAGAAATCACCATATTTGAATAACTAATGACTGATTCTTACTAGTAGATTGAATTAGAAAAATAAAATCTAGAGTTCAAGAGAAATTTATGCTTATGGTGATCTTAGAGGTTATGTCTTCTCAATGACTGTTTTGAAGTTTTAGCTAGTATTGACCGCACCTTTTGCACATTTGTCCTAAAGGACTTGAATTGATAAAATTACTCTTAATGGGAGCGACATGTGCAAGAAGCATATAATTATTCAGTCAGAAAACAAAATCATTTTTTTAAAACAAAATGTGCAATACAATTTTTCCATGAGAATCACGTCATTACATGGAGAAATAATGTGCAAAAACCAATATGCATAGAGAAACAATACATGCGGTTGTCCAGGGGAAAAATAGTCAATGTCATCTTCAACCTCTAGCCTTTCTTCTTCCTCTTCCACTCTATTTCATCCAAAACAAATTGCCAAAATAAGAAAACCTTACAACAAAATTCTCATATTCATCATCTTCCAATCAATAATCTCTTTCTAATTACTCTAATTTTGAGATTCTTGATGTCCAGTATGGATTCTTGTTCTTCCACAATTTCAAAAACTAGAAGAATTAGAAGCCATGTTAGACATCAAGAATCTCAAAATTAGAGCAATTAGAAAGAGATTATTGATTGGAAGACGATGAATATGAGAATTTTGTTGTAAGGTTTTCTTATTTTGGCAATTTTTTGGTAAGAAATGGAGTGGAAGTGGAAGAAGAAAGCTAGAGGTTACACATTATCCTTTGTAGGAGAGACTAAAGTCGAGTTAAAAATGATGAATCTCATGTATCGGTGGTTAATGAAAGCCAAATTGGCCATCCATGACGCTCAACTTTAGGACTTGCGATAATCACGGGACTCACTCTTTGCTTCCATTTACAGTGCAATGTATTCTTATAATGACCTATTGGTCTTTACAAGATGTTTTGATGAAATAGTTGGAATTTTTAATTCCTACACTTTCATTCTAGCTCGATTCCTACATAAAAGGAAGTCATATCAAAGCTTGATGATCGTGAAGACAATAAAATTGTTCATTGATGTTAATCTATTGCTTGTTTTGTCAATGGTAAATTTGAGAGGTAAGTTTTAGCCAATTATCATATAAACTTCAACACCGAATAAGGTCAAACTCTAAATTGGTTTTTGGTATAAATTTACAAAATTGCCTTTTCCATGTCTGAACAATTTTTCAGTTCAACACACAATGTGTTAGAAAGGTACCTTTTGAAGTTATTCCTTAGTTATTTCATTTTGTTTTTGACTTAACATGATATCTATAAAATATTAAGAAGAAACCTTATTTTGGACAAAATAATTGTCGCTCTCCCTTTCGATCTTCGTATGACGTTTTCTTAACAAATTCTTGGCTCGAGAGGAGACCTGCATCGACATGGCTTCAATGTGGTATATTGGTGTTCATGCAAACGCGGTACAGATTCTTATACTCATTGTTTTGGTACATACAGCAGCCAAGGCAAATTGCCTCCCCGCATGAGATGTTAAAGACCTGGTGAATGGGAGGAGCTGGGAGGCAGGGAATTCTGCTCATCGTTTCGTCAAGCACGCCTTGTTGGCTAATGTGGAAGGCCAAGTACCAATTCTCTTTTGAGAATGGATAATGAAGGCCTCGGTTCTCATACATGAATTTGACACTCTAGTTGGAGACTTGTACAAAGCCAAGGGCATTGCCCTCAGTCAGACAAGGGCCTTGGGGATCCACCACCATGTCACATTATTAAGATGGCTAACCTCCACCATGGATAGTTCATTTTTTATTCGGAATATCGACGGTGCAGCAAGGGGAAATCTAAGTATTGCAAGCGTTGGTTGCATCTTGAGGAATGGTAACGGGGATTTCATTGTGGCAGCTTCATCCGGGTTTAAGGCACTTGAGCATGGCCTTAGACTTGCGCGAACACTGGGCTACATGGCAATATGGATACAAACAGACTCGAATTTTGTTGTGCAATCGGTGGAGGCGGGTAATGTATCCTCATGGGATCTAGATGCCTATTTCAACACTGCATATTCACTTCCACAAGGGGGTCAAGTGCAACACATTTTTCGAGAGGGATGTACCGTCGCGGATGCCTTAACTAATCATGCTTGTGACACAAACCGAACTCACATCTTCACGACCTTTGAAAATTTACCTCTGAAAGCACGCAAATTATGCAAGCTTGACCAACGAGGAATGCCATCTATTTGAAGAATCAAATAGATTTTGTTTTCTTACTAAAGTTTTCTATTGCTTTCATATAATATAACTTGTCTGAGCTGGACGTTTTTTCCAAACATTAATGAATAAAATGGAGATGGTATTTGGGGGGAAAAAACCTTATTATTTTTATTTTTATTTCGATGGTATGATTTCCCTGAGATTAGTTATTCTTAAAAAGATTTTTGTTAATCTTTTTTAATGTTTGTCATGCGGTGAAGGATTGGAATGATTTGAACATGGATTCCGAAACTAGTAATTGAGGTGTTACTCACATGAAGAATGTACTTATCATAGCTTTTTATTGTGTGTGTGTGTGTGGGTGGAGGTGGGATACTGGGGGTAGATGCGGGAAAGGAAAATGTTTTTATATGGTTAAGGGGAGGAAATTCCTTTTTTGCACCTTAGGTTACGATAACATATGCATAAGATGTAGAGACTAATCTCTGTATCTATGACTGAGCATGGGTTTTAACTTTTAAATATTTCATTATATTTATTTAATTCTTATTCCCACTATAAAAGAGAAGAAGTGTTTGTCTTGACATATTTAATTTTTATTTAAACTTACAAGTGAAGTATGCAATCAGGAGGTGAAAGTCTTAATCTTTAAACATTAATAACTTTGTAATGTTTGTCATGAAGATGAAGGATTGACTTTATTTGAACATGTGTTTTGAAATTAATAATGGAGGTGTGCCTCACAGGAAGAATGTTCTCACCATAACTTTTACCTTTTGGATTTAGAGAAATGAGTTTATGTACGGTGAATAGAAAATTAAGCTTGGCATGCAAATTTGTTTTGATTTTCCATTTTCACTTTTAGGTATCATGCATCAAAGCGTTTGGTATTGAAAGTCCCTTTATTATCTTGAATCATTGATCGATGCTTAATGTTTATCTTTAGTTTTCATAATAAGTTTACTCACGTAGTTTTAAATGAATAAATGACAAATATTTCTATTTCATATTCCATCTTCTTCTTCTTCTTCTTTTTTTAACCATTTTTAATCATTAGGATTCAACATTTGTATGTAATTAATTTGCATTACTTGTCTATCAAGACAAACTCCTTACGACTCTCTCAATATATTAGCATTATGTATGGTATCTGTACCAACACATATAATGGAGAAATCACCATATTTGAATAACTAATGACTGATTCTTACTAGTAAATTGAATTAGAAGAAAAAAAAGAAAGAGTTCAAGAGAAATTTATGCTTATGGTGATCTTGGAGGTTATGTCTTCTCAATGACAGTTTTGAAGTTTTAGCTAGTATTGACCGCATCTTTTGCACATGTGGGGACTGCGTTGATGTGCTGACAGGTACGCTTCTGGTTATTTTTTTACCTGCATATGTGTTGTTTGATTGTGGGGCTACGCATTCATTTGTGTCATGTAGAGTTGCTAAGATCCATAGGATTTTCCTTGCATGTGTTTTGAATACTTATAGAGTTATGGTGCCTACTTAGAAGGTCTTAAGAGGTGTCAGGTAGAGATAGACTAAAAGGAGTTAGAGGCGGATCTGATTTAGCTAAACATGTTGGGGATGGATTGTTTGGCAGCCCATCATGCTTTGGTGGACTATAAGGAGAAGAGGATTCAGTTTGTGACGGCCGACGAGGAGGTTATTGTTTTTCAAGGGTCGGAACGGAAGCAGTGTGAACAAAGTTTGTCAATTATTTCATCCATTAGGGCTCGAAAGTGCATCAAGAAGGAATGCAACGATTTGTTTGACCTTTTGAAGGGTCCTAAGGTATTTTCCAAGATAGACCTAAGATCATCGTATTATCAACTGAGGATCATTTCGAAAGACATACCGTAGAGTGCCTTTCATACGAGATATGGGCACTATAAGTTCATTTTGATGCCTTTTGGAATGACTAACGCACCGACAATATCCATGGACATGATGAACCGAGTTTTTCGGGATTGTTTGGACACGTTTTTTGTGGTTTGCATCGACGGCATTCGGATTTACGCTCCATCAGATGAAGCTTACGAGGTACACTTAAGATTGGCACTATAGATTTCTAGGAAGAAGAACCTTTATGCCAAATTCAACAAGTGTGAGTTTTGGTATAGATGTGTAACATTTCTGAGACACACAATATCAGCTAATGGGGTATTTGTGTATCCCGCTAAGATAGAGGCAATTGTGGATTGGCCTCGACAAACAACGGTTGCAGAGATTCGAATTTCTTGGGGTTAACGGATTACTACCGGAAGTTCGTTGAAGATTTTTTCAGAATTGTAGTGCCACTGACTCGATTAACACAAAAAAGGGTGAAGTTTGAGTGGGTTTTGGAGTGTGAAGAATGTTTTCAGAAACCTAAGAAAAAATTGACTACAACTCCAATTTTTGCCTTACTAGAAGTGTCTGGGTGTTTCACTATTTACAACAATGCTTCAGATCAGTATGGGTTGTGTTTTGATGCAGAAGGGTAAGGTGATTTCTTACGCCTCGAGACAGCTGAAACTGTTTGAGAAAACCTATCATACATACGATCTTGAGTTGGCAGCGGTGATTTGGTCCTTAAAGATTTGGAGGCACTACCTGTATGGGGAACTGTGTGAGGTGTTTACCGACCACAAAAGTTTGAAGAACCTTTTTAACCGAAAGGAACTTAACATGAGGTAGAGACAGAGTTTGGAAATGTTAGAAGAATGTGACTTTATGATTAGCTACCACTCGGGAAAAGCTAATCGAGTGGTGGACACGCTTAGTAGGAAGAGTTCGGGGCAGTTGGAAACTTTGATCACCGAATAGCGGAAACTGATTGCAGAGTTTGAAAGGTTGAAGATTGAGGTTGTCGGGTCTACCAAGAACATTTTGGCAACGTTCTATAGAGTTGGAATCAGTCATGAGTGTTTGATTGTGAATAACGTGATGCATTAAAAAATCTGTATTCATCGTGTCTAATAAGGTGTACATTGTATGAGTATTATGGGTTGATCGTGATGCTCATCGCACAAATGTTATGTACAAGTGTTATACATGAGAGAATATGGGTTTGACATGTTTATGTATGTGAAGTTGTATTTGTTTATGGTCAAAATATGTATTTTGTCACCTAGGATTCGGATTTGAAGAAAATGGATTTCCTTTCGTTATTTAACACTGAAAATTGCTATTTCTTCACTCCAGGCAATCACTTCGATCGACCAGAGGTAGAGATGCATCATATGGAAGATAGATATTGGGCTACTGCCTTAAACCCGGACGACCCGTCGGTCGACCGGTAGGTACGTTTGTTCGTTCAGGATCGTGCAAATTATGGGTATGAACGATGCATTGTCCGAGCCATCGTCCAGGGTTTCAAGTCTATTTTTATTGTTGTATTTGTTCATTATGTTTCAAAGTTTTACTCCATATTCATTTGTGATGTTTTATGTACTTTTCATCAATAAAGGAGATTTTTCTCCACAATTCTCAGAAAGCTAATGGAGCCCTAGAGCCGTCGCCGATAATGGTTGCTTCTCCCCTATCGTCTGGCGGGGGCGAGGCTTGGAACAAAAAGTCCTTTGCGGATATCATTCTACAATCTAAAGACGGTAACACGACACCATTAAATTTACCGATCACAATTCTTGATACATTCAAGAGTGAGCCGAGTTTAACAATCAAAAAAGAAGAACATCCGGTTCTTGAGGCACGATGGCATCTTGCTTTCTTAGGAAAGTTTCAACGGCGATGCCCCCGTTAGAACTCTTCAAGAAAGATCTCGGCCGGGTGGGTTTCAAGGTTGGATTTTGGATAAGATGGCTTTGTTAGTAGTGCCCTAGGACCATTAGCATATGTTGTACGTTTTATAATTTTTTGAGCATGTCACTTAAATAGTTAATTTTGATTTTTAACATCAAATGTGTGATTTGATAGTAAGACATTAGCTTATGCAATTACTATTCTTATTGTCCCTAGTTTTATGTAATGTTCTTTACAATGAAATAAACCTAGTATGATGTTTGATTGATGATTATGTTTTACTGATCATGTGTAATGAATACAAATCATATCATAGATACAATATATTGAGATATATTGTATCGGACGTGATCCGTTAGAGAAGTAATTGTTAGTAGTGCCCTAGGACCATTAGCACATGTTGTGCGTTTTGTTATCTTTTGAGCATGTAATTGAATAGTTAATTTTGCTTTTGATTATCAAATGTGTGATTTGATAGTAAAACTCATTAGCTTATGTAATTACTATTCTAGAAGTCCCTAGTTTTATGTAATGCTTAATTACTATGAAATAAAACTAGTATGATTGTTGATTGATGATCTTGTTTTACTGATCATGTGTAATGGATACAAATCACATCATAGATGCAATATATAGGGGATACACTCGTATTGGGACGTGATCCAGTCGAGAAGTAATACTTCATGGTCTTAAGTCATAAGTATTACTTCCTCAATACTATTTTAGAATCCTTAGACCTTATGTCTTCATTGATTCTAGTATGAATGGAGCCACGTTTTGACTCGATCGGACGTTACTTGTAACAGAGTAATCAATACGACTGATGATCGGACGTAATGTCCTATCATAGCTTGAATGTGAGAGACATTGTAAGGAATTTGTCCCTCTCTATTATTGGAGAGAGATATCCATAGGCCCCTCGATAGGGAAACACTGTTTAAATGCATGTCCGTGCTCAAATGTATTTGATAAAGTGGTTATCAAATAGTAGATTGATATTAGGTTCCGTTGTATATTCATTCGCTTTGGGTAGTCACAATGTCGTGCTAGGGACCGCTTGTGATTTATGAACTCACACTACTACTAAGTGTGTTTTCATTGCCATTGTGATATGAACCTACAGGGTCACACGCATAGACGAGCTAACGAGCTTCATGTCCAGATTCAATGAATCTAGAATGTGTCTAGGTTCATTGTATCTGACATTCACTTTTCTGAAAGTAATAAAGTGTTTATTATTCGAATTAGAGATAGGGGGAATTTCGGTATTTTACCTATAGCTGGGATTACGTGGGAGTTATTATCCGATAAGGACTCCCACTACCAGCGAAAGTCTAGGGAACGTGGGATTCTGAGACTCCCACTGCCGAGAGAAGTTGAGTAGAGGTGGGAGTTGTTCTAGTAACAAACTCTCACACTCTATATAACATCTCTTAGCCGAAACCTAGAAGGTTAATGCTTCAGCCGCAATTAAACAAGAAAACCGAAATCAGATTTCGATATTCTGAGCCTCTCCCTTTTCTCTCTAATTCCCAAAAATCAGAAAAAACGAAGAGTTAGCAATCGCTGCCCGTATCGTCGCGTGGATACCGGTAGAGGGACTTTCCGCAAAGGGAGATCAATCGGTAGCAGCATCCGATCCAAGAAACGTCATCCTACATTCAAGAAGTAGCTTCTTGAATCCAAAAACGTAAGTTTTTCTTGCTGTTTCTTGCTGTTTTCGAATTGTTTCATATGAGCGGATTCTTCAGGGGAGGATCCATGGCTGTTTGGAACGAGTTTCCGCCCATGAATCCCTTCAGTGGTATCAGAGCCTTGCTCATACGACTCGAATTCGATATTGTTTATCAGACAATAACACTATCAATCCCGATTTGGTATGTGTATGTTTGAAAACAGAAAAGATCGTTTCTTTGATCATGATAAATGCATAAACTGTTTAACTGCATTTAAAGATTGTATCTTTTGATGAATATATGTGATATATGCATAAATTGCTCTCGGTTTAATCATGTTTATGCGGTTATATGAACTGTTATGATATAAACTGCTTTCGGGTTTTGATTATGCACGAACTGCCTCAGCATGATTCAGTTCTGTGTATTTAATTCGATTATTTGGCATAAATGTTTCTGTGAATATTGATTCTGCATAAACCGTGTCTGTGAATCTGAAATTAATTTGATTAAATTCTGTTATTTCGCATAAACTGTTTCGGTTAATCCGATTAACCAATACATAATCCGATTATGTAAGTAAGGCAATTGAGGGGTAAATCTGGGAGGAAAAACTCATTCGGTTAGCGGGACCGCCGTATGCGTAGCGCAGAATGGTCGTTACGCAGACCTAAGACTTTGTATATATACTCGCTGTTATTTAAGTCATGTTTTATGTGATATTAGCATGGTGAATAGCATGGCCTACTATACCTCTTGTTTTACATATTTGGGTTGTAATTTTATAATACGACTCGCGAGTCGCTTTTTTCTTTATGATGTAAAATTGTAATAGCTTTCCTAGATTAGTCTTACTACTCTACATTGAAGGTCGGGTATGCCCATGCAATTATGTAACAAGACCGGAGGACCTCGGATCGAAGACTATATTCATGAGATGAATACGGACTTAGATTGACCCCTTGGCTCCCACAAGGCTCGTGGGAGTCATCATAGGATTAGGCCATGCTATATCACCTTTACTTTATGCTTTATATATTGCGTGAGATGCTTGTATGATATTATTGTCTTATGGGGTTTAATGGACTATTCAAAAACTTAATGTTTTAACTAAGTCTTAAAATGCCTACCATATTCTAAGCACTCCAAGAGCTTGGATCATCATATTGTCCGCTTGCCAAAGCAATAGACAAGTAGTTATCTAAGCAAAAGGATATGGGAAAATAGTGATTTCCATAAGCTTAGACATGGTTCAACTTAGCTAGGCCAACAAAATAGTTTTTGGGCCTAGGGCATAAAATGGGAAATAGCCGGGACATATCGATGTCATTCCCATTAGATGATTTTACTTTAATTATAGGTGTTAAGCCAAAGCTTTCCTATAACTATTGTAAAATGTTTTTTCCCCACTATTATCAAGTGTTGAAATTGTGGAAAATGTTTTTGCTCAAAAACTAATAACTTTGCAATTAACTTAATGTAGATAATGGCAACCAATTCATCACACAATTCATCGCGATCCGTCCTCGAGAAGGAAAAACCGAGCGGGACCAATTTCCTTGATTGGGCCCGCAACTTAAGGATTGTCCTTAGCAGGGGAAAGAAAGTCAGACGTTCTTGATACTGACATTCCCTGAACAACCCTGCAAATAACGCCCCTAGAGCTGAAAGAGATACTTGGAAGAAGCATTTTGATGACTCTAACGATGTGACTTGTCTCATGTTAGTCACAATGAGCCCTGGCCTTCAAAAACAGTTTGAAGGAGTTGAGGCTTTCCAGATGATGGGCCAGCTCAAGGAAATGTTCCAAGAGCAAGCTCTTCATGAAAGATTCCTCACAACTAAGGCGTTAAATAGTTGCAAAATGGCCCCTGGAACCTCACATGTTCTTAAGATGAAGGGCTATTTTGACCAACTTGAAAAACTTGGGGCTCCCGTAAGTCATGACATGGCCACAGATATGATCTTGGGCTCACTCCCACCGGAGTATGACCAATTCATTATGAACTTCAACATGCATGCCATGGAGAAGACCATACATGAAATACACGGGATGCTCAAGCAGTCGAATCGAACATTAAGAAGACCCTCAAGTCTTAATGGTTCAAAAAGGGAATTTCAAGAAGAAAGGCAAGGGAAAGCCCATGGCCAAGAGAGGCAAAGGCAAAGGCAATGACAAGCCCAAGCCCCAGCCCAAAGCCAAGGCACCAAAGGAGGGAGTTTGCTTCCATTGCAATGAGCCGGGTCATTGGAAACGGAACTGCAAGCTCTATTTGGAAGAGAAGAAAAAGGGAAATGCCAGTTTGACTGTCTCTCCAGGTATTTATGTTATAGAAATTAACATGTCTGCTCGTACTTCATGGGTATTAGATACTGGTTGTGGATCTCACATTTGTGCAAATGTGCAGGGGGTTCAAAAAGGAGTAGATCACCGGCAAAAGGGAGAAGTGGACCTCGGAGTAGCGAACGGAGCAAGAGTTGTTGCTGTAGCTACAAGGACATTTAATTTAGTTTTGCCAAGTGGCCTTATCATAGAACTAGATAATTGTTTGTATGTTCCAACTTTGAGTAGGAATATTATTTCAGTTTCTTGTTTGGATATTGAAGGTTTTGAAATTAATATTTTGAATAAGATTTGCACCATTCATAAAGATCGTATCTTTTATGGAGATGCCTCTTTGATGAATGAGCTCTATATTCTTAACCTTGATGATTCCAATAAAAGGCCCATCTATAACATTAATACTAAGAGGTTTAAATCAAATGAATTAAACCAGACCTACTTTTGGCACTGTCGTTTGGGCCACATAAATGAGAAACGCATATCAAAGCTCCATACAGATGGAATTTTGACATCATTTGACTTAGAGTCTTATGAGACTTGCGATTCTTGCTTGTTAGGCAAAATGACTAAAGCTCCCTTTACTGGACAAAGTGAGAGAGCTTCCGATTTATTGGGCCTCATACATACAGATGTTTGTGGACCAATAAACACTAGTGCTGGAGGAGGGTTTCGATCTTCATCACATTCACAGATGATTTCAGTAGATATGACTACATCTATCTAATGAAACATAAATCTGAATCTTTTGGAAGATTCAAAGAATTTCAAAATAAAGTACAGAATCAACTTGGTAAAAGTATTAAGATACTTCGATCAGATCGAGGTGGCGAATACCTTAACCAAGAGTTTGACGAACATCTTAGTGGTTGTGGAATTGTTTCACAATTAACTCCTCCTGGCACACCACAATGGAATGGCGTGTCAGAACGGAGGAATCGCACCTTATTAGATATGGTTCGATCTATGATGAGTCAAACAAGTCTTCCAATTTCCTTTTGGGGCTACGCCCTAGAAACTGCTGCATTTATATTAATTAGAGTTCCTTCTAAAGCGGTTCAGAAAACTCCATATGAGATATGGATTGGGAAACGACCTAGTTTGTCATTTATCAAAATTTGGGGGATGCGAGGCGTATGTAAAACGCTTGTTATCCGATAAACTCGTCCCCTAAATCGACAAGTGTTTGTTTGTGGGATATCCTAAAGAAACTAAAGGATATTACTTCTATCTTCCATCGGAGAACAAAGTGTTTGTTGCTCGTAATGGTTCATTCCTTGAAAGGGAATTTATTTCCAAAGAGGATAGTGGGAGTAAGATCCATCTTGAGGAAATTAAAGATCCCCAAACAACATCTGAACAAACTTTAGAAGTTCAAGCAAGCTCACATGCTAATACCGAGCTTCAATCTTTGACACAAGGCCCAAGAAGGTCGAGTCGGCTACATCAATAGCTCGAGAGATATGGATTTCTCGGGATCGATGATCATCGAGTTGAACTCGATTGATCAAGATGAACCCTCTACCTACAAAGAGGCAATTCATAGTTCTGAGTCAGATAAGTGGCTAGAAGCTATGAAGTCCGAGATGCAATCCATGTACGACAACCAAGTATGGACTTTGGTTGACCCACCCGAAGGGTGCAAGGTCATTGATAACAAATGGTGTTATAAAAAGAAGACCGACATGGATGGTAATGTACACACTTTTAAATTAAAGGTTATAGACAAGTTCATGGTATTGACTATGACGAAACCTTTTCCCCTGTCGTGATGATAAAGTCAATTAGGATTTTACTTGCCATAGCCGCATATTATGACTATGAGATATGGCAAATGGATGTTAAGACTGCGTTTCTTAATGGAAACCTTCTCGAGGATGTGTATATGACACAACCTGAGGAGTTTGTTGATCCAATAAATCCTAGCAAAGTGTGTAAGCTTCAAAGGTCCATTTATGGATTGAAGCAAGCATCTCGAAGCTGGAATCGTCGCTTTGATGAACGTATTAAAGAATTCGGTTTCATCAAAAACGAAGACGAGCCTTGTGTTTATAAGAAAGTAACTAATAATGCAGTAGTGTTCCTTGTGCTTTACGTGGACGACATCTTACTGATTGGAAATGACATCCCCACACTACAAAGCGTAAAAGCTTGGTTGGGGAAGTGCTTTTCCATGAAAGAATTAGGCGAGGCCACATACATTTTGGGTATAAGAATCTATAGAGATAGATCTAACAAAATGATTGGCATGAGCCAGAGTGGATACATTGACAAGGTACTGAAATGGTTCAGTTTGCAAGACTCCAAAAAGGGATTCTTGTCCATGTCACATGGCATTAAACTCAGCAGAACTCAAGGACCTTCCACAAGGGAGGACCAAGAGCGCATGAGTAAGATCCCATATGCTTCAGCCATTGGGACTATTATGTACGCCATGATATGCACTCGCCCAGATGTCTCCTTTGCTTTTAAGTATGACTAGCGAGATATCAATCGACCCTCAGTGAGTCACATTGGACTGCGAGTCAAGAGCAATCTTAAGTACTTGAGAAGGACTAAAGATATGTTCTTAGTTTACGGAGGTCGGGAAGGAAGTCCGGTTGTAAATGGTTACACGGGGACTGAAAGCTTCCAGACCGACGTAGACGATTATAGATCGTAATCTGGTTTTTGTGTTTTGTTTGAATGGAGGTCTTGTGAGTCGGAAGAGCTCAAAGCAAGAAACCGTGGCCGACTCTACAACTGTAAAGTCGAGTATCTAGTCGCCTCCGTAGCAGACTAAAGAAGTCTGTTTGGATCGGGGAAGTTTGTTGATGAACTAGGTGTCGTCCCCTAGCATTGTGAACCCGGTGGACCACTATTGTGATAGTACTCGGTGCCATTTCATAAGCTAAGGAACCTAGATCTTACCAACGATCCAAACACATTCTTAAAGCGTTTCCATCGATTAGAGAGATCATCGGCAGAGAGACGTTAGTATTTGCAAAGTTCATGCTGACGACAACATTGCGGATCCATTGACCAAAGCCACTCCCACGCCTAAACATGAGAGTCATACTAGGTCAATGGGATTGAGGATCATGTATGGTTGGAACTAGGGCAAGTGGGAGATTGTTAGTAGTGCCTTAGGACTATTAGCACATGTTGTGCGTTTTGTTATCTTTTGAGCATGTAATTGAATAGTTAATTTTGCTTTTGATTATCAAATGTGTGATTTGATAGTAAAACTCATTAGCTTATGTAATTACTATTCTAGAAGTCCCTAGTTTTATGTAATGCTTAATTATTATGAAATAAAACTAGTATGATTGTTGATTGATGATCTTGTTTTACTGATCATGTGTAATGGATACAAATCACATCATAGATGCAATATATAGGGATACATTGTATTGGACGTGATCCGTCAGAGAAGTAATACTTCATGGTCTTAAGTCATAAGTATTACTTCCTCAATACTATTTTAGAATCCTTAGACCTTATGTCTTCATTGATTCTAGTATGAATGGAGCCACGTTTTGACTCAGTCGGATGTTACTTGTAACAAAGTAATCAATACGACTGATGATCGGACGTAGTGTCCTATCATAGCTTGAATGTGAGAGACATTGTAAGGAATTTGTCCCTCTCTATTATTGGAGAGAGATATCCATGGGCCCCTCGATAGGGAAAGACTGTTTAAATGCATGGTCGTGCTCAAATGTATTTGATAAAGTGGTTATCAAATGCTATTTGTCGAAACAGTCTACCTGGAGATCGAGCATAAATACAATTAAGTCATGAGCGGATCCTTGCTGTTTTCGAATTGTTTCATATGAGCGGATCCTTCAGGGGAGGATCCATGGGTGTTTGGAACGAGTTTCCGCCCATGAATCCCTTCAGTAATACTTCATGGTTCTTTAGTCATGAGTATTACTTCCTCAATAATATTTGGAATACTAAGACCTTATGTCTCCATAGTTTCCAGCATGAATGGAGCTACGTTTTGACTCAGTCGGACGTTACTTTTAATCGAGTAATCAATACGACTGATGATCGGATGTAGTATCCTATCATGACTTGAATGTGAGAGGCATTGTAAGGGATTTGTCCCTCTCTTATTAGAGAGAGATATCCATGGGCCCCTCGATAGGGAAGACTGTTTAAATGCATGACCCTGCTCAAATGTATTTAATAAAGTGGTTATTAAATACTGTTTGTTGGAACAGTCTACCTGGCGATCGAGCATAAATACAGTTAAGCTTTATAAGGGTGACAACTACCATGCCTTATGCTTAATTTGGATATCGCGAGACAAAGGGATTAAATAGTGGATTGATATTAGGTTCCACCGTAAATTCATTCACTTTAGGTAGTCAAATGTCCTGCTAGGGACCGCTTGTGATTTATGAACACATACTACTACTAAGTGTGTTTTTATTGCCATTGTGATATGAACCTTCAGGGTCACACGCATAGACGAGCTTCATGTCCAGATTCAATGAATCTAGAATGTGTCTAGGTTCATTGTATCTGACATTGATTTTCTAAGAATAATAAAACTTTTTTATTCGAATTAGAGATTAAGGAGGGGCATTTTCGGCATTTGGTTATAGTTGTGATTACGTGGGAGTTATTATGCGATAAAGACTCCCGCTACCAGTAGAGGTTTGTGGGACGTGGGAGTTACAGACTCCCACTGCCGAAAGAGGTTGAGGACATGGGAGTTGGTTCTGGGAACAAACTCTCACACCCTATATAAACCTTTTTTGGCCGAAACACTAGGTTAGACCTTCTTGAGCAGCAAAACTAAAATCCTGAAAATCAGATTTTCTACCTCATTTTCTCTCTATATTCCAAAACTCAGAAAAACGAAGGCTAGCACTCGCTGCTCGTTTCGCCGCCTGGATACCGGTCGGGAGTAATTCCGCAAGGGAGGACATTGGTGGTTGCAACTAAGCGCCCGAAAAAACAAAATCTTTAACCGAAAACGTAAGTCCTTTTCGTATATTTTCGATTCCTATGGTATGAGCGGATCCTTTCAGGGGAGGATTCATGGGTGTTTAGAACGAGTTTCTGCCCATGAATCCTTTCAAGCTTAATAGCAATCATATCGTCATCGATTTCAACAAAAAAGAGGATTACTGTCAATTTTGGCATAGGGGACAGTGGAAATTTTGCAATCTTTTGATACTGGTTTCCAAATGGACGTTCGATTTCTGCGTGCATGAGGAATCATCGATCGTGTCGGCGTGGATAAGCTTTTGGGGCTTCCACTGCATCTTTTCCATAAAGAGAAGCATTTCACTTTGGCGTCGGTTGTTGGAACGCCTTTAGCATTAGATGAACCGAGGACGAATCTAACGTGACCTAGTGTTGCTCGTGTTTGCGTCGACCATGATTTGTTGAAGGAATTACAGAATATAATATGGATACGGCACGCTAAAAGAGGGACTGGATTTTTGCAATCTATAATGTATGATGATCTTTCGGCTTATTGCACCAGTTGTATGTCTTTGGGATATTCAAAGGGCAATCACAACCGCCTAAGATGGAAAATTCTAACCCAAAGCCAAGCCGCCGTGAAACCGCGACTGTTGACAAGGAGAAGTAAGGAACCGATGTTCATAAAGAAAAACGGGTCTTTGTGTTTCCAAGAGTTCGACCACCATTGCCCTTGAATATGAGAATTATGAATTGGGTTGAGGCATCGGGTTCGGGAACTAAGGATGATGGCTTTGAGCCAGTAAGAACATATAATCATCCTATGGTGGTTACTGATGATGTGGGTACATGAGGGAATGGTAATTCAGTTATTTAGGCAGCGGGTATGGGAATTGACCTGGCGTCGGGCATATTACTGCTCCAGTGCAGGGAGTCCATATTGAGGTTGACACGGCCCGGAACCTAGATGATGTGGTAACATGAGAGGTTATTGATTCAATTATTCGGGCATCGGATATTGGTGGTGACACAGTTATTGGGACTTTTGAGGTACGGGAGGTCGAACTGGTGCAGGGCCAAGCAATGCCCTCATAATTGGAAAATTCGGAAACGACTTCTTCAAGAGAAATTGTGTTAGTAGTGCCCTAGGACCATTAGCACATGTTGTGCGTTTTATTATCTTTTGAGCATGTAATTGAATAGTTAATTTTGCTTTTGATTATCAAATGTGTGATTTGATAGTAAAACTCATTAGCTTATGTAATTACTGTTAGAGGAATAACCGGGTCACAGACAAGTGCGCAGCGGAATAAAACTTGACCCGCCTCTACCAGAATCTTCCATGAGTAAGAACCTACGACTATGAGATAGTGTTTTACCTTATATTGATGCTAGAATGGCTGAAACGCTTTCAGCGGTATGTTGTCACGAACGGAACACCACAATGCAGGCTCCGTCTCTCCCAGTATCCACTCGATCTTCCGGGGATGGTCTTCTACTGCTTGGTGCTAGCCAACACCTTGTAGAAGCTTTGAAGACACTCTTCAATGGAGTATGTTTTTCAGACCTTTTCAGAAGAATAAGATACAGGATTTCTAACTTCTTTCCTATTAGCAAAAAGCTAGAAAACAAGTCTAGAAATCTATCTTTTCTTTTTCTCTCTTAAACTCACTTTTCACTCTTCTCTCTAAGCTTCAAAAGTTGGAGAAAAATCTGATTAGAATAGTATGGAAAATCAGTATTTTCCTCCTAATCTATCAAGAGAGAGTGGGGTGAGATAATGGGGGAAGTGGGAGATCATGGAGGAAACTACTCCTCCACTCTCTCCACCACTTCAACCACCATAATGAGAGCTGAAATTATGTCTGATATTCCAGCCATAAGGTCGGTCGAAACGGGTCGGTCGGCCCAATCATATTGGTCGGCCCAACCCGATTAAGGGCCCAATCCAATCCAATCCCTGCCCGGCCCGAAGCCCGTCACGGCCCAACCGAATTGATTGATCCAACCCAACCCGATTAAGGGCCCAATCCAATCACGGCCCGGCCCAATCGAATTGGCGCCTTAGATTAAATGTACTCCAACAAGCCCAATCCAGTTGATCTATGAGTGCAACCCAAGAGGTATCTATGATGTTGGCCGTGACATGATATATCACAGGTAATGAGAGGTATCTAGCAATGCATCATTACCCCCAATTCATAAATATCTGGTGATTTATCATAATCACAACATTTGACATTTGTAGCTAAATCCTTTTGTCCTTGATATCTATATTGAACACAAGTCATGGAAAAAGTCACACTTGTATTGTCCAATCTTTTAGTTTCTTGATTCGCGAGTAGACTAATCAAATGACATCAATATCATATACTGATTCACTTGTTCATGGCCATGAATTAGTCAGACTCCATCAAGGGGCCCAAGATATCGCTCCTGCTATATAGGAGGGACAAATCCTTTCTTGCATCCCACTTATCCTGAACAAGATTCGTGATATACCCAATAAATGCCTTTATTGCTCACCTGTTACGGATAGCGTTTAACATTATCAAAGCATAACACTAGCCATGCAAGAACTCTTGTAAGACCTCAAGTCGAAGGATCTCATATACAACCGAGTCAAAATTTGAGAAACACCGTTGACTTTTATATAACAACCCATGGTGTGTTTCTCATGTCGGGTCTGTCCAGTATAATGATTCTCTAATTATATATACCCATGTGACGATCCGATATCTTATATCAATCACTGCACATACTAGTCTTGCGCATTATTATTGTCCTCGAAGATTCCATAATAATGTTCGACTAGGGATGTTTCAGAATAGTATCTCATAACAATTATGAATAATATTCTAAGGACATATTATTTATTTATGTTGTTAAGAACGCGGAAACATAATGAATAATAATGGAATTAATGCCTTTTTATTCTTCAAAATGAAAATTACATAAATACGGTACAATAATCTCCCACTTGCACTAAAGACCCAAATTACAATAAATGGTCTTTAGGGGCATACTAATGACTTGTCTCTAAAGATCAGCCCTCCGGATATCGGATACCCATGGAGCTAGTGTGACGATCATGCCGTTGTCTGCGGCAGTGGCTTCGTCGATGGATCGGTGACATTGTCTGCCGAATCTACTCTACATATATGCACATCACCTCTCTCTATAATCTCGCGGATTAGGTGAAATCGCCTTAGTACATGTTTGGACCTCTGGTGAGATCTAGGTTCCTTAGATTGGGAAATAGCCCCATTGTTGTCACAATAGAGGTCTATCGGGTTCGCAATACTAGGAACCACATCGAGGTCGGATATTATGTTTGTAAGTTTAAAACATAAGTTAGTTAAGATATATATATATATATATATATATATATATATATATATATATTTTTTTTTCTTAGTTATCTTTTGGGTTTTGTGTCTCATCGTCAAATGAGGCGCTGCCAGGTCACTTTTACGTTATGGGGTGTGACAACTGCCTTCTTTGTGGTAGATGTCATCCACCCTACAATCTTACTAGGAAGCGATTGGATACACGCTATGAACGTAAATGTGGAGTTATAAACTTCCAATGAGGGATTCTACTAAGGGGTCACTAAGCTCTTTGAGCTTTCTAAGGAATGTGGGTTAAAAAGTCGGGTCCGTGTCTAGAAAATTGGAGGTCCTAGGCAAAATTTACCACAGGTCTAATTTGATAATTTTTATCTTATTCTTCTTCCTTTTAAGTCACAAAATCATTTATTAAAGTTGTAATTTATATTTTCTAACACTTATTTTTAATGGATAATGTCACTTATCACTAATCTATTTAATCGGTCATGTGACATAGTTGAGCTCAAAAATACTTGAAGAAGATTTAGACTTCTTTTTACTTTTCAGATTTTGTTTTCATGAAAAGTGATTTTCTAAGTCTAAAATATGAAAATTAGAAAAAGAAATAATAATATAGTTAATGTTTTGTAAACTTGAGCATATTAGACGACGTGTGATATTAGACGACGGACGCCTTGTTCGAGAAATTGACATATTAGCAATCATTCGACATTCGTCAAATACAAAGAAAAAAGAGAGAGATCAAAGTACACAATGCCTTTTTCATTGGCAGGAAGTTGCTCTACCCCATGTAATGAAGCATGCTCTATGCATAAACTGGTTCAAATGAGAAAATTGTTTTTCTGATTGTTACAGTTTTAGATAAAACACTGACAACAAACGGTATAGTTATATGCCTTTAGAAAAATTGATAAAATGTCACACTTCATCAAGGTCAATCAGTGTTGTCTCAATCATTTTAGGAGTCATATGCTAAACTTTAAAATAATGCTATATATAACCCAAAAAATGAACTATCGTGTAAAAATAATAAATCGTTACAATTGTATCATAATTTTTGTTCTCCAAAATGTACTAAAAGGTTCTAGAATATGGAGAACGAGAAGAACAATAACGTTATTTGACTGGTTATAGGCCAGTGTAAAAGGAAGGAACAAAAATTGGTGTTGAAAGAGCATGAAACAATTATGTAAGATGAATCATCAGAGTTGATTCGTATTTAGTTGAAAAAAGAAATACTACAAATAAGCATATTGACTGTTGAGCCTTGATAAGCCAAAATTCAAAAAAGATTACTGAGGTACACACACACACACACACACACACACACATATATATATATATATATATATATATATATATATATATATATATATATATATATATATATATAATATAATAAAAAGTTTGGAACCCCTATTTTTAGGTCATGCGCAATCGACCATCTCGTACTCTCTTTAAACCGCCACTGAATCTAATATTCAAAGGAGTCAGGAGACTTTGTAATTGAGTGTTGTTTGTGCATGAAATATCATTCAGACTAAGATTGTTCAAATGATTTCCGTAGATGTATCACAGTATAAATCATTCGAGGATTTATACCCTAGGGTACGAATTACGTACTTAAAAATAGTTTTTTCTTGTAAGGGAGGGGGAAATAAAATATTTATAGAAAATATAAAAAAAAAAAAATATTCACGTATAAAACGAATTCGTTCAAAAAAATGTAAAGAACGGCCACCTCCTAGATCCGCCATTATCATAAATATACATGATCTTTATAATGTGTGGCATGCACAAAGTGTGACAAACAAATCGAACTTTGTTATTGACTAATTATATGTTCGAGAGATTTATGTCTCAATGGAAACTCCTGGCTGGCTAGAAACTACTATGATTTACCTGATGTCTAGATACGAGCCCATAAGAGAGTAAGGAAACAACCAAATTCGATTTGTAAGTCACGATTTGAGTCTAGTTGCATCAAGTCTTAGTATGACATTCTTGGTCTTAGTCTTAAACTAATATCAAATTCAAATCAAATTCTCCCTGATTTAGTGTTTGAGACAAGGTTGTTAAAAACGCGAATCTACAAAGACTCGGAAGAGGGATGTGAGATCATAAACTCATGAATCATAAAATAAATCGTAATATCATACCAAAAAGTTAAAATATATATATATTTAACATATAAATAATAATAAGTAACCTATAAATCATATCATATATATAGTCTAACAATATGAGTAAGGTCCATAAAACATAGTCAAACAAGGTTTTCAAAAGACAATAACGCAACAAAGTTCATAATAAATTAAAGAACTTACAAGTCTTTTAGAAGATAAAAATGCTACAAAGCATAGTTCTTAACTTACAAGTCTTCGAATGATCAAAATAAAACAAAGAACATAATAAGTCTATGATCTAATCAAGCAAGTCATTCAATGGATTTAGTTTCGAACCACCATCAATCTTCATCCTCCATACCATTTATGGCTTCGTCCAATTCATCATCATCATTAGAAAGCTCTAAATCGTCCAAGGACACATCAATAGCACTAGTAGTAGCATCACCTATAAACTCAACATTGTCTTCTTCATCAAAATCCAACTAAGAATTCTCGTAAACAATCCAATAATCATTCCAGGAAATATCATGAAGATTATATTCATTCGACTTTTGAGCTACTCCCCATTTAATAAAACAATTACAAAATTATTTTGCACTTGAACTAAGTTCATGATGAAATAGAATTCATTTCAATAGAATTTGTAGGCTCGGTAGAAACGTCAAATTTTACGATTTTGTGATCCGATTCAACGTTTCTATCTCGCTTCAAACAAGATTGCGATTATACTCCCCGATTTAACACGTTTTGGTTAAATCAAGTGCTTCAGGGCCAGATGGCTATACGACGGCTTTTTCCCAAGAATGTTGGGGGATAATTTCCAAAGATGTTGTTAATGCCGTTTGTGACTTTTGGGCAGGTGTTCATATGCCAAAATCCATTTCAAGTTCTCTACTTGTACTTATACAAAAGATCCAGAATCTTCGACTTTTGGCGACTTTCGCCAATCTCATTGTGCTCTTTCGCAAGCAAGGTAATTTCCTCCCGGCTAGCTTTTTATTTACCAAATATTATCTCGGAAAACCTATCTGGCTTCGTCAATGGTCATTTAATCTCTGACAATATTCTGCTTGCACAAGAGTTGGTACAACATTTGAATAGAAAAGTGTGAGGTGGAAATCTAATAATAAAGTTAGACATGATGAAGGCTTTTGATAGGGTATCGCATTCGTTTGTGCTATTGGCCTTTCAAAGGTTTGGATTTGGTCCACACTTTATTAATGTTGTGTGGAAATTATTGATTTCTAATTGGTTTTCTGTGCTCGTTAATGGTAAGCCACATGGTTTTTCAAATCTGGACGAGGGGTGAAGCAGTGTGATCCATTATCACCTCTCATTTTCATTATTGCAGCGGAGGTATTTTCAAGGGGGGTTGAATGCTTTGATGGAACACCAACATGTGTGACCCTATATGATATGAAGATACTGTAATTATTTTAACCAATGGGAAAAAGCGAAGTCTGGAGCATCTTATGGATTTCTTTACGAAATATGAACGTACTTCTGGTCAGTGAATCAACTGTGGAAAGAGATCTTTTATTGTCTCCTCCAAGACGAGTGTGATGTGATCGAGTACAATTCAAGATGTTTCTGGATTTGTGAAAGGTGATTTGCCGATCACCTACTTGGGATGTCCTTTATACTATGACAGAGGCAACGTATTATACTTCCAAAGCTTGGTCGATAGAATTTCTTCAAGAATTGATGGCTGGCAGCACGACTTTTTAGATATGGCTGGTCGCTTAGTCTTGATAAAGCATGTCCTAGCCTCAACGTCGCTACATGTACTAGCAACAACATCTCGACCAAATTTGGTCCTGGCAAAGCTTGAACGTTTGTTTGCTAAATTCTTGTGGGGGTAGTCCGCTGGTTCACAACAAAGACACTGGATGTTGTGGAAATTGTTGCGTGCAGAGATATCCAGCAATGTTCTTGGCTTGACTTAATTAGCAGATTATAAAAAGGCTTTTAGCATCAAGATATGGTGGAGATTTCGGGGGAGGATTCTCTATGTGGCACCATTCACGAGGTCCACTTATTGTACGGGTTTGGATCATGTCACACTTGAGGAATGTCGACCAAACCACTCCCCTCTATGGAAACATATGATTAGCATAAAGGAAGAGGCGGAAGAAAATATGGGGCTGCTCTTAGAGAAGGGAGATCATCGCTACTTTACGAGAATTTCACGACTGAGGAGAGCATTGCGGAATTTGCTCCAACACCCTTGGCAATCCCTGCGACTGAGATCTGAGATGGAATAAGCAAGCTCTATTTTAATATATTTCTGGGAATATGATACATAAATTCCACGAAATGGTTATCAAGCAAGGAAAGGATAAATTGATATGGCTACTTGAGCCGAATGGAGAATTCTCGATGCGGTCTAAAATATCAAGTCTAAGGGCCAGTCCAAACATCTCGTACTGGAAACTTGCATGGTCTAAATTTCTTCCATTGACCCTAACTCTATTTCTCTGGCATTTTCTGAATTTTTTTTTGGCTATGGAAGAATCTCTATGGCGCCAAAGATTTCACACGGTAACAAGGTGCTTGTGTAAAGGCGGATCTGACTCATATCACCAAGTTTTCATAGGCTGTCGTTTTGCGAGGAGACTTTTGCAGCACTCCGTGACCAAGTTTGGGTTAGTTATTTCTTTTTTGAGTTTTCGAAGCCCTCATGATCTTTTAAAGTATTGGTGGATGGGCGTTGGGAGTCGGACAAAGGGCCTTGTTCTTTTGGTTTCGAGTAGTATATTGTGGATGTTATGGAAGGCATGTTGTCGTTTTATGTTTGATGGTCTGAGAGCTTGTTATGTCGGGATCTAGATGCTTATATATTTGGTGTGTGCTAGGCTAAGAAGATCAGCTTACCGGGCAGTGCACCATATCCCCCTCGTCTGCGGACTATTGTGTCTCTGAAGTGGAGGACATTTGCTGCTGTTGGTCCTTCAGTGGTGCTAAACATAGACAGGGCCTCTCGAGGAAACCCACGCCTCTCGGGTGTGGGTGCATTATACGTACGGGGGCAGGGATTTTTATAGCAGCCGAGTTATCATACATTGGTGAGCAAACCAACTCACGGGAGGAGATATAGGCATTTTCCAGGGGTCTTCGTCTCGCGCACTCGCTTGGTTACCATGATATTGAGGTGCAATCGGACTCGAAATTTGTTGTGGACTCAATCAAGGCGAAGCGGGTTTCGTCATGGTCTCTGGACTCGCTATTTTGGAGATTAAAGGCGCAGTAATTAAACATGTCTATCGAGAGGTCAACAAAGTTGCGGATTATTTGGCAAATATTGGTTGCGATACGCGAGGTAGCATCACCTACTTATAATTCACGTCTCTTCTGAAGGTATTCATGGGTAGAAACTCGTTCTAAACACCCATGAAGGATCCGCTCATACCATAGGAATCGAAAAATACGGGAAAAATACTTACGTTTTAGGCTAAAGATTTTGTTTTTCCCGAATGTGTGCTGCTGCCACCAAAAAGCCTTCCCTTGCGGAATTGCTCCCTACCGGTATCCACGCGACGAAACAAGCAACGAGTGCTAGCTCTTCGTTTCTGAGGTTCGGGAATCTAGTGAGAAGAGAAGGGAAGATAATCCAGAAATCTGATTTCAGGAGTGTTTGGTTATTGCGGCTCAATTATTGCTTAACCTAGGGTTTCGGCCAAAATAGGTTTATATAGGATGTGAGAGTTTGTTCCCATAACCAACTCCCACGTCCTCAACCTCTTCCGGAAATGGGAGTCTATAACTCCCACGTCCCCTAGACTTCTACTGGTAGTGGGAGTCTTTATCGGATAATAACTCCCATTTAATTCCTTTTAAAACCAAATACCGAAAATACCCCTCATTCTCTCTAATCCGAAATAATAACAATTTTATTATTCTCAGAAAATAAATGTTAGATACAATGAACCTAGACACATTCTAGATTCATTGAATCTAGACATGAAGCTCGTTAGCTCGTTTATGCCTGTGACCCTGTAGGTTCATATCACAATGGCAATGAAAACATACTTAGTAGTGGTATGTGTTCATAAATCACAAGTGGTCCCTAGCAGGACATTGTGACTACCCAAAGTGAATGAATTTACGGTGGAACCTAATATCAATCCACTATTTAATCCCTTTGTCTCGCGATATCCTAATTAAGCATAAGGCATGGTAGTCGTCACCCTTATAAAGCTTAATTGTATTTATGCTCGATCTCCAGGTAGACTGTTCCAACAAATAGTATTTGATAACCACTTTATCAAAATACATTTGAGCACGGCCATGCATTTAAACAGTCTTTCCCTATCGAGGGGCCCATGGATATCTCTCTCTAATAACAGAGGGACAAATTCCTTACAATGTCTCGTACATTCAAGCCATGATAGGATACTACATCCGATCATCTATCGTATTGATTACTCAATTAAAAGTAACGTCCAACTGAGTCAAAACATGGCTCCATTCATGCTAGAATCAATGGAGACATAAGGTCTAAGGATTCCAAAATAGTATTGTGGAAGTAATACTTATGACTAAGGACCATGAAGTATTACTTCTCTAACGGATCACGTCCAATACAATGTATCCCTATATATTGCATCTATGATATGATTTGTATTCGTTACACATGATTAGTAAAACATAATCATCAATCAAACATCATACTAGTTTTATGTCATTGTAAAGAACCTTACATAAAACTAGGGACAACTAGAATAGTAATTACATAAGCTAATGAGTTTTACTATCAAATCACGCATTTGATGTTCAGAAGAAAAATTAATTATTCAAAGACATGCTCAAAAGAAATAAAACGTACAACATATGCTAATGGTCCTAGGGCACTACTAACATCTTCCACGGGAGGTTCGCGGATTATGCAATTTAGACCGCCAAGTTATGGCGTATCTGCGGATTAGATGATGAATGCACTTTTATTTTTCTCCAATTATTTCATTTTTCGGCAATTTCCGCCCCTTTACTTGTAATTCTGCCAATTTAGTGGACTTTATCAATAAAGTACATCATTCATATATATATATATATATATATATATATATATTAATGAAAGCCACCAGCGTGGTGGGGTGGACCCCCGTTTTATTAATATGTCGCCAAAAAACGACAAAATCAAGGGAAGGGAGGGGGACATAAACCGAACCTCCCAAATACAGCATAAGATGCGAAAAATGCAAACTTGAACATTTATATATATGCTCAAGGGTGAAACAATAAATGGCTAAGCTACATGCAAAACCGTAAATCACATATGCAGTGACTGGGACATTTAAATCCCAGGCTGTTTACAATGACCAAAGCTTAAACCAAAAACAAAATGTAAAACACCATAAACCTATGATTTCACCTTTCTAATATTACCAACACCCTCCGCATCGAGGTGGCATAGACCACGGGTGAGGTATGGCAACATATGATAATGTGAATAAATTGATGAAGTTCTAGAATCACAAGCCTCGTTGGCGAGACTATCTGCGACCATATTTGCCTCCCGAAAAACATGCTTCACTGTAGAGTTTCCAATCATGTGCAGTAAGACTTGAAAAAGATGATCTAGTCTCCAAGAGGACACTTTACCCGCTTGGATTGAATCACATAGAAATTTGGAGTCCGTTTGAATACTTACATTGTGATAACCCAAGGAGGAGACATGTTGTATGCCCTTGATCATAGCTTCAATTTCCGCCTCTGAATTGGTCATATTGTCACTCAAAAAAGTCGAGTAAGCTCCGATAAACCTACCGGACGATGTCCTCAGAATTCCACCAACGCCCGAGAGGCCCGGGTTCCCTCTAGCTGCACCATCAATATTTAGAATAAAGGGGTCCGTGCTTCCCTGCCACTTAACCGCCAAAACACGGAAGGGTACCGGGCTTGCATTACCCATAAATATTTCAAATAGTCCCGCATTTTTCAATATAGGGAAAAGGAAACCGTTAAATTCATATATCAGACTGGCGAAACTCGATTTTTTCCCATCAAATATAAAACGACATCGGTGTCTCCAAAGTATCCAACAAACACTCGCGATGATAATTGTATTAATACTGTGACCCCTATCACGTCCTTTCCACCATAGTAAATTTAAGAGGGAGTGAAGAGAGTCATACCTGATTGTAGTCTATGCTATTCCAACTAAGTCACAACTATGATTCCATAACCGTTTTGCTGTACTGCAGTCAGCGAAAATATGATCAAACGTGTCTTCTCCCTGACCACAGTGACATCGAGAGACCAACGGGACTCCCCACCTCTTTCGAACTTCGTCCAGAGCCAGAAAACCATTAAAAAATCTCCATAGAAAAATCTACTGTGCTAATGGCAATGCTGAAACCCATATCCGGGTTCTGGAAAACTGTGAAGGACCAGTCGATTGAAGTGTCTGCAAAACAGATGTAACAGTAAATCTCCCTCGAGGTTCCTGTGTCCAGACATATATATCCCTACTTAGAGAGATCCGAATCTGAGGCAAAGTGTGGGAGTGATTTAACGGGATTTGTTGAAAAGCCGTGTCTCTCCATCCGGACTCATCAAGATGATCTTGTAGGAGTGAGGTGTCGGCTAACATGCCTGAGATCAATGATAAAGAACCCTGAAATGTAAAGTTTTCGTACCAGAATGAAGATCGACCATCCCGAACCAGAAAACGTATGTGTGATTCCGCCGACTCCCTAATATTGAGCATTCGACGCCAGACTGGAAAGTCATTTGGCCGAGAGGGCACCAAAACTGGATGTGCCGATGAGATACAGTATTTTCCCATCATGAAATCATGCCACAGAGAAGAAGAGATCCGAAAACGCCACCATAATTTATGTGAGTAAGCCAATTGATACGACTCCAAAGTGGATAAACCCAAACCGTTTTGAAAAGTTTCCCGGCAAATTCTTTTCCAAGACATCCAATGTCGTCTACCACCAAATTCCGTAGTCCCCCGCAAGAAATTGGCGAATAACCGCTCCATATGATCCAGAACTTGTTTCGGAGGACAGGAGACGGTAATAATATGCATAGGCATTGAGAGTAAAACATATCGAATCAGAATTAGACGTCCACTCAATCCTAATAACTTCCTTTGCCAACCTGCCAATCTAGCATCTATTTTTTCAATAGCTGAAGAGTAATACACTATCTTTTTTCTTCCCGTAAAAAGAGGGCAGCCAAGATATGTCATAGGCATTAACCCGCGACTGAATCCTGTGACTCGGATTACCATTTCCAATTGCCTCTGCTGGGGTTCTATTATACATATAAAAAGAGCACTTTCCATCATTGATTCTCTGCCCCGAACATCTTTCATATTGCCGAAGGAAGGCTATAAAAGCTTGCAATCCCCGTTTAGCTCCATTCAAGAACACAATTACATCATCAGCATAAGCTAAATGGGAAATGATAACAGTAGAATGAGGAACCACATACCTTCCTATGCAACCAGAATGAACAAGTTTATCCAATCCCCGAGAGAAAACCTCAGTAGCAAGAATAAATAGCAAAGGTGACAAGGGGTCCCCTTGTTTTACCCCTCGTCCCGATCGGAAAAAAGCGTAAGGTGTGCCATTGATTAAGACCGAAAACCAATTGTTATTTAAAAGATTCCGAATGAGATGCATGAAATGGGGGCTAAATCCAAATTTCCGTAGTCCAGACAGTAGGTAGATATGCGAAACCCGGTCAAAAGCTTTCATCATATCCAATTTTATTATCATATTACCCCCACGGACTTTTTTACTTAAAGAATTCATCATTTCCATAGCAAGTAAAATGTTGTCTGAAATAACCCGACCCTGAATAAAACCCGACTGATTTCTGCACAATATTTGATCTAGTAGAGGTGAAAGTCGGCTAGCCACCACCTTGGAGATAATTTTACTAGAGAAATTACATAAAGATATCGGTCGAAACTCACCAAATGTGTCTGGACTGTCCTTCTTAGGAATGAGAACTAGGAATGAACTAGATGTTGCTCGCGGAATAGGCAAACCAGCCCAAAAATCTTTTACTGCTTGAACAACACTGTCTGCTACTATCTCCCAACATGACTGAAAGAACCTGCCTGTGAAACCATCCGGACCAGCTGCGCTAGATGGGCTTAGAGCAAAAACTGCCTCCTTAATTTCCTGATCATTAGGCAGGGAGTCCAACGAACGATTCTCCATATCCGAAATACAATGTGGTATCAAGTCCAGAAGCTGATCATCCGGATGTGAACTCGGATCTAAAGAAAATAAGTCTTCATAATACTTAGCCCCCTCTGCTCCAATCACCTCAGGTGTGGAATGAAAAGTCCCATCCCGTGAAGTAATTCTGTTAATAAATAACCTCCGTTGTCTATTCTTACAATATAAGTGAAAGTAACGAGTGTTAGCATCTCCCTCCTCCAACCACTTTTGTCTCGATTTTTGCCGCCAAAAAATGCCTTCCAACTCCAGATTACGGGCATGTTTCTCCCGTGCCACTATCTATTCATCTTGTATAATCGCCGAGGGACCCAAGTCATGAAGGCCTTCTAATCTCGAAACCTCCACCTGAGACTCCTTGACATTTTTATGAATATTTCTGAATGTGGATCTGTTCCAACTTCCCAAAACATGTTTCAGACGCTTGAGTTTTATTTGCAATGCTATGATTCTTGAACCAGACACATTTTCAGCCCAAGAGGAACGAACAACATCCAAAAAATTTTGATGCTTTATCCACATGTCCTGGAATCTGAAAGCGGAGCCACCTCTATCACTTGATAACTTGACATTCATTAGTAGAGCACAGTGATCAGAAATTGTACGGGGCAAATGGGTTACCGTAGTTGATTCAAAAGTGTCATTCCAGATAGAGGAAACCAGGAAACGATCCAATTTTCTGAGTAAAGACCGAACTCCGCTCCTACACCAAGTGTAAGGGCTGCCCAAACCAGGTACTTCCAACAAACCACAATCCTGAACTGCCTACCCAAACTCCTGCATAGGAAGCATAGCCGGTATGGAACCTTGACTCTCATCAGCCCGCAAAACCACATTAAAATCCCCTCCAATAGACCAAGGTAAATTATGTTGAGAGTGAAATGACCAAAGTTCTTCCCATAACTCTCTCCTTTGAGCATAGGAACACTTAGCATAAACAAAGGAAGCGATGAGGCAGTGAAGAGGAAAAAATGTTAACCTGACAGTGTATAACTTGCTCCAAATCCTTAATAACCACATTATCAACTGACGCATCCCACATTAACCAGATTTTGCTATTACTATTACCAAAATAAGAACCAAACCCCAAACGCCGAGCATATAGAGGCAAATCAGATAAATCAACCAAATGTTCCAAGAGAGCAATAAATTGTAATCTATGTTCCCTTTTAAACTGCCGAATATTAGCCAAAGTACTATCATTAGCAATCCCCCGTATATTCCATATGATGTAATTCATTAAGCAAAATTGGTGGATTAAAGTAAATGAGACTCCTAAAGAGTACAAGAGGTCGACTCTGCGAGTCGAGGTGATCGTCTCAAAGGACCCTGTGCCTGTTTAGATTTTTTCCCTTTACAAATTGGTGCAACCACAACAGGAATATTTTCTGCAAGCTTTTTTGAGTTACCTGCCGTGTCCGGAAGGGGGGATAGTGCAACATTTTGAGAGGGACTTTCCTGGCAAGTCACCGCAACCTCTTGATCATCCATTGATCCGGGTAGAACCGAATTACCACCCACTTCAGCACCAAATAGAAATTCAGGCTCATCCGGGTACTCCGGGTCTTCGTCTTGATTCCCTTTTTTAGAGTTACGTTGATTAGTTAATATGGTAACAAAAGTACATAAGGAAAAAAGACTATAAGTTTGCATTAACACAATTTTCTGATTCCCACAAAGGCTTTTAGCTAAACTTAATTGGAATCTATCTCTTCATCAAAATGATTCCAAAGTAAAAAAAAACAAATATATATTCAAATGATTTTTGCATAGTTGAAAAGTCTACTATATATATATATATATGCACATACACATATCTACTAAATAAAAGGCAAAAACACAAGAAAAATGCAAAAACAGTAAATGAAATTCCAAGGGAAACCAAAATCAAGAAAGAGATAAGAGAAGATCAAGATATCTTATTGTAAATTTGTTTTGATTAGTCAAATCAAAATTTATTACGAATGATAAAACCGAACCGGGAGAAGTCGAATGATAGTATGAATACGAATAAACTTGGCATCATACTTCCATCGACAGCTCACAACCCCTTGAAGATCAGGAAAACCTGGATTCCCATTGGAAAACATGCTCTAAGTCCAACAAATTCAAAGCTTCCCGTAACCATAACCCCTCCAAAAGTTCAGAAAATGGTGTTGATTAGTTAAATTAAAACTTTGATAGAGAACTATTTGCATAAAATATAATAATTATCTTCTTTACGGGAAAATCCTTAAAAAACTCATTTCTCATTTGTGCACGCACAATTAAAAAATATATGGTAGAGAACAACAAACCCCATATCTCATTTGTCCACGCGCTACTAAAAATATAAAATATTAAAGAGAACAAGTTCAAAATGAAATCTTACAACTTATATTGAACTCATATGTCATTTACTTACAAAATATTAATTAAAAACGAAAATGTTAAAAGAGACAACTCGAAAATGAGATCCCGAGAAGAAGATGCTTGGAATGGGAGGAGGACTTCTTCTAATTTGACATGTCCTTACTTCTATGACTTTGCACACATTGGCAGCCTCTTGTTCTTCTAAGCTGGTTCTGCATCAAATTGAGCATCTCTTATCCAAGTTTCTTTGGGGCAGTGTTGAAGGTGTGGATAGGAGAGCATGGATGTCGTGGAAAATGGTATGTAGGGATGTAGAGAGCATTGGTCTAGGCGTTGCTTTGTTATATCATTATTATGAGGCATTTTCCTACAAAATGTGGTGGAGATTCTAGACAATGGACTTTATACGACGGAGGTATTGTTCACACATTGATCTTGTTAAATTGAGTGTTGCAGGTGTGGGCCGCTCTGTCTTTAGAAGGAGAATGGTAGCAGTTAAGGATCAAATAGAGAAGATTATGGGGCTACTAGTACAGGGAGGAAATTCAATGATCTTGTATGAGAACTTTAGTTTGACTGGAAGCTGGGAGAATTTCATGGTGCAATCTGCGGAACCACTGAAAGAGGCTCTCATTAAGGATACTTGTAGTCAAGAAGGGTGGGACCAAGGTCGGATGCTCCAATATACTTCACCAAGTTGTTTTGTTCAACTACCAGATGTATATATGACTTTTGAAGAACAGGACCGCCTGATTTGGATGGTGGGGGCTTCGGGATTCCTTACATGTTGATCTTGCATCAAGAAGTAGTGTCAAGTCGATCATGTGAAACAATATACACTTCAGTGTGTAAGCCCTAAGGGTGAACAAACTCAGTTTTTGATAATGTACAAACATATGATGTTGTATCTAATGGTTTCAATCGTTATGATAGAATAATGGTTCACTAAAATGGAAGCTCAAAGTACTTCAATCAAGTCGTGCTCGAGACTTAATGATTACATTCTTTAAGGCACATCTCTCAAGACTTGAAGATTGAAGGCTTAGGTGTGGTTAGAATAGCTTAGCTTATCTTTATATATATCTTCAAGCTCTAACCATTGCTCACATGAACTTAGGATCACAATACTAGTGTCTTGCACCTTTAAAAATAGTTTTCATAAAGCTCTGTTTCAAAAATGGTTTTTAAAACATGTTCCTTTCTCAAAAGCCTTTTGTTTCATTGTATAAAGATCTTGAAAATTGTCTTTCAAGTATTAGTTACTTTTGAGTAAACCATTTTGACCTTAAAAGATTTCAAAACTTGTGAAAAATCAACATCTCTTGAGCCCAGGAAATTCGGATCATCCGAGCCTTGCACGGATCATCCGAACTAGAAACAGAGAGTTCAGTTTTTGGGAATTATCTGTCTCGGTCGACCTATGTACACTTAGGATCGTCCAATCTTTTTGATCGGATCATCCGAGATCACTTGCGGTCAACCAAACTCTGCGAAAAATAGCCGTTATATGACCGTTTTAAAAGTTGTTTTTTGGATTCTTTTGAAAAGTATAAAAGCTCTATTGCAGAGGAATCTTCTAACAACAACCAGAGAGAATATACATTGATTATACAAAAAGATTTAGCACTCAAAAAGTATATCCAACTTTATTCATGTGTTGAAAAGTTCAAAATCACTATCTCACTTGCAAGACACAAGTTGTTGAGTTCTATGTTCTAAGAGCATTAAAGTAAGATCTTTAAAGGTATCTATCCTCCACTTTTGAGTGTGTAACTCTCTCAATATATCTCCATCTTTCCCTCTCTTAGTGATAGGGTATTTATTGTGTCAAGACCTACTTGGTGTGGGCTTCGTACTCTTAGTGAGTGGAGTTTATTATTGTGGCTATTTGTGTAAATCTCTTTGTGAGTTAACAACTTGTGTAATTACTTTTCTTAGTGAAGTGGTTAAAAATCCTTGGGTAAGACTCAAGGTAGTGGACGTAGATTCTTTGTGAATCGAACCACTCTAAATCACGTGTCTTGCTTTCCTTGTTTTACTTTTGCTCTATTATCTTCAAACTTCAAATACAAGTTCCACTATCCAAAAGTTTGAAAAGAAAAAGAGGTCACTTTTATAAAAACCCAATTCACCCCCCTCTTGTGTTTTTCAATTGGTATCAGAGCCTCGTCTTCACCTTTAGCTTAACCGCTTGAAGTAAAGATTATGGCCGGAAATTCCGCTTTAGCCTACCTAGAGGGATCTTCCACTAATAGACCACCTCTCTTTGATGTAAACAATTTTAATGCTTGGAAAGACCGTTTCAAAATCTATGTGTGCTCTATAGACTACTCCTTATGGCAGATTTTTGAAGAAGGTCCATATGTACCTATGAAAGTAGTGGATGGTGTTCAAGTTCCAAATTTGGACAATGAGTTTAATGAAGATGAGTCCAAGAAAATGACCCTCAATTTTTGAGCTATGAACATCATTAGTTGTGCTCTTAATCCGGATGAGTACAATCGGATACGTGGAAGCAAATCCTCTCACAAGATGTGGAAAACCTTAGAAGTCACCCATGAGGGGACTAATCAAGTCAAAGAATCAAAGCTCAACATGCTTGTGAGGGAATATGAGCTTTTCTCTATGAAGCCAAATGAAACTATTAATGAGATGAACACTAGGTTCACCAATGTTGTCAATGGGTTGAGATCTCATGGAAAGGAATACTCCATGAGTGAAATGAATAGGAAGATCCTCAACTCACTTCCTAACAGTTGGGAAGGCAAAGCTCTAGTTATTGAAGAAGCAAAGAACTTGAAAACTTATCCCACGGAGGAGCTCATTGGTTCTCTTCTCACTTATGAGCTCACACACAAAAAGGATGAGCATATTGAAAAGGCAAAGAAGAGTTTTGATCTAAATGCTATTCTTGATCTTGATGAATCCAACCATTCAAGTGATGAAGAAGACATCAACTTAGATGATGAGACCATGGCTTTGGTGGTAAAGCGCATGAAAAAAATATTTTCCGGGAAAGGAAGAAAATTCTTCCAAAATAGAAGAAAACAAAATCCTAATGGGATGAGATGCTATGAATGTGGAAGCAACCAACATCTCATAGGAGAGTGTCCCTCCGCCAAAGAAAAAGAGCCCAAGGAAGACAAAAAGAAAAAATTCTTTAAACCAAAGAATGCCAAGGGCATGCTAAGCACATGGGATCAAGAAGGGAGTGGGGATGAAGAAGAAGAGGAAAACGCAAATGTTTGCTTCATGGCTTTTGGGAAAGAGGTACATCTTACACCCACTACTTCTAACTCCCTTGATGATGATGAAGATGATCCTAATGAACTTTTGTGTGATATGTTTGATCAACTTAAGAAATGTGCTAAGCAAAACCAAGAAATGAAGCTTAAAATTGAATCCTTGTTTGAAGAAAGATCTAGGTTGCTTAGTGAAAACAAAAAGCTATGTGATGATGTTGATTGCTTGAAAATCGAAAATGAAAAGCTTATGACTACTTGCAAAACTTCCTCATTAAAGTATCAAGAAACATATGATAAATTGTCTTCTCTTGAATGCAAACTTGTTGAGTTTGATTGTTTAAAAACCAAAGTTGTTGATCTCACGTCACTTGTTGATAAGTTCACCAAAGGAACAAAAGATCTTGATCATATTCTTTGTATGCAACGTACTTCAAATGTTAAACATGGATTAGGCTATATACATTTGACTCACCTTGATATTGCTAGCTCTTCTAAGTTACCTAGAAAACACTTTGTGCATGCTAGTACCTCACATAAGCAAAATAGCTATCATGAGCATATTCACAATTTTTTTAAGCCATCTACTTGTTGCACATATTGTGGAAAATTTGGACACACTAGTGCTAGATGTTATGTGAAGAGAAAAATTGAAAAGGGAGTAAAAACTGTTTGGAGAATCAAGCGTATTTTAACTAACCCTCAAGGACCCAAACAAGTATGGGTACCAAAAGTCACTCCTCCTCCTTTGTCTTAGGTACTTGCAAGCAAGGTAAATACTCCGGCTCAATGGTTTCTTGATAGTGGATGTTGTGGCCACATGACCGGAGATGCCTCATTAGTCAAAGACATGCAACCTATCTATGAAGGTTATGTCACGTTTGGGGACAAAAAGAAGGGTAGAATCCTTGGCCTTGGAAATGTTGGTAAAGGTTCATCAACTCTTGTTAAGCATGTTCTTCTTGTTGATAGCCTCAAATATAATTTTCTTAGTATTAGCCAACTTTGTGAGAATGGTTTTGATGTTATGTTTAGCAAAAAGGCTTGCTCTATTGTTGATAGCTCTTCTCATGAAAAAGTGCTTGTTGCTAATAGAACCGGTAATGTTTATATGTTGTCTTTGGATGATCTTGTTGCATGCGATTTTAAATGCTTACCCATAAATGAAGATGATGCATTCTTATGGCACCGTAGGCTTGGTCATGTGATTATGGATCTTTTAAATAATCTTTCCTCTAAAGAGCTAGTACGTGGGCTTACAAAAGTGAAATATGAGAAAAACCGTCTTTGTGATGCTTGTCAATTTGGAAAACAAACAAAAACGTCTTTCAAGCCTAAACAAATGGTTTCCACTTAAACCACTTGAACTTGTTCATCTTGATCTTTTTGGACCAATGAGGACCACTAGCTTAGGTGGTAAGAGGTATGCCTTTGTTATTGTGGATGATTTTTCAAGATTCACTTGGGTAATTTTTCTTGCACAAAAAGATGACACCTTCCACGAGTTTTCAAATCTTTTCAAAAAGGTACAAAACTCGCTTGACCTAAAACTTGTTACCTTGAGAAGTGATAATGGGAGGGAATTCAACAATCAATTTTTTGAAAAGTTTTGTAATGAAAATGGCATCACACATAACTTTTCGGCTCCAAAAACGCCTCAACAAAATGAGGTTATTGAAAGGAAAAATAGAACTTTACAAGAAATGGCTAGGTCTATGCTTAGTGAAAATTCTTGACCAAAATATTTTTGGGCCGAAGCCGTGAACACTGCTTGTTATATTGTTAATAGAGTTCTTTTAAGGCCTTTTGCTGGAAAAACTCCTTTTGAGCTTATCTTTGGAAAAATACCCTCAATCTCATATATCAAAGTTTTTGGTTGCAAATGTTTTGTGCTCAACATTAAAGATAGCCTTGGAAAATTTGACAAGAAATCCGACGAAGGAATATTTCTTGGCTATTCTTCAAACAAAAAGGCTTATAGAGTATATAATAAAAGAACTTTGTGTATTGAAGAGTCCATTCATGTGTCTTTTGATGAATCTAACATCTACATGCCTAGAAAAGATGATGATCATATAGGTATGCCCTTGGAAAGTATAAATGAAATCCATCAAGCTCCTATGTTGGATGATAATTCTAAGGATGAGGAGGACATTGAAACTACTCAAAATGATCCCCATGTCACTCAAAGCAATGATCCTTCAACAAATGAGCTACCAAAGGATTGTATTTACAAGCAAGGTCACCCTCAAGAGCAAACCATTGGTGATCCATCCGTTGGCGTCAAAACAAGGCGGTATTTCATAGATAATATTGCTTTACTTTCTTCTATAGAACCTAAGAACATTCATGAAGCTTTACATGATTACTTTTGGATTTTGGCTATGCAAGAAGAACTTAATCAATTTGAAAGAAATCAAGTTTGGACTTTAGTCCCTAGACCTATTGATCGCCTTATTATTGGAACAAAATGGATTTTTCGTAATAAACTAGATGAGCTCGGGGAGATTATAAGAAACAAAGCTAGACTTGTTGCCCAAGGATTCAATCAAGAGGAGGGCATTGATTTTGAGGAAACTTTTGCCCCCGTAGCTAGACTTGAATCTATTAGAATGCTTCTTGCTTTTGCTTGTTTTAAAGGTATTAAATTATTTCAAATGGATGTGAAAAGTGCGTTTCTAAATGGATTTATTGAGGAGGAAGTTTATGTTGAACAACCTCCCGGTTTTGTGCATGAAAAATTTCCAAACCATGTTTACAAACTTACAAAAGCCATGTATGGTTTAAAACAAGCTCCTCATGCTTGGTATGAGCGTTTGAGCAAGTTTCTCATTTCTATTGGTTTTTCAAGAGGTCTTGTTGACACCACCCTTTTCATTAAAACAAATGCATCTCATGACATCTTACCTGTGCAAATTTATGTTGATGACATTATTTTTGGTTCAACTAATGAAGTGCTTTGTGAAGAATTTGCTAAACTAATGCAAGATGAATTTGAGATGAGCATGATGGAAGAGCTCAACTACTTCCTTGGATTACAAATCAAACAAACAAATGAAGGAATTTTCATCAACCAAGCCAAGTACACTAAAGAACTACTTAAACGGTTTGGAATGGATGGTGCAAAAGAAAGCAAAACACCGATGAGTGCAACCATCAAGCTTGACAAGGATGAAAAAGGTAAACCGGTAGATGAAACAAGGTATAGAGGTATGATTGGCTCTCTTCTTTATCTTACCGCTAGTAGGCCGGATATTATGTTTGTCGTATGCTTATGTGCTAGATTCCAAGCATGTCCTAAAGAATCACATCTCATTGCCGTTAAGCGCATTCTTAGGTATCTCATAGGCTCATTTGATTATGGATTATGGTATCCTAGAAGTACATCTTTTGATTTAATAGGTTATTCGGATGCCGATTATGCGGGGTGTCGTATTGAGCGTAAAAGCACTAGTGGGCATTGTCATTTTCTTGGTCATGCATTAGTCTCATGGTATAGCGAGAAATAAGCATGTGTATACCTTTCCACCGCCGAAGCGGAATATATTGCTGCCGGTAGTTGTTGTGCTCAAATTTTATGGATGATGCATACTCTTGTGGATTTTGGCTTTGCATTTCAGCATGTTCCCATCTTATGTGATAACACTAGTGCAATCAACTTAACTAAGAATCCCATACAGCATTCTAGGACTAAACATATAGAAATCAAGCATCATTTCATTAGAGATCATGTTGCTAAAGGCGATGTTTGCATAAATTTCATAAGCACGGATGAACAACTTGCAGATATTTTCACCAAGCCACTTGGCACAGAAAGGTTTGAATATCTCAGGCGTTGCCTCGAAATCACAAAATTCCAGGACTAATGTGTGTGTTAAGTGTGCAGGAAGAAACAGGGGAACCTCGGATCAACTGCCCAGGGAACGGATGATCCGAAATTGAGGATGTAGTGAAAGTTCTTTGGACGGTCGACTGAAATAATTGATGATGAACCGGACCATCGACCGTCGAAGCTACTGGAAAGCTCCGGATCAGAAATTTAATTCCTCGGATGACCTCTTCATGGAACGGTCGACCGAGTTTTGCGGGTTGCAGCTTATATCCGAAATACCTAAACATCATTTCATTTAATCATCACATCTCAAAACAACTTTCTCTCAAATTCTTCTTCCCTAAGACCGATTTCTCTTAACCCAAACCTTGTTTGTCCTCAATTTCATCAATCAATTTCTATTCCATCTTCAATTTGTTGGGAGTTCATCTAAATTAGTTTTCCCTTGGTTCACCTAGTTTCACTCGGTTCAAACCTACCCCTAATCTGAACCTATTTTGTTTTCTCACATTAACAAAGGAGGAAATGATGATGCTAATACACCCCCTCACAAGAATCCTCCTAGGAATCAACCTAAACGACCCCTTGAAAAAGGGATTTCCTTTAAGGAACCCACTCAAGCCGCACCTAAGAAAGGCCGAGCAAAAATGGTGGCTCGCAAAGTCGTGGGAAAGGGCAAGCAAATTCTAGACATAGATTATAGTCACTCGGAGGACGACGACTCGTCTTCACCTTCAAGGGTATCTCCACCTTCAGATTTCGAGGTTGGAGGATCATCAAAATTCTCTACAAAAAGGGTAACGACTCCTTTTTACAATACCGCTGCTAAGAAAATGTTTGACAAGCTTAAGAAATCAAATAGGGGATTCATGACCACATATTTTAGAGATGATATTATGTTTGCTCAAGGAAAAGGGCTAGATGAAGTCATGGGGCTGTTTGATGATATGGGATGGGTTAATCTGTTTGATGTTGATGAATATATTTACCCCTCCATTTTTTATGAATTTGGTGCAAATTTGAGGAAGGAAGAGGGTGATGGTACTGAAATTAGATATAGGTCTTGTGTTGGAAAATTGGAATTTGTATTTTCTGAAAAGATGTTTTGTGAGGCTATAGGAATAGAATATGTGGATCATGCCAAAAGATTCTATAAGAATACAATGAATTCGGATGATATCGGTCTCCTTGATATAAAACATTTTATATCTCAATTTGGAATCAAAGGCAGTTTCACCGACTCAAAGGAAAGGGAGATTGACAAATTGGATGAATTTGGCCGGATCCTACACTTCTTCGTATCCAACATTGTGGCCCCGGTTAAAGGGCACAAGTCATCAATTACCTTCCTTCAAATGGTAATAATGCAACATCTTTTGGAAAGAAAAGCCTTAAACTTCGCACACCTTGCGCTCCAACATTTTATAGCTGTTATCAAAGGTTCAAGGAATTTCATTCCGTATGGAAATGTTCTTACAAGGCTCTTCAAACGATTTGGACTTGATTTGAAAAATCCGTTAAAGAAAAAGTTTGTCAAAATTGATTAAGCATGTTTCCACCGAATGAAGATGATTTATATAGACAATCAATGGAAATTCATTCGAAAGACTACAAATGATGAAATAGGGCTGCTATACTTGCTAGAAAGGTGTCCCCTTATATTCTTAAAACACTTCTCAAGATTGAAAAGAAAAGGGGTGGAGCACCTTCAAAGCCTAGAAGTGATCCGTCAAAAAATGTGCAAGAAAATTTTGAAGCACACAATTCACTTAGCTCAAGCGAACATGTCTCATCTGACAATGGTCAAGAAGAAGAATCTGATTCTCCAACTCAAGCAACTACCAAAAGTACGCCTCAAAAAGTGTCCCGGATAAATAAAATGTTTGCCTTGTTGAAGAAAATGGCAAGTAAAATTGAGGCGATAACGGAAGAGATTGCCTGTATCAAAACCAAGGTGCAAACAGTATCCGACAAGGTGGACAAGACTATACAAATGCAAAAGGACTTGGCTAAGGATTTGAGCCTTTCAAGTGCGGATGAAGACGATCAAAGCTGAAACTATCTTTAATTTTGGAACTTTTTGTTGTTTTTCTGTTATGATTGAAGTCTTTTTTATTATGCCAAAGGGGGAGAAAATTGTGTAATCTTGCTTACTATTATCTTGATTATCCTTGCTTATTGTTATCTGTGTTTAGAACTGACTGTTGGTTAATTTTTTTCAGGACAGCTCAGTTGCAGCAAAGTGTTGCAGATTTTGGTTCAGAGATCGGTCGACCGAAGTTATTGACCAAAAGCTCGGATGATCCGAACTCTGTGCAGCTTATACAGTGAAGTCTTGTTTGGCTTCTGTAAACTGCTGAAACTTAAGGGAGTATTCTTAACTTATTTTTATCTTCGTAAATATCTTTTCCTGGCATGTTTTGAGGGGGAGCTTATTATATATCTTATTTCTCAAAACCTTTTATTATGGAAGGAATGAGGAAAGGAGGTTGGTTGGGATATAGGGCTCTTCTAAGAGTCCCTAGATGCTATGGCAAAAAGAAGTTGTCATGCTGGTGATCTTGTCTTCTGTTATCTCTTGGTTTTATCTTGCAAGCACTAGTCATTGCTCTTATTTGTTCTTCGTAATTTCTTTTGCCTTGCTTCCTTGTTCTTAATTATCCTTATTCTATCTTATTGCATCAAAGTTTGTCATAATAAAAAAGGGGGAGATTGTAAGCCCTAAGGGTGAACAAGCTCAGTTTTTGATAATGTACAAACATATGATGTTGTATCTAATGGTTTCAATCGTTATGATAGAATAATGGTTCACTAAAATGGAAGCTCAAAGTACTTCAATCAAGCCGTGCTCAAGACTTAATGATTACATTCTTTAAGGCACATCTCTCAAGACTTGAAGATTGAAGGCTTAGGTGTGGTTAGAATAGCTTAGCTTATCTTTATATATATCTTCAAGCTCTAACCATTGCTCACATGAACTTAGGATCACAACACAAGTGTGTCTTGCACCTTTAAAAATAGTTTTCATAAAGCTCTGTTTCCAAAATGGTTTTTAAAACATGTTCCTTTCTCAAAAGCCTTTTGTTTCATTGTATAAAGATCTTGAAAAATGTCTTTCAAGTATTAGTTACTTTTGAGTAAACCATTTTGACCTTAAAAGATTTCAAAACTTGTGAAAAATCAACATCTCTTGAGCCCAGGAAATTCGGATCATCCGAGCCTTGCACGGATCATCCGAACTAGAAACAGAGAGTTCAGTTTTTGGAAATTATCTGTCTCGGTCGACCTATGTACACTTAGGATCGTCCGATCTTTTTGATCGGATCCTCCGAGATCACTTGCGGTCAACCGAACTCTACGAAAACTAGCCGTTATATGACCGTTTTAAAAGTTGTTTTTTGGATTCTTTTGAAAAGTATAAATGCTCTATTGCAGAGGAATCTTCTAACAACAACCAGAGAGAATATACATTGATTATACAAAAAGCTTTAGCACTCAAAAAGTATATCCAACTGTTAGTAGTGCCCTAGGACCATTAGCACATGTTGTGCGTTTTGTTATCTTTTTGAGCAAGTAATTGAATAGTTAATTTTGCTTTTGATTATCAAATGTGTGATTTGATAGTAAAACTCATTAGCTTATGTAATTACTATTCTAGAAGTCCCCTAGTTTTATGTAATGCTTAATTACTATGAAATAAAAACTAGTATGATTGTTGATTGATGATCTTGTTTTCATTGATCATGTGTAATGGATACAAATCACATCATAGATGCAATATATAGGGATACATTGAATTGGGCGTGATCCAGTCGAGAAGTAATACTTCATGGTCTTAAGTCATAAGTATTACTTCCTCAATACTATTTTAGAATCCTTAGACCTTATGTCTTCATTGATTCTAGTATGAATGGAGCCACGTTTTGGCTCGAGTCGGACGTTACTTGTAACGAGTAATCAATACGGTCGATGATCGGATGTAGTGTCCTATCATAGCTTGAATGTGAGAGACATTGTAAGGAATTTGTCCCTCTCTATTATTTGAGAGAGATATCCATGGGCCCCTCGATAGGGAAAAGAGCTGTTTAAATGCATGGCCGTGCTCAAATGTGTTTGATAAAGTGGTTATCAAATGCTATTTGTCAAAGCAGTCTACACGGAGATCGAGCATAAATATAATTAAGCTTAATAAGGGTGACGACCACCATGCCTTATGCTTAATTAGGATATCGCGAGACAAAGGGATTAAATAGTGGATTGATATTAGGTTTCGTTGTATATTCATTCACTTTGGGTAGTCACAATGTCCCTGCTAGGGGACCGCTTGTGATTTATGGACTCACACTACTACTAAGTGTGTTTTCATTGCCATTGTGAGATGAACCTACGGGGGTCACACGCATAGGCAGAGCTAACGAGCTTTATGTCAGATTCAATGAATCTAGAATGTGTCTAGGTTCATTGTATCGACATTTGTCTTTTCTGGAAATAATAAAGTGTTTATTATTCGAATTGGAGATAGGGGCAATTTCGGTATTTTACCTATAGCTGGGATTACGTGGGAGTTATTATCCGATAAGGACTCCCACTACCGGCAGAAGTCTAAGGGGACGTACTCCCATTGCTGAGAGGAGTTGAGGGCGTGAGAGTTAGTTACGGGAACAAACTCTCACACCCTATATAATAAACTCTTGGCCGAAACCACTAGACCACAATTCTTTTAGCCGAAATTAACCAAGAAACCCGAAATTAGATTTCGGTTTCAGCCTCTCCCTTTTCTCTCTAATTCCCGAAAAAGCAGAAAAAGAGCGAAGAGCTAGCAATCGCTGCCCGTTTAAAGTCAGCGTGGATACCGGTAGAGGGACTTTCCGTGAGGAGATCAATTGGTGGCAGATTAGCATCCAAGAAACGCCATCCTCCGTTCGAAGCGACTTCTTGAATCAGTAAAATGTAAGTTTTTACCGCTATTTTCGATTCGTTTCATATGAGCGGATCCTCGAGGGAGGATCCATGGGTGTTTGGAGCGAGTTTCGCTCATGAATCCGCTCGGTGGTATCGAGCCTTGCTCATACGATTCGTATTCGATATTGTTAATCACATCTTAACATATATCAAATTCGATTTGGTATGCGTATTTGTGAAAAAGCAGAAAAAGATTGGTTCTTTCATGTTTACGTGATTATAATACCGCATAAAGCTGTTTAATGCGTTTAAAGATTGTCTCTTTGATCATGATATGTGTGATATATGAGCTGCTTTGTTTGATGAGCTGCACATTGCATAAAGCTACTTTGTTGTATAAAGCTGCCTTAGCATGATCCGGTTTGAAATTAAATTTGATTAATTTGCATAAGCGTGAATACGTGATTAATTAGATTAATTCGGTTATATGCATAAAGCTGTTTATGATTATGAATGCATTTTATGAATATGATTATATGCATAAAGCTGTTTATGAATCGGTTATCAACTTTCGGTTAATTCGATTAGCAGATGAATAATCCGATTATCTAAGTTAGGCGATTGAGGGGTAAATCTGGGAGGAAAACCTCATTCGATGAGCTGATGTAGAATCAGATTTTCCTTCTGGGAGGAAAACCGTCTGCGTCGCCCCGATTCGTCGCTCCCCCCGAATTAAGACTTTGTGTATGATTTCATTGTGCTTTATGTGATATTAGCATGGTGAATAGCATGGCCTACTATACCCCTTGTTTTACATATTTTGATTGTAATTTTATAATACGACATGCGAGTCGTTTTTCAATGTTGTAAAATTGTAATTGCTTCATTAGATTAGCTTTCTTGCTTTACATTGAAGGTTGGGTATGCCCATGCAAATATGTAACAAGAGTGGAGGTACAAGATCGAAGACATTATCCATGAGATGGATTTTGACCTAGATTGACCCTTGACTCCCACAAGGCTCGTGGGAGTCATTATAGAAATAGGCCATGCTATATCACATTTACTTTTTAAAGCTTAATAACTGCGTGTGATGTTTATTTTATGTCCGGATGGATTTAATTTTCGAGCGTCACATTAAATGGTTTTAATTAAGTCTCAAAGTGCCTACCATATCCTAAGCACTCCATGAGCTTGGATCATCATTATGTCCGCTTGCCAAAGCAGCAGACAAGTGGTTATCTAGGCGAGAGGAGATGGGAAAATAGTGATTTCCATATGCTTAGACATGGTCCGACTTAACTAGGCTATCAAAATAGTTTTGGGCCTAGGGCATAAAATGGGAAATAGCGGGACATATAGATGTCAATCCCATTAGATGATTTTACTTTAATTGTGGGTGTTAAGCCAAAGCTTTCCTATAACTATTGTAAAATGTTTTTCCCCCACTATTATCAAGTGTTGAAATTGTGGAAAATGTTTTGCTCAAAAAACTAATAACTTTGCAATTAACTTAATGTAGATAAATGGCAACCAATTCATCACACAATTCAACTGCGATCCGTCCTTGAGAAGGAAAAAAGCGAGCGGGACCAATTTCCTTGATTGGGCCCGCAACTTAGGGATTGTCCTTAAGTAGGAAAGAAAGGCATGCGTTCTTGATACGGACATTCTGAACAACACTGCTAATAACGCCCCTAGAGCTGAAAGAGATACTTGGAAGAAGCATTTCGATAACTCTAACGATGTGACTTGTCTCATGTTAGTCACAATGAGCCACGACCTTCAAAAAGCAGTTTGAAGGAGTTGAGGCTTTCCGGATGATGGGCCAGCTCAAGGAAATGTTCCGAGAGCAAGCTCGTCATGAAAGATTCCTCACAACTAAGGCGTTAAATAGTTGCAAAATGGCCCCAGGGAACCTCTGTCGGTGCACATGTTCTTAAGATGAAGGGCTATTTTGACCAACTTGAGAAGCTTGGAGCTCAGTAAGTCATGACATGGCCACGAGATATGATCTTGGGCTCCCCTCCCACCGGAGTATGACCAATTCATTATGAACTTCAACATGCATGCCATGGAGAAGACCATACATGAAATACACGGGATGCTCAAGCAGGTGAGCCCGAACATTAAGAAGACCCCCGAAGTCTTAATGGTTCAAAAGGGAATTTCAAGAAGAAAGGCAAGGGAAAGCCCATGGCTAAGAGAGGTAAAGGCAAAGGCAAAGGCAATGACAAGCCCAAGCCCCAGCCCAAAGCCAAGGCACCAAAGGAGGGAGTTTGCTTCCATTGTGGCGAACCGAGGCCATTGGAAAGCGGAATTGCAAACTCTATTTGGAAGAGAAGAAAAAGGGAAAGGCCGGTTTGATTTGTCTCTCCGGTATTTATGTTATAGAAATTAACATGTCTGCTCCTACTTCATGGGTATTAGATACCGGTTGTGGATCTCACATTTGTGCAAATGTGCGGGGGTTCAAAAGGAGTAGATCAGCGGCAAAAGGAGAAGTGGACCTCGGAGTAGCCAACGGAGCAAGAGTTGTTCTTTGTAGCTACGGGGACATTTAATTTAGTTTTGCCAAGTGGCCTTATCATAGAACTAGATAATTGTTTGTATGTTCCAACTTTGAGTAGGAATATTATTTCGAGTTTCTTGTTTGGATATTGAAGGTTTTGAATTAAGTATTATGAATAAAATTTGCACCATTCATAAAGATCGTATCTTTTATGGAGATGCCTCTTTGATGAATGGGCTTTATATTCTTAACCTCGATGATTCCATTAAAAGGCCCATCTATAACATTAATACTAAAAGGTTTAAATCTAATGACTTAAACCAAACCTACTTTTTAGCATTTGTCGTTTGGGCCACATCAACGAGAAACGCATATCAAAACTCCATACGGATGGAATTTTAACATCATTTGACTTAGAGTCTTATGAGACGTGTGAATCTTGCTTGTTGGGCAAAATGACTAAAGCTCCCTTTCTTGGACAAAGTGAGAGAGCTTCCGATTTGTTGGGCCTCATACATACGAGATGTTTGTGGACCAATGAACACAAGTGCTAGAGGAGGGTTTCGATACTTCATCACATTCACGAGATGATTTCGGTAGATATGGCTACGTCTATCTAATGAAACATAAATACGAATCTTTTGGAAGATTCAAAGAATTTCAAAATGAAGTACAAAATCAACTTGGTAAAAGTATTAAGATACTTCGATCGGATCGAGGTGGCGAATACCTTAACCAAGAGTTTGACGAACATCTTAGTGGTTGTGGAATTGTTTCACAATTAACTCCTCTGGCACACCACAATGGAATGGCGTGTCGAACGGAGGAATCACACCTTATTAGATATGGTTCGATCTATGATGAGTCAAACAAGTCTTCCAATTTCCTTTTGGGGCTACGCCCTAGAAAGCTGCTTTGCATTTATATTAAACGAGAGTACCTTCTAAAGCGGTTGAGAAAACTCCATATGAGATGTGGGCTGGGAAACGACCTAGTTTGTCATTTCTCAAAATTTGGGGATGCGGGCGTATGTAAAACGCTTGTTATCCGATAAACTCGCCCCTAAATCGACAAATGTTTGTTTGTGGGATACCCTAAAGAAACTAAAGGATATTACTTCTATCTTCCATCGAGAGAACAAAGTGTTTGTTGCTCGTAATGGTGTATTCCTTGAAAGGGAATTTATTTCCAAAGAGGATAGTAGGAGTAAGATCCATCTTGAGGAAATTCAAAATCCCCAAACAACATCCGAACCAACTTTAGAAGTTCAAGCAAGCTCACGTGATGATACTGAGCTTCAATCTTTCGACACAAGGCCCAAGGAGGTCGAGTCGGGTACATCAACGACCTCGAGAGATATGGATTTCTCGTGGTCGATGATCATCGGGTTGAGCTGATTGATCAAGATGAACCCACTACCTACAAAGAGGCAATTCGTAGTTCAGAGTCGGATAAGTGGCTAGAAGCTATGAAGTCCGAGATGCAATCCATGTACGACAACCAAGTATGGACTTTGGTTGACCCACCCGAAAGAGTGCAAGGTCATTGATAACAAATGTTGTTATAAAAAAAAGAAGACCGACATGGATGGTAATGTACACACTTTTTAAATCGCGACTAGTAGTTAAAGGTTATAGGCAAGTTCATGGTATTGACTATGGCGAAACCTTTTCCCCATGTCGTGATGATAAAGTCAATTAAGATTTTACTTGCCATAGCCGCATATTATGACTATGAGATATGGCAAATGGATATTAAGACTGCGTTTCTTAACGAAACCTTCTCGAGGATGTGTATATGACACAACCGGAGGGGTTTGTTGATCCAACAAATCCTAGCAAAGTGTGTAAGCTTCAAAGGTCCATTTATGGATTGAAGCAAGCATCTCGAAAGCTGGAATCGTCGCTTTGATGAGCGTATTAAAGAATTCGGTTTCATCAAAAAGCGAAGACGAGCCTTGTGTTTATAAGAAAGTAACCGATAATGCGGTAGTGTTCCTTGTGCTTTACGTGGACGACATCTTACCGATTGGAAATGACATCCCCACATTACAAAGCGTCAAAGCTTGGTTGGGGAAGTGCTTTTCCATGAAAGACTTAGGCGAGGCTACATACATTTTGGGTATTAGAATCTATAGAGATAGATCTAACAAAATGATTGGCTCTGAGCGAGTGGATACATTGACAAGGTGCTTGAAAGCAGTTCGGTTGCAAGACTCCAAAAAGGGATTCTTGCCCATGTCACATGGCGTTAAACTTCAGCGAGAACTCAAGGACCTTCCACAAAGGGAGGACCAAGAGCGCATGAGTAAGATCCCATATGCTTCGGCCATTGGGTCTATTATGTACGCCATGATATGCACTCGCTTGAGATGTCTCATTTGCTTTAAGTTTGACTAGCGAGATATCAATCGACCACTGGTGAGTCACATTGGACTGCGATCAAGAGCATTCTTAAGTACTTGAGAAGGACTAAAGATATGTTCTTAGTTTACGGAGGTCGGGAAGGAAAGTGCGGTAGTAAATGGTTACACGAGACGCAAGCTTCGAGACCGAGCGTAGATGATTTTAGATCGCGATCTGGTTTTGTGTTTTGTTTGAATGGAGGTGCTTGTGAGTGGAAGAGCTCAAAGCAAGAAACCGTGGCCGACTCTACAAATGGGAAGTTGAGTATCTAGTCTGCCTCAGAGCGGCTAAAGAAGCTCGTTTGGATCGGGAAGTTTGTTGATGAACTAGGTGTCGTCCCTAGCATTGTGAACCCGGTGGACCTCTATTGTGATAATATCGGCGCCATTTCACAAGCTAAGGAACCTAGATCTCACCAACGATCCAAACACATTCTCGAGCGTTTCCATCGATCGGAGAGATTATCGAAAGAGGAGGCGTTAGTATTTGCAAAGTTCATACGGGACGACAACATTGCGAGATCCATTGACTAAGCCACTCCCATGGCCTAAACATGAGAGTCATACTAGGTCAATGGGATTGAGGATCATGTATGATTGGAACTAGGGCAAGTGGGAGATTGTTAGTAGTGCCCTAGGACCATTAGCACATGTTGTGCGTTTTGTTATCTTTTTGAGCAAGTAATTGAATAGTTAATTTTGCTTTTGATTAACAAATGTGTGATTTGATAGTAAAACTCATTAGCTTATGTAATTACTATTCTAGAAGTCCCTAGTTTTATGTAATGCTTAATTACTATGAAATAAAACTAGTATGATTGTTGATTGATGATCTTGTTTTACTTGATCATGTGTAATGGATACAAATCACATCATAGATGCAATATATAGGGATACATTAAATTGGGACGTGATCCAGTCGAGAAGTAATACTTCATGGTCTTAAGTCATAAGTATTACTTCCTCAATACTATTTTAGAATCCTTAGACCTTATGTCTTCATTGATTCTAGTATGAATGGAGCCACGTTTTTGACTGAGTCGGACGTTACTTGTAATGAGTAATCAATACGACTGATGATCGGATGTAGTGTCCTATCATAGCTTGAATGTGAGAGACATTGTAAGGAATTTGTCCCTCTCTATTATTAGAGAGAGATATCCATGGGCCCCTCGATAGGGAAAAGACTGTTTAAATGCATGGCCGTGCTCAAATGTGTTTGATAAAGTGGTTATCAAATGCTATTTGTCGAAACTAGATCTACACGGAGATCGAGCATAAATATAATTAAGCTTAATAAGGGTGACGACCACCATGCCTTATGCTTAATTAGGATATCGCGAGACAAAGGGATTAAATAGTGGATTGATATTAGGTTCCGTTGTATATTCATTCACTTTGGGTAGTCACAATGTCCTGCTAGGGGACCGCTTGTGATTTATGGACTCACACTACTACTAAGTGTGTTTTTCATTGCCATTGTGAGATGAACCTACGTGGGTCACACGCATAGACGATCTAACGAGCTTTATGTCAGATTCAATGAATCTAGAATGTGTCTAGGTTCATTGTATCGACATTTGTCTTCTGGAAATAATAAAGTGTTTATTATTCGAATTGGAGATAGGGGCAATTTCGGTATTTTACCTATAGCTGGGATAACGTGGGAGTTATTATCCGATAAGGACTCCCACTACCAGCAGAAGTCTAAGGGACGTACTCCCATTGCCGAGAGGAGTTGAGGACGTGAGAGTTAGTTCTGGGAACAAACTCTCACACCCTATATAATAAACTCTTGGCCGAAACCCTAGACCACAATTCTTTTAGCCGAAATTAACCAAGAAACCCGAAATTAGATTTCAGTTTCAGCCTCTCCCTTTTCTCTCTAATTCCCGAAAAAACAGAAAAGACGAAGAGCTAGCAATCGCTGCCCGTTTCGTCAGCGTGGATACCGGTAGAGGGTCTTTCCATGAGGGAGATCAATTGGTGGCGATTAGCATCCAAGAAACGCCATCCTCCATTCAAGAAGCGAGCTTCTTGAATCAGTAAAATGTAAGTTTTTACCGCTATTTTCGATTCGTTTCATATGAGCGGATCCTTCAGGGGAGGATCCATGGGTGTTTGGAACGAGTTTCCGCCCATGAATCCCTTCACCAACTTTATTCATGTGTTGAAAAGTTCAAAATCACTATCTCACTTGCAAGACACAAGTTGTTGAGTTCTATGTTCTAAGAGCATTAAAGTAATATCTTTAAAGGTATCTATCCTCCACTTTTGAGTGTGTAACTCTCTCAATATATCTCCATCTTTCCCTCTCTTAGTGATAGGGTATTTATTGTGTCAAGACCTACTTGGTGTGGGCTTTGTACTCTTAGTGAGTGGAGTTTATTATTGTGGCTATTTGTGTAAATCTCTTAGTGAGTTAGCCACTTGTGTAATTACTTTTCTTAGTGAAGTGGTTAAAAATCCTTGGGTAAGACTCAAGGTAGTGGACGTAGATTCTTTGTGAATCGAACCACTCTAAATCACGTGTCTTTCTTTCCTTGTGTTTTTCACCCCCCCCTCTTGTGTTTTTCATAGTGTATTTTGTTAAAGGTAATTCCGCTATCGGCAACATTATTTATGTGGGAGTTAATGAACTCTTATTTAGCATTAGATGAGGATAGAATGCGATGGGGAATATGACGAGGGACCATCTATGGGGCTGCCCTACTCAAAGGATCCCTTATCCAAACTACAAAGACAAATGACACAGCTTAGAGCAAGGAATGTGAATCAACTTATTTCATCATTGATCTGAGATGTAAAGGACAAAGAGGAAGTTAAACTACAACTCGAAGATGAAGTCCAAGTTAACCTCTTAACTTTACAAAGTGTACAATTTGGCCCAATCAAGCAAAGTGGCTAAGAAGGGCATTTTAGGAATTTGTAAATTAAAGTCTATTCTAGACTTTAAATAGTTTTCTTATTATTTATGGTGATACCCGCATTATCCATTAGTGTTTCTATATAAAGGACATGTTGTCCATGTGTTTAGATAGTGGCTAAGTTTAAGTTATCTAGGAGTTGTAGAGTCCTCATCCTAAAAGGACTGTTATTTGTAAGGCTATGCTAGTCGAAATCCTACTCTATTTAAGAGGGATTTCGGCCACCATTGTAAGTACTTAGATATATGCTATTTTGTAAGGTTATTTCTTAGATCATTGTGAATTGAACTTCTTATAGAACTTAATTCATTCTTGAGTTACTGTATCAACAAGTTAATTTCGCTTGTTGTGGTGTTTAGGCCTCCATCGATACGCAGCCTTCTTTAGAGTTGCATTGAGTATATTACCCTCGAAACTAGTTCACGTGAGAGCAAAATACGAACTTAAGCCTTTTGTGACGAATCTTTGATACTTATTATCAAGATTCTTCATTAGTTGGTATCAGAGCAAAAGGTTTATCTCTTTCTTGAAAACAAATTCTTCTTTGCTTGATACAAAAAAAAATAGATTGAGCAAAAAAAATAGAAAAAGAAACCGAGAGTTAAAAGACAATTTAGTGAACAAACCAAAAGCAAACTTCTTGATTCATAGAACTTCAATACTCGTCTCAAGAATTTCTTTTTGTTCACCCCTTTCTTCTTGTTTACCGTGATATTACATCCATACATCAAGAATTGAAGAGCCTTCAAGCCTGAATTCTCGATAATTTTCGGCCAAGAAAAGGGTAAGTCAAAAGAAAACGAAAGAAAAAGAATTCAAGAAACAAGAATCAAGAACGTAAAGGTTGATATTTTCCTTTCCTAAACACAAAAGGATACCCTTAAAAAGTATTTCTTTTCTTGATTAGGTCTAGGAATTTCAAGAATACCTCTTTATTCTTTCTTTACCTTTTCGTGTAGGTTAAGATAGGATTTCTTTCCTTTATTTTTCAACTTTGTCTCAACGCAACAAGTTATGAGCCTTTAATTCATCTAGAGCTGAAGTTCTTTTACGAGTATTGTTGGAATAAAGAGTGAATTTTTTTTCTATCTAACGGTTTGAGTGTTTTCATGAAAGATTAACATGTCTCAACAGGGAAGTTCATCAGACCAAGGTGATGTCTTCATGGATGACAAGCTTTTTAAAGAAGCATTACTTCAATTCATTAGCCAAACAAAGCAAGATATGGCTAATCTTAGGGAAGAGATGAGACTTTTTAAAGTTTCAAATCAACAAGGTGCAAATCCGAGAAGTAAACAAGTTGAGACCAATGATCCTGATGAAGAAATTGATGATGGAGAATCACATGAATCCAATGAGCCTATAAGGGAGACAAATCATTCGCGAGTTAGGCAACCAAATCGGGTGGTGAATAATCAAATTTTTTTGCCGAGAAGAGGTGACGAATTCCAAAGGTTTGACAATAATCTTGTTGCAATCAAGACCAATATTCCATCTTTTCAAGGTACAAACGATTCCGAATTATTTTTAGATTGGATTCGTAAAGTTATCCATGTTTTAGCCGTGCATAATTATTCGGAGGAAAAGAAAGTTAAGTTGGCAGCCATGGAGTTTTGTGATTATGCATCAATATGGTAGGATAAAGAGGCCGAGACACATAGAAGGGTTGGCCAAAGGCAAATTGATACTTGGGATGAGATGAAAGCGGTTATGAAGCATAGATTTGTTCCCCAAAATTATATTAGGGAACTTTACAACCGCTTTCAAAGATTGAAGAAAGGAACCAATTCGGTGGATGAGTACTACAAAGAGATGGAAATTGCGATGATTAAAGCCGATATTCAAGAGGGTGAAGAGGCTACAATGGCGTGGTTCTTGGCTGGTCTAAATGAAAAAATTAGATCAAAGGTAGAATGTGCTAACGATGATAATATTACCTCTATTTTGTACTATGCAGAGCAAATCGAAAGGCAGCAAAAAGAAAAGAGTTTAAAGACTAACTCGGAAAATTTCCAATATCGGAAAAGCCGAATCTGCCCCAAACTTTATCTACTGTTTTTCCGAGTCAAAATAAAGCTAAAGAGGCTCAAAGTGTTATAAAATCAGCCACGACTTCAATAGGGGCAGCCAAGACATCTTCTACATCGAAGTTCATCCAATTCGAGGGTAAATTCTTCTCCTAATCTTGCTAAAGAATGTTTTAAATGTAGATGAAAGGGGCACTTTCCTAGGGATTTTCCAAACCGAAGTGTTACGATCATGTTAGATGATGGAACATTGGTTAGTGATGAGGAGACCGAGGAGGCTGGTTTGGAGGAAGAAACCGTGACCTTGGAAGAACTTTCGGAAGATGGAAATCAACTTTTGGTTATTATGAAGCTTCTTCATTCACAACCATTAGATGATGTTCATCAACAAAGGAGCAATCTCTTCCAAACTAAGTGCAACGTTAAAGGCAAGCTTTGTTTACTAATTATTAATAATGGAAGTTGTAGTAACTTTTGTTCTTATGATATGTTTACTACGCTTGTTTTTCCATGTAAGGCACATCCTTTGTCTTATAAACTCTCTTTGTTGAATAATAGTGGTGAAATCAAGGTGGATAAGCAAGTAGAGATTGAGTTTTGAATTTGAAGGTTCAAGGATAAAGTTTTATGTGATGTGGTTCAAATGACCTCAAGTCACATTATTTTGGGAAGGCCTTGGCAACATGATAGGTGTGCCAATCATATTGGGAGAAAGAATGGGTACCAAGTTTTTATGGATAATATTCGTTTTACTTTACATCGTTTAACACCTAGTCAATCATGTGAGGTTCATAAACAACTGGCCGAGAATAGAGAGAAAAAAATGAGAGTGAGTTGAAAAAGAAGAGTGATCCTACCCATGAGGTAAACTCCGAGGTAAAAAGTAAAGAAAAATCCGAGCCTCATGTGAGACAAATGAAAGTGCTCTTAAAGTGAGAAAAGAATGTTTATTTATCAATCAGGGAAAGGTAGATATGGCAATTCGAGCAAAATAACTTGTTGTTTTGTTAGTTTTCAAAGGAGCCGAAAGGTCCCTAACTACTATATAACACTTTTGATTTTGATCTAACTTCTTCTTCTCTACCTAGTCTTGTTGTTGATCTTTTGCAGGAATTCAATGATGTGTTCCCTAAGGAGTTTCCGAAAGGTTTACCTCCAATAAGAGGAATTGAACATCAAATGGACTTCATCCCAGGATCTAGCATTCCAAACCGTGCGGCTTATAGAGAAAATCCGGATGAAACTCGTGAAATTCAAAGGCAAGTTGATTTACTTCTTGAGAAGGAGCAGGTAAGAGAATCTTTAAGTCCTTGTGCTAGTCCGGTTATTTTAGTACCAGAGAAAGAAGGGACTTTTAGATTATGTACGGATTGTCGCGATATTAATAAGATAACTGTTACATATAGACATCCGATACCTCCCTCAGATGATATGCTAGATGGGTTAAATGGTGCTTAATCTTTTCTAAAATTGATTTAACTCAAGGATATCGCCGAATTAGAATGAAAGAAGGTGATGAATGGAAAACCGCTTTTAAGACTAAATATGGTTTATATGAATGGATTGTTATACCTTTTGGTCTTACAAATGCACCTAGTACTTTCATGCCCTTAATGAACTACATATTTCGGTATTGTTTTGGTAAATGTGTTGTAGTTTATTTTTATGATATACTTGTTTATAGGAAAAAACCTAGAGGATCATATTGAACATCTTAGGGCTGTTTTTACTATATTAAGGGAACAACATTTGTATGCTAAACTTGAAATGTGTGTTTTTTGCACTAATTTTGTTAACTTTCTTGGCTACATTGTGAGTTCTAAAGGTATTAATGTTGATCCGGCAAAAATCAAAGCAATTGTGGAATGACCAATACCAACAAGTGCTAATCAAGTTCGTTTATTCTATGGGTTGGCAAACTTTTATAGGCGTTTTGTTCGTGATTTTGGCACGATTGCTGCCCCATTAAATTAAGTTGTGAAGAAAGATATCCTATTCTTTTGGATAAGCTGCAAGAAGATAGATTTGAGAAGCTAAAAGAAATACTTACTTCTTCCCCTATTCTAGCTTTACTTAACTTTGATTTAAGTTTTGAAGTTGAATGTGATGCTTCAGGAATAGGTATTGGAGCTGTTTTGCAACAAGGCAAACCTTTAGCATATTTTAGTGAGAAATTAAGTGGTGCTTCACTTAACTATCCTACTTATGATAAAGAGTTATATGCAATTGTTAGAGTTTTGTAGACATGGCAGCACTACTTTATTGCAAGGGAATTCGTGAAAAATACGGACCATGAATCAATCAAGTACCTAAAGGGGAAAAGTAAGCTGAATAAGAGACATGCTAAGTGAGTTTCCTTCATTGATACCTTTCCGTACATTATCAAATACAAGAAAGGTAAGGAAAACATTGTAGCCAATGCTCTATCTTGAAGGTATACTTTACTTTCCGTTATGCATGCTAAATTACATGGGTTTGAACATCTTAAAGCATTGTATAAGGAAGATAATGATTTTTCAAATTTATATAACTCTTGTGAGCTCTCGGCTCAAAAAGACTTTTATATGTTTGAAGATTTCTTGTTTAAAGGTAATAAATTGTGCATTCCATCTTGTTCTATTAGAGATTTAATTGTTAGGGAAGCACATTGTGACGGCGTAGTGGGTCATTTTGGTGTTGTTAAAACATTTGACATATTACAAGAACACTTTTATTGGCCTAAGATGAAAAGAGACTTAAGGATTGTCCTTAAGCAGGAAAGAAAGCTATATGTTCTCGACACTGATATTCTTGAACATCCTGCAAACAACGCCCCTAGAGCTGAGAAAGATTCTTGGAAGAAGCACGTGGATGATTCTAACGATGTGACTTGTCTCATGTTAGCCACAATGAGCTTCAAAAAACGTTTGAAGAGGTTGAGGCTTTCCAGATGATGGGTCAGCTCAAGGAAACGTTCCAAGAGCAAAGCACGAAAAGAAAGGTTCCTCACAACAAAGGCGTTGAACGTTTACAAGATGGCCCATGGAACTTCTGTGAGTGGACAGGTTCTTAAGATAAAGGTCTATCTTGACCAACTTGAGAAACTTGAGGCTCCCAAAAGTCATGACATGGCCACATATATGATCTTGGGCTCACTACCACCTGAGTATGACCAGTTTGTCATGAACTTCAACATGCATGCTATGGAGAGTCCATACATGAGATACACAGGATGCTCAAACAGACTGAACTGAACATTAAGAAGACCCATGATGTCTTGATGGTTCAAAAAGGGAATTTCAAGAAGAACAAAGGAAATGGAAAGACCATGGCCAAGAAGGGAAAAGTAAAAAACAAGCTCAAGCCCAAACCCAAGGTCAAGGCACCAAAGAAAGAGGTTTGCTTCCATTGCAAGGAACCAGGTCATTGGAAACGGAACTGCAAGCTCTACTTGGAAGAGAAGAAAAAGGAGAAAGCCAGTTTGACTGTCTCTCCAGGTATTTATGTTATTGAGATTAACATGTCTGCTCCTACCTCATGTGTATTAGATACCGGTTGTGGATCTCACATTTGTGCAAATGTGGAGGGGTTCATAGTAGTGAATGGAGCAAGAGTTGTTGCAGTAGCTACATGGACATTAAATTTAGTTTTGCCAAGTAGCCTTATTATTGAACTAAATATTTGTCATTATGTTCCAACTTTGAGCAGGAATATTATTTCAGTTTCTTGTTTGGATACTGATGGTTTTGAAATAAATATTAAGAATAAAATTTGTACCATTCATAAAGATGGTATCTTTTAAGGAGATGCCTCTTTGATGGATGAGTTTTATATTCTTAACCTTGATGAATCCATTAAAAGGTCCATCTATAACATTAATACAAAGAGGTTTAAATCAAATGACTTAAACCAAACATACATTTGGCATTGTCGTTTGGGCCACATCAACGAGAAACGCATATCAAAACTCCATCAAAATGGAATTTTGACATCATTTGACTTAGAGTCTTATGAAACATGTTATTCTTGCTTGTTAGGAAAAATGACTAAAGCTCCATTTACTAGACAAAGAGAGAGAGAGCTTCTGATTTATTGGGCCTCATACATACAGATATATACGGGCCAATAAAATCATGTGCTAGAGGAGGGTTTCAGTACTTCATCACATTCGCAGATGATTTCATTTGATATGGATATGTCTATCTATTGAAACATAAATCATAATCTTTTGGAAGATTCAAAGAATTCAAAAATGAAGTACAAAATCAACTTGGTAAAAGTATTAAAATACTTCGATCCGATCGAGGTGGCGAATACCTTAACCAAGAATTTGATGAACATCTTAGAGGTTGTGGAATTGTTTCACAATTAACTCCTCCTGGCACCCCACAATGGAATAGTGTGTCAGAACGAAGAAATCACACCTTACTAGATATGGTTCGATCTATGATGAGTCAAACCAGTCTTCCAATTTCCTCTTTGGGCTACGCCTTAGAAACTGCTGCATTCATATTGAATAGAGTTCATTCTAAAGCGGTTAAGAAAACTCCATATGAGATATGGACTGGGAAACGACCTAGTTTGTCATTTTTCAAAATTTGGTGATGCGAGGCGTATGCAAAACGCTTATTATCTTATAAACTCGCCCCTAAATTTGACAAGTGTTTGTTTGTGGGATATCCTAAAGAAACTAAAGGATATTACTTCTATCTTCCATCAGAGAACAAAATGTTTGTTACTCGAAATGGTTTATTCCTTGAAATGGAATTTATTTCCAGAAGGGATAGTGGGAGTAAAATCCATCTTGAGGAAATTCAAGCCCATGGATATCTCTCCCTAATAAGAGAGGGACAAATTCCTTATAATGCCTCTCACATTCAAGCCATGATAGGACACTACATCCGATCATCAGTCATATTGATTACTTGATTAAAAGCAACGTACGACTGAGTCAAAACGTGGCTCAATTCATGCTAGCATCAATGGAGACATAAGGTCTAAGGATTATAAAATAGTATTGAGGAAGTAATACTTATGACTAAGGACCATGAAGTATTACTTCTCTAACGGATCACGTCCGATACGATATATCTCAATATATTGCATCTATGATATGATTTGTACTCATTACACATGATTAGTTAAACATAATCATCAATCAAACATCATACTAGTTTTATTTCATTGTAAAGTAGATTACATAAAACTAGGGACAACTAGAATAGTAATTACATAAGCAAATGAGTTTTACTATCAAATCACGCATTTGATGTTCATAAGCAAAATTAACTATTCAGATGAAATACTCAAAAAGATATAAAACGTACAACATATGCTAAATGGTCCTAGGGCACTACTAACAATCTCCCACTTGCCCTAGGTTCAATCGTACATGATCCTCAATCCCATTGACCTTGTATGACTCTCATGTTTAAGATGCGGGAATGGCTTGGTCAATGGATCAGCAATGTTGTCGTTTGTATGAACTTTGCAAATACTAATGTCTCATATGTCAATGATCTCTCTAATCAGATGGAAACGCCTGAGAATGTGTTTGGATCGTTGGTGAGATCTAGGTTCCTAATTCATCAACAAACTTCCTGATCCAAACAACTTCTTTAGCTGCTTCAGAGGCAGCTAGATACTGAGCTTCTGTTGTAGAGTCGGCCACAGTTTCTTGCTTTGATCTCTTCCAGCTCACAGCACCTCCATTCAAACAAAACACAAAACTATATTGCGATCTATAATCATCTACGTCGGTTTGGAAGCCTCTGTGTAACCATTTACAACCAAACTTCCTTCCTGACCTCCGTAAACCAAGAACATATATTTAGTCCTTCTCAAGTACTTAAGAATACTCTTGACTGCAGTCCAATGTGACTCTCCAGGGTCAGATTGATATCTGCTAGTCATACTTAAAGCGAACGAGACATCCGGCCGAGTGCATATCATGGCATACATAATAGACCCAATGCCTGATGCATATGGAATCTTACTCATGCGCTCTTGGTCCTCCTTTGTGGAAGGTCCTTGAGTTCTGCTGAGTTTAATGCCATGTGACATGGGCAAGAATCCCTTTTTGGAGTCTTGCAAACTGAACCGTTTCAGTACATTGTCAATGTATCCACTCTAGCTTAGGCAAATCATTTTGTTAGATCTATCTCTATAGATTCTTATACCCAAACTATATGTAGCCTCGCCTAAGTCTTTCATGGAAAACCACTTCCCCAACCAAGCTTTTACGCTTTGTAATGTGGGGATGTCATTTCCAATCAATAAGATGTCATCCACATAAAGCACAAGGAACACTACTGCATTATTAGTTACTTTCTTATAAACACAAGGCTCGTCTTCAATTTTGATGAAACCGAATTCTTTAATACTTTCATCAAAGCGACGATTCCAGCTTCGAGATGCTTGCTTCAATCCATAAATGGACCTTTGAAGCTTACACACTTTGCTAGGATTTGATGGATCAACAAACCCCTCAGGTTGTGTCATATACACATCCTCGAGAAGGTTTCCATTAAGAAATGCAGTCTTAACGTCCATTTGCCATATCTCATAGTCATAATATGCGGCTATGGCAAGTAAAATCCTAATAGACTTTATCATAACGACAGGAGAAAAGGTTTCGTCATAGTCAATACCATGAACTTGTCTATAACCTTTAACTACTAGTCGAGATTTAAAAGTGTGTACATTACCATCCATGTCGGTTTTCTTTTTGAAACACCATTTGTTATCAATGACCTTACTCCCTTCGGGTGGGTCAACCAAAGTCCACACTTGATTATCGTACATGGATTGCATCTCAGACTTCATAGCTTCTAGCCACTTATCTGACTCAAAACTACGAACTGCCTCTTTGTAGGTAGTATGTTCATCTTGATCAATCAGTTCAACCTGATGATCATCAGTCACAAGAAATCCATATCTCTCAGGCTGTTGATGTACCCGACTCGACCTCCTTGGGCCTTGTGTCAAAGATTGAAGCTCAGTATCAGCACGTGAGCTTGCTTGAAGTTCTAAAGTTGGTTCAGATGTTGTTTTGGGATCTTGAATTTCCTGAAGATGGATCTTACTCCCACTATCCTCTTTGGAAATAAATTCCCTTTTAAGGAATAAACCATTTAGAGCAACAAACACTTTGTTCTTTGATGGAAGATAGAAGTAATATCCTTTAGTGTCTTTAGGATATCCCACAAACAAACACTTGTCAGATTTAGGGGCGAGTTTATCAGATAACAAGCGTTTTACATACGCCTCGCATCCCCAAATTTTGAGAAATGACAAACTACGTCGTTTCCCAGTCCATATCTCATATGGAGTTTTCTGAACCGCTTTAGAAAGAACTCTATTCAATATAAATGAAGCAGTTTCTAGGGCGTAGCCCCAAAAGGAAATTGGAAGACTTGTTTGACTCATCATAGATCGAACCATATCTAGTAAGGTGCGATTCCTCCGTTCCGATACACCATTCCATTGTGGTGTACCAGGAGGAGTTAATTGCGAATCAATTCCACAACCCCTACGATGTTCGTCAAACTCTTGGTTAAGGTATTTTTGCCACCTCGATCTGATCGAAGTATCTTAATACCTTTACCAAGTTCATTTTGTACTTCATTTTGAAATTCTTTGAATCTTCCAAAAGATTCTGATTTATGTTTCATTAGATAGACGTAGCTGTATCTACTGAAATCATCTGTGAATGTGATAAAGTACTGAAACCCTCCTCTAGCACTTGTGTTTATTGGTCCACATACATCTGTATGTAAGAGGCACAACAAATCAGAAGCTCTCTCACTCACTTTGTACAGTAAAAGGAGCTTTAGTCATTTTGCCTAACAAGCAAGAATCACATGTCTCATAATACTCTAAGTCAAATGATGTCAAAATTCCATCTTGATGGAGTTTTGATATGCGTTTCTCATTTATGTGGCCCAAACGACAGTGCCAAAAGTAGGTTTGGTTTAAGTCATTGGATTTAAACCTCTTAGCATTATTGTTATAGATGGGCCTTTTAATGGATTCATCGAGGTTAAGAACATAAAGCCCATTCATCAAAGAGGCATCTCCATAGAAGATACGATCTTTATGAATGTTGCAAATTTTATTCAGAATATTTATTTCAAAATCTTCAATATCCAAACAAGAAACTGAAATAATATTCCTACTCAAAGTTGGAACATAAAGATAATTATTCAGTTCTATAATAAGGCCACTTAGCAAAACTAAATTAAATATCTCGGTACCTACAGCAACAACTCTTGCTCCGTTCGCTACTCTCAGGGCCACTTCTCCTTTAGCTAGTGATCTACTCCTTTTGAACCCCTGCACATTTGCACAAATGTGAGATCCACAACTGGTATCAAATACCCACGAAGTAGGAGCAGACATGTTAATTTCAATAACATAGATACCTGGAGAGACAATCAAACTGGCTTTTCCCTTTTTCTTTTCTTCCAAGTAGAGTTTACAGTTCCGTTTACAATGGCCTGGTTCGCCACAATGGAAGCAAACCCCTTCCTTTGGTGCCTTGGCTTTGGGCTTGGGCTTCTCATTGCCTTTGCCTTTGCCTTTCTTGGCCATGGGCTTTCCCTTTCATTTCTTCTTGAAATTCCCTTTTGGAACCATTAAGACTTCAGGGGTTTTCTTAATGTTCAGTTCAGCCTGCTTGAGCATCCCGTGTATTTCATGTATGGTCTTCTCCATGGCATGCATGTTGAAGTTCATAACAAAATGGTCATTATCCGGTGGGAGTAAGCCCAAGATCATATATGTGGCCATGTCATGACCTATGGGAGACCCAAGTTTCTCAAGTTGATCAAGATAGCCCTTCATCTTAAGAATATGTGGACTTACAGGGGTGCCAGGGGCCATCTTGCAGCTGTTCAACGCCTTAGTGGTGAGGAACCTTTCATGACGGGCTTGCTCTTGGAACATTTCCTTGAGCTGGCCCATCATCTGGAAAGCCTCAACCCCTTCAAACTGTTTTTGAAGATCAGTGCTCATTGTGACTAACATGAGACAAGTCACATCGTTAGAGTCATCAGAGTGCTTCTTCCAAGCATCTCTCTCAGCTATGGGGCGTTTTTTCCAGGCTGTTCAGGAATAACCGTATCAAGAACGTATAGCTTTCTTTCCTGCTTAAGGACAATCCTTAAGTTGCGGGCCCAATCAAGGAAATTGGTCCCACTTAGTTTTTCCTTCTCAAGGAAGGATCGCAATGAATTGTGTGATGTATTGGTTGTCATTATCTACATTAAATTATTTGCAAAGTTATTAGTTTTTGAGCAAAAATCTTTCCACAATTTCCACACTTGATAAATGGTGGAAAATAACATTTTACGATAGTTATAAGTTAGCTTTGGCTTATCCCCATAATTAAAGTAAAATCAACCTATGGGAATGACATCTATATGTCCTAGCTATTTCCCATTTTATGCCCTAGGCCCAAAACTATTTTGATAGCCTAGTTAAGTCGAACCATGTCTAAGCATATGGAAATCACTATTTTCCCATCTCCTCTTGCCTAGATAACCACTTATCTGTTGCTTTTGCAAGCAGACAAAATGATGATCCAAGCTGAATGAGTGCTTAGGATATGGCAGGCATTTTAAGACTTAATTCAAACGATTCATGTGACGTATAATAAATCAAGCCCCATTAGATATAAAATAAGCATCACATGCAAGATATCAAGCGTAAATGTAAATGTGATATAGCATGGTGTAATCCTATAATGACTCCCACGAGTCTTGTGGGAGCCAAGGGTCAATCTAAGTCAATATCCATCTCATGGATAAAGTCTTCGATCCAGCAGCCTCCAGTCTTGTTACATAGTTTCATGGGCATACCCAGCCTTCAATGTAAAGCAATAAAGCTAATCTAAGAAAGCGATTACAATTTTACAATATTGAAAAACGGCTCGCAGAGCGTATTATAAAATTACAACCCAAAAATATGTAAAACAAGAGGGGTATAGTGGGCCTTCACCATGCCAAAACTCACATAAAGCATAATGAAATAAAAGAAAGTACATATATAAAGTCTTAGGTCAGCGGACGGTCGCGTGACGCAGACGGCAGTCCCGATTCTTCATCAGCTTATTGAATGAGTTTTTCTGCCCCGATTTACCCCTCAATCGCCTTACTTACATAATCGGATTATGCATTGGTTAATCAGATTAACGCAGGAAGTATAACCGAATTAATAATGGATTAATAGAAATAGTTTATGCTGTAATTACCGAATTCACATAAACAGTTTATGCTGTAATTACCGAAATCACAGAAACAGTTTATGCTGTAATTATCGAATTACTAACAGAATCATAAGTAGTTCATGCGATATTAATCGAATTAATAACATACAAAACCGTTTATGCATATCAGAATATATAGAAACATGATTAACGAAATCAGTTTATGCAAATATCACATATATTGAACAAAAGATATAATCTTTTCTGTTTTCACACATACACATACCAAATCGAAATTGATAGTGTTATGATGTGATTAACAATATCGAATTCGAATAGTATGAGCAAGGCTCTGATACCAAAGAAGGGATTCATGGGTAGAAACTCCTTCTGAACACCCATGAGTCCTCCACCGAAGGATCCGCTCAAACCATAGGAATCGAAAAAAAAACTAGACAGAAACTTACTTTTCGGGTTCAAGAATCTGATTCTTGAATGGAAGTTTTTGTTTCTTGGACACGTTGTTGCCACCAATGGATTTCCCTTTGCGGAATGTCCCCTTGCCGGTATCCACGCGACGAAACGAACAATGATTGCCAGCTTTTCGTTTTTCTGAGTTTTGGGAATTAGAGAGAAAAGGGAGAGGAAGAATAGAAAATCTAATTTTCTTGGTCTCTTTGGTATTTCGGCTGAAAAGCATTAGCTGCTAGGGTTTAGGCCAAGAGAAGTTTATATAGGGAGTGAGAGGTTGTTTCAAGCACAACTCCCACGTCCTATCCACCTCTTTTGGCAGTGGGAGTTAGACTCCCACGTCCTCTAGACTTCTGCTGGTAGTGGGAGTCTTTATCGGATAATAACTCCCACGTAATCCCAGCTATACTGAAAATTCTCCTTATCTCTAATTCAAATAATAACACTTTATTATTCTCAGAAAAATGAATGTTAGATACAATGAACCTAGACACATTCTAGATTCATTGAATCTGGACATGAAGCCCGTTAGCTCGTCTATACGCGTGACCCTGTAGGTTTATATCACAATGGCAATGAAAACACATTAAGTAGTAGTGTGAGTTCATAAATCACAGGCGGTCCCTAGCAGGACAATGTGACTACCCAAAGTATATGAATATACAACGGAACCTAATATCAATCCACTATTTAATCCCTTTGTCTCGCGATATCCTAATTAAGCATAATGCATGGTAGTCGTCACCCTTATTAAGCTTAATTGTATTTATGCTCGATCTCCGGGTAAACTGTTCCATCAAACAATATTTAATAACCACTTTATTAAATACGTTTGATCACGGCCATGCATTTAAACAATCTTTCCCTATCGAGGGGCCCATGGATATCTCTCTCTAATAAGAGAGGGACAAATTCCTTATAATGCCCCTCACATTCAATCCATGATAGGACACTACATCCGATCATCAGTCATATTGATTACTTGATTAAAAGCAACGTACGACTGAGTCAAAACGTGGCTCCATTCATGCTAGCATCAATGGAGACATAAGGTCTAAGGATTCTAAAATAGTATTGAGGAAGTAATACTTATGACTAAGGACCATGAAGTATTACTTCTCTAACGGATCACGTCCGATACGATATATCTCAATATATTGCATCTATGATATGATTTGTACTCATTACACATGATTAGTAAAACATAATCATCAATCAAACATCATACTAGTTTTATTTCATTGTAAAGTAGATTACATAAAACTAGAGACAACTAGAATAGTAATCAAACATCATACTAACAGGCATCACGCATTTGATGTTCATAAGAAAAATTAACTATTCAGATGAAATGCTTAAAAAGAGATAAAACGTACAACATATGCTAATGGTCCTAGGGCACTACTAACAGGCATGACGTTTATACCATTGTTTTTCTAGTGTCTGTTGTTTGCTATGGAAAGCTAGATGTCGATTTGTCTATGATGGTATTCGAACTAATAGGCGAAGTCTTTTGTGGGAGTTTGAATTTTTATGGGACCCCTTCTTCAAACTGCTGGACTTTTGGATCTGTTTCTCGGCAACAGAGCACCTGTGATGGGGTTTTGGAAACAGGCACTCGGATGGAAGGTTGACGAGGCTATGGTTATTCTCAATGTAGTTGGAGTCTCAAGAGGTAATCCGGGTTTGGCGGGAATCAACTGGATTCTGAGACATTCTAACGGTAGTTTCATTGCTGCTTTTTCAAAAAATTTGGGCGATTCAGTCAGCAATTCCACTGCTGAAATTGAAGCAATGATCTCGGGTCTTTGGCTTTTGGCAGAACAAGGTTACAGTCAGGTATCCATTCAATCTGATTCTAATTTTTTTACCGATGCAATCCAAGCTCGGCAGATCAAAGCATGGAAGCTAGACGCTCCATTCCAGCGTTTCTTGCTTCTGTTAAGGATGACTACGATTCGACATATTTTTTGGGAAGCGAACAAGGTTGCGGATAGTTTAGCTAATGAAGCTTGTGATTTTAAAAATTTCTGTTCTTATTCGTCTTTTAATCAATTGTCTCCTAAGATTAGGGGGCTTTGTCATTTGGATAGTGCCGGGACACCTTATTTAAGGTAAATCCGGGGATGATGTATTCTTTGGACTTTCAAGTCCTTTCTATCAATAAATCTTTATTTTAAAAAAAAGGATGGACATTTTCGGTATTTGGATTTTGCTGGGATTACGTGGGAATTTGTTCTCAGGACAAAGTCTCGCGTCCTATATAATCTCTTTTGGGGGCAAAATCCTAAAGTGAATTTTTAGCCGCAAAACATAACATTACCGAAATAAGATTTCTGCCCTTCTCTTCTCACTAGATTTCCGAAACTCAGGAAACGAAGAGATATATCTCGCTGTTCGTTTCGTCGCGTGGATACTGGTAGAGAGCAATTCGCAAGGGAATGCTATTGGTGGTCGAAGAACATCATCCGAAATCAGATACTATTAATGAAAAATTGTAAGTCTTTTTCGTCTAAATTTCGATTCCCATAGTATGAGCGGATCCTTCAGGGGAGGATTCATGGGTGTTTAGAACGAGTTTATGCCCGTGAATCCCTTCAGGAATTTGTGGATTATGCTTCAATTTGGTGGGATGAAAAGGCCGAAACAAAGAGAATAGTTGGTCAACGTCAAATTGATACTTGGGATGAGATGAACCGGTCAAGAAGCGTAGATTTGTTCCCCAAAATTACACTAGGGAACTTTTCAATCGCTTTCAAAGATTGAAGCAAGGTACTAAAACGGTGGATGAGTATTACAAGGAGATGGAGATTGCCAGGATTAGGGCGGATATTCAAGAAGACGAGGAGGCTACATTGGCAAGGTTCTTAGCTGGTCAAAATGACAAAATTAGACCAAAGGTAGAACGGGCTAACATTGGTAATCTTATTTCAATTGTCTATTATGTAGAGAAAATTGAAAGGCAACTAAAAGAGAAGAGCTTAAGGACTTATTCGATAAATTTCCAATCTGGGAAAAAGCAGAATAAGCCCCTAAATAATTCTACATCTTTGTCAAGCCAAACCAAAGCAAATGAGACTTTTGGAGCTTCCAAATCAGCCACGACATTAAGTGAGGGAACAAAGACATCTTCTACATCAAATTAATCCAATTCCAGGTTAAGTACTACTCCTAACCTTAAAAAAAGAATGTTTAAGTGTAAAGGAAATGGTCACTTTGTTAGGGACTGCCCAAATAGAAGCCCAAATATGATTATATGAATGGATTGTTATGCCTTTTGGTCTTACTAATGCACCTAGTACTTTCATGAGATTAATGAACTACATATTTCGGCATTGTTTTGGCAAATTTGTTGTAGTTTATTTTGATGATATACTTGTTTATAGTAAAAGCTTAGAAGATCATGTTGAATATCTTAGGGCTGTTTTTACTATTTTAAAGGAACAAACTATGTATGCTAAGCTTGAAAAGTGTGTCTTTTGCACTAACTATATTATGTTTCTTGGATACATTGTGAGTTATCAAGGTATTAGTGTTGATCCGGCCAAAATCAAAGCATTTATGGATTGGCCGAAACCAACAATGCAAGTCAAGTAAGATCATTCTATGGGTTAGGTAGTTTTTATAGACGTTTTGTACGTGATTTTAGCACTATTGCTGCCCATTTGAATGACGTTGTGAAGAAGGACACTACCTTTTATTGGGATAAGCCACAACAATAGAGCTTTGATAAGCTAAAAAAGTTACTTACTTCTTCCCCTATTCTTGCTCTACCTAACTTTGATTTAACTTTTGAAGTTGAATGTGATGCTTCAGGGATAGGTATATTGGAGCTGTTTTGCAACAACAAAACAAACCGTTGACATATTTTAGTGAGAAATTAAGTGGTCCTACACTTCTAACTTATGACAAGGAGTTGTATGCAATTGTTAGAGATATGGAGACATAGCAGCACTACTTGATTGAAAAGGAATTTGTGATACATATGGACCATGAATCCATGATATACCTAATAGGGAAAAGTAATTTGAATAAAAGGCATGCTAAAAGGGTTTCCTTTATTGATACTTTTCCATACATCATCAAGTACAAGAAAGGTAAGGAAAACATTGTAGCCGATGTTCTATCTAGAAGGTATACTTTACTTTCGGTTATGCATATGCTAAATTGCTAGGTTTTGAACATCTTAAAGCTTTATATGAGCAATAATGTTTTTTCAGCTTTGTTTCAAGCTTGTGAGCTCTCGGCTAAAAAAGGATTTTATAAATTTAATGTCTTTTTGTTTAAAGATAATAAATTGTGCATTCCATCTTCTTCCATTAGAGATTTACTTGTTAGGGAGGCACATTGTGGCGACTTAATGGTTCATTTTGGAGTTGTTAAAACATTAGACAATTTGCAAGAACACTTCTTTTTGTCCAATATGAAAAGAGATGTTAGGAAAATTTGTGAACTTTGTTTTAAATGTAAATAGGCTAAAATACAAGCAAATATCACGGATTATACATGCCTTTACCTATTCCATCCTCACCTTGGATTGATGTATCTATGGATTTTATCCTTGGATTGCCGAGATCACAAACAATAATAAAAAATAGGCACATAATTGGCTAGAAAGTACCTGTCACAACATCATATGTATCCTAAACTGTTGTGCAAGTAAAACAACCCCTACATTAGAATCTTACCCTCGATCCCCAACATCAGGCGCAACTAGCACAGTCCGAACATTTCCATGCCCCCATATCCAAAACTTATTAATGAAGTGTCAAACTTCCCGCACTTGAAGTAGGCTCTTATACCCCAACGGCATGCCCCCATTTTCTTCCGTCTACACCTGGCACATACCTTCACGATTGGATGTCCCATCATCTAAACTCGTCTAGAATCTAACTCCAGACATCCATTAATATGGTGATCCTTCTTCTCGCACCTGAAACAGACTCATGTATCCAACGACATCTGGATGGGTGCTTCTGTCCACATCTAGATCATACAACACTATTAAATATACCCTCGGCACAACTTCCGGTCCTCCAATTTTGACCAAGTTTTCCCGTGACCTGACTCCTGACCTAGGACCAAATGTCGGACCCCTTCCTCTTGCTAGCTGCGATAGGCCCCGGAACTGTTGACCTAGAGCTCTGTCCCTTAGTCACCACCGAGTGGGATCTCTACCTAGGTTCATTCCACTCTTAGATTCCATTCATATATTTAAGCCTAAGGTCTAACCTTTACAAACCACATCTCAAGTAATCATACAAGTACTGCCTAAGTTCTCATTCCATACTTAGTGGATTCTCTACAGTTTAAGCCTAAGTTTGAACCTGCTCCGATACTATTTATGTCACTTCCTGTAACCGGGCGATGACATAGAAGTACCTCATCTACACATGATTGGACAAACCCCTGGACGATGCATCGTCTGACCATTCGCCCACAGCCTATCATTGACCTCCCATCATCTCTGCAAACGAAACCTAGGACGAATGCTTTGTCTGCAAGATAGACAAAAACATCAATAGTTGTGCAGACGAACCATGCAAACGAAGCATAGGTTGAATGCTTCGTCTACATGATTCAGAAAAGGCACATTTCAGTGCAATTTAACAAAGGAAAATTCAATTTCTGAAATCACGTTTCTCATTTCCCAGAAATCAATATTTTTACCAATTAACATAGACAATTTCATACACAAACATGCAAACCATCTCCTTTCACGTTCAATACTTGTACATAAGACTTGTGCTATGAGAACCATGATCAACCATATGCTTAATAAGACCATGCTTTTATGGATACATTATGTTATATCATCGCTCGCCCTTATGAACTTTACAACATCTGTTAGCAGCCCTAACTATATCACCCGTCGGGAAATGGCCATGGACATATCATGTCATATCACGTCATCACGTGCACTCGGGCATCAATGAAACATGAAAAAGAATTGGAATGCATCCTGCTATAGATTCTTTCACAGTCGAGAGTTCTAGATTGGGAATGTAATCTAACATAATACATAAAACATCATACCACATACATATAATCACTTACAAACGCATCTATATGAGGGAAATCAAACAATTCCTGCAAATCACACTTCACAACACTTCTTCCGATTTAATGCAAATAAAATGTTGTAGAAATTCATTTCATCACAATACACAATCCAATAAAAATTTCATTTTCATGTTTTTGGACTAAAAATACAAGAGTGTATGAACCTTACCTTGATTCTTTAACACAAACTTCACAAGATTATACTTCTACTATTTTTTTTTTTAATTCTCAACACTCTACTCCGTCGATGATATATTTGAAACTAGCTATTGGAATTTAATCTCCAACGTCATATTTTAGTCTTATAAGTCTTCTATCATTGGTTAAAAATTGGGAATGATCAGAGAACAATTCCTATGTCTGCCAGACATTCTTAGTGTTGAAGTTTACATTTGTTATAAGTGCTTAATTGGATTGGGCAAAAGACCCGCCGGTCGACCGAGAGTTGTCTCAGGTCGACCGAACTTTTTGTCACTCCGGTCGGCCGAGAACCATTTCTTCGATCACCCGGATCAATTGGACCAGGTCAAAACCGGCACATCTACACGTGTGAGGGACTGTGTGTAAGGGAGTAGTGGAAGAGAAATAAAGGGAGAGTGGTGATATATGGATCTTGGTCTTACTAGAAAGTTTTGAACTTTCCGAATGAATACTTAAGGGTTATTCATTTGAAGAAAAAAATGGGAGAATCATTAAATAAAGTCTTTTTAAAGATTTTAAAATAAGACAACTAAAACTTTGCAAACTCACTATCATTGCGATCCGTCCTTGAGAAGGACAAACTTGAGGGAGCAAACTTCCTCAACTGGTATAAGAACTTGAGAATCATTCTCAAGCACGAGAAAGAGTTGTATCTTCTCGAGGAACAAATTTCTGATCCACCAGTCGCAGGGGCTCCGACCACTGAAAGAAATGCTTATCGTAATCACTTAGTAGCCGCATTGGATGTGTCTAGTCTTATGTTAGTGACCATGACCACTTATCTTAAGAAGCAACATGAGGAAATGGGAGCTTTCGATATGACTAATCATCTAAGGCAACTCTTCTAGGGTCAAACTCGCCAGGAGAGATTTGATGTGTCGCAATCTCTTTTTCAGTGCAAAATGGCAAAGGGAACACCAGTCGGAACTCAAGTTCTGAAGATGATATGCTATATTGAGAGCCTTGAAAGACTGTGATTTCCTCTAGGCAAGGAGCTATCCACTGATTTGACTATGCAATTTTTTCCTGAATCATTCTGGCTTTTCTCATCTTTTTTATTTCCGATTTTCCTAAGTTATCTATACTTTATGGATTCAGGGAAAAGTGTTTTTCAAACTTCGTAGTTCTTGGACTTGCATCAGAAACACGGAGTAACAAGCTCAGAGGTTGTGTGTGGATACCAATGGAGACAGGAGTCTGAAGGCTGCTGTTGGTGATTATTAGTAGCAGAATCCGAGCAACGTCAATTAGATCGACACAAAGTTATAATTCCTAACATAGGGTTTTTTTCTTTCTCGTGAATAGAACCTCTAAAGGAAGGTAATCCTGAGCTATTTATTTCCACTGCGTTCTGGGGATTACGAATTTTTTCTTGAAGTGGTATCAGAGCCTATAACGAGAACCCAATAACTTTGCTATGTTTTATCGTGTTTGTAATAGACAGATAATTCATGGCACGGGATGTATTTAACTTTGTATAGCCTATGGAAAGTCGTTTAAGTGCTAAACGAATTGTAAATTCGTGTTTTTGCCTGTTTTCTGTGTTCTGGCAAAAGTTCAGTCGGTCGGCCGGAAGAGGTTCGCGGTAGACCGAACATGAGTTAGAAATTAGGATTTTGCTACGGCCTAGATTTCGGACGACCGGTGTGTAATCACGGTCGATCGAGGCTAATACGTTTTTAGGGCGGTAGATCAGAAGTGTTCTGGGTCGACCGAGATGGCCTAATTTTTACATTGTTTTGGTTACTGCCTTAACGCGGGAGTATGGCCCGGGTCGACCGGAAAGGGACAGGCAGTGTGTATTTGGGTTCTTAGCATGTTTTTGTGTTTGTTTTGAGCATGGTGCATAGGAATAGCCTTTGACCAGTGGTTTTATTATAATACGGTTTGCGTGTCGTGCCTTCTCTTGACAAATTCTTGTTGTAATTTTAATCTCGAATGTAACTCGAGAATTTTTTCAGTTATGTAAAAGTATAGAATATGATTTTATTTACATATGTAACAAGTGATGAAGAAAGGCGTCCATTAGATGGAGGAAACCACAAGGAGGATGAAGACAATAGATAGGATTTATTGATTTTTTACCTTAAGATTGACCTAGGATTTTCCGTTGGCTCGTAAAAATCCGAATATGGGCTATTACTATGTCACGGTTTATTTTAATGTTTTTGTATTATGCATGTTTATAGTATTTTTTAGCATGAGATGCATATTCAAATGTATAATCAGATTATACATCATTTGGTGAGACAATTTTAAAAAGCCTCAATTTTAAATATTAAGTTTATTGCCTTCCATGATTGGCCCTCATCAAGTCCAAGATCGACAGCAGTGTGAACTTCAGAGTGGAATAAGCGCCTATTTATCCTGGTGAGGTGCGAATGATAAGTTAGTGATATTCGACGGCGATATCTACTTAACCGGATTGCCAATACCGAGCTTTGTAGCCAAAGCTGCCTCAGTATTGGGTCGGAAGGCAAATGGTTAAGATGTGCATTTATGTACTTAGGGTAAGTGTTACCTACTTAACCAATTATGAGTCACATAATTCATGTGATCAACAAACGTTGCTTAACTAAACAGCTATTTCTCGAGCATTGTAGCCAAAGCTGCCTCGAGATTGGTGATATATGGATCTTGGTCCAACTAGAAGTTTTGAACTTTCTGAATGAATATTTGAGGGTTATTCATTGAAGAACATAGTAGGAGAATCATTAAATAAAGTCATTTTAATTATTTTAAAATATGACAACTAAAACTTTGCAAAAGCACTATCATTGTGATCTGTCTTTTAGAAGAACAAACTTGAAGGAGAAAACTTCCTCGACTGGTATAAGAACTAGAGAATCATTTTCAATCACAAGAAAAAGTTGTATGTTCCCGAGGAACATATTCCTCATCCACCAGTCTCCGACCGCTGAAAGAAATGCTTATTGTAAGCACTTAGATGACGCATTAGATGTGTGTAGTCTGATGTTAGTGACCATGACCTCTTAGCGTCAGAAGCAACATGAGGAAATGGGAGCTTTCGATATGATTAATCATCTAAGGCAACTCTTTCAGGGTCATGCCCGCTAAGGGAGATTCGATGTGTCAAAATCGCTTTTTCAGTGCAATATGTCAGAGGGAATACCAGTCAGAACTCACGTTTTGAAGATGATAGGCTACATTGAGAGCCTCGAAAGACTAGGATTTTCTCTAGGCCAAGAGTTATCCACTAATTTGATTCTGCAATCGTTGTCTGAATCATTCAGTCAGGTTGTATTAAACTACAACATGAATGAGATAGACAAACCTTTCCCAGAATTGTTGAACCTGTTGAGGACTTCTGAGAAGGAAATAGGGAAGTCCAAGATCATTTACATGGTCAAGAACAACATGGGCAAGTGTTTTGGTAAGCCTAATGGCAAGCTTAAAGGCAAACCTAACAATTCTGAGAAAGCACTAGAATAGAAATTTCCATAGTTTTCTTGCCAGTAAAAAGCTTGGAAAAGGAGGAAATATTGCTTCTAGCTCAGGTATTTATGTTATTAAGATCAACTTGTCTACTACTACTTATTCATGGGTATTAGATACCGGATGTGTTTCTCACATTTTCATGAATGTGTAGAGACTATAAAGGAGTAGAGAGCTGGCAAAATGCAAGGTGGACCTACGCGTTGGCAATGGAGCCAAAGTTGTTGCATTAACTATAAGAACATATAGTCTTAGTTTTCCTTTTGAAATTGTTCTAGATTTAGACAATTGTTTTTATGTACATACTTTAACAAAGAATATTATTTCGATCTTTTGTTTGGACAAGATGGGTTTGATATTCATATTAAAAACCAATGAAGTCGTTATCGTTAAATGATGTTTTTTATTGTAGTGCTACATTGGTGAATAGTTTATACTTGCTAGACCTTGAGTCACCGTTTATAACATAAATACAAAGAGGATAAAGAATAAAGAGTCTAATCCTACATACCTCTGGCATTTCGCTTAGGCCATATAAATGAAAACCGCATTTCCAAACTCTATAAAGATGGATTGTTGGAATCATTTGATTTTGAATCATATGGTACATGTGAACATTGTTTAATGGGTAAGATGACTGCTTCTCATTTTACTAGAACTAGAGAACGAGCAAAGGATTTTTTGGAACTAATACATAGTGATGTATGTGGTCCATTCAATATCCATATAAGATGTTGTTATCTATATTTCATTACTTTACTGACGATTTTAGTCGTTTTGGACACGTGTTTCTTATGAAACACAAGTCGGACGCCTTCGAAAATGGCAAAGAGTACAAGAATGAAGTAGAAAACCAGCTTGGCAAAAGTATTAAGATTCTTCGATCCGATCGAGGCGGGGAATACTTAAATCGAGAATTACGTGACTATCTAAAGAGTTGTGGAATTGTTTCACAACTTTATCCTCCGATTACTCCTCAATGGAATGGTTTATCCGAAAGGAGATATCGAACTCTATTAGATATGGTTCGATGAATGATGAGTCATGCGAGGCTTCCAAACTCTTTTTGGGGACATGCTTTAGAAGGAGCATCTTTAAAACTAAGTAGAGTTCCATCCAAATCTATTGAAACGACACCATATCAGATATGGACTGGGAAGCTTCCTAGTATATCTTTCTTAAAGATTTGGGGTTGTGAGGCGTTTATGAAACGTCCAGCTTTGGAAAAGCTCAGCCCAAAGTCGGTCAAGTGCACTTTTGTGGGGTACCCCAAGGAAACTAAATGATACTACTTCTACATTCCCTATGAGAACAAGTGTTTGTTGCTCAAAAATGAGTTTTTCTGGAGAAACAGTTTCTTTCTTGGAAAACAAGTGGGAGCCATGTGGAACTTAATGAAGTTCCGGAGCTTGGTGAAATTCTAAGGAAACTTCGTGAAGTTCCAAGTACAAGTGACTAGGTGGAATTGGACACAAGCTGTTGTGGAGCCAGTTCTAGAAACACAAGAATTGCGTAGGTCTAGTAGAGTTCATAGATTACCTGAAAATTTTAGATTTTCGTAACAGAACATGGAAATGTTATGTTTATTGATCACGATGAACCTACAACCTACAATCAAGCAATCACTATTCCAGATTCTTAGAAATCGCTTGAGGCCATGAGATCCGAAATGGATTCCATGTACACTAACCAAGTATGGATCTTGGTCAATGCGCCTGAGGGGGCAATCCCAATAGGGTGCAAGTGGGTTTTCAAGTTGAAAACTGACATGGAAGGGAATGTTCAAAAGTACAAGGGGAAACTTTTCGTGAAAGGTTTTAAACAGATTCATGGTATTGACTATTATGAGATATTTTCCCTTGTAGTTATGCTCAAATCCATTTTCTCATATCTTGCTTGTTATAGTTGCATACTATGATTATGAAATTTGGAAAATGGATGTCAAAACAGCTTTCCTTAATGAAAACCTAGATGAGGACGTGTGTATGATACAACCCGAAGGATACCAAAAGGCATGGTCTTATAGATAGTTATTATGTATAGTATACACTAAAAGGAAAGGTTGTTGTCTTTAGTTTAAGTGGGAGATTGTTGCATTTCTTTTCATGTGATAAAATTTTAAAGCATGAATTTCCTTATGGTTTATTGCACTAAATGGCCATCTAATATTTCACTATTTCGAGTTAGGGCCGAAAACAAATTATTCTTCGGGATTTAGCCATAAAAAATTTAAAGTCGGCGGAATTTAGATTCCGACGAAAATTCCGTCAATTTTGGCCAAGTTATCCCTCACGTGTGCCGGGCACGTGAGGGGCATTTCGGTCCTTAACTTTTTGGCCAATCCTCACCCCCGCAGCTCTATCTTCTCCGAAAAAATTGAAGATTGCAGTTTCATTTCTCCGGAGGTCTTCTCATTCAATCATCTCTCTCTCTCTCTCTCTCTCTCTCTCTCTTCTTCTTCTTCTTCTTCCTGTTAAAATTGCTACACACTCACCTAAAAAAATATGAATCATTCTCTTCTTCCGGTTAAATTTCAGCTTCAAAGAAACCCGACAAGATCCCATCAACGTTTCAGTTACCAATGTTGAAGATCAATTCATTTTAAGATCAATTCATTCTAAAAAAAAAACCTAGATCTGATTACAATGTTCCGAAACCGCACATGTTATCAGGAAATTGCCTTTGGTCAAAGGCAAAAGGTATCTGGAAGATGTTTTGGCCCATAAGCAGGCAATTCCTTTCACTCACTTTCGAAGAGGTATTGGCCGTACTGCTCAGGCTAAGAATAGGCATTCAAATGGACAAGGTTGCTGGCCCGTAAAATCTGCCAAGTTCATTTTGGATCTGCTTCAGAATGCAGAAAGCAATGCTGAGGTTAAAGGTTTGGATGTGGATTCTTCAAGAAGAAGTGATCCAAATACAAGGTCTCAATTTGGTGAGTTTGTAGCAATTTCAATTGGAAGAAGAAGGACAGAGAGAGAGAGAGAGAGAGAGAGAGAGAGGGAGGGTGCCGGAAATGATGAAGCTCAGCAACCGGTAAATTTTAGGCAAGAAATACGACTGTTTTTGGTTGACCAAAATGCATCTCATGTGCCCGTCACGTGAGGGCTAACTTCGTCAAAATTGACGGAATTTTCGCCGGAATCTAAATTTCGCATACTTTAATTTTTAGATGGCTTTTTTCGGCCGTAACTCGAAATAGTGAAATACTTGATGGCCATTTGGTGCAATAAACTCATTCCATTATTATTTTTTTAATACGGTTGTGGTCTTTGTATTAAAACATATAATAACATCCGTAGATAGTTATGTAATTGTTACATTGGACTATGCTAAAATGTTCCTAGTCAATCATTATTGTGGAATTTAATGACAACAATGATGTGTGGAGACTAGTATGTGTTGTGATATTAAATTGTACAGATAACCATCCCCGTAAACGAAGGCTGCCATCTTCATGAATTTGGAAATCCATATGTCTTTCCGATTGTGCCAAAATCCGTTCATCTTCTAAATCGGCATCAATTTGTTGTGTTTCCTTGATTCTTACTAGAAAAATTGGTTGTGCCACTAAAGCCGCCAAAATACTTCGCTTCGACTCCACCACCTCAATCTCCAATCTATTGAACTCAGAAATCGTCTCTCGTTGATCGGTAACCAAATATGCCAACTGTCCTGAACTTTTCTGACTAAGTGCACCAACAACACGATTAGCTTTCCTCGGATGGTATCTAATCGTCAAATCATTGTCTTTCAGTAGCTCTAACCATAATATTTGCCTCGTATTCAATTCTTTCCGAGTAAACAAGCATTTCAAAATCTGATGATCATTAAATACCTCACATGGCTCCCCATACAAGTAATGACTCTATATCTTCAAAGCAAACACGACCGCTGCTAACTCCAAGTCATTTCTACGGTAGTTCTTCTCATCATGCTTCAACTGTCTTGAAGCCTATGCTATTAGTTTACCTTTCCACATCCCAAACCAATACCCGATGTATCACTGTATATTGTCAAAACCCTGATTCCTCTGGTAACACCAAAACCAAATAAGTAGTAAACTTTTCTTTTAGTTTCTAATAACTCTTTTCACATTCCGAATTCCATTCAAACATCACCTTCTTTTGTGTTAGTCGAGTCAACGACGCTGCTATTCTAGAGAAAATTTCTACAAACTTTCGGTAATACCCCTCTAATCACAAGAAACTACGAATGTTTGCCACATTGGTCAGTCAAGGCCAATCCACGACTGCTTCTATCTTTGTCAGGTCCATTGATACTCTATTTTCTTACATTTCATGTGCTATAAAAATTACACTCTTCAACAAAAAATCACACTTACTGAACTCGGAAAAACGTTTCTCGTTTCTCAAAGTCTACAATACCAACCTCAAGTGTTATCCTTGTGCCTCATTTTATGGGGAGTATACTAAGATGTCATCAATGGAAACCACCACGAACTTGTCTAAGTAATCCCAGAATGCTCGGTTCATCATGTCCATGAATGCCGATGGAGTGTTAAACATTGTAAAAGGCATCACCAAAAATTCATAATGCCCGTACCTTGTTCCAAAGGTTCGATTGATCAAACAAGTCATCACCATATTTCTTCCTAAGAAACAACATCGGTGCACCCCAAGAAAAGGAAGTGAAGAAAACAAAAATAACCACAGAAAAGAACACTAAAATTTCATAGTGGCGTAGCTCGGGATTGAACCAGAGCCCTTCAGTGTGTTAGAATGACGTGATAACCAACTACCCCACGACACTATCTGCTCTTAAAAAAGCATCTTCCTATAATATTTATATCAATTATGCATGAATACATTTAGCAAATCCATGGCTTTCTTTTTTCGCTGCTTTTTCTATTATTTGTTTAAGGTTCTTTCTTTTTTGTGTTACACCAATTCGAAGCAGAATTTTTGTTCTTATTTGCTTTTAATTTTAGAATTGTATTAGCTAGTTTGAGAATTAAAATGAAAGGTGAACAATCATGTGAGAGAAAAATAATTTTTTTTTATTGAATGTGTCATGGTATACAAATGTTACTACCCCAAACTTGTCTCCAATGAAGACTGGACTTCTCAAACTTTCGGCGCTTCATCGCTCTCTTTAATGCCGCGATTTTCTTCTTCTCTCTGGTGATGAGGAACCTTGATAACTTGTACCAAGATTCAACAACAAAGGGTTGAAATGATCTGTCTCTTCTTGAATTAGTTCCAAGGGGAATATAATTTAAGCAACTACAAGTTTATTAGACTCTCAATGAAGGCTGAAAGACCATGATAGTCGAACTATTTTATCGGTATTGTAACTATGAAAATAAAATTATGAACAATCCCAGAGAGTTCAATTAAACAAAATATCTAAGGAAAATCCCTAAATCATATATTGAATATATCTACTTTGCTCCAAATTTTTGGAGCCGGGTTTGGTCCTAAAATAGGAGCCAAATTCAGCTCAATGTAAGTACAATCATAATAAAATTTAAAATAAGGAAAGTAGGATTCTATTCTACTAGGAAATAAAGTAGAATCCTAAGTAAACTACTAAAATCTAAAAATAGTAAACTAGGAAATAGAATAGAATCCTAAGTAAACTAGTAAACAAGTAACTTCCTTAAACTAAACAACTACTTGGACCACATGTCTTTTATTTAAGGAAGTTGTTATAACTAATAATAGTAAACCCTAAAAATAGTAAATAGCCGATTTAGTCCTCCCTTATGTTTGGGCCGGCCAAGACTAGGTCAAATGTTAACATGATGACCTCTTGATCTTTTATGGGCTCATTAGGTGGTGGTCTTCCATGTTCTTGAACTTGGATGGCCCTAATGAATGCATTTAAGGCCATCATTGTCTTCTGGGCTTGTGACCTTGTCTTGGGCCCTTGAATATGGATCAATGGATACTTGGACCTTGGTTTGGAAAGAAATGTACTTGGTCCTCATCATCCCCTCCCCCTTGGGAAGGATTCGTCCTCGAATCACCATCATCTGTGTCAACATTAAAGGAAGAACTTACACCATACTCGCCTTCAATCTTATATGCATTGTCATTGATCTTAGAGATGATTTGAAACTGTCCATCTCCTCTAGGATGTAGTTTAGTCTTCATTGAATTAGGAAACCTTTCTTTCCTTAAGTGCATCCAAACCCAATCTCCTGGCTCGAATCTCACTTTCTTGCGGCCCTTGTTAGCATTCCTTGCATCGGATGCATTCTTCTTTGCAATTTCAGCACTTACTTGTTGGTGAATTTTGTGTATAAAGGCAGCCCTAGAGTCACCTTATACATTAAAATACTCATCAACAGGTAAAGGGATTAAATCTAAAAGGGTCAAAGGATTAAAACCATAAACAACTTCAAATGGTGAATTATTAGTTGTAGAATGTAAAGTTCTATTATATGCAAATTCAGCAATAGGTAAACATTCTTCCCAACTTTTAAGATTTTTTTGAATTAAAGCCTAAGAAGAACCCCTAAGGTTCGATTTGTTACCTCTATCTGGTCATCCGTTTTGTGGTTCTTAGGTTAGAAATTTCTAACATCTCGATCACTCACAAAAGTAACTTAAGAACCTAACATCTCGATCACTCACAATCGTTCTTGGTACTCCATGTTGCCGAACCACCTCTTTGAAGAATAGATTTGCCACATGACTTGGATCACTTGTTTTCCTACAAGGTATAAAATGTGCCATTTTAGAAAATCTATCAACAACAACAAAAATGATATCCATAACTCCTTGGGATTTTTTCAATCCTAAGATGAAATCCATGGAGAGGATGGAATAGGCAAGGGCATGAATAATCCATGAGCTTTACGTGGGCACTTTTCTTGTTTGCACTTGAAGCAAACTTCACATATCTTCCTTACATCCCTTTTTATCTTTGGCCAAAAGAAATGTTATTGGTGTATATCCGAGGTCTTAGCAACTCCAAAATGTCTCATTAGGCCTCCAGAATGTGATTCCCTCACAAGTAATTCATGAATAGAGCAAGCAGGAATACACAATCTATGATTTTTAAACAATAAATCATTGAATTTGAAAAAATCCTTTTGTGCCGAGGCATTACATGATCTATATAGTGCTGAAAAATCTGAATCATGTTCATATAATGCTTTAATGTGTTCAAATCCAAGTAATTTAGTGTCCAAAACAGAAAGTAAAGTATACATTCTTGATAGTGCATCAGCTACAATGTTTTCCTTTCCTTGTTTGTATTTGATTATGTAAGGAAAATTATCAATAAAGGAAACCTATTTAGCATGCCTTTTATTCAACTTACCTTGCCCTTTTAAATAGTTGATGGATTCATGGTCGGTGTGAACTACAAACTCTTTAGGAATGAGGTAATGTTGCCAAGTTTCCAAAGCTCTTACAATAGCATAAAACTCCTTGTCATAAGTTGGATAATTAAGTGTAGGTCCACTTAATTTCTCACTAAAATAAGCTATTGGTTTGTGCTATTGTTGTAAAACATCTCCAATACCTATTCCTGAAGCATCACATTCAACTTCAAATGTTAAATCAAAATTAGGCAATGCAAGAATAGGTGAAGAATGAGTAATATATTTAACCTTTCAAAAGCAATTGATTGTGGCTATCCCCAAAATAAATGGGTGTCTTTCTTGACAACTTCATTTAATAGGTTAGCAATAGTACTAAAATCACGTACAAAACATCTATAAAAACTTGCTAACCCAGGGAATGAACGTACCTGGCTTGCAGATTTAGGTGTTGGCCACTCCATAATTGCCTTGATTTTGGATGGATCAACACTAATTCCCTTTGAACTTACAACATATTCAAGATAGTTTATAGATGTAGTAAAAAAAACACACTTTTCTAACTTGGCATATAGAGTTTGTTCTCTTAAAATAGTAAAAACAATCCTAAGACATTCAACTTGCTCTTCTATGTGTTTACTATAAATAAGAATATCATCAAAATAAACTACAACAAATTTTCCAAGGCAATGTCGAAATATGTAGTTCATTAATCTCAAGAATGTACTAGGTTCATTAGTAAGACCAAAAGGTGTAACAATCCCTTCATATAAACTATATTTAGTCTTAAAAGTAGCTTTCCATTCATAACCTTCTTTCATTCGAATCTGATGGTTACCTTGAGTTAAACTCACTTTAGAAAATATCATGGCTCCATTTAATTCTTCAAAAATATCATCTAAGCGAGGTATAAGATGTCTATATTTAATCGTTATTTTGTTAATAGCACGACAATCCGTACATAATCTCCAAGTTCCTTTTTTTAAGGTACTAAAATAACAGGACTAGCACAAGGATTTAGAGATTCTCTAACCTGTTCTTTCTCAAATAGTGCATCTACTTGCCGCTGAATTTCACGAGTTTCATATGGATTAGCTCGATAAGCAGGCCGAGTTGGCAAAGTGGATCCTGGGATGAAGTCGATTTGATGTTCAATACCTCTAAGTGGAGGTAGACCTTTCGACAACTCCTTGGGATAAACATCTTTAAATTCTTGCAATAGATCATATACAACACTTGGAAGGGAGTTAGGGTTTAATTCAATAGCATTTAAAAGAGCCATAGGCTCGGCTTGTTTGAAGATGAGCAAGAAAATTGCTTTTTTTGCCCGAATAGCCCTATCTACTTCAATTGGTTGTATAAATAAACACTCTTGTCTTACCGTAGGAACACTAGTCTTTTTTCTTACCACATGCTTAGCTTTATCATCCATCTTTACCTTATTTGTAGCAAGGGAAATATCACTTTGTTTTTGCAACTCATTGCTCTTTATTTTCTCTCTATTTTCAGCCATCTTTTTATGTGTAGTGCTTGCTTCCAAAGGCGTCATTGGTTTAAGTATGTACTTCACATGATCCTTAAGCACATGATAGCAATTTGATCTTCCCAAATGGTTAGCACCTCTATCATATTGCCAAGGACGTTCTAAAATAAGGTGACTTGCAATCATGGGGACTACATCACATAAAACCTTGTCCTTGTACTTTCCAAGCTCAAATTCCACCTCAACCTGTTTTTCCACCATTATTTATCCACTATTATTCAACTAAGAAAGCTTATAAGGGCATGGATGGGGGTTTACAAGGTAAATCAAGTATAAAAACCATCTAAAATGAACAAACATTAGTGCAACTTCCATTATCAAATATATTAAGACAATGAGAATTCTTAACTTTACCTTTGATTTGGAAGAGACTGCTCCTTTGTATATGTTCATCATCTATAGGTTGAATTTGCAAAAGCTTCATACTAACCATTAAGATGTGAACACTTTCTTGTTCAACATAAGTATCAACTTCTTCTTGCTGTGGTTCGGTAATTCCATCATTTTGCTCGGCTTCACCTACTTCACCTACTCATGTTCCGCAAAAATACCAGAAACCTAGAAATCAGATTTCTTGTATTCGCTCTCCCTTTCTCTCAAAATTCCCGAAACTTAGAAAAACAAAGAGCTAGCAATCGCTGTTCGTTTCGTCGCGTGGATACCGGTAGGGAGTAATTCCGCAAGAGAGCATTCAAGATGATTGCTGCGAAGAGCCTAAAGACAGAATCTTTAACCAAATAATGTATGTTTTTCGTTTGATTTCGATTCATTTTTGTATGAGCGGATCCTTCAGGGGAGGACTCATGCGTGTTTAGAACGAGTTTCTGCCCATAAATCCCTTCAAGAACATGCATCAAGAACTCTATAGAGACCCAAAGCCAACATTTGATCAACGGTACGCTCGTTTATTCTTCCCACCGTTAGTTCCACCCCTTAACCAGCACTCTCGGCTTGCACTGACGTACCCTCTGAGGGAGCGGAACAAGGAGGAAGGTCTCGAGGGGATCTAACTTCATGTGTCCCCATGGTCTGCGCCAAGTCTTGGTGAGATTCATCAATGAGATATACCTTTCTGCATCAATACACATCCCACACCAATACCCGATGCATAGCGTTATATTGTAAAAACCCCTGATTCCTCTAGTAATGCCAAAACCAGAGCTGTAGTAAACTTTTCTTTCATTTTTTGAAAACACTCTTCACATTCTGAATTCCATTCAAATTTCACCTTCTTTTGTGATAGTCGAGTCAACGGCACTGGTATTCTTGTGAAATCTTCTACAAACTTTCGGTAATACCCTTCTAATCCCAAGAAACTGCGAATGTCTGCCACATTGGTCGGTCAAGGTAAATCCACGATTGCTTCTATCTTTGTCAGGTCCACTGATACTCCATTTGCTCTTATCTGCCTTTGCATTTGGATTAGGTTTTAATTTTAGAATTTTATTAGCAAGTTGATACTACCCCGAGCTTCTCTCCAACGAAGACTGGCCTTTTTAAACTTTCAGCGCTTCATCGCTCTCTTTAAGGCCAAGATTTTCTTCTTCCCTATAGTTTCCTCAATCCAACTATAGACAATATCCTCAGGCATACGGGTATGTCCATTCTCTTGACCTCCCCGAACCTCTACATAGCATACGGGTATGTCCATCAGGCTATCTTCTCTAAGGAACTCTGTTTCTAGCTTGCCTCCATAAGGTCATCATGAAGTGTAGCAAGATAGAAATTATATGCACGTCTAAGAAATCCAATGTTTCTTTTCTCTCCGCAAATCGTCCACCTTTGCTACAAGATCTCGAACTTCGTGAGGAGCCTCAGACAGGAGCATAGTGGCAACGTTCAAGGCCCGTTCCGCTTACAAAAGAGGAAGGGAAAAATCAACACAAGAATGACTATCTACAATATAAAATATAAGGAATCCTGAAAAGAACATGCATCACGAACTCTATAGAGCCCCAAAGCCAACATTTGATCGACAATACGCCAGTTTATTCTATCCACCGTTAGTTCCACCCACTAACCAACACCATCGGCTTGCACTGACGGACCCTCTAGGCAGCAGAACGAGGAGCAAGGTCTCGAGGGGATCTAACTACATGTGTCCCCAAGGTATGCGCCAAGTCTTTGGGAGATTCATCAATGAGATATACCTTTCTGCATCAATACACATCCCAAACCAATACCCGATGCATCGCTGTATATTGTAAAACAACATGATTCCTCTAGTAACGCCAAAACCAAAGCAGTAGTAAATGTTTCTTTCATTTTATGTTAACACTCTTCACATTCTGAATTCCATTCAAATTTCACCTTCTTTTGTGTTAGTCGTGTCAACGACACTTCTATTCTTGAGAAATCTTCTATAAACTTTCGGTAATACACTGCTAATCCCAAGGAACAACAAATGTCTGCCACATTGGTCGGTCAAGGCAAATCCACGATTGCTTCCATCTTTGTCAGGCCCACTGATACTCTATTTGCTTACATTACATATCCTAGAAAAATCATACTCTTCAACCAAAAATCACACTTACTGAACTCGGCATAAAGTTTCTCGTTTCTCAAAGTCTGCAATACCAACCTCAAATGTTATACGTTTGCCTCATTTTAAGGGGAGTTTACTAAGATATCATCAAGGGAAACCACCAAGAACTTTTCTAAGTAATTCCAGGATGCTCGGTTCATCATGTCCATAAACATCGATGAAGCATTAGTCATTGCGAAAGGCATCATCAAAAATTCATAATGCCCGTAGCTTGTTGATCAAACAAGTAATCCTCATGCTACCATATTTCTTTCTGAAAAACAACATCGGTGCACTTCAAGGAAATGAAGTGTAGAAAACAATAACAACCACAGAAAAGAACATTAAACTTTCATAGTTGTGTTGCCTGGGTTTGATCGTAAGACCTTCAGTGTGTTAGACTAACGTGATAACCAACTACACCAGGACACCATCTGCCTTTAAAAGCACAACTTTCTATAATATTTATATCAATAATATACGAATACATTTAAAAAATACACGGCTTTTTTTTATTGGTTTTTCTACGATTTGTTAAGGGTTCTTTCCTTTTTATGTTACACCAATTCGAAGTAGAATTTTTTTTCTTATCTGCCTTTGCATTTGCATTAGCCTTTAATTTGAGAATTTTATTTGCAGGTTTGAGAATTAAAATGAACATGTGAACAATCATGTGAGAGAAAATTAAAAAAAAAATTGTTTTTAATGTTTCATGGTGTACAAATGATACTACCTCAATCTTGTCTCCAACGAAGACTGGCCTTCTCAAACTTTCAGCGCTTCATCGCTCTCTTTAAGGCCAAGATTTTCTTCTTCCCTATAGTTTCCTCAATCCAACTATAGACAGTATCCTCAAGCATACGGCCAATGTCCTTTCTCTTGTCCTCCCGGGACATCTCCACAGCCCGGACTTTGTTCTCGGCAAACAGAACAACATCTCGAGAAACACATGCCATGTCCCCTAAGGAACTCTGTTTCTGACGTGCCTCCATAAGGTCATCAGGAAATTTAGCAAGATAGAAATTATATGCACATGTCTAAGAATTCCAACGTTACTTCTCTCTCCGTAGATCGTCCACCTCTGCTACCAGATCTCGAACATCGTCAGGAGCCCCATATAGGAGCTTGGTGGCAATGTTCAAGGCCCGTTCCCCTTACAAAAGAAGAAGGAAAGGAAAACTCAACAAGAGAATGACTATCTACAAGATAAAATATAAGGAATCCTGAAAAGAACATGTATCACGAACTCTATAGAGACACAAAGACAACATTTGATTGACGGTACGCCCATTTATTCTATCTACCGTCAGTTCAACCCACTGACCAACACCCTAGGCTTGCACTGACATACCTCTGAGGTAGCGGAACGAGGAGCAATGTCTCGAGGGATCTAACTACATGTGTCCCCATGGTCTGCGCCAAGTCTTTGGGAGATTCATCAATGAGATATACCTTTCTGCATCAATACATATGCCAAACCAATACCCGATGCATCGCTGTATATTGTAAAGCCCCCTGATTCCTCTAGTAACGCCAAAACCAGAGCAGTAGTGAACGTTTCTTTCATTTTCTGATAACACTCTTCACATTTTGAATTCCATTCAAATTTCACCTTCTTTTGTGTTAGTTGTGTCAACGACACTGCTATTCTTGAGAAATCTTCTACAAACTTTCGGTAATACCCTTCTAATCCCAAGAAACTACAAATGTCTGCCACTTTGGTCGGTCAAGGCAAATCCACGATTGCTTCTATATTTGTCAGGTCCACTGATACTCCATTTGCTTACATTACATATCCTAGAAAATCATACTCTTCAACATAACTCACACTTACTGAACTCGGCATAAAGTTTCTCGTTTCTCAAAGTGTACAATACCAACCTCAAATGTTATACGTTTGCCTCATTTTATGGGGAGTTTATTCAGATATCATCAATGGAAATCACCACGAACTTCTCTAATTAATTCCTGGATGCTTGGTTGATCATGTCCATAAGCATCGATGGAGCGTTAGTCATTACAAATGGCATCACCAAAAATTCATAAGCTCGTAGCTTGTTGATCAAACAAGTAATCCTCATGCTACCATATTTCTTCCTAAAAAACAACATCAGTGCACTTCAAGGAAAGGAAGTGAAGAAAACAAAAACAAACACAGAAAAGAACATTAAAATTTCATAGTGGCGTTGCCCGGGTTTGAGCCGGAGACCTTCAGTGTGGTAGACTGACGTGATAACCAACTACACCACGACACCATCTGCCCTTAAAAGCGCAGCTTTCTATAATATTTGTGTCAATAATGTACGAATACATTTCGAAAATCCACGGCTTTCTTTTTTCATTTGTTTTTCAATGATTTGTTGAGGGTTCTTTCCTTTTTTTGTAACACCAATTCGAAGCCGAATTTTTTTTCTTAACTGCTTTTGCATTTGGATTAGCATTTAATTTGAGAATTTTATTAGCAGGTTTTAGAATTAAAATGAAAATGTGAACAATCATGTGAGAGAAAAATAATTTTTTTTGCTTTTAATGTGTCATGGTGTAGAAATAATACTACCCCGAGCTTGTCTCCAACGAAGACTGGCCTTCTCAAACTTTCAGCGCTTCATCGCTCTCTTTATGGCCAAGATTTTCTTCTTCCCTATAGTTTCCTCAATCCAACTATAGACAGTATCCTCAGGCATACGGCCCATCTCCTTTCTCTTGTCCTCCCGGGACATATCCATAGCCCGAACATTGTTCTCGGCAAACAGAACAACATCTCGAGAAACACATTCCATCTCCTCTAAGGAACTCTGTTTCTGACGTGCCTCCATAAGGTCATCATGAAGTGTGGCAAGATAGAAATTATATGCACATGTCTAAGAATTCCAACGTTCATTCTCTCTCCGCAGATCGTCCACCTCCGCTACAAGATCTCGAATTAAATGGTGGCAACGTTCAAGGCCGTTCCACTTACAAAAGAGGAAGTAAGGGAAAAATCAACAGGAGAATGACTATCTATAAGATAAAATATAGGGAATCCGAAAAAGAACTTGCATCAGAATTCTATAGAGACCTAAAGTCAACATTTGATCGACAGTACGCCAATTTATTCTATCCACCGTCAGTTCCACCAACTGACCAGCACCCTCGGCTTGCACTGACGTACCCTCTTGGGGAGCTGAACGAGGATCAAGGTCTCGAGGGGATCTAACTTCCTGTGTCCCCATGGTCTGCGCCAAGTCTTTAGGAGATTCATCAATGAGATATACTTTTCTGCATCAATACACAACCCAAACCAATACTCGATGCATCGCTGTATATTGTAAAACCCCATGATTCCTCTAGTAACGCCAAAACCAGAGCAGTAGTAAACGTTTATTTCATTTTCTGATCACACTCTTCACATTCTGAATTCCATTCAAATTTCACCTTTTTTTGTGTCAGTCGTGTCAACGACACTGCTATTCTTGAAAAATCTTCTACAAACTTTTTGTAATACCCTTCCAATCCCAAGAAACTACGAATGTTTGGCAAATCCACGATTGCTTCTATCTTTGTCAGGTCCACTGATACTCCATTTGCTTACATTACATATCCTAAAAAAATCACTCTTCAACCAAAAAATACACTTACTGAACTCGGCACAAATTTTCACGTTTCTCAAAGCCTGCATTACCAACCTCAAATGTCATATGTGTGCCTCATTTTATGGGAAGTTTACTAAGATATCATAAATGGAAACCACCACAAACATGTCTAATTAATCCCGGAATGCTCGGTTCATCATGTCTATAAAACCCGATGGAGCATTAGTCAATGCAAAAGCAATCACAAAAAAAAATGATAGTGCCCGTAGCTTGTTGATCAAACAAGTAATCTTCATGCTACCATATTTCTTCCTAAAAAACAACATCAGTGCACTTCAAGCAAAGGAAGTTAAGTAAACAATAACAATCACAGAAAAGAACATTAAAATTTCATAGTGGTGTTGCTTGGGTTTGAACGTGAGACCTTCAGTGTGTTAGACTGACGTGATAACCAACTGCACCACGACACCATCTGCCCTTAAAAGCATAGCTTTCTATAATATTTATGTCAACAATGTACGAATACATTTCGAAAATCCACTGCTTTCTTTTTTTACTGGTTTTTCTATAATTTGTTGAGGGTTCTTTCGTTTTTATGCAACACCAATTCGAAGCAGAATTTTTGTTCTTATCTGCCTTTGCATTTGGATTAGCTTTAATTTTAGAATTTTATTAGCAAGTTTGAGAAATAAAATGAAAATGTGAACAATCATGTGAGTGAAAAATAAAAAATTTGTTTTTAATGTGTCATGGTGTACAAATGATACTACCCCGAGCTTCTCTCCAACGAAGACTGGCCTTCTCAAACTTTCAGCGCTTCATCGCTCTCTTTAAGGCTAAGGTTTTCTTCTTCCCTATATAGTTTCTCAATCCAACTATAGACAGTATCCCCAGGCATACGGGTATGTCCATTCTCTAGTCCTCCCAGGACCTCTCCATAGCTCGAACTTTGTTCTCGGCAAACAGAACAACATCTTGAGAAACACAGGCCATTTTCTCTAAGGAACTCTGTTTCTAACTTGCCTCCATAAGGTCATCATGAAGTGTAGCAAGATAGAAATTATATGCACATGTCTAAAAAATACAACGTTTCTTCTATCTCTGCAAATTGTCCACCTTTGCTGCAAGATCTCGAACTTCGTTAGGAGCCTCAGACAGGAGTACGGTGGCAACGTTCAAGGCCCGTTCCGCTTACAAAAGAGGAAGGGAAAACTCAACACAAGAATGACTCTCTACAATATAAAATATAAGGAATCCTGAAAATAACATGCATCACGAACTCTATAGAGACCCAAAGCCAACATTTGATCGACAATACGCCAGTTTATTCTATCCACCGTTAGTTCCACCCACTGACCAGCACCATCGGCTTGCACTGACGTAGCCTCTGAGGGAGCGGAACGAGGAGCAAGGTCTCGAGGGGATCTAACTTCATGTGTCCCCAAGGTCTGTGCCAAGTCTTTGGGAGATTCATCAATGAGATATACCTTTCTGCATCAATACACATCCCAAACCAATACCCGATGCATCGCTTTACATTGTAAAACAATATGATTACTCTAGTATTGCCAAAACCAGAGCAGTAGTAAACATTTCTTTCATTTTATGCTAAAACTCTTCACTTTCTGAATTCCATTCAAATTTCACCTTCTTTTGTGTTAGTCCTGTCAACGACACTGCTATTCTTGAGAAATCTTCTACAAACTTTCGGTAATACCCTTCTAATCCCAAGAAACTACAAATGTCTGCCACATTGGTCGGTCAAGGCAAATCCACGATTGCTTCCATCTTTGTCAGGTCCACTGATACTCCATTTGCTTACATTACGTATCCTAGAAAAGTCATACACTTCAACCAAAAATCACACTTACTGAACTCGGCATAAAGTTTCTCGTTTCTCAAAGTCTACAATACCAACCTCAAATGTTACACGTTTGCCTCATTTTATGGGGAGTTTACTAAAATATCATCAAGGGAAACCACCAAGAACTTTTCTAAGTAATTCCGGGATGCTCGGTTCATCATGTCCATAAACATCGATAGAGCGTTAGTCATTACCAAAGGCATCACAAAAAATTCATAATGCCCGTAGCTTGTTGATCAAACAAGTAATCCTCATGCTACCATATTTCTTCCTGATAAACAACATCAGTGCACTTCAAGGAAAGGAAGTGAAGAAAACAATAACAACCACAGAAAAGAACATTAAAATTTCATAGTGGCGTTGCCTGGGTTTGATCGTAAAACCTTCAGTGTGTTAGACCTTCAATAATGTACGAATACATTTCGACAATCCACAACTTTCTTTTTTTACTGGTTTTTCTATGATTTGTTGAGGGTTCTTTCTTTTTTATGCAACACCAATTCGAAGCAGAATTTTTGTTCTTATCTGCCTTTGCATTTGGATTAGCTTTTAATTTTAGAATTTTATTAGCAAGTATGAGAATTAAAATGAAAATGTTAACAATCATGTGAGTGAAAAATAAAAAAATTGTTTTTAATGTGTCATGGTGTACAAATGATACTACTCCGAGCTTGTCACCAACGAAGACTGGCCTTATCAAAAAAATGATAGTGCCCTTAGCTTGTTGATCAAACAAGTAATCCGCATGCTACCCTATTTCTTCCTAAAAAACAACATCAGTGCACTTCAAGCAGAGGAAGTTAAGTAAACAATAACAACCACAGAAAAGAACATTAAAATTTGACAGTGGCGTCGCTCGAGTTTGAACCGGAGACCTTTAGTGTGTTAGACTGACGTGATAACCAACTACACCACGACACCATCTGCCCTTAAAAGCGCAGCTTTCTATAATATTTATGTCAACAATGTACGAATACATTTCAAAAATCCACGTCTTTCTTTTTTAACTGCTTTTTCTGTGATTTGTTGAGGGTTCTTTCTTTTTTATGTAACACTAATTCGAAGCATAATTTTTGTTCTTATCTGATTTTGCATTTGGATTAGCTTTTAGTTTGATAATTAAAATGAAAATGTGAACAATCGTGTGAGAGAAAAATAAAAAAATTGTCTTTAATGTGTCATGGTGTACATATGATATTTCCCCCGAGCTTGTCTCCAACGAAGGCTGGCCTTCTCAAACATTCAGCGCTTTGTCGCTCTCTTTAAGGCTACAATTTTCTTCTACCCTATGGTTTTCTCAATCCAACTATACACAGTGTCCTCAGGCATACGGTCCATCTCCTTTCTCTTGTCCTCCCGGGACATCTGCAGAGCCGAACTTTGTTCTCATCAAACAGAACAACATCTCGATAAACACAGTCCATCTCCTCTAAGGAACTATGTTTCTGACGTGCCTCCATAAGGTCATCATCAAGTGTAGCAAGATAGAAATTATATGCACATGTCTAAGAAATCCAATGTTTCTTCTCTCTTCGCATATCGTCCACCTCTGCTACAAGATCTCGAATTGTTGGCAACGTTCAAGGCCCGTACCACTTACAAAATAGGAAGGAAGGGAAAACTCAACACGAGAATAACTATCTACAAGATAAAATATAAGGAATCCTGAAAAGAACATGCATCACGAACTCTATAGAGATCCAAAGCCAACATTTGATCGACGGTATGCCCATTTATTCTTCCATCATCAGTTCCACCTCCTGATCTGTACCATCGGCTTGCACTGACGTACCCTATGGGGGAGCGGAACGAGGAGAAAGGTCTCGAGGGGGATCTAACTTCGTGTGTCGCCATGGTGTGCGCCAAGTCTTGGGGAGATTCATCAATGAGATATACCTTTCTGCATCAATACACATACCCAACCAATACACGATGCATCGCTGTATGCTGTAAAAACACCTGATTCTTTAGTAACGCCTAAACTCGAGCAGTAGTAAACATTTATTTCATTTTATGATAACACTCTTCACATTCTGAATTCCATTCAAATTTCACCTTCTTTTATGTTAGTCGTGTCAACGACACTGCTATTCTTGAGAAATATTCTACAAACTTTCGGTAATACCCTGCTAATCCCAAGAAACCACGAATGTCTGCCACATTGGTCGGTCAAGGCAAATCCACGATTACTTCTATCTTTGTCAGGTCAACTGATGCTCCATTTGCTTACTTTACATATCCTAGAAAAATCATACTCTTCAACCAAAAATCACATTTACTGAACTCGGCATAAAGTTTTTATTTTTTGTATTTTTTTTTTGTTTTGAATAAATCGTGGACTTTATTGATGAAAAAAAACACGAATACAAGTATGCATCAAAGGACCCGCAATGTCGGTGTCCCTTGGCGGTCTAAATAGAGCAAACCCCTAATTTTCGGAGGTAATGAAGTAAAAGTGTAAAAGTACAATGTTGTTTTCGAGTCACAACCATAATTTGCTAGTGAATCTGCAACCATATTGCCTTCTCTATAAATATGAACAACTGTAATGACACCTACTAATGCCAAGGCTTTTGGAAAAGGTCCATTAAGACTCTAATGTGCCATATGCCGCTTGAGGATTGTCTGTTCCAAAACTTTTCAATCAGCCTGCACCAATTGAACATGTATACTCAACTGGACTGCTAACTGAAGACCATGTATCAAAGCTGTAATCTCCGTCATCGTGTTAGTTTCATTTGCTCCAATGTACTTAGAACTAGCAGCAATGAAAGTTCCCTTGTCTGTTCTAAGAATGCATCCAACTCCAACCTCACATGGGTTCCCTCGTGATGTCCCGTGAATGCTCAGAATCACCATAGCCGAAGACCATTCATCTAGCCTCCATCGAACAGATTTGACCCTATGCAATTTTGCTGCCAAAGGACCGAACCATACCTTCCCAGCATGTTTCAAAGCTAGTAGTTGATGATCAAAAGCTAAAATAATGCGGTGTTTAGTAGTTCGCCGACCTTCAAAAACAAATGAGCATCGTGACTTCCATAGCTGCCATAGAACACAAGATGAAATTGCCATAAGATGATTGGCCTGCCTCCCCTTACCCGACATCCACCAAAAAGATAGCAAACTATGAGGATTAATAGTTGATTGCGATGAAGATGAAAACACTTCGCCAGAGGACACTCCACAAAAACATCCAAGAAACTATCACCTCCCTTGGAACATGCACAACGCGTTATAGTATGAAATTCAAACCTCCATAAGACATCCTCCATAGGCAAAAATTTGTTGAGAAATTTCCACAAGAAAATCAGCAATTGAAGCGGCAATGTACTCTCCCACAAGATTTTACGAGACAAATAAGTGACCTCTCCCCCGCAGATTACCTCTTCAGCCGAAGACACAGTGAAAGAACCCGCAGACTCTGGCCTCCAAATCAACTCATCATTCACATCTTCAATTATCACCGTTGGAAGCTTAATGAAAATTGATCTAGGAAGCCAAGGACTTAATTCCCTCTAGTCTCAGACATTGTCCTGCAAGAGCTCATGAATTCGTAAGTCTAAAGAAGTAGCAGGGACATTAGGTACTGTTTGCAAAATACTACCTATTTGGGTGATATCCTCATAACAAAAATGACTCCGACCATTTCGAATAAGCAATCCCATGCAATTCTCCATCATGTCCTTTACTTGTAACATGCGTCTCCATGTTGTCAAAGCAACCAGATGTAATTCAACTTGCGTTACATGAATTAGACCAATGCAATTTCGTCTTTCCAAATACTTTTGCCAATAGGAGTTGGTCGTGCGAAACCTCCACCACAACTTCATATTAAATGCTCGAGTATATTGATCCAATGTGATCAAGTCGAGACCATTGACAAGCTTACCATTACAAATTTTGTGCCAAGACATCCAATGCCTGCGCTTTTCCCCATTTACTGAACCCCACAAAAAATCGGCTAGCAATCTCTCTATTCGTTCTTTAACTGTAAGCCCTAAGGGCGAACAAACTCAGTTTTTGATATTGGACAAACTTTTGATGTTGTGTCTAATGATCTTAATCTTTGTGATAGAATATCGGAACTCATTATGGAAGCTCTAAGTACTTCAATCAAGCCATTGGTATCAAGATTCAAAGTTATGCATGTTAGTAGTGCCCTAGGACCATTAGCACATGTTGTGCGTTTTGTTATCTTTTGAGCATGTAATTGAATAGTTAATTTTGCTTTTGATTATCAAATTTGTGATTTGATAGTAAAACTCATTAGCTTATGTAATTACTATTCTAGAAATCCCTAGTTTTATGTAATGCTTAATTACTATGAAATAAAACTAGTATGATTGTTGATTGATGATCTTGTTTTACTGATCATGTGTAATGGATACAAATCACATCATAGATGCAATATATAGGGATACATTGTATTGGACGTGATCCGTCAGAGAAGTAATACTTCATGGTCTTAAGTCATAAGTATTACTTCCTCAATACTATTTTAGAATCCTTAGACCTTATGTCTTCATTGATTCTAGTATGAATGGAGCCACGTTTTGACTCAGTCGGACGTTACTTGTAACAGAGTAATCAATACGACTGATGATCGGATGTAGTGTCCTATCATAGCTTGAATGTGAGAGACATTGTAAGGAATTTGTCCCTCTCTATTATTAGAGAGAGATATCCATAGGCCCCTCGATCTTATTATTACTTGCAATACATCTTCATTACAATACATAGAAGCTTGTGATAAATTGTCATCTTTAGAAAACAAGCTTGTTGAGTTTGATCATTTGAAAAACAAAGTTAATGATCTTACCCTTCTTGTTGATAACTTTAATAAGGGTAAGAATAATCTTGATCAAATTCTTGGCATGCAATGCGCTTCACATGATAAACATGGCCTTGGTTATATTGCTAAACATGTTGATATTGCTAGCTCTTCTCTTAAACCTAAGAATCATGTTGTAAATGCTAGAATGTCACATAGGCCAAGTAATTATCTTGTGCATACTCACAAATCTGCTATGCCACATATTCATTGCACATATTGTGGAAAACATGGTCACTCTTGTGTTAGATGCCATGTTAAGAAGAAGATTGAAAGGGGAGTTAAAACCATTTGGAGAGTTAAGCTCACTTCAACTAACCCCCATGGACCCAAACAAAAGTGGGTACCAAAAGTTACTCTTCCCTTGATCTTATAGGTTCTTATAAGTTAGATGTATGCCACAAAGCTTCAATGGACTTGATTCGAAGAGAAGTGGCATTGGGGAGAAGTAAAAGGAGATGTGCCAAAAGAAGAAATTCAAAAGCACTCCTTAACACTTGGATTCTCAAAGTTCAAATGTTAATAAATTGGAGAACCAAGTTGGTTAGATACAAAGAGTAAAGCATCAAGTGATGACAAGAGCCAAAGTGTCAATACAATGTCTTCATCACTTGGTAAGAAAACAAAGGTATCAAAATCACCTTCTCTTAACACTTTAATTAATGTGTTTAAGTGTTTTTGATATATATACATGCTTTCTCTTATATATGATTGCATCTCACATTCTTGAATGTTATATTCATATAGATAACCTTTAGCATGTTCTTTATTGTCCATGTTGAGTTTAGCTAAGGTATCTATGAGATGTAGATTATGCAACTTGATTGATTCTTGTTTTGACATGTCACATTTATTTAAGAATCCATCTAGTTGTTTTTTGTTTTTGACAATCATGATCCTTATGCATTTTTGTGTTACTTGAGATTTTGAGCTATTCATGAAGGACCTTTAAAAAGGTACCATATTTGTTCTCAAGAAATCCTTGTAGGTAACAAAGAGTTCTAAGCTTCAAGAAGAAGATATGAACTACAAGGAATGGCACAAGTAAGCTAAGACTCCAAGAAAAGAGTCAAGTGCCAAGGATCACAAGATTGTAGAGGGTTCATCAAGAAAAGAAAAGTCACCCATCAATGATGACTCTACACTTGTCATTAATAGAAGAGGAGATTGCTTTCATCTCATCAATCAAGGATGAACAACAAAGAAAATGGAGCAATCACATGTCAACCTCTCAATGAGCTTCAAAAGATAATGATGATCATGAAAAAGATCACACAAAAGGCCTCTATGGACTTGTTGATAAAGAAGATCAACCAAAATGGTAAGAAGTCCAAGCTCAAAGAGCATTGAGGTACAAGGCTTAACTCATCCCTTGTAGGTGATCATTGTTTTGTTTTTTGATTCTTTTGTGTTCAACTTATACCCCCACCCCTCTATTATGTAGTGTTTTATGCTTTGGGGGAGTTTGTTATATGCTATGCTCAGTTTTTACTTGATCTTCATTGCATATAGGGGTTGTGTTTATATTCGTGTATATAGCATTAATCTTATGTGGTTGATCGTCTAGATGCTTGACTTAGGATGTAAACTCATAATTGTGATGTATGCTAAATTGTTCATATTTTACATCATCACATCACTTGTTGGCTTGCCTTTCATCTTTTATATCTTATAGCCAACTTGTGTAAGTTATTTTGGAAGTTATATGTGTTATAAATGTTTATGTCTTTAATTGGTATCACATATACTCTCCCTTAATAACTTTGAGATCATATTCTTCATTTTCTTATCCATTGTGATCTCATTATAGTTTTTGGTTAGTATCACTTTAAGAGTTGCTACACTCATTTAGCTAACCATTAACTTGTTAGAGGAATGTACTCAAAGTGTTATCTTACACTTCCTCTACTTCTTTTGGTTGTGATACATGTGCTTAACTTATGAATTCATGGTATCACTTCCACTAGTACTTTGTTAGCTATATTTTCAAACGTGTGTTACAATTGGCTATATTTACAATTGGTATCATGTTTTACAATTGGTCAATTGGTATCAAACTTGGTTTTATCTCAAATAGCTAACATTGTATGTTTTATAAACGGGGAGATTGTGCTTAAAGGTTATATTCCTTATCTCCTTTGTTTTTAGCTTAGGTTGATATTCTTTTTGAGCCATATATAACCATCTTTATATTTATGTGTCATTATGGACTCTTTGTGTTTTGAAATCAACCAAGCTTATTCAAAAAGATCATTCTTCAGAAAATTGATGTATTAACTTTGCTTGTGCTATGAACTGTTTATGTTTTTGCAAGTACACCCTTATATCTTTGGAGTTTGAAGTCTTTTTTATTATGCCAAAGGGGGAGAAAAATAGTGTATTAATCTTTCTGTATTAATAATGTTTTTTATCCTTTCCGGCATGTTTTGAGGGGGAGCTTTTTATATATCTTATGTCTCAAAACATATTTAATGGAAGGAAGGAGGAAAGGAGGTTGGTTGGGATATAGGGCTCTTCTAAGAGTCCCTAGATTATATGGCAAAAAGAAGTTATCATGACTAAGTGCTTTTGTCTTCATTGGTTTTATCTTTTAAAGCACTAGTCATTGCTCTTAATTGATCTTTAACTTTTTGCCATGCTTCCTTGTTCTTAATTTTGTCCATATTCTATCTTATTACATAAAAGTTTGTCATAATCAAAAAGGGGGAGATTGTAAGCCCTAAGGGCGAACAAACTCAGTTTTTGATATTGGACAAACTTTTGATGTTGTGCCTAATGATCTTAATCTTTGTGATAGAATATCGAACTCATTATGGAAGCTCTAAGTACTTCAATCAAGCCATTGGTATCAAGATTCAAAGTTATGCAAGGCTCATTTATCAAGATTGAAGATTGAAGACTTAGGTTTCGTTAGTTTAGCTTTGTCGTCATAAGTCGTTATCTTATAAAGCTCTAACCAAAGCTCTCATGAACATAAGCTCTACACTCTAGTCTTGCATGCATCATAAACACGTTTTCAAAAGGCTAAGTTTCAAAACGTTCCTTACATGAGTTCATATCTCAAAAGCCTTCGTTTTCAAAGTCTAAGTACTTTAAAATGGTTTTCCAAATGTTCTTACTTGTTACCTTTTGGGAAAACTTTTTAGACTTCAAAAGATTTCAAAACTTTTTAGGGACGACACCTAATTCATCAACAAACTTCCTGATCCAAACAGACTTATTTAGTCGCTTGAGAGGCGACTAGATACTCGAGCTTCATTGTAGAGTCGGCCACGATTTCTTGCTTTGAGCTCTTCCCGACTCACAGCACCTCCATTCAAACAAATCACAAAACCAGATTGCGATCTATAATCATCTACGTCGAGTCCGGAAGCTTGCGTCTGTGTAACCATTTACAACCCGGACTTCCTTCCTGACCTCCGTAAACTAAGAACATATCATTAGTCCTTCTCAAGTACTTAAGAATGCTCTTGACTACAGTCCAATGTGACTCTCCAGGGTCAGATTGATATCTGCTAGTCATACTTAAAGCAAATGAGACATACGGGCGAGAGCATATCATGGCGTACATAATAGACCCAATGGCTGAAGCATATGGGATCTTACTCATGCGCTCTTGGTCTTCCTTTGTGGAAGGTCCTTGAGTTCTGCTGAGTTTAACGCCATGTGACATGGGCAAGAATCCCTTTTTGGAGTCTTGCAAAGCCCGAGCAGATTTCAGATACCTTGTCAATGTATCCACTCTGGCTTAGGCCAATCATTTTGTTAGATCTATTTCTATAGATTCTTATACCCAAAATGTATGTAGCCTCGCCTAAGTATTTCATGGAAAAGCACTTCCCCAACCAAGCTTTTACGCTTTGTAATGTGGGGATGTCATTTCCAATCAGTAAGATGTCATCCACATAAAGCACAAGGAACACTACTGCATTATCAATCACTTTCTTATAAACACAAGGTTCGTCTTTGTTTTTGATGAAACCGAATTCTTTAATACGTTCATCAAAGCGACGATTCCAACTTCGAGATGCTTGCTTCAATCCATAAATGGACCTTTGAAGCTTACACACTTTTTCTAGGATTTGTTGGATCAACAAACCCCTCAGGTTGTGTCATATACACATCCTCGAGAAGGTTTCCATTAAGAAACGTAGTCTTAACATCCATTTTCCATATCTCATAGTCATAATATGCACCTATGGCAAGTAAAATCCTAATAGACTTTATCATAACGACAGGAGAAAAGGTTTCGTCATAGTCAATACCATGAACTTGTCTATAACCTTTAACTACTAGTCGAGATTTAAAAGTGTGTACATTACCATCCATGTCCGTTTTCTTTTTGTTATCAATTACCTTACACCCTTCGGGTGGGTCAACCAAAGTCCACACTTGGTTATCGTACATGGATTGCATCTCAGACTTCATAGCATCTTGCCACTTATCTGACTCAGAACTACGAATTGCCTCTTTGTAGGTAGTGGGTTCATCTTGATCAATCAGTTCAATATGATGATCATCAGTCACGAGAAATCCATATCTCTCAGGCTGTTGATGTACCCGACTTGACCTCCTTGGGCCTTGTGTCAAAGATTGAAGCTCAGTATCAGCACATGAGCTTGTTCGAAGTTCCAAAGTTGGTTCAGATGTTGTTTGGGGATCTTGAATTTCCTCAAGATGGATCTTACTCCCACTATCCTCTTTGGAAATAAATTCCCTTTCAAGGAATAAACCATTACGAGCAACAAACACTTTTTTATTTGATGGAAGATAGAAGTAATATCCTTTAGTTTCTTTAGGATATCCCACAAACAAACACTTGTCAGATTTAGGGGCGAGTTTATCAGATAACAAGCGTTTTACATACGCCTCGCATCCCCAAATTTTGAGAAATGACAAACTAGGTCGTTTCCCAGTCCATATCTCATATGGAGTTTTCTGAACCGCTTTAGAAGGAACTCTATTGAATATGAATGCAGCAGTTTCTAGGGCGTGGCCCCAAAAGGAAATTGGAAGACTTGTTTGACTCATCATAGATCGAACCATATCTAGTAAGCTGCGATTCCTCCGTTCTTATACACCATTCCATTGTGGTGTGCCAGGAGGAGTTAATTGCGAACAATTCCACAACCCCTAAGATGTTCGTCAAACTCTTGGTTAAGGTATTCGCCACCTCGATCTGATCGAAGTATCTTAATACTTTTACCAAGTTGATTTTGTACTTCATTTTGAAATTCTTTGAATCTTCCAAAAGATTCTGATTTATGTTTCATTAGATAGACGTAGCCATATCTACTGAAATCATCTGTGAATGTAATGAAGTACTGGAACCCTCCCCTAGCACTTGTGTTTATTGGTCCACAAACATCTGTATGTATGAGGCCCAACAAATCAGAGGCTCTCTCACTTTGTCCAGTAAAGGGAGCTTTAGTCATTTTTCCTAACAAGCAAAAATACAAGTCTCATAAGACTCTAAGTCAAATGATGTCAAAATTCCATTTGAATGGAGCTTTGATATGCGTTTCTCATTTATGTGGCCCAAACGACAGTGCCAAAAGTAGGTCTGGTTTAAGTCATTTGATTTAAACTTCTTAGTATTAATGTTATAGATGGGCCTTTTAATGGAATCATCGAGGTTAAGAACATGGAGCCCATTCATCAAAGAGGCATCTCCATAAAAGATACGATCCTTATGAATGGTGCAAATTTTATTCATAATATTTAATTCAAAACCTTCAATATCCAAACAAGAAACTGAAATAATATTCCTACTCAAAGTTGGAACAGAAAGACAATTATTCAGTTCTATAATAAGGCCACTTGGCAAAACTAAATTAAATGTCCCGGTAGCTACAGCAACAACTCTTGCTCCGTTCGCTACTCTCAGGTCCACTTCTCCTTTTGCCAATGATCTACTCCTTTTGAACCCCTGCACATTTACACAAATGTGAGATCCACAACCGGTATCTAATACCCACGAAGTAGGAGCAGACATATTAATTTCAATAACATAAATACTTGGAGAGACAGTCAAACTGGCCTTTCCCTTTTTCTTCTCTTCCAAATAGAGCTTGCAGTTCCGTTTCCAATGACCTGGTTCATTGCAATGGAAGCAAACTCCTTCCTTTGGTGCCTTGGCTTTGGGCTTGGGCTTGGGCTTGTCATTGCCTTTGCCTTTGCCTTTCTTGGCCATGGGCTTTCCCTTTCCTTTATTCTTGAAATTCCCTTTTTGAACCATTAAGACTTCAGGGGTCTTCTTAATGTTCAGTTCAGCCTGCTTGAGCATCCCGTGTATTTCATGTATGGTCTTCTCCATGGCATGCATGTTGAACTTCATAACAAATTGGTCATACTCCGGTGGGAGTGAGCCCAAGATCATATCTGTGGCCATGTCACGGCCTACGGGAGCCCCAAGTTTCTCAAGTTGGTCAAAATAGCCCTTCATCTTAAGAACATGTGCACTTACAGAGGTGCAGGGGCCATTTTGCAACTATTTAATGCCTTAGTTGTGAGGAATCTTTCATGACGAGCTTGCTCTTGGAACATTTCCTTGAGCTGGCCCATCATCTGGAAAGCCTCAACTCCTTCAAACTGTTTTTGAAGGTCAATGTTCATTGTGACTAACATGAGACAAGTCCCATCGTTAGAGTCATCGCAATGCCTTCTTCCAAGCATCTCTTTCAGCTCTAGGGGCGTTGTTTGCAGGCTGTTCAGGAATGTCTGTAACAAGAACGTCAGTTTTCTTTCCTGCTTAAGGACAATCCTTAAGTTGCGGGCCCAATCAAGGAAATTGGTCCCGCTTAGTTTTTACTTCTCAAGGACGGATCGCAATGAATTGTGTGATGTATTGGTTGCCATTATCTACATTAAATTATTTACAAAGTTATTAGTTTTTGAGCAAAAACATTTTCCACAATTTCAACACTTGATAAATAGTGGGGAAAAACATTTTACAATAGTTATAGGAAAGCTTTGGCTTAACAGTTAGTAGTGCCCTAGGACCATTAGCATATGTTGTACGTTTTATATCTTTTTGAGCATTTCATATGAATAGTTAATTTTGCTTTTGAACATCAAATGCGTGATTTGATAGTAAAACTCATTTGCTTATGTAATTGCTATTCTAGTTGTCCCTAGTTTTATGTAATCTATTTTACAATGAAATTAAACTAGTATGATGTTTGATTAATGATTACGTTTTACTAATCATGTGTAATGAATACAAATCATATCATAGATGCAATGTATTAAGATATATCGTATCGGACGTGATCCGTTAGAGAAGTAATACTTCATGGTCCTTAGTCATAAGTATTGCTTCCTCAATACTATTTTAGAATCCTTAGACCTTATGTCTCTATTTGATTCTAGCATGAATGGAGCCACGTTTTGACTCAGTCGTACGTTGCTTTTAATCGAGTAATCAATAAGACTGGTGATCGGATGTAGAGTCCTATCATGGCTTGAATGTGAGAGGCATTGTAAGGAATTTGTCCCTCTCTATTATTAGAGAGAGATATCCATGGGCCCCTCGATAGGGAAAGACTGTCTAAATGCATGGTCGTGCTCAAATGTATTTGATAAAGTGGTTATCAGATACTATTTGTTGGAACAGTCTACCTAGAGATCGAGCATAAATATAATTAATCTTAATAAGGGTGACGACTACCATGCCTTATGCTTAATTAGGATATCGCGAGACAAAGGGATTAAATAGTGGATTGATATTAGGTTCCGTTGTATATTCATTCACTTTAGGTAGTCACAATGTCATGCTAGGGACCGCTTGTGATTTATGAACTCACACTACTACTAAGTGTGTTTTCATTGCCATTGTGATATGAACCTATAGGGTCACACGCATAGCTTCATGTCCAGATTCAATGAATCTAGAATGTGTATAGGTTCATTGTATCTGACATTCACTTTTCTGAGAATAATAAAGTGTCATTATTCGAATTAGAGATAAGGGGCATTTTCGGTATAGCTGGGATTACGTAGGAGTCATTATCCGATAAAGACTCCCACTACCAGCAGAAGTCTAGTGCACGTGGGAGTTATAGACTCCCTCTGCCAAAAGAGGTTGATAGGACGTGGGAGTTTAGACTCCCACTGCTGAGAGAAGTGGAGGACGTGATAGTTGGTTTTGGGAACAAACTCTCACACCCTATATAATTAACTCTCAGCCGAAACCCTAGCCTATCTTTGCTTCAGCCGCAGTTAAACAATTCACCCGAAATCAGATTTCGGATTTTTCTGCCTCTCCCTTTTCTCTCTAATTCCCGAATCTCAGAAAAACGAAGAGCTAGCAATCGCTGCCCGTTTCGTCGCGTGGATACCGGTAGAGGGACATTCCGCAAAGGGAATTTCGTTGGTGGCAGATTAGCATCCAAGAAACGTCATCATCCATTGAAGAAGTAGCTTCTTGAATCCGCAAAAGTAAGTTCTTTATTGCTGTTTTTCGAATTGTTTCATATGAGCGGATCCTTCAGGGGAGGACTCATGGGTGTTTGGAACGAGTTTCCGCCCATGAATCCCTTCATTAACACCCATAATTAAGGTAAAATCATCTAATGGAACTGACATCTATATGTCCCGGCTATTTCCCATTTTATGCCCTAGGTCCAAAACTATTTTGATGGCCTAGCTAAGTTGAACCATATCTAAGCTTATGGAAATCACTATTTTCCCATCTCTCTTTGCTTAGATAACCACTTGTCTATTGCTTTGGCAAGCAGACAAAATGATGATCCAAGCTCAATGAGTGCTTAGAGTTTGGTAGGCATTTTAAGACTTAGTTAAAACGTTCGGTTTGAATAAGATAGTAAAACGTGTAATACAATTATACAAGCATCTCATGCAATATATAAAGCATAAAATTAAATGTTAGATAGCATGGCCTAATCCTATGATGACTCCCACGAGCCTTGTGGGAGCCAAGGGTCAATCTAAGTCAGTATCCATCTCATGGATAAAGTCTTCGATCCAACAGCCACCAGCCTTGTTACATAGTTGCATGGGCATACCCAGCCTTCAATGTAAAGTAATAAAGCTAATCTAAGAAAGCGATTACAATTTTACAACATTGAAAAACAGCTCGCAGGCCGTACTATAAAATTACAACAAAAATATGTAAAACAAGGGGTATAGTAGGCCATGCTATTCACCATGCTAAAATCACATAAAGCACAATGAAATTAACTACGAGTACATATATTAAGTCTTAAGTCAGCGGAGCGACGAATCTGCGCAACGTAGATGGCGGTCCCCTCAATTGCCTTACTTGCATAATCGGATTATGCATTGGTTAATCAAATTAACTACAGGAATCCTAACCGAATTAATCGATAACATAAACAGTTTATGCGGCATAATAGAATTAAAGACAGATTCATAAACAGTTTATGCGGTATAATCAGATTATTGACAGAATCATAAACAGTTTATGCGGTATAATCAGATTATTGATAGATGGTTAATCAGTTCATGCAATATTAATCAAATTAAAATATACATAACAGTTTATGCATATCAGAATGTACAGAAACTTATATAACATGATTAACCGAAAAATCAGTTTATGCATATATCACATATATTGAACAAAAGATACAATCTTTTCTGTTTTTCACACATACACATACCAAATCAAAATTGATAGTGTTATGTTGTGATTAACAATACGAATTCGAATCGTATGAGCAAGGCTCTGATACCATTCAAGCCATGATAGGACGCTACATCTGATCATCAGTCGTATTGATTACTCGATTAAAAGCAACATACGACTGAGTCAAAACGTGGCTCCATTCATGCTAGAATCAATGGAGACATAAGGTCTAAGGATTCTAAAATAGTATTGAGGAAGTAATACTTATAACTAAGGACCATGAAGTATTACTTCTCTAACGGATCACGTCCGATACGATATATCTCAATACATTGCATCTATGATATGATTTGTACTCATTACACATGATTAGTAAAACGTAATCATCAATCAAATATCATACTAGTTTTATTTCATTGTAAAATAGATTAAATAAAACTAGGGACAACTAGAATAGTAATTACACAAGCAAATGAGTTTTACTATCAAATCACGCATTTGATGTTCATAAGCAAAATTAACTATTCAGATGAAATGCTCAAAAAGATATAAAACGTACAACATATGCCAATGGTCCTAGGGCACTACTAACAAACTTTTCTTTCAGTTTCTAAAAACACTCTTCACATTATGAATTCCATTCAAATTTCACCTTCTTTTTTATTAGTCGAGTCAATGGCGCTGCTATTCTTGAGAAATCTTCTACAAACTTTCGGTAATACCCAGTTAATCCCAAAAAACTACGAATGTCTGCCACATTGGCCGGTCAAGACAATCCACGATTTCTACTATCTTTGTCAGGTCCACTGATACTCCATTTGCTTACATTACATATCCTAGAAAAATCACACTTACTGAACTGGGCATAAATTTTCTTGTTTCTCAAAGTCTACAATACCAACCTCAAGTGTTATCCCTGCGCCTCATTTTAAGGGGAGTATACTAAGATGCCATCAATGGAAACCATCACGAACTTCTCTTAGTAATCCTGAAATGCACGGTTCATCATGTCCATAAACGCTGATGGAGCCGTTAGTCATTGCAAATGGCATCACAAAAAATTCATAATGCCCGTAGTTTGTTGATCAAACAAGTAATCCTCATGCCACCATATTTCTTCTTAGAAAAGAACATCAGTGCACTCCAAGGAAACCATCACAAACTTCTATAAGTAATCCTGAAATGCACGGTTCATCATGTCCATAAACGCCGATGGAGCCGTTAGTCATTGCAAAATGCATCACCAAAAATTCATAATGCCCGTAGCTTGTTTATCAAACAAGAAATCCTCATGCTACCATATTTCTGTTAGTAGTGCCCTAGAACCATTAGCATATGTTGTATGTTTTATATCTTTTTGAGCATGTCTTTTGAATAGTTAATTTTGCTTTTGAACATCAAATGTGTGATTTGATAGTAAAACTCATTAGCTTATGCAATTACTATTCTAATTGTCCCTAGTTTTATGTAATGTTCTTTACAATGAAATAAAACTAGTATGATGTTTGATTGATGATTATGTTTTACTAATCATATATAATGAATACAAATCTTATCATAGATGCAATATATTGGGATATATTGCATCGGACGTGATCCGTTAGAGAAGTAATACTTCATGGTTCTTAGTCGTAAGTATTATTTCCCCAATACTATTTTGGAATCCTTAGACCTTATGTCTCCATTTATTCTAGCACGAATGGAGCCACATTTTGACTCAGTCGGACGTTACTTTTAATCAAGTAATCAATAGACTGATGATCGGATGTAGTGTCCTATCATGGCATGAATGTGAGAGGCATTGTAAGGGATTTGACCCTCTCTATCATTAGAGAGAGATATCCATGGGCCCCTCGATAGGGAAGACTGTCTAAATGCATGGCCGTGCTCAAATGTATTTCATAAAGTGGTTATTAAATACCGTTTGTTGGAACAGTCTGCCTGGAGATCGAGCATAAATATAATTAAGCTCTATAAGGGTGATAACTACCATGCCTTATGCTTAATTTGGCTATCGTAAGACAAAGAGATTAAATAGTGGATTGATATTAGGTTCCACCGTAAATTCATTCACTTTGGGTAGTCACAATGTCCTGCTAGGGACCGCTTGTGATTTATGAGCACATACTACTACTAAGTGTGTTTTCATTGCCATTATGATAGGAACCTACAGGGTCACACGCATAGACGAGTTAACGAGTTTCATGTCCAGATTTAATGAATCTAGAATGTGTCTAGGTTCATTGTATTTGACATTTATTTCTCTAATAATAATAAAACATTATTATTTGAATTAGAGATTATGGAGGGGCATTTTCTGTATTTGGTTATAGCTGGGATTACGTGGGAGTTATTATCCGATAAAGACTCCCACTACCAGTAGAGGTTTACAAGAGGTGGGAGTTAAAGACTCCCAGTGCCGAAAGAGGTTGATTGGACGTGGGAGTTGTTCTTGGAACAAACTCTCACACCCTATATAATCCGCTCTTGGCCGAAACCCTAAGGAAAAAAAAAGTTTTTTTGAGCCGCAATAAACAAATACACCCGTAATCAGATTTCTGGTTTTTCAGCCTCCTTTTCTCTCTAGATTCCAAAACTCAGAAAACCGAAGAGCTAACACTCGTTGCTCGTTTCGTCGCGTGGATACCGGTAGGGATGAATTCCGCAAGGAAGGACTCTGGTGGCAGTAGCACACATCCGAAAGACAAAATCTTTAGCCGAAAAACGTAAGTCTTTCGTAAGTATTTTTTGATTCGTTTTGGTATGAGCGGATCCTTCGGGGGAGGACTCATGGGTGTTTAGAACGAGTCTCTGCCCATGAATCCCTTCAGTGGTATCAGAGCCTTGCTCATACTATTCGAATTTGATTATGTTAATCACATCATAACACGTATCAATTTCGATTTGGAATGTGTATGTGTGAAAAAACATAAAAGATTGTTTATTTGATTATGATATATGTGATATGTGCATAATCTGGTTTTTTAATTCGATTATATTGCATGAACTGCTGTCGTATGTTATTAATATGATTAATTACGCATAAACTATTATTGAATGCTTCATTCTGTTATTCCGATTAACTAAAGCATAAACTGTTTATGCGTATAGATTATATCGTATAAACCTATTTATTCGATTATATATGTTAGGCGATTTCGGTTAAAATCAGGGCAGTAAACTCATTCGATTAGGAGAGGAAGAATCATATTTTTATGTTCTCCGTCTGCGTTCCGCTGACCTAAGACTTTGTATATGCACTCGTTACCGTATTTATTATGCTTTATTTGATTTTTAGCATGTCCTACTATACCCCTCTTGTTTTACATTTATTGGGTTGTAATTTTACAATACGGTCTGCGAGTCATTTTTAATGTTGTAAAATTGTACTTGCTTTCTTAGATTAGCTTTATTGCTTTACATTAAGGCTGGGTATGCCCATGCATTTATTTAACAAGACTGGAGGACGTTGGATCGAAGACACTATCCATGAGATGGGTATTGACTTAGATTGACTCTTGACTCCCACAAGGCTCGTGGGAATCATCATAAGATTAGGCCATGTAAGGCTGGGTATGCCCATGTAATTATGTAAGAAGACTGGAAGACGCTGGATCGAAGACTTTATCCATGAGATGCATATTGACTTAGATTGACCCTTGGCTCCCACAAAGCTCGTGGGAGTCATCATAGGATTAGGCCATGCTATCTCACGTTTACCTTATGCTTTATATATTGCATGAGATGCTTTTATTTATTGTCTTATGGGTTTAACAGTTTATTCACATTAAATCGTTTTAATTAAGTCTTAAAATGCCTACCATATCCTAAGCACTCCTTGAGCTTGGATCATCATTTTGTCTGCTTACCAAAGCGACAGATAAGTGGTTATCTAAGCAAAAGGAGATGGGAAAATAGTGATTTCCATATGCTTGGACATGGTTCGACTTAACTAGGCTATCAAAATAGTTTTGGGCCTAGGGTATAAAATGGGAAATAGCCGGGACATATAGATGTCAATCCCATGGATTAATTTTACTTTAATTATGGGGTTAAGCCAAAGCATACTTATAACTATCGTAAAATGATATTTTTCACTATTTATCAAGTGTTGAAATTGTGGAAAGGTTTTTGCTCAAAAACTAATAACTTTGCAAATAATTTAATGTAGATAATGACAACCAATACATCACACAATTCATTGCGATCCGTCCTTGAGAAGGAAAAACTAAGTGGGACCAATTTCCTTGATTGGGCCCGCAACTTTATGATTGTCCTTAAGCAGGAAAGAAAGCTATACGTTCCTAATACGGATATTCCTGAACAGCCTGCAAACAACGCACCCAGAGCTGAGAGAGATGCTTGGAAGAAGCACTCTGATGACTTTAATGATGTGACTTGTCTCATGTTAGTCACAATGAGCACTGATCTTCAAAAACAGTTTGAAGGGGTTGAGGCTTTCTAGGTGATGGGCCAGCTCAAGGAAATGTTCCAAGAGCAAGCCCATCATGAAAGATTCCTCACCACTAAGGCGTTGAATAGTTGCAAGATGGCCCCTGGCACCTCCGTAAGTGCACACGTTCTTAAGATAAAGGGCTATCTTGACCAACTTGAGAAACTTGGGGCTCCTGTAGGTCATGAATGGCCACAGATATGATCTTGGGCTCAGTCCCACCAGAGTATGACCAATTTGTGATGAACTTCAACATGCATGCCATGGAGAAGTCCATAAATGAGATACACGGGATGCCCACTGAAGTCTTAATGGTTTAAAAAGGGAATTTTAAGAACAAAGGAAAGGGTAAGCCCATGGCCAAGAAGGGCAAAAGGAATAACAAGCCCAAGCCCAAACCCATGGCCAAGGCACCAAAGGAAGGGGTTTGCTTCCATTGCAATGAACCAGGTCATTGGAAACGGAACTGCAAGCTCTACTTGGCAGAGAAGAAAAAGGGGAAAGCCAGTTTGACTGTCTATCCAGGTATTTATGTTATTGAAATTAACATGTCTGCTCCTACTTCATGGGTATTAGATACCGGTTGTGGATCTCACATTTGTGCAAATGTGCAGGGATTCAAAAGGAGTAGATCACTGGCATAAGGAGAAGTGGACCTGAGAGTAGCAAATGGAGCAAAAGTTGTTGTTGTAGCTACAGAGACATTTAATTTAATTTTGCCAAGTGGCCTTATTATAGAACTGAATAATTGTCTTTATGTTCCAACTTTGAGTAGGAATATTATTTCAGTTTCTTGTTTGGATATTGATGGTTTTGAAATTAATATTATGAATAAAACTTGCACCATTCATAAAGATCGTATCTTCTATGGAGATGCCTCTTTGATGAATGGGCTTTAAATTCTTAACCTCGATGATTCCATTAAAAGGCCCATCTATAACATTAATATAAAGAGGTTTAAATCAAATTACTTAAACCAAACCTACTTTTGGCACTGTCGTTTGGGCCACATAAATGAGAAACGCATATCAAAACTCCATCAAGATGGAATTTTGACATCATTTGACTTAGAGTCTTATGAGACATGTGATTCTTGCTTGTTGGGGAAAATGACTAAAGCTCCCTTTACTGGACAAAGTGAGAGAGCTTCTGATTTGTTGGGCCTCATACATACAGATGTATGTGGACCAATAAACACAAGTGCTAGAGGAGGTTTTCAATACTTCATCACATTCACAGATGATTTCAGTAGATATGACTACGTCTATCTAATGAAATATAAATCAGAATCTTTTGGAAGATTCAAAGAATTTAAAAATGAAGTACAAAATCAACTTGGTAAAAGTATTAAGACACTTCGATCAGATCGAGGTGGCGAATACCTTAACCAAGAGTTTGACGAACATCTTAGGGGTTGTGGAACTGTTTCCAAATTAACTCCTCCTGGCACACCACAATGGAATGGTGTATCGGAACGGAGGAATCACACCTTACTAGATATGGTTCGATCTATGATGAGTCAAACCAGTCTTCCAATTTCCTTTTGGGGCTACGCCCTAGAAACGGATGCATTCAAATTGAATAGAGTTCCTTCTAAAGAGGTTCAGAAAACTCCATATGAGATATGGACTGGGAAACGACCTAGTTTGTCATTTCTCAAAATTTGGGGATGCGAGGCGTATGTAAAACGCCTGTTATCTGATAAACTCGGCCCTAAATCCGACAAGTGTTTGTTTGTGGGATATCCTAAAGAAACTAAATGATATTACTTCTATCTTCCATCAGAGAACAAAGTGTTTGTTGCTCGTAATGGTTTATTCCTTGAAAGGGAATTTATTTCAAAAAAGGATAGTGGGAGTAAGATCCATCTTGAGGAAATTCAAGATCCTCAAACAACATCTGAACCAGCTCTAGAGCTTCAAACAAGCTCACGTGCTGATACTGAGCTTCAATCAGGGCCTAGGAGGTCAAGTCGGGCACATCAACAACCTGAGAGATATGGATTCCTCGTGACTGATGATCATCACATTGACCTGATTGATCAAGATGAACCCACTACCTACAAAGAGGTAATTCGTAGTTCTGAGTCAAATAAGTGGCTAGATGCAATCCATGTTCGATAACCAAGTGCGAACTTTGGTTGACCCACCCGAAGGGTGTAAGGTAATTGATAACAAAAAGAAAACGGACATGGATGGTAATGTACACACTTTTAAATCTCGACTAGTTGTTAAAGGTTATAGACAAATTCATAGTATTGACTATGATGAAACCTTTTCTCCTGTCGTTATGATAAAGTCTATTAGGATTTTACTTGCCAGAGCCGCACATTATGACTATGAGATATGGCAAATGGACGTTAAGACTGCGTTTCTTAATGGAAACCTTCTCGAGGATGTGTATATGACACAACTTGAGGGGTTTGTTGATCCATCAAATCCTAGCAAATTGTGTAAGCTTCAAAGGTCCATTTATGGATTGAAGCAAGCATCTCGAAGCTGGAATCGTCGCTTTGATGAAGCAATTAAAGAATTTGGTTTCATAAAAAACGAACACGAGCCTTGTGTTTTTAAGAAAGTAACTAATAATGCAGTAGTGTACCTTGTGCTTTATGTGGATGACATCTTACTAATTGGAAATGACATCCCCATATTACAAAGCGTAAAAGCTTGGTTGGGGAAGTGCCTTTCCATGAAAGACTTAGGCGAGGCTACATACATTTTGGGTATAAGAATCTATAGAGATAGACCCAACAAATGATTGGCCTAAGCCAGAGTGGATACATTGACAACGTACTGAAACGGTTCAGTATGCAAGATTCTAAAAAGGGATTCTTGCCATGTCACATGGCATCAAACTCAGCAGAACTCAAGGACCTTCCACAAAGAAAGACCGAGAGTGCATGAGTAAGATCCCATATGCTTCAGCCATTGGGTTTATTATGTATGCCATGATATGCACTCGCCCGGATGTCTCGTTCGCTTTAAGTATGACTAGCATTTATCAATCTGACCCTGGAGAGTCACATTGGACTGCAGTCAAAAGCATTCTTAAGTACTTTAGAAGGACTAAAGATATGTTCTTGGTTTACGGAGGTCAGGAAGGAAGTCTGGTTGTAAATGGTTACATAGACGCAAGCTTCCAGAACGACGTAGATGACTTTAGATCGCAATCTGGTTTTGTGTTTTGTTTGAATGGAGGTGCTGTAAGCTGGAAGAACTCAAAGCAAGAAACCGTGGCCGACTCTACAACAGAAGCTGAGTATCTGGCTGCCTCTGAAGCAGCTAAAGAAGATGTTTGGATCAGGAAATTTATTGATGAATTAGGTGTCGTCCCTAGCATTGTGAACCTAGTAGACCTTTATTGTGATAGTACTGGTGCCATTTCACAAGCTAAGGAACATAGATCTCTACCAACAATCCAAACACATTCTCAGGCGTTTCTATCTGATTAGAGAGATCATTGATAGAGGAGACGTTAAAATTTTCAAACTTCATATAGACGACAACATTGCAGATCCATTGACCAAGCCACTCCCGCAACCTAAACATGAGAGTCATACTAGGTCAACGAGATTGAAGATCATGTATGATTGGACCTAGGGAAAGTGGGAGATTGTTAGTAGTGCCCTAGGACCATTAGCATATGTTGTATGTTTTATATCTTTTTGAGCATGTCTTTTGAATAATTAATTTTTCTTTTGAACATCAAATGTGTGATTTGATAGTAAAACTCATTAGCTTATGCAATTACTATTCTAACTGCCCCTGGTTTTATGTAATGTTCTTTACAATGAAATAAAACTAGTATGATGTTTGATTGATGATTATGTTTTACTAATCATGTGTAATGTATACAAATCTTATCATAGATGCAATATATTGGGATATATTTCATCGGACGTGATCCGTTAGAGAAGTAATACTTCATGGTCCTTACTCATAAGTATTATTTTCTCAATACTATTTTGGAATCCTTAGAGCTTATGTCTCCATTGATTTTAGCATGAATGGAGCCACGTTTTGACTCAGTCAGACCTTACTTTTAATCGAGTTATCAATACGACTGATAATCGGATGTAGTGTCCTATCATAGCTTGAATGTGAGAAGCATTGTTAGGGATTCGTCCCTCTCTATCATTAGAGAGAGATATCCATGGGCCCCTCGATAGGGAAGACTGTCTAAATGCATAGCCGTGCTCAAATGTATTTGATAAAGTGGTTATTAAATACCGTTTGTTGGAACAGTCTTCCTGGAGATCGAGCATAAATATAATTAAGCTTTATCAGGGTGACAACTACCATGCCTTGTGCTTAATTTGGATATTGCGAGACAAAGGGATTAAATAGTGGATTGATATTAGGTTCCAACGTAAATTCATTCACTTTGGGTAGTCACAATGTCCTGCTAGGGACCGCTTGTGATTTATGAGCACATACTACTACTAAGTGTGTTTTCATTGCCATTGTGATATGAACCTACTGGGTCACACGCATAGACGAGTTAACGAGTTTCACTGTCCATATTCAATGAATGTAGAATATGTCTAGGTTCATTGTATTTGACATTTATTTCTCTGATAATAATGAAACGTTATTATTTGAATTAGAGATTAAGGAGGGGCATTTTCGGTATTTGGTTATAGTTGGGATTACGTGGGAGTTATTATCCGATAAAGACTCCCACTACCAGTAGAGGTTACCAGACGTGGGAGTTAAAGACTCCCAGTGCCGGAAGAGGTTGATAAGACGTGGGAGTTGTTCTTGGAACAAACTCTCACACCCTATATAATCCTCTCTTGGCCGAAACACTAAAAAAAACAAAAAGGCTTTTTTAGCCGCAATAAACAAATAAACCCAAAATCAGATTTCTGGTTTTTCAGCCTCCTTTTCTCTCTAGATTCCAAAACTCAGAAAAACGAAGAGCTAGCACTCGCTGCTTGTTTCGTCACGTGGATACAGGTAGGGAGTAATTCCGCAAGGGAGGACTCTGGTGGCAGTAGCACACATTCGAAAGACAGAATCTTAGAAGAAAAATGTAAGTCTTTCGTAAGTATTTTTTGATTCATTTTGGTATGAGCGGATCCTTTGGGGGAGGACTCATGGGTGTTTAGAACGAGTTTCTAAACACCCTTCAATTTCTTCCTAGAAAATAGCATCATTGCACTCCAAGGATAGGAAATGAAGAAAACAAAAATAACCACAGAAAAGAACATTAAAATTTTATAGTGGCGTCGCCCGGGTTTGAACCAGAGACCTCCAGTGTGTTAAATTGACGTGATAACCTACTACACCACGACACCATCTGCCATTAAAAATGCAGCTTTCCATAATATTTTTGTCAATAATGTACGAATACATTTCGAAAATCCACGACTTTCTTTTTTCAATGCTTTTCTATTATTTGTTGAGGGTTCTTTCTTTTTTATGTAACACCAATTCGTTGAAGTTTTTTCTTTCTTATCTGCCTTTGCATTTAGATTACCTTTTAATTTGGAAATTTTATTAGCAAGTTTGAGAATTAAAATGAAAAGGTGAAAAATCATGTGAGAGTAAAATAATTTTTTTGTATTTAATGTGTCATGGTGTACAAATGATACTACCCCCGAGCTTGTCTCTAACGAAGACGAGCATTCTCAAACTTTCACCGCTTCATCGCTCTCTTTAAGGACACGATTTTCTTCTTCCGTATGGTTTTCTCAGTCTAACTATAGACAGTATCCTCAATGATGGCCTCATCAGGTGAAGGCCCAAATATTTCTTAACACATCACATGAACTTTCGGGTTCAACAAATAGAAATAATTGATTGAATCCTGCTACAAATTAGATTCTAGACAAGAGCTCAAAACCAGGGCCACGACATCGGCGACAACAAAAAAATAGACAACAATGATAAGGACACAAATTAGACAACCATAAAATAATAACAAGTACAATATAAGATCAGAAATTTAACAATAATTGCAGTTTATGGCAACATGGAAATTAACAAATAAAATTACATATCGATAACCAAATAGAATGCAACTAAATCCAGCACTTCATCCATTTTATGCAAGGAAAACATGTATAAACATTTATAAGAATTCCATAACTTTAGATACTGAAATCATACATTTTATGGACTGAAAAACAGAGATGTAAGATCCTTGCAAGATAGAAATTTAATCAAGCAAAAGAAACGCAGAAAAATCTGCACCCTTCCGGAGGTGATAACTTTCTGCACAGACCTCGGAATTGCAATCCGTCAGCCCTCACGTGAAACTCTTTCGATTGTCTACAAAATGCACTATTTGAACTCCTAAATCCGACACTTTTACCCCTCCAAATGCTCTCTCAATGTTCTACCCAGAATATTTGTCAACCCAGAAAACACTGAACTTCAAACATACATTACTCATGGCACAGAAATTCAAACGCTGATCCATCAACTCTCAGACGTAGCCTTTCCAGCCCTCTTTCTAACTCAAAAGGATTCACTCGATTCCGACATCGATTACTATGTCAAAAGTCAAATCTTCCACATACTATTTATTGTGCCAGATTTTTATTCTCACACATTTTCCTCTCTCTTATTCACTCCAACACTGTAACCCCCATCCCATTATCTCCCATAAAACCCATAAAAGCCAGCCACAACCCCTCTATATTCCCTGCAATCAAGTCTTTAAACTTTATGTCTTAAACACTTATGTCCTCACACTCCCAATCACAAAAAGTAACACATAACATTGTTTAAGAGCAACAAATAACACTTAAATCATATGATAAAATAACTAAAACATACTAATCATGCAATTTGAAATGTGAAGCTTGCAAAACACATAAGTAAAAAGTCCCGGGTATCACATACTTCCCCCTTACAGAAGTTTCGTCTCCGAAACTTGCACCATCTTAAAAACATGGATACTAGATCCCCTAGATGCAATGAATCTATAGGCGTTCACAAGACAAGTATAGTACTATATTGCAATCTATAAAGTACAAAAGAACATATGACACGATAAATAAATAACAAACAAAAAGGTATACATATTAACACAAGTGTACCCGTTACTACCACACTTCCGCTGCACCACTATGATATATCAATAACAACTAAAATGTCATTCTAATACAATTTCATATGCACCATATCTCATTTAACACATAGTACTAAAGTTAGATATGTGGATACATAAAGCAGTAAAAGTCATGCCATCATCTGACATAATTAAATGTACCAAAACCAAGTTAGCATGGTATTACAGTTAAAACAAGTAAAACGTAGCTAGAAAGTTAGTACAATTCATGCTACACACATTGCAAAATAGTAAACACTTAATGTAAGCGTATTGAAATAACTAAATAACACGTTATAAATATGATGTTGCAATATAACTCTATGCATATGTGAATATGTTTCAAATACAATTTGATTATGTTTTGAAATTCAAGTCAATGTGATGTAATTATAATGTAATGTTGTAAAAAAAATGAAAAAAAAATATAGCACTTCACCTAATACACAATATTATCATGAATAAAAATAGTACATGTTGATGCAAGATTTATACATTAAATGTTATATACAAATATAAAACAAACATGTTACAAGGAAGTAATATTAAGTGATAATTGTAATGTAAAACTATTGAGTTAAAATTTAACCATATACACAAGCATGTTATAATATGTACGTAAACACAATAATAAATAATTATATTACGTACTCAAATGTTCACTATTATCTATACCATATTTTAAAGTACATAGTATATTAGAGGCTTACCTATATGGCATACATGTATTAATACTACCTAACAAAAGTGTGCAACAAGGTGGAAAATATAAATAATATAACATTTATGCTTTAACATGTTTTTTATTTGGATAAATCATACTAACCGAAACATGAATTTAATATAACAAAACTAATAACGTGTACTAACAAGCAAAATAAAAGAAAATGTAGTATAACATCAAAGCAATTATTATTTAATTTTTAATACTATGTGGTGCACCCATTATTTCAAAATTTTATCATGTAGATCCATATATACTTAAAATCGGTACATCACTATAAAATTAAGTTAGTAAGTGAAATAGACTCGCATAAGAACAAATAGTGTAACATACGTTTGTTATGTCTAAATAATAAAAACATACTTATGCACGTAACAACTTGTACCAAAAACCTTACGCACGTAAATCTGTATAAAATTAAAATAAGAAACTCCGATAAAATATGAGTTGCTGCTAAAATAATACTTGTAAGGTAATGATGAAATAATACTTGTATTTAAAACAAATTTAAATATGTAAAAGCATTATAAAAAAAAGTTGTGTTAAAAAAAACAGTCATGATAAGATATATGATGGTCATAAAATTGTGTAATTAAATGATATGCAAATTAAAGGTACTATAACAATATATAGAGATCTTAATATAACAATTATTGCATTTCATTGTGTGTCGTGTGGAGTTAGCAAATTGACACTCTAGTTACTGTTGACGTTGAATGTGTTACATAAAACCGTTAGTATAGTAAAATTATATAGTGTGTTTGGATGAATGAAGTGGCATGCTTGATATATGATGTAAATCCATTTATAAAGGGTAAATGTGTGTGCCACCAAAAAAATAAAAGAGGCGTGCAAAATGTGCTGCGTAAATTAAAAGGTCGCTTTTATTGTAACATAATATGTAGATTAATAAGCATTTCAAATATGGATACTTGACATTACAATAGAACTTATCAACAATCAAAGAGTACAAACTTACTGTTTATAAACTATCAACACACTTCTAAATATTAAATTGTTACATGTAACTTAGTTATTCAACAAATTTTATATACAAGTGCTCAGGCGTTCATATTATAAAAGATATTAACACAAATCTATTGACTCCTATGTAACATGCTAACATACATAAATACAACCACATGCAAACAAATAGCTAAGTAATACAATTATGTACATATACAAAAATAAAACATTTAAATGCATTCAAATAATTTTCAAGAGAGAGATAATTTATGTAAACAAATCACATACCCAACACACATAAATTATTAAACTTATTATTGTTGGAGTACATTTAATCTAAGGTGCGCCAATTCGATTGGGCCGGGCCGGGATTGGATTGGGCCCTTAATCGGGTTGGGCCAACCAATATGATTGGGCCGACCAACCCATTTGGATCAATCAATTCGATTGAGCCGGGCCCTTAATCGGGTTGGGCCGACCAATATGAATGGGCCGACCAACCCATTTGGACCGACCTTATGGCTGTACAATTAGAGATATTTTCCAGCCCTTTTATCTCTTAGAAAGGTGGTTGAATTGGTAGAGAAAGTGGAGGAGTGGTTCCTCTATGATCTCCCACTTCCCCCTTTCACTCTCCCCTCTATCCTATGAATGACTAGGGAAAATACTGATTTTCTCTATGCATTCTAAGTAGTTTTTTCCAGCTTTTTGAGAGCTTAAAGAAGAGACAAAAAGAGAGAACTTTTGTAAGAAAAGAAAAACTGTTTTCTTGTTCTTCCAAAAAGGTCATACATTCATACTCCATCTTGAAGAGAGTCTACAAGTCTTCTATGAAGTGTTGGCTAGCACCAAGCGGTAGAAGACCATCCCCGGAAGATCGAGTGGATATTGGGAGAGACGGAGCCTGTGTTGGTGGCGTTCCGTTCGTGACAACAACAGCTGAAACCGTTTCAGCTATCCTAGCACTTTGTATAATACTATCCCATAGTCTTAGGTTCTTACTCGTGATATATCCTGGTAGAGGCGGGTCACTTTACTTCCGCTGCACAATGTGATTCGACCCGGTTATTCCTCTAACAGTGGTATCAGAGCCAGGTTACGAGTACCCTATAGACTTAATGTGCTATAGTATTAGAATATGGATTATGAATCTATGTTTTGCATGCCTTAGGATTGCAAGAAATGTTGTATATGATGTATGACATGTTTTTCATCATTTTGAATGTATGAGAATCGAGATTTTCCAGTTTTGAAGTCATTCAAAAGCTGGAAAAACTCTCAGTTTCTAGCCCTTCGGTCGACCGAGACTCAGTTCCGGTCGACCGAGGTAAGACAGAAGCTTCTGATATTTGGTTCGGATCAACCGAGTTGGTCTTCGGTCGATCCGAGTTGGTCTTCTGTCGACCGAAGTGCCTGTTTGGTCAGCCGAGTACTCTCAGTACTTTGTTCGGTCGACCGTGCTTGGTGGCCGGTCAACCGAACTGACCAGAATATGAAAAGTTCTGTTTGCTGGTTGCTCATTATTTTTCATAAATTGTTATGTTAATTGAGCATGATGTATAGTAATCGCCTTTACCCTGTTGGTTTAATTTTATAATACGATCTGCGTATCGTGCCTATTTTTTTCTATCAAAAGTTGTAATTTTCTTCTCATTAAATCCCCTCGAATGTAACTCGAGGTTTCCTTAGAATTATGTAATATTCTAGATTAGGAGAAGGAACAGCTGTGATGAAGATTTGAAGGCAACCACCTGAAGGTCAAGACGGTGTAGAATAGAGTTTTTTCTTTTCACACCTTTAGACTGACTTCACGGTTTTTCCATTTGCTTGGAAAAATCGAATAGGATATGGAGATTACTATTGCATTTTACTTTTATGTATTGGATGCATATGTATATAAGCATAAACTATTTTATTTATGCTTTTCTGGTGAGATTGTTAAAAACAAAACCCCTCAATTAAATATTAATTAGTGCCTTCCTTAGTTTGGCCCTCGTCAAGGCCTAGATCGACATTAGTATGGGACATGCCAAAGCTGTGCATACGTGTCTATCCGGGTGAGGCGCGAAGGATAAGTTGTGATATCCGCCGGCTAAAACTTAGGGTCCTAGTTAACTGGATTATCTCAATAAATGGATTGAGGATCTAGAGGCAAAAGATTTGAGAAAAGTGTATAATGATACGCTTGAATAAATGTTATTCACTCAACTAACCAAGAATTACATAATTTCATGTAATTGGCAAACGTTGCCTACCTAACTAACCAAGTTTTGAGCGATCAGCCAAAGCTGACTCAGAACGAGGTGAAATATGGATCTTGGCCCGCTAGAAAGTTAACGAACTTTCCGAGTTGATAATGAGGGTTATTCACTCGAAGAAAATAGTGGGAGAAATCATTAAAAAAGATAAAGACCTAATAATGATTTTTTTTACGGTACTTACTTTGCATATGTATTTTGTTGTAGAAAAAATGGCAAATTCAAACCAAACACTATCATCTGCGTTACGTCCCTTGAGAAGGACAAATTAGAGGAGTTAACTTCCTCGATCTGGTTCGAGAACTTGAGAATCGTTCTCAAGCATGAAAGAAAGGCTGTATGTCCTAGAAAGCGACCCTATTCTGCTACACGCGAGGCTCGCGCTTCGACCGTGATAGAAGTGCTTATCGAAGCATGTTAGTGATGCTTTAGATGTATCTAGCCTCATGCTTGTCACCATGAACTCCGAGCTTCGAAGCAACATGAGGACATGGGGGGCTTATGAGATGCTTTGGCTCACCCTGAAGCAACTATATCGAGGGCAAGCACGCCGGGAGAGATTCGATGTATCGAAATCTCTCTTTCGAGTGCAAAATGTCCGAAGGAATGCCGGGTAGGGAAATCATGTTCTTAAGATAATAGGTTATGTTCGAACCTTGAAAAAGCTGGGATTTCCTTTGGGGACAAGAGTCGTCGGCCCGATTTGATCTTGCAATCGTTGCACGAATCATACGATCGAGTTCATTCGAATTATCACATGAATGAAATTGACAAGCCATTGCTCGAGTTGTTGAATATGCTTTGAGGGCTGCCGGGGAAGGAAATAGGCAAGTCCAAGCCCAACACCATACTTGATGGTGCAAAAGGGCAAAGGCAAAGGTTTTGTGAAACCCAAAGGCAAACCGAAAGGTAAGCCCAAGGGCAAGCAAACCACTTTCAACAATGCACTGAAACCTAAGGGTGGTGTAGCCAAGGACTCTATCTGTCATCATTGTGGTGAGAAGGGTCACTGGAAAAGGAACTACAAAAGCTATCTTGCAGGGAAAAGGCTGGAAAAGGAGAAAGCAAATGTTGCTACGGGCTCAGGTATTTATGTTGTAGATATTAATATGATTGATATCAATTTAAATACAACTACTTCTTGGGTATTTGATACCGGATGTGGTTCTCACATTTGTACTAATGTGCGGGGGACTGCAAAGGAGTAGAGAGTTGGCAAAGGGTGAAGTGGAACTACTAGTTGGCAGCGGAGCACGTGTTGCGAGCCCTAGGTTTGTAGGGACTTGTACTTTTACTTTGCCTTCAGGGCTTGTTTTGGGTTTAGAAAACTGTTTCTATGTACCTAGTTTAATTAAGAATATTATTTCAGTTTCTTGTTTGGACAAGAAAGGTTTTGAGATTTCGATCAAAAACCAACGATTGTCGTTATTTCTGGATAATATGTTTTATGCAAGCGCCTCTTTGATTAATGATCTATATGTTTTAGATCTTGATATGCCAATTTTAAATATAAATACCAAAAGGATTAAGACTAATGATTCTAATCCGACATACCTCTGGCATTGTCGCTTAGGCCATATAAACGAAGACCGCATATCCAAACTCCATAAAGATAGGTTGTTGGAATCATTTGACTTTGTATCTTATGATCGATGCGAATCTTGTTTGTTGGGTAAGATGACAGCATCACCTTTCACTAAGTTAGGTGAGAGAGCTGATGCTTTATTAGGACTAATACATAGTGATGTATATGGCCCTTTTAATATACATGCAAGGGGTGGTTACCTCTACTTCATTACCTTTACTGATGACTTCAGTAGGTATGGATATGTGTTCTTGATGAAACACAAATCCGAAGCATTTGCTAAGTTTAAAGAGTTTAAACTAGAAGTAGAAAACCAACTTGGCAAGAGTATTAAGGTTCTTCGATCTGATCGCGGAGGAGAATACTTGAGTCAGGAATTATGTGACTATCTAAAAGCTTGTGGAATCGTTTCACAACTTTCTCCTCCAGCTACTCCACAATGAAATGGTGTATCTGAAAGGAGGAACATAACCTTATTAGATATGGTTCGTTCTATGATGAGTCACACGAGCCTCGCCCAATTCCTTTTGGGGGACACGCACTAGAGACAGCGGCTTTAACACTTAACCGCGTTCCATCTAAATCGGTTGCAAAGACGCCATACGAGTTATGGGTAGGAAGCGTCCCGGTTTGTCTTTCCTCAAGATTTGGGAGCTGTGAAGCTTTTGTAAAACGCTCGACTTACGATAAGCTGGCTCCAAAATCTGAAAAGTGCATATTTGTAGGTTATCCTAAGGAAACTAAAGGATACTACTTTTATATCCCTAACGAGAACAAAGTGTTTGTTGCTCGCACGGGAGTCTTTCTAGAAAAAGAATTTGTTTCTAGAAACACGAGTGGGAGTAGCGTAGAACTTCTTGAAGTTCCGGACTCTCAAACTAGCACTAATGATGAGATGGGAAATTGAACAGACTCCACAAGTAGTTACTGCGGCGAGGTGCCATAGCGGTTATGCGGCCGAGCACTGATTCAAGAAACACAAGAATTGCGTAGGTCTAGTAGAGTTCGTCGTCCACCTCCGGAAAAAAATTGGATTTTTTCATAACGAGAACATGGTGATGTTATGTTTGTGAATCACGCTGAACCTTCAACCTACAAACAGCCCAGATTCTAAGAAATGGCTTGAGGCCATGAGATCTGAAATGGACTCCATGTACACAAACCAAGTCCCGGATCTTGGTTGATCCACCTGAAGGGGTAACTCCCATAGGGGTGCAAATGGGTTTTTAAGATTAAAACCCAGACATGGAAGGGAATGTACAAACGTACAAGAGGCGATCAGTCGCGAAAGGTTTCAAACAAATTCATGGTATTGACTATGACGAGACTTTTTCCCCTGTAGTTATGTTCAAGTCCATTCGGATTTTGCTTGCTATTACGACTTACTATGACTATGCAATCCGGCAAATGGATGTCAAAACCGCTTTCCTAAATGGAAAACTTGAAGAGGATGTGTATATGACACGACTGAAGGTTTTGTCACTCTAGAGAATCTTTGGGAAAAGTATGTAAGCTTCAGAGATCCATTTATGGACTCAAGCAGGCTTCTCGAAGCTGGAACATCCGTTTTAATGATGCCGTCCGTGAGTTTGGCTTAATTAGAAATGAGGATGAGCCTTGTGTTTACAAGAAGATTAGTGGGAGCTCAATCGTATTCCTGGTTTTGTATGTAGATGACATACTACTCATTGGTAACGACATACCAACCTTAAAGTCTGTAAAGGCTTGGTTGAGTACGTGTTTCTCTATGAAAGACTTAGGCGATGCCAGCTGTATTCTGGGAGTCAAGATCTATAGAGATAGATCCAGGAGACTCATTGGCATAAGTTAGAGTACATATATAGACAAGGTGCTAAAGCGGTTTAGCATGCAAGAGTCTAAGAAGGGCCTTTGTCCTATGGCACATGGTACTGTTCTATCGAACAAACAGTGTTCTAAAACGCCTGACAAATTAGAACACATGAAAGAGATCCCTTATGCTTCTGCCATAGGATCCATCATGTACGCCATGGTACGTACTCGCCCAGATGTCTCATTTGCCTTAAGCGTTACGAGCAGATACCGGTCCAATTATGGTGAACGTCACTGATCTCAGTCAAGAATATCCTCAAGTACTTGCGAAGGACTAAGGATACATTCTTGATTTATGGAGGGGCGGATGAGCTCGTTGTAAGTGGTTACACCGATGCTAGTTTCCAAACCGACAAGATGATTTCCGATCGCAATCGGGATATGTGTTTAACTTGAATGGAGGTGCTGTGAGCTGGCGCAGTCAACCATCACAGATTCTACGACAGAGGCCGAGTACATAGCAGCTTGTGAAGCAGCTAAGGAGGCAGTTTGGATCAGGAAAATTATTTCTGACCTTGATGTGGTTCCTAGTATTGCGAACCCGATAGACCTCTATTGTGACAACAATGGGGCTATTTCACAATCTAGGGAACCTAGATCTCACCAGAGGTCCAAACATGTACTACGGCGATTTCACCTAATCCGCGAGATTATAGAGAGAGGTGATGTGCATATATGTAGAGTAGATTCGGCAGACAATGTCGCTGATCCATTGAAGAAGTCACTGTTGCAGCAGCAGCATGATCGTCACACTAGCTCCATGGGTATTCGATATCTGGAGGGCTGATCTTTAGAGACAGTCATTAGTATTCCCTAAAGACCATTTATTGTAATTTGGGTCTTTAGTGAAAGCGAGAGATTATTGTAATTGTACCGTATTTATGTAATTTCCATTTTGATGAATAAAAAAGGCATTAATTCCAGTATTATTCATTATGTTTATGCGTTCTAAACAACATAAATAAATAATATGTCCTTAGAATAGTATTCATAATTGTTATGAGATACTATTCTGAAACGTCCCTAGTCGAACATTATTATGGAATCTTCGAGGACAATAATAATGCGTAAGACTAGTATGTGCAGTGATTGATATAAGATATCGGATCTTCACATGGGTATATATGATTAGAGAATCATTATACTGGACAGACCCGACATGAGAAATACACCATGGGTTGTTATATAATAGTCAACGGTGTTTCTCAAATTTTTGACTGGGTTGTATATGAGATCCTTCGACTTGAGGTCTCACAAGAGTTCTTGCATGGCTAGTGTTATGCTTTGATAATGTTAAACGCTATCCGTAACAGGGTGAGCAATAAAGGCATTTATTGGGTATATCACGAATCTTGTTCAGGATGAGTGGGATGCAGAAAGGATTTGTCCCTCCTATATAGCAGGAGCGATATCTTGGGCCCCTTGATGAAGTCTGGCTAATTCATGGCCATGAACAAATGAATCAGTATATGATATTATTGTCATTTGATTAGTCTACTAGCGAATCAAGAAATTAAAAGATTGGACAATACAAGTGTGACTTTTCCATGACTTGTGTTCAATCTAGATACCAAGGACAAAAGGATTTAACTACAAGTGTCAAATGTTGTGAATATGATAAATCACCAGATATTTATGAATTAGGGGTAATGATGCGTTGCTAGATACCTCTCATTACCTGTGACATATGATGTCACGGCCAACATCATAGATACCTCTTGGGTCGCACTCATAGATCAACTGGATTGGGCTTGTTGGAGTACATTTAATCTAAGGTGCGCCAATTCGATTGGGCCGGGCCGGGCCGAGATTGGATTGGGCCCTTAATCGGGTTGGGCCGACTAACCCATTTCGATCAATCAATTCGATTGGGCCGGGATTAGATTGGGTCCTTAATCGGGTTGGGCCGACCAACCCATTTGGACCGACTTTATGGCTGGACAATTAGAGATATTTTCCAGCCCTTTTATCTCTTAGAAAGGTGGTTGAATTGGTAGAGAAAGTGGAGGAGTGGTTTCCTCCATGATCTCCCACTTCACCCTTTCACTCTCCCCTCTATCCTATGAATGACTAGGGAAAATACTGATTTTCTCCATGCATTCTCAGTAGTTTTTTCCAGCTTTTTGAGAGCTTAGAGAAGAGACAAAAAGAGAGAACTTTTGTAAAAAAAGAAAAACTGTTTTCTTGTTCTTCCAAAAAGGTCATACATTCATACTCCATTTTGAAGAGAGTCTTCAAGACTTCTACGAAGCGTTGGCTAGCACCAAGCGGTAGAAGACCATCCCCGGAAGATCGAGTGGATATTGGGAGAGACGGAGCCTGCGTTGGTGGCGTTCAGTTCATGACAACAACAGCTGAAACCGTTTCAGCTATCCTAGCACTTTGAAAAGGTATAATACTATCCCATAGTCTTAGGTTCTTACTCGTGATAGATCCTGGTAGAGGCGGGTCACTTTATTTCTGCTGCACAATGTGATTCGACCCGGTTATTCCTCTAACAATTATAACACAAGTCACAATACCGTATAAAATATCACAGTGTTGGCAGAATTAAATCGGTAATATAAATTAGAATAAGCATAGGACAGAATTCTCAAAATATATGCAAACTTATCTAGTGTTGAATTAAATAAAGTAAAGCTAGCATGTTGATACAGTTAAAGCGATTAAAACGTGGCTAGCATGTTAATACATTTCATACATGATACATCGATTTTCAAATAAACATGATAAGCAAATACGTAAATACATGACCCACATAACAAGTTCATATATCACGTTAACATAGCATAACAAAACTTAACAAATATATAGCATAGTATAACAATTAACATAGTATGACACAACCTATCAGCAATAGCATATAAAACGGTAAATAAACATATATGTCCTTGTCCAGAGTCTCTACGCATCTCTAACCTTACATTACGTTTCATATTTTCCTAGGTTCATTCCATACTTAGTGTTTTTATCCAAATCTTAGCACCTAAGGTTCGACCTGCTTTGATACCACTTCTGTCACACCCTGTAACCTAGGTGATGACATGGAAATACTTCAAGTCAATGAAAGACCGAACCCACTAACATATGAGATAAAAGGGAATACTTTACTATAAAATTTAAATGGTCTAACTGTGTTACAAGAAATTAAATAAGTACTTAACTGTAAATAAACCTTATTACATGGAAAAGCCTAAAATTACTAACTGTTAATCTATTACAGTTCATTAGAAGTAACTCTTCATAATACGCAACCCAAGCACCAACATCATCATAGAAAGGCTCAGCTTCATCTACATCTGCAAGAAAATAAAAGAAAAGGAATGAGCCGCGAAACTCAGTAAGGATCAAACAACCCCTGGATGAAGAATTAGATAAGACTCAAAAGCTTTCCCGTTTCCCAAAACCGTTTGAAAACACTTGACACAAAATCAGATTTAAAACATTGACACAACACTTAAATTCATTGTTCAAAACTTACACAACACTAGACTTTATCACATAACAGAACTGAAACCGGACAGAGACAGGGCACAACTCGGGTGACTGAAAAGAAAATGCCGATCGACCTGAGGTCACCCAAGGTAGCCTCGATCGATATCATCAAAATAACAAAGGAAAAACATTTTTGAAATCCCCTTTTTACCAACCCAAAAATGACCAATTTTAGACTCAAACCATATAGCAAATAAGACCCCAAACAAAAACAAATAAGCTAATAACCATACACTTCATAGCTAACACTTATACATTAGAATTCACTACGAGCACCATGCTCTACTCATACAGAACAGACTGAAATACACGTTCGAGATACGAGTATGGTTCTTGCTATGACACACAAATCCCACGATTGAGCTCAATTATCTATTCACGACTCTATACCAATAACTGTATTGGCCCTAATAGCAGGCCTGTAGGAAGCCCCAAAATAATATTAACACATGGATTCATTATAACCCCATGAACGAACGGGTCCAAACTTTTAAGGACCCATTCTTATGTGTCATCGTTCATCACCATGAACTCCACAACAACCATTACAGTCCAATGATGGCCTCATCAGGTGATGGCCTAAACATTTCTTAACACATCACATGAACTTCCGGGTTCAACAGACATAAATAATCGAATGAATCCTGCTACAAATTAGATTCTAGAAAAGAGCTCAAAATCAGGGCGACGACATCGGCCGATAAAAAATAAATAGACAACAATGATAAGGACAAAAATTAGACAACCATCAAATAATAAAAAGTACAATATAAGATTAGAAATTTAACAATAATTGCAGTTTATGGAAACAATGAAATTAACAAATACAATTACATATCGATAATGAAATAGAATGCAACTAAATCCAACGCTTCATCCATTTTATGCAAGGAAAACATGTATAAACTTTTGATAAAGATTCCATAACTTTTGATACTGAAATCATGCATTTTATGGACTGAAAAACAGACATGTAGGATCCTTACCAGATAGAATAGAAATTTAAGCAAGCTATAGAAACGCAGAAAAATCTGTCCAGAAAAATAAGCACCCTTCCAGAGGCGACAACTTTCTGCACAGACCTCGGAATTGCAATCCGTCAGCGCTCATGCGTAGCTCTTTCGATTCTCTTCAACATTTACTTTTGAACTCCTAAATTCGACACCTTTTACACCTCCAAATTCTCTCTCAAAGTTCTGCCCAGAATTTTCGTCAACCCAGAAAACACTGAACTTCAAACTTACATTACTCATGACACAGAAATTCAAACGCTGATCCGTCAACTCCCAAACGTAGCCTTTCCAGCCCTCTTTCTAACCACGACATCGATTACTATGTGAAAAGTCGAATCTTTCACATACTATCTATTCTGCCAGATTTTTATTCTCACTCATTTTCCTCTCTTTTATTCATTCCGACACTTGTAACCCCCATCCCATTATCTCCCACTAAAGAGCTGCCATAAAACCCAGCCACAACCCCTCTATATTCCTTGCAATCAAGTCCTTAAACTTTCCGTCTTCAACACTTATGTCCTCACACTCCCAATCACAAAAAGTAACACATAACATTGTTTAAGAGAAACAAATAACACTTAAATTATATGATAAAATTACTAAAACATACTAATCATGCAAATTTAAATGTGAAACATGCAAAACACATAAGTAAAAAGTCCCAAGTATCACACAAACACCCTCGGTTTGCACTGACTTACCCTCAAGGGCAGGTGAACGAGGAGCAAGGTCTCGAGGGAGCTAACTTCATGTGTCCCCATGGTCTGCCTCAAGTCTTGAGAAGATTTTTTAATCAGATATACATTTCTACATCAATACACATCCCAAACCAATACCTGATGTATCGTTGTAGTAAAACACCCTGATTCCTTTGGTAACGCCAAAACTAGAGCAGTAGTAATCTTTTCTTTCAGTTTCTGATAACACTCTTCACATTCTGAATTCCATTCAAATTTCACCTTCTTTTGTGTTAGTCGAGTCAACGGAGCTGCTATTTTTGAGAAATCTGCTAATCCCAAGAAACTACGAATGTCTGCCACATTGGTCGCTCAAGACCAATCCAAGTTTGCTTCTATCTTTGTTAGGTCCACTGATACTCCATTTGCTTACATTACATGTTTTAGAAAAATCACATTTACTGAACTCGGCATAAAGTTTCTCGTTTCTCAAATCTGCAATACCAACCTCAAGTGTAATTCTTGAGCCTCTTCTAATGGGGAGTATACTAAGATGTCATAAACGGAAACCACCAAGAAGAACTCGTCTAAGTAATCCCGAAATGCTCGGTTCATCATGTCCATACACGTCGATGGAGCGTTAGTCATTGCAAAAGGCATCACCAAAAATTCATAATGCCCGTAGCTTATTCCAAAGAGGCTAATTGATAAATAAAAGTCATCCTCATGCTACAATATTTCATCCTAAAAAAGAAAATCGGTGCACTCCAATGAAAGGAAGTGAACAAAACTTAAATATCCATAGAAAATAACATTAAAATTTCATATTGGCGTCGCCCGAATTTGAACTGGAGACCTTCAGTGTGTTAGACTGACGTGGTAACCAACAACACCGCGACACCATCTGCCCTTTCAATAATATTTATGTAAAAAATGTACAAATACATTTCGCAAATCCACGGCTTTTTTTTTCCCTGCCTTTTCAATTATTTGTTGAGGGTTCTTTATTTATTATGTGACACCTAATTCGAAGCAGAATTTTTGTTCTTATCTGCCTTTGCCTTTGGATTACCTTTTAATTTGAGAATTTTATTAGCAAATTTGAGAATTAAAATGAAAAGGTGACCAATCATGTGAGAGAAAAATAAATATTTTGTATTAAATGTGTCATGGTGTACAAATGCTACTACCCCGAGCTTGTCTCCAACGAAGACTGTCCTTCTCAAACTTTCGGCGATTCATCTTTCTCCTTAAGGCCACGATTTTCTTTTTCCCTATGGTTTCCTCAGTCAAACTATAGACAGTATCCTAAGGCATACAGTCCATCTTCTTTCTCTTGTCCTTCCGGGACATCTCCAGACACCATTGGCTTGCATTGACGTACCCTCGGGGGTTGGGGAACTAGGAGCAAGGTCTCCAGGGGAGCTAACATCATGTGTCCCCATGGTCTGCGCCAAGTCTTAGGGAGATTCATCAATGAGATATACCTTTCTGCATCAATACAATCCCAAACCAATACCCGATGCATCGCTGTATATTGTAAAACACTCTGATTCTTCTGGTAATTCCAAGCCATAGTAGTAGCAAACTTTTCCTTTAGTTTCTGATAACACTCTTCCCATTTTGAATTCCAGTCAAACTTCACTTTCTTTTGTGCTAGTCGAGCTAACGGTGCTGCTATTCGTGAGAAATCTTCTATAAACGTTCAGTGATACCCTGCTAATCCCAAGAAACTACAAATATCTACCACATTGGTCAGTCAAGGCCAATCCAAGATTGCTTCTATCGTTGTCAGATCCACTGATATACTCCATTTTCTTACAGTACATGTCCTAGAAAAATCACACTCTTCAACCGAAAATCACATTTACTGAACTCGGCATAAAGTTTCTCGTTTGTCAAAGTCTGCAATACCAACCTCAAGTGTCATTTCTTGTGCCTAAGATGTCATCAATGGAAACCACCACGAACTTGTCTAAGTAATCCCGGAATGCTCGGTTCATCATGTCCATAAACGTCGATGGAGCGTTAGTCATTGCAAAAGGGATCACAAAAAAATCATAATGATCGTAGCTTGATCCAAAGGCGCTAATTGATCAAATAAGTCATCCTCATGCTACCATATTTCTTCCGAAAAAACAACATCGATGCACTCCAAGGAAAGGAAGTGAAGAAAAAAAAATAACCACAGGAAAGAAAATTAAATTTTTTTAGTGGCATAGCCCGAGTTTGAACAGGTGACCTTGAGTGTGTCAGACTGACTACACCACGACACCATTTGCCGTTAAAAACGAAGCTTTCTATAATATTTATGACAATAATGTACGAATACATTTCGAAAATCCACAACTTTCTTTTTTCACTGCTTTTTCTATTATTTGTTGAGGGCTTTTTCTTTTTTATGTAACACCAATTAGAAGCAGAATTTTTGTTCTTATCTGCCTTTGCATTTGGATTAGCTGTTAATTTGAGAATTTTATTAGCAAGTTTGAGAATTAAAATGAAAAGGTGAACAATCATGTGAGAAAAAAATAAAATTTTTGTATTTAATGTATCATGGTGTACAAATGCTACTACCCCGAGCTTGTCTCCAACGAAGACTGACCTTATCAAACTTTCGGTGATTCATCGCTCTTTTTAAGGCCGCGATTTCTTCTTCCCTCTAGTTTCCTCGAACTTCGTGAGGAGGTTCCGATAGGAGCATGGTGGAAACATTCAAGGCTCATTCCCCTTACAAAAGAGAAAGGGAAGGTTCAACACGAGAATGACTATCTACATATCAAATATAAGGATTTCTGAAAATAACATGCATCACGAACTCCAAAGCTAACATTTGATCAACGGTACGCCCGTTTATGCTATCCATAGTCAGTTCCACCCCCTGACCAGCACCCTCAGGATGGACTGACGTACCCTCAGGGGTAGGGGAATGAGGAGCAAGGTCTCCAAGGGAGCTCACTTCATGTGTCCTTATGGTCTGCTCCAAGTCTTAGGGAGATTCATCAATGAGATATACTTTTTTGCATCAAGATTCATCAATGAGATATACTTTTCTAGATCAATACACATCCCAAACAATACCTGATTCATCGCTGTATATTGTAAAAAATCCTTATTCTTCTAGTAACTCTAAAACCAGAGCAATAGCAAACTTTTCTTTCAGTTTCTGATAACACTTTTCAAATTCCAAATTCCATTCAAAATTCACCTTCGTTTGTGTTAGTCGAGCAACGGCGCTACTATTCTTGAGAAATCTTCTACAAAATTTTGGTTCATACATGAGATACATGGGATGCTCAAGCAGGATGAACTGAACATTAAGAAAACCCCTGAAGTCTTAATGGTTCAAAAAGGGAATTTCAAGAAGAAAGGGAAGGTTAATCCCATGTCCAAGAAGGGCAAATGAAATAACAAGCCCAAACCCAAGGCCAAGGCACCAAAGGAAGGAGTTTACTTCCATTGCAATGAACCAGGTCATTGGAAACGGAACTGCAAGCTCTATTTGGAAGAGAAGAAAAAGGGAAAAGTCAGTTTGACTGTCTCTCCAGGTATTTATGATATTGAAATTAACATGTCTGGTCCTACTTCATGGGTATTAGATACCGTTTGTGGATCTCACATTTGTGCAAATGTGCAGGGGTTCAAAAGGAGTAGATCACTGGCAAAAGGAGAAGTGGATCTGAGAGTAGCGAACGGAGCAAGAGTTGTTGTTGTAGCTACAGGGACATTTAATTTAGTTTTGCCAAGTGGCCTTATTATAGAACTGAATAATTGTTTTTATGTTCCAACTTTGAGTAGGAATATTATTTTAGTTTCTTGTTTGGATATTGAAGGTTTTGAATTAAATATTCTGAATAAAATTTGCACCATTCATAAAGATCGTATCTTCTATGGAGATGCCTATTTGATGAATGGGCTTTATGTTTTTAACCTCGATGAATCCATTAAAAGGCCCATCTATAACATTAATACTAAGAGGTTTAAATCCAATGACTTAAACCAAACCTACTTTTGGCACTGTTGTTTGGGCCACATAAATGAGAAACGCATATCAAAACTCCATCTAGATGGAATTTTGACATCATTTGACTTAGAGTCTTATGAGACATGTGATTCTTGCTTGTTAGGCAAAATGACTAAAGCTCCGTTTACTGGACAAAGTGTGAGAGCTTCTGATTTATTGGGCCTCATACATACAAATGTATGTGGACTAATAAATACAAGTGCTAGAGGAGGGTTTCAGTACTTTATCACATTCATAGATGATTTAAGTAGATATGGCTACGTCTATCTAATGAAACATAAATTAGAATCTTTTGGAAGATTCAAAGAATTTCAAAATGAAGTACAAAATCAACTTGGTAAAGGTATTAAGATACTTCGATCAGATCGAGGTGGCGAATACCTTAACCAAGAGTTTGATGAACATCTTAAGGGTTGTGGAATTGTTTCACAATTAACTCCTCCTGGCACACCACAATGGAATGGTGTATCGGAACGGAGGAATCGCACCTTACTAGATATGGTTCGATCTATGATGAGCCAAACAAGTCTTCCAATTTCCTTTTGGGGCTACGGCCTAGAAACTGCTGCATTTATATTGAATAGAGTTCCTTCTAAAGCGGTTCAGAAAACTCCATATGAGATATGGACTAGGAAACGACCCAGTTTGTCATTTCTCAAAATTTGGGGATGCGAGGCGTATGTAAAACGCTTGTTATTTGATAAACTCGCCCCTAAATCTGACAAGTGTTTGTTTGTGGGATATCCTAAAGAAACTAAAGGATATTACTTCTATCTTCCATCAGAGAACAAAGTGTTTGTTGCTCGAAATGGTTTATTCCTTGAAAGGGAATTTATTTCCAAAGAGGATAATGGTAGTAAGATCCATCTTGAGGAAATTCAAGATCCCCAAACAACATCTGAACCAACTTTGGAACTTCGTACAAGCTCATGTGCTGATACTGAGCTTCAATCTTTGACACAAGGCCCAAGGAGGTCAAGTCAGGTACATCAACAGCCTGAGAGATATGGATTTCTCGTGACTGATGATCATCGTATTGAACTGATTGATCAAGATGAACCCACTACCTACAAAGAGGCAATTCATAGTTCTGAGTCAAATAAGTGGCTAGAAGCTATGAAGTCTGAGATGCAATCCATATACGATAACCAAGTATGGACTTTGGTTGACCCACCCGAAGGGTGTAAGGTCATTGATAACAAATGGTGTTTCAAAAAGAAAACCGACATGGATGGTAATGTACACACTTTTAAATCTCGACTAGTAGTTAAAGGTTATTGACAAGTTCATGGTATTGACTCTGACGAAACATTTTCTCCTGTCGTTATGATAAAATCTATTAGGATTTTACTTGCCATAGCCGCATATTATGACTATGAGATATGGAAAATGGACGTTAAGACTGCGTTTCTTAATGGAAACCTTCTCAAGAATGTGTATATGACACAACCTGAGGGGTTTGGTTATCCATCAAATCCTAGCAAAGTGTGCAAGCTTCAAAGGTCCATTTATGGATTGTAGCAAGCATCTCGAAGTTGGAATCGTCGCTTTGATGAACGTATTAAAGAATTTGGTTTCATAAAAAACAAAGACGAGCCTTGTGTTTATAAGAAAGTAACTAATAATGCTGTAGTATTCCTTGTGCTTTATGTGGACGACATCTTACTGATTGTAAATGACATTCCCACATTGCAAAGCGTAAAAGCTTGGTTAGGGAAGTGGTTTTCTATGAAAGACTTAGGCGAGGCAACATATATTTTGGGTATAAGAATCTATCGAGATAGATCTAACAAAATGATTGGCCTAAGCCAGAGTGGATACATTGACAAGGTACTAAAACGGTTAAGTTTGCAAGACTCCAAAAATGGATTCTTGCCCATGTCACATGGCATTAAACTCAGCATAACTCAATGACCTTCCACAAAGGAGGACCAAGAGCGCATGAGTAAGATTCCATATGCATCAGGCATTGGGTCTATAATGTATGCCATGATATGCACTCACCCGGATGTCTCGTTCGCTTTAAGTATGACTAGCAGATATCAACCTGTTAGTAGTTCCCTAGGACCATTAGCATATGTTGTACGCTTTATTTCTTTTGAGCATGTCTCTGAATAGTTAATTTTGCTTTTGAACATCAAATATGTGATTTGATAGTAAAACTCATTAGCTTATGCAATTATTATTCTAGTTGTCCCTAGTTTTCTGTAATGTTCTTTACAATGAAATAAAACTAGTATGATGTATGATCATGTTTTACTGATCATGTGTAATGGATACAAATCATATCATAGATGCAATATATTGGGATATATTGTATCGAACGTGATCCGTTAGAGAAGTAATACTTCATGGTTCTTAGTCATAAGTATTACTTACTGAATACTATTTTAGAATCCTTAGACCTTATGTCTCCATTGATTCTAGCATGAATGGGGCCACGTTTTGACTCAGTCGGACGTTACTTTTAATCGAGTAATCAATACGACTGATGATCGGAAGTAGCGTCCTATCATGGCTTGAATGTGAGAGGCATTGTACGGAATTTGTCCCTCTCTATTATTAGAGAGAGATATCCATGGGCCCCTCGATAAGGAAGACTGTCTAAATGCATGGCCGTGCTCAAATGTATTTGATAAAGTGGTTATCAAATACTATTTGTTTGAACAGTTTACCCGGAGATCGAGCATAAATACAATTAAGCTTGATAAGGGTGATGACTACCATGCCTTATGCTAAATTAGGATATCGCGAGACAAAGGAATTAAATAGTAGATTAATATTAGGTTTCACAGTAAATTCATTCACTTTGGTTAGTCACAATGTCCTGCTACCACTTGTGATTTATGAACACATACTACTACTAAGTATGTTTTCATTTCCATTGTGATATGAACCTACAGGGTCACACGCATAGACTAGCTAACGAGTTTCATGTCCAGATTCAATGAATCTAGAATGTGTATAGGTTCATTGTATCTGACATTTATTCTTCTGAGAATAATAAAGCGTTATTATTCGAATTAGAGATTAAGGAGGGGCATTTTAGGTATTTGGTTCGTACTGGGATTACGTGGGAGTCATTATCCGATAAAGACTCTCACTACCAGCAGAAGTCTAGGGGTCGTGGGAGTTAAAGACTCCCACTGCTGGGAGAGGTGGTAAGGACGTGGTAGTTGTTTTTAAAACAACTTCTCACACCCTATATAAACCTCTCTTGGCCGAAACCCTAGGGGGAAAAAATCGAATCAGACACAAAATACCAAAAAATCGAAATCAGAATTCTGGTCTGGCAGCCTCCTTTTCTCTCTAGAATCCAAAACTCAGAAGAAAGAAGAGCTAGCACTCGCTGCCCATTTCGTCGCATGGATACCGGTATGGAGTAATTCCGTAAGGGAGAACTCAAGGTGGTTGCTGCTGAGAGCCGAAAGATACAACCTTTAAGTCGAAAACGTAAGTCTTTTTCTCGATTTTTCGATTCATTTTTGTACGAGATGATCCTTCAGGGGAGGACTCATGGGTGTTTAGAACGAGTTTCTGCCCATGAATCCCTTCACAATCTGACCCTGGAGAGTCACATTGGACTGTAGTCAAGAACATTCTTAAGTACTTGAGAAGGACTAAAGATATGTTCTTAGTTTACGGAGGTCAGGAAGGAAGTCTGGTTGTAAATGGTTACACAGACGCAAGCTTCCAGACCGACGTAGATGACTTTAGATCGCAATCTGATTTTGTGTTTTGTTTGAATGGAGGTGCTGTGAGCTGGAAGAGCTCAAAGCAGGAAACCGTGGCCGACTCTACAATGTAGTCGAGTATCTAGTCGCCTCGAGCGACTAAAGAAGCTGTTTGGATCAGGAAATTTGTTGATGAATTAGGTGTCGTCCCTAGCATTGTGAACCCAGTGGACCTCTATTGTGATAGTACTGGCGCAATTTCACAAGCTAAGGAACCTAGATCTCACCAACAATCCAAACACATTCTCAGGCGTTTCCATCAGATTAGAGAGATCATTGATAGATGAGACGTTAAAATTTGCAAAGTTCATACAGACGACAACATTGCCGTTCCATTGACCAAGCCACTCCCGCAACCTAAACATGAGAGTCATACTAGGTCAATGGGATTGAGGATCATGTATGATTGGACCTACGACAAGTGAGAGATTGTTAGTAGTTCCCTAGGACCATTGATTCTAGCATAAATGGAGCCACGTTTTGACTCAGTCGGACATTACTTTTAATCGAGTAATCAATACGACTGATGATCGGATGTAGCGTCCTATCATGGCTTGAATGTGAGAGGCATTGTAAGGAATTTGTCCCTCTCTATTATTAGAGAGAGATATCCATGGGCCCCTCGATAAGGAAGACTGTCTAAATGCATGGCCGTGCTCAAATGTATTTGATAAAGTAGTTATTAAATACTATTTGTTGGAACAGTTTACCCGGAGATCGAGCATAAATATAATTAAGCGTAGTAAGGGTGACGACTACCATGCCTTATGCTTAATTAGTTTATCGCGAGACAAAGAGAATAAATAGTGGATTGATATTCGGTTCCACCGTAAATTCATTCACTTTGGGTAGTCACAATGTCCTGCTAGGGACCACTTGTGATTCATGAACACATACCACTACTAAGTATGTTTTCATTACCATTGTGATATGAACCTACAGGGTCACACGCATAGACGAGCTAACGAGCTTCATGTCCAGATTGAATGAATCTAGAATGTGTCTAGGTTCATTGTATCTAACATTTATTTTTCTGAGAATAATAAAGCGTTATTATTTGAATTAGAGATAAGGGGCATTTTCGGTATAGCTGGGATAACGTGGGAGTTATTATCCGATAAAGACTCCCACTACCAGTAGAAGTCTAGAGGACGTGGGAGTTATTGACTCCCACTGCCAAAAGAGGTTGATAGGACGTGGGAGTTGTGCTTGAAACAACCTCTCACTCCCTATATAAAATTCTCTTGGCCGAAACCCTAGGTGTGAATGTTTTTTCAGCCGAAATACCAAAAGACCTAGAAAATCAGATTTTCTATTCTGCCTCTCCATTTTCTCTCAAATTCCCGAAACTCAGAAAAACGAAAAGCTAGCAATGACTGTTCGTTTTATCGCGTGGATACCGGTAGAGGGACATTCCGCAAAGGGAATTCCATTGGTGGCAGCAACGTATCCAAGAAACAGCATATTTCATTCAAGAATCAGATTCTTAAATCCGAAAAGTAAGTTTATGTCTAGATTTTTTCGATTCGTATGGTATGAGCGGATCCTTCGGGGGAGGACTCATGGGTGTTTAGAAAGAGTTTCTGCCCATGAATCCATTCACACATGTCCTTTGTGATACGGTACCAGCCATGAAGCTTAGAGAGGTCATTTGGATAAATGGCCTCATCCTTAACTCATACATCCCAAATACGAGATTCAAAGTCAAACCATTGTTCCAAGTGTTTAAAGTCTCTAATCTAAAGGTTCAAAAGGTAAAGAAACCTTCAAAGAAAGCTAGCTAAATAATGTCTTTAATTTTAGGAAACTTGTAAATTAATGTCTATTAAAGACTTTAATTATATTTTCAGCTTTATTGTTTATATTAATTAGCAATGTTGGCCAAAATAAGCTAGCTAAATAGTAGGACAAGTTGTCCTTGATGTTAGGTAGTGTTTTTAGTTATCTAGGAGTTGTAGAGTCCTAATCTTTAAAGGACTCTTATTTGTGGGTTCTTTTTGGACAAAATTGCACTCTATTTAAGAGGGATTTCAGCCATGTTATTATTAGACATGATATGATATTTTAATGTTATTCCTTAGTGACTTTGTGTTTGATTCTCTATGTAGATTTCATTCATCATTTGAGTTACTGTATCAATATGTTTGGCTTATACTTATTGTGGTGTTTCAGCCCCCATTGATAATCAACCTTACGTGAGGATTGTGATTATATTCCCCCATAAACTGTTCGAGATATAGAAAGATCGGACCTTTAGCCGAACCTTGGTATTCGTACAAAGGTTTCGCATCAGGACTTTTAAAGATTAGGACTCTACAACTCCTACATAACTAAAAACACTTCCTAACATCAAGGACAACATGTCCTGATATTTAGCTAGCTTATTTTAGCGAAACCGTTGAACGAATACCAAGGTTCGGTTAAAGGTCCGATCTTTCTCTATCTCGAACAGTTTATGAGCGAATATAATCAACAATCCTCCCGTAAGGTTGATTATCAATGCGGGTTGAAATACCACAATAAGTATAAACCATACTTATTGATACAGTAACTCAAATGATGAATAAATTCTACATAGAGAATCAAACACAAAGTAACTAAGGAATAACCTTAAAATATCATATCAAGTCTAATAATAACATGTCTGAAATCCCTCTTAAATAGAGTGGAATTTCGTCCAAAAAGAACCCACAAATAAGAGTCCTTTAAAGATTAGGACTCTACAACTCCTAGATAACTAAAAACACTACCTAACATCAAGGACAACATGTCCTATTATTTAGCTAGCTTATTTTGGCCAACATTGCTAATTAAAATAAACAATAAAGCTGAAAATATAATTAAATCTTTAATAGACTTTATTTTACAAGTTTCCTAAAATACCCCTTTAACCGTTTTCCATCCAATTATGTATCTTTCCTTCAAATGATATTCGATGGCTTTGATCCTTGTGTCTAGCTTTATTTGAAGGTTTCTTTACCTTTTGAACCCTTAGATTAGAGACTTTAAACACTTGGAACAAAGGCTTGACTTTGAATCTCGTATTTGGGATGTATGAGTTAAGGATGATAAATGACCTCTCTAAACTTCATGGCTGTTACCGTATCATCCTCTCCTTCTTGAAAAACTTTCATATCCCCTCCCCCTATTAAAGGATTCGTCCTCAAATTTTATAAATTGTGTGATGCAATTACAAGATCAATCTTCTCTTCTAAATATTCACTCTTTTCTTTCAACTCCTCATTTGGCAAGTTTTCTAATTTTGGCTCGGCTTCATCATTGTCTTCTTGACTTTCGAAATTTGTATCATCTTGTATTATATCATTCTTTGGGCACAAATTGTGGATCAATTCCCGTAATTCTTCCATATCTATCTTCCAAGTTGAAGATTTAATGGTGGCTGTTTTGCTATCTTTTTCTTGAATTGTGGTTGTTTTGTAAGCCCCAAAATATCTATTATCTTCACTTTGCCGCTGTCCAACACAAGAATTTGAAGGGGGCTGAGTTGGTTGTTACCAATGTGAAAATTTAGCCGAATTAGTCACTTTCTTCTTCTCTTTGATTCGCCTCTCAATTTGCTCCGCATGATCGACCATCTCCATAATATGAACATGATAAACACATTCTACCTCTGGCCTAATATCATCATTCAAACCGGCCAAGAATCGATTCAATGTAACTTCTTCATATTCTTGTCTGTCAAGCAGAATCATGGCTAATCGCATCGCTTCATAATATTCATCTTCCGATTTAGAACCTTGTGTAAGCATTTGCAAACGTTTAGCTTGCTCCGTAAAGTAATACAGGGAAACAAACCTTCATTTCATCTCAGCTTTCAAATCATTCCAAGTTTCAATAGGTCGTTGACCCGCTCTTTGCCTAATTATAGTTTCCTCTTTCCACCATGTTGATGCCTTACTATAAAATCCCTTGACTGCCCATCTTTACCTTTTTACCCTTCGAATAATTATGAATAGCAAAAATATTATCAAATTCATGAATACATTCAAATAATAAGTCTGGCCTATTCGTACCTTCAAAAGATGGGAGCTTGACTGCACCAATAGAGTTGTCAACTTGCTGATTTTTGTAATCCCTTTGTGGCTCACAAGAAAACAAATAGGAATCATCATATCTTGAATTTGTTGTATGTTGGAAGCCGTACCTTTCATCATCATAATCAAAGTTGTCATCTTCTTGATCAAATCGTTGCCTCATCTTTGCATGAATTTGTTGAAATATTCAAAAAGATGGAGTCTTTATGCTTCTTGATCATCTTGAAAGTTGATTTCTTGATTCTTGAATCTTGATTTTTCAATCCGGATGAACAGTAACAAAATATGATTTTGTTCTCGGATGAACAGTAATCCGTTACAGCATCGTGAACAGTACCCGTGAACATTAATTTGTGTTTGTAATTTTCTTGGAAAAAAAAGCAATAAAGATACACCAAGATAGAGATAAACGTTTTGATCTAATACCACATGATGCGAAACCGTTGTACGAATACCAAGGTTCGGCTAAAGGTCCGATCTTTCTCTATCTCGAACAGTTTATGAGGGAATATAATCAACAATCCTCCCGTAAGGTTGATTATCAATGGGGGCTGAAACACCACAAGTATAAACCAAACTTATTGATACAGTAACTCAAATGAGGAATGAATTCTACATAGATAATCAAACACAAAGTAACTAAGGAATAACCTTAAAATATCATATCAAGTCTAATAATAACATGTCCGAAATCCCTCTTAAATAGAGTGGAATTTCGTCCAAAAAGAACCCACAAATAAGAGTCCTTTAAAGATTAGGACTCTACAACTCCTAGATAACTAAAAACACTACCTAACATCAAGGACAACATGTCCTATTATTTAGCTAGCTTATTTTGGCCAACATTGTTAATTAAAATAAAAAATAAAGCTGACAATATAATTAAAGTCTTTAATACACTTTATTTTACAAGTTTCCTAAAATACCCCTTTAACCGTTTTCCATCCAATTATGTATCTTTCCTTCAAATGATATTCGATGGCTTTGATCCTTGTGTCTAGCTTTCTTTGAAGGTTTCTTTACCTTTTGAACCCTTAGATTAGAGACTACAAACACTTGGAACAAAGGCTTGACTTTGAATCTCGTATTTGGGATGTATGAGTTAAGGATGATAAATGACCTCTCTAAGCTTCATGGCTGGTACCGTATCATCCTCTCCTTCTTGAAAAACTTTCATATCCCCTCCCCCTATTAAAGGATTCGTCCTCAGATTTTATAAATCGCGGGATGCAATTAAAAGATCAATCTTCTCTTCTAAATCTTCACTCTTTTCTTTCAACTCCTCATTTGGCAAGTTTTCTAATTTTGGCTCGGCTTCATATTGTCTTCTTGACTTTCCAAATTTGTATCATCTTGTATTATATCATTCTTTGGGCACAAATTGTAGATCAATTCCCGTTGTTCATCCATATCTGTCTTCCAAGTTGAAGATTTAATGGTGGCTGTTTTGCTATCGTTTTCTTGAATTGTGGTTGTTTTGTAAGCCCAAAAATAGCTATTATCTTCACTTTGCCGCTGTCCAACACAAGAATTTGAAGGGGGCTGAGTTGGTTGTTTCCAATGTGAAACTTAGGCCGAATTAGTCACTTTCTTCTTCTCTTTGATTCCCCTCTCAATTTGCTCCGCATGATCGACCATCTCCATAATATGAACATGATAAACACATTCTACCTCTGGCCTAATATCATCATTCAAACCGGCCAAGAATCGATTCAATGCAACTTCTTCATATTCTTGTCTGTCAAGCCGAATCATGGCTAATCGCACCGCTTCATAATATTCATCTACCGATTTAGAACCTTGTGTAAGCATTTGCAAACGTTTAGCTTGCTCCGTAAAGTAATACTGAGGAAACAAACCTTCGTTTCATCTCGACTTTCAAATCATTCCAAGTTTCAATAGGTCGTTGACCCGCTCTTTGCCTAATTATAGTTTCCTCTTTCCACCATGTTGATGCCTTACTATAAAATCCCTTGACTGCCCATCTTTACCTTTTGGCCCTTCGAATAATTATGAATAGAAAAAGTATTATGAAATTCAAGCATCCATTCAAATAATAAGTCTGGCCTATTCGTACCTTCAAAAGATGGGAGCTTGACTCGCACTCAATAGAGTTGTCAACTTGCTGATTTTTGTAATCCCTTTGTGGCTCACAAGAAAACAAATAGGAATCATCATATCTTGAATTTGTTGTATGTTGGAAGCCGTACCTTTCATCATCATAATCAAAGTTGTCATCTTCTTGATCAAATCGTTGCCTCATCTTTGCATGAATTTGTTGAAATTTTCAAAAAAATGGAGTCTTTATGCTTCTTGATCATCTTGAAAGTTGATTTCTTGATTCTTGAATCTTGATTTTTCAATCCGGATGAACAGTAGCATGAACAGTAACAAAATCTGATTTTGTTCTCGGATGAAACGATGTCACATTCTGACGATCGTGAACAGTACCCGTGAACATTAATTTGTTTTTGTAATTTTCTTGGAAAAAAAAAGCAATAAAGATACACCAAGATAGAGATAAACGTTTTGATCTAATACCACATGATGCGAAACCGTTGTACGAATACCAAGGTTCGGCTAAAGGTCCGATCTTTCTCTATCTCGAACAGTTTATGAGGGAATATAATCAACAATCCTCCCGTAAGGTTGATTATCAATGGGGGCTGAAACACCACAAGTATAAACCAAACTTATTGATACAGTAACTCAAATGAGGAATGAATTCTACATAGATAATCAAACACAAAGTAACTAAGGAATAACCTTAAAATATCATATCAAGTCTAATAATAACATGTCCGAAATCCCTCTTAAATAGAGTGGAATTTCGTCCAAAAAGAACCCACAAATAAGAGTCCTTTAAAGATTAGGACTCTACAACTCCTAGATAACTAAAAAACACTACCTAACATCAAGGACAACATGTCCTATTATTTAGCTAGCTTATTTTGGCCAACATTGTTAATTAAAATAAAAAAATAAAGTCGACAATATAATTAAAGTCTTTAATACACTTTATTTTACAAGTTTCCTAAAATACCCCTTTAACCGTTTTCCATCCAATTATGTATCTTTCCTTCAAATGATATTCGATGGCTTTGATCCTTGTGTCTAGCTTTCTTTGAAGGTTTCTTTACCTTTTGAACCCTTAGATTAGAGACTACAAACACTTGGAACAAAGGCTTGACTTTGAATCTCGTATTTGGGATGTATGAGTTAAGGATGATAAATGACCTCTCTAAGCTTCATGGCTGGTACCGTATCATCCTCTCCTTCTTGAAAAACTTTCATATCCCCTCCCCCTATTAAAGGATTCGTCCTCAGATTTTATAAATCGCGGGATGCAATTAAAAGATCAATCTTCTCTTCTAAATCTTCACTCTTTTCTTTCAACTCCTCATTTGGCAAGTTTTCTAATTTTGGCTCGGCTTCATATTGTCTTCTTGACTTTCCAAATTTGTATCATCTTGTATTATATCATTCTTTGGGCACAAATTGTAGATCAATTCCCGTTGTTCATCCATATCTGTCTTCCAAGTTGAAGATTTAATGGTGGCTGTTTTGCTATCGTTTTCTTGAATTGTGGTTGTTTTGTAAGCCCAAAAATAGCTATTATCTTCACTTTGCCGCTGTCCAACACAATAATTTGAAAGGGGGCTGAGTTGGTTGTTTCCAATGTGAAACTTAGGCCGAATTAGTCACTTTCTTCTTCTCTTTGATTCCCCTCTCAATTTGCTCCGCATGATCGACCATCTCCATAATATGAACATGATAAACACATTCTACCTCTGGCCTAATATCATCATTCAAACCGGCCAAGAATCGATTCAATGCAACTTCTTCATATTCTTGTCTGTCAAGCCGAATCATGGCTAATCGCACCGCTTCATAATATTCATCTACCGATTTAGAACCTTGTGTAAGCATTTGCAAACGTTTAGCTTGCTCCGTAAAGTAATACAGGGAAACAAACCTTCGTTTCATCTCAGCTTTCAAATCATTCCAAGTTTCAATAGGTCGTTGACCCGCTCTTTGCCTAATTATAGTTTCCTCTTTCCACCATGTTGATGCCTTAATATAAAATCCCTTGACTGCCCATCTTTACCTTTTGGCCCTTCGAATAATTATGAATAGCAAAAGTATTATGAAATTCAAGCATCCATTCAAATAATAAGTCTGGCCTATTCGTACCTTCAAAAGATGGGAGCTTGACTGCACCAATAGAGTTGTCAACTTGCTGATTTTTGTAATCCCTTTGTGGCTCACAAGAAAACAAATAGGAATCATCATATCTTGAATTTGTTGTATGTTGGAAGCCGTACCTTTCATCATCATAATCAAAGTTGTCATCTTCTTGATCAAATCGTTGCCTCATCTTTGCATGAATTTGTTGAAATATTCAAAAAGATGGAGTCTTTATGCTTCTTGATCATCTTGAAAGTTGATTTCTTGATTCTTGAATCTTGATTTTTCAATCCGGATGAACAGTAGCATGAACAGTAACAAAATCTGATTTTGTTCTCGGATGAACAGTAATCCGTTACAGCATTGTGAACAGTACCCGTGAACATTAATTTGTTTTTGTAATTTTCTTGGAAAAAAAAGCTTAAAGAAAGCAATAAAGATACACCAAGATAGAGATAAACATTTTGATCTAATACCACATGATGCGAAACCGTTGTACGAATACCAAGGTTCGGCTAAAGGTCCGATCTTTCTCTATCTCGAACAGTTTATGAGGGAATATAATCAACAATCTTCCCGTAAGGTTGATTGTCAATGGGGGTTGAAACACCACAAGTATAAACCAAACTTATTGATACAGTAACTCAAATGATGAATGAATTCTACATAGAGAATCAAACACAAAGTAACTAAGGAATAACCTTAAAATATCATATCAAGTCTAATAATAACATGTCTTAAAACCCTCTTAAATAGAGTGGAATTTTGTCCAAACAGAACCCACAAATAAGAGTCCTTTAAAGATTAGGACTCTACAACTCCTAGATAACTAAAAACACTACCTAACATCAAGGACAACATGTCCTATTATTTAGCTAGCTTATTTTGGCCAACATTGTTAATTAAAATAAACAATAAAGCTGAAAATATAATTAAAGTCTTTAATACACTTTATTTTACAAGTTTCCTAAAATACCCCTTTAACCGTTTTCCATCCAATTATGTATCTTTCCTTCAAATGATATTCGATGGCTTTGATCCTTGTGGCTAGCTTTCTTTGAAGGTTTCTTTACCTTTTGAACCCTTAGATTAGAGACTACAAACACTTGGAACAAAGGCTTGACTTTGAATCTCGTATTTGGGATGTATGAGTTAAGGATGATAAATGACCTCTCTAAGCTTCATGGCTGGTAACGTATCATCCTCTCTTTCTTGAAAAACTTTCATATCCCCTCCCCCTATTAAAGGATTCGTCCTCAGATTTTATAAATCGCGGGATGCAATTAAAAGATCAATCTTCTCTTCTAAATCTTCACTCTTTTCTTTCAACTCCTCATTTGGCAAGTTTTCTAATTTTGGCTCGGCTTCATATTGTCTTCTTGACTTTCCAAATTTGTATCATCTTGTACTATATCATTCTTTGGGCACAAATTGTAGATCAATTTCCGTAGTTCATCCATATCCATCTTCCAAGTTGAAGATTTAATGGTGGCTGTTTTGCTAAATTTTTCTTGAATTGTGGTTGTTTTGTAAGCCCCAAAATAGCTATTATCTTCACTTTGCCGCTGTCCAACACAAGAATTTGAAGGGGGGCTGAGTTGGTTGTTTCCAATGTGAAACTTTAGCCGAATTAGTCACTTTCTTCTTCTCTTTGATTCGCCTCTCAATTTGCTCCGCATGATCGACCATCTCCATAATATGAACATGATAAACACATTCTACCTCTGGCCTAATATCATCATTCAAACCGGCCAAGAATCGATTCAATGCAACTTCTTCATATTCTTGTCTGTCAAGCCGAATCATGGCTAATCGCATCGCTTCATAATATTCATCTACCGATTTAGAACCTTGTGTAAGCATTTGCAAACGTTTAGCTTGCTCCGTAAAGTATTACAGGGAAACTAACCTTCGTTTCATCTCAGCTTTCAAATCATTCCAAGTTTCAATAGGTCGTTGACCCGCTCTTTGCCTAATTATAGTTTCCTCTTTCCACCATGTTGATGCCTTACTATAAAATCCCTTGACTGCCCATCTTTACCTTTTGGCCCTTCGAATAATTATGAATAGCAAAAGTATTATGAAATTCAAGCATCCATTCAAATAATAAGTCTGGCCTATTCGTACCTTCAAAAGATGGTAGGCAAGTCCACGATTGCTTCTATCTTTGTCAGCTCTGTTAGTAGTGCCCTAGGACCTTTAGCATATGTTGTACGTTTTATATCTTTTTGAACATTTCATATGAATAGTTAATTTTGTCTTATGAATATCAAATGCGTGATTTGATAGTAAAACTCATTTGCTTATGTAATTACTATTTTAGTTGTCCCTAGTTTTATGTAATGCTTATTTACAATGAAATAAAACTAGTATGATGTATGATTGATGATCATGTTTTACTGGTCATGTGTAATGAATACAAATCATATCATAGATGCAATATATAGGGATACATTGTATTGGACGTGATCCGTTAGAGAAGTAATACTTCATGGTCCTTAGTCATAAGTATTACTTCCTCAATACTATTTTAGAATCCTTAGACCTTATGTCTCCATTGATTCTAGCATGAATGGATCCACGTTTTGACTCAGTCGTACGTTGCTTTTAATCGAGTAATCAATACGATTGATGATCGGATGTAGTGTCCTATCATGGCTTGAATGTGAGAGGCATTGTAAGGAATTTGTCCCTCTCATATTAGAGAGAGATATCCATGGGCCCCTCGATAGGGAAAGACTGTCTAAATGCATGGCCGTGCTCAAATGTATTTGATAAAGTGGTTATCAGATACTATTTGTTGGAACAGTCTACCTAGAGATCGAGCATAAATACAATAAAGCTTAATAAGGGTGACGACTACCATGCCTTATGCTTAATTAGGATATCGCAAGACAAAGGGATTAAATAGTGGATTGATATTAGGTTCCACCGTAAATTCATTCACTTTGGGTAGTCACAATGTCCTGCTAGGGACCGCTTGTGATTTATGAACACATACTACTACTAAGTGTGTTTTCATTGCCATTGTGAGATGAACCTAAGGGATTTGCTTCCATTGTGGCGAACCAGGCCATTGGAAACGGAACTGCAAACTCTACTTGGAAGAAAAGAAAAAGGGGAACGCCAGTTTGACTGTCTCTCCAGGTATTTATGTTATTAAAATTAACATGTCTGCTCCTACTTCTTGGGTATTAGATACCGGTTGTGGATCTCACATTTGTGCAAATGTACAGGGGTTCAAAAGGAGTAGATCACTGGCAAAAGGAGAAGTGGACCTGAGAGTAGCGAACGGAGCAAGAGTTGTTGATGTAACTACCGGGACATTTAATTTAGTTTTGCCAAGTGGCCTTATTATAGAACTGAATAATTGTCTTTATGTTCCAACTTTGAGTAGGAATATTATTTCAGTTTCTTGTTTGGATATTGAAGGTTTTGAATTAAATATTATGAATAAAATTTACACCATTCATAAGGATCGTATCTTTTATGAAGATGCCTCTTTGATGAATGGGCTTTATGTTCTTAACCTCGATGATTCCATTAAAAGGTCCATCTATAACATTAATACTAAGAGGTTTAAATCAAATGACTTAAACCAGACCTACTTTTGGCACTGTTGTTTGGGCCACATAAATGAGAAACGCATATCAAAGCTCCATTCAGATGGAATTTTGACATCATTTGACTTAGAGTCTTATGAGACTTGTGATTCTTGCTTGTTAGGCAAAATGACTAAAGCTCCCTTTACTGGACAAAGTGAGAGAGCTTCTGATTTGTTGGGCCACATACATACAGATGCTTGTGGACCAATAAACACAAGTGCTAGAGGAGGGTTCCAGTACTTCATTACATTCATAGATGATTTCAGTAGATATGGCTACGTCTATCTAATGAAACATAAATCAGAATCTTTTGGAAGATTCAAAGAATTTCAAAATGAAGTACAAAATCAACTTGGTAAAAGTATTAAGACACTTCGATCAGATCGAGGTGGCGAATACCTTAACCAAGAGTTTGACGAACATCTTAGAGGTTGTGGAATTGTTTCACAATTAACTCCCCCTGGCAAACCGCAATGGACTGGTGTGTCAGAACGGAGGAATCGCACCTTACTAGATATGGTTCGATCTATGATGAGTCAAACAAATCTTCCAATTTCCTTTTGGGGCTACGCCCTAGAAACTGCTGCATTTATATTGAATATAGCTCTTTCTAAAGCGGTTCAGAAAACTCCATATGAGATATGGACTGGGAAACGACCTAGTTTGTCATTTCTCAAAATTTGGGGATGCGAGGCGTATGTAAAACGCTTGTTATCTGATAAACTCGCCCCTAAATTTGACAAGTGTTTGTTTGTGGGATATCCTAGAGAAACTAAAGGATATTACTTCTATCTTCCATCAGAGAACAAAGTGTTTGTTACTCGTAATGATTTATTCCTTGAAAGGGAATTTATTTCCAAAGAGGATAGTAGGAGTAAGATCCATCTTGAGGAAATTCAAGATCCCCAAACAACATCTGAACAAAATTTGGAAGTTCAAGCAAGCTCACGTGCTGATACTGAGCTTCAATCTTTGACACAAGGCCCCGAGGAGGTCGAGTCGGGTACATCAACGACTCGAGAAATATGGATTTCTCGTGACTGATGATCATCAAGTTGAACTGATTGATCAAGATGAACCCACTACCTACAAAGAGGCAATTCATAGTTCTGTGTCAGATAAGTGGCTAGAAGCTATGATGTCCGAGATGCAATCCATGTACGACAACCAAGTATGGACTTTGGTTGACCCACCCGAAGGGTGCAAGGTCATTGATAACAAATGGTGTTATAAAAAGAAGACCGACATGGATGGTAATGTACACACTTTTAAATCGCGACTAGTAGTCAAAGGTTATAGACAAGTTCATGGTATTGACTATGACGAAACCTTTTCCCCTGTCGTTATGATAAAGTCTATTAGGATTTTACTTGCCATAGCTGCATATTATGACTATGAGATATGTCAAATGGATGTTAAGACTGCGTTTCTTAATGGAAACCTTCCCGAGGATGTGTATATGACACAACCTGAGGGGTTTGTTGATCCAACAAATCCTACCAAAGTGTGTAAGCTTCAAAGGTCCATTTATGGATTGGAGCAAGAATCTCGAAGCTGAAATCGTTTCTTTGATGAACGTATTAAAGAATTCGGTTTCATCAAAAACGAAGACGAGCCTTGTGTTTATAAGAAAGTAACTAATAATGCAGTAGTGTTCCTTGTGCTTTATGTGGATGACAACTTACTGATTGGAAATGACATCCCCATATTACAAAGCGTAAAAGCTTGGTTGGGAAAGTGCTTTTCCATGAAAGGCTTAGGCGAGGCTACATACATTTTGGGTATAAGAATCTATAGAGATAGATCTAACAAAATGATTGGCCTAAGCTAGAGTGGATACATTGACAAGGTACTGAAACAGTTCAGTTTGCAAGACTCCAAAAAGGGATTCTTGCCCATGTCACATGGCATTAAACTCAGCAGAACTCAAGGACCTTCCACAATGGAGGACCAAGAGCGCATGAGTAAGATCCCATATGCTTCAACCATTGGGTCTATTATGTACGCCATGATATGCACTCGCCCGGATGTCTCATTTGCTTTAAGTATGACTAGCAGATATCAATTTGACCCTGGAGAGTCACATTGGACTGCAGTTAAGAGCATTCTTAAGTACTTGAGAAGGACTAAATATATGTTCTTAGTTTACGGAGGTCAGGAAGGAAGTCTGGTTGTAAATGATTACACAGACGCAAGCTTCCAGACTGACATAGATGATTATAGATCGCAATCTGGTTTTGTGTTTTGTTTGAATGGAGGTGGCTGTTAGCTGGAAGAGCTCAAAGCAAGAAACCGTGGCCGACTCTACAACAGAAGCTGAGTATCTAGCTGCTTCAGAAGCTGTTTGGATCAGGAAGTTTGTTGATGAATTAGGTATCGTCCCTAACATTGTGAACCCAGTGGACCTCTATTGTGATAGTACTAGTGCCATTTCACAAGCTAAGGAACCTAGATCTCACCAACGATCCAAACACATTCTTAGGTGTTTCCATCTGATTAGAGAGATCATCGATAGAGGAGACATTAGTATTTGCAAAGTTCATACAGACGACAACATTGCAGTTCCATTGACCAAGCCACTCCCACAACCTAAACATGAGAGTCATACTAGGTCAATGGGATTGAGGATCATGTATGATTGGACCTAGGGCAAGTGGGAGATTGTTAGTAGTGCCCTAGGACCATTAGCATATGTTGTACGTTTTATATCTTTTTGAGCATTTCATATGAATAGTTAATTTTGCTTATGAATATCAAATGTGTGATTTGATAGTAAAACTCATTTGTTTATGTAATTACTATTCTAGTTGTCCCTAGTTTTATGTAATGCTTATTTACAATGAAATAAAACTAGTATGATGTATGATTGATGATCATGTTTTACTGGTCATGTGTAATGAATACAAATCATATCATAGATGCAATATATAGGGATACATTGTATTGGACGTGATCCGTTAGAGAAGTAATACTTCATGGTCCTTAGTCATAAGTATTACTTCCTCAATACTATTTTAGAATCCTTAGACCTTATGTCTCCATAGATTCTAGCATGAATGGAGCCACGTTTTGACTCAGTCGTACGTTGCTTTTAATCGAGTAATCAATACGACTGATGATCGGATGTAGTGTCCTATCATGGCTTGAAAGTGAGAGGCATTGTAAGGAATTTGTCCCTCTCTTATTAGAGAGAGATATCCATGGGCCCCTCGATAGGGAAAGACTGTCTAAATGCATGGCCGTGCTCAAATGTATTTGATAAAGTGGTTATCAGATACTATTTGTTGGAACAGTCTACCTAGAGATCGAGCATAAATACAATTAAACTTAATAAGGGTGACGACTACCATGCCTTATGCTTAATTAGGATATCGCGAGACAAAGGGATTAAATAGTGGATTGATATTAGGTTCCACCGTAAATTCATTCCCTTTGGGTAGTCACAATGTCCTGCTAGGGACCGCTTGTGATTTATGAACACATACTACTACTAAGTGTGTTTTCATTGCCACTGTGAGATGAACCTACATGGTCACACGCATAGACGAGCTAATGAGCTTCATGTCCAGATTCAATGAATCTTGAATGTGTCTAGGTTCATTGTATCTGACTTTTATTTTTCTGAGAATAATAAAGCGTTATTATTCGAATTATAGGTAAGGGGCATTTTCGGTATTTGGTTAATAGTTGGGATTACGTGGGAGTTATTATCCGATAAAGACTCCCACTACCAGTAGAAGTCTAGGGGACGTGGGAGTTAAAGACTCCCACTGCCGAGAGAAGTTGAGGATGTGAGAGTTGGTTATGAGAACAAACTCTCATACCCTATATAAACCACTCTTGGCTGAAACCCTAGGAAAAAGAGAAATTTTCAGCCGAAATACCAAAACCCCCAAGAAATCAGATTTCTTGTTCTGCCTCCTTTTCTCCCTAATTCCAGAAACTCAGAAAAACGGAGAGCTAGCACTCGCTGCCCATTTCGTCGCGTGGATACCGGTAGAGAGTAATTCCGCAAGGGAGGACTCAAGGTGATCATTGCATCCGAGCCATAAAGATAGCATCTTCCATTCAAGAATCCGATTCTTGAACTCAAAACGTAAGTCTTTTCTTGTAATTTTCCGATTCGTTTTGCATGAGCGGATCCTTCAGGGGAGGACTCATGGGTGTTTGGAACGAGTTTCCGCCCATGAATCCCTTCAAGCTCCACTGATACTCCATTTGCTTACATTACATATCCTAGAAAAATCACTCTTCAACAAAAAACCACACTTACTAAACTCGGCATAAAGTTTTTTATTTTATTTTATTTTTGGTTTGAATTAATCGTGGACTTTATTGATGAAAAAATCAAGAATACAAGTATACATCAAAGGACCCGCAATGTCGGTGTCCCTTGGAGGTCTAAATGGAGGAAACCCCTAATTTTCGAAGGTAATGTAGTAAAAGTGTAAATGTACAACATAGTTTTCGAGTCACAACCATAATTTGCTAGTGAATCTGCAACCATATTGCCTTCTCTATAAATATGAGCAACTGTAATGACACCTACTAATGCCAGGGCCTTGCGAAAAGGTCCATCAAGACTCCAATGTGCCATACGCCGCTTGAGAATTGCATGTTCCAAAACTTTTGAATCAGTCTGCACCAATTGAACATGTATACTCAACTGGACCGCTAACTGAAGACCATGTATCAAAGCTGTAATCTCCGTCATCGTATTAGTTTCATGTGCTACAATGTACTTAGAACAAGCAGCAATGAAAGTTCCCTTGCCTGTTCTAGGAATGCATCCAACTCTAGCCTCACATGGGTTCCCTCGTGAAGCCCCGTCAATGCTTAGAATCACCATAGCCAAAGACCATTCATCTAGCCTCCATCGAACATATTTGGCCCCATGCAATTTCGCTGCCAAAGGACCAAACCATACCTTCCTAGCATGTTTCAAAGCTAGCAGTTGATGATCAAAAGCTAAAATAATGTGGTGTTTAGTAGTTCGTCGAACCTTAAAAAACAAATGAGCATCAGGACTTCCATAGCTTCCATAGAACACAAGATTAGATTGCCATAAGATGATTGGCCCGCCTCCCCTTACCCGACATCCACCAAGAAGATAGCAAACTATGAGGATTAATAGTTGCTCGCGATGAACCTGAAAATCCAGCTCCTATGGCCGCGTGCTTCCATAAACACTTCGCCAGAGGACACTCCACAAAAACATCCAAGAAACTATCACCTCCATTGGAACATGCACAACGCGTTACAGTATGAAATCCAAAACTCCATAAGACATCCTCCATAGGCAAAAATTTGTTGAGAAATTTCCACAAGCAAATCTGCAATTGAAGCGGCAATGTACTCTCCCACAAGATTTTACTAGACAAAGAAGTGACCTCTCCCCCGCGGATCACCTCTACAGCCGAAGACAAAGTGAAAGAACCCGCAGACTATGGCCTCCATATCAACTCATCCTTCACATCTTCAATTATCACCGTTGGAAGCTTAATGAAAATCGATCTAGGAAGCCAAGCACTTAATTCCTTCCAGTCCCAGACATTGTCCTGCAAGAGCTCATGAATTCTCAAGTCTAAAGCAGTAGCAGGGACAATAGGTACTGTTTGCAAAATACTACCTATTTGGGTGATATCCTCATAACAAAAATGACTCCGACCATTTCGAATAAGCAATCCCATACAATTCTCCATCATGTCATTTACTTGTAACATGTGTCTCCATGTTGTCAAAGCAGCCGGATGCAATTCAGCTTGTGTTACATGAGTTAGATTAATGCAATAGCGACTTTAAAAATATTTTTGCAAATAGGAGTTTGTTGTGTGAAACCTCCACCACAACTTCATAGTAAATGCCCGAGTATATTGATCCAATGTGATCAAGCCGAGACCATTGACAAGCTTACTATTACAAATTTTGTGCCAAGACATCCAATGCCTGCGCTTTTCCCCATTTACCGAACCCCACAAAAAATCGGCCAGCAATCTCTCTATTCGTACTTTAACTATGGCAGGTGGATTGGAAACCGCCAAAATAAGAAGAGTCGTTGATGTGAGAACATGCCGAATGAGAATAAACCTGCCCGCCATGTATAGAAATTTAGTCTGCCACCCTTCAATTCGGGAGGAAATTTGCTCTACCAATTGAGAAAAATGCTCTGCTTTTATCCTTCCTTTAATCAACGGGCATCCAAGATATTTTATTGGAAACTCTCCCTGAACAAAGCTAGTTACTGACTGAATCACCTGCGACTGCCTGTCTCCCGTCTTGGAAGATACAAAAAACGCTGATTTCCCCATATTAACTCGTTGTCCAGACACCAATTCATACCGCTTCAAGAAAGCCACAAAAGTTTCCACATTCCTCTTCGCCCCATTAAGGAAAACCATAACATCATCCGCAAAACAAAAATGGGATATCTGTAAGGTGTGCCGCGGAAGTATATAAGGAATCAAATGTCTCTGTCTGATGATAGCATCCAGACTTCTAGAGAAAGATTCCGCCGCCAATATAAATAGCAGTGGTGATAAAGGATCACCCTATTTTACACCTCTCCCTGCCTTAAAAAATCTGTAAGGCGCCCATTCACCAACACAAAAAACCAATTACAAGATAAAATATTACGAATCAAATGAAGAAAATGCCGAGAGAAGCCAAACCTACTCAGAACCGCAATTATAAACTCATGCGATACGCAAAAAAAGGCCTTCATCATATCCAATTTCACAAACAAGTTACCACCCCATACCTTCCGATCTAGATGATGAACCATCTCTTGAGCAAGTAAAATATTATTAGAAATCAAACGACCCTTCACAAAACTAGACTGATTCAGAGATATCAATTTTGGCAAAATTAAAGCGAGACGAGCAACTAGCACTTTAGTAATTACTTTGCTGATAAAAGTATAAAGTGATATAGGCCAAAAATCCCCAAAAGTAGATGGATTTGGATTATTATGTATTAAAACAACAAAGGAACTCGCCATAGCTCGCGGTTAACGTACACCGGCCCAAAAATCCTGTATCGATTCCGTTACAGCATCACCCACAATAGACAAGAAAGACTGAAAGAAAGAACTTCAAAATCCATCCAGTCCTGAAGCGCTATTTCTATCGAGAGAAAAAACAGCCTCATTTACCTCCTCCTTTCGCGGCAATATCCTTAAACTTAAGTTCTCCTACACTGTGATCAATTATGGAACACTACGAAGAAAAGTCAGATCATCCACCATATTTTGTTCCGCCGAAAAAATTTGCTCATAATATCGGGCCCCTGCTTGGCCGATTGCTGCTGGATTAGAAAGCATCTCACCCGATTCATCATTAATGGAAGCAATATACATTTGCCTCCTTCGATTCATACACAATGCATGCAAATATTTTGTATTGGCATTACCCTCCTTCGACTATTTTACCCTAGATCTCTACTTCCAATACAACTCCTCCACCGAAAGGGCATGCGTGAAATGTGCTTGCGCCTCAAGAAACTGAGCCTTAGAGGAATCTGATGGACATTGATCATAACCCATCTCAGCAGTATGAACCGCCTGCTCGGCTTGCTTTATGGCATTAAAAATATCCCCAAACACTTCCTTGTTCCAGACATGCAATTTACCTTTCAAAAATTTCAGTTTCCCCATGAGCCGAACCATACCATTTCCCTCCACCTTATTCCTCCAACTCTCCTCTACTACTTTCATAAATGTAGGATGCTGAACCCACATTTGTTGAAAACGAAATGCATAACCCTTTGAAGCCACACTGAGTTGAGCCGAAATCTTAAGTGGACTATGATCGGAGACCGTTCGGTGCAGATGCTCAACTCTTGTCAATGCAAATCACTCATTCCACTTAGAATTTGTTAGTAATAGATCAAGTCTCCTCAAGAGAGGAGGGCTGAAACACCTTTGCCAAGTGAAAGGTGAACCTTCAAATCCTGCATCAATCAAACCACAATCTTGTATTGCTTCATTGAACTCCATCATCGGAAGAGCAGCCGGAATGGAGCCAAAACTCTCCAATGATGAAGTCACCACATTAAAGTCTCCAAACACAAACCATGGAGCATCATATAAATTTGCGAAACGTAACAAAGAATTCCACAAATCTCGATGCTGCGTATATTCACATCGAGCATATATGAAAGAACCATAAATATCTGTACCAGAAAAACCCCAAATTTCACATGCACATATTTTTCTCCATCTTCTATAACTTTCATATCCAACGAACCATCCCATAGCAACCAGATTTTACTATTACAGTTCCCAAAAGAATGATCAAAACCAATACCATAAGCAGTACCAGTTATATCAGCGAGCTGTAGCATTGGCTCCAACAAAACAATCAAAGATAACTTATACTGTCGTTTAATGTATTTAACTCGAGCAACTGAATCAGAATTTCCAATACCTCTAACATTCCAAATTAAATAATCCATAAACAATCAAGTCATAAAGTAAAAGAGGAAGGCAATTGACTTACCCTCAAAGGGATCGAGATCCCTTTTGCGCAAGTCTCAAAGACTTGGGAATTTCTCCATCATATACCTTCATATGGCGAATCTTTGGAAATGCTGCCTCAACCATCTGAAGGTTACCAAGGTCTACTGCTAGACTAGTAATTGGTACCATCTTCAATTGAGTTGCTCTTTCAGCCCTTGCTGCTCGATCTCGGCCCAACCTATCACCCAATTTCTCGAAAAAGCTATAAACTCATCCCAGCCTTCCCGACTCACCACCATCTTTTCTGGCCCTGCCTTAGTCGCAGACTTAGCGACGTCATCCACATCCTCCGGCTGTGTTGTTTTCATAAAACATCCGGAATCATCTGTACAAAGGCCCTTACGATCAACATTAATTTTATCAAAAACTTTTTCAAGAACCGTGAAATCATTCCTCGTCTTAGGAGCTTCCGCCCCTAAAGTCATCGTGACTTCTTTAACAATGCCTTGATCAAATTCCTTAGTTGGTGATTCTAGGAGAATTCAATATGGATTTGCGGGTTCGGTTATACCCGCAATAACAAATTCATCCTCAAGATCCTCAATCACGGAAAACCAATTTGCCTTATTTTTTCCCACCGCCTCTATTGGCGCCGTTACTAGTTTTGTTGGCTTCCCCACCACCCCGCCCATCTTCAATGACCATACCGTTTCTATTTTCTTGGTCACAACCTTCACTGGTGGTGGTTTGGCTGCAGCGTCCCATTTTTTGCTGGGATCCGCTTTGCGTATCTTGCTGGACGTCAGCCCCCAAGCCTTCTCCACCCGACATTGTGACTCCCAATGTCCAACTTTACTACATCGGTAAATCTTCATATCCGATCGCTTTCCATAAACCCTTGCCAGACTGCTCATGACCTATCCATACTCGGCGACAAATTGGATTTAGCACTAGGCCTCGTCACATTGGCAGTTGGTTCATCAAGAACCAAAGGATTCCCAGTCGTCTTTGCTATGGAGAACAAATAGCTTTTATTAAAAAGATGTATGGGCAATTCTTCCAATCTAATCCATACTGGTACAATGGAAGATTTTACCTCCGGATCAAAATTATAAGTCCACCTAAACACACGTAATTGCGATCCATTAAAAATCCACACCCCATTACACTAGAATCGACAATAGTCTTCCTAGTTCTCAAATCTGATTATCACATGACATGAATCCAACCATCCAATCCAAAATCCCCCTTAAATTACAATTTCTTAAAATCCCATCGTAGCCTCTCTAGCGGAGGACTCCGCCTAAAAAATTTACCCACCAATGCCAATTTCTATGGTTTCTCTAGAGAAATCAAATCTGCTTCCTCGACCAAAATCGCCGGCTCCCCCTTGAAGGTGCAAAGATCCATAATCGGCACAGTGATTTTTGGTTGAATTGGTGCAGTTAGGAGATCCGCGAAAGATTTTTTTGGCCAGACACCACCCCTGAGCGACGGAGCCGGTGCGGTAAAGATTTATAGTAAACATGAAAGTCTCGGCATAAAGTTTCTCGTTTCTCAAAGTCTGCAATACCAACCTCAAGTGTTATCCGTGTGCCTCATTTTATGGGGAGTATACTAAGATATCATTAATGGAAACAACCACGGACTCCTCTAAGTAATTCCGGAATGCTCGGTTAATCATGTCCATAAACACCGATTGAGTGTTATTAATTGCAAAAGACATCACAAAAAATTTATAATGCCCGTAGCTTGTTGATCAAAGAAGTAATCCTCATGCAACCATATTTCTTCCTTAAAAAAAACATCAGTGCACTTCAAGGAAAGGAAGTGAAGAAAACAAAAACAACAACAGAAAAGAACATTAAAATTTCATAGTGGCATTGCCCGAGTTTGAACCGAAGACCTTCAGTGTGTTAGACTGACGTGATAACCAACTATACCATGACACAACCACCCTTGAAAGTGCAGCTTTCTATAATATTTATGTCAATAATGTACGAATACATTTCGAAAATCCACGACTTTCTTTTTTCACTGCTTTTTCTATGATTTGTTTAGGGTGTTCTTTCTTTTTTATGTAACACCAATTCGAAGCTGAATATGTGTTCTTATCTGCCTTTGCATTTGGATTAGCTTTTATTGTGAGAATTTTATTAGCAAGTTTGAGAATTAAAATGAAAGGTGAACAATCATGTCTGAGAAAAATAAAAAATATGTATTTAATGTGTCATGGTGTACAAATGATACTACCCCGAGCTTGTCTCCAACGAAGACTGGCCTTCTCAAAGTTGCAGCGCTTCATCGCTTTCTTTAAGGCCACGATTTTGTTCTTCCCTATGGTTTCCTTAATCTAACCATAGACAGTTTCCTCAGGCAAACGGTCCATCTTTTTTCTCTTGTCATCTCGGGACATCTCCAGAGCCCGAGCTTTGTTCTCGGCAAACAGAACAACATCTCGGAAAAGATGGGCCTCATCCAGAGTAGGAGTAAATGTTTCTCGTTTCTCAAAATCTGTAATACCAACCTCAAGTGTTTTCCGTGTGCCTCGTTTTATGGGGAGTTTACTAAGATGTCATCAATGGAAACCACCGCGAACTTCTCTAAGTAATTATGGAATGCTCGTATTATCATGTCCATAAACACTGATGGAGCGTTAGTCATTGCAAAAGGCATCACCAAAAATTCATAATGCCCGTAGCTTGTTGATCAAACAAGTAATCCTAATGCTACCATATTTCTTCCAAAAAAACAACTTAAGTGCACATCCATGAAAGGAAGTGAATAAAACAAAAATAACCACAAAAAATAACATTAAAATTTCATAATGGCATCGCCCGGGTTTGAACCGGAGATATTTAGTGTGTTAGACTGGCGTGATAACCAACTACACCACGACACCATCTACCCTTAAAAGTGCATCTTTCTATAATATTCGTGTCAACAATGTACGAATCCTTTTCGAAAATCCACTGCTTTCTTTTTTCACTGTTTTTTCTATGATTTGTTGAGGGTTCTTTCTTTTTTATGTAACACCAATTCGAAGCTGAATTTTTGTTCTTATCTGCCTTTGCGTTTGGATTAGCTTTTAATTTGAAAATTTTATTAGCAAGTTTGAGAATTAAAATGCTAAGGTGAACAATCATAGGAGAGAAAAATAAAAAATTTGTATTTAATGTGTCATTGTCTCCAACGAAGACTGGCCTTCTCAAACTTTCAGCACCCTCTTTAAGGCCACGATTTTCTTCTTCCCTGTGGTTTCCTCAATCCAACTATAGACAATGTCCTCAGGTATACGGTCCATCTCATTTCTCTTGTTTTCCCGGGACATCTTCAGAGCCCGAGCTTTGTTCTCGGGAAACACGAGCCTCCTCCTCTAAGGAACTATATTTCTGACGTGCCTCCATATGGTCATCATGAAGTGTAGCAAGCTAGAAATTATGTGTACATTTCTAAGAAATCCAACGTTCCTTCTTTCTCCGCAGATCGCCCACCTCTGCTACAAGATCTCGTACTTCGTGAGGAGGCTCAGACAGGAGCATGGTGGAAACGTTCAAGGCCCGTTCCGCTTACAATAGAGGAAGGGAAAACTCAACACGAGAATGACTATCTACAAGAAAAAAAATATAAGGATTCCTCAAAAGAACTTGCATCACGAACTCTATAGAGACCCAAAGCCAACATTTGATTGATGATACGCCCGTTTATTCAATCCACAGTCAGTTCCACCCCCTGACCAGCAACATGGGCTTGTAGTTTCGTACCTTCTGGGGCAGCGGAACGAGGAGAAAGGTCTCAATGGGATCTAACTTCATGTGTCCCTAACGTCTGCGCCAAGTTTTGGGGAGATTCATCAATGAGATATACCTTTCTGTATCAATACCCATCCCAAACCAATATCCGATGCATCTTTGTATATTGTAAAAACTACTGATTCCTCTAGTAACGCAAAAACCATAGATGTAGTAAACTTTTCTTTCATTTTCTAATAATAATCTTAACATTCTGAATTCCATTCAAATTTCACCTTCTTTTGTGTTAGTCGAGTCAGCGGCGCTGATATTCTAGAGAAATCTTCTACAAACTTTCGGTAATACACTATTAATCCCAAGAAACTAAGAATGTCTGCCACATTGGCAGGTCAAGGAAAATTCACGATTGCTTCTATCTTTCTCTGGTCCCAGATACTCCATTTGCGTACATTACATATCCTAGAAAAATCACACTCTTCAACCAAAATCACACTTACTGAACTCGTCATAAAGTTTCTCATTTCTCAAAGTCTACAATACCTGTTAGTAGTGCCCTAGGACCATTAGCACATGTTGTGCGTTTTATTATCTTTTGAGCATGTAATTGAATAGTTAATTTTACTTTTGATTATCAAATGTGTGATTTGATAGTAAAACTCATTAGCTTATGTAATTACTATTCTAGAAGTCCCTAGTTTTATGTAATGGTTAATTACTATGAAATAAAACTAGTATGATTGTTGATTGATGATCTTGTTTTACTGATCATGTGTAATGGATACAAAACACATCATAGATGCAATATACAGGGATACATTGTATTGGACGTGATCCGTCAGAGAAGTAATACTTCATGGTCTTAAGTCATAAGTATTACTTCCTCAATACTATTTTAGCATTCTTAGACCTTATGTCTTCATTGATTCTAGTATGAATGGAGCCACGTTTTGACTCAGTCGGACGTTACTTGTAACAGAGTAATCAATATGACTGATGATCGGATATAATGTCCTATCATAGCTTGAATGTGAGAGACATTGCAAGGAATTTATCCCTCTCTATTATCAGAGAGAGATATCCATGGGCCCCTCGATAGGGAAAGACTGTTTAAATGCATGGCTGTGCTCAAATGTATTTGATAAAGTGGTTATCAAATGCTATTTGTCGAAACAGTCTACCTGGAGATCGAGCATAAATACAATTAAGCTTAATAAAGGTGACGACCACCATGCCTTATGCTTAATTAGGATATCGCGAGACAAAGGGATTAAATAGTAGATTGATATTAGGTTCCGTTGTACATTCATTCACTTTGGGTAGTCACAATGTCCTGCTAGGGACCGCTTGTGATTTATGAACTCACACTACTGCTAAGTGTGTTTTCATTGCCATTGTGATATGAACCTACAGGGTCACACGCATAGACGAGCTAACGAGCTTCATGTCCAGATTCAATGAATCTAGAATGTGTCTAGGTTCATTGTATCTGACATTCACTTTTCTGAGAATTATAAAGTGTTATTATTCGAATTAGAGATAAGGGGCATTTCGGTATAGCTGGAATTACGTGGGAGTTATTATCCGATAAAGACTCCCACTACCAGCAGAAGTCTAGTGCACGTGGGAGTTATAGACTCCCACTGCCAAAAGAGGTTGATTGGACGTGGGAATTCAGACTCCCACTGCTGAGAGAAGTGGAGGACGTGAGAGTTGGTTATGGGAACAAACTCTCACACCCTATATAATTAACTCTCAGCCGAAACCCTAGTCCATCCTTGCTTCAGCCGCAATTAAACAATTCACCCGAAATCAGATTTCGGATTTTTCTGCCTCTCTATTTTCTCTCTAATTCTCGAATCTCAGAAAAACGAAGAGCTAGCAATCACTGCCCGTTTCTTCGCGTGGATACCGGTAGAGGGACTTTCCGCAAAGGGAATTCCGTTGGTCGCAGATTAGCATCCAAGAAACGTCATCCTCCATTCAAGAAGTAGCTTCTTGAATCTAAGAAACGTAAGTTTATCATTGTTTTTACCGAATCGAATTTGTATGAGCGGATCCTTCAGTGGAGGACTCATGGGTGTTTGGAACGAGTTTCCGCCCATGAATCCCTTCAGTGGTATCAGAGCCTTGCTCATACGACATGAATTCGATATTGTTCATCAGACAGTAACACTATCAATTCTGATTTGATATGTGTATGTTTGAAAACAGAAAAATCGTTTCTTTGATCATGAAATATGCATAAACTGTTTAAATGCGTTTAAAGAATGTATCTTTTGATGAATATATGTGATATATGCATAAATTGCTCCCGGTTTAATCATGTTTATACGATTTTATGAACTGCTGTTGTATAAACTGTTTTCAGTTTCATGATTCTGCATGAACTGCCTTAGCATGATTCGGTTTGAAATTTAATTCGATTAATTTGCATAAACTGTGAATCTGTAATTAATTAGATTAATTCGGTAATATGCATAAACTGTTTATGAATCGGTTATCAATTTAGTTAATTCGATTAACCAATGCATAATCCGATTATGTAAGTTAGGCAATTGAGGGGTAAATCGGGACCGCCGCTAGCTCTGCGTAGTGGCAACACATATAAATTTGAATTTATATCCGCGAATTATTTATGTCATGTTTTATGTGATATTAACATGGTGAATAGCATGGCCTATTATACATCTTGTTTTACATGTTTGGGTTGTAATTTTATAATACGACCTGCGAGTCGTTTTTCTTTATGAATGTAAAATTGTAACTGCTTTCTTAGATTAGTCATTGAAGGCTAGGTATGCCCAAGCAATTATGTAACAAGACTGGACGCTGCTGGATCAAAGACATTATCCATGAGATGGGTTTTGACCTAGATTGACCCTTGACTCCCACAAGGCTCGTGGGAGTCATTATAGGAATAGGCCATGCTATATCACATTTACATTTTCACTTCACATCCTGCGTGTGATGTTTATTTATGTCTATATGGATTTATTTTAGACGTCACATCAAATGGTTTTAATTGAGTCTTAAAGTGCCTACCATAACCTAAGCACTCCATAAGCTTGGATCATCATTTTTCTGCTTGCCAAAGCAACAGATAAAGTGGTTACCTAAGTAAAGGCAGATGGGAAAATAGTAATTTCCATAATGCTTAGACATGGTCCGACTTAACTAGGCTATCAAAATAGTTTTGGGCCTAGGGCATAAAATGGGAAATAGCCGGGACATATAGATGTCATTCCCATTAGATGATTTTACTTTAATTGTGGGTGTTAAGCCAAAGCTTTCCTATAACTATTGTAAAATGTTTTTCCCCACTATTATCAAGTGTTGAAAATGTTTTTGCTCAAAAAACTAATAACTTTGCAATTAACTTAATGTAGATAATGGCAACCAATACATCACACAATTCATTGCGATCTGTCCTTGAGAAGGAAAAACTAAGCGGGACCAATTTCCTTGATTGGGCCCGCAACTTAAGGATTGTCCTTAAGCAGGAAAGAAAGCTGTACGTTCTTGATACGGACATTCCTGAACAGCCTGCAAACAACGCCCCTAGAGCTGAAAGAGATGCTTGGAAGAAGCATTCCGATGAATCTAACGATGTGACTTGTCTCATGTTAGTCACAATGAACACTGACCTTCAAAAACAGTTTGAAGGAGTTGAGGCTTTCCAGATGATGGGCCAGCTCAAGGAAATGTTCCAAGAGCAAGCTCATCATGAAAGATTCCTCAAAACTAAGGCGTTAAATAGTTGCAAAATGGCCCTAGGAACCTCTGTCAGTGCACATGTTCTTAAGATGAAGGGCTATTTTGACCAACTTGAGAAGCTTGGAGCTACCGTAGGTCATGACATGGCCACATATATGATCTTGGGCTCACTCCCACCGGAGTATGACCAATTCGTTATGAACTTCAACAAGCATGCCATGGAGAAGACCATACATGAAATACACGAGAAGCTCAAGCAGGCTGAACTGAACATTAAGAAGACCCCTGAAGTCTTAATGGTTCAAAAGGGGAATTTCAAGAAGAAAGGCAAGGGAAAGCCCATGGCCAGGAGAGGCAAAGGAAAAGGCAATGACAAGCCCAAGCCCCAGCCCAAAGCCAAGACACCAAAGGAGGGAGTTTGCTTCCATTGCAATGAACCAGGTCATTGGAAACGGAACTGCAAGGTCTATTTGGAAGAGAAGAAAAAGGGAAAGGCCAGTTTGACTGTCTCTCCAAGTATTTATGTTATTGAAATTAACATGTCTGCTCCTACTTCATGGGTATTAGATACCGGTTGTGGATCTCACATTTGTGCAAGTGTGCAGGGGTTCAAAAGGAGTAGATCACTAGCAAAAGGAGAAGTGGACCTCAGAGTAGCAAACGGAGCAAGAGTTGTTGCTGTAGCTACTGGGACATTTAATTTAGTTTTGCCAAGTGGCCTTATTATAGAACTAGATAATTGTTTGTATGTTCCAACTTTGAGTAGGAATATTATTTCAGTTTCTTGTTTGGATATTGAAGGTTTTGAAATTAATATTTTGAATAAGATTTGCACCATTCATAAAGATCGTATCTTTTATGGAGATGCCTCTTTGATGAATGGGCTTTATATTCTTAACCTCGATGATTCCATTAAAAGGCCCATCTATAACATTAATACTAAAAGGTTTAAATCAAATGACTTAAACCAAACCTACTTTTGGCATCGTCGTTTGGGCCACATAAACGAGAAACGCATATCAAAACTCCATACGGATGGAATTTTAACATCAATTGACTTAGAGTCTTATGAGACGTGTGAATCTTGCTTGTTGGGAAAAATGACTAAAGCTCCCTTTACTGGACAAAGTGAGAGAGCTTCCCGATTTGTTGGGCCTCATACATACGGATGTTTGTGGACCAATGAACACAAGTGCTAGAGGAGGGTTTTAGTACTTCATCACATTCCACGGGATGATTTCAGTAGATATGGCTACGTCTATCTAATGAAACATAAATCGAAGTCTTTTGGAAGATTCAAAGAATTTCAAAATGAAGTACAAAATCAACTTGGCAAAAGTATTAAGATACTTGATCGGATCGAGGTGGCGAATACCTTAACCAAGAGTTTGACGAACATCTTAGTGGTTGTGGAATTGTTTCACAATTAACTCCTCCCTGGCACACCACAATGGAATGGCGTGTCGAGACGGAGGAATCGCACCTTATTAGATAAGGTTCGATCTATGATGAGTCAAACAAATCTTCCAATTTCCTTTTGAGGGCTACGCACTAGAAAGCTACTGCATTTATATTAAATAGAGTTCCTTCTAAAGCGGTTCGGAAAACTCCATATGAGATATGGGACTGGGAAACGACCTAGTTTGTCATTTCTCAAAATTTGGGGATGCGAGGCGTACATAAAACGCTTGTTATCCGATAAACTCGCCCTAAATCGACAAGTGTTTGTTTGTGGGATATCCTAAAGAAACTAAAGGATATTACTTCTATCTTCCATCGAGAGAACAAAGTGTTTGTTGCTCGTAATGGTTTATTCCTTGGAAGGGAATTTATTTCCAAAGAGGATAGTGGGAGTAAGATCTATCTTGAGGAAATTCAAGATCCCCAAACAACATCTCGAACCAACTTTGGAAGTTCAAAAAAAGCTCACGTGCTGATCACCGAGCTTCAATCTTTGACACAAGGCCCAAGAAGGTCGAGTCGGGTACATCAACGACTCGAGAGATATGGATTTCTCGTGATCGTTGATCATCGAGTAGAACTCGATTGATCAAGATGAACCCACTACCTACAAAGAGGCAATTCGTAGTTCCGAGTCGGATAAGTGGCTAGAAGCTATGATGTCCGAGATGCAATCCATGTACGACAACCAAGTATGGACTTTGGTTGACCCACCCGAAGGGTGCAAGGTCATTGATAACAAATGGTGTTATAAAAAGAAGACCGACATGGATGGTAATGTACACACTTTTAAATCACGACTAGTAGTCAAAGGTTATAGACAAGTTCATGGTATTGACTATGACGAAACCTTTTCCCCTGTCGTCATGATAAAGTCAATTAGGATTTTACTTGCCATAGCCGCATATTATGACTATGAGATATGGCAAATGGATGTTAAGACTGTGTTTCTTAATGGAAACCTTCTCGAGAATGTGTATATGACACAACCTGAGGGGTTTGTTGATCCAACAAATCCTAGCAAAGTGTGTAAGCTTCAAAGGTCCATTTATGGATTGAAGCAAGCATCTCGAAGCTGGAATTGTCGCTTTGATGAACGTATTAAAGAATTCGGTTTCATCAAAAACGAAGACGAGCCTTGTGTTTATAAGAAAGTAACTAATAATGCAGTAGTGTTCCTTGTGCTTTATGTGGACGACATCTTTCTGATTGGAAATGACATCCCCACATTACAAAGCGTAAAAGCTTGGTTGGGGAAGTGCTTTTCCATGAAAGACTTAGGTGAGGCCACATACATTTTGGGTATAAGAATCTATAGAGATAGATCTAACAAAATGATTGGCTCGAGCTGAGTGGATACATTGACAAGGTACTCGAAAGCGGTTCGGGCTTTGCAAGACTCCAAAAAGGGATTCTTGCCCATGTCACATGGCGTTAAACTCAGCAGAACTCAAGGACCTTCCACAAGGGAGGACCAAGAGAGCATGAGTAAGATCCCATATGCTTCGGCCATTGGGTCTATTATGTACGCCATGATATGTACTCGCCTGGGATGTCTCATTTGCTTTAAGTATGACTAGCGAGATATCAATCGACCCTCAGCGAGTCACATTGACTGCAGATCAAGAGCATTCTTAAGTACTTGAGAAGGACCAAAGATATGTTCTTAGTTTACTGGAGGTCGGGAAGGAAGTCCGGTTGTAAATGGTTACATGCACACAAGCTTCCCGGGACCGACGTAGACGATTATAGATCGCAATCTAGTTTTGTGTTTTGTTTGAATGGAGGTGCTGTGAGTCGGGAAGAGCTCAAAGCAAGAAACCGTGGCCGACTCTACAATGTAGGTCGAGTATCTAGCTGCCTCTAAAGCAATGCTAATGAAGCTGTTTGGATCAGGAAGTTTGTTGATGAATTAGGTGTTGTCCCTAGATCTCACCAATGCTAAAGAAACTGGAAGTTTGCACCAGTGGACCTCTAATGTGATAGTACTGGTGCCATTTCACAAGCTAAGGAACCTAGATCTCACCAATGATCCAAACACATTCTCAGGCGTTTCCAACTGATTAGAGAGATCATCGACAGAGGAGACGTTAGTATTTGCAAAGTTCATACAGACGACAACATTGCAGATCCATTGACCAAGCCACTCCCACAGCCTAAACATGAGAGTCATACTAGGTCAATGGGATTGAGGATCATGTATGATTGGACCTAGGGCAAGTAGGAGATTGTTAGTAGTGCCCTAGGACCATTAGCACATGTTGTGCGTTTTATTATCTTTTGAGCATGTAATTGAATAGTTAATTTTTCTTTTGATTATCAAATGTGTGATTTGATAGTAAAACTCATTAGCTTATGTAATTACTATTCTAGAAGTCCCTAGTTTTATGTAATGCTTAATTACTATGAAATAAAACTAGTATGATTGTTGATTGATGATCTTGTTTTACTGATCATGTGTAATGGATACAAATCACATCATAGATGCAATATATAGGGATACATTGTATTAGACATGATCCGTCAGAGAAGTAATACTTCATGGTCTTAAGTCATAAGTATTACTTCCTCAATACTATTTTGGCATCCTTAGACCTTATGTCTTCATTGATTCTAGTATGAATGGAGCCACGTTTTGACTCAGTCGGACGTTACTTGTAACAGAGTAATCAATACGACTGATGATCAGATGTAGTGTCCTATCATAGCTTGAATGTGGGAGACATTGTAAGGAATTTGTCCCTCTCTATTATTAGAGAGAGATATTCATGGGCCCCTCGATAGGGAAAGACTGTCTAAATGCATGGCCGTGCTCAAATGTATTTGATAAAGTGGTTATCAGATACTATTTGTTGGAACAGTCTACCTAGAGATCGAGCATAAATACAATTAAGCTTAATAAGGGTGACGACTACCATGCATTATGCTTAATTAGGATATCGCGAGACAAAGGGATTAAATAGTTGATTGATATTAGGTTCCACCGTAAATTCATTCACTTTGGGTAGTCACAATGTCCTGCTAGGGACCGCTTGTGATTTATGAACTCACACTACTACTAAGTGTGTTTTCATTGCCATTTTGATATGAACCTACAGGGCCACACGCATAGACGAGCTAACGAGCTTCATGTCCAGATTCAATGAATCTAGAATGTGTCTAGGTTCATTGTATATGACATTCACTTTTCTGAGAATAATAAAGTGTTATTATTCGAATTAGAGATAAGGGGCATTTTCGGTATAGCTGGAATTACGTGGGAGTTATTATCCGATAAAGACTCCCACTACCAGCAGAAGTCTAGTGCACGTGGGAGTTATAGACTCCCACTGCCAAAAGAGGTTGATAGGACGTGGGAGTTCAGACTCCCACTGCTGAGAGAAGTGGAGGACGTGAGAGTAGGTTATGGGAACAAACTCTCACACCCTATATAATTAACTCTCAGCCGAAACCCTAGTCCATCCTTGCTTCAGTCGCAATTAAACAATTCACCCGAAATCAGATTTCGGATTTTTCTGCCTCTCCATTTTCTCTCTAATTCCCGAATCTCAGAAAAACGAAGAGCTAGCAATCGCTGCCCGTTTCGTTGCGTGGATACCGGTAGAGGGACTTTCCGCAAAGGGAATTTCGTTGGTGGCAGATTAGCATCCAAGAAACATCATCCTCCATTCAAGAAGTAGCTTCTTTAATCCAAGAAACGTAAGTTTTTCATTGCTTTTACCGAATCGAATTTGTATGAGCGGATCCTTCAGGGGAGGACTCATGGGTATTTGGAACGAGTTTCCGCCCATGAATCCCTTCAATACCAACCTCAAGTATTATCCGTGTGCCTCATTTTATGGGGAATAAACTAAGATGTCATCAATGGAAACCAACAAGAACTTCTCTAAGTAACTTCGGAATGCTCGGTTCATCATGTCTATAAACACCGATGGAGTGCAAGTCATTGCAAAAGGCATCACCAAAAATTCATAATGCCCGTAGCTTGTTGATGAAACAAGTAATCCTCATGCTACCATATTTATTCCTAAAAAACAACATCAGTGCACTTCAAGGAAATGAAGTGAAGAAAACAAAAACAACCACAGAAAAGAACATTAAAATTTCATAGTGGCATCGCCCGGGTTTGAACCGGAGACCTTCAGTGTGTTAGATGACGTGATAACCAACTACACCACGACACAACCTCCCTTAAAAGCGCAGCTTTCTATAATATTTATCTAAATAATGTACGAAAACATTACGAAAATCCCCGACTTTCTTTTTTCACTGCTTTTTCTATGATTTGTTGAGGGTTCTTTCTTTTTTATGTAACACCAATTCGAAGCAGAATTTTTGTTCTTATCTGCCTTTACATTTGGATTATCTTTTAATTTGAGAATTTTATTAGCAAGTTTGAAAATTAAAATGAAAGGTGAACAATCATGTAAGAGAAAAATAAAAAAATTTGTATTTAATGTGTCATGGTGTACAAATGATACTACCCCGAGCTTGTCTCCAATTAAGACTGGCCTTCTCAAACTTTTAGCGCTTCATCTCTCTCTCTTTAAGGCCACAATTTTCTTATTCCCTAAGGTTTCCTCAATCCAACTATAGACAGTATCGTCAGGCGTACGATCCATCTCCTTTCTTTTGTCCTCCCGGGACATCTCCATAGCCCGAGCTTTGTTCTTGGCAAACAGAACAACATCTCGGGAAACATGGGCCTCCTCCTCTAAGGAACTCTGTTTCTGACGTGCCTCCATAAGGTCATCATGAAGTGTAACAAGCTAGAAATTATATGCACATGTCTAAAAAATCCAACCTTCCTTCTCTCTCCGCAGATCGTCCACCTCTGCTACAAGATCTCGAGCTTCGTGAGAAGGCTCAGACAGGAGCATGGTTGGCAACGTTCAAGGCCCGTTCCGATTAAAATAGAAGAAGGGAAAACTCAACACGAGAATGACTATCTACAAGATCAAATATAAGGAATCCTGAAAAGAACATGCATCACGAAGTCTATAGAGACCCAAAGCCAACGTTTGATCGACGGTACGCCAGTTTATTCTAAACACCGTCAGTTCCACCCCTTGACCAGCACCCTCGGCTTTCACTGACGTACCCTATGGGGAGCTGAACGAGGAGCAAGGTCTCGAGGGGATCTAAATTCATGTGTCCCCATGGTATGCGCCAAGTCTTGGGGAGATTCATCAATGAGATATACCTTTCTGCATCAATACACATCCCAAACCAATTCCCAATGCATCGCTGTATATTGTAAAACCCCGGATTGCTCTAGTAACGCCAAAACCAGAGTAGTAGTAAACGTTGCTTTCATTTTCTAATAACACTCTTCACATTCTGAATTCCATTCAAATTTCACCTTCTTTTGTGTTGGTCGAGTCAACGACGCTGCTATTCTTGAGAAATCTTCCACAAACTTTCGGTAATACACTGCTAATCCCAAGAAACTACGAATGTCAGCCACATTGGCCGGTCAAGGAAAATTCACGATTGCTTCTATCTTTGTCAGGTCCACTGATACTCCATTTGCGTACATTACATATCCTAGAAAAATCACACTCTTCTACCAAAAATCACACTTACTGAAGTCGGCATAAAGTTTTTCCTTTCTCAAAGTCTGCAACACCAACATCAAGTGTTATCCATGTGCCTCATTTCTAAGTAATTCAGGAATGCTCGGTTCATCAAGTCCATAAACACCGATGGAGCGTTAGTCATTGCAAAACGCATCACCAAAAATTCATAATGCCCGTAGCTTGTTGATCAAACAAGTAATCCTCATGCAACCATATTTTTTCAAAAATAAAACAACATCAGTGCAAAGGAAGTGATGAAAACAAAAATAAGCATAGAAAAGAACATTAAAATTTCACAGTGTCGTCGCCCGGGTTTGAACCGGAGGCCTTCAGTGTGTTAGGCTGACATGATAACCAAATGCAAAGAAATATTAGAACAAAAATTCTGGTTCGAATTGGTGATACATAAAAAAGAAAGAACCCTCAACAAATCATAGAAAAAGCAGTGAAAAAAGAAAGTTGAGGATTTTCGGAATGTATTCGTACATTATTGATATAAATATTACAGAAAGGTGAGCTTTTAAAGGCAGATGGTATCGTGGTGTAGTTGGTTATCATGTCAGCCTAACACAGTGTCGTCGCCCGGGTTTGAACCGGAGGCCTTCAGTGTGTTAGGATTCACTTTTACTTTGAGAATTTTATTAGCAAGTTTGAGAATTAAAATGAAAAGGTGAAAATTCATGTGAGAGAAAAATAAATAAAAATTGTATTTAATGTGTCATGGTGTACAAATGATACTACCTGAGCTTGTCTCCAACGAAGGTTGGCCGTCACAAATTTTCAGCTCTTCACCGCTCTCTTTAAGGCCATGGTTTTCTTCTTTCGTATGGTTTCCTCAGTCTAACTATAGATAGTATCCTCAGGCATACGGCCCATCTCCTTTCTCTTGTCCTCCCGGGACATTTCCAGAGCCCGGGCATTGTTCTCTGCAAACAGAACAACATCTTGGGAAACACTAGCTTTGTTCTAAGGAACTCTGTTTTTGACGAGCTTCAATAAGGTCATCAAGAAGATGAGCAAGCTAGAAATTATATGCACCTGTCGAATAAATCCAACGTTCCTTCTCTCTCCGCTTACCGTCCACCTCTGATACAAGATATCAAACTTTGTGAGGAGGCTTGGATAGGAGTATGGTGGCAACGTTCAAGGCCCGTTCTGCTTACAAAAGTGGAAGGGAAAGTTCAACACGAGAATGACTATCTACAACATAAAATATAAGGATTCCTGAAAAGAACATGCATCACGAGCACTTTAGGGTCCCAAATCCAACATTTGATCGACGGTACGCCCGTTTATTCTATCCAAAGTCAGTTCCACCCCATGACCAGCACCCTCGGCTTGCACTGACGTACCCTCAAGGGCAGGGGAACGAGAAGCAAGGTCTCGAGGGGATCTAACTTCATATGTCCCCATGGCATGCGACAAGTCTTGAGAAGATTTATCAATGAGATATACCTTTCGGCATCAATACACATCCCAAACCAATACCCGATGGATCGCTGTAGTAAAACCCCTTGATTCCTCTGGTAACACCAAAACAAGAGCTGATAACACTTTCACATTCTGAATTCCATTCAACTTTCACCTTCTTTTGTCTTAGTTGAGTCAACGACGCTGCTATTTTTGAGAAATCTTCTACAAACTTTCGGTAATAACCTGCTAATCCCAAGAAACAATGAATATCTTCCACTTTGGTCAGTCAAGGACAACCCACGATTGATTCTATGTTTGCCAGGTCCACTTATACTTCATTTGCTTACACTACATGTCCTAGTAAAATCACATTCTTCAACCAAAAATCACACTTACTAAACTCGGCATGAAGTTTCTCGTTTCTCAAAGTCTGCAATACCAACCACAACTGTTATCCGTGTGCCTTATTTTATGGGGCGTATACTAAGATGTCACCAATGGAAACCACCACGAACTTGTCTAAGTAATCCCGGAATGTTTGGTTCATCATGTCCAAAAACGCCGATGGAGCGTTAGTCATTGCAAAAGGCATCACCAAAAATTCATAATGCCATAGCTTGTTCCAAAGGTACAAATTGATCAAACAAGTAATCCTCATGCTACCATATTTCTTCCTTAAAAACAGCATCGGTGAACTCGAAGGAAAGTAAGTGAAGAAAACAAAAATTACCACAGACAAAATATTAAAATTTCATAGTGGCGTCGCCTGGGTTTTGGGCCAGAGATCTTATGTGTGTTAGACTGACGTGATAATTAACTACACCACGACACCATCTACCCTTAAAAGCGCCGCTTTTTTGGTATACTTATAAATACATTTTGAAAATCCTCGGCTTTCTTTTTTCACTGCTTTTTCTATTATTTGGTGAGGGTTCTTTCTTTATTATGTAACACCAGTTCGAAGCAGAATTTTTGTTCTTATCTTCCTTTGCATTTAGTTTAGCATTTATTTTGAGAATTTTATTATCAATTTTTAGAATTAAAATGAAAAGGTGAACAATCATGTGAGAGAAAAATATTTTTTTTGTATTTAATGTGTCATGGTGTACAAATGATACTACCCCGAAGCTTGTCTCCAACGAAGACTGTCTCCATCGCTCTCTTTAAAGCCACAATTGTTTTCTTCCGTATGGTTTCCTCATTCTAACTATAGATAGGATCCTCAGGCATACGGTCCATCTCCTTTCTCTTGTCCTCCTGGGACATCTCCAGAGCCCGAGCTTTGTTCTCGGCAAGCAGAACAACATCTTGGGAAACATGAGCATCCTCCTCTAAGGAACTCTATTTATGACGTGCTTCCATAAGGTCATCATGAAGTGTATCAAGCTTGAAATTATATGCACATGTGTAATAAATCCAATGTTCCTTCTCCCTCCGCAGACCGTCAACCTCTGCTACAGGATCTCAAACTTCGTGAGGAGGCTCGGATAGGAGCATGGTGGAAACTTTAATGGCCCGTTCCGCTTACAAAAGAGGAAGGGAAAGTTCAACATGAGAATGACTATGTACAAGATAAAATATAAGGATTCCTGAAAAGAACATGCATCACGAACTCTCTAGAGAGCCAAATCCAACATTTGATCGACAATACGCCCGTTTAATCTATCTAAACTCAATTCCACCCCATGACCATCACCCTCAGCTTGCACAGACGTACCCTCAGGGGCAGGGGAACGAGGAGCAAGGTCTCGAGGGGATCTAACTTCATGTGTCCCCATGGTCTGCGGCAAGTCTTGAGGAGATTTATCAATGAGATATACCTTTCTACATAAATACACATCCTAAACCAATACCGATGTATCATTGTAGTAAAACGCCATCATTCCTCCAGTAACACCAAAACCAGAGCAGTAGTAATCTTTTCTTTCAGTTTCTGATAACATTCTTCACAATTTGAATTCCATTCAAATTTCACTTTCTTTTGTGTTAGTCGAGTCAGCGGCGCTTCTATTCTTGAGAAATCTTCTATAAACTTTCGGTAATACCCTAATAATCCTTAGAAACTACGAATGTATGCCACATTGGTCGGTCAAGGCCACTCCATGATTGCTTCTAAATTTGTCAGGTCCACTGATACTCTATTTTCTTACATTACATGTCCTAGAAAAATCACACTCTTCAACCAAAAATCACACTTACTAAACTCGGCATAAAGTTTCTCGTTTCTCAAAGTCTGCGATACCAACCTCTAGTGTTATTCGTGTGCCTCATTTTATGGGGAGTATAATAAGATGTCATCAATGGAAACAACCACGAACTTGTCTAAGTAATCTCGGAATCATTGGTTCATCATGTCCATAAACGCCGATGGAGCGTTAGTCATTGCAAAAGTCATCACCAAAACTTCATAATGTCATAGCTTGTTCCAAAGGTACTAATTGATCAAACAAGTAATCCTCATGCTACCATATTTCTTCCTGAAAAACAACATCGGTGCCCTCGAAGGAAAGTAAGTGAAGAAAACAAAAATTACCAAAGACAAAATATTAAAATTTCATAGTGGCGTCGCCCAGGTTTTGGACCGGAGATCTTCAGTGTGTTAGATTGACGTGATAACTAACTACACCACGACACCATCTACCCTTAAAAGTGGCGTTTTTCTATAATATTTGTGAATACATTTTGAAAATCCACGGCTTTTTTCTTTTCACTACTTTTTCTATTATTTGGTGAGGGTTCTTTCTTTATTATGTAACACCAATTCGAAGCAGAATTTTTGTTCTTATCTTCGTTTGCATTTGGGTTAGCATTTATTTTGAGAATTTTATTAGCAATTTTTAGAATTAAAATGAAAAGGTGAACAATCATGTGAGAGAAAAATATTTTTTTTTGTATTTAATGTGTCATGGTGTACAAATGATACTACCCCAAGCTTGTCTCCAACGAAGACTGTCTCCATCGCTCTCTTTAAAGCCACGATTTTCTTCTTCCGTATGGTTTCCTCATTCTAACTATAGATAGGATCCTCAGGCATACGGTCCATCTCCTTTCTCTTGTCCTCCTGGGACATCTCCAGAGCCCCAACTTTGTTCTCGGCAATCAGAACAACATCTAGGGAAACACGAGCCTCCTCCTCTAAAGAACTCTGTTTTTGACATGTTTCCATAAGGTCATCATGAAGTGTATCAAGCTAGAAATTATATGCACCTGTCTAATAAATCCAATGTTTCTTCTCTCTCCGTAGACCGTCCACCTCTGCTACAAGATCTCAAACTTCATGAGGAGGCTCGGATAGGAACATGGTGGCAACTTTCATGGCCCGTTCCGCTCACAAAAGAGGAAGGGCAAGTTCAACATGAGAATGACTATCTACAAAATAAAATATAAGGATTCCTGAAAAGAACATGCATCACGAACTCTCTAGAGAGCCAAATCCAACATTTGATCGACAATACGCCCGTTTAATCTACCTAAACTCAGTTCCACGCAGTGACCATCACTCTCGGCTTGCAGTGACGTAACCTCAGGGGTAGGTGAACGAGGAGCAAGGTCTTGAGGGGATCTAACTTCATGAGTCCCCATGGTCTGCGGCAAGTCTTGAGGAGATTTATCAATGAGATATACCTTTCTACATAAATACACATCCTAAACCAATACCCGATGTATCGTTGCAGTAAAGCCCCATCATTCCTCGAATAATGCCAAAACCAGAGCAATAGTAATCTTTTCTTTCCGTTTCTGATAACATTCTTCACATTCTGAATTCTATTCAAATTTCACTTTCTTTTGTGTTAGTCGAGTCAGCGGCGTTGCTATTCTTGAGAAATCTTCTACAAACTTTCGGTAATACCTTACTAATCCCAAGAAACTACGAATGTCTGCCACATTGGTCGGTCAAGGCCAATCCACGATTGCTTCTAACTTTGTTAGGTCCACTGATACTCCATTTACTTACAATACATGTCCTAGGAAAATCACAATCTTCAACCAAAAATCACACTTACTGAACTCGGCATAAAGTTTCTCGTTTATCTAAGTCTGCAATACCAACCTCAAGTGTTATTCGTGTGCCTCATTTTATGGAAAGTATAATAAGATGTCATCAATGGAAACCTCGACGAACTTGTCTAAGTAATCCCGGAATCCTTGGTTCATCATGTCCATAAATGCCGATGGAACGTTAGTCATTGCAAAATGCATCATCTAAAATTCATTATGCCCGTACCTTGTTCTAAAGGCGCTAATTGATCAAACAAGTAATCCTCATGCTACCATATTTCTTCCTAAAAAGCAACATTGGTGCACTCCAAGGAAAGGAAGTTAAGAAAACAAAAATGACCACAGAAAAGAACATTAAAATTTCATAGTGGTGTTGCCCAGGTTTAGACCGGAGACCTTCAGTGTGTTAACCTGACGTGATAACGAACTACACCACGACACCATCTGCCCTTAAAATCGCAGCTTTCTATAATATTTATTTCAATAATGTACGAATACATTTAAAAAATTTACGGCTTTCTTTTTTCAGTCAAAAAATCCTCTGTCCCCATTTGTGTGAATCCCCGTGTCCCCAACCAATCACAATTCACCATGTATATATATAATTGAAAAAAATATTTATATAGTAAATTTTGATTGGTTGGGGACACGGGGACACACACAAATGGGGACAAAGGATTTTCACCCCTTTTTTCACTGCCTTTTCTATTATATGTTGAGTGTTCTTTCTTTATTATGTAACACCAATTTGAAGCAGCATTTTTCTTCTTATCTTCCTTTGCATTTGGATTAGATTTTAGTTTGAGAATTTTATTAGCAAGTTTGAGAATTAAAATGAAAAGGTGAACAATCATGTGAGAGAAAATAATTTTTTTGTATTGAATGTGTCATGGTACAGAAATGCTACTACCCGTAGCTTTTCTCCAACGAATAATGTCCTTCCCAAACTTACGGCTCTTCATCGCTCTCTTTAAGACCACGATTTTCTTCTTCCCTGTGGTTTCCTCAATCCAACTATAGACATTTTTCTCAGGCATACGGTCCATATCCCTTCTCCTGTCCTCTCGGGACATCTCCAGAGCCCGAGCTTTGATTTTGGAAAACAGAAAAACATCTCGGGAAACACGGGCCTCCTCCTCTATGGAACTCTGTTTCCAACGATACTTCTCTCTCCACAGACCGTCCACTTCTGCTACCAGATCTCGAACTTCGCGAGGAGGCTTAGACAAGAGCATTGTGGAAACTTTCAATGCACGTCCCGCTTACAAAAGAGGAAGGGAAAGTTCAACACGAGAATGACTATCTACAAAATAAAATATAAGGAATCCTGAAAAAAGAACATGCATCACAAAATCTATAAAGACCCAAAGCCAACATTTGATTTACGACGCATCCGTTTATTCTATCTAAATTCAGTTCCACCCCTAGACCTGCACCCTCGGCTTGCACTGACGTACCCTCTGGGGGAGCGGAACGAGTAACAACGTCTCGAGCTGATCTAACTTCATGTGTCCCAATGGTCAAGTCTTGGGCAGATTCATCAATGAGATATACCTTTCCACATCAATACACATCCCAAACCAATACCCGATGCATCACTGTATATTGTAAAAACCACTGATTCCTCTAGTAACGGCAAAACTAGAGCAGTAGTAAACTTTTCTTTTTGTTTCTGATAACACTCTTCACATTCTGAATTCCATTCAAATTTCACCTTTTTTGTGTTAGTCGAGTCAACGGCGTTGCTATTCTTGAGAAATATTCTACAAACTTTCGGTAATACCCTACTAATCCCAAGAAACTACGAATGTCTGCCACATTGGTCGATCAAGGCAAATCCATGATTGCTTCTATCTTTGCCAAGTCCCCTGATCATAGAAAAATCACACCCTTGAAACAAAAATCACACTTACTGAACTCGGCAAAAATTATCTCGTTTCTCAAAGTCTGTAATTCCAGCCTTAAGTGTTATCTGTGTTCCTCAATTTATGGGGAGTGTATTAAGATGTCACCAATGGAAACCACCACGAACTTCTCTAAGTAATTCCAGAATGCTCGGTTCATCATGTCCATAAACACCGATGGAGCGTAAGTAATTACAAAAGTCATCACCAAAAAATCATAATGCCCGTAGCTTGTTGATCAAAAACGTAATCCTCATACTACCATATTTCTTCCTAAAAAACAACATCAGTGCACTCCAATGAAAGGAAGTGAAGAAAACAAAAATAACCATAGGAAAAAACATTAAAATTTCATAGTGGCGTCGCCCGGGTTTGAACTAGAAACCTTTAGTGTGTTAGACTGACGTGATAGCAAACTACACAACACCATCTGCCCTTAAAAGCGCAGCTTTATATAATATGTATGTCAATAATGTACGAATACATTTCTAAAATCTGCATTTTTCATTTTTCACAGCTTTTTCTATTATTTGTTGAGGGTTCTTTATTTTTTATGTAACACCAATTCGAAGCAGAATTTTTGTTCTTATCTGCCTTTGCATTTGGATCAGCTTTTAATTTGAGAATTTTATTAGCAAGTTTGAGAATTAAAATGAAAAGGTGAATAATCATGTGAGAGAAAAGTATTTTTTTTTTGTATTGAATGTGTCATGGTATACAAATGCTACTACCCGTAGCTTTTCTCCAACGAATAATGTCCTTCCCAAACTTACGAATCTTCTTCTCTCTCTTTAAGGCCACAGTTTTCTTAATCCCTATGGTTTTCTCAATCCAACTATAGACATTATCCTCAGGCATACGGTCCATATCCTTTCTCTTGTCCTCTCGGGACATCTCCAAAGCCCGAGCTTTGTTTTCAAAAAACAGGAAAACATCTCGGGAAACACGGTCCTCCTCCTCTATGGAACTCTGTTTCCAACGATACTTCTCTCTCCGCAGACCGTCCACCCCTGCTACAAGATCTCGAACTTCGTGAGGAGGCTCAGACAAGAGCATTGTGGAAACTTTCAATGCACATCCCGCTTATAAAAGAGGAAGGGAAAGTTCAACACGAGAATGACTATCTACAAAATAAAATATAAGGAATCCTGAAAAGAACATGCATCACGAACTCTATAGAGACCCAACGCCAACATTTGATCGATGACACACCCGTTTATTCTATCCAAATTCAGTTCCACCCCCTAAACCCTGCACCCTCGGCTTGCACTGACATACCCTCTAGGGGAGCGGAACGAGGAGCAACGTCTCGAGGTGATCTAACTTCATGTGTCCCAATGGTCAATGCCAAGTCTTGGGCATATTCATCAATGAGATATACATTTCCACAACAATACACATACCAAACCAATACCCGATGCATCGCTGTATATTGTAAAAACCACTTATTCCTCTAGTAACGCCAAAACTAGAGCAATAGTAAACTTTTCTTTCTGTTTCTGATAACACTCTTCACATTCTGAATTCCATTCATATTTCACCTTCTTTTGTGTTAGTCGAGTCAATGGCGCTGCTATTCTTGAGAAATCTTCTACAAACTTTCGGTAATACCCTGCTAATCCCAAGAAACTACGAATGTCTGCCACATTGGTCGGTCAAGGCCAATCCTCGATTTCTTCTATCTTTGTCGGGTCCACTGATATTCAATTTGCTTACATTACATATCCTAGAAAAATCACACTCTACAACAAAAAATCACACTTACTGAACTGGGCATAAATTTTCTTGTTTCTCAAAGTCTGCAATACCAACCTCAAGTGTTATCCTTGTGCCTCATTTTATGGGGAGTATACTAAGATGTCATCAATGGAAACCATCACGAAATTCTCTAACTAATCCTGAAATGCACGGTTCATCATGTCCATAAACGCCGATGGAGCCATTAGTCATTGCAAAAGGCATCACAAAAAATTCATAATGCCCGTAGCTTGTTGATCAAACAAGTAATCCTCATGCTGCCATATTTCTTCCTAGAAAACAACATCAGTGCACTCTAAGGAAACCATCATGAACTTCTCTAAGTAATCCTGAAATGCACGGTTCATCATGTCCATAAACGCCGATGGAGCTGTTAGTCATTGCAAAAGGCATCACAAAAAATTCATAATGCCCGTAGCTTGTTGATCAAACAAGTAATCCTCATGCCACCATATTTCTTCCTGGAAAACAACATCAGTGCACTCCAAGGAAAGGAAATGAAGAAAACAAAAATAATCACAGAAAAGAACATTAAAATTTCATAGTGGCGTCACTCGGGTTTGAACCAGAGACCTTCAATGTGTTAAACTGACGTGATAACCTACTACACCACGACACCATCTGCTTTTAAAAGGTGCAGATTTCCATAATATTTTTGTCAATAATGTACGAATACATTTCGAAAATCCACGACTTTCTTTTTTCAATGCTTTTCTATTATTTGTTGAGGGTTCTTTCTTTTTTATGTAAACGAATTCGATGAAAAGTTTTCTTTCTTATCTGCCTTTGCATTTGGATTACCTTTTAATTTTAGAATTTTATTAGCATGTTTGAGAATTAAAATGAAAAGGTGAAAAATCATGTGAGAGTAAAATAATTTTTTTGTATTAAATGTGTCATGGTGTACAAATGATACTACCCCCGAGCTTGTCTCTAAAGAAAACGGGCCTTCTACAACTTTCACCGCTTCATCGCTCTCTTTAAGGCCACGATTTTCTTCTTCCGTATGGTTTCCCCAGTCTAACTATAGACAATATCCTCAGAATTACGTTCCATCTCCTTTCTATTGTCCTCCCGGGACATCTCCAGAGCCCGATCTTTGTTCTCACTCATTTTCCTCCATTTTATTCACTCCAACATGTAACTCCCATCCCATTATCTCCCATAAAGAGCTGCCATAAAACCCATAAAAGCCAGCCACAACCCCTCTATATTCCCTGCACTCAAGTCCTTAAATTTTCTGTCTTCAACACTTGTGTCCTCACACTCCCAATCACAAAAAGTAACACATAACATAGTTTAAGAGAAACAAATAACACTTAAATCATATGATAAAATCACTAAAACATACTAATCATGCAAATTTAAATGTGAAGCATGCAAAACACATAAGTAAAAAGTCCCGGGTATCACATACTTCATCCCTTACAAAAGTTTTGTCCCCGAAACTTGCATCATCTTAAAAACATGGATACTAGATCCCCTAGATGCAATGAATCTATAGGCGTTCACAAGACAAGTATACAACTATATTGCAATCTATAAAGTACAAAATAAAATATGACACCATATATAAATAACAAACAAAAAGGTATACATATTAACACAAGTGTACCTGTTACTACCACGCTTCCGCTGCACCACTATGATGTATCAATAACAACTAAAATATCATTCTAATACAATCTCATACGCATCGTATCTCATTTAACACATAGTACTAAAGTTAGATGTATGGATACATAAAGTAGTAAAAGTCATTCCATCATCTGACATAATTAAATTACCAAAACCAAGTTAGCATGGTATTACAGTTAAAACAAGTAAAACGTAGCTAGAAAGTTAGTACAATTCATGCTACACACATTGCAAAATAGTAAACACTTAATGTAAGCATATTGAAATAACTAAATAACACGTTATAAATATGATATTGCAATATAACTCTATGCATATGTGAATATGTTTCAAATACAGTTTGATTATGTTTTGAAATTGAAGTCAATGTGATGTAATTATAATGTAATGTTGTAAAAAAAATGAAAACAAATATATAGCACTTCACCTAATACACAATATTATCATGCATAAAAATAGTACATGTTGATGCAAGATTTATACATTAAATGTTATATACAAATATAAAAGAAACAACGTGTTACAAGGAAGTAATATTAAGTGATAATTGTAATGTAAAACTATTGTGTTAAAATTTAACCATATGCACAAGCATGTTATAATATGTATGTAAACACAATAATAAATAATTATATTACGTACTCAAATGTTCACTATGATCTATACCATATTTTAACATACATAGTATATTAGAGGCTTACTTATATGTCATACATGTATTAATACTACCTAACAACAGTGTGAAACAAGGTGAAAAATATAAATAATATAACATTTATGCTTTAACATGTTTGTGATTTGGATAAATCATACTAACCGAAACATGAATTTAATATAACAAAACTAATAACGTGTACTAACAAGTAAAATAAAAGAAAATGTAGTATAACATCAAAGCAATTATTATTTAATTTTTAATACTATTTGGTACACCCATTATGTCAAAATTTTATCATGTAGATCCATATATACTTAAAATCGTGTAAATCACTATATAATTAAGTTAGTAAGTGAAATAGACTCGCATAAGAACAAATAGTGTAACATACATTTGTTATGTCTAAATAATAAAAACATACTTATGCACGTAACAAGTTGTACCAAAAATATTATGCACGTAAATCTGTATAAAATTAAAATAAGAAACTCTGATAAAATATGAGTTGCCGCTAAAATAATACTTGTAAGGTAATGATAAAATAATACTTGTATTTAAAACAAAGTTAAATATGTAAAAGAACTATAAAAAAACAGTCATGATAAGATATATGATGGTCATAAAATTGTGTAATTAAATGATATGAAAATTAAAGGTACTATAAAAATATATAGAGATCTTAATATAACAATTATTTCATTTCATTGTGTGTCGTGTGGAGTTAGCAAATTGACGTTGAATGTGTTACATAAAACTGTTTGTATAGTAAAATTATATAGTGTGTATGGTTGAATGATGTGGTATGCTTTATATATGATGTAAACCCATTTATAAAGGGTAAATGTGTGTGCCACCAAAAAAATAAAAGAGGCGCGCAAAATGTACTGTGTAAATTAAAAGGTCACTTTTATTATAACAAAATATGTAGATTAATAAGCATTTCAAATATGGATACTTGACATTGCAATAGAACTTATCAACAATCAAAGAGTACAAAATTACAGTTTATAAACTATCAACACACTTCCAAATATTAAATTGTTACATGTAACTTAGTTAATCAACAAATTTTCTATACAAGTGCTCAAGCGTTCATATTATAAAAGATATTTACACAAATCTATTGACTCCTATGTAACATTAACATATATAAATGCAACCACATGCAAACAAATAGCTAAGTAATACAATTATATACATATATACAGAAATAAAATATTTAAATGCATTCACATACTTTTCAAGAGAGAGATAATTTATGTGAACAAATCATATACCCAACACACAAAAATTATTAAACTTATTATAACACAATTCACGAATTAATAGCCATTTTGGTCACTAAGGTTTTTTCGGCCTGCCACTTTGGTCAAAAATGAGTTTTTTTAACTTTTTTCATCACTTTGGTCATAGTGTTGGCAGAATTAAATCGGTAATATAAATTAGAATAAGCATAAGACAGAATTCCCAATATATATATCTTATCTAGTGTTGAATTAAATAAAGTAAAGCTTGCATGTTGATACAGTTAAAGCGATTAAAACGTGGCTAGCATGTTAATACATTTCATACATGATACATCGATCTTCAAATAAACATGATAAGCAAATACGTAAATACATGACCCGCATAACAAGTTCATATATCACGTTAACATAATATAACAAAACTTTAACAAATATATAGCATAGTATAACAATTAGCATAGTATGGCACAACCTATCAGCAATAGCATATAAAGAAGTAAATAAACATATATGTCCTAGTCCAGAGTCTCTACCCATCTCTCACCTTACATTACGTTTCATATTTTCCTAGGTTCATTCCATACTTAGTGTTTTATCCAAATCTTAGCGCCTAATGTTCGACCTGCTCCGATACCCCTTCTATCACACCCCGTAACCTAGGTGATGGCATGGCAGTACTTCAAGTCAATGAAGGACCGAACCCACTAACATACGTGATAAAAGGGAATACTTTACTATAAAACTTAAATGGTCTAACTGTGATACAAGGAATTAAATAAGTACTTAACGGTAAATAAACCTTATTACATGGAAAAGCGTAAATTACTAAGTGTTAATCTATTATAGTTCATTAGAAGTAACTCTTCATAATACACAACCCAAAGAAAGGCTCAGCCTTATATACATCTGCAAGAAAATAAAAGAAAATGAATGAGCCGCGAAACTCAGTAAGGATCAAACAACCCCTAGATGAAGAATAAGATAAGACTCAAAAGCTTTCCCGTTTCCCAAAACCGTTCGAAAACACTTGGCACAAAATCGGATTTAAAACATTGACACAACACTTAAATACATTGTTCAGAACTTACACAACACTAGACTTTATCACAAAACAGAACTAAAACCGGATAGAGACAGGGCACAACTCGGGTGACTGAACAGAAAATGTCGATCGACCTGAGGTCACCCAAGGTAGCCTCGATCGATAGCATCAAAATAACAAAGGAAAACATTTTTGAAATCCATTTTTTACCAACTCCAAAATGACCAATTTTAGACTCAACCCATATAGCAAATAAGACCCCAAACAAAAACAAATAAGCTAATAACCATACTCTTCATATCTAACACTTATACATTAGAATGCACTACGAGCTCCATGCTCTACTCATACAGAACATGCAGAAATACACGTTGTTAGACATTACGAGTATGGTTATCGCTATGACACACAAATCCCACGATTGAGCTCAATTATCTATTCACGACTCTATACCAATAACTGTAATGGCCCTAACAGCAGGCCTGGTAGGAAGCCCCCAACTAATATTAACACATGGATTCAGTATAATCCACTGAATGAACGGGTCCAAACTTTTAAGGACCCATTCTTATGTGTCATCGTTCATTACCATGAACACCACAACAACTATTACAGTCCCAATGAAGGCCTCATCAGGCGATGGCCTAAACATTTCTTAACACATCACATGAACTTCCGGGTTTAACAGACATAAATAATCGAATGAATCTTGCTGCAAAGCTGATTCTAGAAAAGAGCTCAAAATCGGGGCGACTACATCCATTTTATGCAAGGAAAACATGTATAAACATTTTTTAAAGATTCCATAACTTTAGATACTAAAATCATGCATTTTATGGACTGAAAAACAGAGGTGTAAGATCCTTAACAGATAGAATAACAATTTAATCAAGCACAAGAAATGCAGAAAAATCTGTCTTCAAGACTTGTGTCCTCACACTCACAATCACAAAAAAGTAACACATAACATAGTTTAAGAGAAACAAATAACACTTAAATCATATGATAAAATTACTAAAACATAATAATCATGCAAATTTAAATGTGAAGCATGCAAAATATATAAGTAAAAAGTCCCGGGTATCACACAAGCACCCTCGGCTTACACTGGCGTACCCTCAAGGGCAGGGGCACGAGGAGCAAGGTCTCGAGGGAGCTAACTTCATGTGTCCCCATGGTCTGCCTCAAGTCTTGAGAAGTTTTTTCAATGAGGTATACCTTTCTACGTCAATACACATCCTAAACCAATACCTGATGTATCGCTATATTAAAAACCCCTGATTCCTTTGGTAACGCCAAAACAAGAGTAGTAGTAATATTTTCTTTCATTTTCTGATAACACTCTTCACATTATGATTCCATTCAAATTTCACCTTCTTTTGTGTTAGTCGAGTCAACGGAGCTGCTAATCTTGAGAAATCTACTAATCCCAAGAAACTACGAATATCTGGTACATTGGTAGGTCAAGGCCAATCCAATATTGCTTCTATCATTGTCAGATCCACTGATATATTCCGTTTGCTTACATTACATGTCCTAGAAAAATCACACTCTTCAACCAAAAATCACACTTACTGAACTTGGCATAGAGTTTCTCGTTTGTCAAAGCCTGCAATACAAACCTCAAGTGTTATTCGTGTGCCTCTTCTGATGGGGAGTATACTAAGATGTCATCAATGGAAACCACCATGAACTTGTCTAAGTATTCCCAGAATGCTCGGTTCATCATGTCCATAAATGCCGATGAAGCGTTAGTCATTGCAAAAGGCATCACCACAAATTCATAATGACCGTAGCTTGTTCCAATGGCGCTAATTGATCAAACAAATCATCCTCATGCTACCATATTTCTTCTTAAAAAATAACATCGATGCACTCCAAGGAAAGAAAGTGAAGAAAAAAAAAACCACAGGAAAGAAAATTAAAATTTTATGCTGGAGTCACCCGGATTTGAACAAGTGACCTTCAATGTGTTAGACTGACGTGATAACCAACTACACCACGACACCATCATTTGCCTTTGCATTTGGATTGCCTTTTAATTTGAGATTTTTATTAGAAAGTTTGAGAATTGAAATGAAAAGGTGAACAATCATGTGAGAGAAAAATAATTTTTTTGTATTGAATGTGTCATGGTGTACAAATGCTTCTACCCCGAGCTTGTCTCCAAATGAGACTGGCCTTCTCAAACTTTCGACACTTCATCTCTCTCTCTTTAAGGCAGCGATTTTCTTCTTCTCTCTTGTTTCCTCAGTCTAACTATGGACAGTATCCTCCAAAATACGGTCCATCTCCTTTCTCTTGTCCTCGCGAGACATCTCCAAAGCACGAGCTTTGTTCTCGGCAAACAGAAAAACATATCGGGAAACACGGGCCTCCTCCTCTAAGGAACTTTGTTTCTGACGGGCCTCCATAAGGGCATCATGAAGTGTAGCCAGCTACAAATTATATGCACATGTCTAAGAAATCCAACGTTCCTTCTCTCTTCGCAGACTGTCCAACTCTACTACAAGATCTCGAACTTTGAGAGGTGGCTCAGTCAGAAGCATGGTAGAAATGTTCAAGGCCCGTTACGCTTACAAAATTGGAAGGTAAAGTTCAACACGAGAATTACTATCTCGGGAAACACGAACCTCCTCCTCTAAGGAACTCTGTTTCTGACAGGCCTCCTTAAAGTCATCATGAATTGTAGCCAGAACGTATATGGATCTGTCTAAGAAATTCAATGTTCTTTCTCTCTTCGCATATCATCCACCTCTGCTTCAAGATCTCAAACTTCACGAGGAGGCTCAGATAGGAGCATGGTGGGAACGTTCAATGCCTGTTCTTCTTGCAAAAGATGAAGGTAAAGTTCAACACATGAATGACTATCTACAACATAAAATATAAGCAATCCTAGAAAGAAAATGCATCTCGAACTGTCTGGAGACCCAAAGCCAACATTTAATCGACAGTACGCCCGTATATTCTATCCACAATCAGTTCCACCTCGCTTACAAAAAAAGAAGGAAAAATTCAACACGAGAATGACTATCTACAAAATAAAATAAAAGCAATCCTGAAAAGAACATAGTGGCTTCGCCCGGGTTTGGACTGGAGACCTTCAGTGTGTTAGACTGACGTGATAACCAACTACACCGCGACAACATCTTCCCTTAAAAGCGCAGCTTTTATAAAATTTATGTCAATAATGTACGGATACATTTCGAAAATCCACGGTTTTCTTTTTTCACTGCTTTTTCTATTTTTTGTTGAGGGTTCTTTCTTTAAGGACACGGATACATTTCGGTGCTTCATCGCTCTCTTTAAGGACACGATTTTCTTCTTCACTATGGTTTCCTCAGTCCAACTATAGACAGTATCCTCAATCATACGGTCCATCTCTTTTCTCTTGTCCTCCCGGGAGATCTCCAGAGCCCGAGCTTTTTTCTAGGCAAACAGAACAACATCTTGGGAAACACGGGCCTCCTCCTCTAAGGAACTCTATTTCGACGTGCCTCTATAAGGTCCACTGATACTCCATTTTCTTACATTACATGTCCTAGAAAAATCACACTCTTCAAACAAAAATCACACTTACTGAACTTGGCATAATGTTTCTCGTTTCACAAAGTCTGCAATACCAAACTCAAGTGTTATCCGTGTGCCTCATTTTAGAGGGAGTATACTAAGATGTCATCAATAGAAACCACCACGTACTTCTCTAAGTAATCCCGGAATGCTCGGTTCATCATGTCCATAAACGCCGATGGAGTGTTAGTCATTGCAAAAGGCATCACAAAAAATTCATAATGCTCGTAGCTTGTTCCAAAGGCGCTAATTGATCAAACAAGTAATCCTCATGCTACCATACTTCCTCCTAAAAAACAACATCGGTGCACTCCAAGTAAAGGAAGTGAAGAAATAAAAAATAATCACAGAAAAGAAGATTAAAATTTCGTAGTGGCGTCGCCCGAGTTTGGACCGGAGACCTTCATTGTGTTAGATTGACGTGAGAACCAACTACACTACGACACCATCTGCCCTTAAAAGCACAGCTTTCTATCATATTTATGTCAATAATGTACGAATACATTTCAAAAATCCACGGCTTTATTTTTTCACTACTTTTTCTATCATTTGTTGAAGGTTCTTTCTTTATTATGTAACACCAATTCGAAGCAGAATTTTTGTTCTTATCTTGCCTTTGCATTTGGATTAGCTTTTAATTTGAGAATTTTATTAGCAAGTTTGAGAATTAAAATGAAAAGGTGAACAATCATTGGGAGAAAAATAATATTTTTGTACAAATGCAACTACCCCGAGCTTGTCTCCAACGAATATTGTCCTTCTAAAACTTTCGGCGCTTCATCGGTCTGTTTAAGGACACAATTTTCTTATTCCCTATGGTTTCCTCAGTCCTACTATAGACAGTATGCTCAGGCATACGGTCCATCTCCTTTATCTTGTCCTCCGGTGACATCTTCAGAGCACGAGCTTTGTTCTCGGCAAATAGAACATCTCTTGTCCTCCTCTTCTAAGGAAGTCTGTTTCTGACGTGCCTCCATAAGGTCATCATAAAGTGTAGCAAGCTAGAAATTATATGCACCTGTCTAGGAAATCCAACGTTCCTTCTCTCTCCGCAGACCGTCCACCTCTTCTAAACGATCTCTAACTTCGTGAGGAGGCTCAGACAAGAGCATGGTGGCAACGTTCAAGGCCCGTTCCGCTTACAAAAGGGAAATCAGTCGGGTTTTATTCAGGGTCGGGTTATTTCAGATAACATTCTACTTGCTATGGAAATGATGCATTCGTTGAGTAAAAAAGTTCGAGGGGGCAATATGATAATTAAATTGGATATGATGAAAGCATTTGACCGGGTTTCACATAATTATTTACTTTCGGTATTACGGAAATTTGGATTTAGCCCCCATTTCATGCATCTAATTCGGAATCTATTGGACAATAATTGGTTTTCGGTTCTAATCAATGGCACTCCTTATGGATTTTTTCGATCGGGGCGCGGTGTAAAACAAGGGGATCCTCTGTCTCCACTGCTCTTTATTCTTGTTGCTGATGTTTTCTCTCGGGGTTTAGATAAACTGGTTTCCTCGGGTTGCATCGGAAGGTATGTTGGTCCTCATTCTACTATTATGTTCTCACATTTAGCTTATGCTGATGATGTCATCGTGTTCCTGAATGGTGCTAAACGGGGATTGCAAGCTTTCATGGCCTTCCTTCGGCAATATGAAAGATGTTCGGGTCAGCGAGTTAATGATAGTAAGTGTTCTTTTTATATGGCTGAGAGGACCCAGCAACGGCAATCGGAAATGGTGGTCCGAGTCACAGGGTTTAGCCGAGGGTTAATGCCCATGACATATCTTGGCTGTCTTCTTTTTACGGGACGAAAAAAGGTAGTGCATTACCCTTCAGTTATTTCGAAAATAGAATCTCGCCTAGCAGGTTGGCAACGAAATTTCTTAGGGTTGAGTGGACGTCTTATTCTGATTCGTTATGTTTTACTCTCAATGCCTATGCATATTATTGCCGTCTCCTGCCCTCCGAGACAAGTTCTGAACCATATGGAGCGTTTATTCGCCAACTTCTTGTGGGGGACGACGGAATTTGGGGGCCGGACACATTGGATGTCGTGGAAACGGTTATGTCGGGATACCTCACACAATGGATTGGGACTTTCAACTCTGGACTCTTATCAAATTGCTTACTCATACAAATTATGGTGGCGGTTCCGGACCTCCTCTTCCTTGTGGCGAGATTTTATGATGGAGAAATATTGCACCTTATCGGCACATCCCGTTTTATTGTCCTCTCGACCGAATGCATCACCAGTCTGGCGTCGAATGCTCCAAATTTGGGAACCTGCTGAATCCCACATACACCTTCTGGTTCGGGATGGTCGGTCTTCTTTCTGGTATGAAAATTTTACATTTCAGGGCTCCCTATCATTGATCCCAGGTGTGGTAGCCGATGACTCCACAATACATGAATATCTGGATGACTCCGGATGGAGGGACACGGTTCAACAGCTACTACCGGTTACTCACTCCCAGATTTTGCCTTCGATTCGGACTTCTCCGGGTCGAGATTTCCATGTTTGGTCATTGGAACCTCGAGGGAATTTTTCTGTTACATCAGTATTGCAGACACTTCAGCTGACGGACTCAACACAGGTTTCCCGCTCCCGGATATGGATCACGGTTTTGCCTTTAGCTCAGCAGGTCTTTCTTTGGCGGTTCTTCAATGGATTTCTAGCTCTGGATGAGGTTAGGAAAAGATGGGGAGTCCCGTTGGCCTCTCGCTGTCATTGTGGATATGGAAAAGACACTTTTGATCCTGCGTTGCCTGTTCTTGCAATATAAGTGAAACAATCGAGTATTAGCATCTCCTTCTTCAAGCCACTTTTGACGTGATTTTTGTCGCCAAAAAATTCCTTCCAACTCCAGAAAACGGGCATGTTTCGCCCGGGCTACCGACAACTCTTCTTGTAAAGAAGCCGAAGGACCCAAATCATGAAGACTTTCGAGCCTCGAAACCTCAGTCTCTGACTCCTTGACATTAGTATGAATATTTTCCAAAGGTAGATCTATTCCAGCTTCCCAACTCGTGTTTTAGACGCTTGAGTTTTATTTGCAAAGTTATCATACCCGATCCATGCGCGGAGGCAATCCAGGAGGTACGAACAATATCCAAAAAAATGTGATGTTTGAGCCACATATCCTGGAATCTGAAAGCGGAACCACTTCTTTCTATAGATAATCTGACATTTATAAGAAGAGCACAATGGTCAGATATAGTACGTGTAAAATGGGTTACCATAGTGGAAGCAAAAGTGTCATTCCAGGATGAAGAAACCATGAACCGGTCCAAGTTTCTGAGTAAAGGCCGTACACCACTCCTACACCAAGTGTATGGGCTGCCCAAACCAGGAATTTCCATCAAACCACAATCTTGAATTGTCTCCCCAAACTCCTGCATAGGAAGCATAGCCAGTATCGAACCTTGACTTTCATCAACCCGCAATACAACATTAAAATCCCCTCCAATAGACCAAGGTAAATCATAGTGAGAGTAAAACAATCGAAGTTCATCCCATAACTCCCTCCTCTGAACATAGGAGCACTTAGCATAAACAAAGGAGCAGTAGATAGATGAGGAAGAAAATATGTTAACTTGACAATGAATAACTTGCTCCAAATCCTTAATAATCACAATATCGACTGACGTTTCCCACATTAACCAGATTTTGCTATTGCAGTTTCCAAAATAAGAATCAAACCCCAAACGCCGAGCATACATAGGCAATTCAGATAAGTCAACCAAAGGTTCCAAAAGAGCAATGAATTGTAATCGATGTTCCCTTTTAAACTGACGAATATTAGCCAAAGTACTTTCATTAGCTATCCCCCGAATATTCCATATGATGTAATTCATTAAACAAACAGGTGAAGGAAAGTAATAGAGACCCCTAAAGAGTACGAGAGGTCGACTCTGAGAGCCGAGGAGATCGTCTCAAGGGGCCTTGAACCTGTTTAGATTTTTTCCCTTTACAAATAGGAATTACCACCAAAGGAGCTATATCTGCAAGTATCTTAGTGTTACCTGCCGTATCGTGAAGGGAGGGAAATTCAACATTCTGAGAGGGACTTTCCAGGGAAGCCACCGCAACCTCTTGATCCTCCATTGATCCGGGTAGAGCCAAAAAACCACCCTCTTCTACTCCAGGTAGTAATCCCGACTCATCCGGGTACTCCGGGTCTTGGTCATCCGTATCGGTTCCCACTTCAACTTCAGGTATCCGAATAGGGCCTTCTATACTTGGGACTTGCTCTGCAGTCGGTCCCAAGGGTCCGTCAGGTGCCGAGACAGCCATAAGCGGGTCAGTAGTTTGAGCAGCCGGGTCAGCAGTTGCAAAACTGAGCAATACCGGGTCAGTTGTTTGTGTATTCGGGTCAGGAGAGCTTACAACCGGGTCAGTAGTTTGCAGGGCACCTGTAACCGGGTCAGTGCTGAACTCTGATGGTTCCGGGTCCTGAATCACAGTGGTTTCAGCGATCGACTCCCTGGAAGAAAACCGACGGAGGTCGGCTATTATCTCCGGAAATGAGTTCACCAGCGATACTCCCCCAACCAATTGGTGAGTCCGTTGATTAATGAACGGAGACAGTGTACTACCAACAGTGATATCGTCTTGGCTTTTAGGGCTCAGAATAACCGGTTCAATATTTGTATGTAATCGGCGCGGCTGTGAAACCGGCGCTTGTGTCATGTCCGGTGCTGTGGTCACGGATATGACCACCGGTATTGGTTGCCGTGCCGTTGAGGATTCTGGCTTGTCCTGTGCATTCACCGCCAAATTGAGCGGCGACTGTCTTGAATGTTTTCCTCTGTCTAACACTGCCACCGCCAAATTAGGTTGCGGCTCTCGTTGCTGCACTGCTGGGCGTTTGCCCCGATCACGTCTTGATCCAACCTTGACCCATTGATTTCCAGATGGAGGAGTGACCACGATGCCTGACTTCAGAATTCTGGGTTCCGTAGTGATCTGGACCTTCTTCGAGGCGGTGTGCTTGGCCTGTTCCTTGGCCTTGTCCGTCGGGATGGCTACCGCCGACGACAAAGGTGTCCTCTTTCTTCCACACTGAACCTGATCATGACCAATCCGTTTACATCCAACACAGTAAGAGGGCAGATCATCATAAACTATAGATTGCCAGTATCCCTTCCCCGAATGGGCATGAGAGATACGGATCCGTTTAGGCATCTCTCCCAGTAAATCAAGTTCCACACAAACCTTGGCAATAGCCGGCCTAGTTGCCGTGGCTGTCGGAGCATCCAGGGCCAGTTGTTGTCCCACCGCTCTTGCCAACGAGAAAAGCTTGGATTTATTGTATAAATGTATCGGCAATCCTTCGAATCCAATCCAAATTGGGACAATTAAAGGTTCTTCGTCCACATTGAAGTCATAAGTCCACTTGAAAACCCGTATCGTAAGTCCTAGGAAAATCCAAATCCCTTGTCTCCAAAGACGGCAATAATCCTCTTCCAAATCAAATCGTATCAATATATGACGGGGATCCATTCGACCCATCCAAAAATTTCCTTTGAATCCTACTTTCTGAAACGATTTCCGTAAGGAATCAAGATTCGGGGCAAATTTCTGAAATTTCCCAACCAGCGCAAAGCGCCATGGGCGAAGTAAGATTTCATGTTCATCCGATGGTATAATCAGATGAGGTTCTCCCTTAAAATTTTCCAAATTGGTAATTGGCAGAGTGATCTCCGGTGTCTGAGGACCGGACAGAAGTTCAGCAAAGCTCTTGTCTTTCCAAACGTTCGGAGTAGGGAGTGGAGCCACGGCAGCCGGCAGGCCGGCGGCCATCTCAGTCGCGGATCAGAGCTGTTCGGGTTCCGGGAAGGGATCCTAAAATTTCGGAGCTTTTTTTCAAATATATTTGATCGTCTTGTTAAGAATATAGTTCAAAAATGAATTCAAACCAAACTACATAGGTGATAAATGAAAATAAAGAAAAGAAAGCATATTAATACATAAGTTTTGAAAGGGAAGTTATGAATCAATTAAGGTGAGCACAAACATCCCAACGATGGATAATCAAAAGACATGGAAGTTTTGGAAAAGTTAAAAACAAGCCATCAAACCTGGTGATATAAAAAACAAATTGAAAACATATCACTAGGGAATGAGGATAGGTAAAAATGAAATTTAAAACACATCCTTCCTTCAAGACGTGATAGAATGTGAAAGAATGCATCATGTTATGCAAGAAATCCCAAGGAGACATGACAACCGAGATTTTAATAAGCACATTTGTCACGGGTACTTCTCCTATGAAATTTCTCACCAAGTACACACTCTCAACAAACTAATCAAATGCTAAGAGTTATAATATCAAAGAAGTTTCAAGGAAACATGACAACCAAGATAATATAAGGTACATTTGTCATGTATTACATCCAATTAAACATACTTATCAAGTTATACTCTATCAAAACAAGGCTTAAAGAGCATATAGCTCAAAATACTCTCCATCATCTCTAAGTATCCATATAAAAGGCACATATAGAGATAATTCTTTGAATAGTGCATAAGAGGGGTTTAAAAATAACAAATAAGAAAGCTCCCCCTTATGATGTGACGATTTTATATAAGATGTTTTGGAAAATCTTGGAAGGTTTTAAGAATATTTAACAGTAGTTCCAACTTCCAATAAATATGAAAATAAAGGCTTAGAAATGAAAAGCTCAGAAAAATACCTTTTTAAAGTTGATGCAGGACACTTCGGTCGACCAGATGTAAATCTCAGTAGACCGGTGTTCATGCCCTTCGGTCGACCGAAATCATTGGTGGTTGACCGGGATTATGGATGACAGGTATTTTTTGGTTATTGAAATTTAACCAAAAAGCCTTTAAATTTTTTTAAATCACTTCCAAAACATCATGAGCAACTTTGAATAGATAAAAAAAAAAGTTAGAACAAGGTTTAAACCTTATAAAAACATCAAAGTGCTCAAAATCACACCTTAGGATCTTTGAAAATAAAAACCATGAAAAGCAACTTAGGTGATCATATTTTTAGGCCCTTTTAAAATTGGCCAAATTGTTGTATAACAATGTAAAGCATATAAAAACAAAGTTGTTGGCTCATATCATTGCCCAAAAACAACTTCAATAAGAGAGTATGACAATCATCAAGAATATGCCATAAAAGGCTAAAATCAAGTCATACCTCTCAACAAAGGTGGCTCAAAGAGGCACACCATACTTAGAATGAACAAATCAACAACATGACATAAGGTATAATCCAAAGCAAGGTTGTTTGCATTCATAAGTATAAAAATATAAACCATAAGATATCTTATGTACTACTTTGACAACACATGTCGGTCAACCGAACTTCATCAAGTCGCCCGAGGTCTAGGACCCGGTCGTCCGGACTTCAGTCCATAAGTAGTTTTTCCACTTGATCAACTTTCTAATGTTCTCAAACTCATGCCTAAGTCGATCTAAGGCATTAAACAACACTTAAAAAATGTTTTGCAAAACCTTTGAAAGATTAAATCAAAGTATAAAATATGGTTTTGAAAACATGCAAGAGTATGAGCTTCATCATACTATAAACTTTCATTCATCAAATAAGATTAGTCACAAGAGTATACCTATAAGCATCGTGACCAATCTTTTTCTTGGTCTTCAAGTCTTCAAGATGAGTTCCTCTTTGAGCTTGGACTTGAGACCTTTGATCAACCTCTTCTTGTGATGAAGTCCTTTGTAGTCTTGTCAAGTTGTAGCATCTTGGACTTCAACACTTGTTGATCTTTCTTTGATTTTGCAATATCTTCCATTAGCATTGTGGATGACCTTTTGGCTTGTGCTATGGAGACTTGCAAATTGAAGACTCTTCTTGTTTGTAGAATGGCCATTGAAATCTACAAGAAGATCTTCATTTGATTTTGCAATATCTTTCAATGACATTGTGAATTACCTTTCAGCTTGTGCCATTGAAGACTTGCAAAATGTAACTTCTTCTTGTTGTAGAATGATCTTTGATGTCCACAAGAAGCTACATTTCAATGCTTGTGTGAGTTCATAATAACCTAACATTGAAACACAAGCTCACACAAAAATTAGAATTTCTTAATGTCTTGTTAAACAAGATTGATCAAATTAGCCCTTAGGGCTTACAACACACACACACACACTCTCTCTCTCTCTCTCTCTCTCTCTCTTCCTCACACTTGTCTTTGCCGATTTTGACTTGGTCCAACTGGTTCGATTGACCGGAGTGACAAACCGGTTTGGTCGACCTGATAAGGTTCTCAGTCGACCGAGTCTGGTCTAACCGGGTCCGGTTTTTCCCAAACAATCCATTAAGTGTTCTTATAAGCGGGTCAGTCCAGTATAAAAAATACCCATGTGCTTGACTTAACATCACCATATTTAATCACAACACAAACTAGTCTCCACCCATTATTGTTGTCCTCAACATTCCACAATAATGATTGCCTATAGATGTTTATAATAGTTCAATGTAACAATTACATAACTATCTAAGGACGTTATTAGGTTTTATTACATTTGCACAGTCGTAATAAAAAAATTATAATGAAATTCATGCCTTTAATATTCCATCACATGAAAGAAAATACAAAATCTCCCACTTGCACTAAAGACAACCACCTTGACTTTTAGTTCATATTGTGCATAAGAACTATATCTAAGACCTGTCCTTTTGGTGTCTAATATGCATGCTACAAGTATGACGATCATGTTGTTGCTCTGTCAGCAACTTCGTTGTTAAGCAATAAACAACAACATTGGGAGAGAAAACTAGATCGAAAAACAATAAAGAAAGACACAAGGTATAGTTTACACAATTCGTCAAAGAATTGACTACGTCTGGGGGCACTACCAAGCCAGGATTTTACTATGTTATGAGATACAATATTTAGGTTACATAGATGGTCTATTTATAAGAAAAAGAAAGACGAAACCCTGACTCCTAATTGAATTCAATTTCCAATTCCACTTAGCATTAGGATAAGTCATACGTCCTACTTCTTTCTTATTTCCGAATCTTTGTAGCCTTAAGCTCCATAACCTAACAATCTCCCACCTGGAGACTAACTCTAATGTAACCACCTATTCTTTAGTAATCCATAACTGTGTAGTAGCACCAAGCCTCCATCTCAAGCTCTAAGGCCAGTTGAAGTCATTCATAGCTTCAACTTCTCTGAGGTCACAACCTTAGTCAACATATCAACATGATTTTCACTTCCTCGAATCTTCATAAGCCGCAAGATCTTCCTCTCCAAGAGAAAGGGTATGTAGTGATATCTCAACTCAATGTGCTTTGTTCTTGAATGAAATGCTGGGTTCTTTGCTAAGAAGATAGCACTGTGATTATCGCTGTAGAGAATTCTATTTTTCTGCTCCTTCCACAATTCACGCAAGCAATTATGCAACCATACCATCTTTTTACTATCCTCTGTCACTACTACATATTCTGCTTCTGTAGTAGATAAGGCCACGAACTTATGCAACTTAGAGGCCCAAGAAATCGTTGTACCACCCAAAGTAAATACATACCGGTTGTACTCCTCCTTCTATCAAGATTACTTGATGCCAAACTGCATCAATACACCCTGCCAATTCAACATTTCTGCCTTCGAAACATAAGGCTCTCTCTGTAGTACCTCTCAAGTATCTAAGAATCCACTTCACTGCTTTCTAATGTTGCGTACCCGGATTGCTCATAAACTTGCTAACTACTCCCACCGCATGTGCAATATCAATAAACATAGTAGTAGAAAATAAGTTTAAAAACAAGAATAAGTTTAAATTAAAATACTAGACTAAGATTATATTTAAAACATACTACTATTAACACTACTACTTGAAAACAAGAATGAAAGCTTTGAAAATCTCTACGGGAAAGAAAGCTAAGAATTAAAGATGATATTTGAAAAGCACGTGCAAAGTTGACAAAAGAAAAGAAGACAAGAATTTTGTGGAACAAACTTCTTTATTTCTAAGGATTTCTCCCCTCGTCAACTTCTGAGGAATGAGGAAGAGTTACACTGTCTTTTATAGGCAAAATATTACAACACGGATTTCAAACCCGGACTCGAAAACAAAACTAAGTACAGTACACACCAATAATTACATGGCAGATTTGAAATTCGGACTCGAAAACTAAATTAAGTACAGTAAAAAATAATAATTCACGTACTACATAGCGGAGTTGAAATCTGGACTCGAAAACAAACTAATAAAAGTACACACCAATAATTACATGTCGGACTTGAAATCCGGACTCGAAACTTTACAAAGCTAGCTATAGTATAATAATGGAGACCCTTTAGTCAAACTAGTAATAGTAAACCTATTTTAGAGGGAAACACTAAGAAAATAGGTTGTTGAAAATGAAGAAAAGCTGAAACTAGAAGTTTGTCCACGCTTTTTTTGTTTTTTTCGGCTTTTTTGATTTTATTTTTTTTAATTTTTTTTATAACATCATACAAAACGAAAATTTAAGATGGAAATTAATATTTTAAATACTAAATAAATATTTTAAGGACTTGTATGATCTTCTGCATCAGTGGGAAAACAAGAAATATCAAGGTAGCGATGTAAGGAATTATTGTAGACAATAGTTCTAGAGGTCTTGACTTTGGAGGTCTACTGAGAAAATCTTCAAGTACATTTGATTTTCCAGAGATATGCTTAACATCAAATGTATACTGAGAGAACCATTGTTGCCATCTTAGCAACTATGCATCAGGAATCATCTTCTGTTTGAATTGTAGCATTCAGGGAAACGCGGACATATTCATTTCAATAACAAATTGGTGGCTGACCAAGAAGAATTCAAATTTCTCAATACCACGTCTAACGACCAAAAATGATAATGTCTTTATGATTCTTTGAACTGACCGCTTTGGTAAGCACATATCCTTCGTGTGGTGGCATGTTGTTCTTCCAAGAGGACTGCTCCCCAAAAGTCATCAGAAGCATCTGTTTGAAGTTTTCGGACACCAGAGGAAGGAATTTGTAATGGAGGAACTTTACTAGCAAGAGCTTTGAGCTTTTTGACTGACTCAGTGTGTTTGGATGTCCAAGGAGGATAAATCTTCTTAAGTTTGGGAGTAAGAACCGACATGTATTTGGCAATCTAATGAATGAAATTGCTGATATAATTCACAACACCAATGAATTGTTGTAATTGTTGTGTCGAAAGGATTTCGTCTGGAAAGTCTTTCATTTTTTCAGCAATATGAGGTTGTGGAGTGTAACTGCCATTTTGAAGGTGCTTACCTAAGAAGTCAATCTCGGGAATACCCAAAACCATTTTCTTTTCTGAAAACATGATACCAAATTTTTTTACCAACTGATGAAATTGATTCAGTAAAGCAAGATGAGATTCTAAATCCTTGGAAAATAAAAGAATATCATATATGTAAATTAAAGCATTTGGAATCAGGGGATGGAAAATCTTTGTCATAGCCTTTTGAAAATAAGAGGGAGCAACTTTTAAACCGAAAGGCATAATTGTCCATTGGTAATGGTGATTTGGAATGCAAAAAGCTGTCTTGTATATTTCTTCATGGGAAATTCCCAGTTGCCAAAATCCTGCTTTAAGATCAAATTTGGAAAATATTTTTGCCTCTGAAAGATACTAGAAAGAGAATTTTCCTGGGGAAGAGAAACCTATCATCTTTTAAAAATTTATTTAAGGATTGGTAATTGATGAATAGTCTCATTTTTCCACGAACTTGTTCAGATATTTTGTTGACATAAAAAGCCTCTGAAGCCCATGGGGTTGAAGTGGGCTCAATGAGCTTTTCATCCAGAAGTTGATGTAACTCACTTGTAGCTAATTCATAATGTTCTGAGACATTCCACCATGTCTAGCCTTTTGGAGTGTACCTGTATGGAGTGATTAAATGGAAGTGTTATGTAAAACTCAGAATTTGTCCACAATGGTTTTGAACATTTAGACATAAATTCTGAATGGGACTGTGCACGTGACTGAGTAATAATATATGTTTGGATTGACTTGAGAAGACTAGAATCACAAGACACATGAAACTGGAAGAAGTTGGAATTTTTTGTCCAAGGGAGACCTCCTAAAGCATATTGTAAAATGGTGAAAGAGAGATTGGGAATTTGGCTTAAGAGGTCAAACCCTATTACAAGATCCTTTTGAGGGAGTTTTGATCCTAGAACTTTGTGAGAGATGGTTAGGTTTGGGAAGATTTGGATATTTATGGCTTTGCTGATTTTATCAATGATGAATTGATTTCCATTTGCTGCTGTGAAGACTTTGAAATACGGATTCCAAAAGTCGTCTGGGAGGATGTGAGGATTAATGACAGTAGCAGTTGCACCAGTATCCAATAAAGATATCACAGGAGTGGCTAAAGACTTGTGATGAGAGATGATATGTATACAGACGAGAGGGTATGGATCTGTTATAGGCCTGGTGGAATTCTTGGAAAAGGTGTTGGTGATAGTAAAGAAATTTTCTAGAGTGTCTGAATCAGAATCTTCATTAGAAGGACTGTGTTTGATCTCTGTGTTACCGAAATTTTTTTTCCTTCAAGCTGGGAGGCGATCCGGGCCATGAAACTGGTTTATATTGATTTTTCCGGACATGTGTTGGCAAAGTGGCCCTTTTTTCTTTTCTTTAGAAACCTTCATTTTTTCTTAGGAAAGCCTGCTGATTGCTTGTATTTATTTGACTTTGTTTTGCTGGAACAACTGTAGGTCTGGTAATCACCTATGAAAATTGAGTTATTGATCTGTAGAGAGGTATCATCCTCCATAGGAGTTTCAACACACTTAACAACTGGTGTTGTCCCTATCACAACTGGTTTTGTACCTATCATAAAGAGATTGTCAAATGCCTCAAAGTAATTGGGTTTGGACGAATATGAAAGAGAGATTACGAGAATTGGGTTATGAGGCTGTAAATTGTGGGAGAGTTGTTTTAGAAAAGAATTATTGGGGTTTTGTTCTTCAAAGGTGAGTATTGCTGCCATGGAGGAAGCTCCAACAGTAGGATCGGAAGTCGAGGTATCTAGAATTTCTGTTATGGAGTCTGATAATAATGTACCTGGATTTTCTGGAAGTAAATGGGTAATTTGTGTAGGGGTTGGAATTGGTTGAGGTGGTGGAGCTTGTCTTTTTTTATGGTGAGGTAAATCTTTCCATAAGGCTAAGGCTGGAAAATAGGTTGTAGCAGAAGTTGGGCTCAAAGGTTTGTATTGTGTTGGAAAAGGTGGGGGGAAAAGGTGAGGGTATGGAAGATGATTTGGTGAAATAGGAGGGAGGACAGTAGAGGCCGGGTTGGGACTGATCTAACTGGGATTCAAAGGATTTGAGTTGATGTTGTAAAAACTCCTTTTCATATAACAATTTGGCCATTTGTGGAGACCACTCTGTAGTGTACTGGACCAAGTAAGACAGTTGTTTATGCAGAGCTTCGATTTTGTTGCGAATATTGGAAATGGTTTGAACCAAGAAAGAAATTTCAGAATTTTTTTTGGACACCAGTGCTGTGAGAGATTCTTGGTTACAAATGATTCTGAAAAACACAAGGGGGGGGGGGGGGGTGAATTGGGTTTTTATAAAAGTGGCTTCTTTTCTTTTCAATTTTCTCGAATGTGTGGAACTTGTATTTGAAGTTTAGAGAAAATGGAGCAAAAATAAAGCAAGAAAAGCAAGACACGTGATTTAGAGTGGTTCGATTCACAAAGAATCTACGTCCACTACCTTGAGCCTCACACAAGGATTTTTAATAATTTCACTAAGAAAAGTAATTACACAAGTGGCTAACTCACAAAGAGTTTTACACAAATAACCACAATTATAAACTCCACTCACTAAGAGTACAAAGCCCACACCAAGTAGGACTTGACACAATAAATACCCTATCACTAAGAGAGGGAAAGATGGAGATATAAAGAGAGAGTTACACACTCAAAAAGTGGAGGATAGATACCTTTAAAGATCTTACTTTAATGCTCTTAGAACTTGGGATGCAACAACATGTGTCTTGCAAGTAAGATTGTGATTTTGAACTTTTCAAAACATTCATAAAGTTGGATATGCTTTGAAAGTGCTAAAGCTTTTTGTATAATCAATGTATATTCGTTCTAGTTGTTCTCTGAGGATTCCACTGCATCAGAGCTTTTATACTTTTCAAAAGAGTCCAAAAAATAGCTTTTAAACGGTCAGATAACGGCTAGTTTTTGCAGAGTTCGGTTGACCGCAAGTGACCTCGGATGATCCGATCAAAGGATCGGACGATGCTAAGTTTACATAGGTCGACCGGGACAGAAAGTTCCCAAAAACTCAACTCTCTGTTTCCAGTCCGGATGATCCGTGCAAGGCTCGGATGATCCAATTTTCCTGGGCTCAAGAGATGTTGATTTTTCACAAGTTTTGAAATCTTTTAAGGTCAAAATGGTTTACTCAAAAGTAACTAATACTTGAAAAACAATTTTCAAGGTCTTAGACAATGAAACCAAGAGCTTTTGCGAAGGGAACATGTTTTAAAGACCATTTTTGAAACTGAGCTTTATGAAAACTATTTTTAAAGGTGCAAGACAATAGTGTTGTGATCCTAAGTTCATGTGAGCAATGGTTAGAGCTTTAAGATATATATAAAGATATGCTAAGCTATTCTAACCACATCTAAGCCTTCAATCTTCAAGTCTTGAGAGATGTGCCTTAACGAATGTAATCATTTGGTCTTGAGCACGGCTTGATTGAAGTACTTAGAGCTTCCATTTTAGTGAACCATTATTCTTTCACAACGATTGAAACCATTTGATACAACATCAGATGTTTATATATTATCAAAAACTGAGTTTGTTCGCCCTTAGGGCTTACAATCTCCCCCTTTTTGATTATGACAAACTTTGATGCAATAAGATAGAATAAGGGCAATTTAAGAACAAGGAAGCACGGCGAAAAGACGATGAACAAATAAGAGCAAAGACTAGTGCTTAGAAGATAAAACCTAGAGATAACGGGAGACAAAAGCACCAGCTTGATAACTTCTTTTTGCCATAGCATCTAGGGACTCTTAGAAGAGCCCTATATCCCAACCAACCTCCTTTCCTCCTTCCTTCCATAAAAAAATTTGAGAAATATGATATATATATATATATATATATATATATATATATATATATATATATATATATATATATATATATATATATATATATAAGAAAAGCTCCCCTCAAAACATTCCAGGAAACAAATAATTACAAAGTTAAAAAAAATTAAGAAAACTCCTTTTAGTTTCAGCAGTTTACAGAAGCCAAACAAGACTTCAAACTAGAAACTGCACAGAGTTCGGATCGTCCGAGATTTTGGTCAAGAACTTCAAACTAGAAACTGCACTGAGCTGTCCTGAAAATTTTACTTTCTCACACAACCAAGCAGTCAGTTTTAAACACAGATAACAATAATAAGAGAGAAAGATAAGCAAAATAAGCATGGATAAGCAAGATTAGATAATTTTCTCCCCCTTTAGCATAATAAAAAAGACTTCAATCATAACAAAAATTCAAAGAATAAAGATAGTTTCAGCTTTGATCGTCTTCATCCGCACTTGAAAGGTTTAAATCCCTAGCTATGTCTTTTTGCATTTGTATAGACTTGTCCACCTTGTCGGATACCGTTTGCACCTTTCTTTTGATAGAGACAATCTCTTCCGCTATCGCCTCAATTTTACTCGCCATCTTCTTCATCAAGGCAAACATTTTATTTATCCGAGACACTTTTTGAGGAGGACTTTTGGTAGTTGCTTGAGTTGGAGAATGAGATTCTTCTTCTTGACCATTGTCAGATGAGACATGTTCACTTGAGCTAAGTGAATTGTGTGCTTCGAAATCTTCTTGCTCATATCTTGTCAGATCACTTCTAGGCTTTGAAGGTGCTCTACCCCTTTTCTTTTCAATCTTTAGAAGTGTTTTAAGCATTTAAGGGGACACCTTTCGAGCAAGTATAGCAGCCCCTATTTCTTCATTTGTGGTCCTTCGAATGAATTTCCATTGATTGTCTATATAAATCATCTTCACTCGGTGGAAACATGCTTCATCAATTTTTACAAACTTTTTCTTGAACGGATTATTCAAATCAAGTCCAAATCGTTGGAAGAGCCTTGTAAGAATATTTCCGTACGGAATGAAGTTCCTTGAACCTTTGATAGCAGCTATAAAATGTTGGAGCGCAAGATGTGCGAAGTTCAAAGCTTTTCTTTCCAAAAGATGTTGCATTATTACCATTTGAAGGAAGGTAATTGATGACTTGTGCCCTTTAACAGGGGCCACAATGTTGGACACGAAGAAGTGTAGGATCCGACCAAATTCATCCACCTTGTCAATCTCTCTTTCCTTTGAGTCGGTGAAACTGCCTTTGATTCCAAATTGAGATATAAACTGTTTCATATCAAGGAGACCGATATCATCCGCACTCATAGTATTCTTATAGAACCTTTTGGCATATTCCACATGTTCTATTCCTATAGCCTCACAAAACATCTTTTCAGAGAATACAAATTCCAACTTTCCAACACAAGACCTATTTCTAATATCAGTCCCAGCATCCTCTTCCTTCCTCAAATTTGCACTAAATTCATAAACAATGGATGGGTAAATGTATTCATCAACATCAAACAAGTTAACCCACCCCATATCATCAAAAAACCCCATACCTTCATCTAGTCCTTTTCCTTGAGCAAACATATTGTCATCTCTAAAATACGTGGTCATGAATCCCCTTTTGGATTTCTTTAGCTTGTCAAACATTTGCTTAGTTGAGGTATTGTAAAAAGGAGTAGTTACCTTTTTTGTAGAAAAATTTGATGATCCTCCTACCTCGAAATTTGAAGGTGGAGATGCCCTTGAAGGTGAAGACGAGTAATCGTCCTCCGAGTGGCTAGAATCTGTATCCAGAATTGGCTTGCCCTTTCCCACGACTTTGCGAGCCACCATTTTTGCTCGGCCTTTCTTAGGTGTGGCTTGAGTGGGTTCCTTAAAGGAAATCCCTTTTTCAAGGGGTCGTTTAGGTTGATTCCTAGGAGGATTCTTGTGAGGAGGCGTATTAGCATCATCATTGCCTCCTTTGTTGGGGTTTTTCATCCTCATATTTTGGGATTAGGGGTAGGTTTGAAAGAGTGAAACTACGGTGATCCGAGGGAAGGTTTTTGTGAGATACTTTAGATGAAATCCAAACAAATTGAGGATGGAACAGAGATTGAATGATGAAATTGAGGACAAACAAGGCTTGGGTTAAAAGAAACCGGTCTGAGGGAAGAGGAATTTGAGAGAAAACTGTTTTGAGATGTGAGGATTAAATGAAAAGACGTTTGAGTTTTTCTGATATAAGCTGCAACCCGCAAAACTCGGTCGACTGTTCATTGAAGAGGTCGTTCGAGGAATTAATTTTCTGATCCGGAGCCATTCCAGTAGCTTCGACGGTCGATGGTCCGGTTCATCATTAGATATTGCGGTCGACCGTCCCCTGTGCTTTCACTACATCCTCAGTTTCGGATCATCCGTTCCCTGGGAGGTTGATCCGCGGTTCCCCTGTTTCTTCCTGCACACTCAACACACACATTAGTCCTGGAATTTTGTGATTCCGAGGCAACGCCTGAGATATTCAAACTTTTCTGTGCCAAGAGGCTTTGTGAAAATATCTGCAATTTGTTCATCCGTGCTTATGAAATTTATGCAAACATCACCTTTAGCAACATGATCTCTAATGAAATGATGCTTGATTTCTATATGTTTTGTCCTAGAATGCTGTGTGGGATTCTTAGTTAAGTTGATTGCACTAGTGTTATCGCATAAGATGGGAACATGCCGAAATGCAAAGCCAAAGTCCACAAGAGTGCATCATCCATAAAATTTGAGCACAACAACTACCGGCTGCAATATATTCCGCTTCGGCGGTGGAAAGGGATACACATGCTTGTTTCTTGCTATACCATGAGAATGCATGACCAAGAAAATGACAATGCCCACTAGTGCTTTTACGCTGAAAACGACACCCCGCATAATCGGCATCCGAATAACCTATTAAATCAAAAGATGTACTTCTAGGATACCATAACCCATAATCATATGAGCCTATGAGATATCTAAGAATACGTTTAACGGCAATGAGATTGATTCTTTAGGACATGCTTGGAATCTAGCACATAAGCATACGACAAACATAATATCCGGCCTACTAGCGATAAGATAAAGAAGAGAGCCAATCATACCTCTATACCTTGTTTCATCTACCGGTTTACCTTTTTCATCCTTGTCAAGCTTGATGGTTGCACTCATCAGTGTTTTGCTTTCTTTTGCACCATCCATTCCAAACCCTTTAAGTAGTTCTTTAGTGTACTTGGCTTGGTTGATGAAAATTCCTTCGTTTGTTTGTTTGATTTGTAATCCAAGGAAGTAGTTGAGCTCTCCCATCACGCTCATCTCAAATTCATCTTGCATTAGTTTAGCAAATTCTTCACAAAGCACTTCATTAGTTGAACCAAAAATAATGTCATCAACATATATTTGCACAAGTAAGATGTCATGAGATGCATTTGTTTTAATGAAAAAGGTGGTGTGAACAAGACCTCTTGAAAAACCAATAGAAATGAGAAACTTGCTAAAACGCTCATACCAAGCACGAGGAGCTTGTTTTAAACCATACATTGCTTTTGTAAGTTTGTAAACATGGTTTGGAAATTTTTCATGCACAAAACCGGGAGGTTGTTCAACATATACTTCCTCCTCAATAAAGCCATTTAGAAACGCACTTTTCACATCCATTTGAAATAGTTTAATACCTTTAAAACAAGCAAAAGCAAGAAGCATTCTAATAGATTCAAGTCTAGCTACGGGGGAAATGAGTCTAGTTCCTCTTCCAGGAGAAAAAACATTTTGATCTGGCGATTTTTTTCCTAATTTTTAGGAATCCTCTTTTGATCTTCTTCTTCTTTCTCGGCTGCCATGGCAGCCGGCCAGCAGCCCCCCGTGGCTTCCGCCACCACTCCTACTCCGTGGAAACACAAAAGCTTTGCGGAATTGCTCTCCGGACCACAGACTCAGACCATTAATTTGCCCGTCTCTCCGCTGGAAACCTTCAAAGGCGAACCAAATTTGGTAATTCCTGTGGATGCACATGATATTTTAATCCGCCCTTGGCGGTTTTCTTTGGTTGGTAAATTCCATAAATATGCCCCAATCTTGGCTCTCTTCGGAAATCTTTTCATAAGATTGGTTTTAAGGGGAATTTTTGGATTGGACGTATTGATCCCCGGCATGTTTTAATTCGTTTTGATCTTGAGGAAGATTATTGCCGCCTATGGCGGCAAGGATTATGGAATTTTTTTGGACTCACAATGCGGGTATTCAAGTGGACATATGATTTTGATGTGAATGTTGAACCCTCCATTGTTCCGGTTTGGATTGGTTTCGAAGGATTACCAATACACTTGTATAACAAGTCCATGCTATTTTCTCTTGCCCGGGCCGTTGGGCAGCCCTTAGCATTGGATGCTCCCACTGCCGCTGCTTCTCGGCCGAGCATAGCAAATGTATGTGTCGAGGTAGATTTATTGGCGGATTTGCCTCAACGTATTCGTGTCACTCATGCTAAAACAGGGAAAGGATTTTGGCAATCAATTTTGTACGATGATTTACCGGTCTATTGTTTGGGTTGTAATCGGATTGGACATTCTATCTCTAAGTGTGGAAAAACTCAGACTGTAGTACCAGCTCCGGCGGTACCAAAGCCATTACTGCCTACCGTACCTGTGGTAAAATTGAATAAGGGAAAGAAAATTATGGACAAGCCCTCCACAGTACAAGCCTCTTCGGGTCAGTGGATACGGGTCGGACGTAAGGATTCTGGACCCTCCGGTTCGGCTTCATCTTTGCCCGCTAATACTGCAATTGTTACTCCGGTTCCTTTACCGGTGGTTCCCATCATCGCTCCTCATACTACTCCGGAACTAGTACAAACTGCAGCCCCTGCTCCTTTAATTATTGATAATGTTGTACCAGAATTAACGGACAAAGTCCTTGCCCCGGCTCCAACGGCCACCCCAGGGCCAACATTGTCTGAATTGGTTCTTGATTTCCCGGTTATGCTCGTTTCTAAGGGCATTGACGATATCGGAGTTGGTTGTGATCGCCTTCCGGTCCAGAACCCGAGAGTATATCAGTCAGCCGGTGGCAAGCCTGCAACGTCTGATCGTGCAACTTTATTGGACGAGCTACGCTCTTTCAAGCTTTCCTTGCAGGCACGGCTTCCATCGCCAATCTCTTTTCCGGCTGACCCGGTTTCAGTAACCCGCCCTAACCAACGGGAACCGAATCCTATTTCTGACCCGGCTGTGGCGTCCCCCACAAACTCTGTCGGTATTAATGGTACTTTATTTGAAGGCCCTGATCGGATACCTGAAGTAGAAGTGGGAACCGAAACGGATGATGAAGACCCGGAGTACCCGGATGGGCTTGAAACTCAGTCTGATGTGGTTGATGACAGAGATTCAGCTCTACCCGGATCAATGGATGATTCTACGGCTATTTCACTCTCAGTTACTCCATCTATTATTCCTCCTCTGGTACATACTGATAAACCTCCTCGGGGAAGGGGTAAAAAGCACCCAGGTCCAGCTTCGCGAAAATCGTCTCGGCTGCTGGAGAAAACTATTGGTACTACCCAGTAATGGGTTCTTTTGCCTTATATCTCATCATTTTAATGAATTTGCTGAATTTTGTTATTTGGAATATTCGTGGTATTGGCAATGTAGAATCTTTTGCACGAGTTCGTCAATTAAAACATGATCACCGCACTAATTTGATTGCCATATTAGAACCTATGATTGGTGAATCTGAATTGTCTACTTATTTTAGTCGGTTGGGATTTGAAGATGGTTTTAGCAATATTTCCGGGAAAATTTGGTTATTTTGGTCTGGGGGTCTTGATCTTCAGGTTGCGGGTAATTCTGAACAAGTTTTGACTGTTTTACTGAACAATTATGCGGATTCCCCTTTGTATCTTTCTTTCGTTTATGCTAAATGTGCCTATACTAGGCGAAGGGAATTATGGGATGAGTTACGTCACTTTCATTCATCTCATGATGTACCTTGGCTGGTAGGAGGGGATTTTAATGTAGTTAAGAATGCCTCCGAAAGTTTGGGTTCCATTCCAGCATCTCTTCCTATGTCTGAGTTTGTAGAGGCTTCTGGTGATTGTGCTTTACAGGATCTTCCGTTTAATGGCAGCCCCTATACATGGGGCAGGGATTCTCCGCCTTTACTTCGCCGGTTAGACAGGGTTATGGTTAATGCTAAATGGAATGATATTTTTTATCATATTACACTGGAACATCTACATAGAACACTCTCTGATCATTGCTTATTATATGTAAAGTTGTGCAGGGATGGGGCCACTAAACATGCACCCTTTCGATATCAGAATATGTGGTCTAGTCATGCTACTCTCAAGGACGTGATAACGTCTAACTGGACGGAAAGAGTGGATGGGAATGGTTTGATAATTGTTGCTCAGAAATTAAAGCGATTAAAGAGAATTTTGTACTCTTGGAATAAAGTCACTTTTGGCCATTTACCAACAAAATTAAAGGAAGCCGAGCTCATTGTCCAAGATGCCGAGAGCAAATATGATCTTGATCCTTCAGATGTTTCTTTGGTTACTTTGAATGATGCGAAGCATTCTTATCAATTCTATTTACGGGCGGAAGAGATATTTTGGAGGCAAAAGGCAAGAATTAAATGGCTGCAAGAGGGGGATGCGAACACTAAGTATTTTCACACTTTATGCAAAAACAAAAGACGACGAATGGGGATCTCCAAAATACAAACAGAATCTGGGGATTGGTTAACGGATGATCAATCTATAGGAGCGGAGGCTGCGAGGTATTTTTCTTCACTTTTTGCCGAGGATGTACAGGCCACACCTTCAGAGGATCTTCTAAATCTTATTCCATGTTTGGTGACTGCTGATATGAACCGTGATATATCCATATTGCCTACAATGGAAGAGGTCCACACGGCTGTCTTCTCGTTGGACCGAAATAGTCTTTCGTGGGCTGACGGTTATTCGGGGAGGTTTTTTTCAAGATTGTTGGTCGATTGTACAAGACGATGTGCTTTTGGCGGTTCGCGATTTTTGGTCTGGTCTTCCGCTTCCAAAAGCCATAGCGAGCACTACCATTGTGCTATTACCAAAAGTCACAAATCCATCACATTTTGGGGATTTCCGGCCCATCTCACTTTGTAATTTCGTCAACAAAGTGATCACCAAGGTTATGGCTTCTCGACTAGGTACTTTTTTACCTTCACTTATTTGTCCTAATCAATCTGGATTTATTAAGGGTCGTTCAATATCTGATAATGTGCTCTTGGCTATGGAGATGGTACACTCTATTAATCGTAAAGTACGGGGTTGTAACTTGGTGATAAAGCTTGATATGCAAAAAGCTTTTGATAGAGTCTCGCATACTTTTCTTCTTCTTATATTGCAAAGATTTGGCTTTACTAATCATTTTCTTAACCTTATTAAGAATGTCTTGCAATCTAATTGGTTCTCTGTCATGGTTAATGGGACATCTTATGGTTTTTCCAATGCTCAAAGAGGGGTAAAACAGGGCGACCCTATTTCTCCTTTGCTGTTTGTGTTAGCGGCTGACTGTCTATCCAGGGGTCTGAATAATTTAATATCTACGGGTCTTTTGGATCCATATCATGTTCCTCGTCAATCTCATTTCATTTTGCATCTTGCTTTTGCTGATGATATTGTCATATTCACAAATGGTCAAAAGCGTAATATTGCTTCTTTGATGGATTTTTTGCGGTTATATGAGACCTCATCTGGACAACGAATAAACATCGGGAAATCATCCTTTTATGCTCCGAGCCGCATGACAAATACTACAAGGGACATGATTCAGACAATTACTGGCTTTGTTGAGGCGGACTTTCCAATGAAATATCTTGGGTGTCCTATTTTCCCCGGTCGCTCTAAGGTGCAATATTTTCAACCGATGATAGATGCTATTGGGGCTCGTATTGAGGGATGGCAAAGGAACCTCCTTAGCATGGGTGGTCGGCTCATTTTGGTACGTTCGATACTTAACTCTATTCCTATGCATGTTCTTGCTTCTTGCAATGTTCCTCGATTTTCTTTGTTAACATTGGAGCGTATGTTCTCGAGGTTTGTTTGGGGACAAACGGATGGGATGGAAAAGAAACATTGGATGTCATGGAGTAAAATGTCTCGGGAGGTGGGATGTAACGGCCTTGGTGTCATATCATTACACACTTTCTATGATGCATTCTCTTGGAAATTATGGTGGAAGTTTCGAACGGAGAAATCTCTGTGGACTACTTTTATTATTGCTAAGTATTGTTCGGGATTGGATCATGTCAAACCGTGCACAGATCCCTTACAGGTTGTTCGCCTACTTGGCGTCGAATCGTCGTTGGTTAAAGACACGGTGGAGTCTTATATTGCTTGCTGTTGCGTGGTGGACATTCTAGCTTTCTCATGAAAATTTTACTTTGTCCGGATCTCTGGACTCTCTTCACACCATGTTAATGTGGTAACTCGCCATGCTCGGGTAGTGGATTTACGTCGAGTCGCCAATGGGATAGGGAGGCGCTTCGATTACATGTACCTTTACCTGTTATAGCACAACTTCCGGATATTATTTTGGATAACCCCACAGACACGGATTGCTTAATCTGAAAAGCAATTCCACATGGTAAATTTACATTATCCTCGGCTATCACTCTCTTGCGGACTTCTGGGGTGGTTCAACACTCTCGCCGTTGCATTTGGAATAAGGTTCTTCCCTTATCCCTCTCTATTTTTATGTGGAAATTGCTTAATAAATTCTTAGCCCTTGATGAGGATCGTATGAGATTTGGGGTTCAATTAGCCTCCCGTTGTAGTTGTTTGGGATCTACAGATACTTATGATCATGTCTTTGTACATTGTCCTTTAGCACGATGTGTATGGCAGTCTGCACTTGCTATGACCGATTTGGTAATGGATCCACATAGAGACTATACACTTCCTGAATTACTTTCCTTTTGGTGGTTTGCGGGCTCTCATAGTAATTTTAATTTATTGATACTAATTGCTTGTTCGGCATGTTGGACTATTTGGAAGGCTCGTTGTCGTTTTGTGTATGAGTCAAAATTCACCACCCAAGCCGCTTTATTGACCCAGTTCAGGGATTATGTTGGGCTATTGATGAAGGCAAAGAACTTACTGCCCACCCCGACATTCTTTATGCCTCGGAAGACTATGGTAATACGTTGGAATTCAGACATTCATAGTGGGGCTGCTATTCTGAATGTTGATGGTGCCTCTAGAGGCAATCCGGGATGCTCTGGAATTGGGGGAATTCTTCGAAGTTCAAGTGGAGGCTTTATCAGTGGTTTTACTGGCTACATTGGTGCTTTGCGAACCAGTATTGAAGCAGAATTGGAAGCTCTAATTATTGGGTTACAAATGACTATAAAGTGCGCTATCACTCATTTCGTGATTCAGACAGATTCTTTGGTGCTAGCTACAGCTTTTCGTAAAGGTTCAATTTCATCGTGGAAGCTCGATTCAGCCTTTCGCCATGCGTTATTTCTTCTTGATGATCGACCGATTACTCATATATATCGAGAAGCTAACTCAGTTGCTGATGCATTAGCAAATTTTGCATGTGATCATTATATCACACAGACCTTTACAGATTCTCAACTACTCCCGGCAAATATTCACGGTCTTCTTCGACTCGACAGGGTAGGTACTCCTTATATACGGCTTTTTAAATAGACTACAGGATTAGTATTGCATCTTGTATTTATCAGTCATCTTTTTGGTTGATTACCTTCCATTTACTTTCTCATTCTAGCTCGGTTATACTGTAACACCCTTAGGCATATGATAAATGCTTAAGGCTGCATTTTATTTGCTAGCTTTTATGTAATGAATGGTTTTCCATTCTTTGGGAGGTTTTGGTTTTATGTCCCCCTCCTTTTTTTATTATTATTATTATGTTATTAATAAACGGGGGACCGCCCCACCACGCTGGTGGCTTTACCAAAAAAAAAAAAAAAAAAAAAAAAGTCTAGCTGCGGGGGCAAAAGTTTCCTCAAAATCAATGCCCTCCTCTTGATTGAATCATTGGGCAACAAGTCTAGCTTTGTTTATTATAATCTCCCCGAGCTCATCAAGTTTATTACGAAAAATCCATTTTGTTCCAATAATAAGGCGATCAATAGGTCTAGGGACTAAAGTCCAACCTTGATTTCTTTCAAATTGATTAAGTTCTTCTTGCATAGCCAAAATCCAAAAGTAATCACGTAAAGCTTCATGAATGTTCTTAGGTTCTATAGAAGAATGTAAAGCAAGATTATCTATGAAATACCGCCTTGTTTTGACGCCAACGGATGGATCACCAATAATTTGCTCTTGAGGGTGACCTTGCTTGTATATCCAATCCTTTGGTAGCTCATATGTTGAAGGATCATTGCTTTGAGTGACTTGTGGATCATTTTGAGTAGTTTCAATGTCCTCCTCATCCTTAGAATTATCATCCAACATAGGAGCTTGATGGATTTCATTTACATTTTCCAAGGGCATACCTATATCATCATCATCTTTTCTAGGCATGTAGATGTTAGATTCATCAAAAGACACATGCATGGACTCTTCAATACACAAGGTTTTTTTATTATATACCCTATAAGCCTTTTTGTTTGAATAATAGCCAAGAAATATTCCTTCGTCGGATTTCTTGTCAAATTTTCCAAGGCTATCCTTAATGTTGAGCACAAAACATTTGCAACCAAAAACTTTGAAATATGAGATTGAGGGTATTTTTCCAAACATAAGCTCAAAAGGAGTTTTTCCAACAAAAGGCCTTAAAAGAACTCTATTAACAATATAACAAGCAGTGTTCACGGCTTCGGCTCAAAAATATTCTGGTAAAGAATTTTCACTAAGCATAGACCTAGCCATTTCTTGTAAAGTTCTATTTTTCCTTTCAACAACCCCATTTTGTTGAGGCATTTTTGGAGCCGAAAAGTTATGTGTGATGCCATTTTCATTGTGTGATGCCATTTTCATTACAAAACTTTTCAAAAAATTGATTGTTAAATTCCCTCCCATTATCACTTCTCAAGGTAACATGTTTTAGTTCAAGCGAGTTTTATACCTTTTTGAAAAGATTTGAAAACTCATGGAAGGTGTCATCTTTTTGTGCAAGAAAAAGTACCCAAGTGAATCTTGAGAAATCATCCACAATAACAAAGGCATACCTCTTACCACCTAAGCTAGTGGTCCTCATTGGTCCAAAAAGATCAAGATGAACAAGTTCAAGTGGTTTAGAAGTGGAAACCATTTGTTTAGGCTTGAAAGACGTTTTTGTTTGTTTTCCAAATTGACAAGCATCACAAAGACGATTTTTCTCATATTTCACTTTTGTAAGCCCACACACTAGCTCTTTAGAGGAAAGATTATTTAAGAGATCCATGCTCACATGACCAAGCCTACGGTGCCATAAGAATGCATCATCTTCATTTATGGATAAACATTTAAAATCGCATGCAACAAGATCATCCAAAGACAACATATAAACATTACCGGTTCTATTAGCAACAAGCACTTTTTCATGAGAAGAGCTATCAACTATAGAGCAAGCCTTTTTGCTAAACATAACATCAAAACCATTATCACAAAGTTGGCTAATACTAAGCAAATTATATTTGAGGCTATCAACAAGAAGAACATGCTTAACAAGAGTTGATGAACCTTTACCGACATTTCCAATGCCAAGGATTCAACCCTTCTTTTTGTCCCCAAACGTGACATAACCTTCATAGATAGGTTCCATTTCTTTGACTAATGTGGCATCTCCGGTCATGTGGCGACAACATCCACTATCAAGAAACCATTGAGCCGGAGTATTTACCTTGCTTGCAAGTACCTAAGACAAAGGAGGAGGAGTGACTTTTGGTACCCATACTTGTTTGGGTCCTTGAGGGTTAGTTAAAATACACTTGATTCTCCATACAGTTTTTACTCCCTTTCCAATTTTTCTCTTCACATAACATCTAGCACTAGTGTGTCCAATTTTTCCACAATATGTGCAACAAGTAGATGACTTAAAAAATTTGTGAATATGCTCACGATATCTATTTTGTTTATGTGAGGTACTAGCATGCACAAAGTGTTTTCTAGGTAACTTGGAAGAGCTAGCAATATCAAAGTGAGTCGAATGTATATAGCCTAATCCATGTTTATCATTTGAAGTACGTTGCATACAAAGAATTTGATCAAGATCTTTTGTTCCTTTGGTGAACTTATCAACAAGTGAGGTGATATCAACAACTTTGGTTTTTAAACAATCAAACTCAACAAGTTTGCATTCAAGAGAAGACAATTTATCATATGCTTCTTGATATTTTAATGAGGAAGTTTTGCAAGTAGTCATAAGCTTTTCTTTTTCGATTTTCAAGCAATCAACATCATCACATAGCTTTTTGTTTTCACTAAACAACCTAGATCTTTCTTCAAACAAGGATTCAATTTTAAGCTTCATTTCTTTGTTTTGCTTAGCACATTTCTTAAGTTGATCAAACATATCACACAAAAGTTCATTAGGATCATCTTCATCATCATCAAGGGAGTTAGAAGTAGTGGGTGTAAGATGTACCTCATTCCCGAAAGCATGAAGCAAACATTTGCGTTTTCCTCTTCTTCTTCATCGCCACTCCCTTCTTGATCCCATGTGCTTAGCATGCCCTTGGCATTCTTTGGTTTGAAGAATTTTTTCTTTTTGTCTTCCTTGGGCTCTTTTTCTTTGGCGGAAGGGCACTCTCCTATGAGATGTTGGTTGCTTCCACATTCATAGCATCTCATCCCATTAGGATTTTGTTTTCTTCTATTTTGGAGGAATTTTCTTCCTTTCCCGGAAAACATTTTTTTCATGCGCTTTACCACCAAAACCATGGTCTCATCATCTAAGTTGATGTCTTCTTCATCACTTGAATGGTTGGATTCATCAAGATCAAGAATAGCCTTTAGAGCAATACTCTTCTTTGCCTTTTCAATATGCTCATCCTTTTTGTGTGTGAGCTCATAAGTGAGAAGAGAACCAATGAGCTCCTCCGTAGGATAAGTTTTCAAGTTCTTTGCTTCTTCAATAACTAGAGCTTTGCCTTCCCAACTTTTAGGAAGTGAGTTGAGGATCTTCCTATTCATTTCACCCATAGAGTATTCCTTTCCATAAGATCTCAACCCATTGACAACATTGGAGAACCTAGTGTTCATCTCATTTATGGTTTCATTTGGCTTCATAGAGAAAAGCTCATATTCCCTCACAAGCATGTTGAGCTTTGATTCTTTGACTTGATTAGTCCCCTCATGGGTGACTTCTAAGGTTTTCCACATCTTGTGAGCGGATTTGCTTCCACGAATCCGATTGTACTCATCCGGATTAAGAGCACAACTAATAATGTTCATAGCTCGATAATTGAGGGTCATTTTCTTGGACTCATCTTCATTAAACTCATTGTCCAATTTTGGAACTTGAACACCATCCACCACTTTCATAGGTACATATGGACCTTCTTCGAAAATCTTCCATAAGGAGTAGTATATAGAGCACACATAGATTTTGAAACGGTCTTTCCAAGCATTAAAATTGTTTCCATCAAAGAGAGGTGGTTTGTTAGTGGAAGATCCCTCTAGGTAGGCTAAAGCGGAATTTCCAGCCATAATCTTTACTTCAAGCGGTTAAGCTAAAGGTGAAGACGAGGCTCTGATAACAATTGAAAAACACAAGAGGGGGGGTGAATTGGGTTTTTATAAAAGTGGCTTCTTTTCTTTTCAATTTTCTCGAATGTGGAACTTGTATTTGAAGTTTGGAGAAAATGGAGCAAAAATAAAACAAGGAAAGCAAGACACGTGATTTAGAGTGGTTCGATTCACAAAGAATCTACGTCCACTACCTTGAGCCTCACACAAGGATTTTTAATAACTTCACTAAGAATAGTAATTACACAAGTGGCTAACTCACAAAGAGTTTTACACAAATAACCACAATTATAAACTCCACTCACTAAGAGTACAAAGCCCACACCAAGTAGGACTTGACACAATAAATAACCTATCACTAAGAGAGGGAAAGATGGAGATATAAAGAGAGAGTTACACACTCAAAAAGTGGAGGATAGATACCTTTAAAGATCTTACTTTAATGCTCTTAGAACTTGGGATTCAACAACATGTGTCTTGCAAGTGAGATTGTGATTTTGAACTTTTCAACACATTCATAAAGTTGGATATGCTTTGAAAGTGCTAAAGCTTTTTGTATAATCAATGTATATTCGTTCTAGTTGTTCTCTGAAGATTCCACTGCATCAGAGCTTTTATACTTTTCAAAAGAGTCCAATAAACAACTTTTAAACGGTCAGATAACGGCTAATTTTTGCATAGTTCGGTTCACCGCAAGTGACCTCGGATGATCCGATCAAAGGATCGGACGATCCTAAGTTTACATAGGTCGACCGGGACAGAAAGTTCCCAAAAACTCAACTCTCTGTTTCCAGTCCGGATGATCCGTGCAAGGCTCGGATGATCCAATTTTCCTGGGCTCAAGAGATGTTGATTTTTCACAAGTTTTGAAATCTTTTAAGGTCAAAATGGTTTACTCAAAAGTAACTAATACTTGAAAAACAATTTTCAAGGTCTTAGACAATGAAACCAAGAGCTTTTGCGAAGGGAACATGTTTTAAAGACCATTTTTGAAACTGAGCTTTATGAAAACTATTTTTAAAGGTGCAAGACAATAGTGTTGTGATCCTAAGTTCATGTGAGCAATGGTTAGAGCTTTAAGATATATATAAAGATATGCTAAGCTATTCTAACCACATCTAAGCCTTCAATCTTCAAGTCTTGAGAGATGTGCCTTAACGAATGTAATCATTTGGTCTTGAGCACGGCTTGATTGAAGTACTTAGAGCTTCCATTTTAGTGAACAATTATTCTATCACAACGATTCACTACAACAAAAAAGGTCTATTGCGACGTTTGCCATATGTCGCAATAAGCCAAAAAAAGGTCGGTATAGATCTATACCAACATTTATTACAAATGTCGCGTAAACGTCACATTTGCCTCTGTCATTATGATTTTTTACGACATTTGTTACAAGCGCCGGTACCTATCTATTACGACATTTGTTGCGTCATTTTAAAGTGTTTCAAAAGGTATTTCTTTCCAACATTTGTAAATAATCGTAACAAATCGTGTATTCCGACGTTTGTAAATATTGTGAATAAGTAATTTTTTCGACATTTTTAAATAGTTGCAACAAAATATGTATCCCGATATTCGTAAATTTTGAAACCAGGCTGGCCGAATTGAGCCAAGCCTAGTCGGAGCCCAACAAATCGAGCCGTTGAGTCTATATATCTTTGAATAATCGGAGCCAGAGCCTAGAGACAAGTCGAGCCGTCGAGTCTAGCTAGCTTTCAATAATATATAATAAACTTTCTTCACATTCAAAGATATGGAAATTGAACACGCGACCTCCTGCATGTATGTCATGCAATTTTCCGCTGAGCTAAATGATCATTTGTTATTTGTTTCTCCTCCTATTATATTTATTATAATAGAATTTGGATTTTGAATTTTGTACCTTTGTGTTTCAATTTTTTATGAATCAAATTAAAATTAATACACTCTCATTAAAGTTTAATAATTAAATGCTTTTAATTTTTCTTTAAAAAATATATTTCGGAAACATAATCTTTGTATTTGTGTTTGTTTGAAAATGTCACGAGATCTAACGACATAATATATTAATGTCGTTATATTAGTCGCAAAAGTAACAATTTATAACATGTAATGTAAATGTCACGAACTAACATCAAATTGTCTGTAAGAATAAAAAATACTCGTATAAAATCAAAATATAGCGACATTTGTATGAAATGTCACATGATTTAATGTTATTGTATATAAATGTCGTTATATGAGTCGCAAAAAGTAACAATTTATAACTGCATTTATTATAACCGACGCTATGAAACGTCGTATAAAATTCAAACTTAGCGATGTTTGTCTGAAAAGTCACAAGATCTAACGACATAATATATAAATGTCGCTATATGAGTCACAAAAGTAACAATTTATAACAACATTTAATTTAATGTCGCTAACCAACATCAAAACGTCGGTATGAACAACAATTACTATAATTGACGCTATGAATCACTATAGTTGTTTTGATTTTGATATAATTGATCCTTGTGCACGCACTTGCCATTAGAGAAACAAATCTAACCTTGAAGGACCTTCTCAAGAGGTACCTAGCACTACTCAAGTTTCTCTTGTAGGTTCCTAACGATCTAAGCTTCACAACGAAGAGATAAACTCATGGAATTACAAAGACGAGCTAAGACTCCAAGAAAAGTGTCACATGCAAAGGAAAACAAAAGTGTTGAGAGTTCATCAAGAAAAGAAACTTCATATGTTGATGATGACTCTACACAAGTCATGAAAGAAGAGATTATTGCCTCCATTGCATTAGTAACATATGAGCAAAAGAGAAAAGGAGGAAATAAAATGACAAATTCTTCAAAAGGAAATGAAATTGATGATCTAGAAAAAGATCACACAAGATGCCTCTTTGGACTTAGTGATGAAGAAGATCAACAAAATGTTCAATGTCCAAAATCCATGAGTAATGAGGTATACAATTCCAACTCAACTCTAGATAGTGATCATGATGATGATGATGATCCTTATATGCTCTTAACCATTTTATATGATGAGTTGAAGAATACGGCAAAGAAGAACAAAACAATGTGTAATAAAATTGCTTACTCACTGAAAGAAAGATCTTGCTTGAAAGTAGAGTATAATGAACTTCTTGCCTATTTTCATGATGTAGAGAAAGGAAAAGAGAGTATGCTTTTATCCTTAGATGCTTTTAACTTTTGAGAATCATGCTTTGCTTGACAAGAAGTTAATTGTTGATTCTAAACTTGTTGAGCATGATCTTATAAAGTATAAAACTTCATATCTTAACCTCTCTTGTTGATAAGTGCACTTTTTCTAATATTTATAATGTGTTTGATGCTCCTTGTACATTTCATGATAATAATTGCTTAGAGTACAATCACAATCACAAGAATGCACTTCATATCTCCTTTGATGCCAGAGCCATATCTTCCACCATGCCTAATTTGACTTTCTCTTATTGTGGATTATGTGGTCATCGTGTAAATTCTTGCATTATTAAAAGAAATATTGAAAGATGTGTAAAAACCAAAAAAGTTATAAAAAGCCCCATCGTTAACCCTCTAGGACCCAAGGAAAAGTGGGTACCAAAAGTGTATTATTATGTAGGTAACAAAGGAAAAGAAAAGATGGATGGACTTTTGAAGAAAATGTCTCATCCAATTTCTCTACTCATATGAAGAAGACCACTCCTCCTTGAAGAAAATGATTATAGGGCTTCATGTTACATGAACACTTCAAGAACAAAATATCATTGGATTCTTGATGATTTTCTATCTGACTATCATTAAATGAGCAAGACACCAGTACACAATGTTGGAATTGATGATAAAAAGTGCCTTAAAAGAAAAAGTTGAGTTCACTTCAAGGAGAATGTAAGAAGAAAAATAGCCACACTTTCAAAAGATGCAAAGAAGAGCTTAAAGTGGTTATGTCTAGCATGGAAGATAAAATCAGGGAAGAAGAGAACAAATGAAAAAATGAAAAAAAGGAAAGAACAAGGACAAAAGAGACATTACATGGCAGATAAGTCTACAAGACCAAGTAAAATTCCATACATCACTCTAAGAGGAAAATACACTTCATGATAAAGAAAAGTATGATACTCGTAACCTTTGCGTGCATATATCAATTGTTTTACGTGCTTAACTGTTTATATTATTTATTTGATTCGTCTTTCGGGGTACTTTAGCTAGAATATAAAGCTGGAAGACTTAAGTATTAAAATGAATATTTTGGTTAGCTGGAAGGGATTCATGGGCAATTCGTTCTAAACACACATGAGTCCTCCCCTGAAGGATCCGCTCATACCATAGGAATCGAAAACCGTCGAAAAATTACTTACGTTTTTTCGACAAAAGACTTTGTTTTCGGATGTGTGCTGCTGCCACCGATAGCCTTCCATTGCGGAATTGCCCTTTACCGGTATCCACGCGACGAAACAAGCAGCGAGCGCTAGCTCTTCGTTTATGAGTTTCGGAAATCTAGAGTGAAGAGAAGGGCAGAAAACAAGAAATCTGATTTCAGGGTATTTATGTTTATTGCGGCTCAAACAAGAATGATCAAGAGTTTCGGCCAAAAGAGGATTATATAGGTGTGAGAGTTTGTTCCGAAAATAACTCCCACGTCCTATGAACCCCTTATGGTAGTGCGAGTCTTTAACTCTCATGTCCTATAAACCTCTGCTGGTAGTGGGAGTCTTTATCGCATAATAACTCCCACGTAATCCCAGCTATAACCAAATAGCAAAAAATGCCCCTCCTTAATCTCTAATTCAAATAATAACGTTTTATTTTTCTCAGAAGAATAAATGTCATATACAATGAACCGAGACACATTCTAGGTTCATTGAATCTGGACATGAACCTCGTTAACTCGTCTATACGTGTGACCCTGTAGGTTCATATCACAATGGTAATGAAAACAAACTTAGAAGTAGTATGTGTTCATAAATCACAAGCGGTCCCTAACAGGACATTGTGACTACCCAGAGTGAATGAATGTTTGGTGGAACCTAATACCAATCAACTATTTAATCCCTTTGTCTCGCGATTTCCAAATAAAGCATAAGGCATGATAGTTGTCACCCTTTTAAAGAATAATTGTATTTATGCTCGATCTCTAGGTAGACTGTATTTAATAACCACATTATGAAATACATTTGAGCACGACCACGCATTTAAATAGTTTTCCCAATCGAGGGGCCCATGGATATCTCTCTCTAATAAGAGAGGGACAAATCACTTACAACGCCTCTCACATTCTAAATCCGATCATCAGTCGTTTTAATTGCTCTATTAAAAGTAACGTCGAACTGAGTCAAAACATAGCTCCATTCATGTTGGAAACAATGAAGACATAAGGTCTAAGGATTCCAAATAGTATTGAGGAAGTAATACTTATGACTAAAGAACCATGAAGTATTACTTCTCTAACGGATCACGTCCGATACAACATATCCCAATATATTGCATCTATGATATGATTTGTATCCATTACACATGATCAGTAAAACATAATCACCAATCAAAACATCATACTAGTTTTACTATCAGAACATTACAGCAAACTAGGGACAATTAGAATAGTAATTGCATAAGCTAATGAGTTTCACTATCAAATCACGCATTTGATGTTCAAAAGAAAAATTGATTATTCAAATGACATGATGATACGGGATTATACCAAGGGCAGCCCTACTCCAAAGACCCCCTAGAGAACCTTCAAGGACCAATTACAAGATCAAGGGCAAAGATGACAACAGACAAAGTATCATCATTGATCTGAACTATCAAAACTAAAGAGGAAGCTAATCTTCACCTAGAGGAAGACATTCAATTCTCCCTCTTAAGTTTTACAAGTGTTCAACACGGCTCAAACAAGCAAAGTGGCTAAAATGGCATTTTAGTCTTTTTACATATTAAAGTCTATTTTAGCCTATTCTAGACTATTCTAGACTTTAACTATTTTTAGTATTGTTATTTAATATTCCAGCCGTGTAATAGCAAGAGATTGCTATAATAAAGGACATGTTGTCCATGTGTTAGTTAGTTAGTTAATAAAGAGTCCTAATGCAACTAGGACTCTTCATAGATTTGGTAGTTAGAAGATATTCTAGCCGCCACCTTTTTGTTAGTTAGTTACTTGATAGCAAGTTGTTCTTCAAGAGTCCTACTTCTTCAAGGACTCTTATTTGTTTTTAAGAGTCCTAAACCTTTAAGGACTCTTATTTCTTTTATTGGTTGTAACCGAAATCTCAACCTACTTAAGGGAGATTTCGGCCACTTTAATATTTACGTTAGATATATTGATATTTTGGTAAGGTTATTCCTTAGCTTCTCGTGTATGAACTTCTAGATAGAAATTCATTCATTCTTGAGTTACTGTATCAACTAGCTTGTTTCTCTAGTTGTGGTATTTCAGCCTCCATTGTTGATTAACCTCCATTAGTGTTGCGTTGATTGAATTCCCATAGAAACTAGTTCGAGAATTGAAGAAAGATCGGGCTCAAACTTAAGTCGAACCTTGCGGTTCTTCATCAGGTGGTATCAGAGCAAAAGGTTCTTCTCCAAATCCCGGTGTACCATACGCACAATTTTTTTTTCTTGTTTGCTAGATTGACAAAATAACAAAAAAAGCCACGGCATAAAAAGTAATTTGGGCAGCCGATTGTCAATAAGAAAAAGCCTCTTGGTGTAAAGAAATTGGCAGCCAAGTTAGTATAGATTGAATAGCGAACTATAAATCCAATAGCAAACTTCTTGATCAACGAAAGCAACACAGCTTCGTCCAAGAATTGGCAAACGTTCCTCCTTTTTATTTTGAGCCGAAATACATACCATAAATCAAGTATTCAAAGCAACACAGCTTCACTACTTGATAACTTCGGACAAAATCAAGGGAAAATTCAAGCAAACAAGATCAAGAACATCAAGAAGATTAAGAACATCAAGAACATCAAGAAGATCAAGATCATCAAGAACCAGTTTCTTTTCTCGACTAGGACTTCGTTTCTTCATCTTTTTCTTTCTAAAGCTTTTTGTTTAGGTCAAAGATAGGATTTCTTTCCTTATTTTTCAGCCTTGTGTCAACGCAACAAGTTAGAAACCCATTCTTTAAATCTAGAGTTTGAAGTTCTATACGAGCGGTGTTGGAATAAAGAGTGAAACTTTCTTTGCTATCTAACTTTTTTGAGTGTTTTCTTTTGTTTTTCTTATCTTATAACAATGTCTTATGAAGGATCTCCATCAAAGAAAAGTGAAACTTCTGATATGGAAAAATTGCTTCAAATGATGGCGGAGATGACGGGAAGAATGGATGCAATGCAAGGACAAATGGCCGCAACAAATAATAATGTTCAACAAATTGTAAATCAGCAACGTCTTCAACAAGACAATGCCGAGAATTATGATCAAAGGGTTGAGAACATGGAACCACCAAGGGCACCACAAATGCCGAGGGTAAATGTGGTAAATCCGGCAATCCCGGCAATTCAAGAAAATCGGTTTAACAACAATCAGATATTTCAGCCGAGAAGAGGGGACTACATTCAGCAAGTTGATGCCAATCTTGGTTCCATCAAGACCAAGATTCCCGCTTTTGAAGGTACAAATGATCCCGAGTTATTTTTAGATTGGATTCGTAAAATTAACCATGTTTTTGCTGTTTATAACTATTCGGAAGAAAAGAAACTAAGGTTAGCAGCCATGGAGTTTTGTGGATATGCATCCATTTGGTGGGACAAAGAATCCGAAACAAGGGCAAAAGTGGCACAACCGGAAATTTTCACTTGGGTAGAGATGAAAGCAGTTATGAAGCGACGTTTTGTTCCTTTAAATTACTTAAGGGAAATTTACAACCTTCTACAAAGATTAAAGCAAGGCGACAAATCCATCGATGAATACTACAAAGTCATGGAAATTGCAATGATTCGCGCCGATATTTGTGAAAGTGATGAGGCAACAATGGCTCGGTTCTTGGCTGGCCTAAATGACAAAATCCGGACAAAGGTAGAACGTGCTAACCTTGATAATATTACTGCCATGTTATATTATGCTGAGCAAATTGAAAGACAACAAAAGGAAAAGAGCTTAAATCCAAAACCGGCAACTTTTCAAGCTTGGAGGAAGCCGAATTCAGCTCAGCAATTTTCTACTTTTTTGCCGAGCCAAAGCAAGGGAAAAGAGGTATTTTATGAGGGCAAAACAGCCCCGGGACAGTTTGGGGCAGCAAGGTCTCAAAACCCATCAAATCCGGGCAATACAAAGGTAAATTCGACTCCATTTGTGCCTCGTGAATGCTTTAAATGTAGGGGCAAAGGACATATTGCTAGGGACTGCCCTAACAAGATTAACATGATAATGTTGGACGATGGATCGTGGGTAAGTGATGAAGAATCCGAGACACCCAATTTTGAGGAAGAAACCGAACACAATGCGGAAGATTCGGGAAGTGGTACAATTTTGGTTACACGGAAACATCTTCATTCTCAACCTTTGGATGATCTTCACCAACATAGAAGTAATCTCTTCCAAATCAAATGTGAGGTAAAAGGCCAATCTGTTTTAGTCATTATTGATAATGGAAGTTGTACTAATGTTTGCTCTTATGATATGGTTTCCGCACTTGATTTACCATGTAAGGCACATCCTATGCCTTATAAATTATCGTGGTTGAATAATAATGGTGAAATCAAGGTGGATAAGCAAGTTGAGATAGAGTTGGAGATCGGGAGATATAAGGACTCGGCTTTATGTGATGTAGTCCCGATGATTGCAAGTCACATCATTTTGGGAAGGCCATGGCAATACGATCGAAGTGCAAATCACATGGGTAGAGAAAATACATATTTACTTCAAAAGGATGATTTAAAGTTTAAACTCATTCTTTTATCTTTAAATGCAGCTTGTGAGATACATAAACAAATGGCCATCAATAGAGAGAAAAGAGAAAAGCAGAGAAAAGAGAGTGAGGGGAAAAAGCCGAGTGTCCCAACCCTTGAGGTAAAAACCGAGAGGAAAAATGAGGTAAAAGCCGTGAGCTTAGTGAGACAGAAGGCAAGTTCCACAAAAGAGAGAAAAGAGTGTTTGTTTATAAGCTCGGGAAAGGTAGATAGAGCAATACGAGCAAAACAACCACTTGTTTTGTTGGTATTCCGAGAAACCGAAAGGTCTCTCCTTTCTAATAATTTTTTTTGTGATCTAACATCATCTTCTCTTCCTAGTCTTGCTTTTGATCTTTTGAAGGAATTCCAAGACGTGTTTCCCAAAGAATTACCGAGGGGGCTGCCTCCAATTCGAGGAATTGAGCATCAAATCGACTTCATTCCGGGAGCAAGTTTGCCAAACCGGGCTACCTACCGAGCCAATCCGGATGAGACCCGAGAAATTCAAAGGCAAGTCGATTTACTCCTTGAAAAGGAGCAGGTAAGAGAATCTTTAAGTCCTTGTGCTAGTCCTGTCATTTTAGTACCTAAGATAGAAGAGACTTTTCGATTATGTACGGATTGTCGTGATATTAATAAAATAACTATTAAATATAGACATCCGATTCCTCGATTAGATGATATGCTAGATGAGTTAAGTGGCGCTTTGATATTTTCTAAAATTGATTTAACTCAAGGCTATCACCAAATTAGAATGAAAGAAGGTGATGAATGGAAAATTGCTTTTAAGACTAAATATGGATTATATGAATGGATTGTTATGCCTTTTGGTCTTACTAATGCACCTAGTACTTTCATGAGATTAATGAACTACATATTTAGACATTGTTTTGGCAAGTTTGTTGTAGTTTATTTCGATGATATTCTTGTTTATAGTAAAAGCTTAGAAGAGCATCTAGAACATCTTAAAGCTGTTTTTACTATTTTAAGAGAACAAACCTTATATGCTAAATTTGAAAAGTGTGTTTTTTGCACTAATTCGGTTAACTTTCTTGGTTATATAGTTAGTTCTCAAGATATTTGTGTTGATCCGGTTAAAATTCAAGCCATTCAAGAGTGGCCGAGACCAACAAGTGTGACACAAGTTAGATCGTTTTATGGGTTGGCAAGCTTTTATAGGCGTTTTATTCGTTATTTTAGCACGATGGCTGCCCCATTAAATGAAGTAATGAAGAAAGACGTCTCATTCTTTTGGGACAAGCCGCAAGAAGAATGTTTCGAGAAGATGAAACAATTACTTACTTGTTCTCCAATTTTAGCTATACCTAATTTTGATATAATGTTTGAAGTTGAAAGTGATGCTTCAGGTTTAGGTATAGGGGCTGTTTTAAAACAACAAGGTAAGCCCTTAGCATATTTTAGCGAGAAATTAAGCAATGCTTCGCTTAATTATCCTACTTATGATAAGGAGTTATATGCCATTGTTCGAGCTTTGGAGACTTGGCAACACTACTTGATCGCAAGAGAATTTGTTATTCATACCGATCATGAGTCCATAAAGTATCTTAAAGGCCAAAGTAAGTTGAATAAAAGACATGCAAGGCGGGTTTCCTTTATCGATACTTTTCCTTACATCATCAAATACAAGAAAGGTAAAGAAAACATCGTTGTCGATGCTCTATCTAGAAGATATACTTTGCTTTCTTTAATGCATGCTAAATTACTAGGGTTTAATCATATCAAAGCATTATATAAGGATGATTTAGAATTTTCAGATTTATATGCTAAATGAGAGCTCTCGGCTCAAAATTCTTTTTTTAGATTTGAAGATTTCTTGTTTAAAAGCAATAGATTGTGCATACCTTCATGTTCTATTAGAGAATTAATTGTTAGAGAAGCACATTGTGGCGGTTTAATGGGTCATTTTGGTGTTCTTAAAACTTTCGATATCTTACAAGAACACTTTTATTGGTCTAAAATGAGACAGGATGTTAGGAAAATATGTGAACTTTGCATTAAATGTAAACAGGCTAAAAGTACAAGCAAAGCTCATGGATTATACATGCCTTTACCCATTCCCTCTTCACCATGGATTGACTTATCCATGGATTTTATCTTAGGCTTGCCGAATTCTCAAAGAGGTAATGATAGTATCTTGGTTGTCGTAGATCGTTTTTCTAAAATGTCGCACTTTATTCCTTGTAGGAAAACAAACGATGCAAGTCATGTTGCGGATTTATTCCTAAAAGAGGTGGTGCGGCTTCATGGGATTCCGAGAACCATAGTAAGTGATAGGGACGTAAAGTTCTTGAGTTACTTTTGGAAGACATTATGGAGTAAATTGGGGACTAAATTGCTATTTTCAACATCTAGCCATCCCCAAACCGATGGACAAACTGAGGTAACAAATAGAACTTTAGGGGTGTTACTTAGAGCTTTAATTTCAAAGAACTTAAAAAGGTGGGAAGAATGTTTACCTATTGCTGAATTTGCTTACAATAGAACTTTACATTCTACTACGAATAATTCTCCATTTGAAATTGTTTATGGCTTTAACCCCTTAACCCCGTTGGATCTAATTTCTTTACCTGTTGATGAGTATTATAATGTAGAAGGTGATTCTAGGGCAGAATAAATACAACAACTTCATCAACATGTTACCGAGAGCATTAAGAAGAAAAATGCACAAACTTCAAAACAGGTCAACAAAGGCCGAAAACAACTTTGTTTTGAAGTTGGAGATTGGGTTTGGTTACATCTTAGGAAAGATAGATTTCCAAAGGAAAGACAAAGTAAATTGCATCCGAGAGGAGATGGACCATTCCAAGTTATTGTTAGTAGTGCCCTAGGACCATTAGCACATGTTGTGCGTTTTGTTATCTTTTGAGCATGTAATTGAATAGTTAATTTTGCTTTTGATTATCAAATGTGTGATTTGATAGTAAAACTCATTAGCTTATGTAATTACTATTCTAGAAGTCCCTAGTTTTATGTAATGCTTAATTACTATGAAATAAAACTAGTATGATTGTTGATTGATGATCTTGTTTTACCGATCATGTGTAATGGATACAAATCACATCATAGATGCAATATATAGGGATACATTGTATCGACGTGATCCGTCGAGAAGTAATACTTCATGGTCATAAGTCATAAGTATTACTTCCTCAATACTATTTTAGAATCCTTAGACCTTATGTCTTCATTGATTCTAGTATGAATGGAGCCACGTTTTGACTCGATCGGACGTTACTTGTAACAGAGTAATCAATACGACCGATGATCGGATGTAGTGTCCTATCATAGCTTGAATGTGAGAGACATTGTAAGGAATTTGTCCCTCTCTATTATTGAGAGAGATATCCATGGGCCCCTCGATAGGGAAAAGACTGTTTAAATGCATGGCCGTGCTCAAATGTATTTGATAAAGTGGTTATCAAATGCTATTTGTCGAAACAGTCTACCTGGAGATCGAGCATAAATATAATTAAGCTTAATAAGGGTGACGACCACCATGCCTTATGCTTAATTAGGATATCGCGAGACAAAGGGATTAAATAGTGGATTGACATTAGGTTCCGTTGTAATTCATTCACTTTGGGTAGTCACAATGTCCTGCTAGGGGCGCTTGTGACTTATGAACTCACACTACTAACAAGTGTGTTTTCATTGCCATTGTGATATGAACCTACAGGGTCACACGCATAGACGAGCTAACGAGCTTCATGTCCAGATTCAATGAATCTAGAAAGTGTCTAGGTTCATTGTATCTGACATATGTTTTTCTGAAAATAATAAAGTGTTTATTATTCGAATTAGAGATAGGGGCAATTTTGGTATTTAACCGTAGCTGGGATTACGTGGGAGCCATTATCCGATAAAGACTCCCACTACCAGCGGAAGTCTAGGGGACGTGGGATTCAGAGTCTCCCACAGCCGAGAGAAGTTGAGTAGACATGGGAGTTGTTCTGGGAACCAACTCCCACACTCTATATAACATCTCTTAACCCGAAACCCTAGGCACTAGTTGTTATCAGCCGAAATACCTAGACCAAAAGAAAAAACGTTTTTCTTTCTGCCTTCCCTTTTTCCTTCTCTAATTCCCGAACTTCAGAGAGACGAAGAGCTAGCAATCGCTGCTCGTTTCGTCGCGTGGATACCGGTAGAGGGATATTCCGCAAAGGGAAATCCGGTGGTGGCAAGAAACTGATCAAGAAACGTCAACCTCCATTCAAGAAGTAGCTTCTTGAATCCGAAACATGTAAGTGCTTTATCGCTGTTTTCGGTTCGGTTTCGTATGAGCGGATCCTTCAGGGGAGGACTCATGGGTGTTTGGAACGAGTTTCCGCCCATGAATCCCTTCAGTTATTTCAAAGATCAATGATAATGCATACAAGATAGATCTCAAAGGTAAGTATGGCGTTCATTCTACTTTTAACGTTTCTGACTTATCTCCTTTTGATTTTGATATAGATTATGGAGCTGATCACGAAGATGATTCAAGGACGAATCATGCTTTTCAAGGGGGAGGGGATGATACGGGATTATACCAAGGGCAGCCCTACTCCAAAGACCCCCCAGAGAACCTTCAAGGACCAATTACAAGATCAAGGGCAAAGATGACAATAGACAAAGTATCATCATTGATCCGAAGTATCAAAACTAAAGAGGAAGCTAATCTTCACCTAGAGGAAGACATTCAATTCTCCCTCTTAAGTTTTACAAGTGTTCAACACGGCTCAAACAAGCAAAGTGGCTAAAATGGCATTTTAGTCTTTTTACATATTAAAGTCTATTTTAGCCTATTCTAGACTATTCTAGACTTTAACTATTTTTAGTATTGTTATTTAATATTCCAGCCGTGTAATAGCAAGAGATTGCTATAATAAAGGACATGTTGTCCATGTGTTAGTTAGTTAGTTAATAAAGAGTCCTAATGCAACTAGGACTCTTCATAGATTTGGTAGTTAGAAGATATTCTAGCCGCCACCTTTTTGTTAGTTAGTTACTTGATAGCAAGTTGTTCTTCAAGAGTCCTACTTCTTCAAGGACTCTTATTTGTTTTTAAGAGTCCTAAACCTTTAAGGACTCTTATTTCTTTTATTGGTTGTAACCGAAATCTCAACCTACTTAAGGGAGATTTCGGCCACTTTAATATTTACGTTAGATATATTGATATTTTGGTAAGGTTATTCCTTAGCTTCTCGTGTATGAACTTCTAGATAGAAATTCATTCATTCTTGAGTTACTGTATCAACTAGCTTGTTTCTCTAGTTGTGGTATTTCAGCCTCCATTGTTGATTAACCTCCATTAGTGTTGCGTTGATTGAATTCCCATAGAAACTAGTTCGAGAATTGAAGAAAGATCGGGCTCAAACTTAAGTCGAACCTTGCGGTTCTTCATCAGGTGGTATCAGAGCAAAAGGTTCTTCTCCAAATCCCGGTGTACCATACGCACAATTTTTTTTCTTGTTTGCTAGATTGACAAAATAACAAAAAAAAAGCCACGGCATAAAAAGTAATTTGGGCAGCCGATTGTCAATAAGAAAAAGCCTCTTGGTGTAAAGAAATTGGCAGCCAAGTTAGTATAGATTGAATAGCGAACTATAAATCCAATAGCAAACTTCTTGATCAACGAAAGCAACACAGCTTCGTCCAAGAATTGGCAAACGTTCCTCCTTGTTATTTTGAGCCGAAATACATACCATAAATCAAGTATTCAAAGCAACACAGCTTCACTACTTGATAACTTCGGACAAAATCAAGGGAAAATTCAAGCAAACAAGATCAAGAACATCAAGAAGATCAAGAACATCAAGAACATCAAGAAGATCAAGATCATCAAGAACCGGTTTCTTTTCTCGACTAGGACTTCGTTTCTTCATCTTTTTCTTTCTAAAGCTTTTTGTTTAGGTCAAAGATAGGATTTCTTTCCTTATTTTTCAGCCTTGTGTCAACGCAACAAGTTAGGAACCCATTCTTTAAATCTAGAGTTTGAAGTTCTATACGAGCGGTGTTGGAATAAAGAGTGAAACTTTCTTTGCTATCTAACTTTTTTGAGTGTTTTCTTTTGTTTTTCTTATCTTATAACAATGTCTTATGAAGGATCTCCATCAAAGAAAAGTGAAACTTCTGATATGGGAAAATTGCTTCAAATGATGGCGGAGATGACGGGAAGAATGGATGCAATGCAAGGACAAATGGCCGCAACAAATAATAATGTTCAACAAATTGTAAATCAGCAACGTCTTCAACAAGACAATGCCGAGAATTATGATCAAAGGGTTGAGAACATGGAACCACCAAGGGCACCACAAATGCCGAGGGTAAATGTGGTAAATCCGGCAATCCCGGCAATTCAAGAAAATCGGTTTAACAACAATCAGATATTTCAGCCGAGAAGAGGGGACTACATTCAGCAAGTTGATGCCAATCTTGGTTCCATCAAGACCAAGATTCCCGCTTTTGAAGGTACAAATGATCCCGAGTTATTTTTAGATTGGATTCGTAAAATTAACCATGTTTTTGCTGTTCATAACTATTCGGAAGAAAAGAAAGTAAGGTTAGCAGCCATGGAGTTTTGTGGATATGCATCCATTTGGTGGGACAAAGAATCCGAAACAAGGGCAAAAGTGGCACAACCGGAAATTTTCACTTGGGTAGAGATGAAAGCAGTTATGAAGCGACGTTTTGTTCCTTTAAATTACTTAAGGGAAATTTACAACCGTCTACAAAGATTAAAGCAAGGCGACAAATCCGTCGATGAATACTACAAAGTCATGGAAATTGCAATGATTCGCGCCGATATTTGTGAAAGTGATGAGGCAACAATGGCTCGGTTCTTGGCTGGCCTAAATGACAAAATCCGGACAAAGGTAGAACGTGCTAACCTTGATAATATTACTGCCATGTTATATTATGCTGAGCAAATTGAAAGACAACAAAAGGAAAAGAGCTTAAATCCAAAACCGGCAACTTTCCAAGCTTGGAGGAAGCCGAATTCAACTCAGCAATTTTCTACTTTTTTGCCGAGCCAAAGCAAGGGAAAAGAGGTATTTTATGAGGGCAAAACAGCCCCGGGACAGTTTGGGGCAGCAAGGTCTCAAAACCCATCAAATCCGGGCAATACAAAGGTAAATTCGACTCCATTTGTGCCTCGTGAATGCTTTAAATGTAGGGGCAAAGGACATATTGCTAGGGACTGCCCTAACAAGATTAACATGATAATGTTGGACGATGGATCGTGGGTAAGTGATGAAGAATCCGAGACACCCAATTTTGAGGAAGAAACCGAACACAATGCGGAAGATTCGGGAAGTGGTACAATTTTGGTTACACGGAAACATCTTCATTCTCAACCTTTGGATGATCTTCACCAACATAGAAGTAATCTCTTCCAAATCAAATGTGAGGTAAAAGGCCAATCTGTTTTAGTCATTATTGATAATGGAAGTTGTACTAATGTTTGCTCTTATGATATGGTTTCCGCACTTGATTTACCATGTAAGGCACGTCCTATGCCTTATAAATTATCGTGGTTGAATAATAATGGTGAAATCAAGGTGGATAAGCAAGTTGAGATAGAGTTGGAGATCGGGAGATATAAGGACTCGGCTTTATGTGATGTAGTCCCGATGATTGCAAGTCACATCATTTTGGGAAGGCCATGGCAATACGATCGAAGTGCAAATCACATGGGTAGAGAAAATACATATTTACTTCAAAAGGATGATTTAAAGTTTAAACTCATTCTTTTATCTTTAAATGCAGCTTGTAAGATACATAAACAAATGGCCATCAATAGAGAGAAAAGAGAAAAGAAGAGAAAAGAGAGTGAGGGGAAAAAGCCGAGTGTCCCAACCCTTGAGGTAAAAACCGAGAGGAAAAATGAGGTAAAAGCCGTGAGCTTAGTGAGACAGAAGGCAAGTTCCACAAAAGAGAGAAAAGAGTGTTTGTTTATAAGCTCGGGAAAGGTAGATAGAGCAATACGAGCAAAACAACCACTTGTTTTGTTGGTATTCCGAGAAACCGAAAGGTCTCTCCTTTCTAATAATTTTTTTTTGTGATCTAACATCATCTTCTCTTCCTAGTCTTGCTTTTGATCTTTTGAAGGAATTCCAAGACGTGTTTCCCAAAGAATTGCGAGGGGGGCTGCCTCCAATTCGAGGAATTGAGCATCAAATCGACTTCATTCCGGGAGCAAGTTTGCCAAACCGGGCTGCCTACCGAGCCAATCCGGATGAGACCCGAGAAATACAAAGGCAAGTCGATTTACTCCTTGAAAAGGAGCAGGTAAGAGAATCTTTAAGTCCTTGTGCTAGTCCTGTCATTTTAGTACCTAAGAGAGAAGGGACTTTTCGATTATGTACGGATTGTCGTGATATTAATAAAATAACTATTAAATATAGACATCCGATTCCTCGATTAGATGATATGCTAGATGAGTTAAGTGGCGCTTTGATATTTTCTAAAATTGATTTAACTCAAGGATATCACCAAATTAGAATGAAAGAAGGTGATGAATGGAAAATTGCTTTTAAGACTAAATATGGATTATATGAATGGATTGTTATGCCTTTTGGTCTTACTAATGCACCTAGTACTTTCATGAGATTAATGAACTACATATTTAGACATTGTTTTGGCAAGTTTGTTGTAGTTTATTTCGATGATATTCTTGTTTATAGTAAAAGCTTAGAAGAGCATCTAGAACATCTTAAAGCTGTTTTTACTATTTTAAGAGAACAAACCTTATATGCTAAATTTGAAAAGTGTGTTTTTTGCACTAATTCGGTTAACTTTCTTGGTTATATAGTTAGTTCTCAAGATATTTGTGTTGATCCGGTTAAAATTCAAGCCATTCAAGAGTGGCGAGACCAACAAGTGTGACACAAGTTAGATCGTTTTATGGGTTGGCAAGCTTTTATAGGCGTTTTATTCGTGATTTTAGCACGATGGCTGCCCCATTAAATGAAGTAATGAAGAAAGACGTCTCATTCTTTTGGGACAAGCCGCAAGAAGAATGTTTCGAGAAGATGAAACAATTACTTACTTGTTCTCCAATTTTAGCTATACCTAATTTTGATATAATGTTTGAAGTTGAATGTGATGCTTCAGGTTTAGGTATAGGGGCTGTTTTGCAACAACAAGGTAAGCCCTTAGCATATTTTAGCGAGAAATTAAGCAATGCTTCAGCTTAATTATCCTACTTATGATAAGGAGTTATATGCCATTGTTCGAGCTTTGGAGACTTGGCAACACTACTTGATCGCAAGAGAATTTGTTATTCATACCGATCATGAGTCCATAAAGTATCTTAAAGGCCAAAGTAAGTTGAATAAAAAGACATGCAAGGTGGGTTTCCTTTATCGATACTTTTCCTTACATCATCAAATACAAGAAAGGTAAAGAAAACATCGTTGTCGATGCTCTATCTAGAAGATATACTTTGCTTTCTTTAATGCATGCTAAATTACTTGGGTTTAATCATATCAAAGCATTATATAAGGATGATTTAGAATTTTCAGATTTATATGCTAAATGTGAGCTCTCGGCTCAAAATTCTTTTTTTTAGATTTGAAGATTTCTTGTTTAAAAGCAATAGATTGTGCATACCTTCATGTTCTATTAGAGAATTAATTGTTAGAGAAGCACATTGTGGCGGTTTAATGGGTCATTTTGGTGTTCTTAAAACTTTCGATATCTTACAAGAACACTTTTATTGGTCTAAAATGAGACAGGATGTTAGGAAAATATGTGAACTTTGCATTAAATGTAAACAGGCTAAAAGTACAAGCAAAGCTCATGGATTATACATGCCTTTACCCATTCCCTCTTCACCATGGATTGACTTATCCATGGATTTTATCTTAGGCTTGCCGAAGTCTCAAAGAGGTAATGATAGTATCTTGGTTGTCGTAGATCGTTTTTCTAAAATGTCGCACTTTATTCCTTGTAGGAAAACAAACGATGCAAGTCATGTTGCGGATTTATTCCTAAAAGAGGTGGTGCGGCTTCATGGGATTCCGAGAACCATAGTAAGTGATAGGGACGTAAAGTTCTTGAGTTACTTTTGGAAGACATTATGGAGTAAATTGGGGACTAAATTGCTATTTTCAACATCTAGCCATCCCCAAACCGATGGACAAACTGAGGTAACAAATAGAACTTTAGGGGGTGTTACTTAGAGCTTTAATTTCAAAGAACTTAAAAAGGTGGGAAGAATGTTTACCTATTGCTGAATTTGCTTACAATAGAACTTTACATTCTACTACGAATAATTCTCCATTTGAAATTGTTTATGGCTTTAACCCCCTTAACCCTCGTTGGATCTAATTTCTTTACTGTTGATGAGTATTATAATGTAGAAGGTGATTCTAGGGCAGAATATATACAACAACTTCATCAACATGTTACCGAGAGCATTAAGAAGAAAAATGCACAAACTTCAAAACAGGTCAACAAAGGCCGAAAACAACTTTGTTTTGAAGTTGGAGATTGGGTTTGGTTACATCTTAGGAAAGATAGATTTCCAAAGGAAAGACAAAGTAAATTGCATCCGAGAGGAGATGGACCATTCCAAGTTATTTCAAAGATCAATGATAATGCATACAAGATAGATCTCAAAGGTAAGTATGGCGTTCATTCTACTTTTAACGTTTCTGACTTATCTCCTTTTGATTTTGATATAGATTATGGAGCTGATCACGAAGATGATTCAGGGACGAATCATGCTTTTCAAGGGGGAGGGGATGATACGGGATTATACCAAGGGCAGCCCTACTCCAAAGACCCCCTAGAGAACCTTCAAGGACCAATTACAAGATCAAGGGCAAAGATGACAATAGACAAAGTATCATCATTGATCCGAAGTATCAAAACTAAAGAGGAAGCTAATCTTCACCTAGAGGAAGACATTCAATTCTCCCTCTTAAGTTTTACAAGTGTTCAACACGGCTCAAACAAGCAAAGTGGCTAAAATGGCATTTTAGTCTTTTTACATATTAAAGTCTATTTTAGCCTATTCTAGACTATTCTAGACTTTAACTATTTTTAGTATTGTTATTTAATATTCCAGCCGTGTAATAGCAAGAGATTGCTATAATAAAGGACATGTTGTCCATGTGTTAGTTAGTTAGTTAATAAAGAGTCCTAATGCAACTAGGACTCTTCATAGATTTGGTAGTTAGAAGATATTCTAGCCGCCACCTTTTTGTTAGTTAGTTACTTGATAGCAAGTTGTTCTTCAAGAGTCCTACTTCTTCAAGGACTCTTATTTGTTTTTAAGAGTCCTAAACCTTTAAGGACTCTTATTTCTTTTATTGGTTGTAACCGAAATCTCAACCTACTTAAGGGAGATTTCGGCCACTTTAATATTTACGTTAGATATAATGATATTTTGGTAAGGTTATTCCTTAGCTTCTCGTGTATGAACTTCTAGATAGAAATTCATTCATTCTTGAGTTACTATATCAACTAGCTTGTTTCTCTAGTTGTGGTGTTTCAGCCTCCATTGTTGATTAACCTCCCTTAGTGTTGCGTTGATTGAATTCCCATAGAAACTAGTTCGAGAATTGAAGAAAGATCGGGCTCAAACTTAAGTCGAACCTTGCGGTTCTTCATCACATGCTCAAAAAGATATAAAACGTACAACATGTTAGTAGTGCCCTAGGACCATTAGCATATGTTGTACGTTTTATATCTATTTGAGCATTTCATATGAATAGTTATTTTGCTTATGAACATCAAATGCGTGATTTGATAGTAAACTCATTTGCTTATGTAATTACTATTCTAGTTGTCCCTAGTTTTATGTAATCTATTTTACAATGAAATAAAACTAGTATGATGTTTGATTGATGATTACGTTTTACTAATCATGTGTAATGAGTACAAATCATATCATATATGCAATGTATTGAGATATATCGTATCGGACGTGATCCGTTAGAGAAGTAATACTTCATGGTCCTTAGTCATAAGTATTACTTCCTCAATACTATTTTACTATTTTAGAATCCTTAGACCTTATGTCTCCATTGATTCTAGCATGAATGGAGCCACGTTTTGACTCAGTCGTACGTTGCTTTTAATCGAGTAATCAATACGACTGATGATCGGATGTAGTGTCCTATCATGGATTGAATGTGAGAGGCATTGTATGAAGGGTTTCATGGGCGGAAACTCGTTCCAAACACCCATGGATCCTCCCCTGAAGGATCCGCTCATATGAAACAATTCGAAAACAGCGGTAAAAACTTACAATTTTTCGGATTCAAGAAGCTACTTCTTGAATGGAGGATGACGATTCTTGGAAGTTTTCTTTTTCACCAACGGAATTCCCTTTGCGGAATTTCCCTCTACCGGTATCCACGCGACGAAACAAGCAGTGATTGCTAGCTCTTCGTCTTTCTGAAGTTTGGGAATTTAGAGAGAAAAGGGAAAAGCATAAAGAAAACGTTTTTCCTTTCTTGTATTGGTATTTCGGCTGAATCACTTTTTCTCCTAGGGTTTCGGCTAAGAGATGTTATAGAGAGTGTGGGAGTTTGTTCCCAGAACAACTCCCACGTCTACTCAACTTCTCTCGGCTGTGGGAGACTCTGACTCCCACGTCCCCTAGACTTCTGCTGTAGTGGGAGTCTTTATCGGATAACAACTCCCACTTAATCCCAGCTATAGTTAAATACCAAAATTGCCCCTATCTCTAATTCGAATAAATAACACTTTATTATTTTCAGAAAAACAAATGTCAGATACAATGAACCAAGACACATTCTACATTCATTGAATCTGGACATGAAGCTTGTTAGCTCGTCTATGCTTGTGACCCTGTAGGTTCATATCACAATGGCAATGAAAACACACTTAGTAGTAGTGTGAGTTCATAAGTCACAAGCGGCCCCTAGCAGGACATTGTGACTACCCAAGGTGAATGAATTTACAATGGAACCTATTGTCAATCCACTATTTAATCCCTTTGTCTCGCGATATCCTAATTAAGCATAAGGCGTGGTGGTCGTCACCCTTATTAAGCTTAATTGTATTTATGCTCGATCTCCGAGTAGATTTGTTTCGACAAATAGCATTTGATAACCACTTTATCAAATACATTTGAGCACTGACCATGCATTTAAACAGTCTTTCCCTATCGAGGGGCCCATGGATATCTCTCTCTAATAATAGAGAGGGACAAATTCCTTACAATGTCTCTCACATTCAAGCTATGATAGGACACTACATCCAATCATCAGTCGTATTGATTACTCTGTTACAAGTAAGGTCCGACTGAGTCAAAACGTGACTCCATTCATACTAGAATCAATGAAGACATAAGGTCTAAGGATTCAAAAATAGTATTGAGGAAGTAATACTTATGACTTAAGACCATGAAGTATTACTTCTCCGACGGATCACGCCCTGATACAATGTATCCCCTATATATTGCATCTATGATGTGATTTGTATCCATTACACATGATCGAGTAAAACAAGATCATCAATCAACAATCATACTAGTTTTATTTCATAGTAATTAAGCATTACATAAAACTAGGGACTTCTAGAATAGTAATTACATAAGCTAATGAGTTTTACTATCAAATCACACATTTGATAATCATTAGCAAAATTAACTATTCAATTACATGCTCAAAAGATAATAAAACGCACAACATGTGCTAATGGTAATAGGGCACTACTAACAATCTCCCACTTGCCCTAGTTCCAATCATACATGATCCTCAATCCCATTGACCTAGTATGACACTCATGTTTAGGCTGTGGGAGTGGCTTGGTCAATGGATCTGCAATGTTGTCATCTGTATGTAGTTTGCAAATACTAACGTCTCCTCTATCGATGATCTCTCTAATAAGATGGAAAAGCCTGAGAATGTGTTTGGATCGTTGGTGAGATCTAGGTTCCTTAGCTTGTGAAATGGCACCAGTACTATCACAATAGAGGTCCACTGGGTTCACAATGCTAGGGACGACACCTAGTTCATCAACAAACTTCCTTATCCAAACGAGCTTTTTTAGTCGCTTGAGAAGCGACTAGATACTCGACTCACATTGTAGAGTCGGCCACGGTTTCTTTCTTTGAGCTCTTCCAGCTCACAAAGCACCTCCATTCAAACAAAACACAAAACCAGTTACGATCGATAATCATCTACGTCAGCCTGGAAGCTTGCGTCTATGTAACCATTTACTACGGACTTCATTCCCGACCTCCGTAATCTAAGAACATATCTTTAGTCCTTCTCAAGTACTTAAGAATGCTCTTGACTGCAGTCCAATGTGACTCTCCCGAGGGTCGGATTGATATCTGCGAGTCATACTTAAAGCAAATGAGACATCCAGGCGAGTGCATAGCATGGCGTACATAATAGACCCAATGGTCGAAGCATATGGGATCTTACTCATGCGCTCTTGGTCCTCCCTTGTGGAAGGTCCTTGAGTTCTGCTTGAGTTTAACGCCATGTGACATGGGCAAGAATCCGTTTTTGGAGTCTTGCAAAGCCGAACCGTTTGATTACCTTGTCAATGTATCCACTTTCAGCTCAGGGCCCGATCATTTTGTTAGATCTATCTCTATAGATTCTAATACCCAAAATGTATGTAGCCTCGCCTAAGTCTTTCATGGAAAAGCACTTCCCCAACCAAGCTTTTACGCTTTGTAATGTGGGGATGTCATTTCCAATCAGTAAGATGTCGTCCACATAAAGCACAAGGAACACTACTGCATTATTAGTTGCTTTCTTATAAACACAAGGCTCGTCTTCGTTTTTTATGAAACCGAATTCTTTAATACGTTCATCAAAGCGACGATTCCAGCTTCGAGATGCTTGCTTCAATCCATAAATGGACCTTTGAAGCTTACACACTTTGCTAGGATTTGTTGGATCAACAAACCCCTTAGGTTGTGTCATATACACATCCTCGAGAAGGTTTCCGTTAAGAAACGCAGTCTTAACATCCATTTGCCATATCTCATAGTCATAATATGCGGCTATGGCAAGTAAAATCCTAATTGACTTTATCATCACGACAGGGGAAAAGGTTTCGTCATAGTCAATACCATGAACTTGTCTATAACCTTTAACTACTAGTCGCGATTTAAAAGTGTGTACATTACCATCCATGTCGGTCTTCTTTTTATAACACCATTTGTTATCAATGACCTTGCACCCTTCGGGTGGGTCAACCAAAGTTCATACTTGGTTGTCGCACATGGATTGCATCTCGAGCTGCATAGCTTCTAGCCACTTATCGACTCGGAACTACGAATTGCCTCTTTGTAGGTAGTGGGTTCACCTTGATCAATTAGTTCAACTCTGATGATCATCGATCACGAGAAATCCATATCTCTCATGCTTTGTTGATGTCTCGGGACTCGACCTCCTTGGGCCTTGTGTCAAAGATTGAAGCTCGATGATCGGCACGTGAGCTTGCTTGAACTTCTAAAGTTGGTTCGGATGTTGTTTGGGGATCTTGAATTTCCTCAAGATGGATCTTACTCCCATTATCCTCTTTGGAAATAAATTCCCTTTCAAGGAATAAACCATTACGAGCAACAAACACTTTGTTCTCTCGATGGAAGATAGAAGTAATATCCTTTAGTTTCTTTAGGATATCCCACAAACAAACACTTGTCGATTTAGGGCGAGTTTATCGGATAACAAGCGTTTTACATACGCCTCGCATCCCCAAATTTTGAGAAAGGACAAACTAGGGTCGTTTCCTAGTCCATATCTCATATGGAGTTTTACGAACCGCTTTAGAAGGAAGTCTATTTAATATAAATGCAGCGAGTTTCTAGGGCGTAGCCCCAAAAAGGACATTGGAAGACTTGTTTGACTCATCATAGATCGAACCATATCTAATAAGATGCGATTCCTCCGTTCGACACGCCATTCCATTGTGGTGTGCCGGGGAGGAGTTAATTGTGAAACAATTCCACAACCACTAAGATGTTCGTCAAACTCTTGGTGAAGGTATTCGCCACCTCGATCCGATCGAGGTATCTTAATACTTTTACCAAGTTGATTTTGTACTTCATTTTGAAATTCTTTGAATCTTCCAAAAGATTCGATTTATGTTTCATTAGATAGATGTAGCCATATTTACTGAAATCATCTCGTGAATGTGATGAAATATCGAAACCCTCCTCTAGCACTAGTGTTTATTGGTCCACAAACATCTCGTATGTATGAGGCCCAACAAATCGGAAGCTCTCTCACTTTGTCCAAGTAAAGGGAGCTTTAGTCATTTTGCCCAACAAGCAAGATTCACACGTCTCATAAGACTCTAAGTCAAATGATGTTAAAATTCCATCTCGTATAGAGTTTTGATATGCGTTTCTGTTTATGTGGCCCAAACAGCGAGTGCCAAAAGTAGGTTTGGTTTAAGTCATTTGATTTAAACCTTTTAGTATTAATGTTATAGATGGGCCTTTTAATGGAATCACCGAGGTTAAGAATATAAAGCCCATTCATTAAAGAGGCATCTCCATAAAAGATACGATCTTTATGAATGGTGCAAATCTTATTAAAAATATTAATTTCAAAACCTTCAATATCCAAACAAGAAACTGAAATAATATTCCTACTCAAAGTTGGAACATACAAACAATTATCCAGTTCTATAATAAGGCCACTTGGCAAAACTAAATTAAATGTCCCGAGTAGCTACGAGCAACAACTCTTGCTCCGTTGGCTACTCCGAGGTCCACTCTCCTTTTGCGGTGATCTACTCCTTTTGAACCCCCTGCACATTTGCACAAATGTGAGATCCACAACCGGTATCTAATACCCATGAAGTAGGAGCAGACATGTTAATTTCTATAACATAAATACTGGAGAGGCAAATCAAACCGGCCTTTCCCTTTTTCTTCTCTTCCAAATAGAGCTTGCAGTTCCGTTTCCAATGACCTGGTTCATTGCAATGGAAGCAAACTCCTTCTTTTGGTGCCTTGGCTTTGGGCTGGGGCTTGGGCTTGTCATTGCCTTTGCCTTTGCCTTTGCCTTTCTTGGCCATAGGCTTTCCCTTGCCTTTCTTCTTGAAATTCCCTTTTTGAACCATTAAGACTTCAGGGGTCTTCTTAATGTTCAGTTCAGCCTGCTTGAGCATCCCGTGTATTTCATGTATGGTCTTCTCCATGGCATGCATGTTGAAGTTCATAACGAATTGGTCATACTCCGGTGGGAGTGAGCCCAAGATCATATCTGTGGCCATGTCATGACCTACGGTAGCTCCAAGCTTCTCAAGTTGGTCGAAATAGCCCTTCATCTTAAGAACATGTGCACTGACAGAGGTTCCTGGGGTCATTTTGCAACTATTTAACGCCTTAGTTGTGAGGAATCTTTCATGACGAGCTTGCTCTTGGAACATTTCCTTGAGCTGGCCCATCATCTGGAAAGCCTCAACTCCTTCAAACTGTTTTTGAAGGTCAGGGCTCATTGTGACTAACATGAGACAAGTCACATCGTTAGATCAAAATGCTTCTTCCAAGTATCTCTTTGAGCTCTAGGGGCGTTATTTTCAGGCTGTTCAGGAATGTCCGTTTCAAGAACGTACAACTTTCTTTCCTGCTTAAGGACAATCCTTAAGTTGTGGGCCCAATCAAGGAAATTGGTCCCGCTTAGTTTTTCCTTCTCAAGGACGGATCGCAGAGAATTGTGTGATGAATTGGTTGCCATTATCTACATTAAGTTAATTGCAAAGTTATTAGTTTTTGAGCAAAAACATTTTCCACAATTTCAACACTTGATAATGGTGGGGAAAAACATTTTACAATAGTTATAGGAAAGCTTTGGCTTAACACCCACAATGAAAGTAAAATCATCTAATGGGAATGACATTGATATGTCCCGGCTATTTCTCATTTTATGCCCTAGGCCCAAAACTATTTTGATAGCCTAGTTAAGTCGAACCATGTCTAAGCATATGGAAATCACTATTTTCCCATCTCCTCTTGCCTAGATAACCACTTATCTGTTGCTTTGGCAAGCAGACATAATGATGATCCAAGCTCTTGGAGTGCTTAGGATATGGTAGGCACTTTTAAGACTTAATTAAAACCATTTGATGTGACGTCTAAAATAAATCCATCCAGACATAAAATAAACATCACACGCAGGATATGAAGCGAAAATGTAAATGTGATATAGCATGGCCTATTCCTATAATAACTCCCCACGAGCCTTGTGGGAGTCAAGGGTCAATCTAAGTCTGTATTCATCTCATGAATGTAGTCTTAGATCCAATGTCCTCCGGTCTTGTTACATGATTGCATGGGCATACCCAGCCTTCAATGTGAAGTAATAAAACTAATCTAAGAAAGCAGTTACAATTTTACATCATAAAGAAAAACGACTCGCAGGTCGTATTATAAAATTACAACCCAAACATGTAAAACAAGAGGTATAGTAGGCCATGCTATTTACCATGCTAATATCACATAAAACATGACATAAATAATTCGCGGAGATAAATTCAAATTTATATGTGCTGCCACTACGCAGAGCTGGCAGCGCCCCTGGAAGGAAAATCTGATTCTACATCAGCTCATCGAATGAGTTTTTCCTCCCAGATTTACCCCTCAATCACCTAACTTAGATAATCGGATTATTCATCGGTTAATTCGAATACCGATTCATAAACAGTTTATGCATATAATCAGATTCATAATCATAAACAGTTTATGCATATAACCGAATTAATCTAATTAATCACAGATTCACAGTTTATGCAAATTAATCGAATTTAATTTCAATCCGAATCATGCTAAGGCAGTTCATGCAGAATCATGAAGCCGAAAACAGTTTATACAACAGCAGTTCATAAAACCGTATAAACATGATAAACCGAGAAGCAATTTATGCATATATCACATATATTCATCAAAAGATACATTCTTTAAACGCATTTAAACGGTTTATGCAAATTTCATGATCAAAGAAACGATTTTTTTATGTTTTTCAAACATACACATATCAAATCGGAATTGATAGTGTTATTGTCTGATGAACAATATCGAAATCGAGTCGTATGAGAAAGGTTCTGATACCACTGAAGGGATTCATGGGCGGAAACTCGTTCAAAACACCTATGGATCCTCCCCTGAATGATCCACTCATATGAAACAATTCGAAAACAGCGGTAAAAACTTACAGTTTTTCGGATTCAAGAAGCTACTTCTTGAATGGAGGATGACGATTCTTGGAAGTTTTCTTTTTCACCAACGGAATTCCCTTTGCGGAATTTCCCTCTACCGGTATCCAACGAAACAAGCAGTGATTGCTAGCTCTTCGTCTTTCTGAAGTTCGGGAATTTAGAGAGAAAAGGGAAAAGCAGAAAGAAAACATTTTTCCTTTCTTGTATTGGTATTTCGGCTGAATCACTTTTTCTCCTAGGGTTTCGGCTAAGAGATGTTATATAGAGTGTGGGAGTTTGTTCCCAGAACAACTCCCACATCTATTCAACTTCTCTCGGCTGTGGGAGACTCTGGCTCCCACGTCCCCTAGACTTCTGCTGGTAGTGGGAGTCTTTATCGGATAACAACTCCCACTTAATCCCAGCTATAGTTAAATACCAAAATTGCCCCTATCTCTAATTCGAATAATAAACACTTTATTATTTTCAGAAAAACAAATGTCAGATACAATGAACCTAGACACATTCTAGATTCATTGAATCTAGACATGAAGCTTGTTAGCTCGTCTATGCGTGTGACCCTGTAGGTTCATATCACAATGGCAATGAAAACACACTTAGTAGTAGTGTGAGTTCATAAGTCACAAGCGGCCCCTAGCAGGACATTGTGACTACCCAGTCTTCCAACTTCAGACTTCCCGAGTCTTGTGGCCCCAGTCTTCTAAAGTCAGTCCAAACAGGTACGATCACTCAGTCATGTTCACAGTCTCAGTCATATTCATAGTCCTATTCTGGTATGTCTCCATAACCAGTGTCTAAGATAATTCCTTGCATTGCTACACTTGATACTACTTGTCTTTCCCCTGAGATTGTTGAATTAATCTTGGATCTCACTCTTCCTCTCAGAAGCACTTTCAACTGTAAATTATTTCACAGGCTTCTTCTTAGAAACCATGGCCCCTCAGTATTTCGAGGAATTTCAAATCATCCAGACCGTCCTTTTGCTACCATTTTTCATATCTCTGAACTGTGGGCACTACCAAAATTAGCATTATGTTTTTTTTGGTATCTTCTTGAAGCACACAAAATTGCTTTTGTATTCAACACTACAAAGCTATATTCTTATCTCTGGTGCTGTGACCGAGCCAATGACCTTCCTCTAGAAAAACTTGTCTTGTACAAAATCTTAAATTGGTTCCTTCCCACATCTGGTTGGTTTCATTTCCTCAGTGGTAGATATCGGAATTATGTGGTCCTCTGTTTACACAGGTCAATAATGAATCTTCATATACCAAATTTCCCGCCAAGACTTTACCACTTTGCAATAGAAGAAATTTTAGGATGGTACTCTTACAATATTGCCACTCCTAGAATTCAAGCAAACCACCCAGATGACCGTATGAATATTCTACTCCAAATGGAAATTAAAAATGGAATACAATTTCATAATTCAGAGTACATCCCTTGGATGAGACAAAATGGACTCCTAAATATCCCACTTACAATAGAATGATCATCTCACCCAAATTATGCTGAAATATTGATACATGCCAATGCTCAGACTTCCTCTACAAGAATTCGATTTTCAGCAGATACTTCATCTTCGTCACAAGTTCCAGAAGAACTTGTCAGTTCAGATGATGACCTTTTCAATGATTCATGGATGCCTCATAACAACTCTGATTATGATTCTGAAACAGAAGATCATACAAGTCCTTAAAATATTTATTAAGTATTTAAAATATTAATTTACCTCTTAAATTTTCGTTTTGTATGATGTTATAAAAAAAATCAAAAATAAAAAAAGCCAAAAAACCTAAAAACCTAAATATGTGGACAAACTTCTAGTTTCAGCTTTTCTTCACTTTCAGCACCCTATTTTCTTAGTGTTTCCCTCTAAAATAGGTTTACTATTACAAGTTTGACTAAAGGGTCTCCATTTTTATACTATGGCTAGCTTTATGAAGTTTCAAGTCCGGATTTCAAGTCTGACATGTAATTATTTGAGTATACTGTTATTAGTTTGTTTTCGAGTCCGGATTTCAAGTCTGCTATGTAGTACGTCAATTATTTGTTTTTACTGTACTTAGTTTAGTTTTCGAGTCCGGATTTCAAATCCGCCATGTAATTATTGGTGTGTACTGTTATTAGTTTAGTTTTCGATTCCGGATTTCAAATCCGCGTTGTAATATTTTGCCTATAAAAGGCAGTGTAACTCTTCCTCCTTCCTCAGAAGTTGATGAGTAGAGAAATCCTTAGAAATAAAGAAGTTTGTTCCACAAAATTCTTACCTTCTTTTCTTTTGTCAACTTTGCACATGCTTTTCAAATATCATCTTTAATTCTTAGCTTTCTTTCCCGTAGAGATTTTCAAAGCTTTCATTCTTGTTTCAAGTAATAGTGTTAATAGTAGTATGTTTTAAATATAATCTTAGTCTAGTATTTTAATTTAAACTTAGTCTTGTTTTTAAACTTATTTTCTACTACTATGTTCATTTATATTTCACATGCGGGTGGATTTCCGCCGCTGGGTTGTTGTAGGTGGTGTTTGTGACTCAGCCTCAACAACCACTTGATCATTCTGAACAATCTTGCTCCCACATGAATTCGAAATATCTAGCTCGACAACTTCGGGACTCTCAACCTGAGCCTCTAGTGCATCCAACCTATCTTTGTACAATACCTGTTCATTGAATATGACATCTTGGCTACGAATTACTTTCCGATTCTGCTCATCCCCAAATCTATAATCAAATTCGTCACCACCATATCCGATAAACGCACACTTGACAGATTTAGCATCTAACTTGCATCAACATGAACATATGAAACACAACCAAACACTATATGAAATTCTAGGTTTACCTTTTTATCAGTCCAGGCCTCTTCTAGTATGCCATTCTCCAAGGGGGTTGATGGTCCTCTATTAATTAGGAATGCAACAGTGTTAACTGCTTCTGCCCAAAACATCTTTGGCAGTCCACACTTCAACCTCATGCACCTGGCACGTTCATTCAAGGTTCTGTTCATACGTTCTGCAACACCATTCTGCTAAGGTGTACCTCTTAGGGTCTTTTCCATACGAATACCATTTGAAGCACAAAACTGTTTGAACTCACTGAGCTCATACTCTTTACCATTTTCTGATCTCAAATACTTTACTTTTAGACCCATTTCAGTTTCTACCAAGGCTTTCCACGTTTTAAAGGCACTAAAAGCATCATATTTAATTTTCAGAAAATATACCCGTACCTTTCTTGTGGATTCATCAATGAAGGTCTTGTAATATGATGTACCACCAAGATATGTCACCGGTGTTGGTCCCCATAATTCATTGTGTCAACTCCAGCTTATGTTTTTCAAAGTTCTGACACACTTCGAGAAACTCACCCTTTTTCTGTTTCCCGAAAACACAATCCTCACATAAAACGACGTGAACAGTCTTGATGGTCTAGCAGTTTACCCTTGGAACACAGCACTTTCATCCCCTTCTCACTCATGTGGCCAAGACGACTATGCCACAAACCTCTATCACTAATTGCACCTGCAAGAGAAATACTTTCATGAGTGTTATTCATTAAATACAACGTACCTTCCTTCTTTCCACGAGCTACTACCATAGCTCCTTTGGTTATCTTCAAAGAACCACCGCCGAATGTAAAAAAATAACTGTCATCACACTACAAGAAAACAGGGAAACAGGGACGGCCGTTTCCATCGGTATTCGGTCTCTAAAATGATCTAGCGACCGAGTACCGACTGAACCATGTGGTCGTGTATTTTTCGTCGCTAAGCCATATAACGACCGAATACCGACCTTTAATTCGGCGACCAATAGTTGGGTCACCATATAGCGACCGAATAAAGACCGAACATAATACATTTGTTGACTTTTGACTTTGACTAATGAACGACCGATGGCCGACGAAAATAGTAGCGACGGATTATTCAGTCGCCATATAGTGACGGAATACCAACCGCGGTTTACCGACCGATTAACGACGGTATAATGAGTGTCTATATAATGACGGAATACGGACCGTACGGTCAAACATAGTTGACTTTGACCTTGATTAATAACGACCGAATACAGAGGGTTAATTAGCGACTATATATTTCGTCGGTAATTACCGACGGAATGGCGACCTATACGTGTTTATTTGACTTTGACTTTTAACCAATAGCAACCGAAAATCAGTCGCAAAATGTTTTTTAATTTAAAAAAATAAATCTGAAATATAATTAAATCCCTATTATAAAAAACAGCAATACGAAACAGAAACAAATCAGAAAATCCCAAACAGCAATACGAACCAAAAACAATATCAATACACAACAACAACAACAATAGCATAACCCATTAAGTCCCCAATAATTGGGGGTATGGGCGGGGATAGACGGGATACAGACCTAACCTTTGTCAAACAAAGTGGTTGATCCCCAGGATACCACTCAAACAGTATGTATTAGAGACTAACCTAACCTTTGGCAACAAGTGCACAAAGTGGTTGCTCATATAATACACATGTAACAATGGTCCCCTATGCCGTCAGCGTTTGCTACTGTAATCATGCCCTCAAATCAAAGCCAAAAGTCATCGAGATGGCGGACCCTAAGAACCATTTTGATTTATGTGCACATCACCATGCTTCTTTCATTCAGCATCCAGAGCATTAGTGGTGCACAAAACCAAAAACAATATCAATAAGATCCCAAATAGCAAACATAATCAATACAACCCAACAATAACATTGCATAACCAATGATCTCTCTAAAACCACAAGTTTACACTTCTTATTTACATTACAACACTCACAATCAAAGTGTACACATTGAATTACAACGCTTGCAATATCAAAAAGATCTACGAACCAAAAACAATATCAAAAAGATCTCAAATAGCAAACATAATCAATACAACCCAACAATAACATTACATAACCAATGATCTAACTAAAACCACAAGGTTACATTTCTTATTTACATTACAGCACTCACAATCAAAGTGTACACTTTGAATTACAACACTCACAATCAAAGTGTACACTTTGAATTACAGCACTCAAAATTAACACTTTAAATACATCAATTAATTTATGGTAATAAAGTACTAAAAATTAAACAACAAATATTTCTCTCCGTCAATATGTGGAATTCCAAAAAGCTAGTTGTGAAGCGAGAAAGAGATTAATACTACGAGAAAAAATGGATTAATAAAAGAAAAGCTAAGAATTAAAGCACAACCACAAATACATAACGAAATTAATAATTGCATTTTTTCTATTCATAATCATCCTCCGACATAAATTCATCCTCTTCTTCAGAATTGTCATCACCCGACATAATTTCATCATCATCATCATCTTCATCTTCATCAACACGACTCGTATCGGCCACAAGTACGACTTCAATTTCCCCTGACCCATATGCAAGTTGACCAACTTCAGTAATAGCTGGACTAATGTGACTGGTCTCCTCTTCGCCTACTTCCTCCTGATACGGTATCGGAACACCAGGAACGTCAAATAGACGTGGTTTTGAACGATAAATGGCCAACCAATCAGCCCTAGATGTTGTCTTACTACCCGGATAAGCTGTGTAGTAGACTTGTTGACATTGGGAAGCAAATACAAATGGATCGTAACCCTCGCACGTTCTTTTTCTATGGATTTCTACAAGTTTGTATTGAGGATGCACCCTTAAACCTCGATTTGGAGTAAAATCAAATCAGTCGCATTTGAAAAGAATTATTTTTTGGGGAGGTACTCCAGCAAGTTCAACCTTAATGACTTGCTTTAATCTCCTTTAACCCATAACCCGCTGTTTGTCGTTCATTTTCCATCGCTGTGGCTTTTGTGTGAAATTTAAAACCGTTAACAATGTAACCGGTGTATGACATAACTTTCCTTGACGGACCCCATGACAGATTTTTCAACAACATTTAGTTGAGAACAACAAAAGTTAAATTAGTTTAGTTTAGGCATTCTTAAGACAAGTACATTTCTACACAATACCAACTTACATGAGTTCCAAACCATTTGGAAAAATCATTATAAACTCGGCTTTGAAGTTCTTCCTCCGTTATCTATGGAGTTTGGTCATGTACTTCACTAACAAATTTCCTGAGTTACAAATTAAATGACAATGTTATTATTTTGCTACTTTTAATTATATAACAAAAATGAAGAAATAGATGGGTTTACTTAGTGAAGATATGGTTCGACCTCTTCACAATTCATCAAGATATAATTCATTGCTGTTTTATAATCTTTATCACATAATAAAATCTTTTCTTTTTTTTCAAAAGAACTTCCCGGTAAGTTGCAAATTGATAATACATTAGCTTCACTTGTCTCGTCATCACCATCATTTCGCCCAATGGTTGTAACTTTCGTTTTCACGTGGGGTTCGAAATAATAGATAAAGAATGTAGCAGCTTCTTCGACCAAGTATGCATTGCAAATTGACCCCTCAACTCTGGCCTTGTTTTTTATCTTCTTTTTTAGATGGTACAGGTACCTAATTAAAGCATAAGTAGTAAATCACATTGTAAATACGTACATGAAAAATAAAAATGAAGTTGAAATCATAAAGACATTGGTTGTTACATCTCGAACGGGTACATCCACCTAAACTGTACCGGGCCACCAACCTTGGCTTCGTACGGAAGGTGAACCGGCAAGTGTTTCATCACATCAAAAAATCTCGGAGGAAATATTCTCTCTAACTTGCACAATAAAATAGCAATAGTATCCTCCAATTCTTGCATATGCGCCACACTCAACTTTGGGGAACACAAATCTCTATAGAACAGGCAAAGTTCAGCCAAGGGTCCCCAACCACTTGCCGGTAGTACTTCTCTAAGTGCTATAGGGATAAGTCTCTCCATGAATACATGAGAATAGTGCTAGAGGGTCTGCTCTCTCCTATCGCCGGTCCTTTCGGAATCCCTTTGCATCTCTTATAAATGGATGATCTGGTGACAAGAAGCATCTGTGGCAATCGAACCATGATTGTTTTCCCCCAGAATGGAAATGGAACGCTTGTGTTTCCTCTATACAATATGGACAAGCATGAATGCTAGTTGTACTCCATCTACCCAACATTCCATATGCTGTGAAATCACTAATTGTCCAAAGTAATGAAGCCCTCAATTTAAAATTTTGCTTTTTGGAGATGTCATAAGTTTCTGCACCTTGACCCCACAGCTGATTCAATTCATCGATTAGAGGCTGCAAGTACACATCAATCTTGTGTTTTGGATTTTGGGGTCCAGGTACAATGATAGTTAAGAAAATTACATTGTTCTTCATACACATTCAAGGGGGAGATTATAAGGTGTTAGAATAACTGGCCAAGAAGAATATTGTTTCCCTGACATGCCGAAAGGTGCAAAACCATATGTACATAACCCAAACCTTACATTTCGAGGTTCTGCTGCAAAATCGGTGTGTGTTCTATCAAAATGTTGCCAAGCTTCCCCATCCTGTGGGTGATTCATTATTCCCTCTTCCCTCTCACTATCTAAGTGCCATGTCATGTGTTTTGCTGTTTTCTCAGATGCATACAATCTTTGCAATCTCGGAGTAATTGGAAAATAATACATCTTTTTGCAAGCAATATTTTTTTTCCGTGTATTTTTTGATTTTTTTTTCTTAATATACCTAGCATGGCCACAAAACTTGCATTCTCTACTCTCAACATACATCACTCTAAGAGGAAAATGCACTTCATGATAAAGAAAAGTATGATACCCGTAACCTTTGCGTGCATATATCAATTGTTTTACGTGCTCAACTGTTTATATTATTTATTTGATTAGTCTTTCGGGTACTTTAGCTAGAATATAGAGCTGTAAGACTTAAGTATTAAAATGAATATTTTGGTTAGCTGGAAGGGATTCATGGGCAGAAATTCGTTCTAAACACACATGAGTCCTCCCCTGAAGGATCCGCTCATACCATAGGAATCGAAAACTGACGAAAAATTACTTACGTTTTTTCGACAAAAGACTTTGTTTTCGGATGTGTGCTGCTGCCACCGATAGCCTTCCCTTGCGGAATTGCCCTTTACCGGTATCCACGCGACAAAACAAGCAGTTAGCGCTAGCTCTTCGTTTATGAGTTTCGGAAATCTAGAGAGAAGAGAAGGGCAGAAAACAAGAAATCTGATTTCAGGGTATTTATGTTTATTGCGGCTCAAGCAAGAATGATCTAGGGTTTCGGCCAAAGGAGGACTATATAGGTGTGAGAGTTTGTTCCGAAAACAACTCCCACGTCATATCAACCCCTTATGGTAGTGCGGGTCTTTAACTCTCACGTCCTATAAACCTCTGCTAGTAGTGGGAGTCTTTATCGCATAATAACTTCCACGTAATCCCAGCTATAACCAAATACCAAAAATGCCCCTCCTTAATCTCTAATTCAAATAATAACGTTTTATTATTCTCAGAAGAATAAATGTCAGATACAATGAACCGAGACACATTCTAGGTTCATTGAATCTGGACATGAACCTCGTTAACTCGTCTATGCGTGTGACCCTGTAGGTTCATATCACAATGGTAATGAAAACGCACTTAGTAGTAGTATGTGTTCATAAATCACAAGCGGTCCCTAGCAGGACATTGTGACTACCCAGAGTGAATGAATGTTTGGTGGAACCTAATACCAATCCACTATTTAATCCCTTTGTCTCACGTTTTCCAAATTAAGCATAAGGCATGATAGTTGTCACCCTTTTAAAGAATAATTGTAGTTATGCTCGATCTCTAGGTAGACTGTATTTAATAACCACATTATGAAATACATTTGAGCACGACCATGCATTTAAATAGTTTTCCCAATCGAGGGGACCATGGATATCTCTCTCTAATAAGAGAGGGACAAATCCCTTACAATGCCTCTCACATTCTAAATCCGATCATCAGTCGTTTTAATTGATCTATTAAAAGTAACGTCGAACTAAGTCAGAACATAGCTCTATTCATGTTGGAAACAATGAAGACATAAGGTCTAAGGATTCCAAATAGTATTGAGGAAGTAATACTTATGACTAAAGATCCATGAAGTATTACTTCTCTAACGGATCACGTCCGATACAACATATCCCAATATATTGCATCTATGATATGATTTGTATCCATTACACATGATCAGTAGAACATAATCACCAATCAAAACATCATACTAGTTTTACTATAAGAACATTACAGCAAACTAGAGACAATTAGAATAGTAATTGCATAAGCTAATGAGTTTTACTATCAAATCACGCATTTGATGTTCAAAAGCAAAATTGATTATTCAAATGACATGCTCAAAAAGATATAAAACGTACAACATGTTAGTAGTGCCCTAGGACCATTAGCATATGTTGTACGTTTTATATCTATTTGAGCATTTCATATGAATAGTTAATTTTGCTTATGAACATCAAATGCGCGATTTGATAGTAAAACTCATTTGCTTATGTAATTACTATTGTAGTTGTCCCTAGTTTTATGTAATCTATTTTACAATGAAATAAAACTAGTATGATGTTTGATTGATGATTACGTTTTACTAATCATGTGTAATGAGTACAAATCATATCATAGATGAGCGGACATGATCCGTTAGAGAAGTAATACTTCATGGTCCTTAGTCATAAGTATTACTTCCTCAATACTATTTTAGAATCCTTAGACCTTATGTCTCCATTGATTCTAGCATGAATGGAGCCACGTTTTGACTCAGCCGTACGTTGCTTTTAATCGAGTAATCAATACGACTGATGATCGGATGTAGTGTCCTATCATGGCTTGAATGTGAGAGGCATTGTAAGGAATTTGTCCCTCTCTTATTAGAGAGATATATCCATGGGCCCCTCGATAGGGAAAGACTGTCTAAATGCATGGCCGTGCTCAAATGTATTTGATAAAGTGGTTATCAGATACTATTGTTGGAACAGTCTACCTGGAGATCGAGCATAAATACAATTAAGCTTAATAAGGGTGACGACTACCATGCCTTATGCTTAATTAGGATATCGCGAGACAAAGGGATTAAATAGTGGATTGATATTAGGTTCCACCGTAAATTCATTCACTTTGGATAGTCACAATGTCATGTTAGGGACCGCTTGTGATTTATGAACACACACTTCTACTAAGTGTGTTTTCATTGCCATTGTGATATGAACCTACAGGGGTCACACGCATATGCAAGTTAACGAGCTTCATGTCCAGATTCAATGAATCTAGAATGTGTCTAGGTTCATTGTATCTGACTCATTTTTCTGAGAATAATAAAGAGTTATTATTCGAATTAGAGATAAGGGGCATTTTCGGTATAGCTGGGATTACGTGGGAGTTATTATCTGATAGGGACTCCCACTACCAGCAGAAGTTTAGGGGACATGGGAGTTAAAGACTCCCACTGCCAGAAGAGGTGGAGCGGACGTGAGAGTTGTTCTGGAAACAACCACTCACTCCTTATATAAACCTCTCTTGGCCGAAACCCTAGGGTGAGATTTTTTCAACCGAAATACCAAGAAATCCAGAAAACTGTTTCTGCCTCCCTTTCTCCCTGATTCCCGAAATTTAGAAAAACCGAAGAGCTAGCACTCGCTGCCCGTTTCGTTTCAAGGGAAGACTCAAGGTGATCGTTGCTGAGAGCATAAAGATGTAATCTTCCATTCAAGAATCAGATTCTTGAGCCAAGAAACGTAAGTCCTTTTTCTTGTAATTCTTGCTATTTTCGATTCGTTTACGTATGAGCGGATCCTTCAGGGGAGGACTCATGGGTGTTTGGAACGAGTTTCCGCCCATGAATCCCTCCACAACATGTGCTAATGGTCCTATGACACTACTAACAATCTCCCACTTGCCCTAGGTCCAATCATACATGATCCTCAATCCCAATGACTTAGTATGACTTTCAAGTTTAGGTTGCGGGAGTGGGTTGGTGAATGTATCTGTTATGTTGTCGTCTGTATGAACTTTGCAAATTTTATCGTCTTCTCTATCAATGATCTCTCTAATCAGTTGGAAACGCCTGAGAATATGTTTGGATCGTTGGTGAGATCTAGGTTCCTTAGCTTTTGAAATGGCACCAGTACTATCAAAATAAATGTCCATTGGGTCACAATGCTAGGGATGACACCTAATCCATCAACAAATTTCCTGGTCCAAACAGCTTCTTTAGCTGCTTCAGAGGCAGCCAGCTACTCAGCTTCAGTTGTTGAATTTGCCACAGTTTCTTGTTTTGAGCTCTTCCAGCTCACAGAACCTCCATTCAAACAAAACAAAAAACCAGATTGCGATCTAAAATCATCTACGTCGATTTGGAAGCTTGCGTCTGTGTAACCATTTACAACTAGACTTCCTTCCCGACCTCCGTAAACTAAGAACATGTCTTTAGACCTTCTCAAGTACTTAAGAATGCTCTTGACTGCTGTCCAATGTGATTCTCCAGTGTCAGATTGATATCTGCTAGTCATACTTAACGCGATTAAGACATCCAGGTGAGTGCATATCATGGCGTAGATTATAGACCCAATGGATGAAGCATATGGGATCTTACTCATACGCTCTTGGTCTTCCTTTGTGGAAGGTCCTTCAGTTCTGCTGAGTTTAATGACATGTGACTTGTGCAAGAATCCCTTTTTGGAGTCTTGCAAACTGAACCGTTTCAGTACCTTGTCAATGTATCCACTCTGGCTTAGGCTAATCATTTTGTTGGATCTATCTCTATAGATTCTTATACCCAAAATGTATGTAGCCTCGCCTAAGTCTTTCATTGAAAAGCACTTCCCCAACCAAGCTTTTAGGCTTTATAATGTGGGGATGTCATTTCCAATCAGTAAGATGTCATCCACATAAAGCACAAGGAACACTACTGCATTATTAGTCACTTTCTTATAAACATAAGGCTCGTGTTCGTTTTTTATGAAACCAAATTCTTTAATTGCATCATCAAAGCGAAGATTCCAGCTTCGAGATGCTTGCTTCAATCCATAAATGGATCTTTGAAGCTTACACACTTTGCTAGGATTTGATGGATCAACAAACCCCTCAGGTTGTGTCATATACACATCTACGAGAAGGTTTCCATTAAGAAACTCATTCTTAACGTCCATTTGCCATATCTCATAGTCATAATATGCGGCTATGGCAAGTAAAATCCTAATAGACTTTATCATAACGACAAGAGGAAAGGTTTCATCATAGTCAATACCATGAATTTGTATATAACCTTTAACTACTAGTCGAGATTTAAAAGTGTGTACATTACCATCCATGTCGGTTTTCTTTTTGAAACATCATTTGTTATCAATGACCTTACACCCTTCGGGTGGGTCAACCAAACTCCATACTTGGTTATCGTACATGGATTGCATCTCAGACTTCATAGCTTCTAGCCACTTATCTGACTCAGAACTACGAATTGCCTCTTTGTAGGTAGTGTGTTCATCTTGATCAATCAGTTCAATGTGATGATCATCAGTCACGAGAAATCTATATCTCTCAGGCTGTTGATGTACCCGACTTGACCTCCTTGGGCCTTGTGTCAAAGATTGAAGCTCAGTATCAGCACGTGAGCTTGCTCGAAGTTCCAAAGCTAGTTCAGATGTTGTTTGGGGATCTTGAATTTCCTCAAGATGGATCTTACTCCTACTATCCTTTTTGTAAATAAATTCCCTTTCAAGGAATAGACCATTCCGAGCAACAAACAATTCGTTTTCTGATGGAAGATAGAAATAATATCCTTTAGTCTCTTTAGGATATTCCACAAACAAACACTTGTCAGATTTCGGGACGAGTTTATCGTACAATAAGCGTTTTACTTACGCCTCGCATCCCCAAATTTTGAGAAATGACAAACTAGGTCGTTTCTCTGTCCAAATCTCATATGGAGTTTTCTGAACCGCTTTAGAAGGAACTCTATTCAATATGAATGCAGTAGTTTCTAGGGCGTAGCCCCAAAAGGAAATTGGAAGACTTGTTTGACTCATCATAGATCGAACCATATCTAGTAAGGTGTGATTCCTCCGTTCTGACACACCATTCCATTGTGGTGTGCCATGAGTTAATTGTGAAACAATTCCACAACCTCTAAGATGTTCGTCAAACTCTTGGTTAAGGTATTCGCCACCTCGATCTGATCGAAGTATCTTAATACTTTTACCAAGTTGATTTTGTACTTCATTTTGGAATTCTCACAATCTTTCAAAAGATTGTGATTTATGTTTCATTATATAGACGTAGCCATATCTACTGAAATCATATGTGAATGTGATGAAGTACTGAAAACCTCCTCTAGCACTTGTGTTTATTGGTCCACATACATCTGAATGTATGAGGCCCAATAAATCGGAAGCTCTCTCACTTTGTCCAGTAAAGGGAGCTTTAGTCATTTTTCCTAACAAGCAAGAATCACATGTCTCATAAGACTCTAAGTCAAATGATGTTGATGGAATTTTGATGTGCATTTCTCATTAATGTGGCCCAAACGACAATGCCAAAAGTAGGTTCAGTTTAAGTCATTTGATTTAAACCTCTTTGTATTAATGTTATAGATGAGCCTTTTAATGGATTCATCGAGGTTAAGAATATAAAGCCCATTCATCAGAGTGGCATCTCCATAGAAGATACGATATTTATGAAGGGTGCAAATTTTATTCATAATATTTATTTCAAAACCATCAATATCCAAGCAAGAAACTGAAATAATATTCCTACTCAAAGTTGGAACATAAAGACAATTATTCAGTTAAATAATAAGGCCACTTGGCAAAACTAATTAAATGTCCATGTAGCTACATCAACAACTCTTGCTCCATTCGCTACTCTTAGGTCCACTTCTCCCTTTTCCAGTGATCTACTCCTTTTGAACCCCTGCACATTTGCACAAATGTGAGATCCACAACCGGTATCTAATACCCATGAAGTAGGAGCAGTCATGTCAAATTCAATAACCTAAATACCTGGAGAGACAGTCAAACTGACTTTCTCCTTTTTCTTTTATTCCAAGTAGAGCTTGCAGTTCCGTTTCCAATGTCCTGGTTCATTACAATGGAAGCAAACCCCTTTTCCTTTGGTGCCTTAGCCTTGGGTTTGGGCTTGGGCTTGTTATTTCCTTTACCCTTCTTGGCCATGGGCTTTCCATTTCCTTTGTTCTTCTTTAAATTCCCTTTTTGAACCATTAAGACTTCAAGGGTCTTCTTAATGTTCATTTCAGTTTGCTTGAGCATCCCGTGTATCTCATGTATGGACTTCTCCATGGCAGGTATGTTGAAGTTCATCACAAATCGGTCATACTCAGGTGGGAGTGAGCTCAAGATCATATTTGTGGCCATGTCATGACCTATGGGAGCCACAAGTTTCTCAAGTTGGTCAAGATAACCCTTCATCTTAAGAACATGTGTACTCATAGAAGTGTCAGGGGCCATCTTGCAACTGTTCAACTCTTTAGTGGTGAGGAACCTTTCTTGACGGGTTTGCTCTTGGAACATTTCCTTGAGCTGGCCCATCATCTGGGAAGCCTCAACCCTTTCAAACTGTCTTTGAAGCTCAGAGCTCATTGCGACTAACATGAGACAAGTCACATCGTTAAAATCATCACAATGCTTCTTCCAAGCATCTTTCTCAACTCTAGGGGCGTTGTTTGCAGGCTGTTCAGGAATATCAGTATCAAGAACGTATAGCTTTCTTTCCTGCTTAAGGACAATTCTTAAGTTGCAGGCCCAATCAAGGAAATTAGACCCACTCAGTTTTTCTACACAAAAATTATTTGCATAGTCATTAATTAGTTTTGAGCAAAAACTTTCCACAATTTCAACACTTGATAAATAGTGTAGAATACCATTTTACGATAGTTATAAGTAAGCTTTGTCTTATCACCCATAATTAAAGTAAAATCAACCCATGGGAATGACATCTATATGTCCCGGCTATTTCCCATGTTATGCCCTAGGCTCAAAACTATTTTGATAGCCTAGTTAAGTCGAACCATGTCTAAGCTTATGGAAATCACTATTTTCCCATCTCCTTTTGCTTAGATAACCACTTATCTGTTCCTTTGGCAAGCAGACAAAATGATGTTCCAAGCTCAAGGAGTGCTTAGGATATGGTAGGCATTTAAAGACTTAATTAAAGAGATTTAGTTTGAATAATATGTTAAGCCCCCCATAAGACAAAAGTAAGCATCACACTCAAGATATAAAACGTAAATGTAAACGTGAGATAACATGGACGAATCCTATGATAACTCCCACGAGCCTTGTGGGAGCCAAGGGTCAATCTAAGTCAATACCCATCTCATGGATAGTGTATTCGATCCAGCGTCCTCTAGTCTTGTTACATAAATGCATGGGCATACCCATCCTTCAAGATAAAGGGATAAAACTAATCTAGGAAAGCAATTACAATTTTACAACATTAAAAAATGACTCGCTGGCCGTAGTATAAAATTACAACCCAATAAATGTAAAGCAAGAGGGGGTATAGTAGGCCATGCTATTCACTATTCTAGAACTCAAATAAAGCATAGTAAATAAGGTAACGAGTACAAATACTAAGTCTTAGGTGCTGCCACTACGCAGAGCAGTCGACAGTCCCTGCTCATCGAATCTGGGTCCGGGGGCAGCGCCCCTGGAAGAAAAATGTGATATTTCCTCTGCTCATCGAATGAGTTATTCTGCCCCGATTTAACCTTCAATTGCCTAACATACATAATCGAATAAACAGGTTTATACGATAACAAAAACAGTTTATGCAGTAGTTAATTGGAGTAACGACAGGAAACATGCAGTCCCAGTTTATGCGTAATTAATCATATTAATAACATATCTAATAATGTGATAGCAGTTTATGCAGTATAATTGAATTAAAATAGATTAACCTATATCACATATATCGTAATCAAAGAAACAATCTTTTATGTTTCACACATACACATACCAAATTGAAATTGATACGCGTTACGATGTGACTAACATAATCGAATTTCAATAGTATGAGCAAGGCTCTGATACCACTGAAGAGATTCATGAAAGAAACTCGTTCTAAATGAAGGGATTCATGGGCGGAAACTCGTTCCAAACACCCATGGATCCTCCCCTGAAGGATCCGCTCATATGAAACAATTCGAAAACAGCAAGAAACAGCAAGGAAAAAAACTTACGGTTTTGGATTCAAGAAGCTACTTCTTGAATGGAGGTTAGCGTTTCTTGGATGTATTGCTGCCACCGATTGACTTCCCTTTGCGAATGTCCCTCTACCGGTATCCACGCGACTTTAATACGAACAGCGATTGCTAGCTCTTCGCTTTTCTCGAGTTTTGGGAATTAGAGAAAAGGGGAGGCGAAATTCGAAATCGATTTCGTGTATTCTTGTTGATTGCGGCTGAAAATCAAGTGTGTCTAGGGTTTCGGCTGAGATATGATTATATAGGGTGTGAGAGTTTGTTCCCATAACCAACTCTCACGTCCTCCACTTCTATCAGCAGTGGGAGTCTTAGACTCCCACGTCCTCTCAACCTCTTTTGGCAGTGGGAGTCCATAACTCCCACGTGCTCTAGACTTTCTGCTTGTAGTGGGAGTCTTTATCGGATAATGACTCCCACGTAATCCCAGCTATACCGAAAATGCCCCTTATCTCTAATTCGAATAATACCACTTTATTATTCTCGAAAAGTGAATGTCGATGCAATAAACCTAGACACATTCTAGATTCATCGAATCTGACATGAAGCTCAGTTAGCTCTGCCTATGCGTGTGACCCCCGTAGGTTCATATCACAATGGCAATGAAAACACACTTAGTAGTAGTGTGAGTTCATAAATCACAAGCGGTCCCTAGCAGGGACATTGTGACTACCCAAAGTGAATGAATATACAACGGAACCCTAATATCAATCCACTATTTAATCCCTTTGTCTCGCGATATCCTAATTAAGCATAAGGCATGGTGGTCGCCACCCTTATTAAGCTTAATTGTATTTATGCTCGATCTCCGTGAAGATCTGCTTTCGACAAATAGCATTTGATAACCACTTTATCAAATACATTTGAGCACGGCCATGCATTTAAACAGCTCTTTCCCTATCGAGGGGCCCATGGATATCTCTCTCAATAATAGAGAGGGACAAATTCCTTACAATGTCTCTCACATTCAAGCTATGATAGGACACTACATCCGATCTCAGTCGTATTGATTACTCTGCTACAAGTAACGTCCCGACCGAGTCAAAACGTGGCTCCATTCATACTAGAATCAATGAAGACATAAGGTCTAAGGATTCTAAAATAGTATTGACGAAGTAATACTTATGACTTAAGACCATGAAGTATTACTTCTCAAACGGATCACGTCCAATACAATGTATCCCTATATATTGCATCTATGATGTGATTTGTATCCATTACACATGATCAAGTAAAAACAAGATCATCAATCAACAATCATACTAGTTTTATTTCATAGTAAATAAGCATTACATAAAACTAGGGACTTCTAGAATAGTAATTACATAAGCTAATGAGTTTTACTATCAAATCAAACATTTGATAATCAAAAGCGCAATTAACTATTCAATTACATGCTCAAAAAGATAACAAAACGCACAACATGTGCTAATGGTCCTAGTGGCACTACTAACAATCTCCCACTTGCCCTAGTTCCAATCATACATGATCCTCAATCCCATTGACCTAGTATGACTCTCATGTTTAGGCCATGGGAGTGGCTTGGTCAATGGATCTCGCAATGTTGTCGTCCGTATGAACTTTGCAAATACTAACGCCTCCTCTTTCGATGATCTCTCCGATCGATGGAAACGCTCGAGAATGTGTTTGGATCGCTGGTGAGATCTAGGTTCCTTAGCTTGTGAAATGGCGCCAGCATTTATCACAATAGAGGTCCACCGGGTTCACAATGCTAGTGGACGACACCTAGTTCATCAACAAACTTCCCGATCCAAACAGACTTCTTTAGCCGCTCTGAGGCAGACTAGATACTCAGCCTTCGTTGTAGAGTCGGCCACGGTTTCTTGCTTTGAGCTCTTCCAGCTCACAAGACCTCCATTCAAACAAAACACAAAACCAGATCGCGATCTAAAATCATCTACGCTGGTCCTGGGAAGCTTGCGCTCGTGTAACCATTTACTACCGGACTTCCTTCCCCGACCTCCGTAAACTAAGAACATATCTTTAGTCCTTCTCAAGTACTTAAGAATGCTCTTGACTCGCAGTCCCAATGTGACTCACTGTGGTCGATTGATATCTCGCTAGTCATACTTAAAGCAAATGAGACATCTCAGGGCGAGTGCATATCATGGCGTACATAATAGACCCAATGGCCGAAGCATATGGGATCTTACTCATGCGCTCTTGGTCCTCCCTCGTGGAAGGTCCTTGAGTTCTCGCTGAGTTTAACGCCATGTGACATGGGCAAGAATCCCTTTTTGGAGTCTTGCAACCGAACTGCTTCAAGCACCTTGTCAATGTATCCACTCGCTCAGTGCCAATCATTTTGTTAGATCTATCTCTATAGATTCTAATACCCAAAATGTATGTAGCCTCGCCTTAAGTCTTTCATGGAAAAGCACTTCCCCAACCAAGCTTTTGACGCTTTGTAATGTGGGGATGTCATTTCCAATCAGCAAGATGTCGCCCACGTAAAGCACAAGGAACACTACCGCATTATTAGTTACTTTCTTATAAACACAAGGCTCGCCTTCGCTTTTTGATGAAACCGAATTCTTTAATACGCTCATCAAAGCGACGATTCCAAACTTTTCGAGATGCTTGCTTCAATCCATAAATGGACCTTTGAAGTTTACACACTTTGCTAGGATTTGTTGATCAACAAACCCCCTCAAAGTTGTGTCATATACACATCCTCGAGAAGGTTTCCGTTAAGAAACGCAGCCTTAACATCCATTTGCCATATCTCATAGTCATAATATGCGGCTATGGCAAGTAAAATCCCTAATTGACTTTATCATCACGACAGGGGAAAAGGTTTCGCCATAGTCAATACCATGAACTTGTCTATAACCTTTAACTACTAGTCGTGATTTAAAAAGTGTGTACATTACCATCCATGCTCGGTCTTCTTTTTATAACACCATTTGTTATCAATGACCTTGCACTCTTCGAGTGGGTCAACCAAAGTCCATACTTGGTTGTCGTACATGGATTGCGATCTCGGACTTCACAGCTTCTAGCCACTTATCCGACTCGTAACTATGAATTGCCTCTTTGTAGGTAGTGGGTTCATCTTGATCAATCGGGCTCAACCTCGATGATCATCGACCACGAGAAATCCATATCTCTCAGTCGTTGATGTACCCGACTCGACCTCCTCGGGGCCTTGTGTCAAAGATTGAAGCTCAAGATCGCGACGTGAGCTTGCTTGAACTTCTAAAGTTGGTTCAGATGTTGTTTGGGGGATTTTGAATTTCCTCAAGATGGATCTTACTCCCACTATCCTCTTTGGAAATAAATTCCCTTTTCAAGGAATACACCATTACGAGCAACAAACACTTTGTTCTCTCGATGGAAGATAGAAGTAATATCCTTTAGTTTCTTTAGGATATCCCACAAACAAACATTTGTCGATTTAGAGGGCGAGTTTATCGATAACAAGCGTCTTACATACGCCTCGCATCCCCAAATTTTTGAGAAATGACAAACTAGGTCGCTTTCCCATCCCATATCTCATATGGAGTTTTCTCAACCGCTTTAGAAGGAACTCTATTTAATATAAATGCAAAGTAGCTTTCAGTGGCGTAGCCCCAAAAGGAAATTGGAAGACTTGTTTGACTCATCATAGATCGAACCATATCTAATAAGGTGCGATTCCTCCGTTCGACACGCCATTCCATTGTGGTGTGCCGAGAGGAGTTAATTGTGAAACAATTCCACAACCACTAAGATGTTCACAAACTCTTGGTTAAGGTATTCGCCACCTCGATCCGATCAAGTATCTTAATACTTTTACCAAGTTGATTTTGTACTTCATTTTGAAATTCTTTGAATCTTCCAAAAGATTCAGATTTATGTTTCATTAGATAGACGTAGCCATATCTACTCGAAATCATCTCGTGAATGTGATGAAATATCGAAACCCTCCTCTAGCACTTGTGTTCATTGGTCCACAAACATCTCGTATGTATGAGGCCCAACAAATCGAAGCTCTCTCACTTTGTCCAAGTAAAGGGAGCTTTAGTCATTTTGCCCAACAAGCAAGATTCACACGTCTCATAAGACTCTAAGTCAAATGATGTTAAAATTCCATCTCGTATGGAGTTTTGATATGCGTTTCGTTTATGTGGCCCAAACGACGAGTGCTAAAAAGTAGGTTTGGTTTAAGTCATTTGATTTAAACCTTTTAGTATTAATGTTATAGATGGGCCTTTTAATGGAATCATCGAGGTTAAGAATATAAAGCCCATTCATCAAAGAGGCATCTCCATAAAAGATACGATCTTTATGAATGGTGCAAATTTTATTCATAATACTTAATTCAAAAACCTTCAATATCCAAACAAGAAACTCGAAATAATATTCCTACTCAAAGTTGGAACATACAAACAATTATCTAGTTCTATGATAAGGCCACTTGGCAAAACTAAATTAAATGTCCCAAAGTAGCTACCGCAACAACTCTTGCTCCGTTGGCTACTCCGAGGTCCACTTCTCCTTTTGCCGCTGATCTACTCTTTTGAACCCCCTGCACATTTGCACAAATGTGAGATCCACAACCCAGTATCTAATACCCATGAAGTAGGAGCAGTACATGTTAATTTCTATAACATAAATACCTGAGAGACAGTCAAACTGGTCTTTCCCTTTTTCTTCTCTTCCAAGTAGAGTTTGCAGCTCCGCTTTCCAATGGCCTGGTTCGCCACAATGGAAGCAAACTCCCTCATTTGGTGCCTCGCTTTGGGCTGGGGCTTGGGCTTGTCATTGCCTTTGCCTCTCTTAGCCATGGGCTTTCCCTTGCCTTTCTTCTTGAAATTCCCTTTTTGAACCATTAAGACTTCGGGGGGTCTTCTTAATGTTCGGCCCTAAACTCGCTGAGCATCCCGTGTATTTCATGTATGGTCTCTCCATGGCATGCATGTTGAAGTTCATAATGAATTGGTCATACTCCGGTGGGAGGGAGCCTAAGATCATATCTCGTGGCCATGTCATGACTTACGGGAGCTCCAAGCTTCAAGTTGGTCAAAATAGCCCTTCATCTTAAGAACGTGTGCACTCGCAGCAGGTTCCAGGGGCCATTTTGCAACTATTTAACGCCTTTAGTTGTGAGGAATCTTTCATGACGAGCTTGCTCTTGGAACATTTCCTTGAGCTGGCCCATCATCCGGAAAGCCTCAACTCCTTCAAACTGTTTTTGAAGGTCGTGGCTCATTGTGACTAACATGAGACAAGTCACATCGTTAGAGTCATCGAAATGCTTCTTCCAAGCATCTCTTAGAGCTCTAGGGCGTTATTTTCAGTTGTTCAGAATGTCCGTTTCAAGAACGTCATGCCTTTCTTTCCCCGCTTAAGGACAATCCCTAAGTTGCGGGCCCAATCAAGGAAATTGGTCCCGCTTTAGTTTTTTCCTTCTCAAGGATTGATCGCAGTGAATTGTGTGATGAATTGGTTGCCATTATCTACATTAAGTTAATTGCAAAGTTATTAGTTTTTGAGCAAAAACATTTTCCACAATTTCAACACTTGATAATAGTGGGGAAAAACATTTTACAATAGTTATAGGAAAGCTTTGGCTTAACACCCACAATTATAGTAAAATCATCTAATGGGATTGACATCTATATGTCCCTGCTTATTTCCCATTTTATGCCCTAGGCCCAAAACTATTTTGATAGCCTAGTTAAGCTCTAACCATTTCTAAGCATATGGAAATCACTATTTTCCCATCTCCTCTTGCCTAGATAACCACTTATCCGTTGCTTTGGCAACTGGACATAATGATGATCCAAGCTCATGGAGTGCTTAGGTTATGGTAGGCACTTTAAGACTTAATTAAAACCATTTAATGTGACGTTCAAAATTAAATCCATCCAGACATAAAATAAACATCACACGCAGGTTATGAAGCGAAAAAGTAAATGTGATATAGCATGGCCTATTCCTATAATGACTCCCACGAGCCTTGTGGGAGTCAAGGGTCAATCTAGGTCAAAATCCATCTCATGGATAATGTCTTCGATCTTGTACCTCCAACTCTTGTTACATATTTGCATGGGCATACCCACTTTCAATGTAAAGCAAGAAAGCTAATCTAATGAAGCGATTACAATTTTACAACATTGAAAAACGACTCGCAGGTCGTATTATAAAATTACAATCAAAATATGTAAAACAAGGGGTATAGTAGGCCATGCTATTCACCATGCTAGTATCACATAAAGCACAATGAAATCATACACAAAGTCTTAATTAAGCATCACACTCAAGATATAAAACGTAAATGTAAACGTGAGATAACATGGGACTGAATCTCATGATAACTCCCACGAGCCTCAGTGGGAGCCAAGGGTCAATCTAAGTCAATACCCATCTCATGGATAGTGTATTCGATCCAGCGTCCTCCGCCTTGTTACATAAATGCATGGGCATACCCATCCTTCAAGATAAAGGGATAAAACTAATCTAGGAAAGCAATTACAATTTTACAACATTAAAAAAATGACTCGCTGGGCCGTAGTATAAAATTACAACCCAATAAATGTAAAGCAAGAGGGGGTATAGTAGGCCATGCTATTCACCATTCTAGAACTCAAATAAAGCATAGTAAATAAGGTAACGAGTACAAATACTAAGTCTTAGGTGTTGCCACTACGCAGAGCAGTCGACAGTCCCTGCTCATCGAATCTGGGTCCGGGGGCAGCGCCCCTGGAAGAAAAATGTGATATTTCCTCTGCTCATCGAATGAGTTTTTCTGCCCCGATTTAACCTTCAATTGCCTAACATACATAATCGAATAAACAGGTTTAAATGATAACAAAAACAGTTTATGCAGTAGTTAATCGGATTAACAACAGAAACATGCAACTCCCGATTTATGCGTAATTAATCATATTAATAACATATCTAATATTGTGATAGCAGTTTATGCAGTATAATTGAATTAAAATAGATTAACCTATATCACATATATCGTAATCAAAGAAACAATCTTTTATGTTTCACACATACACATACCAAATTGAAATTGATACGCGTTACGATGTGACTAACATAATCGAATTTCAATAGTATGAGCAAGGCTCTGATACCACTGAAGAGATTCATGGAAAGAAACTCGTTCTAAGTGAGGGGATTCATGGGCGGAAACTCGTTCCAAACACCCATGGATCCTCCCCTGAAGGATCCGCTCATATGAAACAATTCGAAAACAGCAAGAAACAACAAGGAAAAAAACTTACGGTTTTGGATTCAAGAAGCTACTTCTTGAATGGAGGTTGGCGTTTCTTGGATGTATTGTCGCCACCGATTGACTTCCCTTTGCGGAATGTCCCTCTACCGTATCCACGCGACTGAATACGAACAACGATTGCTAGCTCTTCGCTTTTTCGAGTTTTGGGAATTAGAGAGAAAAGGGGAGGCGGAATTCAAATCGATTTCGTATTCTTGTTGATTGCGGCTGAAAAATCAAGTGTGTCTAGGGTTTCAGCTGAGATATGATTATATAGGGTGTGAGAGTTTGTTCCCATAACCAACTCTCACGTCCTCCACTTCTATCAGCAGCTGGGAGTCTTGGGACTCCCACGTCCCTCTCAACCTCTTTTGGCAGCTGGGAGTCCATAACTCCCACGTGCTCTAGACTTTCTGCTGGTAGTGGGAGTCTTTATCGGATAATGACTCCCACGTAATCCCGCCTATACCGAAAATGCCCCTTATCTCTAATTCGAATAATACCACTTTATTATTCTCGGAAAAGTGAATGTCGATGCAATGAACCTAGACACATTCTAGATTCATTGAATCTGACATGAAGCTCAGTTAGCTCTGTCTATGCGTGTGACCCGTAGGTTCATATCACAATGGCAATGAAAACACACTTAGTAGTAGTGTGAGTTCATAAATCACAAGCGGTCCCTAGCAGGGACATTGTGACTACCCAAAGTGAATGAATATACAACTGAACCTAATATCAATCCACTATTTAATCCCTTTGTCTCGCGATATCCTAATTAAGCATAAGGCATGGTGGTCGCCACCCTTATTAAGCTTAATTGTATTTATGCTCGATCTCCGTGAAGACTGCTTTGACAAATAGCATTTGATAACCACTTTATCAAATACATTTGAGCACGGCCATGCATTTAAACAGCTCTTTCCCTATCGAGGGGCCCCATGGATATCTCTCTAATAATAGAGAGGGACAAATTCCTTTACAATGTCTCTCACATTCAAGCTATGATAGGACACTACATCCGATCTCAGCCGTATTGATTACTCGTTACAAGTAACGTCCCGACCGAGTCAAAACGTGGCTCCATTCATACTAGAATCAATGAAGACATAAGGTCTAAGGATTCTAAAATAGTATTGACGAAGTAATACTTATGACTTAAGACCATGAAGTATTACTTCTCAAACGGATCACGTCCAATACAATGTATCCCTATATATTGCATCTATGATGTGATTTGTATCCATTACACATGATCAGTAAAACAAGATCATCAATCAACAATCATACTAGTTTTATTTCATAGTAAATAAGCATTACATAAAACTAGGGACTTCTAGAATAGTAATTACATAAGCTAATGAGTTTTACTATCAAATCACACATTTGATAATCAAAAGCGCAATTAACTATTCAATTACATGCTCAAAAAGATAACAAAACGCACAACATGTGCTAATGGTCCTAGGGCACTACTAACACTAAACACCCATGAGTCCTCCCCTGAAGGATCCGCTCATACCATAGGAATCGAAAACCAGTGAAAAATTACTTACGTTTTTAAGGCTAAAGACTCTGTTTTCGGATGTATACTGTTGCCACCAATAGACTTCCCTTGCGGAATTTCCCTCTGTTGGAATCCATGTGACGAAACGAGCAAAGAGTTCTAGCTCTTCATTTCTGAGTTTCGGGAATCTGAGAGAAGAGAAGGGAAGAAAACAAGAAATCTGATTTCGGGGTTTTAGGTTTATTGCGGCTCAAGCAAGAATGACCTAGGGTTTCGGCCAAAAGAGGACTATATAGGTGTGAGAGTTTGTTTCGAAAACAACTCCCACGTCCTATCAACCTCTTATGGTAGTGGGAGTCTTTAACTCCCACGTCCTATAAACATCTGCTGGTAGTGGGTGTCTTTATCGCATAATAACACCCACGAAATCCCAGCTATAACCAAATACCGAAAATGCCCATCCTCAATCTCTAATTCAAATAATAACGTTTTATAATTCTCAGAAGAATAAATATTAGATACAATGAACCTAGACACATTCTAGATTCATTGAATCTCGACATGAAGCTCGTTAAGTCGTCTATGCGTGTGACCCTGTAGGTTCATATCACAATGGTAATGAAAACACACTTAGTAGTAGGACATTGTGACTACCCAGAGTAAATGAATGTTCGGTGGAACCTAATTCCAATCCACTATTTAATCCCTTTGTCTCGCGATATCCAAATTAAGCATAAGGTTTGGTAGTTATCACCCTTATAAAGCTTAATTGCATTTATGCTCGATCTCCAGGTATTCTGTTCTAACAAATAGTATTTAATGACCACTTTATTAAATACATTTGAGCACGATCATACATTTAAACTGTTTTCCCCATCGAGGGGCCCATGGATATCTCTCTCTAATAAGAGAGGGGCAAATCCCATACAACGCCTCTCACATTCAACCCATGATAGGATACTACATTCGATCATCATTTGTTTTAATTACTCGATTCATGCTGAGTCCAAACATAGCTCCATTCATGCTGGAAACAATGAAGACATAAGGTCTAAGGATTCCAAATAGTATTGAGGAAGTAATACTTATGACTAAAGAACCATAAAGTATTACTTCTCTAACGGATCACGTCCGTACAACATATCCCAATATATTGCATCTATGATATGATTTGTATCCATTACACATGAACAGTAAAACATAATCATCAATCAAAACATTATACTAGTTTTATTTCATTGTAAAGAACATTATATAAAACTAGGGACAATTAGAATAGTAATTGCATAAGCTAATGAGTTTTACTCTCAAATCACGCATTTGGTGTTCAAAAGAAAAATTAACTATTCAAATGATTACTCAAAAAGATATAAAACGTACAACATATGCTAATGGTCCTAGGGCACTACTAACAATTTTTAGGAGGGAATAACCTTGTCTTTGAATAGGTGCCTTTTTAAGATTAATTTGGCTGCAATGTATGTAATGAAAAGGCACCTCATTTGAAGAGAAATCTGGAGATTAATAGGCTATAAATAGAAGATGAGGGAAGAGGAAGAAAGATAGAAAAATAGAGAGAAATACTGAAGTGTTGGAAAAATATATGTAGTGAGAGAAAACCATTTGGAAGACAAGTAAAGGGTAAAAAGTGTCAACAGCCACTAAACTTTTCTCGATTTTGGTTTTTTACCCTGAACTAAAAAATGCAAAGTCCTTGACGCTAAACTTTTATGGAGTGTTAATGTTTCACTTTCCATCCAATTCCACCCTTAAATCTAACGGAATAGCAACATGTGACTCTCACATGACTCAACTCATGAACATTTTGAGAAAAATAGGTCCTGACCTAAAAAAAATCGAAATGGGATAAGAAATGCGCCAAAATTTTCCTCATATTTTTTTTGGTAAACCTATTTTGTTATAAATTTCTCAATTTTTTTTCAAATAACTTGAGAATGGACCAAATACATATTACTAGTAGTTTGTTAAATTTGTTTTTTACAGATGAGGACAATATATTTTCCTTTAAGAAGAAAAGGTCAAGATAAATGTTTGGACGAAGTGTTATGTATTTTAGATTGTTCACTGGTCTTTAAAGTAAAGTAAATTAATTACCTTTTAGCCGTTTTCTTATCCCATTTTGAAATTTTTTAGGTCATAATTTACTTTTTCTTAAAATGCCCCTAAGTTAAGTCATGTGAGAGTCACGTCTTGATATTCAATTAGATTTAACGGTGGAATTCGATGGAAAGGGAAACATTAACACTCCAAAAAAGTTCAGGGTCAAGGACTGTGTTTTTTAGTTCAGGGTCAACAACCAAAATCAAGAAAAGTTTAGGGGGCGTGAGCACCTTTTACCCCATAGTAAATGATATCTGATCATTCCCAAATTTTAACCATAGCTAGAAGCCTCATGAAACTAGATTCTAACCAAGGGAGATCCGAATCTATCTTCTAGCTTAAGAGATATAATGTTCATAGTGCAAGGTTGTGGCATTCCGGTAAAAGATAAGTGTTGATGGTAGATTGCTAAGTTGGAGTATGGAACGGTATCTGATCGGAGCGATTCTTGTTTCTAAAGTTAAAAGACTCGTAGGACTTGATTCTGAACGGTAGAGATAGAATTCCAACCTTGGCTTTATGAGATATTGCCTCGGGAACTTAGGACTGTGAACCTGGAATTTCTGGTTTTTAGCATTGTTGGAGATTTGTCTAAACATCTAAGGTAAGATTCTTACATTCTTGTGTTTTCGTATCAAAATCATGAGTTTTTCTTGAAAATAAGTCATGTTTGATTATATTATGAAATGGATTTTCTCATTTTTTTAAAATATTGCATAAAAATGGATGAAGTATTGTGAAATGTGTATCGCATGAACCTTTGATTACCATGTACTTGTGTTTGTACTTGATTACATGTAAGTGATATGATATTATGAGATTATGTGTTAATTCCCAATCTTGAATCCTTGGCTGCGATATTATATATATTTATTATGAGATTATGGTGGTGTTGGTGAGAACTGGGCTATATATATATATATATATATATATATAAAAAAATTATGAGATTATGGAAGTGTTGGTGAGATCGGGGTGGCTCGTGTCCATAGCATTGCCAACGGGTAACTAAGTTGGTGGCAGCCAAGTGAATTTGATTGTACGAATATATGTGATGCATGTCAAACCAAGTATTTATGATGATCAAATATTGGATATGAGAGTATATTGGTTTGACATGTTTATATGTGTTTGAAGATGTATGTGGTGTGGTCAAAATAAGTATTTTTGTGGTTTAATTTCAGAATTTCAGAAGAGTACAATTCCGTTGTTATTTAACTCATGAAAAAAGCATTTTTTCATCTTTTTAAGTCTGTTTTGAAAGTTATACTTATTCCAATTGTTTGTATGTTTTATCTAAAGTTCAAGGGTGATGTTTTATGTTTTAAATCATCCTAAATCATGTTTTATTTATATTTTTAAAAATCGAGAAACTATTTCGAGTCTTACGGTGCTTCATTAGAAGGATGTTTGAATCTTACTGAGCTAGTCAAGCCCATCCCCCTTACTTTATATGTTTTGCAGATGGTCATGATGATGAATTGGAAGGGGGCCAGTGATAGCTTGACCATGTGAAGTTATAGATTATGAAAACACTTATAGCTTGTAATGATGATATTTTTACTAAGTATGAATAATATGTAAGCTATAGATTTATTTATTTATCTAAGGAAATATTATTTCTTTAAGTTTATTTTGGGTTCGGTGTCTCATTGGTAGATGAGGCGCTTCCATGTCACCCTCTGGTTACCGAGTGTGACATAAATGGTATCAGAGCAGGCTGAACCTTAGGCTTAAACTGATCAGAATAGACTAAGTATGGAATGAGAACTTGGGAAGGAGTTGTAAGATTACTTGAGATGTGGTTTGTGGAGGTTGAACCTTAGGCTTGAATAAAAAGGAGCATAACTATGTATGGAATGAACTCAGGAAGGAGACGTTAGCTTACCTAAGATATGATCCTTAGGTAGATGGTGCGGAATAGGAACCATATGTGATATATTTGACTTATGTGCTATGGTTGCACTAACCTTTCTTGTTGTGCCAATGATTTTGATCGTTTAAGCTGGTTATTACGTCAATAAAGATGGAAGCCGGGAATGCCTCCTACGTGGTGAAAGGTACACTATTGATAAATTGCGTGACTGCTTATGTGTTATTTGATTGTCGTGCCACACATTCATTCGTATACCGTAGATTTTCTAAGTATATATCTTAAAAGTTCCACTACATACTTATCGGATGCCTATGGAGTTTTGTGCCTACTGGTGAGGTTCTGGTATCTAATTTGGTACATATGCGTTGTCGAGTTGAGATTGCATCAAAAGATTTTAGTGCCAACCGTATTCAGATAAATATGGTAGACTTTGATGTCATTTTGAGGATGGATTGGTTGGCAACCAACCAGGCGTTGGTTGACTATAAAGAGAAGAAGATTCAGTTAATGACAAAAGATAAAAAAAGAAATCACATTTCGGGGTCGGAAAAGAAAAGTTGTCGAAAAGGGTTATCAGTTGTTTTAGCAACTAGAGCTCGGAAAAATATGTACATAAGGGTTTTGAAGAGATTCCATATTTGAGATTAGTATTGCAGTCATTGAGGACCGAGAAAATTTATGCGAAGTTTGGTAAATGTGGATTCTGGTTCAGAAATGTAACCGTCTTGGGGGAAAGTTATATCAGCAGATGGTGTGTTAGTGGATCCGGCAAAGATAGAGGCAACAGTTTCTTGGCTTTGCCAGGGTATTATCGCAAATTTTTGGAGGATTTCTCAAAGATAGCAGCACAATTGACTCAGTTAACACAAAAGAAGGTGAAATTTGTGTGGGATTCAGAATGCGAAGAAAGCTTTCAGAAGTTGAAGATAGAGTTAACAACAACACCGGTCTTATCATTTCCAGTAAAGTCAGGAGGTTTTTTGTTTTACAATTTATAGTGATGCATCGGGTATTGGACTAGGTTGTTTTTTTTTATGCAAAATGCCAAAGTAATAGCCTTTGCCTCAAGGAAATTGAAACCTTATGAGAAGAATTATCATACATAAGATTTGGAGTTGGCGTGGTTGTGTTCTCTATGGAAGATATGTCGGCATTATCTATATGGGAAGCCATGTGAATTATTCACTGATCATCGAGTTTGAAGTACTTATTGAAGGGATTCATGGGCAAAAACTCGTTCTAAACACCCACGAGTCCTCCCCCGAAGGATCCGCTCATACCAAAACGAATCGAAAAATACTTACGAAAGACTTACATTTTTCGGCTAAAGATTCCGTCTTTCGGATGTGTGCTGCTGCCACCAGAGTCCTCCCTTGTGGAATTACTCCCTACCGGTATCCACGCGATGAAACGAGCAGCGAGTGCTAGGTCTTTGTTTTTTTGAGTTTTGGAATCTAGAGAGAAATTGAGGCTGAAATCTGATTTATGGGATTTTGGAATTGCGGCTCAAACATTAGTTCCTAGGGTTCATAACAACTCTCACGTCCTATCCACCTCTTCTGGCAGTGGGAGTCTTTAACTCCCACGTCCTCTAGACTTCTGCTGGTAGTTGGAGTCTTTATCGGATAATAACTCGTACGTAATCCCAGCTATAACCAAATACTGAAAATGCCCCTCATTAATCTCTAATTCAAATAATAATGTTTTATTATTCTCAGAGAAATAAATGTCAAATACAAAGAACCTAGACACATTCTAGATTCATTAAATCTGGACATGAAGCTCGTTAACTCGTCTATGTGTGTGACCCTGTAGGTTCATATCACAATGGCAATGAAAACACACTTAGTAGTAGTATGTGTTCTTAAATCACAAGCGCTCCCTAGCAGGACATTGTGACTACCCAAAGTGAATGAATTTACGGTGGAACCTAATACCAATCCACTATTTAATACCTTTGTCTCGTGATATCCAAATTAAGCATAAGGCCTGATAGTTGTCACCCTTATAAAGCTTAATTTTATTTATGCTCGATCTCTAGGTACACTGTTCCAACAAACGGTATTTAATAACCACTTTATCAAATACATTTGAACACGACCATGCATTTAGACAGGGTTTCCTATCGAGGGGCCCATGGATATCTCTCTCTAATGATAAAGAGGGACAAATCCCTTACAATGCCTCTCACATTCAAGCCATGATAGGACACTACATCCGATCATCAGTCGTATTGATTACTTGATTAAAAGTAACGTCCGACTGAGTCAAAATGTGGCTCCATTCATACTAGAATCAATGGAGACATAAGGTCTAAGGATTCCAAAATAGTATTGAGGAAATAATATTTATGACTAAGGACCATGAAGTATTACTTCTCTAACGGATCACGTCCGATGCAATATATCCCAATATATTGCATCTATGTTAAGATTTGTATCCATTACACATGATTGTACGTTTTACTAATCATGTGTAATGGGTACAAATCATATCATAGATGCAATATATTGAGATATATCGTATCGGACGTGATCCGTTAGAGAAGTAATACTTCATGGTCCTTAGTCATAAATATTATTTCCTCAATACTATTTTGGAATCCTTAGACCTTATGTCTCCATTGATTCTAGTATGAATGGAGCCACATTTTGACTCAGTCGGACGTTACTTTTAATCAAGTAATCAATACGACTGATGATCGGATGTAGTGTCCTATCATGGCTTGAATGTGAGAGGCATTGTAAGGAATTTGTCCCTCTCTTATTAGAGTGAGATATCCATGGGCCCCTCGTTAGGGAAAAACTGTTTAAATGCATGGCCGTGCTCAAATGTATTTGATAAAGTGGTTATCAAATGCTATTTGTCGAAACAGTCTACCTGGAGATCGAGCATAAATACAATTAAGCTTAATAAGGGTGACGACCACCATGCCTTATGCTTAATTAGGATATCGCGAGACAAAGGATTAAATAATGGATTGATATTAGGTTTTGTTGTATATTCATTTACTTTGGGTAGTCACAATGTCCTGCTAGGGACCGCTTGTGATTTATGAACTCACACTACTACTAAGTGTGTTTTCATTGCCATTGTGATATGAACCTACAAGGTCACACGCATAGACGTGCTAACGAGCTTCATGTCCAGATTCAATTAATCTAGAATGTGTCTAAGCTCATTGTATCTGACATTCATTTTTTTCTGAGAATAATAAAGCGTTATTATTCGAATTAGAGATAAGGGGCATTTTCGGTATAGCTGGGATTACGTGGGAGTTATTATCCGATAAAGACTCCCACTACCAGTAGAAGTCTAGAGGACGTGGGAGTTATAGACTCCCACTGCCAAAGAAGGTGGATAGGACGTGGGAGTTGTGCTTGAAACAACCTCTCACTCCCTATATAAACTTCTCTTGGCCGAAACCCTAGTGGTTAATGCTTTTCAGCCGAAATACCAAAAGACCTAGACAATCAGATTTTCTATTCTGCCTCTCCCTTTTCTCTCTAATTCCCGAAACTCAGAAAAACGAAGAGCTAGCAATCACTGTTCGTTTCGTTGCTTGGATACCGGTAGAGGGACATTCCGCAAAGGGAAATCCATTGGTGGCAGCAACGTATCCAAGAAACAGCAACTTCCATTCAAGAATCAGATTCTTGAACCCGAAAAGTAAGTTTCTGTCTAATATTTTTTTCCGATTCCTATGGTATGAGCGGATCCTTCGGGGGAGGACTCATGGGTGTTTAGAACGAGTTTCTGCCCATGAATCCCTTCAGGAGATTTGTCTAAACATCTAAGGTAAGATTCTTCCATTCTTGTGTTTTCCTATCAAAATCATGAGTTTTTCCATAAAATAAGCCATGTCTGATTATATTGTAAAAAGGATTTTCTCATTTTTTTCTATTGCATAAAAATGGATGAAGTATTGTGAAATGTGTATCGCATGAACCTTTGATTGCCATGTACTTGCGTTTGCACTTGATTACTTGTACGTGGTATGATATTATGAGATTATGTGTTAATTCTCAATCTTGAATCCTTGACTGCGGTATTATATATATTTATTATGAGATTATGGTGGTGTTAGTGAGATCGGGCTATATTATGATATTATGGTGGTGTTTTTGTGAGATCGAGCTATATATATTATGAGATTATGGTGGTGTTGGTGAGATTGGGCTATATATATATATATATATATTATGAGATTATGGAGGTGTTGGGGAGATCGGGATGGCTCGTGTCCATATCCTTGCCAACTAGTAACTGAGTTGGTGGCTGCCAAGTGAATTCGATTGTGTGAATATATGTGATGCATGTCAAACCGGTATTTATGATGTCTAATATGAAGATCAAGTATTGGATATGAGAGTATATTCTTTTGACATGTGCATATGTGTTTGAAGATGTACATAGTGTGGTCAAAATAAGTATTTTTGTGGTTTTATTTCAGAATTTCAGAAGAGTACAATTCCTTTGTTTTTTAACTCATGAAAAAGATAATTTTTTTCATCTTTTTAAGTCTGTTTTGAAAGTTATACTTATTCCAATTGTTTATATGTTTTATCTAAAGTTCAAGGGTGATGTTTTATGTTTTAAATCATCCTAAATCATTTTTTTTATATGAAAACCACCAGCGTGGTGGGGCGGTCCCCCATTTTATTAATATAGCCAAATCGGCAAAAGAGAATCCATTACAATCATAAGAGTTAGCTAAATGAAGATGCAACCTGGAACATTTATGTTATGTTAAGGGTGTTACATATGATCCAAGCTAGAATGCAATGCAAGAAATTACAAGTAGAATATAGAAGTCTAACATCCCTAGCCTATACTAAACGTATATAAGGCGTCTGTCTCTGATCAAGCCAAATCAGGCCTTGGATCTCCAAAGGCAATAGGTGTGACTCAGTAAAAACAAACGAGTTGCGAGTGGAAGTTGATAAATTTGCCAGAGCATCCGCAACCTTATTAACCTCTCGATACACATGTATCATCCTGCAATGGCCAAGAAGAGAAACCGCTCTACGAAAAACAGTATCCAAAGACCAAGAAGAGATCATACCTGATGCTACCGCTTGTACCAACACTTGGGAGTCGGATTGGACCAAAAAATATTAAGAATGATCAAAAGATGAAAATGGGTAGCTATAATTATGTCCCTCTTTGTTTTAACTTTATATTCTTGATGATTTAATTTGCTTGCTCTTGCTTTGTTTTTTATCTTATATGTTTCCATAATCTTATGTGCTTATGCTTGTCTTATCTTATGAGTTTGGCTAACTTGTTTTGATATGCCTATGTGTTTTGATTCCTTGTTCTTATTTGAAGGCATTTTCAAAATGACCACCTTAGTTATGTCTAAATTTTTTTTAAAGCTTTCAAAAAACCTAAGGTGTGTCTTTCTTACATAAGTTTTCCCTCTTTAAAGAAACTTCTTTTTTTATATAGAAAACACCACCTGTTATGGTGGGGGTTTGGCATGGACCCCTACCCGTTTATTGAATAAAGCCAATCGGCAAAAGATACATAGAGGGGGACTTAAAGCCAAAACCTCTAAGTAGTTGAAAACAAATCCACTTGATACACAGATTAAACAATGCAAGAAAATACTATTCCATTTATAATCATGGAATAGGGGCTACAAGAACCTGCACTAATATGCAAAGCAATAAACACAAGATGCATCAAAATCCTATCTAATTCGCAAATAAGGCGTCTTGCACTTATCTAGCCGAATGAAACCACGAATTTAGAAGGCAAAGTAGTGAGATCTGAAAAAGAAACCGAATGCCGAGTTGAAGTTGCTAGATTGGCCAAAGCATCCGCCACAGAATTAACCTCTCGATAAATATGAATCATCCTGCAATTACCAAGAAGAGTGACAGCACGACGAAAAGCAGTATCTAGTGACCAAGAAGAAATTCAACCTTTAGCGACTGCCTTCACCAAAACCGTTGAATCGGATTGAACCAAGAAAGTGGAGAAACCACACCGAGCCGCCATTTGGAGACCTTCAACCAATGCCAACAATTTCTCTTCCATACTTGTTGCTCGATCACCAATAAAAATTGAGAATCCCGAAATAAAATTCCCATGACTATCTCGAAGAATACCACCAATACCCGATAAGCACATATTGCCTTTAGAAGCTCCATCAATGTTTAGAGTCGCGCTATTGTCACCAAAATCATTCCCCCATCGGACTACAAAGTGTCCTTCGCGGAACAAAAAGAGGAACTGAACTACTAAGTTGAACGTCCTTCGCCCTCATTAATGTGGTTTTGTAATCACGAAACTGAGCTAGAATACTTGACTGAGAAGTAAATTTCACCTCAAATACAAAGAGACAGTGAGCTTTCCATAAAACCCAATAAGCAGAACAAGCCATAATTAGAATTACCTAACGGTTTCCGGAAGCCCCAGCATACCACCATAAAGAAAGCATCCCGTGTATATTATTGACTAGCGAAGAGGGCAAAATCATTCCAACACAAACTGCTGCCTCCTGCCAAACTACTCTTGTAAGTGTACAGGTAACGAAAATATGATCATAGGTCTCTGTACCCCTAAAACAAACACATCAAGATGCCATAGAAACTCCAAACCCCATTCTATCCTCATCTAAAGCAAGATACCCACTAAGAAATTTCCACATAAACAAAGATAAAGAGAGAGGTAATACCTTATTCCAAATACATTCCCTCGAGAATTGGATGACATCCGAGCTACGCAACAAAGCAATGGCCAAGGCGAGAGTAAAATAGTCGTGAGAGTCGTCCATCCACATGATCCTATCGTGTTCATTAGACAAGCATAAATCCGGTAATGAGGTCAAAAAAGACGCCGGAACCAAGTGACATAAAGCCCTGCGGTTCCACCCTTCAGCTGTATAGTAATCACGAACTTTTGCCTCACATAACATGGTTGACGGGCCAAAAAACATAGAATCAAGGGATCCATGAAGAGTAAAATTCTCATAAAAAAATTACTAGACTCGCCATTACGCAAAACAATGCCAATCATCTTCTCCACCTCCTCCTTAACCGAGAGGACTCTTCGCCAAGTAGGAGAACAACCCAAAACAACAAAACTTTGCTTCACATGATGTAATCCCACACAAAGAACTTTAAAGCAACTTGACTTATCATCTTTATATAGTTTCTCAAAGAACTTTTGGAAAAGTATTACTTTGATGGATATATGGCAAACTATTGTTTTTTTTTTTTCCGTCTTGTGTAGTTGCCTCTGCCCTATGCTCTGCTTCAAGTTTAAAATGGTGCTTTTCTTGGATGTTGGAATCAGTTAAATATTTCTAAGAACCATCCATATCCATTTACAAAACATCTAAATCAAAACCCCCTTAGATTCTTTTGATCTTCAAATTGAAATCTTTTGTATGTTCCTTTTTAATGGAAGTCTAGAGATGATGGATATTTCTTGACCTATATGCTCTTTGAGCCTTATTTTGATAGAGGATTCTTGAGGAGAACGTTTCTTGGAGATTTTACATGAGAAATGTGCCTTATTGCGCCTTCATCTTGGAGGTCATGTTGACTTGGAACTTCTTCTATATCAAGATACATCTCTTATCTACTTTGTTAGTTTGTTGATGGATTGTGCTTGATGAGTATATTCCCTAGAGAGTTTATACATGACTCATGTGCTTCTTATAACTTTATTCTTGGTTGTCATGTTTCATAGGGAGGGATTACTTGTATATCATGCTACATTCTTTTCACATTCTATCATATGTTGAAGGTAGGTTATGCTTTTGAGTTTTTTTACCTATCCTCATTCCTTATAGTGATATGAGCTTACTTGATGCTTATCCTTCTATATCACTTAGTTTTGACAGCTTATGTTTTTATTGATCATATCTCTCTATCTCTTTTGGCCGTCCATTCTTTGGGAAGTTTTTGCTCACTTTGATTGATGCATAACTTCCCTTTAGTTTTTGGGTTTATAAAGTTTCTTTGTTATACCTTTATCTTTTACACATCACCTTAGTAGTTTGGTTTGATTTTACCTTTGGGTTAAGTTTTTAATCAACTACTTGAGGAAGCGACTTAATCCTTTGCTATATTTAGTTCTCTTCTCTTCTTTATACTTAAAAGTTGATGATATGTGTGTGGAATGTGTTTGTGGTTGTTTGGAGTTGCTTTGTACTTATTTATGTAGGTTTTATAGCACTTATCCATAAGCCCGGTCAACCGGCCCTGGTAACGTTGTCGACTCCAACAGCTCGGTCGACCGAAGGATATATTGTGGTCACCCGAAATGCCCTGTTTCAGCAAAATTGTAACACTCTTAGATATATATCCTTTCAGTTTTATTTTTCTTTTAACATGGGCACAACCCTAGGGGAAGTTTTATTATTAAACTATATCTTATACCCCTCATATATGTGATATGTGCTTACTTGATCCTTATCTTAGCATCATCACATTTTTTGGTTGGCTTTGTATCTCTTGCATATCTCTTGTAAGCCAACTTGTGTGATCTATATGGGGGTGTATTGTATTATAGTTTATTTTTTACATCTACCACCCTTCTTATTGAGATAATGTGCTTTACTTCTCTTATACTTTTTTATCTCATCTTGTTTGTGTTGGAATTTACATGTGATATAGGTGCTCCAATAGGATTGGGCCGACCAAAACTCGATTGGTCAAACTAATCCGGTTGAACTGGTCTGTTGAACCGATAAACCGGTCAAAACCGGCCATGTGATGGTCATGTGAGGGGTTGCGTGTAGTGGGAATCATGGGAGCCAGCCTTTTGAGAGGAAAGTGGAAGTAGTGGGTGAATTAATTTTCACCCCATATTTTCATGCACTTCTTAATCAATAGTTGATGATTGAAAACTCTCACTAATGGTTCCAAGGATGTCAAATTCTAGAGAGAAAAACCAGTTATAAACACAACACCAAGAACATTAAAAATGTTAGAAGAAATTTTTTATTTTTCGTTCTTTCTTTTTCCTATTTTTGAACTTGAACCTGTACACATATATAGTTGATGAATATTTTCTTCGATCTTCGGAGCTCTTTGACTAGCATTAGAGAGGCGAAGAACAAGTTCGAGTTGATCGTGTGGATACCGCTAGAGACAGAAGTCGATTCGTTCGGTTGTTGTTGGTGATTCCGTAGCAAAATCAAAGCAGAAATCGTTATGTCATCCCGTAAACCAAAGGTAAAAATACTAATCAAAGTTCATTAGTTCTTACTCGCTAATGATCCTGGTAGAAACTGATTCCGCTTTTACTTTCCGCTTCCCTTCGTTTAGGAATCCGAATTTCTTTCTTTCCATGGTATCTGAGCCAATCACGAGTACCTAATGTTCTTTTATGTGTTACTCGTTTAATGCACTCCATAGGGTTTTTTTTATTATCTTTTTACAGCCTCTAGGATTATATTTAAGTGTTAAACTAATCTTAGGATGAATTTTTCGTTCATGTTTTTGGCTGTGTTATGTTTTCTGGAAAAGTTCGATCGACCGGAAGGGGTTCGCAACAGACCGAACATGTTATTGAAAATTGTATTTTCCTACTGCCTAGAATTCGGACGACTAGAGAGACATCCCGGTCGACCGAAGCTAGACTTTTTTTGGGCCGGTCAATCAGAAGTGTTCTCGGTCGACCGAGGTGGCATAATTTTGCACTGTTTTGGTTAGGCCGACCGGACAGAGGTAGGTAGTGTGTGTTTTGTGTTTTATTAGCATGCTTGTCAAGTTATTTGAGCATGGTGCATAGTAATAGCCCTTGACCAAGTAATTTTTATAATAATACGGCATGAGTGTCATGCCTTCTCTATTGATATTCTGATTGTAATTTATTTCTCGAATGTAACTCGATATTTCTTTTCTTTATTATGTAATACATAGTATAAGATTTCTTTTTTAATTATAAGAGCATAATGGAGTCAATCAGATAGAAGAAATCGGATGGAGGCTGAAGACAATAGATTAGATTTATTGTTTTTCACCTTAGACAGACTTAGGGTTTTCCATTCGCTTGGAAAATCCGCATAGGGGTCATTACTATTCACATTTATTTACTGTTTTGATGCATTTTTTTTTATATAGTTTTGATGCATGAGATGCATGTTTTTCAGTCGTATAAACGGTTTATACTAATGTTTGGTAAGATCATTTAAAATTATATCCCTCAATTTTAATTGTATTAAGTCTGTGCCTTCCTCAATTTGGCCCTCGTCAAGGCCTAGATCAACAGTAATGTAGAATTACGAGGCAATATCCACCTGTCTGTCGTGGTAAGGCGCGAAGGATAAGTTAGTGATATCCGCGGGTGCAAATCTTGGGTCATACTTAACTGAATTATCTCAATAAATGGATTGAGGATATGGAGGCAAAAGAGTTGAGATGTGCATCTTGATTTGCTGAAAATAATTGTTATTTAATCGACTAACCAAAAATTACATAATGATGTAATTAGCAAATGTTGCTTACCTAAATAGCCATGTCTCGAGCTATTTAGCCAAAGCTAACTCGAGATTGGTGATATATGGATTTTAGCCTACTATAATGTTTTTTAACTTTCCGAATGAATACTTGAGGGTTATTCATTTGAAGAAAATAGTGGGAGAATCTTTAATTAAAGGCTAATAATGATTTTGAAATTTGATAATATAACTTTGCAAAATATTTATTGTAGATTTAATGGCAAATGCAAAAGTAGGAAACTTGCTTTCGTTCTGATCTGTCCTTGAGAAGGACAAACTTGAGGGAGGAAACTTCCTCGACTGTCATAGGAATTTGAGAATCGTTCTCAAACACAAGAAAAAGATGTATGTTCTCGAAGAGCCTATTCCTAATCCACCACTCGCTGGGTCTACGACCGCTGAAAGAACTGCATATCGTAAGCATTTCGATGACGCATTAGATGTGTCAAGTTTAATGATGGTTACTCTGACACTCTGAGTTCAGAAGAAACATGAGGAAATGGGTGCATTAGACATGATTAATCATCTAAAGCTACTTTTTCAGGGTCAGGCTCACCAGGAAAGATTTGATGTGTCAAAGTCTCTATTTCAGTGCAAGATGGCAGAGGGAACACCAGTCGGAACTCACGTTCTGAAAATTATATGTTACATTGAGAACTTAGGTAGACTGGGATTTGCTCTTGGTCAGGAGCTACTTGATTCTACAATTGTTTCCCGAATCATACAGTCAGGTTGTATTAAATTACAACATGAATGAGATAGACAAACCACTTCCAGAATTGTTGAATATGTTAAGGACTGCCGATTCGGAAATAGGCAAGTCCAAAGCCATGTTGATGGTTAATAACAGAGGCAATTGTGGTGAGCGAGGACATTGGAAAAGGAACTGTAAAAGCTATCTTGCAGGGAAAAATCTTGGAAAGGGGGCAAATGTTGCTTCTGACTCAAGTATTTTTTGTTGTAAAAATAAATTTGTCTACTACTACTTCATCTTGGGTATTACATACCGTATGTGGTTCTCACATTTGTATGAATGTGCAGGGACTGCAAAGGAGTAGGGAGCTTACATAGTGTGAAGAGGACCTACGCGTTGGCAATGGAGCTAGAGTTGATGCCTTAGTTGTAGGAAACTATGAAATTACTTTGCCCTCTGGGATTGTCCTAGATTTACAGAATTGTCTCTATGTACTTATTTTAACGAAAATATTATTTCAATTTCTTGTTTGGGCAAGATAGGTTTTGATATTCATATTAAAAACCAACGAATGTCGTTATCATTGAATATTATTTTTTATTGTAGCGCAACTTTGTTGAATGGTTTATATCTCTTAGACCTCGATTCACCGGTCTATAACAGAAATACGAAAATGATTAAGAATAATAATGATTCAAATCCTACCTACCTCTGGAATTGTCTCTTAGGCTATATAATTGAGAACCGCATTTCCAGACTTCATAAAGATGGATTGTTGGAGTCATTTGGTTTTTAATCATATAATACATGCAAACCTTGTTTAATGGTAAGATAACCCTTCTCCTTTTACTAGAACTAGAGAACAAGCCAAGGATTTGTTGGAACTAATATATAGTGATGTATGTGGTCTATCCAATATCCATACGAGAGGTGGTTGTCTATATTTCATTACTTTTATTGACGATTACAGTCGCTTTGGATACATGTTTCTTATGAAATACAAGGCTGAAGCCTTTGAAAAATTCAAAGAGTACAAGAATGAAGTATAAAACCAGCTTGGCAAAAGTATTAAGATGATTCGATCCGATCGAGGTGGGGAATACTTAAGTCAAGAATTCAGTGATTATCTACAGTGTGTGGAATTGTTTCACATCTCTCTCCACTGGCTACTCCTCAATGGAATGGTGTATCCGAAAGGAGAAATCGAAATCTATTAGATATGGTTCGATTCAAGATGAGTCATGCGAGCATTCCAAACTCCTTTTTGGGACATCCTTTAGAAGCATCAGCTTTAACACTAAACAGAGTTCCATTAAAATATGTTGAAAAGACACCATATGAGATATGAATTGGGAAACGTCCTAGTATGTCTTTCATTAAGGTTTGGGTTGTGAGGTGTTTGTGAAACATCTAACTTTGGACAAGCTCAGTCCTAAGTCGATCAAATGCACATTTGTTGGGTATCCTAAGTAAACTAAAGGATATTACTTCTACATTCCTAACAAGAACAAAGTGCTTGTTGCTCGAAAATGAGTTTTTCAAAAGGAACAGCTTCTTTCTGGGAAAATTAGTTGGAGCCAAGGGGAGCTTAAAGAAGTTCCAGAACTTAGTGAAGTTCCAAAACTTACTGAAGTTTAGCCAAGCACTAGTGATCAGATAGAATATGAACAAGCTGTAGGGATTCATAGGCAGAAACATGCAGAAGGCTTGCCTTTAGGCTTACGAAAATTTTGCCCCTGTTGTTGACCATGTAAATGGCCTTGGACTTACCTATTTCCTTCTCGGTATTCCTCAATAGGTTCAACAATTCAGGGAGAGGTTTCTCTATCTCGTTCATGTTGTAGTTCAATACAGCCTGGCTGATTGATTCGGTGAACGATTGCAGAATCAAGTCAGTGTATATCTCTTGGCAAAGAGGAAATCCCAGTCTTTCGAGGCTTTCAATATAGCCTGTCATCTTCAGATTATGAGTTCTGACTGTGTTCCCTCTGCCATTTTTCACTTAAATAGAGACTTCGACACATCGAATCTCTCATGGCGGGCTTGACCCTGAAAGAATTTCCTTAGATGATTAATCATATTGAAAGCTCCCATTTCCTCATGTTTCTTCAGAAGCTCAGAGGTCATGGTCACTAACAAAAGATTAGACACATCTAATGTGTCTTCTAAGTGCTTATGATAAGCATTTCTTTCAACGATTGCATTTGCCATTGTATCTACAGAGAAGAGTTTGCAAAGTTTTACTTGTCATATTATAAAATCATTAAAATGACTTTATTTAATGATTCTCCCACTATTTTTCTTCAAATGAATAACCCTCAAGTATTCATTCGGAAAGTTCAAAACTTTCTAGTAGGACCAAGATCCATATTTCATCATTCTCAAAGCAGCTTTGACTATTATACTCAAGAAGACGCTTTATGTAAGCAACACTTGCTAATCACATAAATTATGTGACTCTTGGTTGGTTAAGTAGGTAACGATTACCCTCAGTACATAAATGCACATCTTAACCCTTTTGCCTCCAGATTCTCAACCATTGAGGTAATCCGGTTAAGTATGACCCAAGGTTGACCGGCTCCCGTCTCTACCAGCATCCACACCGATCAACCTTGATCTTGTTCGTTGTGCTTGTGATGCTAGTTACGAGAGCTACGAACGCTGAAGACGATCTTCATGAGCTTCGTTGATATACAAATATAAACCAGAATTTAGAGACAAGAAAAACAGTTTTTCTTTCTCTTTTTGTGTTCTTGAGAGTGTATATTAGAGAGCAAAATTTCAGAGAATATTACTATCTTTATTTCTGCTAGAGTGTTATGGAATGGTGGTAGAGAAATTGTGTGTTTTTTATGAACACTTCATCAAGTGGTGTTAGTGGAACCACCCACTAACTCCACACTCACACATTTCTCTCCCAACTACCTCTTAACATACACATACTCTCTCACACAAGACATGTGCCGGTTTTGACCTGGTCCAACTGGTCCGATCGACCAGAGAAATGGTTCTCGGCTGACAGGAGGGACAAACCGGTTCAGTCGACCCGAGACAGCTCTCGGTCGACCGGGTGGGTTTTTGCCCAATCCAATCGAATGCACAATCCAATTGAGCTTGCCCAATATAATTGAGCACCTATATCAAATGTAAACTCCAAGAGATAGAAGAATTAACCTCTATTTCTACTAACAAGGTTCGTCAAAGATACTCCAAAATTCTTCAGAAACCCGGAGAGCATGCTCCCATATGGTAGACAATAATTTTCATGGCGAATTCAGTCCATGAAGAAGGTTATGAGAATGTATCCAACATTTGGCTTCTTTCCTTCATAGAGGTGTTGCATAATAGCCATTTGTAGTACACACAGCTTTGACCGTCAATAGGAAAAATTACATGAGTCACAACATGATACAAAGTTCTTCCATATATTCATCCAAAACTTCCACATTTATGCTCTTATACCCTTCAAGGTCACAGAAGTAGAGGTCCTTTTTGATATTTTAGAGTTCTAAAGAGTATGTCAATAATTCATCCTTAGATATATCACAAAGTCTTGGAGCACAGGAAAAGTGTGATATACCAAGACTGTCACACAACATCTTCTCATTAAAAGTGAACTCTAATTTTCTCACTCGTGAGAAGTACCATACTTGATTATTATCAATACTGATAACTTGTCTTAGGTTTTGCCCAAGTTCACATCAATCTAGAAGACTCTATTCATCATTAATGAATAACATATCTCTCAAACCAACATTTTCTAATAGCCACATCGCATTATCCAAGTAATGTCTTTCATTTTTGAATAATGAAATACTCGAAAAAGAGAAACTAAGAGAGGGGTGAATTAGGATCTCAAACGTTATTGCTTTTCTACCAAAGTCTTTTTCTAAGTGATCACCTTAAGAACAAGTATGTTGATTAAGCATATAAGGTGAGTTAAAGGATGAACAACTTAGATGACTAGTGAGTTTAGATGCAACACATAAGAACTCAAGACAATGAATATGATCAAGGATCAACTAAGTCAAGAGTCATATATGCAAAGCTGGTAAGATCAAACACCACAAGTCATAGGACCAACACCAAGAAAGATATATAAGACTTGTAAGATCACTTAGTGCAAGTCAAAAGACCAAGCAAAGACAAAATATAACAAGCAAGATATCTAAATCAATATAAACATATAAAGCTCAACCAAACAAGTTTTTATGGAATATGAGCACAATTGATCGTGTAAGAACTTGAAAGTAAAGAGGTAGAGTTAGAAGATAAAACATAGCGATTTAGAGGGTTTCGATCACAAAGATCTACATACACAACCTTAGGACACACCCAAGGATTTTGGCAATTTCAGTAGCTTTCTTTTACAACAAATGAAGGTGGGATCAACCTCTTTTACATAAGTGGACAACTCACAAAGAGTTTAACTTGAACTATTTCACTAACTCACACAGAGAACACGCTCATAAAGAGCTTTTGTAACTCACTAAGAGCTAAGCTTACAAAGAGCCAATCTCACTAAGAGTTAACCTCACTAAGGGAAAATCTCATAAAGAGATACTCTCACAAAGAGAAAAGTTAGCCTCAACATATGAGACTTTACAATGAAGCTTAAGATTACAAATCCTTTAATGGATTGGATATTGAAAATGGTAGCTCTAATTCAAATTGGGAATAGAAGAGTGTGTATAAGAAGTTCTTACTCAAAATGATGTATTTTGATAAAGATTAAAGAATTGAGCTCTTGAAAGTGTTTGATTGCTTGATTAAAGTGAATATAACAAAGTCCCTCTTATGGCTTGGTTAATTATAAAAAAATTAGCCTTTAAGGCTTTATATAGAGCGCAAAATGACAAGCAAAGAAAGTTGCAACGACTATATTTTTGCTTGGGATGGGACACTCGGTCGACCGAACTAGCAGGTAGGTCGCCCGGAGTGCTTTCGAATCAGTATAGACAGGCTACTGAACACGTTGTGGTCAATCGCAGAGGGTAGTCCCGTCGTCCGGAGCAGAGGCTAGGTCTATATAGCTGTTTAAGTCATGGAACGTTCATAATTGACTAAGCGTAAAAGACACTTCGGTCGACCAGACAACACATGTCGGTCGACCGACCTTCATCAGGTCGCCCGAGGTCTAGCCTAGGTCGACCGAAGTGAAGGCCAAAAGTGGGTTTTCCAGTTTGTCACATTTCTAATGTTCTCAAACTCATGTCAAAGTGTTTTTCAAACACTTTTAAATCATGTTTAAGATCTTAGGCATAAACCAATAGGGTGCAACTTGAACAGTCCAAATATTTCCATGCTCTACATCCCACACTTATTAATGAGGTGTCAAAACTTCCCGCACTTGAAACAGGCTCATGAACCCCCATCGACATTCCCTCTGGTGTTTTCGTCTATACCCGTCACAATTCTTCACTATTACATGTCCCCCCGTCCGTACTCTTTCAGAAACTAGCTCTGGACACCAATTCACATGATGATCCTTCTTCCCATACCTGAAGCAGGCTCTTGTATCCCAACGACACTCTCCTGGGTGTTTCCGTCCACATATGACACATACCCCACAACCAAATATTCACTTGGTGCAGCTGCCAGTCCCATCATCTTTACGATCTGTGAAAGGTCCTGAAACTTTAAGCCTCTTCCTTACCCTTCCCACGTTGTTGTTTCTACCTTGTCGTCCCATCTTAATCCAAGTGACAGACCAATCCATAATAAACAACACAACGAAACTAAACTAGCATGTCAATACTGTTCATATCGCACCGATCCTCAAACAAACACATAAAGAAGATAAGTAAACACATAACTCCTAATCCAAAACTACTTAAGAAATTTCATAAGTCCTTCCTAGGTTCATTCCATGCATAGCTTCTATTCATATATTTAAGCATAAGGTTTAACATCCACAAATCACATCTCAAGTAATCCTACAAGTCCTTCCTAAGTTCTCATTCCATACTTAGTCTATTCTCAACAATTTAAGCCTAAGGTTCAAACCTTCTCTGATACCACTTATGGCACACCCCGTAACTTGGATGTGACCTAGCAACATCTCATACGCTGATGAGACACCAAACATGTACAAAATAAAGCTATAACTTCAAACGACTTATGATAATTTAATTGGTTTTCCAATAATAAATTAATCCAAGTCTTACAGCATACATACAAAATAAATTATATTTTTTCTCTAATTACCTTATTACAGGATAAAAGAGAAAAAAAAAGGACCTAACATAAATACTACAAGTTCATCCTTAGTTATTGCATCAACGTTCAACCTAGAGTTCCTTCATTAAGTCCTCGTACCAAACTTCCCACACATGGACATCTACATAGGAATTTGCAAAAGAGTAATGAATGAGCTACACTAGCCTAGTAAGGTTCAAACACCATTGGGATGAAGCATCGTTAAACTAAAAAATATTTTCCCATTTTTCCCAAAACATTTTCATACGTAAACTTGACTTTGAACTGTAACGGTTAGGAACAAAAATTCTAAAGATGTTTTAGAGGTCACAGGTTCTTTAAAAATAATTTAGAAAACAATACAATTTTTTACCAAAATGCCCCTCGGATGATAGCTCCGGACGAAGCATCATTTGTGTGATACCTGGGATTTTTTTGGCTTATTTGTTGCATGTTAGCATTTAATTCTTGCATCATATATGTTCATTAATTTCTCAAGCATGAATTTCCGTGTCATGATATGTGATAATGTGTTAATTAATTGTTGTAACATATTTACGTGTTATATGTTGGGTACATTTAGGCAAAGGCGCATTTGATAAATCGGTAAGTTGGGGGATTAATTAGATTCTTTAGAAAGTATGGAGGCTGGATTGTAGCATTTTTTAAAGAAGTTTTAGTGGTGTAAATGGTTGGAAGGAAAGAAGGGGAGGTTTTTTTTTTTGGTGTAAATGGTTGGAGGGAAAGAAGGGGAGGTTACGTTAGAAGAAAGAAAGAAAAGAAAAAAGGAGAGTGCAGAAAAATTGAGCTAAGGGGTATTACGGACAATTGGCATAGCTATCATTGTCGGAATTGAGTGATTTTTATGCTTTTTTGGGCTTTGACGGATTTTAATTTGGAATTCGGAGCATAGAGTTATTGTTGTTTGAAATCTGTGGTTTCAGCTTTTTCTTAATTTCGGGATTTGTGGTAGAAATAGCTCAAGTCTGACATATAGGATCCTTCACCCTTGTATTTTCAGTCATTAATTAGCATGAGAAGTCAATTTTATAGAAGTAATGAAATTGCTATGATTTGGGTTTCCTATATGTTTTCATTGCATTCAAATGGATGAGGCGTTAGTGTTAATTGTAATTGCTTGATTGTATGTTGTATTTGAAATTGTTGTGTTGGTTATGTGCTATTTGGTTGATCGTCAATAATTGGAGTCCAAGTGTTTAATTCCCAATTAGAGCTCTTGTCTGTCATTGATCCTACACAAGGACTCATCAAATTTTATGTCTAAAGTGCCCAGGAACTCTATGCCTTTGCCTTTGTCTTTGACTCACATCCTAACGAGTATAAACAGTTGGACAATTAACAGTTGTTGTGGAGCTCACAAGAGTGAGCGATGACATAACTGGCGTGTCGTTAAATCTTTGGCACCGTCGTTTGGAGGGTTCAATATCCGAATCCATGTGTAATCTTTGGCCCACTATAACGGGTAAATGAATAGTTATGGACTATTAACAGGGTTTAGAGTCATAGCCAGACAAACGAGCTCATTTGTGTGAAGTTTATGTGTTTGTCATTGCTATAAATGTATTCGAATGTTTGGCATGAGAATCCGTTTGTAATGCATGGGTTGTACATGGTGCTCATAGCACAATTTCTCATTGTGAGTGCAAAATATGATGGATGTAGCTTAAGCATGTTACGTGATGGGTTTGTAAGTGTTTTTGGAATGCGTTTGGAGTCGAAATGTGGTGTTTTGGGCTGGTATTTCAAATTGTGCATAAATCACTTTTTCCTTTGTTAATTTGTGCAGGAAAATGCCTGTCCTGAATCTTGGTCGACCGAAGCTTTTTCCAGTCACCCAGAGAAATCTATGGGGCTGATTGTAGATGACTGGCAGTTGATTTCAGTTGACCGGGATGAAAATCCTCTCGATCTGAATTACTGCGGTCGACCGAGTTTAGCCTCCAGTGACCCAGACATTTGGGACAATGTTTCCCTCCTGATCATGGATGACTGGTTCGGTCGGCCGAACCCTTTCTAGTCATCCGAACATCTGTTATACCTTTTGCTCAGTTTACAATTCTGTCTTATGTTCACTGTTTGTTTAAGTCACATTCCGTACTATTTTAAGTATTTATACAAGTTATTCTTTTAAGACATTTTTCGAGTCTTATTTGATGCTTCATCCCAAGGGTGATCGATGCTTTTCCCTTTTTTTGCAAATGAGTTCGTTGAGGGTGCCAAAGATGATACCATTGATGAGGAGTACGAGGATTATCTAACTACACGTGTAATAAACAACTAGTTTTCCTATTGAGCACTGCCGAACATTTAGTTTCCCTTTTATGACGTAAATACCTATGGATTATGTAACTTTCCATTTAAGTTATATATGTTGAGTGGGGTTTCCTTTTATAGTATTGGGTTAATTGCTTCATTGACTTGAAGTGCTGCCATGTCATCACTCGGGTTACTGTGTGTGACATAAGTGGTACCAGAGCAGGTTGAACCTTAGGCTTGAACATTCAGTTAGACTAAGTATGAAATGAACATAAGAAGGCCTTAGTGATGGACTTAAGATATGAACTGAGAGTAGAGCCTAAGAATAAGACGTAAGTGTTTATTTATCGCTTTATATGTCATTGCTTACAAGATATACTTTGTTTAACTTGTATGATATGATACCATGTCTACTTGTGTGTTATGTCATGTCTACCTCACATGTCATGCTTTTTTATCTTAAGTTGTTATGTGAACTATTTTCTCATGATTTTGCTTTATATATATATATGAACTATTCATGGGTATTAAATGGACCCCAATAAAGAGAATGCCAGTGACTCCGACCTGCCAATTGTTGCATTTACCCTCCAGGGGACAAGGGCGCTCGTCGTCAGTATGTTGGGTCATCTAGTCATCAACCACAACAGAACCAGTTTCCTACACGGGTACCGAATAGAGGAAATGAATTTGGGTACGGAGCTGAGTATGTGGCACCTCTTCCACCACTACTTGGGCTAGGTTCAATAAGGCTCTCTAAGATAAATACTTCCCTAACACCTTCAAAATGGAGTGTAATAACTAGTTAACAGACAGAGGTGATGATGGTTTTGAAGGGAATCATGGGCAGAAACTCGTTCTAAACACCCATGAGTCCTCCCCTGAAGGATTCACTCATACCAAACGAATCTAAAATAGACTGAAAAAGACTTACGTTTCTTGGTTAAAGATTCTATTTTGGGCTCTCAGCTGCAACCACCTTGAGTCCTCCCTTGCGGAATTACTCCCTACCGGTATCTACGCGACGAAACGAGCAGCGAGTAATAGCTCTTCATTTTTTTGGGTTTCGAATAATCTAGAGAGAAAAGGAGGTCGAGAACCAGAAATTAGATTTCTGGGATTTAGGTATTTTACGGCTCAAGCATTAGTCCCTAGGGTTTCGACCAAGTGAAGTTTATATAGGGTGTGAGAGGTTGTTTCAAACACAACTCCCACATCCTTTCCACCTCTTCTGGCAGTGGGAGTCTTTAACTCCCACGTCCTCTAGACTTCTACTGGTAGTTGGAGTCTTTATCGGATAGTAACTCCCACGTAATCCCAGCTATAACTAAATACCAAAAATATCCCTCATTCATCTTCAATTCGAATAATAACGTTTTATTATTCTCAGAAAAATAAATGCCAGATACAATGAACCTAGACACATTCTAGATTCATTGAATCTGGGCATGAAGCTCGTTAACTCGTCTATGCGTGTGACCCTGTAGGTTCACATCACAATGGCAATGAAAACACACTTAGTAGTAGTATGTGTTCATAAATCACAAGCGGTCCCTAGCAGGACATTGTGACTACCCATAGTGAATGAATATGTGGTGGAACATAATATCAATCCACTATTTAATCCCTTTCTCTCGCGATATCCAAATTAAGCATAAGGCATGGTAGTTGTCACCCTTATATAGCTTAATTGTATTTATACTTGATCTCCAGGCAGACCGTTTCAACAAACAGTATTTAATAACCACTTTATTAAATACGTTTGAGCACAGCCATGCATTTAAACAGTCTTCCCTATCAAGGGGCCCGTTGATATATCTCTCTAATAAGAGAGGGACAAATTCTTTACAATGCCTCTCACATTCAAGCCATGATAGGATACTACATCGGAAATATGTTGTTGCTACTCTTCAGGATCCGGTTACACAGACTCAGAGGTTGGTGAGGGGCCTGTTGGCTCGCATCAAATAAAGGCATTACGGTTTCCGTCCTACCACATATATGGACGCTGTTGTTTTCTTGCAAGCCCACAATATTCTACTCAAATTGGACACAAGAAACTCAAGGCAAGAGAACCTATCGTTAATGTAATATAGAGTGAGCAACAAAGGTATTGTATTCGCGAAGAAGGGTAAGTACTAGTAGTGACTTTTATTTTATTGTTTAGTTGACTAAAAAATTTAAGAAGGTTTGTTAATTAACTAAATTAATCAACTTACAAGCTAAAACTAAGATTTAGAGTGTTTATAGAGAAAATTCAATTAAGAGATTGAATACTTGAACGGGTACCCCCTAGATGTACTAATGTGTTTAGGAAGGGGTATTGTGAATTAGAAGTTTTAGGTGAACCTATAAAGGGATTTCCAAATAAACTTCACTCATTTCTCAATTTGTAAAGTTCCTACTCTAGGATTCATCAAGTTAGTATCTCTATTTACTCAATTTTACCCCAAGAGTGCATTAAACCCAACCCCCTAATTATCCAAACTCAAATTAGGAAGAATTGCTTAAGCCCATCTCTAGGTCAAAATTAATTCCCATTAAAAGTGAGTGTTCTAGTCAAGTAATTAAATTTCTCAATTAATTAAATGACCAACAAGATAGAAAAAGATAATTCATAAATAATTTCACTAATTAACTTCAATTCACAAAAACCCACAATTGTCAACACATAAATAACATGCTAGGGTTCAACCCATTCAAGTAGTTTACAAATTTAGCTATACCCATATTCATGAAGGAAAACAATAAATTAAAAGAGAGAGAGAGGAAGAAATTCCCATTGCTAAGTAATCTTCTTCAAGCTTCTCTTCTTCTTTGAAATCCTCTTTCTTCCTTCAAGAAAAACCAAGTCTTGAGCCACACTTCAATTTCTTCCCAAGAATCTTCAACGAAGCTTCAAGCTTTTCTTTTAAATCTACCTCTAAATCTACCTCTAGAATTTAGGAAGTGTTTTTCTCTCCCAAAACTCTCTTGAAAAACCTAGGAGAATAATGTCTTCCTTTTTTCTTCAATGTGATGAGATATGCACAAGACAAAAGGGAAGGTGTAGATATTTTTAACACTTTCTTCTATTTGCATTAAAGACCCCTGAAGTTTAGCTCTTTTACAGTCCATCCCATGTACTTTCTGTCTTCTACATTTTGGTCCACAAAGTTGGTGACTTTCATCTTCTTTCATCTAAGTATCTTCCAAGCTTTAATATCTTCCACCTAAACTAAAAGTAAGAGAAAATGGAGTATAAGTAGCATCTTACCCATGCAAATATGAAATTATGAAAAAAATTATACAAGTTAAAATATTTCTTTGAGAGCAAATATCAACTCCCCCACACTTAGATCTTTGCTTGTCCTCAAGCAAAGTGCATATACGTCCAAAAACATAACTCATCAGTGAAGCTCCAAGTCTAAAGGGAATAACCAAGCATTTTCAACACTCTCAATTAAAAATATTTTTCAACCATTATAAGCTCAACATGAGGTGCCCTTTTTCCAAGAGATTTTTATTTTCCAAAAAGTGCTCAAGTGGTGTTAGAGATTATCAATACCATCAACACATAATCACGCAAGTGAAGTTTCAAATCCAATGTATATATAAAAGTAGTCTCCATCATTTAACATGCAAGGGATTTGAAGTGTGTGTGTGAACCTAGACATAACAAGTATTTGAAAAGTTCACTCAAGACTCCTAATTATCGGTAAACGAACCATTGGGGCATCCACGGCCATATTACTTGTGTTCCTCTACAAGAATTATGTCACTAATTTATGTTTAGATTAGGTAGAACTTTAAAGCTTATAACGTAGGCCAAGGTTTATGGTTTCCAAATGACGGTAGGGATATGCAAATCTAATGAGAGTTGAGCAAGGAAAAGCTATACAAACATGTCAATCAAAATCACTAATCACTTCATAACTCATAAACTCACATTTCAACAAAAACTTATGAGTTCCACAATATCCCAAATCTTCTTCTTTAGCGCACAAAAGGATACCCAAAACCATTTTGAAAGATCTCAACATCATCCCATGCTATGAACATTTACATAAAACATAAAGACTTTTACATTTTCTTTTTCTTTTTTTTCTTCTTTTTCTTTTTTTTTCACTTTTTTTTTCCAACATAAATCATAAATAAACACTTGAAACATATAAACATGAGAAGGATGTTGGTTATCAATATCTTTCTTTCTTTCATTCAATAATCCAAAAAAAAAACTTTCATGCCTTTCATTTTCCCTCAACTTTCTTCATGCTTCAAGACATTTCAATAAACCCAAAATCCACATAGATTGACAAATAAGATCAACTCTCCACTAATTAAGGGTTTTATAAAGTGACTATCAACAAGAAGTTCATTCATATCAATAAAGGCTTCAATGGGGTACTAGTGATATATTTAAGTGAAGGATGTGTAAATTTGGCTCTAACGGTTCAAAGAGATGCCATGACCCTCATTTCTAAGCACAAAAAAGCTTTGTCGAGGACTACAAGGAATATGTCTGGGATGACCCAATGGTTTTTAAACTAAAAACATAGGAAAAATTAAGCATACTCCTCAAATACAAGTAAGCTAGATGTGGAAAAGAAGTGAAATCACATAAGCATGAAAAATGATAGCAACTAATTTGTTATATACACCGGATTCTCAACAAAACTTGAGCTTCTTATGCAAAATAAACAAAGAGAACTCTACTATTTCTTGAGGTTTTTTTTTAGGACATAAAACTAAAAACGAAACATTTAAAATAACATAAAACTAAAAACGAAACATTTAAAATAACTACAACACATACTAACAAATATTTAAAAATAATGAGTTTTTTTTTAGGACATAAAACTAAAAACGAAACATTTAAAATAACATAATACTAAAAACGAAACATTTAAAATGACTACAACACATACTAACAAACATTTAAAAATAAGGAAATAGAAATAAAGATGAAACATTTATATAAACAAACTTCTCCACACTTAGGACAACATTGTCCTCAATGTTGAGGCGACACTAACAAACACACGAGAAACCATAAAAATACCATAATAAGAAAGGCTAACAAATTTAAAGGAAAACGTGAGTTAAAAGGAAACTCCCCTAGTTTGGTTGCCATCTCCCTCATCATCAAGTGTGTTGATTGTTATAAGCTCCTCCTTATTCAAATCACTTGCAATAATGACCGGAAGCTTAGAGTTTTCCTCTAGAAAGGCATACTCTAAGTCCTTCGGTAACATCTTAAGTTCCAAAGTAGGGGGTTCCTCAAGAGATGTCTTTATCTTTGTCAACTTCTCAAAATTCATCTTCTCAATTTTTGTCTTCAAAGGAATTGACTCGAGTACTTCCAAATGTGCCAACACTTCTTGAATTGATTGACAACCCTTTTTTGGCTTCTTTACCTTGAATCAAGGTTATCTCCAAAGGGTTATCAATGTACATTTCCTTCCCATAGTTAGCAACCAAACCATCCACCACATCAATCATAAAGCAAGAATCATCATGATCAAGAGTATGCTTCAAAGACTCCGAAATCTTGAGAACTACTTCTTCATTATCTACCCTAAGGATCAATTTTCCTTCATGAACATCTATTAGTGCCTTCACGGTAGCAAGAAAAGGACGACCAAAGAGCAAAGGAACATGTATATCCTCATCTATGTCAAGTATAACAAAATCCACCGGAAAAATCAAATTTTCAACCTTTACCAAAACATCTTCAATAATCCCTCTAGGGTACTTGATAGATCTATCCGCGAGTTGTATACTCATCCTAGTAGGCTTAGGTTCACCAAGGTCTAGCTTCTTGAACATTTTGTATGGCAACAAGTTAATCCTATCTCCTAAGTAGGCTAAAGCATGTCCAAAGAAAAGACTTCCAATATTACAAGGGATAGTAAAACTTCCCGGGTCCTTTAACTTTTGTGGTAGCTTCCCCTTGTTTTGGAGGATGGCGGAGCATTCTTCATTTAATGTGACGGTGGAAATGTCCTCGACCTCTTCTTCTTGGAGAGAATGTCCTTGAGAAATTTAGCATATTTCGGCATTTGAGAAAGAGCTTCAACAAACGGTAAGTTGATATGCAATTGTTTAAAGAGCTCAAGAAACTTTCCATATTGTTCACCTTCCTTGTCCTTGAGAAGGCGCCCGGGATAAGGTACGAGAGGTTTGTAAATTGGTATCTCCTTTATTGTGACTTCTTCCTTGGCCTTTTCTTTGATTTCCACCAATTCTTCTTCTTGATCATTCTCAAGATCCTCTATCATTTTTTTCTTCTTTTCTAGCACTTGAGGTCGTGGATCTGGAAGTTCCTTTCAACCTCTTAGAGTAATTTCATTAGCTTGTTCCCTTGGATTTGACTCGGTATTACTAGGAAGAGATCCTTGAGCCCTCTCCGATACAAACTTAGCTAGTTGCCCAATTTGACTTTCCAAATTATGTATGGAGGCTTCTTGATTCTTGAACCTAGTTTCTTGAATTTTAAACTTAGTTTCTTGATCTTCAAAATGAGCTTCCGAAGTAGAAAGAAATTTAGTCATGAGATCCTCCAAAGTAGGCTTGATGGGTACATGAGAAGATGATGAAGGTTGTGCTTGATAAGGTAATGGTTGTTGAGCCCGAAAGTTTGAATAAGCTTGAAAACCCGGTGAATTTTGTGCCCCTTGTTGTCCTTGATCCCTCCAAAGTAAGTTGGGGTGATTTCTCCACCCGGGGTTATAAGAGTTCGGTTGACCGAAATCACACCTCGGATGACCGAAGTCAAGCTCGGTTGAGCCGAACCCAAGGTCGGTCGACCGACCAGACCCTTAGGTCGACCGAACTAGCATTTTTCCAAGAGCTACAACTCTCTGTTTTGCTTCGGTCGATCCGAGAAAAGCTCGGATGATCCGACCTTCTGAGCTTTGAAAAATGTTGATTTTTCACACGTTTTAAAATCTATTGAAGTCTAAAAGGTTTTCTCAATATGTAACAAGTAAGAGCATTTAGAAAACCGTTTTAAAAAGACTTATACTTTGAAATCAAAGGCTTTTGAGATATGAACACATATGAGAATCATTTTAAAACTTTAGCCTTTTGAAAACGTGTTTATGAAAACATGCAAGACTTGAGTGTAGAGCTTATGTTCACGAAGAGCAATGGTTAGAGCTTATAAGATAACGACTTATAATGACAAAGCTAATCTAACCAAACCTAAGTCTTCAATCTTCAATCTTGATAGATGAGCCTTGAATAATACGACTTTGAATCTTGATCATGGCTTGATTGAAGTACTTAGAGCTTCCATTATAAGTTCCGATATTCTATCACAAAGATATAAAACATTAGACACAACATCAAGTGTTTGTCCATTATCAAAAATCGAGTTCGTTCGCCCTTAGGGCTTACACTTTAATATCTTCCACCTAAACTAAAAGTAAGAGAAAATGGAGTATAAGTAGCATCTTACCCATGCAAATATGAAATTATGAAACAAATTATACAAGTTAAAATATTGCTTTGAGAGCAAATATCAGACGCCTACCAAATGAGCCATGATATATAGGCCGAATTTACAAGGACAGATTTTGAGAGGGTCGGTAAGAGGTCTTATTTTGCTATGACACAAGGAGAGTCTTCACGTCCTAACACTTTTACATCAATGCCTACTTGCAAACAGTTTGTATCCACCTCTGGACAGACCAACCTTTCTAGGCCAACAGTAAGGACTGGGAAAATGCAGTGAGGATTGGTGGACCGACAGTGGCACCAACTCCATAACAGGCACCAACATCATTTATTCTGATATGTAGTTCATATGGGAGGAAGCATTCAAGGGAATTTTATTGGAAATCTGGGGCTTACTTCAAGTGTGGTGGAAAGAGTCATCAAGTTAGCCAGTGTATTGCTCCAGATCGAATGCATGGTCAGTCGTCTACAGCAACACAGAGAGTTGGGAACATCATGCCAGGGCCTAATGCACGGGTTTTTTCCTTGACTCAACAAGAGACGGGAACTGCTTCGGATGTGGTTACATGTATGCTCCTACTTAATTTAGTACCATCTTATGTGTTATTTGATTGTGAGCTACCCATTCCTTTATATTCCATAGATTTTCTATGGTCCTTAAGACTTCCCCTGCTTGTACTTCTGATGCATATGGAGTTATGGTTTCTAACGGGAAGGGCTTAGAGTCTCATTTGATTCATAAGGTGTGCCTGGTAGATATAGACTCTAAGGTGTTAGAAGCGAACCTTATACAACTGAACTTGTTAGATTTTGATATCATATTGGGGATGGACTTGTTATATAGTCATCATGCACTAGTAGATTGTCGTGAGAAGAAGATATTGTTTACCTTTGGGGACCGGGGAGTGTTAGAGTTTCAGGGATCAAAACGGAAGAATGGTGAGCGAAGTCTGCCTATTAGGGCTCAGAAGTACTTGAAGAAAGGTTGTGAAGGATATTTGGCCTATGCGGTGTTAAAAGATGATAAGGATGTCCGACTTGAGGACGTTCTTATAGTGAGAGAGTTCGGGGATGTGTTTCCTAACGATTTGTCGGGTGTTCCACCTGCCCGGGAGATCGATTTTGAGATTTTAATACAACCCAGTGCGGAGCCTGTCTCTAAGGCCCCGTATCGTATGACACCGTCGGAGTTAAAGGAGTTGAAGGTTCAGCTCCAAGAGCATCTTGACAAGAAGTTCATAAGATCGAGCGTTTCACCTTGGGGCGCTCCGGTTTTGTTTGTGAGGAAGAAGGACGGTAGTATGCGGATGTGTATCAACTACCAAGAGTTGAATAAAAAACTCCATTTAGAACTGATATCCACTCCCCCGTATTGATGACCTGTTTGACCAATTGAAGGGAGCGACGTTGTATCCCATAACCGGGATGGTGACATGGCATTGTCTCATTGGTTAACGAGACACCAAAGCCCACAACAGAGTTACTAGAAAGGGAATTATTTATGAAAATATAATCCAATGCATGACAAGCACCATGCTTGGCCCATATGGTACACACGATTATCCAGAATGTTTAGACATTACGAACATCGCTACCGCTATGACACGACTTCCCACAATTCGAGCTCAATCGTCTATTCACGACCAACTAACAATAACTGTAACAGTCCTAGTTATAGTCCAAACTAGGATAGCCCAAAAAGTTCAATACATGGGTTTGGTACGACCCCTCAAACTAAGGGTCTAGAGTTTAAGGATCCATTCTTACATTGAATTATCATCCATCACCATGGACGCCACAAAACCGTTACAGTCCCAATTGAAGGAAAATTTCGTAATCCCGAAAATACAGCGAAAATAAAAACACGGGATTACGTTCCTTTAGAGGATCTGCTCACGATAAAGAACCAATAAAATGTGTTAGGAATTTATACCTTTCTGTCGATCTAATCGACGTTACCCGGATTCTGTTGTTAGGAATCACCAACAGCAGCCTTCTGACATCTTTTTTTACTGGTATCCACACACCAACCTTGAGCGTGTTACTCCGTGTTTCAGATGCTAGTCTAATAACTACGAAGGTAGAAAACAATTTTCCCGGTATCCACAAAGTATAGGTTACTTAGGAAATGGTTCTCGGCAGACCGGAGTTACAATAACTTCGGTCGACCTGGTCTTTTGCCCAATCCAATTGAGCACCTATATCAAATGTAAACTCCAACAGGCCCAATCTAGTTGATTATAGTGTGCGACCCTTTAGGTATTTGATATGTTGGTCGTGACAACAATTGTCAACAGTAATGAGAGGTATCTAGCAATAGATCATTACTCCCAATTCACAAATAGTCCCGGCGATTCAAGTAACCACGAATATGATCTTTTGCACTAATCCCTTTGTCCTCGATATCTAGATTGAACACAAGTCATGGAGTATGTCAAACTTGTACAGTCCAATCAGCCAGTTTCTTGATTCCCGAGTAGACTAATCAAATGACATTAATACAACAATCCATGAAATATTCTTATAAGCGGGCCAGTCATGTATCAAATACCCATGTGTTTGATTTAATATCTCTATATTTAATCACAATACATAGTAGTCTCCACACATTATTGTTGTCCTTAAATTCCACAACAATGATTGACTATGTACATTTTAGAATAGTTCAATGTAACAATTGCATAACTATCTATGGACCTTATTATATGTTTTAATACATTTGCACATCCGTATTCAAAACAATAATAATAGAATTCATGCCTTAATATTTCATCACATGATAATAAATACAACAATCTCCCACTTACACTAAAGACAACAACCTTGTCTTTTAGTCTATACTGTACAAAAGAACTATCTCTAAGACCAGTTATCTTGGTATCTAATACCCATGCTACAAGTATGGTGATCATGTTGTTGCAGTGTCAGCGGCTTCATCAGTGGGCGGCCGTGTTACTGTTATTATGAGCTTTGCAAATATCCACCTCTTCTATCAATGATCTCTCAGATCAGGTGATACCACCGCAGTATATGTTTGGACCTATGGTGAGACCGTGGTTCTTTTGATATATGGCTCCATTCACAATGGAGATCAATCGCATTCGACATTCAAAATGCTAGGTATACCACACCAAGTTCATCAAATGAACTTTCGGATCCAAATCACCTAAGCTTCATCTAATACAGCTATATACTTGGCTTTGGTAGTAGTTTAGGAAAGACACATATCCAGATTACGATCTAAAGGCGTCTCTATCGGTTTAGAAACTAGCATCAGTGTAACCACTTACAATGAGCTCATCTTCCCCACCGTAGATTAAGAACGTGACCTTAGTCCTTCGTAAGTACTTAAGGATGTTCTTGGCGGCTATCCAATGACGTTCACCATATGTTGACTGGTATCTGCTCGTTATACTCAAAGCAAACGAGACATCTGGGCGAGTACACAACATGGCATACGTGATAGATCCGATTGTCGAAGCATATGGAATCTCACTTATGCGTTCTTTCTCATCCAGTGTCTTATGACACTGTTGTCCTGAAATAACCGTACCAAATGTTATAGGACAAAGGCCCTTTTTTTTACTCTTGCATGCTAAACCTATTTAGCACTTTGTCTATATAAGTACTTTGACTTAAGCCAAGAAGTCTACGTGATCTATCTCTATATATCTTGACACCTAAGACGAAGCTTGCTTCACCTAAGTCCTTCATAGAAATACATTGCCCCAACCAGACCATTACAAATTCCATGGTTAGAATGTCATGCCCTGTGAGTATTATGTCATTTACATACAAAACCAGAAATACCACCGAGTTTCCACTAAACTTCTTATAAACGCAAGGTTCATCAACGTTCTTGATAAAACCAAGCTCGCTTACGGCTTCGTCAAAATGAAGATTCCAGCTTATAGAAGCTAGCTTTAGTCCATAAATTGACTTCAATAGCTTGCATACTTTATTGGCATTATTTGGATCTACAAAACTTTCGAAATGTATCATATAGACGACCTCATCTAGGTTTCCATTAAGGAAAGCTGTTTTGACATCCATTTGTCAGAGTTCATAATCGTAGTATGCAGCTATAGCAACAAAGATATGAATGGATTTGAACATAACTATAGGGGAAACGGTCTCATCATAGTCAATACCATGAATTTGTTCAAAATCTTTCGCGACAAGGTGCCCCTTGTACGTTTGAACATTCCCCTCCATGTCAGCTTTCAATTTGAAAACCCACTTGCACCCTATTGGGGTTACCCCCTCAGGCGCATCTACCAAGATCCATACTTTGTTAGTGTACATGGAATCCATTTCGAATCTCATGGCCTCTAGCCATTTCTCAGAATCTGGACTAGTAATTGCTTGACTGTATGTTGCAGGTTCATCATGATCAATAAACATAACATATCCTTGTTCAGTTACGGAAAATCCAAATTTTTTGGGTGATCTACGAACTCTACTAGACCCACGCAATTCTTGTGTTTTTGGAACCGGCTCCACGACAGCTTGGGTAGCTTGTTCCAATTCCATCTGCTGGTCATTCGTGATTGGAACTTCAGCAAGTTCCCTTGGAATTTCACCAAGCTGTGGAACTTCATTAAGTTCCACGTGGCTCCCACTTGTTTTCCCAGATAGAAATTCCTCTTCTAGAAAAACTCTATTACGAGCAACAAACACTTTGTTCTCGTTCTGGATGTAGAAGTAGTACCCTTTAGTTTCCCTAGGATACCCCACAAATGTACACTTGACCGAGTTTTTGTTGAGCTTGTCCAAAGTTGGACGTTTCACAAACGCCTCACAACCCCAAATCTTTAAGAAAGACATATTAGGACGCCTCTTAGTCCATATCTGATATGGTGTCGTTTCAACATATTTAGGTGGAACTCTGTTTAGTGTTAAAGCTGCTGCTTCTAAAGCAAATCCCCAAAAAGAGTTTGGAAGGCTCGCGTGACTCATCATTGATCGAACCATATCTAATATAGTTCGATTTCTCCTTTTGGATACACCATTCCATTGAGGTGTGGCCAGAGGAGAAAGTTGTGAAACAATTCCACAACTCTTTAGATAGTCACGAAATTATTGACTTAAGTATTCCCCACATCGATCGGATAGAAGCATCTTGATACTTTTGCCAAGCTGGTTTTCTGCTTCATTCTTGTACTCTTTGAACATTTCAAAAGCTTCAGACTTGTATTTCATAAGAAATACGTATCCAAAACGACTGAAATCGCCAGTAAAAGTAATGAAATATAGATAACCACCTCTTGCATGGATATTGAAGGGACCACATACATCAATATGTATTAGCTCCAACAACTCCTTTGCTCATTCTCCAGTTCTAATAAAAGGAGAAGCAAACATCTTACCCAATAAATAAGGTTCGCATGTATCATATGATTCAAAATCAAATGATTTCAACAATCCATCTTTATGGAGTTTGGAAATGATTTTCGTTTATATGGCCTAAGTGACAATACCATAGGTATGTAGGACTCTTTAGTCTTTATCCTCTTCGTATTTATGTTATAAACCGGTGACTCTAGGTCTAGCAAGTATAAACCATTCACCAATGTAGCACTACAATAAAAGAAATTATTTAACGATAACGGCATTCGTTGGTTTTTAATATGAATATCAAGACCCATCCTATCCAAACAAGAGATCGAAATAATATTCTTTATTAAAGAAGGTACATAAAGACAACTGTCTAAATCTAGAACAATTGCAAAAGGCAAACTAAGACTATACGTTCCTACAACTAATGCAACAACTCTTGTTCCATTGCCAACGCGTAGGTCCACGTTGCATCTTGCTAGCTCCCTACTCCTTTGTAGTCCCTACACATTCATGCAAATGTGAGAACCACATCCGGTATCTAATACCCATGAGGAAGTAGTACTAGACAAGTTAATCTCAATAACATAAATACCTGAGCCAGATGCAACATTTGCTCCCTTTCCAAGCTTTTTACCGGCAAGATAACTGAGGCAGATTATCTTCCAGTGTCCTTTCTGTCCACAATGGAAACAATTTCCATCCTTAGCCACATTGCCATTGGGATTTAGTGCTTTCTCAGAATGGTTAGGTTTGCCCAAAGGCTTGCCATTTGGCTTACCAAAACCCTTGCCCCTGTTGACCAAGTAAATGGCCTTGGACTTGCCTATTTCCTTCTCGGCAGTCCTCAATAGGTTCAACGATTTTGGGAGAGGTTTTGTCTATCTTATTCATGTTGTAGTTTAGTACAACTTGACTGAATGATTCAGGCAACGATTGCATAATCAAATCAGTGGATAGCTCCTGGCCTAGAGGAAATCCCAGACTTTCGAGGCTCTCAGTATAGCCTATCATCTTCAGAACGTGAGTTCCGAATGGTGTTCCCTCTGTCGTAATGCACTAAAAGAGAGACTTCGACACATCGAATCTCTCCTGGTGGGCTTGACCCTGAAAGAGTTGCCTTAGATGATTAATCATATCGAAAGCTCACATTTTCCCATGTTGCTTATGAAGCTCGGAGGTCATGGTTACTAACATAAGACTAAACACATGTAATGCGTCATCTAAGTTCTTACGATAAGCATTCCGTTTGGCGGCAGAACCCCCTGCGACTGGTGGATCAGGAATTTGTTCCTCAAGAACATACCGTTTTTTCTCGTGCTTGAGAACGATTATCAAGTCCCTATACATGTAGAGGAAGTTTCCTCCCTCAAGTTTGTCCTTCTCAAGGATGGATCGCAATGATAGTGAGTTTGATTCAAGGATTGCATTTGCCATTTTATCTACAGAGAAGAATTTGTAAAGTTTTAGTTGTCATATTTTAAAATCTTTACAGGACTTTATTTAACGATTCTCCCACTATTTTCTTCAAATGAATAACCCTCAAGGATTCATTTAGAAAATTCAAGAATTTCTAGTAGGACCAAGATCCATATTTCATCATTTTCAAGGCAGGTTTGGCTACTATACTTAAGAAGATGCTTTAGCTAAGCAACGTTTGCTAATCACATCAATTTTTGTGACTCTTGGTTGGTTAAGTAGGTAACGATTACCCTCAGTACATAAATTCACATATTAACCCTTTTGCGTCCGAATTCTCAACCATTGAGGTAATCCGGTTAAGTATAACACAAGGTTGACCGACGGATATCAGTAACTTATCATTCGCGCCTCACCAGGATAGACAGACGCTTATTCCACTCGAAAGTTCACACTACTGTCGATCTTGGCCTTGGAAGGCAATAAACATAAAATTGAGGGATTTGTAAAATATCTCTCATCAAATGCTGTATAATCTGATTATACATTTGAAAATGCATCACATGCTAAAATTACTGTAAAATATGCATTAGGCATCTCATGCAAAATACATAAAACAGTAAATAAATCGTCACATAGTAATAGCCCCTATGCAGATTTTCCGAGCCAACGGAAAATCATAGGTCAATCTAAAGGTTGAAAAGAAATAAATCCTATTTATTGTCTTTCGCCTCCTTGTGGTTTCCTCCATCTGTTGGACGCCTTTCTTCATCACTTGTAAAAATAAAAAAAAAAAAAAAAATAATCCTATTCTAAACTTTTACATAATTGAAAGAATTCTCGAGTTACATTCGAGATTAAAATTACAACAAGAATTTGATAAGAAAAGGCACGACACGGTGCCCGTATTATAATATAAAACCACTGGTCAAAGTCTATTACTATGCACCATGCTCAAAACAATCACAAAATCATGCTAAGAGCGCAAATATACACCGCCTGCCTCTTTCCGGTCGACCGAGATAAGGCAGTAACCAAAACAGTGTAGAAATTTGGCCTCCTCGGTCGACCCAGAACATTTCGGATCGACCGAACTAAAAATAGACTAGCCTCGGTCTACCGTGATTGCTCACCGGTCGGCCTAAATCTAGGCACCGCGAACCTCTTCCGGTCGATCAAACTTTTGCAAGAAAACAAAAAACAGCCAAAAACACGAATTTTACAATTCGTTCCTGGAATCGTTTAACACTTAAACGACTTCCCAGAGGCTGTAAAAGGTAAACCATCCTATGACATGCATTATACACTACTAAAACAGCAAGATAACACATAAACATGATTATTGGGTTCTCGTGATAGGCTCTGATTGTTAGTAGTGCCCTAGGACCATTAGCTTATGTTGTACGTTTTATATCTATTTGAGCATTTCATATGAATAGTTAATTTTGCTTATGAACATCAAATGCGTGATTTGATAGTAAAACTCATTTGCTTATGTAATTACTATTCTAGTTGTCCCTAGTTTTATGTAATCTATTTTACAATGAAATAAAACTAGTATGATGTTTGATTGATTATTACGTTTTACTAATCATGTGTAATGATTACAAATCATATCATAGATGCAATGTATTAAGATACATCGTATCGGACGTGATCCGTTAGAAAAGTAATACTTCATGGTCCTTAGTCATAAGTATTACTTTCTCAATACTATTTTAGAATCCTTAGACCTTATGTCTCCATTTGATTCTAGCATGAATGGAGCCACGTTTTGACTCAGTCGTACGTTGCTTTTAATCGAGTAATCAATACGACTATTGATCGGATGTAGCGTCCTATCATGGCTTGAATGTGAGAGGCATTGTAAGGAATTTGTCCCTCTCTATTATTAGAGAGAGATATCCATGGGCCCCTCGATAGGGAAATACTGTCTAAATGCATGGCCGTGCTCAAATGTATTTGATAAAGTGGTTATCAGATTCTATTTGTTGGAACAGTCTATCCGGAGATAAAGCATAAATACAATTAAGCTTCATAAGGGTGACAACCACCATGCCTTATGCTTAATTAGGATATCGTGAGACAAAGGGATTAAATAGTGGATTGATATTAGGTTCCACCGTAAATTTATTCACTTTGGGTAGTCACAATGTCTTGCTAGGGACCGCTTGTGATTTATGAACACATACTACTACTAAGTGTGTTTTCATTGCCATTGTGATATGAACCTACAGGGTCACACGCATAGACGAGCTAACGAGCTTCATGTCCAGATTCAATGAATCTAGAATGTGTCTAGGTTCATTGTATCTGACATTCATTTTCTGAGAATAATAAAGTTGTTATTATTTCGAATTAGAGAGAATGAGGGGTATTTTTGGTATTTGGTTTTAACTGGGATTACGTGGGAGTTATTATCCGATAAAGACTCCCACTACCAGTAGAAGTCTAGGGGACGTGGGAGTTGAAGACTCCCACTGTCAAAACAGGTGGATAGGACGTGGGAGTTGTTCTTGAAACAAACTCTCACAACCTATATAAACCTCTCTTGGCCGAAACCCTAGGGTTAATTGACTTGAGCCGCAAAAACCAATTCTATTCCCGAAATCAGATTTCTGGATTTCTGCCCTTCTCTTCTTTCTATATTCCCGAAACTCAGAAATGAAGACCTAGCAATCGCTGCTGGTTTCGTCGCGTGGATACCGGTAGAAAGCGATTCCGCAAGGGAAGGCTTTTGGTGGCAGCAGCACTCATCCGAAAGATACAACCTTTAAGCCGAAAACATAAGTAATTTTCGCTGTTTTTTGATTCGTTTACGTATGAGCGGATCCTTCAGGGGAGGACTCATGGGTGTTTGGAACGAGTTTCCGCCCAAGAATCCCTTCAGTGGTATCAGAGCCTTGCTCATACGATTCGAATTCGATATTGTTAATCACATGATAACATTATCAATTCCGATTTGGTATGTGTGTGTGTGGAAACAGAAAGATTGTATCTTTTGTTCAATATATGTGATATTTGCATAAACTGATTTCGGATAATCTGTTTACATGTTTCTGTATATCCTGATATGCATGAACTGTTTTAATTCGATTATGTTGCATGAATTGATGTTATTAATCCGATTATTCTGCATAAACTGTTTATGTTAATCTGATTAATGCATGAACTGCTAATGTGTGATTAATACGAGTATTCTGCATAAACTGTTTCTGTGATTCTGTAATTAATCTGGCAATGACATAAATGACCAATTAAGACGACCCAAGCAATAACCAACAAGTGGGTTCAACAAATAGAAATATATAAAGTATGTACCTACAACAATAACAATTATCAAGTATAAATAACAACAAAAGCAATTCGAGAATAACATCAACAGGTATAATTAATCAAAGTCCAAGGCGATAACACAACACTATAACGATTCACCACATAATATGCAATTCAACCAATACTTCATCCTTTTATGCAATAAAACAAGTAAAATCAGTTCCTACACAACTCTAAGTAAAACCAAGGTATCCATAGTCGTTGTGATCTTCATCGGTATGAAATGAGCGGATTTCGTGAGTCGTTTCACAATCACCCAAATAGTGTCTTTCCCGATTTTATCCTTAGACAACCCAACCACGAAATCCATAGTTATGTGTTCCCACTTCCACACAGGAATCTCAAAAGGTTTAATCAAGCCAACGGGTCTTTGATGTTCCGCATTTACTTGTTGACAAACGAGACACTTAGCCACAAACTCAGTTATGTCCCGCTTCATTCCTTTCCACTAATTATTTTTTCAACCCCGTATACATTTTCGATGCCCCCCGGTGCAGCGTTAATCTAGAATTGTGAACTTCTCGAGGTGAAATAGAGTTAGTACGAGAACATTGGCCTTGTGAAATTGCTGAAAAAGGTCCCTTCCTATCAGTACTTCGAAACTCTTCCTCAACATCCAAACTCCTTTTATACGAGTCCGTATAGGTAGTAGGACGGTACCCTGAAAATCTTCACCTAATACGAGGCAACAACCCTCGTACGAACCTCTGGGTTCTCATCTCTCCATCTTGTATGATAGCAAACACATAATTCACCAATCTGTTGAACTTGCTAACATAAGCTGAAACAGACATCCCCTCCGTCTGCCTCAAATCAAAGAACTCATTATACCTAGTCATCTTAAAATTTTGCGGAAAGTATTGGTCTAGGAAATTTTTCTTGAACATGTCCCAAGTGATAGGCCTACCTTGTGCATACACAGGCCCCACCCCTTTCCACCACTCCGAAGCTTCCAAAGTTAGGGAAGGTATCACCACATCAGCTTACATGTTCTACGACACCCTCATGATGTGAAAATTCTGCTCTATCTCTTCCAACCAGGTCTCCGCCTGATCCGGCCCTATACTCCCATCAAAGGAAACCAAACACGGATCTGCCTCAGCCCTCTAAACTCTCGAGCCTCAACATACTAATTATGTGGTTGTTGTTGTTGTTATTGTTATTGCTGGGCTCGAAACATTTGGGCTACCATAACAAAGGCAGCAGCTACATCAGGAGCCGACCCTGCATTGGCGGGTGGGGGTGGTTGGGGTACACTGTATTGTGGTGGGGGTAAATTGTATTGTGGTGGTGGATGAGGGATGTTATATTGTAATAGTGGTTGTGGTTGTTGCTGACTAGAAAACCCAACAACGTGACGTCTTCCACCCCTGTGCCCCACACGAGCAAATGTCGCAATTGGCCAGTAATAATCTTTACTGCTTCTTTGGTTTGGATCTTTCTTTTCCCCAACATAATATAACAGATAAGGTAAGTGATAATGCAACTAACAAGTTGAACATGTGAAGAAAATACAAATAGAGCATGATATAACATATAAGAATAGCCTAGCATGTATGACATATAAGAACATAATAAGATACATGTAATCACACTTAGAAATCAAACAAATAAGAAAGTACATCATAATCCATGTTCTCTACCCATTACACACCTCACATTATTATTACGTTTTCCTAAATTCGTTACATGTTTTAACCCTAAGGTTCGACCTGCCTCTGATACCACTTATGTCACATCCTGTAACCGGGATAATCACATGGCAGTGTCTAATTGATTAACGAGACACCAAAGCCCACAATAGAGTTACTAGAAAGGGAATTCATTATGATATTATAATCCAAGAGTTATAAAGTATAGTTTCTGAATAAAATACAGAAATGGAAATTGATACGGTACCAGCCATGAAGCTTAGAGAGGTCATTTGGATAAATGACCTCATCCTTAACTCATACATCCCAAATACGAGCTTCAAAGTCAAGTCTTTGTTCCAAGTGTTCAAAGTCTCTAATCTAAAGGTTCAAGAGGTAAAGAAACCTTCAAAGAAAGCTAGACACAAGGATCAAAGCCATCGAATATCATTTGAAGGAAAGAAACATAACTGGAAGGAAAACAGTTGAAAGGGTATTTTAGTCATTTGATAATTAAAGTCTATTCTATACTTTAATTATATTTCAGATTTATTATATTGTTTAATTAGCCATGTTGGCCAAAATAAGCTAGCTAAATAATAGGACATGTTGTCCTTGATGTTAGGTAGTGTTTTTAGTTATCTAGGAGTTGTAGAGTCCTAATCCTTAAAGGACTCTTATTTGTGGGTTATTTTTGGACGAAATTCCACTCTATTTAAGAGGGATTTCAGCCATGTTATTGTTAGACTTGATATATTGATTTAAGGGTTATTCCTTAGTTACTTTGTGTTTGCTTCTCTGGGTAGAATTCATTCATGTTTGAGTTACTGTATCAATAAGTTTGGTTTATACTTATTGTGCTGTTTCAGCCCCCATTGATATTCAACCTTGCGGGAGAAAGATTGTTTATATTCCCCCATAAACTATTCGAGATAGAGAAAGATCGGGCATTCAAGCCGAACCTTAGTATTCATACTTCGGTTCCGCATCAGGTGGTATCAGAGCAAAAGGTTTATCTCTATCTTGGTGTATCTTTATTGCTTTCTTTAAAAAAAAAAATTAAAAAAAAAATTCAAGAAAATTTCAAAATTACTGTTCATCGTTACTGTTCATCCGAGTGGAAAATCTGATTTTTCGTTACTGTTCATCGGATTGAAAATCAAGAATCAAGAAACGTCAATATTGATTCGAATTTCAAGGGGCAGCCGTGAGTTCAAGAAGATCAACTTTCAAGAAAATCAAGAAACTTAAAGACTCCATCTTTTTAAATATTTCAACAAATTCATGCAAAGATGAGGCAACAATTTGATCAAGAAGATGACAACTTTGATTATGATGATAAAAGGTATGGCTTCCAACATACAACAAATTCAAGATATGATGATTCCTATTTATTTTCTTGTGAGCCGCAAAGGGATTACAAAAATCAGCAAGTTGACAACTCTATTGTTTCAGTCAAGCTCCCATCTTTTGAAGGTACGAATAGGCCTGAATTCTTAATTGAATGGATACATGAATTTCATAATATTTTTTCTATTCATAATTATTCGGAGGGCAAAAAGGTAAAGATGGCAACCAAGGGATTTTATAGTAAAGCATCAACGTGGTGGAAAGATGCAGGTCAACGACCTATTGAAACTTGGAATGATTTGAAAGCTGAGATGAAACGAAGGTTTATTTCCCTAAATTACTTTACGGAGCAAGCTAAACGTTTGCAAATGCTTACACAAGGTTCTAAATCAGTAGATGAATATTATGAAGCGATGCGATTAGCCATGATTCGGCTTGACAAACAAGAATATGAAGAAGTTACATTGAATCGATTCTTGGCCGGTTTGAATGATGATATTAGGCCAGAGGTAGAATGCGTTTATCATGTTGATATTATGGAGATGGTCGATCATGCGGAGCAAATTGAGAGGCGAATCATGAAGGGATTCATGGGCGGAAACTCGTTCCAAACACCCATGGATCCTCCCCTGAAGGATCCGCTCATATGAAACAATTCGAAAACAGCAATAAAGAACTTACGTTTCTTGGATTCAAGAAACTACTTCTTGAATGGAGGAAGGCGTTTCTTGGATGCTAACCTTCCACCAATGGAATTCCCTTTGCGGAATGTCCCTCTACCGGTATCCATGCGACGAAACGGGCAGCGATTGCTAGCTCTTCGTTTTTCTGATATTCGGTAATTAGAGAGAAAAGGGAGAGGCAGAAAACTGTTTTCAGGATTTCTTAGTATTTCGGCTGAAATTGTCTTACCCTAGGGTTTCGGCCAAGAGAGACTTTTATAGGGAGTGAGAGGTTGTTTCCAGAACAACTCCCACGTCTACTCAAACTCTTCTGGTTGTGGGAGTCTTTAACTCCCACGTCCCCTAGACTTCTGCTGGTAGTGGGAGTCTTTATCGGATAATAACTCCCACGTAATTCCAGCTATACCGAAAATGCCCCTTATCTCTAATTCGAATAATAACACTTTATTATTCTCAGAAAGTGAATGTCATATACAATAAACCTAGACACATTCTAGATTCATTGAATCTGGACATGAAGCTCGTTAGCTCGTCTATGCGTGTGACCCTGTAGGTTCATATCACAATGGCAATGAAAACACACTTAGTAGTAGTGTGAGTTCATAAATCACAAGCGGTCCCTAGCAGGAAATTGTGACTACCCAAGGTGAATGAATATACAACATAACCTAATATCAATCTACTATTTAATCCTTTGTCTCGCGATATCCTAATTAAGCATAAGGCATGGTGGTCGTCACCCTTATTAAGCTTAATTGTATTTATGCTCGATCTCCAGGTAGACTGTTTCGACAAATAGCATTTGATAACCACTTTATCAAACACATTTGAGCACGGCCATGCATTTAAACAGTCTTTCCCTATCGAGGGGCCCATGGATATCTCTCTCTAATAATAGAGAGGGACAAATTCCTTACAATGTCTCTCACATTCAAGCTATGATAGGACACTACATCCGATCATCAGTCGTATTGATTACTCTGTTACAAGTAACGTCCGACGTGAGTCAAAAGCGTGGCTCCATTCATACTAGAATCAATGAAGACATAAGGTCTAAGGATTCTAAAATAGTATTGAGGAAGTAATACTTATGACTTAAGACCATGAAGTATTACTTCTCTGACGGATCACGTCCAATACAATGTATCCCTATATATTGCATCTATGATGTGATTTGTATCCATTACACATGATCAGTAAAACAAGATCAACAATCAACAATCATACTAGTTTTATTTCATAGTAATTAAGCATTACATAAAACTAGGGACTTCTAGAATAGTAATTACATAAGCTAATGAGTTTTACTATCAAATCACACATTTGATAATCAAAAGCAAAATTAACTATTCAATTACATGCTCAAAAGATAATAAAACGCACAACATGTGCTAATGGTCCTAGTGCAGACAAGAACTCTATATTGAGAATATGCATATGCTAACTCTTATGACAAATGCATCCAGCAATTATACAACAACATACATAAGAAGAGTCAAGTACAATCATACATACGATGCAAACAGACTTTGGTTCTTCATCCATTTTTTATGCAATAAAACATGAGAAAACTTTCTTACATTTCATAACTTAGTAAAAGACCAATTAATGTGTTTTAGGAATGGAAAACAAGAACGAAGGATCCTTACCTTGAATACTTATACAGATAATCAAAGGAAGAACAGAAAACAGAAATTATGGTTTGTATAGGCAACTTCCGGAAGCAATTACTCCTAATTGAATCGTTATAATTTATTCTCCACCATTCGGAATGTAGTTCTTAAACTTTAGAAACAAGAATGGAGTCGATCAGGCTTCAATTACTATGTCAAATGAACACTCAATTTGTCCAGATTTCAAAATTTTCCTTAACTTCTCTTTTTTCTTTCTCATTTCTCTCCTCTCACCCCATTTGATAGTTTTCCTGCACTAACTACCTCAACTAACAACCTTTCCCAAGCAAGACATTTGCTCATAACTTTCTTATACTACACTTAGCCCCCCAAACTCCTAAACACAACAAATCACCCCTCAACAAACATGTACATAATATATATTGCATATAAAAACAATTAAGCACATAGGATTAAATTAATATCATGCAATTTCTAAGGTCAAAACGTCATCGATATGACATCCCCCCTATGAAAGTTTCATCCCCGAAACTTACTTACCTTGCTCTAGGAATAGGTGAGGGTATTTCAACCTTGCTTCTTCTTCCAGCTTCCCTTTCAGTGTAATGTGGCCATTGTACTATCACATATGGTATTTTCCTTTTTCTCAACACTTGTTTCTTATGGTCTACAATACAGACCGGTACCTCTTGGTATGATAAATTTGTTAGTAGTGCCCTAGGACCATTAGCATATATTGTACGTTTTATATCTTTTTGAGCATTTCATCTAGAATAGTTAATTTTTCTTATGAACATCAAATGCGTGATTTGATAGTAAAACTCATTTGCTTATGTAATTACTATTCTAGTTGTCCCTAGTTTTATGTAATCTACTTTACAATGAAATAAAACTAGTATGATGTTTGATTGATGATTATGTTTTACTAATCATGTGTAATAAGTACAAATCATATCATAGATGCAGTATATTGAGTATATCGTATCGGACGTGATCCGTTAGAGAAGTAATACTTCATGGTCCTTAGTCATAAGTATTACTTTCTCAAAACTATTTTAGAATCCTTAGACCTTATGTCTCCATTGATTCTAGCATGAATGGAGCCACATCTTGACTCAGTCGTACGTTGCTTCTAATCGAGTAATCAATACGACTGATGATCGGATGTAGTGTCCCATCATGGCTTGAATGTGAGAGGCATTGTAAGGAATTTGTCCCTCTCTTATTAGAGAGAGATATCCATGGGCCCCTCGATAGGGAAAGACTGTTTAAATGCATGGCTGTGCTCAAATGTATTTAATAAAGTGGTTATTAAATATTGTTTGTTGGAACAGTCTACCTGGAGATCGAGCATAAATATAATTAAGCTTAATAAGGGTGACGACTACCTTGCCTTATGCTTAATTAGGATATCGCGAGACAAAGGGATTAAATAGTGGATTGGTATTAGGTTCCACCGTAAATTCATTCACTTTGGGTAGTCACAATGTCTTGCTAGGGACCGCTTGTGATTTATGAACACATACTACTACTAAGTATGTTTTCATTGCCATTGTGATATGAACCTACAGGGTCACACGCATAGACGAGTTAACGAGCTTCATGTCCAGATTCAATGAATCTAGAATGTGTCTAGGTTCATTGTATATGACATTTATTTCTCTGAGAATTATAAGATGTTATTATTCGAATCAGGGATTAAGGAATGGTATTTTCGGTATTTGGTTATAGCTGGAATTATGTGGGAGTTATTATCCGATAAAGACTCCCACTACCAGTAGAAGTCTAGAGGACGTGGGAGTTAAAGACTCCCACTGCTGAGAGAGGTGGAGGACGTGAGAGTTGGTTATGGGAACAAACTCTCACACCCTATATAATCATCTCTCAACCGAAACCCTAGTGACTTCTTGCTTTTAGCCGCAATTAACCAAACACACCCGAAATTAGATTTCGGGTTCTCCCTTCTCCTTTTCTCCCTGATTCCCGAAACTCAGAAAAACAGAGAGCTAGCACTCGCTGCCCGTTTCGTCGCGTGGGTACCGGTAGGGAGTAATTCCGCAAGGGAAGACTCGAGGTGATCGTTGCTAAGAGCCCAAAGACAGGATCTTACATTCAAGAATCAGATTCTTGAACCCAAAAACGTAAGTCTTTTTCTTGAATTTTTCGTTCGTTTTGTATGAGCGGATCCTTCAGGGGAGGACTCATGGGTATTTGGAACGAGTTCCGCCCATGAATCCCTTCAAAATTTTCTTGGATTCCCAAAGGTTCTGCTTCTAAAATATGGCTTCGATCGAGAACGTACTTCCTTAGTTGTGATACGTGGAAGACATTGTGGAGTCTTGGCAAGGTTGGTAATAATGCTAGCTGATATGCTAACTCATCAACTCGTTCCAAAATTTTATATGACCCAACTTACCTTGGACTTAAATTGCCACTCTTACCAATCTTATTACACCTTTAGTTGGCGAGACTCTCAAATACACCTTATCCCCGACTTGTAGTTTCAAAGGTCTTCTCTTACTATCTGACGGTCTTGTGCATTCCTTATTGTTTCCCGGATTAGCGGTACCTTTTCCATTGTTACTTGAAAAAGTTCTGGCCCATTTACTGTCTTCTCACCAATGTCGTCCTAGCATACCGGTGATGTGCATCGTCTGCCATAGAGTGCTTCGTATGGTGTCATACTGATACTTTCTTGGTGACTGTTGAAGGGATTCATGGGCGGAAACTCGTTCCAAACACTCATGAGTCCTCCCCTGAAGGATCCGCTCATACGAAACCGAACCGAAAAAGCGATAAAGAACTTACATGTTTCGGATTCAAGAAGCTACTTCTTGAATGGAGGATGACGTTTCTTGATCAGTGTCTTGCCACCACCGGATTTCCCTTTGCGGAATATCCCTCTACCGGTATCCACGCAATGAAACGAGCAGCGATTGCTAGCTCTTCGTCTCTCTGAAGTTCGGGAATTAGAGAAGGAAAAGGGGAAGGCAGAAAGAAAAACGGTTTTTCTTTTGGTCTAGGTATTTCGGCTGATAACAACTAATGCCTAGGGTTTCGGGTTAAGAGATGTTATATAGAGTGTGGGAGTTGGTTCCCAGAACAACTCCCATGTCTACTCAACTTCTCTCGGGCGTGGGAGACTCGAATCCCACGTCCCCCTAGACTTCACTGGTAGTGGGAGTCTTTATCGGATAATGGCTCCCACGTAATCCCAGCTACGGTTAAATACCAAAATTGCCCCTATCTCTAATTCGAATAATAAACACTTTATTATTTTCAGAAAAACATGTGTCAGATACAATGAACCTAGACACTTTCTAGATTCATTGAATCTGGACATGAAGCTCGTTAGCTCGTCTATGCGTGTGACCCTGTAGGTTCATATCACAATGGCAATGAAAACACACTTGTTAGTAGTGTGAGTTCATAAGTCACAAGCGCCCCTAGCAGGACATTGTGACTATCCAAAGTGAATGAATTACAACGGAACCTAATGTCAATCCACTATTTAATCCCTTTGTCTCGCGATATCCTAATTAAGCATAAGGCATGGTGGTCGTCACCCTTATTAAGCTTAATTATATTTATGCTCGATCTCCAGGTAGACTGTTTTGACAAATAGCATTTGATAACCACTTTATCAAATACATTTGAGCACGGCCATGCATTTAAACAGTCTTTTTCCCTATCGAGGGGCCCATGGATATCTCTCTCTAATAATAGAGAGGGACAAATTCCTTACAATGTCTCTCACATTCAAGCTATGATAGGACACTACATCCGATCATCGATCGTATTGATTACTCTATTACAAGTAACGTCCGATCGAGTCAAAACGTGGCTCCATTCATACTAGAATCAATGAAGACATAAGGTCTAAGGATTCTAAAATAGTATTGAGGAAGTAATACTTATGACTTATGACCATGAAGTATTACTTCTCTGACTGGGATCACGTCCAATACAATGTATCCCTATATATTGCATCTATGATGTGATTTGTATCCATTACACATGATCAGTAAAACAAGATCAACAATCAACAATCATACTAGTTTTATTTCATAGTAATTAAGCATTACATAAAACTAGGGACTTCTAGAATAGTAATTACATAAGCTAATGAGTTTTACTATCAAATCACACATTTGATAATCAAAAGCAAAATTAACTATTCAATTACATGCTCAAAAGATAACAAAACGCACAACATGTGCTAATGGTCCTAGGGCACTACTAACAACTGTTGTTGCATACAAACTCCACCATGGTCAGAGGATCTACCCATATGCCCTTGAAGTCGAAGACACAAGCACTTAACATATCTTCTAGTGTCTGGATAGTCTTTCCTTATTGTCCATCTATTTATGGGTGATAAGCGGTGCTAAGGGACAACTTGGTTCCCACTGCCTCATTGAAACTCTTCCAAAAGAGAGACACAAATCTTTGATCTCTATCTGAAACTATGCTTACCGGTACTCCATGAAGTCTCACAATCTCGTTCATGTACAATTGAACCAATACATCCATTGGTGCAATAATCTTCATAGGTTGAAAATGTCTTGACTTGGTTAACCTGTCCACTATAACCCATATTGTATATTTCCCAGTCTTGTCCTTCAAGAACCCAACTACGAAGTCCATTGTGATATGCTCGCATTTCCACACTGGAATTTTAGAAGGTTTCAACAATCCAACAGGTCTTTGATGTTCTGCCTTGACTTGTTGACATACCATAAACTTTGACATAAAAACTGCAATCTCCTTCTTCATACCTTTCCACCAGAAATGACCTTTCAAATCTTTATACATCTTCGAACCCCTTGGGTTTATTGACAATATTGAGTTGTGTGCCTTTTGTAAAATTTCCGTTTTTAGTCTCATATCTGTTGCTACAGATAATATGCCCTGGAACCGCAAGCTGCCATCTTCGTGTATCTGAAAATCTATTTCTTCACCCAACCCTGCTAACGACCATTCCTTTTCTCCAATTCTGAGTATAATGTTTTAGCTTCCTTAATACGAACAAGTAATAGGTATAATAGGTATTTATGTGCCTTGATCGAGGATATAATAGGTATCTTCCGCTCTTTCTTCCTTTCCGACACCTGAAAATCAATCACTTCCTTGTCCCCTACCACAAACTGAATTCTTCTTTGTTTACAATCAACTAAGGCATGATGTCTTGACAACAAATCCATACCCAGAATAATATCAAATTCAACCATATTCAGCTGTACCAAATCTGTTTCCAATACCTTCGAATCTATCTCTATCCGACAATCTTTATGTAACAAGTTCGATTCCAATACTTTCCTGTTAGGTATACTAACTCTATATGCTTACAAAGGACAAGTGGGGTGGTCCTAAGAGTCTTAGCAAAACGACGTGAAACAAACGAATGTGTAGCACCACGATCAAACAAAACATAAGCAGGCACAAGTTAACCAAAAGTGTACCTGTTACCACGTCTGAGGCATTTCTCGCCTCTTGCTGAGTGAGAGAGAATACCCTTGCGTTCGTCATTGGCCTTGAATCCCCACTTCTTGGTGCTGAAGAGTTCTGGTCATTCCCTGAAGCTAGTTCTGGACATTGACTGATTCGATGACCCATCTTCTTACACATGAAGCATACCCCACTGCACCATCGACATACACTCGTAAAATCTCCCGCAAGTAGAACACAAACTGGTAGCTGCAAAAGGAGTTGGTGTTGTGATTGATCCTTCAATCCTAACTACATTGGCCCTAGTTCTCATCCCAAGCCTAAAGGTAGTGACAACCACTGGTTATGAAAGGTTTGTAGTCTTTGAATTTTGACTCTGTGCCATGGTTGAGTAACCTCTCTTTCCAACCCTCTCAGTATCTGCACTATTGAATTCCATTTCTATGACCAAACTTCTTTGATAGGCCTCCCGATAAGTGGTGGGACGGACACTTGATAATCTACCCCGGATTCTTGTTAGAAATCCCCTCACGAACCTCTGTGTTCTGATTGCTGGATCTTAGATGATGGCGGTGGCATATTTCCCGTAAGCATTAAATTTCCCGACATACTCCGCCACTGACATTCCCTCGGTTTTCTTGAGTTCAAGGAATTGATTCTGCCTCTCCATTCGATAAGTATCAAGGAAGTATTGATCAAGGAAAGCCCCCCTGAATTCCGCTCTGGTTGCATGTCCTCCCCCTTGGCGATAAATTGGGGCAATGTTCTTCCACCACTCAGTTGTATTGCATGTCAATGATGTTATACCCATTGTTTTTTTGGCATCCTCTGGTACCCTCATTATCTCAAAGTTCTGTTTCATATCATCTAACCAGATTTCAGCCTCATCCGGTCCAACATTTCTAATCCAAAATGACCATCCTCATTTTCTTCATCCACTCATAATATGTCCCCGCGTCTGCATCATTCATTGGCCCTCTAGCCATCCAGTGTTTTTGATTTCCTTATGCTTGATTCTGTAATAACTGTGCCATCATAGCCAAGGTTGTTTTCATTTCATCCAGTATCCATCTGTTCATTAGTGGTGGAGATGGAGGTACAACATTTCAGCGCCGACGGCTGCTCCCACATTTGGTACTTGTTGTTGAGTGGAGGATTCATGCACATCTTAACGCCTGCGACCAACTCTGTTGCCTTGGCGTCCCAAACTTGCAATGGGTATGTCGAGGTCATCGTTGTTTTGGCGGTTCATCTTAGAATCACAACTAAACAGATAATCACGTAACATGTTAGCACATAATACATGAACATATGAAACCAATAAATGAACACATACTTCTTATTCCTAAATCTCTACCCAAGACACATCTTAAGTTATCTAAAGCATCTAACATACGTTCTATCTAAAGATTTAAGCCTAAGGTTCAACCTGCTCTAACACCAGTTATGTCACACACTGTAATCAGAAGGTGACCTGGCAGTGTCTCATCTACCAATGAGACAAAGAACTCTTAACAATAAATGAACTTTCAAACCATACACATAACATAATAATTTAACTTTATTATAACATCAATACTTGTCTGGAATTATAACTTAATAATAATATTGTTCTTGCTAAATAAACTCGGTAGCTATTACATAATTATTCTTTCATTCATTTAGGAACTACTCGTCATAATCCCCATCTCATGCCTGCTCACCGTCAACATCTACATCCTCATCTAGAAAATGAATGACCCCGTTGAGGGTATTGAACCTAAGAGGGGGTGAGAATTAGGTTCTTAAAAACTTTTTAATCTTTTCTAAAACTTCTTCGCCTAAGTGTTCACCTTAACAACAAGTGGAGCAATTGTATAAAATAATGAAGCATGTGTAGTTTTCTATCCTAAGCAAATAGTTCATGTAATCAAGTTAAAGCAATTTATGAACTATAAAGTAAATGAGTAGGGATAGATAAAACTAACACAATGATTTATAGTGGATCGATTCACAAAGAATCTAAATCCACTACCTTAGGACAAACCCAAGGATTTCAACATCCACTAATGGATACCCTTCACAACAAATGCTAGGTGGGTTCTATCTTTTACAATTGCCCCAACAAATGAGGACTTGTGCTTCACTAAGAAAACTCCACTCACAATGAGTGTTAAGCTCACCAAGAGCCAATCTCACCAATGAGATACTTGCCTCAAAAGAGGACTTTTCCTACACATAGGACATGCAAATACTCACCAAAAGTGAAGCTCACATAGAGCTTTTTGCTAGTTCACAACAAATGAGAAGGGGTAACTAGTCTCTTTCAAAAGAGACTTTACAATTTAGCTCTCTTACACACAAATTCCCTTTTGGAATGGATTTACAATATAAGCTCTAATCACTCTTGAGAATAGAAAGATAGATGAAGTTTATAGCTTAACACAAATATTTTCAAATGATATGAAATTAAGCTCAAAAGTGTTTGCTTGTGTGTTTTTCAAGTGTATATGCCTATGCCCTCTTATGGCTTGATTAGTTATGAAACTTCATCTTAAGAAGCTATTTATAGGGCAAGAATACACAAACAATGTTGGTCACAATGGCTATAATTTTGGCCTTGATTTGACAACTCCGGTCGATCGCTACTAGACAGTAAGTTGACCGGAGAGCCTTAAAATAAATATTAAAGGCTCTCTGTCTTCATCTTGGTCTACCGCATTCAAGTGTTCAGGTCTATTGAAGCAAAATCGGCCGACCTACCTATATCAAGGTCGTCCGAGAGAATATAGACATTGGAGCATTGGGACATTCAAAACTTGAATAAGAACAAAAACTACATCGTTCGACCTGACAACCAATGTCGGTCAACCGAACTGTTCTAGTCATTAAGAACATGCTCACACAAACATTAGAACTATCAATGGTTAGTTATCATCAAAACAAGATTTATCACTTTACCCTTCGGGCTAACAGAAAACAGAGAAGAAATCAAGTATGAGCCACAATAGCCGAGTAAGGATCGATCTTCCTTGGGATGAAGAATCAAAGAGACACTAAAACGTTCCATGTTCCCAAAACATTTGAATTATACATAGCCTAACTTGACATATCATTTAAACATCTGAAAACACTTGTAAAGAAATTGAATAAATAACTTCAGAGTTCAGAACAAACATAACCTGAACATATCATAAATCAGAAAGAGTGAATACATAACAGAAAAACTCGGATAATAGCAAAGGTACCTCGGTCGGCCGCAGGGTCGCCCGAGATCAAGACATAATTTTTTACAAGAAGTCCAGTTGACTGACAAGACAATCCAATCGACCGCAATAGCTCCGGTCGATAGGGTTTTAGGCCCGGTCAACCGCAATGCATCACTGGTCATCTAAAATCATCCCTAGTAGTTTGGTCCGGACGATGGGAATTTGATCCAGTCGACCGAGATTCAGTGACGACATTTAAGAAAACTCATTTTCTACACTTTCGAAATTCACAACCCCAAACACTGAAATTTGACTAACTTTAACATGTAGAAACTCAACCAAAAACTTAAACATAGCATGCCATAACAATAACTTATCAAATCTTTCACACACATACACACATCAGAAATCGTGCTTCAAGCACCTTTAATTTATCACATCATAACTCGTAGCTTCCAACATATAATATTCCGACATGATTAGCGATATTATGACATGCAACAAGTAATTCTACAACCGAGCTCAATCATCTGACAATAACACTAACCAATTGTTAACAGCCAAAACTTGTATTACCCGTATCGGGAAGGCGACATATCATAACTTTTCATTTCACATTACTGAGTAAGGCACAATGAGGCTATTTAAGGATATACCACTTGTTTTATCATCACTCACCCTTTGTGAACTCCACAACATACTGTTAACAACCCCACTTTTTATCCTCGTTAGGAACTGAGTCACTTTTGGGACAATAAGCACTCCCGGGCACTTATAATATATAATATTTCGAGATATATCCTGGAATAGGGCCATCAACAGACAAGAGATCTACATTGAAAATATGCATATGCTGACTCTTTTGATAAATGCATGTATGAATTATACAACAACATACACAAGACGAGTCAAGTACAATCATGCTTACGATGCAAACACACTTGCCAATTTTGTTGCAATAAAAAATGGGAAAACTTTCATACATTTCATAACTTAGTAAAAGACCAATTTATGTATTTTAGGAATGAAAAAAAAAATAAAAAAAAAAAGAATGAATGATCCTTACCTTGAATACTTTAACGGATAATCAAAGAAAGAACAGAAAGCATAAATTATGGTTTGCATAGGCGACTTCGTAAGCAATTACTCATAATTGAACTGTTAGAATCTAATCTCCACCGTTCAGAATGTAGTTCTTGAAATCCTTAAACTTTAGAAACACGAATAGAGTCGATCAGGCTTCAATTATTATGTCAAATTGTTGTTTTGCTATGAACACTCAATTTCTCCAGATATCAGAAATTTCCTTAACTTCTCTTTTTTCTTTCTCATTCTCTCCTCTCACCCCATCTTATAGTTTTCCTGCACTAACTACCCTAACTAACAACCTTTCCCAAGCAACACATCTGCACATAATATCCTTATACTATATATTTAAGCCTCCAAAATTCCCAAACACAACCAAGCACAGCACCCCTTAACAAACATGTACATAACATATATTACATATAAAAACAATTAAGAACATATGATTAAATTAATATCATGCAATTTCTAAGGTCAAAAGGTCCTGGGTATCACACAAAATTGGTGAGTCATGGTCAATGGCTTGATCGACAGTTGACCGATCTTTGAAAAAACGCTCCACTTCGCCTCCTATTTCCTCCTCTACGCACAACCATGACCCTGATGCATCTTGTATCTCATAGATAAACATTCGTTTCAGCTTGTTTTTAAACAAAGTTTGCAAATATCTTGTGTTAGATTTTCCCTCTCGTAACCACTTTACTCACAATTTTTGTCGCCAAAATACCTCCTCGCCAAAAATATAAAAACAATTAAAATACTTACGGTTCTATATGAATAAAAATGTATATTTAATTAAGTAATTCTTTCGTCCCAAATTAAATGTCTATTTACAATACAATGTCTCAATTTATAAAATTAAAATAGAGAATGATAAGTTTGTAAACTCATTAAAATTAAAATTATCCCCTTAACTTTTGTATCATAAAATTAGATTCAATTCGGACGAAAAAAAATATTTATAGAATTGTATATAGCAAACTCAAAGTATAAAATAGGGCTCCAAATACATAATTTTTTCTCTAATAATATACATACATACATTTAATCAAATAATATTTTTTTATAACTTTCTGATGTTATTTTGAAGTATGATTTGTGACGCCAGTCTCTGTAAAGTAGTTGGTTTTTATTTTTTTTAATTTTTTAAATCAATTTTCTAATTTAATTTATGTCTCTTTTCGAAGATAATATCGTTTAAATTCATATTTTCTAATGCCGTGACCAAATATTTTTTTATCGAAACGCTGAAACACTCTTGGAAATTCCCACTTGCAAACGAAACAAAAGTGGACAATGATCCGACGCCGACCTATTCAGATGTTCGACCATTGTAATGTGAAACAAATCGTTCTTATTTGAATTAACCACCACCCTGTCCAAGTGCCTTCAAAGAGGCGGAGATGAACTCCTACACCATGTAAAAGAGCTTCTTGAAAACGGCACATCCATCAATCCACAATCCCCCAGTGCATCCGACAACTCAGAAATAGACAGCACGGCAGGGATTATTTTCAAAGATTAGACTTGCTCAAGTGTGGGCAGTGGCGTACGAGACTTTAAATATAGGAGGGGCACAACATTGACAAAACAAATTTATAAAACCATATAGAATATTTCATCACAATTGTTCTCTACGCGTTTTCATACCTTGATAATATTCTATTATTACTTCATTCGCGATAGTACTTGATACCTGACTGACACCAACAAAATGCTCCAATACCCGCTCATTCTTCACGTAACGAAATACTACCGACATTTGATCCTGATAAGTCACGGGATTCATCAACAAGAATAGAAAACAACTCATCACCAATATCTTTGATAATCACCACAAAATCTAATTTCAAATCGAAAACTAACTCAAAATGGGTATATTAAAAAATGCTCACGGAATTTGGTGTTACAAAAAAAAGCTAAAACAATAAAAAATAAAAAAATAAAAAACAGAGCAAGGCTGTTGGGGCAAGTGCCCCACCATGAGGGAAATGCATGGGCCTGGCCCAGCTTTTCCAGATCAGTCATGACATGGCACCCGAAAAAATTGGACAAACATTTTTCTCCACACTTCCGTCCTGGGGCCATAACGGAAGTGAGACTTTCGTCCTGGATGACGTGGTCGTTTCCCCTACGCGCGTTGCCATGTCATCCAAGACGTAAGTCCCACTTCCGTTCTGGACTGCCAGTGAGTTTATCTCAAAAACACTTAGTTTTTTTAGAGGTCTACAGTTTTCAGTGGTTATTTTTCTCTGGTGTTTGTATTACAACAACAAAAACAATATTTCCAAAACACATTGCTTACTAAAATTTGAGCAAGAAAATGAATAAATTGTATATTAATTTAAAAACAAACAACAGAATAATCAGAATAATATTTTACATAGAAAAAAATTAACATTCTTCGTAACTACCATGAATGAAACGTAAATGAAAACCTATCTACGGCGCCAAAGGTGTGTATCGAATGGTGTGTCTCGGGTCCGGTCGCAGGAAGTAAATGCGGCCATCTCTCACACGCACGGCGCTACTAAAATTGGTTGAGATGACTTCTGCGCCTTCGGGGTCGATAAATATTTGCTCCTCGGGGTTTAGGGGCATCGGCAACGGAGTCTGATGCTGCGTCTCAGGGATGTGCAGGCTGTACGAAGGCGACCCTCCCGAGTAGTAGCCCGGCAGTGCAGATGTAGAGGGCCCTGCACCAGGATCCCCTCCCATCTGAATACCCGCTGAATAAGTACCGGGTGATGCAAATTGGTATTCAAAACGGGAGGGTACGTCGGCCTGACCGGGAAACTGTGTCTGTGTGGGAGACTGTGCCGGATCTGTCGTCGGTGGAGCCGGCTCCGGTGGCATGCCACGCTGCCGTTGTCGCCTCACCGCCAAGTCCTCCCGCGCGTACCTTGCCTCCCCACTTGGGCCCGGGCCGGAACAGGCTCCCTCGGCTGCGTCACCGGTTCTAGAACAGCAGACTCTGCCACATCCGCAGCTCACGATCTGCAGGTCAGGGACTTCCCGGCCGCCACGAATGCCTCTTTGATTGTCTTTGAAGCCCAGGAGACGAGGGACTTGTAGTGGCCGATTGAGTTGGAGACCGGCTTATCGAGCTCCGTGATTATGAGTCTGTTGGCATCCGCCTGCAACATCAATTGTCGTGTCAGTATATAATAAACAAGGAAAAGCAATGTAGACAAACAAAAAGAAAAAACTTACAATAATGTCCTCGGAAGGCGCGATGGGTTGAATGCCCATCGGGAGTGGACCGAAATCCCTGTTGCGTGGGTTTGTAAGGAGGTGCACGGTAATGCGATTGTACCAATCCATGTACTCACGGGTTGGTAAGATCACATTACCGGGGACCGGGACAGCGTTCGCCAGTGCATCCTCTCGCTCATCCCACATGTCTATATAGACTTTGTGCTTGTTCTCCCAGTTCATATTCGGTCCCGCTGTGTGGGTGTGGACGTCCTGGCCCTCTGTCGTACCCTCCGCCACCGATGAGTTTGGTATCACCTGTTGGAACCCGAATTGCCTAGCAACCCGGTCCGGCATGTGAAACTCAACCAACTCGAAACATACGAGTGGCGTACGGGCCCGACAGGTGGACAGGAAACCGTCATCGCGAGCGGCACGGGCGCAATAACCCAGTCGGGGTACGGCCTCCACATGAACTGTCAAAAAAAATTGTACATTAGCATAAATTAATTGCGCAAATTAAAAAAAATACGAAAATTACGATAAACCTTACCCCCTGAGCGTCCGTCAGTCGGTCAAGCTGAGTCGCGAAACACAGTAAGTGAGATTTCGCGCAGATCTTGAAACTCAGGGCGGTATTCCAAAAGCGCCCCAGTACGCTCGGCCGTCACGGGAATTTCATGCATAATCTCTCCCCGGTTCGTGGCCGGGAGAAATGATATTGGCTCCCACGCCCACAGCCCAGTACAAACAAACACGGATAAATCATCAAATATTAAAAAAATGCAGGGAACCAATAAAAATTCATTAAAAATTACACAAACCTGGATCAAAAGGCAACAATCAGCTATGTCCTTAGAGACGGCCTGTGCAGAGGTGCACATCTGGCGGTACAGTAGGGACGGGGACGCCGTTGGCCCAGGGGAATCTTGGGTCGAGGCGAGGTCTCCGTCGCTGATGAGCAGGAGATAGCGCATGTTATCGCGCGACCCGGATTTATTCGGGAAAAGGAAAGTGGCGATGCAGAGGAAAATCAGGGCCTGTGCCAGCTGCTCAACCACGACGTCCGTGGCATCTTCGCCTAGGGGCTCGGAAATGTGGGCATACACCTCTGCAAGCTCGATGGCGTTACCCCTAATTGACCCAATGGGGGGGCGGAATCCTAGGCTCTCGTGGACGCGCTCAATCCACTGACGCTTGCTCATGTTGTAATCCTCGTTCCACGTCACCACGTTGCCCCTGGTGGGCAGTCCTAGAAGGCATACAACGTCCTCTAGGGTGATGGTGACCTCACCGCATCGCAGATGGAAGGAGTGCGTCTCGGGCCGCCACCGCTCTACTAATGCAGTGACCAGTGCGTGGTCTATCTTTATCTTTCCTATCCTACCCCGAAACCTGTACGGTCAATGAGCTCTAGCACTCTCGGGTTGCCCTCGCGTTGGTAGGCCTAAAAAAAACTCCCGTCATAGCTAATGACCTTCAAACATCTGTCTAGGCCTACATCCCCGCCCCAAATCCTAAGTGATCTATGTGAGGTGTGTTTGTTCAACACACTGGGATCGTACGGACCGAGCATAAGGTGGGCCGAAAAAACCATCTATAAAAAAAAGCAGTGGGATTTTATCAATCACAAAATGCGTAAAATAACAATTCACAAAAACATAATTTAAGGATAAAATTAACCAATTTGCACTCAAATCATAAGGATATAAATTTCACCAAATTGCAATTAAAATATAAAACCAAAAAAGTCAACAATTCTCTATTAAATAATATAATAAAATTAAAAAAAAACGATATGTTCAATTAATTACATACTCACATCATTACTAAATATAATAATTTTAGGACAAATAGTGAAATTAAGGCAAAAAGAGATATTAATTGCAATAAAAAATACATAAATATCAAATTCACAAAATTGCAATTAAATTAAATACATGTGTAATCGGCAATTGAATTTTAAAATAATGGAAAAAAATTAAAACAAATTTATCAATACCTCCAAATTTAAAAAATTTGGGAGAGAGAGAGAGAGTGGTGGTGGGGATGATGGACGGTGGCGGCGGCTGGAGCGACAGCGGTGGGAGGGAGGGAGGGAGCTGCTGCAGGAGGGAGGGGGAGGGGGAGGTTTTGTTTTTGGGAGAGAAAGCAAGTCGCGGTGAGGGGGGAAGAAGAGTTTTTTTTTAAACTGGGAGGCCAGAACGGAAGTCCCACTTCCGTCCTGGACACGTGGCAACGCGCGTGGGAAAAACGCCACGCGTCATCGAGGGACGGAAGTGAGACTTCGTCTTGGCTCTGAGACGAAAGTCGCACTTCAGTTACGGACAAAAAATGTTCTCCCGATTTTTGAAGTAGTATGCATGACATTTATGAAAATTGTGGGTCATACTAAGGCAAAGCCCCCCACCATGACCCACTCTAGATTCGTCAGTGTGGCCTACCAGAACTGTTAAGTTCCCGGGCCCATATATGAAGCTTGGGCCGGAATCCATAAGTTGTGTTTCCTTAAAGAAAGAGGTGAAAGATCGATTTTTTCCATACATCATTGACCACCGGTGGAGCAGTATAAATGATATGTTTGTCAATATAGAACTACCACAAAATGAATATCACGTTAATAGATTGTAAAATTATGGATATATAATGGGGTGGCCGTGGCGAATAATAATGGGTATATAATGGGGTGGCCGTGGCTTATTGATGTGTTAGTGTGGATAATTACCTAGTTGAACGAAGTCCCAACAAGCTGTTTACCCTTCTAATATGTAACACTGTTTTGCGATTCTACATTGGGAAAAAAAAGCCATGTAAGATTTATCATGCTCAAATATTTTACCTTAGAAACAAAATGTATGTCGATCATGAAAGTGGCAAATTTAAAACGAAAAAGAAAAAGAAAGAAAGAAACGAAAACAGTAAATAGCGTATAAGGTTAAATTAGTCAGAAATCTAATAGAGGTGCTCTGTTATTAACAAGCAACAGAGAGGTGCCCTTGGTACAAAATCGATTTTATTTATTTGCAGAGAAAAAGGTGGTGGGGGCAAAAATACCGATTTCGTTCTAAAAGATGTTTCTAAGAGCCGTTAAGGTCCTAAATGATTAATTTTCTCTTTTAATGTCCTGTATATAGTTACGTGCTGCCATTAAGGTCTTTCCGTCCAAATTTCTGTTTAGATACCGTCAAGTCAGTCATGTGCTTCACATGTGAGGCATTTTTAAGGGTATTTCGGACATTTTAACATATTTCTCTCAAGAAAATTTTAGGTACTCAATTGTTAAACAAAATAAACAACGAATACTTAATTTAAATTAATTAATATAAACCCATACCCTCTCCCCACATCTTTCTCCGCCCCTACCCTTCCCCACCGCCATCAACCACCACCTTCATCCTACACCTTCAAATGCTTGAAGAAGAAACAAAAATCTTGAAAAACAATCTTGTACATTGAGAAACAAGAACCCATCAAACTTTTACAAGATTATACCATAAGAGAAACTGAAATTCATCTAATCATTCAAGAATTTGTATAAAAGTTTGATGGTTTTTTTTTCTTTTCTCAATTGTGTTATTGAACCACCTTCGTCCCTCTCCCTATATTTCTTAATTTTTTTTTATTTTATACCCCTCCATCTTCATCTTCATCAACCACCATAGTGAAAATAATCAAGATTCAAGAAGAAGCACATACGAATACGGCAATCCAAATGTGAATTTTTGCAGAAAATCGAATAAGCCAAAACAAGAGCTCCGATCTACTGTAGTGGGGGAGTGTTCTTTGGTCGGCGACAAAGCTTACAAATGGTAAACAATATTTCTGTTGGGGAAAATGTTGTTTGTGGGTTTTGTTTCCCTTTAATGACATCATATTTCACTTTAAGAGTAACAAGAGTGGCTTTAAAGATGAGATTTCTTGAGATAAGATTGTCAACTTTTGAAGGTGTAGGATGAAGTCATGAAGGTGGTGGCCATGGTGGTGGTTGATGGCGGTGGGAAAGGGTAGGGGCGGAGAAAGATGTGGGGAGAGGGTATGGGTTTATATTAATTAATTTAAATTAAGTATTCGTTGTTTATTTTGTTTAACAATTGAGTACCTAAAATTTTCTTGAGAGAAATATGTTAAAATTTCCGAAATACCCTTAAAAAATGCCTCACATGTGAAGCACATGACTGACTAGACGGTATCTAGACAGAAATTTGGACGGAAAGACCTTAATGGCAGCACGTAACTACATGCAGGACATTAAAAGAGAAAATTAATCCTTTAGGACCTTAACGGCTCTTAGAAACATCTTTTAAGACGAAATCGGTGTTTTTGCCGAATGGTGGGCTGTCATCCCGCCATATGCACCACTCTCACCCTTACCAGATCCCAGTTGCAGTGTGATGCCTGTATTTCGAAGGGGCTCCAATGCGAAACGAGATAATTTTGCACATGCGGAACTTCCATCGTCCGTTGTATTAAAAAATTTACTGTTAAGATTGATTTAAAACAGACATCTGTTCTGAGCCTCAGAATTACCGTCGTGTTTTTTAGCCTCAGGACAGGTATATATTTAAAATGGACACATGTTCTGAGACTCAGAATACCTATCGTGTTTTTGAGCTTCATGCCAGTCTTAAAACATCTATCCTAAGACGTTCCGTACTGGAAAAAAATGTTCCGCATAGGATCCGACTGCTGTTTTTCTGGCATGGTATTCATGAAATTTTAAATTTTGATTTTCATTCAAATGGTAAAAAACAAGTATCTCCCTAAAAATAACTATTCTATAATAGTAACTATTTTCTAGTGAAAATAACTAGAGAAAATCGCTATATATATATATATATATATATATATATATATATATATATATATATATATACATAACCTATTTCTACTTTTTTCTAAATAGTATAAATTTTAAATTAAGCCCTAAATATACATGAACTTTTTACGCGGTTACTCTGTTTGTCAAATTAGTGTTTCCGAGCAAAATGTACACATGCACGTCACATGCGAATTACGGGGTAAAATAGTCATTTCAAACTAGGGATGGCAATGGGTCGGGTCGGGGCGGATTTTCATGTTTTTCACTGATCCACCCCGATCCGTTTAGCTTATTTTCCTACCCCGCCCCGATCCGTGACCCGCAAACGGGGTAACATTCCCGCCCCGCGTCCCGACCCGTTTGCCCCGTTCTATTTTTCAAAAGTAAAATAATTAGCATATATTTTCTTTTCCTAAGTATAATTACTATATATTAAAAAAAATTATATATATAAATATATATATATATATATATATTATTGGGGTCTAAATGGGTCAAACGGGGCGGGGCGAGGCATATAGCATATCCAAACCCGATCCGATCCGTTTAGAGGGTAGTCTCGCCCCGATCCGTTTGCGGGTCGGGGCACGGGCTAAATTGTCACCCCCATTTCAAACTAAACATACCCCTTCCTCCCTCTGCTCTTCCCCACCCCCATTTCCGCCAATTTCCATCCAACAAACTCCCTCCCCCGCCACCATCTACCACCATCAACCACCAAATCAAAATCCACAAAAGAAACACTAATTTTTCTTTTTCTGCAGCTTTGAGACCAGTCACCCTTCATTATCTCTATCTCATAGACCTTAGATTAGATTTGTCTTTCAAGCCAAAATACCCAAATTCATATTTTGGCAACCATTAAATTCTATCGAGGAAAAAAAAATATAGATAAATCCCGGTCATTGAAGCCAGTACTCTTGATTCTCGCAACTTTCATCGTCATCCATTGAAGAACTGGTGACTAAGTTTTTTTCTGTCCTTGCAATTTGGAGATTTTTCTTTATTAATTGATTTTTTGTGTTTTTTTGAGTTCTTGAATTTCTGGGTTTTGTGTTAGAAGCTCTAAGATTGAATCTTTTGACATTTTAAGTAAAATTGGGGAGGATTACAATAACGGGTTTTTTTTGGAGTGATGGTGGGAAGTGGGAATGACCCGGTTGTGGATTTTGAGCATTGTTGTTCTCGTATAAAGTTCAAGAATGGTGGTAATTTCAAGAATCAAGAAGAAACCGCCGGTGAAGAGGAGGATGCGACGGAAGAGGGTGGAGGATGTGGTTGCAGTGTGGAGGGGTGGAGAATAGGGTAAAGAGGAAGATGAGAGTGAAAGAGATATTACCAGTTTACCCCTAATTCGGAGACATATTTTCCATGCACATGTGTTTTTTGCCCCGAAATTTTTCGGGAAACACTATTTTGTCAAACAGAAAGGCCCGTAACAAGTTTATGTATATTTAGGGCTTAATTTTAAGTTTGTACAATTTAAAAGAAATATAAATAGTTAGTGTACATGTATAACGATTTTCTCAAATAACTATTATCCATGTTTTAAACTTACCCATGAGATTGAGCAAATCATTAAATTGATGATGAATCAAGTGTTAATAAACCAGTCAACAATACCATAATTTTGGCTCATGAAATTTCTTGTTATATTTCTTATCCTATTATTTATCTCATATGTAAATAATTACTTAGTGCTCCTCAAAATTTTACCATTATGTTTAGATTTTTTATTTTTTAAAAGAAAAAATTAACACTTAATAATTTGTTATTAATAGAAGAAAAGAGGAGACACAAAAATAGTATAAAATATCTTATCTACATCTTTAGCACAGTCAATCATGAGGTGCGGCATAGTGGTAGCTCGTCTTGTTCCTTAATCATGAGGTCAAGAGTTCGATTCCTACCCATGAGAATGGAGCGCATTTCATGGTCAACTATTTACTTCTTCAGAGAGCTCCCGAACGAAAGGGATTAGCCACTACTATCGACAGTAGACAGGTCTCGACCAAAAAAAAAATTTCGCTCTGTCCCTAACCAGGCTCAATTTTAATGTCCTTTCTTTTGTAGTACCATTTTCTTCCCCCTAATATCCATTTTTTTTCTTTTTTCAAACATAAATGTTTTCCCTATACACAAACGAAAGTAAAAGAACTATTCTTGAACCTCCACTATAAATACATGGAGTCTTTCTACTATATGGTTAACATTTCAAGCCACAAAGCCATGTGAAGAAGCTACCACTACTACTTTTACTCTCTCTCTCTCTCCCTCTAGCTAACCGGCAGCCCCTTGTAATACCCTTTGTCTATAATTTCAATAAAATTAATTACTCAAGACTTAAAATTTCTTTGAATAAATCTTTTGTAGAAAGGAAAAGAAATTTATAGTAGCGGAATGATGAGAGAATTTGATGATGAAAATGAAGGGGTGGCACTGAAACCTGCATGGCTTGAAGGGCTAATGACTGAGTCATTCTTTGCTGCATGTGGAATACATGAAAATCAAAGGAAAAATGAAAAGAACATATTTTGCTTATGTTGTTGTCAAAGCTTTTGCCCTCACTGCCTTCCTTCTCATCGTTCTCATCCTTTACTTCAGGTAATATATATATATATATATATATATATATATATATATATATATATATATATATATATATATATATATATATATATTTTATGTAGCTTTAAAAATTCGTGTGCCATGCACTTCTGACTTGTTCGACACCCTTTTGCTATGACAATAACAAATTTAAAAAAGCTGCAAGCATAGATAGATGGAGTTCAATTTTTCTTGCTGATTTCAGAATTTTAGTTTCTGGAATTTGCACCAAGGACTAGCCATATTCAAATAATTTACACATAATAAAAAAATCTATTTTTTGGTGTAATTTTACAAATATTATGGACAATTTTTTGCTGCATTTCTGTTTAATTTTCTAAATTATCTTGTTTGTTTAGTTCCTGTTTGAGACATCATTTTCTGCTCTTTCTTTTGTGATTTCGAAAACTATGATTTGCCATATGAAGTTTTGTGAGGGGGTGTTGGAATTCTTCCTTAATTCTTGTCAATTGGCAGTTATTTGTAATTTACTTGAATAATTCCACTGTATATAATTAAGCTCTCCTTATGTGTCTTTATTGTTTCTTGATTTTATCTCTTTTCCAAGATTGAAAAAAGGGATCCAAAAGGGCTTAATAGATAGAGGAATTATTGGAATTTGTTCTAGAAAATTTCAAATTTCTTTCGAAACTATCCAATTTCAACTACTAAGAGTGCTTTATATTTTTATATATATAATATATATTTAGGAGTGCAAATATAAAACAAAATTTAGCTCATTCTTGGTGAAATTTCTGGATAATTCTCTATATTTCCAACCATTTTACTAAGAGAGAGGGCAATACAATTGAATATTCCAATTTATGATATCAACAAAGAAATTATATTTTACTCGTGCTAAATTAGTTGTGTCAAAAATGGATTTTTTTTTTTGGTTGAAAAAAGATTTTGATGGATTCGGCTCCGGTCACCACTACAGGTTAAGGCAGGCCCTAAGGACGAATTTAGTCTAATTCTAACCTCGTCAAAATAGTCTGCAATGTGATTTGACATTCAACATATTTGAACGAATTCCTTCCCCCAATAAAAAAATTGAAAAACCAATTATTCTTCTTATAATTTCTAAAAGGGAAGTGCTAAATCTTATTTTTGTAGCATTTCTTATTTGGTTTTATCCTATTTTTAGTAGACTTCTTTTTCATCAATTTTCCCTGCAAAGGTTCCTCAGCTGTTGTTTTCAAACACAGTTTGACCCAATCACCAATAATTAAAACCAGTCTATTTTGTCTTTATGTTTCCCCAAAGTACTCCTCTCAAGATTCTTTCCAATACTCGCTCCGTCCCAAATTATTTATACACTTTATATTTTGAATATAAATTAAAGTTTAAAAAATTTAAAGTGTGATATAATAAAATGTCAAATATAACCATATTTAATTATTTTCAATTTAATTTTAACTTATTTTCTCTCTGTAATATTTAATATAAGAGATATGATCTCTTTATTTAAAAATGAATAAATGATTTGGAATAGATTAAAATTAAAGAAGGAAGAAGTATTACTTTAATTTTTTTTTTTTTGGTTGAGTAAACTCTCAGAAATTACTTTACTCTCTTGATTTCCCTACTACTATTTTCCCCTTTTATTAATTTTTTTATTAGCCTTGTCTCATTATTCACCGTCGTAAACTTTTCAGGGCGTTGTAGAAGTTTTTATGAATAAAGGATTATCCATTAATAATAAAATGATCAGTGCCATTACAACCTGAAAAGTTCTCAAACTCTTTCTCTGATACAATAAAAGAGAAGATTTGAGAAAGGAAGAAAGACAAATAAGATAGAAAAATAAAGTTACACAAAGTAACGGATAAAAACCCACACCCCAGGAGGTGGGAAACAACTAAAACTACTAATTTAACAAACAAACAAAAGATAGTCTTCTCCGCAACATCTTCATCGCCATTTTCAAATCTCAAAGGCAAACACTTGATTTCAACCTCTTTTATAAACAGCGATTCAAAAGAACATAGGTTTATCAACGATCTTTATAAGAATCGCCTAGAAAAGAGGTGAAAACTCAAGGAAGGGCCCAGAACATTACTGGGTATCCATATCTTACCACCAACTAGCCGATCTGACAAAAGATCTTGCCCCCAAGTCTTGAATCTTGATAAAAACGCATTAGGGAATGTCCATCGATGTTTGTGACCAAAAGTAGAGGTGAGGATATCAAAAAAAGGTGAAGAATGGCTAGATCCAACCATTCTTAATTAGATCTAGCTATGAAAGCCAAGACTTGAAGAAGCTTCAAGAAGAAGAAAGGAGAGAGAGAAGAGACAGGGAGTTTCGGGAGGCAGAAATAATATAATAGGGCGTTGTAGAAGTTGAACATTCACTACCGTATCTCTCAATATAGAGGCTCTAATAGATGTGTCTTGTCATAATCACATACTGTACTTTAAATAGTAGATGTTCATTTCCCTAGATCAATTAAGCCAATAATTAGGACCATAGTTTCTTCCTCCGTAGTTAAGCAAAAAGAGATACTTTCTTAGATTCAAAATATAAATATTTTTATTAGTGGGTATTTGTTGCAAAATATAAAAAAAAAATATATATAAAAAATGTGCTTTTATTGACTGATTTATTCTTATATTATTTTCTCCCGATTTATTTTAACCAAAATGTGTAGTTTACATGCAACTTTTTATTAATTTTTTTATATTTTTTTAGAATATTAATTATGAGTATTTTAATCATTTTGATTAGTATATTAATTTGTGTGAATTTTTATAAATTGGAGGGAGTACAGAGTTTTGGATAAATAAACGAACAAGTTCTGAATTTAAAAGTCCCATCTGAAGAAATTAGTCATGTGTTTTAAGGGTTCTTAATCAGTCACTTTCATGTAACAACTAACGTGTGAAGATGATATAATTACCCAAGACAACGGTTGCTATTGAAAGTTGAAGGAAAAATGTTAATGTAATTTCTTGATAATTTAGTTATAATAGTAGAAATATGTGGCAGGTGAGGAGATATGTGTATCAAGATGTTATTAGGTTGGACGACCTCGAGAAGCTCATTGACTGTTCCTATACTCAGGTATAGGCTCTTTACTTTGTTTAAAAAATAATTAATAATTTTCAGCTACTGCTAGTGGTACAATTAATATTGTTGTTTAGCATGGTTTTAATTAATACTCCCTCCGTCCGAAATTATCTGTCCACTTTATATTTTGCACGGAGATTAAGGTTTCATCAAATTCTAGAGTGAAATATGATAAAATGTCAAACATAACCCTATTTAATGTTACTCCCAATTTAATTCACCCCATTTTCTCTCTTTATTTTCTTTCTCCAATATTTAATGTAAAGGGTGGAATTGGAAAAATCATCATTAATGAACCATTTATTTAGAAAGTGGACAAATAATTTGGGACACACTAAAAAGGAAATGTGGACAGATAATTTGGAACGGAGGGAGTATATAGGGTGTGCTTGGACAAGGTTTGGCTTGGTTTGGTTTGGTTTGGTCTCACTTTTGGGGGGAAATGCCCAAAATTTGACTACTTAAAATAGGCGGGAAACATTCAAATTCAAATTTTTTTCTTCAAATAATCGTTCAATTCCAAATTTTGGCCTCTATAATTGTCGGGAGATGTTCAAATTCCAAATTTTTGAGGCCAAAATTTGGATTTGGACGATTATTTGAAAAAAAAATTTTAATTTGAATGTTTCCCGCCTATTTTAAGTGGTCAAATTTTTCTCATTTCCCCCTAAAAAGTGATACCAAACCAAACCAAACCAAGCCAAACCTTGTCCAAGCACACCCATAATTTAGTTAACTAATGATAGTTGTTTTTGGCAGCCATACACAATAAACAGTGCCAAAGTTATATTCTTGAACCAGAGAGCACAATCTAGGTCTGGCAAGAGCTCTGGTAATTCTTGTTTCACCTGTGACCGAATTCTTCAGGAGCCATTTCACTTCTGTTCTCTTTCCTGCAAGGTCCACCTTCTAGCTCTTTTATCTCACATTATAATTCTGATATTGATCAGGTTCCTTGGACATTTCGATTCAGAACTGTCCACATCGTTACAAAATGTGGAAAAAGACAATTTTATTATGATATGGTCTGTTTTGAAATATAAAATACATATAAGAATTTTCCATATATAATTGTTTTATCCTTAAAGAGTCTTTCTTTTTTTTTTCTTCAGTCAAACCACTCTAATATTTCACCCCAGAAAAAAATGAAACTTTCACCACCCCCATCTCCGTCCCAGGGACGAAGACGGGAATTTGACATTGAAGGCGAAAAACTACAACAGTATATACCAAATTACATATAAAAATTGCAAAAAAATGTTGGGGGCGAATTTGATAAAATATTCAGAACTACATATAAAATTTAGTATGTCTAATAGTATTTTTAAAAATCTCGGGACGACTGCCACCCCGCCTTTGTCTCGTCCCTGCTCCGTCCCCAAAGAAATACCCAAAAACACACAACACAAGACAACTGGCATTTTCTTTTTCATGTCAGGTTCAGTGGCGGAGTCAGAAATTTGTCTTGGGGGAGGGGGGCGAATTTCTAAATGAAAATATTTAGGGGAGCGAAATACAATATTTATAAGAAAATATCACATAAAATAATTATTTCCTATAAAAAATTTGTCGTTTCTGAAAATGTTAGGAGCGGCCCCTCCCAACCCTTGGCTCCGCCACTGGTCAGGTTGTATGGAGTATTCTTTTTGGGTTGTGGAAAATTTTCAAATGTGCATGTAGCCTAGTGGTACATTTTGAGATTTCTTTCGGCATATTAGACCACGATCAGGTGAGATTGTTTTGAGGTAATCTATACACATAATACAAATAAAAGATAACAAATGGTGGCTAGGATTTAATTGCGTTTGATTTTGAAAATTGTCTTATATTTATTTAATATTGAGTTATTATTTATGAGACGGGATGTGCGTTCCAGATATGAAATCTTCAACAGTCCAAAAAATACCCTGAATATATACTCATTCATAATTTCATATTGTCATGCAGGTTGAGTACATGGTATATCAAGGGGAAAATTTATCAAGCATCCTTTGCAGATTTGAAGAGTCCGAATTTTCCTTCTCTCAATTTGAGAGATTACATATGGATGGCCCTGAGCCAGAGCTATTTGATGACGGTCAATTTACTCCCAACTCCATTTTGGAGGACCCTTTAGAGTATAGAAACACAACATGCTCTAACAATTCTGTGGGCAGTTCCGGAATTTCACGACAGCCCGGAATGGTTAAAAGGAAGAATGGCAGTGGATTTATGCCTGGCATTATGCTCTCCTTCAGCAGAAGAAAGGGAGCACCTCACAGGTCTCCTCTTTCCTGAAAATAATTACCCTATAACTAGTATTGTTTTATATCTGTTGTTGTAGTATAAAATAGATGAAAATCGTTTGTACCAGTGTATGTTCTCATTCCTGTGTTCAATCACTTAGAATTCGCAATATGATATTTTTCTAATTATATGTGCACATGGTGAATTGTGAGTGATTGTGCACAATAATAAGTACATGTACGAATACAGACCATTACTCGCCGTATAAAATGTACTATTAGACTTGGCCACATATATGATTGATGTTTCTTGCATAATTAGGTTTGGTACTTGTGTGAGGGTCAAAAATCATGTCACACTGTCTAATTATTCTTTTGTTTTGTAAATAATAAAATTATTTATTAATCATAAAATAAATAAGGTCAATACAATTAAGGTATAATTTGAAAATACAAGAAAATTAAAGTTATACAATAATTTAGAAAATCATGATAATGAATACATGTTCACATCTCAAAACGGGGTAAAAACACTAATATTAGTAGAAAAAGGAAAACACTTAATAAATTCAAGTATTTCCCTCGCAATCCTTGAACATCAATAGCAAGAACTAGCAATCATTGAACAATAGTAGCAATAGGAGTTCAGTTTCAACAATTTCCTTAGCCAACAATCTACAAACCAGACAATGAAGTGCAGCTCAAGCGGCAAGACTCTTGACTTTCAATCAGTATGTCGGGAGTTCGAGTCATGTTGGAGGGAATTCTTTGAGGGGGATGGAAAGAATCCCAAATACAGAATGATCTGAAGTAGAACTTGATTTCGGGTGTTTAATCTTGAAAAAGATGCCTAAAAAAAACTCGATCATAATTTGCGACAAAAAGAGACCGTTAAAGCACATAAAGAGAATAAATTATGGCTAGATCCGGTCAGTAGGCAGAACTTTAGGCCAAATTTAGTTATTGGAAGAGAAAAAATAAAGAAGAAACACAAGATAAATGAGATCGAGACAGATAGTGAGAGAAAAAATCTCGCTATTCTTCTTATTCTTTAAAAAGGGTCACGGACCTCTTTTTCTGGTCAGGCTACAGTGCGGAATGCAAAAATTTTATAAATGCGAAACACGTATTAGTCGTCGGATTCAAGATTTGACGGTTGAGATCAATGATTTATTTGTGATAAGTCACCAAAGTCAACCAAAATCATGAGCAGTATCAATACATTCAGTCCTATTTAAAGAACAACAAATCTAATCAGTTAACAAAGATAAACATTGCTAACAACCATAACAAACTAACAACTTTGAATTTCAATAGAGTCTTTGTTGCTTTGACTGATTCAAACTCTGCACATGGACTTGAATTACATAAGATGCATTATTTTGAATGACTAAAGGATCAGATTATATTGTTACTTCATGCAAGATTTTCTTATCGTGTTGGACTATCTTTTTGGTTTGAACTTGTTGATCTAAGTGTCCTTGATCACTCAAACTCTCTCCACTAATTTTGAACTTATTGGAAGGATTCACAACCTTATCACTCCAAGACTTATAGTTATCCTTATAACTCATGTGATCCTCACAATATATGTTGTTGGGTTGTACAACTTTGCTAATACCCTCCCGCAAACTATGATGGGGTTAAAGGCATAGTTTGGTCCGAAAAATGTTGTAGAGCTGCTTTGGACATTGGCTTTGTGAAGAGATCAGTAACTTGATCACTAGTAGAGATATGCCGAGTGATAAGTTGACCCAGAGAAACTCATTCTCGCACAAAATGATAGTCCAATTCGATGTGTTTACTACGTGCATGAAAAACTGGGTTAACAGTCATATGCATAGCACTAAGATGGTCGCAATATAAAACTGGAGGAGATGACATTATAATTCGAAGATTTTTTTAATATGAATGTTAACCACGTCAATTCTGCAGTTGTATTTGCCCTCGCTCGATACTCAGCTTCAGTACTTGATTGGGATACTGTATGTTGTTTCTTTGCACACCATGATATGAATTTCTTTCCAAGGAAAATACAAAAGCAAGTGATGGAGCGTTGAGTAGTAGGACAACCTGCTCAATCTGCATATGAAAAAGCACACAGATCAATGTAGTTTTTGAAGAAAAAAATAAGCCCAAATGAATTGTTCCATTAACATATCGAAGAATACGTCTAACCATTTTCATGTGAACTTCAGTTGGAGCGTGCGTAAACAGTGATAAATAATTTACACTAAATGAGAGATCAAGACGAGTGAGGGTGAGATACTGTAAAGCTCCAACTATTCTTCTAAAATAACTTTGGTCTTTCAAAAATGTATCTTTATGAGTATATTTTTTTTGTTTTAGCTTCTAAAGGTGTACTCATAGGCTTACAATCAACCATGTCTATTTTCTCAAGTATGGTAAGAGCATAATGAGATTGTGAGAGATGAAGTCCATTAGGTGTGCGAGAAATTTCAACCCCAAGAAAATGATAACAACCCCTAAGTCTTTCATAGCAAATTCACTAATAAGAATTTGAATGAAGGAAAGGACGAGCGCTTCATTAGATCCTGTAAGAAGCATATCATCCACATAAAGAAGTAAGATTAGTGAACCATAAGAAGAATGAAAAACAAATAGAGAAGGATCGGCTAAACTACAAAAAAATCATATTTAAGAAGAAATGCACTAAAGCGAGGTGCCTGTTTTAGCCATAGAGAGCTCGTTGGAGCTTACAAACATGATTCACATATTTCGGATCAGACATCCCAGGTGGTTGTGCTAAGTATATACCTTCAGAAATTAAGCCGTGCATAAACGCATTTTTGACATCGAATTGTCTAATGGACCAATGTTGAACAAGAGCAAAAGTTAGAATCATTCTTATAGTACCCGGTTTGATGACATAAGAAAATATTTTTGTATAGTCGACCCCGTCAATTTGACGGCTCCCTTGTGCAACCAAACGTTCCTTAAGACGATCTAACTATCCATCAGGTTTGAGTTACATCTTAAAAATCCAATGTGAACCAATGACATGCATAGAATCAGAACGTGGAACCAATTTCCATGTATTGTTTTGATGTAAAGCCTCAAGTTCATCTTTTATAGTAGCTTTCCAGCCAGGATGAGACAATGCTGACCGAACATTGCGAGGCTCTCGAGGAATAGCTAAAGTTGAGACTGTCATAGCATACTTCAGATTTGGTTTAACTACTCCAAGTCGAGACCGAGTGACCATTGAATGACTAGGCTGTACAACTTCAGTATTTTGCATTGAGCTCGTGCCTTCTAAAGATAAAACGGTAGGATTGTCAAACAAATCAATTGATGCGCTGCCATTTTCCTAGTGAAGTTATTGAATGTTGAGTAGATAAAGAAGCTGAAGATGAATTGTTGGGGGGGGATCTTCACTTTCATCATGTTGTGCATCTGAAGTGAAGGGTACAACTAAAGGTAATGGACTCAACCAAGGTGGTGTGGATGATGTGGTACCTGTAACAAAATCATTAGTTTGTGGAAGCCAAATGTAAAAAATATTAGTAGCATGAGATGAATCTCAAATAGATTTTGTAGGACAAGATTTTTTGTATAGAAATATCATTTCATCAAAAACTACATGTCGAGAAACAAAAGTTTTTTTCCTCAAAGGATGAAAACACGTATACCCTTTATATTTATCACTATAAGCTACAAAAACACAAGGAATCGTTTTGGGATCAAATTTATTGCGTCGTGTGTCCCATGTGTAAGAATAACATTTAGAACCAAAAACTATGAGTAACGAATACACAAGATGAACTCCATGCAACTTAAAATAGGGGGTTTCAAAGTTAATCGATGATGATGGTAAACGATTTATAAGGTAGACTGTTGTAGAGAAAGCTTCTACCCATAGAAATAAAGGTGCACCACTATGAAAAAGTATGGTCATTCCTAATTCTCGAATAATTCTGTGACGTCGTTCAACTATACTTGTCTGTTCAGGAGTGTAAGGACATGAAATTTGATGAACTATACCAGTAGCCAAAAAATGAGATGTCAATCTAGAGTTAAGAAACTCAACTCCACCATCTGAATGAAAAATCTTAATCTTTTTGTTGAATTGCCTTTCCACATATTTTTTCAAACATTAAATAAGTATCAACAAAATCAGATTTCTGTTTTAGAGGAATAATCCAAGAGTATTTAGAAAAATAATTCACAAAACAAGCATAATATCTAAATTTTCCAATAGATAAAACTAAAGGGATTCATGGGTAGAAACTCGTTCTAAACACCCATGAGTCTTCCCCTAAAGGATCTGCTCATACAAAATCGAATCGAAAAACCGGAAAAGGACTTACGTTTTTCGGCTAAAGATGGTATCTTTTGGCTCTCAGCAGCAACCACCTTGACTCCTCCCTTGAGAAATTACTCCCTATCGGTATCCATGCGACGAAACAAGCAGCGAATGCTAGCTCTACGATTTTTCTGGGTTACGAATTGTCTAGAGAGAAAAGGAGGCCGAAATCAAGAAATCAGATTTCTAGGTTATGGTATTATTGCAGCTCAAGCATTAGTCTCAAGGGTTTCGGCAAGAGAGGTTCATATAGGGAGTGGGAGTTTGTTCCAAGGAGAACTCCCACGTCCTATCCACCTCTTTTGGCAGTGGGAGTCTATAACTCCCACGTCCTGTAGAATTCTCCTTGTAGTGGGAGTCTTTATCGGATAATAACGCCCACGTAATCCCAGCTATACCGAAAATGCTCCTAATCTCTAATTCGAATAATAACGCTTTATTATTCTCAGAAAAATAAATGTCAAATACAATAAACCTAGACACATTCTAGATTCATTGAATCTGGACATGAAGCTCGTTAGCTCATCTATGCGTGTGACCCTGTAGGTTCATATTACAATGGCAATGAAAACACACTTAGTAGTAGTATGTGTTCATAAATCACAAGCGGGCCCTAGCAGGACATTGTGACTACCCAAAGTGCATGAATTTACGGTGGAACCTAATATCAATCAACTATTTAATCCCTTTGTCTCGCAATATCCTAATTAAGCATAAGGCATGGTAGTCGTCACCCTTATTAAGCTTAATTGTATTTATGCTCGATCTCCAGGTAGACTGTTCCAACAAATAGTATTTAATAACCACTTTATCAAATACATTTGAGCACGACCATGCATTTAGACAGTCTTCCCTATCGAGGGGCCCATGGATATCTCTCTCTAATAATGGAGAGGGACAAATTCCTTACAATGTCTCTCACATTCAAGCCATGATAGGACGCTACATCCGATCATCAGTCGTATTGATTACTCGATTAAAAGTAACGTCCGACTGAGTCAAAAAGTGGCTCCATTCATGCTAAAATCAATGGAGACATAAGGTCTAAGGATTCTAATCATAGTATTGAGGAAGTAATACTTATGACTAAGGACCATGAAGTATTACTTCTCTAACGGATCACGTCCGATACGATATATCTCAATAAATTGCATCTATGATATGATTTGTATTCATTACACATGATTAGTAAAACATAATGATCAATCAAACATCATACTAGTTTTATTTCATTGTAAAGAAGCTTACGTAAAACTAGGGACAACTAGAATAGTAATTACATAAACTAATGAGTTTTACTATCAAATCACGCATTTGATGTTCATAAGCAAAATTAGCTATTCAATTACATGCTCAAAAGATATAAAACGTACAACATATACTAATGGTCCTAGGGCACTACTAATAATCTCCCACTTGCCCTAGGTCCAATCATACATGATCTTCAATCCCATTGACCTAGTATGACTCTCATGTTTAGGTTGAGGGAGTAGCGTGGTCAATGGATCTGCAATGTTGTCGTTTGTATGAACTTTGCAAATTTTAACGTCTCATCTATCAATGATCTCTCTAATTAGATGGAAATGCCTGAGAATGTGTTTGGATCGTTGGTAAGATTTAGGTTCCTTAGCTTGTGAAATGGCACCAGTACTATCACAATAGAGGTCCACTGGGTTCACAATGCTAGAGATGACACCTAATTCATCAACAAACTTCCTGATCCAAACAGCTTCTTTAGCTGCTTCGGAGGCTGCTAGATACTCAGCTTATGTTGTAGAGTCGGCCACAGTTTCCTGCTTTGAGCTCTTCCAGCTCACAGCACCTCCATTCAAACAAAACACAAAACCAGATTGCGATCTAAAGTCATCTACGTCGGTCTAGAAGCTTGCGTCTGTGTAACCATTTACAACCATACTTCCTTCCTGACCTCCGTAAACCAAGAACATATCTTTAGTCCTTCTCAAATACTTAAGAATGCTCTTGACTGCAGTCCAATGTGACTCTCCATGGTCAGGTTGATATATGCTAGTCATACTTAAAGCGAACGAGACATCCAGGCGAGTGCATATCATGGCATACATAATAAACCCAATGCCTGATGCATATGGAATCTTACTCGTGCGCTCTTGGTCCTCCTTTGTGGAAGGTCCTTGAGTTCTGCTGAGTTTAATGCCATGTGATATGGGCAAGAATCCCTTTTTGGAATCTTGCAAACTGAACCGTTTCAGTACCTTGTCAATGTATCCACTCGGCTTAGGCCAATCATTTTGTTAGATGTATCACCATAGATTCTTATACCCAAAATTTATGTAGCCTCGCCTAAGTCCTTCATAGAAAAACACTTCCCTAACAAAGCTTTTACGCTTTGCAATGTGGGAATGTCATTTCCAATCAGTAAGATGTCGTCCACATAAAACACAAGGAACACTACTGCATTATTAGTTACTTTCTTATAAACACAAGGCTCGTCTTCATTTTTGAAGAAACTGAATTCTTTAATACGTTCATCAAAGCGACGATTCCACTTTGAGATGCTTGCTTCAATCCATAAATGGACCTTTGAAGCTTACACACTTTGCTAGGACTTGATGGATCAACAAACCCCTTAGGTTGTGTCATAAACACATCCTCGAGAATTTTCCATTAAGAATCATAGTCTTAACGTCAATTTGTCATATCTCATAGTCATAATATGCGGCTATGGCAAGTAAAATCCTAATAGACTTTATCATAACGACATGAGAAAATGTTTCGTCATAGCCAATACCATGAACTTGTCGATAACCTTAAAATACTAGTCGAGATTTAAAAGTGTGTACATTACCATCCATGTCAGTTTTCTTTTTGAAACACCATTTGTTATCATTGACCTTACACCCTTCGGGTGGGTCAACCAAAGTCCATACTTGGTTATCGTACATGGATTGCATCTCAGACTTCATAGTTTCTAGCCACTTATCAGACTCAGAACTATGAATTGCCTCTTTGTAGGTAGTGGGTTCATCTTGATCAATCAGTTCAATATGATGATCATCAGTCACGAGAAATCCATATCTCTCAGGCTGTTGATGTACCCGACTTGACCTTCTGTGTCAAAGATTGAAGCTCAGTATCATCACGTGAGCTTGTTTGAAGTTCCATAGCTAGTTTAGATGTTGTTTGGGGATCTTGAATTTTCTCAAGATGGATCTTACTCCCACTATCCTCTTTGGAAATAAATTCCCTTTCAAGGAATAAACCATTACGAGCAACAAACACTTTGTTCTCTGATGGAAGATGGAAGTAATATCCTTTAGTTTCTTTAGGATATCCCACAAACAAACACTTGTCAGATTTAGGGGCGAGTTTATCAGATAATAAGCATTTTACATACTCCTCGCATCCCCAAATTTTGAGAAATGACAAACTAGGTCGTTTCCCAGTCCATATCTCATATGGAGTTTTCTGGACCGCTTTAGAAAGAACTCTATTCAATATAAATGCAGAAGTTTCTAGGGTGTAGCCCCAACAGGAAATTGGAAGACTTGTTTGACTCATCATAGATTGAACCATATCTAGTAAGACGTGATTCCTCCGTTCCGATACACCATTCCATTGTGGTGTGCCAAGGGGAGTTAATTGTGAAACAATTCCACTACCCATAAGATGTTCGTCAAACTCTTGGTTAAGGTATTCGCCACCTCGATCTGATCAAAGTATCTTAATACTTTTAGCAAGTTGATTTTGTACTTCATTTTGAAATTCTTTGAATCTTCCAAAAGATTCTGATTTATGTTTCATTATACAGACGTAGCCATATCTACTGAAATCATCTGTGAATGTGATGAAGTACTGAAACTCTCATCTAGCACTTGTGTTTATTGGTCCACATACATCTGTATGTATGAGGCCCAATAAATCAAAAGCTCTCTCACTTTGTCCAGTAAAGAGAGCTTTAGTCATTTTTCCTAACAAGCAAGAATCACATGTCTCATAAGACTCTAAGTCAAATGATGTCAAAATTCCATCTTGATGGAGTTTTGATATGCGTTTCTCATTTATGTGGCCCAAACGACAATGCCAAAAGTAGGTTTGGTTTTAGTCATTGGATTTAAACCTCTTAGTATTAATGTTATAGATGGGCCTTTTAATGGATTCATCGAGGTTAAGAACATAAAGCCCATTCATCAAAGAGGCATCTCCATAGAAGATACGATCTTTATGAACGGTGCAGATTTTATTCATAATATTAATTTCAAAACCATCAATATCCAAACAAGAAACTGAAATAATATTCCTACTCAAAGTTGGAACATAAAGACAAATATTCAGTTGTATAATAAGGCCACTTGGCAAAACTAAATTAAATGTCCCGGTAGCTACAACAACAACTCTTGCTCCATTCGCTACTCTTAGGTCCACTTCTTCTTTTGCCAGTGATCTACTCCTTTTGAACCCCTGCACATTTGCAAAAATGTGAGAACCACAACCGGTATCTAATACCCACGAAGTATGATCAGACATGTTAATTTCAATAACATACATACTTGGAGAGACAGTCAAACTGGCTTTTCCCTTTTTCTTCTCTTCCAAATAGAGCTTGCAGTTCTGTTTCCAATGACCTGGTTCATTGCAATGGAAGAAAACTCCTTCATTTGGTGCTTTGGCCTTGGGTGTGGGCTTGTTATTTCCTTTTCCCTTCTTGGCCATGGGCTTTCCTTTTCCTTTCTTCTTGAAATTCCCTTTTTTAACCATTAAGACTTCAGGGGTCTTGTTAATGTTCAGTTTATCCTGCTTGAGCATCCTGTGTATCTTGTGTATGGACTTCTCCATGCCATGCATGTTGAAGTTCATGACAAACTGATCATACTTCGGTGGGAGTGAGCCCAAGATCATATCTGTGACCATGTCAGGACCTACGGGAGCCCCAAGTTTCTCAAGTTGGTCAAGATAACCCTTCATCTTAAGAACATGTGCACTTACATATGTGCCAGAGGCCATCTTGCGACTATTCAACGCCTTAGTGGTAAGGATTCTTTCATGACGGGCTTGCTCTTGGAACATTTCCTTGAGCTGGCCAATCATCTAGAAAGCCTCAACCCCTTCAAACTGTTTTTGAAGATCAGTGCTCATTGTGACTAACATGAGACAAGTCACATCGTTAGAGTCATCAGAGTGCTTCTTCCAAGCATTTCTCTCAGCTATGAGGGCATTGTTTGCAGGCTGTTCAGGAATATCCGTATCAAGAACGTATAACTTTCTTTCCTGCTTAAAGACAATCCTTAAGTTGCGGGCCCAATCAAGGAAATTGGTCCCACTTAGTTTTTCCTTCTCAAGGACGGATCACAATGAATCGTGTGATGTATTGGTTGCCATTATCTACATTAAATTATTTGCAAAGTCATTAGTTTTTGAGCAAAAACCTTTCCACAATTTCAACACTTGATAAATAGTGAAAAATACCATTTTACGATAAGTAAGCTTTGGCTTATCCCCATAATTAAAGTAAAATTAATCCATGGGAATGACATCTATATGTCCCGGCTATTTCCCATTTTATGCCCTAGGCCCAAAACTATTTTGATAGCCTAGTTAAGTCGAACCATGTCTAAGCCTATGTAAATCACTTTTTTCCCATCTCCTTTTGCGTAGATAACCACTTATCTGTTTCTTTGGCAAGCAGACAAAATGATGATCCAAGCTCAAGGAGTGCTCAGGATATGGTAGGCATTTTAAGACTTAATTAAAACGATTTAATGTGAATAAACTGTTAAACCCCATAAGACAATAAATAAAAGCATCTCATGCAATATATAAAGCATAAGGTAAACGTGAGATAGCATGGCCTAATCCTATGATGACTCCAACGAGCCTTGTGGGAGCCAAGGGTCAATCTAAGTCAATATCCATCTCATGGATAAAGTCTTCGATCCAGCGTCCTCCAATATTGTTACATAATTACATGGGCATACCCAGCCTTTCAATGTAAAGCAATAAAACTAATCTAAGAAAGAAATTACAATTTTACATCATTGGAAAAATGACTTGCAGGTCGTATTATGAAATTACAACCCAATTAAATGTAAAACAAGATAGGGTATAGTAGGCCATGCTATTCACCATGCTAAAAATCACGTAAAGCATAATGAAATAAAAACAAGTACATATACAAAGTCTTAGGTCAGTGGAACGACAAGCGTCAACGTAACGGCGGTCCCCTTAATCACCTCATCGAATGAGTTTTTCTGCCCCGATTTTAACCCTAAATTTCCTAACATACATAATCGAATTATGTATTGGTTAGTATGATTAACGCAGGAAGCATAACCGTTTTAACCGAATTAATAACAGTTTCACAGAAACAGTTTATGCAGTATCGAATATACAGAAACATGCGATATCAGTTTATGCAAATTAATCGAATTAAATTACAAACCGAATCATGCTATAACAGTTCATGCAATATTAATCAAATTAATAACATAACGAATCACATAAACATATAAACATGATTAACCGAAATCAGTTTATGCATATATAACGTATATTGAATCAAAGATACAATATTTTCTTTTTTTCACACTTACACATACCAAATCAAAATTGATACGTGTTATGATGTGATTAACAATATCAAATTCGAATAGTATGAGCAAGGCTCTGATACCACTGAAGAAATTCAGGGGCAAAAACTCGTTCTAAACACCCATGAGTCCTCCCCTGAAGGATCCGCTCATAAAAAAACAAATCGGAAAATCGGAAAAAAGACTTACGTTTTTCGGCTAAAGATGGTATCTTTTGGCTCTCAGCAGGAACCATCTTGAGTCCCCCCTTGTGGAATTACTCCCTAATGGCATCCACTCGATGAAACAAGCAGCGAGTGCTAGCTCTTCGGTTTTTCTGGGTTACGAATTGTCTAGAGAGAAAAGGAGGCCGAAATCAAGAAATCATATTTCTAGGTTATGGTATTATTGCGGCTCAAGCATTAGTCTCAAGGGTTTCGGCCAAGAGAGGTTTATATAGGGAGTGGGAGTTTGTTCCAAGGAGAACTCTCACGTCCTATCCACCTCTTTTGGCAGTGGGAGTCTATAACTCCCACGTTTTGTAGACTTCTGCTGGTAGTGGGAATCTTTATCGGATAATAACTCCCACGTAATCCCAGCTATACCGAAAATGTTCCTTATCTCTAATTCGAATAATAACGCTTTATTATTCTCAGAAAAATAAATGTCAAATACAATGAACCTAGACACATTCTAGATTCATTGAATCTGGACATTAAGCTCGTTAGCTCGTCTATGCGTGTGACCATGTAGGTTCATATCACAATGGCAATGAAAACACACTTAATAGTAGTATGTGGTCATAAATCACAAGCGGTCCCTAGCAGGACATTGTGAGTACCCAAAGTAAATGAATTTACGGTGGAACCTAATATTAATCCACTATTTAATCCCTTTGTCTCGCGATATCCTAATTAAGCATAAGGCATGGTAGTCGTCACCCTTATTAAGCTTAATTGTATTTATGCTCGATCTCCAGGTAGACTGTTCCAACAAATAGTATTTAATAACCACTTTATCAGATACATTTGAGCACGACCATGCATTTAGACAGTCTTCCCTATCGAGGGGCCCATGGATATCTCTCTCTAATAATAGAGAGGGACAAATTCCTTACAATGCCTCTCACATTCAAGCCATGATAGGACGTTACATCCGATCATCAGTCGTATTGATTACTCGATTAAAAGTAACGTTCGACTGAGTCAAAAAGTGGCTCCATTCAGGCTAGAATCAATGGAGACATAAGGTTTAAGGATTATAAAAATAGTATTGAGGAAATAATACTTATGACTAAGGACCATGAAGTATTACTTCTCTAACGGATAACGTCTGATACAATATATCTCAATACATTGCATCTATGATATGATTTGTATTAATTACACATGATTAGTAAACCATAATCATTAATCATACATCATACTAGTTTTATTTCATTGTAAAGAAGCTTACATAAAACTAGGGACAACTAGAATAGTAATTACATAAACTAACGAGTTTTACTATCAAATCACGCATTTGATGTTCATAAGAAAAATTAGCTATTCAATTACATGCTGAAAAGATATAAAACGTACAACATATGCTAGTGATAGAATTCTAGTCCGAGATTTGCGGAGTAATATTCTTTGTTGATTTTTTTTGAAAATATGTTTGCTTTACTCTTGATCTTCAAGAACTGATTCTTGTATAATGTATATATAGAACACTAATGATATTATTGAAGGGATTCATGGGTAGAAACTCGTTCTAAACACCCATGAGTCCTCCCCCGAAGGATCCACTCATTCCATAGGAATCGAAAAAAAAAAATCTAGACAGAAACTTACTTTTCGGGTTAAAGAATCTGATTCTTGAATGGAAGTTGCTGTTTCTTGGATATTTTGCTGCCACCAATGGATTTCCCTTTGCGGAATGTCCCTCTACCGGTATCCACGCGACGAAACGAACAGTGATTGCTAGCTCTTCATTTTTCCGAGTTTCGGGAATTAAAGAGAAAAGGGTGAGGCAGAATAGAAAATCTGATTTTCTAGGTCTTTTGGTATTTCGGCTGAAAAGCATTCACCACTAGGGTTTCGGCCAAGAGAAGTTTATATAGGGAGTGCGAAGTTGTTTCAAGCACGACTCCCACGTCCTATAGACTTCTACTGGTAGTGGGAGTCTTTATCGGATAATAACTCCCACGTAATCCCAGCAATACCGAAATGGCCCCTTATCTTTAATTCGAATAATAACGCTTTATTATTCTAAAAAAAATGAATGTCAGATACAATGAACCTAGACACATTCTAGATTCATTGAATCTGAAAATGAAGCTTGTTAGCTCGTCTATGCGTGTGACCCTGTAGGTTCATATCACAATGGCAATGAAAACACACTTAGTAGTAGTGTGAGTTCATAAATCACAAGCGGTCCCTACCAGGACATTGTGACTACCAAAAGTGAATGAATATACAACGGAACCTAATATCAATCCACTATTTAATCCCTTTGTCTCGCGATATCCAAATTAAGCATAAGTCATGGTAGTCGTCACCCTTATTAAGCTTAATTGTATTTATGCTCGATCTCCAGGTAAACTGTTACAACAAATAGTATTTGATAACCATTTTATCAAATATATTTGAGCACGGCCATGCATTTAAACAGATTTTACCTATCGAGGGGCCCATGGATATCTCTCTCTAATAACAGAGGGACAAATTCCTTACAATGCCTCACACATTCAAGCCATGATAGGACACTACATCCGATCATCAGTCATATTGATTACTCGATTAAAAGCAATGTAGACTGAGTCAAAACGTGGCTCCATCATGCTATAATCAATGGAGACATAAGGTCTAAGGATTCTAAAATAGTATTGAGGAAATAACTAAGGACCATGAAGTATTACTTCTCTAACGGGTCACGTCCGATACGATATTAAACTAGAAACTTAGGGGACTATTTGTTACTTTTTGAATAATTGTTCGTGGTGGTTAGTGCTGGAAAAAGAGAGAAGGAAGTTAGAAGAAGACAGAAGAGAAGTTAGAGAAAAAGAGAGAAGAAGAAAATATGAGAAAATAAAGAGTGCTATGAGTATTTTTTCCTAATTGAACTAGTAAACGAAATCCAATTTGGACGTTCCTTAGTGAGTTTCGAAGAGGATCGAAAGTGCTACGACTGAGCGGTGACAAACTTAAGTTTGAAGTCTGCTGATTTTTCTAGAATTTCTCTATTTGCTTTTGCTTGCTAAGAATTCAAGTAAGGATCTTGACTCTTATTTTTTATGTCCTAAAACTCATGAAATGTTTACTTTAAAGTTCAAGATTTTATGTTGGAAGAATTTAAAAGCATGTTTTATTGAATTAGATGAAATGTTGAATTGTTCATACTTGTATGGTTGATCGTCGTGTCTAATTGCGTATGTTAATTGCTTTATAATTGTTGATGGGATTTTATAGATTTTTGGAGTCATGCATGCTATGTGTTATTTGGATTCGTCACCATTTTTGAGGTCTGGTCTAGGATCGTCTCCATTGCAGGATTCAATCTCTTGTATGTGTGTGTGTTGTCGCCGAACCCCAGAGTTCGCGATGTTAAGTATTATACTTATACTCTGTCTTTTTACTCTGAGCCCTCTCCTAACTGGGAAAAGAATTAGGGACTAAAAAAGTTCATTGTTGAGTGCACAGTGGTGGGCAATGACACGATAAATTTTGAGCCCTTCGTTCAGGGGATAATTGGACCTATGATATATACTCTAAGCCTTTCCCTTCTTGGCTATAAGTTGGGGACCGTTGTAGTAATTTCTTTAGAGTTATGAAAAGATAATTGAGCTCGGTCGTGTGATTTTTTGAGTCATAGCACAAACTATGTTCGAATGAGTAATATGGTTGTGGCAAATTTACGATGTATAGATGTTGAATTCGACAAGTACGGTTTATAGCTTTGTTGTTCTTGTTTTGGTCTTATGGTTGTATGAGTCATTTTGGGGTTGGGATTTTAGAAGTACAGAAATACACTTTTGCTCACAAATTTACACTATTTTTGGGGGTGTTCGGAGCGACTATGTCGCTCGAAAAAACTACTAGGGCTATTGTTAATGACTAGTGGACAATCTCGGTCGACCATGGTGAAAATCCTCTCGACCGGGGCTGGTCCAGAAGACTTTCGATCGACCGGAATGCTCTGTGTATCATCCGAACTTTTTGACAACCTTTCTATCCAGATCTCAGACGACCCTTCGGTCGATTGGGCCTTCTCCTTCAATTGTTCGAATGGACATTTTGGTCTTTTTTAATTTCTGTTATTTTCTTATTTCATTCCAAGTATTCTGAAGGTTATGTTAACTGTTTTAAAAGTGACTTATGATGTAATCAAGTAGATTTAAACATTGCATGTTTTCACACTCTGCTCTGGGAAGTCGGGAAAACATTTTGTAGTCTTATTTGACATTTCATCTCAAGGGTGTTGATGAGATAGTTGATGATGTTTACGTAGAAGCTTGGGATGGTTTTTTTTTATGAGTGGTCTAATTTGATAACGATGTAATGGTTGAACCAGTTATAACTTTTGGATGCTAAAACAATGTAGTGACAGTTAGTATGGATTTGTACATGCACTTTGATGTTAGACTTATGTTTTACTCTTATAATAATGTAAGACCTTGGTTTTTTTATTAGTATGATATAACATAACTTATCATTTCTGCTATGGGTTATGTGCCTTATTGGCATATGAGGTGCTGCCAGGTAATCACCAGGGTACAAGGTGTGAAAGATGTGATACCCGTAACTTTTACTTCTATATTATGTGTGAATTATTTGATCCTATGCGTTATTTTTGTGTTAATTATTTTGTTTAGGGGCTCTTTTGCATGATTAAGAAGTAGAAGGACCTAAGTGTTAATTATATAAATTATATTTCAGTTATGTATGAGAGAGTTAAGAATTTGAAAGGTTATGAGGCGGTTATGGCTGGATTTTCAGGATAGAAAGAGAGGGAAAATAGACAAATGATGGGAGAAGAAAACTAGGCTGGAATTTGTATACATTGGTCTTAGAACGTCTAACAAATGGATCAATTGTGCTCTTATTGTCCTCAATTTTTTACCAAGCATAGAAGACTTCTAGGACTTTAATTGAATAGTGGAGATTGGATTTGAACAACTAATTTTAGAGATATTGCCATCAGAGTAGAGGTATGAATTTCTGGGAAAAGGGTGTTTATTGATCTTTGAAGTTTTATTAAGAAATTGAGGTAAGGTGCTTACACTCTTGAGGTTTCTTTCAAAAAAGAATGAGTTGGAATTTATGTTAAGTTATGGAAATGTGTTGAAATGATTCTTACACTGATTTATTGCATTAAAATTGGATGAAGCATTGATTTCTATTTGCATGGTTGTATGCTTTATTGTTGAATTTATCTGCATTTGGAATGTGAGTAATTGATTGTTGTTATTATTCTGTAAAGTCGGTTTTTGGTCATTCCCAATCTAGAGCTCTTGTCTATGAATGATGTTTTAGCATGATACATCCCAAATGTATATACCGTTGAACCCCGGGCATCCACGATGACATGCTATGTATTTCTGGCCCATTTCATAGATAGGTGAAAAGTTAGGGTTGCTAACAGTCGTTGTTGAGTTCAGTAAGGTGGGCTGTGACATTACGGGATGCATCCTTAAATTTATGGCCATGTTCGTCCATGGGTTAGATATCTGGAACCATGACAAGTTTGGCATTGCCTAACATGTGAATAGTTAGGGATTGTTAGCAGTTGCTTTAGAGTCGGCCTTAGACGATTAAGCTCGATTGTGTGAATTGTGTGTTTTATGCAAAAATGATACTCATAGTATCTTATTAGATCTATGCCCGTCTGATATGTTATGTGTAGGTCATGGTTCTCGTAGCACAAGTCCCGATGTACAAGTATCAGATATGAAAGAGTATTGTTTTTCACATTGTTGTTTGTCTGTTTAAATTGTCAAAATATGTATTTCTCGGATTGGGTTGTTTTAAATGCAGTATATAGTTTTTCCTTTGAAGTTTTACACTGAAAAAATATTTTTTCTAGAAATTGCGGACGAATGCTTCTTCCTACGCATCGTGCGCGAAACTACTAGCGCATTTTGGAGGTCTCAAGGGTGAATGGCTTGTCCGCAGATATACTGGGAGGTCCTGATGGGTCGGACGATGCATCATCCGCGACCTTCGTCTCTCGCAGGTCTATCTTGACAAGTTTTTGTGATGTTTTCCAAGATGCTTTAAAAGCATTATGTATTATGAAAATTTAATCCAAGTTCATGTCAAGTATTTTAACGAAGTTCCAAGCTAAGTCAATTGAAGATAAATTTGAAATGTTTCGGGAATCGAGAAATTTTTCCGTCTTATTTGATGCTTTATTCCAATGGTGTTTGAACTTTACTGGGCTAGTGTAGCTCATTCCCTTACTATTTTTCAGATGATTATGTGGAAGGTATGGTGAGGAGACTTGGGATGGGGAATTCAAGGAATGAACCGATTTTATGTCATGATGTAATAGTTTATCTAAGCATGTCATGTAAGATGTTAACAATAATTTCTTGTTATGTTAAGAACAATATTTACGAATGGTTGTAAGACTTTTCATTATGATTTAAGACCTTTTAAGTTCTGTATTAAGTTTATTCAAGTTCTTTGGATTCCTAGTTTATCTGTTATGGGTTCGGTGCCTCATAGGTTGATAAGGTGCTTGCCAAGTTATCACTCGGTTACGGGGTGTGACATAAGTGATACAAGAGCATGTCGAACCTTAGACTTAAATCTACAGTTACAAGTTAAGTATGAAATGAACATAGAAAGGATTCTTATATAACTTAAGATGTGATTCTTAGATAGAGGTCCTGTAATAGGCCTTATGTGTTTACTTACTTGATTTATGTGCTATCTGATGATTGATACTATATGTGTTGTGTTAACGTGTTGATTTAGTTAACTACTTATATTGTTTGGTTGGTTGTTATGTAGGTTAAGATGGAACGCCAGCAAGTTAACGTTGATGAAGACAACTATTATGACATGTCAATAGCTGCATTTGCGCGACAAGGCATAAGAGGGGGTCAAACCTATATTACACAAGTTGCTAACTCACAAAGAGTTTTACACACAACCACTTCACAAGCTCACAAAGAGAACAACTTACAAAGAGCTATTAAAAGTCTCACAAAGAGAACAACTCACTAAGAGGGTTGAAAATTGGTTGGTTGGTTTGCAATAAATTGGCATTTAGTATATATAGAGGTTTGAATATCGAGATTCATTTAATGCACTAATGGTTAGCATCTACCACCTGATAAAACCCTCTGGTCGCCGACGTGGAAGTCAGGTTGTCCGGGTGCGTCCAAACTAGATTTGGTTGTTCACTGGATACATGTGGTGGACCTAACATGGATCTCGATCGACCGAATAGAAATATCAATCGTCCAGAGTAGGATCAAGGTTGATTGGACAATATAGCCGTTGGAGTTTAAAAGTATTTAAAAAAACTAAGTTAAACCATACACTTCGGTCGACCTCACCATATAGGTCGGTTGACCGACCTTCAACAGGTCTGAAGGGATTCATGGGCAGAAATTCGTTCTAAACACCCATGAGTCCTCCCCCGAAGGATCCGCTCATACCATAGGAATCGAAAAAATTTAGACAGAAACTTACTTTTCGTGTTCAAGAACATGATTCTTGAATAAAAGATTCTGTTTCTTGGATACGTTCCAAATGTCTTTTGGTAGGTTGTTTTCTTGGATTATTTTTCTTTGGGTGAGGTTTTTGAGACTTTGATGGAGGTTGATTTATCTTGATGATGATGAAATATGATGTTTTGTTGTTGGAATTGTGGTTTGGTAAAGGTTGGACTTTTGATTTTGAGAGAGGAAAATAAAGGGTTTTGGGTTTTTAAGAGAGGGAAAGAGAAGAGTTTTGAAATTTCTAACTGTTGAAACCCTTAAAAAGGCCTTTTTCGCGATGGTCTGGTCGATCGGGCTTGTCCTGATATCTTCCGGACCTCGTCCGAAGCAAAATGATCTTCCTTCGTTTACATGCGGTCGACCGAAGCTGTATTACGATCCACCGAACCGCCTTCAATTTTGCCTTGTAAATTTTACCATTTCTCCGGTCGGCCGAGCCCTATTACGATCTACCGAGATTCCCCTGTTTCCTACATAATCTCAACATACACATCAAATTTGCAACTTTGTAATTTCTAGGCAACGCCTTAAGTAATCAAATCTTTCAGAACACGGAGGTTTAGTGAAAATATCAGCAAGTTGGTCATCCATACTCACAAAATCAATACACACATCTCTTTTAGCAACATGATCTCTTATTAAATGGTGCTTCATTTCTATGTGCTTTGTTCTAGAGTGTTGAATAGGATTCTTAGTCATGTTAATGGAACTAGTGTTGTCTCACAAAATAGTCACATTGTTATAAATAATGCCAAAATCATGTAAGGTATGCTTCATCCAAAACACTTGAGCACAACAAGTACTGGCGACGATATATTCGACCTCGGCGGTGGAAAGAGCTACGCATGCTTGTTTCTTTCCATGCCAAGACGCAAGAGCATGACCAAGGAATTGACAATGACTGCTAGTACTCTACATCTGACATAGTCGGTATCGGTATATCATATTAGGTCACATGACTCGGTTCTAGGATACCAAAGTCCATAACCATAAGAGCCTATAAGATATCTAAGAATGCGTTTAATGGCTACTAGATGTGATTCCATAGGACATGATTGAAAACGAGCACAAAAGCAAACTGCAAACATGATATCAGGTCTACTAGCAGTTAAGTACAACAAGCTACCAATCATAACTCTATGCTTGGACTCATCAACTTTCTTACCCTTTTCATAAACAAGCAATCAAACACTTTTAGAGCTTTAATCTTCAAATCATTCATAAAAATATATCATTTTGAGTTGAACTTAAACATATCTATTCTCTTATATTCTCAAATTATATTAGAGATTTCATTTGTATATCCAATCGAATTGAGGGAATTTTGTAAGTGAGCTAAATTGTAAAGTCTCCTCTGAAAGAGATTAGTTACCCTTCTCTTTGTGAGAATTAGTTATTTGTGAGCTTCACTATTTGTGAGTGTTTTCCCTCTTTGTGAGGTATCTCTTTGTGAGATTGGCTTTTTGTGAGCTTAGTTCTTGGGAGAACTAGAAAAGTACTCTTTGTGAGTGGAGTCTTCTTTGTGAAGAAAAAGTTCTCATTTGTGTGGCAATTGTAAAAGGTTGATCCCACCTTGCATTTTTTGTGAAGGGAGCTTCTTAGTGAAGTGCTGAAATCCGTAGGCGTGTCCTAAGGTAGTGAATGTAGACCTTTGTGATTGAACCACTATAAATCATTGTGTTATTTTTCTATATCCCTTACCTCTTTACTTTATAGTTCAGGAATTGCAATAACTTGTTTACATGACTACATGAACTAATTGTTTATGGATTGGAAAGCCTACGCATGCTTCCTAGCTTTATATTTTGCTAGGCTTTGGTCATATGATTTATAGTGTTTGTACTTACAAGCTTTCCATATGGGATACATGGCTTAGTACCTCAAAGATCACATTCATAAGTCTTGTATTCATATGTGTTTCCTTTAAACGCTTAGGTCATCTAAGTTTCCTTCATAATTAACTCACATTAGATGCTTAATCAACGTACTTGTTGTTAAGGTGATCATTTAAGCAAAGAAGTTTAGAAAAGATAAAAAAGTTTTTGAACCTAATTCATCCCCCCTTAGGTTCAAACCCTATCGCGTATTTCAATTGGTATCAGAGCATAGTCTCCTTTTTGTTAAACTTATATCCTAGGAGGATCTATGGCTCTATTTGAGAAGGTCCTTTTGTTCCTTCAATTATCTTACAAGCTTCCATGGTGCAAAAGTCTAGAAGAGACTATGATGATGAAGACTACAAGAATTTGATTTCCAAATTCAAGGCCATGAATGTGCTTTGTTGTGCACTTAATGAAGAAGCCTTCAACAAAGAGCTATTACAAGTCTCACAAAGAGAACAATTCACTATGAGGGCTGAAAATTGGTCGGTCGGTTGGTTTGCAATAAATCAGCTTTTAGTATATATAGATGGTGGAAAGTCGAGCTGTATTGAATGCACTAACGGCTAGTATCTACCACCTGAAAAAACACTTCGGTCTACCGACATGGAAGTCAGGTCGTCCGAGGTGCGTCCAAACTGGAATTGGTGGATCCCTGGACACATGTGGTCGACCTAAAATGGATCTCGGTTGATCGGATAGACATCTCGATCGTCCGGAGCACGATCAAGGTTGTCCCGACAATAAAGCCGTTGGAGTTAAAAAGTATTTAAAATATTTTGTTAAACCATACTCTTCGGTCGACCGGCCTTCAACAGGTCGTCTGAGATACATGCTTGGTTGACATAGGTGAAGGTTCAAAGTGAGTTTTACACTGAGTCTCAAATAAAATACTATCTAACTCATGGAAAAATAATTTTAGCTTATGCAAACCTTTGAAATACCTTTTTCAAAAATTATTTTAAGAAGGTTGATCAAAGAATAAAAAACGAGGTATCGAAAACACAAGGCATTTCATATGAAAATGTTTTCGTGCATGCATTGCAAGAGTGAGCATATATTTTGAGCTTAGATCTTAAGGGTGATTACAAGATATAGCAATACTAATCTACCATATAATATACCTAAGTCTTCAAGATTTAATTTATGTGATGGCATCTCTTGAATCTTCAATGTGCAAGGATGCCATATGACTTGTTCATACATCTTGAATGACATGGTACTTCCTTCATATCTATCACATCAACAAATATAATATTAAACCTCATCAACAATTTTTTGTTCATCAAAATAGAGATATTAGCCCTTAGGGCTTTCAGGGGGTTTCACGAGGATCGAGATATGAGATGGACCGGGTACTTACTATTAGATGAGAATGGTCTCGGTTGATAGGAACTTCTTACCGGATCAGGCAGAGGTTTGGTTGGAACAAATGGAGTCAAATTTTGTGATTATGAGGGTACATGAAGATTCCAAGAGTGCAGTGGTAATAGCTTCATTGACTGCTAAGGCTTCGAAATGGTGGAAGGGTGTTGCCCCTATATAACGACAAGTGGGGACAACCAATTACTTGAGAGTAGTTTAAAGGGGCATTTTTAGATAAGTAATTCTTCGAGACATACCGTATGGAACGACATAACCAGTTCTTTGAGCTACAATAGACTGAAGGTATAACAATGGATGAGTATGCAAACAAGTTCAATTCCTTGGGTAAATATGCAGCGACGATAATTCAAGACTTTGCTACATGAACACAACGTTTTGTGAGAGGTTTGTTGACCTAAATCCGGGAAAGATTGTCTAACAACCTTTCCACTACTTACTAGGATGCCTATCAGCGGAGCTTAGACATTGATGCAGAGTTTGTGATAGCGGATACTGAACAAGTAAGGAAGAGATCACATTGGGTGATGACACATGGACAGAGTTCCCATTCTACAACTACAGTACCTATGACAGCCCGAAAGAGGTTCATTCCTGCTTCGGGACCAACTAGTACCTTCAGACCAGGTGTTAGAACGAGGGCTAATTAGGTCAAGATTGGGGGAACGACTGTGGTACCAAGTGCATATCCGACGTTTGGATATGTGACAGGTAAGGAAGGAGACACTAGATGGAGTGTCGTTGGGTACCGGAGCTTACTTTAGGTGCGGGAAAATAGATCATTAGTTTAGTCAATGACAGACACTGATTCAAAGGAATGTCTAGACTACACCTACATCATCGTGAGTTGGGTATTCAATGCCTAATGCTAGAGTTTTTGCCCTTTCATAGAAAGAGGCGGGAAATGCGTCTGATGTGGTGACAGATATGCTTCGGGTTAACTCTGTACCTTCTTATGTGTTGTTTGATATTGGAGCTACACATTCATTTGTATCTCGTATATTTTCTAAAGTCCTTAAGACTTCTCGGAATTTCTTGGACATGTTTGTGGTGGACATGGAATGACAAACGCTCCAGGATATGATGAACCGAGTTTTTCGGGATTTCTTGGACAAGTTTGCGGTGGTCTTCATTGACGCTTTTTTATGTTCTCCCCCATCAAATGAGGCTCACGAGGAACACTTTAGATTGGTTATACAGATTTTGAGGAAGGAGGAGCATTATGCCAAGTTCAGCAAGTGCGAGTTTTCTTTGAGAGGTGTGACATTCCTGGGTCATATGGTATCAGCTGAGGGTGTATCAGTGGACCCAGTTAAGATAGAAGTGATAGTGGACTGGCCTCGACCCATGAATGTGGCGGAGATTTGAAGTTTCTTAGGGTTAGCGGGTTACTACTGGAAGTTCGTTGAGGATTTCTAAAAATTGCAGTGTCGTTGACTCGGTTGACACAGAAAATGGTGAAGTTTGAGTGGAGTTTTTAGAAGTTGAAAGAAAAGATTACTACATCTCCGGTTTTGGCCTTACTAGAAGAATTTGGGGGTTTGAATATTTACAACGATGCTTCAGGTATCGGTTTGGTGTTGATGAATTAGGTGTCGTCCCTAGCATTGTGAACCCAGTGGACCTCTATTGTGATAGTACTGGTGCCATTTCACAAGCTAAGGAACCTAGATCTCACCAACGATCCAAACACATTCTCAGGCATATCCATCTGATTAGAGAGATCATCGACAGAGGAGACGTTAGTATTTGCAAAGTTCATACAGACGATAACATTGCAGATCCATTGACCAAGCCACTCCCACAGCCTAAACATGAGAGTCATACAAGGTCAATGGGATTGAGGATCATGTATGATTGGACCCAGGGCAAGTGGGAGATTGTTAGTAGTGCCCTAGGACCATTAACATATGTTGTACGTTTTATATCTATTTGAGCATTTCATATAAATAGTTAATTTTGCTTATGAACATCAAATGCGTGATTTGATAGTAAAACTCATTTGCTTATGTAATTACTATTCTAGTTGTCCCTTGTTTTATGTAATCTATTTTACAATGAAATAAAACTAGTATAATGTTTGATTGATGATTACGTTTTACTAATCATGTGTAATGAGTACAAATCATATCATAGATGCAATGTATTGAGATATATCGTATCAGACGTGATCCGTTAAAGAAGTAATACTTCATGGTCCTTAGTCATAAGTATTACTTCCTCAATACTATTTTAGAATCCTTAGACCTTATGTCTCCATTTGATTCTAGCATGAATGGAGCCACGTTTTGACTCGGTCGTACGCTGCTTTTAATCGTGTAATCAATACGACTGATGATCGGATGTAGTGTCCTATCATGGCTTGAATGTGAGAGGCATTGTAAGGAATTTGTCCCTATCTTATTAGAGAGAGATATCCATGGGCCCCTCGATAGGGAAAGACTGTTTAAATGCATGGCCGTGCTTAAATGTATTTAATAAAGTGGTTATTAAATATTGTTTGTTGGAACAGTCTACCTAGAGATCGAGCATAAATACAATTAAGCTTAATAAGGGTGACGACTACCATGCCTTATGCTTAATTAGGATATCGCGAGACAAAGGGATTAAATAGTGGATTGATATTAGGTACCGTTGTATATTCATTCACTTTGGGTAGTTACAATGTCCTGCTAGGGACCGCTTGTGATTTATGAACTCACACTACTACTAAGTGTGTTTTCATTACCATTGTGATATGAACCTACAGGGTCACACGCATAGACGAGCTAACGAGCTTCATGTCGAGATTCAATGAATCTAGAATGTCTAGGTACATTGTATCTGACATTCATTTTTCTGAGAATAATTAAGCGTTATTATTCGAATTCGAGATAAGGGGCATTTTCGGTATAGCTGGGATTACATGGGAGTTATTATCCGATAAGGACTCCCACTACCAGCAGAAGTCTAGGGGGCGTGGGAGTTAAAGACTCCCATTGCCAGAAGAGGTGGAGCGGACGTGGGAGTTGTTCTGGAAACAACCTCTCACTCCTTATAAAAACCTCTCTTGGCCGAAACCCTAGGGTTAGACAATTTTCAGCCGAAATACCAAAACCCACAAGAAATTACATTTCTTGTACTGCCTCCCTTTCTCCCTAATTCCCGAAACTCAGAAAAACTCAGAGCTAGCACTCGCTGCCCGTTTTGTCGCGTGGATACCGGTAGGGAGTAATTCCGCAAGGGAGGACTCAAGGTGATCATTGCATCCGAGCCTTAAAGACAGGATCTTCCATTCAAGAATCGAATTCTTGAGCCAACAATTGTAAGTCTTTTTCTCGGTTTTTTTTTCTCGATTCGTTTACGTATGAGCGAATCCTTCAGGGGAGGACTCATGGGTGTTTGGAACGAGTTTCCGCCCATGAATCCCTTCATTTGGGATGTGTGATGATCCAGAAAAGTAAGGTAATTGCACATGCAAAATTTGTGAGAAAAACTACCTCATACACGACTTGGAGTTGGCGGCGGTTACATTTGCATTAATTATTTGGGGGCATTACATATACAAGGAACCGTGTTAAGTGTTTACCGGCCAACAAAGTTTGAATTACTTATTTACTCAAAAGGAACTCAACATAAGACGAAGGCGGTGGTTGGAGTTGTTGAAGGACTACGATTAGAAGATTAGTTACCATTCGGGAAAAGTTAATCGGGTGGCTGATTCCTTTAGTATGAAAGAGTTCGGGACTTTTGGCAGCTTTGGTTACGGAATAGCGGGAGCTAATTTCAGAGTTTGAAAAGTTAAATATTTTGGTTGTTGAGTCTACCGAGCATTTTTGTAGCCTTGGTGGCTTAACCAACCCTTTTGGTTTGGGTTAAGGAAGCTCAACATGTCGATACATACTTGGAGGATGAACGGGTATTGGCACAATCGGGTGAACAGACAAACTTTCAGGTTGACGAGGATGGGAGTCTTTGATTTCGGGGTCGGTTATTTGTACCAATGGATCCGGACTTGAGAACTGAATTTTTTACAAGAAGCGCACAATTCTAAGTTATCAGTGCACCGGGGGGTTTCAAAGATTTACAAAGACTTGAAAGGTAACTTTTAGTGGAAAGGAATGAAAAGAGAGATAGCTGAATATGTGGCTAAGTACTTAGTTTGTCAACAAGTGATGGCGGAACATCAAGAAACGTCAGATTGCTTAAGCCTTTAGAGATTCTCGTTTAGAAGTAGGAACACCTCACAATGGACTTTATGGTTGCTTAGTCGAAGGACAACACATGGAAAGATACCATTTGGGTCATTGTGAATAGATGGACGATGTCGGCACATATTCTACCAATGAATATCACGGCTTCGATGGATGTGTTGGTAAAGATGTACATGAATGAGATCATTCGACTTCATGAGGTGTCTGTTAGTATAGTGTCAGATCGGGATTCACGTTTTGTGTCTCGGTTTTAGAAGAGCTTCAACGAGGAAATGAGGACAAAGTTGTCACTTGGCACCGCCTATCATCCTCAAACCAATGGGCAGTCATAAAAAACGATCCATACTTTAGAGGGCATGTTAAGGGCATGGGTTTTGGACTTCAAAGGAAGTCGGGTGGATCACTTAACTTTGGTTGAATTCTCCTACAACAACAGTCGTCAATCTAGCATTGGTATGACACCTTATGAAGCATTGGATGGGAGGAGATGCAGGTCACCGGTATGTTGGGAAGATATCATGAAGAAAATAGTAATCGGGACGGAATTGGTACAAGTCACTATTAAAAAGGTTTCGTTAATCTGGGAAAGAATAAAGGCAGCTCAAGACCATAAAGAAAGTTGGGCTGATTGTAAATGGAGCCCGTTGGAACTTCAGACCGGGGACAATGTGTATTTGAGGGTATCACCGACTAAATGAATTATGAGGTTCGTTAAGAGTGGGAAGCTAAGTGCAATGTATGTGGGACCCTGCGAGATACTTGAACGGGTCGATGAGTTGGCATGTCGGTTAACGCTACCTCCGACATTATCACGACTTCACAACGTATTTTATGTGTCACAGTTAAGGAAATACGTCACCGACCCGAGTCATGATTTGAAAGCTAAACCATTAGGACTTTAAGAAGATTTGAAGTATAAGGAAGTGTCGGTAAAGATTGTGGACCAAAAGGTTCAAGTTCTAAGGAGGAGAACTATACCATATGTAAAGGTGTAATGGTCTCACCATACCGAACGAGAAGCAATTTGGGAGTTGAAAGAGGAAGCTAGGCAGAAGTATCCCCATCTTTTTCAAGAACGATATGAGTAAGTTTCGGAGACGAAACGTTTGTAAGAGAGGGACGTATGTGATACTCGTAACTTTTGCTTCTATATTATGTGTGAATTATTTTATCCTTTGTGTTAATTATTTTGTTTAGGGGCGCATTGTCATGATTAGGAAGTAAAAATACCTAATTTTTAATTCTATAAGTTAGATTTCAGTTATGTAAGAGGGAGTTAAGAATTTCAAAGGTTATGGCTGGATTTTCATTTTAGAAAGATAGGGGAAAAAAGAAGGGAGAAGAAAACTATGGTGGAATTTGTTTACGGTGATCTTAGAACATTTGGCAGAGGGGTCAATTGTGCTATGATTGTCCTAAATTTTTTAACAAGGATAGAAGACTTCTAGGACTTCGATCGGAACAGTGGATATTGGATTTCATCGGCTAATTGTGGAGATATTTCCATCGGAGTAGAGGTCTTAATTTCTGGGAAAATGGTGTTTATTGATCTTTGAAGTTTGATTCAGCAATTGAGGTAAGGTTCTTACACTCTTGAGTTTTTCTGTCCAAAAAGCATGAGTTGGAATTTCTATTAAGTTATGGAAATGTGTGCGGGTTTTTTTTTAGAAAATCAACCTGTTGTGGTTGGGGGTTTGGCATGGACCCCTACCCGTTTATTGATAATTGGCCAAATAGCCGGTAAAAGTACATGGAGGGGGACTTGACCAAAACCTCCAATTTGGTGGAAACAAATACACTCCATACACAAAAGTGTGAAATGCAAAATAATAAGAATAGAGCTTGAACCATTTATAAGTATGGTTCACGCTACTACAACCAACTGTAAAGAAGTCAAAATAAAAGATAAAAAACACTTGTACAATAATATCTAAATAATCCGTAAATAAGGTGTTCCTAATCTATCAAGAGTGCACAAAGCTTGAACTTCAGGTGCAAGACTCGTAAATAAGTTATGGAAATGTGTTTAAATGATTCTTACACTGATTTATTGCATTAAAATTGAATGAAGCATTGAATTCTATTTGCATGGTTGTATGCCTGATTTTTGAATTTATCTGCGTTTGGAATGTGAGCAATTGATCGTTGTTGTTATTCCGTAAAGTCAGTTTTTGGTCATTCTCAATCTAGAGCTCTTGTCTATGAATGATTCTATAGAAGGATCCATCCCAAATTTATATATCGTTGAACCCTAGCGTTACCGATGACATGTTCTGTATTTCTAGCCCAGTCCTAAGTTGGATGAAAGGTTAGGGCTGATAACAGTTGTTGTGGAGTTCACTAAGATGAGCGATGACATAACGGGATGCATCCTTAAATCTTTGACCCTTTCGTCTAAGGCGTTAGATATCTGGACCCATGACAAGTCTCACCTTACCTAATAGGTGAATAGTCTGGATTAGACGATTGAGCTCGATTGTATGAATTATGTGTTGTATGCAAGAACGATACTCGTAGTATCTGATTATATGTTATGAGTTGTTCGTGGTGCTCGTAGCACAAGTCCCGATGTATAAGTGTCAGATATTAAAGAGTGTGGTTTTGCTCATTGTTATTTATGATGTTTGTCTGTTTAAATGGTAAAAATATGTATTTCTTGGATTGGGTTGTTTAAAATGTAGTAAATTGATTTTCCTTTGAAGTTTTACACTGAAAAATACCTATTGTGGAAGTTGCGGACGAATGCTTCTTCCTAAGGCATCGTCCGCAAGTTCGTTTGTGCAACTACTTGCACATTTTGGTTCTCTCGCGGACAAAGATACTAGGAGTTGTTGATGGGTTTCGGATGATGGGTCAGGACGATATGCTTCGTCTGAGATATCGTGGACAATGGGCCAGATGATGCATGCCTTCGTCTTCATGTCTGTCTGGACAAGTTTCTATGATGTTTTTCATTCTGGTTTAAAAGCATTATGTATTCATAAAAGTTATTCCAAGTTCATGTTAAGTATTTTAACGAAGTTTCAAGTTAAGTCAAGTCAAGATATCTTTGAAATGTTTTAGAAATTGGGAAAGTGTTTTTGTCTTATTTGATGCTTCCTCCCAATGGTGTTTGAACCTTACGGGGCTAGTGTACCTCATTCCCTTACTATTTTTCAGATGATTGTGTTGAAGGTACGATCGAGGAGACTTGGGACGGGGAATTCGAGGAATGAACCAGTTTATGTCATGATGTAATAGTTTATCTAAGCATGCCCTGTAGGCAGTGACGGATCCAGGAAAAAATTTCACTGGGGTTATTTAATATACACAATAATTGACTGCGGTTATTTATACATTTATTATCTAAATGGAGTAAAATATATCATATATAATTAAAAAAATCACTGGGGTCATTTGATATATACAATAATTCACTGGGGTCATTTATACATTTATTATCTAAATGGAGTAAAATACATCATATATAATTAATTTTTTTTTATCCGTCGCTGCCTGTAGGATGTTAGTAATGATTTCCTGTTATGTTAAGAACAATATTTAAGAATTGTTGTAGTACTTTTCACTATGATGTAAGATCCTTTAAGTTATGTATTAAGTTTAATCAAGTTATTTGGATTCCTAGTTTATCTGTTATGGGTTCGGTACCTCATAGGTTGATAAGATGATGTCGTGTCATCACTCGATTACTGGTGTGACAATGCTACTTGTCTGCCTAGGCAAAGAGGAAGATACTAAAAAGAGTTTATTACACTTAGTACCTCTAGGTATTGTGTTCAACACATTGCAGTACCTTTGCTCTTAAAATGATCATTACAGGTTCTTTGACCATAAATCCTCTGTTAAGCCATACACTATTCATTATCTTGTGGGAGAAAAGATAAATTTACTATCATTAGTTTTGACCACCTTTAATTTTTACAGAGTTTTAAAACATACCTAGTGAGAGCTTTTTCTAATATTACATTAAGAAAGTTAGAATCAACCAATTCAGATCGTGTTTGAGATCTTAAGAAGACAAGTAATATGGAGCTAGCCACCATGAGAAGAGGCAATGGATTGCTGAGTGCAATAGCAGGGACAAAAACTAAGGTGATCGAAACTAATGGAGAGAAAACATATCTTTTACCTACAAAATAAAAAATATTTATGAATTAACACAATGGCTCACGGTGACAAGACCCGTAGTAGTCATTTTAAGACAAGGAAAACTAAAGATTGATGACACCCAGACCTCAGGGTACTACGGTGAAATAAACCCAACTAAAAAATATTATTACGTTTAATTTGAATAATTAAATATTTACATTTTTCATTTCAATTTATTGAACAATAAATATATGCTCTCAAAGTTAAATATTTTCTATCTACTGCCGCGACAAACAACTGTAGGAGTTAGAGAAAGGCCAAGTGTTCTAAGTATAAAAAAAAAGGGAAAAAAAGAAAATCTGTTATGAATATTATGGATGTCCCTTTGCATTTTCATAACATCTCCATTCAATATTAATGAATGACTAAAGACTCTTGGCTTTTCAAGAGACATGACATTCATGATATGTTATGAATTTCCTAGCCTATAAATAGGCATGTATATTTGTTGAGAATATGTACACAAGTAATACAATTCTTCTTCTCCTCTTAATCTATTGAGTTTTGTTCAATCTTATTATATATTAGTAGTTTCTATTTGAAGTTTCAAAACACGTTATCAGCACGAGACTCTACTGCTACGCTATTTTAATAAGCCACAAGATTAAGGTACATTTTATTATTTGTATTACTGATTTTGAGAGATTAAGCAAGTAAAAATAAGTCATGAGTATTATCACCATTTTATGGTATTATCGTTATTATTGCAATAGAAATATTGAATATTTATTCTAATGTTTTCATGGTCTTGAGCTATATGTGTAATCCTTGAACCTATTCGGTAATGCTTTAGTTTGCAGGAGTATGATTTCAATTTTTTTTATGAAATATTTCGTTACTGCCTTCTCCTCCAGATAAAGGTCATAAGATATGCTGGAATTGGCATGTCTAGGGCTTTGACTGAATGCTCTTATAAATGTCCTGAAGCAGAAAAGATTTTTTTTTCATGGTAAAATATATTATGATTCCTAAAGATTTTAGTAAAGAAAAGAGCTTTAAGCAGTTCTTAGGATTTCAAGATATTGATATAACTGGTAAAATTGGAAATATAATTCTCCAATCACATTATATCTCAGAATATTTAAAGTTTCTGTGTTAGAGATGGGAAAGAAAAAAAAATTATAATCAGTGAATTATTTACTGCAATATTCATAGAATAGGACCATAGTACCATCACCATTTTAGCATAACTACTGCTTTAGTATCATCCTTGTACTTGCTAAATTTGATTTCTAATCTATACGTTTTGAAGTATTTCTCCACCAACTGAAATAACATTTTGCCTTTGACTAATGTGTTGCGCCTGATGTTGAACAAATTATAATCAACAATTTTTCCCCACAGTGAATGTTAATTTTTAAAATTACTGATGCATTGGAAAATATTGTGAAATATAAATCTGGTTGCATCTAACTCTAGTGATTTGGTAGTCCACAACTTAGAAATTAAATACTTATAGTTGTTATATATTGATGTAACAATTGTTATATTTCTGCTATGCATATTTTATATTCATTTAGCAATATATAATTTTGTAACTTCTAATTGGATATATTCCTTGTATAGTTAATAATGTCGAACCTTGCAAAACTTGAATTTTTGGCTCTTGATATTACTGGAAAGAACTATTTATCTTGGGTGTTAGATGCTAAAATTCACCTAGATGCAAAAGGACTTGGTGATTCCATTAAAGAAGAAAATACGACCCCAAGTCAAGATAAGGCCAAAGCTATGATTTTTCTTCGCCATCACCTTCATGAGGGACTTAAGGCTGAATATTTGACTGTTAAAGACCCACAAGTCCTTTGGAGTAATCTAAAAGAAAGATATGATCACCAGAAAACTGTGATACTTCCTATTGCTCGTTATAATTGGATACATTTAAGGCTACAAGATTTTAAATCCGTAAGCGAATATAATTCAGCTATGTTTAGAATTACTTCACAATTGCAGTTATGTGGAGAGAAAATAACTGATGCAGAGATGTTAGAAAAAACATTCTCCACCTTTCATGCAAACAATTTGCTCCTGCAGACACAATATCGTGAAAAGGGTTTTACGAAATATTCTCAACTGATATCTTGTCTCCTTGTGGCTGAGCAAAATAACGAGCTATTAATAAAAAATCACGAATCTCGACCAACTGGTTCTGCTCCATTCCCTGAAGCGAATGTGACATCCTATAACAGGGAGGAAATAAAAGATAAAGATCATACCATCAACAGTGGTCGTGGTCGTGGTCGTGGTTTTGGTCGAGGACGTGGTCAAGGACATAGCCGAGGTTATGGCCTAGGACGTGGTCAAGGACATAGCCGAGGTTATGGCCGAGGACGTAGATATGGTGGAGGTCAAGGTGGTCATTTCAAGAAAATATATTCCCACCAGAAGTGGGACTACAAAGATGGTAACAGATATGAGAAAGATAAAACAGACCATGAGTCCAATGTCTGTTATCGTTGTGGTGGAAAAGGTCACTGGTCTCGTTTGTGTTGTACACCAAAACATCTTGTTGAGCTTTATCAGCAAACATTGAAACAAAAGGGAAAAGTATAAACAAATTTTGTGAGTGAAAATGACAATACACAGGCTAATACAACTCACTTGGAAGCTGCTCATTTCTTCACCACCCCTGAAGAGAATAAATAATCATTAAATGCTTTATGATCGTTTTTAGCTTATAAATATATATTCATGTTTTATCTTTTACATTCTAAACTTTATGACCGTAGTATGCAATATTATATAATATATAAAGACATCTTATTTTGAATATTCCTTGTGACATTTATTTTTATTTGTGAAGAATATGAATATCTCTCCAGTTCAGTTAACAACAAATGGTGAAGATTTATGTCTGGCAGACAGTGCAACTACTCATACGATACTTAAAGATAAGAAATATTTTTCTCGATTGATAATGAAAAAGACTAGTGTGAGTACAATATCGGGTAGTACAAAAATTATAGAAGGCTCCGGAAGAGCACATATATTGTTACCTTGGGGAACGAAACTTGAAATAATTGATGCATTATACTCTCCAAAGTCTCAAAGAAATTTGTTTAGTTTTAAGGATATTCGTCATAATGAATATCACATTGAGACAACCAATGAAGGAGATGATGAATACCTTCAAATTACGAGCATATTCCAAGGCACTAAATGCACTTTGGAGAAATTGCCTGCATTCTCCACTGGTTTGTATTACACAAAAATTAATGCAATTGAGTCGAATGCTATAGTAAACTAGAAGTTTACTGATAACTTCATAGTTTGGCATAACCGGCTGGGCCATCCCGGTTCTATAATGATGCGAAAAATAATGGAAAATTCATGTGGACATTCATTGAAGAGCCAACAGATCATTTCTAAGAATTTTTCATGTGTCGCTTGCTCGCAAGGAAAGATGATTATTCGGCCATCACCGGTCAAGATAAATTTTGAATCTTTTAATTTTCTAGAATGTATACAAGGAGATATATGTGGGCCAATCCATCCTCCATGTGGACCATTCAGATATTTTATGGTTTTAATTGATGCATCGACTAGATGGTCACATGTATCCTTGTTATCAACCCGCAACCTAGCGTTTGCGAGGTTACTTGCTCAGTTGATAAGATTGCGAGCACATTTTCCATATTTTCATATCAAGAATATTTGTCTGAATAATGCTGGTGAATTCACTTCTCAGGCCTTCAATGATTATTGCATGTCCATTGAAATAAATGTTGAACATCCTGTAGCACATGTTCATACACAAAACGGTCTTGCAGAATCGTTAATTAAACGCCTTCAATTGATTGCTAGACCATTGCTTATGAAGTCCAAACTACCCATTTCTGCTTGGGGACATGCTATATTACATGCAGAATCACTAATTCGCATAAGGCCAACAAGTTATCATAAGTTCTCCCCATCACAAATGGTTTTTGGTCAGGAACCAAATATTTCCCATATAAAAGTTTTTGGATGTGCAGTATATGTGCCAATTGCTCCACCACAACGATCTAAGATAGGTCCTCAAAGGAGGTTGGGAATATATGTTGGATATGAGTCCTCGTCAATAATTAAATATTTAGAACCATCTATGGGGGATTTGTTTACGGCTCGTTTTGCTGATTGTCATTTTAACGAGTCAGTTTTTCCAACATTAGGGGGAGAAAATAAAGAGCTGGGAAAAGAAATTACTTGGAATGAATTATCATTGCCTCAGTTTGATCCTCGTACTAAACAATGTGAACTAGAAGTTCAAAAGATAATTCATTTACAAAATTTAGCAAATCAATTGCCAGATGCATTTACTGACCCGAAAAGAGTAACTAAGTCACATATCCCATCTATAAATGCTCCAATTAAAATTGATGTCCCGAAGGACAAACTCAAGCTGCTAGCGAGTCTAACGCACGATTGAAACGTGGTAGACCAATCGGTTCCAAAGATAAGAATCCTCGAAAAAGAAAATGAGCAATAATTGGTAATGGCCAAATTGAGGAAGCAATAACTTTGGAAGGATCTCCAGAAGAGAATTTAAACATGACAAAAGAAGAGATTCAGGTACCTGAAAATGAAGAGATCTCAACATATTATGTCATGTCTGGAATAAAATGGAACCGAAAGCAAATCGACGTCGATGATAATTTTGCATGCAATGTAGCGCTTGATATTATGAATAATAATGAGGATCATGAACCAAAATCTATTGAAGAATGTCGACATAGAACTGATTGGCCTAAATGGAAAGAGGCAATTGAGGCAGAATTGAAATCTCTTATAAAAAGAGAAGTATTTGGACCTGTAGTCCACACACCTGAGGGTGTAAAACCAGTGGGATATAAATGGATTTTTGTGCGAAAGCAAAATGGAAAGGGAGAGATTTTGAGATATAAAGCACGATTAGTTGCATAAGGGTTCTCACAGAGACCTGGTATTGATTATGAAGAGACATATTCTCCTGTGGTGGATGCAACTACTTTTAGATTCTTAATGAGTCTGGCGATAAGAGAAGGACTTGACTTACACCTAATGGATGTAGTCATAGCCTATTTGTATGGACCACTGGACAACAACATTTATATGAAACTCCCAGACGGATTAAAACTGCCAGAAGCAGCAAAATCAAGTTCTCGAGAACATTACTCCATTAAATTAAATTAGATCTCTTTATGGATTGAAGCAATCTGGGCACATGTGGTATAATCGCCTTAGTGAGTACTTATTAAGAGAAGGTTACAAGAATGATCCAATTTGCCCATGCATTTTTATAAAGAGATTTGGGGCACGATTTGTAATAATTGCAGTATATGTTGATGATTTAAATATCATTGGAACTCCTAAAGAGATTTTGGCAACAGTGGCATACTTGAAAAAGGAATTTGAGATGAAAGACCTTGGAAAGACAAAATTTTGTCTAGGGTTGCAAATTGAGCACATAAAGAACGGGATACTTGTACATCAAGAAACGTACACAGAAAAGGTACTTAAAAGATTTTACATGGACAAAGCACATCCATTGAGTACCCCAATGGTTGTAAGGTCACTTGATGTGAACAAAGACCCTTTCCGTCCTCGGGAAAATGATGAAGAAATTCTTGGTCCTGAAGTGCCATACTTGAGTGCAATTGGAGCACTAATGTATCTTGCTAGTCATACATGACCCGACATATCATTTTCTGTCAACCTATTGGCAAGGTTTAGTTCATGTCCTACCCGAAGGCATTGGAACGGAATTAAGCATGTACTTCGCTACCTACAAGGTACAAAAGATAAAGGTTTTTCTTTACTAACCTATCCAAAGAAAATTTAATTGGTTTTGCATATGCAGGGTACTTATCTGATCCTCATAATGCTCGATCACAAACTGATATGCATTCACATATGGTGGAACTGCTATTTCTTGGCGTTCTATGAAACAAACTATTGTAGCAACATCTTCTAATCATGCTGAAATTTTGGCAATCCATGAGGCTAGTCGTGAATGTGTCTGGTTAAAGTCTGTAATTCAACACATACGAGAAGATTGTGGTCTATCATCTGAAAAAGGAGCTTCGATAGTTTTGTATGAGGATAATGCAGCATGCATTGCACAACTCAAAGATGGATACATCAAAGGTGATAGAACAAAACATATCTCACCAAAGTTTTTCTTCACTCATGAACTTCAGAGAAATGGCGATATAAGTGTTCTACAAATTCGTTCAAGTGAAAATTTGGCAGATTTGTTTACTAAGGCGCTCCCAACTGCTACATTTAAGAAATTAGTTCACAACATTGGCATGCGTCAACTTAAAGATATCAATTGATGTAATCATGAGGGGGAGTAAATGCGCGCTGTACTCTTTTTCCCTTAACCATGGTTTTTCCCACTGGGTTTTCCTGGTAAGGTTTTTAATGAGGCAGCATCTCAAGCGCATTATGGAAATTGTTCCAAATAATGGACATCCAAGGGGGAGTGTTATGAATATTATGGATGTCCCTTTGCATTACCATAACATCTCCATTCAATATTAATGAATGACTAAAGACTCTTGGCTTTTCAAGAGACATGACATTCATGATATGTTATGAATTTCCTAGCCTATAAATAGGCATGTATATTTGTTGAGAATATGTACACAACTAATACAATTCTTCTTCTCCTCTTAATCTATTGAGTTTTGTTCAATCTTATTATATATTAGTAGTTTCTATTTGAAGTTTCAAAACAAAATCATATATTTTATCTATAATTCTATAACTAACCTTGTTGTACCAACCTAAACTCTTTAATTGAAATTAATTGAAAGCCCGACCTTTAGGTGGGGAATCAAGCTCAACTCTTGCCAACTTAGACAAGGCTTATTTGGCATTTTCTAATTTAATCTAGTATAATTAATTTGTTAATTTAATGACGTCCATTTGGGTAGTAAACGATCCTAAAAGTACATTTGTAGCTTAGACAAATTTGAAATGGTTATTCCATTACTCCCTTTGTTTCCTGCATGAAGGGTAAAATATGGATAGAATGGTCGAAATTGTCTTTTTAGCATGATTTCTATGATAACCTGAACTTTTTGAACTTATGTGAATAACATGCTTACTTAATTTTATGTGTTACATGTTGATTATGTGTTACAAGTTGTGTTTATGTGTTATGGGTTGCTTTTATGTTGTTTGTAACTTGGTGGACCTAAGTGTACGAAACTTGAAACTTGTGGTGTTAGTTTGGCACCTTTTGAAAAGATTTATCCCTAAAAATCAGAGAGAGGAAGTTAAGAAAAAAAGTTAAATAAAAAAAGAAGAAAAATGAAAATAATGAAATTGTGTTGGAAGGATTTGAAAGCATGATTTGTTGCATTGGATGAAATGTTGAATTGTTCATTCTTGTGTGTTTCCCAAAACTCATGAAATATTTACATTAAAGTTATGGAAATTGTGTTGGAAGGATTTGAAAGAATGTTTTATTGCATTGGATAAAATGTTGAATTATTCATTCTTGTGTGTTGAATCATTGAATCTAATTGCGTTTGTTAATTGCATTCTTCATCTTGATTATTGTGTTGTCGGGTTTTATTGCTTTTGGAAGTCTTAAATGCTATGTGATATTTGAAGTAGTCACTGGTTTTGAGCTCTTGTCTAGAATCGATTCCATTGCATGATTCATTCTCTTGCATGTGTGTGTGAGTTGTCGTTGAACCCGGAAGTTCACGATTCTCTGTCTCTACCTCTGAGCCCTCTCCTAATTGGGATAAGAATTATGGACTACAAACGGTCTTTGTAGAGTCCACGGTGGTGGGAGATGCAACAATACGAATGGATCCTTAAAATTTGAGCCCTTCGTTCAGGGAAAATACTGGACCCATGTCTTGTATACTCTGATGACTTTCCCATCTTGGTTATAAGTTGGGGACCGTTGTAGTAATTGTGAATAGATAATTTAGCTCGTCCGTGTGATGTGTTGATTCATAGCATGAACCATATTTGAAGCGTCTAACATCTATTATGTTCGTATGAGCAATACATGGTGCTTGTCGCACATTTCTGATGTATAGATGTTGCATTCAACGAGTATGGTTTATAGCTTACTTGTTCTTGTTTTTGTCTTGTTGTTATATGTGCATTTGGATCAAAATTGAGTCACTTTGGGGGTGGGAATACGGTGAGTGAAAAAAATGCACTTTTCCTTCACAAATTTACATTGTTTTTAGTCTGTTATGAATCTCGGTCTACCGCTTAGGTCAACCAAATCATGTGTCTATCACCTGGAGCAAACTATTGGGACCACTCCAACGAGTGAAATGTTTATCTCGGTCGAACGGGGTGTTTCACCACTCGAACGGGCTGATCCGGAAGGACTTCGATCGACCAACATGCTCTATAGGTCGCTCGGGCTTGGACAACCTTTGTTTCGGATCTCGGACGACCATTCGGTTGACCGGACCTTCTGTCCAGTTCGTTTGAAGGACAATTTGGTCATTTTTTATTTATGTTCTGTTCTGATTCCTTCTTAGGTGTTCTAGAGGTTGTGTTTTGAGTATTTAAAGTGTATTTTGAGTTATACAAGTCAAGTCACACATTGCATGTTTTCATACTCTATTATGGGAAGTCGAGAAAAAGTTTTAGGGTCTTATTTGACATTTCATCTCAATGGTGTTAATGCTTACTGAACTTTATAGCTCATGCCTTTACGTTTATTTATTTGTAGATGATGAGATAGTTGATGATGTTTACGAGGAAGCCTGAGATGGGGACTTTGATGAGTGACATCTAATCGGAACTTATGTAATAGATGAACAAGTCATTTCTTTTTGGAACTTTAAGTATGCAACAACACTTATAGTTAGTGCTGGAAAAATCAGAGAGAGGAAGTTAAGAAAAAAAGTTAAATAAAAAAAAAAAGAAAAAGAAAATAATGAAATTTTGTGGGAAGGATTTGAAAGCATGATTTGTTGCATTGGATGAAATGTTGAATTGTTCATTCTTGCGTGTTTCTCAAAACTCAGGAAATATTTACATTTAAGTTATGGAAATTGTGTTGGAAGGATTTGAAAGAATGTTTTATTGTATTGGATAAAATGTTGAATTATTCATTCTTGTGTGTTGAATCATTGAATCTAATTGCGTTTGTTAATTGCATTCTTCATCTTGATTATTGTGTTGTCGGGTTTTAATGTTTTTAGAAGTCTTAAATGCTATGTGATATTTGAAGTAGTCACTGGTTTTGAGCTCTTGTTTAGAATCGATTCCATTGCATGATTCATTCTCTTGCATGTGTGTGTGTGTTGTTGTGGAACCCGGAAGTTCACGATTCTTTGTCTCTACCTCTGAGCCCTCTCCTAATTGGGATAAGAATTATGGACTACAAACGGTCTTTGTAGAGTCCACGGTGGTGGGAGATGCATCAATACGAATGGATCCTTAAAATTTGAGCCCTTCGTTCAGGGAAAATACTGGACCCATGTCTTACATACTCTGATGACTTTCCCATCTTGGTTATAAGTTGGGGGACCGTTGTAGTAATTTCTTTAGAATTGTGAATAGATAATTGAGCTCGGCCGTGTGATGCGTTGATTCATAGCATGAACCATATTTGAAGCGTCTAACATCTATTATGTCCGTATGTTGGTATGAGCAATACATGGTGCTTGTCGCACATTTCCCATGTATAGATGTTGCATTCAACGAGTATGGTTTATTGCTTACTTGTTCTTGTTTTTGTCTTGTTGTTATATGTGCATTTGGGTCAAAATTGAGTCACTTTGGGGTGGGAATTCGGTGAGTGAAAAAATGCTCGTTTCCTTCACAAATTTACATTGTTTTTAGTCTGTTATGAATCTCGTTCTACCGCTTAGGTCAAACAAATCATGTGTCTTTCGCTTGAAGCAAACTATTGGGACCACTCCAACGAGTGGAATGCTTATCTCGGTCGGACGGGGTGTTACACCACTCGAACGGGCTGATCCGGTAAGGACTTTCGATTGACCAACATGCTCTATAGGTCGCCCGGACTTGGACAACCTTTGTTTCCGGATCTCGGACGACCATTCGGTTGACCGGACCTTCTGTCCAGTTCGTCTGAAGAACAATTTGGTCATTTTTTTTATTTATGATGTGTTCTGATTCCTTCTTAGGTGTTCTAGAGGTTGTGTTATGAGTATTTAAAGTGTATTTTGATTTATACAAGTCAAGTCAAACATTGCATGTTTTCATACTCTATTATGGGAAGTCGAAAAAAAGTTTTAGGGTCTTATTTGACATTTCATCTCAATAGTGTTAATGCTTACTGAACTTCATAGCTCATGCCTTTACTTTTAGTTTATGATGTTACGAGGAAGCCTGAGATGGGGACTTTGATGAGTGACATCTAATCAGAAATTATGTAATAGATGAACAAGTCATTTCTTTTTGGAACCTTAAGTATGTAACAACACTTATACTTTACTCTGATAACTATGTAAGACTTTGGTTCCTTAATTAGTATGATTTAACAAACATCGTCATTTATTCTTTATATTTTGTGCCTTATTGTCATATGAGGTATTGCCAGGTCATCATTCGGGTACGGGGTGTGACATAATTGGTATCTGAGCAGGTTGAACCTTATGGCTTAAACTTGGAATTAACATATGATGGACTTGGTAGATAACACGTGAGATGTGTGATGGGTAGAGACTGGCATAGGTTGTATCTATTTACTTATTACTTTATACACTGTTGTTAACTGTTATGCTATGTTATTGTTGAGGGGTTATGTTTTTCACGCGATATAAATTCTATGCCGTGTTATTTGCTAAGTATGCTATGTACTTAACTTGTACCATACTATGTGAGTTAATCGTTTATCATATATTGTTGGGTATTATTGGAAAAAAATTGACCGAAACCAGGAAAATATTGATGTCTTGAATATTCCAATCGCCGCCTAGGGCCTCCAGGGTCATAGGGGCAACCGCCGACAGTATGTGGGTTCATCAAGTCAGCAATCAGATGCGGGTAATGAGATAAGGGCCGAGTTTGTACCACCACCACCACCGATCATTCCTGTGGCACCAACAGACTTTGGGGCTGCATTCAATCTATTAATACAGGTATAACAGAATCAGATTAACAAGAACATGGGACCAGCTAGGGTACCGAGGGTAGAAGTGGACCCGGGAACCTATTATGAAAGCATGAAGAAGATGATGATGGTACCATGGGGGCTTATCAAGATGAGGAATTGTTGGAAGAGATGAAACAAAACTTGAGGATCGTCATGGTACATGAGGGTGCTAAAGCCAATGTGGTTGTAGCATCACTCACTGGTAGAGCAGCAGAGTGGTGGATGGGTGTTGGCCCTATTTACCAACAAGGGGGACAACCCATCACATGGGTGCAGTTTAGAGATGCCTTCTTGGATAAATACTTTAATCACACCTTCAAGATGGAAAGACATAATCGATTTTTTGAAATGAAGATTTTTTGAAATGAAAGAAACATAATCGATGTTAGTGTCTGAATGTGCCGGGCAGTTCAACGCACTAGGAAAGTATGCTGCTACGATAGTTCAAGACCCGAGAGATGAGAATACGTAGATTTGTTATGGTTTGTTGTCAAGAATTAGAGGGAGACCTTAAGGTAACCATCCTAAAACTTTCAGGAAGTCCTACCAAAGGAGCCTTAACATTAAGGCTGAGTTCAAGAGGTTGGATTTGGAGAGACCGGGGAAGAGGATATTTGCTACTATGACTCAAGGAAAAGGTTCACATCCTAGTGCTAATACTTCTTTGGCTCGAAAGAGGGTTGCTCCCACCTCAAGACCTACCAACACTTTTAGGTTAGGAGTAAGGACGGGGGCCAATATGGTCAGAATTGGGGGACCCCCAGGGGCACCAAGTGGGTTTCTACCTACAGTACACTATATGTGGTAGAAGGCATTCAGGTGAATGTTGGTTTTACAATGGTACTTTCTTTCGGTGTTGAAAAGCTGGACATCAAGTTATTCAGTGTCATATGCCAGTTCAGAACACGAGTCAAACTACAACAGTTGCACCGAAGATCAGTTATACAAGGAAGAATCTTAATGCTTTGGTTTTTTGTTCTAACTCAACAATAGAAGGGGAACGCTTATATGTACTATTCGATTGTGGAGTTACCCACTCATTTGTGTCTCGTATGTTTGCTAAAGTACTTAAAACCTCTCATACTTGTTGTTTAGACACATATAGAGTAATGGTACCTAATGGAAATATTTTAGAGTCTAATTTGATACAAAAGGAGTCCCGGGTAGAAATAGACTCTAAGGTAGTAGAAGCAGACATCATACAGTTACATATGGTAGATTTTGATGCGATTTTGGGTATGGATTAGTTGTATGCTCATCATTCCTTAGTGGATTGTCGGGAAAGGAATATTCAGTGTATGACCCAGGATCGGGAAGTTGTGGAATTTCTGGGTTAAGATAAGAAAAAGAGTGGTAGGAGTATACTTATAATCTCGACGATGAAAGTGAGAAAGCACATCAAAAGGGGGTTGCGAGACTTTTCTGGCCTACGGCGATGTTGAAGCATGATAAGAAAGAAGTCCGACTTGAGAACGTTCCTATTGTGAAGAGTTCGAGAATATTTTTCCCCGACGATTTACCTAGTATTCCACCTACCCGAGAAATTGACTTTGAAATCTTGTTGCAACCTGGTGTAGAGCTTATCTCTAAGGCCCCGTTCCGTATAACACCACCGGAGTTGAGGGAGTTGAAGGATCGGCTCCAAGAACGTTTTAACAAGAAGTTCATAAGACTGAGTGTCTCACCTTAGGGCGCTTTAGTTTTGATTGTCAAAAAGAAAGACGATAGTATGATGATTTGCATTGACTACCGTGAGGTAAACAAGATAACCGTTATGAAACGATACCCTCTCCCTCGAATCGATGATTTGATTGATTTGTTGAAAGGTGCGAAAGTCTTCTCTAAGATTGACTTAAGATTGGGTTATCATCAACTAAGAATCAAACCCCAATATATTCCCAATAGTGCCTTTCGAACCCGTTATGGGCACTATGAGTTCCTTGTTATGCCGTTTTGAATGACTAATGCACCGGCAGCTTTCATGGACATGATGAACTGGGTATTCAAGGATTGTCTTAATAAGTTCGTGGTGGTCTTCATCGACGATATTTTGATATACTAATCGTCGGATGAAGCTCACGAAGATCACCTAAGAGTGGTGTTGGAGATTTTGAGGAAAGATAAATTATATGTCAAGTTAAGTAAGTGTGAGTTTTGGTTAAGAAGTGTGTCATTTATGGGACCTACCAACACTTATTGGACATAGAGTAAAGATGGGGGCCAATATGGTTAGAATTGGGGGACGCGCAGGGGCACCAAGTGTTTCTTTACCTACAGTGGAGTGTACTATATGTGGTAGAAGGAATTCAGGGGAATGTCGGTTGTTCAATGGTACTTGCTTCAGGTGTGGAAAAGCTGGACATCAAGTCAATCAGTGTCATTTTCAAATTCAGAACACGAGTCAGACTACAATAGTTGCACCGAATGTCGGTTATACAAGGAAGAAGCCTAATGCTTTGATTTTTTTTCTCTAACTCAACAATAGGAGGGGAATGCTTATGATGTAGTCACATGCACGCTTCTCATCAACTCCGTACCTGCATATGTACTCTTCGATTGTGGAGCTACCCACTCATTTGTGTCTCGTATGTTTGCTAAAGTACTTAAAACCTCTCATACTTGTTGTTTGGACATATAAAGAGTAATGGTACCTAATGGAAATATTTTAGAGTCTAATTTAATACAAAAGGAGTCCCTGGGGTAGAAATAGACTCTAAGGTACTAGAAGCAGACATCATACAGTTATATATGGTAGATTTTGATGTGATTTTGGGTATGGATTAGTTTTATGCTCATCATTCCTTAGTGGATTGTCGTGAAAGGAATATTCAGTTTATGACCCGGGACCAAGAATTTGTGGAATTTTGGGTTAAGATAAGAAAATGAGTGGTAGGAGTATACTTATAATCTCAACGATGAAAGCGAGAAAGCACATTAAAAAGGGTTGCGAGGCTTTTTCGGCCTACGCGATGCTGAATCATTATAAGAAAGAAGTCCGACTTGAGAATATTCCTATTGTGAAGAATTCGAGAATGTTTTTCCCGACGATTTGGCGGGTGTTCCACCTGCCTGGGAAATTGACTATGAAATCTTGTTGCAACCTGGTGCAGAGCCTATCTCCAAGGCCCCTTACCGTACGCCACCAGCAGAGTCGACTCCAAGAACCTTTTGACAAGAAGTTCATAAGACCGAGTGTCTCACCTTAGGGCGCTCTAGTTTTGTTTGTCAAGAAGAAAGACGATAGTATGATGATTTTCATTGACTACCGTGAGTTAAACAAGATAACCATTATGAAACGATACCCTCTCCATCGCATCGATGATTTTTTTAATCAATTTTCAAGGTGCGAAAGTCTTCTGGAAGATTGACTTAAGATTGGGTTATAATCAACTTAGAATCAATCCCCAATACATTCCCAATAGTGCCTTTCGAACCCTGTATGGGCACTATGAGCTCCTTGTTATGCCGTTTTGAATGACTAATGCACCGGCGGCTTTCAAGGACATGATGAACTGGGTATTCCACAGTTGTCTTAATAAGTTCGTGGTGGTCTTCATCGACGATATTTTGATATACTCATCGTCGGATGAAGCTCACGAAGAGCACCTAAGAGTGGCGTTGGAGATTTTTAGGAAAGAGGAGTTATATGAAAAGTTTAGTAAGTGTGAGTTTTGGCTAAGAAGTGTGTCATTTATGGGACATGTTGTATCATCTAAAGGGGGTCGAGTGGACCCGAGTAAGATTGAGGCGATTGTTGATTGGCCTCGACCAAAGACAGTGGCAGAGATTCGTAGTTTTCTGGGGTTAGCCGGGTATTACAGAAAGTTTGTGGAAGACTTCTCCATAATAGCGGCACCTTTAACTAAGTTGACTCAAAAATGGGTGAAGATTGAATGTGGTCAAAATGTGAGGATATTTTTAAGAATTTGAAAGAACGGTTGACTACAGCCCCGATTTTGGCACTACCTGAAGAGTCTGGGGGTTTTACTATCTATAATGATGCATAAGGCATCTGGTTGGGTTGTGTTTTGATGCAAAAGGGTAACATGATAGCACACGACTTGGAGTTGACAGAGGTCGTGCTTGCCTTGACGATTTGAAGGCATTACTTGTATGGAGAATCGTGTGAGATTTTTATCGATCACCAAAGCCTTAAATACCTTTTCACGCAAAAGGATCTTAATATTAAACAAATGCGGAGGTTAAAGTTTCTTAAGGAATACGACCTCACGATTAGCTACCACCCCGGGGAAGCTTATCTGGTAGTCGATGCCTTAAGTAGAAAGAGTTCGAGAGAACTGTTATGTATGATTACCGAGCAACAAAGTTTGATTTCAGAACTTGAGAAGCTAAGTATAGAGGTCGTTGAGTCAACAAGGAACGTTTTGGCAGCCTTGGTAGCATAACCAACACTCTTAGTTCAAATTAGAGAATGGCAGAAAACATATTCACATTTGGAAAGGGACCGGAATGTGGTACAGTCCGGGGAACAGTCAGATTTTAAGGTTCACAAATATGGCAGTTGAGGTATCAGGGTTGTTTATGTGTACTGCCTGATTTTTACGAAGAAATTCTGCAAGAAGCTCACAGTTCAAAGTTGCCAGTGCATCCTGTGGCTACAAATATGTATTGGGGCCTTCGGGGTAACTTTTTGTGTAAAGGAATGAAATGAGACACAGCTGATTTTGTGGCTAAGTGTCTCGTATGTCAACAGGTAAATGCGAAACATCAAAGCCTCGCTGGTTTACTTAACCCATTGGAAATCCCCGTTTGGAAGTGGGATATTCCATGGTCGGTTTGCATAAAGACAAAATCGGAAAATACACGATTTGGGTAATCGTTGACCAACACTCAAAATCTTCACATCTTTTACCTATGAAGATTATTGCTTCGATGGACACCTTAGTTCAGATGTACATGAGTGAGATAGTCCGTCTTCATGGGGTTCCAGTAAGAATTGTATCAGACTGGGAATCACTTTTTTAATCACAGTTTTTGCAAAGTTTTAACGAGACGATGGGGACGAAGTTGTCTTTGAGTACTGCCTAACATCGGGGAAAAGACGGTAACATGGCCGGAATTGGTTCAAGTGACTCTGGAAGTGGTACCGTTAATCTGGGAAAGGTTAAAAGCAGCTCAAGATAGGCAAAAAACTTGGGCGGATATTAAACGAAGGCCATTGGAACTTCAAGTGGGCTACAATGTGTACTTGCGAGTTTCGCCAATGAAAGGGGTAAGGCGGTTGGGTAGAAGTGGAAAATTGAGCCCGAGATATGTGGGACCACATGAGATTTTGGAAAGGATCAAAGACTTAGGTTATCATTTGGCATTGCCGGCAACACTATCACGAATACACAACGTATTCCACGTGTTACAGTTGAGGAGGTATGTGCCTGACCCTTGTCGTGTATTGGAAGCAAAACCGTTGGAACTTCGGGAAGACTTGTCATATCAAGAGGTGCTGGTACGAATAGTGGATCGAAATGATCAGATTTTGAGGCGAAGGAACATACCCTATGTCAAGATACAATGGTCAAACCATATCGAAAGGGAAGCCATTTGGGAACTTGAGGAAGCATCTCGACAGAAGTATCAACAACTGTTTGAATCTTGAGGTGAGCAAGTTTCTATCTATTGCTACAATAAATAACTGTAGTAGAGGTATAGTGTTCAATTCTTGTTTGTGGTATTATGTTATAAACGTTGTAATTGGTAGAATAGTCCTTTGTATAAGAGTTAGAGACAGACCAAGTGTTTTAAATTTAAAAAAGAAAAAGAAAAGTATATCTTTTATCTATAATTCTATAACTAACCTTGTTGTACCAACTAAACTCTTTAATTGAAAGTCCGACCTTTAGGTTGGAAATCTTGCTCAACTCTTGCCAACTTAGACAAGGCTTATTTGAAATTTTCTAATTTAATCTAGTATAATTAATATGTTGATTTTATGACGTCCATTTGGATAGTAAATGACCCTAAAAGTACATTTGTAGCTTAGACAAATTTGAAATGGTTATTTCATTACTCCCTGTGTTTCCTTCATGAAGGGTAAAATGTGGATGGAATGGTCGAAAATGTCTTTTAATCATGATTTCTGTGATAACATGAACTTACGTGTATAGCACATTTACTTGATTTTATGTGTTACATGTTGATTATCTGTTCTAAGTTGTGATTATGTGTTATGGGTTGCTTTTATGTTGTTTGTAACTTAGTGGACCTAAGTGTATGAAACTAGAAACTTGTGGAGTTAGTTTGGAACCTTTTGAAAAGATTTATCCCTTGGTAGTTAGTGCTGGAAAAATCAGAGAGAGTAAGCTAGGAAAAGAAAGAGAGAAGTTAAAGAAAAGGAGAGAAAAAGAATATCTAAAAAAGCTAGAGAGTTGTCGGTGTTTTTTATAATTGAATTACAAACGAACTTTGTTTTTGACCTTTTTTGGTGTGTTTCGAAGAGGATCGAAAGGGATACAAGTGAGAAGTGACGAAATTGCATTTGGAGTTTTCAGTAGAATGTAAATGATGTTGGAAGGCCGCCGATTTTTTCTGGATTTCCGTATTTCCTTTACTTGCTATGTTTTCCATGTAAGGATCTTCACCCTTGTATTTTATATCCTTAAACTCATAAAATGTTTACTTTAAAGTTCTGTCAACATTTGTTGGAAGGATTTGAAAGCATGATTTATTACATTGGATGAAATGTTGAATTGTTCATGCTTCTATGTTGAATCAATGAATCTAATTGCGTTTGTTAATTGCATTCTTCATCTTCATTATTGTGTTGTCTGGTTTTATTTCTTTTGGAAGTCTTAAATTCTATGTGATATTTGGAGTCATCGCCGTTTTTGAGCTCTTATCTAGAATCGATTCAATTGCAGGTTTTATTCTCTTGCACGTGTGTGTGTTGTCGTTGAACTTGGGAATTCACGGTTTCTCTTAGACCTTCGTTCGGGGAATACGGGACCCATGTCTTACATAATTTGATGCATATCCCTTCTTGCCTATAAGTTGGGGATCGTTGCAGTAATTGTTTTAGAGTTGTGAATAGATAATTGAGCTCGGACATGTGATTTGTTGAGTCATAGCATGAATCATATTTGAAGAGTCTAACATCGATTATGTATGTATGTTGGTATGAGCAATAGATGGTGCTTGTGGTACATTTATGATGTATGGATGTTGCATTCAACTAGTATGGTTTATAGCTTACTTGTTCTTGTTTTGGTCTTGTTGTGTGTGCATTTAGGTCAAAATTGAGTCACTTTGGGTTGAGAATTCGGAGAGTGTAGAAATGCACTTTTCATTCACAAATTTACTCTGTTTTTAGTATGTTCTGAAAAACCGCTCGACCGGATCATGTGTCTGTCGCCTAGAAAAACAAGGGGGACTAGTAGAACGAGTGGAAGGTTTATCTAAGTCGATTGGGGCTGTTTCATGCTCCAGAAGGACTTGATCGACCTTCATGCTCTGTAGGTCGCCCAGGACTTTTGGACAACCTTTCTGTCTGAATCTCGGACGACCATTCGGGCAACCGGACCTACTGTAAATGTCGTCCAAAGGGCAATTTGGTCATTTTCTATTTATGTTCTGTTCTGATTCATTCCGTAGTGTTCTGAAGGTTGTGTTATGGGTATTTAAAGTGTATTTTGAGTTATAAAATTGAAGTCAAACCTTGCATGTTTTCAAACTCTGTTCTGGGAAGTCGGGAAAACGTTGTAGAGTCTTATTTGACATTTTATCCCAACGGTGTTGATTCTTACTGGGCTTCATAGCTCATGCATTTACTTTTCTATATTTGCATATGATGAGATAGCTGATGATGTTTACGAGGAAGTCTAGGATGAGGACTTTGATAAGTGACATCTAACCGGAACTTATGTAATAGATAAACAAATCATTTCTTTTGGAACTTTAAGTATGTAACAACACTTATTATGATGTTATACCTTTTATTCTTGATGTTAGACTTATACTTTACTCTGATAACTATGTAAGAGTTTGGTTCCGTAATTAGTATGATATAACGTACTTTATCATTTCTGCTCTGAGTTCTGTACTTTATTGGCATACGAGGTGCTGTCAGGTAATCACCTGGGTACGGAGTGTGATAATTTCCTCTAGTAAAATAAGTTCTCAAAAATAAAAAATTTCTTTTTCTCAAGAATGCAATGTGCAAGCATATACATGGGCTCGAATCATGGACACCCGACGTACCCGGTAAGAATCTTCTATCTTTATTATGTGTCCCGTTATTTGTTTCATCAATAAAAAATTATCATCTATTAATTTGTTAATAAAAAAAATTATAACCTAAAACAAATAGTTAAACCCTCAAGAAAAATATTAACACATGCTAATTTCTTATTGATATAATAGAGAACGAGATAAATAATGGGGACAAATGAGTTTTTGCCTGAAGTACCATGACATTTTGCACAGGTACATTATGGGCTTCCATGAGTAGACCGCGATATCATCTTTCCAAACCCAATTTTTTTTTGAAGTTTCCCACCTTAGTTTGTTCCCTTTCCACATAAAGTCTTTAAAATAAAAGACTAATATTTAAAATAAGATTCTAATAATTAAAATAGCATACAACAAGATCCACTACAACTACTTGAAAACAAGAATAAAAGATACTTGAAAACAAAACAAAAACCTTTGGAAGCACTACAGGAAGAAAGTACGAAAGCTAGGAAATTGGAAGATGATTTGAAAGAAAGAAAGAAGACAAGAACTTTGTGAACAAACTTCTTTATTTTCTAAGGATTTTCCACTCATCAACTTCTGAGGAATTATGAAGAATTACACTGCCTTTTGTAGGCAAAATATTACAAGGCGGATTTGAAATCCGGACTCAAAACCAAACTAATCCGTTACCCAGATTCAGTCACCGAAAATTTAGCCGACCATGGCTCTGATACCAAATAGACGTAGTATTAAGAAAGTAATAAAAATAGCATACTACAAAAACTGCTCAATAGTCTTTGATTAGTATGCTCTGATATTTTCTCTTAAAGCAATATTTTAACTTGTATAATGTGTTTCATAATTTCAAATTTGCATGGATAAGATGCTACTTATACTCCATTTTCTCTTACTTTTGGTTTAGGTGGAAGATATTAAAGCTTGGAAGATACTTAGATGAAAGAAGATGAAAGTCACCAACTTTGTGGACCGAAATGCAGAAGGCCGAAAGTACATGGGATGGACTGTAAAAGAGCTAAACTTCAGGGGTCTTTATTGCAAAAAGAAGAAAGTGTCATCTTCCATTTTAGCTTGAAGTTTAGGAGAGGAGAGACATTATTTTCAAGAGGGTTTTCAAGAGAGTTTCAAGAGAGAAAACAACTCCTAAATTCTAGAGATAGATTTAGAAGGTAGATTTAAAAGAAAAGCTTGAAGATTCATTGAGATTCTTGGCAAGAAATTGAGGTGTGGCTCAAGACTTGGTTTTTCTTGAAGGAAGAATGAGGATTTCGAAAAAGAAGAGAAGCTTAAAGAAGGTTACTTAGCAATGAGAATTTCTTCCTCTCTCTCTTTTAATTTATTATTTTCCTTCATGAATATGGATAGCTAAATTTGTATAATACTTGAATGGGTTGAATTCTAGCATGTTATTTGTGTGTTGACAATTGGGGATTTTTGTGCATTGAAGTTAATTAGTGAAATTATTTGTGAATTATCTTTTTCTATCTTGTTGGTCATTTAATTAATTGAGAAATTGACTTGACTAGAACACTCACTTTTAATGAGAATTAATTTTGACCTAGAGATGGGCTTAAGCAATTCTTCCTAATTTGAGTTTGGATAATTAGGGGTTTTGGGTTTAATGCACTCTTGGGGTAAAATTGAGTAAGTAGAAATGCTAACTTGATTAATCCTAGAGTAGGAACTTAACAAATTGAGTGATGAGTGAAGTTTATTTGGAAATCCCTTTGTAGGTTCACCTAAGGCTTCTAATTCACAATACCCTTCCCCCCCACCCCACCTAAACACATAAGTACGTCTAGGGGGATATCCGTTCAAGTATTTACTCTCCTAATTGAATTTTCTCTCTAAACATTCTAGAACTTAGTTTTAGTAACAAACCTTCTTAAAGTTTTCGTCAACTAAACAATAAAATAAAAGTCACTACTAGTACTTACCCTTCTTCGCGAATACGATACCTTGGTTGCTCACTCTAAATTACATTAACGATAGGTGCTCTTGCCTTGAGTTTCTTGTGTCCAATTTGAGTAGAATATTGTGGGCTTGCAAGAAAACAACAAGTTTTTGGCGCCATTGCCGTGGAAGGGTGATATTAGGAAAGCTCTAGTTTTATTGATTTGGTTTTTATGTATATTTGTTAATATTCATCTTTTAGTTTATGTTATCTTGAATTTCTTTGGATTTCTTGTTATTAAACTTTGTTAGTTTTGGTTTCTTGAAGGCGACTCGTGTGTTGCATGAACCGAAAGCATCCGGAAGAATTACTTGATATTGATCCCGAAATTGATAGGATATTTAACCGGAATATAAGGGTAAGGCAACAAGAGAGGGCATATATTGTTCGGGAAGGTCTTCAACAACAAAACAATATGGAAGCCCCCCCATAATGTGAATGAACAAATGAACGAGAATAACCAAGGAAATTCTTTAAGATAAGAGAATGAAAATGGAAATGGTAGAAGAACCATGGGTGATTATGCAAGACCTTTCTTGACCGGGTCCGAGTCAAGCATTACTAGACCAAGAGTTGATGCTAACAATTTTAAGATCAAGCCAAATGTAATACAAATGGTTCAAAATTCAGTACAATTTGATGGGCTCCCTGAAGAAGACCCGAACGCTCACATATCAAACTTCCTTGAAGTTTGTGATACTTACAAGATTAATTGAGCTTCGGATGATGGAATAAGATTGAGATTATTTCCTTTCACTTTAAGGAACCGGGCTAAGTCATGGTTGAAGTCATTACCCAATGGTTGCATTACCACTTGGAATGAGTTGGCCGAGAGATTCCTAGCCAAGCACTTCCCACCGGCTAGAACCGCGAAGATTAGAAATGATATATTCTCCTTCCAAGAACAAGATGAGGAAAGTTTATATGAAGTATGGGAGAGATACAAGGAGTTGCTAAGGAAGTTTATTCATCATGGCCTAGACCTTGGGCTTCAAATGCAAACATTTCATGCGGGTTTGAACTACTCTTCCAAACAACTCATTGATGCTACATGGAAGGATCACTTTCCACTCCCATTGATTGATCAAATGTTGGAGCGCCTCGCCGGTCACATGTATTATTGCTTCCTAGATGGCTTCTCCGGATACTTTCAAATTCCAGTAACACCCGAGGACCAAGTAAAGACAACTTTAACTGGCCCATTCGGTACATTTGCTTACCGTCGCATGCCTTTTGGCCTTTGTAATGGCCCCGGTACTTTTCAACGTTGCATGCTTGCTATATTTGAGGGGTTGGTGGGGGAAATCACGGAAGTTTTTATGGGCGATTTTTCCATTTTTGGTGATTCATTTGATATTTGCTTGAAAAACTTAGAAAAAGTTTTACAAAGATGTGAGGAAACTAACTTAGTGCTTAATTGGGGAAAATGTCATTTCATGGTTCAAGAGGGAATTGTACTTGGTCATCTAATATCAAGTAGAGGTCTAGAAGTAGATAGGGCAAAAATTGAAACCATTGAAAAATTGCCACCTCCCACATCGGTAAAAGCAATTAGGAGTTTTCTAGGTAATGCAGGCTTTTATAGAAGATTCATTAAGGATTTCTCAAAGATTTCTAAACCTCTTACTACTTTGATGGAAAAGGACACAACTTTTTTGTTTGATGATGCATGCTTGAATGCTTTCAATATCTTGAAGGCTAAACTTGTGAATTCTCCCATTTTGGTTGCTCCCAATTGGTCCCTACCCTTTGAACTAATGTGCGATGCTAGTGATTTTGCAGTAGGCGCAGTTCCTGGGCAAATAATTGGTAAGCACTTTCAACCGATATACTATGCAAGCAAAACCTTGACCGATGCTCAAAGAAACTACACTACTACCGAGAAGGAGTTGCTTGCCATAGTATTTGCGTTTGACAAATTTCGATCTTATTTGATTATGTCCAAGGTTGTGGTCTACACCGACCATTCGGCGCTCAAGTTTCTTTTGAGCAAGCAAGAGGCAAAACCGAGACTAATTCGATGGGTATTACTTTTACAAGAATTCGACCTCGAAATTCGCGACAAGAAAGAAGCGGAGAATCTTTCCGCCGACCATCTTTCTCGCCTTGAGAATCCTTTCTTGGAGAAATTAAATGAGGAAGAGATCAATGACACTTGTCCGGTGGAGAAATTGCTCATAGCAATAAATAAACTTACCAATGAACCATGGTTTGCCGATTATGCGAATTATTTTGTGAGTGGGGAAATTCCTAGTTGCTTGAGTACACAACAAAGGAATAAATTCTTCTTGAAGCTTAAATATTACTTTTGGGATGATCCATATCTTTTCCACATTTGCACCGACCAAGTGATTAGGAGAAGTGTTGATGACTCGTAGTTTGAGTCCATTTTTAAGCATTGTCATGAAGGACCGGCTGGAGGACCCTAGCAAGAAAGGTATTAGAGTCGGGCTTCTATTGGCCAACCTTATTTAAAGACGCCCAAAGGTATGTGGAGAATTGTGATAAATGCCAAAGATCCAGTAATATCTCTAAACGCCATGAAATGCCTCTTTTTACTTTTCATGTATGTGAGATATTTGATGTTTGGGGAATTGACTTTATGCGACCCTTTCCTACTTCATTCGGCCATAAGTATATCTTGGTAGAGGTGGATTATGTCTCTAGGTGGGTAGAAGCCCAAGCTTTGGCTACCAATGATGCTAGGGTGGTTGTGAAATTCTTGAAAAAATTGTTTTCCCATTTTGGCATCCCTAGGGCTATTATTAGTGATAGGGGAACCCATTTTTGTAACCATCAACTTGAAAAAGTGCTTAAAAGACTAGGTGTTACTCATAAGATGGCAACCCCTTACCATCCTCAAACTAGTGGCCAAGTCGAAGTAGTAAATAGAGAGTTGAAAAGAATTTTGGAGAAGATAGTGGAGACCTCTAGGAAGGATTGGAGTTCTAAGTTAGATGATGCTCTATGGACCAATAGGACGGCTTACATGACCCCCATTGGTTTTACACCGTATAGATTGGTTTATGGGAAGTTTGTCATTTGCCGGTAGTAGTAGAGCATAAGGCTTTTTGGGCATTGAAACTTGTTAACTTTGATCTTGAACTTGTAGGTCAAAAGATGATTCTTCAAATCAATGAGCTTGACGAATGGAGACTTCAAGCTTATGAGAATTCTAAACTTTACAAGGAAAATGTCAAGAAGTTGCATGATAAGCACATCATACAAAATCGGGACTACAAAGAAGGTGACCAAGTGCTTTTATACAATTCAAGGTTGAAGCTTTTTCCCAGAAAGCTCAAGTCGAGATGGTCCGGACCTTTCATCGTTACAAAGGCGTTCCCCTGTGGCGCGTTCGAGATCTCACATCCGGAGAAGGGGACGTTCAAAGTTAATAGTCACCGACTCAAAATGTATCGTGGAGGTGATCCTAAGGAATTTGAAAGAGTTCATTGGAACCTCCATGATATGGAGGTTAAGTAATTTACTTCTCAAGTCCTCTTTTGTACATGTGTTTAGGATGATGTGGGTTTCCTTTAATTTTATTGTGATCTTGAACTTAGTTGTGTTTTGTGTTTTAGTATTTCGGTAAGTATATTATATTTATTTGTTTTCTAGAGTAATTATATATAAAAAAAATCTATTATTTATTTAGTATAGTTTTCCTCATTTCAATTATCTAATTATTGTTGATTACTTGTTTGTGTTTTAGCGAAATGTCCCTAAAAAAACCTTTGAACAAGAGAAGTAGGACCTCAGCATCTTCCTCTCTAGAGAACCCAACAAAAGTATCTCGAGTGTCTTTCTCATGGAAGTGGTGGAGGAGTCAACACACTTGATGATGAGGGAGATGGCGACCATGAAGATCCAAACTAGGGGAGTTTCCTTTTCACTCATGTTATTTTTTAAATTTGTTAGTGTCGCCTCAACATTGAGGACAATGTTGTCCTAAGTTTGGGGGAGTTTAGTTTTATATGTTTTATTTTTAGTTCTATTTCCTTATTTGTAAATATTTCTTAGTATGTGTTTGTTGTTATTTTAAATATTTCGTTTTTAGTTTTATGTCCTAAAAAAAAAAAAAAAAAAAACTTAAGAAGTGGTAGAGCTATCTTTGTTTATTTTGCATAAGAAGCTCAAGTTTTGTTGAGAATCCGGTGTACATAACAAATTAGTTTCTATCATTTTTCATGCTTATGTGATTTCACCTCTTTTCCACGCCTAGCTTACTTGTATTAGAGGAGTATGCTTAATTGTTCCTAAGTTTTTAAGTTAAGAACCATTGGGCCATCCAAGACATATTCCTTGTAGTCCTCGGCAAAGCTTTTTGGTGCTTAGAAATGAGGGTCATGGCATATCTTTGAACCGTTAGAGCCAAATTTACCCTTCCTTCACTTAAATATATCCCTAGTACCCCATTGAAGCCTTTATTGATATGAATGAACTTCTTGTTGATAGTCACTTTATAAAACCCGTAATTAGTGGAGAGTTTGTAAAACACAAGAGGGGGGGGGGGGGGGTGAATTGGGTTTTAATCAAACTTGTAAACTTTTCCGAATCTAAGCAAGGCTAGTGTAAGTTTAAGCAAGATGAATAAAAGCAATACGAAAGCCAACCACAAGACAAAGGATTTATAGTGGTTCGATTCACTTAGAATCTACATCCACTACCTTGAGCCGCACCCAAGGATTTTCAACAACTTCACTAAGAAGGATATTACACTTGTGGATAACTCACTAAAAGTTTTACAAATCAACCACAATACACCAACTCAATAATAGAGCTTGCCCACACTAAGTAGGACTTACAATCCAAAACTCTCTAGGAGTAAATTGCCCACACAAAGTAGGACTTATACAAGAATAACCCAATCACTTAGAAAGGGAATGAGAAGGTTTAAAGAGAAAGGTTGTTCACTCTTCTAAGTGAGAAATATATACCTTTGAAGCACAAGAATATTAAGCACTTAGAACATTTGATGCACACTCTTTGTCTTGCTTTAGAAAGATCACTCTTGAATGATTTAGATCATAGAGATGAAGAGCATTTACTTTGAAAGTGTTGTAGACTTGATAAGAAATCAATGTATATTGTATGTCCAAGTCTTGGAGTCATTCTCTAGCTTTGGAGTATTTATACATTTCAAAATATGCTGAAAAACGACTCTGCAACGGTCAAATAATGGCTAGTTTTTACAGATTTCGGTTGACCGAACAAAACACCTCGGATGACCCGAGGTCAAGCTCGGTTGAGCCTACCCAAGCTTCGGTTGAACCTACCATGGACTCGGTCGACCGAGCCAACCCATAGGTCGACCGAACTTGTCTTTTTCCAAAGGCTTCAACTCTCTGTCTTGGTTCGGTCGATCCGAAGAAAGCTCGGATGATCCGACTTTCCTGAGTATGAGAGATGTTGATTTTTCACTAGCTTTGAAATCTTTTGAAGTCTAAAAGGTTTTCCCAAAAGGTAACAAGTAAGAACATTTGGAAAACCATTTTAAAGGACTTAGACTATGAAATCAAAGGCTTTTAAGATAAGAACACATATAAGAATCCTTTTGAAACTTAGCCTTTTGAAAACGTGTTTAAGAGCATGCAAGATTAGAGTGTTGTATGTTTATGTTCATAAGAGCATTGGTTAGAGCTTATAAGATAACGACTTATAAAGACAAAGCTATCTTAACCAAACCTAAGTCTTCAATCTTCAATCTCGACGAGATGCGCCTTTAAGTATAACTTTGAATCTTGATCATGGCTTGATTGAAGTACTTAGAGCTTCCATTTTGACTTCCGATATTCTATCACAAAGATTGAGATCATTAGACACAACATCAAATGTTTGTCCAATATCAAAAACTGAGTTTGTTCGCCCTTAGGGCTTACAGAGTTGATCTTATTTATCAATCTATGTGGATTTTGGGTTTATGGAAGTGCCTTGAAGCATGAAGAAATTTTTGGGAAAATGAAAGACATGATATTTTTTTTGGGATTATTGAATGAAAGAAAGAAAGATATTGATAACTCACGCATCCATCTCATGTTTATTTATGATTTATGTATTAAAAAAAATGAGAAAAAAAAGAGAAAAAAGAAAAGAAAAAAATGTAAAAGTCTTTATGTTTTATGTAAATGTTCATAGCATGGGTTGATGTTGAGATCTTTCGAAATGGTTTTGGGTATCCTTTTGTGCGCTAAAGAAGAAGATTTGAGATATTGTGGTACTCATAAGTTTTTGTTGAAATGTGAGTTTATGAGTTATGGAGTGATTGGTGATTTTGATTGACATGTTTGTATAGCTTTTCCTTGCTCAGCTCTCATTAGCTTTGTATATCCCTACCGTCGTTTGGAAACCATAAATCTTGGCCTACGTTGTAAGCTTTAAAGTCCTACCTAATCTAAGCATAAATTAATGATCTAATTCTTGTAGAGGAATACAAGTAATATGCCCGTGGATGCCCCAATGATTCATTTACCGATAATTAGGAGTCTTGAGTAAACTTCTCGAATACTTGTTATGTCTAGGTTCACACACACACTTGAAATCCCTTGCATGTTAAATGATGAAGACTACTTTCATATATACATTGGATTTGAAACTTCACTTGCGTGATTATGTGTTGATGGTATTGAGAATCTCTAACGCCACCTGAGCACTTTTTGGAAAATAAAACTCTCTTGGAAAAATGGCACCTCATGTTGAGCTTATAATGGTTGTAAAATATTTTTCATTGAGAGTGTTGTAAATTCTTGGTTATTCCCTTTAGACTTGGAGCTTCATTGATGAGTTGTGTTATTGGGCGTATATGCACTTTGCTTGAGGACAAGCAAAGATCTAAGTGTGGGGGAGTTGATATTTGCTCTTAAAGCAATATTTGAACTTGTATAATGTGTTTCATAATTTCAAATTTGCATGGGTAAGATGCTACTTATACTCCATTTTCTCTTACTTTTGGTTTAGGTGGAAGATATTAAAGCTTGGAAGATACTTAGATGAAAGAAGATGAAAGTCACCAACTTCGTGGACCAAAATGTAGAAGACCGAAAGTACATGGGATGGACTGTAAAAGAGCTAAACTTCAGTGGTCTTTATTGCAAATAGAAGAAAGTGTTAAAAATATCTACATCTTCCATTTTAGCTTGAAGCTTAGGAGAGGAGAGACATATTATTTTCAAGAGGGTTTTCAAGAGAGTTTCAAGAGAGAAAACAAGTCCTAAATTCTAGAGATAGATTTAGAAGGTAGATTTAAAAGAAAATCTTGAAGCTTCATTGGAGATTTTTGGCAAGAAATTGAGGTGTGGCTCAAGACTTGGTTTTTCTTGAAGGAAGAAAGAGAATTTCGAAAAAGAAGAGAAGCTTGAAGAAGATTACTTAGCAATGAGAATTTCTTCCTCTCTCTCTTTTAATTTATTATTTTCCTTCATGAATATGGATAGCTAAATTTGTATAATACTTGAATGGGTTGAATTCTAGCATGTTATTTATGTGTTGACAATTGGGGATTTTTGTGCATTGAAGTTAATTAGTGAAATTATTTGTCAATTATATTTTTCTATCTTGTTGGTCATTTAATTAATTGAGAAATTGACTTGACTAGAACACTCACTTTTAATGGAAAAATTCTGATATAGACCTGGCCTACAAGTGGGGACATAGACCACTTGGTCCACAATCAACCACATCCCCTATTTTGATTAAAAAACAATAAAAATGCCTCAAACAATGCACCAAAAGGGGGAATATTTTTATTATTTTAATCAAAACAGTGATGTGGTTGAATGTGGACCAGTGGTCCCATGTCCCACTTTAGTAGGCTCAGTCATATGGCAGAATTGATCCTTTTAATGAGAATTAATTTTGACCTATAGATGGGCTTAAGCAATTCTTCCTAATTTGAGTTTGGATAATTAGGTGTTTTGGGTTTAATGCACTCTTGGGGTAAAATTGAGTAAGTAGAGATACTAACTTGATTAATCCCGGAGTAGGAAGTTCACAAATTGAGAGATGAGTGAAGTTTATTTGGAAATCCCTTTGTAGGTTCACCTAAGGCTTCTAATTCACAATACCCCCCCCCCCCTTCCAAAACACATAAGTTCATCTAGGGGATACCCGTTCAAGTATTTACTTTCCTAATTGAATTTTCTCTCTAAACACTCTAGATCTTAGTTTTAGCTTATTATTAGTAGATTAATTTAGTTTAGTAACAAACCTTCTTAAAATAAAAGTCACTACTAGTACTTACCCTTCTTCGCGGATACGATACCTTGGTTGGTCACTCTAAATTACAATAACGATAGGTGCTCTTGCCTTGAGTTTCTTGTGTCCAGTTTGAGTAGAATATTGTGGGCTTGCAAGAAAACAACAGTTGCCTATTATTGAATCTTTTTTTGAATTCTCTGATCTTTATGCGTCCCTTGAGTTATTGCTTGAACTGCAAACCCTTATCCCCACCTCTTGAATCACTAGTTATGAGAGATGATTTGTATACATACAAGAGGGTAAGGATCGATTATGGGCTGTCCAAGCACAGTTTGCCACCGAAACGGAAAGGAACAAAATTTGACAATAGAACTTGGTTTAAATTGTAAGATACTCTCTCTCCAATCGATAGGTATCCATTACAAGAGAATGACTAAAATTTAGAAATAAATTTTCTTCCTAAAGAAATAGGTACAATCAATTTCTTAAAAGAGTGATCAACTGAAGCCTAAATTGTTCATTTGTTTTTCTTTTTGTGTGTGTTGATTTTTTTAAGTCATCCCTTTGTTCTGCTTTTGGTTTTAAGTAAGTCTAGTGCTCCATCTTGGGTTTTGGAATTGGGTTACCCCTTTCAAGGTCGAATGATTTCGAGGCAACAAACAAAACCATTTTGTAATGCCTCTCAAGAATTCTAATCTCATGACAATTGGCCCTATGGTACATAATTTTCATAAATTAAAAAAAGAAAAAAAAACTCATGCATTACAAATGCATGACTAAATCAAGACATAAAAGGATAAGAATGATTCAGAATGGTAGTTGTGTGATATATTTGCACTTACTATAGTGAGTCAAACTATCACTACCACACAAATGAAAATATGATTCAGGTACAATCTTATAGTGAAATTTTCACATTCCGAAACCGGGTGATGGCATGATAGCACAGTATATGCTAATGAGGCACAAAATCAAAATAGAAATAGTAAAGTCCATTATACTCTTATTACAGAAATATAAGTTCCCACATAATATAAAGTGAGTTAAGTATCAGTTATTATAACCAGTATTCAAAGTACTTAAAAGGGAAATTATCTATTACATGATAGATTATGAATCACTCAATGTAGTCCCCATCCCACTACTTCACATGATCACCTTTTTCAGGTAACTCATCATCTGCAATTAAAAGAAAGTAAAGAATTGAGCGATGAAACCCAGTAAGCATCAACATCATTAGGATGAAACATTAAATGAGACTCAAAACACTTTTCATTGACTTCCCAAATCAAGTGTGAAAACATGCAAGTTTAGGTCCCTTCATAAGACACATTTACACATGAAAACCTCACCAAACAACTTTTAGGAAAACACTAGAAGGGACCCGGACAACCAGAAAATATTATGACCAGAATCTCCCACTTCGGTCAACCTGGACACTATCACCAGTCGACCGAAAGGTCTATAGAAAAACTAGGACAACACACTGCCTAAAGTCGGTAGGCCTGTATCACCCACGGGTCGACCGAATTTACCTTCGGTCGAGGGGTTCACTAACCCGGTCGACCTACTCAGACAGTTCTCTCGTCTGTTTGGTCCCAGTACTTTGAGTCGGACGACGGTTTGGAGCTTCGGTTACAGTCAGTCACATTTTCAGTGCAATTTTGTGAAGGAAAAGTGCATTTCTGAACAATCCGAATATCAACCCCAAAACTACTCAGTTTTGATGCATATGAGCATATGAATGACAAATACATACACATAAATACATAAGACATAAACCTTACTCGTTAAATCCAACATTTGCACATCGAAAATGTGACACAACCTATATGCTTTACATATCCCAACATACGGACATACACAACATTGGATCCTTCGAATACGACTCATGCCATGACCCACATTTCACAAGGTAGAGCTCAATTGTCTATTCACAATCCTAAAGAAATTACTACAATGGTCCCCAACTTTTAAGCCTAGAAGGGCAGACTTTCACATGCATACATGAGTTTAGTTTCTCCCCGAACGAAGGGCTCAATCTTTAAGGATTCCTTCATATGATGTCATTGCCCACTACTATGGACTCCACAACGACTGTCATAGTCCCTAACATCTCTCCCTGTTAGGAGCGGGCTCACATATCACACAACGTCTAGAACTCACGAGTTCAACGACTATCTCTCTCTCTCTCACCATGCACTAGAAAGAACCCTCGCAATGGGATTGATTCTAAACAAGAGCTCAACAAGTGATGACTCTATAGGACAGGTATCATTTAAGACTCCGAAGCAGTAACAAGTTAACACTAATGATAATGAATGAAGATGACAATCAACATGCCCAAACAGTTCAAAGATCAACATAAAAGTATGGTAATTCAACGTTTCATCCTATGAAGTAAATCATGACTTTTAAATACTTCCAATACGCAGTTTCATAAGTATAAAGTGTACGTTTCATGAGTTTTAGGTAAGCAATTACAAGAGTGAAGAATCTTACTTGGAATTAAACCAAGCAAATCACAATACATAAAATCAGCAAAACGTAGCAACTTCAAATGACAAAATCCGTTTTCTAAGAACTCGAAATCCACCCACGTTTCTTCTCACGCGTAGCCTTATCCGTTATTTTCGATTAGCAACAAGAATCGCTCAATTTGAAGTCCAATTACAACTTCAATTATGATTTTCCCTCAAACCTTTATGCTTTTACAAATTTTTCGTTCCTTCCTCTTTTTCTCTCTTTTCTTCTTCCTTTCCTTTCTCTAACCTGTCACCCTCTTCTAACTACCAAGAAATCCCTGCATTAACCACCCAAGGGACACACCTTGGAAAAAGATGTCAAACCACCCCACAAGTTCACAAGTCTACACTTAAGAACTCTAAGTTATTGTTTCCTAAACAATTGTACATGAAATTATAGTATAATAAACACTAAACACATAAATTCAATTATGCATGTTATTAGTAAATGCCAAAAGTTCAGGTTATCACATCATTCCCTCCTTACTGAAGTTTCGTCCCCGAAACTTGTTTACCTCGGGATTCAAACAGCTGTGGGTACTTCTGGCGAGCTTCTTCTTCAAGTTCCCAAATGTCTTCTCTTTCATTGTGATTTGACCATTATATCGTAACATAAGGTATGGTTTGTTGCCTTATAATCTGATCCTTACGGTCCACTATCTTTACCGGTACTTCTTAATAGGACAAGTCTTACCTAAGATCTAAAGGTTCTACCTCCAATACATGACTAGGATCTGGCACATAACGCCTTAGCTGTGACACGTGGAATACATGGTGTATTCGTGACAGCATTGGCGGTAATGCCAAAAGATAGGCAATATCATCTACCTTTTCCAATGTCTCATATGGTACAACATATCTTGGACTTAGCTTCCCAATTTTACCAAACCGCATCACCCATTTCGTTGGCGAGACCCGTAAGTATACTTTTTCACCTACCCCAAGTTCCAACGGCCTACGTTAGCTATCCACCCAACTCTTCTGCCTATCTTGAGCTGCCTTCAACCTTTCCCGAATAAGTGGCACCACTTCCATGGTTACTTGGACTAGTTCTGACCCTGTTATCATCTTCTCCCCAATATCATCCCAACAAACGGGCGAACAATACTTTCTGCTATACAATGCCTCATACTTCGCCATACAGATGCTTGCTTGGAAACTGTTGTGGTAATCGAATTCGACCAATGTTAGATGATCCACCCAACTTCCTTTAAAGTCTAATACTCATGCCCTTAACATTTCTTCTAGTGTTTGGATTGTGCTTTATGACTGCCCATCGTTTTAAGGATGATAGGCAGTAACTTAAGGACAACTTTGTTCCTATTTCTTCATTGAAACTTTGCCAAAACCGTGACACAAATCTTGAATCCCTGTCTGATACCATGCTTACCGATACCCCCTGAATTCTGACTATTTCATTCATATACATATGAACCAAAGTATCCATAGAGGCTGTGATTCTGATAGGCAATAAGTGAGCAAGTTTTGTAAGTCGATCAACGATTACCCAAATCGTCTTTTCCGGTTTTGTCCTTAGGTAAACCGACCACAAAATCCATAGTGATATGTTCCCACTTCCACACGAGTATATCCAAAGGTTTAAGTAAACTGGCAGGTCTTTAATGTTCCGCCTTTACTTGTTGACACACTAAACACTTAGCGATAAAGTCTGATATGTCCCGTTTCATGTCTTTCCACCAAAAGTTACACTGAAGATCTCGATACATCTTTGTAGCCCCGGGATGTACTGACAACTTGGAATGTGAGCTTCTTGCAGAATTTCTGTTCTCAACCCCAAATAAGAAGGCACAAACAAATGACCTCAAACTACCATCTCCGTGAACCCCAAAATATGACTATTCCCCCAACTGTACCACATTCCGTTCCCTTTCCAAATTTAGATCGGTTTTCTTCCCTTCTTTTATCCTATCCAAGAGTGTCTGTTGAGCTACCAAAGCTGCCAAAATGTTATTGGTTGACCCAACGACCTCTAAACTCAGCTTCTCAAAATATTTTATCAAACTCGGTTGCTCAGTAATCAAACATGCTAGCTGTCCCGAATTCTTTCTACTTATGGCATCAGTTACCCGATTAGCTTTCTCGGGATGGTAGCTAATTGTGAGGCTGTAGTCCTTAAGCAACTCCAACCATCGCCTTTGTCTCATGTTGAGTTCCTTTTAGGTGAAAATGTAATTTAGACTTTGGTGATCGATAAACACCTCACAAGGTTCTCCATAAAGGTAGTGTCTCCAAATCTTCAAGGAAAATACTACACCTTCCAACTCTAAGTCATGTGTGGGGTAGTTCTTTTCATATGGCTTCAACTATCTCGAAGCATAGTGATACGGTACCGACCACGGGGATGCCCAACTCAAAGGATTACTTACATGGACCAATGATACGGCTTAGAACAAGGGACGTGACTCAACTAACTACATCATTTATCTGAGTTCTAAGATACAAAGAGGACTCTAAGTTACATCTAGGAATGTTGTACAAGTCAACCTCTTAAGCACAAGTGTACAGAGAATGGACAGACTTACAGTTTGGTAAAATGATTCCAGTTGCATATTAAAGATAAGAGGCGGATCTACAATTTCTATGAAGATCACAACATCAGATTCTGGCAGCTTGGTATCCGAAATCGTCGTACAAGCTGATCCAATAATCTGTCCAGAATTGGGACGAATTCTACATTAAAGTCTATTCTAGACTTTAATTATATTTTCATATTATTGTTTACTAGTATTAGCCATGTTGGTTAAATAATAGGACATGTTGTCCATGATGTTAGGTAGTGTTTCATTCTAAGTAGTTTACTTAAGTTTGTTGTGCAAGAGTCCTACTTCTTCAAGACTCTTCATTTATTATTGTTTGTAGCCGAAATCTCCTTCTATTTAAAAGAGAGATTTCAGCCAACTTATTATTTACGTTACATATATTGATATTTTGGTTAAGGTTATTCCTTAGATACTTGTTTATGAATTTCCGTTAGAACTTCATATTCTTTGATTTACTGTATCAACTAGATAGTTTCACTAGTTGTGGTGTTTCATCCTTCATTGTTACTTAGCTTTCTTTAGAGTTGCATTGAGTAAATTCCCCTTGAAACTATTTTGAGATAGAGAAAGATCTGCTAAAAGCCGAACCTTGATATAAAACATCACGGTTCCGCATCAAGTGGTATCAGAGCAAAAGGTTGATCTCTAACTTGGTGTACCCTTACGCTTTTCATTAAAAAAAATTCTTGTTTGCTTGGAATAGACTGAGAAAATTAACAAAAAAGTATTATTACTACCATACGCAAAAGCCACCCGGAAGTAAAGAAATTGGCAGCCGAGTTATCCTATTTAGAAAAGGCTCAAACCAAAAGAAAACTTCTTTTGTATAAAGGAATTGGCTCTTGATCCCTCTTGTTCTTGAATTAGCCGCCATCAGTATACTCAAATCATGATAAAATCTTCCTAATCCGGAGTTCTTGATATCGTGTGCCAAGAAAAGGGTAAGTCTTTGGTAAAAGGTAAGAAAACAAATCAAGAAAACAAATTCTTCAAGAAATTTTATTTTCTGTACTATTCATGCTACTGTTCATCCGAGAATTAAAATTAAAATTTTCAAGAAAATCAAGAAGCGTAAAGATCACATCTTTTTAAAGATTGAGTTCGGATTATTGTTCAGTACTGTTCATGCTAATGGAACATCCGAACCAAGTATCACTCTTTTATTTCTTTCTTAACTTTTTGTTTAGGTCAAGATAGGAATTCTTTCCTTTATTTTTCAGCTTTGTCTCAACGCAACAAGTTAGGAATCATCTTTCATCTAGAGTTGAAGTTCTTGACAAGTATTGTTGGAATAAAGAGAGAATTGTTTTTTCTATCTAACGTTTTGAGTGTTTTCTTTTTCAAGATTAATATGTCTTTTATTGAAGGTTCATTGCAGCAAGATGCCATTATAGGTGATCAAGAATTGTTCATGGATTCAATGTAACAAATCATGAAGAGAATGCTACAAAAGATGGATGACATTCAAGAAAGATTGGGAGTTTTTGAAATTCAAAAGAAATCTGAAAAAGGAAAATTCATGGCTATTGGAGATAATGATGGAGAATCACATGACTCTAATGAGCCTTTCAGAGACAATTTGCGGCAAATATTGGATTTTAATCCAAACCAGCCGAGAGGATCATCACAGCAAGCTGATATTGATGCGAATAATGATGATGAAACATGGTTTAGTGATGAAGAAGCCGAAGAGGCTATATTGGATGAGGAAGCCGAGGACATTGAACAATTTACACATCCAACCGATAATCTTCTTTTGGTAAATATGAACCTTTTACATTCTACACCATTAGATGAATTGCATCAACAAAGAAGTAATTTATTTCATACAATGTGCAAAGTTAAGGATAGAAGTTGTTTAGTTATTATTGATAATGGAAGTTGCACTAATGTTTCTTCGTTCGAGATGGTAACCGCTTTAGATTTACCGATGAAAGCACATCCTATGCCATACAAGCTTTCTTGGTTAAATAATAGTGGTGATATTAAAGTAGACAAACAAGTGGAGATATATTTCAGCATTGGGACATTCAAGGACACAGTTTTATGTGATGTGGTACCTATGACCGTAAGTCACATTATTCTGGGAAGACCGTGGCAATATGATAGGTTTGCGGATCATATTGGAAGAAGGAATGTGTACATGATTTCAAAGGATAAAATTCGTCATACTTTATATCCTATGACACCTATTAAAGTAAGTGTGGTACAAAAGAAATTAGGCGAGGGTAGAGAGAAAAGAAATAAATAGCGTGAGTTGAAAAAATTGAGCGACCCTACCGAAGAGGTAAAAACCGAGGGAAAAGATGATGAAGAAGCAGTGATCATTGTGAGAAAAAAAGGCATGCTCACAAAAAGAGAGGAAAGAGAGGTTATTAGTCAATTCGGGAAAGATAGATAGGACTTTTAGAGCAAACAAACTCATTGTTTTGCTGAATTTAAGAGAAGCTGCAAGGTTTGCTCATTCTAACAACTTTTCTTTTTATCTTATAACTTATTCTCTACCTAGTCTATGCATTGATTTTTTGCAGGAATTCAAGGATAAGTTTACGAAGGAATTGCCGAGAAGGTTATTTATTAGCCTTCAAAATCATGAAAGGTATAAACCATCTTCGGGTACAAATCAGCAAATTCAAAACCAAGGTGATTTAATTATTTAAAAGAAGAAGGTAAGTACGTCTTTAAATCCTTATATTAATCCGGTAAAGATTATACCAAAGCATAAAGGGATTTTTAGAATATATACGGATAGTCTAAATATTAGTCAAATAACTTTTAAATATAGACATCTGAATTCTTACTTTGATAATATATTTATTAATAGTCAAAACCGAGAGCATTTTAGTACACATCTTAGGGCTGTTTTTTCTATCATAAATACACAAACCTTGTATGCTAAAATGGATAATTATGTTTATTACACTCATTCTATTAATCTTCTTAGTTGCATGATGAGTTTACAAGGTATTAAAGTTGATCCGGCAAAAGATAATTCAATTAGGGAATGGCCGCGAACAACTAGTATCATTCAACGTATGAGTTAGCAAGCTTTGATAAGCGTTTTGTTCGTGATTTTGACAAGCTTGCTGCCTTGAATTCAATGAAGAAAGAAGAATTCTTTTGGGACATCTGCCATAAGATCAAGTTAAAAGGTAAGCACGGTGCACCTTCTACATTCTATATTCCTAACTTGCTCTCTTTTATTCATTTTTCAGATTATAAAGCTGATTTTGGGGATGATTCGAGGACGGATCCTTTTCAAGAGGGAGAGAATGATGCGGTACCAACCTCGGGGCTGCCCAACTCAAAAGATCATGTGTTAAGATACAAAGAGGACTCTAAGTTACATCTAGGAATGTTGTACAAGTCAACCTCTTAAGTATCACAAGTGTACAAGGAATGGACAGCTTTGCTACAGTTTGGTATAATGATCATATCTTTCAATCTAGGTATCCAATAGAGCTGATTCCAGTTGCATATTAAAGATAATAGCAGATCTACTACTTCTATGAAGATCACAATATCATATTCTTCCAACAATCTGTCCAGAATTGGGACAAATTTAAAGGACATTTTAGTCTTTTTGTGTACAATTAAAGTCTATACTAGACTTTAATTATTTTCAGCATATTTAATTACTATAATTTCGTGTATAGCAAGTAGTTGCTATAATAAAGGACATGTTGCCCATTATCTTGTTTAGTGTTTTACTTGATAGCAAGTTTGTTGTTCAAGAGTCCTACTTCTTCAAGGACTCTTCCTTTTTTAGAGCTAGATGGCTGAATTCTTCCTCTATTTAAGAGAGCATTAAGCCACCATTGTAATTACGTTAGATATATTGATATTTTGGTTAAGGTTATTCCTTAGATATTTTTTTATGAATTTCCGTTAGAACTTCATATTCTTTGAGTTACATTATCAACTAGATAGTTTCGCTTGTTGTGGTGTTTCAGCATTCATTGATACTTAGCCTTCTTTAGAGTTGCGTTGAGTATATTCCCCTTGGAAACTGTTCGAGATAGAGAAATATCTGCTAAATAGCCGAACCTTGACTTTAACCTCTCGAAAGGCGCTTTTGGGAATGTCTCCGGGTTTGAATCGAGGCCGATGATAACCCAATCTTAAGTCTATCCTAGAGAATACATTCACACCCTTCAACTGGTCAAACAAGTCGTCGATGGGAGGGAGGGGATATCGGTTATTAATTGTTATCTTATTATGCTCACGGTAATCTATGCACATCCTCATACTTCTCTCTTTCTTCTTCACAAATAAAACCGGAGTGCCACAAGGTGAGACACTCGGCCTTATAAACTTCTTGTCAAGATGTTCTTGGAGCTAATCCTTCATCTCCATCAACTCCGTTGGTGCCATACGATACGGGGCCTTAGAGATTGGCTTCGTACCTGGCTGTAGTAGGATCTCAAAGTCAAATTCCTGGGCAGGTGGAACACCCGACAAATCGTCGGGAAAGACATTTTAGCCCGAAGGGCAAAGTGATCACTCTTATTTTGATGATAACAAAACATTGATAGTTCTAATATTTGTATGAGCTGTTCTTAATGATAGGATACTTAGCACTCACACCAACATTGATGAAAATGGTAAGTTAGCTTCTTGTGTACACCAAAGGTATGATCATACACAAAGAAAGCTACACTTTGCAAGAATTCATAGCACAAGCATAGAGTCAATCCACTTGCTATGGAAGTACTTGCAAAGTCATGAAGAAGGAAGATCAATATGTTAAGAGCTACTCAATCCAACAAGAGTACAATCAAGTGGTAGACTCATTGACAAGAAGAAGTGTGAAGTCCAATATACTACAACTCAAGACTGCTAGAGGACTTCATCACTCAAAGAAAATTTTGATCAAAGGCTTCAAGTCCAAGATCCAAGAAGATAAACAACTTGAAGACCTTAGGAAAATTAGTCTATCCTTTATAGGTAATCCTTCTGACTAGTCTTTCCCTTGAGAATACTAGGATGCATAGATGTTTAAAGCTCAACAATGCATGTTTTCAAAATCCCGTGTTTTACATTGTTTCAATTCTTTGAAAAGGTTTTTGAAAACTAGTTTAAGTGTTGGTCAATGCCTAAGTACATTAAAATGTGTTTTATTTCTGTTTACAAAACACTTAGGCATCTGCATGAGAACATTGTAAATTTGACTAAGTGGAAAAAACCACTCTGGAACTGCATTCCGGTCGACCTAGGCTAAGCCTCGGAAGACAAGAGCAGTTCGGTCGACCAACATTTGTTGTCAGGTCGACCGAGACAGTTTTTGTCCTTATTCAAGGTTTGAATGTCCCAATGCTCCAACGACTATTTTCTCTCGGACGACCTTAATATAGGTAGGTCAACCAATATTGCTTCGGAAGACGACCACTTGAATGCTGTCGACCGAGATGAAAAAAGATGGTCTTTACTCTTTACTTTAAGGCTCTTCGGTCGACCGAAGCTATCTAATAAAGGCCAATATTATAGCCGTTGTGACCAATATTGCTTTTGTATTCTTGCCCTATAAATAGCTTCTAAAACTAAATTTTCATGATTAATCAAGCCATAAGAGGGCAGAGATATATACACTTTATAAACACACAAGCAAACACTTTTGAGTTCAATTTTGTATCATTCAAAAGCATTTTGTTGAGCTATAAACTTCATCTATCTCTTCTATTCTTAAAGAGTGATTAGGGCTTATATTGTAAATCTATTTCAAGAGGGAATTTGTGTGTAAGAGAGCTTAAATTGTAAAGTCTCCTTTGAAAGAGACTAGTTACCCCTTTTCATTTGTTGATAACTAGTTCTTTGTGAACTAGTAAAAAGCTCTTTGTGAGCTTCACTCTTGGTGAGTGTTTGCAAGTCCTATGTGTAGGCAAAAGTCCTCTTTGTGAGCCAAGTATTTCATTGGTGAGATTGGCTCTTAGTGAGCTTAATAGTCTTTATGAGTGGAGTCTTCTTAGTGAAGCACAAGTCCTCATTTGTTGGGGCAATTGTAAAAGGTAGAATTTGAAAGGATTCATGGGCAGAAACTCGTTCTAAACACCCATGAATCGTCCCCAGAATGATCCGCTCATACTATGGGAATAAAAAAATAGACGAAAATACTTACGATTTTTGGTTAATGGTTTCTGAATTCGGATGATGTGCTGCGACCACCAAAAGCCTTCCCTTGAGGAATTGCTCTCTACCGGTATCCACGCGACGAAACGATCAGCGAATGCTAGCTCTTCGTTTTTTTAGTTTTGGAAATTTAGAGAGAAAGGATAGAAGAAATCTCTATTTCGGTAAAAGCGTTTTTACGGCTATCAAAAAAACTGGCTAGGGTTTCGAGCAAATAAAGATTATATAGGCGTGAGAGTTTGTTAAGAAAACCAACTCCCACGTAATCCCAATCTCTTATGGTAGTGGGAATTTTTATAACATAATAACTCCCAACGTAATCCCAGCGAAACCAAATACCAAAAATGCACATACTTAATCTCTAATTCGACTAATAACATTTTATTATTATCAGAAAAATAAATGTCAGATACAATGAACTTAGACACATTCTAGATTCATTGTATCTGGACATAAAGCTCGTTAACTCGTCTATGCGTGTGACCCTGTAGGTTCATATCACAATGGCAATGAAGACACACTTAGTAGTAGTATATGTTAAAAAAATCACAAACAGTCCTTAGCAGGATATTGTGACTACCCAGATTGAATGAATGTACGGTGGAACCTAATATCAATCCACTATTTAATCCCTTTGTCTCGCGATATCCAAATTAAGCATAAGGCATGGTAGTTGTCACCCTTATAAAGCTTAATTATATTTATACTCGATCTCCAGGTAGACTGTTCCAACAAATAGTATTTAATAACGACTTTATTAAATACATTTGAGCACGTCCATGCATTTAAACAGTCTTCCCTATCGAGGGGCCCATGGATATCTCTCTCTAATAAGAGAGGGACAAATCCCTTATGATGCCTCTCATATTCAAGCCATGATCGGATACTACATCCAATAATCATTCGTATTAATTACTCAATTAAAAGTAAAGTCCGACTGAGTCAAAACATAGTTCCATTCATGCTGGAAACGATGGAGACATAAGGTCTAAGGATTCCAAATAGTATTGAGGAAGTAATACTTATGACTAAAGAACCATGAAGTATTACTTCTCTTTCGGATCACGTCGATACAATATATCCCAATATATTGTATTTATGATATGATTTGTATCCATTACACAATATCAGTAAAACATAATCATCAATCAAACATCATACTAGTTGTATTTCATTGTATTTACATAAAACTATGGACAAATCACATATTTGATGTTCAAATGCAAAATTAATTATTCAAATGACATGCTCAAAATATATAAAACGTACAACATATGCTAATGGTCCTAGATAACTACTAACAGAACCCACCTTGCATTTATTGTGAAGGGTATCCACTAGTGGATGTTGAAATCATTGGGTTTGTCCTAAGGTAGTGGATGTAGATTCGTTGTGAATCGAACCACCATAAATCCTTGTGTTAGTTTTCTCTATCTCTATTCCATTACTTCAAAGTTCATGAATTGCTACAACTTGTTTACTTGACTACATGAACTATTTGTTTAGAATATAAAACTCTCATTTGCTTTCCTGCTTTATAGAATTGCTTCACTTAGTCATCCAAGTCGCCTTGAACATAATTGAATCACCTTATATGCTTAACGAACATATTTTTTTGTAAAGGTGAACACTTAGGAAAATAAGTTTTAGAAGAGGTTAAAAAGTTTTTAAGAACCTAATTCACCTCCTCTTAGGTTCGATACCCTCAAAGGGGTCTTTCAAGACATCCCTGTACTCTCTCACTACATGAACGTCCTCTAGTTGGACTTCCTTCTTATCATCCTTCAGCACCGCGTAAGCCAGAAAAGCTTCGCATCCCTTTTTGATAAACTTCCTCGCCTTCATATCCAAGATTACTAGCATGCTACGACCACTCTTCTTCTTATCAGAACTCAAAAACTCTATTTCCTGACAATTCACTAAGGTATGAGGAGCGTACAACTAGTCCATACCCAAAATTACGTCAAAATCTACCATCGATAACTGTATAAGGTTAGCTTCTAGTACCTTAGAGTCTATTTCTACCCGGCACCCCTTATGTAACAAATTTGACTCTAAAATATTTTCATTAGGTACCACTACCCTACAGGTTTCCAAACAACAAGTAGGGTAGGTCTTAAGTACTTCAGCAAATATGTGTGACACAAAATAATGGGTAGCTCCACAATCAAAGAATACATATGCAGGTACCGAGTTGATTAGAAGAGCACATGTGACAGCACCAGAAGCATCCCCTGCCTCTTGTTGAGTTAGAGCGAAAACCCGAGCATTTGGTTTCTGTCTTGTATCACCAACCCTTGGTTCCGCTGTTGAAGTCAGTCATGTAGTTGGAATGGGCATGATGCACTGACTGGCAAGTTGTCATGTCTTCCCACATCGAAAACAATCCTCGCTGACCCACCCAATGACATTCCCCCGAATGTCTTCTACCGCACTGACTGCATACCGGTATAGTCTGAAACCCACTAGATGCTCTGCAGCTCCCCCAATGCTAACCAGATTGGCTCTAGTCCTTACCCATGACCTAAAAGTGTTGGTAGGTCCCGATATGGGAGCAAACCTCTTCTGAGCCAAAGGTGATTTGGTGCTAGGACGTGAGCCTTGACCTTGTAACATAGTAGAAAACTTTTTCTTCCCTGTCCTCTCCAAGTATGATCTCTTGAACTCCGCCTCAATTCTCAAATTTCTCTAATAAGCATATCTAAAAGTGGTAGGAGGATTACTATAAAGTCTTCCTCTAATCTTGGACAACAACCCCATCATAAACCGCTGAGTTCTCATCATCGGGTCTTGAATTATTGTAGCAAGATACTTCCATAAAGCATTGAATTGTCCCGCATATTCAGACACTGACATATTCTCCCCTTGCTTCTACTCGAAGAACTGGTTATGTCTTTCCATTTGGAAGGTGTGTGGGAAGTATTGATCCAGAAAAACATTCCTTAATTGTACTCAGGTGATGGGTTGTCCCTCTTTTTGATAGATAAGGGAAACACCCCTCCACCACTCAGTTGCTCTGCCAATGAGAGAGGCAACTACCATATCTGCTTTGGCTCCCTCGGGTACCCTCATGATTCTTAAGTTCGGCTCTATTTCCTCTAATCATTCCTTAGCATGATCTGGGGTCATGGTACCATCAAATGATAGCATCCTCATCTTTTTCAACCTCTCATAATAACTTCCCGTAATCTGAATCCCAACCCCAAAATACTCAGTTTTGATGTATATGAACATATGAATGACAAATACAAACACATAAACACATAAGACATAATCCGTACTAGTTAAATCCAACATTTGCAAATCGAAAATGTGACACAAGCTCCATGCTTTACTTATCCCAACATACGGACATACACAACATTGGATCCTTTGAATACGACTCATGTTATAACACACATTTCACAAGTAGAGCTTAATTGTGCATTCACAATCCTAAAAAATTTACTACAACGGTCCCCAACTTGTAAGCCTAGAAGGGCAGGCTTTCACATGCTTACATGAGTTCAGTTTCTCCCCAAACGAAGGGCTCAATCTGTAAGTATTCCTTCGTATTGTGGCATTGCCCACCACTGTGGACTCTATAATGAACGTCTAGTCCCTAACATCTCTGTCGGTTACGAGATGGCTCACTTATCACACAGGGTCGAGAACTCACGGGTTCAACGACTATCTCTCTCTCACCATGCGCAAGAAAAAAACCTGCAATGGGATTGATTCTAAACAAGAGGTCAACCAGTGAAGACTCTATAGGAAATGTATCATTTAAGATTCCAAAGCAGTAACAAGTTGACTCTAATGATAATGAATGAAGATGACAATCAACAAACACAAACAGTTCAAAGATCAACATACAACTATGGCAATTCAATATTTCATCATATGCAGTAAATCATGACTTTTAAATACATCCAATACGCAGTTTCATAAGTATAAAGATACATTTGAGTTTTAGGATAGAAATTACAAGGGCGAATAGTCTTACTTGGAATTAAAGCAAGCAAATCACAATACCAAAAAATAGCAAAACGTAGCAACTTCAAATGACAAAATCTGTTTGCTGAGAACTCAAAATCCACCCCTGCTTCTTCTCACGTGTAGCTTTATCAGTTAGATTAGATTAGCAGCAAGAATCACTCAATTCGGATTCTGGTTTCTACTTCAATTATGATTTTCCCTCAAAGCTCTATGTTTTTCCATATTTTCATTTCCTTCCTTTCTCTCTCTTTTCTTCTTCCTTTCCTTTTTCTAACCTCTCACCCACTTCTAACTACCAAGAAATACTGCACTAACCACCTAAGGGACACACCTTTTCAAAAGGTGTAAAATCACCCCATAAGTTCTCACAAGTCTACACTTAAGTCCTCTAAGTTATGTTCATATATAAAGTCACCCTATACAATTGTACATCAAATTATTATATATAAACACTTAACATATAAATTCAATTATGCATGTTATTTGTAAATGCCAAAAAGTTCAGGTTATCACATAAATAATGTACTTAACTAATTGAACATTTGATAATTTCCATTCAGTACAATGCTATTGGGTTCAAGTTAAGTCCATATGACTTGAATTAATAAGATAGAAAAGTAAAAAGAGAAAATCTCTCACTATACATAAACAATTTTGTTTTCTCTTTTTGTCAGTAAACTTTTATTTTAGCTCTTTTTTGTGCATAAATTATTTTCGAACTACTGCTTTTGTCAAATTAGTGTGAAACTGGTGGTTTTCTGCCACTTTTAATCACTTGTTTTACATATATTCATAGTGTTAAGGAGTTAATTTAACAAAAATACCATTAAGACTAGCAAACATATACAAAACACGTGTTCAAAAGTGACTGAAAATGACTAGTTTTACATTATTTTAACAAAAGCAGTAGTTCAAAAATAATTTATGTATGCAAAGAGATAAAATAAAAATTTACTGATAAAGAGAGATAAGCAAAAATTATTTATATATATACATGGTGGTTTTCTCGAAAGTAAAATACTGCAGAATATTTTCCTATAAAGAGAGGGAAAAAAGTATTTCACTTTTCGATTGACATATTAACTCCTATTAATCTAAATTGTGAAGTGTTTATTTTTTAAAAGGAAAATCAGCAGTTAGTTAGAAAATCTGCTAAAATGGCAATCCATACAACGAGGGAAAAGAAGAATTAGATGAATTTAACCATTTTTCCCCTTTTTTCTAAGATATCGGCAGGAATATTCCCATTGCTGCTTTACGAAGTCTTTTCCCTTCCCGTCCGAATTCTATGTGGAACAATTTTTTTTCAATACATACTTCTCAGGCTCAGGACATGTGTTATGAATTTCATAACAGGTGTTCCGCGTGGTAAAACCAAAATAAGTATTCGTTTTAAATCAATTATTCTATGAAAAAAACTCGACGTTTCTGAAAATGTTGGAGGAAACGGCGGCGTCCATGGGTTTGGAGGGAGAACGCCCTTTCGATATTTTAAAAAAAAAATCACATTTTCTATAAAAAAAAAAAAAAATTCAATAAATTATTTCTATTTTTAGTAGAAACCTTAAATTATAATATTTTTATTAATGAACTACTTTTTTATGATGGTTTTGAAAATTAACGAACACGATAATTTTAGACTAAAACAAAAAGGGGATAGAATGAAGTGAATGGACAAAATTACTTATAACTCCGTTGAAAATTAGTTAAATTTCGCAAAAAAAAATGTCATAATATGTGTGAGACAAGTAAAATTTTAGAAGAAAAAATTAAAAAGATTAAATTATAAAGAAAGCGATTGGACTCACTCGACAACCAAGATAATTACATAACCACGTCATTGCCTTTTGCGTTTAATATTGTTTGAGTATGGGGTCACCAAATTTTGTAACGGGGTTAATAATTTAATAATATATATCTAATCATTATATAAGTATATAATTAGAAGTAAAAAAAAAATCGCTCTGCATCCGTGCCTGGAAGAGTGTGACGAATCAAATTGGTTGGTTTTCTTCACCAATGAAGAAAAAGGGTCTAAGATCACCTTGAAACTTGATAATTCTGGCTGGGTTTTCACTTATTAGGACCGTCAAGTTTGTCAGCCACTCTGATTTGTTAGAGAATGTGAGACAGTTTTCTGAATCAAAATCTTGATTTTGTTACTGGAAAAAGAATTTTACTGTAGGAATGGCAGTGGGCTAAGGAGTAAGGACTGATTGCTTTAAGGTTTGATTTGTTGTCGGGGTGGACGAGTGAGCATTGGCAGTGCGCGCAAAAGGTAAATTGTTTAGGCGTCTTCTCTATTACTCAAAACATCTGCTTATAATTTGTTATTTAAAATAAATTATTATTGATCTAACTTATAGCTTAAAATAAATTAAAAATTGATTTGAAAAACATCTCAAGAGGTATTTTCTGTAATAACTTATGCCGTAATTAATTTTTCATTTTTAATTGTTACACAACGTAACCGGAATGATGATATGGCAGTGTCTCATTGATAGATGAGACACTAAAGCCCACAAAAGATTTACTAAAATTAAAATCTAATTATGTATTAATCAAAAAATAAGAGTTACACAACGGAATTAAAGTACTACGAGTGAATTAATTCTTAGTATTACAATAATTGGAAAGAAATAAATGTTCTAACAAATAAAATGAAATAAAAAAGAAGATCTAAAATCTCTATATCTTAGTCGGTTATGGATCACTCCTCATGTTCCCCTTCCCAAGCATCATCCTCGTAAATAGGATCAACATCTATGTCAGGTGCACAGTAAAAGCGGATGAACTGGGCTCTAGTGCTCAGTAAAGACCAATATAAACACAAGTGTAAATCACAATAGACACTAAAGCACATTCCCGTTTCCCAAAATACCCATTTTGAAAAGATGTAAGACACGACACATCACACACTGTGAAACACTATAAATACGCTGACACTACACTACACAAGTCCCACAGGACGCAGAACACGGTCACTGAAAAGATAGAGCGGAAAACCTCACAATACAGAACACGACACAGCTCACTGTGACCTACTGGTCAACCTAAACCGTAGTCCGGTCGACCACCAGAATCATCCCGACATAAAATCAGAGGCTCCGGTCGGCCACAACACCAAGCTGGTCGACCGAATGTACTTGCAGACGAATGGTTCATCCGCGGTAAGGCAGTAGCTACTGTCTTTCTACTAACGAACCCTAGGATGAATGGTAGGACGAATGGATCGTCTGCGGCCTGCGAAAAATAGAAAAACAAGTGTAAAACTTGTGCGCAAATGCACCAATTTCACACCAACACTTCCCAAACCACCCAAAAGTAACCAAATAAACTCTATACCAAGTAGCAAATAGGACCAAACAAGAATAAACAACAGTTAAGCAAGATAGCCACATTCTTCGCATCTAAGTGCTTTCACAATCGAATGTACGACAAGCACCATGCATTTCCCACACGGTACACACGATCACAACATCGTTTAGACACTATGAACATCGCTACTACTATGACGCAATATTCCACCGCTCGAGCTCAATTGTCCAATCACTACTAATCAACAATAACAGTAACGGTCTCACAAAGCCCACATCACAAGACCCCTCGGGATTTGCCCACATCGCAAGACTCCTAGGAATCTGCACCCTCGTATTGCAGGATCCTCAGAATCTGAACACATTACATTACCCCTCAGAATCCGCACCCTCGTATCGCAGGACCCTCGGAATCTGCACACATCGCAAGACCACTCATAATTCGCACCCTCCTATCGCAGGACCCTCGAAATCTGCACACATCGCAAAGATAATGAAAAGTGGGAGAGGCGATGTGAGAAGAAAAAAAGAAAAGTTTAGGGTTTGTTCTCTTAGGATTAGTATATATGTAAGGACTGAAAGGGCAATATAAATATTATCACACAAACCCTGTATAATACTTATATTACAAATAAGTCCTAAATTGTCTACTTTGTATTTTAAATATTTAATCGGACATTAAAATAAAAGGAAATATTCACGGGAATGATTAAAATAAAATAAATCAAGGGTAACTAGGATTCGAAGTCACGAAATAACTTTTAGAAATCACGTTTTAGTCCTTATAACTTTATATTTTACTTTTAAGGCCCATTAAAGCTTATGAACTAGTTTGGAAAATTTATAATACTAATAAATACTATATACAACATATTTATGTCTTCAAAAGATCAGAAATGTCATAGGATAAATATTTGCACTTTAATCCCTATGTTTAAAATAAACATATACACACGACAAAGATAATGTCTGTAACAAAATTATAACTATGGAAATAATATAAAAATAAATACATGAACAAATAAAGTTTACAAGTTTTGATAATTTCGGCACGTTACGCTAAATTGCAGTTTGGTCCCTGCACTTTAAGAATTTACACAAAAGACCCCAAAAGCCTAGAATCATCGTCTGAATATGTTTTGGCATATTAAGACTTGCATAGAAGATATTTCTAGAAGTATTTCCTAAATATTTGGTATTTACAAAATAGGTATAGATCTTGAAGAAGGTACAAATGATAAGAGGGTAAGGTGAGTTCCCTCTCAAAATCGGAGGAACTTGTTTTATAAATGTATTGTATAGAAATTGTTTACAAATGAAAATTTATAGTATTTCTAAAAGATAATTCTGGAAAGTATCTCTGAAAAGATAATGAATGACAACTCTGGAATATATTAATTTTCTTGAAAGAACATCAGGCAAAGAAATGAAAGCATATGGAATTCTGGACTTCTGGATTTCTGGTTCTATCGGTGGGGGCTTGCACTGTGCGAGGCTATTCACCCGTACGAGGGCATCACGAACCATCGTTAAGACCTCTGGCTATTTTTAATGGGATCCCTATCCTGTTGGGAAACAGTAGGGGCAGGGAAAGCATCAGGTTGACAGGTCTCCTATATGTATCTTCAGTGTCAAATGTTAAGGCTGAATGTTTCTTGGGTTAGGAGGTTTGACTCCGAAACTTTAGCCTGTGAAATAGGATTGGCGGGTACCCCAACTACCGAGGCATCACACTTAATGACTGGGTATGTGGTTGAAAATCATGAACATGTCTGGTGTAAGGTTGGTAATGACCAAAGGGTTAATGATTTGGCCGGTCAGGCGCCATTTTTATATTATATCCGGAATGGTCTTCATATTCCGGAATGTTATTTTTGAAATTGATAGAAAAGAAAGAATATTCCAGATAAAGAGAATGATTTCTAAAATGAAATGATTTCTGAATTGTTTTGGAAAAAAGAAAAGAATTTTGTATAAGTATTCATGATTAAAGAAAAGGAAATGATTTATAAAGAAAAAGTATTTCAGATTAAAGAAAGATTCTCAGTGTCTTCAAAAGAAAATGTTTGCGAACTAAAAGGAAATTCAAATGACTGGCACTCACTTCACTGGGGGATCTGCTTGAGCTATTTATAGCTCACTCTTTCTCTATTTTATGTTTTAGTTTTTGCAGGATTGAGCGGATGGAACAAGAATAATTAAAGTATAGCATTGGATCCAAGAAAAAAAATTGAGTCAAGGTTAGTCACAGACCAATATTAGAAAACTTTTGGATTCTGTCAAAGACCAATATTAGAAGACTTTTGGATTCAGTCAAAGATCGGAGTCAACCTAGAAGCCATAAGAATATAATATCTTTCTTAGAATTGTTTAGAAATTTTTATCCATATGTAATTTATATTGTAAAAGATAGAACCCAGTGTCGAGGGGCATGCGACATTCCCGGCTCGAGAGGGCTGGGGTGTCACAGAAACTCTTGGCCAAACAGGTAATATTTTTGGGTCTGTTTCGGCCATTTACCAAAACCCGCCTTGATAAACCTTTGGCCCAATATAAAAAAACATGGGATACGCCATACTGCCCAAATGCGGGCCACCTGATCCAAATCAACCAGCCCATCTACAACGCAGCCCACTTGGTCCAACCCACCCATCCCAAGTGCGACCCAACCCACCCTAGCCTTCTTCTCAGCCCCTCCATCATCAGCCGTCTCTCCAACACGATGCCCACCTACAGGATTGCCACAACCACTGGCTCCCTCCATCTTCTCCGTTTCAGGCACCTAACCAAGCTGGCCAGAGTCCATCTCCTCTACCAATTGCCACACGGCATCACCGAAGCCCCGCCCCCACATTTTCTTACTCATCCATGGTGCGTCCCTCTCTTTAAAGACATTGCATCGCCGGACGGCTCCCGACGTCGGCGACCATAGTTTTTCACCCTCTCTAATACCCATGCCTTGCATAGCGTTCCGTCCCATTTGATAGAACCAATTCGAAAACAGAACAACCCCTTTATCAACAATTTTAGAAGAAACAACAGTCTTAAAAATACCCTGTTCCGATACACCGTTAAACACTGGTGCAAAGAGCAAGTGACCAGTATAGGGGTTATGCCCACCATTCACTATTGGTGATGTCAAGGGAGAAAAGGTCCGGCATATGAGAAAACTCATCGATGAATAGTACACACACGCCACAGCGTCGACGACGGAGAGAAAACCCTAGAGAGAGTTTAGAGTGTTTGTGTATACTCCTCATTATTATTATTATTATTATTCACGTCTCCTGATCCCAATTCCTTTGTTTTTATTTTGTTTTTAATTTCCCATCCCTTGCTCTCTCTCTCTCTCTCTCTCTCTCTCTCTCTCTCTCTCTGTATATATATAGGGAAATCAGCCTGTTTAGTCCCCCAGGAATTTTCGGTCAGCTTGTAAAGTCCCTTATCTATTTACAGGTTGCATATAGAGGTTCCACCGCCTCTTCTGCGGCGGAATCAGGGCAACCCCAAATTCATGTCATCCCCGTGCTTAATGAGCGGGGGAATAATGGTCAATTTCAATCTATAAAATTACAAAATACAAAAAATCTGGGACTAGGTAAGGGACTTTACAAGCTGAACGAAAATTCCTGGGGGGCTTTACAGACTGAAATTAAACATTGGGGACTTTACTGGCTGAACGAAAATTCCTAGGGGACTAACTAGGCTGAAATTAAACATTGGGGACTATATAGGCTAACCAAAAATTCTTGGGGGACTAAACAGGCTGATTTCCCATATATATATATATACTTTCCTTATTTTTATTTTAATTATGTTACTCCCTCAAACCTATTAGGATTCCTAATTAATTCAAATTCCAATTAACTACTCCTCTAAGTGCATTACAACTAGGTCCATCAAATACGATACACGTATGAAACTCCCCTAAACAAAACGTACCCACAAGTAACACGTAACATGGTATAAAAATTAAATGGGCACGTAAACACACAATCGCACGAAATAAATTACACTTACGCAATTATTCATGCAAAAATTAATTACACGTAAAATAACACGTAAACAAAAGTTACGGGTATCACATTAATAAAAAATATCATGATACACTATAATGTCGAATACAAATGTGTATTTGTATATTATTTTATTTTTTATTTCTTCTTCGGTGGCAATTTTTAAGAAAATTTATACAATTTTTCCGTGTCTTTTTTAATAAATGAGAACATCTAACGTGTAAAAAAACACTGTTTTTTTCGAAAGCACTTCTTCAGTCGCTTAAAAAAAGTTTTAACAATGGATAAAATACCCTATAAGAAGATATTATTCATATATACATAAAAAATGATTAATTGATTGGAGCAAATTGATGCACTGATCATTTTTGCAACTAGGGTGAGAGTTATTTTATTCCTTATAAAATAATTTAGCCCTCAATTCCCTCCGATCTACTCCAAATTTCTCCAATAAATTGCTCCTGCAAGGATTTTCATTTAAAAAATAAGACGCTATCTAAGTGCACACTTAATAGACTTTCTAGTGTGCGTAAAAAAACAAAATAAGATAAAATAAAATCGTTATGCATTATGATTCCCGCTCCCATAGTGAATTCATGCAAAGATGTTCAGATGTAACATACATTCATGTTGTCTATTCTTGAAATATCCTCGGTTACAATGAGAAATACTTTCTTTCATATATTAAATTTTGAGAACTATATATAGCAGTTTGGATTAAGAAAGAGAAAATGAGAAGAAACGAGAATAGTAAAAAAAATAATAATAATAATAAGGAGATGTAGACGAGAACAATGACCGTGGCGTTGTTTAGCTAGTTAACGTCGGTTCCAATCATTTTTTCCACCAAAAGAAAAAAAATATATTGCCCGTGACATGTTGCTATTTAAAAATGAGAGGAAATACCAACATGATGAGTAAACCATGTCAAAAAAAAGTTTGGTGTGCATTAAGTGAGGTTTAAATTCGTATTACATATAATAGAAAAAAATTGTTGGAAGCTCCCTCTTCTAAATGCAAGAGATTCGATACGAGAATGGACTAGTTAGTCTCCTTTAAAAAGGAATGTTGAATAATATATGATCTTTCCCACTAGAAATTTATATTTTTCTCACTATGAATTTCATTGAGTAACATGAATATAAGTGCAGCTGCAGCTGTTTGCTTCATTAGAAGTGTGTATTTGAATTGGGTTTTGGTTTTCCAAATATCTATTTTAGAAATTTTGTTTTTTATTAATCGAGAGGGGGAACATATCTATTATATGAATTATGGGTTTTAAGTAGGGATTCGAACTCACAACTTTTATGTCATAAGACCTCAACATTACAACTAGATCAATGTTGTAATACTTGTAACTTTTTGGATTTAGTCCATTAGAGTTATTTACCTTTATTTTTTTTTATTTATTTCTATGTTTGGCCTTGGGGTGTTTCTGGGTATGTTTTGAAAGTTCAGGGACCTTAGTGTTAATATAGTTAGTAAGTTAAGATAAGTTAGGAATATGGGAGATAGGAGGCTAGGAAGTAGGAAGTTCGGAAAGGTTTTTTTGCAGTTTTTGTAGAGAAAGGGAGAGGGAACCAAGAAAGGAAAAGAAAGAAAGAGAAAAGCAAGAAGTAGAAACTGCTAGGCTGTTTTTTCCTGCGCAGCGAATTTTGGACTTCAGGCAGAGTGTTCATTTGTGAGTTGATCGGTCTCCAATTTTAAGTGAGGATACAAGACTATATTTTGGACGCTGGAAATCGGATTTACACGGTTAGTTTTTGAGTCCTCGTCATCAAACCAATGTGGTGATTTTTTTGAAACAGAGAGGTCTGATATGTCGGAAAACTAGGGAGAATGAGATTACAACGTGAGAGAGAGAGTGGATTGAAGTGTTGTTAAATCTAGATTAAGCATTTCAGGTAAGGTTCTTACACGCTTGCATTTTTTTGTCAAAAAGCAAGAAATTCCAAAAATTCAGTCAAGTTGTGTTTTTTTTACGAAATGTTTTTCTACATTGATTTTATTGCATCAAAATTGATGAATTGTTGAATTCTCTATTTTACATGAATTGTGTGATACCGTTCAATTTCTGTGTATGTTATGTGAGAAAATATTTGAAATGAATGTTCTGCAAATTCTGAAAGTGTACATTCTCAATCTAGATCCCTTGTCTATGAACAAATCTATAGTATGACATAACCCAAATATTCTATATGTACCTCTGTTGCCGCGGGAGCACGCGATGATATGTATAATAAATCTAACCCTTCCCTAGCAGGTGATGTATTTAGGGCTGATAACAATTGTTGTGGAGCTCACAAGGGTGATCGATGACATAACGGGATGTATCCTTAAAGTTTCTAGCTCTATTGTTCGGGGGTGATGTACCTGGACCCAAGGATTATGACAATTATGCCCCTACTCTAGAGGATGACATAGCTGGGGATTGTTAATAGTTGTTATAGAATCTTGAACGGACAATTGAGCTCGATTGTATGAATTATGTGAAGTGTGTGTGTTTTGAAATATGTAAATGAAAGTGCTCGGAGTACTTCATATAATGTACGTATGTATGTTACGAAATGAGTACGAAGGTACTCAGAGTACAAGTTTTAATGTATATGTTCTGTTATGAATGGTATAAAGTTTGTTTGTTTTGAAATGGTAAAATCTGGGATTTTGGGAAAGAGGATTTTATAAAAATAGAAAATGAGTTTTTCTTTGTAAAATTGTATTGAAAAATATGATTTCTGAAACACACTGCCGATGTTTCGTCCGCACAATCATCCACGAAGATACTGAGACCTTCTGCTATCTTGCGAACAAAGGGCCCGGACGATGTACTCCGTTTCGCACTTTTGTTTGTATGGGAGGACGATAGAGGTGAGCATCGAATTCGAATTCGGTAAATTAATAGTTTGAAATCTGTTTTTTCAGTAATTTGATTTTTAAAAATACAGACCTATTTCGAACCGAATTCCGATTTACCGAATTCGAATTGAATTTGGAGTGAATTTGGATTTCGGTCGGTTTACCGAATATCCAAATTAACAAGAGTTATATAGTTGTTCGTGGAAAACAAAAAAAAATATTCAACCAAAATCAAAACAATCGATACATACAATTCAACCAAAATCATAAATATATGCTTTAAAAAATTATAAATATATATTATAAATAATTATATGTATTTAAATAATATTTCAATACGAATTTGAATCCGAATTTGGTAATACCGACCTATTAAACCAATGCCTTATGGGAGGACAATAGAGGTTAGGAAGTAGAAAGTAGAAAGTTTGGAAAGGTTTTAAGAGTTTGTTTTTTTTTTTCAATTTTTGTAGAGAAAGGAAAGGGAACCAATAGAGGAAAAGAAAGAAAGAGATAATGAAGAAATAAAAATTACTAGGTTGATTTTCATGCACATCGGTCTTTGGACGTCCGACAGGGTGGTCATTTGTGCTCCGATTGATCTCCATTTTTAACTGCGGATACAAGACAGCTAAGACTACATGTCTTAAATTCTGGAAAACTTAGTGATTCGTAATCTTTCAAGTTTTGTTTAAGCAATTGATGTAAGATTCTTACACTCTTGATTTTCTGTCAAAAAAGAATGAAATGGTGTTTTTATTAAAGTTATAAAAATGTGATGAAATTGTTTCTTGATTTATTTTATTGCATCAAATTGGATAGAGCGTTGAATTATGTATGCATTGTTGCATTGTTCATCGTCGTATCTAAATGCGTATGAAACACGTGTGATTGATTGATTGATTGATTGTTGTTATTCTGTAAAGTCGTTTTTGGTCATTCCCTAATCTAGAGCTATTGTCCATGAATGGTTTTATAGCATGATCCATCCCAAATTTACATACCGTGAACCCGGGTGTTCATAATAACATGTTCTATATTCTGGCCAACTCCTTACGTGGGTGAAAATTTAGGGCTACTAACAGTCGTTGTGTAGTTCACTAAATGAGCGATGACTTAATGGGAGGCATCCTTAAATCATTGGTCATGTTCGTCTAAGGGGTTAGATATTTGGACCTATGACAATTCTGGCATTGCCTAGCAGGTGAATAATTGGGGGCTGTTAGTAGTTGCTTTAGAGTCGTGATTAAACAACTGAGCTCGGTTGTGTGAATTGTATGTTGTATGCAAGAACGATACCCATAATGTCTGATAATTTGTATGTATGTCTGATATGTTATGAGTAGTTCATTGTGCTCATAGCACAATTCCAATGTATAAGTGTCAGATATGAAAGAGTATAGTTTTGTGCATAATTGTTCATCTTTTCGTATGTTTAAGTTGGTCAAAATATGTGTTTCTGGGTTTGGAATGTTTCAATTGTAAAAAAGAGGGTTTCCTTTGATATTTAACACTGAAAATGCATTTTTTTTAGAAGTTGCGGACGATTGCTTCATCCTAGGCATCGTCCGTAGCTTCGTCCGCACAACTAGTGGAGCTTTCTGGCCGTTTTGGGACGAATGTTTCCAAACAATCAGCTTCATTCCGAATATTGTGGACGATGAATCATCCGTGACCTTCGTCCACAACTATGTCTGGATAGTTTTGTCATGTTTTCAGTTATGTTTGAAAGCTATGTCGGTTCTTAAGCTATTTCCAGTTCATTACATGTATTTTTATGATGTTTCAAGTCAAGTTATGTTGAAATACTTTGGGAACCGGGTAACATTTTGTGTCGTATTTGATGTTTCATCCCAAGGATTTTTTAACCTTATTGGACTAGTTTAGCACACACCTTACTATTTTGCAGATGATTATGTTGAAGAAACTGTGAAGGAAAACTGGGACGGGGAATTCGAGCAACGAACCTGCCTATGATAAGGATGTAATAGCATGGTTTAGCTTAAGTAACTAATAATTAACTTATGCTTTGATAGGTAAGTATATTAAAGCATGATCTTGTGGATATGATATAAATATGATGTAAGTTCTTTTAAGTTTAAGATATAATACTGTTGGAGTTATATTTTCTATTATGGGATTGGTATCTAATTGGTAGATGAGATGTTGCAATGTCATCACCCGGTTACGAGGTATGACAGTTATGAAATGAGTAAAAATGTTACTCGGAGTACAAGTTTTGATATATGTTATGTTATGTAAGTTTTGTATTTTTTCTGTTTGAGTTGGTAAAAATATGGAATTTTGGGAAATAGATTTTACAAAAGCAAAAAATGAGTTTTCCTTTGTAAAATTGTACTGAAAAATGTAATCTCTGAAACGCGCGGACAATGTTTCGTCTTGGCATTCATCCGTGAAGATAATGTGGCTTTCTGCCATCTCGCTGACGAAGGGCATGTACGATGTACTTCGTCCGTGTCTTTATTTGTATGGGCGGACGATCCTTCGTCCGTGGTATCGTCCGAGGGTCATTTTTTCTTTTCTTTTTTTTATTTTAAAGGAGGATTAATAGTTGTTCCCCACTTCCCCTCAGTATGACTCGAACTACCGACCTATCGGTTGGAAGTAAAGCGTCTTACCTCTTGAAATGTGAAGTTCATTGTCGTCCGAGGGTCATTTTGGTCAAAATTGTGCAGTGTTTTCTAAATCATTTTAAAAGTCTTTCTTACTTCTAAAATCTTCTTCGAACTTATTTAAATGTATTTTAATGATGTTCTAAGTTCGGAGTTAAAGTCCACGTATGAAATGTTTCAGAAAAATGTGAAATGTTTTTGTGTCAAACGATGCTTCATCTCCCAAGGGTGTTTGAACCTTATTGGGTTAGTGTTGTACCTCATTCCTTACTATTTTGCAGATGCTATAGCGGGCGATTATGAGGTAGAAGTGTGAGATGAGGATACGAGGAGCGAATGGTGAACGATAATGTAATATTATTTTTTTTATAGTAGTTGATGCTTAGTCCTTTACTTTTCCCCCTTGTATTTTAAGATATTGTTTAAGCTTATTATTCGAAAATTTCTTGTAGTTACAGTATTTTTGTACGAGTTCGGTGTCTCATCGGTGAATGAGTAGAGACGGATGTAGTATGGTAGTACTGGGATCACATGACCAAGGTGGAAAAAAATTAAATTAGTATATATGATATATTTTACTCCCTTTAGATGATAAATGAATAAGTGATCCCACACAATATTAATGAATTGTCGTGTGTCCCAGTGTTCTGTAATCCTAATCCACCACTGCGAATAGGCCTGCAAACTGATACAAAATTGTCTATTCCAGTATCCATATCCGTTTTTAAATGTTTCTACCGGATCCATAATATGTATTACCAGATCTGCCGATTTGGATCCTCCTATTTTTTACTTTTCTATTTTGGCTGATTAAAAAGTCAAATCCTCAGTATTTTTTACTTTTCTATCTAAGGCTCACGACTACGATGAAAAGAGAATGAAACGACGTAAGAATTATGTTTATAACTTTTATTTATATACTTTTATATGTGAGGATAAAATTAGGGTAAAAATCTAACTTTAGATGTGAACTAATCCAAATGTTAAAAAAAATCTTTTATATATAATAATATTTATTTATTTACCATATATATATATATATATATATATATATATATATATATATATATATATATATATATATATATATATATATAGATTCGAGTCTATGGATCCGATTTTTTATATTTCAGACCCGTAACCATTTTATTACTCTTATACGGATTCAGATTTGAATGTGAGTATATGGGTCTGAAGTTCTTACCAAATCATAATAATAAATTCGAATTCGAGTCGGATACGGGTCTAAACCCGACCCGTTTGCAGGCCTAACTGCGAATGAGGCACAGCTAGGTAACCTCTATGTTACGCAGTATGACAAATTCCTTATCGGCTCTATTTTAGAAATTGTAAAAATGAATTATTTGTAAAAAAAAATGTAATAAAAATAACAAATTTCTCTAGAGATTTATTCTACCAAAAAGTGTAACCAAATGTAAGTTGTCACTTTTTGGGGCTGGGATGGGATGGAAATAATATGAGAGGCGCATGATTTTATTGGGGCAAATAATATTTTATTGCTAAGAATATCTGCTAAAATAATAGAAATAATATGAGATGCGCATGATTAACCCAAATAGTAGAATTAAGTGCCACCAACCTTTATGAGCAGGGTCATTTTTCCCTATCTTCTGATAAAAGAACTGAATGACATTTAATTGACGAACAAAACATTTTATTCGATCAATGATGTGTTATATAGTCGAAAACTCAAACTTAAGGGGTGTATTCAATTAGAATTTTTAAAGGTTATTTATGGATAAATAAATTCAGTGAATTTTAAAAAACTATCCAAGATTTTAAAAGAATGTAATGACTTATAAGAATTTTTTTAAAAGATTTTGTATACTTAGGATTCTTATGGTCAGATTTTAAAGATTTATATCATAAGAATTTATAAGTTTTGAAAGGATTACAAGGACTTTTTATTTGTACGATGCTAACCAACCAACTTAGTTGGATGATGAACAATGTCTAGTTCAATGATGCACAAATTCTTTAGGAACAACCTTTACAACCCAAACTTTTCAAATAATAGTGGAATTTATCCTTCCAAAAGGTTTTATGCTAGGTATAAGGTTACTAGGTTGCGGACACTTGGTTCAAATAATGGAATGAAGCCACAAACATAAAGCCAATCAAAGTCAATTGGTTAAAGTTGTGGGCACTTGCATCAAGGGGTGAGCAAATTCGGTTTTACAGAATTACTGACCGAATTCAAATTCAATTCGCAATTCGAATTCGATAATTTAGTGTAAATTCGGTTACATCCCAATTCGATTTGGTAAAAAATGGGACGAAATCGGTTTGACTATAATTGAATTCGGCCTGACCGAATTCGAAATAATTTTTTAATTTTTTTATATAGTTAATATATAAAGTAAATAGACCCTAAAAATTGTTATTTTGGGATTTCTATTAATTTTCCGTGTAAATATGGTTGAATTAAACGATGACTAATTTATTATTTCGATTATTTTTTTCAGAAATTTATTGTTTGTTTTGATTTATGTTTTTTTCTTGATATTCAATTAGAGTTTTCTTGTGAAATCGGTCAATTTGGCAAAAAACGAATTCCAAATTCGCCAATTCGGTCAATTCGAATTCGGTAATTCTGAATTCTAATCCAAATTGGGTCCACTTTTAGGTTCTAAAAAAGTTGAAACCCCCGAATCCAAATGACCGAATTGGCGAATTCGAATTCGGTGCTCACCACTGTTGAAAAATGTCAACTTGTTTTTTGGCATGTGTTGAATGAGATAGTTGGTGGAAGTAGTCAAAACTACTTTCCCACAAATCCTAACTCATTATCTCCACTCCCCATAATTTTTCTCACTTGTTTTTCCTTCCACTAATATCCTTTTCCTCCCTATAAATACATTATACTTCAAGTGAGAAGTGATATACAAAAATCCATTCTCTTTATCTATCTTCGATCAAACTATTATCTATATTTGGTATCTCGAGTAATTGTAGACTGCAAGTTTCAAATCCTCTATCACGAGTGCACGTGTTAGAGGATTGGTTGTGTTAACCTTGGGGAGCAAATCGGCTATTTAGATTGCACTGAGGTCGTGCCGAATTTTGCTTTCAAGGCAGTGGTTCTGTCCACGACACAACTATTGTTGATAAATTCTTTCTATTTCTCTACTATTATTTCCTACAATTTGAAAGCAAAATTTATAATTTTTGTGTTAGTAGAGAACCATTATGAAGTATACTGGAGAATCCGGCCGAGATTATGTTTCTTTGCATTAACATGCATGATTAGGAATAATGCACCTTACTGATGTGTTTGGTCCATGTTGGAATTATATCTTGTTATTTCTCTCCCGGAAGATGGACTAGCAGGATAATGAATTCTAATATCGTACTATGTTAAAAAGTATCAATGTAGTATTGAATTATGCTACTTGTGTATTATCACTTAATTTTGTACATTAAAGGAAAATTTAAGCATCTTACATGTTGAAATATTGAATCTTTACTATGAAATCTGGACATTCCAAGATGTCATTTTTCACCTCTACCGCATAACTTGGATGTTTGTGAAATCTTATAGATGCAGGTTGGAAATCAAGATTTAACATTTTCCTCTCATTTGTTTTATATTAGCCTATTCCTGGATCCAACATTAACTTGTTTAAGCTAATGTGAAATGGGTTTCCATTATTGTATAGAATAGTATAAAGCTTCTTTATAAAAGAATTTTTATATATTTAATTCGCTTTTGATATATTGCCTTAAATCTAAGCAGATTAAGAGGAGGAAATGTTTTATTTGGATTATGTAGATTGATCAATTTTATGGTGGCATTAACTCATAGGGCCCCGAAAAGGAAAAGGAGAAAAATAAATATAATTCCTAAATCATTCAGGTTTTTTTGGTTTTTTTTTAGATTTGCTTTATGAATTTTAGCATCAAAAGGACAATAATTTTTTATTCTTGTTAAGAGAATTTTGAGTTTACCATAAGAACAAATAAAAGGATGAGATGATGGTTAAATTGTTCATGCTGTAAGGCAGACTCCAATAGTGATTAGGAAATTTCATCTTATAAACTAACGTGTGTCGTGGAAGTTTAGTAAGGTTATCTTGTGATTCGTTCCTTTGTTCTTCTGTTGGCTGATAGCAGTATAAACTTTCAAAGAAGTACCAAGATCACCACAACGTCATATACTCCCAAAAAAAAATTACATGTAACCTGTCAAATGAAACTGGAAATTTTAAGCATTAGTGCTGTTGAAATGTGGCATTATTTATTTGTTCCTAAATACTGGTAATTAAAGCAGTTCGAAGTTAAAACTTTTATGTTGATGTTGATGTTGATGTTTCTGCTGATGTTGAAATGTTGATGTTTTAACGTATCAAATATCTATGATCAGAAAATATGAAAAGTGCATAGGTTCACTATTTACCCATTGTAATGGTAGCTCTGTTTCTTGTTGAAGTATGAATTTTTTTTTATTAAACTAAAACCCTGTTGTGTAGATAACAAGGTGGATAGCATGATTAGGATGTCACGATAAATCGTTTCTATATGTGCTACATTGATCTCAAGGAAACAAGATCAACTGAGCACATTATGTTTTGAATAGCATGTTGATGGTATTTTCTGACTTCAATACAAACAGATAGTTGGACCAGTTGAAATGTTTTGAATACTATTTTTGCAGTAAATGTCTCAACTTCTTCAACTAAAATTCCTTTATGTTCCTGACATTGTGGTGTCGTATTTTCCTATATTTACATACTCTTGATGTAGAAGTGCTCTGTTTCTTAGGACATATTAATAAACATGGCATTGCATATGCTTTTGAGAAGAATAAGTTGGTACACTCACAATCCAGGTAATGAGCATTGAGATGCACTTGATCCTTTATTTAAGGATCTTGGAGGTACGATTGTGTTTGCATTTTATTAAATTCCATATTGTTTTTAGAATGATTTTGTGATGCAAATTGGTTAACTCATAATGGTGAAGTTAGCTCTACTATGAGTTAGTTTTCTATTCTTGGAAGAGGTTTTATGACATGGAAGTCTGAAAAGAGATGTGTATAGCACACTCTATCATGGAATTTGAATTTATTTTCCTTGAGTTGACAGGTCAAGAACATGAAAAGTTAAGAACCTTTGATCTGATATGCATATGTGAGGAAACTCATCTGACCCGATTTTTTTATATTGTAATCGCAAAGAGCTATCAAGATTACTAGAAATAATGCGTACAATATGGTGAAACAAGATGCATCACATTAGACGGTGCGATAAAGACTACTAAGAACTAGTCTTATTTTCCAAATCGTCCGACTAAGGGATTGATAGGGGAAATAGTTATTGAATTATATCGAGAGGAATATGACTTAAGCCCATGGATTGAGAAATACGGTGGATACATTTATGGTCAAACGAAACCATATCATTTCTCTATTTATACTACTGATACCATTTTATATGTGGTAGCAGTGGATTGTGAGTTCATAGCCCTTTATATTCGGTCAGTCCTATTGAGAAGGACTTAATGTTTGGGTGGTCCTACTGAGAAGGACTTGATGGATTCATAATCTATTCTGGAGGTTGAGTCTAAATGACTTTTAATGGTTGAATATAAACCACCTACTTGAGTGTGAAGGTGGGACGCCTTCTATGAAAGACTAGGGCTGTCTTTCTAGAGCACTCATGAGAACCCAAGGTATGCGCATGGCCACTAAAAGCGCGTGGAGTTTTTTCTATCGCGGAACTTGCAGTCATTAAGGTTTATTACGTGTTGCGAGAGTCTCAATCTAAGTTAATGAAGTTCAAGAGTACTTTTACGATAACCTCTGCAATTAAAACTTTTCGGCCAATTGTTGCAATTCAAGTTTCCAGGAAACTATGTTGGCAGGAGAAGCTTCCTTTGGCTTTGAGCATTTTTATGTGGAAATTTCTTAATTGTTTTTTTGCGTTTGATTTGGTTAGACAAAAATGGGGTGTTTCCTTGGCATCACATTGTTTGTGTGGACATGGTGAGGATAGTTTTGGGCATGTCTTTTTGGACTGTTCTGTTGCAGGTTATTTATGGCGTCATGTCTGTGGATTGGTGGGAATTCCATGGTCTACTTCGCATAATTATGACCCGTTGACGTTAATTAAAATGCTATGGGGTGTTGGGAAAGAGTGTTGGCGAGATATAAATACTGTTGTGTTTTCTGGAGTATGCTGGGTATTATAGCGTGCTCGTTGCAGGTTCTACTATGATGGGCTAAAGACCGATGGTAGCGGTATTTTGCGGGAATGGGAGAGTTATGTTTGGCCTATACTGATCGCTGGAGGGTTGTCTGAGGTGTTTATGGCCAAGCGAGCACCGCCGTGGACAGTCCGGAGTCGTGTGCAGGCAGTTCGGTGGCTAGGATGGGGTGCTTCGGCGGAGGTGATCTTGAATGTGGATGGTGCAGCTAGGGGGAATCCTGGCGTATCTGGTGCAGGTAGAGTTGTGCGGAAACGATGTGGCTAATTTTTGGCAGCTTTCCATCATTACTTGGGAGAAAATTTGACAAATATAGAGGCTGAAATGGAGGCTATGGTCCTCGGACTACAGATGGTGAAGGACAGGGGATTACATAATTTTTTAATACAAACAGACTCCAAGGCACTCGGTGATGCGATTGTTCGAGGATCCGTGACAAATTGGAAGTTAGATACTTTATTTAAATGATTACTGAGATTATTAAATGGCACTTCTGTTGTTCATATCTACCAAGAGGCGAACACTGTGGCAGATGGATTAGCAAATGAGGCGTGTGAACATAGAACGTTACGTAGATATGAGGCTCTAAGTGAACTTCCTCGGCATGTTAAGGGGCTTTTCCGGTTGGATAAGCTTGGTATACCCACACTTATACAGATAGCTCTTTAATTCTTTGCCTTGTCGATTTATATGATAAAGGCCACATACTTGTAATTTTCAGTTACAAATACCATCAATAAAATAATCTACATTTTTCCAGTTCAAGAGTACTTCACTTCATAGACCAGGTTGTTGCCTCACTTCAACATGCATCAATTCAATCGAAAGACATTGATGTTTAAGTAATTTACCTTCCTTTGCTCGAAATTTCATAAAACAAGTATGTCATTTGAGGTGGATTGTTGGAAAATGTCAACTTGTTTTTAGGCATGTGTTGAATGAGATAGTTGGTGGAAGTAGTCAAAACTACTTTCCCACAAATCCTAACTCATTATCTCCACTCCCCATATTTTTCTCACTTGTTTATCCTTCCACTAATATCCTTTTCCTCCCTATAAATACATTATACTTCAAGTGAGAAGTGATTTACAAAAATCCATTCTCTTTATCTATCTTCGATCAAACTATTATATATATTTGGTATCTCGAGTAATTGTAGACTACAAGTTCCAAATCCTCTATCATGAGTGCACGTGTTAGAGGATTGGTTGTGTTAACCTTGGGGAGCAGATCGGCTATTTAGATTCGTGTCGAATTTTTGCTTTCAAGGCAGTGGTTCTGTTCGCGACACAAATATTGTTGATAAGTTCTTTCTATTTCTCTACTATTATTTCCTACAACTACTACTTGCATTAGCAATAACATAGACGGGATAAAATGGAATGGAACAATAAATAAAAGCAAACATTCAAAGTAAAAAGAGTCAATGAAAAAGATAACAAATAAATAAATCATGAAAATCCCACTAAAAAGTCTTATGGGTTAGGGTATGATTTTTTTTTAAAGGGCTTGGTATTTAAACTTTTCACTAAAAAATCCCACAAATTCCAAATAAAAAAAAATATCCATCGAAATTTGGATGTTTTTGAATACCAAAAGACTTTTTGTTACTTGTTTAAAGTCCTGATTGAATACCACTGGATTTGAAAATCATTTTAAAAAAATACTAATAGTCCTGATTGAATACCAGATGACTTATTTAGATTACCTAAACGTCTTAATTGAATACCACAAGACTTATTTATCTCAAAATAGTCTTTTAAAATCTCTATTGAATACACCCCTTAAATCTGTGCCTAAATTTCTCTTCTTTTAAAAAAAAACCCTGTTTCCACAATCCAATTATATACATATATATATATATATATATATATATATATATATATATATATATATTTATTTTTTTTTTTTTTTTTTTACCTAGCCTAAAAAAAAAGGCATAATGTTTTGAGAATCCTCCCAGGAGAAACAAATTGAAAGTCCACAAAAATTTTCTTTTGTGGTTGCCAACAAACCATGTTCTCCTGAAGTTTATGTATCTAGATTCAATTTTTATTTCAGAATTTCTCTTACAAATTTTATAAAATTTAATTAATTAAAAGAAATGAGGCATCTCGTATTACTATTAACCTCTCGAAAAAGTAATTAATTGGCTAAATGAATGGATTGATCAGTTTGTAAATACCAAATTAAAATACAAATACAAATTGTAGTGAAAAACCCTCCGTATAATATATATAATTAGACATAGTACAAATTTTAAAAGATTAATGATGTGTAGCTTTTGTTAGAAATCTGCCGTATGGGACGAAGACATGGAGCGGGGGCAGTCACACCTCGAGATTTTTAAAAATATTATTAGGTATAGTCAATTTTATATGTAATTCGAAATATTTTATCAGTTTCGCCCCCCAATATTTTATTTTATTTTCGTTTTTATACGTAGTTCGACATACTATTACAGTTTCGTTACCAATGTCAAATTTCTAGCTTCGTCTCTCATGGGACCTTCTATTTGGTAAATTGACATATATGGGTAGAACCCTTTATTCTGCAATGTGGTGTACATAGAGTCAGACTCGGCTATGTTAGTTAATAATGTCCGATCTATATAGACTCAATGGAGCAATAAGCACTAGGAAATATTTGACTGCAATTCTAACTGAATTGGCTGACCACATTCTGGAAACTTTGCTTTATCTTCACATGCTATGTTTAGGATTTGATCAGAATGGCACAGTTTTTTAAATTGTTACATTTTGTGACTCATATAGCGACATTTATATACTACGTCATTAGATCTTGTGACTTTTCAAACAAACGTCGTCAAATTTGAATTTTATACGGCGTTTCATTGCGTCGGTTATAATAATTATTGATAAAATCGACATTTTGACATTAGTTAGCGATGTGTACATTATATATTGTTATAAATTGTTACCTTTTACGACTCATATATCGACATTTATATACAACAATCATGTGACATTTCATACAAACGTCGCTATATTTGGATTTTATACGACAATTATAGTAATTTTTGTTCTTACCGATAATTTGATGTTAGTTAGTGACATTTACATTACATGTTGTTATAAATTGTTACTTTTTACGACTCATATAGCTACATTTATATATTTTGTCGTTAGATCTCGTGACATTTTCAGACAAACACAAATACAAACATTATGTGTCTAAAATATTTTTTTTAACGAAAAATTAAACACACTTAATTATTAAAATTTTAATGAGAGTGTATTAATTTTAATTTGATTCATAACAAAATCAAAACACAAAAATAAATTAAAATAAGTAAAGATACAAAATCCAAAATTACATTATAAAAAAATATAATAGGAGGATAAACAAAAAAACAAATGATCATTTAGCTCAGAGGCCCATTGCATGACATACATGCAGGAGGTCGCGTGTTAATTACCATCTCTTTGAGTCAGGAAAAAATTTATTATATATTATTCAAATGTGGATAGACTCGACGGCTCGGCTTATCTCTAGGCTCCGATTATTCAAAGGTGGCTAGACTCAATGACTCGGCTTGTATAGGCTCACACTAGGCTTGGCTCAGCTCGGCCAGTCTGGTTTCAAAATTTACGAATGTCGGAATAGGTATTTTGTTGTGACTATTTAAAATCGTCGTAATAACTACTTATTCACGATATTTACAAACGTCAGAATAGACTACTTGTTGCGACTATTTATAAATGTCGGCAAAAGTACATTTTGATACACTTTTAAAATGACGCAACAAACGTCGTAATAGATAGGTACCGATGCTTGTAACAAGTGTCGTAAAAAACCATAACGACACAGGCAAATGCGACGTTTACGCGACATTTGTAATAAATGTTGGTATAGATCTATATCGACATTTTTTTGCCTTATTGCGACATATGACAAACGTCGCAATAGGCCTTTTTTGTTGTAGTTATTGGAATCCGTCTTCAGCTGACGTAGACGATTTACGACATCTAACCGATGCAAGACATACGTTCGGGGAATGAAGACTCTCGAGCTACAATGTCATTTATGACCGAGGATGGGTAAGATAACCCGTCAAACTATTTCTTTTTCTTTTTTTAATCGGGTGAGGAGAACTTATCTATTATATTAAATATGAGAATTTAAGAAGTGGGGAAGTAAATTCGAATTAATGACCTCTAGTTCATGAGGCATCAACATTGATTATTAAACCAAGACTTCATTGGCAAACCACTCAAATTAAACTATAAAAACAAATGAAGAGGTTATAAATTTAGTCATTACAGTTGGTGTATAACTTAGATTTCAAATTAAAAGACAGCATAAAAGCACAAATTACCCCATGATGATTATCCATGTCATGCAATTGGTCCCTAAATAACAACAAGAGATGGTTAGGCAGGCATGACTCCCATATCACGAGGGGCTTTCTATCTTGCCCAATAAGCACACCCTCGGAAAAATGAGATAACGAAATGCCACGATTTCCAGGGCAGTAAAACAGAATACGCTCCAATGCCCACATCTAAAGATATCATGGTAATATCAGTTAATATTTTATTTTTTAACTTTAAACAACCATTCGTTGAAATTTAAAAAAAAAATTAATTAACTCATTATTTTCAATACCTGGATGAGCAAGCAATGACTACATATGTCTTTTGATTTATGATCGGAGGAAATGCACAATTTATTGTATGTATATGTGTGCTAGGACGCCACTTCCCCATTAATATTTACCGGTCTCCTTCAAATCTCGGAGTAAGAGTAAATAATAGAGATGCAATCTTGAAGCAATTGTTTAAGAAAAGTAAACTCTCTAACATAATAAATAATAAATACCTTGGTCTCTTACGAACTTCATCTACACTAACATCCTCAGACAAAATTTCTTTAGTATGAGAAAATATTGCGTCCTTATTAAGGGCATTTCCCTTAAAAGATCTCAGTTTCGGCCTAAACCCTAAAAATTCTTTAATTGTCTCAATGCATTGATCTTTTGTGTACGTCACTTTCTCTTCTTAGGTAAGTGTCGGCACTTCTATTAGCAGTCCAAAAAGGGACTCTAACGCCCTGCAGTGTGATAGTTGCCTACCTCCAAAGTAAGTAAAAAATGACGAGATCGGGGCAGCACCTCTCAACTAAAGAAGTCACTAGGCATAACTCTCCAAATCCTAAACCATCTATCATATCATATATTTCCTTGTTATGCTAATTTCTATATGGTGAACATTATTGGTTGTCAACGAATAAATTTAAAAGGCAACCCATTTACCGCCCATATAACACTAGAACAATGAGAATCTTGTTTATATGAGACCTCTGTGCTTAGGGGTCCAAGGTGTCATGACACATCTTCCATCTAATCATACATTTTCAATCAATCAATTATATATTTGTACTAGATTAAAAAGTCCACTAATTATTCAAAAATCACTACTCAACATTAGAAAACATCAAACATTACAAATAATAGTATAAGAAAAACAACATTAATGTAAATTAACACCATAGAATCCTCGTAACAAGCACATATTTTCCTTGTCATGGAAGTTATGGAAGAAGTGGGTAAACTTCTCATGCTTTGGACAACTAGTGGTGGCACGTCTCCCACATTTCCAGGGGCTGTCTGTTTGTTACTTTGTCCTAAAAATTGTCTGGTCATCTTCCTATTTCCTTATATGAAGATTGTGGTCGTTTAACCAGGGATAAGACGTATGACTAGGTCAAAGTGATCCCTGATGTTTAGGAATTACGTTTGGCCATATCCACCAGTAACTTCTCCGACTGATTGAGTTTATGAATCCCGTTTTCTAATTTATGTACCCTGCTAGTTAACATTGACTGGTTGGTGTCTTTCCTTGGTGTCTGTTCTAAATCTTGGCTGAATTGTTTTGTCCGTTTTCTGAGTGGTCTCGGCAACTGAGATTTTTGGAGTGTCAACACGTATATTTATACTTCTTTGAAGATTTCAAGTTGTGAAATTTTATACTCACAAGTAATAAAATTTGTAGAAAATAATTAGTCAAACAACAAAAAATTCGAATTTTAATATTAGAGGAAATAGATAATATTTAGTAGATGAATCAACAACCCAATAGGTGAAGAAAAATCATCATATGGATCCAACAAGATAGTAAAACATAAGTGAGATGAGGGATTTGTTGGGTACAAAAAAAATGCTGGGATTGCGGGGAGCATAGGTAAAATTTTGGAAATCTTCACAGCACCAAAGTTTTTTATTTCAACTTTCCAGTGATTGATGTGTTTGGCAAAAGGCCTTGAGAATTAAAAGCAACTTTCCCATTGAACCTATTCATTAAAAAAAAAAAATTCCGATTGAACCTGCGGAATCGAATCAAATCAAATTGATTGGAACCACACAGGACTACAAGGGCTTCATTGCACTCATTTTGATTAAGTAGTGTGTGTTGTGTGTGAGAGAGAAAAATTCACAAAGTGATGAGTCCGAAATTTTTTATTTTGATTGGTGAGTAAGTTTAAAACTTATATATAAACCAATAAATGCAATACAATTAGGATAAAAAGTCAATTTTCTTTCCTGTGAATTAACACTTTTAGCCTACGTGTATTGTACTTATAGATTTGGATTTAAATTTTAAACTTACTCAGTACTCAAGATAAAACTACTTAGTCCTAACCTAGTGACTCATCTCTTCATCAATCCTTATACTACGAGAAATTTTATTTTGTAAGTGACTAAGTTTAAAAGTTACATTCAAGCCAATGAATGCATTACATGTAGGAAAGCGAATTGTCAAAAAGTCAATTTTCCTTCCTACGTATACTGTATTTATTGGTTTGAATTTAATTTTTAAATTTAGTTACCTACCAAGATAAAACTACTCGTCATACTACTACACTTGTCAGGCTTTTGGACAAACACACATAAAATTTTTCTTTTCTCATTTGGCTACTTGTTGGGGTTGTACTATTCACTTGACCATTGGTCATTTTAGGAAGATAAAAATTATTTTATCTTTTCCTTCAGTAGTCTTTGATGCATGATGCTGTTATCAAGAGGACAATGACAAGACCCCTTGCCCGTTAAAATTAGGTTCTTGAGCCTCTCAAGGCTAGCAATGACAAATGAGTTACCTCGCAAAGTCCGTTAAAATTCTACATATAGCTAAATTCGTTGAAACTTGGTATGCCCCATATATAAGTTGGTTTAGTAGATGGGGCCGGGTGAGGATATTCCGAAATTTGACCCATCCCGCCCCCATAAACTCACTTTCCGTCCCCTATCCCACCACAAACTCGCTGGCTTTCCCACCCGCCTCCCACAAACCAGGCCCAAGTCCCCAATGTGTGAACCCGCAGGTCCAACTACCATTTTAATGAAAATATTGGTTTGCCCCACCCAATGGCTATTTTCCTATTTTTTATTTTTTTGTTTTAAATACAAAATCTTCGTATAAACCCCCCTCAAACTTACTCAATCTGTCTCATCTCTTACACCATTTTCTCCTTAACCTTACTTAAAAAAAATACCTTCAAACTTCAAAACCCGAACCGGACCCGTCACTCGGGTTTCCGGTTTTGCATGTTGGCCGGGGTGGGTTTGGGACCTTGAGATGTTTGACCCGCCCCGTTCGCCGATCAAATCCATCTTACCGTCTCATTTGCCATTGCTACTCAGGGCACAATTCAGTAGTTGAACAATTAAAGGTAAGTTTTGTTGGCAATAGCAGGATGAGGGTGTGAATCTTGTTAATATTAAAGCATTGATATTTGATTCTTTGTGCGTTGGAAATCTATCCACTTAGGTTTAGGGACAGAGCGGTGGGAGCGCTCGTTAGACCTGCAAACGGGCCGGATTTTTATCCAATTTTTTTTTAGGATTTGATAAGAACTCCAGACTTAAATATCCGCATCCGAATCCGAATCCGTATAAGAGTAATAAAGCGGTTACGTATCTAAAATATAAAAAATAGTATCCATTATACCCGAATCCGTTTCAGCATATATATATATATATGAGACAATCTTTACAAGGTCAAGCAAAGAATTGTATCATTAATGAAAATTTTACCAAGTTCATTTTATCCAAGTGATTCAGTTAGATTTGTTTTGAGGATTCATAGTTATTCAAGCGTTATTTATTTTATTTTGAGGAGGCTTCTGAATATTTATATTGGAATGAGATCGAGATTCTGGTTATTTGTTTTTATTTGAATTTTGAACAACAATATGATTATGGACTGTATTCTATTTCGTAGAATTATTTGCTGATTATAGAGTATAATTTGGGTGAAGTAGCATCTGATATGTAAGATTGTTAGATTAAACATGTATGTTTTTAATCAGCCAAAAACTACGAGGATTGGACTTTTTGAAACGGGTTATAACATATCCGTATTCGGATCCAAATCAGCGGATCTGGTATTGCATATTATGGATCCGTTAGGATAATGATAAGGATTCGGTAGAAAAAATTAAAAACGGATATGGATCCGTAATAGACAATTCTGTATCCGTTTGTATCCATTTGCAGGCCTAGTGCTCGTGATGCAACGTTATTCCAAAAAAGTTAGATTGTCGAGGCATATATTTCTCGAGTTCAAATCGTCTGCAAAACGCCTTACAACTCTCTCTATGACACTCTAATTATTAAATTCGTTTTATCCATATATTTTAAACTAAACAAGATAAATCATAGATCTAAAGATAAATCCTAAACACTGAAAATACTATATTTAAACTTAGCCAAAAAAATATACTATAGTTAGGAGTGTTGAAGACTTGCATGGAGTGCTGCAAAGGTTCGAAGGGATGGTATTTCTCAACGCGTACTGATTTATTATTTGTCGCATGTTAATTCAATCGTTAATATTTTCTTAATAAATACTCTATTTTTTTGAAATTGAATCTCTATTTTTTATAATAAAAAACAAAAAAACTGTACATTAAATTTTGGATGGAACAAGAAATAATTATTCTGACCAGATTTAGTAAATACTTTAGAATTGCTAGAATATAGTTATTTTGACCGGAAAACAAATCAAAATAACTATTTTTAACATTGGATAAAAATCAACGGTTAATTTTAGCATTGTGTTGAGATAAACATGCATTCGCATCGTAACTGAATCAAACCCCTGCCCCTTAAGCTGAATTTTCAGTTTTATTTTTTGACCAATTGATTTGTTTAGGTAAAAAAAATATCAATATAGCACCCCAAATGGTTCAAAATTTTGTCCATAAGCGTTTTGAGAAAGGTTGTTAAAAACGCAAATCTATGTAGAAACGGAAGAGAGGGGCAAGATCGTAAGCTCGTGAATCGTAAAATAAATCGTAATATCATACCAAAAAGTTAAAAAATATTTTGTATATAAATAATAATAAATAACATATAAATCATATCATATAGTCCAAGAATATGAGAAACATGTATAAAACATAGTCTCACACGTTTTCCAAAAGACAATAACGCAATAATGTTAATAATAAATGAACATACAAGTCTTTCAAAAGAAAAAAACGCAACAAATCATAGTTCTTAACTTATACAAGTCTTTCAAAAGATCAAAATAAAACAAAGCACACAATAAGTATATGATATAATTAAACAAGTCATTCAAAGACTTCAATTTCGAACTACCATCACTCTACTATCCAACATATCATTGTTGTTTGATACTGTTTATTCTACAATTTATTTCTCGGCCAGTGGCGGAGGTACGAATGCGGGTGGCTTGTTCTAGCAATTGCTAAGTGCTAACGGAAGGGGTGGATTCTTTTCGCGATGACTATGAAATCATCTTAAGCGAAAACCCTTCAACAACAACAAAATTGAATTGGTGGAAAAATGATTGAATTAAGTATTGGCTTTCCTGGTCTGGCCCGTCATACCATTTTGTAAAAATGGTAGAAACGTTCGATTTTACGTTTTTACGTTCTGATTCAACGTTTCTACCCCATTTCTACCAGATTACGATTCTATCCCCTATTCAACACGCTTTGGTTCAATAGAATCGTGCAATTCTACGAGTTAACTCGCGTTTTTAACAACATTGGTTGAGGGGTTCTCACGAGTTAACTATTTGTTTGACTAAAGTACACTATCCTCTTAAAAATTTCCTTTCTTTAGGAAACCAACTTTTGGATAATCCTTGAGTGCATTTCACAAGAGTTTAATATATGCTTCATTGAATTTGGAAAATGGCTTTAAATATACAAGGGGTCAAAATCCATTGAGTCCTTCATCGTCATGTAATTATTAGTACCTAAAGAACCAAAATTTGTGAAAGTAGTACCAACACATTGAATAGCATGAGATTTTTGTGGTTCATGAACTTTTGCCTTTCTTCTTCAAAGCAGAAATTGAGATAAAAAATCATTAAAGAGTCTTCAAACTGAAGTACATATCAGTAGAGATTACAGCCTGAGGAGTAGTGATATGTCATATTGCTGCTTCCATGAGTACTTTGCATTGAGAATTTGATTTTTTTCATAAATTTTAAATTCAGAATTCATCCCCAAAAACCAGAAAATTCTAACATAAAACCATCAAAACATTTAATCCTATATCACAAACTATTTGGATTGGATTTTGTTTCCGTAAAAGCATATTGTTTATAAGAGTATATACGAGCTTTAAAGTACAATTGTAATGAAGTTCGTGATAAGAGGGAACCAAAAATACACAATTAAGTATGTGAAAATTATGGATCAACCATCTCATGTTCTATCACCATCTTACTTCGAACATCGAATTGACTGCAGAAACAGAATACAGAATGATAGTAGACGTACTTTTTGAGAATTGCATAATTCGGAGCTAGATAACTTCAGATAACCTGAGATGCATAATATTTAGGGTGCATCTATTAAAACACAAAATTATGCATTTTTTTTTTAATTTTCATTTCAAATCCACAACTTTCTGACAAACCAATTAATTCAGTGTGCATCTAAACGAATTTGTCTTTCTGGAATAAACTCTACTCAAAGCTTTGTCTCCGAAAAGGATCCGATCGTTGAAGCGGACCATATTAGTTGTGGACCGTAAAACCGACACGGATACTAGCTGGATCTCGAACCTTAAAAAAAAGGAACTTTTTGACAAGAAATCAACTAGTCACTGGATAAACCTCTGTTAAAAATGGACTTGAACTTGTGTGATTCTCATCCAACATGTTAAATGCTTGAAAATTTTGAATATTATACAAATATGTGACAGGCCATGATTTGCGTTTGAGTTGTCGATCTGGGTTTGTGATATTATGGTACAAGAGTGTGGTACCAAGTTGGGCTAAGACTTGGGATATGTCTGAAATGTGTGAATGTTATATAATCATTCTCATGATATTCCTTAGCGAGTCCAGTTTACATGTAGGTGATGGTGGGATTGCTAGGCCAATGAGACTCGTATCGATTTGACGGCATAAATCTATAAACACGGTGTTTGTATAAAACCATATAAGCATATTAACTAATCATCTAGGGTGTGAACATCAATAAAATTATAACATCAGATAATATAATTTTGATATGATACTAAAATAAACTTTGGGCTAACTATTCTGAGAATCCCACGTTAGGTGCTTCCGCAAGAACTTTGCATTGAGAAATAGATACTCACATATTTAAATTTCCATTTCATTAAAAATAAAATTTAGATAATTTAAACCTACACCATCCTAATTTAAACCTACACCACAAATTGTTTGGATTGGATTTTGTTCCAAATACCATAAATTAGATTATTTATGAAATCAAATATATGTATTCAAGTTTGTGATAAGAGAGGCCAAATATACACAGTCAGTTTGTGAAAATTATATATGAACTACTTAGAAAAAACAAAAGAAAACAAAAAATTTATATATGAACCATCTTATGTTCTATCTCCATCTTACCATCCCAACTAATGTAAATCCTATAACATGAGTGTAGAAAGAGAAGAGCGGTATACATCTAACTATTTGGGAATTGCAGAATTAACAGCTAGACAACTTCAGATCACCTGAGTTGGCATGCAATTTAGGAAACTGATTTTCAAAACACAAAACTATGAAGTTTTTTTGTTTCCCTTCATTTCAATTCTTTTCTCATAAACCAAATCACTTTACTCATCCTACAATTTTTTTTTCAAAAGAAAACTGGTTCAGAACCCTAGATGTTCGTTATTTTACTTTATCATTTCGACACAATTCAGCTATCCATACTCAAGTAATCTAGCCCATGTATATCTTACATATATTAAAAGTGCTTATATTTTAGTTTTTTAACTTTTGCATTCCTGTAATGTCCTTTATTATCACGTTTTAATTATAATTCTAAAAGATTAAAAGGATAATTTATTTAATAATTTTGGAAAATAGTTACATATGAAAAAGAATTAAAAAGAATAAAAAAATCCTGAAGGGGTATTAAAGTTGGAAGATGTACGTAATTCTTTATATTTCTTTATTAAACCTCAACTGGTCTAAAACAAAAAAAACGAAACATATCATTTTATTTTTTTAAAACAGGAGACGTAATTCCAAAGTAGATTTCCAAACAAAGTTGTTATTAAATAATTATCTTATTTTAATTAATTACATAATTACAAAGATATTATCAAAGAGTAAAGTTTAAGATTATACTCATTTTTATAACGTGTGAGGCACGTTCTCTCTACCTAGTTACACAAAGTGTGTGTATGTGTGATATAGTGGTGGTGAAATTATATGGCGGAGCAGGGACAAAATTAGAAACTTCTTTTAGAAGTGAGAAATTTTTTAGCATAATTCTTGAAGGGTGAAGGGTAATTTTTTAGTAATTTTTTAACTTTGTAAAATTTAATGAGTAAAAATAAAAAAACTTAAAATGTTTTTAGAGCGGTCACCACTCTCGCTCCCCTAACTTCGTCAGGGGATGGTTGGTCCACCATTTTTGTTTGATTTGTTTCTTGTATTGTAGTAAAGTTTTAATTACATTGCATGTAAATATAAGATGGACAACTCTTGTCACTTTCTCAAAAAAAAATAAAAAAAAATAAAATAAAAAAAGACAACTCTTGTCACACACTCAGAGTGTGCGTATCAACTTTCTTTCTCTTGCAGGCAGGTGAAGCTGTGAGAAATGGACCCCAGATTTCAGAAGTAGCAGAGTCAATCATTGTCCCATAGTTTGACCGTTGCTCCTACACAAAAATATCTCCCTCAGAGCCTCAACTTTCCGATTTGACAGAAATTATAGATGATATTAATCAAAGTGACCCATCGGCTCAACTAGTGAGAGACATTGTCTTAATCCACCACAAGAAGTCCCCCCTACATTGAAGGGTAGAAACTTTCACACTGCGGCTAGGGGTGTCAATTGTGCCCAAAGACCCACACTCAGGCCCAGACCCAACTGATTTGATTTGGGTTTAGAGCTTATTTTTTTATACCCAAATCTAATTAAGTTTGAACTCATTGATTATTAAAATAACTAATAATGGATTCAAAAGACTCACTAAGACCCACTAGACCCATTATGACCCAAACAAATAACTACTGTAGGATGCTTTTGATGATTCAGGCTATCTTATTTCTTCTCTTTTCTTTTCTTTTTCTTTTTTGTGTCAGCTTAATTTTCTTCTCATTTTTTTCTTTTCGTTTTTTTTCTCTTTTATCTGTGCCTAATTAACTAAGTTTTAATTTGGAATTGAGCTACGAGAAGTATCCCAGCTAGTTTAGTAATGGAACGAAACCATCTGCAATCTGCAGACTTCTTCGTTCAATCAACAACACAAAAATTGAAAATTTTTAAGGAAAGATTTGGTATAAGATAATACATTTTTAATATATGGAATAGATCCAGACTCATCCAATCCCAATATAGTTGGATCTGGACCTTAAGTAAAAAGGTACAGATCCAACATAGTTGGATTTGGACTCAAATATTTTTTTTGTAAGTCTGGGTCTGGACCCAAAATTATGGACTCAATACACTCAATTGACACCCCTAACTGCCTCGCTAAGATTTAAATTTGTGCCTTCCTACACAATCTGTCACCCCGAATCAACTGGGTTACTTTGCGGATAGTTTGTTTGACCGTTGCTGTGTTTTCCTATCTCACTCTTTGACCTATAACTCTATTATTCTTCAAAACTGCCCGTAGCCCTCTCTGTATCTCAGTCTAGTAGGCCTATGAGGCATCTTTATTGTGGCCCTCTTCCTCCCTCCCTCAATTTTTTTTTTTCTTTTTTTTTGCTAAATCCTCCCTCCCTCAATTGTTTCAGTATTTTATTTACCCTTTTTAATAAATAAGATAAGATAATTCCACAATGAGATTTAGATGCAGGAAAATACATGAGGCACGAGAACAACATAAATTAATTCAACAAAATTTCGCTAATTGCAAACTAAAAAGAGAAAAGTAAACACTTAAGTATAAAATTCTACTCTTGTAATGTGGGATTTCTTGAGAAAGGCCCTACTGTTTAATATCACAACGGCTCCAGTGCGGAACGGAAAATGTTTCGTATGTGCGGAACGAATTCTTATTCGTTGGATTAAAATTTTGATACTAAGATTGATTTTTAAAAAAGCACTTATTTGCCAAACATCTGTTTTTAAGTAAAAAAACACATATTTTCAAGTGAAAAAAATGTTGCGCACATATTAAAAAAACTCTTTTCCACATAAGAGCGGACTGTGTTCAATATCTTCTCACTAAAAGAGGAAGGTACTATGTCATTGCTATTCTAGTATATGAAAAAATGATGGGACAGTAAGTTTTACATAGACATTGTCCTTCTCTATACAACCAATACTATTATATTATTACAATTATATCAGAATTTTTGTCCTCCAAATAATATTATATTGTAGAGTGAGCTAGCAATATTTACTGAAAAATAGACTCAAGTAATTGTCAGCATAAGAAACAGTAAGGCTCCAGTGCGGAACGCCTTAAATTCCGCACGTGCGGGACACAACAAGGGCAGTTGATTTCATTTTTTAAGAGGATCAATGATTGAGATTTAAAAGAGAGGTGAGAGAAAGGTAAAAGGATATATATGTAATTTTATTAGAGGTGAGAGAAAAGTTGCGGCTGAAAAGTCAAAAAGGTGGGTTACCGAGGAGAGAGAAAAGTTGCGGCTGAAAAGTAAAATAGGTATATTTCTACAAGAACGCATGTTCTCTGTTAGAGAACACACGTTCTTGTTAGAGAACGCAAGTTCTCTAATATAGAACGTTTGTTAGAGCGTTCTCTAATATAGAACGTGCGTTCTCTAACAAAAAAATTTAGAGAACGCACGTTCTATATTAGAGAACGTGCATTCTCTAATATAGAACGTGCGTTTTATTAGTGAACGCATGTTCTTTATTATTGAACATGTGTTCTCTGGCAGTAAGCACATGTTCTCTGTCAAAGAACGCATGTTTTTTATTAGTGAATGCATGTTCTTGATTATTGAACACCCAGTTAAAAGTAAAAAGAGAAAAAAGAGCTCAAAGTTTATCTCTAAAATACCCTCGTTTTTTTATACAACTAGTTAGATCAAAAAAGTCAAAAGATCAAAATCCAAATAGTGACAAATGACGTCCCCAGTATATACTCGAATTTTTTCGTTTCATAGACTCGTAGCAAGGTGCATAAGAAAGGCCCAAGTGAAGAATTGAGCCCAAATAGTTGTCAACCAGAAAAAAAAAGGAGGCTCAAGTGAATTGAACTCATTGTACAAGCCCAAAAATCTTCTTCTTCCACACTCCTTCACGCCTGCAACTTCGCTGACAGCTCTGAATCTCTAATGAGTATTAGTTGGTCTTGAACCCGTATCAGTAGAGACATGAGATCAATAATCCTAAAGGCCCTAAAGCTCAGGAAAATTTTCAATAAGCTTGCATAGTATGTGTTTGGTATTACTTCGAGTAAATATATCCCGGATGTATTGATCCAAGCAATGATGTATCGGAATGTCATTGCCCAGTCTCGGGCATACTCAATATGAAATATTCACGAATGATCAATTGTGTTAAGGCAATACTCGGGAGATATCGCCAAATGAGAGTTATATTAACTAATCTCGGTGTCATCTATTTATAAAATACCCAGAGTTATCCTTTATGAAACGCTTGTCTTCATAACTTCTCATAAACGAATTGCTTCATCTTCCGCCAATGTGTAACATTCACGTGGGTAATAAATAACTTCGTAGAAATTACTTTTTACTACCCATAAATAGGTGACTCTCAATCACCAAACAAGTTTCTTTTGAAATTTTACTTTTGTGCCTGCGTTTTATTTGTTCGCTTTCTCTGTTCAGTTCTTCCGACCAGCCGAGTTATTTCAACCAATGCTAACATCAAATCTCCCATTTTAAGTATTCTAAGGCCAACAAAGATATTACTTAACCCCCAGAAACAAAAAACAAAAAAATTAAAAAAAACTTATCTTTGATTTCTTTTTATTTCTAAACATTGCGTTGTTTTTTCCTAGGAACGATCACACATAAGTCTTATATTGATTCATGTAGTTGACCCCAATTAGTTGAGATTAAGGCTTTGTTGTTTATATATATATATATATATATATATATATATATATATATATATATATATATATATATATATATATAAACATAAAATTGGGCTCACGACTTTTTGGAGATCATGTACGGTCGAGCGCTTTGAATGCCTTATTTGCCTCCCTTGTTGACGGAGACGCTTGATCGAATAGAGATAAGACTTTATCAACTGGTATAATAATCTATTAATATGATTTTAATGTATGTTGAACTTGATCCTGGTGCAGTAGTGATACGCTGATGAAGTCCGCACAATTTCTATCTACCATAGTGTAACAGGAATGGACATTTCCGTCGCTAAATTCAGTTTATCGACCGTCTTCCGTGGTCGTGTATTTTTCGTCGCTAAGAAAATTAACGATCGAATACCGACGGAATGTATAGCGACCGAATATTTCGTCACTATATTCCAACCGAATACCGACCGAATGGTCAACATTGTTGACTTTGACTTCGACTGTATATCGACAGAATACCGACGGCTTATTTAGCTACCGAATATTTGATCACAATATAGCGACGGAATACCGATCGACACAGTCAATAATGTTGACTTTGACTTTGACTTGGTAACGACCGATTAGCGACGGACATTTTAGAGACCGGTTTTTGGGTCGCCATATAGCGACGGAATGATCAACATTGTTGATGTTTGACTTGGACTTTTTAGCGACCGATTAGCGATGACTAATATAGCACCCAATAATTCGGTCACTAAATTGTTTTTGATTTAAAAAAATAAATCTGAAATTTAATTAAATCCCTATTATAAAAAACACCAATACGCACAGAAATACGAACCAGAAACGGTATTAATAAGATCCCAAATAGCAAAAACAATCAATAAAACCTAAAAATAACATTACATAACCAATTATCTTACTAAAAAACACAAGTTTACACTTCTCATTTACATTACAACACTCACAATCAAAGTCCACACTTTGAATTACAACACTCACAATCAAAGTGTGCACTTCTCATTTACATTACAACACTCACAATCAAAGTCCACACTTTGAATTATCAAAACTCACAATCAAAGTGGGCACTTCTTACTTACATTACAACACCCACAATCAAAGTTTACACTTCTCATAAACTCCTTGATGTCATTTATATGTATATCCTTGGAAATGCATGAGTTGCAATCTGAAAATTCAAGAATCAAATTATTTTATGGAAATAAAATTACCAATTTGAATTATGTTAAAAAGGTATACAATACGACAATTATTTTATGGTAATAAAGTACTAAAAAATAAACCAACAAATATTACTCACCTTCAATATGTGGAATTCCAAGAAGCGAGAAAGAGATTAATCATTGTAAATCATTCTCCGACATAAATTCATCTTCTTCTTCTGAATTGTCATCACCCGACATAATTTCATCATCATCTTCTTCATTAACACGGCCCGTACCGGCCACCAGTACAACTTTGATTTCCCCTGACTGGTGTGCAAGTTGACCAACATCAGTAACAGTTGGATCAATGTGACTGGTCTCCTCCCCGCGTACTTCCTCCTGATACTGTAAAAAATGACGTCGTTTAGGCATTTAATACTAGTGACCGAATCACTACCGCTTTCCCAAATTCGGTCGCTAGCATTAAATATAAAACTTCGAATTAAAGAAGACACAAACTGACAAACAACGACGTCGTTTAGCCTGTTATTCATAGCGACCGAATACCGACCGCTTTGTCAAATTCGGTCACTAGTATTAAATATAAAACTTCGAATTAATGAAGACACAAACTGACAAACAACGACGTCGTTTAGCTCGTTATTCATAGCGACCGCTTTGCCAAATCCGGTCATTATTCGGTCGCTAGCATTAAATATAAAACTTTGAATTAATGAAGACACAAACTGACAAACAAATACGTCGTTTAGCCCGTTATTCATAGCAACCGAATAGCGAACGCTTTGCCAAATTCGGTCGCTAGTATTAAATATAAAACTTTGAATTAATGAAGACACAAACTGACAAACAATGGCGTCGTTTAACCCTTTCTTACTAGCAATCGAATGGCGACTGAATAGTCAAATCGGTCGCCATTCGGTCGCCCCTTAGTCACTTAGCGACCGATTATCGAGGGCCCGAGTTAAAAAATTATAAATCCATAAACCGACATCGCTAAGAATGCGAATACGACCTAATATGATTATTTTAGTAATTATTTTCTTATTAATAAACAATTATTAAAATTTTAATTACATTACTTAATAATTCACGTAAATGTATAAACAAATGAATTACTTGAATTGTTCTGCTTTGAATCTATTTAGATATCTTTTAAATAAGAATAATTGTTACTTGTTTGACTATTCATATGTATGTATGTATATTAGTTATAGTACCTAAAATAAGAAAAATGTTACTCCGCTATTTTTTAAAAAGAAAGTTTCTCACTAGCGACCGAATGGCGACTTAATTCGTCACATCGCCATTCGGTCGCCTCTTTGTCACTTAGCGACCGATTAGCTATTTGATCCCCAACCTTAACCCTTATACCCTAAGACGGTCGCTAGTCCGTCGGAAGTCGGTCGGTACAAAGACAGTTTTCCATAAACAAATAACAGATCCTCTGCCACAATTCAGTATGTCAACAATTCACAAGAAAACAGACCCAAATAATTAGAAAACATAAGTAGAAAAAATAACGCAAAAAAAAGAGCATACAATAGTTCAATATTATATTAAAAAAAAACATAACAATAGTTGCAAATTGATAAAAAATAAACTACATAATCTATTGACTCCCCAAAACTTCATCGACAGTTAAGGGGTCATCGTCATAGTCCGATTCATACTCATCATTATCTAGATTACTCAATTTGTCTTCTATCTCAGAGGCACTTAATACAATATTGCCCTTATTTGTTAAAATAGCAGCTAAGGTACTAGCAAATGACTTGTTTCTCTTCTTCTGCCTCCTCTTGAATTCTCTTTTTTGCTCGGCCAATTGAGTTTCCATCTATTTCTTCCACTTAACTTCCATTTCGTTCTGCATTTGTTCCATAGATGAAAGCGATACTGCCTGGCTACCTCGCTTCATTGCCTTTACCACATCGGTGAACGAACCTTGTCCTTGAACACGTCCCTTACTTAGCCCACCCACTGCCTCAGCAGAAAGCTCAATCTGAGTCGGCAAATCCGGAGGAGGCTGACCGGCTTGAGTTGCTTGGTTTGCGGCGTCGTCATAAATTGCATGGAACACCCCTTGTCAAATAAAATGTCAGGTTATCACAGTAAATAACTAATATCAAAAAAGGAAAAAAAAAGTAATGAAATACGTACAAACAACTCTCTAGAATCTTCATCAACCCATTCGCCTTTCTTTGGGCCGATATGGTGTTGATGCGTCCAATCGTAACTAGCCGGGAATGGGATTGCATGTTCGGCCTCCTTTTCCTGTTAACAAAAATCATTAAAACATTAAATACGTACATAAAACACATAACATATATGAATGTGTAAAATAATATAATTAAGTACCAGTCTCATGTGGTGCCCGTGTGCTTCATCGGGCCTTTGCCACCCCTATCTTCATTCCGGTTGTTTGATGCCTGTAAAGACTTAGCTTTAAAAGCCGAATTCTTCCAGTACACTTGAAGTCGCGCCCAGTCGGTCTCACAAACCCATGAGGGCCTCTTATTTTTTTTTCTTCGCGTCGCTCATATTGCCGCTCAGTCTCCTCTTAAAGTATGGTACGCCATACCGACTTGACGCCCGCCTCAAGCTCAGGAGCCCATCGATATCATTTATGTATTTTGAAATAACGTTAGATAATTATATTCGAAGACTTCTAAATTAAAACTTATTTGCTAATTTATTTAAAATAAACTTATCGTGAACTCTTCCCACCACATTTTTTCCTCTTTTCGGGGAACATCCTTTAGGGTGCTATATGCCCCCTTGAAACACCCTTGAAATATTGCAGTAATGACGGTGGAACAACTGGTTGCCAATCTAAATCGATAATAGGCAAGAAAAAATTTAATTAGATAACATAATGATTACAAGAAGTATAATTAACTTAAAAGGAAATTATTAAAAAATTTACTTACGTGCCAAGGGTAGGTTGCAGGAGAATACGAGTATCTACCAGTAGACTGGTGAGTCGCTGATCTTGCTACCGGTGTAGACTCAGTCGCCAGTACTGATGTAGACGCATCCCGAGATACATGTGCATCAATAGACTGTGACGGAGGTGTCGTAGCAGGCTCGAGGGCAAATGGCGGTGTCGACTGCAAATCAAATGATGAACTTGGCTGGGAGGTAGGGAGCGCAGCAAACACTGGTGCCTGACTAAATGGAAACTGTAATCGAATCCCTTTCTTTGGAGGCATCTCTGAAATACATATTAAGCGGATTAAGAAGTAACAATAAAGGAGAATTGAGTTTTAATGATTCTTATTTCAACGAAACACTGTTTTACACACAAGCCATAAGATATTTCATTCATAGAAACACAAGATAGGTCTGGAATTGAGTTTACAATTATGTTCTTAGAGTGCTTGGAGAAGGACATGGAAAGAAGAAAGGCATACACACAAAGGTTCATGTACAAATGAGATTGCATAACACCATAAATACATTATTTGTTTACTGAAAGAGTGGAAATGCGAGGATGGATAAATGTGTTCATTAATACGAGTAATACACGAGGAACAAGATTACATTATGCAACCTAAACAACAAAGAAAACAATATTATACTCCCTTTGTTTTCTAATAGAAGTCTTTTTAGACTCTTGTTCTAAGGATGATACTTCCAAAATTACTCCTCCACAATTTCTCTTAACCAATTTTGCTACTATGTAGAGACTGTTTAACACACCTAACCTAATCTGTCATCGGGATCATATTTGTATAGAAATTCTAGGGAACAAGAAACGCGAAAATACCAGCAGCAACCTGGTCCCGAACAAATGATATCAAGTAGTTAATTTGTGCCTGAATAATTTAATGAGAACCTAACCACTAACCATGCCATCCAATTCCAAAACCTCAACAACAAGACGACAATTTTGTTTGCAATAACTCTTCAAGACAACAATCTAAGAACAATTCAAGCTTGATATAAACCATCAGTTTCCCAACTTCACACAAAATAAAAGATAGAAATGCAAAGACATGTATGAAGGAACAGTACAAGATGCATCAAAATATTAATATCTCCACCTCCACAATCTTACACCACCCCCTGCACCAAAAATAAAGTTCTTCTAAAATTAGTAAAAGACTACCAAAACAAAGCAAAATACAAAAGTAAAAAATAAAATAAAATAAAATAAAGCACTTTTTTTTAATGCCTCTAAGTACTCAAAACATTCATAAATAAAATTCACAACTTAAATCAGCCAATACCTAATTGAATGGTGAGATTTTAGTGGTGGTGGCGCGGCAGCTACAGAGTGGTGGTGGTAGCGGTGTGCGGCAAATTCAGAGGGGTGGTGGCGCAGCGACTTCAGAGGGGTGGTGGCGGCAGCTTAAAAACATAAAATGAATATTTACATATGGAAATATTAATTAAGGACTTCCATGATCTTCTGCTTCGGAATCGTAATCTGAAGAAGAAGGTTCGTCAGGAATCCTTTCTGAAGCTGAAGTACTTGCCGAAAATTGAATCCTTGTAGAGGAAGAAGAAGCATTAGAGTGGTGGTAGGGCCGTTTCAGAAGTGGGGGGGGGGGAGGTGATTTCGGAGTCGTTGTGGTGGTTTCAGTCTAGGAGAGACGAATTCAGTCGTTAAATATTCCGTCGGTATATGGTTGTTAATATCCGTCGGGATTCGGTCGTTATGGTACACAAAACGAAGAAATTTTATGTTCTTCATTTATAACTATATAAATATACATCGTTAAGTATTCCGTCGATAAACGGTCGTTACATTCCGTCGGTATTCGGTCGTTACCTGTGAACACAACGACGACGTTTCAATTTGGTCAACGGAACTGATATGGCCGATGGAGTGCCGATGGAATAACAATCGTTAGTTTGTCGATTTCTATTCGGCCGATAGACCATCGTTAATTTTGTGACCTAACATTTTGGTCGCTAAATTCGGTCGCTATTTAACTGTTTTCTTGTAGTGTACAAAGCTCAGCGCTACCATGAACGAGATGGTCAAATTGTATATGGACACCAAAGTTCGACTTCACGGCGTACCTGTGAGTATTGTATTTGATAGAGATCCTCGATTCGTTTCGGGATTCTGGAAAAGCTTTAACCAAGCAAAGGGAACCAAGATAACCCTTAATATAACTTTTCACCCATATACATACGGACAATAGGAAAGGACAACCCAAACGTTAGACGATATGATGCGAGCATGTATGCTGGATTTCAAAGGTAATTGGATGGATTATTTGGCTCTAATAGAGTTCTCGTACAATAACATTTACTAGGCAAGTGTTGCAATGACTCCTTATAAAACATTGTATGGGAGGAACTGCAGATCGCCTGTTTGTTGGGATGAAGTTTGAGAGAAACTGATCATCGGATCTGAGTTGGTTCAACTCACTGTACAAAAGATTCTATTGATCCGAGAAAGACTCAAAGCAGCTTAAGATTGACAGAAGAGTTTGGCGGATACTCATTGAAGATCATTTAGTTTCGAGTACGAATAAAATGTGTATTTACGTGTCTTTCCCACAAGAGGAGTGATGAGATTTGCAATCTTCTAGGATGTAATACCTTGTTTTTCATATGTTCATTGTGAAGCTTCGATCGTTTAGCACCTACAAGGAAGTCTTGAGAAATGCTAGGTACCTTTTGAGAAGGTCCTTTATGATTAACTTTGTTTCTCAAGGGCAAGTATATGTACAAGAATCAACCTTATCGAAATCAACACAACAAGAGTGATTCTTAGATGAGCTAAGCAAATAAGAGCAAGAATCATTCTAGTTCATGATGTTACACCTCATAGATAACTTAGCTAAAGAGACATGTAACATGTAGATATCATGTTTCAAGTTATCTATATGGATATGAGAATCATGAGGGAAAGATGTAACATCAATAAGATTACAAGCATATCAAAATCACTTTTCAAGTTTTCAATATCATCAAGTAAAGTGCTTTGATAAAGTGAAGTGGATACCTTTCCTTTCTTACCAAGTGATGAAGGGTGAGGATTCTCATTATATCCTTTGTCATCACTTGAGTCATTGCTCTTTGTCATCAAGCATCTTGGTTCTTCCATGCAGATAGCATTAGAGCTTTGAGAATTCCAAGTGCTATGGAGTGTTTTAACTTTTTCTTTTTGAAACAACTCCTTTCAAGTTCTTCATATTTCATTGAATGATCAAACCTGCCACTTCTTTTCAAATCTTTATCTTTGAGTCTTAGTTGCAAGAATTTTATTTTTCCTTGAACAAGATCATTGATCTTCATTGTCTCTATCATAGTTAATCTCTTCATGAAGATCATCATGATCTTGTGATGTGTATTCCATCTCTTCTTCAAGGTTCTCATATTTTGAAGGCTCTAAATGTGTATTGTCTTTGAAGCTCATTGAGAAAGGACTTTTGAATTCTCCTTTATCACACTCTTCGAATATTTTAAGGTTTGCTTGAGATGTGATTGAGAATGTTAGCCTTAAGGGAAAAGTAATCAATCTTGTTTTAATGATAACAAACCATTGATAGTTCTAATGTTTGTGTGAGCATGTTCTTAATGATAGGATCCTTAGTACTCACAACGACATTGATGAAAATGGTAAGTTAGCTCCTTGTGTACACCAAAGGTATCATCATATACACAAGGAAGCTACACTTTGCAAGGAGAAATTTTATTTTGGTAGGCTACTAAGTTTGATAAGTTACATCCAAACCAATGAGTACAGTACACATAGGAAAGAGAATTCAAGAGGATTGATGTAAGTTCATTTCTCTTTCCTACGTGTACTGTACTGATTGGCTTGGATGTAAGTTATAAGTTAGCAGCCTACCAAGATAAAACTACTCCTTTGCAAGACTCCTTAGCACAAGCATGAAGTCAATCCACATGTTATGGAAGTACTTGCAAAGTCATGAAGAAGGAAGATCAACATGCCAGCTACTCAAACAAACAAAAGTAGAATCAAGTGGTAGATTCCTTGACAAGAAGAAGTGTGAAGTCCAAAACACTACAACACTCCAAGAAGATGTTGATCAAAGACTTCAAAGTCCAAGCTCCAAGAAGAATCAACTTGAAGATCTCCAAGAAGATTAGTCTAGTCTACATAGGTATATTCTTTGTGACTAATCTTTTCCTTGTTTAAAGCTCAAACTATGCATGTTTTCAAAACATCATGTTTTACATTGTACAAATCTTTGAAAAGGTTTTTGAAAACTTATTTAAGTGTTGGTCAATGCCTAAGTTCTTTAAATAGTGTTTAAATCTTTATAAAACACGTAGGAATGATTTTGAGAACATTAGAAACGTGACTAAGTAGAAAAACCACTTTAAAACTGCATTCCGGTCGACCTAGGCCTAACCTCGGAAGACCAGATGAAGTCGGGTCGACCAACATGTGTTGTCTGGTCGACCTAGGTTGGTTTTGTCCTTAGTCAGATTTTGAATGTTCCAAAGCTCCAACGGCTATATTCTCTCGGACGACCTTGATATAGGTCGGTCGACCGAGCCTTGCTTAGGAATACCGGACTCCATCCTGCGGTCGACCGAGATGAAGATAGAGGGGGCCTTTAATATTTACTTCGGAGGCACCTCGGTCGACCAACTGCCTAGTCCGGTCGACCTGAAGCTATCAAATTCAGGCTAAAATTATAGCCGTATTGACCAACTTTGCTTTTGTATTTTTGGCCATATATAAAGCTTCTAAAACTGAATTTTCATAATTAATCAAGCCAGAAGATGGAATATGCTATACACTTCATAAACACAAGTAAACACTTTTGAGCTTAATTTCCATATAATTCAAAAGTATTTTAAGTTGAGCTTAAAATTCATCTATCTTTCTATTCTTAAGAGTGATTAGAGCTTTCATTTGTAATATCCATTCCAAGAGGTAATTTGTGTAAGAGAGCTGAAATTGTAAAGTCTCCTTTGAAAGAGACTAGTTACCCATTCTTCTCTTTGTGAGAACTAGTTCATTGTGAGAGGTATCTCTTTGGAGAGATTAGCTCTTATTGAGCTTAGCTCTTTGGAGAACTAGAAAAACACTCTTAGTGAGTGGAGTCTTCTTAGTGAAGCAAAAGTCCTCTTTGTGAGGAAAATATCTCTTAACACTCTTTGTAAGTGGAGTCTTCTTTGTGAAGCACAAGTCCTCATTTGTTGGGGCAATTGTAAAAGGTAGGCCTTGCATTTGTTGTGAAGGGTATCCATTAGTGGATGTTGAAATCTTTGGGTTTGTCCTAAGGTAGTGGATGTAGATTATTTGTGAATCGAACCACTAAAAATACTTGTGTTAGTTTTCTCTATCCCTACTCCTTTACTTCATTGTTTATATACATGCTATAACTTGTCTATTTGATTATATGAACATATGCTTAAGGATAGAAAACAACACATGCTTCGTTATTTTATACAATTGCTTCACTTAGTCATCTAAGTTGCCTTGAACATAATTAACTCACCTTATGTGCTTAAGCAACATACTTGTTGTTAAGGTGATCACTTAGGCAAATAAGTTTTTAGAAAAGTTGAAAAGTTTTTAAAAACCTAATTCACCCCTTCCCCCCCTCCCCCCCACCCCACCTCTTAGGTTATATTACCCTAAAGGGATCTTTCAGAGATATCTTCAATAACTTCAAAAGATTAAGTCTCCAATTCTGGAGATGGCACCATTGATTCAATCACTTAAACTTTGCCTTTGTAGTTTGCTTCAAGCATATTCCACATAGAATGTGCATGTTCACACAACTTTGTTGAGTGCTTCTTCATTTAGTGCACAACAAAAAATATTCATGGCCTGAAAGTTGAGTGTCATCTTTGAGAAATCCTATTCGTTGAATTATTTTATTGGCTTAGGCACCTTGACACCTTTCACGATATGTGAAGGAACATGGTCCTTCTTCTATAATGATGAACAAGGTGAAGTCATTAGAGCACAAAAAGAGTTTAAACATAGTTTGCCAACAAGAAAAGTTTGAGCCATCAACCAAGGGTGGTCTAGTGGGAGAATAGTCCTCTAGAGGAGATAAAAAAAACATGTAGCCATGGATCCTCCTAGGATATAAAGCCTAACAAAAAGGAGAGAAGGCTCTGATACAAAATGAAATACTCGAAGGGGAGAATTTAATAGGGGTGAATTAGGTTCTCAAACGTTTTTGGTTTTTAAATAAATCTTCACCTAAGTGATCACCTTAACAACAAGTATGTTGATTAAACTCATAAAAGTGAGTTAAAAGATAGATTGCTTAGATGACTAAAGTGTTAGATGCATCACATATGAACTCAAGATAATGAAGATCATCAAGGAAGGATAGACTAAGTTAAGGATCATATATGAAAAGCTTGTAAGATCAAATAGCACAATTCATAAAGCCAAGACAAAGCAAGATATACAAAGCTAGAAATCTAACTTAAGATAAATTCTTAACTCTCAAACAAACAAGTTCATGTGAAACATAAGCACAATAGATAAGGTAACAACTTGAAAGTAAAGAGGTAGAGTTAGAGAGATCAATCACAAGGCTTTAGAGTTGTCCAATCACAAAGATCTATGGTACGTATCGCACAAATGGGTTCGGATTTTCGAGCTCCTCCCTCTAAGCAAGAAAACGGATCTCACAAAAAATAGAGTAATCTGTAATACAAGAAACGATCATAGGGTGATAGGGATGATCTCAACCACTCTTCGATGCTTAAGTGAGCGTTTTTAAAGAGAAAGAGACACGAAGAAAGAACTCAATGCCTGATAAACAAGTAACTCGTAATAATTCAATCAATAATTGATACCTGGTATTTATAGTAGAGAATCCTAACAATATACTAGTTACCTATTAGAATTACACTTATCATATAAGTGTTGTAGTCGGATAAGGAATAAGGAATCTCAATCCCGGAAGGAGTCAAGTTTCTTTATAGTAGGTTACATAAACCGGACATGTCTTATTTAGCACATGTCAAATATCGGTATGGGTCCATTGGGTCGGGTTCAATCTGGGGCCCATTAATAGGTCTTGGACCGTAACCCACCATAAGCCCCTCAAGAGATCGGGTGTTAGTGTCCGAAGTTGAGGCCATTTTAGGTGAGTTAATTTAGATGGAAACTTAGTTGACTAAGTGAAGCAAACTATAAAGCATGGAATCAAGTGTAAGTTTTCTAATCCTTAAACAATTAAGTTCATGTAATCAAATAGGTAAGTTATAGCAATTAATGAACTATAAAGTAAAGACGTAAAAGATAGAGAAAACTAACACCAGGATTTATAGTGGTTCGATTCACAAAGAATCTACATCCACTACCTTAGGACAAACCTAAGGCTTTCCATCATCCACTAATGGATTCCCTTCATAACAAATGCAAAGTGGGATCAACCTTTTACAAATTTCTAAACAAATAAGGACTTTTGCTTCACAAAATAAGGCACCACTCACAAATCGTGTTAAGCTCACAAAGAACGAATCTCTCACAAGAAATACACTTGCCTCACAAAGAGGACTTTTTCTTCACTAAGAAGTCTCGACTCACAAAAAGTGTTTTTCTAGTTCCCAAAAGAACTAAGCTCACAAAGAGCTAATCTCTACAAAGAGATACCTCACACAAAAGGATTTTTGCCTCACCAATGAGGGACTTAGAAACACTCACAAAGAGCTTTTTCCTAGTTCACAAAGAACTAGTTCTCACAAAGAGGAAAGGTAACTAGTCTGTTACAAAGGAGACTTTACAAATGAGCTTTCTTAAAAAAATCCATATTGGATTGAATATACAAATGAAGCTGTAATCACTCTTGCGAATAGAAGAGATAAAATATGTTTAAGCTCAACTCAAAATGATATAAATGATATGAAGATTAAGCTCAACAAGTGTTTGTTTGGTTGTTTATGAAGTGTATAGCCTATGCCCTCTTATGGCCTGTTTGGTTATGAAAATTCAGCTTTAGAAGCTTTATATAGGGCCAAAATGCACAAGCAAAATTGGTCACAATGGCTATAATTTTTTGCCTAGATTTGACAGCTTCGGTCGGCCAGACTAGGAAGTTGGTCGATCGAGGTGCCTCCAAAGTAAGGTATAAAGGTGTATGTTCTCATCTCGGTCGACCCAAGTATTGTTGGAGTACATTTAATCTAAGGTGCGCCAATTCGATTGGGCCGGGCCGGGATTGGATTGGGCCGACCAACCCATTTGGACCGACCTTATGGCTTGAAATAGAACCTTTATTTCCCAGCTTTTATCTCTTAGTAAGGTGGTTGAAGTGGTGGAGAAAGTGGAGGAGTGGTTTCCTCCATGATCTCCTACTTCCCCCTTTCACTCTCCCCTCAAACCTTTGAATGACTAGGGAAAATACTGATTTTTCCTAACATTCTAAGTCAGTTTTTTCCAGCTTTTGGAAGCTTAGAGAAGAGAGAAAAAGAGAGAACATTTAGTAAGAAAAGAAAAAACAGTTTTTCACATGTTTTCTAGCTTAGGCTAATAGAAAAGAAGTAAGAAAACTGTTTCTTGTTCTTCTAAAAGGTCATACATAAATACTCCATCTTGAAGAGTGTCTTCAAGACTTCGACAATGCGTTGGCTAGCACCAAGCAGTAGAAGACCATCCCCGGAAGATCGAGTGGATACTGGGAGAGACGGAGCCTGCGTTGGTGGCGTTCCGTTCGTGACACTGAAACCGTTTCAGCTATCCTAGCACTTTTAAAGGTATAATACTATCCCATAGTTTTAGGTTCTTACTCGTGATAGATCCTATTAGAGGCGGGTCAGTTTATTTCCGCTGCATAACTGATTTTGACCCGGTTATTCCTCTAACAGTGGTATCAGAGCCACTCACGAGTACCCTATAGACTTAATGTGCTATTGTATTCGAGTATGGATTTTAAATCTATGTTTCGCATGCCTTAGGATTGCTAGAAATGTTGTATATCATGTATGACATATTTTTCATCATTTTGTATGTATGAGAATTGAGATTTTCCAGTTTTGAAGTCATTCAAAAGTTGGAAAAATCTCATTTGCTTCTGTGTTCGGATCAACCGAGAGGATGTTTGGTCGAGCCGAGTTGGTCTTCGGTCGACCGAAGTACCTGTTTGGTCAACCGAGAAACTTTCTGTTTCTGTTTCGGACGATAGGGAATTAAGTCGGCTCAACCGACTGGAAACCCGGTCGACCGAAGGGTGTGACCGGTCGACCGAACCTGAGATATAATATGAAATGTTCATTTTACTGGTTGCTCATTTTTCCATAAATTGTTATGTTAAATTGAGCATGATGCATAGTAGTCGCCTTTACCCTGTTGGTTTATTTTATAATACGATCTGCGTATCGTGCCTATATTTTTCTATCAAAAGTTGTAATTCTCTTCTCATCAAATTCCCTCGAATGTAACTCGAGGTTTCCATAGAATTATGTAATTCTAGATTAGGAGAAGGTACAGCTGTGATGATTTGGGGACAACCAACTGAAGGTCAAGACGGTGTAGAATAGAATGTTTTCTTTTCACACCCTTAGATTGACTTCACGATTTTTTCATTGGCTTGGAAAAACCGAATAGGAGATGGCGATTACTATTGCATTTTATTTTATGTATTGGATTCATATGTATATAAGCATAAACTGTTTTATTTATGCTTTTCTGGTGAGATTGTTAAAAACAAAACCCCTCAATTAAATATTATCTAGTGCCTTCCTAAGTTTAGCCCTCATCAAGGCCTAGATCGACATTAGTATGGGACATGCCAAAGCTGTACATACGTGTCTATCCGGGTGAGACGCGAAGGATAATTGTGATATCCGCCGGCAAAAACTTAGGGTCCTAGTTAACTAGATTATCTCAATAAATGGATTGAGGATCTAGAGGCAAAAGAGTTGAGAAAAGTGTATAATGATACACTTGAATAAATGTTATTCACTCAACTAACCAAGAATTACATAATTTGATGTAATTGGCAAACGTTGCCTACCTAAATAACTAAGTTTTGGGCGATCAACCAAAGCTGACTCAGAACGAGGTGAAATATGGATCTTGGCCCGCTAGAAAGTTAACGAACTTTCCGAGTTGATAATGAGGGTTATTCACTCGAAGAAAATAGTGGGAGAAATCATTAAAAAAGATAAAGACCTAATAATGATTTTAATCGGTACTTACTTTGCATATGCATATTTTTGTTGTAGAAAATGGCAAATTCAAACCAAACACTATCACTGCGTTCTGTCCTTGAGAAGGACAAATTAGAGGGAGTTAACTTCCTCGACTGGTTCAGGAACTTGAGAATCGTTCTCAAGCATGAAAGAAAGCTGTATGTTCTAGAACAACCTATTCCTGCTACACCATAGGCTTGCGCTTCGGCCGCTGATAGAAGTGCTTATCAGAAGCATTGTAGTGATGCTTTAGATGTGTCTAGCCTCATGCTTGTCATCATGAACTCCGAGCTTGAAGCAACATGAGGACATGGGGGCTTATGAGATCGTTTGGCTCACCCTGAAGCAACTATATCGAGGGGCAAGCACGCCGGAGAGATTCGATGTATCGAAATCTCTTTTTCAGTGAAAAATGTCTGAAGGAATGCCAGTAGGAACTCACGTTCTTAAGATGATAGGTTATGTTCGAACCTTGAAAAACTTGGGATTTCCTTTAGGACAAGAGTTGTCGATCGATTTGATCTTGCAATCGTTGCTCGAATCATACAGATCAGTTCATTCTCAATTATCACATGAATGAAATTGACAAGCCATTGCTCGAGTTGTTGAATATGCTTTGAGGACTGCCGAGAAGGAAATAGGCAAGTCCAAGCCCAACACCATACTGATGGTGCAAACGGGCAAAGGCAAAGGTTTTGTGAAACCCAAAGGCAAACCGAAAGGTAAGCCCAAGGGCAAGCAAACCACTTTCAACAATGCACTGAAATCTAATGGTGGTGTAGCCAAGGACTCTATTTGTCATCATTGTGGTGAGAAGGGTCACTGGAAAAGGATCTGCAAAAGCTATCTTGCAGGGAAAAGGCTGGAAAAGGAGAAAGCAAATGTTGCTTCGGGCTCAGGTATTTATGTTGTAGATATTAATATGATTGATATCAATTTAAATACAACTACTTCTTGGGTATTTGATACCGGATGCGGTTCTCACATTTGTACTAATGTGCAGGGACTGCAAAGGAGTAGAGAGTTGGCAAAGGATGAAGTGGAACTACGAGTTGGCAACGGAGCACGTGTATTGTTTCCAAAGCTCTAACGATGGAGTATAACTCTTTATCATATGTAGGATAATTAAGCAAAGGGCCACTTAATTTCTCACTAAAATATGCTAAAGGTTTACCTTCTTGTTGCAAAACAGCCCCAATACCTATCCCTGATGCATCACATTCAACCTCAAAAGGTAAATCTGAAGGGATTCATGGGCAGAAACTCGTTCTAAACACCCCCATGAGTCCTTCCCTGAAGGATCAGCTCATACAAACTGTAAAACACAAGGGGGGGAAGGGGGGGTGAATTGGGTTTTAGTCACTCTTGCAAACTTTTTCGAAATCTATTCAAGGCAAGTGTAAGTTTGAGCAAAATGAGCAAATGCAAAACAAAAACCAATCACAAGACAAAGGATTTATAGTGGTTCGACTCACTCAGAATCTACATCCACTACCTTGAGCCGCACCCAAGGATTTTCAACAACTTCACTAAGAAGACTTTTTACACTTGTGGCTAACTCACAAAGAGTTTTACAACACAACCACAATACAAAACTCACTAAGAGTTACTTGCCCACACTAAGTAGGACTTTTACAAGAATTACCCTATCACTAAGAAAGGGAATTAAGATGGATAAAAAGAAAGGTTGTTCACTCTTCTAAGTGAAAGATATATACCTTTGAAGTACAAGAATATTAGCTCTTTAGAACATATGAAGCACACTCTTTGTCTTGCTTTTTGAAATAACACCTTTGAATGATTTAGATCATGGAAATGAAGTGTTTTTTCTTTGAAGGTGTTTAGACTTGATAAGAAATCAATCTATATTGTATATGCAAGTCTTAGAATCATTCTCAGCTTTAGAGTATATATACATTTCAAAAATATGCTGAAAAACGACTCTGCAACGGTCATATAACGGCTAGAAATTGCAGAGTTCGGTTGACCGAAGCACCACTTCGGTTGAGCCTGACCTAGGTCGGTCGACCGACCCAACCCATAGGTCGACCGAAGCAAAACATCAAACCTCTCAGTTTCTCGTCGGTTGATCCTGTAAGCCCTAAGGGCGAACGAACTCTGTTTTTGATATTGGACAAACATTTGATGTTGTGTCTAATGATCTTAATCTTTGTGATAGAATATTGGAAATCTTGTAGGAAGCTCTAAGTACTTCAATCAAGCCATTGAAAGCCATTGATATCAAGATTCAAAGATATACAAGGCTCATCCATCAAGATTGAAGATTGAAGACTTAGGTTTGGTTAGTTTAGCTTTGTTGTCATTAGTCGCAATCTTAGAAAGCTCTAACCAAAGCTCTCATGAACATATGCTCTACATTCAAGTCTTGCTTGCACACAAACACGTTTTCAAAAGGCAAAAGTTTCAAATAAGTTTCCTTATCCAAAAAGCCTTTGTTTACAAAGTATAAGTCTTTAAAATGGTTTTTCAAGTGTTCTTACTTGTTTACCTTTTGGGAAAACCTTTTACACTTCAAAAGATTTCAAAACGTGTGAAAAATCAACACTCTCAGGCTCAGAAAAGGTTCGGTCGACCGTCCAAGCCACTTCGGTCGACCGAGCTCAAGATCGGATCAACCGAAGAGAAACTGAGAGATTAATCAATGTACTAATCTTGCTAAAATGTGTATTAATCTTGCTAAAATGTGTATTAATCTTTGTGTATTAATCATGTTTTTTTTTATCCTTTCCGGCATGTTTTGAGGGGGAGCTTTTTATATATCATTTGTCTCAAAACTTGCTTTTAGATGGAAGGAAGGAGGCAAGGAGGATGGTTGGGATATAGGGCTCTTCTATGAGTCCCTAGTTTATATGGCAAAAGAACTTATAATGCTAGTGCTTATGTCTTTGCATATATTTGTCTTTACAATTGGTATCGTATACAATTGGTATCTTCTAAGCATTAGTCTTTGTACTTATTTGTTCTTAGATCCTTTTGCCATGCTTCCATGTACTTACATTGTCCATATTCTATCTTATTACATCAAAGTTTGTCATAATCAAAAAGGGGGAGATTGTAAGCCCTAAGGGCGAACGAACTACCTTTTCTGAGCCTGAGAGTGTTGATTTTTCACACGTTTTGAAATCTTTTGAAGTGTAAAAGGTTTTCCCAAAAGGTAAACAAGTAAGAACACTTGAAAAACCATTTTAAAGACTTATACTTTGTAAACAAAGGCTTTTTGGATAAGGAAACTTATTTGAAACTTTTGCCTTTTGAAAACGTGTTTGTGTGCAAGCAAGACTTGAATGTAGAGCATATGTTCATGAGAGCTTTGGTTAGAGCTTTCTAAGATTGCGACTAATGACAACAAAGCTAAACTAACCAAACCTAAGTCTTCAATCTTCAATCTTGATGGATGAGCCTTGTATATCTTTGAATCTTGATATCAATGGCTTTCAATGGCTTGATTGAAGTACTTAGAGCTTCCTACAAGATTTCCAATATTCTATCACAAAGATTAAGATCATTAGACACAACATCAAATGTTTGTCCAATATCAAAAACAGAGTTCGTTCGCCCTTAGGGCTTACAGATCCGAGGAAAGCTCGGATGATCTGACCTTCTGAGCTTCGAGAGATGTTGATTTTTCACACGTTTTGAAATCTATTGAAGTCTAAAAGGTTTTCTCAATATGTAACAAGTAAGAGCATTTAGAAAACCGTTTTAAAAGACTTATACTTTGAAATCAAAAGCTTTTGAAATACGAACACATGTAAGGATCATTTTGAAACTTAGCCTTTTGAAAACGTGTTGATGAAAACATGCAAGACTTGAGTGTAGAGCTTATGTTCATGAGAGCTTTGGTTAGAGCTATATAAGATAAAGACTTATAACGACAAAGCTAATCTAACCAAACCTAAGTCTTCAATCATCAATCTTGAAAGATGAGCCTTGAATAATATGTCTTTGAATCTTGATCATGGCTTGATTGAAGTACTTAGAGCTTCCAATATTAGTTCCGATATTCTATCACAAAGATATAAACATTAGACACAACATCAAGTGTTTGTCCATTATCAAAAACCGAGTTTGATCGCCCTTAGGGCTAACAATCTCCCCCTTTTTGATTATGACAAACTTTGATGTAATTAGATAGGATATGGACAATTTTAAGTACAAGGAAGCATGGAAAAAGGATATAAGAACAAATAAGTGTAAAGCTAAGTGCTTATAAGATAAACCAAGATAGAACGAGAAACATAAGCACTAGCATGTTAAGTTCTTTTGCCATATGCATTAGGGGCTCTTTGAAGAGCCCTATTTCCCAACCAACCTCCTTGCCTCCTTCCTTCCATCATATAGCATTCTTGTGTGTAATATACATACCTTAGTTTACACAAGAAGCTAACTTACCATTTTCATCAATGTTGATGTGAGTGCTAAGGATCCTATTATAAAAAACATGCTCACACAAACATTAGAACTATCAATGGTTTGTTATCATCAAAACAACATTAATCATTTTGCCCTTCGGGCTAACACAAACCGAATCTAAAGCATACGGAAAAAAAACTTACATTTTTTGGCTAAAGAATCTGATTCTTGAATGGAAGATTCTGATTCTTGGACTTTTAGAGTTTGTGTTGCTGCCACCAATAGCTTTCCCTTTGCGAAATTTCCCTCTACCGATATCCACGCGATGAAATGAACAACGATTGCTAGCTCTTTATTTTTCTGAGTTTCGGAAATTAGAGAGAAAGGGAGAGGCGGAAAACCGAAATATGATTTCAGGTGTTTTTGGAATTGCTGCTCAATTAAGTGTGTCTTAGGGTTTCGGCTAAAAGATGTTTATATAGGGTGTGAGAGTTTGTTCCCAGAACCAACTCTCACGTCCTCAACCTCTTCCGGTAGTGGGAGTCTATAACTCCCACGTTCCATAAACCTCTGCTGGTACTGGGAGTCTTTATCGCATAATAACTCCCACGTAATCCCAGCTATAGCTAAATACCGAAAATGCCCATCCTTAATCTCTAATTCGAATAATAATAACGTTTTATTTGAAGGGATTCATGGGCGGAAACTCGTTCCAAACACCCATGGATCCTCCCCTGAAGGATCCGCTCATACGTAAACGAATCGAAAAACAGCGGAAAAACTTACTTTTCTTGGATTCAAGAAGCTACTTCTTGAATGGAGGATGATGTTTCTTGGATGCTAATCTGCCACCAATTGATCTCCCTTTGCGGAAAGTCCCTCTACCGGTATCCACGCGACGGAAACGGGCAGCGATTGCTAGCTCTTCGCTTTTTTACGGGTTTCGGGAATTAGAGAGAAAAGGGGAGAGGCGAAACTATTTCGGCTTCTTAGGTATTTCGCTGAAAAGCATTGAGGTCTAGGGTTTCGGCCAAGAGTTTATTATATGGGGTGTGAGAGTTTGTTCCCGTAACTAACTCTCACGTCCCTCAACTCCTCTCGGCAATGGGAGTCCTTAACTCCCACGTCCCCTTTAGACTTTCGCTGGGGTAGTGGGAGTCCTTATCGGATAATAACACCCACGTAATCCCAGCTAAAGGTAAAATACCTAAATTGCCCTCTATCTCTAATTCGAATAATAAATACTTTATTATTTTCGGAAAGACAAATGTCGGATACAATGAACCTAGACACATTCTAGATTCATTGAATCGGACATAAAGCTCGTTAGCTCGTCTATGCGTGTGACCACAGTAGGTTCATCTCACGATGGCAATGAAAACACACTTAGTAGTAGTGTGAGTCCATAAATCACAAGCGGTCCCTAGCAGGACATTGTGACTACCCAAAGTGAATGAATATACAACGGAACCTAATATCAATCCACTATTTAATCCCTTTGTCTCGCGATATCCTAATTAAGCATAAGGCATGGTGGTCGCCACCCTTATTAAGCTTAATTGTATTTATGCTCGATCTCCGTGTAGATCTGCTTTTGACAAATAGCATTTGATAACCACTTTATCAAATACATTTGAGCACGGCCATGCATTTAAACTGCTCTTTCCCTATCGAGGGGCCCATGGATATCTCTCTCTAATAATAGAGAGAGACAAATTCCTTACAATGTCTCTCACATTCAAGCTATGATAGGACACTACATCCGATCTCAGTCGTATTGATTACCCTGTTACAAGTAACGCCCGACTGAGTCAAAACGTGGCTCCATTCATACTAGAATCAATGAAGACATAAGGTCTAAGGATTGTAAAATAGTATTGAGGAAGTAATACTTATGACTTAAGACCATGTAGTATTACTTCTCTGACGGATCACGACCAATACAATGTATCCCTATATATTGCATCTATGATGTGATTTGTATCCATTACACATGATCAGTAAAACAAGATCATCAATCAACAATCATACTAGTTTTATTTCATAGTAATTAAGCATTACATAAAACTAGGGACTTCTAGAATAGTAATTACATAAGCTAATGAGTTTCACTATCAAATCACACATTTGAAAATCAAAAGCGAAATTAACTATTCAATTACATGCTCAAAAGATAATAAAACGCACAACATGTGCTAATGGTCCTAGGGCACTACTAACATTATTATTCTCAAAAAATAAATGTCAGATACAATGAACCTAGACACATTCTATATTAATTGAATTTGGACATGAAGCTCGTTAACTCGTCTATGCGTGTGACCCTGTAAGTTCATATCACAATGGTAATGAAAACATACTTATAAGTAGCATGTGTTCATAAATCACAAGCGGTCCCTAGTAGGACATTGTGACTACCCAGAGTGAATGAATGTGCGGTGGAACCTAATATCAATCTACTATTTAATCCATTTGTCTCGCGATATCCTAATTAAGCATAAGGCATGGTAGTCATCACCCTGATAAAGCTTAATTGTATTTATGCTCGATCTCCTGGTAGACTGTTCCAAAAAACAATATTTAATAACCATTTTATTAAATACATTTGAGCACGGCCATGTATTTAAACAGTCTTTCCCTATCGAGGGGCCCATGGATATCTCTCTAATAAGAGAGGGACAAATTCCTTACAATGCCATTCACATTCAAGCCGTGATAGGATGCTACATCCGATTATCCGTCATATTGATTACTCGATTAAAAGTAACGTCCGACTGAGTCAAAACGTGGCTCCATTCATGCTAGAATCAATGGAGACATAAGATCTAAGGACCATGAAGTATTACTTCTCTAACGGATCACGTCTGATACAATATATCCCAATATATTGCATCAATGATATGATTTGTATTCATTACACGTGATTAGTAAAAAATAATCATCAATCAAACATCACACTAGTTTTATTTCATTGTAAAGAACCTTACATAAAACTAGGGACAACTAGAATAGTAATTACATAAGCTAATGAGTTTTAATATCAAATCACGCATTTGATGTTCAGAAGCAAAATTAACTATTCAGATGACATGCTCAAAAGATATAAAACGTACAACATATGCCAATGGTCCTAGGGCACTACAAACAAAATCAAAGTTAGGTAAAGACAAAACAGGAGAACAAGTAAGTAATTGCTTAAGCTTCTCGAAGTACTCTTCTTGCGGCTTGTCCCAAAAGAATTAGACATATTTCTTCACGACTTCATTTAATGGGGCAGCAATCGTGCTAAAATCACGAATAAAACGCCTATAAAGGCTCGTTAACCCATAGAATGATCGAACCTGAGTAACACTTGTTGGTCTCGACCACTCTATGATTGCTTGAATTTTGACCGGATCAACACTTATACCTTGAGAACTAACAATGTATCCAAGAAAGTTAACGGAATTAGTGCAAAAAACACACTTTTAAGTTTAGCACACAAAGTTTGTTCCCTTAGAATAGTAAAAACAGTTTTAAGATGCTCAATATGCTCTTCTAAGTTTTTACTATAAACAAGTATGTCATCGAAATAAACTACAACAAATTTTCCAAAACAATGTCTAAATATGTAGTTCATTAATCTCATGAAAGTACTAGGTGTGTTAGTAAGACCAAAAGGCATAACAATCCATTCATATAATCAATACTTGGTCTTAAAAGCGATTTTTCATTCATCACCCTCTTGCATTCTTATTTGGTGATAACCTTGAGTTAAATCAATTTTAGAGAATATTAAAGCGCCACTTAACTCATCTAGCATATCATCTAAGCGAGGAATCGGATGTCTATATTTAATAATTATCTTATTAATATCGTGACAATCCATACATAATCTGATAGTCCCTTCTTTCTTAGGTACTAAAATAACCGGACTAGAACAAGGACTTAAAGATTCTCTTATCTGCTCCTTATCAATAAGTAAATCGACTTGCCTTTGAATTTCCCGGGTTTCATCCGGATTTTCTCGATAGTCCGCATGGCTTGGAAGACTTGCTCCCGGAATGAAGTCAATTTGATGCTCGATTCCCCTAATTGGAGGCAGCCCTCTCAGCAACTATTTGAGAAATACGTCTTTGAATTCCTGCAAGAGATCAATATCAAGACTAGGCAGAGAAGAAAATGTTTGATCAAAAGAAAAAGTGTTAGAAGCAAGAGACCTTTCGGTTTCTCTATAAACTAACAAAACAATTACTTGTTTTGTTCGTATTGCCCTATCTACCTTTCCCGGGTTGATAAATAAACACTCTTTTATCTCTTTTTGTGAGCTTGCCTTTTGTCTAACAAAGCTCACGGCATTTTGGTCCTTTTTTTCCCTCGGATTTTACCTCATGGGTAGGATCACTCATTTTTTTCCACTCGCTCTCTTTCTTTTATTTTCTCTCTTCTCTCTATTTATGGCCACTTGTTTGTGTACCTCACAAGCTTGATTTGGAGATAAAGGAAGTAAAGTAAATCTGATTTTATCCTTTGTAACTTCATATTCATTCTTTCTCCCCATATGATTTGCATCTCTATCATATTGCCACGGCCTTCCCAGAATTATATGACTTCCGATCATTGGCACCACATCACACAAAACTTTATCGTTGAAGCTCCTGATTCCAAACTCTATCTCCACTTGTTTATCCACCTTAATTTCACCATTATTATTCAACCAAGACAGCTTATAAGGCATAGGATGTGCCTTACATGGTAAATCGAGCGCGGAAACCATATCATAAGAACAAACGTTAGTACAACTTCCATTATCAATAATTAACAAACAAAGCTTTCCTTTAATGTTGCATTTGGTTTGGACATACCCACATTTCATTATCATTATACTCTTGTTAGGGAAGTACCTAGCAAAGTGTCCTTTGTCCCTACATTTAAAATATTCATGAACAAGATTTGGAGTAGAATTTACCCTTGTATTGGCCGATTTGGTTGTGTTTGGTGACCTTACTTCCCCGTGGTTGTTTTTACACCAATTTGGACCTCTTTACCCTTGCTTTGTCTTGGCAAAATATTATCAAGGTTAGCACGTTCTACCTTTGACCGAATCATTTAGGCCAGCCAAGAACCACGCCATTATTGCCTCATCTCCTTCTTGAATATCGGCCATAATCATTGCGATTTCCATCGCCTTGTAATATTCATCGACCAAACGTTGTCCTTACCTTAAAGTTCTCTTATGTAATTTTGGGGAAAAAACGTCGCTTCATCACCGCTTTAATCTCATCACATGTATCAACTTCACGCTGCCCAACTCTAGCCCTTGTTTCAGCTTCTTTATCCCAGCAAATATAAGCATATCCAAAAAATTCCATGGCTTCCAATTTTACTTTCTTTTCCTCGGAATAATTATGCAGGGCAAAAATATGGTTAACTTTACGAATCCAATCTAAAAACAATTTTGTATAATTTGTACCTTCAAAAGAGGGAATCTTGGTCTTAATGGAACCAACATTGTTGTCATTACACTGAAATTGTTCCCCTCTTCTCGGCTAAAAAATCTGATTGTTGAATACCCATTTTGGCTGATTTGCTCTCGAAATTGGAGGAATTCTAGGCGGCTCAATTGCATAACGGAGTGATCATTGCTCTCGGCATCATCTCCATCATTACCTTGCTGATTTTTAACTTTGAGTTGTCACATCTCTTCCGCCATATCATTCATTTGTTGGCACATCTCCATGAACTGTTTTTGTAATGCCTCTTTTTAGAGATTTTTCGGATCAGAAGATTCGGTTTTTTTTATGGAGATCCCTGATAAGACATGATATAATCTCAAGAAAACACACATAAACTGTTAGATATCAAAGAAAAATTTCACTCTTTGTTCCAACACTACTCGTAAAAGAACTTCAAACTCTAGATGAATTGAAAGGTTCCTAACTTGTTGTGTTTATACAAAGCTGAAAAACAAAGAAAAGAAATCCTATCTTTGACTTACACGAAAAGGTTAAAGAAAGAAAAGAAGATAAATCTTGAAAAATCGTAGACCTAATCAAGAAAAGAGATACTTTTTGAAGGTATCCTTTTGTGTTTAGGAAGAGTAATTCTCAATCTTGACTTTCTTGATTTTCTTGTTTCTTGATTTCTTGACTTCTTTCTTTTTTTCTTTCTCTAGACTTACCCTCTCTTGGCCGCACGGTATCTTGAATGCTCTCAAGGAACCAAGATGGTTGGGAATGTGCACGGCAATGACAAGAAAAAGGGGGTGACAAAACCAATTCTTGAATGCTCTTAAGGAGCCAAGAAGTATGCTTTTGGTTCGAACACTAGTCTAATAATACTCGCGGCTGCCTTTTATTTTTTTAAGCCGAATGCTTTTTGTCTTTTTCAAGCAAACGAGAAAATTTATAGGAAAGCTATAAAAGGTACACCAAGAATGAAATGAACCTTTTTCTTTGATACCACTTGATGAAGAACCGAGGTACAAAGTACCAAGACTCGACACTTTAGTTTAAATCGGAGACTAAACACCACAACAAGCGTAAACTAAACTTGTTGATACAGAGCTAAATTATACAAGTAGATGTCATTCCCCAAGCCCTTCTCTCTCTCTCTCTCTCTCTCTTTTTTCTCTCTATTTCTTCCTCTTGAAGTTTCTTCATTTCTTGGCTTCCATGGCTAGATCCAACCAATAGCAATCTTTCTTGCACTTTTGGTGTCTTCATCCCCTCCTTTTGCCGTAAATCGTGATGGATTTTTATCAAGGTATTCTGATTCAAGATTCAAGACTCATATGCAAGATCTACTTCAGATCTAGAGTTTCCCTCTAAATTCGGAGTTGTTCTGGGCCCTTCCTTAATTTTTTTTCTTCATCTTTCCTACACAATCTATGGGACGGTTGATACGCCCATGGTCTCGTAGATTGTTGATTTCTAAGAAAGGTGCTGGAACTGAGATTGCTACTGCTGTTCAAGGATTTTGGAGAAGATACTGCGAAGAATTTTATTATGTATTTATTTTTTCTACTGTTTGTAGTGTTTACCTAATCCGAGGTGTGGACTTTTATCTGTTATCATGGTGGTCTCCACCATTGTATAACTTTTATCTTTTGATTGTAATGGCTTCGGCTATTTTATGATTAATGGATAATTTCTTATTTAGCAAAAAGAAAATTTTTTTTGTGGGAATCAAGCTGCCCCAGTGGATAAGGTAGCCTTCATCCTGGCTTCGGCCCAAGATCGATTCCCACACCCCCCTTCCCCCCCACCCCGTAAAAAAAAAGGAAATTTTTTTTGATACAGTAACTCAAAAATGAATGAATTCCATACGAAGTCAATTCACATGTAGCTAAGGAATAATCTTACCAAAATATCAATATATCTAACGTATTTATAATGGTGGCCGAAAACCCTCTATAATAGAGATGGATTCCGGCTATCTAGCCTAGAAAGGATGAGTTCTTGAAGAAGTAAGACTCTTGAATAACAAACTTTCTATCGAGTAAAACACTATCTAAGATAATGGACAACATGTCCTATTATCTTGCACACACTACTACTAGGCGGCCAACATGGCTGAAATTAATGAAGAGTCCTTTGAAAAAGTGGGACTCTCAACTACTAGATAACTAACCACTCACCCATTACCTAAACACATGGACCACATGTCCTTTATTATAGCAACACTTGCTATACACGCCTAAAACAGTAAATAATAATGCTGAAAATATTTAAAGTCTATAATATTTAATTGTACAAAAAGACTAAAATGCCCTTCTTAGCCACTTTGCTTGTTTGGGCCGAATTGAATGTCTTTTAAAGTTAAGAGGTTAACTTTGTCATCATCTTCTAACTGAAGTTTAGCTTCCTCTTTAACTTTGAAGTCTCGGGCCAATCTTGAAATTAGTTTATTGGTCCGTGAAGTCTAGATAAAGGATCTTTGTAGGGAATCCCCTTGAATGGTCCCTCATCAATAGTATTATGATAAATATAGGGGGACCAGCACAATACAGTTTTATATTTCATAAAATGACAAAAACATAGGGGAAATGGGGGACCATCACAATTATTCCCTAAAGAAATTCAAACACTTTCTAGACATGTCAATATAAGTAAGAAATTACAAAAACTTACGATATTTGGGGAGTTCATCATTTGGTCCCATCCAATTGAAGCACTTATTTTACTCTTACTTTCAGAAATTGTGAGATTTGGGGACGGAATCGAAGGCAGCAATTGAATTTCACAAAACCCTAGCCTACTCTTTTGGAAATTTGATGAAATGGAGAAAATAGATTTAGGGATTCTAATGGGTAATGGCGGTGGTAAAAAGTGATATATAAGGAGGGATTTTAATTGAATTTCCTATTATGCCCTTCTAGGAGAGAGAAGGTTTATTCAGACGTCAAGCCTTTTGACGAAAAATATCAAAAAATTTAACAGAATGATGATTTTGGCAGCCCGAAAATGCAAAAAGGATGAAAAAAGTTAATTTATTTAAAAAGGACCAAAGTGTGGCTAAGCAGAAATAAATTAGGGATCCAAAAGGTAACTTATTCCAGGTTGTTAACTTGGGAGTTCAGTTATTATTTGTCCTTAATTTGACAGTGGAGGATTTTTTCTGATATAGACCTGGTCCACATGGACCATATGGTTCAGAATTGGCCACATCACTGCAGAATGAGGAGAGAGACAATTTTGTAGTAATGTGGCTAATTCTGGACCAAATGGTCTAGTAGACCAGATCCACAACAGAATGGTTCACGGTGGAGATACCGCTGTATGTAATAATAACAAAAACAAAAACAAAGGTGTGATGACTTGAGCAGACCATATTGACTCTATAAGCCCCGTTTTTTCCTGTTTTGGACTTCTTTGTGCTTTTTTTTAAGTTGGGCTCATTACAACTTATGGAATCCAACATGACACACAACTGCAAGCCCGTTATATGTTTTGGGCTTCTTTGCTTTTAAGGGGTTTTAATCCTAATGCTGGTCGAATGCACACCACTAGGGATGGCAATTTGACCCGTGACCCGCCAATCCGCCGTGCCCCGACATCTTTTGGGGCAGCCCCGCCCCGTCCCGCGAACGGGGCAGATCGGGGCATGGTATTTGTGTCCGCCCCGCCCCGTCCTGTCCAGCCCATCCCTAGCCCAGCGCCCCAGCCCCCAGCGCATGTTATATTATTATGAAAACCTAATAATCCTCTTTAAAGTCCTCCCTTTTTCTCTCACTCTCTTCTTTCTTCTCCCTCTCTTCTTCAAGATTTTTTTCACTCTCTTCTTCTCCTCTCTTCAAGATTTCAAGATTCAAGATTTCAAGATTTAATATTTCAAGATTCGATTTTTTGTTTTGTTTTAGTACCACTTTTTGTTTTTTGGACCAAATGGAAGACAAAGATCCGATTTTGTTTATATTTAGTACTAATTTGCTGTTTTCTTTACCAAATGGAAGAAAAAGATTTGATTTTTGTTTAGTTTTAGTGCGACTTTGTTGTTTTCTTGACCAAATGGAAGACAAAGATCCGATTTTTGTTCATTTTTTAGTACTAATTTGATGTTTTCTTTACCAAATGGAAGAAAAATATTTGATTTTTGTTTAGTTTTAATACCACTTTGTTGTTTTCTTGACCAAATGGAAGACAAAGATCCAATTTTTGTTTATTTTTTGTACTAATTTGTTGTTTTCTTGACCAAATGGAAGGCAAAGATCCGATTTTTGTTTATTTTTAGTACTAATATGCTGTTTTCTTTACCAAATGGAAGAAAAAGATTTGATTTTTGTTTAGTTTTAGTACCACTTTGTTGTTTTCTTGACCAAATGGAAGACAAAGATTCGATTTTTTTGTTTATTTTTAGTATTAATTTGCTGTTTTCTTTACCAAAGATTAGAAAAAGAAGAAGAAAAATGGAAGTTGCCATAAAACAATGTAGAGAATTAAACTGCTTTTGTTCTTGAATTATAATGAAAATGGTCATTGGATGCAAACTGTAGATAATTAAGGAAATTATTAAAACTGAGTCATACTGCTGAATTGATAATGAAAATGGTCATTGAATGCAAACTGGATGAAAATTGTCATTGATGCAACAATATGGACAAATCTTCTCTACCAAAACAGAGCCATACACATACTCTTGAATTGAGGAAATTACTATAAAAAAAAATTTAATGTAAAAATTAATGCTTTAAAAAAATAATAATAGGATGGGGCGGGCGGGGCGGGGCGGAGTACAGGGCGCATTTTTTTGATCTGGGACGGGGCGCGGGGCGAGGCGGAGCTGGTATTTGAGATACCCGCCCCGATCTGCCCCGTTGACATCCCTACACACCACACTGCTAGCTAGTGTGGCATGTGTTGAATTTCTCTACACTTTTATTTTTTTGGCATTGGAGCAATTATAAAAAAAATAATAAATAAATTGAAGGAGGCCTGCCAAAAAGACGAGCAGCTAATAGAGAATCTAGGGAATGATGGTTGCCCCCAACATTATTTAAACGGTTAATTCTGTATCGAAATTTTTTATTTTTTGTTAGATTTCTTTATGAATATTTTATTTCTACCGTTAAGAGTTATGATAAATGGAACACAACCAAAATATTTTTTATGGCTAAAGAAAAATTCTACCACTTCAACCTAAACACAAAATTTTATTTCCTATCCATTTTTTATAGTTCGAATATTCAATTTGCTACAAAAGAAATAAACTTTTTTAATCTAGTCAAATGTAAATTGTTTAAGATGGATAGAGTACTAATAAAAAGGTTTCGGCTCGAATAGAGAATAGCCATGTGGTGTGGTGCTTTTTTAGTGCTTAAAAAATATTCAAGAAGTTTTCGGTATTAATTAAAATGTGAAGATTTTGCTAATGGTTACTTCATAGTATAAATTAACTATTATGTTTTTCCTGAAGTAAGTATCGTGTCAGGACTAATATCAATTGAACTTTTTTCTAATATTTTATAAAACTGGAGAGAAGTCAAATCCAGAACTTTGATATTATTCGTGTCTCCCATATGTTACAATTATGATTTCTGGTGGGGATTGAGGAAGAGAACATCCCTCTCCTTGATTCTTCATGGAAAGGAAATGGATCTATGGTCACCACATCAGCATTTGACAAAAGGGATGAAAAGGGGAATTAGGAATCTCCGTGGAATGATACAGTCAAGAACATCAATATTTTGCTTTCTAAGATTAAAAAAGTTGTACAAAAAAAGTAGAGGCTCAGTTGACAAATTTGTTCATTTTACTTTCGACTCTCAGAACATGTTCAAGATAAGTTGTGAGTTCGAGTCATTTAAGATACATTTTGAGTGGTAGGAATCTTCTATCTCCATTCGTTGTCTCATTTCCTGTGCTACAAATAAGAAATTGACGTGTTATAATTTTTTAATTATAACACAAAAAAATTAGTGGAACTCGTAAGGAAAACGTGAACACGTGTCAATCATCTATTCGTGGGAATAGAGAATGGGATACATAATGGGAACAGAGGATTTTTTGCTCATCTTGAGTATGCCATATTTTATATGCTTGACCTGTAAGATCCTAATTAAATTAGTCGGATAAAATATTTAGATACCGATAAAAAAGAATTTAAAAAATTGAATATTGTGGACAATTGTTTTAGCAGCACAAGGCATAAAATCGCCTGTTCCGAAATCCTATCCCCTTCCCTGTCCAACCACTAAAAATGTGTCACATGTCTAGTCATCCATAATACAATCACCTCCTGCATTGCATCATGCTCCTAATTTCTCTATCCACCTACCTCTTATTATCTATGTGGCACATTTCTAATGGTGGGATAGGGAAGGGGACAGGGTTATGGGACAGAGCGATTTTATCCCCTATTACAATGGGCAAAGAGCACGCGACCTTCCCGTTGTGGCCTCAACCTACTCTCTAGGAACGAAGACAGAGGGGAGCAAGGGTGGCAGTCGCCCTCGAAATTTTTAAAAATACTACTCCTTCCATTTCTTAATATAGGACGTTTAGAACACTTTGAAAAAATTAAAGAACTCAAACAAACAGTAATTTTTCCACCACAATTCCAATAATATCCCTTCCTCCCTCTCTTTCACTTTTCTAATAAAAGATATGTTGAGGGTGTAATTGGAATAAATTGTTGACACCTAATAAAAGACATATAAATGACAATTAATTTGGATACATATATATCTCCTAAACGACAATTAAATGGGAATGGAAGGAGTACTAGATATAGTAAACTTTATATGTAGTTCGAAATATTTTATCAAATTCCCCCCACCCCCAACTTTTTTTTTTTTTTTGCAATTTTTATATTTAGTTTGTCATACTATTACAGTTTTCAACCCTCCAACACCAAATTCCTTGCCTTCGTCCATGTACTCTCCTAATATTTTCCCTACTCTATCACCCCTAATATCTAATAATTCTCTGAACTTCTTTGGACTCTTCTAATATGCTTCCATAGTTCTCATTCCACCTTTTTTTTTTCTCTTAACTTCTAGTTTTTCTTTCACCATATTTCATGTAAAAGCTTGCCCTTTTTTCTTTATGATGAGTTGTGACCTTAGTTTTGTTTTGATAGTTCAGTTAGTAAACGTTCTTTATTAAATCAGTTAGCCAAAGTTATGGTCATTTTTTGCTTATGTTGATATTCTCGAGCCTATTACTTGTTGAGCATGCACAACTTTTTATTGTAGCATAACCTGTTTTGAAGAAACGTGATATTTAGAGAAAAACAAAAGGTTATGTACTTATTATACTGAATAATATTAATTATATTTATGAGTAAGGGAGAAAATAATCTTTAAAATTTGTCAGTGGCGGACCTACGACTACCTTATGAGAGGCTTTGTCCCATTTGAAATGTTATATTACAAGGCCTATATTTTATGAAAATATCATTTAACTTCCCAAAAAACAATTAGTTGGCTCCCCCAATTCACAAAGTATGCATTCTGTCTCCTCAAGAGTTTAGGTCTGAGTCTGCTCCTGAAATTCACAAAAGGACAAATTGTTAGTAGTGCCCTAAGACCATTAGCATATGTTGTACGTTTTATATCTTTTGAGCATGTAATTGAATAACTAATTTTGCTTATGAACATCAAATGCGTGATTTAATAGTAAAACTCATTAGTCTATGTAATTACAATTCTAGTTGTCCCTAGTTTTATGTAAGATTCTTTACAATGAAATAAAACTAGTATGATGTTTGATTGATGATTATATTTTACTAATCATGTGTAATGAGTACAAATCATATCATATATGCAATGTATTGAGATATATTGTATCGGACGTGATCCATTAGAGAAGTAATACTTCATGGTCTTTAATCATAAGTATTACTTCCTCAATACTATTTAGAATCCTTAGACCTTATGTCTCCATTGATTCTAGCATGAATGGAGCCACGTTTTGACTCAGTCGGACGTTACTTTTAATCGAGTAATCAATACGACTGATGATCGGATGTGGCATCCTATCATGGCTTGAATGTGAGAGGCATTGTAAGGAATTTGTCCCTCTCTATTATTAGAGAGAGATATCCATGGGCCCCTAGATAGGGAAGACTGTCTAAATGCATGGTCGTGCTCAAATGTATTTGATAACGTGGTTATTAAATACTATTTGTTGGAACAGTCTACTTGAAGATCGAGCATAAATACAATTAAGCTTAATAAGGGTGACGACTACCATGCCTTATGCTTAATTAGGATATCGTGAGACAAAGGGATTAAATAGTTGATTGATATTAGGTTCCACCGTAAATTCATTCACTTTGGGTAGTCACAATGTCCCGCTAGGGACCGCTTGTGATTTATGAACACACACTACTACTAAGTGTGTTTTCATTGCCATTGTGATATGTACCTACAGGGTCACACTAATAGACGAGCTAACGAGCTTCACCGTAAATTGATATGTGTTATGATGTGATTAACAATATCGAATTCGAATTGCATGAGCAATGCTCTGATACCTCTGAAGGGATTCATGGGCAGAAACTCGTTCTAAACACCCATGAGTCCTCCCCTGAAGGATTCGCTCATACAAAAACGAATCCAAAAATGCAAGAAAAGACTTACGTTTTGCATGAGAGTGCAAGTTTCGGGGACGAAACTATCATAAGGGGGAAGGATGTGATACCCAGGACCATTTGACCTTAGAAATTGCATGACTATATTTTTGTGTTGTGTGACTAATTGACTTTTATATGTGTTATATATTATGTACATTATTGTTTAGGGTGTCTATGACATCTTGGATTAATTAGAGGACCTAAGTGCATAAAAAGAATTATATGTTAGCTAATTGGCTAATTTTGGAGGGAGGTTAGTGTTCATGAAGGGGTACCTTTAGATATAATCCTAAGGGGGCTGAACTTTGAGGATTGGTTGCCTACTTTAGTGTTACAACTTCTCAGAAATCTGGAGTTTAGATAGCCTATAAATAGAGGATAAAGGTAGAGAAGGGAAGGAAAAGAATAAGAAAGAAAAAGAGAGAAAATAAGAGTGCTGGAAAATCTGGACAGCAAGTAAGAATACTTTAGCAGACATAGCAAATCATCTCGGATTCCTTCCATATTTTAACCATAGATACTAGACTCCCTAAACTAAATTCTAACTGAAGGAATTATCATTCTAAGTTCTGGATTAAGAGATATCATCATCGGAGTTGAAGGTCCTGGCAGATTGGGTAGGCTGTGGAAGAATGCATTTTTGAGATAGCAAAAGGTGTCTGTTTTCAGCGATTCTTAGTGCGTTTCGAAGAGGACTGATAGAGCTACGATTGGAATTCGACGGAGTAGCATTTGGAGTTATGTATTTCGAGTTATAGGATTGGGAAGTTAGTACTTTGAATCTGGATTTTCTGCTTTTGGTGTATTTTGAGGTTTTGCTTTAAGATTGATAAGGTAAGAACCCTTCGTCCTTGTTTTTCAGTCCTAAAAATGCATGAAGTATTATTTTATTAAAGATATGAAATGTATGAAGTTTTCACATGTTTTATTGCATAAAAATCTGGATGAAGAACCGAATGATGTTTGCATCGTTGCATGCTTATACTTGTTGATTCTTGCGCATGTTGTTGATTAAATTGCTGGATGCATTACATGAGAGTCAAAGCATATGCATATTCTCAATTTAGAGCTCTTGTCTAATGATGACCCTAGACCAGGGATATATTCCGAATTCATGATATAAGTGCCCGGGAGCGCTTTTCGTCCCCTAATGATGCCCTGGTCCCTTGCAGGGTTTAAAAAGAAAGGGTCATTACAGAGTCATTCAATCCACGAGGATGGATAATGACAGGAATATATCCTTAAATAGCAATTTCTGAGCCTTACCAGTTACGATATGATATGTTATAAGTAAAAAATGTAAGGGCCTCCCTAAACGGCATTAAAGTTTGGGCTGTTAACAGTTGGATAGAGTTATTGTTGGATAATTGAGCTCGATTGTAGAATTACTTGTTGCATGTCATTTTGGTACTAATCATGTCAAGTTTATATGTATTGGAATGCTACGAGTATGTCATGTTATGTCAAGTTATGTTAAGTACTCGGAGTACAATTTCTGATATGTATGTGATCGATTTGGTTAGTATTGTTATGACATGTTATTTATATGATTTGGTATTATTTCTAAGTATTATAAAGAGTCTAAAAATAATGTTTTGGGTTGGAATTTCAGATTGTAAGTTATGAAAGCTCTCAAGTATTATGTTATGTTTACAAGTATTTTACAAAGGTTTTCAAGATGTTTCAGGCTAAGACAAGACAAGATATATTTTCAAATGTTTTGGGAAACAGGGAATGTGTTGAAGTCTCTTTGGTCCTTCATCCCAAGGCCGATCGGCTCTTACTAAGCTAGTGTAGCTTACCCTATTATATTCTTATGTTTTGTAGATGATGCTGATGAGGAGACATGGGACGGGGAGCACGACAAGTAGAAATTAAAGAAGTAATGATCATGTAATAGTATAGTTGATGAACCTTTATTAAGTTGAATAACTTTAGTTCTAAGTTTATGTAATCTACCTTTAAGTATTGATGACTTATAATAAAGTTAAAGATTAAGATTATTCTGTTAAGTTTGTCTTGTTAGAGTATATTTTGTTAAGGGTTCTTTGTCTCATTGATAGATGAGGCATTGCCAGGTCACCTTCTGGTTACGGGATGTGACAAGTACCTCATATTCCAATGAGGCACAAAACCAAAGCATAAATAATAAAGTCCATTATACGATTACTAAAGGAAACTATCAATTCATAAGTAAATTATCAGAGTGCAACATAAATCTAACATTAAGTAAAGTGTGAGTTAACTATAAATTATTACATATTTGAGTTCAAGATAATAAAGAGGAAATTATCGATTATAAAGGTTCATTATGGATCACTCATCGTAATCCCCATCCCAGGGCTCCACATAATCGTCGTCATCAGGCACTTCATCATCTGCAAATAAAAGAAAGTAAAGACATGAGCTATGAAGTCCAGTAAGAATAAACACCCTTGGGATGAAACATCAAATAAGACAAAACCGTTTTCCCGACTTTCCCAATCAAGTGTGAAAACATGCAAGTTTTAAGTCCCTTCATACTCCATGTTGAACACATGAAAACCTGACCCCTACAACCTTTAGAAAACACTAGAAGAAATCAGGACAAGACATAAATTAAAATGGCCAAAATGCTCCCTCTTGGTTGACCTGAACACTAGGACCGGTCGATCGAATGGTCTTAAGAAAACAGGACAGACACACTATCCAAACATCCGGCTGACAAGGCACCACACACAGGTCGACCGACACAACATTCGGTCGATGGGTTTCTTAACCCCGGTCAACCGATTATATTCTTTCCTCGTCTGATTGATCCCAGTAGATTGGTTCGGACAATGGGTAGATGCTCTGGTCAACCGAACCGGTCGATCGATGATATCCAGTAAGACTCATTTTCAATGTAAATTTGTGAAGGAAAATTGCATTTATGCACAATCTGAATCCCAACCTCAAAATACTCAGTTTTGATGAATGTGCACATAAAAATGACAAGAATCAAAACCAAAACAAGTAAGACATAAATCGTACTCATCAAATCCAATATCTACAAATCGGAAATGTGATACAAGCACCATATGTTGCTCATCCCAACATTGGACTTTAAAATGCAATACATGGTTCAGTTTCTCCCCCGAACGAAGCGCTCACACTTTAAGGATTCATTCGCATTGTGTCATTGCCCACCGTTGTGGACTCCACAACGACCGTTTGTAGTCCCTAACATTTCTCCCGGTTAGGAACGAACTCACAATTCACACATATCGAGAACTCACGGGTTCAATGACAATCACTCTCACATGCACTCAAAAGAATCCTGCAATGAGGTCGATCATAAAGAAGATCTCAACCAGTGATGACTCTATAGAACACATAGCATTTAAGACTCTAAAACCATTAACAAATCAACATTTATGATAACAAGATAGTAACGAAATCAACTTACGCAATTCCATCATCAATTCTATTATTCTGAGCCTAACAATGGATACATCAATTCTATTATTCTGAGCCTAAAAAATGTGCAAAGTTTAGCAATGTATCATAGGAGAAGAGATAAGAAATAGACTCTTAAAAATGTCACAGACTACATTGCATCTATCGTATGTAAATGTGCAGAACGTGGCTATAATTAAGCCGTGATACTTATTCATGAAGGATTTATAGATTTATTTCCGGAGGTCCAACAGTTTATTGTTTAATTGAATGAAATTCTAGCCCATGTGGTTGTTGGTTAAGCTGGCATTTGGAAAAAGAAACCGTTGCCTCATTCCTTTGAGCTTTTTGACTTACTACCTCCAGCAATTCAGGAACAACTAATGTTTGAAGGGACCCCCATGAGAATGTTCAAGTTGCCAAAATTGAGACAGAGAAAGTGCCCATTCAAGTGGTAGGAACCAGGTTGGAGCACAGGAAGCAGACTGATACATACAAAGAGAAGTTTAAGAGACAATCACAATTCTTGGGGTATGAAAGAAGGTGTGGCTTGCCCTCCCATTTTGATGCAACCTACTGCTATGCATTGTGTTATGCAGTTGGGGCATTGCTTCAGAGTGGAAAGATAGAATGTAGAGTTTTGGACTTGATACTTCATGAAGGTTCACCTAATGTCGGGGGTGCTTGGGCCAAAGAAGTTACTAGTCATAACGATTTGATTATTAACTCTGTTAAACTCGCCACTGACTTGTTGGCGCCGTAAGGAACACTAGCCACCAGGGATTTCAGGTCTCAAGACTACAGTGTAATGGTTTTTTGGTCTTAAACATCTTTTTCAAAAGGTTGAAGTGGATAAGCCTCATGCTAGTAGGGCAGCATCTGCAGAAATTTATGTTCCTGTTTTTAAGTATAAGGCTCCTGCTAAGATGGATCCTTGCCTTCTTGACTTTGTCTTTGCGATTCATGTGGATGGCAATTTGTAGAGGGTGGTAGTGACTGACGGTGATGGCCACATATAGCAGATTTCCAAGTGAAGAAGATAAAAATGACTATTTTACCCGTAATGTTTAGGTTGTGTGCGAGTCATATGACTTGTTTTGCCTGAAAAGTTGTCACACGTAAAAAGATCATGCTATATATAACTTAATAAAAAAATTTGTGCTAAAAATTAAAAACAAAAATAGTTACGTGTCATATATAGCGGAATTCTCATATGAATTTTTCTCACTAACCTTTGGATATACAAAAACATCAAAATAATTTTCTTGAAATCCCACAAAAGTAGCTAAATTAAAACCATAAAAAAAAACACGAGTTGTAGGCAATCCAATGAATCACTAATCCTTATCTTTAAGCAAAAAGGATTAACATGCTAATAATTCACCATTTAGTTAATCTTGTAAATTTGCAATCAAAGTAATAAGAGCAACAATATTGTATCATTAACTTTTGTCTTTGGGCATAAGCTAACATGTCAGTAGTTCACTCTTCAAGTGAATACCTTTTATTTACTTACATAATAAAATTGATAGAGCGATATATTACATTGTAAATTTTTTATCTTTGGATAAAGAAATTATATATGATAGTGATTAACTCTGAAAGTGAGTCGCAAATTAGTCAATTTTCAAACCAAATCCAAGTCTAAACATTATATACCTTTTGGATAAATAAGAGTACATATTTTTTGAAGAGAATATAAATAAGAGTTATCCATCTTTCATGAACAGAAAAGAGAAACCTCTTACAAACCAGTAACAAAGTGACGTAACACAAAATCGAATAGTCACTTTTTTCCAACTAAAATGGGGTACTTGATCCTTAAATAGAGAAACATAATACAAATGTATATTGTGATACCCAGGACCTTTCGATAATATGTTTATGTGCTTATGTATTTTATATGTTATATGTTACATTTATCTGATTAAACTTGGTGATGATATGTTCGCTTTAGTTACTAAATGTTTCTTTATTTGTTGTTTTCCCACTTATTAGATGGTTTCAAGAGGTAAGAAACCCGCAAATTTCACGGAAGCTTTGAAGGATGTGGTTTTATGTGCAGACCACAAAGACATGCTCGAAGCAACTAAGATACTTGAGGAAAGGGTAGTTGTACAACAAGAAACCTTGGAGAACGAGAAAGGTATCAATGCGACGTTGGAAGTCGAAATGAAGAAACTGCAAGAGGAACATGAAGAGTTGGTTATCAAGTACAACAAACTTCGGGGAAGAGAGGCGAATTTAAGGAAAAAGTGTTACCTTTACCAATATGGCAAAGGAGCGCAACAAATTGAAGAAGCAGTGAAGAAGCTCTGAGCTGAGGAAGGTCCTCTAATAGAATAGATGTAGCAAATTGTGGGAGAGAACCGATCACTGAAGGTTGAAATCTCTCGCCTAAAGTATCACCTTCGAAGTGTAAAGATGAAGAGGAACGACTACAAAAGGGATAGCAGCAGAGAAAGGTATCTTAAGGCGATTGCTGAGATGAACAACTGTACTCTCCAAAATACGATTTTGAGGATGCAAAAGAAAGGAATACCCGAAGAAGGAGAGGGCTCTAATGCTGCAAGACAAGACATTAACTCAGAAGGAGAAGAGAGTGTGAACCAAGAACTAGAAGACAATCCTTTTGAGCACTCTAACTATTTGAGATCACTAGTACCTTAGGACATCAGGAGAGTTTAGGATTTTTTTTTCATTAAAAGTTATTTTTATTCACGTTGTTGAAATTTAATTTGCCCCCCCCCTGTCTTCGTCATTGTATCAGGAGACAAATGGCAGGAACCTCTCAAAACAAATAAGACCTACAGGAAGACAATATTATATTGGCAGAGATGGCTGCTCAAGTAGAAGGACGAATAACGAGGGAACCTTCTCCATAGATTCCCACAACAGATCTTCCGCTCGTTCCACCACTACAAAAAAAAAAGACCTTTAGTAACGAAAATTTTCGTTAGGAAAGGTCAAAAAATTCGTTACTAAAGACCTTTAGTAACGAATTTTGCTTGTCACCAAGTTCGTCATGAAAGCCCCGTGGCTAAAGGTCTTTCCTTCGTCATGAAAGCCCCGTGGCTAAAGGTCTTTCCTAACGAATTAGGATATTCGTTACTAAAGGTCTTTAGTAACAAGCGAGATTCGTTAGGAAAGGTGACCTTTAGTGACGAAATATGTCGTTACTAAAAGTTTTACAAAAAAATTAAAATTTAAAGCCACGGAGCCGAGCCGAGCCGGAGCCGAGCCGCTTCCTAGCCGTGCCCTTCACCCATTGGAGCCGAACCGAGCCGAGCCGAAGCCCCTCTACAATAATGTGGAATAAAGTCTCCACATTTTCATAGAAGTGGGAATCGAACTCAAGACCTCCAAACTTGTATGTCATGCACTTAACCACTGAGCTACGTTGGTCATTTGTTACTTATTGTTCTATTATATTTATTATAGTGAAGTTTTGTATTTTGAACCTTTAATTATTTTAATTTCTCTTTGTTTGGTGATTTTATTTTTTTATGAATAAAATTAAAATTAATACATTTTCGTCAATGTATTTGTGTATTAAGTTGTTATAAAAAATCAGAATAAAATTATTCTAGTTGCATATATACTATATTTTAGTAATAATTTTAATATAAAGACTAAACAAATATAAAAATTAAAATTATATTCTAAATTATATCATACTTATATATGTATATTCTTAAAAATTAAGACGAAACTTTTCGTGACAAATTTTTTTTCGTTAGGAAAGGTTGACCTTTCGTAACGAAAAATGTATTTGTCACGAAAAGTTATACCTATCGTGACGAAAATGTGTTTTCGTTACGAAAGGTCAACTTTTCGTAACGATTCCGAATTTCGTTACGAAAAGTATACCTTTCGTAACGAAAAATGACTTCGTTACAAAAGGTTTGTCATAACAGGTAGTTTTTTTTGTAGTGCACCAATGACGAATAATGAAAACGCTCAACCAGGAAGAACTCGTGCAACAAATGCGGAGTTGGAAAACGCTATCTTGATAATGACACAAATGTTTCCAAGACAACAAGTGAGATGGCTTGGGACCTCATTTGCATTTTGAGAGACTGAAGAAAACCAACATGCCAACCTTTGACGGAAGCTTCGACCCTGAGAAGGCCGAAAAGTGGATAAACGAAATGGAAGGTAACTTTGAAGTGTTGGAAACTTCTAAGGATGTGAAGGTGACAGTTGAAAAGCCTTTCTTGGTCGGTGAGGCTGAGAAGTGTATAGCTCCAACACTTATAGCAAATGGCCAAGTGGTGACTTGAAATAACTTCAAGAAAGAGTTCATGGATGACTACTTCCCACAATCTCTTCGCGCGAATCGACAGAAGAAATTGTTCACGCTGAAGCAGACTGACAGAATGTCAATTGTGGAGTATAATAGCAAGTTCAATAGTTTAGGGAAGTACGTGTCTGTGATCATGCAAGATGATTACTTGAACATGATAAGATTCGAGGAAGGACTGCAACCAGAGATACGAAAATTGATGTCCTCAATGGAGTTAAGAAATTATCCCGAAGCATATATAAGAGGTATCCGTATTGAATCAGAGATGTTAAGAAATGTGGAAGGGCCTCAAACCAAAAAGCAAAGGACATTTGAGGCGAGGAATAACTGGAAACAAACCTCGGTGCCATTCAATGCAAGGGAAACAAGCCAGACGAACAGGAAGCGTGAAGTTCAAGAGACCCAAACTCTTCGAAATACCTTCGGAAGAAAGTCCCAACAATGTGGAAACTACATCTCTGGAATATGTAGGACGATTCTTGGAACATGTTTCCAGTGTGGACAACACTGTCATAAGATAAGAGACTTCCCTCACTTGCCAGCAAACAAGACGAAGGCTCCTGAGCAACCGCCAAAGCCAAATGTGAGGGTCTTTTCCTTGGCAGATATCAGAGGAGGTAAGAACGTTGTCTTGAAGTATTTTATTATTTTCTCATTCGTATTTCTTATATAGATGAATTAAGTTTCGTGGCCGAAACTTTTATAAGGAGGGAAGAATGTGAAACCCCATTTTTTTATAAAATAAAATAACACAAAGTTTATCCTACGACTTTTGGTTCAAATAGGATTAGTTAAATTTGAGTTTGAAATCTATGGGATCAGTATATTGGGAGTTTTATTGTGATAGGAAGTCTATCCTAAGAGAGGTTTAGAGTAAATAAAACCCCAATATAGTATGTTAAAAATAGAACGTACTTTCTGAGAGTTCTCTTAATACTCACAGGCGCTAGAGAGGCTGAAGTATCAGGAAGGTCAGGAAGGCTCTAGGATTTTCTACGTTTATGAGAAGACCGCTATTGCGAGGTAAGTCCCATAAATCCTTCTTGTCTCCTAGCACATGGATTATGATATGGTTAATGGTTAAGTCTTTATGAAAGATTATGTTTTTATGTCGAAAATTATATTTTGTATAAAAATGAATCAATCACATGATTATTTGTGAAGTATGGTGTCTATGTATTAAAGAAAATAATTTTATTTTGCGGCTCTCAAATTGATGGTAACAATTAAATTCGACTGAAGACAATCGATCGAAGTACTAAAGTTGATTGCGGATGACCAGAGATAGATTTTGGTCGACCGAGCCCTAAACCCTTTCAACCGGAGCTATTGCGGTCGACCGGTCTGTCCTGTCGATCAACCGAACTTTTTGTCAAAGTTTCTATCTTGATCTCGGACGACCCTTCGGTCGATCGAGGCCTTCTATCAATCATCCAAGATTTCATTTTTACATTTATACTGCTCCAATTTATGTCATATTCAAGTGATTTATATTCTGAACTCTTATGTTATGTTTTCCATTGTATTACAAGTATTTTAAAGATGTTTACAGGTTATGTCAAGTCAAGATGTATTTTCATATGTTTTGGGAAACAGAGAATGTTTTAGTGTCACATTTGTCATTCATCCCAAGGGCGATCGATTCTTACTGGGCTAGTGTGGCTCATCCTTTTATCTTTTTATTTTTTGTAGATGATACTGATGAGGAGACTTGGGACGGGGAGCACGTCGAATAGAACTTAATGAAGTAAATAATGATGATGTAATAGATATGAACATTATTTAAGATTGAACAACTTAGTATTAAGTTTATGTAATTTTTTACTGATCATGATGACGATATTTTAATAAAATTTAAGTTATTCCGTTTTATTTATGGCTTGGAAAAATATATTTTGTTATGAATTATTTATCTCATTGATAGATGAGGTATTGTCAGGTCACCGGAAGGGGGTCTGACATATATGGTATAACTTCAACCTTCAAGTCTTGAGTTGTGAATCGTGATAGACCATGTGTAACAGTTATTTTGATTGATCCACCGTGGTGGCAATAGAAAAAACTAAAACATTTATCATAATGGTCAATTAACATTAAATATCCTACAAAATAAACTTTGTTAAAGTTACCATAAACAATACTCCCTCCATTCCTAAATATAAGACTCTTTAGACAATTTGAGAAAATTAAGGAAGTTGACATTTTCACCTAAACTTCCAATATTATCCCCCACCCTCCCTCCCTCTCACTTCTTTGTCATAAAAAAAGGAAAATGTTGAGGGTATAATTGGAATAAATTGTTGACAACTAATAAAACAACCTTAAACGACAATTAATTTGGATACCTAGATATCTCCTAAATGACAATTAATAGGGAATGGAGGGAGTAAAAATTTTGCTCCATGAGAAACACAAACGAATAAAATATTTCTGAATAATGGTCAACGAATAACACGTCTATCACATGTAGGCTAAAAGTTAAAATAAAAAATAATGCTTTATACAATTATAAGCAAATTAAATTCTTTGATTGGAAATAAATCTATAGTATCAAAACCAAGACATTCCAAGAAAATCAAGGAGATAAAAAATTTGGTAGAGAAAATTATGTTTCCAAAAGTATAAAAAAGTAATTATGCTTGCTTCTAGTGGTGATTAAGAAAAATATATAGTTTCTCTACAAAACAAATAATCTCCATCAATAAAAATAAAGTGCACACCAATAAAAAAAAATTAATTTTATTTATTTATTGGGAAAGAGGACTTATCTATTATAAGAAATAGGGGATTCAAAAAGTGGAGAGAAAATTCTATTACCAAAAATAGTAGATTCAAGTATCTTAGTGTGTGCATTTCATCATACTGACTATCAAGATCCTTTTGTTTGTAAGACATTATAAAACAATTATCAACGTTGCTACAAATTAAAGGAACAATATAAGGCTTTATATTCTTTACATCCTACTTCAAAGTAATAACTTTCATATGAGACAGTACAAAGATGGGGCTTGCCAATATAGAAAGTGTATAAAATAAGGTGCAAAGAAATTATGTACCATAATATTGTGCTTCTTGTAGTCTCTTAAAGAGTACATATTTGTAAAACATTAATAAATAATTGTCACCATCACTATAAAATCAAGCACAATAAAAAATAAAATAAAAAGCATAATTCAACAAAAACCTTCCTAGCTATAATACGACAATAAGTCCTAACTTTAAGTGGCTTATAAGACATAACCTTAACCTCACTCTAATACCGTATGTTGGAAATAATATAAAACTTACATGATTGTGTCGAAACTATACAATACGAAATCAGTAGTGGAACGATCTTCAGTTATATCTTATAAGCACACAAAATATGAACATATAATAGTTGTATGAGAATCCCCTTTAGTCATATTAATTATGACAAAAAGGTAGCTACTTGATCTTTTCTCTCCTAACTCTCTCCACATTATATTTGCGAACATTGATAGGTAGAACACACAATCCAATGAAGCTATAGAACTTAAGTGCTTCAAGAGAAATGAGGCTTAGAATGACTCTCGCATCACAAGTCATTAAACTTAAGAACTCTTCATTCTTCCTTTAAGTTAGTTAGGGATGACAATTTGACCTGTAATCAGCTGATTTTTGGGGAAGATTAGACTTGTTCCGTGTAGAGAATGGTGTAGATCTAACCCGCCCCGTGAATAGAATGTGGCATAGTGTGCTTGGATCTCTTGTGATACCCGACTTGCCCCACCACGCTCGTTCTGACCCATTCATAATATATTTTTATTAGCAACAAGTAGTGTATTCTAATAGAACCCAAAAAATTGATAATGATAATGACAATGTGTAATGTTGTATTAGTATTGTTCTTTGGTGTTTTCTTAACAGAAAAAATAGTTGCTGGTTATTTTTTATGTCTTTTTAATCATTATTATAAGAAAAATATATAAGAAAAATGGGACATAGCGGGTCAGATCTATCCTGCAAAGGGTAGAGCATGAGACAAAGAAGTATTATCTGTAGCGGATCACGGGATACGGCGGGGTGGGGGCAAAGCCGCGGGGCAAGTACAAATCTTCAAAAATCTGCCCCGATCTGCCACACTGTCATCCCCTTTAAGTAACTTATGTAAACCAATGACTTAATTCTCATAACCTCTATTGTAACGGAGGCAGTGGGATAGTGGTAAAAAACTGATCAATATGTTACAACTTTTGTTGTAAACCCTAAGCATGATCATATCTATAATTTATGTAGGAGATAATGCTTTTAGTTAGTAGTCATGAAGTCCACTAAAAATATTCTAACATAGAGAACTTTATTTACGTCGGTGAATGTAAGGATTGGATAGATGGCAATCTCAAAGGAGATCAACACTGACAAAAATTGTTTTGGATTGGAATATATAGAATTTGGTGGTAGAGGAACTCTATGTTGTTTGAACAAGAGTTTCAAGTACAACCATAGATGGGAGAGTACTTAGCAAAAAATAAATAAATAAATAAAAACCATAGATGGGAGAGTTTATACTATTTTGTCCATTGTACACGATATGTCTAAGGTTGCTATAGTGGTTAAAAGGACTTTTACCCTTAACTTGTAAATTTTATTCTATCATGTTAATATAAGATCCATTTATACTAACCCCCAAAAAAAAAAAAAAAAAAAATGAATGAGGTAATATAGTGTATTAGTAAAGCATACAATATTTATTTGAATAATTTGCCATTTTAGTCTCTATTACTTATGCGTCTAGCCATTTTTATTCCTTGTGTTTATTGTAAACTTCTTTCGTCCATATTGTTTTAATGAGCATAGATCTAGGTCCTTCCGGTCATTTTGGTGATGCTTTCCGGTCATAGCAGTAAAACTTTTCACAGTTTTTTTATTGCACTATGAGAACATGACATCATAGCTTTTGAATGCTATTAAACAAGTTAGAGATGAAATCCAACTAATTTAAATTTCAAGTAAAAACAAACAACATTAGAGGCATATTTAACTATATTATTCTAGTTATGTTTGTAACTTTTGAAAATTATTAATTTATGATTTTGATGTGACTATAAATTTTATATAAGGGTCTTTTTAAAAATATATATCTTATTAATTTATCAAAATGACTATTTTTTACACGGGCTCCGAGTAGGGACTATAAAAAAGATTATTTTAAAGAGATTATTAATTTTTCGAGTATTAATGTACAATGGTTTCACTATATACACGTAAATCTCGTGACTATGGGCCGAAAAACATCGCCAAAGTGACCTGAAAAACCTAGATTTATGCTCGTAAATTTCCATAAATACAAGCCTGATGCGAAACCGTTGTACGAATACGAAGGTTCGGCTTGAATGCCCGATCTTTCTCTATCTCGAACAGTTTATGGGGGAATATAAACAACCTTTCTCCCGCAAGGTTGAATATCAATGGGGGCTGAAACACCACAATAAGTATAAACCAAACTTATTGATACAGTAACTCAAACATGAATGAATTCTACCCAGAGAATCAAACACAAAGTAACTAAGGAATAACCTTAAATCAAAATATCAATATATCAAGTGTAATTAATAACATGGCTGAAATCCCTCTTAAATAGAGTGGAATTTCGTCAAAAAATAACCCACAAATGAGAGTCATTTAAGGATTAGGACTCTACAACTTCTAGATAACTAAAAACACTACCTAACATCAAGGACAACATGTCCTATTATCATTTGAAGGAAAGATACATAATTGGAAGGAAAACGGTTGAAAGGGTATTTTAGTCATTTGATAATTAAAATCTATTCTAGACTTTAATTATATTTCAGATTTATTATATTGTTCTCTTTAAGCTTCATATATGATCCCGTATCAAAGCCTCTAGCGGAAGCCCTATTAGCAAAGAGTAGTTTTTTTCTTGATTAGTGAATAAGTTTAAATCCAAACCTATAAATACTATACACTATGCTACAAATGTCAATTCACAAGAAAAATAATTGATTTTTTATCCTACTTATATTACATTTATTGATGTGAATATAAGTTTTAAACTTACTTTATTCAAAATTTATACTTTATTTTCTCTTTGTGCACCGACTGAGTTCGAGACTTCACGAACACCATCTCCTTCTTCACCACTTGTACCGGCAGCATCGTATCCATCACCCTCTCCCTGCGTCTCCTTCTTCTATACCTCCACGGGCTCCAGCTGTCCTAAGAGTTCTTCCCTGCAAAGACAATCCCGGTGAGCACTGGCGGAGCCAAGGGGGCCTGGTGGGGCATGTGCCCCCAGTTTTTTCCAAAATAAAAAATAAAAAAATTTATAGTTTTAGTTTTGTTTTTGTAACACCTCGTCCCGTGAACATTTTGAATCACTTTACGATTTAAAGTTATATTTTTTAGTTCGTGAATTATAGGAATGACACCACTTATATCTTAACAATTTTTGTTAAAATTGTAACAAACTTAAGTGTGTAAGAAACAAAATTGTACTGCCTAAAATTAGCAAAAGTCTACAAATTACAATCACGATTTTTTAGTTTCAGCTCAATCCTCAATTCTCTCTGTTATTCAAAGTTAATGGCGATTTTTTCCTCAAGCTCTCATTAGGGTTTCTATTCTCCTCACTCATCAATCATCATCATCCTTCATTATTTGAATTAAATAGGTAACCCTTTTAATTCTTCTTTAATCTTCATTATTTATCATGTATCAAGTACTACAGCTATCTCCCTTAAGGCTGCAATTGATCAATTATTCTCCAAGCATAGTTTGAGTATCTCTAATTTAAGAGGTCAAGAATACGATGGATCGAGTAATATGAGAGGAGAGTATAATGGATTGAAAACACTTATATTAAAAGAAAATCCAAGTGCTCATTATATTCATTGATTTGCTCATCAATTACAATTAGCTCTTGTAGCTGTGGCACAGAAATATTCGAAGATTGAAACATTCTTTACTTTGGTGCATAGATTGGTGAATGTTGTTGGAGGTTCAGCAAAACGAAGTGATCTTCTTGGAGAGAAACAGAGACTGAAAATTCTTGAAGCACTCAGGGTTGATAAATACCAAGTGGGACGGATCTCAATCAAGAAACTACCATTAAACGTTCAGTGATATACGTTGGGGCTCTCACTATGAATGTTTAATTAATTTGATGACCATGTTTTCATCTATAGTTGAAGTTATTGAAATGATTAGCACTGATCGTACAAGTACAGGAACAAGAGGTGATGCATGTATTTTACTGGAGTTGATATTAAAGTTTGAATTTGTATTTAATCTACATCTCATGAAGAAGATCTTGGGAATTTCAAATGAATTGTCTAAAGCATTACAAAGGAAAGATCAAGATATTGTCAATTCTATGAAATTAGTGAAGTATTGTAAATTGCAGCTCCAGACATTGAGGGATGATGGACTCACGGTATCAATGTTCCCGACATGGAAGAAATGTTTAGACCTATAGGTCGTTCAAGGTTTGAGCAAGTGACAAATTTACATCACTATCGTGTTGAAATGTTTTATGTTATCATTGATATGCAACTTCAAGAATTGAATAATCGTTTTTCATAGGTGAATAGTGACCTACTAATTTGCGTTGCGTGCTTGTTCCCAAATAGATCCTTTGCTGATTTTGACAAGAACAAATTGATTCGACTATGTGGATGCTATCCATTAGATTTTGATGCAGAATATATCTTAGCACTAGATGATCAACTTGATACATATATTATTGACATACGTATGAGTGAAGAGTTTCGAGAATTGCAGGGTATTAGTGAGCTTTCACAGAGGTTATTTGCAGAAAACAAGTATCAAGTTTAACTATTAGTTTACAAGCTTTTGACATTGGCTTTAATTCTACCGGTGGCTACTGCTTCAGTTGAGAGAGTATTTTTTGCAATGACTATTGTCAAGAGTCGTCTACGCAATCGAATTGGAGATCAGTGGTTGAATGATAGTTTAATTGCATTTGTTGAGAAAGATGTGTTTGATACTATCGAGAATGATGTAATCATAGAATATTATCAAAGTATGAAAACGCGTAGGGAACAATTGTAATGAAATATTTTTTATGCTTTTATGAATTTTTTTGTCAATGTTAATTATACCCCTGTTTGTAATATCTGGCTCCGCCACTGCCGGTGAGTATTACGTTACGGTACCTCCCTGCGAAAACAGACCTGGTTATGTCACAAGCTAGCGTCCATGTGGGATAGAAGGACACCATTAATTAGTTTTATTAACCTTGCATTTCATACTACTTTTTGGTGAATAAGTTATGTACAAAACAAAATTATGACATAAAGTAAGATTGATGAATTTGTAAAGCAAGATTATAGCATCTTTTGAAGGATTGATTCTAAGTTATATACTTTCTTAATTTCTTTTTTTTTTTCTTTTGTTGGTTTGATTATATAATTTGAATAGTTTGCTTGTTACTTTAGTTGGTTGTAATTGCTTTGCGATTATTATTGTGATATTTGAAGTTTTGAATGTCGATATTGTAAGTTTGTTGGCTCCATTTGTTAGTTGATTTCACAGACAAAGGGCATTTACCAGGGGCTATTTTGAATATGTAGTAAAAAAATCTCTAGCATGGACTCTTTAATAATACATCATACACATATTAAAAGTGTCTTGTGACTTTAACATCTTTCAAATAAGTTCACAAATTAACCAACATGGTATCTTTTTAACATCTTCTACTATCCAATTTCAAGGAAGATAGAGAGGATTGTAAGGCATTTTGGGCTTTGACTATACTGGACAGGTGTTAAAGAGCTTGGACGGGGCGATATATATATATATATATATATATATGGTCGAATCTCTGAAGCATGCAGATCAAACGATTTCCAGGAGATCATTTTACAAAGTGATGCGCTCAATATCCTTTAAGCCCTCAGAGGAGAAAAGAAATTATGGAAGGATAGAGAAGCATTCACAATACCCCCTCACTTTCTAAACAAAACTAAGGTAGACCAAAACTAGGAAAAAGTAGGTGGATAGTGCTAATCAAATATCTATAAATTTAGTTAAAGGTCACAACAAAAGAAACTGCCACGATTGGCATAGACAAAAGGTAGAAACTTTATGTTACTGACGAAAAATAAATTTTACGCAATTCTTGATGAACTCGAAATTCTTGGAGATTTAGATAAAGGGCATGGGGAATAAAAAGATTGCTCCTAGGCTCCAAGACATCCGCAGCATACCTCAAATTAGAACTGGATTAGAATACCTTAACACTAACAAATAAATCAGACAAACACTATTACTTGACACAGAGAGAGAGAGATCATTCTTCTCACTCCAACAATGATGATAATATCCTAGACTGGCAGATCCCACAATCACAGGAGAAACCAAAAATAAGCAACAACCAAGTTTAACAAAAATGACTAATATCTTCAAGTCTACTCAATTCCAAGGAAACCAACGATTATAGCAATCTATGTACAATAATTACATTATCCTACCGAAACAAACAATGGCTTAAACAATTTTAGAAAGAAGCTACAAAATTATGGGAATATCCGCAAGAAAGAATTATTATTAAAATTATTATTACAAACATAGACTACAGGCTCCAACCAACCCCCCCTTCTCTTTTGGCATACAATGAAAGAAAACATCCCAGGAGAAACGGAAACCTCTTCTAGGAGAGCCCTTATGTTCTCAACAACAAAATAGCACAAAGGAAATGAATTCCACTCAATTCATCATGCTTTTTTTTATCTCCCCCCTTACTTCCACAAGTCTCGATATTCATGTCATTGAACTCTTCCTTCGCTGGTTTCTCCTAATAGGAGCATGAAAGCATTGAACCAGCAATGAAACCTTAGGAGCCTAAGTTCAATTTGAGGATTTGCCTTCTGAAATCCAAGCAATATTCTAGCACAGGGTTCAGCAAGAATCAAAGAATTCAAAAATTCTTTCTTAGTCGACAAATATAGATGAGCCATGTCAAAACGTGAGTCATGTTAAGCCCCAAGCCAGAGCCCTTAAAGGTCCCTTTTCAAATGGGGGCATTTTTTTTATACAAGCTCATAAAATTCCTACCGTCCTTTCAATAATAAGTTGCGCTCCTTGTGACCCAGGCTTCAAATTCTTCTACAGGTTCCACCTCACAACAATGACTAATAAAAGATTTCACCTTTGTCCTCACTTCCAAGTTTTGTACAGGGCAGGGACTAAAAAAATATGACAAAAATCCCAAGATGAAAAAGCAAAAAGAAGAAGAAACCCGAACTCTTGACCTAAGACCCTATGTACAAGTACATGTCATTCATGTAATCCGGAACTCCAAAGTAGAAGGAACCAAAGTTGAGCAAAAGTTAAAACCTTGTGATATATTTATTCATGGAGAAATATCTGCTTCATCTTCAGAGGCCGATGGCGTATCAGTCTCGTCAGCAAGAGACTGAAGCATGAGTATCACTTCAGACGGATCATCCAAATAGTATTTTGCTTTACTCGGTTTCTGCCCTACTGTGCACGCAAAGACTTCAGACTTGTAAGAAAGAATATTCCTTGACATTGCAGTGCCAATTGTTTCAAACATATCCTCATCAGATCTGTCATCCCCAATGCAAAGCACAAAATCAGCCTTTTTACCCTTCTCTGCCATTGACGTAAAGATTCTCTCCGCAACTGAGCCTTTGCTGATACCCTGTGGAAAGAAGTATATCAGAAATTTAAATTTATATATATATGAAATGTCACCTGTAAAGTTAAAGACTAGTGAACCAAAGATAACATAAATATACCCCAAAAAGGATTCAAGATAATGGAAATAGAATAAAAGCTCAAGACTTTGACAACAAAATAAGAAAAGCAAATAGGCTAAAGATGGTAAAATAGAGGTTTAGAGTTAAATTGCCAAGACGCTCCAATAAATGTGAAAAATGAGATAATTATTTTTCCTATTAATATATCTATTGAGATCAACATAGGATGTAAGCTATTTCAGGATAAACAAAGTTAAGATAACATCACAAAATCAAACGAGCAAATAGGACAATGTCAAAGCACAAGTATGAATTAAAATAACTAAATTAAAATAACTAGTAAATAAAGTCAACAAATACATGCCTGTGGTTTGACTTCTACAATAAATTGACCGCTCTTTACTGCCACTGGTTCATTGGCTAAAACACTCTCAAGATGATCCAACATCTCCTTCGCCTGAGCATATCCAAAGTCTGGATCTGCATCACGGTATTGCCAAACCAAAGCACTTTCTTTCATCTCTATGCAAGAACCATCTGTAGCCTCGGTATATGATTTCATCACAGGTTCAGCCATATGCATCCATCCAAATTCAGAAGTCTGACCACATACTTCCCACTCTTCATCTTGTGACCACCTATCATATGCCAAAGTTAAAGAATGAGAACCAACACGAGTAAGACAAAAAATGAGCTTGCTACTTTTTTAACTTCTGTACCTCAAATAGTTTAAATATATTTCAACCCCATATTTCATTTTCAAAAAGGGGGCCCACCACCAAATCTCCAATAAAATATGTTAAAAAATAAGCATAAAACACAAAGTAAAGAAGTGTAATCCTGTCTCCAAGTCAAGTAAAATGTCTGTCTGCCACACACTTTCCTCATCTCCCACCCCTCCCAATCAATAAGTGCAGGAAAGAAGAATAAAGGTGAACGCATAAAGAAAGGAGTTCGGCCCCTCCTCCAAACAATGTTAAGAGGCAATCTCTATGAGAACATAACTTTTATCAAAGATGAAATCAGTAAAATAACAGGCATATGGCCAAAGGAAGAATTTCCAACATCATAATGCACCCTAGTTCCTGCCCCCAAAGAAAAGCCAATTAGAAAAGAGAAAAGGCAACAACCAAATGTTCATGACCGTTTAGCACCTCCTGCAAGCTTTGCATAAGCCATGCTTTATTTGGTCAAACAAATCATAAATTTTATGGGCCAGAAAGTTGTTTCCTGTAAGTATCTCTCTTTGAGCATGAAACTACAACAGATGTTTCATTTTCCCCATCTCAATTTAAAAAAAGAAAAATCAATACAAGGAAAAAGAACAACTCTTTTGGAAGTTCGAACATTTCAATCAGTTTACAATGTATCTCGAGTCAAATAAAACTTAAAACAAATATACCACAATAGCACATATGAAGAAGTCTTTTCCAGCGGAAATCAATGCTTTATATTTGGCCAGATAAAGAACAACACTTTTGGAAGTTTGAACATTTCAATCATTTTACAATGTATCTCGAGTCAAATAAAACTTAAAACAAATATACCACAATAGCATATATGAAGAAGTCTTTTCCAGAGGAAATCAATGCTTTATATTTGACCAGATACGACGTAAGTAATTGACTGACCCAGGAGACACAAGCGGAAGCCAGTACATGCTCTCAGCCAAAAAACACGTTTACCGATTTAGCACGCATACCAGCATATTTAACTTCAAGATGTTTAAATGCAGAACTAGAAAGAATCAATAATCTTCAACCAGTAGAACTAGCTAGGACAGCCAGAAAGGTGTAACATGACATCTACCTCCACTCCTTCCCCCAGACAATTTCCCAAAAGAAAGCAGTTAAATATCCAAATCAAAATGAACAATCTTTCTAAATAAAATACCACAAAGAAAAAGCAGAAAAGGTGTAGAAAAGTGCACCTAAGGAAGTAGCCATGTTCGGCTGCAAGCCCCAGCTGTCGACAAGGAGCAAACCACTGGGTTAAGCTGTCCCTTCCTCTTCCGCTTACTATAAAGACTAAATTGTTTGGATCTGCAGAAAGCCTATTCAAGATTGAGATAACTTCAGCATTTGGAGTTTTGATAATAGAATTTTGAGGCATTACAGTGCCATCATAGTCCAACAATATTACCCTCTTCTTTGCCTTGATATAAGCTGACACTATATCATCAATCGAGAGCTTTCGAAAATTTGGATCTAGAGCCACAACTCTAAACCCGAAGCCCAAGCCAATGCCATATGATCTCTTCCTAAAATGATCCGCACAGGTCCTTTCCATGTCTTGCAAGAAACTTTTTGACCAATAAGCAACATTATGGGTGGAAACATAACGATAATGCTTCTCATGCCGCATTTCTTTCTCTTGATCAGGTATTGATATAGCCTCATTCATTGCCTCAGCAGTCGCTTCAACATTCCATGGGTTGACGCGTATTGCTCCACTTAGCGAAGGAGAACAGCCAATAAATTCTGATACAACCAGCATGCTTTTCTTGGGCCCACTCAGGTTTGGAGTAGCTTCCATACTAGATATTCCCTCTCTGCAAACAATGTACTCGTAAGGCGTAAGATTCATGCCATCCCTTACTGCTGTGACGACGACACATTCAGCAATGCTATAATATGCCATTCTTTCAGAGCTACTCATAGGTCTATTGATATAAACTACAGGTTCATATCCAGGCTTCCCAAACTCTTTAGTGATTCTCTTGCAACTTTCCTGTATTTCAACCTGTATTTCCTCCAAATCTATCCCTTTTCCTCTTGCTGGATTAGCAATCTGAACCAGCACTGCCCTTCCTTGCCACTTTGGATGTTGCTTCAGCATGTGTTCCATTGCCAGGAGTTTCAAATTGATTCCTTTAAAAATATCCATGTCATCAACTCCAAGCAACACAATCTTTCCCTCAATTTGTTTCTTAAGCTCCTCAAACCTCATTTCCTTAACAGCAAGTTTCATCACCGCCTCAACATGCCCCATGTGTATCCCAACTGGCATAATCTTAATACCAACAGTTCTTCCATAATATTCCAATCCTATATAGCCCCTTTTCGATTGATATTCTAATCCCATCATGCGACTGCAACAAGAGAGGAAATGGCGGGCATAATCAAAAGTGTGAAAACCAATAAGATCACAGTTGAGTAAAGCCTTGAGGATTTCTTCTCTTACGGGAAGAGTCCTGTAAATCTCAGATGAAGGAAATGGACTATGAAGAAAAAATCCCATCCTCAATCTGTTGAAGCGCCTTCTCAAGAAAGTGGGCAATACCATTAGATGGTAATCATGGATCCAAACAAAATCATCTTCAGGATTCAGCACCTCGACAACTTTTTGAGAAAATATCTTGTTGGCAGCCACATATGCTTCCCATAAAGAGCGATCAAACCGGCCTCCATATTCAGCAGAAAAAGGTAACATGTAGTGAAAAAGAGGCCATAACTGCTTCTTGCAAAAACCATCATAATACTTCTCCTGGAGGTTAGGAGGAAGGAAAGTAGGCACACATCTAAATTTTTCCAAAAGATAATTGGCAACGTCATCTTGTTCAATTGGGTCAACATCAACACATAAGGACCCAACATATTGAACATCCATGTCGTCCGGCAGACCATCTTTCAGCCGCAAAAGCAATGAATCCTCATTCCAACTAAAATTCCATCCCTTATTATCTGGTCGCCGCTTTGCTTTAAGTGGCAGCTGATTTGCCACAATAATCATCCTATCACCGGCAATAGAAGAGGGATTATCAGAGGCAACACTCAGAGCTTGGTCATCATCAAGCTCACAAATGCTCCCAGGCACCGTCATTACCCTAGGAAATCGCTTTCTCTCCTTCTCTCTACCCATTACTGGGAAATTCCCAGACGCCAAATCCAATAAATTAGTATACGATCTCGACATCATCTTTACTAAACTTTCCTTTTATCTCTGTAGAACAAAAGAAAAAAATCAAACCCCAGAACCTAAAAACCCTCTCTCTCTTCTTCAACAACTAGTTGCTTTACCTCACAAATAAGAAAACCATGAACATACTTTTTCACATAAAGGAGCCAATAAAAAAAATGGGACACATATGCAAGAAATCGATATAAACACCCCAAATAGAAGCAAAAGACAACAAATTCACGCAAAAATTACAGATCAAAAAAGACATCAAACATCGGTTAAACTACGTATACATATGATCTAACCAATCATAAAACGGTATAGAATCAAATAGCAATTCTAAACACCCTAACTTGCAGCATCCATTCAATTATCTGATAAAACTAAAAAGAAAAAAGAAAATCAAGAAACAGAGAATTGAAACTTACCCCCCGCGATTGAATCAAATGATATTGTTTAATCTTTCCCGTCAAAAGCTTGATCTTTGCAGGTGAATTAAGGCTAATTTTGGGTTGTTGCAATAAATAAACTTAAAATGAATTTAGGGTTTGTTGTTCTTCTTCGCATACTAAAAATCTAATGTAAAATATAGTATAAGATATAGAGAGATCTCTCAATTTGTTTCATTTTTTAATTAATAAACTCATTTTATTTGTAATATTATGATCTCTTGCTGTCTTTTTTTTGGAACAAAACGTGGAGACAAATAAAAGGATGGGACCTCACAGCTACTTTGAATTATTTGGGCTAAAAATCGACTAAAATAGCTTTTTTTCTGACCTTTTTGCCCTTATAGTTGGGTGAATCCCTTATACCAGCAGGGGGTAAGATAGTCATTTAACACCCTCAATTTGGGGATTTAGGATTTCTATCCCCAAAATTCTAGAAGTAAATCATTTTCCTAAAAGGATATCTAAAGTCACGACCCCCTGTAGGTGGACCTTTACGTCACCGTCCAATGGCAATAATAGTTTGACACGGAGTCAAACTAGAAATGTGGAAATACCCAGCCAAAAATACAAAAACAAAATTGTGGGAAATAAAGGAAAATGGATTTTTTTTAGGGGGCAGGAAATGGAATTTTTGTTCTGCAGTAAGTGAAAAATGTTAAGTGATAGATTATAATAAGTCCAATCTTTTTTACAGCAAAGACACCATTAAGGAGAAAGTTAGATCCTTCAAATTTCAAAGGGCGGCGGGAAAGAGAAATATTTGGGGATGCCATACATGACAGGACGATCTAAAAATGAGGTTTTTCAGTTTGTCGGCGAGAAGGTCTGAAAAAAACTAAGCAGTTGGAAGGAAAAGACATTGTTTTTTGCAGTCCGAATAGTGCTTGTCAAATCCGTGATCCAGGCAATACCCACACATGTTATGTCATGTTTTCTTCCCCCCAAGTACATAATTGAGTTCATCACGAGCATGATGTGAGCCTTCGGGGGGGAGATGAAAATCACAGGAAAATTTGCTGGCGAGAATGGCCTGAATTATGCAAGTCAAAAACCCAGGCGGACTTGGTTTCCGGGACATTGTAGCTTTTAATATGGCAAAGCAATGGTGGCGTATTGTCCACCAACTTTTCTCTATTTGCTCAAGAGTGCTGCAAGCAAAATATTTCCCTCTAGATAGGTTATTAACAGTGTCACTTAGGTGTCGTACCTCAAAAATCTGGCAAGGTATCCTTAAGATGTGATAACCCGAACTTCTTGCCATTAAATGAAAGCACGTTAATTGATTTTATGTGTTGTGTGCTTAATTGAATGTTAATTGTTATGTACAATTGTTGAGGGTGGCTTTTATGTTATGTGTAAGTTAGGAGACTTAAGTGTACGGAACTAGGAATTTATGGGGTGGTTTTATGACCTTTTGAAAAGGTGTGTCTTAGGGAAGTTATAGCAGGAAAAATATGAAGGCGGCCACAGATAGGTGGCCTCTCCTTCTGCTGTTTGAACTTGTCCAAGCTCTTTTTGATAGATCATTTGATTCATCAATGGTTAATGCCACTCTGGCAACAAATATCTTCAAAAGAAAGAGAAAGAGAGAAGAATAAGAAAATTTGGAAAATAGGAGAGCTATGAGGAAATCGCATAATTGAAGTAGTAATTGAGAAGTGGGTGTGTTTCGAGTTTCCAGCAAACGGGGATTTGTATTTGAAGTTGCTGCGTTTTCTGGAATTTCTATATTTTGTTTGCTTGCTTATTATACCAAGTAAGGATCTTCGCTCTTGTCTTTTCAGTATTAAAAACACATGTAATGTATTGTTTAAAGTTCTGAAAATCTATATTGGAAAGAATTTTAGAGCATGATTTACTGCATTGAATGAAGCGTGGAATTGATCATACTTGTATGTTGATAACATTGAATATAATTACGTATATTATTTGCATTTTCTTTCTTGACAATATTGATCTTGAGTATTTACTGTATTTGGTGTCTTATATGCTATATGTTGGAGTCGTCACTGATTGAGCTCTTGTCTAGAATCGATTCCATTACAAGGATTCATTCTTTTGCATAGTGAGTGTTATCGTTGAACCCCGGGAGTTCTCGATATGTGACTGTCATTGAGCCCGCTCCTAAATGGGAAAAATGTTAGGGACTACAAATGGTTGTTGTGGAGTCCATGGTGGTGGGCAATGACACAATGTGAATGGATACTTAAACATTGAACTCTTAGTTCAGGAGATATACTGGACCTCATGTACTGCATACTGATGACTTTCCCTTCTAGGCTAAAATTTGGGGCCATTATAGTAATTGCTTTAGAGTTGTGCATAGATGATCGAACTCTGTTGTGTGAATGTTGAGTCATGGCATAAATAGCATTTGAAGAGTCAATTGTTGTGTATGTCGTTTGTTTATTTGAACAACACATAGTGTTTGTGTCTTCATTCTGATGTGTAGATGTTGGATTTCGACGAGTGTAGTTTATTGTTTACTTGTCATTGTTTGGGTCTTGTCATTATATGTGCATATGAGTCAAAATTGAGTATTTTGGGGTTGGAATTCGAAAAGTGCCTTCTGCACTTTTGAAGGCACTTTTCCTTCACAAATTTACACTGAAAATGCCCTTCACTGGATCTCGGTCGACCGGACTATTGCCCATCGTCCGATCAATCTACTAGGGACCAAACGGACGAAGGAAAAGTCTATTTCGATCGACCGAGTTAAGAAACCCCTCGACCGAAGGTTGTGTCGGTCGACCGGACTTTTGGACAGTAGGTCTGTCCTATTTTTTTAAGACCATCCGATCGACATCTCCTGTTGTTCAAGTCGACCGAAAGGGCATTATGGCCATTTTAATTTCTATTTTGTCATGGTTCCTTCTGGTGTTTTCTAAAGGTTGTTTGTTGAGGTTTTAATGTGTATATTGTAAAGTATAGAGGAACCTAAACATTTCATATTTCACACTTGTTTTGGGAAATTGGGAAACAGTTTTGTGTCGTATTTGATGTTTCATCCCAAGGGTGTTGGTGCTTACTGGGCTTCATAGCTCACGTTTTTAGATCTAAAGGGGTTAAGGGGTTAAAACCATAAATAACTTCGAAAGGGGAATTATTTGTACAAGAATGCAAAGTCATATTATAAATAACTTCAATAGGCAAACAATATTCCCACCTTTTTAAGTTCTTTTGAATGAGTACTCTAAGTAGAACCCTTAAAGTCCTTTTTGTTACCTCGGTTTGGCCATCCGTTTGTGGATGGCTTGATGTAGAAAACAACAATTTGGTCCCCAATTTACTCCATAATGTCTTCCAAAAGTAACTTAGGAACTTTACATCTCTATCACTCACAATGGTCTTAAAAACTCCATGAAGTCGAATGACTTTCTTTAAGAACAAATCTGCCACATGATTTGCATCACTTGTTTTTCTGCAAGGAATAAAGTGAGCCATCTTAGAAAAATGATCAACAACAACCATTATACTATTCATACCTCTTTGGGATCTCGGCAATTCAAGAACAAAGTCCATAGATACATCTATCCATGGTGAAGATGGAATAGATAAAGGCATGTATAATCCGTGAGCTTTGCTTGTACTCTTAGCCTGTTTACATTTAAAACAAAGTTCACATATTTTCCTAACATCTCTTTTCATCTTGGGCCAATAAAAGTGTTCTTGCAATATGTCTAAGGTTTTAACAACACTAAAATCTCCTATTAAGCCGCCACAATGTGCTTCCCTAACAATTAAATCTCTAATTGAACAAGATGGAATGCACAATTTATTCCCTTTAAACAAGAAGCCATCTAACCTATAAAAAATCCTTTTGAGCCGAGAGCTCACATGCCTTAAATAAATTAGAAAAATCATTATTAATCTCATACAAGGCTTTAAGATGTTAAAATCCTAACAATTTAGCATGCATAACCGAAAGTAAAGTATACCTTCTAGATAGAGCATCGACTACAATGTTTTCCTTACCTTTCTTGTATTTGATGATGTAAGGAAAAGTATCAATGAAGGAAACCCATTTAGCATGTCTCTTATTCAACTTACTTTGCCTTTTTAGGTACTTGATGGATTCATGGTCCGTATGTATCACAAATTCCTTCGCAATTAAATAGTGTTGTCATGTCTCCAAAGCTCTAACAATTGCATACAACTCTTTACCATAAGTAGGATAGTTAAGTGTAGGACCACTTAATTTCACACTAAAATATGCTAAAGGTTTGCCTTGTTGTTGCAAAACAGCTCCAATGCCTATCCTTGAATGATCGCATTCAACTTCAAAAGTTAAATCAAAGTTAGGTAAAGCAAGAATAGGGGAAGCAGTATGTAACTCTTTGAGCTTTTCAAAGCTCTCTTCTTGCGGCTTCTCCCAAAAGAATTGAGTATCCTTCTTCACAACTTCATTTAATGGGACAGCAATAGTACTAAAATCACGTACGAAACCTCTATAAAAGCTAGCTAACTCATAGAATGATCGAACTTGTGTTGCACTTGTTGGTCTCGGCCAATCAACAATTGCCTTGATTTTGGTCGGATCAACACTAATACCTTGAGAACTAACAATGTATCCAAGAAAGTTAATATAATTAGTGCAAAAATACACTTTTCAAGTTTAGCATACAAAGTTTGTTCCCTTAATATAGAAAAAACAGCCCTAAGATGTGCAATATGATATTCTAAGCTTTTACTATAAACAAGTATATCATCAAAATAAACTACAACAAATTTGCCAAAACAATGCCGAAAATATGTAGTTCATTAATCTCATAAAAGTACTAGGTGCATTAGTAAGACCAAAAGCATAACAATCCATTCATATAAACCATATTTAGTCTTAAAAGTGATTTTTCATTCACCACCTTCTTTCATCCTAATTTGGTGATATCCTTGAGTTAAATCAATTTTAGAAAAGATAAGTGCACCATTTAACTCTTCAAGAATATCATCTAAACGAGGTATCGGATGTCTATATTTAACAGTTATCTTATTAATAGCGCGACAATCCGTACATAATCTAAAAGTCTCTTCTTTCTTAGGTACTAAAATTCTCGAACAAGCACAAGGACTTAAAGACTCTCTTACTGCTCCTTCTCAAGAAGTATATCAACTTGCCTTTGAATTTCTCGAGTTTCATCAGGATTTGCTCTATAAGTCGCACGGTTTGGAAGGCTAGATCCTGGGATGAAGTCGATTAGATGCTCAATTCCTCGAATTGGAGGTAAACCTCTCGGCAACTCCTTGGGGAATGCATCTTTAAATTCCTGCAAGAAATCAATAACAAGACTAGGTAGAGAAGAAGAAGTTAGATCAAAAGTGTTAGTAGTTAGGGACCTTTCGGCTCCTTTGAAAATTAACAAAACAATGACTTGTTTTGCTCAAATTGCCCTATCTACCTTTCCCGGATTGATAAACAAACATTCTTTTCTCACCTTTAGAGCACTTGTCTTTTGTCTCACAATAGGCTCGACTTTTTCTTTTATTTTCACCTCGGATTTTACCTCAATGAGTGCTTCTTTTCCAACTCACTCTCATTCTTTTCTCTCGATTCTCGGCCATATGTTTATGAACCTCACTAGCTTGACTAGGTGTCAAAGGATGTAATGTAAATCGAATATTATCCATAGTAACTTGGTACACATTCTTTCTCCCTATATGATCTGCACACCTATCATATTGCCATGGCCTCCCTAAAATTATGTGACTTGCGGTCATTGGAACCACATCACATAGAACTTTATCCTTGAATCTTCCAATCCTGAATTCAATCTCTACTTGTTTATCTACGTACCTTGATTTCACCACTATTGTTTAGCCAAGAAAGCTTATAAGGCATAGGATGAGATTTCATAGGTAAATCAAGAGCGGTGACCATATCATGAGAGCAAACGTTAGTATAACTTCCATTATCAATAATAAGTAAACAAAGCTTGCCTTTAACGTTGCATTTAGTTTGAAATAGATTGCTCATTTGTTGATGTGCATCATCTAATGGTTGAGAATGAAGAAGCTTCATAGTAACCAAAAGTTGATTTTCATCTTCCGGAAGTTTTTCTAAGGCCACGGTTTCTTCCCCCAAATCAACCTCCTTGGCTTCCTCATCACTAACCCACGTTCCATCATCTTGCATGATCATAACGCTTCAGTTTGGGCAGTCCCTAGCAAAGTGACCATTTTCTCTACTTTTAAAACATTCTTTTGCAAGGTTAGGAGTAGTACTTAACCTCGAATTTGATGAACTTGATGTAGAAGATGTCTTGGCTGTCCCACTTGATGTTGTGGCTGATTTTTCAACACTTGATAGCCTCATTTGCTTTGGTTTGGCTCGGCAAAACAGTAGGATAAGTTTGGGGCTGATTCGGTTTTTTCCAAAATTAGAAATTTGTCGAATTAGTCCTTAAACTCTTCTTCTCTTTTTGTTGCCTTTCAATTTGCTCGGCATAGTACACCGTAGAGATAAGATTATCAATGTTAGCATGTTCTACCTTTGATCTAATTTTGTCATTTAGACCAGCCAAGAACCCCGCCAATGTAGACTCCTCATCTTCTTGAATATCCGCTCTAATCATGGAAATCTCCATCTCTTTGTAGTGCTCATCAAACGATTTAGTTCCATGCATCAATCTTTGCAAGCGATTGAAAAGTTCCTTAGTGTAATTTTGGGGAACAAATCTACGCTTCATAACCGCTTTCATCTCATCCTAAGTATCAACTTGTCTTTGGCCAACCTTTCTCCTTTTCTCGGCCTCTTTTTCCCACCATATTGATGCATAATCTCCAAACTCCATGGCTGCCAACTTAACTTTCTTTTCCTCCGAATAATTATGCACGACAAAAATATGGTTAACTTTACGAATCCAATCTAAAAATAATTCGGGATCGTTTGTACCTTGAAAAGAGAGAATCTTGGTCTTGATTGCACCAAGATTGTCCTCCGTCCGAATTGGTTGCCTAGCTCTCGGCAAAGGTGGATTTGAATCCAACCTTGATCGAGTGGTCTCCCTCAATGGCTCATTGGATTCATGTGACCCTTGATCATCATTCTCGGCATCAACATCAACTTGTTTACCTCTTTTAGGCGCATTTGGTTGATTTAAAACTTCAAGAATTTTCAATCTTTCGGACATCTCCTCCATTAGTTGCAACATCTTGCGCATGAATTGTTGTGTTGATTCCACAAAAAGCTTATCTTCTCCAAAGAGTTCGCCTTGCTTTGATGATCCTTCCTGTTTAGCCACGTTAATCTTAAAGAAAACACTCAAACCGTTAGATAGAAAAAAATTCACTCTTTATTCCAACAATACTCGTAAAAGAACTTCAACTCTAGATGAATTAAAGGTTTCTAACTTGTTGTGTTGAGACAAAGCTGAAAAATAATGGAAAAAATTCCTATATTGACTTACACGAAAAGGTTAAAGAAATAATAAAAGAGTAATCTTGAAAATCCTAGACCTAATCAAGAAAAGAAGATACTTTTAAAGGTATTCTTTTGTGATTAGGAGAAGGAAGATCTCAATCTTTACGTTTCTTGATTCTTGTTCTTAAATATTTTCTTTCTTTTTCTTTTGAACTTACCATTTTCTTAGCCGAAATTTATCAAAGAATTCAGGCTTGAAGGTTTTATAATTCTCGATTTTGGATTTAATATCACGGCTAACAAGAAGAAATGGGTGAACAATTGCCAATTCTTGAAACGAGGCTTGAAAGAACTAGGAATCAAGAAGTTTGCTTTTGGCTTTGCTCACAAAATACTCTCGATTTCCTTTCCTTTTCTTTTTTGACCGAATGCCTTTTTAGCAAGCAAACAAGAAAAATTTCAAGAAAGCGGTAAAGGGAGATCAACCTTGTGCTCTGATACCAACTAATGAGGAATCTTGATTTTTAAGGTCAAGATTCAACAACAAAAGGTTAAACTCAGATCTTTCTCTATCTTGAACTAGTTTCCAAGGGGAATGTAATCAACGCAACTTTAAGAAGGTCAATTACCAATGGGGGATGAAACACCCCAACAAGAGAAACTATCTTGTTGATAAAGTATCTCAAAGAATGAATGAAGTTCTATAAGAAGTTCAATTCGCAAGTATCTAACCTTACCAAATAGCATATATCTAACGTAATTACAATGTAGGCTAAAATCCGTCTTAAATAGAGTAGGATTTCGGCTCAATGAACCAACAAAGGGAAGAATCCTAATCTAGATAGAATTCTTCAAGCCTAGAATAACAAGCTAACCATAATGTAACCACTATCTAAAACACATGGACAACATATCCTTTATTATAGCCCCACTAAGATAATGCGGCTATTAACTTAATAAATTAATAACATAAAGCTGAAAATCTAATTAAAGTATAGAATAGACTTTAATTTACACGTTTCCTAAAATGCCCTTCTTAGCTACTTTGCTTGTTTGGGCCGAATTGAACACTTTGTAAAGTTAAGAGGTTAACTTGGATATCATCTTCTAGTTGTAACTTAGCTTCCTCTTTAGTCTTCACCTCTCGGATCAATGATGAAATAGCTTGAGTCACCTTCCTTGTCCTTAGCCTTGTCATTGGTCCTTGGATGTTGGATAAGGGATCCCTTGAGTAGGGCAACCCTTTAGATGGTCTCTCATCAACCAATTACAAATTGACTGTACATTATTCATATTACAGGTTTTAATTAAAAAAAATCAATCATGTTATTAGTGCAGATTTAGACGTTAGAGCATAATATAGTAAACTTTTAATTTTTTTGAAGCGGAGAATGAAATTTGTAATTCTAAAATATTTTTTTTAATAAAGATGATTTTTATTTTTATAGTAAATATATTTTTTTTGAAAAATGTTAAGACCACTCGAAATTTGTCACTATGGTTTAACAAATTTGTTTCGTTTTTCCAAAGCAAATTTATCTATCAAATATACAATTAAGAGAAGGACGACGACGACAAGAAGAGGGGGAGGGGGAGGGGGAGGGGGCGGGGGGAGAAGTCAATGAATAAAAGGAAAAAGAAAAGAAAATACAAAATAGAAAACAGAAAAAGGGAAGGTCGGGGTGATATGGTTGGCACAATGCCTGTCGGATCCGGTGGTGGGAGCCTTGGGGGCGTGGGTATCGCCTTTTATTGTGTACAGGGGTGATATGGTTGGCTGAGGTAGTAATAGCAACATTAAAGATAACAAAAGAAAAAGAAGAGAAATTAAAGATAAAAAAGTTATCGCCTTAAAGAAAAGAAGAGAAATTAAAGATAACAAAGAAAAAGGCCTAAAAAAAACAAAGAAAAAGGATAAGGTTAGCCAGCCGACTTTTACCGATCACAGGCTGGCAAGACGCGGTAAAGACCACGTGCTTGGCACGTTTTGCAGCTGTGGAATAATGATACGTTTGGATAGATTAAAAGCGGATCAAACTTCGGTCCGAGAGTGTACGGACGACCAACTTGAGCCCATTTTAATGGGTGCTGACTAAGGTTGCCAGTTGTCTGTCCAGCTCATCATGAAACCTGGCTTCTTTTCCAGACATCACCCCCAATTCCCGCTTGGAATCCGCTCCGAGACCCTATAAAATGCTGACAAAAAAGTCAACCAAGATTATGAAGTACTCGTCCCGGCTTCTATGCGGAACAGTTTTTTGTTCCGCACTGCGGGACACGATATCAGACATCGGATGAGATTTTCTAACGGTTCAGATCTGGAGAGAGAAATTTTTTATTTTTTAAGTCTAGCCGCAATTTTTCTCTCTCCAGATCTGGACCGTTCAAAATCTCATCCGACGGCTGAGATTGTTCCGCACGTGAGGAAAAAAAGCTGTTCCGCATAGGAACCGGATTGATGAAGTACTACCTCAATTCCTTAAATAATAATTTTATTGTATGTTACAAAAATTAATATATTTTTTAATTAAAATATTAATATTATTTTTTAATTAAAATTATTGATATATTTAAGAAAATAATATTTATATTTTAACTAACAAAATATATTATTTTTTATTATTTAATTTTCATAACATTTAATGAAAGTATTATATTAATGAATGGAGTGAGTATTAAGTATTATTTTCTTTGGACATTGCTACGTGGGGCAGCTCACGCCAAAATTTTCAACGCACAAGGGTAGTTGGGTAATTCCATACTTCTATAATGACTCTATTACCCCCTCGTGAAAATTTCGTTAGTTTGGACTGGAATTTGAATTGTGTTTTGTATATCTAAAAAGTTATTGTTTTATTCCTTTCTTAATATAAGTTGTTTAGAATATATAGTAAAAATTAAAGAAGTAAAAAATAAAATTTTCAATTAAAATATTAATATTACTTTCTTAAATAAAATTAGTACTATATAAATTTTATTTAAAAAGGTAATATTGATATTTTAATTTAATAAAGTATCTTATTTTTTATTTTATTTAGTCTGGCCTTTTTGTCTGACCAGTGACCATACATATTGTCCCATCCAACTTTTTCTCGCTCTTTTTGAAGGAAACTTATTGCATCTGTACTAATCAATCCCAGTTCATGAAGAAACCCATCCATATTCTCATCGTCAATACAATTAATCTGTTTAAAATCTTTCGCAACAAGTCACCCCTTATACATTTGAACATTCTTTTCCATTTCAGTTTTTAGTTTGAAAACCCACTTGCACCCTATTGGGGTTACTCTCTCAGACGCATCTACCGAGATCCATACTTGGTTAGTGTACATGAAATCCATTTCGGATCTCATGAATTCAAGCCATTTCTCATAACTCTGGACTAGTAATTGCTTGAATCTAGGTTGTATGTTCGTTATGATCAATAAACATAACATCTCCATGTCCTGTTACGAAAAATCCAAATTTTTCGGGTGATCTACGAACTCTATTAGACCTACGCAATTCTTGTGTTTCTGGAACTGGCTCCACAACAGCTTGTGTAGCTTGTTCCAATTCCACATGTTGGTCACTTGTGCCTGGAACTTCACGAAGTTCCCTTGGAATTTCACCAAGATCCAGAACTTCATTAAGTTCCACGTGGCTCCCACTTGTTTTCCCAAAAAGAAACTGTTTCTCCAGAAAAACTCGTTTTTGAGCAACAAACATTTTGTTCTCATCAGGAATGTAGAAGTAGTATCCTTTAGTTTCCTTAGGATACCCCACAAAAATGCACTTGAACGACTTTGGGCTAAGCTTGCCCAAAGATGGACGTTTCACATACGCCTCACAACCCCAAATCTTTAAGAAAGATATACTAGGACGTTTCCCAGTCCATATCTGATATGGCGTTGTTTCAACAGATTTGGATGGAACTCTGTTTAGTGTTAAAGATGTTGCTTCTAAATCATGTCCCCAAAAGGAGTTTGGAAGGCTCGCGTGACTCATCATTGATCTAACCATATCTAATAGAGTTCAATTTCTCCTTTCGGATACACCATTCCATTGAGGAGTGGCGGGAATAGAAAGTTGTGAAATAATTCCACAACTCTTTGTATTCTGCACCTCGATCGGATTGAAGCATCTTAATACTTTTACCAAGCTGGTTTTCTACTTCATTCTTGTACTCTTTGAACTTTTCAAAGGCCTCTGACTTGTATTTCATAAGAAATTTGTATCCAAAATGACTGAAATCGTCAGTAAAAGTAATGAAATATAGATAACCACCTCTTGCATGGATATTGAAGGGACCACACATACATCACTATGTATTATTTCCAACAACTCCTTTGCTCGTTCTCCAGTTCTAGTAAAAGGAAAAGCAGTCATCTTACTCATTAAACAAGGTTCGCATGTATCATATGATTCAAAATCAAATGATTCCAACAATCCATCTTTATGGAGTTTGGAAATGCGGTTTTCGTTTATATGACTTAAGCGACAATGGCAGATCATGTATGTAGGATTAGATTCTTAGTCTTTATCCTCTTTGTATTTATGTTATAAATCAGTGACTCTAGGTTTAGAGAGTATAAACCATTCACCAATGTAGCGCTATAATAATAATAATAAATCATTTAACGATAACGACATTCGTTGGTTTTTAATATGAATATCAAAATCCATCTTGTCCAAACAAGAGATCGAAATAATATTCTTTGTTAAAGTAGGTACATAAAGACAACTGTCTAAATCTAGAACAATTCCAGAAGGCAAACTAAGACTATATGCTCCTACAACTAATGCAACAACTCTTGCTCCATTGCCAATGCGTAGGTCCACGTCGCCTTTTGTCAGCTCCCTACTCCTTTGTAGTCTCTGCACATTCATGCAAATGTGAGAACCACACCCGGTATCTAATACCCATGAGGAAGTAGTAGTAGACAAGTTAATCTCAATAACATAAATACCTTAGCCAGAAGCAATGTTTTCTCCCTTTTCAAGCTTTTTATCGGCAAGATAACTGGGGCAGTAATTCTCTTATAGTGTCCTTTCTGCCCCCAATGGAAAGAATTTCCATCATCAGCCACAGTTCCCTTGGGCTTCAGTGCTTTCTCAGAATGGTTAGACTTGCCCTTAGGCTTACCAAAGCCCTTGCCCCTGTTGTTGTTGACCATGTAAATGACCTTGAACTTGCCTATTTCCTTCTCGGCAGTCCTCAACAGGTTCAACAATTATGGGAGAGATTTGTCTATTTCATTCATGTTGTTGTTTAGTACAACCTGACTAAATGATTCAGGCAACGATTGCAAAATCAAATCAGTGGATAGCTCCTGGCCCATAGGAAATCCTAGTCTTTTGAAGCTCTCAATATAACCTATCATTTTCAGAATGTGAGTTCCGACTGGTGTTCCCTCCGCCATTTTGCACTGAAAGAGAGACTTCGATACATCGTATCTCTCATGGCAGGCTTGACTCTGAAACAGTTGCCTTAGATGATTAATCATATCGAAAGCTCACATTTCCTCATGTTTCTTCTGAAGCTCAGAGGTCATGGTCGCTAACATAAGACTAGACACATCTAATGTGTCATCTAAGTACTTACGATAAGCATTTCTTTCTGCGATCCGAGCCCCTGCGACTGGTGGATCAGAAATTTGTTCCTCGAGAACATACAACTTTTTCTCGTGCTTGAGAACGATTCTCAAGTTTCGATACCAGTCGAGGAAGTTTCCTCCATCAAGTTTGTCCTTCTCAAGGACGAATCACAACGATATTGAGTTTGATGCAACGATTGCATTTGCCATTTTATCTATAGAGAAGAATTTTACCAAGTTTTAGTTGTCATATTTTAAAATCATTAAAAGGACTTTATTTAATGATTTTCCCACTATTTTCTTCAAACGAATAACCCTTTAGTATTCATTCGGAAAGTTAAAAACTTTCTAGTAGGTCCAAGATCCATATAACACCAATCTCGAGGCAGCTTTGGCTACAAAGCTCGAGAAATGGTTGTTTAGGTAAACAACATTTACTAATCACATCAATTATGTGACTCTTGGTTGGTTAAGTAGGTAACACTTACCCTTAACCCTTTGCCTTCCAAACCAATACCTAGGCAGCTTTGGCTACAAAGCTCGGTATTGGCAATCTGGGTAAGTATGACCCATGATTGCGCCATCAGATATCACTAACTTATCCTTCACGCCTCACCAGGATAGACAAATGCTTATTGCACTCGGAAGTTCACACTACAGTCGATCTTGGCATTGATGATGGCCAATCATGGAAGGCAATAAACTTAATATTTTTAAAATTTGAGGGTTTTAAAATTGTCTCACCAAACGATGTATAATCTGATTATACACTTGAATATGCATCAGATGCTAAAATAAATACTATAAACATGCATCAAGCATCTCATGCAAAATACATAAAACAGTAAATAAAACGTGTCATGGTAATAGCCCTACGCGGATTTTTCGAGCAAACAGAAAATCCTAGGTCAATCTAAAGGTGGAAAGCAATAAATCCTATCTATTGTCTTCCGCCTCCTTGTGGTTTCCTCCATCTGATGGACGCCTTCATTCATCACTTGTTACATATTTAAAATATAAATAGAATCATATTCTAAAACCTTTACATAATTGAAAGTATTCTCGAGTTACATTCGAGATTAAAATTTTACAACAAGATAGAATAGATAAGGCACGATACGGAGGTCGTATTATAATAAAAAATCACCGGTCAAAGGCTATTACTATGCACTATGCTCAAAACAAACACATAATCATGCTAAGAGCGCAAATATACACTGCCTACCCCTTTCCGATAGACCGCGATAAGGTAGTAACCACTTCTGTTCGACCAGCTTGAAAATAGACTAGCCCCGGTCGACCGTGATTGCTCACCGGTCATCCAAAATCTAGGCAGTAGTAAAATCCTATTTTCTAACTCATGTTCAGTCTGCCGCAACCTATTCCGGTTGACCGAATATTTACAAGAAAACATAAAACAGTAAGCAAGATCCTCCATTCTTTCCAATATCTCATATGGTCCTACATACCTTGGACTTAATTTTCCACTCTTACCAAACCGCATCACACCTTTTGTGGGCGAAACTTGTAAATACACCTTGTCTCCTACCTTGAATTCCATTGGTCGTCTTTTGCTCTCCGCCCAACTTTTCTGCCTATCTTGAGCTTCCTACAACCTTTCCCGAATAAGTAGCACTACTTCCATAGTTACCTGTGCCAATTCTAGCACGGTTATCACCTTCTCCCCAATATCATCCCAACAGACCGGCGAACGACACTTTCGCCATACAATGCCTCATACGGCGCCATACCAATGCTTGCTTGGAAACTGTTGTTGTAAGCAAACTCTACCAATGTTACATGATTCACCCAGCTTCCCTTGAAGTCCAATATGCATGCCCTTAACATGTCTTCTAAGGTTTGAATCATCATTTTTGACTTCCCATCGGTTTGAGGGTAATAACCAGTGCTTAAGGAGAGCTTCGTTCCCATTACTTCGTTGAAACTCTGCCAAAATCGTGACACAAATCTTGAATCCCTGTATTGTAAGCCCTAAGGGCGAACGAACTCTGTTTTTGATATTGGACAAACATTTGATGTTGTGTCTAATGATCTTAATCTTTGTGATAGAATATTGGAAATCTTGTAGGAAGCTCTAAGTACTTCAATCAAGCCATTGAAAGCCATTGATATCAAGATTCAAAGATATACAAGGCTCATCCATCAAGATTGAAGATTGAAGACTTAGGTTTGGTTAGTTTAGCTTTGTTGTCATTAGTCGCAATCTTAGAAAGCTCTAACCAAAGCTCTCATGAACATATGCTCTACATTCAAGTCTTGCTTGCACACAAACACGTTTTCAAAAGGCAAAAGTTTCAAATAAGTTTCCTTATCCAAAAAGCCTTTGTTTACAAAGTATAAGTCTTTAAAATGGTTTTTCAAGTGTTCTTACTTGTTACCTTTTGGGAAAACCTTTTACACTTCAAAAGATTTCAAAAGCGTGTGAAAAATCAACACTCTCGAGGCTCGAGAAAAGGTTCGGTCGACCGAGCTCAAGATCGGATCAACCAAGAGAAAGCGAGAGATTTGTTGATGAGGTTCGGTCGACCTTAGGCATGGTCGGTCGACCCGAAGTGGCTTAGACGGGTCGACCGAGGTTGGCTTCGGCTCAGCGAGGTGACCTTCGATCATCCGAAAGTGCGTGAGCGGTCAACCGAACTCTGCTTTTACTAGCCGTTATTTGACCGTTGGAGACTCGATTTTCAGCCATATTTTGATATGTATATATACTCTAAAGCTGAAAATCATTCCAAGACTTTGACAAACATAAAACATTGATATCTTATCAAGTCTAAACACTTTCAAAGCAAAATACTCTTCATCCTTATGATCTAAAGCATTCAAGAGTATTCTTTCAAAAGCAAGACAAAGAGTGGACCTCATATGTTCAAGAGCTAAATTGTTTGTGCTTCAAAGGTACTATATCTTTCACTTAGAAGAGTGAACAACTTTGTACTTAACCTTTCTTAATTCCCTTTCTTAGTGATAGGGTTATTATTGTAAGTCCTACTTTGTGTGGGCATCCTTTGGTTGTAAAGTCCTACTTTGTGTGGGCAATTGTAAAAGTCCTACTTTGTGTGGGCATCTTCTTAGTGAAGTGTTTGAAATCCTTGGGTGCGGCTCAAGGTAGTGGAGGTAGATTCTAAGTGAATCGAACCACTATAAATCCTTTGTCTTGTTGATTGGGTTTTGCTTTAGCCTTTGTTCATCTTGCTTATACTTTCACTTGCATTGCAAAGATTCGAAAAAGTTGCCAAGATTAGTTAAAACCCAATTCACCCCCCTCTTGTGTTTTCACAATTGGTATCGAGCTTCGTCTTCAATTTTAGTTTAACCACTAGAAGCAAAGATCATGGCGGTATTTCCGCTTTAGCCTACCAAGAGGGTTCTTCTACAAATAGACCACCACTCTTTGATGGAAACAACTATAATGCTTGGAAAAACCGATTCAAGATATATTTGTGCTCAATTGATTATTCTCTATGGCATATATTTGAAGAAGGTCCTTTTATTCCATTGAAGATTGTTGATGGTACTTTAATGTCAAAACCGGATAATGAGCTAAATGAAGTTGAGTCCAAGAAAATGACTCGAAATTATATGGCAATGAACATTCTAAGTTGTGCCTTGAATCCGGATGAGTACAACCGTGTTCGTGGAAGCAAATCGGCTCATGCTATGTGGAAAATGCTTGAAGTTACTCATGAAGGCACAAATCAAGTGAAAGAGTCAAAGTTGAATTTGCTAGTTAGAGAGTTTGAGCTATTCTCCATGGAGCCAAATGAATCAATCAATGAGATGAATACAAGATTCACCAATGTGGTAAATGGTTTGAAGTCATATGGTAAAGATTACACTTTGGGTGAAATAAATAGGAAGATTCTCAACTCTCTTCCCAAAAGTTGGGAAGGAAAAGCTCTAGTCATTGAAGAAGCCAAGGACTTGAAAACATATCCTACGGAGGAGCTTATTGGTTCTCTTCTCACATATGAGCTAACTCACAAAAAGGAAGAGCGTATTGACAAGTCCAAGATGAATATTGCTCTAAAATCTTTTCTTGATCTAGAGGAATCAAATTGCTCAAGTGATGAGGAAGACATCAACCTAGATGATGAGACTATGGATTTAATGGTAAAAGCGAATGAAAAAGATGTTTTCCCTGGGAAAGGAAGAAAATTCCATCAAAATAGAAGAGAACTAAATCCTAATGGGATGGAATGCTATGAGTGTGGAAGCAATCAACATCTCTTAGGAAATTGCCCAACCGCCAAAGCAAAGGGCCTCAAGGAAGACAAAAAGAAAAAAAATTCTTCAAATCAAAGAATGCAAAGGGCATGCTATGCACATGGGATCAAGATGAGAGAGAAAATGAAGAAGGAGAGGAAAAACTCAAATGTTTGCTTCATGGCTTTTGGTAATGAGGTACATCTTTCTCCCTCCCCCTTCATATTCTAATGATGATGATGATGAGGAAGATCCTAATGAGCTTTTATATGATATGTATGAGCAAATGAAAAAAAATGTGCAAAAGCAAAACAAAGAGATGAAACTTAAAATTGAATCCTTGCTTGATGAAAGATCAAAGTTGATTAATGAAAATGAAAAAATTGTGTGATGATGTTAAATGCTTGAAATGTGAAAATGAAAATCTCATTACTACTTGCAAAACATCTTCATTACAATACAAAGAAGCATGTGATAAAATGTCATCTCTTGAATGTCAACTTGTTGAATTTGATAGTTTGAAAATCAAAGTTGTTGAGCTTACTTCACTAGTTGACAAGTTCTCCAAAGGAACACAAAAGCTTGATCATATTCTTGTTATGCAACGTGCTTCACATGATAGACATGGTCTTGGTTATAATGCTAATCACTTTGATCATGCTAGCTTTTCTAAGTTGCCTAAGAATATCTTTGTGCATGCTAGTTCCTCACATAGGCAAAATAGATATCATGAGCATGTTCACAAATCTTCTAAGCCACACACTTGTTGCACTTATTGTGGAAAACATGGTCATTTTAGTGTTAGATGCCATGTGAAGAAGAAGATTGAAAAAAGGGGGTAAAAAGCTGTTTGGAAAGTTAAACGTTTTTAACTAACCCCCATGGACCCAAACAAAAGTGGGTACCAAAAGCTACTCTTCCCTTGATCTTATAGGTTCTTATAAGTTAGAAGTATGCCACAAAGCTTGAATGTTATAGATTCAAAGAGAAGTGGCATTGGGAAGAAATCAAAGGAGATGTGCCAATGGAAGAAATTCAAAAGCACTCCTTAATACTTGGATTCTCAAAGCTCAAATGTTAATCAATTGGAGAACCAAGTTGCTTAGATACAAAGAGCAAAGCATCAAGTGATGACAAGAGCCAAAGTGTCAATCCAATGTCTTCATCACTTGGTAAGAAAGCAAAGGTATCAAAATCACATTCTCATAACACTTTGATTAATGAGTTAAGTGTTTTTGATATATATACATGCTTGCTCTTATATAAATGTTGCATTTCACATGCTTGAATTCATTAATTATATAGATGACCTTTAGCATGCTCTTATTTATTCATGTCTATTGAGCTAAGGTATCTATGAGATGTAGCATATGCAAATTGATTGATTCTTGTTTTGTTATGTCATATTCATTTAAGAATCTATCTAGTTGTTTTGGTTTTTGATAACCATGATCCTTAAGCATATATGTGTTACTTGATGATATTGAGCTAATCATGAAGGACCTTTAAAAAGGTACCAAATTTGTCATCAAGAATTCCTTGTAGGTAACAAAGAGTTCTATCCTTCAAGTAGAAGATATGAACTACAAGGAATGGCACAAATGAGCTAAGACTCCAAGAAAAGAGTCAAATGCCAAGGATCACAAGATTGTAGAGGATTCATCAAAGAAAAGTCACCCATCATTGATGACTCTACACTTGTCATGCAAAGAAGATTGAGAAGCTCAAGGAACTCATTGAAGGAACTCAAAGTGCAAAAGCATTCATCAAATTCAATGAGATATTCCTAAACTCAATCTCTTTCATTTCCTTGAACAATTATTGATCTTACTTTCCATATAATGTTCAATTGTTCTTGAAATGGGCACCTTGGAGATTTTATAACATGCTTGTTCTTCATATGTTTTTGATTCTCTTGAGCATGTTATGAGTGAGCTTAATGATTTGATCTTTGTGATGAAATCTCCTTTTACTACCCCTCCCCTCTATTATGAAGTGTTTTATGCTTTGGGGGAAGTTTTTTGTATATGCTATGTTTAGTTTTCACTTGATCTTTATTGCATATAGGGGTTTGTGTTTATATTCAAGTCTTTAGCATTAATCTTATGTGGTTGATCGTCTAGATGCTTGACTTAGGATATAAACTGTGATTGTGGCATTATGCCATGGGTTGTGTCTATTTGAGTGTTTGGAAGTGGCACAACCTAAGAGGGAGTTTTTCAAATGTTTTCAACTCATACCTCTCTCATAATATGTGATGTATGCTCAATTGTTCTTATTTTACATCATCACATCACTTGTTGGCTTGTCTTTCATCTTTTATCTCTTATAGCCAACTTGTGTAAGTTATTTTGGAAGTTATATGTGTTATAGTTGTTTATGTCTTCAATTGGTATCACATATATTCTCCTTAATAACTTTGAGATCATATTCTTCTTTGTCTTATCCATTGTGATCTCATTATAGTTTTTGGTTAGTATTGCTTTAAGAGTTGTTACACTCATTTAGCTAACCATTAACTTGTTAGAGGAATGTACTCAAAGTGTTTTCTTACACTTCCTCTACTTCTTTTGGTTGTGATACTTATGCTTAACTTATGTATTCATTGTATCACTTCCACTAGTACTTTGTTAGCTATATTTTCAAACGTATTTTACAATTGGCTATATTTACAATTGGTATCATGTTTTACAATTGGTCAATTTGTATCATACTTGGTTTTATCTCAAATAGCGAACATCGTATGTTTGAAAAACGGGGAGATTGTTCTTAAAGGTTATATTCCCTATCTCCTTTGTTTTTAGCTTTGGTTGATATTCTTTTTGAGCCATAAATAACTTTTTATTTTTATTTTTATGTGTCATTATGGACTCTTTGTATTTTGAAATCAACCAAGCTTATTCAAAAAGATCATTCTTCAAGAAAAATGGTGTATTAACTATGGAGTTTGTAGTCTTTTTGATTATGCCAAAGGGGGAGAAAAATGTGTATTAATCTTGCTAAAATGTGTATTAATCTTTATGTATTAATCATGTTTTTTTTTATCATCCTTTCCGGCATGTTTTGAGGGGGAGCTTTTTATATATCTTTTGTCTCAAAACATATTAGATGGAAGGAAGGAGGCAAGGAGGATGGTTGGGAAATAGGGCTCTTCTAAGAGTCCCTAGTTTATATGGCAAAAGAACTTATAATGCTAGTGCTTATGTCTTTGCATATATTTGTCTTTACAATTGGTATCATATACAATTAGTATCTTCTAAGCATTAGTCTTTGTACTTATTTGTTCTTAGACCCTTTTGCCATGCTTCCATGTACTTACATTGTCCATATTCTATCTTATTACATCAAAGTTTGTCATAATCAAAAAGGGGGAGATTGTAAGCCCTAAGGGCGAACGAACTCTGTTTTTGATATTGGACAAACATTTGATGTTGTGTCTAATGATCTTAATCTTTGTGATAGAATATTGGAAATCTTGTAGGAAGCTCTAAGTACTTCAATCAAGCCATTGAAAGCCATTGATATCAAGATTCAAAGATATACAAGGCTCATCCATCAAGATTGAAGATTGAAGACTTAGGTTTGGTTAGTTTAGCTTTGTTGTCATTAGTCGCAATCTTAGAAAGCTCTAACCAAAGCTCTCATGAACATATGCTCTACATTCAAGTCTTGCTTGCACACAAACACGTTTTCAAAAGGCAAAAGTTTCAAATAAGTTTCCTTATCCAAAAAGCCTTTGTTTACAAAGTATAAGTCTTTAAAATGGTTTTTCAAGTGTTCTTACTTGTTACCTTTTGGGAAAACCTTTTACACTTCAAAAGATTTCAAAACGTGTGAAAAATCAACACTCTCAGGCTCAGAAAAGGTTCGGTCGACCGAGCTCAAGATCGGATCAACCGAAGAGAAACTGAGAGATTTGTTGATGAGGTTCGGTCGACCTTAGGCATGGTCGGTCGACCGAAGTGGCTAGACGGTCGACCGAGGTTGGCTTCGGCTCAACCGAGGTGACCTTCGGTCATCCGAAAGTGCGTGAACGGTCAACCGAACTCTGCTTTTACTAGCCGTTATTTGACCGTTGGAGACTCGATTTTCAGCCATATTTTGATATGTATATATACTCTAAAGCTGAAAATCATTCCAAGACTTTGACAAACATAAAACATTGATATCTTATAAAGTCTAAACACTTTCAAAGCAAAATACTCTTCATCCTTATGATCTAAAGCATTCAAGAGTATTCTTTCAAAAGCAAGACAAAGAGTGGACCTCATATGTTCAAGAGCTAAATTGTTTGTGCTTCAAAGGTACTATATCTTTCACTTAGAAGAGTGAACAACTTTGTACTTAACCTTTCTTAATTCCCTTTCTTAGTGATAGGGTTATTATTGTAAGTCCTACTTTGTGTGGGCATCCTTTGGTTGTAAAGTCCTACTTTGTGTGGGCAATTGTAAAAGTCCTACTTTGTGTGGGCATCTTCTTAGTGAAGTGTTTGAAATCCTTGGGTGCGGCTCAAGGTAGTGGAGGTAGATTCTAAGTGAATCGAACCACTATAAATCCTTTGTCTTGTTGATTGGGTTTTGCTTTAGCCTTTGTTCATCTTGCTTATACTTTCACTTGCATTGCAAAGATTCGAAAAAGTTGCCAAGATTAGTTAAAACCCAATTCACCCCCTCTTGTGTTTCACATGTATGATACGACGCTTACCGGTACCTCGTGAAGTCTGACTATCTCGTTCATGTACATTTGCACCAAAGTTTCCATGGAGGCTGTGATTCTCATAGGCAAGAAATGAGCTGATTTTGTAAGTCAGTCAAAGATTACCCAAATCGTGCCTTTTTCGGTGTTTCCAAATGTTTAAGTAGGCCAACGGGTCTTTGATGTTCCGATTTTACTTGTTGACATACCAAACACTTTTCAATGAAATCTGCTATGTCCCGTTTCATGCCTTTCCACCAAAAGTGACCCCGTAAATCTCAATATATCTTTGTAGCCCCTGGATGCATTGACAACTTGGAACTGTGAGCTTCTTGTAGAATTCCGTTCTCAACCCCAAATCAGAAGGCACACACAAACGACCTCGATACCTCAAACTACCATATTTGTGAATCCCAAAATCTTCTTCTTCTTCTTCACCCGGTCGTCCAATATTCCGTTCATCTTCCAAATCTGAATCATTTTTCTGCCCTTTTTTTATCCTACCCAAGAGTGTCGGTTGAGCTACCAAAGTTGCCAAAACGTTATTGGTTGACTCAACGACTTGCAAACTCAGCTTCTCAAAATCGGCTATCAAACTCGGTTGCTAGTGATCAAACTTGCTAGCTGCCCCAAATTCTGCCTACTTAGAGCATCAGCTACAAGATTAGCTTTCATGGGATGGTAGCTAATCGTAAGGTTGTAGTCCTTAAGTAACTCCAACCATCGCCTTTGTCTCATGTTGAGTTCCTTTTGGGTGAAAATGTATTTCAGGCTTTGGTGGCCGGTAAACACCTCACAAGGTTCACCATCAAGGTAGTGTCTCCAAATCTTCAATACAAATACCACCGCTGCCAACTATAAGTCATGTGTAGGGTAGTTCTTCTCATACGGCTCTAGCTATCTCGAAGCGTAGGATATTACCTTACCATTCTACATAAGTACACAGCCCAACCCTATGCCTGATGCATCACTATAGATAGTAAAACCCCCAGTCTTTTCGGGTAGTGCCAAAATCGGTGCTGTAGTCAACCGCTCTTTCAATTTCTGAAAACTTTTTTCACAATCGAATCCCATTCAAACTTCATCCGTTTCTGTGTCAACTTTGTCAACACTGCAGCAATTCTGGAGAAATCTACAACAAACTTCCGGTAATACCCAGTAAACCCCAGAAAACTTCGGATTTCTGTCACTATCTTCGGTCTAGACCAATAAACAATCGTTTCTATCTTACTTGGATCCACCGATACCTCTTCAGCTGATACCACATGCCCAAAAAATGTTACACTTCTCAAACCAAAATTCGCACTTGCTAAACTTGGCGTACAAATTCTCTTTGCTCAAAATTTCCAACGGCACTCTAAGATGTTCTTCGTGAGCTTCATCCGACGGGAGTATATCAGAATGTCGTTGATGAAAACCACCACGAACTTGTCTAGACAATCCCTAAACACCCGATTCATCATGTCCATGAATGCCGCCGGTGCATTAGTCATACCGAAAGGCATAACAAGGAACTCATAGTGCCAATATTGAGTTCGAAAGGCACTTTTAGGAATGTCTTCGGGGTTTGATCCTAAGCTAATGGTAACTCAATCTTAAGTCAATCTTAGATAATATCTTCGCACCTTTAAACTGTTAAAAATAGGTCGTCTATGCGAGGTAAATGATATCTATTCTTAATTGTTATCTTGTTCAGCTCCCGATAATCTATACACATCCTCATACTTCCATCATTTTTCTTCACAAATAAAACCGAAGCGCCCCAGGGTGAGACACTAGGCCTTATGAACTTATTGCACTACTAAAAAAAGCAATTTTTGCGTCAGGCGGCGCCTGCCGCAAAAATTACCTTTTCCGACGAGAAAACCCTTTTGCATTGGTCATGCGATGGCAATTGAAGGGTAGCAAGGAAAGGCGCCGCAAAAACTTCATGACGGGAAAGCGTCTGACGTAATTAGTTTTTGCAACGGGAATTTTTCTATTTGCGACGCGTTTTTTCCGACATGAAAACTTAGAAAAAACGACTACTTTTTGTGTCGCTTATAATATCCGACGCACCAACCGACACAAAAACACTTTTTGCGACGCGTTTTTTCTGACATGAAAACTTGGCAAAAGCGACTACTTTTTGTGTCGCTTATAATATCCGACGCAACAACGGACACAAAAAATAATTTTTGCGACAACTTATATACTGTAGAAAATAGTTTTTCAGCGTCGCAAGTATTATAATAAAATTTGTTTATTATTTTTTTTGCAATGGCACAATCTGACGAACATAGTTTTTTACCCGTCGCAAATGATATAATAATATTATATTTATTATTTTTTGCAATGATACAATCTGTCGCATATAACATTTATCTCGACGCTATACCAAAAACTCAAATTATTTTTACACTGTCGAGATAAAATATTCGCGTTGCAAAAAAAAAGAATAATTTTAATTTTCCCATCCAATGAAAATCGTCGAAAATAATAGTTAGCTTTCATATGCTTTTCTTTGCTCCAACTTTACATAAAATTTTCTTCTAACATATACAAGAAAGTATATTCTCAACATACTATATAATAATTCCTTTCGGATTTGTATGAATATATCCTATAAATGGAAAATATGCTCCTTTTTGCAAGTGTTTAAACCTACAATGTGACTAATTACAGTAATATGTCTCCAAGTAAACGTGCCAATACCCGTGAAGATAATCGGTTGAGCACTTCGGGCACAACTTTGACGGAGAGAACGGGTAAAATTGGAAGCAACTCTTGGATGACTTGAGCAACATTTACACCCTGTAGAGGCAAACAAGAATTAATGATCTCATTGGAAGGCTATACAACTTAAAACTGAGTGGCTTTTATGTCGGTGCATATGACTTAATGATCTCATTGCAAATTACTCCATAAGATAGAAAAAGAATATGACATTATCTTGACTAATAGTATAAGAGGGTAGTCTCATTCATAGGAACAAAATTTGGACATTTGTATTTGCTTATATATAAGTCCTTGAAAGAGAGAAAGTATTGTTTGGAATGAAGTTTGGAATGAAGTTTGGAAAAGAAAGTCGTTTATGGTCACTCATCCAAACAAAAAGAAAAAATATTTCAATATAAAATAATTCCATAAGTGCTGAGAGATTTAGGATTACAAAGACGTTGGTTACATCATAACGAAAACTGAAAAACAAGTGTCAAGAAACTATGTGACAGTCATTTTCAAGATAGTGTCCTCAGCTGTCTAGTAAAGAAAATGTATATGCAAAGACGACTTGTTAGAGACACAAGAAGTTGTTGGGTATGAGGTGAACAACTAGGACCGACCTATCGAAAAAATTCACCCATCAGGTTCTGAATTCTACTCTCGAAATAAGAAATCGAAAGTGCTAATCAAGATTTCAAGTATTCACAAGAAGATTCCCAGCTAATCCAATTATGGTAATAAAAACAATATTATCATATGATGTTTATGTATTAAAAAATTTCTAACATCATTCACCGACAAGGAAAAATATATCAGAATGCTCTATCTAAAGAATCACTTTTTCAGTTTTCAAGCATAAGAGTTTGAAGTACCAGATTTGATGAAGCTACAGTTCCAGAAGTTAAGAACTCGATAATTTTCTGAACATTATTCAATATGACTTTATCCTCCAGTTATTGTTGGTAGAAGTGATGCAGTCCTTAGGGGTCCCAGGGTAGGAAGCATACTGAACATAGGTACCGGATTTCGAATCCCAAGGAATGCCATTATTTGATCCAACTGTTCCCTCGTAACAACATCAATGCCCTTCACAATCTGAGAAGAACCCATGCAAAAAATCAAAGTTGTTAGACATCTTTCTATAATATTATAAATCACCAATCAAAATTGACTTCCAAAGGCTTATGGAAACCTGAACCCACAAGGTGGCTGAACTTCAGATGATGGCTCTCCCTGAAGAATGCATAATGCCAGCCCACTGAGATATAGAACAATATACAAAAATTTCTTAAAGCTTCCGATACAGACATAAAAATGGCTATAGGTTTGTAGACAATGAACCAAAGTAGGGAGAACAATCAGAACTTCAAAAGTACAATGTATTGCCATTTTTAAAAACATATGAAAAAAAAGAATATAATTATACTAAGACTAAAAAAGAAGATTGATTGCCAAGACAGTCATGCACCATTATGTGCTGAAGCAACATTCAGCTAATATATCCAAACAAGAATGAAACAGCTTTTTCACAATAATCAGCCTGGAGAAGAACCATACATGTGAAAGAAACTGAAGTCGGTAGGGGAGGGTGAACCCAATGCCAAATTTAATACAACCATTTAAAAACTTGAGAATCCAACTCAAAACCAGTTTCTAATGAGGCCAGTAGCCAATGCAGGATATTTTTCATCTTTCAATAGAACAATATAACTGTGATAATAGTTTATGTATGGCTAGAATAAATGATTATGAACGTAGCAACTAACTTTTTCGAGGATGAAAGTTTGCACATCAGAGTTCCATTACATGTCATGAGTAAAGGTTCTTTCTATATTATGAAACTCTAATTAGCATCCAAGATTAGGATCCAGTTTCAAGAAGAACCGAAATGAAATCATGAGGTAAATGTTTAATAAAATGCAACCAACCAAATGAATATAACAAGAACGGACACTAAAAGTCAAACTAAAAAGCATTGTGCATAGCTGCACAAACTAAGAAAACCATGGTAAGTAATCCCATAAAAAATACAAGCTCTAAATTAGTAAGCAAGTAAAAAACTGCAACTGTTGAAGAATATGAAGATCATATTTTCTACTCCATATAAATCAAACGTGTTCTTGCAGATAAGAACGGAGCATTATATTGCCAAGTAAATATAGAGAACATACTCCATTTCTCAGAAATTGTCCAAAACGAGAGAGAGAGAGAGAGAGAGAGAGAGAGAGAGAGAGAGAGAGACCTACAAACAGCAGATTGACAAGGAAATACTTGGAATAACACTGCTAGAGTGATAAGAAAATAAGAGTTATCTGAATTTATTTTTCAAGGAGAAAAGTAACCACTAACCTTCCCAAACAACACCTTCCATAGTGTGATGTGTACAAATGATAAAATACCCAGCAGCAATCTCTCCCTTCCATTTCTCTTAAGTATCGTTATGATAATTAGAAGAAAACTCAAATACAAATTTCAAGTTATGCTGATACGCATTCCACTCAACAAACAAAGATGATCACCAAGCACATATTTTCCAACAAATAACTTAAAAAAGAACAAGTGAACAACACACAAAAAAAGAGCATCTCCCAATCAATCGAACACCAGAAAGTTTGTACCTTTTCTCTGTGGCAAAGAAGCTCCAGAACTCGTGTCCCAACAGCATAACCTGCATCTTCCAACCTGCTCCAGATCTCAAATATATACGTATATATTATAAATTCAAAGTGTATTCTCATAAACATCAACAAATGCAACATATATTTGCCACTATCAGAACAAAACAATTGAATACAAGAATCTCATCTCCTTTCCAATTCAACAATGTTGTGAACTTAGGGTTTGATTGTACTGAACCAGCTCTGAAAACAAGAATGCAAATGCACTCAAACTCACCTGATCAAAACCATTCATTGAAAAAAAAAGTAATTAAAATCTCATTAACAACACCACTTTCATTTAAAACTCTTACACAAATTTTCGCTCAGACCCCACATCTCTCACAAAACAATTCATTTTTTTTCAATTTCGAGATAAAAAATCCAATTCAAATCTTTAACAATTCACTTGAAATGCAACTAAAAGTACCGACACCCAAAACTACCAATATTTTCCACCATAATAACGAGAACAGTAAACTAAACGAAACGGGTCTACGATTTCACCAAATTAAAGCTAAAAGATCACTACTTTAATCAAAATTCTTAGTAGTTAGATCTAAATATCATAAATATTACAGTTTGTAGGAGAAAGAAAATTGAACCTCTTGGCAAATTAGCAAATGCAGAAATCAGATATGAGATTGAACAGAAACATGAATCAGAAAAACCATTAATAACCCTTTAAATTAACCAAGAACAACCTCAAAAATAAAAAAAGGAAAAAAATAATAATTAAAATGTCACTCACCGTACCATCTTGAGTAACTAAAGGATAATCAGAAACACTGAGATTGATCAACCAATCCCAATTTGCACTTCTCAAAAGCATAGCCATACCATGAAGAGTTGTGGAAAGCATAGTTGGACCTCTATAAGTTACCAAATTATGCTTCCCAACTATCCAACCATTACCAATCTGTCTAAAAACACAGTCACTAGAAACATATCTTGCAATTTCTCTATGATCTGACTTTGGTACACCAGAATGTAAGTAAATCAAATAGAAATTTCCCGAATCAAACGTTTGAGCTTCACACTATCACCAGTCTAATAAATCAATAGATCTAATTCAAACCATGATCAATCAACCAATTTTAAAAAAGAAAATTATATAAATAAAATTCTGCAGAGAATTTTCACCGAAATACTAAAAATCAACATCGGAAGGATGATCGAAAGATGGAATTCAAGGTCATCATCGTCGTCGGCCACTCCATTAGAGAGAGAAAAGAAGAAAACCCATAAAAATGGATACTCTGAAAATGGTGAAACTCTTAATCGGAGTATGTGACAACGATGAAGACAAAGTTCAGTGATGGTGATGGTGCTGCCGATGGTGGAGAGAGGAGAGTGGGGGCTGGGCGAGTGAAAGAGAGAGGAAGAAGAAGTTGTATTTGTTTTTTAATATTAAGAGATAGAAATGAAAATTTTACATTTTTAAAGCATCCTATCAAAGACTTGTATGCAAAACAAAATATTGCAAATTATTTTTATATATATATTTTTAGTTTTAACAGATTTTGAGTCTAATTAATGTTTGTTTAGTCCAAAAAATAAATTGTGAACCCACTTTCTAATTAATATCTATTATCAACTTATTATTCAATAATCTCAATACATATTTAAGGAACTTGAATTTTTTAGCTCGTAAATTAGTAATAAATAAATTAATATATTTTAAATAGAATATTTAATTAGAAGATCTTGATACAAGAAACAAATTTAAATCCATTATATTAAAAATGTTATTAAATTATAATATTGATTAAATTTTACTTTATAATATTGATCTGAATTATTCTAACAAAAGTACAACAGTTATTGATATTACATATATAATAAATTATCACCCCGCGAATTAACTTGTGTTTACTTAAAACTCGATGCAATCAATATGTATTTCTGTCATTTATAACTAAACGTTTTAAACTTTAAAAAAAATAACTTAATTTGTCAAAATATCTACCATTCATTGTTTATGCTTTGAAGGTCCTTATGTATTTTAGGGGATTCGACGAGAAAATCTACTACTAAAATTAATAATAAAGTTTGATCGATTGCATTAGCTTTCTATGTGACGACCGGAGAATTCCATCACAATTTTTTATTATTTGGGATGAAACCTTTTGCGTTGAACGAAGCCCGTCGCAAATCTGGTCATTTGCATCAACTTCATATGTGACGGGAGAATCCTGTCGCAAATTTTGATTATTTGTGGCGAAACTTCTTGCGTCGACTGAAGCCCATCGCATATAATCCCGCTTTCACGACGAATTAATTTGCTGACACAAATAGTAATTAGCGGTCGTAAATGCATATCACGAAACGACGTCGTATCGTTATTTGCGTTGGTGTGTCATTCTTGACGCAAATGACAGTTATTTGTAACGGTAAATGCCTGACGCAAAAAGTCTCGTCGCAACAAGCTATATTTCTAGTAGTGTTGTCAAGAGTTCTTGGAGCTGATCCTTCAACTTCCTCAACTCTGCAGGTGCCATACAATACGGGGCCTTGGAGATTGGCTCCGCACTGGGTTAAAGTAGGATCTCAAAATCAATTTCCTGGGCAGGAGGAATACTCGGCAAATCATTAGGAAAAATATCCCTATACTCCCTCACTACAGGAACGTCCTTAAGTTGGACTTCTTTTTATCATCCTTCAGCACTGTATAAGCCAGGAAATCTTCGCAGCCCGTTTTAATAAACTTCCTCGCATTCTTCGCTGAAATCACATGCATGCTACGACCACTCTTCTTCTTGTCATAACCCAGAAACTCTACCACTTCATGTTCCCTAATTGTAAATTGAACTTTCATTTCCCGGCAATTCACTAAGCCGTGATGTATACAACCAATGCATACCCAAAATTACATCAAAGTCTACCATCGGTAACTGTATAAGGTCAGCTTCTAGTACATTAGAGTCTATTTATGCCCGTCATCCCTTATTATCAAATTAAACTCTAAAGTTTTTCCATTAGGTACCATTATTACTCTATAGGTGTCCAAACAACATGTAGAGGAAGTCTTAAGTACTTTAGCAAATCTATGTGACATAAAAGAATGTGTAGCTCCACAATCAAATAGAACAAAGACAGGCACCGAGTTGATTAGAAGCGTACCTGTGACCATATCAGAAGCATCTCCTGTCTCTTGCTGAGTTAGAGAAAACACTCGAGCATTCGCTTTCTATCTTGTATCACCAACCTTTGGTGCCACTGCTTAAGTCTGCCCGGTAGCTGGAATAGGCATAGTGCACTGATTAACCACGTGTCCCAGTTTCCCACAACTGAAGCAAGTCCTGGTGTCCCAACGACACTCCCCCAAATGTCTTCTACTACATTTGTTGCATACCGGTATAATCGTATACCCACTTGATGCTCCTACAGCTCCCCCAATATTAACCATGTTGGCTCTTGCCCTTACCTTTGTCTTAAAAGCGTTGGTAGGTCCCGATGTGGGAACAAACCTCTTCTTAGCCAAAGGTGTATTGGTGTTGAAACGTGAGCATTGACCTTGTCACATGGTTGACAAGTTCCTCTTATCAGACCTCTCCATATATGACCTCTTGAATTCTGTCTCTATACTTAGACTTCGCTGATAAGCCTCTCTATAGGTGGTAGAAGGGATGCCAGAAAGTCTACCTCTAATCTTGGACAATAGTCCCATCATAAACCGCTGAGTTCTCATTACTGTGTCTTGAATTATAGCAGAAGTGTACTTTCCCAAAGCATTAAACTAGCCGACATATTCAGATACTAACATATTCTCTCCTTGTATCAACTCGAAGAACTGATTTTTCCTTTCCATCTTGAAGGTGTGTGGAAAGTATTGATCAAGGAAAGCATTTTTGAACTGTACCCAGTATGACAAGTGTCCCTTTGTTGATAGATAGGGGAAACACTCATCCACCATTCTGATTCTCTACCAGTAAGTGAGGCCACCACTACATCAGCTTTGGCATCCTCATGATACTCAAATTATGCTCTATATTCTCCAACCATTCCTCAGCTTGATCCGCAGTCATGGTACCATCAAATGAAACCATCATCATCTTCTTCAGATGCTCATAGAAACTTCCCGGATCAGCTTCCACCATTGGTGGCCTATCTTGCTCCATATTCTGATTGATTTGGGTTGTTGGTTCTGCAACAGTTGAGTTATATTTTGTTGTGTCTGTTGCATGCTTTGATGTGACTGTTGCATGTTTTGCTGCGTCGATTGTTGTGTCTGTACCATCTGTGTAAGAAGGTGAAATGCAGCCCCAAACTCTGTCGGCATAGGAGGATTTCCCGGTGGCGGTGGTACAAATTCCGGCCCAGTCTGATTACTCCCAGCATGTTGCTGGCTTGATGAACCCCTAAGTGGACGTCGATTGTTTCTAGGACCCTGACGGCCCAACTCAGCTATTGGAATGTTCAGATCGTCCTCATTGTTGTTGTTGACTTGGTTTTGGTCCATCATTCCACACATAATACCCACAGTATATGGTAAGCAATAAATTCACATAATATGCTCAAACAATTAAAAATATAACATAACACAACATATATAGCACATAACACAACACCAATGTGTAAAGCAATAAGTAAACAAGTACTTCTTATTCCAGATTCTTTACCCATCACACATCTCACATGTTATCTACCAAGTTCATCCTATATTCATTCCAGGTTTTATCCCTAAGGTTCAACCTGCTCTGATACCACATATGTCACACCTCGAAACCAGGTGATGCCTGACAGTACCTTATATGCCAATGAGGCACAGAACCAAAGAAGAATAACAGAGTTCGTTATACTATTATTAGCATAAACGTTAATAACTACATTAATTATCAGAGTTATACAATCCAACAGAAAGTAAAGTGTTGTAGTAAATTATTACATAACAAGTTCAAGTATATAAAGAGAAATGTTAATCTATTACATAGTTGATTATGGTTCACTCATCAAATTCCCCATCCCAGGTCTCCATGTATGCAACATCATCAGGTACGTCATCATCTGCAAGTAAGAAAAGTGAAGACATGAGCTATAAAGCCAGTAAGAATTAACACCCTCGGGATGAAACATCAAATGAGACACAAACACTTTTCCCAATTCCCAAATCAACATCGAAAACCATGCAAGTTTAAGTCCCTTCACTAGACTCATTTTACAAAAGAAACCTCACTAATAACCTTCTAGAAATCACTAGAAGGAACCAAGTCAAAAGAAATCATAAAAGTCAAGATACCATCACTCCGGTCGACCTGGCTCTCCCACCGGTCGAGCTAATGGTTTTAGAAAAATAGGACAAACACACTGTCCAAAGTTCGGTAGACCTATACCACCCACCGATCGACCGACTTGACCTTCGGTCGAGGGATTCACTAACCCGGTCGACCTACTCAGACTTCCACATCGTTCGTTTGCTCCCAATAATTTTATCGGACGACAGGTTGAGGCTCCGGTCGACCGAACGCGATCGACCGAGATCCAGTCTGTCCATTTTTCAGTGCAATTTTGTGAAGGAAAAGTGCATTTCTGCACAATCCGAATTCCAACCCCAAAATGACCAGTTTTGATGTATATGAACATATAAATGAAAACTATAAACATATAAACACATAAGACATAACCCGCATTTCGTTAAATCCAACATTAGTACATCGAAAATGTGACACAAGCTCCATGCATTCACTCATCACAACATACAGATATACACAACATTGGATCCTTCGGATATGACTCTTGCTATGACAACACATTCACATGGAAGAGCTCAATTGTAAAGTCATAACTCTAAAGCAATTTCTACAACGACCCCCCAACTTTTAAGCTAAGAAGGGGAAGTTTTCAATGCAAAAGCACGGGTTCAGTTTCTCCCCGAGCGAAGGGCTCACACTTTAAGGATTCCTTCGTATTGTGTCATTGCCCACCACTGTGTGACTCCACAAAGACCGTTTGTAGTCCCTAACAAAATCTCCCGGTTAGGAACGGGCACTCAATTCACTCATTCCGAGAACTCATGGGTTCAACGACAAAACATTCATATATGCACATTCGAAAGAATCCTGCAATGAAGTCATTTCTCAACAAGAGCTCGACCAACGATGACTCTATAGAACATATGGCATTTAAAACTCCAAAGAAGTAACAAGAAGACTCAAATGATCATGAAGGATGATGATGACAATTCAACATGTACAAACAAGTACAATGATCAACATATATATGGAAATTCAATGTTTCATCCTATGCAGGAAATCATGAGTTTAAAATACTTCCAATACACAATTCCAAGAGTGTAAAGTATACATTTCATGAGTTTTAGGACTGAAAAATACAAGGGCGAAGAGTCTTACTTGGTATCAAGAAAACAATTACACAAACCAGAAATATGCTCACAAGCAATAACTTCAAACGTGAAAATCCGTTCGCTGATAACTCGAAATCAATCCCCGCTTCTACTCACGTGTAGCCTTAAGTGTTAACTTCGATTAGCAACAAGAATTACTAAATTTGGTGCCCAGTTTCTACTTACATTATGATTTCTCTTACCAGCACTATGTTTTTCCAAAACTTCCTCTCTCTTTATTTTCTCTCATTTTTCTTTCTTTCTTTCCTTTTTCTCTAACCTCCCTAACCTCTAACATCTGAATTTTCTTGCACTAACCACCCCCAAGAGACACAACCATTCAAAATGTGCAAAACTAATCCCTAAGTTCCAACTAATCTACGATTCAATCCCTTAAGTTAGGTTCATTTTTAAAAGGCCACCCTAACATATGTAAGTTTAACACATAATAAAAAATTAAAACACAAATACAATTATGCTCATTATTATTAAATGCCAAAAAGTTCAGGTTATCACAGTTACGACCAACATAGTAAATACCTAAAGGGTCGCACGCTATAATCAACTGGATTGGGCTTGTTGTAGTTTACATTCGAGATTAAATTACACCAAGAATAAAGAGATAAGGCACGACACGCAGGCCGTATTATAATAAAATCACTGGGGTGAAAGGCTATTACTATGCACAATTCTCAAATAACATGACAATCATGCTAAAAACACAAATTTACATTGTCTACCCCTATCCGGTTGACCCAGAACATACTCTCGTCGACTGTGATAAAGACAGTAAGAAAACCAGTGTAAAATTAGGCCATCTCTGTTGACCCATAACACTTTTGATTGACCGGCCCAAAAATAGACTAGATTCGGTCGACCGTTATTGCTCACCGGTCGTCCGAATTCTAGGCAGTAGAAAAATTCTATTTTCCATAACTTGTTCGTTCTGCCGAGAACACCTTCCGATCGACCGAACTATTTCCAGGAAATAGAAACAGCCAAAAAACTACGAATCAGCAATTCGCCCAGGATTCGCTTAACACTTAAACGACTTCCCAAAGGCTGTGCAAAGGTAAATACATCATATGACATGCCTTATCCGACTACAAAATCACGATAACACATACTCAAAGTAGTTAGGTTCTCGTCATAGGCTCTTATACCACTGAAATGAAGAAATTCGGAATCCCCACATAATAGTAGCGGAATTAAAATGGGATTCAGTTCATTTACAGGATCTTTTCTCGAGAGAGAACTAGTAACTTGTGAATAGGAATATTACCTTTTTGATCTAATCAAAAGAGCCTGAATTTTGCTACTTTGAATCACCAACGACTGCGTGTCAAACTCTTGTCTCTACCGGTATCCACATTATCAACCTAGTGCTTGTTCGTCGAGCCTCTGATGCTAGTCACGAGTGTGTCGAACTTTGAAGAAGATCTTCAGGAGCTTTGTTGATATTGAATGGATAAAAGTAAAACCCGAAAAATTTAGAGACAAGAAAAACGATTTTTCTTTCTCTTATGTGTTCTTGAATGCGTGTTTTTTAGAGATAGAAAAATTTAGAAATATTTCTTTCTTTTGGTTTCATCTAGTATGAAGAGAGTAAGAATGGAATTGGAGTGATATGGGAATGATGAACAATTCATCATGTTGTGTTAGTGGAACCATCCACTCATTCCACATCCCCACTTTTCTCTCCCCAATTCCCTCCCCACCCACACACACACACACCCCCTAACACAAGTCATTTGCTAGTTTTGAATTGGTCCAACTGGTTCGGTCGATCGGAGAAATGGTTCTCGACTGACCAGAGTGGCAAACCGGTTCGGTCGACCAGAAAAGGTTCTCGGTCGACCGGGTCCGGTTATGCCCAATCCAATTGAGCTTGCCCAATCTAATGGAGCACCTATATCAAATGTAAACTCCAACAAGTTCCTCATTTGTGCACCTTGAATGGAATTTCCATTTTCCATTTATCAATATCATGTGCATTTGATGGAAAATTCCTTCATCGTAGATATTGTGCCTTTCGCTTCTTTGCATTGGATTTGTAAGCTTGAGCTTGTATTTCTTGAAAAGCAAAAGTGAGCATACTTCCATAGGGGAAGAACTTCCTAGTTCCTTTAACACTTTCCAAGAAGTATTTGGGAGCCAAATATCCGAAGCTCACTTTTTTTTCTATCCACAAGCCATTGCATCACCATTATTTGAGGATATGTAATTGAATTCTTATGGCCGGAGACGGGGACGACTACATTGGACACCATGTGATGGAGTATGCGACCATATTCGCCCAATTTGTTGGTCTCTTTTTCTTTAGACTTGTTGAAGGCACATTGGATGTTGAAGTAAGTCTTGAACCTACTAATATCTAGTTCATCTTCACTTTGAACACTTCCAGAATTATCAAAGAAATGAGTTGCCTCAATATCAAGCTTCACTCCTAAAATATCACACATCAAAGCTTCTGAGAAGCTAAACTCTAAGCTACCTACCATTGAGGTCCACCAATACAACCCATCATCTTTTAACCCCTCTTCTCTAAGGTTAGCCCCAAATTCTTAGATAGTGAGAGGGTAGATTTTACATTTTTGAGCAAATAAAGGTACCCACCCCATATCAATGAAGTACTCTACCACTTCTTTTAAAGCCCCATGATACATATCACTATCCATAACATACCCATGAATAATACCTCTCTTTTCATTTTACTAAGTTTTCATAGAGCTTCCTTAGCTTTATCTGAGTAAAAGCAAGGGGTTACCTTCTTTGTGGTGTATTATGATGCTTCTCCTTGGAATCGTGGAGAATGAGGTGGAATTGGGCGATCGTCATCGGACTCCGTGTCTTGTCGGAGTAATTTGTCCTTTTGACTTCCCTTTGCTCCGATCGGCCATACTCTTTGTATTCGCTCTCTTTGGAGCGGACTCATTCAAATCCACAATAGTTAAAGCTTTTTCTAGAGGTCTTTTGGTATTGGGTTTCTTCTTTGGAGGATTTTCTTTGGGTTGGTCATTTGAGGTTTTGGAAGATGGATTGGTGTTTAAATTTGTCCTCATCTTGATAGGGATTGAAGGAATATGGAAGGAATTTGTATTTGAAGGTGTTTGAGCTTTGATCTTTGATAATTTGTATGAAGGGTTTTGAGAGTATGGAAGAGGGAAAGTTTGGAATTTGAAATTTTCTAACTGAAACCATTATTAAAACTGCCGAATCGCGACTCTTCGGTCAACCGAAGGTCATTTTCGGTCAGCCGCCCTCGTCTAATTAAAACCAAATATCTTTCTGTCTCAATTTCGGACGACCGGGGAGGTTGGTTGGTCGGCCGGGATACCCTGTTATTGATAAGACTTTAGCTTCGGATGACCGGGAGTCTGTTGAGGTCGACCGGGATATCATGTCTTTGCTTGAGGCATTTTGACCATAACTGCGGTCGACCGTTGCCTTGTTCGGTCGGCCGTCATACCCTTGTTTCCGGCAATATTATGCAATTTTACTACCCATTTTCTTATGGGTCATTGAGGGTTAGTTTTGGGGTTCTTTTCAATCCAAATTGATTTAGCACCTCTTTAAATCTTCTTCTTATTATTGCAACAGGTAGCATGATGACTACGTATACCACAATATGAGCTATTAACATTTAGCATAGTGGCATGTGAAGTTTTAGCATTAATAGAAGTAGAGTGTGCATACTTTTGTGTGTGCTTGTGCTCTAGGCAATTATTCGCAAGAAGAGCATATGGAGCAGCAAGCACATTACCAAGGATATCTCTAGCCATGTACACTTATCAACATAAGCATTTAAAATATCAAATTTGTGCCATAAGATATCATGCTCAACAAGTTTAGATTCTACAATTTACATCTTGCCAAGCAACGTTTGCTTTTCAAGAGACAAAAGCATTTAGCGATAAAAGCGCATTCTCTTTTTCATTTTGTATGATGTGAAAAGAGGTAAGAAAACTATCATATTCTACTTGCATTTTAGATTTTTCATTTAGGCTAGTGAAATTGCCAAGGCAGATTTACTCCTGCCAAAGCAATTTGATTTCAAATGACCAAAATACTCTTTTAGTGAATATTAATCTCTCTCTATTAATTTCTCTCTAATACTTTCTTCTTTAATCTATTCACATTTAATTTCTAATTTTCTCTCTCTTATCCCACAAATCAGTCAACTATCTCTCTAATAATTTTTTCCCCCTAATTTTATCACTCAATCTCTAATTTTCTCTCTTATACTAGTAGGAGTTCACCAAAAAAACCCAAGCAAACACGATAAATTCTTCTTTTACTTTAAACTTTTTGTCATACTTATACATTGATATTTTTTTTCACAGATGAAGTAGAGAAGATAATCAAAACTGTATTGAGCACTATAAAGTTACAATCTTTTTTCTTGCTTATTAGTTCTAATGAATGGAAACCTTAGACCATGAATTTATTTTGGTTTATATCGTTTGTTTTTTTTTTTTTTTTGTGTTTTTTTGGGTGAGCTTCTAGAACTATAATAGAGAGAAAATTAAATATTGAGTGTGAATATATTAGGAAAGAAAACGTTGAAGAGATCATGTGCTGAATTTTGGGATAATAAAGAGAAAATTAGAGATTAAGTGTGAATAGATTAGGGAAGCAATATATTGGAGAGAGAAATTAATTGATAGAGTTGTTGATCAAAATGGTAGTTTGGTCATTTGAAGACAAATTGCCTTGGCAGGAGGAAAACTGTCTTTGGCCATATCACTAGCCTTTCATTTAGTGAGCATGATGAGGACTTGGATAGTATTGCGACAATTTGGTGTAATGAGCATAACGTTTGATCTAGGAATCCAATGGAGCTGATTCAAATTGCATTTGAAAGATAAGACAACAAAACGGCATAATCTGATCTTGGGATCTCATGAAAGTTGCATTTGAAAGATAAGAGGCAGATCTACAACTTTCATGAGATCCCAAGATCAGATTATGCCGTTTTGTTGTCCTAAATCGTCTATCAAGTTGATACAATAAGCTGTCCAGATTTTTAGATAAATTTATGTCTTACTTTCCAAGTTTAGTTAGTATTTAATTCTACAATTCTAATTTATTAATTGTTATTTTAATTCTTTATTTAGTATAGCCGAGTGGGTACTATCATAAAGGACATGTGGTCCAATTATTTAGGTAATTGTTTCTTTTATAGAAAATTTACTATTCTAGAGATTGTATAATCCTAATTCAAATAGGATTCTTGCATTGTAAGGCTTATAGCCGAATTCCTCCTGTATATAAAGAAGAATTCGGCCACCTTGTTCTCTAAGTTTTATACAAGATATTTTTGGAATATAATGTGAGTTTCTAACCTTTCATGGTTCTTTCGAGAATCAAGGCTTTTCAGAGTGGATTCTTTGATTAGTTTGGGCTACTAATCAACAAGTCTAGTTTTGTTTGTTGTGGCATTCCAGCCCCATCGAAAATAAAATTACTTAGTGTTGCGTTGATTTTATTCCACTCGTAAACTAATTTAAGAAGAGAAAGATCCGAAATTCAATATTTGTGTTGAATCTTGATACAAGTTATCAAGGTTCTTCTTCTGTTGGTATCAGAGCTCAAGGTTGATCTCTTTCTTGGTGTATCTTTAAATGATTTCTTGATTGATTGGAATATATATATATATATATATATATATATATATTAAAAAAATCAAATTTTAGCATAAGCATTTATTGAAAATAACCAAAAAGCAAACTTCTTGAATCAGAGACATCATAGTCTAGGTTCAAGAATTGGCAAAAGTTCACAATTTTTTTATTTATTTTGAGCCGGGAAATACAAATTGAAAATCAAGAATTGCAGTGCGTTGGAGTCTCACATTCTTGATACATTCGTCCAAGAAAAAGAAACATAAGGGATTCTTGAAGCCGTGAACATATATTGTAAATCAAGAATTGAAGTGCGTTGGAGTCTCACTTTCTTGATACATTCGTCCAGAAGAATCTTCCCATAATGATCAAGATTCGAGGACGAATCTTTTTGATGAAAGGGAGAATGATGAGGACTTGGACATCATTGCGATAGTTTGTTGTAATGAGCATAAATTTCGATATAGGAATCCAATGGAGCTGGTTCAAGTTGCATTTGAAAGCTAAGAGGCAGATCTACAACTTTCATGAGATCACAAGATCAGATTCTACTGTTATTGTGCCCTAAATCGTCTCTCAAGTTGATACAACAAATGTCTAGATTTTTAGACGAAATTTATATCTTACTTTCCTAGTTTAGTTTGTATTTAATTCTACAATTTCAGATTTATTAATTGGTATCTTAATTCTTTATTTAGTATAGCCGAGTGGTACTATAATAAAGGACATGTGGTCCAATTATTTAGGTCATTGTTTCTTTTATAGAAAATTTACTATTCTAGAGATTGTATAATCCTAATTCAAATAGGATTCTTGCATTGTAAGGCTTATAGCCGAATTCCTCCTCTATATAAAGAAGAATTCAGCCACCTTGTTCTCTAAGTTTTATACAAGATATTTTTGGAATATAATGTGAGTTTTTAACCTTTCATGGTTCTTTCGAGAATCAAGGCTTTTCAGAGTGGATTCTTTGATTAGTTTGGGCTACTAATCAACAAGTCTAGTTTTGTTTGTTGTGGCATTCCAGCCCCATCGAAAATAAAATTACTTAGTGTTGCGTTGATTTTATTCCACTCGTAAACTAATTTAAGAAGAGAAAGATCCGAAATTCAATATTTGTGTTGAATCTTGATACAAGTTATCAAGGTTCTTCTTCTGTTGGTATCAGAGCTCAAGGTTGATCTCTTTCTTGGTGTATTTTTAAATGATTTCTTGATTGATTGGAATATATATATATATATATATATATATATATATATATATATATATATATATATATATATATATATATATTAAAAAAATCAAATTTTAGCATAAGCATTTATTGAAAATAACCAAAAAGCAAACTTCTTGAATCAGAGACATCATAGTCTAGGTTCAAGAATTGGCAAAAGTTCACAATTTTTTTATTTATTTTGAGCCGTGAAATACAAATTGAAAATCAAGAATTGAAGTGCGTTGGAGTCTCACATTCTTGATACATTCGTCCAAGAAAAAGAAAGAGAAGGGATTCCTGAAGCCGTGAACTTATATTGTAAATCAAGAATTGATGTACGTTGGAGTCTCACTTTCTTGATACATTCGTCCAGAAGAATCTTCCCCTATTTTTCATCATTCCGTTATAGATCATCTTCCCATAACGATCAAGATTCGAGAACGAATCTTTTTTATGAAAGGGAGAATGATGAGGACTTGGACAACATTGCGACAGTTTGGTGTAATGAGCATAACTTTCGATATAGGAATCCAATGGAGCTGATTCAAGTTGCATTTGAAAGCTAAGAGGCATATATACAACTTTCATGGATCACAATATCAGATTCTGCTGGTTTGTGTCCTAAATTGTCTCTAAAGTTGGTACAACGAGCTGCCAGTTTTTTAGACAAATTTATATCTTGCTTTCCAAGTTTAGTTTGTATTTAATTCTACAATTTCAGATTTATTAATTGTTATTATAATTCTTTATTTAGTATAGCCTTGTGGTACTATAATAAAGGACATGTGGTCCAATTATTTAGGTAATTATTTTTTTTTTATAGAAAATTTACTATTATAGAGATTGTATAATCCTAATTCAAATAGAACTCTTGCATTGTACGGCTTATAACCGAATTCCTCCTCTATATAAAGGAGAATTTGACCACATTGTTCTCTAAGTTTTATACAAGATATTTTTGGAATATAATGTGAGGTTTTTACCTTTCATGGTTCTTTCGAGAATCAAGACTTTTCAGAGTGGATTTTTTGATATGTTTGGGTTACTAATCAATAAGTCTAGCTAGTTTCACTTGTTGTGGCATTTTAGCCCCATCAAAAATAAAAATACTTAGTGTTGCGTTGATTTTATTCCCCCGTAAACTAAATCAAGATGAGAAAGATCCAAAATTCAACATTTGTGCTGAATCTCGATTCAAGTTATCAAGGTTCTTCAGCAGTTGGTATCAGAGCTCAAGGTTGATATCTTTCTTGGTGTATCTTTAATTACTTTTTTGATAAAATTTCTTGATTGCTTGGATATATATATATATATATATATATATATATATATATATATATATATATATATATATATATATATATCAAATTTCAGCAAGGGCATTTAATGAACATAGCCAAAAAGCAAACTTCTTGAATCAGAGACATCATAGTCTAGGTTCAAGAATTGGCAAAAGTTCGCAATTTTTTTTTATTATTTTGAGCCGTGAAAACAGTCTCACATTCTTGATACATTCGTCCAAGACAAAGAAAGAGAAGGGATTCCTGAATCCGTGAACATATATTGTAAATCAAGAATTGATGTGCGTTGGAGTCTCACTTTCTTGATACATTCGTCCAGAAGAATCTTCCCATATTTTTCATCATTCCGTTGTAGATCATCTTCCCATAACGATCAAGATTCGAGGACGAATCTTTTTGATGAAAGGGAGAATGATGAGGACTTGGATAGCATTGCGACAGTTTGGTGTAATGAGTATAACTTTCGATATAGGAATCCAATGGAGCTGATTCAAGTTGCATTTGAAAGATAAGAGGCAGATCTACAACTTTCATGAAGATCACAAGATCAGATTTTGCTGTTTTTGTGTCCTAAATCGTCTCTCAAGTTGATACAACAAGCTATCCAGATTTTTAGACGAATCTATATCTTGCTTTCCAAGTTTAGTTTGTATTTAATTCTACAATTTCAGATTTATTAATTGTTATTTTAATTCTTTATTTAGTATAGCCAAGTGGTACTATAATAAAGGACATGTGGTCCAATTATTTAGGTAGTTGTTTCTTTTATAGAAAGTTTACTATTTTAGAGATTGTAGAATCCTAATTAAAATAGGACTCTTGTATTGCAAGGATTATAGCCGAATTCCTCCTCTATATAAAGGAGAATTCGGCTACATTGTTCTCTAAGTTTTATACAATATATTTTTGGAATATAATGTGAGTTTTTTTACCTTTCATGGCTCTTTCGAGAATCAAGGTTGTTTAGAGTGGATTCTTTGATTAGTTTGAGCTACTAATCAACAAGTCTAGTTTCGCTTGTTGTGGTGTTTCAGCCCCATCAAAAATCAAACTACTTAGTGTTGCGTTGATTTTATTCCCCCGTAAACTAATTCAAGAAGAGAAAGATCCGAAATTCAACATTTGTGTTGAATCTTGATACAAGTTATCAAGGTTCTTCATCAGAGCATGCATGTTCATTACAAGTTATCTTGTTCTTCTTAGCCAATCTTTTCAATTCATCATATAAATCATTTAATAGAACATAAGGATCCTCCTCATTGTCATAGTCTAGATCAAGGGAAGGAATTGAGCATTGTACCTCATTGCCTATAGATTCAGGACTTTGAATTTCGTTTTGATCTTCATCAATGAGACCAACGAGGCATAGAGTTTGGCCTTGATCTTGACCCTTTCTTTCTTGGGAGCAGCTTGCCCTTGATTGCTTCTTCTTTTCATTATTGCATTTGTTGCATTATAAGCAATCTCCTTGTGGTTTGTGGAGTCATCATTGATGATTGCCTTGTTGTTCCTTGATGAATTCTCCACAACCATGTTGTCCTTGGCACTTGACTACTTTCTTGGAGTCTTAGCTTGTTTTTGCCATTCCTTTGTTAGCCCTAAGGGCAAAGGTACTCTATGTTGTTTTGATGATAACAAACCATTGAGAGTTCTAATGTTTGTGTGAGCAATGTTCTTATTAATAGGATCCTTAGCACTCACATCAACATTGATGAAAATGGTAAGTTAGCTTCTTGTGTAAACTAAGGTTTGTATAATACACACAAGAAAGCTATTTGATGGAAGGAAGGAGGCAAGGAGGTTGGTTGGGAAATAGGGCTCTTCTAAGAGTCCCTAGATGCATTTGGCAAAAAGAAGTTTATCATGCTAGTGCTTTAGTCTTCATTAGTTTTATCTTGAAAGCACTAGTCTTTGCTCTTATTTGTTATAAGATCTTTTTGCCATGCTTCATCATGCTTCCTTGTACTTAATATTGTCCATATCCTATCTTATTACATCAAAGTTTGTCATAATCAAAAAGGGGGAGATTGTAAGCCCTAAGGGCGAACGAACTCTGTTTTTGATATTGGACAAACATTTGATGTTGTGTCTAATGATCTTAATCTTTGTGATAGAATATTGGAAATCTTGTAGGAAGCTCTAAGTATTTCAATCAAGCCATGTTCAAGATTCAAAGTCATACTATTCAAGGCTCATCTATGAAGATTGAAGATTGAAGACTTAGTTTGGTTAGTTTAGCTTTGTCGTCATTAGTCGTAATCTTTAAAGCTCTAACCAAAGCTCTTATGAACATAAGCTTCTCACTCTAGTCTTGCATACATGTTTTCATAAACACGTTTTCAAAAGGCTTAAGTTTCAAAATGATCTTTACATGTGTTCTTATCCAAAAAGCCTTTGATTTCATAGATAAGTCTTTTAGAAAAGTTTTCCAAGTATTCTTATTTATTACAATTTGGGAAAACCTTTTAGACTTCAAGAGATTTCAAAACAAAGGTCAAAACATCATCTCTCATACTCTGAAAAGTCGGTCAACCGAGATTTTCTCGGATCAACCGAAGGATTTACTGAGAGTTGTTCTGTCAAAGTTCGGTCGACCTAAGCTTGGGTCGGTCGACCGAGATGATGGTTCGGTCGACCGAGTTTTTGGTCGGTCAACCGAGTTGCTCAAGTTCGGTCATCCGAGACTTGTTTCGGTCAACCGAACTCTGTTTCTACTAGCCGTTTTTTGACCGTTGGAGACTCGATTTTCAGCCAAATTTGAAATGTATAAATACTCCAAAGCTAGAGAAACATTCAAAAGGCTTGCACAACAAAGTTATATTGATTTCTTATCAAGCCAAAACACTCTTAAAAGAAAAAAGCACTTCATTGCAAATGATCTAGATGATTCAAGTGCATTTTATAAAAGCAAGACAAAGAGTGAGCTTCTTATGTTCAAGAGCTACAATTGTTGTACTTCAAAGGTATTATATCTTTCACTTAGAAGAGTGAACTTCATTGTATTGAATTCCATCTTATTCCCTTTCTTAGTGATAGGGTTAATTTTGTAATAGACCTACTTAGTGTGGGCAAGTTCTTAGTGAGCTTTTGTTTGTGGTTGTGTTTGTAAAACTCTTAGTGAGTTAGCCACAATTGTAAAGTCCTACTTTGTGTGGGCATCTTCTTAGTGAAGTTTGTTGAAATCCTTGGGTGCGGCTCAAGGTAGTGGATGTAGATTCTAAGTGAATCGAACCACTCTAAATCCTTTGTCTTGTTGATTGGGTTTTTGCTTTAGCATTTGTTAAACTTGCACTATCATTGGTTAATTTGGAAATAGTTTACAAGATTTATTAGAAACCCAATTCACCCCCCTCTTGGGTTCCTTCATCCTTAAGGTCCCTTTCATCATTATGAGAATTAGATCTCTTGGATCCTACAAGTGAAACTTGAGAAATACTAGGTACCTTTTGGCAAGGCCCTTTATTGTCATTGTTAGTTCTCAAGTGGCAAGGGTGTGCATTTGGATCAACATTTTCAATATTAGAACAATGAGAATTATTCCTAGACATGTTAACCAAATAGGAGCAAGGATCATTCACATTCATGATATTGCATCTCATAGATAACTTAGCAATTGACGCATAAAGCAAATCAAGTTCATGCTTCAAGTTATCTATATGGATATGATCATTTAAAAGGAGGGATGCAATGTCAACAAAGTTGAAAGCATACAAATCAAAATCACTTCTCAATTATTTATAACATCAATTAAAGAGTTGAGAGACGGTGAATTTAATACATTTTCTTTCTTACCAAGTGATGATGATTGTAGATTATCATTGAAGTCTTGATCATGACTTGTGGTTGAGCATCTTGGTTCCTTGAGTGTATTTTCCATGGACCTTTGAGGAATCCAAGTGCTATGGAGTGTTTGAGACTTCTTTTCCTTTTGAACATTTCCATTTAAAGTCTACATCATTCTCCTTGGAATGATTAAGTACAAAGCCATTGTTTGTTTGTGTTTTTGGTTGTTTTCTTCTTTCTGGAAAAGGTTCGGTCGACCGAAAGAGGTTCTCGTCAGACCAAACATGTTCTAAAAAATGGGATTTTGCTACTACTTAGAATTCTGACGACCGGAGAGCAATCCTGGTTGACCGAATCTAGTCTGTTTTTGGGCCGGTCGACCATAAGTGTTCTAGGTCGATTGAGGTGGCCATAGTGAAGTGTTGAAATCCTTAGGTGTGTCCTAAGGTTGTGGATGTAGGTCTTCATGATCGAACCACTATAAATCGTCATGTTCGTTTTCTCTAACTCTACTCTTTACATTCAAGTTCATATATTAATCTTTGTTAGAACTTGTTTTGTATGAACTACATGTTGATCTTGAGTTAGTTTATTTACTTGGTTTATAGATTCACTTGATTTTGGTCATATGACTTGTTGTGTATGCAATTACAAGTTTTACATATAGGATACTTGACTTAGTGCCTTAAAGATCATATTCATAAGTCTTGTATTTCTATGTGTTGCATATAAACACATAAGTCATCTAGCTTTTCTAAAAAATTAACTCACCTTATATGATTAATCACCATACTTGTTCTTAAGGTGGTCACTTAAGGCAAATAAGTTTAGAAAATCCGAAAAGTATTATAACCTAATTAACCCCCTCTTAGGTTCATACCCTATAAGGTATTTCAATTGGTATTAGAGCCTTGTCTCCTTTTTGTTGGACTAACATCCTAGGAGGATCCATGGCTCTTAGCTTTTCTACTTCCACCATAGATGACCAATCCATCTCTAGAACACCATTGTTTGATGGCTCCAACTTTACTAGTTGGCAATATGTGTTTAATTCATTTTTGTTATCTAATGACTCTACCTTGTTAAGCATAATAGAAGAAGGTCCCTTCGTTCCTTCAATTTCAATACAAGGAGTCACTTTGCCAAAATCTAGAAAAGAATTTAATGAAGAGGATTGCACAAAAATGACACTCAACTTCAAGGCCCTAAATGTTCTTTGTTGTGCACTAAATGAGGAAGCTCTAAACAAAGTTCTTGAATGTGAAGATGCTCACTCAATGTGGAAAATGCTAGAAGCATCTTACAAGGGAGAAGTTGAAGTAGCAAAGACAAATGTGGAACTTCAAGAATTAGGAACTTAATCATGTGTAGAAGAAATCAAAACCCAAAATTCAATGAGCTCAAATAACAACGTACAAAGTAAGTCTTCACATGATGAGAATCTTGAAGATGAAGAGATGGAGGAAATACAAGATGATGATCTTCATGCAAATGAAAATTATGATGGAGATAGTGAAGATCACACATCTTATCTGTTAGCCCTAAGGGCGATCGAACTCGGTTTTTGATAATGGACAAACACTTGATGTTGTGTCTAATGTTTATATCTTTGTGATAGAATATCGGAACTAATATTGGAAGCTCTAAGTACTTCAATCAAGCCATGATCAAGATTCAAAGTCGTATTATTCAAGGCTCATCTTTCAAGATTGAAGATTGAAGACTTAGGTTTGGTTAGATTAACTTTGTCGTTATAAGTCTTTATCTTATATAGCTCTAACCAAAGCTCTCATGAACATAAGCTCTACACTCTAGTATTGCATGTTTTCATAAACACGTTTTCAAAAGGCTTAGTTTTCGAAATGATTCTTAAATGTGTTCGTATCGTAAAAGCCTTTGTTTTCTAAGTCTAAGTAATTTAAAATGGTTTTCCAAGTGTTCTTACTTGTTACCTTTTAGGAAAACCTTTTAGACTTTTAAAGACTTCAAAAGATTTCAAAACGTGTGAAAAATATGCTCAGGAAGGTCGGTCAACCGAGCCAAGGTCGGATCAACCGACCAGAAACTGAGAGGTCTGAAGAGTTGGTTCGGTCGACCTATAGGTAGTTCGGTCGACCTATGTGTGTCTAGTCGGTCGACCGACCTAGGCCAAGGCTGATCCGAAGTTGGCCTCGGTCATCCGAGGTGCTCTGTTCGGTCCACCGAACTCTGCATTTTCTAGCCGTTATTTGACCGTTGGAGACTCGATTTTCAGCTTATTTTGAAATGTATATATACTCCAAAGCTAGAGAATCATTCCAAAACTTGAACATACATTTTACATTGATTTCTTATCAAGTCTAAACACTTTTAAAGCAAAATACTCTTCATCTCTATGATCTAAATCATTCAAGAGTATTCTTTCAAAAGCAAGACAAAGAGTGTGCTTCATATGTTCAAGAGCTGAAATTGTTTGTGCTTCAAAGGTATACATTCTCACTTATAAGAGTGATCAATCTTTGTATTTAAACATTTCATTCCCTTTCTAAGTGATTGGGTAATTCTTGTAAAAAGTCCTACTTTGTGTGGGCAATTTGTAAAGTCCTACTTTGTGTGGGCAAGCTCTTAGTGAGTTTCTTTGTTGTGTGGTTGTGTTGTAAAACTCTTAGTGAGTTAGCCACATTTGTAAACATTCTTCTTAGTGAAGTTGTTTGAAATCCTTGGGTGCGGCTCAAGGTAGTGGATGTAGATTCTAAGTGAATCGAACCACTCTAAATCCTTTGTCTTGTTGATTGGGTTTTGCATTGCTTTTATTCTTCTTGCTCAAACTTCAAATAGCTTTGCAAAGAATCGAAAAAGTTTACAAGATTAGTTAAAACCCAATTCACCCCCCCTCTTGTGTTTTACAATTGGTATCAGAGCCTAGTCTTCACATTTAGCTTAATAGCTTGAAGAAAAGATTATGGCTGGGTAATTCCGCATTGGCGTATCTAGAGGGGTCTTCCACCATTAGGCCACCACTTTTTGATGGAAATAATTATGAGGCTTGGAAAGAACGTTTCAAGATATATGTGTGCTCAATAGATTATTCTTTATGGCATATATTTGAAAATGGTCCTTATGTGCCTATGAAAATGGTGGATGGTGTTCAAGTGCCAAAGCCGGACAAGGAGTTAAATGAGCTTGAGTCCAAGAAGATGACTCAAAATTACAAGGCAATGAACATCCTTAGTTGTGCCTTAAGTCAAGATGAGTACAACCGTGTCCTTGGGAGAAAATCCGCACACTCCATGTGGAAAATGCTTGAAGTTACTCATGAAGGCACAAATCAAATCAAGGAGTCAAAGTTGAATTTGCTTGTTAGAAATTATGAGCTCTTCTCCATGAAGCCAAATGAGTCAATAAATGAGATGAGCACAAGATTCACAAATGTGATAAATGGTTTGAAGTCTTATGGCAAAGAGTACACCATGGGTGAAATGAATAGGAAGATTCTCAATTCTCTTCCTAAAAGTTGGGAAAATAAAGCCCTTGCCATTGAAGAATCCAAGAATTTAAAGACCTATTCAACGGAGGAACTTCTTGGCTCTCTACTCACTTTTGAGATGAAGAAAAGGAAAAATGTTCCTAAAGAGAGTGATCTTGAATCCATCATCAATAAAGAAGAAGGAGAGAACTTGTTCTTCAATCTCAAAAATGCAAAATGCTTGTTAAGCCATTGGGATGAAGAAGAAAGTGATGAGGATCAAGAAGGGAGTGGTGATGAAGAAGAAGATGAAAATGCAAATGTTTGCTTCATGGCTTTTTGGTAATGAGGTACATCTTTCTCCCTCCCCTTCAAATTCTTATAATGATAATGATGATGATGATGAGGATGATCCTAATGAACTCTTATGTGATATGTATGATCAATTGAAAAATTGTGCAAAGCAAAACAAAGCTATGAAGCTTAAAATTGAATCTTTGCTTGTTGATAACAAAAAGCTTTGTGATGAGGTTGATTGCATGAAAATCGAAAATGAAAAACTTATTGCTACATGCAATGCTTCTTCATTAAAGTATCTAGAAGCATATGATCAATTATCTTCTCTTGAATGCAAACTTGTTGAGTTTGATTGTTTGAAAAACAAAGTTGATGAGCTCACTTTACTAGTTGATAAGTTCTCCAAAGGATCAAAAGATCTTGATCATATTCTTGGTTTGCAACGTGCTTCACATGTTAAACATGGTCTTGGTTATAATGCTAATCACATTGATCATGCTAGCTCTTCTAAGTTGCCTAAGAATCACTTTGTGCATGCTAGTACCTCACATAGGCAAATTAGATATCATGAGCATGTTCACAATTCTTCTAAGCCACACATTTGTTGCACTTATTGTGGAAAACATGGCCATACTAATGCTAGATGCCATGTTAAGAAGAAGATTGAAAAAGGGGGTAAAAACTATTTGGAAAGTTAAACGTATCTCAACTAACCCCCATGGACCCAAACAAATGTGGGTACCAAAAAGCTACTCCTCCCTTGATCTTATAGGTTCTTATAAGTTAGATGTATGCCACAAAGCTTAAATGAGCTTGATTCGAAGAGAAGTGGCATTGGGGAGAAAGTAAAAGGAGATGTGCTAAAGGAAGAAATTCAAAAGCACTCCTTAACACTTGGATTCTCAAAGCTCAAATGTTAATCAATTGGAGAACCAAGTTGCTTAGATACATAGAGCAAAGCATCAAGTGATGACAAGAGCCAAAGTATCAATCCAATGTCTTCATCACTTGGTAAGAAAGCAAAGGTATCAAAATCACCTTCTCTTAACACTTTAATTAATGTGTTTAAGTGTTTTGATATATATACATGCTTGCTCTTATACATGTTGCATCTCACATTCTTGAAGTTTATTTTATATAGATAACCTTTAGCATGTTCTTTATTGTCCATGTCTATTTAGCTAAGGTATCTATGAGATGTAACATATGCAACTTGATTGATTCTTGTTTTATCATGTCATTTTCATTTAAGAATCCATCTAGTTGTTTTGGTTTTTGATTTGCATGATCCTTATGCATATATGTGTCACTTGAGATATTGAGCTAATCATGAAGGACCTTTGAAAATGTACCACATTAGTTCTCAAGATTTCCTTGTAGGTAACAAAGAGTTCTAAACTTCAAGAAGAAGATATGAACTACAAGGAATGGCACAAGTGAGCTAAGACTCCAAGAAAAGAGTCAAGTGCCAAGGATCACAAGATTGTAGAGGGTTCATCAAAAGAAAAGTCACCCATCAATGATGACTCTACAATTGTCATGAAAAGAAGAGGAGATTGCATTCATCTCATCAATCAAGGATGAACAACAAAGAAAATGGAGCAATCACATGTCAACCTCTCTATGAGCTTCAAAAGATAATGATCACACAAAAGGCCTCTATGGACTTGTTGATAAAGAAGATCAACCAAAATAGTAAGAAGTCCAAGCTCAAGGAGCATTGAGGTACAAAAGCTTAACTCATTACTTGTTAATGATCATTCTTTTGCTTTTGATCCTTATGAGCTACAACCCCCTCCCCTCTATTATTTAGTGTCTTATGCTATGGGGGAGTTTGTATATGCTATGTTTTGTTTTCACTTGATTTTTTTTTTGCATATAGGGGTTTGTGTTTATATTCAAGTCTATAGCATTAATCTTATTTGGTGGATCGTGTAGATGCTTGACTTAGGATATAAATTGTGTTTGTGGCATTGATTATGCCATAGGTTGTGTCTCTTTGTGTGTTTGGAAGTGGCATAACCTAAGAGGGAGTTTTTTCAAATGTTTTCAACTCATACCTCCCTCATAATATGTGATGTATGCTAAATTGTCTTATTTTACATCATCACATCACTTGTTGGCTTGCTTTTCATCTTTTAACTCTTATAGCCAACTTGTGTTAGTTATTTTGGAAGTTATATGTGTTATAAATGTTTTTGTCTTCAATTGGTATCACATATACTCTCCCTTAATAACTTTGAGATCATATTCTTCATTTTCTTATCCATTGTGATCTCATTATAGGTTTTGGTTAGTATCTCTTTAAGAGTTGCTACACTCTTTTAGCTAACCATTAACTGTTTAGAGGAATGTACTTAAAGTGTTATCTTACACTTCCTCTACATCTTTTGGTTGTGATATTTGTGCTTATCTTATGAGTTCATGGTATCACTTCCACTAGTACTTTGTTAGCTATATTTTCAAACGGGTTTTACAATTGGCTATATTTACAATTGGTATCATGTTTTACAATTGGTCAATTTGTATCATACTTGGTTTTATCTCAAATAGCTAACATCGTATGTTTGATAAACGGGGAGATCGTTCTTTAAAGTTTATTCCCTATCTCCTTTGTTTTTAGCTTAGGTTGATATTCTTTTTGAGCCATACATGACCATCTGTTGGATTTATGTGTTATTATGGACTCCTTGTTTTGAAATCAACCAAGCTTATTCATAAGTAATCCTTCTTCATAATTATTTTTGGTCTTTAGGATTGATCTTTTGGTTCTTATTTTATCAATCTACAAGACCTTCAAGTTGTTTCCATGGTTTTTAAGTTTTTTTTATGGGGAGGATTACTGTATTTCATCAAGCTTCTCCAAAATTAATCTTTACTTTTCGTTAAAATACTTTTCTTATTGGCGCTCTGATATCCCTTTTTGATTTTGACAAAAAGAGGGAGAGTTTTTAGTGTTGCAAATGTGCCAAGAGAAGTTATTTACAAAAGGAGAAAGCTTAGAACTTGCAAAATGGGAGAGATAAGGGATTCTTTAATATAGGGGGAGTAGAATTGTTTTGATAAAACTTCTACTTGTCTGGATCCTTAATATCCTTATCTCGTGCATACATTTGGTATCTTATTTTTGCATATTATTCCCATTTGCATCAATGTTTTGTCATCATCAAAAAGGGGGAGATTGTTAGCCCGAAGGGCAAAATATTCTATGTTGTTTTGATGATAACAAACCATTGATAGTTCTAATGTTTGTGTGAGCATGTTCTTTGTAATAGGATCCTTAGCACTCACATCGACATTGATGAAAATGGTAAGTTAGCTTCTTGTGTAAACTAAGGTATGTATATTACACACAAGAAAGCTATTTTATGGAAGGAAGGAGGCAAGGAGGTTGGTTGGGAAATAGGGCTCTTCAAAGAGTCCCTAATGCATATGGCAAAAGAACTTAACATGCTAGTGCTTATGTTTCTCGTTCTATCTTGGTTTATCTTATAAGCACTTAGCTTTACACTTATTTGTTCTTATATCCTTTTGCCATGCTTCCTTGTACTTAAAATTGTCCATATCCTATCTAATTACATCAAAGTTTGACATAATAAAAAAGGGGGAGATTGTTAGCCCTAAGGGCGATCGAACTCGGTTTTTGATAATGGACAAACACTTGATGTTGTGTCTAATGTTTATATCTTTGTGATAGAATATCGGAACTAATATTGGAAGCTCTAAGTACTTCAATCAAGCCATGATCAAGATTCAAAGTCGTATTATTCAAGGCTCATCTTTCAAGATTGAAGATTGAAGACTTAGGTTTGGTTAGATTAACTTTGTCGTTATAAGTCTTTATCTTATATAGCTCTAACCAAAGCTCTCATGAACATAAGCTCTACACTCTAGTCTTGCATGTTTTCATAAACACGTTTTCAAAAGGCTTAGTTTTCGAAATGATTCTTAAATGTGTTCGTATCGTAAAAGCCTTTGTTTTCTAAGTCTAAGTAATTTAAAATGGTTTTCCAAGTGTTCTTACTTGTTACCTTTTAGGAAAACCTTTTAGACTTTTAAAGACTTCAAAAGATTTCAAAACGTGTGAAAAATATGCTCAGGAAGGTCGGTCAACCGAGCCAAGGTCGGATCAACCGACCAGAAACTGAGAGGTCTGAAGAGTTGGTTCGGTCGACCTATAGGTAGTTCGGTCGACTTATGTGTGTCTAGTCGGTCGACCGACCTAGGCCAAGGCTGATCCGAAGTTGGCCTCGGTCATCCGAGGTGCTCTGTTCGGTCCATCGAACTCTGCATTGTCTAGCCGTTATTTGACCGTTGGAGACTCGATTTTCAGCCTATTTTGAAATGTATATATACTCCAAAGCTAGAGAATCATTCCAAGACTTGAACATACATTTTACATTGATTTCTTATCAAGTCTAAACATTTTCAAAGCTGTAAAACACAAGAGGGGGTGAATTGGGTTTTAACTAATCTTGGCATCTTTTTCGATGCTTTGCAATGCTAATATAAGTTTGAGCAAGATAAATAATAGCAATGCAAAACCCAATAACAAGACAAAGGATTTAGAGTGGTTCGATTCTCTTAGAATCTACATCCACTACCTTGAGCCGCACCCAAGGATTTGCAACAACTTCACTAAGAAGATTTTACACTTGTGGCTAACTCACTAAGAGTTTTACAAACACAACCACAATACAAAAGCTCACTAAGAACTTGCCCACACTAAGTAGGACTTTACAAATTGCCCACACAAAGTAGGACTTTTACAAGAATTACCCAATCACTTAGAAAGGGAATTGAATGTTTAAAGAACAAGATAAATCACTCTTCTAAGTGAGAATTATACCTTTGAAGCACAAGCAATTATAGCTCTTTGAACATATGAAAGTCCACTCTTTGTCTTGTTTTTTGAAAGAACACCTTTGATTGATTTAGATCATGGAGATCAAGTGTTTTTGCTTTGAAGGTGTTTAGACTTGATAAGAAATCAATGTCAAATGTATGTGCAAGTCATCGAATGATTCTATAGCTTTGGAGTATAAATACATTTCAAAATAGGCTGAAAAACGACTCTTTAACGGTAAAAAAACGGCTAGTTTTTCGCAGAGTTCGGTTGACCGAAATCACACCTCGGATGACCCTTCGGATGAGGGTTCGGATGAGGGTTCAGATGAGGGTTCGGATGACCAACTCAGCCTAGGTCGACCGAAGCCACATTTTACACCTCTTAGTTTCTCTTCGGTTGATCCGAGCTTGAGCTCGGTTGACCGAACTTCTAAGCTTATTTTTCACACGTTTTGAAATCTTTTGAAGTCTTTAGAAGTCTAAAAGGTTTTCCTAAAAGGTAACAAGTAAGAGCACTTGGAAAACCATTTTAAAGGACTTAGACTTTGAAAACAAAGGCTTTTGAGATATGAACACATTTAAGAATCCTTTTGAAAACTAAGCCTTTTGAAAACGTGTTTGTGTGCATGCAAGACTAGAGTGTAGAGCTTATGTTCATGAGAGCTTTGGTTAGAGCTTTCTAAGATAACAACTAATGACAACAAAGCTAAACTAACCAAACCTAAGTCTTCAATCTTCAATCTTGATAAATGAGCCTTGCATATCTTGAATCTTGATATCAATGGCTTTCAATGGCTTGATTGAAGTACTTAGAGCTTCCAATATATGTTCCAATATTCTATCACAAAGATATAAACATTAGACAAAACATCAAGTGTTTGTCCATTATCAAAAACCGAGTTTGATCGCCCTTAGGGCTAACAATCTCCCCCTTTTTGATTAAGTCAAACTTTGATGTAATTAGATAGGATATGGACAATTTAAGTACTAGGAAGCATGATGAAGCATGGCAAAAAGATCTTAGTACAAATAAGAGCAAATACTAGTGCTTTCAAGATAAAACCAATGAAGACTAAAACACTAGCATGATAACTTCTTTTTGCCAAATGCATCTAGGGACTCTTAAAAGAGCCCTATTTCCCAACCAACCTCCTTGCCTCCTTCCTTCCATTATAATAGCTTTCTTGTGTGTAATATACATACCTTAGTTTACACAAGAAGCTAACTTACCATTTTCATCAATGTCGATGTGAGTGCTAAGGATCCTATTACAAAGAACATGCTCACACAAACATTAGAACTATCAATGGTTTGTTATCATCAAAACAACGTAGGATATTTTGCCCTTCAGGCTAACAATCTCCCCCTTTTTGATGATGACAAAACATTGATGCAAATGGGAATAATATGCACAAATAAGATACCAAATGTATGCACGAGATAAGGATTTTAAGGATCCAGACAAGTAGAAGTTTTCTCAAAAAATTCTACTCCCCCTATATTAAAGAATCCCTTATCTCTCCCATTTTGCAAGTTCTAAGCATTCTCCTTTTGTAAATTACTTCTCTTGGCACATTTGCAACACTAACAATTCTCCCTCTATTTGTCAAAATCAAAAAGGGATATCAGAGCGCCAATAAGAAAAGCATTATAACGAAAAGTAAAGATTAATTTTGGAGAAGCTTGATGAAATTTAATAATCCTCCCCATATAAAGACAAACTTAAAAACCAAAAGATGGTCTTGTAGATTGATAAAATAAGAACCAAAAGATCAGTCCTAAAGACCAAAAATAATTATGAAGAAGGATTACTTATGAATAAGCTTGGTTGATTTCTAAAAAAAAGAGTCCATAATAACACATAAATCCAAAAGATGGTCATGTATGGCTCAAAAAGAATATCAACCTAAGCTAAAAACAAAGGAGATAGGGAATAAACCTTAAAGAACAATCTCCCCGTTTATCAAACATACGATGTTAGCTATTTGAGATAAAATCAAGTTTGATACAAATTGACCAATTGTAAAACATGATACCAATTGTAAATATAGCCAATTGTAAAACACGTTTGAAAATATAGCTAACAAAGTACTCTTGGAAGTGATACCATGAATTCATAAGATAAGCACAAGTATCACAACCAAAAGATGTAGAGGAAGTGTAAGAAAACACTTGGAGTACATTCCTCTAACAAGTTAGTGGTTAGCTAAATGAGTATAACAACTCTTGAAGTAATACTAACCAAAAACTATAATGAGATAAAAAAAAAAGGATATGAAAGAATTATACCAATTGAAAAAAAATATGATCTCATAGTTATTTAGGGAGAGTATATGTGATACCAATTGAAGACATAAACATTTATAACACATATAACTACCAAAATAACTTACACAAGTTGGCTATAAGAGTTAAAAGATGAAAAGCAAGCCAACAAGTGATGTGATGATGTAAAATATGAACAATTGAGCATACATCACATATTATGAGGGAGGTATGAGTTGAAAACATTTGAAAAACTCCCTCTTAGGTTATGCCACTTCCAAACACACACAAGACACAACCCATGGCATAATCAATGCCACAATCACAGTTTATATCCTAAGTCAAGCATCTAGACGATCAACCAAATAAGATTAATGCTATAGACATGAATATAAACATAACCCCTATATGCAATGAAGATCAAGTAAAAACTGAGCATAGCATATAACAAACTCCCCCAAAGCATAAAACACTACATAATAGAGGGAGGGGGTTTTTAAAAAGAGATTTCATCACAAGGATCAAATCATAAAGCTCTCTTATAACATGCTCAAAATAATTAAAACATATGAAGAGCAAACATGTTATAAAAGGAAAGAGATTGAGTTTAGCAATATCTCATTGAATTTGATGAATGCTTTTGCACTTTGAGTTCCTTCAATGAGTTCCTTGAGCTTCTCAATCTTCTTTGCATGACAAGTGTAGAGTCATCAATGATGGGTGACTTTTCTTTTCTTGATGAACCCTCTACAATCTTGTAATCCTTAGCATTTGACTCTTTTCATGAAGTCTTAGCTCACTTGTGCCATTCCTTGTAGTTCATATCTTCTTCTTGAAGCTTAGAACTTTGTTACCTACAAGGAATTCTTGAGAACAAATATGGTACCTTTTTAAAGGTCCTTCATGATTAGCTCAATATCTCAAGTAACACATATATGCATAAGGATCATGCAAATCAAAAACCAAAACAACTAGATGGATTCTTAAATGATTACGACATGACAAAACAAGAATCAATCAAGTTGCATATGCTACATCTCATAGATACCTTAGCTAAATAACCATGGACTAGAACATGCTAAAGGTTATCTATATAAATAAAAAATTCAAGAAAGTGAGATGCAACAAATATAAGAGCAAGCATGTATAAATATCAAAAACGCTTAAACACATTAATTAAAGTGTTAAGAGAAGGTGATTTTGATACCTTTGCTTTCTTACCAAGTGATGAAGACATTGGATTGATACTTTGGCTCTTGTCATCACTTGATGCTTTGCTCTATGTATCTAAGCAACTTGGTTCTCCAATTGATTAACATTTGAGCTTTGAGAATCCAAGTGTTAAGGAGTGCTTTTGAATTTCTTCTTTTGGCACATCTCCTTTAACTTCTCCCCAATGCCACTTCTCTTCGAATCAAGTCCATTTAAGCTTTGTGGCATACATCTAACTTATACGAACCTATAAGATCAAGGGAGGAGTAGCTTTTGGTACCCACTTTTGTTTGGGTCCATGGGGGTTAGTTGAAATACATTTAACTCTCCAAATAGTTTTAACCCCTTTTTCAATCTTCTTCTTAACATGGCATCTAGCATTAGTATGACCATGTTTTCCACAATATGTGCAACAAATGTGTGGCTTAGAAGAATTGTGAGCATGCACAAGATATCTACTTGGCCTATGTGACATTCTAGCATTTACAACATGATTCTTAGGTTTAAGAGAAGAGCTAGCAATATCAACATGTTTAGCAATATAACCAAGGCCATGTTTATCATGTGAAGCACATTGCATGCCAAGAATTTGATCAAGATTATTCTTACCCTTATTAAAGTTATCAACAAGAAGGGTAAGGTCATTCACTTTGTTTTTCAAAAGATCAAATTCAACAAGCTTGTTTTCTAAAGATGACAAATTATTACAAGCTTCTAAGTATTGTAATGAAGATGTATTGCAAGTAGTAATAAGATTATCATTTTCACATTTCAAGCAATTAACATCATCACACAACTTTTTATTTTCAACAACCAACTTAGCTCTTTCATCAAGCAAAGATTCAATTTTAAGCTTCATAGCTTTGTTTTGCTTTGCACAATTTTTCAATTGATCATACATATCAATTAAAAGCACATTAGGATCATCCTCCTCATCATCATAAGAATTTGAAGTAGAAGGAGAAGGATGTACCTCATTACCAAATGCCATGAAGCATAAGTTGGCGTTTTCATCATCACCGTCATCACTTGAAGAGCTTAATCCTTCATGAGTATCTTCAAGCTTTTTCCACATAGAGTGGGCGGATTTGCTTCCAATGACACGGTTGTACTCCTCCCGGACTTAAGGCACAACTAAGAATGTTCATAGCCTTAAAATTTCGAGTCATTTGCATGGACTCGTCTTCATTGAGCTCATTGTCCTTCTTTGGAGTTTGAACACCCTCCACTACTTTCATCGGTACATATGGACCTTCTTCAAATATATGCCATAACGAATAATCTATGGAACATACATATATCTTGAATCGGTCTTTCCAATCATCAAAATGATTTTCATCAAGAAGTGGTGGTCTATCGATGGAAGTCCCCTCTTGATATGCTAAAGCGGAATAATCGGCCATTAATCTTTTCTTCAAGCTATTAAGCTAAAGATGAAGACGAGGCTCTGATACCAATTGTAAAACACAAAAGGGGGGTGAATTGGGTTTTAACTAATCTTGGCAACTTTTTCGATTCTTTGCAATGCTAATATAAGTTTGAGCAAGATAAATAATAGCAATGCAAAACCCAATAACAAGACAAAGGATTTAGAGTGGTTCGATTCACTTAGAATCTACATCCACTACCTTGAGCCGCACCCAAGGATTTGCAACAACTTCACTAAGAAGATTTTACACTTGTGGCTAACTCACTAAGAGTTTTACAAACACAACCACAATACAAAAGCTCACTAAGAACTTGCCCACACTAAGTAGGACTTTACAAATTGCCCACACAAAGTAGGACTTTTACAAGAATTACCCAATCACTTAGAAAGGGAATTGAATGTTTAAAGAACAAGATAAATCACTCTTCTAAGTGAGAATTATACCTTTGAAGCACAAGCAATTATAGCTCTTTGAACATATGAAAGTCCACTCTTTGTCTTGTTTTTTGAAAGAACACCTTTGATTGATTTAGATCATGGAGATCAAGTGTTTTTGCTTTGAAGGTGTTTAGACTTGATAAGAAATCAATGTCAAATGTATGTGCAAGTCATCGAATGATTCTCTAGCTTTGGAGTATAAATACATTTCAAAATAGGCTGAAAAACGACTCTTTAACGGTAAAAAAACGGCTAGTTTTTCGCAGAGTTCGGTTGACCGAAATCACACCTCGGATGACCCTTCGGATGAGGGTTCGGATGACCCTTCGGATGAGGGTTCGGATGACCAACTCAGCCTAGGTCGACCGAAGCCACATTTTACACCTCTCAGTTTCTCTTCGGTTGATCCGAGCTTGAGCTCGGTTGACCGAACTTCTAAGCTTATTTTTCACACGTTTTGAAATCTTTTGAAGTCTTTAGAAGTCTAAAAGGTTTTCCTAAAAGGTAACAAGTAAGAGCACTTGGAAAACCATTTTAAAGGACTTAGACTTTGAAAACAAAGGCTTTTGAGATATGAACACATTTAAGAATCCTTTTGAAAACTAAGCCTTTTGAAAACGTGTTTGTGTGCATGCAAGACTAGAGTGTAGAGCTTATGTTCATGAGAGCTTTGGTTAGAGCTTTCTAAGATAACAACTAATGACAACAAAGCTAAACTAACCAAACCTAAGTCTTCAATCTTCAATCTTGATAAATGAGCCTTGCATATCTTGAATCTTGATATCAATGGCTTTCAATGGCTTGATTGAAGTACTTCGAGCTTCCAATATATGTTCCAATATTCTATCACAAAGATATAAACATTAGACACAACATCAAGTGTTTGTCCATTATCAAAAACCGAGTTTGATCGCCCTTAGGGCTAACAATCTCCCCCTTTTTGATTATGTCAAACTTTGATGTAATTAGATAGGATATGGACAATTTAAGTACAAGGAAGCATGATGAAGCATGGCAAAAAGATCTTAGTACAAATAAGAGCAAATACTAGTGCTTTCAAGATAAAACCAATGAGGACTAAAACACTAGCATGATAACTTCTTTTTGCCAAATGCATCTAGGGACTATTAAAAGAGCCCTATTTCCCAACCAACCTCCTTGCCTCCTTCCTTCCATTATAATATCTTTCTTGTGTGTAATATACATACCTTAGTTTACACAAGAAGCTAACTTACCATTTTCATCAATGTCGATGTGAGTGCTAAGGATCCTATCACAAAGAACATGCTCACACAAACATTAGAACTATCAATGGTTTGTTATCATCAAAACAACGTAGGATATTTTGCCCTTCAGGCTAACAAAAGCAAAATACTCTTCATCTCTATGATCTAAATCATTCAAGAGTACTCTTTCAAAAGCAAGACAAAGAGTGTGCTTCATATGTTCAAGAGCTGAAATTGTTTGAGCTTCAAAGGTATACATTCTCACTTATAAGAGTGATCAATCTTTGTATTTAAACATTTCATTCCCTTTCTAAGTGATTGGGTAATTCTTGTAAAAAGTCCTACTTTGTGTGGGCAAGCTCTTAGTGAGTTTCTTTGTTGTGTGGTTGTGTTGTAAAACTCTTAGTGAGTTAGCCACATTTGTAAACATTCTTCTTAGTGAAGTTGTTTGAAATCCTTGGGTGCGGCTCAAGGTAGTGGATGTAGATTCTAAGTGAATCGAACCACTCTAAATCCTTTGTCTTGTTGATTGGGTTTTGCATTGCTTTTATTCTTCTTGCTCAAACTTCAAATAGCTTTGCAAAGAATCGAAAAAGTTTACAAGATTAGTTAAAACCCAATTCACCCCCCCTCTTGTGTTTTACAATTGGTATCAGAGCCTAGTCTTCACATTTAGCTTAATAGCTTGAAGAAAAGATTATGGCCGGTAATTCCGCATTGGCGTATCTAGAGGGGTCTTCCACCATTAGGCCACCACTTTTTGATGGAAATAATTATGAGGCTTGGAAAGAACGTTTCAAGATATATGTGTGCTCAATAGATTATTCTTTATGGCATATATTTGAAAATGGTCCTTATGTGCCTATGAAAATGGTGGATGGTGTTCAAGTGCCAAAGCCGGACAAGGAGTTAAATGAGCTTGAGTCCAAGAAGATGACTCAAAATTACAAGGCAATGAACATCCTTAGTTGTGCCTTAAGTCAAGATGAGTACAACCGTGTCCTTGGGAGAAAATCCGCACACTCCATGTGGAAAATGCTTGAAGTTACTCATGAAGGCACAAATCAAATCAAGGAGTCAAAGTTGAATTTGCTTGTTAGAAATTATGAGCTCTTCTCCATGAAGCCAAATGAGTCAATAAATGAGATGAGCACAAGATTCACAAATGTGATAAATGGTTTGAAGTCTTATGGCAAAGAGTACACCATGGGTGAAATGAATAGGAAGATTCTCAATTCTCTTCCTAAAAGTTGGGAAAATAAAGCCCTTGCCATTGAAGAATCCAAGAATTTAAAGACCTATTCAACGGAGGAACTTCTTGGCTCTCTACTCACTTTTGAGATGAAGAAAAGGAAAAATGTTCCTAAAGAGAGTGATCTTGAATCCATCATCAATAAAGAAGAAGGAGAGAACTTGTTCTTCAATCTCAAAAATGCAAAATGCTTGTTAAGCCATTGGGATGAAGAAGAAAGTGATGAGGATCAAGAAGGGAGTGGTGATGAAGAAGAAGATGAAAATGCAAATGTTTGCTTCATGGCTTTTGGTAATGAGGTACATCTTTCTCCCTCCCCTTCAAATTCTTATAATGATAATGATGATGATGATGAGGATGATCCTAATGAACTCTTATGTGATATGTATGATCAATTGAAAAAATTGTGCAAAGCAAAAACAAAGCTATGAAGCTTAAAATTGAATCTTTGCTTGTTGATAACAAAAAGCTTTGTGATGAGGTTGATTGCATGAAAATCGAAAATGAAAAACTTATTGCTACATGCAATGCTTCTTCATTAAAGTATCTAGAAGCATATGATCAATTATCTTCTCTTGAATGCAAACTTGTTGAGTTTGATTGTTTGAAAAACAAAGTTGATGAGCTCACTTTACTAGTTGATAAGTTCTCCAAAGGATCAAAAGATCTTGATCATATTCTTGGTTTGCAACGTGCTTCACATGTTAAACATGGTCTTGGTTATAATGCTAATCACATTGATCATGCTAGCTCTTCTAAGTTGCCTAAGAATCACTTTGTGCATGCTAGTACCTCACATAGGCAAATTAGATATCATGAGCATGTTCACAATTCTTCTAAGCCACACATTTGTTGCACTTATTGTGGAAAACATGGCCATACTAATGCTAGATGCCATGTTAAGAAGAAGATTGAAAAAGGGGTAAAAACTATTTGGAAAGTTAAACGTATCTCAACTAACCCCCATGGACCCAAACAAATGTGGGTACCAAAAGCTACTCCTCCCTTGATCTTATAGGTTCTTATAAGTTAGATGTATGCCACAAAGCTTAAATGAGCTTGATTCGAAGAGAAGTGGCATTGGGGAGAAGTAAAAGGAGATGTGCTAAAGGAAGAAATTCAAAAGCACTCCTTAACACTTGGATTCTCAAAGCTCAAATGTTAATCAATTGGAGAACCAAGTTGCTTAGATACATAGAGCAAAGCATCAAGTGATGACAAGAGCCAAAGTATCAATCCAATGTCTTCATCACTTGGTAAGAAAGCAAAGGTATCAAAATCACCTTCTCTTAACACTTTAATTAATGTGTTTAAGTGTTTTGATATATATACATGCTTGCTCTTATACATGTTGCATCTCACATTCTTGAAGTTTATTTTATATAGATAACCTTTAGCATGTTCTTTATTGTCCATGTCTATTTAGCTAAGGTATCTATGAGATGTAACATATGCAACTTGATTGATTCTTGTTTTATCATGTCATTTTCATTTAAGAATCCATCTAGTTGTTTTGGTTTTTGATTTGCATGATCCTTATGCATATATGTGTCACTTGAGATATTGAGCTAATCATGAAGGACCTTTGAAAATGTACCACATTAGTTCTCAAGATTTCCTTGTAGGTAACAAAGAGTTCTAAACTTCAAGAAGAAGATATGAACTACAAGGAATGGCACAAGTGAGCTAAGACTCCAAGAAAAGAGTCAAGTGCCAAGGATCACAAGATTGTAGAGGGTTCATCAAAAGAAAAGTCACCCATCAATGATGACTCTACAATTGTCATGAAAAGAAGAGGAGATTGCATTCATCTCATCAATCAAGGATGAACAACAAAGAAAATGGAGCAATCACATGTCAACCTCTCTATGAGCTTCAAAAGATAATGATCACACAAAAGGCCTCTATGGACTTGTTGATAAAGAAGATCAACCAAAATAGTAAGAAGTCCAAGCTCAAGGAGCATTGAGGTACAAAAGCTTAACTCATTACTTGTTAATGATCATTCTTTTGCTTTTGATCCTTATGAGCTACAACCCCCTCCCCTCTATTATTTAGTGTCTTATGCTATGGGGGAGTTTGTATATGCTATGTTTTGTTTTCACTTGATTTTTTTTTGCATATAGGGGTTTGTGTTTATATTCAAGTCTATAGCATTAATCTTATTTGGTTGATCGTGTAGATGCTTGACTTAGGATATAAATTGTGTTTGTGGCATTGATTATGCCATAGGTTGTGTCTCTTTGTGTGTTTGGAAGTGGCATAACCTAAGAGGGAGTTTTTCAAATGTTTTCAACTCATACCTCCCTCATAATATGTGATGTATGCTAAATTGTCTTATTTTACATCATCACATCACTTGTTGGCTTGCTTTTCATCTTTTAACTCTTATAGCCAACTTGTGTTAGTTATTTTGGAAGTTATATGTGTTATAAATGTTTTTGTCTTCAATTGGTATCACATATACTCTCCCTTAATAACTTTGAGATCATATTCTTCATTTTCTTATCCATTGTGATCTCATTATAGGTTTTGGTTAGTATCTCTTTAAGAGTTGCTACACTCTTTTAGCTAACCATTAACTGTTTAGAGGAATGTACTTAAAGTGTTATCTTACACTTCCTCTACATCTTTTGGTTGTGATATTTGTGCTTATCTTATGAATTCATGGTATCACTTCTACTAGTACTTTGTTAGCTATATTTTCAAACGGGTTTTACAATTGGCTATATTTACAATTGGCTATATTTACAATTGGTATCATGTTTTACAATTGGTCAATTTGTATCATACTTGGTTTTATCTCAAATAGCTAACATCGTATGTTTGATAAACGGGGAGATCGTTCTTTAAAGTTTATTCCCTATCTCCTTTGTTTTTAGCTTAGGTTGATATTCTTTTTGAGCCATACATGACCATCTGTTGGATTTATGTGTTATTATGGACTCCTTGTTTTGAAATCAACCAAGCTTATTCATAAGTAATCCTTCTTCATAATTATTTTTGGTCTTTAGGATTGATCTTTTGGTTCTTATTTTATCAATCTACAAGACCTTCAAGTTGTTTCCATGGTTTTTAAGTTTTTTTTATGGGGAGGATTACTGTATTTCATCAAGCTTCTCCAAAATTAATCTTTACTTTTCGTTAAAATACTTTTCTTATTGGCGCTCTGATATCCCTTTTTGATTTTGACAAAAAGAGGGAGAGTTTTTAGTGTTGCAAATGTGCCAAGAGAAGTTATTTACAAAAGGAGAAAGCTTAGAACTTGCAAAATGGGAGAGATAAGGGATTCTTTAATATAGGGGGAGTAGAATTGTTTTGATAAAACTTCTACTTGTCCTGGATCCTTAATATCCTTATCTCGTGCATACATTTGGTATCTTATTTTTTGCATATTATTCCCTATTTGCATCAATGTTTTGTCATCATCAAAAAGGGGGAGATTGTTAGCCCGAAGGGCAAAATATTCTATGTTGTTTTGATGATAACAAACCATTGATAGTTCTAATGTTTGTGTGAGCATGTTCTTTGTAATAGGATCCTTAGCACTCACATCGACATTGATGAAAATGGTAAGTTAGCTTCTTGTGTAAACTAAGGTATGTATATTACACACAAGAAAGCTATTTTATGGAAGGAAGGAGGCAAGGAGGTTGGTTGGGAAATAGGGCTCTTCAAAGAGTCCCTAATGCATATGGCAAAAGAACTTAACATGCTAGTGCTTATGTTTCTCGTTCTATCTTGGTTTATCTTATAAGCACTTAGCTTTACACTTATTTGTTCTTATATCCTTTTGCCATGCTTCCTTGTACTTAAAATTGTCCATATCCTATCTAATTACATCAAAGTTTGACATAATAAAAAAGGGGGAGATTGTTAGCCCTAAGGGCGATCGAACTCGGTTTTTGATAATGGACAAACACTTGATGTTGTGTCTAATGTTTATATCTTTGTGATAGAATATCGGAACTAATATTGGAAGCTCTAAGTACTTCAATCAAGCCATGATCAAGATTCAAAGTCGTATTATTCAAGGCTCATCTTTCAAGATTGAAGATTGAAGACTTAGGTTTGGTTAGATTAACTTTGTCGTTATAAGTCTTTATCTTATATAGCTCTAACCAAAGCTCTCATGAACATAAGCTCTACACTCTAGTCTTGCATGTTTTCATAAACACGTTTTCAAAAGGCTTAGTTTTCGAAATGATTCTTAAATGTGTTCGTATCGTAAAAGCCTTTGTTTTCTAAGTCTAAGTAATTTAAAATGGTTTTCCAAGTGTTCTTACTTGTTACCTTTTAGGAAAACCTTTTAGACTTTTAAAGACTTCAAAAGATTTCAAAACGTGTGAAAAATATGCTCAGGAAGGTCGGTCAACCGAGCCAAGGTCGGATCAACCGACCAGAAACTGAGAGGTCTGAAGAGTTGGTTCGGTCGACCTATAGGTAGTTCGGTCGACCTATGTGTGTCTAGTCGGTCGACCGACCTAGGCCAAGGCTGATCCGAAGTTGGCCTCGGTCATCCGAGGTGCTCTGTTCGGTCCACCGAACTCTGCATTTTCTAGCCGTTATTTGACCGTTGGAGACTCGATTTTCAGCTTATTTTGAAATGTATATATACTCCAAAGCTAGAGAATCATTCCAAGACTTGAACATACATTTTACATTGATTTCTTATCAAGTCTAAACACTTTCAAAGCAAAATACTCTTCATCTCTATGATCTAAATCATTCAAGAGTATTCTTTCAAAAGCAAGACAAAGAGTGTGCTTCATATGTTCAAGAGCTGAAATTGTTTGTTCTTCAAAGGTATACATTCTCACTTATAAGAGTGATCAATCTTTGTATTTAAACATTTCATTACCTTTCTAAGTGATTGGGTAATTCTTGTAAAAAGTCCTACTTTGTGTGGGCAATTTGTAAAGTCCTACTTTGTGTGGGCAAGCTCTTAGTGAGTTTCTTTGTTGTGTGGTTGTGTTGTAAAACTCTTAGTGAGTTAGCCACATTTGTAAACATTCTTCTTAGTGAAGTTGTTTGAAATCCTTGGGTGCGGCTCAAGGTAGTGGATGTAGATTCTAAGTGAATCGAACCACTCTAAATCCTTTGCCTTGTTGATTGGGTTTTGCATTGCTTTTATTCTTCTTGCTCAAACTTCAAATAGCTTTGCAAAGAATCGAAAAAGTTTACAAGATTAGTTAAAACCCAATTCACCCCCCCCCCCCCCCCTCTTGTGTTTTACATTATCCAAGGAAGAACAGAAAAGTGCCACATTGCTTCAAAGAAAAAGTTTTCACATGAAGTGGCATTGATCTTGATCACTCTATAGAGAATGAAGAATGTAAATGGAGATGTTCTCAAGGGAAAAGATAAAAAAAACTCTCCATATCTCTTGGAAACCACAAAGCTCAAATGACTTACAAAATGAGAAACCAAGAAGCTTAAGCATGTGTTCAAGTGATTACAAATGCTCCATTGAAAATCACTAATCCTCATCATTTGGTAAGAATGGAAAGGTATCAACTTCACTCTCTCATGGTACTTTACTCTTGTTGATGTTGCATCATTTTCCTTTGATGATCCTTTATATATATATATATATTACTTAATGCAAGATCTTCATTTTCTTTATGTTTCTCTTGCTAAGGTATCTAACATATGCAACATCACAAGATTGGATTATTCTTGCCCTTATTTACTCTCATCTCATGAGAATCATCCATGTGATTTTATTATTGATAATGTTGATCCGTGCACACACATATGTCACTTGAGAAATAAAATTAATCTTCAAGGACCTTCACAAGAGGTACCTACATATTCTCAAGCTACACTTGTAGGCTCCAAGAGATCCAAACCTCACAATGAAGAGGAGAACTACAAGAAATGGCTTAATAGAACTAAGACTCCAAGCAAGGAGTCATATGCCACGGACAACAACATTGTGGATAAATCATCAAGAAACGAAATGCCAATCTTCAATGATGACTTCACAAAAGACTACTGAAGGTGCCTCATTGGACTACTTGATGAAGAAGATCAATGTACAATCCAAAGTAAAAAATCCTTGAGTAATAAGGGACAATATTATAATTCAACTCATGTTTGTGATTATGATGATGATCATTATGTGCTTCTTAGTGATTTATAGTTTGAGTTGAAAATGATGGCCAAGAAGAATAAGATATTATGTGAAAAACTTTCTTGCTCACTAAAAGAAAAATCTTGTATGCAAGTAGAATATAATATACTTCTTGCCTCTTACACTAAGATAGAAAATGAACAAGCGTTTGCGTTTTTATCAATTGATGCCTTATCTATTGAAAAACATGAATTGCTTGCCAAAGTGAGCACTCTAGAATCTAAAATTGTTGAGTATGATCATATAAAAGATAAACATATTGTGCTCAACTCTCTTGATGTGAAATGCTTTTGCTTTAAAGATAAGCTTGATAATGTGTTTAGTGTTCAACATGCTTCTAATGACCTAACTCGTTTAGAACACAAACATACACACAAGCATGCTCAAGTTATCTCTTTAGATGCTAGAACCACACATTCCACCATGCTTAATACAACTTGCTCATATTGCGGACGATGTGGTCATCATGCAAATCGGTGCATCTATAAGAGAAGAATTGAAAGAGGAGCCATATCTTTTTGGATTGTAAAATTTCCTAGCACTAACCCCCAAGTACCCAAGAAAGTATGGGTACCAAAAATGTCTTTGTGTATAGGTACAAAAGACAAAGATAAAGTCTCAAAGAAAATTTCTCAAAGCATCCACTTATGTAAAGGAGTGTAAGCCTCCTCATTTATTTCATTTTGTTTAGTTTGTTGTGTTACCTTGCTCATCTTTCTTTACTTGCTTTAGTTATATTCATATCACGATGTGTTTATCTTCCTTTAATATGTAGTGTGCATTTGTCTTTACATTAATTAGACATATGAAATGATGGGGCTCGAAAGCTTTGATCTTGGTAAAAATGTTATCTTCCGGGTTTTTATGAAGAGCGGGTGAATGGTGTAGATTTTTGGGACTCTCATGTTTGATCTAGTTATGAGGTTGAAGACAAGGGGTTGATATAATATGGTTAAAGAATAGCAGAGGAAAACATAAACAAATTAAGAAAACAGGGGACTGACGAAGAATTCGTCCGCGCATTCTTCTGCAAGTCTTACACACCCTACTGCTTTACCACGGACGAATGGTTCGTCCGCGGATCACGATTTTCAAACTTTTAAGTCTAATATTTACCTATTTCTACTAATTATTCCCAAATAAAAAATCACTCTTTCTCTTTCTCTTCTTTCCCCAACGAAAACCCACTAAACTATTCTCAAAATTCTCCCACAAAATCACACTCTCAAATCCAAATATTTCCAGAAATATCATCCCTCCCTTTGATTATTCACCTCTTAAAACTCTCTAATTAAAAAACAATATCAAATTTCAATGGCCCCCAAAAGAAAAACCTTGACAAGGGGAAGCTCTTCAAGAACCAACATTGGAAGGGGTAGGGGTAATGTGATTGAAGATGAAAATGACGAAGTTACTCAATTCATATCTACCGAAGCATAGAAAATATACAAAAATCTAACTACCTAACCCGGTTGGGAAGACAAAATCTCTCCGGGTAAGAAAATAATTGTTAATGATCTTATTAGATATGAATGGGTGATAGATAGATTCATTTTTCAAGGGTGGGGAAGTTTACTAAATATTGATGTTCCTATTTATCCCACCCTCATTTGTGAGTTTTATGCTAATGCCATCTTTGCTACAAATGGTTCAACCCTCACAACTAGAGTAAATTGCCAAGATACCATCATCACTCCCTCCACTATAAACTCCCTTTTTAACCTCACAAATAATGGCATTAGATGGTATGAAGCAGGGTCAAGGATAGCCTAGAAAAAATTTTGATTTAAACAAATTTAGGTAGATGTGTCTACCGGGAAAGGTCTTCAATCGAATTAACGATGTCGTTTCTAGCTCATTCAATCCCAATCATCGGGTCTTGTTTTCCCTTATTAGTGGAACATTTTTATCCCCTCAAGGACATAGAACTCAATTAACTTACATATCAATTGTTCTATTGTTCAACATGATTTGTGATATAAAGATTAATCTAGGTGACTTTATTTGGAGCGAAATGAAAAGTGCAAAGGAGCGGAAATTTTGAAACTTGCCATATGGAAAAATCATTGCCCTTCTGCTTAGAAGCTCAAATATGTTAGTAGTGCCCTAGGACCATTAGCATATGTTGTACGTTTTATATCTTTTGAGCATGTAATTGAATAGCTAATTTTGCTTATGAACATCAGATGCGTGATTTGATAGTAAAACTCATTAGTTTATATAATTACTATTCTAGTTGTCCCTAGTTTTATGTAGCTTCTTTACAAAGAAATAAAACTAGTATGATGTTTGATTGATGATTATATTTTACTAATCATGTGTAATGAATACAAATCATATCATAGATGCAATGTATTGAGATATATTGTATCGGACGTTATCCGTTAGAGAAGTAATATTTCATGTTCCTTAGTCATAAGTATTACTTCCTCAATACTATTTTGGAATCCTTAGACCTTAAGTCTCCATTGATTCTAGCATGAATGGAGCCACGTTTTGACTCAGTCGGACGTTACTTTTAATCGAGTAATCAATACGACTGATGATCGGATGTAGTGTCATATCATGGCTTGAATGTGAGAGGCATTGTAAGGAATTTGTCCCTCTCTTATTAGAGAGAGTTATCCATGGGCCCCTCGATAGGGAAGACTGTCTAAATGCATGGCCGTGCTCAAATGTATTTGATAAAGTGGTTATTAAATACTATTTGTTGGAACAGTCTACCCGGAGATCGAGCATAAATACAATTAAGCTTAATATGGGTGACGACTACCATGCCTTATGCTTAATTAGGATATCGCGAGACAAAGGGATTAAATAGTGGATTGATATTAGGTTCCACCATAAATTCATTCACTTTGGGTAGTCACAATGTCCTGCTAGGGACCACTTGTGATTTATGAACACATACTACTACTAAGTATGTTTTCATTGCCATTGTGATATGAACCTACTGGGTCACACATATAGACGAGCTTCATGTCCAGATTCAATGAATCTAGAATGTGTCTAGGTACATTGTATCTGACATTTATTTATCTGAGAATAATAAAGCGTTATTATTCGAATTAGAGATAAGGGGGCATTTTCGGTATAGCTGGGATTATGTGGGAGTTATTATCCGATAAAGACTCCCACTACCAGCAGAAGTCTAGAGGACATGGGAATTATAGACTCCCACTGCCAAAAGAGGTGGATAGGACGTGGGAGTTCTCCCTGGAACAAACTCCCACTCCCTATATAAACCTCTCTTGGCCGAAACCCTTGAGACTAATGCTTGAGCCGCAATAATACCATAACCTAGAAATCTGATTTCTTGATTTCGGCCTCCTTTTGTCTCCAGACAATTCGTAACCCAGAAAAACCGAAGAGCTAGCACTCGCTGCTTGTTTCGTCACGTGGATACGGGTATAGAGTAATTCCTCAAGGGAGGACTCAAGGTGGTTGCTGCTGAGAGCCAAAAGATACCATCTTTAGCCGAAAAACGTACGTCATTTTCCGGTTTTTTGATTCGTTTTGTATTAGCGGATCCTTCAGGGGAGGACTCATGGGTGTTTAGAAAGAGTTTCTGCCCATGAATCCCTTCAAAATATTCACCTAGAGCCTTCATTAGGGAAAACTGTGAAAGATGAATTTAACCGGTCAAATTTGAACAAGATGAAGATAGGCATACAAATGGGTCAAGATGTTGAGGACGTAGGAGATGTTGGAATGAGAAATGAAGAGGATGATGACGATGAAGACCACATTGCAATGAGAGAAGATCCAAACATAAACATGACCTATCGAATATGGATGATGCTATTAGCTTACTTGAAGTTTGTCAAGCCGATTCCTTGGGCATAAATGAAGATCTTGCTAGGATTATGGCTAGGCAACAAGGGTTGGATTGAAACTTGGGTTTAATTCATCAATTCCTTTAAAGATATAAATCTCAAGCCTCCTCAAATTACGATATGGATGTTGATGAGGAAGACAATGAAGATGACGAAGATGATGAAGATGACGATGATTAGGATATGGAAAGTGAAGATGATGATGATGGAAATGAAAATAAAGCCTAGTGCCCTTGATCATTAGGATATCATATAGACTAGGACTTTATATCATCTCTTAGTTTCTATTTTATATGATTTCTTGTGTTTTGTTTCTCTTTATCTTTATTTTGGGTTGTAAAGATGCTTAAATCTAGTTTGTCTTTAACTTTCTCTATATTTTGGTTTTGTCTTGACTATTTGTTTTGTCTTCAAAAAGTTGTTGCTTGTTTGATTATAACTCTTTTATATCTCATCCTTTAGTTGCTTGGTAGCACTTGCTTTGCTTTGGTTTTTGGCTTGTTTGTCTTTCTTATAATGAGATCAACTCCATGGAGCAAAAGGAATTCTCAACTCAAGAAGAAGTTCAAATCAACCGAATGACAAATGATCATGAAAGATGATGAAGATGAAAATGAACTAGAAGGAAAAGATGATTTGGGTGAAGAAATTGGAGACAATGAAAATTCACCACTAAATGATGACTAAGAGGATTGAAGAATATCAAAGAATCTCATTGAAGAAAATTATAGTGCAATAAGTAAATCTTCAACTCAATGAGAAATCTCTAAACTCAATGTCTTTAATTTTCTTGTATTTTCCTTGTTTATATGTATTTCCTCTCTTTGTTATCCTTTGTGTACCCTTAACATTGCAATTGTTGGTCATTTGTTTCCTTTTTCCTTGTATATTGCTTTTGTTAAAGGGACACCTTCATAATTATAACTTGTTTCTCTTTATTGTTTTGATTTTTTGAGCATGTTATTTTAGTGAGATTTATTTTGATCCATGCTATGTAAGATATTTTTGAACCCCTCTCCTCTCTAACCTCTTTGGCATATGCTTTTGGGGAGATTTTAGATGCTATGTGGTACTTTAACTTGATCTTTATAGCATTTGGGGGTCTTATTTGATGTTTATGTTCATATCTTAAGCATGTGCCTATTTGGTTGATCGTCTAGTAGCTTAAGAATGTTGTATAAACTATGTATGTGGCATTGAATATGCTTGATATGTGCCTTGGACTGCTTTGTTCTAGTTTTTGTATTGAACTTTGCAGGTTTAATTGTTTTATGCAATTAGTCTGGTCGACCAGAAAGGGTACCTCGGTCGACCACAGTATTGTTGGAGTACATTTAATCTAAGGTGCGCCAATTCGATTGGGCCGGGCCGAGATTGGATTGGGCCGACCGACCCGTTTTGGACCGACCTTATGGCTGGAAAATTGGACACATATTTTCAGCTCATATGTCTCTTATCTAGAGGTTAAAGGAGTGGAGAAAGTGGAGGAGTGGTTTCCTCCATGATCTCCCACTTTCCCCTTTATCTCTCCCCACTCTCTCTTGATAGACTAAGGAAAAAAATACTGATTTTTCCCATTCAAATTAATCAGTTTTTCTCCAGCTTTTGAAGCTTAGAGAGAAGAGAGAAAAGTGAGTTTTTAGAGAGGAAAGAAAAGATAGATTTCTAGACTTGTTTTCTAGCTTTTTGCTAATAGGAAAGAAGTTAGAAATCCTGTATCTTATTCTTCTGATAAGGTCTGAAATACATACTCCATTGAAGAGTGTCTTCAAAGCTTCTACAAGGCGTTGGCTAGCACCAAGCAGAGAAGACCATCCCCGGAAGATCGAGTGGATACTCGGGAGAGACTGAGCCTCGCATTGTGGTGTTCCGTCTCGTGACAACATACCGCTGAAAGCGTTTCAGCCATTCTAGCATCAATATAAGGTAAAACACTATCCCATAGTTGTAGGTTCTTACTCGTGGAAGATCCTGGTAGAGGCGGGTCAAGTTTTATTCCGCTGCGCATTTATGTGTGACCCGGTTATTCCTCTAACAGTGGTATCAGAGCCACTCACGAGTACCCTATAGACTTTGTGTGTTATAGTGTTTGAATATAGATTATGAATCTATGTTATGCATGCCTTAGGATACTAGAAATGTTGTAAATCATGTATGACGTGCTTTTCCAGTTTTCTGTATGTATGTCTGTTGAGAATTTCTAGTTTTGAAGTCATTCAAAAGCTGGAAAAACTCACAGTTTCTAGCACTTCGGTCAACCGGGACTCAGTTTCGGTCTACCGAGGCAAGACAGTAGCTAAATGGTATTAGGTTCGGATCAACCGAGAGGGTGTTCGGTCGAACCGAGTTGGTCTTCGGTCGACCGAAGTACCTGGTTGGTCAACCGAGTACTCTCAGTACTTTTTCGGTCGACCGAGCTTGCTGGCCGGTCAACCGAACTGACCAGTATATGAAATGTTTTTATTTGCTGGTTGCTCATTATTTTTCATAAATGGTTATGTTAATTGAGCATGATGCATAGTAGTCGCCATTACCCTGTTGGTATTATTTTATAATACGATCTGCGTATCGTGCCTGTTTTATCATTCAAAAGTTGTAATTTTAATCTCATTAAATCCCCTCGAATGTAACTCGAGGTTTCCTTAGAAATTTTGTAATTCTAGATCAGGAGAAGGTACAGCTGAGATGATGAAGATTTGGAGGCAACCAACTGAAGGTCAAGACGGTGTAGAATAGATGTTTTTCTTTTTACACCCTTAGATTGACTTCACGGTTTTTCCATTGGCTTGGAAAAACCGAATAGGATCTTGGCGATTACTATTGCATTTTATTTTATGTATTGATGCATATGTATATAAGCATAAACTGCTTTTATTTATGCTTTTCTCGGTGAGATTGTTAAAAACAAAATCCCTCATTTAAAATATTAATTAGTGCCTTCCTAAGTTTGGCCCTCGTCAAGGCCTAGATCGACATTAGTATGGGACATGCCAAAGCTATGCATACGTGTCTATCCGAGTGAGGCGCGAAGGATAAGTTGTGATATCCGCCGGCTAAAACTTAGGGTCCTAATTAACTAGATTATCTCAATAAATGGATTGAGGATCTAGAGGCAAAAGAGTTGAGAAAAGTGTATAATGATACGCTTGAATAAATGTTATTCACTCAACTGACCAAGAATTTCATAATTTGATGTAATTGGCAAACGTTGCCTACCTAAATAACTAAGTTTTGGGCGATCAGCCAAAACTGACTCAGAACGAGGTGAAATATGGATCTTGGCCCGCTAGAAAGTTAACGAACTTTCCGAGTTGAGGGTTATTCACTCGAAGAAAATAGTGGGAGAAATCATTAAAAAGATAAAGACCTAATAATGATTTTAATCGGTACTTACTTTCTATATGTATTTTGTTGTAGAAAAATGGCAAATTCAAACCAAACACTATCATCGCGTTCGTCCCTTGAGAAGGACAAATTAGAGGGAGTTAACTTCCTCGATCGGTTCAGAACTTGAGAATCGTTCTCAAGCATGAAAGAAAATCGTATGTCCCGGAAATGACTCTATTCCTCGCTATACCGGAGGCTCGCGCTTCGACCGATAGAAGTGCTTATCGAAGCATGTTAGTGATGCTTTAGATGTGTCTAGCCTCATGCTTGTCACCATGAACTCGAGCTACGTAAGCAACATGAGGACATGGGGGCTTATGATATGATGGTTCACTTGAAGCAACTATATCGGGGGTAAGCACGCCAGAGAGATTCGATGTGTTGAAATCTCTTTTTCAGAGGCAAAATGTCCCGAAGGAATGCCGAGAGGGAACTCACGTTCTTAAGATGATAGGTTATGTTCAAAACCTTGAAAAACTCGGGATTTCTTTGGGACAAGAGTCGTCGACTCGATTTGATTTTGCAATCGTTGCTCGAGTCATACAAATCAGCTTCATTCCAAATTATCATATGAATGAAATTGACAAGCCATTGCTCGAATTGTTGAACATGCCGAGGACTCGCCGAGAAGGAAATAGGCAAGTCCAAGCCCAACACCATACCGATGGTGCAAAAGGGCAAAGGCAGAGGTTTTGTGAAATCCAAAGGCAAACCGAATGGTAAGCCCAAGGGCAAGCAAACCACTTTCAACAATGCACTCGAAACCTAAGGGTGGTGTAGCCAAAGACTCTATCCGTCATCACCGTGGTGAGAAGGGTCACTGGAAAAGGAATTGCAAGAGCTATCTTGCAACAAAAAAGGCTGCAAAAGGAGAAAGCAATTGTTGTTTCTGCTCGGTATTTATGTTATTGATGTTAATATGATTGATATCAATTTAAATACAACTACTTATTGGGTATTTGATACCGGATGTGGTTCTCACATTTGTACTAATGTGCAGGGGACTTCAAAAGAGTAGAGAGTTGGCAAAGGGTGAAGTGGAACTACGAGTAGGCAACTGAGCACGTGTCGTAGCTCTCTAGCTATAGGGACTTGTACTTTTACTTTGCCTTCGTGGCTTGTTTTGGGGTTTAGAAAACTGCTTTCTATGTACCTAGTTTAATTAAGAATATTATTTCAGCTTTCTTGTTTGGACAAGAAAGGTTTTGAGATTTCGATCAAAAACCAACGATTGTCGTTATTTCGGATAATATGTTTTATGCAAGCGCTTCTTTGATTAATGGTCTATATGTTTTAGATCTTGATATGCCAATCTTAAATATAAATACCAAAAAGGATTAAAACTAATGATTCTAATCCTACATACCTCCGGCATTGTCGCTTAGGCCACATAAACGAAGATCGCATGTCCAAACTCCATAAAGACGGGCTATTGGAATCATTTGACTTCGAGTCTTATGATCGATGCGAATCTTGTTTGTTGGGTAAGATGACAGCATCACCTTTCACTAAGCTAGGTGAGAGAGCCGATGCTTTATTAGGACTAATACATAGTGATGTATGTGGCCCTTTTAATATACATGCAAGGGGTGGTTACCTCTACTTCATTACCTTTACTGATGACTTCAGTAGGTATGGATATGTGTTCTTGATGAAACACAAATCCGAAGCATTTGCTAAGTTTAAAGAGTTTAAACTTGAAGTAGAAAACCAACTTGACAAGAGTATTAAGGTTCTTCGATCTGATCGAGGAGGAGAATACTTGAGTCAAGAATTCCGTGACTATCTAAAAGCTTGTGGAATCGCTTTCACAACTTTCTCCTCCAGCCTACTCCACAATGGAATGGTGTATCTCGAAAGGAGGAACAGAACATTATTAGATATGGTTCGCTCTATGATGAGTCCCACGAGCCTCGCCCAATTCCTTTTGGGGACACGCACTAGAGACAAAGCAGCCTTTAACACTTAACCGCGCTCCATCTAAATCAGCTTGCAAAGACGACATACTGAGTTATGGACTCGGGAAGTGTCCCCAGCTTTGTCTTTCCTCAAGATTTGGGGTCGTGAAGCGTTTAGAAACACTCAGCCTTCCGATAAGTCGGCTCCAAAATCTGAAAAGTGCATATTTGTAGGTTATCCTAAGGAAACTAAAGGATACTACTTTTATATCCCTAACGAGAACAAAGTGTTTGTTGCTCGCATCGGAGTCTTTCTAGAAAAAGAATTTGTTTCTAGAAACACAAGTGGGAGTAGCGTAGAACTTTCTCAAGTTCCGGACTCTCAAACTAGCACTAATGATGAGATGGAAAATGAACAGACTCCACAAGTTGTTGTGCAACAAAGTGCCACAAACAGCTATGCAGATCAAGCACTAGCTCAAGAAACACAAGAATTGCGTAGGTCCGGTAGAGTTCGTCGTCCACCTCCGAAAAAAAATTTGGATTTTTCATAACGTAACATGGTGATGTTATGTTTGTGGATCACGATGAACCTTCAACCTACAAACAGCAATTAATAGCCCAGATTCCCGAGAAATGGCTTGAAGCCATGAGATCTCGAAATGGATTCCATGTACACTAACCAAGTCCGGATCTTGATTGATCCACCTGGCGGGTAACTCACATAGGGTGCAAATGGGTTTTTAAGATTAAAACCGACATGGAAGGGAATGTACAAACGCATAAGCGGGCGATCGGTCGCGAAAGGTTTCAAACAAATTCATGGTATTGACTATGATGAGACCTTTTCCCCCATGGTTATGTTCAAGTCCATTCGGATTTTGCTTGCTATCGCAGACTTACTATGACTACGAAATCTGGAAAATGGATGTCAAAACCGCTTTCCTTAATGGAAAACTTGATGAGGATGTGTATATGACACGACCGAAGGTTTTGTCACTCCAGAGAATGCCGGAAAAGTATGTAAGCTTCGTGAGATCCATTTATGGACTCAAGCAGAGCTTCTCAAGTCGGAACATCCGCTTTAATGATGCCGTCCGTGAGTTTGGCTTCATTAGAAATGAGGATGAACCTTGTGTTTATAAAAAGGTTAGTGGGAGCTCAATTGTATTCCCCTGGGTTTTGTATGTAGATGACATACTACTCATTGGAAACGACATACCAACCTTAAAGTCTCAGAAAGGCTCGGTTGAGTACGTGTTTTTCTATGAAAGACTTAAAGCGAAGCCAGACTATATTCTCGGGGAGTCAAGATCTATAGAGATAGATCCAGGAGACTCACTGGCCTAAGTCGAGTACATATATAGACAAGGTGCTAAAGCGGTTTAGCATGCAAGAGTCTAAGAAAGGACTTTGTCCTATGGCACATGGTACTGTCTCACAAAGGAACAAGTGTTCTAAAACGCCCGCCGAATTAGAACGCATGAAAGAGATCCCTTATGCTTCGCCATAGGATCCATCATGTACGCCATGATTTGTACTTCGCCTGCATGTCTCGCTTTGCCTTAAGCATTACGAGCGCGATACCAGCCTAATTACGGTGAACGCCATCGGATCTCCCCAAAGAATATCCTCACTACGAAGGACTAAGGATACATTCTTGATTTATGGAGGGCGGATGAGCTCGTTGTAAATCGGGTTACACCGATGCTAGTTTCCAAACCGACAGAGATGATTTCCGATCGCAATCGGGATATGTGTTTAACTTGAATGGAGGTGCTCGTGAGTCAGCGCAGCTTCAAAGCAATCAACCATAGCAGATTCTATGACAGAGGCTGAGTACATATCAGCCTGTGAAGCAAACTAAGGAGGCGCTTTGGATCAAGAAATTTATTTCCGACCTCGATGTGGTTCATAGTATTGCGAACCCGATAGACCTCTATTGTGACAACAATGGGGCTATTTACCCAATCTAAGGAACCTAGATCTCACCGTAGGTCCAAACATGTACTACGGCGATTTCACCTAATCCGCGAGATTATAGAGAGAGGTGATGTGCATATATGTAGAGTAGACTCGGCAGACAATGTCGCCGATCCACCGACAAAGCCACTGTCAGCAGCGAGCAGCATGATCGTCACACTAGCTCCATGGGTATCCGATATCCGGAGGGCTGATCTTTAGAGACAAATCAATAGTATGCCCTAAAGACCATTTATTGTAATTTGGGTCTTTAGTGCAAGTGGGAGATTATTGTACCGTATTAATGTAATTTTCATTTTGATGAATTAAAGGAAATTAATTCCAGTATTATTCATTATGTTTCTGCGTTCTTAACAACATAAATAAATAATATGTCCTTAGAATAGTATTCATAATTGTTATGAGATACTATTCCAAACGTCCCCTAGTCGAACATTATTATGGAATCTTCGAGGACAATAATAATGCGCAAGACTAGTATGTGCAGTGATTGATATAAGATATCGGATCGTCACATGGGTATATATGATTAGAGAATCATTATACTGGACAGACTCGACATGAGAAACACACCATGGGTTGTTATATAATAGTCAATGGTGTTTCTCAAAATTTTTGACTGGGTTGTATATGAGATCCTTCGACTTGAGGTCTCACAAGAGTTCTTGCATGGCTAGTGTTATGCTTTGATAATGTTAAACGCTATCCAGTAATCGGGTGAGCAATAAAGGCATTTATTGGGTATATCACGAATCTTGTTCGGGATGAGTGGGATGCGAAAAGGATTTGTCCCTCCTATATAGCGGAGAGCGATATCTTGGGCCCCTTGATGGAGTCTGACTAATTCATGGCCATGAACAAGTGAATCAGTATATGATATTGATGTCATTTGATTAGTCTACTCGCGAACCAAGAAACTAAAAGATTGGACAATACAAGTGTGACTTTTTCCATGACTTGTGTTCAATCTAGATATCAAGGACAAAAGGATTTAACTACAAATGTCAAATGTTGTGATTATGATAAATCACCAGATATTAATGAATTGGGGGTAATGATGCGTTGCTAGATACCTCTCATTACCTGTGACATATGATGTCACGGCCAACGTCATAGATACCTCTTGGGTCGCACTCATAGATCAACTGGATTGGGCTTGTTGGAGTACATTTAATCTAAGGTGCGCCAATTCGATTGGGTCGGGCCGGGCCGGGATTGGATTGGGCCCTTAATCGGGTTGGGCCGACCGACCCGTTTTGGACCGACCTTATGGCTGGAAAATTGGACACATATTTTCAGCTCATATGTCTCTTATCTAGAGGTTAAAGGAGTGGAGAAAGTGGAGGAGTGGTTTCCTCCATGATCTCCCACTTTCCCCTTTATCTCTCCCCACTCTCTCTTGATAGACTAAGGAAAAAAATACTGATTTTTCCCATTCAAATTAATCAGTTTTTCTCCAGCTTTTGAAGCTTAGAGAGAAGAGAGAAAAGTGAGTTTTTAGAGAGAAAAGAAAAGATAGATTTCTAGACTTGTTTTCTAGCTTTTTGCTAATAGGAAAGAAGTTAGAAATCTTGTATCTTATTCTTCTGATAAGGTATGAAATACATACTCCATTGAAGAGTGTCTTCAAAGCTTCTACAAGGCGTTGGCTAGCACCAAGCAGTAGAAGACCATCCCCGGAAGATCGAGTGGATACTGGGAGAGACGGAGCCTGCATTGTGGTGTTCCGTTCGTGACAACATACCGCTGAAAGCGTTTCAGCCATTCTAGCATCAATATAAGGTAAAACACTATCCCATAGTCGTAGGTTCTTACTCGTGGAAGATCCTGGTAGAGGCGGGTCAAGTTTTATTCCGCTGCGCATTTATGTGTGACCCGGTTATTCCTCTAACAAGTATCTCGGTCGACAAGAGGCTACCATGCGGTCGACCGGAGCAGTCAACTTTGAGCAATATTTAATCTTCATCTTGCACTTTGTAAGCTTTATTACTTTTTCATATGGGCACATCTTTAGGGGGAGGAATTTCATATTTTTATCCTTTACCCCCTAATATATGTGATGAATGCTTGCTTTTTTAAGTTTTACATCATCACATCACTTGTTGGCTGGTTTTCATCGTTTTAACTCTTTTAGCCAACTTGTGTAAGATATTTAGGAGTTATATGTGCTTTATATGTGTATTATATTTAGCCAAACTTTTTCAAACAGTATCCTTCTTTTTATGATGTTTGGTCTCTAGATATGATCCTTTGGTTCTTATCTTATCAATCTATTAGACCATCAAGCTTCTCCACAACTTAAACTTAATCCTTTCTTAAAATATTTTCACTTTTGATCATTTGGATCTCTATTTTTCAACAAAAAGGAGGAGAAAATGCTTTTCTTTTTTGCGCTCTGATTACCCTTTTTATTTTCACAAAATGGGGAGAAATTATAGATTTACAAATGTGCCTAGAAAAGTATATTTATAAAAGGATAAGATAAAAGATTTTATAAAATAGGGGGAGTAGAATACTTTTTTTCAAAACATCTACTTGCCTAGATCCGACATACCCTTATCTCGTGCATGCATATTTATGTGCTTTAATGTTTTATCCTTTTATATATTTTGTCCCATTTGCATCATTGTTTTGTCATCATAAAAAAAAAGGGAGATTGTAAGCCCTAAGGGCTAATGTGATCAATCTTGTTTTGATGATAACAAAACATTGGCAGTTGTAATATTTGTGTGAGAATGTTCTTAATGATAGGATCCATACACTCACACCGACATTGATGGAAATGGTAAGATAGCTCCTTATGTACATCAAAGTAAACACTATACACACAATCCAATTGAGCATGCCCAATCTAATTAAGCACCTATATAAGAAGGTAGGAGCAACTTCGAACTATGAGCTTCTTACAGAATTTTCGTTCTCAACCCCAAATCAGAAGGAACACACAAACGACCCCGATATCTCAAACTGCCATCTTCATGTATCCTGAACTATGTATGTTCCCCTGGCTGTACCACATTTCGTTCCCTTTCTAAATTGTAATATGTTTTCTGCACTTCTTTAATCCGACCCAAGAATGACGGTTACCAAGGCTGCTAAAACGTTCTCGGTTGACTCAACGACCTCCAAACTTAGTTTCTCAAAATCTGATATCAAACTTGGTTGCTCGTTAATCAAACATGCCAGTTGTCCAAACTCTTTCTACTTAAGGCATCGGCTACCCGATTAGCTTTCCCAGGATGGTAACTAATCGTGAGGTTGTAGTCCTTAAGCAACTCCAACCACTGCCTTTGTCTCATATTATGTTCCTTTTGGGTGAAAATGCACTTTAGGCTTTTGTGTATGGTGAAAACCTCACATGGTTCTCCATATAAGTAATGACTCCAAATCTTCAAGGAAAATACCACCGCTGCCAATTCTAAGTTATGTGTCATAAGGCTTCAACTGTCTCGAAGCATAAGCTGTCACTTTACCATTCTGCATTAGAACACATCCCAACCCAATGCCCGATGCATCACTGTAAATAGTAAAACCCCCAGACTCTTCAGGTAGTGCAAATTTCGATCCAGTAGTCATCCATTCCTTCAATTTATGAAAATTCTCTTCACAATCTGACCCCCATTCAAATTTCACCCTTTTCTAAGTCAACTTAGTCAACGGTGCAGCAATTCTAGAAAAGTCTTCAATGAACTTTCTGTAATACCTGGCTAGCCCTAGAAAATTGTGAATCTCTGCCATTGTCTTTGGTCGAGGCCAGTCAATAATTGCCTCGATTTTATTTGGATCCACTGAAACCCCTTCAGCTAATACTACGTGTCTAAAAAACGTCACGCTTCTCAACCAGAATTCACACTTACTAAACTTGGCGTATAACGTTTCCTTCCTCAAAATCTCCAACACCACTCTAAGATGCTCTTCGTGAGCTTCATCCGACGAGAGTAAATCAGAATATCGTCGATGAAGACCACCACAGACTTATCTAGACAATCCCGGAATACTCTATTCATCATGTCCATGAAATCCTCCCGGTGCATTGGTCATCCCGAATGGCATAACAAGGAATATAAGCCCTAAGGGCTAATGTGATCAATCTTGTTTTGATGATAACAAAACATTGATAGTTCTAATTTTTTTGTGAGAATTTTCTTTATGATTGGATCCATAAACTCACACCGACATAGATGTAAATGGTAAGATAGCTCATCGTGTACATTAAAGTAAACATTATACACACAAGAGGAAGCCACAATTTGCAAGACTACATGACACAAGCTTGAAGTCGACCCACATGTCATGGATGTAGTTGCAAAGTCAAGAAGAAGGAAGATCAACAAGGTTAAGATCTACTCAATCCAACAAATGTAAAATAAAGTGGTATGCTCTTTAACAAGAAGAAGTGATGAAGTTCAATACTCTACAATTCAAGATCGCTATAGAACTTCACCACATCAAAGATGATGTTGATCAAAGGCTTCAAGACAAAGATTCATGAAGATATACAACTACAAGACTTGAAGATCTAGAAGATTAGTCATGTTATACATAGGTAAATATCTTGTGACTAATCTATTTTGAGAATAATAGTTAAAGCATATGAAGCTCTTGCATGTTTTTCAAAACTATGTTTCCAAACTTGATTTGATCTTAAAAAGGTTTTGAAAATGTTTGTCAAAATGTTTAACTAGCCATTTGTTCTTAAACTTTTTTTAAAAGATTTGAATTTGGCAAAACTGGCTGCCGCGGACGAAGCAAGGAAGGAATGCATCGTCCGCAGCCCACAGACGAAGCCTCGGACGACGCATTCGTCCTAGGGTTCGTCCGCAGCCTGCGATTTGACAAATAATGGCTAGTTTTTTAGCTTGATGTAATTTGCAACGGCTCTTTCATCTCTAAACCGATTTTTATGGTATAAAAACACATTTATTCATATTTCTAAATAACAAGAGAATAACCAACAAGTTGCAAACAATGCAAACATTTTGAAGAGCTAAATTCTTTCAATCTTACTCAAAATATTTCATTCTCAAAATTGCTTAGAGCTTTAAATTGTATATCCAATCCATTGAGGGATTTGTAAAAGTGAGCTGAAATTGTAAAGTCTCAATTGTAAGAGACTCTTTCCTTTCTCTTTGAGAGAACTAGTTCTTTGCGAACTAGAAAAAAGTTCTTTGTGAGTTTCACTCTTTGTGAGCTTAACACTCTTTGTGAGTGGAGTCTTCTTTTTGAAACTCAAGTCCTCATTTGTTGAGGCAGTTGTAAAAGGTTGATCCCACTTTGCATTTGTTGTGATGGGAACTTCATAGTGAAGTGCTGAAATCCTTAGGCGTGTCCTAAGGTAGTGGATGTAGGTCTTCCTGATCGAACCACTATAAATCGCTGTGTTCTTTTTCTATAACTCTACTCTTTACATTCAAGTTCAAATATTAATCTTTGTTATTATGTTTAGAACTTGTTTTGTATGAACTACATGTTGATCTTGAGTTAGTTTATTTACTTTGTTTTGGTCATATGACTTGTTGTGTATGCAATTACAAGTTTTACATATAGGATACTTGACTTAGTGCCTAAAAGATCATATTCATAAATCTTGTATTTCGATGTGTTGCATATAAACACATAAGTCATCTAGGTTGCCTTCATAATTAACTCAGCTTATATGAATAATCAACATACTTGTTGTTAATGTTATCACTTAAGGCAAAAGAAGTTTAGAAAAGCCAAAAGTATTAGAACCTAATTCACCCCCTCTTAGGTTCATACCCTATAAGGTATTTCAAGGAACTCATAGTGCCCATACTGGGTTCGAAAGGCACTTTTGGGAATGTCTTCGGGTTTGATTCTTAGTTGATGGTAACCCGGTCTTAAATCAATCTTAGAGAAAACTTTTGCACCTTTCAACTGATCAAACAAGTCGTCAAAGCGAGGGAGGGGATATCGGTTCTTAATGGTTATCTTATTAAGCTCACGGAAGTCTATACACATCCCAATACTTCCATTCTTCTTTTTCACAAATAAAACCGGAGCACCCCAAGGTGAGACACTCGGCCTTATAAATTTCTTGTCAAGAAGTTCCCGGAGTTGATCCTTCAACTCCCTCAACTCCGCTGGTGCCACACGGTACGGGGCCTTGGAAATTGGCTCCGCACCGGGTTGAAAATAAGATTTCAAAATCAATTTCCCGGGCAGGTGCGACACCCCACAAATCGTCGGAAAAGACATTCCCGAACTCCCTCACTATAGGAACGTCCTCAAGTCGGACTTCCTTCTTATCTTTCTTCCGCGCCGCATAAGTTAGAAAAGCTTCACATCAGTTTTGATACACTTTCTCGCCTTCATCGCCTAGATTACAAGCATACTACGACGACTCTTCTTCTTATCTGAACCCAGAAATTCAACCACTTCTTGATCCCCAACCGTAAACTGTATATTCTTTTCCCGGCAATCCACTAAAGCATGATGAGCATAGAACCACTCCATTCCTAAAATTACATCAAAATCAACCATTTGTAACTGTATAAGGATGACTTCTAGTACCTTAGAGTCTATTTCTACCTGGCACCCCTTATGTATTAAGTTAGACTCTAAAATCTTTCCATTAGGTACCATTATTTTGTAAGTATCCAAACAACAAAAAGGGGAGGTCTTAAGTACCTTAGCAAATCTATGAGACACAAAAGAATGGGTAGCTCTGAAATAAAAGAGTACAAATACAGGTACTGAGTTGATTAGAAGCGTACATGTGACAACTTCAGAAGTATTAAACTGACCCGCACACTTTGATATTATCATACCTTCTTTCCATTTCAGCTCAAAGAACTGATTTTGCCTCTTCATTCTGAGGGTGTGAGGAAAATATTGTTCTAGGAATGCATTCCTAAAATGTACCCGAGTGGTGGGTTGTTCCCCCTTTTTATAGCTAGGGGCAACACCCCTCCACCATTCAGTTGTCGTACCTGTAAGTAATGCAACCACCAAATCTGTCATTGCACCATCAGGTACTCTCATTATCCTCAAATTCTGTTCCACCTCCTCCAACCTTTCATCATCTTGATTTGCAGTCATGGTACCATCAAACGATACCATTCTCATTTTCTTCAATCTTTCATAGTAACTCTCGGCGCCCTGGCTTGATCCAAATTCTGGTTGATCTGGTTCTATTGATTCTGTAATAGATTGTACTGATTTTGCATCAATTGTGTCATCATATTGAATGGTGCTGGTGGTGGCACAAAATCTTTATCAGTCTGACTATCCCAGGATTGACTGGTGCTGGTGGTGGCACAAAATCTGTATCAGTTTGACTATCCCTTAGCCTTTGCTGGCTTGATGAACCCACAAATTGACGTCGATTGCACCTAGGACACTGGCGGCCCAACGCAACAATCGGGATGTTCAAATCTTCATTCTTGTCTTGGTTTCGGTCCATCATTTCCCACGGAATACCCAACAATATATGGTAAGCAATAAATTCACATTGCGTGTTTAACAAGTTAGAAATATAACATGGTATAACATATATAGCATGATAACATACACATCAATAATACCATCACATAACAGTTAGTAATAAGGTATAAAACAGTTAGTAAAACGAGTACGCCCAATGCCAGAGTCTCTACCCATCACACGAAACATGTTCTTACAAAATGAAATACATAGTTCAACTATTAAATTACTCCTCAAAGTCCCCTTCCCAAGCACCGTCATAAACATCGTGAGATGCATCACCCTCTGCAAAGGAAAATAAGCAAAGACATGAGCTATAAGGCACATTAAGGATCAACAACCCTTGGGATGAAATGTCAAATAACACAAAACACTTTCTCGACTTCCAAAAATCTTTGTATGAAACCATGCATATCTTACTTGACTTGATTACATCAAAAGACACTTATAAAACACCTTGATCAAGAACATAACCTTCAAAAGACTTTAAATGAAACTAGAAAAGAACATAAATCATAATGGAGAAAAATTCCCTCCGAACGACCTGGACAAAGGTCTGGTCGACCGGAGGCCGTCCGAGATCGAGGCAGTAGCTAAGACAAAAGGTTTGGACGATGTACATGTGATTCCAGTCAATCGGAGGTTGTCCGAACCAGCCTCGGACGAGATGGTTTTACCTTATTCGACCGAAGTGGCCATCCAGGGAACAACCAATTGCTCCTAGTAGTTAGCCCGGATAAAGGCCGTCTGGCAAGGTCGTACGGGATTCAGAACAACCCAAAAACAGCGCAAATTCGTGAAGGAGAAACCATTTTCTGAAATTCTCAAGTCTCAACCGCAAAATGCAGATTTTTGACCATTATGCACATATGGAAACAAGACCAAAACAACCACAACAAAGCTATAAACCATACTCATCGATTCCAACACTTATACATCGGAAATGTGCTATGAACACCATGATTTAAGCATACAAAAATACATACATACTTATCATTAGACACTCCAAGTATGGTTCATGTTATGACACAAACAAATCCACAAGACCGAACACAATTATCCATTCACGACTCTAAAAGAATTACTATAACTATCCCAACTTATGGCCAAAGATGGGAAAGACCCAAAGTATAACGCATGGGCTCAGTTACCCCCTGAACGAACTAGGCCATATATTTAAGGATTCATTCGCATTGTGTCATTGTACACCACCGTGAAATTCACAACGATCGTTTGTAGTCAATAATTGTTCAATTAGGAGAAGGCCCAAAGTTCATTTTAACTCTATTTTTCATCGCGAACGCCCGGTTTCAGCGGTAACAGAAACATAAATAAAATAATGAATCTTGCAATGAAGACGTTCCTAGGCAAGATTTCAAGACCGGGACGACACTACCACATATAGAACTTACGACCCAACAACGATTATATTCACAACAACAATTATATGCAATTAACATACGCAATTAGACTCGACGATCAACCACACAAGAACGATGAAATCGACATTTCAGTCAATGCATTAAAACATGTGCAAAATCCTTACATAATAAACTCCATAACTTTAAAGTACTGAAAACATGTATTTTAGGACAGAAATACAAGGTGAATATCCATACCTTGAAAGTTTAACACAAAGCGAGCAACAAAAAAATTTCCAGAAAAATTCGTCCTCTTCCCCGCGAAATTCCTATCTATTGAACCCTTAAAATCTCGATCCAACCGTACAAAATCTAGCCATTTCAGTGCTCTTCGCAACACACTAAATATTACTCCAATCAGGTTCCGATTACTATTTAAATTATGTAAATATCTCACAACACTCAATATTCTCAACTTTTCATTTTTCCTCTCTTTCACTTTTCTTTTCTCTAACTTCTATTTCTCTTTCTTTTTTCCAGCCATAACCACCAAAAGTAACAATTCAAATAGTTCCAAAACAGCACCACAAGTTCCTAGTTCAATTATTTATGTCCCTCAACTTGCAAACCATAACAAAGCGCCCCCCTTAAACAAATAATTAAAAACATATAACACATAAATAACTGTAATGCATAAAATTAAATGCAACATGCAATCACACAAGTTCAAAAAGTTTAGGTTATCACAAGTGTTTCAATTATTACTATATAATACCCTCTCTGTTCCAAATTATTTGTCCACATTTTCTTTTTAATCTATCACAAATTAATTGTCCACTTTCTAAATAAAGGGTTCATTAATGATGAAATTTTCAATCATACATATTACATTGAATGTTGGGGAGAGAATAATAGAGAGAGAGAGAGAGAGAGAGAGATAAAAGAATGTAGAATTAATTTATGAGTAGATTTAAATAGGGTCATATTTTATATTTTACCATATCATACTATAAAATTTGATGAAATATTAATTCTCGTGCAAAATACGAAGTTGACAGATAATTTGGGAGAGGGGAGTACCTTTTAGGTTAGACCTAACTAACTCTACGTTCATTTGTTTCCTCTTACTGCTGTAGAAAAAAAAATTATGAGACAAAAAAAGGTACTTTGGTGCACTACAACAAAATATGTTTTTTAGCGATGTTTTTCTACTAACATTTTTTTTCAAACATTGCTTAAAATAAAAAAGAGTAAGTTAAAGCAACACTTTTTGCAAACGTCGCTATATTTGGATTTTATACGACGTTTCATAGTGACGGTTATAGTAATTTGTCGTCGTACCGACGTTTTGATGTTGGTTAGCGACATTTACAGTAACCGTTGTTATAAATTGTTACTTTTTGTGACTCATATAGCGACATTTATATAATATGTCTTTAGATCTTGTGATTTTTCAGATAAACGTCACTATATTTGAATTTTATACGACGTTTTGTAGCGTCGGTTATAATATTTGTTGATAAAATCAACATTTTGATGGTAGTTAGCGACGTGTACATTAAATGTTGTTATAAATTGTTACTTTTTGCGACTCATATAGTGACATTTATATACATCATCGTTAAATCATGTGACATTTCTAACAAACGTCGTTATATTTTGATTTTATACGACGTTTCATAACGACAGTTATAGTAATTCTTATTCTTACCGACAATTTGATGTTAGTTAGTGACATTTACATTGCATATTGTTATAAATTGTTACTTTTTTTCGATTCATATTGCGACATTTATATACTATGTCGTTAGATCTTGTGACATTTTCAGACAAACACAAACACTGAGATTAAGTTTCTGTTTTAAAGAAAAATTAAAGACATTAATTATTAAAAATTTAATGACAGTGTATTAATTTTAATTCGATTCATAAAAATAAATTAAAACAAAAAAATAAATTAAAATAAGTAAATGTACAATATAAAAAATTATATTATAATAAATATAATATGAGGAGAAACAAGTAACAAATGATCAATTAGCTCAGTGATCGATTGCATGAAATACATGCAGGAGGTCGCGTGTTCGATTCTCGTACCTTTTGAGTAGTGGAAAATTTTATTCTACATTATTCAGGGGTATCTAGACTTGACGGCTCAGCTTGTGTATGCTCCAGCTTCGATTATTGAAAGATGGCTAGACTCGACGACTCAGTTTGTCTATGCTTAGGCTCTGTCTTCGATTATTCAAAGGTGGCTAGACTCGACGGCTCAGCTTGTATAGGCTCCAGATTCGACTCGGTATGGCCAACCTAGTTTCAAAATTTACGAATGTCAGAATAGATATCTAGTTGCGTCTATACAAAAAATGCCGCGGTATGGCCAACCTAGTTTCAAAATTTACGAATGTCGGAATAGATATCTAGTTGCGTCTATAAAAAAATGCTGGGAAAAAATCTTTTGAGACACAATAAAATGACGTACCAAATGTCGAAAATAATTACTTATTCACGGTATTTACAAACGTTGGAATATGTGACTTGTTGCGATTATTTACAAATATCGGAAAAAAAATACCTTTTGAAACACTTTAAAATGACGCAACAAACGTCATAATAGATAGGTACCGGCGCTTGTAACAAATGTCGTAAAAAAATCATAACGACACAGGCAAATGTGACGTTTAAGCGACATTTGTAATAAATGTTGGTATAGATCTATATCGACGTTTTTTTTGACTTATTTCGACATATGACAAACGTAGCAATAGACTTTTTTTGTTGTAGTGGTGTCAAAAACACCGACCGAATGTAAAGTCTTTTCGAATTCTCTAGATCAATTCATAGTTTAAGATATTGGCTGGCGTTAGAATTTTTATATTTTGTTAAGACTTTTGATGTAGAATCTTGCAAGTTCTTAAAGTCTTAGAATTCGTCACGGTAAGTATATGTTCCTCTTTTTTTTTAAAATCGGTTGTAATTTTAATCTGAATTACGGTAAATTGCTGGTGTATTTTCTGTTTGCGAACTACTGGGCTGGTTAAGTTACGAGGCAAAAGTTATATTTTATGGTAATGATACGTGCTAATATTCTGCTCGCGCAAAATAATATGAAATCAGAAATATTTTCTTGTGTCCATAATTATGTTTGGAGTCGTCAAATATTTATGTTCTCCTGTACAAAGCTTTTAGATGGTAGGCTAGGCATTAGTTTAATAATTTGTTCCTTTACATGTTTTTGGCTTCCTACTGCATGTGACCAGACTATTGCTGAGTTTGACACATCTAATTAACAATTCTTGTTCTTTTGTCTTCTTCCTCTCTTGTAGTAGGGGGTACATGGTAGGTAATCTTTTTTCAAAATTTTTTTTTGTTGACTTTTCTTGGAATTCTCTTATTATACAAAGATTTTTTTTTTTTGGTAAATCTTATTATACAAAGATTGCGGCTTCATGTATGAAGCCCATTGCTTTTCATCCACGGCATTATTATTTCTTTTTTTCGAGAAAGGAGTCAGATTGATATAGATATGGTCCCAAATAGGGATGATAATGAGGTAGATTAGGATGGGTATCTCAATACTCAACACCTTCTTTAGTGGCGGAGTCAGAATTTAAATTTACGAGGGTCGAATTAAAATTTATTTACAATATATGACAGTATATTTGAAGTAGAAAGATATATTTTACTAAAAGGTTTGAAGTTAAAATGATACTTATCTTGAAAAAAAATGCAGAAACTAAGGAAAAAAAATGACAAAAATAAAAAGAGAAAAAATGACTAATATGCAGAGGTTAATGTTACAGTTCATAACAAATATAAATTATTATTATTATAATGAGAAAGTTATAAAAAAATATTATTTATTTATTTAAAGGTATATTTTAGAAAAACTTTTATTTATTTGAAGTCCTATTAATTTGAATATAATAAATAATCAAATGACATTTTTTACTTTAAAACTACAAATTTCTTTCTGTTTCTACAATCCAAATTACACTATTAAATCACTAAAAAAACTATTAACAAATTACGCTATTACAACACCAAAGATCATTCCCAAATTACAATATTACAGAATAATGAGCATTCCACGAATAAAATAGACAATTGAATGAATGTTGGACAAAATTTTTTTAAGTATGGGAGAATTATGGTACCACCGAAAAAAATACATTAATTCTAATAAAATTAACATTAATTTCGAAATAAACTAAAATAGCAAAATATAAATTCATTTTGAGATGGAGAGAGTACTACTATGAAATTTTAAAATTTTGAGAAAAGACCAAAATATTTTATATTATAATGACTTATTTATACCAAAAAAAAAGATTTCTAATACTAAAATACAATTTTCAAAATATTTGTTGGGGGACTGTGGCCTCCTTCTACCTCTATGAAGCTCTGTCACTACCCGCCCCGCATTGTTGAACTGTCGCCCCGCCCCGCGCCCTGCCATGCGCGGGGCGGGTCTTAAACTTCCAATGAAATGGAATTCCTTCACATAATCTTCCAGAAACGGAAATAATGACAGGCAAACAAGCTTCTCCTTATGCTCAATCTATAGGTCCCATTATATTAACAGTGCTTAGTTTCCACTTCAGAGGCAAATTTTAAATAAATTTTTTTACCTCTAATGATTAAAAAATACACAAAAAAAAAAAATTAAAATCATATATCAGGGCACGGAAAGAGGAGTGAACACCGCCGGAAGTAAATAAGCATGTATTGCTTTGTTCATTCTCTTCCGATACTGTGTGAATAAGATTCAAGTAGCAACAGAGAAATTTGAGGCAAATGCCTCACAGAAAGAGACGGGAAGAAAGGGAGACATTTAAGTCTAATATAATAATATTATTATTATTTAATATGCGGGGCGGGGGCGGGGCGGGCAGACACAAAAACTAGGTCCGATCTGTCTCGTTCTCTCTACGGGGCGATGCTGATCTGCCCCAGGGCAGGTCAACGGGTCACGGGTCAAATTGTCATTCCTATTCCCAAATGAATTTCAGAATTCGGACTAAATATTGCATTTTCTTGTATCAGTTTCTTCAAAACACGATTCTCTAATGTTTGGCAGAGGGCATATTGATGTAAAATTTTCTACCCTACAAAGTTCTCTTACGCTCCTTTTTCTTACTTTCCTTATTTATGAAAATGGGTCACTAATAGATGGGATTAAATATCTTCAGAATGTTTTTTGTGATATGAGTCAAAGGTAATTCGGTATTGACTAGCGATTTTTTAGAAATATGAATCAACTGTATTAAAGTGGTTTGTAATAAATTCAGTTTTGAAAGTAAAATATCATATAAAATATGCTAAAACTAGAGTATTGTCAATTTACTAGATAACTCTGTTTTGAATTGTTTTGATATTGTATTATATTTTTCTTGTTGACTTGGGGTACTGTCTGTTCTGACCTTCCTATCGAGGTAATAGCTGGAACGTTGTATTGACCTAATTCCTATAAGGTCTAAAAATGATATAAGCTTTTGTTTATTTTTCGGTAAACCTACAATCCCGATAAGAGTAACATATGTATATTTTGTCTATGTTAAATATCATGTCATTGTTAAAAGTTCCGCAACCGTTAAAATATGAGAAAACTATCTGAATTTCTAAAAGTTGTGAAAATACTTTTTCTGCCAAAAAAATTATTTTAAAAATAAACTTATGTAAAATTTTGTCTACTTTGGGGTTATATATATACAACCATATTTTTTCCGGGAGATGTTTCTATACTTAGTGAGTTGTTACTCACTCCTTGCAATTGTTGTTTTTCAAATGACGCGTCAGAGGGTATGATAGTCCATGCAAGGAGATTGAGAGTAGCAGCGATTCTAGAATGCTATTGGAATAAAACTTTAGGATATTCTGTTGGAGTTTACATTTGATATAGGTGCTCAATTGGATTGGGCAAAATACTCGGTCGACCGAGAACTGTCTCGGGTCGACCGGACTTTTGGTCAATCCAGTCAGCCGAGAACCTTTGTCGACCGGACCAGTTGGACTTGGTCAAAACCGGCACATATACATGTATGAGAGAGTGTGTGTGTAAGTGAGGAGTGGGAGAGACTAGTGGGGAAGTGGGTGATTCCACTAACACCACAAAATTGATGAAAAGTTCATCATTCTGTACACTTGTAATTAATTGAATTACTCTCTATTCTCTCTACTCTCTCTTAGCCGAAAATCCTAGAAGCAAAAATAAGATTTTTCCTTCTTCATTTTCTTACACACTTTCAAAAACAACAAAGAGAAGAAAATTCGATTTCCTTGTCTCTTTGATTGGTTTCTTAAGTAATCTATACTTTGTGGATTTCGGAAAAAAGTGTTTTTCCACCTTCATAGTTTTAAACTAGCATCTGGGACTTGGAATGACAAGTTTAAAGGTTGGTGTGTGGATACTAGTAGAGACAGGAGTCATTTGGCTGCTATTGGTTAATTTAAGTAGCAAGAATCCGGGCATCGTCGATAAGATCGACAGAAAGGTATAACTCCTAATCACTGGATTTTGGTTCTTTCTCATGAGTAGACCTTTAAAGGAATGTAACTCCGTGCGTTTATTTCCGCTGCGTATTGGGGGTTACGAATTTTTCCTTCAAGTGGTATCAGAGCCTATCACGAGAGACCAATAATCTTGTTATGTGTTATCTTGCTGTTTTTAGTAGTTGATAATGCATGTCATATGATGTTTTACTTTTTACAGCCTCTAGGGAGTCATTTAAGTGTTAAACGAATCCCGGAACGAATTGTAAAATTCGTGTTTTTGGTTGTTTTCTGTTTTCTGACAAATATTCGGTCGACTGCAAGATGTTGCGGCAAACCGGACATGAGTTAGAAAATAGGATTTTGCTACTGCCTAGACATCGGACGACCGGTGAGCAGTCACGGTCGACCGAGGCTAGTCTGTTTTCAAGACGATCGAACATAAGTGTTCTTTGTCGACCGAGGTGGCCTAATTTTACACTGTTTTGGTTACTTCCTTATCGCGGTCTACCAAGAGTATGGCCTAGGTCGACCGGAAAGGGGCATGCAGTGTATATTTGCGTTTTTAGCATGTTTTTGTGTATGTTTTGAGCATGGTGGATAGTAATAGCCTTTGATCAGCGGTTTTATTATAATACGGCCTGCGTGTCAAGCTTTATCTATCTCTTGTTGTAAATTTTTAATCTCAAATGTAACTCGAGAATTCTTTCAATTATGTAAAAGTTTTAGAATAGGATTCTATTAATTTTACATATGTAACAAGTGATGAAGGAAGGCATCCATCAGATGGAGGAAACCACAAGGAGGCGGAAGACAATAGATAGGATTTATTGCTTTCCACCTTTAGATTAACCTAGGATTTTCTGTTGGCTCGGAAAATCCGCATAGAGGCTAGTACTATATCACGTTTACTTACTGTTTTATGTATTTTGCATGAAATGTCTGATGCATGTTACAGTATTGTTTTTAGCATGTGATGCATATTCAAACGTATAATCAGATTATACACCGTTTGGTGAGACAAATTTTAAATATTAAGTCTATTTCCTTCCAAGCGGGGCCCTCGTCAAGGACAAGATCGACAGTAGTGCGAACTTCCGAGTGAAATAAGCGCTTGTATATCCTAGTGAGGCTCAAAGGATAAGTTAGTGATATCCGCCGGTCAACCTTGGGTTATACTTAACTGGATTACCTCAATCGTTGAGAATCCGGAGGCAAAAGGGTTAAGATGTGCATTTATGTACTGAGGGTAATCGTTACCTACTTAACCAACCAAGAGTCACATAATTGATATGATTAACAAAATTTGCTTACCTAAAGCGTCTTCTTGAATATAGTAGCCAAAACTGCATTGAGATTGACGAAATATGGATCTTGGTCCTACTAGAAAGTCTTGAACTTTTCGAATGATCACTAGAGGGTTATTCATTTGAAGAAAATAGTGGGAGAATCATTAAATAAAGTCCTTTTAATGATTTTAAAATACGATAACTAAAACTTTGCAAATTCTTCTCTGTAGATAAAATGGTAAATGCAATCGTTGCATCAAACTAACATTCATTGCGATCCATCCTTAAGAAGGACAAACTTGCAGGAGGAAACTTCCTCGACTGGTATCGGAACTTGAGAATCGTTCTCAAGCACGAGAAAAAGTTGTATGTTCTCGAGGAACAAATTCCTGATCCACCAGCTTGTAGGGTCTCCGATCGCTGAAAGAAATGTTTATCGTAAGCACTTAGATGACGCATTAGATGTGTCTAGTCTTATGTTAGTGGTCATGACCTCTGAGCTTCAGAAGATACATGAGAAAATGGGAGCTTTCGATATGATTAATCATCTAAGGCAACTCTTTCAGGGTCAAGCCCGCCAAGAGAGATTCGATGTGTTAAAGTCTCTCTTTTACTGCAAAATGGAAGAGGGAACACCAGTCAGAACTCACGTTTTGAAAATGATAGGCTATATTGAGAGCCTCAAAAGACTGGGATTTCCTCTAGGCCAGGAACTGTCCACTGATTTGATTCTGCATTCGTTGCCTAAATCATTCAATCGGGTTGTACTAAACTACAACATGAATAAGATAGAAAAACCTCTCCCAGAATTGTTGAACTTGTTGAGGACTGCCGAGAAGGAAATAGGAAAGTCCAAGGCCATTTACATGGTCAACAACAACAGGTGCAAAGGTTTTGGTAAGCCTAAGGGCAAGTCTTCGGGAAAACCTAAAGGCAAGCTTAACCGTTCTGAGAAGGCACTGAAGCCCAAGGGCGCTGTGGCTTAGGATGAAATTTGTTTCCATTGTGGACAGAAAGGACTCTGGAAGAGAAACTACCCCAGTTATCTTGCCGTTAAAAAGCTTGGAAAGGGAGCAAACGTTGCTTCTGGCTCAAGTATTTATGTTATTGAGATCAACTTTTCTACTACTACTTCCTCATTGGTATTAGATACCGGATGTGGTTCTCACATTTTCATGAATGTTCAGGGACTACAAAAGAGTTGAGAGTTGGCAAAAGGCGACGTGGACCTACGCGTTGGCAATGGAGCAAGAGTTACTGCATTAACCATTGGAACATACAGTCTTAGTTTGCCTTTTGGAATTGTTCTAGATTTAGACAGTTGTCTTTATGTACCTACTTTAACAAAGAATATTATTTCGATGGGGGTTTTGATATTCATATTAAAAATCAACGAATGTCGTTATCATTAAATAATGTCTTTTATTGTAGTGCTACATTGGTGAATGGTTTATACCTTCTAGACCTAAAGTCACCGGTTTATAACATAACTACAAAAAGGATAAAGACTAAAGAGTCTAATTCTACATACCTCTAGCATTGTCGTTTAGGTCATATAAACGAATACAACATTTCCAAACTCCATAAAGATGGATTGTTGGAATCATTTTATTTTGAATCATATGATACATGCGAACCTTGTTTAATTGGTAAGATGACTGCTTCTCCTTTTACTAGATCAGGAGAACGAGCAAAGGAATTGTTGGAACTAGTACATATTGATGTATGTGGTCCATTCAATATCCATGCAAGATATGGTTATCTATATTTCATTACTTTAACTGACGATTTTCAGTCGTTTTAGATACGTATTTCTTATGAAATACAAGTCCGAAGCCTTTGAAAAGTCAAAGAGTACAAAAATGAAGTAGAAAACCAGCTTGGCAAAAGTATTAAGATGCTTCTATCCGATCAAGGTGGAGAATACTTAAGTCAAGAATTTTGTGACTATCTAAAGAGTTTTGGAAGGGAATGTTCAAACGTACAAAGGGCGACTTGTCGCGAAAGGTTTTAAACAGATTCATGGTATTGACTATGATGAGACATTTTCCCCTGTAGTTATGTTCAATTCCATTCGTATCTTACTTGCTATAGCTGTATACTACGATTATGAAATCTGTCAAATGAATGTCAAAACAGCTTTCCTTAACGGAAACCTAGATTAGGACTTGTATATGATACAACTCGAAGGTTTTTTCGATCCAACGAATGCCAATACAGTATGTAAGCTATTGAAGTCCATTTATGGATAAAAGCAAGCTTTTAGAAGCTGGAAACGACGTTTTGACGAAGCCGTACGCAAGTTCAGATATTTTAATTACGTGGATGAACCTTGTGTTTTTAAGAAGTTTCGTGGAAACTCCATAATATTTCTGGTTTTGTATGTAGATGACATACTACTCATAGGTAATGACATTCCAAGCTTGGAATCTATAAGGTCTGGTTGGGGCAATGTTTCTCTATGAAGAACTTAAGTGAAGCAAGCTTCATCTTAAGAGTCAATATCTATAGAGATAGATCACGTAGACTTATTGGCCTAAGTTAGAGTAATTATATAGACAAAGTGCTAAGTCGGTTTAGCATGCAAGAGTCCAAAAAGGGCCTTTGTCCTGTAGCATTTAGTACGGTTCATTCAAGACAACAGTGTTCTAAGACACTGGATGATGAAGAACGCATGAGTAAGTTTCCATATGCTTCGGCAATTGGATCTATCATGTATGCCATGTTGTGTACTTGCCCAAATGTCTCGTATGCTTTGAGTATAACGAGCATATACCAATCTACATATGGTGAACGTCACTGGATAGCTGTCAAGACATCCTTAAGTACTTACGAATGACTAATGACACATTCTTAATCTATGGTAGGGAAGACGAACTTATTGTAAGTGGTTACACTGATGCTAGTTTCCAAACCGATAGAGACGACTTCATATCGCAATCAGGATATGTGTCTTTTACGTAAAACTACAACAAAAGTCGAGTATATAGCTGCATTAGGTGCTGTTTAGGAGATTTGGATCCGAAAGTTCATTTGATGAACTTGGTGTGGTATACTTAGCATTTCGAATGTCGAATGTGATTGATCTCCATTGTTATACTTGTAGCATGGGTAGATACCAAGTGAACTGGTCTTAGAGATAGTTCTTATGTACAGTATACAATAAAAGGCAAGGTTGTTGTCGTTTGTGTAAGTGGGAGATTGTTGTATTTCTTTTCATGTGATGAAATTTATGGCATGAATTCCCTTATTATTGTTTTTAATACGGCTATGCTTTTTGTATTAAAAAATATAATAACGTCCTTAGATAGTTATGTAAGCGTTATAATGAACTATTCTAAAATGTCCCTAGTCAATCATTATTGTGGAATTTAAGGACAACAATAATGTGTGGAGACTAATGTGTGTTGTGATTACATATGGAGATATTAAGTCAAACACATGGGTATTTGATACTGATCTGACCCGCTTATAAGAACATTTCATTGATTGTTGTATAAATGTCAACAATGTTCTTTTAATGAGTCTGTTTGCACCTAAATCCTTCGACTTGAGATCACACAAGATTTCTTGTTTGGCCAATGATATGCTTTGAAGCTGTCAAACGCCGTTTATAGCTAGATGGGCTATAAAGACATTTGTTGGGTATATTTATGAACCATGCCAGGATGAGATGTGATAGATAGAGGATTTGTCCCTCCTATACAACATGAGTGCTATCTTGGGCCCCTTGATTGAGTGAGACTAATTTATAGCCATGAACAAGTGAATTAATATGAGATATTAATGTCATTTGATTAGTCTACTCGGGAATCAAGAAACTTACTGATTGAATGATACAAGTTTTGAAGGGATTCAGGAGCGGAAAATCGTTCCAAACACCCATGAGTCCTCCCCCTGAAGGATCCGCTCATACAAAATGAATCGAAAATTACAAAGAAAAGAACTTACATTTGTTAACTCAAGAATCCGATTCTTGAATTGAAGATTCTGTCTTTAAGACTCGGATGCAATGATCACCTTGAGTCCTCCCTTGCAGAATTACTCCCTACCGGTATCCACGCGACGAAACGGGCAGCGAGTGCTAGCTCTTCGTTTTTCTGAGTTTGGGAAATTAGGGAGAAAAGGAAAAGGCAGAATCCGAAATCTAATTTCGGGTGTGTTTGGTTAATTGCGGCTGAATCAAGGAAAACCTAGGGTTTCGGCTGAGTGATGATTATATAGGGTGTGAGAGTTTGTTCCCATAACCAACTCTCACGTCCTCCACCTCTCTCAGCAGTGGGAGTCTTTAACTCCCACGTCCTCTAGACTTCTGCTGGTAGTGGGAGTCTTTATCGGATAATAACTCCCACATAATTCCAGCTATAACCAAATACCAAAAATGCCTTTCATTAATCCCTGATTCGAATAATAACTTCTTATTATTCTCAGAGAAATAAATGTCGTATACAATGAACCTAGACACATTCTAGATTCATTGAATCTGGACATGAAGCTCGTTAACTCGTCTATGCGTGTGACCCTGTAGGTTCATATCACAATGGCAATGAAAACATACATAGTAGTAGTATGTGTTCATAAATCACAAGCGGTCCCTAGCAGGACATTGTGACTACCCAAAGTGAATGAATTTACGGTGGAACCTAATATCAATCCACTTTTTAATCCCTTTGTCTCGCGATATCCTAATTAAGCATAAGGCATGGTAGTCGTCACCCTTATTAAGCTTAATTGTATTTATGCTCGATCTCCAGGTAGACTGTTCCAACAAATAGTATCTGATAACCACTTTATCAAATACGTTTGAGCACGGCCATGCATTTAGAAAGTCTTTCCCTACCGAGGGGCCCATGGATATCTCTCTCTAATAATAGAGAGGGACAAATTCCTTACAATGCCTCTCATATTCAAGCCATGATTGGACGCTACATCCGATCATCAGTCGTATTGATTACTCGATTAAAAGCAACGTACGACTGAGTCAAAACGTGGCTCCATTCATGCTAGAATCAATGGAGACATAAGGTCTAAGGATTCTAAAATAGTATTGAGGAAGTAATACTTATGACTAAGGACCATGAAGTATTACTTCTCCAACGGATCACGTCCAATACAATGTATCCCTATATATTGCATCTATGATATGATTTGTATTCATTACACATGACCAATAAAACATGATAATCAATCATCTATCATACTAGTTTTATTTCATTGTAAATAAGCATTACATAAAACTAGGGACAACTAGAATAGTAATTACATAAGCTAATGAGTTTTACTATCAAATCACACATTTGATAATCAAAAGCAAAATTAACTATTCAAATACATGCTCAAAAGATATAAAACGTACAACATGTGCTAATGGTCATAGGGCACTAAATACTCTGTGACTTGTGTTTAATCTAGATATCGAGGACAAAGGGATTGAGGCAAAAAGATCATATTCGTGGTTACTTGAATCACCGGGACTATTTGTCAATTGGGAGTAATGATGTGTTGCTAGATACCTCTCATTACTGTTGACAATTGTTGTCACGGCCAACATAGCAGATACCTAAAGGGTCGCACACTATAATCAAATGGATTGGGCTTGTTGGAGTTTACAGATATAGGTGCTCAATGGGATTGGGCATACAATTGGATTAGGCAAAATACCCTGTCGACCAAGAGTTGTCTCGGGTCGACCGGACTTTTGGTCAATCCGGTCGGCCGAGAACCTTTTCTGCGATCGACCAGAACTAGTTGAACTTTGTCAAAACCGGCACATCTATATGTGTGAGGGAGTGTGTGTGTGTAAGAGATAAGTGGGAGAGAATAGTGGGGAAGTGGGGTTAATGGGTGATTCCACTAACACCACAAAATTGATGAAAAGTTCATCATTCTACACTTGTAATTAATTGAATTACTCCATATTCTCTCTACTCTCTCTTAGTCGAAAATCCTAGAAGCAAAAATCAGATTTTTCCTTCTTCATTTTCTTACACACTTTCAAGAACAACAAAGAGAAGAAAATTCGATTTTCTTGTCTCTTTGATTATGATTTTCCTAAGTAATCTATACTTTGTGGATTCCCGTAAAAAGTGTTTTTCCACCTTCATAGTTTTGGACTAGCATCTGGGACTTGGAGATACAAGATTAAGGTTGGTGTGTGGATACCAGTAGAGACATGAGTCATTTGGCTGTTGTTGGTGAATTCTAGTAGCAAGAATACGGGCATCGTCGATAAGATCGACAGAAAGGTATAACTCCTAATCACTGGATTTTAGTACTTTCTCGTGACTAGATCCTTTAAAGGAACGTAACCCCGCGCATTTATTTCCGCTGCATTTTGGGGGTTACGAATTTTTCCTTCAATTTCTTTCCTGGTTTTCTTTACTTTAATGTAATAAACTTTATTGAGGAATTTTAATAGTTTTAAATTAAATGGATATTTAATTTTACTTTGAAATATATTCTCTGGATATAAGAAATTTGTAGTCTCGGAGTTTACTTCGGGAGTACAATCATGTCGGATTTTCATGCTTATGAACCTTGATTCGAGAGCATGACAACAGGGAAAAGAGGGGAACTATGATGGGATACAGGGCGTAAAGCAGATGTAGCTCAGTTTCAAGGAGTCAAGAGTTTAATTTAGATGGGTTAAAAAGGTTTGAATTTTGATGTAATTACAGAGACAACGAAGCGCAGCTCAAGCGGTAAGACGCTTCACTTCCAACCGGTAGGTCGGGAGTTTGAGTCATACCGGAGGGAAAGTGGGGAACCACTATTGATCCTCTTCTTTAAAAAGATAGAAAAAAATGTAATTACATAGTTAGAGTTTGAAACTTCTGTCAAATAAGGGAGATCCACAATATGCCTCGATCAAAATATAGACAAATGGAAAGTGGAAATGAGGGATTGATTGAAACAATATAATTCACACTTTCAGATCATCACTTCCTTGGGCCACATGAATTGCACTTATTGGTACGAGAGTAAGTTTTAAGATGATATAGGCTCATAACTTACTCTCGAATCAAGATAAAACTACTTGCAAGGTATTGTGAAAATTAGATTGAATTTCTATTTGTGTTTTGAAACTATGAATATAAATTCATTAATATATGATATGATTGAACTCAAACTCAAGATAAGGAGGAGAATTGTATTTTTTGTTGTACTTCCCAACTAATATACATGCTTATTTATAGGCTAGGAGATACATAACATACTAGAATGTTACAGAACTTGAAAAACCAAAAGTCCTAGATATTCAATATATTAGATGGAAAAAAATATGAACCATATGGAAATGCAAAGGAACATCCATAGTATTCATAACACTACCCCTTGGATGTCCATTATTTGAAACAATTTCCATAATTCGCATGAGATGCTGCATCATTAATAACCTTACCAGGAAACCCCGGTGGGAAACATCATGGTTAAGGGAAAAAAATACAGTGCGCATTTACTCCTCCTCGTGATTACATCATTCGAGATCTTTGAGTCGACGCATTCCAATGTTGTGAACAAATTTGTAGAACACTTATATCGCCATTTTTCTGAAGTTCATGAGTGAAGAAAAACTATCGTAACTTCTTTTCTAGAGGATAGACCACAATCTTCTCGTATGTGGTGAATTAGTAATTTTAGCCATACACATTCACGACTAGCCTCATGGATTGCCAAATTCCAGCATGGTTAGAAGAAGTCGCTACAATAGTTTGTTTCATAAAACGCCAAGAAATAGCAGTTCCACCATAAGTGAATACATATCATTGTTTGTGATCGAGCATTATGAGGATCAGATAAGAACCTTACATCTGCAAAACCAATTAAATTTTCTTTGGGTAGGTTAGTAAAGAACACACATTTATCTTTCGTACCTTGGAGGTAGTAAGTACATGCTTAATCCCATTCCAATACCTTCGAGTAGCACATGAGTTAAACCTTGCTAATAGGTTGACAGAAAATGATATTTCGGGTCATGTATGACTACCAAGATACATTAGTTCCCATATTTCACTCAACTATGGAACTTCAGTATTCCATTTGAAGGGATTCATGGGCAGAAACTCGTTCCAAACACCCATGATTCCTCCCCCGAAGGATCCGCTCATACAAAACGAATTGAAAACAGCAAGAAAAAGACTTACGTTTTAGGTTCAAGAATATTATTCTTGAATGGAAGATGCTGTTTCTTGGATACGTTGCTGCCACCAACGGAATTCCCTTTGCGGAATGTCCCTCTACCGGTATCCACGCGACGAAACGAACAGTGATTGCTAGCTCTTCGTTTTTCCAAGTTTTGGGAATTAGAGAGAAAAGGGAGAGGCAAAATAGAAAACGATTTTTCTAAGTCTTTTTGGTATTTCGGCTAAAAGCATTTACTCCGCTAGGGTTTCGGCCAAGAGATCATTATATAGGGTGTGAGAGTTTGTTCCCAGAACTAACTCTCACGTCCTCAACTTCTCTCGGCAATGGGAGTCTTTAACTCCCACGTCCTCTAGACTTCTGCTGGTAGAGGAGTCTTTATCGGATAATAACTCCCACGTAATCCAGCTATAACCAAATACCGAAAATACCCATTATCTCTAATTTGAATAAAAACGCTTTATTATTCTCAGGAAAAATGAATGTCAAATACAATGAACCTAGACACGTTCTAGATTCATTGAATCTGGACTTGAAGCTCGTTAGCTCCTCTATGCGTGTGACCCTGTAGGTTCATATCACAATGGCAATGAAAACACACTTAGTAGTAGTGTGAGTTCATAAATCACAAGCTGCCCCTAGCAGGACATTGTGACTACTCAAAGTGAATGAATTTACAACGGAACCTAATGTTAATCCACTATTTAATCCCTTTGTCTCGCGATATCCTAATTAAGCATAAGGCATGGTAGTCGTCACCCTTATTAAGCTTAATTATATTTATGCTCGATCTCCAGGTAGACTGTTCCAACAAACAATATTTAATAACCACTTTATTAAATACATTTGAGCACGGCCATGCATTTAAACAGTCTTTCCCTATCGAGGGGCCCATGGATATCTTGCTCTAATAAGAGAGGGACAAATTCCATACAATGCCTCTCACATTCAAGCCATGATAGGACACTACATCCGATCATCAGTTGTATTGATTACTCGATTAAAAACAACGTACGACTGAGTCAAAACGTGGCTCCACTCATGCTAGAATCAAATGGAGACATAAGGTCTAAGGATTCTAAAATAGTATTGAGGAAGTAATACTTATGACTAAGGACCATGAAGTATTACTTATATAACGAATCACGTCCGATACGATATATCTCAATACATTGCATCTATGATATGATTTGTAATCATTACACATGATTAGTAAAACGTAATCATCAATCAAACATCATACTAGTTTTATTTCTTTGTAAATTAGATTACATAAAACTAGGGACAACTAGAATAGTAATTACATAAGCAAATGAGTTTACTATCAAATCACGCATTTTATGTTCATAAGCAAAATTAACTATTCATATGAAATGCTCAAATATATATAAAACGTACAACATATGCTAATAGTCCTAGGGCACTACTAACAATCTCCCACTTGCCCTAGGTCCAATCATACATGATCCTCAATCCCATTGACCTAGTATGACTCTCATGTTTAGGCTGTGGGAGTGGCTTGGTCAATGGATCTGCAATGTTGTCGTCTGTATGAACTTTGCAAATACTAATGTCTCTTCTGTCGATGATCTCTCTAATCAGATGGAAACGCCTGAGAATGTGTTTAGATCGTTGGTGAGATCTAGTTTCCTTAGCTTGTGAAATGGCACCAGTACTATCACAATAGAGGTCCACTGGGTTCACAATGCTAGGGACGACACCTAATTCATCAACAAACTTCCCGATCCAAACAGACTTCTTTAGTCGCTTGGAGGCAGACTAGATACTCGACCTACATTGTAGAGTCGGCCACGGTTTCTTGCTTTGAGCTTTTCCGGATCACAAGACCTCCATTCAAACAAAACACAAAACCAGATTGCGATCTATAATCATCTACGTCGGTCCGGAAGCTTTGCGTCCGTGTAACCATTTACAACCGAGACTTCCTTCATGACCTCCGTAAACTAAGAACATATCTTTAGTCGTTCTCAAGTACTTAAGAATGCTCTTGACTGCAGTCCCAATGTGACTCTCCAGAGTCGATTGACATTTGCTAGTCATACTTAAAGCAAATGAGACATCCCAGGGCGAGTGCATATCATGGCGTACATAATAGACCCAATGGGTCAAGCATATGGGATCTTACTCATGCGCTCTTGGTCCTCTTTTGTGGAAGGTCCTTGAGTTCTCGTCGAGTTTAATGCCATGTGACATCGGGCAAGAATCCCTTTTTGGAGTCTTGCAAACCGAACTGTTTGAGCATCTTGTCAATGTATCCACTCGGCTTAGGCCAATCATTTTGTTAGATCTATCTCTATAGATTCTAACACCCAAAATGTATGTTGCCTCGCCTAAGTCTTTCATGGAAAAGCACTTCCCCAACCAAGCTTTTACGCTTTGTAATGTGGGGATGTCATTTCCAATCAGTAAGATGTCATCCACATAAAGCACAAGGAACACTACTGCATTATTAGTTACTTTCTTATAAACACAATGCTCGTCTTCGTTTTTGATGAAACCGAATTCTTTAATACGTTCATCAAAGCGACGATTCCAGCTTCGAGATGCTTGCTTCAATCCATAAATGGACCTTTGAAGCTTACACACTTTGCTAGGATTTGTTGGATCAACAAACCCCTCAGGTTGTGTCATACACACATCCTCGAGAAGGTTTCCATTGAGAAACGCAGTCTTAACATCCATTTGCCGTATCTCATAGTCATAATATGCAGCTATGGCAAGTAAAATTCTAATAGACTTTATCATAACGACAGGAGAAAAGGTTTCGTCGTAGTCAATACCATGAACTTGTCTATAACCTTTAACTACTAGTCGAGATTTAAAAGTGTGTACATTACCAACCATGTCGGTTTTCTTTTTGAAACACCATTTGTTGTCAATGACCTTACACCCTTCGGGTGGGTCAACCAAAGTCCACACTTGGTTATCGTACATGGATTGCATCTCAGACTTCATAGCTTCTAGCCACTTATCTGACTCAGAACTACGAATTGCCTCTTTGTAGGTAGTGGGTTCATCTTGATCAATCAGTTTAACCTGATGATCATCGGTCACGAGAAATCCATATCTCTCAGGTTGTTGATGTACCCTACTCGACCTCCTTGGGCCTTGTGTCAAAGATTGAAGCTTAGTATCAGCACATGAGCTTGCTTGAACTTCCAAAGTTGGTTCAGATGTTGGTTGGGGATCTTGAATTTCCTCAAGATGGATCTTACTCCCACTATCCTCTTTGGAAATAAATTCCCTTTCAAGGAATAAACCATTACGAGCAACAAACACTTTGTTCTCTGATGGAAGATAGAAGTAATATCCTTTAGTTTCTTTAGGATATCCCACAAACAAACACTTGTCAGATTTAGGGGCGAGTTTATCAGATAACAAGCGTTTTACATATGCCTCGCATCCCCAAATTTTGAGAAATGACAAACTAGGTCGTTTCCCAGTCCATATCTCATATGGAGTTTCTGAACCGCTTTAGAAGGAACTCTATTTAATATAAACGCAGCAGTTTCTAGGGCGTAGCCCCAAAAGGAAATTGGAAGAATTGTTTGACTCATCATAGATCGAACCATATCTAGTAAGGTGTGATTCCTCCGTTCCGATACACCATTCCATTGTGGTGTGCCAGGAGGAGTTAATTGCGAAACAATTCCACAACCCCTAAGATGTTCGTCAAACTCTTGGTTAAGGTATTCACCACCTCGATCTGATCGAAGTATCTTAATACTTTTACCAAGTTGATTTTGAAATTCTTTGAAATTCATCTGTGAATTTCATTTTGTACTTCATTTTGTACTTCATTTTGAAATTCTTTGAATCTTCCAAAAGATTCTGATTTATGTTTCATTAGATAGACGTAGCCATATCTGCTGAAATCATCTGTAAATGTGATGAAGTACTAAAACCCTCCCCTATCACTAGTGTTTATTGGTCCACAAACATCTGTATGTATGAGGCCCAATAAATCGGAAGCTCTCTTACTTTGTTCAGTAAAGGGAGCTTTTAGTCATTTTGCCTAACAAGCAAGAATCACAAGTCTCATAAGACTCTAAGTAAAATGATGTCAAAATTCCATCTTTATGGAGCTTTGATATGCGTTTCTCATTTATGTGGCCCAAACGACAGTGCCAAAAGTAGGTCTGGTTTAAGTCATTTGATTTTAACCTCTTAGTATTAATGTTATAGATGGGTCTTTTAATGGAATCATCGAGGTTAAGAACATAAAGCCCATTAATCAAAGAGGCATCTCTATAAAAGATACAATCTTTATGAATGGTGCAAATTTTATTCATAATATTTAATTCAAAATCTTCAATATCCAAACAAGAAACTGAAATAATATTCCTACTCAAAGTTGGAACATAAAGACAATTATTCAGTTCTATAATAAGGCCACTTGGCAAAACTAAATTAAATGTCCCGGTAGCTACAGCAACAACTCTTGCTCCGTTCGCTACTCTCAGGTCCACTTCTCTTTTTGCCAGTGATCTACTCCTTTTGAACCCCTGCATATTTGCACAAATGTGAGATCCACAACCGGTATCTAATACCCACGAAGTAGGAGCAGACATGTTAATTTCAATAACATAAATACTTGGAGAAACAGTCAAACTGGCCTTTCCCTTTTTCTTCTCTTCCAAATAGAGCTTACAGTTCCGTTTCCAATTACCTGGTTCATTGCAATGGAAGCAAACCCCTTCCTTTGGTGCCTTGGCCTTGGGTTTGGGCTTGGGCTTGTCATTGCCTTTTGCCTTTGCCCTTCTTGGCCATGGGCTTTCCCTTTCCTTTCTTCTTGAAATTCCCTTTTTGAACCATTAAGACTTCAGGGGTCTTCTTAATGTTCAGTTCAGCCTGCTTGAGCATCCCGTGTATTTCATGTATGGTCTTCTCCATGGCATGCATGATGAAGTTCATAACAAATTGGTCATACTCCGGTGGGAGTAAGCCCAAGATCATATCTGTGGCCATGTCATGACCTACGGGAGCCCCAAGTTTCTCAAGTTGGTCAAAATAGCCCTTCATCTTAAGAACATGTGCACTTACAGAGGTGCCAGGGGCCATTTTGCAACTATTTAACGCCTTAGTTGTGAGGAATCTTTCATGACGAGCTTGCTCTTGGAACATTTCCTTGAGCTATCATCTGGAAAGCCTCAACTCCTTCAAACTGTTTTTGAAGGTCAGTGCTTATTGTGACTAACATGAGACAAGTCACATCGTTAGAGTCATCAAAATGCTTCTTCCAAGCATCTCTTTCATCTCTAGGGGCGTTATTTGCAGGCTATTCAGGAATGTCCGTATCAAGAACGTATAGCTTTTTTTCCTACTTAAGGACAATCCTTAAGTTGCGGGCCCAATCAAGGAAATTGGTCCCGCTTAGTTTTTCCTTCTCAAGGACGGATCACAATGAATTGTGTGAAGTATTGGTTGCCATTATCTATATTAAATTATTTGCAAAGTTATTAGTTTTGAGCAAAAACCTTTTCCACAATTTCAACACTTGATAAATAGTGGGGAAAAACATTTTACAATAGTTATAGGAAAGCTTTGGCTTAACACCCATAATTAAAGTAAAATCATCTAATGGGAATGACATCTATATGTCCCGGTTATTTCCCATTTTATGCCCTAGGCCCAAAACTATTTTGATGGCCTAGCTAAGTTGAACCATGTCTAAGCTTATGGAAATCACTATTTTCCCATCTCTTTTTGCTTAGATAACCACTTGTCTGTTGCTTTGGCAAGCAGACAAAATGATGATCCAAGCTCAATGAGTGCTTAGAGTATGGTAGGCATTTTAAGACTTAGTTAAAACGTTCGGTTTGAATAAGACTTTAAAATGTGTAATACAATTATACAAGCATCTCATGCAATATATAAAGCATAAAATTAAACGTGAGATAGCATGGCCTAATCCTATGATGACTCCCACGAGCCTTGTGGGAGCCAAGGGTCAATTTAAGTCTATATCCATCTCATGGATAAAGTCTTCGATCCAGCGTCCTCTAATCTTGTTACATAATTATATGGGCATACCCAACCTTCAATGTAAAGCAGTAAAAATAATCTAAGAAAGCGATTACAATTTTACAACGTTGAAAAACGGCTCGCAGGCCGTATTATAAAAGTACAACCCAAAAATATGTAAAACAAGAGGTATAGTAGGCCATGCTATTCACCATGCTAAAAATCGCATAAAGCACAATGAAATTAATAACGAGTACATACACAAAGTCTTAGGTCAGCGGAACGACGAATCTGCGCAACACACACGGCGGGAGACATACAATCAATTTATGCGTAATAACCGAATTAATCCAATTAATTACAGATTCACAGAACAGTTTATACATAATCGAATTCACAGAAACAGTTTATGCAGTCTCGAATTCAAAGAAATAGTTTATGTAGTATTAATCTAATTAATAACATACGACAGCAGTTTATGCATTAACAGATTTAATATAAACAGTTTATGCAATATATCACATATATCATGATCAAAGAAAGAATCTTTAAACGCACTAAAACAGTTTATGCATATATCACATATATCATAATCAAAGAAACAATCTTTTCTGTTTTTCATGAATACACGTATCAAATCGAAATTGATACGTGATATGTTGTGATTAACAATATCGAATGCGAATCGTATGAGCAAGGCTCTGATAGCACTGAAGGGATTCATGGGCGGAAACTCGTTCCAAACACCCATGATTCCTCCCCTGAAGGATCCGCTCATACAAAACGAATCGAAAACAGCAAGAAAAAGACTTACGTTTTAGGTTCAAGAATCTGATTCTTTAATGGAAGATGCTGTTTCTTGGATACGTTGCTGCCACCAACAGAATTCCCATTGCGGAATGTCCCTCTACCGGTATCCACGCGATGAAACGAACAGTGATTGCTAGCTCTTCGTTTTTCCAAGTTTTGGGAATTAGAGAGAAAAGGGAGAGGCAGAATAGAAAACGATTTTTCTAAGTCTTTTGGGTATTTCGGATAAAAGCATTTACTCCGCTAGGGTTTCGGCCAAGAGATCATTATATAGGGTGTGAGAGTTTGTTCCCAGAACTAACTCTCATGTCCTCAACTTCTCTCGGCAATGGGTGTTAGTAGTGCCCTAGGACCATTAGCACATGTTGTGCGTTTTGTTATCTTTTGAGCATGTAATTGAATAGTTAATTTTGCTTTTGATTATCAAATGTGTGATTTGATAGTAAAACTCATTAGCTTATGTAATTACTATTCTAGAAGTCCCTAGTTTTATGTAATGCTTAATTACTATGAAATAAAACTAGTATGATTGTTGATTGATTATCTTGTTTTACTGATCATGTGTAATGGATACAAATCACATCATAGATGCAATATATAGGGATACATTGTATTGTACGTGATCCGTCAGAGAAGTAATACTTCATGGTCTTAAGTCATAAGTATTATTTCCTCAATACTATTTTAGAATCCTTAGAACTTGTGTCTTTATTGATTCTAGTATGAATGGAGCCACGTTTTGACTCAGTCGGACGTTACTTGTAACAGAGTAATCAATACGGTCGATGATCGGACGTAGTGTCCTATCATAGCTTGAATGTGAGAGACATTGTAAGGAATTTGTCCTCTCTATTATTAGAGAGAGATATCCATGGGCCCCTCGATAGGGAAAGACTCGTTTAAATGCATGGCCGTGCTCAAATGTATTTGATAAAGTGGTTATCAAATGCTATTTGTCGAAACAGTCTACCTGGAGATCGAGCATAAATATAATTAAGCTGAATAAGGGTGACGACTACCATGCATTATGCTTAATTAGGACGAGACAAAGGGATTAAATAGTGGATTGACATTAGGTTCCGTTGTAAATTCATTCACTTTGGGTAGTCACAATGTCCTGCTAGGGGCCGCTTGTGATTTATGAACACACACTACTACTAAGTGTGTTTTCATTGCCATTGTGAGATGAACCTACGGGGGTCACACGCATAGAGCGAGCTAACGAGCTTTATGTCCAGATTCAATGAATCTAGAATGTGTCTAGGTTCATTGTATCTGACATTTGTCTTTCTCGAAAATAATAAAGTGTTTATCATTCGAATTAGAGATAGGGGCAATTTCGGTATTTTACCTATAGTTTGGGATTACGTGGGAGTTATTATCCGATAAGGACTCCCACTACCAGTGAAAGTCTAGGGGGCGTGGGAGTTAGAGACTCCCACTGCCGAGAGAGTTGAGGATGTGAGAGTTGGTTATGGGAACAAACTCTCACACCCTATATAATGATCTCTTGGCCGAAACCCTAGGTTATGATTTTTCCAGCCGAAATATTACCAAGTCTCTGAAATTAGATTTCAGTTTCAGCCTCTCTCTTTTCTCTCTAATTCCCGAAAATCAGAAAAGACGAAGAGCTAGCAATCGCTGCCCGTTTCGTCGCGTGGATACCGGTAGAGGGACTTTCCGCAAGGGAGATCAATTGGTGGCAGATTGAATCCAAGAAACCGTCATTCTCCATTCAAGAAGTAGCTTCTGAATCCAAAACGTAAGTTTTTCTTGCTGCTTTTTCGAATTGTTTCATATGAGCGGATCCTTCAGGGGAGGATCCATGGGTGTTTGGAATGAGTTTCCTCCCATGAATCCCTTCAATGGGAGTCTTTAACTCCCACGTCCTCTAGACTTCTGTTGGAAGTGGAGTCTTTATCGGATAATAACTCCCATGTAATCCAGCTATAACCTAATACCGAAAATACCCATTATCTCTAATTTGAATAATAAAGCTTTATTATTCTCAGGAAAAATGAATCTCAGATACAATGAACCTAGACACATTCTAGATTCATTGAATCTGGACTTGAAGCTCGTTAGCTCGTCTATGCGTGTGACCCTGTAGGTTCATATCACAATGGCAATGAAAACACACTTAGTAGTAGTGTGAGTTCATAAATCACAAGCGGCCCCTAGCAGGACATTGTGACTACCCAAAGTGAATGAATTTACAACGGAACCTAATGTCAATCCACTATTTAATCCCTTTGTCTCGGCCTAATTAAGCATAATGCATGGTAGTCGTCACCCTTATTCAGCTTAATTATATTTATGCTCGATCTCCAGGTAGACTGTTCCAACAAACAATATTTAATAACTTCTTTATTAAATACATTTGAGCACGGCCATGCATTTAAACAGTCTTTCCCTATCGAGGGGCCCATGGATATCTCTCTCTAATAAGAGAGGGACAAATTCCTTAAAATGCCTCTCACATTCAAGCCATGATAGGACACTACATCCGATCATCAGTCGTATTGATTACTCGATTAAAAACAACGTACGACTGAGTCAAAACGTGGCTCCACTCACGCTAGAATCAAATGGTGACATAAGGTCTAAGGATTCTAAAATAGTATTGAGGAAGTAATACTTATGACTAAGGACAATAAATCAAACATCATACCAGTTTTATTTCATTGTAAAATAGATTACATAAAACTAGGGACAACTAGAATAGTAATTACATAAGCAAATGAGTTTTACTATCAAATCACGCATTTGATGTTCATAAGCAAAATTAACTATTCATATGAAATGCTCAAATAGATATAAATGTACAACATATGATAATGGTCCTAGGGCACTACTAACACCATTATTACTAAAATCTCTTAAGGAGTCCCAATGATATTTAAATCATTAACATACACTGCAATGATGACAAATCCTGACCCAAATCTCTTTATAAAATTTCATGAGAAAATTGGATATTCTTATAACCTTCTCTTAATAAGTACTCACTAAGGCGATTATACCACATGCGCAGATTTCTTCGATCCATAAAGAGATCTATTTAATTTGTTGGAGTAATGTTCTCGAGAACCTGAATTTGCTGCTTCTGGGAGTTTAAATCCTTCTGGGAGTTTCATATAAATGTTGTTGTCAAGTGGGCCATACAAATAGACTGTGACTACATCCTTTAGACGTAAGTCAAGTCCCTCTCTTATCGCTAGACTGATTAAGAATCTAAAAGTAGTTGCATTCACCACAGGAGAATATGTCTCTTCATAGTCAATAACAGGTCTCTGTGAGAACCCTTATACAACTAATCATGTTTTATACCTCAAAATTTCTCCATTTTCATTTTTCTTTTGCACAAAAACCCATTTATATCCCACTGGTTTTACACATTCAGGTGTGTGGACTACAAGTCCAAATACTTCTCTCTTTGTAAGAGATTTCAATTATGCCTCAATTACCTCTTTCCATTTAGGTCAATCAGTTATTTGTCGACATTCTTCAATATATTTTGGTTCATGATCCTCCTTATCATCCATAATATCAAGTGCTACATTCCATGCAAAAGTATCATCGACGTCAATTTGCTTTCGGTTCCATTTTATTCCATACATGACATAAATTGTTGAGATCTCTTCATTTTCAGGTACCTGAATCTGATATTTTGTCATGTTTAAGATCTCTTATGGAGATCCTTCAATAGTCTCTTATGGAGATCTTTGAAAAGGTACCTGAATCTCTTCTTTTGCTTCCTCAATTTGACCATCACCAATTATTGCTCATTTTTTTCCGATGATTCGTATCTTTGGAACCTATTGGTCTACTACGTATAATCGTGTTAGACTCACTAGAGGTTGTCCTTCTGGGACATCTATTTTTCTTGGAGCATTTATAGCTGGTATATGTGACATAGTCAATCTTTTCGGGTCAGTAAATGCGTTTGGAAATTGATTTCCTAAACTTTGTAAATGAATTATCTTTTGAACTTCTAGTTCACATTTTTTAGTACGAGGATCAAGTTGAGGCAATGATAAATCATTCCGAGTAATTTCTTTTCCCAACACTTTATTTTCTCCCCCTAATGTTAGAAAAATTGACTCGTTAAAATGCAATAAGCAAAACGAGTCGTAAACAAATCTCCCGTAGATGGTTCCAGATATTTAATTATGGATGAGGACTCATATCCAACATATATTCCCAGCCTCCTTTGAGGACCTATCTTAGATCGTTGTGGTGGAGGAATCGAATATATACTGCACATCCAAAAAAATCGTATGGGAAATATTTGGTTCTTGACCAAAAAAACCATTTGTGATGGGAGAACTTATGATAACTTGCTGGCCTGATGCGAATTAATGATTATGCATGTAATATTACATGACCCAAGCAGAAATTGGAAGTGTAGGATTATTGCACCGTCATGCTTATCATAGTTAATGCATAGCAGTGATGTGTGGAGAAGAAAAAAATATGTATAGAAAATAGGCGTACTGCAGTATAGATGTGTGTATAAATACCTCAACGTAAATTAATACAAATGATATTATAACATATTGAATTGACATATAATGTGTGTATGTTTTGTGAATTATGTGTGCATCACCAAGTTAGTAAAACAATATTGTAATTCTCAATACACTAAATCAATTAATTAAACACACACGAATAAAATACTGCGACCATGACTATCATAAAATTATAAATAAAAATATAAAAATCATGTGTTGTATATTTTATTTTTGAATGCATTTCCTTACCCTACCATCTTTAATTCCAGTTGACAAACCAAAACAAATCAAACAGTTAATGCAATAAAAGTGAACTAGCATTATTTGTAAACTTCATAACACATATAATCTCAAAATACGATAAACAATTACGTAAACACATAATCTATGTAACGAGTTCATATATCAAGTTAACATAGTATAGCATTACTTAACAAGTACATGGAATTGTATAACAAGTACATAATATGGCATACTGAGCAATTATCACGATATAGAATTTATCGCGACATAACACATCAACGATCACATAACATAACAGTTATCAACAGTGTATAAAGTGATACATAAACATATACACCCTATGCCAGAGTCTCTACCATCACACATCTCACATGTTATCTACCAAGTCCTTCTTATGTTCATTCCAAGTTTTAGTCATAATGTTCGACTTTCTCTAATTCCACTTATGTCACACCCCGAAACTGGGTGATGACCTGACAGTACCTCATATGCCAATGAGGCATAGAACCAAAGTAGAAATAGTAAAATCCGTTATAATATTACTAAAGGAAACTATCAATTCCTACATTAATTATCAGAGTGCAACATAAATCTAACATAAAGTAAAGTGTGAGTTAACTATAAATTATTACATATTTAGAACCCATGGAATTAAAGTAAAAGTTAACTATTACAAAATGTTCACTATGAATCATTCATCCTAAATCCCCAATCCCCATCATCAGTCACCTCATCATCTGCAAGTAAAAGAAAGTATAGACATGAGCTGTGAAACCCAGTAAGAAACAACACCCTTGGGATGAAACATCAAATATGAATCAAATACATTTTCCCGACTTCACAGAAAAGAGTGTGAAAACATGAAAAGTTTACCTCAACTGGTAAATCTCCAAAACACACTTTAAAACCTCACAACACAACCTTTACAAAATACAAAAAGAAAAGAAGAACAAAACAAAAATGACCAAAATACCCTTCGGATGACCTACAGAGCATTCTGGTCGACCGAAGTTCCTCTGGTCCAGCCCCGGTCGACTGAGATAAGTCTCTCACTCGTCCGACTAGTCTAGTAGTTTTCTTCGGGCAACTGCACCTGATCCGGTCGACCGAACTAGTCGATCGAGATTCAGAACAAACAAAAAACAGTAGTAAATTTGTGAAGGAAAAGTGCATTTCTGCACAATCCGAATCCCAGTCCCAAAATACTCAAATTTGATGCATATGCACGTAAGAATAACAAGTACCAAAACAAAAACAGGTAAGAAAAACCATACTCATTAAATCCAACATCTACACATCGGAAATTTGACACAAGCACCATGTGTTGCTGCTCATCCCAACAAACGGACATACACAACATTGGATCGTTAGAATACGACTCCTGCTATAACACAACAATTCACAAGGTAGAGCTCCATTGTCTATTCACAATCCTAAAGCAATTACTACAATGGTCCCCCAGCGTTTAAGCCTAGAAGGGAAAGCTTTCACATGCATACATGGGTTCAGTTTCTCCTCGAATGAAGGACTCAATCTTTAATGATTCCTTGGTATTGTGTTATTGCCCACCAACGTGGACTCCATAAAGACCGTCGTAGTCCCTAACATCTCTCCCGGTTAGGAATGGGCTCACTTATTATGCAACGTCGAGAACTCCCGGGTTCAACGACTATCACTCTTTCATAATGCACTAGAAAGAATCCTGCAATGGGATCGATCCTAAACAAGAGCTCAACCAGTGATGACTCTATAGAACATGTATCATTTAAGACTCCAAAGTAGTAACAATTCGACACCAATGATAATGATTTAAGATGACAATCAACACGCACAAACAAGTTTAATGATCAACATACAAGTATAACAATTCAATGTTTCATCCTATGCAGTAAATCATGACTTTTAAATTCTTCTAACACGCAGTTCCATAAGTATGAAAGTACACATTTCATGAGTTTTCGGACAGAAATTACAAGGGTGTAGAGTCTTACTGGGAATTATAGCAAGCAAAGAAAAATACCGAAAATCAGAAAACCACAACACCTTTAACAGTAAATTTCCGTTCGCAGGGACTCGAAATCCACCCATGTCACTTCTAACGCGTAGACTTATCTGTTATATTCGAAACGCAACAAGAATCACCCAAAATAGAGTTTTTTACTATTTCAATTATGAAAAATGCACACAACTCTCTGTTTTTCCTTCAGTTTACAGCCTTATACTCCGAATTTTATATCTCTTAATATAGCCGTTAGAATGACATCTCAACCGTTCAGAATCTAGTTTAAGAAGTCTTATAACTACGATTCAAATTTGGGGAGGATCAGATAATGTTTACTATGTCTGCAAAGGGTATCAAACTTACTATACATGTAGGACAACCTAGAAATTCAAGAATCCTCGAATGAAGTTCTAAGGAAGATTACTCTACAACAGACCGTTGAAATCCGATCTCGACCGTCTAGATTGTCGTCCTTCAAGTCCTTTAACTTTAGAAACAAGAATGAGGTTGATCAAACTCCGATTACTACTTCAATTATGAATTTTCCTCACATCACTCTATTTCTGTTTCTCCAAAATTTCTTCTTTTCTCTCTTCTCTAACTCTCTTCTTTTCTTCCTTCTCATTTTGTAACTCTTCTCTTCTTTTTTTTTTGCAGCAATAACCCCCTTCTAATAACCTTAACTCCCTAACATCCGCACTAAAGTCCCCCAAACTTCCAAAACGTCAAATACGCCCCTCAAACACTTATAAAATTAATGTACCACACATAAAACATGCAATTACAAATATATCACACAACATTAACTACAAGACATGCAAAACACATAATAAAAAAGTTTCGGGTATCACATTTCCTCTCTCTTTCTTTTCCTTCCCTCTTTTCTATCGTAATTGCCATTCCCTCTTTACTTTTCCAACCATAATCCCCAAAGTCACTTTTTAAAATGTTACACTTAAGTTCCTAGACTTCCCAAGTTCGACACTCCTGTCCTTCCCACTCACAAGACACCAAATTGAACACTTAACACAATTAAATCATCACATATAACAAATAATTCATATGATAGAAATTACAAAACACATAATCATGCAAGAATTAAATATAACCATGCAAAACACGTTAGCAAAAGGTCTCAGGTATTACAATTTAGGCTTAAGCCTACTAGAGAAACTTAAAGATTTCCATCGTAAATAGCTCTTATCTAATATGTCCTTTATGAAAGGAAGAAAGAAAGAGGCAGAGCTTGGCATATCTAATGCTTGGTCCGCTAAAAATGTTCTTTAGAATCCATTAGATACATGAGAGCGCTGTATGAAATGATGGAATAGGTTATACTGCACATTCCATTTGTTCGTTGGTGTAAAGCTAAAGAAAGAGCCATATAGGTTCATACATGATGAGTTTTCTTAGTAAAATTATTCATCTTGTAGAATAAGATGGATACTTAGTTCTCTATCTTTGACTGAAGAAATTTTGTTATAACAGAAATAAGCATGATATCCTGGAAAGTGTTACATTTGTGCCTTCATATTTCATAAGCATAAATGGTAACGGGTACCAAATGCTTGATATCTACTGAATTTTGACATAATATATATTTGGTGACTCAACTATATATGTCACAATTTTATTTTTATTTTTATATTCTGAACTTTATGGACATATTATATAATTTATTGTGACATTTATTTTTATTCGTAAAGAATATGAATATCTCTCCAGTTCAACTAACAATAAATGGTGAAGATTTATGCCCGACGGACAGTGCAACTACTCATACCATACTTAAGAATAATAAATATTTGTCTCGATTGATAATGAAAAAGACTAGTGTGAGTACAATATCGGGTAGTACAAAAATTATAGAAGGATCCGGAAGAGCACGTATATTGTTACCTTGGGGAACAAAACTTGAAATAATTGATGCATTATACTCTCCAAAGCCTCAAAGAATTTGTTGAGTTTTATAGATATCCGCCATAATGGATATCACATTGAGACAGTCAATGAAGGAGATGATGAATACCTTCAAATCACGAGCCCGCACACACACCCTTTCCAAAAAAGATCAATACACCAAGCACTACACTTAGACTTATTAGATTTATTGATAAAATATCGGTATTAAACCCCGAAACTCCCGGCGGATGGCCAATGGCTAAAAGAAACCAAAGAATCGGTTTCGTTTTTCATATGATCTCCTCTTATGGATAGACTAAATAGATATACTAAAAAATTGAATAGAGTTCTTTTTGTATCACTTTGCCCCTCTTTTTATTTCTATTTATTTCCTATTTAAATATTTTTAAAAGTATTCAATTTATGTGAACTACCCCCCTTGTTTCAATCCTTAGTTTCCCTTGGACTCCGAACGGGAAGGATGAAGCGAGTCGGTATACTAATCCCTCATCCGCAAATCAAACCTTCCCATAGGTTATTTTGTCAACGAATAAGTAATTGTAGGAGTGAAATTTGAATAGAATTCGACAAAGCAAACAATAAGTCCAAGGTAATAAAATAAAGGTAATAAAATAGGGATTTTTCATATTAAACAAAAGGATTCGCAAACAAAAGCGCTAATGCTACAACCAGTCCATAAATTGTTAAAGCTTCCATAAAAGCTAGACTAAGTAATAGAGTACCTCGTATTTTTCCCTCTGCCTCAGGCTGTCTCGCGATACCCTCTACAGCTTGACCCGCAGCAGTCCCTTGACCAACTCCGGGTCCAATAGAAGCAAGGCCTACGGCCAACCCAGCAGCAATAACGGAAGCGGCAGAAATCAATGGATTCATGATAAGTTCCCTCGTACCAAAAAAAGAAATGGTTAATGATACAATCAACCAACGAATTATGACTTAATTATTTCGTCGCTAGGATTCGAAGTAACTAAGAACTTCGAGTTGAAGTATATAGTATTAGTGAATCATCCGAACTACTTTCTATCCACAGAGTCTTTGTGAATCCATACGACTTTCGATCTTCCATTTCTTGGTTCCGAACTGTTATTAGGAGTAGGGCAAATAAAATATATTTTTAGTTCATATAGAATCAGTCAATGTCTAATATCACATATACGTAACTTTCTTCCGTAACGTAAACCAAGCGTTCATCTTAGATTCAAATGGATTTGAGAATCAATTATCGAAATATCTACAAGAGTTGGCTTATTTATAGCCATTCAATTATATATACCTACCCTTTCCGAACCAAGCCATTCTTTTATGAATTCCATTTTTGTAAATTGTTTTCGCTCTTCCCTTTTCGTTACGATTATTCCAATGTATCCAACCTAAATGGACAAATTGATTGATCCAAATCATTGCATAGAAGAAATATTTGTCTTAAAGATTTCGAGGCATTACATTTATAGAGAACCGTTTGAGGTTTTCACTGACCACCATAACCTTAAATACCTTTTCACCACTCTGGTAAAGCTAACCGAGTGGCCGATGCTTTGAATAGGAAGAACTCAGGGAAGTTAGCGGCATTAATCACCAGCCAGCGGAAGTTAATTCCGCGTTCAAGAAGTTAGAGATTGAAGTCGTTGAGTCTACCGGGAACGATTTGGAAAACTTGGTAGCTCAACCGACTATATTGGAAATGATTAAGGAATGACGGTTGTCTGATTCGGATTTGAGTGAAGAACGGTATTGGCACATTCGAGGGTGGAACCGGAATTTCATATACATGAAGATGACAGTCTTCGGTTTCGGTGCAGATTGTGTGTACCTTTAGATTCGGGGTTGAGATTGGAAATTCTTCAAGAAGCTCACAATTCTAGACTATCAGTGCATCCGGGGGCTTCTAAGATGTATAAGGGGCTTAAGGGTAATTTTGGAGGAAGTACATGAAACGCGACATAGCTGAGTTTTTGGCTAAGTGTCTCGTTTGTCAACAAATAAAGGCGGAACATAAAAGACCTTTTGGTGCACTTAAACCCTTAGAGATTCCCGTTTGGAAATGGGAACACATAACTATGGACTTCGTGGTCGAATTTCCTAAGGACAAAATCGGGAAAGACACTATTTGGGTTATTTTGGATCGACTCACGAAGTCAGCTCACTTCATTCCTATGACGATCAAAGAAACCATGGATACAATTGTTCAGATGCATTTGGATGAGATCGTTTTCCTTCACGGGGTTCTGGTAAGTATTGTGTTGGAAAGGGAAACTCGGTTTGTATCACGATTCTGGAAGAGTTTCAACGAGCCCATGGTGACCAAATTGTCTTTAAGTACTTCCTACCATCCTAAAAGGGATGGGCAGTTAGAAAGGATGATTCAAACCTTGGAAGACATGTTACGAGCCTATGTCTTGGATTTCGAAGGTAGTTGGGTGGATCATTTGACGTTAGTCGAGTTCACCTACAACAATAGTTATCAGGCAAGTATCGGTATAGCGCCTAATGAGGCCTTATATGGGAGAAAGTGTGGATCACCGGTTTTTTGGGATGACATCAGAGAAAAGACTGTAACATGGCTGAAATTGGTTCAAATCACAATGGAAAAGGTACTGTTGAAGGGATCAAAGCAGCTCATGATAGAATGGAAAGTTGGGCTAACAGTAAGCGGAGACCGATGGAGTTTCAGATTGAGGGGTAAAGTTTACTTTCTTGCGTGTTTCTCCAACAAAAGGGAGTTATGAGATTCGGAAAGAGTGGAAAGTTAAGTCCAAGGTATGTTGGTCTGTATGAAATCTTGGAAAGAGCTTATGATTTTGCTTATCGTTTGGCACTGCCGCCAACGTTGTCACGGATACACAATGCATTCCATGTGTTACGGTTGAGGCGGTATGTGCCCTATCCGAGTCTTGCTTTGGAAGCCAAGCCTTTGGATATTCGAGAGGGCTTATCATATGTTGAGGTACCGGTTCAGATTGTTGACAGAAAGGATAAAGTTTTGAGGAGAAGGACGATACTGTATATAAAGGTACAGTGGTCGAATCACATGGAGCGAAAAGCTATTTGGTAGCTGGAGGAGAAAGCCCGGTTGAAGTTGAAGGGATTCATGGGCAGAAACTCGTTCTAAACACCCCACGAGTCCTCCCCGAAGGATCCGCTCATACAAAAATGAAACGAAAGCAAACAAAAAACCTTACATTATTCGGTTAAAGATTCTGTCTTTAGGCTCTTAGCATCAATCACTTTGAGTCCTCCCTTGCGGAATTACTCCCTACCGGTATCCACGCGACGAAACGAACAGCGATTGCTAGCTCTTCAATTTTATGAGTTTCGAGAATTTTTTGCGGCTCAAGAATTAGTCACTAGGGTTTCGGTTAAGAGAAGGTTATATAGGGTGTGAGTGGTTGTTTCAAGCACAACTCCCACGTCCTTACCACCTCTCTTGGCAGTGGGAGTCTTTAACTCCCGCGTCCCCTAGACTTCTGCTGGTAGTGGGAGTCTTTATCGGATAATAACTCCCACGTAGTCCCAGCTATACCTAAATACCAAAGTGCCCCTCCTTAATCTCTAATTCAAATAATAACATTTTATTATTCTCAGAGAAACAAATGTCATATACAATTAACCTAGACACATTCTAGATTCATTGAATCTGGACATGAAGCTCGTTAACTCGTCTATGCGTGTGACCCTATAGGTTCATATCACAATGGAAATGAAAACACACTTAGTAGAAGTATGTGTTCATAAATCACAAGCGGTCCCTAGCAGGACATTGTGACTACCCAAAGTGGATGAATTTACGGTGGAATCTCAATATCAATCCACTATTTAATACTTTTGTCTCGTGATAACCTAATTAAGCATAAGGCATGGTAGCAGGACATTGAGGAAGTAATGCTTATGACTAAGGACCATGAAGTATTACTTCTCTAACGGATCACGTCCGATACAATATATCCCAATATATTGCATCTATGATTTGATTTGTATTCATTACACATGATTAGTAAAACATAATCATCAATCAAACATCATATTAGTTTTATTTTATTGTAAAGTACCTTACATAAAACTAGGGACAACTAGAATAGTAATTACATAAGCTAATGAGTTTTACTATCAAATCACACATTTGATGTTTAGAAGCAAAATTAACTATTCAAAGACATGCTCAAAAAGATATAAAACGTACAACGTATGCTAATGGTCCTAGGGCACTACTAACAATCTCCCACTTGCCCTAGGTCCAATCATACATGATCTTCAATCCCATTGACCTAGTATGACTCTCATGTTTAGGTTGCGGGAGTTGCTTGGTCAGTAGATCTGCAATGTTGTCGTCTGTATGAACTTTGCAAATTTTAACATCTCATCTATCAATGATCTGTCTAATCAGATGGAAAAGCCTGAGAATGTGTTTGGATCGTTGGTGAGATCTAGGTTCCTCAACTTGTGAAATAGCTCCAGTACTATCACAATAAAGGTCCACTAGGTTCACAATGCTAGGGACGACACCTAATTCATCAACAAATTTCCTGATCCAAACAGCTTCTTTAGCTGCTTCAGAGGCAGCTAAATACTCAGCTTCTGTTGTAGAGTCGGCCACGGTCTCTTGCTTTGAGCTCTTCCAGCTCACAACACCTCCATTCAAACAAAACACAAAATCATATTGCGATCTAAAGTCATCTACGTCAGTCTGAAAACTTGCGTCTGTGTAACCATTTATTACCAGACTTCCTTCCTGACCTCCGTAAACCAAGAACATATCTTTAGTCCTTCTCAAGTACTTAAGAATGCTATTGACTGCAGTCCAATGTGACTCTCTAGGGTCAGATTGATATCAGCTAGTCATACTTAAAGCGAACGAGACATCTGGGCCAGTGCATATCATGGCATACATAATAGACCCAATGGCTGAAGCATATGGAATCTTACTCAAGCGCTCTCGGTCCTCCTTTGTGGAAGGTCCCTTGAGTTCTGCTAAGTTTAATGCCAAGTGACGTGGGCAAGAATCCCTTTTTGGAATCTTGTAAACTGAACCGTTTCAGTACCTTGTCGATGTATCCACTCTGGCATAGGCCAATCATTTTGTTATATCTATCTATAGATTCTTATACCCAAAATGTATGTAGCCTCGCCTAAGTCTTTCATGGAAAAGCAATTTCCCAACCAAGCTTTTACGCTTCGTAATGTGGGGAAGTCTTTTCCAATCAGTAAGATGTCGTCCACATAAAGCATAAGGAACACTACTGCATTATTAGTTACTTTCTTATAAACACAAGGCTCCTCTTCGTTTTTTATGAAACCGAATTCTTTAATACGTTCATCAAAGCGACGATTACAGCTTCGAGATTCTTGCTTCAATCCATAATTTTGCTAGGATTTGATGGACCAGACAAACCCCTCAGGTTGTGTCATATACACATCCTCGAGAATGTTTCCATTAAGAAACGCAATCTTAACGTCCATTTTCCATATCTCAGTCATAATATGCGGCTATGGCAAGTAAAATCCTAATAGACTTTATCATAACGACAGGAGAAAAGGTTTCATCATAGTCAATACCATGAACTTGTCTATAACCTTTAACTACTAGTCGAGATTTAAAAGTGTGTACATTATCATCCATGTCAATTTTCCTTTTGAAACACCATTTGTTATCAATGACCTTACACCCTTCGGGTGGGTCAACCAAAGTCCACACTTGGTTATCATACATGGATTACATCTCATACTTCATAGCTTCTAGCCACTTATCTGACTCAGAACTGCGAATTGCCTCTTTGTAGGTAGTGGGTTCATCTTGATCAATCAGTTCAATATGATGATCATCAATCATGAGAAATCCATATCTCTCAGGCGGTTGATGTACCCAACTTGACCTCCTTGGGCCTTGTGTTAGAGATTGAAGCTCAATATCAGCACGTGAGCTTGCTTGAAGTTCCAAAGTTGGATCAGATGTTGTTTGGGGATCTTGAATTTCCTCAAGATGGATCTTACTCCCACTATCCTCTTTGGAAATAAATTCCCTTTCAAGTAATAAACCATTTCGGGCAACAAACACTTTGTTCTCTAATGGAAGATAGAAGTAATATCCTTTAGTTTCTTTAGGATATCCCACAACAAACACTTGTCAGATTTAGGGGCGAGTTTATCAGATAACAAGCATTTTACATACGCCTCGCATCCCCAAATTTTGAGAAATGACAAACTAGGTCGTTTCCCAGTCCATATCTCATATGGAGTTTTCTGAACCGCTTTCGATGGAACTCTATTCAATATGAATGCAGCAGTTTCTAGGGTGTAGCAGCAAAAGGAAATTGGAAGACTTGTTTGACTCATCATAGATCGAACCATATCTAGTACGGTGCGATTCCTCCGTTCCGATACACCATTCCATTGTGGTGTGCCAGGAGGAGTTAATTGTGAAACAATTCCACAACCCCTAAGATGTTCGTCAAACTCTTGGTTAAGGTATTCGCCACCTCGATCTGATCGAAGTATCTTAATACTTTTACCAAGTTGATTTTGTACTTCATTTTGAAATTCTTTGAATCTTCCAAAAGATTCTGATTTATATTTCATTAGATAGACGTAGCCATATCTACTGAAATCATTTGTGAATGTGATGAAGTACTGAAAACCTCCTCTAGCACTTGTGTTTATTGGTCCACATACATCTGCATGTATGAGGCCCAAAAAATCTGATGCTCTCTCACTTTGTCCAGTAAAGGGAGCTTTAGTGATTTTTCCTAACAAGCAAGAGTCACACATCTCATAAGACTCTGAGTCAAATGATGTCAAAAATCCATCTTTATGGAGTTTTGATATGCGTTTCTCGGTGATGTGTCCTAAACGACAATGCCAAATGTAGGTTTGGTTTAAGTCATTTGATTTAAACCTCTTGGTATTAATGTTATAGATGGGCCTTTTAATGGATTCATCGCGATTAAGAATATAAAGCCCATTCATCAAAGTGGCATCTCCATAGAAGATACGATCTTTATGAATGGTGCAAATTTTATTCAGAATATTTAATTCAAAACCTTCAATATCCAAACAAGAAACTGAAATAATATTCCTACTCAAAGTTGGAACATAAAGACAATTATTCAGTTCTATAATAAGGCCACTTGGCAAAACTAAATTAAATGTCCTGGTAGCAACAACAACAACTCTTGCTCCGTTCGCTACTCTCAGGTCCACTTCTCCTTTTGCCAGTGATCCACTCCTTTTGAACCCCTGCACATTTGCACAAATGTGAGATCCACAACCGGTATCCAATACCCATGAAGTAGGAGTAGACATGTTAATTTCAATAACATAAATACCTGGAGAGACAATCAAACTGGCTTTCCCCTTTTTCATTTCTTCCAAGTAGAGTTTGCAGTTCCGTTTCCAATGACCTGGTTCATTGCAATGGAAGCAAACTCCTTCCTTAGGTGCCTTGGCCTCGGGTTTGGGTTTGTTATTGCCTTTGCCCTTCTTGGCCATGGGCTTTCCCTTTCATTTCTTCTTGAAATTCCCCTTTTGAATCATTAAGACTTCAGGAGTCTTCTTAATGTTCAATTCAGCCTTCTTAAACATCATGTGTTTCTCATGTATGGACTTCTCCATGGCATGCTTGTGGAAGTTCATCACAAACTTGTCATACTCCGGTGGGAGTGAGCCCAAGATCAAATCTGTGGCCATGTCATGACCTACGGGAGCCCCAAGTTTTTCAAGTTGGTCAAGATAGCCCTTCATCTTAAGATCATGTGCACTTACAGAGGTGTCAGGGGCCATCTTGCAACTATTCAACGCCTTAGTGGTGAGGAATCTTTCTTGACGGGCTTGCTCTTGGAACATTTCCTTGAGCTAGACCATCATCTGAAAGCCTCAACCCCTTCAAACTCTTTTTGAAGGTCAGTGCTCATTGTGACTAACATGAGACAAGTCACATCGTTAGAGTCATCATAGTGCTTCTTCCAAGCTTCTTTTTCAGCTCGAAGGGAGTTGTTTGCAGATTGTTCAGGAATATTCGTATCAAGAACGTATAGCTTTCTTTCCTGCTTAAGGACAATGCTTAAGTTGTGAACCCAATCAAGGAAATTGGACCCACTCAGTTTTTCCTTCTCAAGGACGGATCGCAATGAATTGTTGGTTGCCATTATCTACATTAAATTATTTGCAAAGTTATTAGTTTTTGGGCAAAAACCTTTCCACAATTTCAACACTTGATAAATAGTGGAAAATACCATTTTACGATAGTTATAAGTAAGCTTTGGCTTATCCCCATAACTAAAGTAAAATCAACCCATGGGAATGACATCTATATGTCCTGGCTATTACCCATTTTATGCCCTAGGCTCAAAACTATTTTGGTAGCCTAGTTAATCCGAACCATGTCTAAGCATATGGAAATCACTATTTTCCCATCTCCTCTTGCCTAGATAACCACTTATCTGTTGCTTTGGCAAGCAGACAAAAATGATGATCCAAGCTAAAGGAGTGCTTAGGATATGGTAGGCATTTTAAGACTTAATTAAAACGATTTAATGTGACGTATAAAATCAAGTCCCATAAGACAAAAAATAAGCATTACATGAAAGATATAAAGCGTAAATGTAAATTTAAGATAGCATCGCCTAATCCTATGATGACTCCCACGAGCCTTGTGGGAGCTAAGGATCAATCTAAGTCAATACCCATCTCATGGATAGTGTCTTCGATCCAGCGTCCTCCATTCTTGTTACATAAATGCATGGGCATACCCAGCCTTCAATGTAAAGAAATAAAACTAATCTAAGAAAGCAAGTACAATTTTACAACATTAAAAACTGACTCGCAGGCCGTATTGTAAAATTACAACCTAGTAAATGTAAAACAAGAAGGGGTATAGTAGGCCATGCTATTCACCATGCTAAAAATCACATAAAGCATAATAAATACTGTAACGAGTACATATACAAAGTCTTAGGTCAGCGGAACGCAGATGGTAAGCGTAGTCTTAAGAAAAATATGATTCTTCATCAGCTCATCGAATGAGTTTTCTGCCCCGATTTTAACCCTAAATCGCCTAACATTTATAATCGGATAAACAGGTTTATACGATATAATCTATACACATAAACAGTTTATGCATAAGTTAATCGGATTAACAACAGGAGGCATACAATCAGTTCATGTGTAATAAATCATATTTAAATTACAGACTGAATCATGTTTTAGCAGTTCATGCAGTATTAATCGAATTAATAACATGACGAATCACAAAAACATATGAACATGATCATCCGAAGTAAGTTCATGCATATATCACATATATTCAATCAAAGATATAATCTTTTTTTGTTTCACACATACACATACCAAATTGAATTTCATATGTGTTATGATGTGCTTAACAATATCGAATTCGGATAGTATGAGCAAGGCTCTGATACCACTGAAGGGATTCATGGGCAGAAACTCGTTTTAAGCACCCCATTAGTCCTCCCCTGAAGGATCCGCTCATACAAAAACGAATCGAAAGCAAACGAAAAACTTACATTATTTGGTTAAAGATTCTGTCTTTAGGCTCTTAGCAGCAATCACCTTGAGTCCTCCCTTGCGGAATTACTCCCTACCGGTATCCATGCGACGAAACGAACAGCGATTGCTAGCTCTTTGTTTTTATAAGTTTCGGGATTTTTTTAGAGAAATGGAGAGAGAAAACAAAAAATCTGATTTCTAGGTTTCTGGTATTTTTGCGGCTCAAGCATTAGTCACTAGGGTTTCGGTTAAGAGAATGTTATATAGGGTGTGAGAGGTTGTTTCAAACACAACTCCCACGTCCTTACCACCTCTCCTAGCAGTTGGAGTCTTTAACTCCCACGCCCCCTAGACTTCTGCTGGAAGTGGGAGTCTTTATCGGATAGTAACTCCCACGTAGTCCCAGCTATAACTAAATACCAAAATGCCCCTCCTTAATCTCTAATTCAAATAATAACGTTTTATTATTCTCAGAGAAACAAATGTCAGATACAATGAACCTAGACACATTCTAGATTCATTGAATCTGGACATGAAGCTCGTTAACTCGTCTATGTTGTGACCCTGTAGGTTCAAATTACAATGGCAATGAAAACACACTTAGTAGCAGTATGTGTTCATAAATCACAAGCAGTCCCTAGCAGGACATTGTGACTACCCAAAGTGAATGAATTTACGGTGTAACCTAATATCAATCCACTATTTAATCCCTTTGTCTCGCGATATCCTAATTAAGCATAAGGTATGGTAGTCGTCCCCCTTATAAAGCTTAATTGTGTTTATGCTCCATCTCCAGGTAGACTGTTCCAACAAATAGTATTTAATAACCACTTTATCAAATACATTTGAGCACGGCCATGCATTTAGACAGGCTTTCCTATCGAGGGGCCCATGGATATCTCTCTCTAATAAGAGAGGGACAAATTCCTTATAATGCCTCTCACATTCAAGCCATGAAATGATACTACATCCGATCAACAGTCGTATTGATTACTCGATTAAAAGTAACGTTCGACTGAGTCAAAACGTGGTTTCTTTCATGCTAGAATCAATGGAGACATAAGGTCTAAGGATTCCAAAATAGTATTGAGAAAGTAATACTTGTGACTAAGGACCATGAAATATTACTTCTCTAACGGATCACGTCCGGTACAATATATCCCAATATATTGCATCTATGATTTGATTTGTATTCATTACACATGATTAGTAAAACATAATAATCAATCAAACATCATACTGGTTTCATTTCATTGTAAAGAACCTTACATAAAACTAGGGACAACTAGAATAGTAATTACATAAGCTAATGAGTTTTACTATCAAATCACGCATTTGATGTTCAGAAGCAAAATTAACTGTTTAAAGACATTTTCAAAAGGATATAAAATGTACAACATATGCTAATGGTCCTAGGGAACTACTAACAGAAGTACCCTCATTTATTCAAAAATTGAAGTTAGTAAGTTTCGGGGACGAAACCGTCTTATAAGGGGGGAAGGATGTAATACCCTGGACTTTTTGCTTACGTGTTTTGCATGGTTACTTTTAATTCTTGCATGTTTATGTGTTTTATATTTTTCATCATATGAATTATGTGTTATGTGTGATGATTTAATTGTGTTAAGTGTTTAAATGACATGAGTGTCGAACTTGGGAAGTCTAAAGACCTAAGTGTAAAATTTTGGAAAGTGTCTTTGGGGATTATGGCTGGAAACGTGAATAGAGAATGAAAGTTACGATATAAAAGAGAGAAGGAAAAGAAAGAGAGAGGAAAAATTTGGAAAATTGAGTCCATGAACTTTGAGTGAGCAAGTGAAATGGAAAACAGTGTCAGATTTGGGCGTACTTTATTGCGTTTCGAATATAATTGAAAAAGCTACGAGTGACCGCTAACGGATTGCAATTCGGAGTTCTGTGCAGAAAGTAATCACTTCGGGAAGTGTGCAAAAATTTCTGGTTTCTATTTCTTTTTTAATTGCTCAACTTAAAAGTAAGGATCTTACACATCTGTGTTATCAGTCATAAAAGGCATGAAATCAGTATTTTAAATTATGGTTATGAGTATGAAATGTTTACATATGTTTTCCTCGCATAAAATGGATGACGTGGTGGATTTAATTGCTTCCTATGTGGTTGATCGTCGGATATATTGTGATTGTTGATTCGTACATGTGTTGTTGTTGCTTGCTTCCCATATTTGCTTTTGTTGTTAATGGATGGCCTTATATCGTGTTGTTGTCTTTTGGTGGTTATCTTTTTGTGGTTGTCATCGTCATTGTGTATTTGGTTGTTTTCGGCCGTTGTTGTCGCCCCGGTTTTGAGCTCTTGTCTAGAATCTACTTTAGAGCAGGATTCATTATTTTTAAAAGTGTGTGTTGAACCCCGTGGGTTCATATGATGTGCTAAGAACTTCTTTGGCCTTCACTCGATGTGGACTATCATTGGGACTGTAACGGTTGTTGTTGAGTTCATGGTGATGAACGATGACACAATAAGGATGGATCCTTAAAAGTTTGAACCCGTTCATTCAGGGGGTGAAACTGAAGCCAAGTGAGTATGAAACTCTTGGGTGTATACTATCTTAGTCGACTATTAGAGTCATTACAGTTATTGTTGTAGAGCAATGAATATATAATTGAGTTCAATTATGGGAAGTGTGTGTTATAGCAATGACCATACTCATAATATCTAACAATGTGTATTTCCATAGTGTCATATGAGTGGAACATGGTGCTCGTAGCATATTACAATGTATACGTGTTAAGATGTGAAGAGTATGGTTATTATCTTACTTCTTGTTGTTTATACTACTTGCATTTGCTTTAGTCTTATTTGTTGTGTAATTTGAGTAAAAAATCTACATTTTTGGGCTGAATTCAAAAGTGCATAAATGCACTTTACCTTCACAAATTTTCCTTGGTTTTGGTCTTTTCTGAATCTTGGTCTACTAGTTCGGTCGAACGGATCAGTTGTCAGTCATCCGGAGCAAACTACTAAGAGTTTGGCGAACGACTGGGTGTGTATCTCGGTCGACCGGAGTGGAAAACCGATCGACTGGGACAGGTTTGATCGACCATAATTGGCTTCCAATCGTCCTGACTTTTTTTACTTTCTTTTTGTCTTGATTTCGGTTTACCGGACCCTTAGTCCAGGTCAACCAGAGGGACAGTTTGGTATGTTTTGTGTTCTGTTATTACCGGTCTCCAAAGTTAGTGTGTTTTGATTTCTATACAATGTATGCAATTGTTGTGCTAAGATTCTAAGTATGTTTCGTGTCAAGAGTGTTTTCAAACGGTTTTGGGAAAAAATGAAAGGCTTTTTTGTCTTATCTGATACTTCATTCCAGTGGTCATTTGTGTTGGAGTACATTTGATATAGATGCTCAATTAGATTGGGCAGGCTCAATTGGATTAGTCGTTCATTGGATTGGACAAAACCGGACCCCATCTACTGAGAGCTGTCTTGGGTCGACCGAACCGTTTTGTCACTCCGATCGGTCGAAAACCATTTCTCCGATCGATCGGACCAATTGGACTAAGTCAAAACCGGCACATGTCTTGTGTGAGAGAGTGGTATATGTTAATAGGGTAGTGGGGAGAGAAATGTGTGAGTGTGGAGTTAATGGGTGGTTCCACTAACACCACTTGATGAAATATTCATCAAAACACACAATTCACTCCCATTCCTCTTGAGACTTTCCTATCCGAAACAAAAGAGAAGAAAAATTTCTGTATTTTTGTCTCTCTAGTAAAAACTCTTAAGAACACAAAAAGAGAAAGAAAAACTGTTTTTCTTGTCTCCAATTTTCGGGTTTTGATTTTCCACTTTCTATATAAAAAAATCTCTCGAATATCGTCTTTAACGTTCGTAGCACTCGTGAATAGCATTAGAGGCTCAACGAACAAGTTCAAAGTTGATCCTGTGAATACCTATAAAGACGGGAGTCCGAAGGCTACCGTTGGTGGTTCAAAGTAGCAGAATTCGAGCAACGAATGTCGTTATCGTTAAATGATAACATAAATACAAAGAGGATAAATACTAAAGAGTATAATCCTACATACCTCTGGCATTGTCGCTTATGTCATATAAACGAAAACTGCATTTTCAAACTAGTTAGTAGTGCCCTAGGACCATTAGCATATGTTGTACGTTTTATATATTTTTTGAGCACATTTGAATAGGTAATTTTGCTTTTGAACATCAAATATGTGATTTGATAGTAAAACTCATTAGCTTATGCAATTACTATTCTGATTGTCCCTAGTTTATGTAATGTTCTATACAATGAAATAAGACTAGTATGATATTTGATTGATTATTATGTTTTACTGATCATGTGTAATGGATACAAATCATATCATAGATATAATATATTGGGATATATTGTATTGGACGTGATCCGAAAGAGAAGTAATACTTCATGGTTCTTTAGTCATAAGTATTACTTCCTCAATACTATTTGGAATCCTTAGACCTTATTTCTCTATCGTTTCCAGCATGAATGGAGCTACGTTTTGACTCAGCCGGACGTTACTTTTAATCGAGTAATTAATACGACTGATGATCGGATGTAGCATCCTATCATTGCTTGAATGTGGGAGGCATTATAAGGGATTTGTCCCTCTCTTATTATAGAGATATATGTGGGCCCTCGATAGGGAAGACTGTTTAAATGCATGGGTGCTCAAATGTATTTAATAAAGTGGTTATTAAATGCTATTTGTTGGAACAGTCTGCCAAGAGATCGAGCATAAATAAAGTTATGTTTTATAAGGGTGACAACTACCATGTCGTATGCTTAATTTGGATATCGCAAGACAAAGAGATTAATTAGTGGATTGATATTAGGTTCCACCGTACATTCATTCACTCTGGGTAGTCACAATGTCCTGCTAGGGACCGCTTGTGATTTATGAACACATACTACTACCAAGTGTGTTTTCATTGCCATTGTGATATGAACCTACAGGGCCACACGCATGGACGAGTTAATGAGCTTCATGTCCAGATCAATGAATCTAGAATGTGTCTAGGTTCATTGTATCTGACATTTATGTTTCTGAGAATAATAAAATGTTATTATTCGAATTAGAGATTAAGGATCGGCATTTTCGGTATTTGGCTTTCGTTGGTATTACGTGGGAGTTATTATGCGGTAAGAACTCCCACTACCAGAAGAGGTTAGGATTACGTTGGAGTTGGTTCTCGGAACAAATTCTCACGCCCTACATAATCTCTTTTAGGGCGAACCCCTAGATACACTTTTTGAGCCGCAAAAACACACAACCCGAAATAAGATTTATGCCTCCTTTCTCTCTAAATTCCCAAAACTCAGAAAACGAAGAGCTAGCACTCGCTGCTCGCTTCGTCGCGTGGATACAGGTAGAGAGCAATTCCGCAAGGAAGACTTCTGGTGGTCGTAACACATCATCATCATTCATAAACCATTCATCGAAAATCGTAAGTATTTTCGTCTATTTTTCGATTCCTATGGTATGCGCGGATCCTTTAGGGGAGGATTCATGGGTGTTTAAAACGAGTTTCTGCCCATGAATCCCTTCAGCTGCATAAAAATGGATTATTGGAATCATTTGATTTTGAATCATATGATACATACGAGCCTTGTTTAATGGGTAAGATGACTGCTTCTCCATTTACTAGAACTGGAGAACGAGCAAAGGATTTATTGGAACTAATACATAGTGATGTATGTGGTCCATTCAATATCCATGCAAGAGGTGGTTATCTATATTTCATCACTTTTACTGGCGATTTTAGTGGTTTTGGATACGTGTTTCTTATGAAACACAAGTCTGAGGCCTTTGAAAAGTTCAAAGAGTACAAAATGAAGTAGAAAACCAGCTTGGCAAAATTATTAAGATGCTTCGATCTGATCGAGGTGGGGAATACTTAAGTCAATAATTTCGTGACTATTTAAAGAGTTGTGGAATTTTTTCCCAACTTTCTCCATCGGGTACTCCTCAATGGAATGGTGTATCCAAAAGGAGAAATCGAGCTCTATTAGATATGGTTCGATCAATGATGAGTCACGCGAGCCTTCCAAACTCCTTTTGGGGACACGCTTTAGAATTGCGTAGGTCTAGTAGAGTTCGTAGATCACCAGAAAATTTTAGATTTTTCATAACATAACATAGAGATGTTATGTTTATTGATCACGTTGAACCTAAAGTATGTAAGCTAATGAAGTCAATTTATGGACTAAAGCAAGCTTCTAGAAGCTGGAATCGACGTTTTGACGAAGTCGTACGCGAGTTCGATTTTATCAAGAATGTTGATGAACCTCGTGTGTACAAATTTTTTAGTGAAAACTCGGTAGTATTCCTAGTTTTGTATGTAGATAACATACTACTTATAGGGAATGACATTCTAACCTTGGAATCTGTAAAGGTCTGGTTGGGGCAATGTTTCTCTATGAAGGACTTAGGTGAAGCAAGCTTCATCTTAGGACTCAAGATCTATAGAGATAGATCACGCAGACTCATTGGTCCAAGTCAGAGTACATATATAGACAAAGTGTTAAATCGGTTTAGCATTCAAGTGTCCAAAAAGGACCTTTGTCCTATATCACTTGGTACGGTTCTTTCAAGACAACAGTGTGCTAAGACACTGGATGAGAAAGAATGCATGAATGAAATTCCATAGGCTTCGGCAATTGGATCTATCATGTATGCCATTTTGTGTGCTCGCCAGATGTCTCGTATGCTTTGAGTATAATGAGTACATACCAGTAAACATACGGTGAACGTCACTAAATAGCCATCAAGAAAATCTTGAAGTACTTGTGAAGGACTAAGGACACATTCTAAATCTATGGTGGGGAAGACGAGCTCATTGTAAGTGGTTTCACTGATGCTAGTTTCCAAACCGATAGAGACGACTTTATATCGCAATCGGGTTATGCATTTTGCCTAAACGGCGGTGATGTCAGCTAGAGGAGTTCAAAGAAAGCGACTGTTGCGGATTCTATAACCGAAGACGAGTATATAGCTGCATCAGATGCTACTAAGAAAGCCATTTGGATCCGAAAGTTCATTGCAGAACTTGGTGTGGTGCCTAGCATTTTGAGTGCGATTCATCTCTATTGTGACAATAATGGAACCATATCTCAATAAAAGGAGCCACGTTCTCACCAAAGGTCCAAACATATACTTCGGCGTTTTCACCTGATCCATGAGATCATTGATAGGGGAGATGTGAATATTTGCAAAGTTCATACGGACGATAACATCGCCGACACAGCAGCAACATGAACTCAATACTTGTAGCATGGGTATTAGATACCAAGAGAACTGGTCTTAGAGATAGTTCTTTTGTACAGTATGCACTAAAAGGCAAGGTTGTTGTCTTTAGTGCAAGCGGGATATTGTTGTATTTTCTTTCATGTGATGAAATAATAAGGTATGAATTCCATTATTAGTGTTTTAATTACGGCAGTGCAAATGTAATAAAACATAATAATGCCCTTATATAGTTATGTAATTGTTACATTGAACTATTATAAAATGTCCCTAGTCAATCATTATTGTGCAATTTTGAGGATAACAATAATGTGTGGAAACTAGTACGTGTTGTGATTAAATATGGTGATATTAAGTAAAACACATGAGTATTTGATACTGGACTGGCCCAATTATAAGAACATTTCATGGATTGTTATATGAATGTCAACAATGTTCTTATAATGATTCTGTTTGTATTTGAATCTTTCGACTTGAGATCACGCAAGATTTCCTACACGGCTAATGGTATGCTTTTATGGTATCAAACGCCGTCTGTAACTAGATGGACTATAAAGGCATTTGTTGGGCATATTTATGAACCATGTGCAGGGTGGGGCGTGATAGATAAAGGATTTTTCCATCCTATATAACAAGAGTGATATCTTGAGCCCCTTTATGGAGTGAGACTAATTCATGGCCATGAACAAATGAATTAATATGAGATATTAATGTCATTCGATTAGTCTACTCAGAAATCAAGAAACTGATTGATTGAACTATACAAGTGTGACCTTCTTTATGACTTGTGTTCAATCTAGATATCGAGGACAAAGGGATTAGTACAAAAGATCATATTTTTGATTACTTGAATCACCGGACTATTTGTGAATTGTGAGTAATGATGTGTTGCTAGATACCTCTCATTACTGTTGACAATTGTTGTCACGGCCAACATAGCAAATACCTAAAGGGTTGCACACTATAATTAACTGAATTGGGCATGTTGGGGCTTAAATTTGATATAGGTGTTCAATTAGATTGAGAAGGCTCAATTAGATTGGGCGTTCGCTTGGATTGGGCAAAACCAAACCCGGTCGACCGAGAGCTGTCTTGGGTCGACCGAATCGGTTTTTCACTCCGGTCGGCCGAGAACCATTTCTCCGGTCAACCGGAATGTTGGACTAAGTCAAAATCGGCACATGTCTTGTGTGAGAGAGTGGTATATGTTAAGAGGTAGTGGGGAGAGAAATGTGTGAGTGTGGAGTTAGTGGGTGGTTCCACTAACACCACTTGATGAAGTGTTCATCAAAACACACAATTCACTCCCATTCCTCTTGAGACTTTCCTAGCCGAAACAAAAGAGAAGAAAAATCTATGGATTTTTGTCTCTCTAGTACACACTCTTAAGAACACAAAAGGAGAAAGAAAATTTGTTTTTCTTGTCTCTAATTTCCGGGTTTTGATTTTCCACTTTCTATATCAATAAAGCTCTCGAAGATCGTCTTCAACTTTCGTAGCACTCGTGATTAGCATCATATGCTCAACAAACAAGTTCAAAGTTGATCATGTGGACACCGGTAGAGATGGGAGTCCGAAGGCTGCCGTTTGTGGTTCAAAGTAGTAGAATCCGAGAAATATCGATTAGATCAATAAAGGTATAATTCCTATCACAAGGTACTGGTACTTTCTCGTAAGTAGATCCTCTAAAGGAACGAAATTCCATTTTACTTTCCGCTAATTTCTTTTGGGAATTCCGAATTTTTCCTTTCAATTTGATCCTTATTGGGCTTCGCATCTCAGTCCTTTATTTTCTTATCTTACAGATGATGATGTCGTTGAGAATACTATGAAGATGATACATGAGAGAGGAATAATGAATAGTACTTTTATTCCGCTATTATACATTTGAATCCCTTTGGTTATATTAAGGCGTATTTGTTTTTTAGTAACTCTGTATGTGGGCTTGGGTGTCACATTGGCTGATGAGACACTGTCATACAACAACTGTAAGTTTCAAACTTAACAACTGTAAATTTCAGACTTAACAATCTGTTAATTCAATATATAACAATTGTAGGTTTCAAACTTAACAACTGTTAATTTGAAAATAATAACTGTTAGTTTGATATATAACAATTGTTCAATGTTTTTTTACCACATAGCTGTTATTTTCGTAACTAAAATTGTAGATGAAAATTCTTGACCAATCTACACAAAACGAATCCATCATATAGAAAAATTACTCGGCAACAGATCATAGCTTTCAAACCCAGAAACAGAAGACATACTCTTGGATGGTATTAAGATGGAAAAACAATGGTGGTAAATTCTAAAAGTTGTCCGTCTTCTTCACTCTCAAATTCAGAGAAATATAATGCTAAAAACCCAGAGAAGTACCAGTCTCAAGATATACATATTAAGTCTTTTGGTGTGTAATTATATATTTGTTCTAGTGCATTTCCCCAAGAATTTGAGTTCGTTTCTATTGTAATGTTAGCTGGAACTGTTTGAAAATAGGGCTAGAACAAGATTGAAGTTTTTGTCTTTGTGACTAAGAGACTAACACTATATATTGATATTTTTGTCGAATTTCAAGGCTATGTATTTGAGAATAATATTTTATTAAGGATTTGATTCAGTCTCATGATTTTCATAAATGACAAACATAATAATATAACAAGTCATGGCTTAGTTTTTCTGGTATGCTAATTTAAAATGAGATCTTATGTATATAATTGTTATCCAGACCTCCCAAAATCAATAATACTAAACACGCGCACACACACACACACACACACACACACACACATATATATATATATATATATTGTCAATCAATATAAAGTGTACCTGAATTCTTCAGCTTATTGGAACTGTTGTAAATTAATTTGATTCGCTAAATAGAGTCTCGTGCTAATAACGTGTTTTAAAACTATGAATATAAATCACTAATATATGATATGATAGAACTCAAACTCAAGAGAATGAGGAAAATTGTATTTCTTGTTTTACTTTTCAACTAATATACATGTCTATTTATAGGCTATGAGATATATAACATACAATGAATGTTATAGAATTTGAAAAGCCAAAAGTCATAGATATTCAATACATTAAATAGAAAGAATATGAACCCTATGAAAATATAAAGGGACATTCATAATATTCATTAACAATTTTAAATTTCTCATCTAAGTTTGAAATGACAGTGATTGATAGTTTTAAGTAGTCGCATGCTAGGTATTGTTAAAATTGGATTGAATTTCTATTTAAAATACAACAACAAAAGCTACAATAATCAATATAAAATTTCAGTATGGTCATCTGCATTAATACATTCCCTCCACTTATTTATGTCAAACATCATACCCTCATCCAAGTCTAACAAATCAATATCATTCTTGATACTCAAGTCCAAACTTTCTTCGGCCTCCCCTACCTCTTACAACCTCATGCCTTCATCCTTCAAGTTTCCAAACCGGGATTTTTCTTCATCTTTTCTTTAATAAGTGCAACTCCTATTTTCTCTCGAATAGTCTCATTTATCACTCTATCCTTTTTAACATTCCCACATATCCATCGCAACATACACATCTCTGTTACACTCATTTTCTGTATATGACATTTTTTTCAAAGCCCAACACTATGTGTCATACAAGAAGTCAAACAGCTGTTCTATACAACTTCCCCTATCCTACCTGTTTAAAATCTCATTTAATAAAAACTGTTGTTATGATTTATGAGAGAGAATCTGATACCTAGAGCCAAAGTCTCTGCAACTAGAAGGAATGAATACATACTTCTATGTTTCATTTGGAACTGTCTGACAAAAAAAAGCGACTCAAAATAGAAACCATTATAGTACTCACTACTCAAAGAACAAGAAAGAAAACTCAAAATAGAATTATAGTACTAATTACTCAAAGAGTTCAAGCACATTAGCTAACATACATTCAGTAGTCTCAAAAGAGGAGGCATGAAATAGTCTCCAAGGAAAAATAAACGATTGACATGTCTTCCTAATTTCCACAGGAAAAATAAAGCAGTAAATATAACCTTGTTCAATAACAAAGCAAATCCCCAAAATTTTGAACTCATATCAGTAAATCTGGTCTACAAAAAGCATCAACTTTATAAACTTTCTAAAATTTAAAATGGTTTACTACACTGCACCCACTCTCTAAGCAGTTCCAATATTTTGTGCCTTGTTAAGGATAACACCTTCATACTTGACCTGGAACCACTTCATGGCGTCCTCCTTGGTCACTCTCTGGTGAATTCCAACACGGGCCTTGCACCTACGGCGACGAGCTACTCGGTAACCAGGGCGCTCCAAGACCACAAAGAAATCCATACCATAAATACCAGTTGATGGGTCATATCTGTACGATGCATAAATCTCAAGTAAGCAAATGAATTGAGAAACAAAGCAATAATTGTAGTTCAGACATGGCATATCAAAGAAAAAACATTTAGACATTGCTTGAAGTGAAAGCAGGCTTCCAAATACAATTAAGAACGAAATAGTTGTGTTTTCACCAGTTGAAGCAAAAAATAAACTTCATGTTCAGGAATTTGAGAGGGAGAAGAGATGACTTTCTACAAAAAAATTACCGTTTGACATCCCAAAAATATAAGCAACAGCCTCTTACCATTTAGTTCTTCAGCAATGTCAAGAATTCTATAGTACCAAGAGAAAGCTACCAACCACATACTTGGATCGAAATTCAACAGCAGACTAAAAAAACCCCAAACAGTTCCCAAATTTGGAACTACAAAGCACACAAGGAATCAAGGGAAAAATATAAAGATCGGCTTACTTGATTCCAAGATCGATGTGCTCTTGAATACCAAAACCGAAGCAGCCTGTGTCACTAAAGTTCCTCCTCAAGAGCTCGTATTCCTTAACCTTCAACCCACTCTCCAGGAGCTGCATTGCCTTATCGCCTCTCACAGTCACATAGCAAGCAATCTTTTCATTACGCCTGATTCCAAAGGACCTAACAGTGTACCTAGCTGTTAACCAGGGGAAACATCATGAGAAACATAGAAACTTTTTTTCCCGGTAAAGGCTAAACAGTTGAATCAATCAGGAAAACCTCACAAAACCCATCACTAAAGCTGAAACATAGTTGTACAAGTCAAAAGGAGAAAAAATACTCATCTGTATCAATCTCAACCCTACTTTCTTCCAAGTGCAATATAAACATCTTTATAATGAAGCTTGCAAAGGAATACTCAAACTATGGTGCATTTAGATCACATTTCCAATTTCAAATTATAGGTTTTGGCAACACCTCTTACCAACAATTCAGTTTTAGAGAAATTCAACTAAAATCTAAAACTCACAACTCTATCCAAATCCCAAACTTAAATCACCTTATCAACAAGACCACATAACTAACCACCTAAAAAGAGAAACATATAAACTCAAAAATCAATTTTTTTTCATCAAGAAAACTCGACCCCGTAATCAATACCAAGTAAATTAAAGCTTATTATCCATTTTCAAAACAAGTGTCCACTAATTAAGCATTTTCTTCCGGGCCATAAAAATTCAAATCTCACTGCAGCCTCTAAGTTTTAACAAAAGAACACTACTTTGGAAAAATAAGCAAACTCACCCTTGGAGAAAACTGGGGTTTGGCCACTGAGTTGTTCCAAAACCTACAATAAGATATAAATATTAATTTTCTCAGTGAAAAAACAGCAAAACGATCAAAATTAGGTTAAGAAAATTACCTTGGCAGCTCTGGTGAGACGATCACCGCTCTCTCCGACGGAGATGTTGAGTACCAACTTCTGGACCTTGATTTCCCTCATTGGGTTGTTCAATTTTTTCTCTGATGCCTATATAAACACAGTAGACATTTACAGAGAGTGAATTATATTTCACAAAAAAACATAAACAATATAAAGTTATATACACAAAGAAATAGAATGAGAGAGAAGATTGGAAACCATGGCGCTGCGAACTGCGACGACGGAGCGATGGTGGAGCAGTTTGGAGGAAGGGTTTAGAGAAATGCCAAGAAACAAACTAAAAGAAACCCTGCTTAGATTTTAATAGCAAACCCTAATGAGGCTGGCTAGATATGAGTTATGGGCCTGGCCCAAATAAAGGTATTTGAGATGGTTTTGGACCCGTTTGGAGAATAGGCTTTGCATGGGTCGGGCCCAGTTTTTCCATTCCAGTCATGACATGGCACCCGAAAATGGGGGACAAACATTTTTGTCCAGAACGGAAGTCCCACTTCCGTCCTAGGGCCATAACGGAAGTGGGACTTCCGTCCCGGCTGACGTGGCAGTTTTTCCCACGCGCGTTGCCACTTGTCCAGAACGAAAGTCCCACTTCCGTTATGGCCCCAGGACGGAAGTGGGACTTCCGTTACGGTCCTGCCAAAAAATACCCTACGAAAATCCTAACTTTGCCCCGTGAATTTGAGGACAGAATTGCCACTTCCGTCCTCAACTTCCAGCTAATTTGCAGCGTGTAGTCACTTCTCACTTTTGCCTTTTTTACCCAAAAAAAAACTTTCTGAACGGTTTTGGCAATTTCGTGCGCATTTATGACCGGTTTTCAAAGACTTGTCCAATAAGAAAATTAATTTTACAATTTCCAACCACATCTATAAATACCCCTCCAAACCTCTCCACAATCTACAACCTTCTCAAACCCATAAAAACCATATCCTCCGTAATACTAGCTTTCAAAATTATTATTTTTTTTTACAAAAACCCTATCCTCCGTAGTGGCCAACTTTCCCGAATTTATGCAAAAAGAAATGCGTAAAAAGTTCAGGGATGTTGATTTTAATAAAGAATGGCCAGCCGAATACGAGGAGGTTTTAATAGAAATTTGTTATGATTTCAGTATGCAGGGTTACCCCAGAGAAAAACGTTAGTCTGATTGCTACAATGAAATTGTTTACGGAATTAATTCTGTGACCGGGGGACAATTCACAGTTGCGATGATCGACGCAGGCCTAGCAAAACTGCGTAGGCGGTTTTGGGATTTCGAAGCGTTCACCCACAAATCATGGTTCAAGTATGACGGAAGGACGAACGTTGTTGACTTGGACGGTGCTGAGGCCCAGTGGGCGGAATACGTTGCGGTAAGTTGTATGTAATTAAGGCACACAGTATTAACTGTATATTTTCATAACTAAATATTTTTTTTATATAACTCTAATTTAGGCTAATCCAAGGGCTAAGCGGTACAGAAGAAGTGGCGAATTTTTCTTTATCCTTCTCTGCCATATTTTTGGGTACGAAGAAAAAGGATTTGTGGATGAAGCTGGACAATGTTCAACATCTCCTGAAGAGGTAACCGTGGAGGCTCCCCCTAAATACCCGATGTCGGATGCATCGTCCAGCAACAGTAGTGCTTGGAAAATGATTGAGCATAAGTTTCGAAAGAATTAGGGTTTGAATAACAGGGACTTTGTATTTTTAAATGTTCGATGTAAATTTATTTGTATGAATTTAATGGAATTGTCAGTTATTTGATATTTGAAAGTTCCGAAATTAGCAATATTTAAAAAACATTGAAAATAATAATTATAATATGAACACGTATGGAAAAAATTTCTAGGACAAATGGAGAGGTTTTGAGGTGTTATTTATAGATTTAGTATGAAATTCTAAATTTAAGTTTTCGAATTGGACAAGTCTCATAAAATAGGTCAGTAATGCGATCGAAACTGCAAGAAACCATTCCAAATATTTCGGCAAAAAAGCAAAAGTGAGGTGTGACAATAGCCTGCAATTTGAGGACGGAAGTGGCAATTCCGTCCTCAAATGCGCGGGGGGAGCAAGGTAGGGTTTTTGGGAAAAAGCCTGTGCCGGTTGAGAACGGAAGTGGGACTTCCATCCTAGAGTCAGGACGGAAGTCCCACTTCCGCTCTCAACCGGCACAGGCTTTGCCCATTTGCTGCAAAAATCTCTATAAAATTCAATACCCCTCCATCCATTTTTCATACCCCAAACAACATTCCCCAATTAATTTGTTCTAAACACCCTCATCTTTCCTCAACCTCTTATTTCGTTTTGCTAAAAAATGGCACTATAATGTCCAATGAGATTGTATTTACATTTCGACCACAATATAGTGTACGAAAATGGGGGTTACCCCCGTTTCGCCGAGCCTAGCGAAAAAAGTTTTGATGTTATACAAAGGATTTCATTCAGGCAACTTTGCAATAGAATATGTCGCCGCAAAGGAGTCAAGCTTTCTACTGTCAATGTTCGGCTAATAATGACCCGTCCATTCTTCATGCCGACGTTCAACATGGTGGCGTATGATGTTGTAAATCTTAACGAGGAAGAAGGTTTAGACAGTTTGTGGGGAATCCAAACGGATTTCAAACTCCAAGGGATTCATGTTGGTGCCCTATTGGAACCTGTGCAGAGACATGCAGATAGCTTTGTAATACCAACAACACACTTCGTCCCGGAGCCACAATTTGTTCCGGAACCATTTTTTTCGGAGCCAAATCCATTACCAAATATGCCCCCACCGTCTACTTACGAACCCTGTATCGATAATTCGGTCATGGATTCCATATGGGTCCAATATCAGACATTGACGGCGTTCAAAAGCGGAAGGCGACCTGCGCGAGCGATAGTGCCGGGAGACCACGAGGGCGACGGGGGTAGAGGAAGACGCAGAGGGGGTAGCGGAAGATGACAACCCCGAAATCCAGCAACAAACCGGTGGACCAAGCACTGAAGAGACGGTACAAGAGCCTGAACCAACACCCTCTACTTCCGCCCCGGCCATTCCATAATGGAATTTTCCATCGTACGGTAACTATGCTAATTTTGCCTGTTGGAATGATATGGGTTCCATGGAACCTGTACCTGAAATCACATACGGGGGAGAAAAAATTAAAACATGGAATCCCAATATTCCCGACATATGTTTGGGGATGCAATTCAAGGATAAACGCGAGGCAATGTTGGCAATGAACGTGTGGCATGACAAGGTGGCATTAAGGGAATGGAAAAGAGAGAGGAGCAACAAACAATGTTTCAGCGGGGTGTGTAGAAATTCAACCGAAAATGCCCGATGCAGTTGGTACGTTCGCGTAAATCATAGCAGGGTGGATGGAATGTGGAAGGTTACCAAGCTTAACCAGGCCCACTACTGCTTGATGGACTAGAACAAAAAATGCAACATGTCCTCCAGCTACATCGGGGTAAAAATTCTACACCTTGTTCAGGCTGATCCTGAAATATCTATTAAATTGATTAGGGCTGCTTGTACCAGCTGATATGAATTTGACTTGTACCTATAGAAAAGCTTGGTATGCCCGCGAAATGCTATAGAAACACTTTTTGGTACTTGGCAATCAACTTTTCGAGTCTGCTAGCATTATATCCAGGGCACTAAATGGTTCGAGCAGGGGTATGATAGTCAAATTTCTCTACCACCCGCGAGAAACCGCTAATGGGCCCCGAGGGGTTCGAGTCATTGTTACGGACTTTTAAACCATTGGTTGGCGATTTACACGTGGTGCCGACCCATAATTTCGATTGATGGGACACACCTTAGGGGAATTATAAAGGGACTCTCCTGGTTGCAAGCACTCTGGATGCTAACAACCAAATTTTACCCCTTGCTTTTGCGTTGGTCGATTTAGAGTCATCTTTGACTTGGACGTGGTTCCTTAGGCACTTGAGGGAACATGTTGTGAAAGACCTTCAAGTGTGTCTTATCAGCGATCGTCATGCCGGCATTCTTAGTGCCGTGGCATCCCTCCCGGATGGCAACCCCCCAAAGGCGGTGCACCGATATCGCCTTAGGCATTCTGAGTCCAATTTCCACACTCATGCAAAAAAACAAAGAATTGAAAGATTATGTGTGCATTGCTGCAAGCCAGCCGAAAAAGGTTAAGTGCGATTTATATCTAAACCGTATCAAAGAAAAAGACAAGGATGCGTTTAACTGGTTAATGCAGCAACCCAAAGAGTTGTGGACTTTGGAATACGACGGGGGAATGCGTTTCGGTTGCATGACTACAAACATGTCAGAGGCGCTTAATAGCGTTCTAAAGCAGTCTAGAGCGCTGCCTTTGAAAGCGCTCGTGAAGATGATTTTTTTACACTTGTACATTATTTTGACAAACACCGGCAAGACGCAAATGGTTGTCAAACGCCTTTCCCTAAGAGGATATGGGAGAAGTATTTCGCGTACGAACAAAAGGCAGCAACTCTGGTTCTAAACCGACACCACATGGACCAAGGTATCTATAGGGTCATGTCCCGACATAGAGGACCGGGCCAAGTTGGAAAAATATACGCGGTCAACTTATCAGCTCGTGAGTGTACCTGTGATAAGTGGGCTGCTTATTCAGCTCCATGCTCCCATGTCATTGCCGTACCCAAATCGATAATGCAGGATGCTTCTCGAAGAACTAGAGTCCTATGTTTAGGAGTGTAAAACACAAGAGGGGGGGGGGTGAATTGGGTTTTAGTCAATCTTGTAAACTTTTTCGATTCTTAGCAAGGCTAGTGTAAGTTTGAGCAAGATGAATAAAAGCAATACGAAACCCAATAACAAGACAAAGGATTTATAGTGGTTCGACTCACTCAGAATCTACATCCACTACCTTGACCCGCACCCAAGGATTTTAAACAACTTCACTAAGAAGAATGTTTACACTTGTGGCTAACTCACTAAGAGTTTTACAACACAACCACAACTCAAAACTCACAAAGAGCTTGCCCACACTAAGTAGGACTTTTACAGCTTGCCCACACTAAGTAGGACTTTCACAATTGCCCACACTAAGTAGGACTTAAACAAATAACCCTATCACTAAGAAAGGGAATGAGATAGGTTAAGTACAAAGTTGTTCACTCTTCTAAGTGAAAGATAGATACCTTTTAAGTACAAGAAATTCAGCTCTTGAACATATGAAGCACACTCTTTGTCTTGCTTTTGAAAGAATACTCTTGAATGATTTAGATCATAGAGATGAAGAGTATTTTGCTTTGAAAGTCTTTAGACTTGATAAGATATGAATGTTTATTGTATCTCAAAGTCTTAGAGTCATTCTCTAGCTTAAGAGTATATATACATTTCAAAATAGGCTAAAAACGACTCTTTAACGGTCAAATAACGGCTAGTTTCTCGCAGAGTTCGGTTGACCGAACACGGACTCTCGGATGACCGAAAGGCCACCTCGGTTGAGCCGAACCTAGGTCGGTCGACCGACCAAGACCCTTAGGTCGACCGAACTTGACTTTTGGTCGACCGAAGATGATTATCACACCTCTCTGTTTGTGCTCGGTTGATCCGAGGAAAAACTCGGTCGACCGACCTCCTGAGCTTTGAGAGATGTTGATTTTTCACACGTTTTGAAATCTATTGAACTCTAAAAGGTTTTCTCAATATGTAACAAGTAAGAGCATTTAGAAAACCATTTTAAAAGACTTATACATTGAAATCAAAGGCTTTTGAGATATGAACACATATGAGAATCATTTTGAAACTTTAGCCTTTTGAAAACGTGTTTATGAAAACATGCAAGACTTGAGTGTAGAGTTTATGTTCATGAGAGCTTTGGTTAGAGCTTTATAAGATAAAAACTTATGACGACAAAGCTAAACTAACCAAACCTAAGTCTTCAATCTTCAATCTTGATAAATGAGCCTTGTATAACTTTGAATCTTGATACCAATGGCTTGATTGAAGTACTTAGAGCTTCCATAATGAGTTCCGATATTCTATCACAAAGATTAAGATCATTAGACACAACATCAAAAGTTTGTCCAATATCAAAAACTGAGTTTGTTCGCCCTTAGGGCTTACAATCTCCCTCTTTTTGATTATGACAAACTTTTATGTAATAAGATAGAATATGGACAAAATTAAGAACAAGGAAGCATGGAAAAAAGTTAAAGATCAATTAAGAGTAATGACTAGTGCTTTAAAAGATAAAACCAATGAAGACAAAAGCACTTAGTCATGATAACTTCTTTTTGCCATATAATCTAGGGACTCTTAGAAGAGCCCTATTTCCCAACCATCCTCCTTCCTTCCTTTTAAAATGTTTTGAGACATAAGATCTATAATAAGCTCCCCCTCAAAACATGCCAGGTAAAGATAAGCAATGATAGCATAATGATAATCAAGGATAATACACCAATTTCAATACCAATTATCATACACCAATTTTCTCCCCCTTTGGCATAATCAAAAAGACTTCAATCTCCAAGATATAAGGGTGTACTTGCAAAAACATAATCAGTTCATAGCACAAGCAAAGTTAATACACCAATTTTCTGAAGAATGATCTTTTTGAATAAGCTTGGTTGATTTCTAAAAACAAAGAGTCCATAATGACACACAAATATAAAGATGGTCATTTATGGTCCAAAAAGAATATCAACCTAAGCTAAAAACAAAGGAGATAGGGAATATAACCTTTAAGAACAATCTCCCTGTTTATCAAACATACGATGTTAGCTATTTGAGATAAAACCAAGTATGATACCAATTGACCAATTGTAAAACATGATACCAATTGTAAATATAGCCAATTGTAAAACATGTTTGAAAATATAGCTAACAAAGTACTAGTGGAAGTGATACCATGAATTCATAAGATAAGCACAAGTATCACAACCAAAAGAAGTAGAGGAAGTGTAAGATAGCACTTGGAGTACATTCCTCTAACAAGTTAATGGTTAGCTTAATGAGTGTAGCAACTCTTAAAGTGATACTAACCAAAAACTATAATGAGATCACAATGGATAAGAAAATGAAGAATATGATCTCAAAGTTATTAAGGGAGAGTATATGTGATACCAATTAAAGACATAAACATTTATAACACATATAACTTCCAAAATAACTTACACAAGTTGGCTATAAGATATAAAAGATGAAAGGCAAGCCAACAAGTGATGTGATGATGTGAAATAAGACAATTGAGCATACATCACATATAGAGTTTACATCCTAAGTCAAGCATCTAGGCGATCAACCACATAAGATTAATGCTATAGACTTGAATATAAACACACCAACACCCCTATATGCAATAAAGATCAAGTAAAAACTAAACATAGCATATACAAACTCCCCCAAAGCATAAGACACTAAATAAAAGAGGGGAGGGGGTTGTAAAAGGAGATTTCATCACAAAGATCAAATCATTAAGCTCACTAATAACATGCTCAAAAGAATCAAAAACATATGAAGAGCAAGCATGTTATAAAATCTCCAAGGTGCCCATTTCAAAAAAAACAATTGATACATGATATGGAAAGTACGATCAATAATTGTTTAAGGAAATGAAAGAGATTGAGTTTAGTAATATCTCATTGAATTTGATGAATGCTTTTGCACTTTGAGTTCCTTCATTGAGTTCTTTGAGCTTCTCAATCTTCTTTATCATACTCATCTTTAGCTTTATCACCAAAGTGATATTTCCATTGCAAAGAGATTTGAAACCTTTCATAAGCAATTCTTCTTCTCCGGTTATGTGATAAAATCATACACATTGAAACATCATAGAGCCGGAGCTTCCCTTTAACTAACAAGAACCTATAAGAGCAAGGGAAGAGTAACTTTTGGTACCCACTTTTGTTTGGGTCCATGGGGGTTAGTTAAAATACGCTTAACTCTCCAAATGGTTTTAACTCCCCTTTCAATCTTCTTCTTCACAAAGCATCTACCACTTGTGTGACCATATTTACCACAATAAGTGCAACAAGTAGATGGCTTAGCAAATTTGTGAATATGCTCATGATATCTAATTTGCTTATGTGAAGTACTATCATGCACAAATTGATTTCTAGGTGCCTTAGAAGAGCTAGCAATATCAACATGATTAGCAATATAACCTAATCCATGTTTAACATTTGAAGCACGTTGCACACAAAGAAGTTGATCAAGATTTTTTGTTCCTTTGGAGAACTTATCAACAAGAGAGGTGAGATCAACAACTTTGGTTTTTAAGCCATCAAACTCAACAAGTTTGCATTCAAGAGAAGACAATTTATCATAGGCTTCTAGATACTTTAATGAGGAAGTGTTGCATGTAGCAATAAGCTTTTCATTTTCAATTTTCATGCAATCAACCTCATCACAAAGCTTTTTGTTATCAACAAGCAAAGATTCAATTTTAAGCTTCATAGCTTTGTTTTGCTTTGCACATTTTCTCAATTGATCATACATATCAATTAAAAGCTCATTAGAATCATCCTCATCATCATCAAAAGAATTTGAAGTGGAGGGAGAAAGATGTACCTCATTACCCAATGCCATGAAGCAAATATTTGCATTTTCCTCTTCTTCTTCATCGCCACTCCCATCTTGATTGACTTCAAGCATTTTCCACATAGAGTGGGCGGATTTGCTTCCAAGGACACGGTTGTACTCATCCGGATTCAAGGCACAACTAAGAATGTTCATTGCCTTATAATTTTGTGTCATTTTTTTGGACTCAACTTCATTTAGCTCATTATCCGGTTTTGGCACTAGAACACCATCCACCATCTTCATAGGTACATATGGACCTTCTTCAAATATATGCCATAAAGAATAATCTATGGAGCACACATATATCTTGAATCGGTCTTTCCAAGCATCAAAATTATTTCCATCAAAAAGTGGTGGTCTATCGGTGGAAGACCCCTCTTGGTATGCTAAAGCGGAATATTCGGCCATTAATCTTTTCTTCAAGCTATTAAGCTAAAGATGAAGACGAGGCTCTGTAAGCCCTAAGGGTGAACAAACTCAGTTTTTGATATTGGACAAACTTTTAATGTTGTGTCTAATGATCTTAATCTTTGTGATAGAATATCGGAACTCATTATGGAAGCTCTAAGTACTTCAATCAAGCCATTGGTATCAAGATTCAAAGTTATATTCAAGGCTTATCTTTCAAGATTGAAGATTGAAGACTTAGGTTTGGTTAGATTAGCTTTGTCGTTTTTAGTCATTATCTTATAAGCTCTAACCAATGCTCTTATGAACATAAGCTCTACACTTTAGTCTTGCATGCATCATAAACACGTTTTCAAAAGGCTTAGTTTTCAAAAGGATTCTTAAATGTGTTTGTATCTTCAAAGCCTTTGTTTTCTAAGTCTAAGTCCTTTAAAATGGTTTTCCAAGTGTTCTTACTTGTTACCTTTTGGGAAAACCTTTTAGACTTCTAAAGACTTCAAAAGATTTCAAAACATGTGAAAAATCAGCTCAGAGGTTGGATCATCCAAGTTTACCTCGGATCAACCGAGCACAAACAGAGAGTTTTGATGTTGAGCTTCGGTCGACCAAAGGAAGAGTTCGGTCGACCTAAGGCATGGGTCGGTCGACCGACCCTGTGAAAGGCTCAACCGAAGTTGCTCTTCGGTCATCCGAGGTCTATGTTCGGTCAATCGAACTCTGTGATTTATAGCCGTTATATGACCGTTAAAGAGTCGTTTTTCAGCAGATTTTCAAATGTATATATACTCCAAAGCTAGAGAATTATTCTAGAACTTGCACATAACATTTACATTGATTTCTTATCAAGTCTAAACACTCTCAAAGTAAATACACTTCATCCGTATGATCTAAATCATTGAAGAGTGTTCTTTCAAAAGCAAGACAAAGTGTGTGCTACTTATGTTCAAAGAGCTTATCATTGTTGTACTTCAAAGGTAATATCTTTCACTTAGAAGAGTGAACAATCTTTGTAATTACCCATCTTAATTCCCTTTCTTAGTGATAGGGTAATTGTTGTAAAAGTCCTACTTAGTGTGGGCAAGCTCTTAGTGAGTTTTTGTATTGTGGTTGTGTTGTAAAACTCTTTGTGAGCTAGCCACAAGTGTAAAGATCTTCTTAGTGAAGTTGTTGCAAATCCTTGGGTGCGGCTCAAGGTAGTGGATGTAGATTCTGAGTGAATCGAACCACTCTAAATCCTTTGTCTTGTTGTTGGGGTTTTACTTTGCTTTTGTTTATCTTGCACAAACTCACCCTAGCATTGAATAGATTCGAAAAAGTTTGCAAGATAGATTAAAACCCAATTCACCCCCCCTCTTGTGTTTTACAGGCTCTGATACCAATTGTAAAACACAAGGGGGGTGAATTGGGTTTTAGTCAATCTTGTAAACTTTTTCGATTCTTAGCAAGGCTAGTGTAAGTTTGAGCAAGATGAATAAAAGCAATACGAAACCCAATAACAAGACAAAAGATTTATAGTGGTTCGACTCACTCAGAATCTACATCCACTACCTTGAGCCGCACCCAAGGATTTTAAACAACTTCACTAAGAAGAATGTTTACACTTGTGGCTAACTCACTAAGAGTTTTACAACATAACCACAACTCAAAACTCACAAAGAGCTTGACCACACTAAGTAGGACTTTTACAGCTTGCCCACACTAAGTAGGACTTTCACAATTGCCCACACTAAGTAGGACTTAAACAAATAACCCTATCACTAAGAAAGGGAATGAGATAGGTTAAGTACAAAGTTGTTCACTCTTCTAAGTGAAAGATAGATACCTTTTAAGTACAAGAAATTCAGCTCTTGAACATATGAAGCACACTCTTTGTCTTGCTTTTGAAAGAATACTCTTGAATGATTTAGATCATAGAGATGAAGAGTATTTTTCTTTGAAAGTCTTTAGACTTGATAAGATATGAATGTTTATTGTATCTCAAAGTCTTAGAGTCATTCTCTAGCTTAAGAGTATATATACATTTCAAAATAGGCTGAAAAACGACTCTTTAACGTCAAATAACGGCTAGTTTCTCGCAGAGTTCGATTGACCGAACACAGACCTCGGATGACCGAAAGGCCACCTCGGTTGAGCCAAACCTAGGTCGGTCGACCGAAGCTGATTATCACACCTCTCTGTTTGTGCTCGGTTGATCGGAGGAAAAACTCGGTCGACCGACCTCCTGAGCTTTGAGAGATGTTGATTTTTCACACGTTTTGAAATCTATTGAAGTCTAAAAGGTTTTCTCAATATGTAACAAGTAAGAGCATTTAGAAAACCATTTTAAAAGACTTATACATTGAAATCAAAGGCTTTTGAGATATGAACACATATGAGAGTCATTTTGAAACTTTAGCCTTTTGAAAACGTGTTTATAAAAACATGCAAGAATTGAGTGTAGAGCTTTTGTTCATGAGAGCTTTGGTTAGAGATTTATAAGATAAAGACTTATGACGACAAAGCTAAACTAACCAAACCTAAGTCTTCAATCTTCAATCTTGATAAATGAGCCTTGTATAACTTTGAATCTTGATACCAATGGCTTGATTGAAGTACTTAGAGCTTCCATAATGAGTTCCGATATTCTATCACAAAGATTAAGATCATTAGACACAACATCAAAAGTTTGTCCAATATCAAAAACTGAGTTTGTTCGCCCTTAGGGCTTACAAGGAGTTATACCTTTCTGTCGATCTAATCGACGATGCCTGGATTCTGCTACTAGAAATCTCCAACAGCAGCCAAATGACTCCTGTCTCTATTGGTATGCACACACCAACCTTGAACGTGTTACTCCGTGTTTCAGATGTTAGTCTAATAACTACGAAGGTGGAAAACACTTTTCCTGGAATCCACAAAGTGTTGGCTACTTAGGAAAACCGGAAATCTAAGAGACAAGAAAGTCGAATTTTCTTCTCTTGATTGTTCTTGGGAGAGTGTTAAAATAAAGATAGAAAAATCACAGATTTTTGCTTCTTGGATTTTCGGCTAAGAGAATAGAGAGCAATTCATCAAAAAAAAGTGTAGACAAATGATGAACTTTTCATCAATTTTGTGGTGTTAGTGGAATCACCCACTAACCCCATTTCCCCACTATTCCCTTACTCACACATGTAGATGTGCCGTTTTGACCAAGTCCAACTGGTCCGGTCGACCAGAGAAATGGTTCTCGGCCTAGGAGTGACAATGAGTTCGGTCGACCCGAGACAGCTCTCGGTCGACCAGGTCTTTTGCCCAATACAATTGAGCCTGCACAATCCAATTGAGCACCTATATCAAATGTAAACTCTAACAAGCCCAATCCAGTTGATTATAGTTTGCAACCCTTTAGGTATTTACTATGCTGGCCGTGACAACAATTGTCAACAGTAATGAGAGATATCTAGCAACATATAATTACTCCCAATTCACAAATAATCCTGGTGATTAAAGTAACCACGAATATGATCTTTTGCACTAATCCATTTTTGCTCGATATCAAGATTGAACACAAGTCACAAAGTATGTCAAACTAGTACTGTCCAATTAGTCAATTCCTTTATTCTCGAGTAGACTAATTGTAAGCCCTAAGGGCGAACAAACTCAGTTTTTGATATTGGACAAACTTTTAATGTTGTGTCTAGTGATCTTAATCTTTGTGATAGAATATCGGAACTCATTATGGAAGCTCTAAGTACTTCAATCAAGCCATTGGTATCAAGATTCAAAGTTATACAAGGCTCATTTATCAAGATTGAAGATTGAAGACTTAGGTTTGGTTAGTTTAGCTTTGTCGTCATTAGTCGTTATCTTATAAAGCTCTAACCAAAGCTCTCATGAACATAAGCTCTACACTCAAGTCTTGCATGTTTTCCTAAACACGTTTTCAAAAGGCTTAGTTTTCAAAAGGATTCTTAAATGTGTTTGTATCTTCAAAGCCTTTGTTTTCTAAGTCTAAATCCTTTAAAATGGTTTTCCAAGTGTTCTTACTTGTTACCTTTTGGGAAAACCTTTTAGACATCTAAAGACTTCAAAAGATTTCAAAACGTGTGAAAAATCAGCTCAGAGGTCGGATCATCCGAGCTTGCCTCGGATCAACCGAAGCAAGACAGAGGGATTGGATTTGGAGCTTCGGTCGACCTAAAGGGAGGGGTTGGTCGACCGAACCTAGTGTTGGTCATCCGAGCTTCAGAGTTCGGTCCGGGAACTAGCCGTTTTCTGACCGTTGTAGAGTCGTTTTTCAGCCATATTTTGAAATGTATATATACTCCAAAGCTTTAGAATGACTCTAACACTTACATAGGCTTGCAAAACATATTCTCATTGATTTCTCATCAAGTCTAAACACCTTCAAAGAAAAATGCACTTCATTGCCATGATCTAAATCATTCAAAGGTGAATTTCAAAAGCAAGACAAAGAGTGTGCTTCATATGTTCTAAGAGCTGAATTTGATTGTGCTTCAAAGGTATATCTTTCACTTAGAAGAGTGAACAACCTTGTTCTTTAAACATTCTTAATTCCCTTTCTTAGTGATAGGGTTATTTGTTTAAGTCCTACTTAGTGTGGGGAATTGTAAAAGTCCTACTTTGTGTGGGCAAGCTCTTTGTGAGTTTTGAGTTGTGGTTGTGTTGTAAAACTCTTAGTGAGTTAGCCACAAGTGTAAACATTCTTCTTAGTGAAGTTGTTGAAAATCCTTAGGTGCGGCTCAAGGTAGTGGATGTAGATTCTGAGTGAGTCGAACCACTATAAATCCTTTGTCTTGTTATTGGGTTTTGATTTGTTTTTAATCATCATGCTCAAAGTTACACTTGCATTGAAAAGATTCGAAATAGTTTGCAAGATTAGTTAAAACCCAATTCACCCCCCTCCTCTTGTGTTTTACAATTGGTATTAGAGCCTCGTCTTCATCTTTAGCTTAATAGCTTGAAGAAAAGATTAATGGCCGAATATTCCGCTTTAGCATACCAAGAGGGTTATTCCACTGATAGACCACATCTTTTTGATGGAATTAATTTTGATGCTTGGAAAGACCGATTCAAGATATATGTGTGCTCCATAGATTATTCTTTATGGCATATATTTGAAGAAGGTCCATATGTACCTATGAAGATGGTGGATGGTGTTCAAGTGCCAAAACCGGACAATGAGCTAAATGAAGTTGAGTCCATGAAAATGACTCGAAATTATAAGGCAATGAACATTCTTAGTTGTGCCTTGAATCCGGATGAGTACAATCGTGTTCGTGGAAGCAAATCCGCCCTTTCTATGTGGAAAATGCTTGAAGTTAATCAAGAAGAGAGTGGCGATGAAGAAGAAGAGGAAAATGAAAATGTTTGCTTCATGGGATTTGATAATGAGGTACATCTTTCTCCCTCCTCCTCAAATTCTTTTGATGATGATGAGGATGATCCTAATGAGCTTCTATGTGATATGTATGATCAATTGAGGAAATGTGCAAAGAAAAACAAAGATATGAAGCTTAAAATTGAATCTTTGCTTGAAGAAATATCTATGTTGCTTGTTGATAACAAAAAGCTTTGTGATGATGTTGATTGCTTGAAAATCGAAAATGAAAAGCTTATTACTACTTGCAACACTTCCTCATTGAAATATCAAGAAGCATGTGTTAATTTGTCATCCCTTGAAAGCAAACTTGTGGAGTTTGATCATTTGAAGAACAAATTAAATGATCTTACCCTTCTTGTTGATAACTTTTCTAAGGGTAAGAAAAATCTTGATCAAATTCTTAGTGTGCAACGTGCTTCAAATGTTAAACATGGATTAGGTTATATTGCTAATCATGTTGCTAGTGCTAGCTCTTCTAAGGCACCTAGAAATCATTTTGTGCATGCTAGCACTTCACATAAGCAAAATAAATATCATGAGCAAATTCATAAATTTGCTAAGTCATCTACTTGTTGCACTTATTGTGGTAAACATGGTCACACAAGTGTTAGATGCTATGTGAAGAGAAAGACTGAAAGGGGAGTTAGAACAATTTGGAGAGTTAAGCTCATTTCAACTAACCCCCATGGACCCAAACAAAAGTGGGTACCAAAAGCTACTCTTCCCTTGATCTTATAGGTTCTTATAAGTTAGATGTATGCCACAAAGCTTCAATGGACTTGATTCGAAGAGAAGTGGCATTGGGGAGAAGTCAAAGGAGATGTGCCAAAAGAAGAAATTCAAAAGCACTCCTTAACACTTGGATTCTCAAAGCTCAAATGTTAATCAATTGGAGAACCAAGTTGCTTAGATACAAAGAGCAAAGCATCAAGTGATGACAAGAGACAAAATTGTCAAGCTAATACCTTCATCACTTGGTAAGAAAGCAAAGGTATCAAATCACTTTCTCTTAACACTTTATTGTGTTTAAGTGTTGTTGGTATATATATTTTTATATGCTTGCTCTTGTACATGTTGCATCTCACATTCTTGAATTTTATTTTATATAGATAACCTTTAGCATGTTCTTTATTGTCCATGTTTATTTTAGCTAAGGTATCTATGAGATGTAGAATATGCAACTTGATTGATTCTTGTTTTATCATGTCATATTCATTTAAGAATCCATCTAGTTGTTTTGGTTTTTGATTTGCATGATCCTTATGCATATTTGTGTTACTTGAGATTTTGAGCTAATCATGAAGGACCTTTAAAAAGGTACCATATTTGCTCTCAAGAATTCCTTGTAGGTAACTAAGAGTTCTAACCTTCAAGATGAAAATATGAACTACAAGGAATGGCACAAATGAGCTAAGACTCCAAGAAAAGAGTCAAATGTAAGGATTACAAGATTGTAGAGGGTTCATCAAGAAAAGAAAAGTCACCCATCATTGATGACTCTACACTTGTCATGCAAAGAAGATTGAGAGCTCAAGGAACTCATTGAAGGAACTCAAAGTGCAAAAACATTCATCAAATTCAATGAGATATTGCTAAACTCAATCTCTTTCATTTCCTTAAACAATGATTGATCTTACTTTCCATATCATGTATCAATTGTTTTTTAAATGGGCACCTTGGAGATTTTTTAACATGCTTGCTCTTCATATGTTTTTGATTCTTTTGAGCATGTTATTAGTGAGCTTAATGATTTGATCTTTGTGATGAAATCTCCTTTTAAATCCCCCTCCCCTTTATTATTAAGTGTCTTATTCTTTGGGGGAGTTTGTATATGCTATGTGTAGATTTTACTTGATCTTTATCGCATATATGGGTGCTTGTGTGTTTATATTCAAGTCTATAGCATTGATCTTATGTGGTTGATCGTCTAGATGCTTGACTTAGGATGTAAACTCCGTATGTGATGTATGCTCAATTGTCTTATTTTACATCATCACATCACTTGTTGGCTTGCCTTTCATCTTTTATATCTTATAGCCAACTTGTGTAAGTTATTTTGGAAGTTATATGTGTTATAAATGTTTATGTCTTTTATTGGTATCACATATACTCTCCCTTAATAACTTTGAGATCATATTCTTCATTTTCTTATCCATTGTGATCTCATTATAGTTTTTGGTTAGTATCACTTTAAGAGTTGCTACACTCATTTAGCTAACCATTAACTTGTTAGAGGAATGTACTCAAAGTGTTATCTTACACTTCCTCTACTTCTTTTGGTTGTGATACATGTGCTTAACTTATGAATTCATGGTATCACTTCCACTAGTACTTTGTTAGCTATATTTTCAAACGTGTGTTACAATTGGCTATATTTACAATTGGTATCATGCTTTACTATTGGTCAATTGGTATCATACTTGGTTTTATCTCAAATAGCTAACATCGTATGTTTTATAAACGGGGAGATTGTGCTTAAAGGTTATATTCCTTATCTCCTTTGTTTTTAGCTTAGGTTGATATTCTTTTTAAGCCATATATAACCATCTTTATGTGTCATTATGGACTCTTTGTATTTTGAAATCAACCAAGCTTATTCAAAAAGATCATTCTTTAGAAAATTGGTGTATTAACTTTGCTTGTGCTATGAACTGATTATGTTTTTGCAAGTACACCCTTATATCTTGGAGATTGAAGTCTTTTTTATTATGCCAAAGGGGGAGAAAATTGGTGTATGATAATTGGTATTGAAATTGGTGTATTATCCTTGATTATCATTATGCTATCATTGCTTATCTTTTCCTGGCATGTTTTGAGGGGGATCTTTTTATATATCTTATGTCTCAAAACATATTTTATGGAAGGAAGGAGGAAAGGAGGTTGGTTGGGAAATAGGGCTCTTCTAAGAGTCCCTAGATGCATTTGGCAAAAAGAAGTTATCATGCTAGTGCTTTAGTCTTCATTGGTTTTATCTTGAAAGCACTAGTCTTTGCTCTTATGTGTTCTAAGATCTTTTTGCCATGCTTCCTCATGCTTCCTTGTTCTTAATTTTGTCCATATTCTATCTTATTACATAAAAGTTTGTCATAATCAAAAAGGGGGAGATTGTAAGCCCTAAGGGCGAACAAACTCAGTTTTTGATATTGGACAAACTTTTAATGTTGTGTCTAATGATCTTAATCTTTGTGATAGAATATCGGAACTCATTATGGAAGCTCTAAGTACTTCAATCAAGCCATTGGTATCAAGATTCAAAGTTATTCAAGGCTCATCTATCAAGATTGAAGATTGAAGACTTAGGTTTGGTTAGTTTAGCTTTGTCGTCATTAGTCGTTATCTTATAAAGCTCTAACCAAAGCTCTCATGAACATAAGCTCTACACTCAAGTCTTGCATGTTTTCCTAAACACGTTTTCAAAAGGCTTAGTTTTCAAAAGGATTCTTAAATGTGTTTGTATCTTCAAAGCCTTTGTTTTCTAAGTCTAGATCCTTTAAAATGGTTTTCCAAGTGTTCTTACTTGTTACCTTTTGGGAAAACCTTTTAGACATCTAAAGACTTCAAAAGATTTCAAAACGTGTGAAAAATCAGCTCAGAGGTCGGATCATCCGAGCTTGCCTCGGTTCAACCGAAGCAAGACAGAGGGATTGGATTTGGAGCTTCGGTCGACCTAAGGGAGGGGTTGGTCGACCGAACCTAGTGTTGGTCATCCGAGCTTCAGAGTTCGGTCCGGGAACTAGCCGTTTTCTGACCGTTGTAGAGTCGTTTTTCAGCCATATTTTGAATTGTATATATACTCCAAAGCTTTAGAATGACTCTAACACTTACATAGGCTTGCAAAACATATTCTCATTGATTTCTCATCAAGTCTAAACACCTTCAAAGAAAAATGCACTTCATTGCCATGATCTAAATCATTCAAAGGTGAATTTCAAAAGCAAGACAAAGAGTGTGCTTCATATGTTCTAAGAGCTGAATTTGATTGTGCTTCAAAGGTATATCTTTCACTTAGAAGAGTGAACAACCTTGTTCTTTAAACATTCTTAATTCCCTTTCTTAGTGATAGGGTTATTTGTTTAAGTCCTACTTAGTGTGGGCAATTGTAAAAGTCCTACTTTGTGTGGGCAAGCTCTTTGTGAGTTTTGAGTTGTGGTTGTGTTGTAAAACTCTTAGTGAGTTAGCCACAAGTGTAAACATTCTTCTTAGTGAAGTTGTTTAAAATCCTTGGGTGCGGCTCAAGGTAGTGGATGTAGATTCTGAGTGAGTCGAACCACTATAAATCCTTTGTCTTGTTATTGGGTTTTGATTTGTTTTTAATCATCTTGCTCAAACTTACACTTGCATTGAAAAGATTCGAAATAGTTTGCAAGATTAGTTAAAAACCCAATTCACCCCCCCCCCCCTCTTGTGTTTTACACTAATCAAATGACATTAATATCTCATATTAATTCACTTGTTCATGGCCATGAATTAGTCTCACTCAATCAAGGGTGTCCCAAGATATCACTCATGTTGTATAGGAGGGTCAAATCCTCTATCTATCACACCTCATCCTGGCATGGTTCATAAATATACCCAATAAATGCTTTTATAGCCAATCTAATTATAGATAGCGTTTGACACCATCAAAGCATACCATTAGCCAAGCAGGAAATCTTGTGTGATCTCAAGTCGAAGGATTTAGGTGCAAACAGAATCATTATAAGAACATTGTTGACATTTATACAACAATACGTGAAATGTTTTTATAAGCGGGTCAGTCCAGTATCAAATACCTATGTGTTTGACCTAATTTCTCCATATTTAATCACAACACATACTAGTCTCCACACATTATTGTTTTCCTTAAATTCCACAATAATGATTGACTAGGGACATTTTAGAATAGTTCAATGTAACGATTACATAACTATATAAGGACGTTATTATATGTTTTAATACAAAAAGCACAAACATATTCAAAACCATAATAATGGAACTCATGTTTTAATATTTCATCACATGAAAAGAAATACAACACTCTCCCACTTACACTAAAGACAACAATCTTGTCTTTTAGTGTATATTGTACATAAGAATTATCTCTAAGACCAGTTCTCTTGGTATCTAATATCCATGCTACAAGACTGGCGATCATGCTGCTGCTGTGTCAGTAGCTTCGTCAGTGGCTCGGCGATGTTATCGTCTGTGTGAACCTTGAAATCTTCACATCTCCTCGCTCCATTGTTGTCACAATAGAGATCAATCGCACTTGAAATGCTAGGCACAACACCAAGTTCAGTAATGAACTTTCGGGTCCAAATGGCTTCCTTAGCAGCATCTGATGCAACTATATACTCGGCTTCGGTTATAGAATCCAGAACGGTCACTTGCTTTGAACTCTGCCAGCTCACAACACCGCCGTTTTGGCAAAACACATAACTCGATTGCGATTTGAAGTCGTCTCTATCAGTTTGGAAACTAGCATCAGTGTAACCACTTACAATGAGCTTGTCTTCCCCAGTCCCCACCATAGATTAAGAACGTGTCATTAGTGCATTGTAAGTACTTTATGATGTTCTTGAAGGCTATCCAGTGACGTTCACCGTATGTAGACTGATATCTGCTCGTTATACTCAATGCATACGAGACATCTGGGCGAGTACACAACATGACATACATGATAGATGCAATTGCAAGCATATGGAATCTCACTCATGCTTTCTTTCTCATCCAGTGTCTTAGCACAATGTTGTCTTGAAAGAACCGTACCAAGTGATATAGGACAAAGGCCTTTTTTGGACTCTTGCATGCTAAACCGATTTAACAATTTGTCTATATATGTACTCTGACTTAGACCAAAAAGTCTACGTGATCTATCTCTATAGATCTTGAGTCCTAAGATGAAGCTTGCTTCACCTAAGTCCTTCATAGAGAAACATTGACCTAACCATACCTTTACAGATTCCAAGGTTGGAATATCATTCCCTATGAGTAGTATGTCATCTACATACAAAACCAGAAATACAACGGAGTTCCCACTAAACTTCTTATAAACACAAGGTTCATCAACGTTCTTGATAAAACCGAACTCGCGTACGGCTTCGTCAAAACATCGATTCAAGCTTCTAGAAGCTTGCTTTAGTCCATAAACGGACTTCAATAACTTACATACTTTATTGGTATTCTTTGGATCGACAAAACCTTCGGGGTTGTATCATATACACGTCCTCATCTAGGCTTTCGTTAAGGAAAGCTGTTTTGACATCCATTTGTCATATTTCGTAATCATAATATGCAGCTATAGCAAGCAAGATACGAATGGATTTGAACATAACTACAGAGGGAAAGGTCTCATCATAGTCAATACCATGAATATGTTTAAAACCTTCCGCGATAAGTCACCCCTTGTACGTTTGAACATTCCCTTCCATGTCAGTTTTCAATTTGAAAACCCACTTGCACCCTATTGGGGTTACCCCCTCAGGCGCATCTGCCAAGATCCATACTTGTTTAGTGTACATGGAATCCATTTCGGATCTCATGGCCTCAAGCCATTTCTCAGAATAAGGACTAGTAATTGCTTGATTTTAGGTTGTATGTTCATCGTGATCAATAAACATAACATCTCCATGTTCTGTTACGAAAAATACAAATTTTTCGGGTGATCTACGAACTCTACTAGACCTACACAATTCTTGTGTTTTTGGAACTGGCTCCACAAAAGTTCACTTGACCGACTTTGGGCTGAGCTTGTCCAAAGCTGGATGTTCCACAAATGCCTCACAACCACAAATCTTCAAGAAAGACATACTAGGACGCCTCCTAGTCCATATCTGATATGGTGTCGTTTCAACATATTTAGATGGAACTCTGTTTAGTGTTAAAGCTGCTGCTTCTAAAGCAAATCCCCAAAAGGTGTTTGGAAGGCTCGCGTGACTCATCATTGATCAAACCATATCTAAAATAGTTCGATTTCTCCTTTCGAATACACCATTCCATTGAGGAATGGCCGGAGGAAAAAGTTGTGAAACAATTCCACAACTCTTTAGATAGTCACAAAATTCTTGATTTAAGTATTCCCCACCTCGATCGGATTGAAACATTTTAATGCTTTTGCCAAGCTGGTTTTCTACTTCATTCTTGTACTCTTTGAACTTTTCAAAGGCCTCAGACTTGTATTTTATAAGAAATATGTGTCCAAAATGACTAAAATCGTCAGTAAAAGTAATGAAATATAGATAACCACCTCTTGCATGGATATTGAAGGGACCACATACATCACTACGTATTAGTTCCACCCAAGGTTTTGAAACCCGAACCGACCAAAACCCGTTCACGCTAAAAACCGCTCTAATTTCACTGACCCGTTTGACCCGGCCGGTCGGACGGTCGACCCGGAAACCGGAACGGTTTTGGGAAAACCGGTCGGGTCACAAAATGCATTTTTTTTAATTTTTTCAGTATAAAAAAAAGGAAAAAAGACCCAATATATATATATATATATATATATATATATATATATATATATATATATATATATATATATGATTGTGATTTTAGCTTGTTTGGAGATGTTCTTTAGAGTTGTAGACTAAATGGATGATTTTGTTATTTTGACTTTTATTGTCAGGATTTGTGAGCTGTGATTGAATTCTTAAATATTGTGGTTATTTGGAATGTTAAATATTGTTCTTGCTTGGATTGAGAATGTTGGAGTGGATTTGATTTTTTCTTTGTGATTTTCATGAAAGTTTTCCTCTTTTTCTTGATCAATAAGTGTAATTCTATTTACATTTTGTAGAATATTTTGTATGTAAATTAATTTACATAGAATTTTGTAAGATATCTAAGAATAAGAAATGTTAATATCCAAGTTTATATCAACAAGATGTTTATTTGGAAAATTTTACATTAACTTTAATTTTTATTAATAAGTATATATTATATATTTTTTTAATATTTATGACGTCACCGGGTTGATGAACGGGTCGATGACGATCCGACCAGTGACCTGTGACCCAGTAATTTTTCCGGGTCGATGCCCGGTCCGGGTTTCAAAACCTTGGTTCCAACAACTCCTTTCCTCGTTCTCCAGTTCTAGTAAAAGGAGAAGCAGTCATCTTACCCATTAAACAAGGTTCACATGTATGAAATGATTCCAACAATCCATCTTTATAGAGTTTGGAAATGCGGTTTTGGTTTATATGGCCTAAGCCACAATGCCAGAGGTATGTAGGATTGAACTCTTTAGTCTTTATCCTCTTTGTATTTATGTTATATACTGGTGACTCTAGATTTAGAAAATATAAAGCATTCACCAATGTAGCACTATAATAAAAGACATTATTTAACGATAACGACATTCGTTGGTGTTTAATATGAATATCAAAACCCATCTTGTCCAAACAAGAGATCGAAATAATATTCTTTGTTAAAGCAGGTACATAAAGACAACTGTCTAAATCTAGAAAAATCCAGAAGGCAAACTAAGACTATATGTTCCTACAACTAATGTAGCAACTCTTGCTCCATTTCCAACGCGAAGGTCTACGTCGCCTTTAGCCAGCTCCCTACTCCTTTGTAGTCCATGCACATTCATGCAAATGTGAGAACCACATCTGGTATCTAATACCCATGACGAAGTAGTAGTAGACAAGTTAATCACAATAACATAAATACCTGAGCCAGAAGCAATGTTTATTCCCTTTTCAAGTTTTTTACCGGTAAGATAACTGGGGCAGTTTCTCTTCTAGTATCCTTTCTGTTGACAATGGAAACAATTTCCATCCTTAGCCACAGCGCCCTTGGGCTTCAGTGCTTTATCAGAATGATTAGGCTTGCATTTAGGTTTGCCCGAAGGCTAGCCCTTAGGCTTACCAAAACTTTTGCCCTTGTTGTTGTTGACCATGTAAATGGACTTGGACTTGCCTATTTCCTTCTCGGCAGTCCTCAACAGGTTCAACAATTTAGGGAGAGGTTTTTCTATCTCATTCATGTTGTAGTTTAGTACAACCTGACTGAATTATTCAGTCAACGATTGCATAATCAAATCAGTGGATAGCTCCTGGCTAAAAGGAAATCCCCAGTCTTTCAAGCCTCTCAATATAGCCTATAATTTTCAGAATGTGAGTTTCGACTGGTGTTCCCTCCGCCATTTTGCACCGAAAGAGAGACTTTGACACATCGAATCTCTCCTGGCGGGCTTGACCCTGAAAGTGTTGTCTTATATGATTAATCATATTGAAAGCTCACATTTACTCATGGTCACTAACATAAGACTAGACACATCTAATGCATCATCTAAGTGCTTACGATAAGCATTTCTTTCAGCGACCGGAGCCCCTGCGGCTGGTGGATCAGGAATTTGTTCCTCGAGAACATACAACTCTTTCTCGTGCTTGAGAACGCCAGTTCCTATACCAGTCTAGGAAGTTTCCTCCCCCAAGTTTTCCTTCTCAAGGATGGATCGCAATGATAGTGAGTTTGATGCAACGATTGCATTTGTCATTTTATCTACATAGAAGAATTTACAAAGTTTTAGTTGTCATATTTTAAAATCATTAAAATGACTTTATTTAATGATTCTCCCACTATTTTCTTCAAATGAATAACCCTCAAGTATATTCATTTGGAAAGTTCAAGACTTTCTAGTAGGACCAAGATCCATATTTCGTCATTCTCAAGGCAGCTTTGGCTAATATACTCAAGAAGACGCTTTAGGTAAGCAACGTTTCCTAATAACATCATTTATGTGACTCTTCATTTGTTAAGTAGGTAACGATTACCCTCAGTACATAAATGCACATCTTAACCCTTTTGCCTCCGGATTCTCAACGATTGAGGTAATCCAGTTAAGTATAACCCAAGGTTGATCGGCGGATATCACTAACTTATCCTTCGCGCCTCAACATGATACACATGAGCTTATTCACTCGGAAGTTCACACTACTGTCGATCTTGGCCTTGACAAGGGCCCTGCTCGGAAGGCAATAGACTTAATATTTAAATTTTGAAGGATTTTTAAAACTTTGTCTCACCAAACTGTATATAATCTGATTATACTTTTGAATATGCATCATATGCTAAAATTACTGTAAACATGCATTAGTCATCTCATGCAAAATACATAAAACAGTAAATAAACGTGACTTAGTAATAGCCCCTATGCGGATTTTCCGAGCCAATAGAAAATCCTAGGTCAATCTAAAGGTGGAAAGCAATAAATCATATATATTGTCTTCCGCCTCCTTGTGGTTTCCTCTATCTGATGGACGCCTTCCTTCATCACTTGTTACATATGTAAAATAAATAGAATCTTATTCTAAAACTTTTACAATATTGAAAGAATTCTCGAGTTACATTCGAGATTAAAATTTAGGCTAAATAGTGAATAGTGAATTATGTCCTTAAACTATTTTCATTTAGTGATTATCGTCCTAAATCATTGTTTCTATATTATACCATCCCTAAACAATTTACATTTTGTATTCATCATCTTCCGTTCAAAACATAACTGGTCAAAGAAAATCTGGGTAAAAAAAGTTAGTCATGGAAAAGAAGGACGCAATAGCACACCATCACACACCCTCACTATCAAGAAATGGTGTTGCCATTGAAAAGAAGGACGCCATAGCATACTAATCTGAGAATTGACTATTTGTAATGGACATTTCTCATGAAGGTATTCTATTGGCTGTGCTAATAGGTATGCTATGGAGTCCTGCTTTTCCATGGCAAAACCATTTCTTGATAGAGAGGGTGTGTGATGGTGGTGATGGTGTGGTGGTCGGTGAGGGTATGGTGGTGGGTGAGGATGGTGGTGGTGTGGTGGGGGTGTGGCTTCAGGGGATGAGAGATGTGTAATGGTTCCGGGATTCGTTTAACACTTAAACGAATTCCCAGAGGCTATAAATAGTAAAACATCATATGACATTCATTATCAACTACTAAAACAACAAGATAACACATAAACAAGATTATTGGGTTCTCCTGATAGGCTCTGATACCACTTGAAGGAAAAATTCGTAATCCCCAAAACGCAACGGAAATAAAAGAGCGGGATTACGTTCCTTTAAGGATCTACTCACGAGAAAGAAGAAAAATCCTGTGTTTAGGAGTTATACCTTTCTGTCGATCTATTCGACGATGCCCGGATTCTGCTACTAGAAATCACCAACAACAGCCAAATGACTCATGTCTCTACTGCTATCCACACACCAACCTTGAGCGTGTTACTCCGTGTTTCAGATGTTAGTCTAATAACTACGAAAGTGGAAAACACTTTTCCCAGAATCCACAACATATAGGCTACTTAGGAAAATCGAAAATCTAAGAGACAACAAAATCAAATTTTCTTCTCTTGATTGTTCTTGGGAGTGTGTTAAAATAAAGAAAGAAAAATCCTAGATTTTTGCTTCTTGGATTTTCGGCTAAGAGAGTAGAGAGAATAGAGAGCAATTCATCAAAAAAAAAAAAAAAAAGTGTAGAGAAATGATGAACTTTTCATTAATTTTGTGGTGTTAGTTGAATCACCAACTAACCCCACTATTCTCTCCCACTACTCCTTACTCACACACTCCCTCACACATGTAGATGTGTCGGTTTTGACCAAGTCCAACTGGTCCGGTCGACCAGAGAAATGGTTCTCAGCCGACCGGAGTGACAATGAGTTCGTTCGACCCGAGACTGCTCTCGGTCGACCGGGTCTTTTGCCCAATCCAATTGTGTGTGGGATGTAAATGGTGCCCATAGCACGATTTTTGATTTGTAAGTGTTAAATGTGATGGATATGATTCAAGCATGTTATGTGTTGTCTTTGTAAATGTTTTGTTATGTGTTTGGAGTCAAAATGTGCTATTTTGGGAAGGAATTTCGAAATGTGCATAAAACACATTTTTCTTTGTTAATTAGTGCAGGAAAATGACTGTTCTGAATCTCGGCCGGTCGACCAAGGTAGAAACCCCATCAATCGAAGACATTGCGGTCGACCTACCCTCTCTTCAGGTCACCTGAATCTTGGACAGTGTCTCTATCTTGATCTCGGCTGACCTATTCGGTCGACTGGAGCCCTCTCTCGTCGTCTGAACCTCTGTTTTGTCTTTGATTAAGTTTTCGATTTGATTTATGTTCTGACTTTGGCTCTAATTATGTTTGCGCTATGCTCTAGATTGATTTACTATCGTTATAAGTTATCTCTTTCAGCTTCCTTTGTCAAATGCTTTGGGATTGGGGAAAATGTTCTTTTGAGTCTTATTTGATGCTTCATCTCAAGGGTGATCGATGCTTACTAGGATAGTAGCTCACCCCTTATTTGTTTCCTTTTTGCACATGTGATTATTGAGGGTGCTATTGATGAGGATTTTGAAGAGGATCTAGTTTAAACTTTGTAATTGAATGGCTATCGAACACTTGCATTTTTAGTATTGCCTTTTGAACTATAGTATCTCTTTTTTATGTCAAACTTATGGATAATATATTTTCCTTTTAAGTAATGTCAACTGTTGAAGTTCTTTTTTAGTAATCGGGTTCGTTGCTTCATTGACTTGAATTGATGCCAAGTCATCACTCGGGTTACGGGGTGTGGTATAAGTGGTATCAGAGCTGGTGACCAAGCGGATGTGTAGGAACTAAGTGTCACACCGTAAGCAGTAGGGGCCACCTTTGGAATCCCGATGGAACTAAGTGCCACATTTTAAGTGGTGGGGGCCACCTCTAGAAACTTGATGGGAACTATGTGCCACGTCGTAAGCAGTAAGGGCCGCCTCTAGAATCCTGCACACCTGGTTTGTTCTGGGCTAAATATGTTTGGGGCGCCTAACGAGGACGCTAGGGCCTTTAGGAGGGGTGAATGTGAAACCCCAGTCCTATATGTGACTGGTATATAATGTGGGCCTAAGTACCCACTATCATATCGGGATATCCCTTTTGGTATAGCGATTTCGGTTGCCAAGTAGATTATCGTGGGTGCTGCTAGGCCCATATATTGCGTTTCAGGCCCGCGGGCACGGGGCCTGACATTTTATGGTATCAGAGCAGTTCGAACCTTAGGCTTGAACATGGTTAGATTAAGTATGGAATGAACATAGTAAGAATTTGTTAGCGAACCTAAGAAGAAAACCTTGAGTAGAGACTGGGAATAGGACATAATTGTTTAGTTATCACTGTAAATTTTCCTGCTAATATGATATGTTGTGGTTGTTTTATACAATATGATATGCCATATTTACCTTATACGTTATGTCATGTTATGTTAATTTGATATATGAACTTGTTATGTGAATTATGTGTTTATGTATTTGCTTATCGTGTTTATTTGAAGATCGGTATATCATGTATGAACTGTATTAACATATTAGCCACATTTTAGCTGATTTAACTGTATCAACATCCTGGCTTAATTTTATTGCCTTAATTGTATTAGCATGTTAACTTAGTTTATTGCTTTAAATGTATTAGCTTGCAGCTTATTTTTTCACTGCTTGTTATGTTCCTTCTGGATTGTCTCCTTTTCTTATTCTAAATTTCTAAAATAAACTATATAATGCGAGTACTATAAGTTCTGGAAACGTTTGGATGAACGTGTGTATTTGGATTTCGTAAGTTACTAGAAGTTTTACTTTTCCCTAACTAGTATTCTCTGTCAAGTATTACTGGCCTAAGGTCTGAGTACAAATTATTTGATAAGAAAATGGCTTTTTATGTAACATGGACATTCGAATGAGCGTGTACGTATAACACTTATTTTTATTAAGCATCTTAATATTTTGTGTAAGTTCATGTATAATTTCTATTGTAAGATTACAAAATTTGATAAGGTGGCAATGTTTTTTTATATAAATGAATATACATTTTTTTTAGATCGATGCAAACTGTGTTTATAGCATATTATATTAATAATGTTTATGTTTGTGTGTTGTCACCTAAATGTGATCACGTTTAACAGATCGTGATGCATGATTTCATTACTATAACATTTTACGTGTTCATTTCTTAAGTTACTGTAAGGTTGTATAATAAAAATATTGTTGCAAGCATGGTTCTATTTTGCTATTTATATGTCGAGTACTGTTGTTTTAAAATTTTCATGTATCGTACGTGTAAACTTGTGTGGTTATGACAAAACTTTTCTATGATTATATAGTTACCATAAACAATACTAGTACATTTATACATGTTATATATATTGTGTCTTTGGTTATGCAACAATTTTGTGTGATATATATATATATATATATATATATATATATATATATATATATATATATATATATATATGTCGTTTTGTATACGATGGAGCAAAGTCGGTCGTTGGTATGATGCGGGCTCTGTTTGAGGACTATATATAGCCCATATTGATAAAAGCTGGGATTTCCTTAAATGATGCTCCACGACAGTCTCTTAGGCAGCGTATTCAAAGACCAAAAAGTGTGAAATGGAGGCAGGATCTTGAGGCTACATACATCGTTTTGAATACAGATGGGGCTGCCAAAGGGAATCTTGGACCGTCTGGTGTTGGTGGCATCTTCAGGATGGGCTCGGGACACTTCATTGCCGGTTACTCGATGCTTTTATCAGATAAATGACCAAATTCACGCGCGGAGTTAGAGGCTTTGAGGCTTGGTCTACAGATTGCTCGAGACAAAGGAATTCCGATTACGAAGGTTCAGTCAGACTCAACTTTTGTGGTATCGGCGATTCCAAGAGGCTCAATTAATTATTGGCTATTGGATATTATTTTTAGCAAGACGAGGGATTTGCTACGCTCCACCCGCATCTCAGCAGTTCCACGAGAGGTAAACAAAGTTGCAGACTCATTTGCGAACCTTACTTTTGACTATCCCCAGTTGCGATTTATCGACAGATTTGAGAGTCTTCCTCCTTTTATTCAGGGCCTATGTACTTTAGATAGGGAGGGAATTCCGTATTTACGGATTCCTTAGTTTATTGTATAGGCTTGCTTTTCTTTTAGCTATTGGTGATTGTACTAGCGCGAATCATGAGATAAATGATTCGTGCTACTATTCTTTTACTTTGCTTATTGTTCATCTATATGTACGGAGTGGGTTTGTCTCCACCTACTTGGAGGTTTTGGCTTAGTCCCCCTCCATGTACTATTTACCGGCTATTTGGCCAATATTTAATAAACGGGTAGGGGTCCATGCCAAACCCCCCACCACAACAGATGGCTTCTCCAAAAAAATAAAAATAAAAATAAATAAATATATATATATAGTACTATTCCACATATATTAATATATGGTCTTATATTATTTATATTAGTTGTTGCCTTATATTTGCGTATTGTGTTGTTAGATATATATTTTTTATTTCGGCACTTGTTGTTTTTTTGTGTGATTATGACAAAACTTGGTTATATAGTTACCATAAACAATATTAGTACATTTATACTTGTTATATATATATATATATATATATATATATATATATATATTGCGTCTGTGTAACCATATAAAGTCATCAACGTCGGTCCGAAGCTTGTGTGCGTGTAACCATTTACAACCGGACTTCCTTCACGACCTCAGTAAACTAAGAACATATCTTTAGTCCTTCTCAAGTACTTAAGAATGCTCTTGACTGCAGTCCAATGTGACTCTCCAGGGTCAGATTGATATTTGCTAGTCATACTTAAAGCGAACGAGACATCCGTGCGAGTGCATATCAGGGCATACATAATAGACCTAATGCCTGATGCATATGGAATCTTACTCATGCGCTCTTGGTCCTCATTTGTGGAAGGTCCTTGAGTTCTGCTGAGTTTAATGCCATGTGACATGGGCAAGAATCCCTTTTTGGAATCTTGCAAACTGAACCGTTTCAGTACCTTGTCAATGTATCCACTCTGGCTTAGGCCAATCATTTTGTTAGATCTATCTCTATAGATTTTTATACCCAAAATGTATGTAGCCACGCCTAAGTCTTTCATAGAAAAACACTTCCCTAACCAAGCTTTTACGCTTTGCAATGTGGGAATGTCATTCCCAATCAGTAAGATGTCGTCCACATAAAGCACAAGGAACACTACTGCATTATTAGTTACTTTCTTATAAACACAAGGCTCGTCTTCGTTTTTGATGAAATCGAATTCTTTAATACGTTCATCAAAGCGACGATTCCAGCTTCGAGATGCTTGCTTCAATCCATAAATGGACCTTTGAAGCTTACACATTTTTCTAGGATTTGATGGATCAACAAACCCCTCAGGTTGTGTCATATACACATCATCGAGAAGGTTTCCATTAAGAAACGCAGTCTTTACGTCCATTTGCCATATCTCATAGTCATAATATGCGGCTATGGCAAATAAAATCCTAATAGAATTTATCATAACAACAGGAAAACAGGTTTCATCATAGTCAATTCCATGAACTTGTCTACAACCTTTAACTACTAGTCGAGATTTAAAAGTGTGTACATTACCATCCATGTCGGTTTTATTTTTGAAACACCATTTGTTATCAATGACCTTAAACCTTTCGGGTGGGTTCATCTTGATCAATCAGTTCAATATGATGATCATCAGTCACGAGAAATCCATATCTCTCAAGCTGTTGATATACCCGACTTGACCTCCTTGGGCCTTGTGTCAAAGATTGAAGCTCAGTATCAGCAAGTGAGCTTGCTTGAAGTTCAAAGTTGGTTCAGATGTTGTTTGGGAATCTTGAATTTTCTCAAGATGGATCTTACTCCCACTATCCTCTTTGGAAATAAATTCCCTTTCAAGGAATAAACCATTTCGAGCAACAAACACTTTGTTCTCTGATGGAAGATAAAAGTAATATCCTTTAGTTTCTTTAGGATATCCCACAAACAAACACTTGTCAGATTTAGGGGCGAGTTTATCAGATAACAAGCGTTTTACATACGACTCGCATCCCCAAATTTTGAGAAATGACAAACTAGGTCGTTTCCCAGTCCATATCTCATATGGAGTTTTCTAAACAACTTTCGATGGAACTCTATTCAATATGAATGCAGCAGTTTCTAGGGCGTAGCCCCAAAAGGAAATTGGAAGACTTGTTTGACTCATCATAGATCGAACCATATCTAGTAAGGTGCGATTCCCCCGTTTTGATACATCATTCCATTGTGGTGTGCCATGAGGAGTTAATTATGAAACAATTCCACAACCCCTAAGATGTTCGTCAAACTCTTGGTTAATGTATTCGCCACCTCGATCTGATCGAAGTATCTTAATACTTTTACCAAGTTGATTTTGTACTTTATTTTGAAATTCTCTGAATCTTCCAACAGATTTTGATTTATGTTTCACTAGATATACGTAGCCATATGTACTGAAATCATATGTGAATGTGATGAAGTACTGAAAACCTCCTCTAGCACTTGTGTTTATTGGTCCACATACATCTGTATATATGAGGCCCAACAAATCAGAAGCTCTCTCACTTTGTCCAGTAAAGGGAACTTAAGTCATTTTTCCTACCAAGCAAGAATCACATGTCTCATAAGACTCTAAGTCAAATGATGTCAAAATTCCATCTTGATGGAGTTTTGATATGCGTTTCTCATTTATGTGGCACAAACGACAATGCCAAAAGTAGGTTTGGTTTAAGTCATTTGAATTAAACCTCTTGGAATTGATGTTATAAATGGGCCTTTTAATGGATTCATCGAGGTTAAGAATATATAGCCCATTCATCAAAGAGGCATCTCCATAGAAGATACGATCTTTATGAAAGTTGCAAATTTTATTCATAATATTAATTTCAAAACCATCAATATCCAAACAAGAAACTGAAATAATATTCCTACTCAAAGTTGGAACATAAAGACAATTATTCAGTTCTATAATAAGGCCACTTGGCAAAACTAAATTAAATGTCCCGGTAGCTACAACAACAACTCTTGCTCCGTTCGCTACTCTCAGGTCCACTTCTCATTTTGCCAGTGATCTACTCCTTTTGAACCCCTGCACATTTGCGCAAATGTGAGATCCACAACCAGTATCTAATATCCATGAAGTAGTAGCAAACATGTTAATTTCAATAACATAAATACCTGGAGAGACATTCAAACTGGCTTTCCCATTTTTCTTCTCTTCCAAGTAGAGCTTGCAGTTCCGTTTCCAATGACCTGGTTCATTGTAATGGAAGCAAACTCCTTCCTTTGGTGCCTTGGCCTTGGGTTTGGGCTTGTTATTGCCTTTACCCTTCTTGGCCATGGGCTTTCCCTTTCCTTTCTTCTTGAAATTCCCCTTTTGAACCATTAAAACTTCAGGGGTCTTCTTAATGTTCAGTTCAGCCTGCTTAAGCATTCAGGGGCCATCTTGCAACTATTCAACGCCTTAGTGGTGAGGAATCTTTCTTGACGGGTTTGCTCTTGGAACATTTCCTTGAGCTGGCCCATCATTTGGAAAGCCTCAACCCCTTCAAACTGTTTTTGAAGGTCAGTGCTCATTGTGACTAACATGAGACAAGTCACATCGCTAGAGTCATCACAATGCTTCTTCCAAGCATATTTTTCAGCTCTAGGGGCGTTGTTTGCAGGCTGTTCAGAAATATCAGTATCAAGAACATATAGCTTTCTTTCCTGCTTAAGGACAATCCTTAAGTTGCGAGCCCAATCAAGGAAATTGGACCCACTCAGTTTTTCCTTCTCAAGGACGGATCGCAATGAATCGTGTGATGTGTTGGTTGCCATTATCTACATTAAATTATTTGCAAAGTTATTAGTTTTTTTTTTTAGCAAAAACCTTTCCACAATTTCAACACTTGATAAATAGTGGAAAATACCATTTTATGTTAGTTATAATTAAGCTTTGGCTTATCCGCATAATTAAAGTAAAAATCAACCCATGGGAATGACATCTACATGTCCCGGCTATTACTCCCATGTTATGCCCTAGGCCCAAAACTATTTTGATAGCATAGTTAAGTCGAACCATGTCTAAGCATATGGAAATCACTATTTTCCCATCTCCTCTTGCCTAGATAACCACTTATCTATTGCTTTGGCAAGCAGACAAAAATGATGATCCAAACTGAAGGAGTGCTTAGGATATGGTAGGCATTTTAAGACTTAATTAAAACGAATTAATATGACGTATAAAAAATAAGCCCCATAAGACATAAAGTAAGCATCGCATGCAAGATATAAAGCGTAAATGTAAACGTGAGATAGCATGGCCTAATCCTATGATGACTCCCACGAGCCTTGTGGGAGCCAAGGGTCAATCTAACTCAATATCCATCTCATGGATAAAGTCTTCGATCCAGCGTCCTCCAGTCTTGTTACATAATTGCATGGGCATACCCAGCCTTCAATGTAAAGCAGTAAAACTAATCTAATAAAGCAATTACAATTTTACATCATTGGAAAAATGACTCGCAGGTCGTATTATAAAATTACAACCCAATTAAGTGTAAAACAAGAGGGTATAATAGGCCATGCCATTCACCATGCTAAAATTCACATAAAGTATAATGAAATAAAAACGAGTACATATACAAAGTCTTGAGCGTTGCCACTACGCAGATCATCAATCATACATCATACTAGTTTTATTTCATTGTAAAGAACATTACATAAAAATGGGGACAACTAGAATAGTAATTGCATAAGCTAATGAGTTTTACTATCAAATCACACATTTGATGTTCAAAAGCAAAATTAACTATTTAGAGACATGCTCAAACGAAATAAAACGTACAACATATATTAATGGTTCTAGGGCACTACTAACAGTAGTGTGTGTGTGTGTGTGTATATATATATAGTACTATTCCACATATATTAATATATGGTCTTATAATATTTTTATATTAGTTGTTGCCTTATATTTTTGTATTGTGTTGTTAGATATTTGTAGTAGTCATTACGTTGCAATTGGTTGTCTTTCAGAGTACGACTTTACTTATTTACTGTAATTGTTCTTAATATATGTGGTGTAATAATGCAATAATTGGATTCACATCTTTTATAGAGGTCGTTTATTGTATAGTATTTTACAATTCTTTTATTTTCGGCGCTTGTTGTGTTTTATAGCAGCTTGTATTCATGAATAGTTTTGTTGTCATATATTTTAGATGGTATTTTTAAGTTAGATTACATTAGCATAATACATTATCGTATGTTGGGCAACTCTATAGCTTTAAGTTAGATATGCCACTTTAGTTAATTGTTAGATTATTATTTTTATTATTTTTACTATCGTGCTTTTGCACATAATGTTCATATTTTATTTGTATCATGTGTTTCTTAGAGACTCTACCAGTGCAATTGGTTTTCTATCTCACATTAGTTTCATCTTGTGCTATACACATTTTTATTTGACTTATTACATGACGTTTCTCATCTTGTTTTATTCATTTATATAATGTATTTGATTATGTGTTTCTCTTACGTGGTCCTTGTGCGTTTCGTCATGTTCTCGTGCATTGCAGTGTATTATAATAACACACATGTATTCTCTTTACACACGCAACGAAGACACACTAAAAAATAATAATGAGACGAACACAAGTATATTTGCAATAATACATATACATATTGAGCACGTATATATATATATATATATATATATATATATATATATATATATATAGTTTGCAATTGCATTTTCACTTACAATTATATGAATTAATACAAGGATTAATTGTACACACCGAAAATCAATTACACATGTCGCACATAACAAACAAACAATCATTGCATACTACATAAATTACACGACCACATTTGGAATGTACAATATAGTAACACACTAGACCTAATACACTGCAGTAAATTTATACGTGCAATATGGGTGTGATTGTGTTAGTACTGATTCTATTTCGTCTACAATATGTGTTTATTTATTGTTTTATATGTCATTGATAATTGATATGTATGCAATGTGAACCTGTTTTGTTATACATTGTTATGTTTAGATATGCTAACTTGTTATGTGTGTATGTATCTGTTATACACGTGTAATTAAGTATCTTGGTATTATGAACCATATGAACATGTTAGTTATGTTTTAGCTTCCTAAATCGTGATATCATGTTAACTAGTTTTGTAGCTTTAAGTATGTTAGTTGATGTCATGTCTTTTACTACTTTATTAATTCATGTATCTACATTTGTGCTATGTGGGTAAATGATATATGCTGCATATACGATTGTATTAGCATTCTAGTTTGGTTATTACCGTGTTATCAGAGTAACACAGCAGAAGTGGTGGTAAAAGGTAAAATTGTGATTATATGTATATCCGTTTACATGTTATTTGAATGTAGTGCTACCTGTTCTTTCATACTTCATAGATTGCTATATAGTACCATACTTGTTTTGTGAGTGCCTCTATAATCACTGCATCTAGTGTGAGGATTTTGATACCTTTGTTTTGTGGGAAGTGCAAGTTTCGAGGACAAAACTTTTGTAAAGGGGGGAGTATGTGATACTTGAGACTTTTTGCTTACGTGTGTTGTATGATTATATTTGATTCTGTATGTTTAATTTCGTTACGTGTTATATGTTAAGATTTTTGTACGTTTAGGGGCCTATTTGATGTTTTAGAAGTTAGGGGGACTTGAGTGGGGGTTGTTAGGAGTTGAGGGACTTAAGTGCTAATATTATTGGAATTGGAAGTTGTTTCTCTCCCCCACGCCATAGTCAGTTACTCTCCTTCTAAAAAGTAAAAATCTTCCAATTCTCTCTGATAAAGCCAAAATCTATATACAAAATTCCTCAAAATCACTCGCACTGAAATTCATCCGAGACAGAAGCTAACCATAAATCCTTGATAATATTCTCTTACTGCTCAAGGAATGGGACCGTTCAATCTGTTCCTGTGATGATACATTTCGTGTCCGTACCTTTTGAATTACCATCCTGGGGTTATGAATAAGAAGCAGGAGAGAAAACTCCATCTTCAATTTGTTTGACCTTCACCGAATTTTTGGAAAGAAATTTAGAGAATTTAAAATCTTTCACGGTCATCACCTTTTGATGCAAGCTTGCCCTAAATCTTTTGGCTACTGGTACCTGATGAAAACACAAATTCAATGTAAAACTTTGAACAAAGAAAGAAAAATAGTAGTAAAGTAGGAGAGATTTTGTGGAATTTTCTGTGTTTTTCATTAGAATGAAAAAAGGCTCCTAGAGCTGTTTATATACAAATCCTAAAAGTAGAAAAATAACCGCCCTAACTAACTACTAAAAATATCTTGTAATCCTATCTATTAACTTAATCACATTTGACTTCTAGTTTGAAGTCCATTCGGGTACCCGCATCACCTGCTGGATGCTCCGCGACTTTCTTCCTTTTATTCGATGCAAGATGGGCTAATTACACCTTTTGGGCTTCCTTTCCCTTTTAATTAAAATAGCCCAGACCAATCCTTATTTGGCCAGTCTTCCTCGCAAGTCTAGTCCAGTAGCCTCTTTTGAATAATCTTTCTTGCATGTAATATCCCTTCCTTCATACTTTCTGCTATCTTGATCCCTTCTTTCTGCATCAATACTTTTCTTCTTCTCATGTTTCACATCATTTCCAGCTTGCATAATGAATTTATTTACTGATTTTATCAGTCCCCCACAAGCTGGAAACTGAAAAATGTCAAACAGCCCCAAACTTTGCATTAAAACATTCAACCTTCCTCTTGTCAAAGGCTTTGTGAAAGCATCAGCAAGCTGTTTCTCTGAACTAACTGGAAGTGGTTTTATGATTCCTTCTAAGTACTTTTCTCTAACCAAATGACAATCAATCTCTATGTGTTTTGTTCTCTCATGAAAAACAGGATTTTCTGCTATATGTATAGCACTTTTGCTATCACAAAACAAGGGAACTGCCCTCCTTTGCTTGACTCCTAGATCCTGTAATAGGTTGATCAACCATTGCACTTCACATGTGGTTAAAGCCATTGCCCTGTACTCAGCTTCTGCTGAGCTCCTTGACACAGTTGGTTGCTTCTTGGATCTCCAAGATACTAAGGCATTTCCCAAAAACACACACATGCCAGTGACTGACCTTCTAGTTTCAATGCACCCTGCCCAGTCACTATCAGTATAGGCCCTTAACTCTAGTGAATTTTGTGCTGGATAATAGAGACCTTGTCCAGGTGCATTTTTGACATATCTCAACACTCTATGAGCAGCCTTCCAATGCATAATTGTTGGCTTGTCAAGAAATTGGCTAAGCTGTTGTACTGAAAAGGTTATATCTGGCCTTGTTACAGTCAAGTACAAGAGCTTACCTACCAGTCTCCTATAAGAAGTAACATCAGAAAAATTGTCTGAATCATTATGTGCATACTTAGCTACTGTCTCCATAGGTGTAACAACTGGTGAACATTCAGAAAATCCCTCTTCTTCCAGCATATCCAACACATACTTCCTTTGTGACAGTATTATACCTTCATTATTTCTCATGATTTCAATTCCAAGAAAGTACTTTAATTCTCCCAAGTCTTTTATTTTAAAACTTTCATGCAAAAACTTCTTCACCTTTTTAATTTCTGCTGAATCATCACTAACTAGAATAACATCATCTACATATACTAGTAAGGCAATAAAAGAACCTGAATTACCACAATTATGCTTTATAAAAAGACTATAATCATGCCAAGACTGATTAAAACCTAACTTTAATAATTCTGAAGTTAACTTTGCATTCCACTCCCTACTTGCTTGCTTTAAACCATACAAAGATTTGTTTAGCTTGCATACCAGGTTACTATCAGCCTCTATGTATCCAGGTGGGGGTACCATATATATCTCTTCATGCAAGTCTCCATGGAGAAATGCATTGTTTATGTCAAGTTGATGAATCAGCCAGCCTTTTGCTACTGCTAAGGCAAGCAAAGTCCTAACAGATGTCATCTTAGCTACTGGAGAAAAAGTGCTCAAGTAATCTATTCCAGCTTGCTGAGTATAACCTTTAGCAACTAGCCTAGCTTTATACCTCTCAAGATCACCATTTGACTTGAATTTAACCTTAAACACCCACTTACAGCCAATAGGATGTTTTCCTTCAGGTAAAGGCACCAATGTCCAGGTTTGGTTGCCCTCTAAGGCTCTTATTTCTGAATTCATTGCCTCCCTCCAAGCCTGAGACTTAACTGCCTCATTGAAAGAATGAGGTTCTTTCTCAATATCAAGAGCATAAATATAAGATTGTTGATCAGGAGAAAGAAGCTCATATGTAATGAATTGTGATATATGATGAGGGGAAGTATGAGTTAAAGTAGGACAAACAAAATCCTTTAAGTGTGCAGGAGGATTAGAAGACCTAGTAGATCTCCTAAGATTGTGATCAAAAGAATGCTGATCAGAAAAAGAACTGGAAGCTAAATCATTTGGAGAAATGATAGGATTTGGAGAAGGTAAATCATTTGGAGAAATGATAGGATTTAGAGAAGGTAAATCATGTGAGGATGAGGTAACAGGAGGATATAGAATAGAGGGAACATCAGCATAAGAAAGCTCATAATCAGAAAAACTATCAGAAGAACTATCCTCAACATGAGAAGATGGCTGATCAAAAGGGAAGACATGTTCTATGAATAGAACATTTCTAGAAACAAAGACATTCATAGAATGACTATCTAGTAGAATAAAACCTTTAGTAGTAGAGGAATGTCCAAGATAGACACATTGCTTTCCTCTGGGGTCAAATTTTGATCTGCCACTGTCTAAAGTACAGGCATAAGCTAGACAGCCAAACACTTTAAGATGATCATAAACAGGAAGTTTCTTAAACAGTTTTTCAAAAGGTGTTATGTTGTTCAAGATAGGAGTAGGAGTTATATTAATGAGATGAACAGCATGCAAAACACAATATCCCCAGTAAGCAAGAGGAACTTTGGATTGAATTCTGAGAGTTCTTGCAATATTGAGGATATGTTGATGTTTCCTTTCTACTAAACCATTTTGCTCAGGTGTATAGACACAACTAGTCTGATGCAAAATGCCTTTTTCAGCATAAAATGATGGTAAATGAAATTCACCCCCATTGTCAGACCTAATGCATTGAATGGATTTATTAAATTGTGTTTGAACAAAGGTGCAAAAGTGAATCAAGGTATTTTTGACATCAGACTTGGATTGCAGCAAAAAAATCCAAGTGTACCTTGTGTAATCATCCACAATTGTCAAAAAATACTTCTGATCATGAATAGTAGATTCTTTAAATGGCCCCCATATATCCATATGAACCAAAGCAAACATATCAATAGTTTGAGAATGACTAAGTGAGAAAGGTAACTTGTGCTGTTTTGCTACTGGGCAAACAGTACAATGATCAAGATGAAAAGAACTTTTACACTTCTTTGAAGGAATAAGACTCTTTATACTTTGAAGCCTATCAGAAGACAAGTGACCTAGTCTATAATGCCATAGTAATGACTGTATTTCTTCACTAGTAATAGGAATGGAAAGACTAAAAACAGAAGAACAGTAAGTAGGAGTATCAAAAGATTGCAATTGAAACAGATAGAGCCCTTGCCATTCTCTAGCTGTCCCAATTGATTTGTATGTGATCAAATCCTGAACAATACAATGATCAGAAATACAAGTCACTGAACATGTATTCTGTTTAGTCAACTTAGAGACAGAAATGATGTTGAATTTAAAATGTGGAACTAAGAGAACATCTTTTAAAATGATGGAAGGAGTGAGTCTGATGTCCCCCTTTTTTAAGACAGGTATGACAGCTTTGTTAGGCAAGTGAACAAAGATATGAGACACAGAAGTGGAAGAAATAAAATACTTATCAGACATGGTTATGTGATCAGATGCACCAGAATCTACTATCCAAGTATATTCATTGGAAAGTAATGATATACCTGCTGAAGCCACATTAACATCATAGTGCTGATTCAATCCTTGTTGTTCAGGAGTTATTCCAAGTGCTGCATTTGCAACAGCAGCACTTACTGATGCATATTGATTTTCAGTTCCCATTGCTCCAGTATTCTTTGCTTTATTTTGCAGTTTTTGAATCAAATGTTCAATATGCTGTTGTTGTTCCATGCTAAAACCTGTAAAAGGTTCATTGAATGCAGGAACATTATTATGAGTCTGATATCCTCCTTGCCCTCTTGCAGGAGCTTCATAAGCTGGATTTGTTGTTCCTGCATTATATCCTAAACCTGTATTCATAGCATTGACAGGTTTAAAAGTTGTTGCTTGTGAATTTCCATTGTAATTACAAGATGGCCTTAATCCCATCATTCCTGATCCTGATGGATTAGAATAAACCATTGAGCCTTTGTACTGATTTCCTTGAGGATAGCCATGTTTCTTGTAGCATCTTTCAATGGTGTGACCTTGTTTGCCACAATAAGTGCAGTTTAACTGCTTTTTATTATAATTTCCTTTCTGAAAACCTCCTCTGATTGCATTGATGTGACTTGGTTCAATCACTGAATTCATAGTTGATCCTCCTGAAGAAACAGCCCCAACATTATTTGATCCACTTTGACTATAAAGTACTTGTGGCACAGAATGCTGTGATGAATAATTTTTCTCCTTCTCAAATTGACAGGCATCATTGAAAATCTCATTGATTCCTGGTGTTGGCTTCCTCATTAAGGTATGTGACCTCAAAGTTGCAAAGGAATCATTTAATCCTTTGAGAAACTTGACCACAAAATCTGTGTCATTTTGCTTTTGTGATGTCATTGATCCTCCACATATACATAATCCACAGGTACATTGTGACAATGGCCTTAGCATCAAAAATTCATCCCAAAGTGTTTTAAGTTGTGTATAATATTCTGTCACAGTAATATGACCTTGCTTAAGGCTGTATATCTCTTCAAGCAAACTAGAGTACCTATATAGGTCTCCATGTTGATATCTTTCTTCTAAATCCTTCCATGCTTCATAAGAAGTGGTTAGTAACTGGATGCTAGGTCCAATCTTATCACTCACATTGTTAAGGATCCATGTGAATACCATTTGGTCAGCTTGCTGCCAGATTTGAAACAGTGGCTCATGTGGTTTAGGATTTACTTTATCTGGAATAGGCTCTATAAAACCTAGCTTGTTTTAGTAATTAAAGTCCTTCTAGCAGCTCTTCTCCATCCAAAATAATTCTCACCTCCTGTGAGAATTTTGGAGCTTAATTTCAAAGCAGGATTCTCATTAGGATGAAGGTAATAAGGATGAGATGCAGTTATCTCTATAGCCTGTGAATTCTCATTGTTGTTCATGTCTGCCTTTATTTATGTGACTATTTTGATGTAATTTTCTATTTACACAGAATGTGTATAAGGAAAAATGAGGAAAAAGACTTTCAGAAGATTTAAGGATTCAAAATTGTTGAATCTAAGAAGGATCTTAAGGTTTCAGAAGGAAACAAGAAGAATTTTTCAGAAAAATAAGAGAGAAAATCTGAGAAATCGCAGCAATAAGAAGTAGATGAACTACGAAAAAAAAAAAATCAAATAAGAAGAATGCTTAACAAAACCTGATGAGTTATGAAGGAAAAAAAATGATGAATGATCAAGGAACTAAACTAGTGGTAAATCAAAACTTAATTTGCAGAAATTTGTTCAAGAACAACACCAATTAATCACTGCGATACTTCAATCTAAGTATCACAACACTTAGAAATGTATTTCGCTAATTGATTAGTCGGAGTTCAATTACTCACAGTAATTCAATCAATACAGGAACAATTTCTTCAAGAATCGGAAGCATTACCACGCATCTTCCATGAATGCGTGCTCTGATACCATGATGAAAACACAAATTCAATGTAAAACTTTGAACAAAGAAAGAAAAATAGTAGTAAAGTAAGAGAGATTTTGTGGAATTTTCTGTGTTTTTCATTAGAATGAAAAAAGGCTCCTAGAGCTGTTTATATACAAATCCTAAAAGTAGAAAAAATAACCGCCCTAACTAACTACTAAAAATATCTTGTAATCCTATCTATTAACTTAATTACATTTGACTTCTAGTTTGAAGTCCATTCGGGTACCCGCATCACCTGCTGGATGCTCCGCGACTTTCTTCCTTTTATTCGATGCAAGATGGGCTAATTACACTTTTTGGGCTTCCTTTCCCTTTTAATTAAAATAGCCCAGACTAATCCTTATTTGGCCAGTCTTCCTCGCAAGTCTGGTCCAGTAGCCTCTTTCTTGCATGTAATATCCCTTCCTTCATACTTTCTGCTATCTTGATCCCTTCTTTCTGCATCAATACTTTTCTTCTTCTCATGTTTCACATCATTTCCAGCTTGCATAATGAATTTATTTACTGATTTTACAAATAAGGATTGGTCTGGGCTATTTTAATTAAAAGGGAAAGGAAGCCCAAAAGGTGTAATTAGCCCATCTTGCATCGAATAAAAGGAAGAAAGTCGCGGAGCATCCAGCAGGTGATGCAGGTACCCGAATGGACTTCAAACTAGAAGTCAAATGTGATTAAGTTAATAGATAGGATTACAAGATATTTTTAGTAGTTAGTTAGGGCGGTTATTTTTCTACTTTTAGGATTTGTATATAAACAGCTCTAGGAGCCTTTTTTCATTCTAATGAAAAACACAGAAAATTCCACAAAATCTCTCCTACTTTACTACTATTTTTCTTTCTTTGTTCAAAGTTTTACATTGAATTTGTGTTTTCATCAGTACCTATTTTGGGATATGGATTTAGAAAATAATTTCCTTGTAATTTAGGTGGGGAATTAATGGTTTCTGGTAGACATTTTATTGGATTGTGGAAAGCTATGATGGTTGGCTTAGCTAAAGCATGAGGCGGCTTGGTTGTGGATTAGTGGCACGGGTTCAGAGAGTTCTTTTGGGCTTAGGTCATGGGTCAGTATGAGGAGCGGGAGGTGATCATTGAGACTAGATGGAGCAATTAATGTAAGGATCCTTCACCATTGTATTTTCAGTCCTTAAACATCATGAATTATCATTTTTATAGAAATTACTGATTTGTTATGTTATGGGTTTTCATTCATATTTTTATTGCATTAAAATTGGATGAGGAATTGATGTAAATTGTAATTGGTTGTGATATGTTGTAATTGGAATTGCTGCGTTTGTATATGCTATTTGGTTGATAATTGGTAATTGGAGTCTATATGTTTAATTCCCAATTGGAGCTCTTGTCTGTTGTTGATCTTATGTCAGGACTCGTCAAACTTTATGTTAATGTGCCTGGGAACACTCTTTGCTTTGTCTTTTTCTTTGACTCGAATCCTAACAAGTATAATCAGTTCGACTGTTAACAGTTGTTGTGGAGCTCGCAAGGATGAGCGATGACATAACTGGCGTTTCCTTAAACCTTTGGCCCTTTCGTTTGGAGGGTTCAGTATCCGAACCCATATGTTATCTTTGGCCCACCGTGACGGGTAAATGAATAGTTATGGGTTGTTAACAGGGTATAGAGTCATAGCCAGACATGTGAGCTCAATTGTGTGAAGTATATGTGTGTGTCATTGCTAGATTTCGTATTCGAATATTTGACATGAGAATCCTTTTGTAGTATATGGGTTTTACATGGTTCCTTTAGCACGATTTCTGATTTGTAAGTGTCAAATGTGATGGATACGATTCAAGCATGCAATGTATTGTCTTTGTAAGTGTTTGGAATCAAAATGGGATATTTTGGGCTGGGATTTCGAAATGTGCAGAAAAAATATTTTCCTTTTTTAATTTGTGTAGGAAAATGAATGATCTGAATCTCGGTTGACCAGAGTCCTTTCCCATCGGCCGGAGCAAACTACTTGGAGTTTGGCGGACGACGATCAGTGTATCTCGGTCGATCGGGGTAGAAACCACATCGACCGAAGACTTTGCGGTCGACCTACCCTCCATTCAGGTAGCCCAAAACTTGGACAGTTTCTCTGTCTTGATCTCGGCTGACCTGTTCGGTCGACCAGAGTCCTTTCCCATCTTCTGGAGCAAACTATCGGGAGTTTGGCAGACGACAAGCAATGTATCTCAGTCGACAGGGGTAGCAACCCTAACTACCGAAGACAATGTGGTCGACCTACCCTCCATTCCGACTGCCCGAATCTTGGACAGTGTCTCTTGCTTGATCTTGGCTGAGTTGTTTAGTCGACCAGAGCCCTCTCCCATCGTCCGAACCTCTGTTTATTCTTTAATTCAGTTTCCGATTGTATTTATGTTCTGACTTTGGCTCTGATTATGTTTCTGTTATGCTCCGGATTGATTTACTAACGTTATAAGTTATCTCTTTCAGCTTCCTTTGTCAAATGCTTTGGGATTGGAAGAAATGTCCTTTTGAGTCTTATTTGATGCTTCATCCCAAATGTGATCGATGCTTACTGGGCTAGTAGCTCACCCTTTATTTGTTTCCTTTTTGCACATGAGTTTATTGTGGATGCTACTGATGAGACCTTTGATGAGGACTTTGAAGAGGATCTAGTTTAAACTTTGTAATTAAATGGCTATCAAACACTTGCACTTTTATTATTGCCTTTTGAACTATAGTATTTCCTTTTTATGTACGGCGTATGGATATTGTATTTTCCTTTTTTGCAGTGTCAACTGTTGAAGTTCCTTTTTAGTTATCGGTTCGGTGCTTCATTGACTTGAAGTGCTGCCAGGTCATCACTCGAGTTACGGGATATGACACTAGTTCATCGACCCTTTACAAAATCTCACACGGTTCCACATATCTCGGGCTCAACTTCCCGCTCCTACCAAACTGCATCACCCCTTTCGTTAGCGAAACCCGCAAGTATACTTTGTCAACCACTTGAAGTTCTAAAGGTCTCCTCTTACTATCAGCCAAACTTTTCTACCTGACTTGTACTGATTTTGTCCTTTCCCGAATCAACGGTGCCACTTCCATAGCCATTTTCACTATTTCTTGTCCCGTTACCGTTTTCTCCCCAATTATCATCCTAACATACTGGCGATCGACATCTTCTCCCAAACAAAGCTTCATAAAGAGCCATACCGATTTTTTTCTTTGTGACTATTGTTGTAAGCAAATTCCACCAAAGTCGAGTGGTCAACTCAATTACCTTTGAAGTTTAAAACGCAGGCTCTTAACATGTCTTCCAAAGTCTGAATTGTCCTTTCCAACTGCCCATCAGTTTGAGGATGATAGGCAATGCTAAATGATAATTTCGTCCCCATAGCCTTGTTAAAACTTCCCAAAACCGAGATACAAAACACGGGTCCCATTCCGATACAATACTTACCGGAACCCCGTAAGACAGATATTCTCGTTCATGTACATCTGAACTAAGGTGTCCATCGAAACAGTGATTTTCGTAGGCAAAAAGTTGGCAAATTTTGTGAGTCGGTCAACTATCACCCAAATTGCGTCTTTCCTGGTTTTATCCTTAGGCAAACCGACTACGAAATCCATGGTAATGTGTTCTCACTTCCAAACAGGGATTTCTAGTGGCTTAAATAAACCACCGGGTTTTTTGTGTTCCACATTTACTCGTTGACATACAAGACACTTAGCCAAAAAAACAACTATGTCCTGTTTCATTCCTTTCCACCAAAAGTTATCACTAAAGTCCCAATACATCTTTGTTGCCCCGGGATGCACCGATGACTTAGAACTGTGAGCTTCTTGCAGAATTTCCATTCTCAACCCCAAATCTTTAAGCACACATAACCAACTCTGAAACCATAAACTACCATCTTCATGAACAACGAAATCCGACTGTTCCCCCGACTATACCAAATTCTATTCCTTTTCCAAATCTGAATATGATTTATGCACTTCTTTGATTCGAACCAAGAGCGTCGGCTGAGCTACCAAAACTGCCAAAACGTTCTCGGTAGACTCAACGACATCAATAGTCAACTTCTCAAAATCTGAAATCAAGTTTTGTTGCTCAATAATCATACACGAAAGTTGACCCGGACTCTTTCTACTCAAGGCATTGCCTACCCGATTAGCTTTCTCGAGGTGGTAGTTAATCGTGATGTCGTAGTCCTTAAGCAATTCCAACCACCGCCTTTGCCTTATATTAAGTTCCTTTTGTGTGAAAATGTATTTAAAGCTTTGGTGGTCGGTGAAAACCTCACACAGTTCTCCATAAAGGTAATGCCTCCAAATCTTTAAGGCAAACATGACCGCTACAAACTCCAAGTCGTGTGTATGGTAGTTTTTCTCATAAGGCTTCAACTGCCTCGAAGCATACATTATCGCCTTACCATTTTGCATCAAAACACAACCAACCCAATGCCTGATGCCTCACCATATATGGTAAAACCCCTGGATTCTTCAGGTAGAGCTAAAATCGGAGTTGTAGCCAATTGTTCTTTAAGTTTTTGAAAGCTGCCCTCAAAATCTGACCCCCATTCAAACATGACCCATTTCTGAGTTAATCTAGTCAACGCCACTTCTATTATGGAGAAGTCTTCCACAAACTTTCTGTAATACCCGGCTAACCCAGAAAACTGCGAATCTCTGCCACTGTCTTCGGTCGAGTCCAATCAACAATCGCCTCGATCTTACTCGGATCCACTAACACCCCTTCAACTGATACAATGTGTCCTATAAACGACACACTTTTCAGCAAAAACTCACACTTACTAAACTTGGTGTGTAATTTCTCCTTCCTCAAAATCTCTAACGCCACTCTCAGGATCTCTTCGTGAGCTTAATCTGACGGTGAATATATCAAGATAACTTCGATGAAGACCACCACGAACTTATCTAGACAATCCCGGAACACACGGTTCATCATCTCCATGAATGTCGCTGGTGTGTTAGTCATTCCAAACGGCATCAGAAGGAACACATAGTGCATGTACAGGGTTCGAAAGCCACTTTTGGGAATGTCTTCGGGTTTGTTTCTAAGTTGGTGGTAACCCAATCTTAAGTCAATCTTGAAGAAAATTTTCGTACTTTTCAACTGATCAAACAAGTCATCGATACGAGGGATAGGGTATCGGTTCTTAATGGTTATCTTGTTCAACTTCTGGTAGTCGATACACACCCGTATACTGTCGTCCTTCTTTTTCACAAACAAAACTAGAGCGCCACAAAATGAAACGCTCGGTCTAATGAACTTTTTGTCAAGAAGCTCTTGGAGATGAACTTTCAACTTGATGAGGGACCATCTAAGGGGCTGCCCTACACAAAGGATCCTTCATCAACATTCAATGTCCTATGATAAGAGGAAGAGCCAAGAGGATTAATCAAGTTATGTCTACATTTATCTGTGAATTTAAAGCTAAGGAAGAAGCCAAGTTTAACTTACAAGATGATATTCAAGTCAACCTCATTACTTTTCAAAGTGTCACACACGACCCAATTCAACAAAGCGCCTAAAGGGCATTTTAGGAACTTTGTACATGAATAGACTTTAGTTAGATTTTCAGCTTTATATTTACTATTTTTAGTCATTTATGCCGAGTGGTACTAGTGGTGCTAGAATAAAGGACATGTTGTCTATTTATTTAGATAGTGTTTCTTTTATAGCAAGTTTGTTATGCTAGAGATTGAAGAGCCTTAATTCAAGTAGGACTCTTCCTTTGGAAGGATTTTGAGCCGAATTGTTCCTATATATAAAAGACAATTCGGCCACCTTATTACTTATGTTAGATATTTTCGGTATAGCTGGGATTACGTGGGAGTCATTATCCGATAAAGACTCCCACTACCAGCAGAATTCTAGGGAACGTGGGAGTTAGAGACTCCCACTGTCGAGAGGAGTTGGAGATGTGAGAATTGGTTATGTGAACAAACTCTCACACCATATATAATTATCTCTTGGCCGAAACCCTAGGGTAAGGATTTTTCAGCCGCAACCTTTGCCACTCTCTGAAATCTGATTTCAGTTTTGGTCTCCCTTTTTCTCTCTAATTTCCGAAAATCAGAAAGACGAAGAGCTAGCACTTGCCGCCCGTTTCGTCGCGTGGATACCGGTAGAGGGATATTCCGCAAAGGGAATTCCGTTTGGTGGCAGCAACACATCCAAGAAACATCATCCTCCATTCAAGAAGTAGCTTCTTGAATCCAAGAAACGTAAGTTTTTCCGCTGTTTTTCGAATAGTTTTGTATGAGCGGATCCTTCAGGGGAGGATCCATGGGTGTTTGGAACGAGTTTCCGCCCATGAATCCCTTCAGTGGTATCAGAACCTTGCTCATACGATTCGGATTCGATATTGTTAATCACATCTTAACATATATCAAATTCGATTTGGTATGTGTGTTTGTGAAAAAAACAGAAAAGATTGTTTCTTTGACTGCTTATCATATGTTTCTGTGATTATGATATTTGTATAAACTGTTTATGTTAACCGTGGCTGTTAATGCATGAATTGCCATAGAATCAGTAAATATGTTAATGCATAAACTGCTGTGAATTCGATTCTGTATACTGCATAAACTGTTTCTGTGAATCTGATTCTAGATAAACTGTTCTGATTAATCAATAATTAGTTGTATTAATTCGGTTATTATGCATAAACTGTATGTCTCTTGCCGTTAATTCGATTAACCAATGCATAATCCGATTATGAAAGTAAGGCAATTGAGGGGTAAACCGGGACAGAAAAACTCATTCGATGAGCTGATGTAGAATCAGATTTTTCTTCCAGGGGCAACACATATAAACTTGTATTTATATCCGCAAATTATTTATGTCATGTTTTATGTGATATTAGCATGGTGAATAGCATGGCCTACTATACCCCTTGTTTTACATATTTTGGTTGTAATTTTATAATACGACCTGTGACTGACCAGAGTAAATGAAAAATCGATGGAACGATTACCTAATCTCAATCTACTATTTAATCTTTTTGTCACACGATATCCCAATTAAGCATAAGACGTGGATGTTGTCACCATTATAAAGCTTAATTGTATTTGTATTTGTATTTGTATTTGTATTTGTATTTGTATTTGTACTCGATCTACAGGTAGACTATTCCAACAAATAATACTTATTAACCCTTTAAATAAATATATTCGAGCACAACCATGCATATTTAAACAGTCTTCCCTATCGAGGGGCCCATTGATATCTCTCTCAAATAAGAGAGGGACAAATCCCTTACAATGTCTCTCACATTCAAGACATGATATAATACTACATCCGATCATCAATCATATTAATCACTCGATCAAAAGTGACGCTTGAGTGTGTCAAAATATAGCTCTATTTATGCTGGAAACAATGAAGACATAAGGTCTAAGGATTTCAAATAGTATTGAGGAAGAAATACTTATGACTTATAGAACCATGGAGTATTACTTATTTTTCGGATAACATCTTATACTATATAATCCAATATGTATCTATGATATGATTTGTATCCATTACACATGATCAGTAAAACATGACCATCAATCAAACATCATACTAGTTTTATTTATTGTATATAACATTTCATAAAACTATGGACAATTAGAATAGTAATTATATAAACTAATGAGTTTTACTATCAAATCACATATTTGATGTTCAAAAGCAAAATTCAATATAGAAATAACATGCTTAAAATAGAAAACGTACAACATATGCTCATGGTTCTAGGGGACTACTAACACTCTTAACCAAGGAAGTGTTGAAGTCCAATGTTCTACATCCGTGAAGATTACAATGGACTTCATCACATGAAGATGTTGATAACGGTCACAAGCCAATCTCAAATAAGTCTACACATCTAGAAGACTTGAAGACCTAGAAGATTAGTCATATGCTACATAGGTATATCCTTGTCACTAATCTTATTTGAGAATATGAGTTTATAGTATATAAAGCTCTTGCATGTTTTAAAAACCATCATTCATACTTGGTTTGATCTTTGAAGAGGTTTTTGAAAACTTATGTTAGTGTTGGTCTATGCCTAAGATCTTAAACTTGTTTTAAATATCTTTGAAAAACACTTAGGCGTGAGTTTGAGAACATTAGAAATATGACCAAGTGGAAAAACCACTTTTGGACTGAAGACCGGTCGACCTGGCCTTGGCCTCGGGCGACCTGATGAAGTCCGGTCGACCAAGGTGTGTTTTTTGTCCCAAGTTCATTTTGAATGTTTCAAAACTCCAATGACTATATTATCCGGACGACCATGCTTTAGGTTTATCGACCGAGCATATGCTCCGGACGACCGGACCACCCTTTGAGGTCGACCGAGATGTGTCCAGTAGCCTTGTTATTATGATTCAGAACTACCCCAGATGACCTACCTCTAGTTCGGTCGACCAGAGCTGTCCTGACAACGGTTGCTTGTGATTTTTGGCCCCTGTATAAAGCCTTCAAGGTTTTCATAGTTAACCAAGCCATTAGAGGGCCTTTGCTATACACATTTTATACAAGCATTCAAACACTTTCTAAGGATTTTTTTTATACATTGAAGAACATCAATTACCATATTCATTATTGGGTCCCTTTTGTACTTTTGGGTTTTTTAATAAATCGACTGCTTTATTGAATTTTGGGATGAAACCAAATTGTGAAATTACAAAAATAATCATTGATGTCAAAGAAACCTTAGAGAGGTTACACATTGACAATCAAGATTGACACATTCTATATTCATTGAATCTGGACATGAAGTTCGTTAGCTCGTCTATGCGTGTGACCCTGTAGGTTCATCTCACAATGGCAATGAAAACACACTAAGTAGTAGTGTGAGTTCATAAATCATAAGCGGTCCCTAGCAGGACATTATGACTACCAAAGTGAATGAATATAAAACGGAACCTAATGTCAATCCACTATTTAATCCATTTGTCTCAAGATATCCTAATTATGCATAAGGCATGGTGGTCGTCATCCTTATTAAGCTTAATTGTATTTATGCTCGATCTCCAAGTAGACTGTTTCGACAAATAGCATTTGATAACCACTTTATCAAATACATTTGAGCACGGCCATGCATTTAAATAGTCTTTCCCTATTGAGGGGCCCATGGATATCTCTCTCTAATAATAGAGAGGGACGAATTCCTTGCAATGTCTCTCACATTCAAGCTATGATAGGACACTACATCCGATCATCAGTCGTATTGATTACTCTGTTACATGTAACGTCCGACTGAGTCAAAACGTGGCTCCATTCATACTAGAATCAATGAAGACATAAGGTCTAAGGATTCAAAAATAGTATTTAGGAAGTAATACTTATGACTTAAGACCATGAAGTATTACTTCTCTGACGGATCACGTCCAATACAATGTATCCCTATATATTGCATCTATGATGTGATTTGTATCAATTACACATGATCAGTAAAACAAGATCATCAATCAACAATCATACTAGTTTATTTCATAGTAATTAAGCATTACATAAAACTAGGGACTTCTAGAATAGTAATTACATAAGCTAATGAGTTTTACTATCAAATCACACATTTGATAATCAAAAGCAAAATTAACTATTCAATTACATGCTCAAAAGATAATAAAATGCACAACATGTGCTAATGGTCCTAGGGCACTACTAACAATCTCCCACTTGTCCTAGGTCCAATCATACATGATCCTCAATCCCATTGACCTAGTATGACTCTCATGTTTAGGGCCGTGGGAGTGGCTTGGTCAATGGATCTCGCAATGTTGTCGTCTCGTATGAACTTTGCAAATACTAACGCCTCATCTCGCCGATGATCTCTCTAATCAGATAGAAACGCCTGAGAATATGTTTGGATCGTTGGTGAGATCTAGGTTCCTTAGCTTATGAAATGGCACCAGTACTATCACAATAGAGGTCCACTGGGTTCACAATGCTAGGGACAACACCTAATTCATAAACAAACTTCCTGATCTAAATAGCTTCTTTAGTCGCTTTCGGAGGCGACTAGATACTCAGCCTTACATTGTAGAGTCGGCCACGGTTTCTTGCTTTGAGCCCTTCCAGCTCACATCACCTCCATTCAAACAAAACACAAAACCAGATTGCGATCTATAATCGTCTACGCTCGGTCTGGAAGCTTGCGTCCCGTGTAACCATTTACAACTGGACTTTCCTTCCCCGACCTCCAGTAAATTAAAAAACATATCTTTAGTCCTTCTCAAGTACTTAAGAATGCTCTTGATCTGCAGTCCAATGTGACTCACCAGTGGTCGATTGATATCTCGCTAGTCATACTTAAAGCAAATGAGACATCCCAGGGCGAGTACATATCATGGCGTACATAATAGACCCAATGGTCAAGCATATGAGATCTTACTCATGCGCTCTTGGTCCTCCTCGTGGAAGGTCCTTGAGTTCTCGCTGAGTTTAACGCCATGTGACATGGGCAAGAATCCCTTTTTTGGAGTCTTGCAAACTGAACCGCTTTCGATGACCTTTGTCAATGTATCCACTTTGGCTCAAGCCAATCATTTTGTTAGATCTATCTCTATAGATTCTAATACCCAAAATGTATGTAGCCTCGCCTAAGTCTTTCATGGAAAATCACTTCCCCCAACCAAGCTTTTACGCTTTGTAATGTGGGGATGTCATTTCCAATCGCAAGATGTCGTCCACATAAAGCACAAGGAACACTATTGCATTATTAGTTACTTTCTTATAAACACAAGGCTCGTCTTCGCTTTTTGATGAAACCGAATTCTTTAATACGTTCATCAAAGCGACGATTCCAGACTTTCGAGATGCTTGCTTCAATCCATAAATGGACCTTTGAAGCTTACACACTTTGCTAGGATTTGTTGGATCAACAAACCCCTCGAGGTTGTGTCATATACACATCCTCGAGAAGGTTTCCATTAAGAAACGCAGTTTTAACATCCATTTGCCATATCTCATAGTCATAATATGCGGCTATGGCAAGTAAAATCCTAATTGACTTTATCATCACGACAGGGGGAAAAAGGTTTCGTCATAGTCAATACCATGAACTTGTCTATAACCTTTAACTACTAGTCGCGATTTAAAAGTGTGTACATTACCATCCATGTCGGTCTTCTTTTTATAACACCATTTGTTATCAATGACCTTGCACCCTTTCGGGTGGGTCAACCAAAGTCCATACTTGGTTGTCGTACATGGATTGCATCTTGGACTTCATAGCTTCCGCCACTTATCCGACTCGAAGTACGAATTGCCTCTTTTGTAGGTAGTGGGTTCATCTTGATCAATCAGCTTCAACTCGATGATCATCGATCCCACGAAATCCATATCTCTCAGTCGTTGATGTACCCGGCTCGACCTTTTGGGCCTTGTGTCAAAGATTGAAGCTCGAGATCGGCACGTGAGCTTGCTTGAACTTCCAAAGTTGGTTCGGATGTTGTTTGGGGATCTTGAATTTCCTCAAGATAGATCTTACTCCCACTATCCTCTTTGGAAATAAATTCCCTTTCAAGGAATAAACCATTACGAGCAACAAACACTTTGTTCTCTCGATGGAAGATAGAAGTAATATCCTTTAGTTTCTTTAGATATCCCACAAACAAACACTTGTCGATTTAGGGGCGAGTTTATCGGATAACAAGCGTTTTACGTACGCCTCGCATCCCCAAATTTTGAGGAATGACAAACTAGGTCGTTTCCCAGTCCCATATCTCATATGGAGTTTTCTGAACCACTTTAGAAGGAACTCTATTTAATATAAATGCAGCAGTTTCTAGGGCGTAGCCCCAAAAAGGAAATTGGAAGATTTATTTGACTCATCATAGATCGAACCATATCTAATAAGGTGCGATTCCTCCGTTTCGACACGCCATTCCATTGTGGTGTGCCGGGGAGGAGTTAATTGTGAAACAATTCCACAACCACTAAGATGTTCGTCAAACTCTTGGTTAAGGTATTCGCCACCTCGATCTGATCGAATTATCTTAATACTTTTGCCAAGTTGATTTTGTACTTCATTTTGAAATTCTTTGAATCTTTCAAAAGATTCTGATTTATGTTTCATTAGATAGACGTAGCCATATCTATTGAAATCATCTGTGAATGTGATGAAGTACTGAAACCCTCCTCTAGCACTCGTGTTTATTGGTTCACAAACATCTGTATGTATGAGGCCCAACATATCGGAAGCTCTCTCACTTTGTCCAGTGAAGGGAGCTTTAGTCATTTTGCCTAATAAGCAAGAATCACAAGTCTCATAAGACTCTAAGTCAAATGATGTCAAAATTCCATCTGAATGGAGCTTTGATATGCGTTTCTCATTTATGTGGCCCAAACGACAGTGCCAAAAGTAGGTTTGGTTTAATTCATTTGATTTAAACCTCTTAGTATTAATGTTATAGATGGGCCTTTTATTGGAATCATCGAGGTTAAGAACATAAAGCCCATTCATCAAAGAGGCATCTCCATAGAAGATACGATCTTTATGAACGGGGCAAATTTTATTCATAATATCAATTTCAAAACCATCAATATCCAAACAAGAAACTGAAATAATATTCCTACTCAAAGTTGGAACATAAAGAAAATTATCCAGTTCTATAATAAGGCCACTTGGCAAAACTAAATTAAATGTCCTGGGTAGCTACAAAGAACAACTCTTGCTCCGTTTGCTACTCTCGAGTCCACTTCTCCTTTTGCCAGTGATCTACTCCTTTTGAACCCCTGCACATTTGCCCAAATGTGAGATCCACAACCGGTATCTAATACCCATGAAGTAGGAGCAGACATGTTAATTTCAATAACATAAATACCCGGAGAGATAGTCAAACTGGCCTTTCCCTTTTTCTTCTCTTCCAAATAGAGTTTGCAGTTCCGTTTCCAATGACCTGGTTCATTGCAATGGAAGAAAACTCCCTCCTTTGGTGCCTTGGCTTTGGGCTGGGGCTTGGGCTTGTCATTGCCTTTGCCTTTGCCTCTCTTGGCCATGGGCTTTCCCTTTCCTTTCTTCTTGAAATTCCCTTTTTGAACCATTAAGACTTCAGGGGTCTTCTTAATGTTCAGTTCAGCCTGCTTGAGCATCCCGTGTATTTCATGTATGGTCTTCTCCATGGCATGCATGTTGAAGTTCATAACGAACTGGTCATACTCCGGTGGGAGTGAGCCCAAGATCATATATGTGGCCATGTCATGACCTACGGTAGTTCCAAGCTTCTCAAGTTGGTCAAAATAGCTCTTCATCTTAAGAACATGTGCACTTACAGAGGTTCCAGGGGCCATTTTGCAACTATTTAACGCCTTAGTTGTGAGGAATCTTTCATGACGAGCTTGCTCTTGGAACATTTCCTTGAGCTGGCCCATCATCTGGAAAGCCTCAACTCCTTCAAACTGTTTTTGAAGGTCAGTGTTCATTGTGACTAACATGAGACAAGTCACATCGTTAGAGTCATCGAAATGCTTCTTCCAAGCATCTCTTTCTGCTCTAGGGGCGTTGTTTGCAGGCTGTTCAGGAATGTCCATTTCAAGAACGTTAAGTTGCGGGCTCAATCAAGGAAATTGGTCCCGCTTAGTTTTTCCTTCTCAAGGACAGATCGCAATGAATTGTGTGATGTATTGGTTGCCATTATCTACATTAAGTTAATTGCAAAGTTATTAGTTTTTGAGCAAAAACATTTTCCACAATTTCAACACTTGATAATTAGTGGGGTAAAAACCATTTTACAATAGTTATAGGAAAGCTTTGGCTTAACACCCATAATTAAGGTAAAATCATCTAATGGGAATGACATCTATATGTCCCGACTTTTTCCTATTTTATGCCCTAGGCCCAAAACTATTTTGATAGCCTAGTTAAGTCGGACCATGTCTAAGTATTATGGAAATCACTATTTTCCCATCTCCCTTTACTTAGGTAACCACTTTATCTATTGCTTTGGCAAGCAGAAAAATGATGATCCAAGCTTATGGAGTGCTTAGGTTATGGTAGGCACTTTAAGACTTAATTAAAACCATTTGATGTGACGTTCAAAATTAAATCCATCCAGACATAAAATAAACATCACACACAGGATATGAAGCGAAAATGTAAATGTGATATAGCATGGCCTATTCCTATAATGACTCCCATGAGCCTTGTGGGAGTCAAGGGTCAATCTAGGTCAAAATCCATCTCATGGATAATGTCTTCGATCCAGCAGCCTCCAGTCTTGTTACATAATTTCTTGGGCATACCCAGCCTTCAATGACTTATCTAATAAAGCAGTTACAATTTTACATCATAAAGAAAAACGACTCGCAGGTCGTATTATAAAATTACAACCCAAACATGTAAAACAAGAGGTATAGTAGGCCATGCTATTCACCATGCTAATATCACATAAAGCACAATGAAAGTAACCACGAGTACATACACAAAGTCTTAATTCGGGGGGAACGACGAATCGGGGCGACGCAGATGGCGGTCAAGGGGGCAGCGGCCCCCTAGCGGGGTTTTCCAGGGGCAGCGCCCCTGGAAGGAAAATCTGATTCTACATCAGCTCATTGAATGAGTTTTTCCTCCCAGATTTACCCTTCAATTGCCTTACTTACATAATCGGATTATGTATTGGGTTAATCGAATTAACCGAATTGATAACCGATTCATAAACAGTTTATGCATACAATCAGATTCATAATCATAAACAGTTTATGCATATTACCGAATTAATCTAATTAATTACAGATCCACTATTTAATCCCTTTGTCTCGCGATATCCTAATTAAGCATAAGGCATGGTGGTCGTCATCCTTATTAAGCTTAATTGTATTTATGCTCGATCTCCATGTAGACTATTTCGACAAATAGCATTTGATAACCACTTTATCAACTACATTTGAGCACGGCCATGCATTTAAACAGTCTTTCCCTATCGAGGGGCCCATGGATATCTCTCTCTAATAATAGAGAGGGACAAATTCCTTGCAATGTCTCTCACATTCAAGCTATGATAGGACACTACATCCGATCATCAGTCGTATTGATTACTCTGTTACAAGTAACGTCCGACTGAGTCAAAACGTGGCTCCATTCATACTAGAATCAATGAAGACATAAGGTCTAAGGATTCTAAATTAGTATTGAGAAAGTAATACTTATGACTTAAGACCATGAAGTATTACTTCTCTGACGGATCACGTCCAATACAATGTATCCCTATATATTGCATCTATGATGTGATTTGTATCCATTACACATGATCAGTAAAACAAGATCAACAATCAACAATCATACTAGTTTATTTCATAGTAATTAAGCATTACATAAAACTAGGGACTTCTAGAATAGTAATTACATAAGCTAATGAGTTTTACTATCAAATCACACATTTGATAATCAAAAGTAAAATTAACTATTCAATTACATGCTCAAAAGATAATAAAACGCACAACATGTGCTAATGGTCCTAGGGCACGACTAACATAAAGAACCATGAAGTATTACTTCTCTTACGGATCACATCCGATACAATATATCCCAATATATTGCATCTATGACATGATTTGTATCCATTATAAGACAAAGACTCTTCTTGGACTCTTGCATTCTAAACCGATTTAGAACTTTGCCTATATACGTACTCTAACTTAGGACAAAGAGTCCACGTGATCTATCTCTATAGATCTTGACCCCTAAGATTAAGTTGGCTTAACCTAAGCCTTTCATAGAGAAACATTGCCCCAACCAGATATTTACAGATTCTGAGGTTGGAATGTCATTCCCTATAAGCAGTATGTCATCCACATACAAAATTAGGAACACAACCGGGGTTCCACTAAACATCTTATAAACACAAAGTTCATCAACATTTTTGATAAAACCGAACTCGCGTACGACTTTGTGAAAATGTCGGTTCCAGCTTCTAGAAGCTTGCTTTAGTCCATAAATCGGCCGTTTTAGCTTGCATACTTTATTGGCATCATTTGGATCGACAAAATATTCGGGTTGTATCATATACAAGTCCTCGTCAAGGTTTCCGTTAAGGAAAGTTTTTTTACATCCATTTGCCAGATCTCATAATCATAGTATGCTGCTATTGCAATCAAGATCCGAGTAGATTTGAACATAACTACATGGGAAAGGGTTTCATCATAGTCAATACCATGAATTTGTTTAAAACATTTCGTGACAAGTCGCCCATTGTCCGTTTGAATGCTTCCTTCCATGTCATTTTTTAATTTAAAAACCCACTTGCACCCTATTGGGGTCACCCCCTCAGGCGGATTAACCAAGATCCATGCTTGGTTAGTATACATGGAATCTATTTCAGATCTCATGGCTTCAGCCATTTCTCACAATCTGGATTAGTAATTTCTTGCCTGTAGGTTTTAGGTTCTTCGTGATCAATAAACTTGATATCAACATGTTATGTTACGAGAAATCCAAATTTCTCTAGTGATCTACGAGTTCTACTAGACCTACGCAATTCTTGTGTTTATTGAACCAACTGCACAATAGCTTGTGAAGCTTGTTCAAATTCCATCTGATCACTTGTGCTTGGTTGAACTTAATTAAGCTCCACCTGGCTCCCACTAGTTTTCCCAGAAAGAAACTGTATCTCCAAAAAAGCTATTTTTCGAGCAACAAACAGTTTGTTCTCGTTAGGAATGTAGAAGTAATATCCTTTAGTTTCCTTAGGATACCCAACAAATATGCACTTGATAACCTTAGGACTGAACATGTCCAAAGCTGGACGTTTCACAAACGTCTCACAATCCCAAATCTTAATGAAAGAAATACTAGGATGTTTCCCAGTCCATATCACATATGGTGTCTTTTCAATAGACTGAGATGGAACTTTGTTTAGTGTTAAAGCTGCTGCTTCTAAAGCATGTCCTCAAAAAAGAGTTTTGAAGGCTCACGTGACTCATCATTGATCAAACCATATCTAATATAGTTCGATTTCTTTTTTCGGATACACCATTCCATTGTGGAGTAGCCGGTGGGGGAAAGTTGTGAAACAATTCCACAATCCTTTAGATATTCACGAAATTCTTGACTTAAGTATTCCCCACATCGATCGGATCGAAGCATCTTTATACTTTTGTCAAACTGGTTTTCTACTTCACACTTATATTATTTGAACTTTTCAAAGGCTTCAAACTTATGTTTCATAAGAAACACGTATCCAAAACGGCTGTAATCGTCAGTAAAAGTAATGAAATATAGATAACCAGATCTCACATGGATATTGAACGGACCACATACATCACTATGTATTAGTTCCAACAATTCCTTTTCTCGTTCTCTAGTTCTAGTAAAAGGAGAAGCAATCATCTTGCCCACTAAACAAGGTTCACATGTATCATATGATTCAAAATTAAATGATTCCAACAATCCATCTTTATGGAGTCTAGAAATGTGGTTCTCATTTATATGGCCTAAGAGACAATGCCAGATCTATGTAGGATTTGAATCATTATTCTTAATCCTTTTCGTATTTATGTTATATACCGGTGAATCGAGGTCTAACAGATATAAATTATTCACCAAAGTTGCACTACAATAAAAATATTATTCAATGATAACGACATTCGTTGGATTTTAATATTAATATCAAAACCCATCTTGTCCAAACAAGATATTGAAATAATATTTTTCGTTAAAGTAGGTACATAAGCAAAATTCTCTAAATCCAGGACAATCCCAAATGGCAAAGTAACATAGTATGTTCCTACAACTAAGGCATCAACTCTTGCTCCGTTGCCAACGCGTAGGTCCACTTCGCCCTCTGTTAGCTCCTAATTCATTTGTAGCCCCTACACATTCATACAAATGTGAGAACCATAGCCGGTATCTAATACCCAAAAAAAGTAGTAGTGTTAGTAGTGCCCTAGGACCATTAGCATATGTTGTACGTTTTATATCTTTTTTTAGCATTTCATCTGAATAGTTAATTTTGCTTATGAACATCAAATGCATGATTTAATAGTAAAACTCATTTGCTTATGTAATTACTATTTTAGTTGTCCCTAGTTTTATGTAATCTACTTTACAATGAAATAAAACTAGTATGATGTTTGATTGATGATTATGTTTTACTAATAATGTGTAATGAGTACAAATCATATCGTAGATGCAATCTATTGAGATATATCGTATCGGACGTGATCCGTTAGAGAAGTAATACTTCATGGTCCTTAGTCATAAGTATTACTTCCTCTATACTATTTTAGAATCCTTAGACCTTATGTCTCCATTGATTCTAGCATGAATGGAGCCACGTTTTGACTCAGTCGTACATTGCTTTTAATCGAGTAATCAATACGACTGATGATCGGATGTAGTGTCCTATCATGGCTTGAATGTGAGAGCCATTGTAACGAATTTGTCTATCGCTTATTAGAGAGAGATATCCATGGGCCCCTCGATAGGGAAAGACTGTCTAAATGCATGGCCGTGCTCAAATGTATTTGATAAAGTGGTTATCAGATACTATTTGTTGGAACAGTCTGAAGGGATTCATGGGCGGAAACTCGTTCCAAACACCCATGGATCCTCCCCTGAAGGATCTGCTCATATGAAACAATTCGAAAACAGCGGTAAAAAAACTTACAATTTTCGGATTCAAGAAGCTACTTCTTGAATGGAGGATGACGATTCTTGGAAGTTTTCTTTTCACCAACGGAATTCCCTTTGCGGAATTTCCCTCTACCGGTATCCACGCGACGAAACAAGCAGTGAGTGCTAGCTCTTCGTCTTTCTGAAGTTCGGGAATTTAGAGAGAAAAGGGAAAAGCAGAAAGAAAACGTTTTTCCTTTGCTGTATTGGTATTTTGGCTGAATGGCTTAATTTCCTAGGGTTTCGGCTAAAAGATGTTATATAGAGTGTGGGAGTTTGTTCCCAGAACAACTCCCACGTCTATTCAACTTCTCTCGGCTGTGGGAGACTCAGACTCCCACGTCCCCTAGACTTCTGCTGTAGTGGGAGTCTTTATCGGATAACAACTCCCACTTAATCCCAGCTATAGTCAAATACCAAAATTGCCCCTATCTCTAATTCGAATAATAAACACTTTATTATTTTCAGAAAAACAAATGTCAGATACAGTGAACCTAGACACATTCTAGATTCATTGAATCTGGACATGAAGCTTGTTAGCTCGTCTATGCGTGTGACCTTGTAGGTTCATATCACAATGGTAATGAAAACACACTTAGTAGTAGTGTGAATTCATAAGTCACAAGCGGCCCCTAGCAGGACATTGTGACTACCCAAAGTGAATGAATTTACAACGGAACCTATTGTCAATCCACTATTTAATCCCTTTGTCTCGCGATATCCTAATTAAGCATAAGGCATGGTGGTCGTCACCCTTATTAAGCTTAATTGTATTTATGCTCGATCTCCAGGTAGACTGTTTCGACAAATAGCATTTGATAACCACTTTATCAAATACATTTGAGCACGGCCATGCATTTAAACAATCTTTCCCTATCGAGGGGCCCATGGATATTTCTCTCTAATAATAGAGAGTGACAAATTCCTTACAATGTCTCTCACATTCAAGCTATGATAGGACACTACATCCGATCATCAGTCGTATTGATTACTCTGTTACAAGTAACGTCCGATCGAAGTCAAAACGTGGCTTCATTCATACTAGAATCAATGAAGACATAAGGTCTAAGGATTCAAAAATAGTATTGAGGAAGTAATACTTATGACTTAAGACCATGAAGTATTACTTCTCGACTGGGATCACGTCCCAATACAATGTATCCCTATATATTGCATCTATGATGTGATTTGTATCCATTACACATGATCAGTAAAACAAGATCAACAATCAACAATCATACTAGTTTATTTCATAGTAATTAAGCATTACATAAAACTAGGGACTTCTAGAATAGTAATTACATAAGCTAATGAGTTTTACTATCAAATCACACATTTGATAATCAAAAGCAAAAAATTAACTATTCAATTACATGCTCAAAAGATAATAAAACGCACAACATGTGCTAATGGTCCTAAGGCACTACTAACACAGTCTACCTGGAGATCGAGCATAAATACAATTAAGCTTAATAAGGGTGACGACTACCATGCCTTATGCTTAATTAGGATATCGCGAGACAAAGGGATTAAATAGTTGATTGATATTAGGTTCCAGCGTAAATTCATTCAATTTGGGTAGTCACAATGTCCTGCTAGGGACCGCTTACGATTTATGAACACACACTTCTACTAAGTGTGTTTTCATTGCCATTGTGATATGAACCTACAGGGTCACACGCATAGACGAGCTAACGAGCTTCATGTCTAGATTCAATGAATCTAGAACGTGTCTAGGTTCATTGTATCTGACATTTATTCTTATTAGAATAATAAAGCGTTATTATTCGAATTAGAGATTAAGGAGGGCATTTTAGGTATTTGGTTCGTGCTGGGATTTCGTTGGAGTTATTATCCGATAAAGACTCCCACTACCAGCAGAAGTCTAGGGGACGTGGGAGTTAAAGACTCCCACTGCTGGGAGAGTTGGTAGGGACGTGGGAGTTGTTTTTGAAACAACCTCTCACACCCTATATAAACCTCTCTTGGCCGAAACCCTAGGGTCAATTCTTTTCAGCCGCGAAATACCAAATACTCTGAAATACTGATTTCAGTTTTCTGCCTCTTTTTTCTCTATTAATTCCAAAACTCAGAAGGACGAAGAGCTAGCACTCGCTGCCCGTTTCGTCGCGTGGATACCAGTAGGGAGTAATTCCGCAAGGGAGGACTCAAGGTGGTTGCTGATGAGAGCCGAAAGATACAACCTTTAAGTCGAAAAACGTAAGTCCTTTTCCCGATTTTTCGATTCGTTTACGTATGAGCGGATCCTTCAGGGGAGGACTCATGGGTGTTTGGAACGAGTTTCCACCCATGAATCCCTTCAGTGGTATCATAGCCTTGCTCATATGATTCGAATTCGATATTGTTAATCACATCGTAACATATATCAAATTCGATTTGGCATGTGTATTTGTGAAAAAAAGAAAAGATTGTTTCTTTGACTGCCTATCATATGTTTATGTGATTATAATATGCATAATGTATGTGTATTTGTGAAAAAAGAAAAGATTGTTTCTTTGACTGCCTATCATATGTTTATGTGATTATAATATGCCTAAACTGTTTATGATTCTGTCAATAATCCGATTATACCGCATAAACTGTTTATGAATCTGTCTTTAATTATACCACATAAACTGTTTATGTTATCGTTTAAATCGATTAATTCGGTTATGATTCCTACGTTAATCGATTCGTCGTTCCGCTGATCTAAGACTTTGTATATGTACTCGTTATTAATTTCATTGTGCTTTATGTGATTTTTAGCATGGTGAATAGCATGGCCTACTATATCCCTTGTTTTACATATTTTGGGTTGTAATTTTATTATACGGCCTGCGAGCTGTTTTTCAATGTTGTAAAATTGTAATCGCTTTCTTAGATTAGCTTTATTGCTTTACATTGAAGGCTGGGTATGCCCATGCAACTATGTAACAAGGCTGGAGGCTGCTGGATCGAAGACTTTATCCATGAGATGGATATTGACCATTAGCTCCCACAAGGCTCGTGGGAGTCATCATAGGATTAGGCCATGCTATCTCACGTTTAATTTTTATGCTTTATATATTGCATGAGATGCTTGTATAATTGTATTACGCGTTTTAATGTCTTATTCAAACCGAATGTTTTAACTAAGTCTTAAAATGCCTACCATACTCTAAGCACTCATTGAGCTTGGATCATCATTTTGTCTGCTTGCCAAAGCAACAAACAAGTGGTTATCTAAGCAAAAAGAGATGGGAAAATAGTGATTTCCATAAGCTTAGACATGGTTTAACTTAGCTAGGCCATCAAAATAGTTTTGGGCCAAGGGCATAAAATGGGAAATAGTCGGGACATATAGATGTCATTTCCATTAGATGATTTTACTTTAATTGTGGGTGTTAAGCCAAAGCTTTCCTATAAATATTGTAAAATGTTTTTCCCCACTATTTATCAAGTGTTGAAATTGTGGAAAAGGTTTTTTGATCAAAACTAATAACTTTGCAAATAATTTAATGTAGATAATGGCAACCAATACTTGACACAATTCATTGCGATCCGTCCTTGAGAAGGAAAAACTGAGCTGGACCAATTTCCTTGATTGTGCCTGCAACTTAAGGATTGTCCTTAAGCAGGAAAGAAAGTTATACGTTCTTGATACGGACATTCCTGAACAGCCTGCAAACAACGCCCCTAGAGCTGAAAGAGATGCTTGGAAGAAGCATTTTGATGACTCTAACGATGTGACTTGTCTCGTGTTAGTCACAACGAGCACTGACCTTCAAAAGCAGTTTGAAGGAGTTGAGGCTTTCCAGATGATGGGTCAGCTCAAGGAAATGTTCCAAGAGCAAGCTCGTTATGAAAGATTCCTCACTACTAAGTCGTTGAATAGTTGCAAGATGGCCACTGACACCTCTGTAAGTGCACATGTTCTTAAGATGAAGGGCTATTTAGACCAACTTGAGAAGCTTGGGGCTACCGTAGGTCATGACATGGCCACATATATGATCTTGGGCTCACTCCCACCGGAGTATGACCAATTTGTTATGAACTTCAACATGCATGCCATGGAGAAGACCATACACGAAAGTACACGGGATGCTCAAGTAGGCTGAACTGAACATTAAGAAGACCCCTAGAGTCTTAATGGTTCAAAAAGGGAATTTCAAGATGAAAGGAAAGGGAAAGCCCATGGCCAAGAAGGGAAAAGGCAATAACAAGCCTAAACCCAAGGCCAAGGCACCAAAGGAAGGAGTTTGCTTCCATTGCAATGAACCAGGTCATTGGAAACAGAACTGCAAGCTCTATTTGGAAGAGAAGAAAAAGGGAAAAGCCAGTTTGATTGTCTCTCCAAGTATTTATGTCATTGAAATTAACATGTCTACTCCTACTTCATGGGTATTAGATACCGGTTGTGGATCTCACATTTGTGCAAATGTGCAGGGGTTCAAAAGGAGTAGATCACTGGCAAAAGGAGAAGTGGACTTCAGAGTAGTGAACGGAGCAAGAGTTGTTGCTGTAGCTACCGGGACATTTAATTTAGTTTTGCCAAGTGGCCTTATTATAGAACTGAATAATTGTCTTTATGTTCCAACTTTGAGTAGGAATATTATTTCAGTTTCTTGTTTGGATATTGAAGGTTTTGAATTAAATATTATGAATAAAATTTGCACCATTCATAAAGATCGTATCTTTTATGGAGATGCCTCTTTGATGAATGGGCTTTATATTCTTAACCTCAATGATTCCATTAAGAGGCCCATCCATAACATTAATACTAAGAGGTTCAAATCAAATGACATAAACCATACCTACTTTTGGCACTGTCGTTTGGGCCACATAAATGAGAAACGCATATCAAAGCTCCATACGGATGGAATTTTGACATCATTTGACTTAGAGTCTTATGAGCCATGTGATTCTTGCTTGTTAGGCAAAATGACTAAAGCTCCCTTTACTGGACAAAGTGAGAGAGCTTCTGATTTATTGGGCCTCATACATACAGATGTTTGTGGACCAATAAACACAAGTGCTAGATGAGGGTTCCAGTACTTCATTACATTCACAGATGATTTCAGTAGATATGGCTACGTCTATCTAATGAAACATAAATCAGAATCTTTTGGAAGATTCAAAGAATTTCAAAATGAAGTACAAAATCAACTTGGTAAAAGTATTAAGATACTTCGATTAGATCGAGGTGGCGAATACCTTAATCAAGAGTTTGACGAACATCTTAGAGGTTGTGGAATTGTTTCGCAACTAACTCCTCCTGGAACACCACAATGGAATGGCGTGTCAGAACGGAGGAATCGCACCTTATTAGATATGGTTCGATCTATGATGAGTCAAACAAGTCTTCCAATTTCCTTTTGGAGCTATGCCCTAGAAACTGCTGCATTTATATTGAATAGAGTTCCTTTTAAAGCGGTTCAGAAAACTCCATATGAGATATGGACTGGGAAACGACCTAGTTTGTCATTTCTCAAAATTTGGAGATGCGAGGCGTATGTAAAACGCTTGTTATCTGATAAACTCGCCCCTAAATCTGAGAAGTGTTTGTTTGTGGGATATCCTAAAGAAACTAAAGGATATTACTTCTATCTTCCATCAGAGAACAAATTGTTTGTTGTAATGGTTTATTCCTTGATAGGGATTTTTTTTCCAAAGAGGATAGTGGGAGTAAGATCCATCTTGAGGAAATTCAAGATCCCCAAACAACATCTAAACCAACTTTGGAACTTCAAGCAAGCTCACGTGCTGATACTGAGCTTCAATCTTTGACGCAAGGCCCAAGGAGGTCGAGTCGGGTACATAACAGCCTGAGAGATATGGATTTCTCGTGACTGATGATCATCAGGTTGAACTGATTGATCAAGATGAACCCACTACCTACAAAGAGGCAATTCGTAGTTCAGAGTCAGATTTGTGGCTAGAAGCTATGAAGCCTGAGATGCAATCCATGTACGATAACCAAGTGTGGACTTTGGTTGACCCACCCGAGGGTGTAAGGTCATTGATAACAAATGGTGTTTCAAAAAGAAAACTGACAGGGATGGTAATGTACACACTTTTAAATCTCGACTAGTAGTTAAATGTTATAGACAAGTTCATGGTATTTGTTAGTAGTGCCCTAGGACCATTAGCACATGTTGTGCGTTTTATTATCTTTTGAGCATGTAATTGAATAGTTAATTTTGCTTTTGATTATCAAATGTGTGATTTGATAGTAAAACTCATTAGCTTATGTAATTACTATTCTAGAAGTCCCTAGTTTTATGTAATGCTTAATTACTATGAAATAAAACTAGTATGGTTGTTGATTGATGATCTTGTTTTACTGATCATGTGTAATGGATACAAATCACATCATAGATGCAATATATAGGGATACATTGTATTGGACGTGATCCGTCGGAGAAGTAATACTTCATGGTCTTAAGTCATAAGTATTACTTCCTCAATACTATTTCGTAATCCTTAGACCTTATGTCTCGCATTGATTCTAGTATGAATGGAGCCACATTTTGACTCGATCGGACGTTACTTGCAACAGAGTAATCAATACGACTGATGATCGGATGTAGTGTCCTATCATAGCTTGAATGTGAGAGACATTGCAAGGAATTTGTCCTCTCTATTATTAGAGAGAGATATCCATGGGCCCCTCGATAGGGAAAGACTGTTTAAATGCAAGGCCGTGCTCAAATGTGTTTGATAAAGTGGTTATCAAATGCTATTTGTCAAAGCATGATCTACACGGAGATCGAGCATAAATACAATTAAGCTTAATAAGGGTGACGACCACCATGCCTTTATGCTTAATTACGATATCGCGAGACAAAGGGATTAAATAGTGGATTGATATTAGGTTCCGTTGTATATTCATTCACTTTGGGTAGTCACAATGTCCTGCTAGGGACCGCTTGTGATTTATGAACTCACACTACTACTAAGTGTGTTTTCATTGCCATTGTGAGATGAACCTACAGGGTCACACGCATAGACGAGCTAACGAGCTTCATGTCCAGATTCAATGAATCTAGAATGTGTCTAGGTTCGTTGTATCTGACATTCACTTTTCTGAAAATAATAAAGTGTTTATTATTCGAATTAGAGATAGGGGCAATTTCGGTATTTTACCCATAGCTGTGATTACGTGGGAGTTATTATCCGATAAGGACTCCCACTACCAGCGAAAGTCTTGGGAACGTGGGATTCTGAGACTCCCATTGCCGAGAGAAGTTGAATAGAGGTGGGAGTTGTTCTAGTAACGAACTCTCACTCTCTATATAACATCTCTTAGCCGAAACCTAGATGACTAATGTTTTTTCAGTCGAAATAATGCATAGAATCAGAAAACTGTTATCTATTCTTGTCTCTCCCTTTTCTCTCTAATTCCCGAATCTCAGAAAACGAAGAGCTAGCAATCGCTGCCCGTTTCGTCGCGTGGATATCGGTAGAGGGACTTTCCGCAAAGGGAGATCAAACGGTAGCAGCATCCGATTCAAGAAACGTCATCCTCCATTCAAGAAGTAGCTTCTTGAATCCTAAACGTAAGTTTTTCTTGCTGTTTTTCGAATTGTTTCATATGAGCGGATCCTTCAGTGGAGGATCCATGGGTGTTTGGAACGAGTTTCCGCCCATGAATCCCTTCAGTGGTATCAGAGCCTTGCTCATACGACTCGAATTCGATATTGTTAATCAGACAATAACACTATCAATTCTGATTTGGTATGTGTATGTTTGAAAACAGAAAAAATCGGTTCTTTGATCATGATAAATGCATAAACTGTTTAACTGCATTTAAAGATTGTATCTTTTGATGAGTATACGCATAAACTCTTCTCGGTTCATCATGTTTATATGGTTATATGAACTGTTATGATATAAACTGTTTTCGGTTTTTGATTATGCATAAACTGTTTCTGTGAATATTGATTCGGCATAAACTGTTTCCGTGAATGTTGATTCGGCATAAACCGTTTCTGTGAATATTGATTCTGCATAAACCGTTTCTGTGAATATGAAATTAATTTGATTAAATTCTGTCATTGAGCATAAACTGTTTCTGTTAATCCGATTAACCATTACATAATCCAATTATGTAAGTAAGGCAATTGTAGGGTAAATATGGGAGGAAAAACTCATTCGATGAGTTGATGTAGAATCAGATTTTCCTTCCAGGGGCGCTGCCCTTGGAAAACCCCGCAAGGGGGCCGCTGCCTCCTTGACCGCCGTCTGCGTCGCCCCGATTCGTCGTTCCCCCCGAATTAAGACTTTGTGTATGTACTCGTAGTTAATATTCATTGTGCTTTATGTGATTTTAGCATGGTGAATAGCATGGCCTACTATATCCCTTGTTTTACATATTTTCGTTGTAATTTTATAATACGGCCTGCGAGCCGTTTTCAATGTTGTAAAATTGTAATCGCTTTATTAGATTAGCTTTACTGCTTTACATTGAAGGCTGGGTATGCCCATGCAAATATGTAACAAGGCTGGAGGCTCGAAGACTTTATCCATGAGATGGATACTGACTTAGATTGACCCTTGGCTCCCACAAGGCTCGTGGGAGTCATCATAGGATTAGACCATGCTATATCACGTTTAATTATTATGCTTTATATACTGCATGAGAAGCTTGTATTAATGTATTATTCGTTTTAAAGTCTTATTCAAACCGAACGTTTTAACTAAGTCCTAAAAATGCCTACCAAATCCTAAGCACTCCATGAGCTTGGATCATCATTATGTCTGTTTGCCAAAGCAACAGATAAGTGGTTATCTAGGTAAGAGGAGATGGGAAAATAGTGATTTCCATATGCTTAGACATGGTTCAACTTAGCTAGGCTATCAAAATAGTTTTGGGCCTAGGGCATAAAATGGGAAATAGCCGGGACATATAGATGTCATTCCCATTAGATGATTTTACTTTAATTGTGGGTGTTAAGCCAAAGCTTTCCTATAACTATTGTAAAATGTTTTTTTCCCCCACTATTATCAAGTGTTGAAATTGTGGAAAATGTTTTTGCTCAAAAACTAATAACATTGCAATTAACTTAATGTAGATAATGGCAACCAATACATCACACAATTCATTGTGATCCGTCCTTGAGAAGGAAAAACTAAGCGGGGACCAATTTCCTTGATTGGGCCCGCAACTTAAGGATTGTCCTTAACAGGAAAGAAAGTTGTACGTTCTTGATACGGACATTCCTGAACAGCCTGCAAATAACGCCCCTAGAGCTGAAAGAGATACTTGGAAGAAGCATTTCGATGACTCTAACGATGTGACTTGTCTCATGTTAGTCACAATGAGCCCCGACCTTCAAAAAGCAGTTTGAAGGAATTGAGGCTTTCCAGATGATGGGCCAGCTCAAGGAAATGTTCCCGAAGAGCAAGCTCGTCATGAAAGATTCCTCACAACTAAGGCGTTAAATAGTTGCAAAATGGCCCCCTGGAACCTCTCAGAATCGCACATGTTCTTAAGATGAAGGGCTATTTTGACCAACTCGAGAAGCTTGGAGCTACCAGTAGGTCATGACAGAGCCACGAGATATGATCTTGGGCTCACTCCCACCGGGAGTATGACCAGATTCGTTATGAACTTCAACATGCATGCCATGGAGAACACCATACATGAAATACACGGGATGCTCAAGCGAGCTGAACCGAACATTAAGAAGACCCCCGAAGTCTTAATGGTTCAAAAAGGGAATTTCAAGAAGAAATGCAAGGGAAAGCCCATGGCCAAGAGAGGCAAAGGCAAAGGCAATGACAAGCCCAAGCCCCCAGCCCAAAGCCAAGGCACCAAAGGAGGGAGTTTGCTTCCATTGCAATGAACCAGGTCATTGGAAACGGAATCGCAAACTCTATTTGAGAAAGAGAAGAAAAAGGGAAAGGCCAGTTTGACTGTCTCTCCGGTATTTATGTTATTGAAATTAACATTTTTGCTCCTACTTCATGGGTATTAGATACCGGTTGTGTATCTCACATTTGTGCAAATGTGCAGGGGGTTCAAAAGGAGTAGATCACTGCAAAAGGAGAAGTGGACTCGAGAGTAGCAAACGGAGCAAGAGTTGTTGTTTGTAGCTACAGGGACATTTAATTTAGTTTTTGCCAAGTGACCTTATTATAGAACTCGGATAATTGTCTTTATGTTCCAACTTTGAGTAGGAATATTATTTCAGTTTCTTGTTTGGATATTGATGGTTTTGAAATTAATATTATGAATAAAATTTGCACCGTTCATAAAGATCGTATCTTCTATGGAGATGCCTCTTTGATGAATGATCTTTATGTTCTTAACCTCGATGATTCCAATAAAAGGCCCATCTATAACATTAATACTAAGAGGTTTAAATCAAATGAATTAAACCAGACCTACTTTTGGCACTGTCGTTTGGGCCACATAAATGAGAAACGCATATCAAAGCTCCATTCAGATGGAATTTTGACATCATTTGACTTAGAGTCTTATGAGACTTGTGATTCTTGCTTATTAGGCAAAATGACTAAAGCTCCCTTTACTGGACAATGTGAGAGAGCTTCCGATTTGTTGGGCCTCATACATACAGATGTTTGTGGACCAACAAACACTAGTGCTAGAGGAGGGTTTCAGTACTTCATCACATTCATAGATGATTTCAGTAGATATGGCTACGTCTATCTAATGAAAAATAAATCAGAATCTTTTGGAAGATTCAAAGAATTTCAAAATGAAGTACAAAATCAACTTTGCAAAAGTATTAAGATACTTCGATCAGATCGAGGTGGCAAATACCTTAACCAAGAGTTTGACGAACATCTTAGTGATTGTGGAATTGTTTCACAATTAACTACTCCTGGCACACCATAATGGAATGGCGTGTCAGAATGGAGGAATCACACCTTATTAGATATGGTTCGATCTATGATGAGTCAAACAAATCTTCCAATTTCCTTTTGGGGCTACGCCCTAGAAACTGCTGCATTTATATTAAATAGAGTTCCTTCTAAAGCGGTTCAGAAAACTCCATATGAGATATGGACTGGGAAACGACCTAGTTTGTCATTACTCAAAATTTGGGGATGCGAGGCGTACGTAAAACGCTTGTTATCCGATAAACTCGCCCCTAAATCGACAAGTGTTTGTTTGTGGGATATCCTAAAGAAACTAAAGGATATTACTTCTATCTTCCATCGAGAGAACAAAGTGTTTGTTGCTCGTAATGGTTTATTCCTTGAAAGGGAATTTATTTGCATAGAGGATAGTGGGAGTAAGATCCATCTTGAGAAAATTCAAGATCCCCAAACAACATCTGAACCAACTTTGGAAGTTCAAGCAAGCTCACGTGCTGATACTGAGCTTCAATCTTTGACACAAGGCCCAAGAAGGTCGAGTCGGGTACATCAACGACTCGAGAGATATGGATTTCTCGTGATCGATGATCATCAGGTTGAACTGATTGATCAAGATGAACCCACTATCTACAAAAAGTCAATTCGTAGTTCAGAGTCAGATAAGTGGCTAGAAGCTATGAAGTCCGTGATGCAATCCATGTACGACAACCAAGTATGGACTTTGGTTGACCCACCCGAAGGGTGCAAGGTCATTGATAACAAATGGTGTTATAAAAAGAAGACCGACATGGATGGTAATGTACACACTTTTAAATCGCGACTAGTAGTTTAAGGTTATAGACAAGTTCATGGTATTGACTATGACGAAAACTTTTCCCCTGGCGTGATGATAAAGTCAATTAGGATTTTACTTGCCATAGCCGCATATTATGACTATGAGATATGGGAAATGGATGTTAAGACTGCGTTTCTTAATGGAAACCTTCTCGAGGATGTGTATATGACACAACCTGAGGGGTTTGTTGATCCAACAAATCCTAGCAAAGTGTGTTTGCTTCAAAGGTCCATTTATGGATTGAAGCAAGCATCTCGAAGCTGGAATCGTCGCTTTGATGAACGTATTAAAGAATTGGTTTCATCAAAAAGCGAAGACGAGCCTTGTGTTTATAAGAAAGTAACTAATAATGCAGTAGTGTTCCTTGTGCTTTATGTGGGACGACATCTTACTGATTGGAAATGACATCCCCACATTACAAAGCGTAAAAGCTTGGTTGGGAAGTGTTTTTCCATGAAAGACTTAGGCGAGGCTACATATATTTGGGTATTAGAATCTATAGAGATAGATCTAACAAAATGATTGGCTTGAGCCGAGTGGATACATTGACAAAGGTACTTAAAGCGATTCGGTTGCAAGACTCCAAAAAGGGATTCTTGCCCATGTCACATGCGTTAAACTCAGTGAGAACTCGAGGACCTTCCACAAGGGAGGACCAAGAGCGCATGAGTAAGATCCCATATGCTTCGACCATTGGGTCTATTATGTACGTCATGATATGTACTAGCCCCTGGGATGTCTCATTTGCTTTAAGTATGACTATGCAGATATCAATCGACTACTGGTGAGTCACATTGGACTGCAGTCAAGAGCATTCTTAAGTACTTGAGAAGGACTAAAGATATGTTTTTAGTTTACGGAGGTCAGGAAGGAAGTCTGGTTGTAAATGGTTACACAGACGCAAGCAAAGTTGTTAATAGCGTTTCGCGGTCCGTCGCGGGGAGGCTTCAAAAGTTATAGCGGTGTCGCGAAGCGGTACTTTTTCGGAGTTTCTGATATGACATATTTATATAGATATATGACACAAAATTAATAATACTTGTAAACATTTAGTTAAATTCTTCCATGTTTATAACATCAAAGAACATTCAACAATAATTCGAAAGGCAAATAAATATACAAAGTAGATCTTGTAGGACTTTTTTGTAATTTAAGAATTAAATAGGACTTTATGTGCTAAAACTTTAATTGCACATTTAGTCCCGATTATATAAGCTCTCCTAGGAGAGAATTCCTAACCATAATTTCATTTCCCTCTTCTTCTTCATGGGAGAGGCCGCCGCCTCCGTCCCCTTTCTCCTCTCACCGCCGCGCCGCCTCTTTCTCTCTCTCTCCTTCTTCTCCTTCTCCCTCATTTCTCTCTTTTCTCTTTCTCTTCTCCTCCCTCCTTTCTGCCGCGCTTTTTCTCTTCTCCTTCCTCCATTTCGCTGCGCCCACCACCATCTTGGTTACAGGGAGGATCGATTTACTTTAAAGGAATTGGGGAAAAAATTACAAAAAGGGACTACCAATTTTCCGCAAAAGCTCGCTACTCGTGAGGCCGCTATAGCGGTAAATAGCGGCGAAAAATCGGAATTCTTCGTAGTCGACCGCGACGCGATGCTCCACCGCGGTACACCTCCGGGACGCGCCGCGAAGCTGCGAAATCGCCGCTAAACGCCGCTATTGATAACTTTGGGACGCAAGCTTCCGGACGAGGCGTGAGCGATTATAGATTGCAATCTGGGTTTTTGTGTTTTGTTTGAATGGAGGTCTTTGTGAGTCGGGAAGAGCTCAAAGCAAGAAACCGTGGCCGACTCTACAATGTAGTCGAGTATCTAGTCGCCTCGCAAAGCGACTAAAGAAGTCTGTTTGGATCGGGGAAGTTTGTTGATGAATTAGGTGTTGTCCATAGCATTGTGAACCCAGTGGACCTCTATTGTGATAGTACTGGTGCCATTTCACAAGCTAAGGAACCTAGATCTCACCAACGATCCAAACACATTCTCAGGCGTTTCCATATGATTAGAGAGATCATCGACAGAGGAGACGTTAGTATTTGCAAAGTTCATACAAACGACAACATTGCAGATCCATTGACCAAGCCACTCCCACAGCCTAAACATGAGAGTCATACTAGGGTAATGGGATTGAGGATCATGTATGATTGGACCTAGGGCAAGTGGGAGATTGTTAGTAGTGCCCTAGGACCATTAGCACATGTTGTGCGTTTTATTATCTTTTGAGCATGTAATTGAATAGTTAATTTTGCTTTTGATTGTCAAATGTGTGATTTGATAGTAAAACTCAGTAGCTTATGTAATTACTATTCTAGAAATCCCTAGTTTTATGTAATGCTTAATTACTATGAAATAAAACTAGTATGATTGTTGATTGATGATCTTGTTTTACTGATCATGTGTAATGGATACAAAGCACATCATAGATGCAATATATAGGGATACATTGTATTGGGACGTGATCCAGTCGAGAAGTAATACTTCATGGTCTTAAGTCATAAGTATTACTTCCTCAATACTATTTTAGAATCCTTAGACCTTATGTCTTCATTGATTCTAGTATGAATGGAGCCACATTTTGACTCGACTCGGACGTTACTTGTAACGAGTAATCAATACGACTGATGATCGGATGTAGTGTCCTATCATAGCTTGAATGTGAGACACATTGCAAGGAATTTGTCCTCTCTATTATTAGAGAGAGATATCTATGGGCCCTCCCGATAGGGAAAAGACTGTTTAAATGCATGGTCTGTGCTCAAATGTATTTGATAAAGTGGTTATCAAATGCTATTTGTCGAAACAGTTTACTTGGAGATCGAGCATAAATACAATTAAGCTTAATAAGGGTGACGGCCACCATGCCTTATGCTTAATTAGGATATCGCGAGACAAAGGGATTAAATAGTGGATTGATATTAGGTTCCACCGTAAATTCATTCACTTTGTGTAGTCACAATGTCCTGCTAGGGACCGCTTGCGATTTATGAACACACACTTCTACTAAGTGTGTTTTCATTGCCATTGTGATATGAACCTACAGGGTCACACGCATAGACGAGCTAACGAGCTTCATGTCTAGATTCAATGAATCTAGAATGTGTCTAGGTTCATTGTATCTGACATTTATTCTTATTAGAATAATAAAGCGTTATTATTCGAATTAGAGATTAAGGAGGGCATTTTAGGTATTTGGTTCGTGCTGGGATTACGTGGGAGTTATTATCCGATAAAGACTCCCACTACCAACAGAAGTCTAGGGGACATGGGAGTTAAAGGCTCCCACTGCTGGGAGAGTTGGTAGGGACGTGGGAGTTGTTTTTGAAACAACCTCTCACACCCTATATAAACCTCTCTTGGCTGAAACCCTAGGGTCAATTCTTTTCAGCCGCGAAATACCAAATACTTTGAAATACTGATTTCAGTTTTCTGCCTCCTTTTTCTCTCTTAATTCCAAAACTCAGAAGGACGAAGAGCTAGCACTCGCTGCCCGTTTCGTCGCGTGGATACCGGTAGGGAGTAATTCCGCAAGGGAGGACTCAAGGTGGTTGCTGCTGAGAGCCGAAAGATACAACCTTTAAGCCGAAAAACGTAAGTCCTTTTCCCGGTTTTTTTATTCGTTTACGTATGAGCGGATCCTTCAGGGGAGGACTCATGGATGTTTGGAACGAGTTTCCGCCCATGAATCCCTTCAAGTAGAAGACACGTTTATTTCTATAACAAAAATACCCGAGCCATAACCAACATTTTCCCCCTTTCCAAGTTTTTCCCCTGCAAGATAGCTATTACAGTTTCTTTTCCAATGTCCTCGCTCACCACAATGGTGACAAGTATCATTCTTAGCCACAACGCCCTTGGGTTTAAGTGCTTTCTTGAATTGGCTAGGCTTGCCCTTAGGTTTGCCAAAAGGCTTGCCCTTGGGCTTACCAACACCATTGCCTCTGTTATTAACCATCATTATAGCTTTGGACTTGCCTATTTTCTTCTCAACAAACCTTAACAGATTCAACAATTCAGGAAGGGATTTGTCTATCTCATTCATTTTGTAGCTTAATACAACATCACTGTATGATTCAAGCAACGATTGCAGAATCAAGTTAGTGGATAGCTCATGCCCAAGAGGAAATCCCAGTCTGCCTAGGTTCTCAAAATAACCTACCATTTTCAGAATGTTAGTTCCGACTGGTGTTCACTTTGCCATTTTGCACTGAAACACGGACTTTGACACGTCAAATCTCTCCTAGCGAGCTTGACCCTGAAAGAGTTTCTTTGGATGATTAATCATGTTTAATGCACCCATTTCCTCGTGTTGCTTCTGAATCTTAAATGTCATGGTTACCAGCATTAAACTTGACACATCTAATGCGTTATCTAAATGCTTACGATAAGCAGTTCCTTCAGCGACCGTAAACCAAGTGGCTGGTTGATCAGGAATAGGGTTTTTCGAGAACATATAGCTTTTTATCGTGTTTGAGAACGTTTCTCAAATTCCTGCACCAGTCGAGGAAGTCTCCTCCTTGAAGTTTTTCCTTCTCAAGGATAGATCGCAATGAAAGCGAGTTTGCAACATTTGTATTTTCCATTATATCTACAATAAAGTTTTCGCAAAGTCTTAGCGTCATATTTTAAAATCATTAATAAGTTTTTAATTAATGATTTTCCGACTATTTTCTTCGAATGAATAACCCTCAAGTATTCATTCGGAAGTTTAAAAACGTTATAGTAGGCCAAGATCTATATATCACCAATTCCCTAGTTAGCTTTAGCTAAACAGCTCGAGACATGGCTATTTAGGTAAGCAACATTTTCTAATTACATCATTATGTAATTCTTGGTTAATTGAGTAAATAACATATATTCTCAGTACATCAAGATGCATATCTCAACTCTTTTCCCTCCAGATCCTCAATCCATTTATTGAGATAATCCGGTTGAGTATGACCCAAGATTTGCCGGAAGATATAACTAACTTATCCTTCGCGCCTCACCCGGATAGACAGGTGCATATTGCCTCGCAATTCTACATTATAGTTTATCTAGGACTTGACAAGGGCTAAATCGAGGAAGGCATCAACTTAATATATTAAAATTTGAGGGATTTAATTTTAAATGATCTCACCAAACGTTTGTATAAATTGTTTATCCAACTTAAAAACATGCATAAAAAATGTAATACATGCATCTCATGCATAAAAACAGTAAATAAAATATGAATAGTAATAGCCCATATGCGGATTTTCCAAGCCAATGGAAAATCCCAAGTCTTTCTAAGGTGAAGAACATTAAACCTGATCTATTGTCTTCAACTTTCATGTGATTTCCTCTGTCTTATTGACTCCATTATACTCTTGTAATTACATAAGAAATCATATAATATGTCGCTATAATAAATAAAACAAATCTCGAGTTGCATTCGAGAAATAAATTACAACAAGAATTTCAATAGAGAAGGCAAGACAACCAGGCCGTATCATAATAAAACAATCACTTGGTCAAGGGCTATTACTATGCACCATGCTCAAATAACATGACAATCATGCTAATAGAAACACAAATATACACTACATCCCCTATCCGGTCGACCGATCCATATCTCATTCGACCGCGATAAAGGCAAAAACCAAACAGTGTAAACGTAGGCCACTTCGGTCAACCGAGAGAAACTTCTGGTCGACCGACTAAAAAAAACTAGCATCGGCCGACCGAGTTTGCTCTCTAGTCGTCCAAAATCTAAGCAGAAGAAAAATCCAATTTTCCATAACATATTTGGTCGATCTAGAACCCATTCTGGTCAACCGAACCTTTCTTAGAAAATAAAAATACAACCAAAAACACGAACGAATAATTCGTTCTAGGACTAGTTTAACACTTAAACATTATCCTAGAGGCAGTAAAAGAAAATACATCTTATGACATGCATTAAACGACGACTATAAACGAGAAACACATAAAAGAACAATTGAGTACTCGTGATTGTCTCTGATACCACTGAAAGAAAGAAATTCGGATTCCTAAAAAAACGCTGTGGAAAGTAAAAATGCCGAATCCGTTTCTAACATGATCATTCACGAGTAAGTACCAACGAATTTGGATATAAGAATTTTACCTTTAAATTATGTATTTAACATAAACGGTTTCTGCATGATTTTGCTTCGAGAATCACCAACTGTAACCAATCTAATCGACTCCTGTCTCTAGCGGTGTCCACACGATCAACTTGAAATAGTTCTTTCGTGTCTCTAATGCTTGTCAGAGAGATCCAAAGTTTGAAGACAATCTTCAGGAATTTGGTGTATATAGGTTCAAGTTAAAATAGAAAAAAAAGAATGAAAAATCTGATTTTTCTTCTATCTTTTGATGTTCATGGTGGTGTATTTTGTTGGCAGAAGTTCAGCTCAAAAAGGAGAAAAATAGAGAGTAATTAAGTTGTGAACAATTCACTACTTAGGGAAATAAATAGAGGATTGAAAATTAATTTACCCACTAAGCCACTTTCCCCTCCATTTGCTCCTCCTTGATGCCCATTACTCACACACACCTCACATCCGGGTTTGACTTATTCAAACCGATTCTTGGACCGGTTTTTTGGTTCAACAGACTGGTTTAATCGAATCGGTTTGACCAATCGAGGATTGGCCAGCCCAATCGAATTAACTAACCAATCCAATTGGAGCACCTATATCAAATGTAATTCCAACACTTACATTATCACATCATAAGTTGGCTATGGTTTCATATTTTCACATCTTTTAGCCAACTTGTGTAGGTTATTTGGGAGTTGTATGATCTGCAAGTTCATCCCTTGCATCTACTCTCCCTTATAACTTTGTAGATCATGTTCTTTATTTCCATATCTCTGGATCTCATTTAGTTCTTGGTTAGCCTTGCTTAAGAGTTTTTATACTTCTTTAAGATAACCATTTTCATATAGAGGAATGTACTTTAAAGGGTTGTCTAACACTTCCTCTAGTTCTTTTGGCTTGTGATACATGTGCTCAACTTTCCTATTCATAATATTACATCCATTTTTACATTGTTAGTTATGATCTTTAAACTTTTTTCTCATCTTAAAATATCTAACATTGTTTTTTTGGCAAACGTAGAGATTGTGCTATAAGGTTTTATTCCTTTATATCCTTGATTTTACCTTAGGTTGGTGATTCAGTTTTGAGCCATATGACCGACCATCTTTAACTTTATGTGTCATTATGTGCTCCCCTTATTTTGAAATCAACCAACCTTATTCAATAAATTTCCTTCTTCAAATATTTGTGGTCCTTAGATATGATCATTTGGCTTATATGTTATCTATCTGTTAGACTAAAAAGCTTCTCCAGGGTTTAAACTTAATCTTTACCTAAAATATTTTTCATTTTTGATACGTTGGATCTCTATTTTTAATAAAAATGAGGAGAAAAGGTTTTTTCATATTGGCGCTCTGATGACCCTTTTTTTTACAAAAAGGGGAGAAAATAGCTTTGCAAATGTGCCAAGAAAAGTAATTTACAAAAGGAGAAAGCTTAAGAACTTTGAAAATTGGGAGTGATAAATGATTCTTTCAAATAGGGGGAGTAGAATATTTTTTCAAAACATCTACTTGTCTAGATCCAATACACCCTTATATCATGCATGCATTATTATGTGCTTTAATGATTTATGCTTTTATATATTATTCCCATTTGCATCAATGTTTTGTCATCTTCAAAAAGGGAGAGATTGTAAGCCCTAAGGGCTAATGTGATCAATCTTGTTTTGATGATAACAAACCATTGGTAGTTATAATGTTTGTGTGAGCATGTTCTTAATGATAGGATCCTTAGCACTCATACTGACATTGATGAAAATGGTAAGTTAGCTCATTCTCTACATCAAAGACATCATCCTACACATAAGAAGAAGCTACACTTTGCAAGACTCCAATGGCACAAGCTTGAAAAAATCCACATTCCTTGGAAGGATTTGCAAATACAAGAAGTAGGAAAGATCAACAACGATATGAGCTACTCAATCCAACAAGTGAAGAATCAAGTGTTATGCTCCTTAACCAAGAAAAAGTGTGAAGTCCAATACTATACAAATCCAAGATTGCTATAGGACTTCATCACTCCAAGAAGAGGTTGATCAAAGGCTTCAAGTAAAAACTCAAAGAAGAATACAACTACAAGAGTTGAAGACCTCCAAGAAGATTAGTCTAGTATACATAATTATATTCTTTATGACTAATCTTTATTTGAGAATACTAGGATATAATATTGTTTAAAGCTCAACCATGCATGTATTAAAAACCACATGTTTTAAATTGTTTCAATCTTTGAAAACTTAGATAAGTTTTGGTTAATGCCTAACCACTTTGGGACTTTATTCCGGTCGACCTAACCTTGATTCGGGCGGCCTGATGAAGTTCGGTCAGCCGGCATGTGTTGTTCGGACTGTTGGAGTACATTTAATCTAAGGTGCGCCAATTCGATTGGGCCGGGCCGCGATTGGATTGGGCCCTTAATAGGGTTGGGCCGACCAATATGATTGGGCCGACCAACCCATTTGGATCAATCAATTCGGTTGGGCCGTGCCGGGCTTTGGGCCAGGATTGGATTGGGCCCTTAATCGGGTTGGGCCGACCAATATGATTGGGCCGACCGACCCGTTTTGGACCGACCTTATGGCTGGACAATTAGAGATATTATCCAGCCATTTTATCTCTTAGAAGGTGGTTAAAAGTGGTGGAGAAAGTGGTGGAGTAGTTTCCTCCATGATCTCCCACTTCCCCCTTTCACTCTCCCCACTCTCTCTTGATAGACTAGGAAAATACTGATTTTCCTAATTCATTCTAATCAGTTTTTCTCCAGCTTTTGAAGCTTAGAGAGAAGAGAGAAAAGTGAGTTTTTTTTTAGAGAGAAAAAGACAAGACAAATTTCTGGACTTTTTTCTTGCATTTTTGCTAATAGAAAAGAAGTTAGAAAGCTTGTTTCTTGTTCTTGAAAAGGTCGTTCATACTCCATCCATTGAAGAGTGTCTTCAAAGCTTCTACAAGGCGTTGGCTAGCACCAAGCAGTAGAAGACTATCTCCGGAAGATCGAGTGGATACCGGAAGAGACGGAGCCTGCAAGCGTGGTGTTCGTTCGTTACAACAAACCGCTGAAAGCGTTTCAGCCATTCTAGCATCCATATAAGGTAAAACACTATCCCATAGTCGTAGGTACTTACTCGTGAAAGATCCCGATAGAGGCGGGTCAAAGTTATTTCACTTTGCGCTTATGTGTATGACCCGGTTATTCCTCTAACGAGTGGTATCGGGAGCCACTCACGAGTACCCTATAGACTTTATGTGTTATAGTGTTTGAATATAGATTATGAATCTATGTTATGCATGCCTTAGGATACTAGAAATGTTGTAAATCATGTATGACATGCTTTTCCAGCTTTTATGTATGTATATGCTGTTGAGAATTTCCGCTTTTGAAGTCATTCAAAAAGCTGGAAAAACTCTCGATTTCTAGCACTTCGGTCGACCGGGACTCGGTTTGGTCGACCGAGGCAAGACAGAAGCTAAATGATTTGGGTTCGGATCAACCGAGAGGGTGTTCAGTCGAACCGAGTTGGTCTTCGGTCGACCGAAGTGCCTGTTTAGTCGACCGAGGTACTCTCAGTACTTTTTCGGTCGACCGAGCTTGATGGTCGATCAACCGAACCCGAGCGGGAATATGAAATGTTCATTTTCATTGTTTTGCTCATTATTTTTCATAAGTTGTTATGTTAATTGAGCATGATGCATAGTAATCGCCTTTACCCTGTTGGTTTTATTTTATAATACGATCTGCGTATCGTGCCTATTTATCATTCAAAAGTTGTAATTTTAATCTCATTAAATCCCCTCGAATGTAACTCGAGGTTTCCTTAGAAATTTTGTAAATCTAGAATAGGAGAAGGTACAGCTGAGATGATGAAGATTTGGAGGCAACCAACTGAAGGTCAAGACGGTGTAGAATAGATGTTTTTCTTTTTACACCCTTAGATTGACTTCACGGTTTTTCCATTGGCTTGGAAAAACCGAATAGGATCTTGGCGATTACTATTGCATTTTATTTTATGTATTGCATGCATATGTATATAAGCATAAACTGTTTTATTTATGCTTTTTTGGTGAGATTGTTAAAAACTAAATCCCTCATTTAAAATATTAATTAGTGCCTTCCTAAGTTTGGCCCTCGTCAAGGCCTAGATCGACATTAGTATGGGACATGCCAAAGCTGTGCATACGTGTCTATCCGGGTGAGGCGCGAAGGATAAGTTGTGATATCCGCCGGCTAAAACTTAGGGTCCTAATTAACTGGATTATCTTAATAAATGGATTGAGGATCTAGAGGCAAAAGAGTTGAGAAAAGTGTATAATGATACGCTTGAATAAATGTTATTCACTCAACTAACCAAGAATTACATAATTTGATGTAATTGGCAAACGTTGTCTACCTAAATAACTAAGTTTTGGGCGATCAGCCAAAGCTGATTCAGAACGAGGTGAAATATGGATCTTGGCCCGCTAGAAAGTTAACGAACTTTCCGAGTTGATAATGAGGGTTATTCACTCGAAGAAAATAGTGGGAGAAATCATTAAAAAAGATAAATACCTAATAATGATTTTTAATCGGTACTTACTTTTGTATATGCATATTTTGTTGTAGATAAATGGCAAATTCAAACCAAACACTATCACTGCGTTCTGTCCTTGAGAAGGACAAATTAGAGGGAGTTAACTTCCTCGACTAGTTCAGGAACTTGAGAATCGTTCTCAAGCATGAAAGAAAGCTGTATGTCTTGAAACGACCTATTCTCGCTATACCGGAGGCTCGCGCTTGACGCTGATAGGATCGCTTATCGAAGCATGTTAGTGATGCTTTAGATGTGTCTAGCCTCATGCTTGTCACCATCAACTCCGAGCTTGAAGCAACATGAGGACATGGGGGGCTTATGAGATGCTCGGCTCATCCCGAAGCAACTATATCGAGGGACAAGCGCGCCAGAGAGATTCGATGTGTCAAAATCTCTCTTTCGAGTGCAAAATGTCCGAGGGAATGCCGGTAGGAACTCACGTTCTTAAGATGATAGGTTATGTTCAAAACCTTGAAAAAGCTGGGGGTTTCCTTTGGGGACAAGAGTCGTCGACCGATTTGATCTTGCAATCGTTGCTCGAATCATTCAGATCGAGTTCATTCTAAATTATCATATGAATGAAATTGACAAGCCATTGCTTGAATTGTTGAATATGCTGAGGACTGCCGAGAAGGAAATAGGCAAGTCCAAGCCCAACACCATACTGATGGTGCAAAAGGGTAAAGGCAAAGGTTTTGTGAAATCCAAAGGCAAACCGAATGGTAAGCCCAAGGGCAAGCAAACCACTTTCAACAATGCACTGAAACCTAAAGGTGGTGTAGCCAAAGACTCTATCTGTCATCACTGTGGTGAGAAGGGTCACTGGAAAAGGAATTGCAAGAGCTATCTTGCAACAAAAAGGCTGCAAAAGAAGAAAGCAATTGTTGTTTCGGGCTCAGGTATTTATGTTATTGATGTTAATATGATTGATATCAATTTAAATACAACTACTTCTTGGGTATTTGATACCGGATGTGGTTCTCACATTTGTACTAATGTGCAGGGACTTCAAAGGAGTAGAGAGTTGGCAAAGGGTGAAGTGGAACTACGAGTAGGCAACGGAGCACGTGTTGCAGCCCTAGCTGTAGGGACTTGTACTTTTACTTTGCCTTCAGGGCTTGTTTTAGGTTTAGAAAACTGTTTCTATGTACCTAGTTTAATTAAAAATATTATTTCAGTTTCTTGTTTGGACAAGAACGGTTTTGAGATTTCGATCAAAAACCAACGATTGTCGTTATTTCTGGATAATATGTTTTATGCAAGCGCCTCTTTAATTAATGGTCTATATATTTTAGACCTTGATATGCCAATTTTAAACATAAATACCAAAAGGATTAAGACTAATGATTCTAATCCGACATACCTCTGGCATTGTCGCTTAGGCCACATAAACGAAGATCGCATATCCAAACTCCATAAAGATGGGCTATTAGAATCATTTGACTTCGAGTCTTATGATCGATGCGAATCTTGTTTATTGGGTAAGATGACAGCATCACCTTTCACTAAGCTAGGTGAGAGAGCTGATGATTTATTAGGACTAATACATAGTGATGTATGTGGCCCTTTTAATATACATGCAGGGGGTGGTTACCTCTACTTCATTACCTTTATCGATGACTTCGGTGAGGTATGGATATGTGTTCTTGATGAAACACAAATCCGAAGCATTTGCTAAGTTTAAAGAGTTTAAACTTGAAGTAGAAAACCAACTTGGCAAGAGTATTAAGATTCTTCGATCTGATCGAGGAGGAGAATACTTGAGTCAAGAATTCTGTGACTATCTAAAAGCTTGTGGAATCATTTCACAACTTTCTCCTCCAGCTACTCCACAATGGAATGGTGTATTCGAAAGGAGGAACGTAACCTTATTAGATATGGTTCGTTCTATGATGAGTCACACGAGCCCCGCCCAATTCCTTTTGGGGGACACGCACTAGAGACAAAGCAGCTTTAACACTTAACCGCTGCTCCATTTAAATCGCTGCAAAGACACCATACGAGTTATGGGATCGGGAAGCGTCCCAGCTTTGTCTTTCCTCAAGATTTGAGGTCGTGAAGCTTTTGTGAAACGCTCGACTTTCCGATAAGTCGGCTCCGAAATCTGAAAAGTGCATATTTGTAGGTTATCCTAAGGAAACTAAAGGATACTACTTTTATATCCCTAACGAGAACAAAGTGCTTGTTGCTCATGACTGGGAGTCTTTCTAGAAAAAGAATTTGTTTCTAGAAACACAAGTGGGAGTAGCGTAGAACTTACTCGAAGTTCTGAGACTCTCAAACTAGCACTAATGATGAGATGGAAATTGAACAGACTCCACAAGTTGTTGTGCAGCAGAGTGCCACAAACAGATACATGCAACTAAAGCACTGACTCAAGAAACACAAGAATTGCGTAGGTCCGGTAGAGTTCGTCGTCCACCTCCGGAAAAATTTGGATTTTTCATAACAGTAACATGGTGATGTTATGTTTGTGGATCACGATGAACCTTCAACCTACAAACAGCAATTAATAGCCCAGATTCCCGAGAAATGGCTTGAAGCCATGAGATCTGAAATGGACTCCATGTACACTAACCAAGTCTGGATCTTGGTTGATCCACCTGAAGGGGTAACTCCCATAGGGTGCAAATGGGTTTTTAAGATTAAAACCGACATGGAAGGGAATGTACAAACGCATAAGGGGCGATCGGGTCGCAAAGGTTTCAAACAAATTCATGGTATTGACTATGATGAGACTTTTTCCCCTCGTAGTTATGTTCAAATCCATTCGGATTTTGCTTGCTATTGCAGACTTACTATGACTACGAAATCGGCAAATGGATGTCAAAACCGCTTTCCTTAATGGAAAACTTGATGAGGATGTGTATATGACACAGCCCTGAAGGTTTTGTCACTCCCGGAGAATGCTCGGAAAAGTATGTAAGCTTCGTAGATCCATTTATGGACTCAAGCGAAAGCTTCTAAGCCGGAACATCCGCTTTTAATGATGCCGTCCCGTGAGTTTGGCTTCATTAGAAATGAGGATGAGCCTTGTGTTTACAAAAAAGGTTAGTGGGAGCTCAATTGTATTCCCGGGTTTTGTATGTAGATGACATACTACTCATTGGAAACGACATACCAACCTTAAAGTCCGTAAAGGCTTGGTTGAGTACGTGTTTCTCTATGAAAGACTTAAAGCGGCTCGACTATATTCTCGGGGAGTCAAGATCTATAGAGATAGATCCGTGAGACTCATTGGCCTAAGTCGAGTACATATATAGACAAGGTGCTAAAGCGGTTTAGCATGCAAGAGTCTCAAGAAAGGACTTTGTCCTATGGCACATGGTACTGTTCGTCGAAGGAACAAAGTGTTCTAAAACGCCCGCCGAATTAGAACGCATGAAAGAGATCCCTTATGCTTCCGCCATAGGATCCATCATGTACGCCATGATATGTACTCGCCCGTGATGTCTCGTTTGCCTTAAGCATTACGAGCAGATACCACCTAATTACGGTGAACGCCATCGGATCTCGATCAAGAATATCCTCAAGTACTTGCGAAGGACTAAGGATACATTCTTGATTTATGGAGGGCGGATGAGCTCGTTATAATCGGGTTACACCGATGCTAGTTTCCAAACCGACAGAGATGATTTCCGATCGCAATCGGGATATGTGTTTAACTTGAATGGAGGTGCTCGTGAGTGGCGCAGTTCAAAGCAATCAACCATAGCAGATTCTACGACAGAGGTCGAGTACATAGCAGACTTGTGAAGCAAAGCTAAGGAGGCAGCTTTGGATCAGAAATTTATTTCCGACCTCGATGTGGTTCCTAGTATTGCGAACCCGATAGACCTCTATTGTGACAACAATGGGGCTATTTCCCAATCTAAGGAACCTAGATCTCACCGGAGGTCCAAACATGTACTACGGCGATTTCACCTAATCCGCGAGATTATAGAGAGAGGTGATGTGCATATATGTAGAGTAGACTCGGCAGACAATGTCGCCGATCCACCGACGAAGCCACCTGTCGCAGCAGCAGCATGATCGTCACACTAGCTCCACGGGTATCCGATATCCGGAGGACCGATCTTTAGAGACAAATCATTAGTATGCCCTAAAGACCATTTATTGTAATTTGGGTCTTTAGTGCAAGTGGGAGATTATTGTACCGTATTTAATGTAATTTTCATTTTGATGAATAAAAGGCAATTAATTCCAAAGTATTATTCATTATGTTTCAGCGTTCTTAACAACATAAATAAATAATATGTCCTTAGAATAGTATTTATAATTGTTATGAGATACTATTCTCAAACGTCCCCTAGTCGAACATTATTTTGGAATCTTCGAGGACAATAATAATGCGTAAGACTAGTATGTGCAAGTGATTGATATAAGATATCGGATCGTCACATAGGTATATATGATTAGAGAATCATTATACTCGATGGGACTCGACATGAGAAACACACCATGGGTTGTTATATAATAGTCAACGGTGTTTCTCAAAATTTTGACTCAGGGTTGTATAAAAGATCCTTCGACTTGAGGTTTCACAAGAGTTCTTACATGGCTAGTGTTATGCTTTGATAATGTTAAACGCTATCCGTGAATCGGGTGAGCAATAAAGGCATTTATCGGGTATATCACGAATCTTGTTCGGGATGAGTGGGATGCAGAAAGGATTTGTCCCTCCTATATAGCAGAGCGATATCTTGGGCCCCTTGATGGAGTCCGACTAATTCATGGCCATGAACAAGTGAATCAAGTATATGATATTGATGTCATTTGATTAGTCTACTCGCGAATCAAGAAACTAAAAGATCGACAATACAAGTGTGACTTTTTCCATGACTTGTGTTCAATCTAGATATCAAGGACAAAAGGATTTAACTACAAATGTCAAATGTTGTGATTATGATAAATCACCGGATATTTATGATTTGGGGGTAATGATGCGTTGCTAGATACCTCTCATTACCTCGTGACATATGATGTCACTGCGCCAACGCCATAGATACTCTTCGGGTCGCACTCATAGATCAACCGGATTGGGCTTGTTGGAGTACATTTAATCTAAGGTGCGCCAATTCGATTGGGCCGGGCCGCGATTGGATTGGGCCTTTAATAGGGTTGGGCGACCAATATGATTGGGCCGACCAACCCATTTGGATCAATCAATTCGGTTGAGCGTGCTGCGCTCGCGTCGAGATTGGATTGGGCCCTTAATCGGGTTAGGGCGACCAATATGATCGGGCCGACCGACCCGCTTTTGGATCGACCTTATGGCTGGACAATTAGAGATATTATCCAGCCATTTTATCTCTTAGAAGGTGGTTAAAAGTGGTGGAGAAAGTGGTGGAGAGTTTCTCCATGATCTCCCACTTCCCCTTTCACTCTCCCCACTCTCTCTTGATAGACTAGGAAAAATACTGATTTTCCTAATTCATTCTAATCGCTTTTTCTCCAGCTTTTTGAAGCTTAGAGAGAAGAGAGAAAAAGTGAGTTTTTTTTTAGAGAGAAAAAGACAAGACAAATTTCTGGACTTTTTTCTTGCATTTTTGCTAATAGAAAAGAAGTTAGAAAGCTTGTTTCTTGTTCTTGAAAAGGTCGTTCATACTCCATCCATTGAAGAGTGTCTTCAAAGCTTCTACAAGGCGTTGGCTAGCACCAAGCAGGTAGAAGACCATTCCGGAAGATCGAGTGGATACCGGAAGAGACGGAGCCTGCAAGCGTGGTGTTCCGTTCGTTACAACAAACCGCTGAAAGCGTTTCAGCCATTCTAGCATCCATATAAGGTAAAACACTATCCCATAGTCGTAGGTACTTACTCGTGAAAGATCCTGATAGAGGCGGGTCAAAGTTATTTCCGCTGCGCTTATGTGTATGACCCGGTTATTCTTCTAACACGGACGACCGAGGTTGTTTTTGTCCTTAGTCAGATTTTGAATGTTCCAAAGCTCCAACGACTATATTCTCTCGGACGACCTTGCTGAAAGGAAGAAATTTGGTATCCCCACATAATAGCAGCGGAAATAAAATGGGATTCTGTTCCTTTATAGGATCTTTTCATGAGAGAGAACCCGTACCTAGTGAATATGAATATTACCTTTATATGTTATCTGAAAGAGCCAAAATTCTGCCTGGATTTTGCTAGTTTGAATCACCAACGACAGCGTGTTAAACTCTCGTCTCTACCGGTATCCACACAATCAACCTAGTGCTTGTTCGTCGAGCCTCTAACGGTAGTCACGATTACGTCGAACGTTGAACACGATCTTTGGGGAGCTTCGGTGATATAGAATTAACACATTTTATATCACCGAAAAAAGTAGAGACAAGAAAAACAAATTTTCTTCTCTTTTTGTGTTCTTGAAAGTGTGTTAGAGAGATAGAAAAATTCAGAGAATTTTCCTTGTTGATCTCGGCTGGGGTGGTGGGAATGGAGTGAAATATAAGAGTGATGAACAATTCATACTGTGGTGTTAGTGAAACCACCCAGTAACTCCACATCCCAATTTTTCTCTCCCCACTACTCCCTTACACATACACATACACACACACTCCCTCACACAAGTCTTTTGCCGGCTTGACTTGGTCCAACTGGTTCGGTCTACCAAGAAAAAAGTTCTCGGCCGACAGGATTGACAAACCGGTTATGTCGACCAGAAATGGTTCTCGGTCGACCGGGTCCGGTTCAACCAAATCGATTTGATTAATCCAGTAATAATCTGCCCAATCCAATTGAACGCCCAATCTAATTGAGCACCTATATCAAATGTAAACTCCAGCATGCCCAATCCAAGTTATTATAGTGTGCGACCCTTTAGGTATTTGCTATGTTGGTCGTGACAACAATTTTCAACATTAATGATAGGTATCTAGTAACACATCATTACTCACAATTGACAAATAGTCTGGTGATTCAAGTAATCACAATTATGATCTTTCGTACTAATCCCTTTGTCCTCGATATCTAGATTGAACACAAGTCATGGAGAATGTCACACTTGTATAGTTCAATCAATTAGTTTCTTGATTCCCGAATAGCTAATCAAATGACATTAATATCTCATATTAATTCATTTGTTCATGGCCATGAATTAGTCCAACTCTATCAAGGGGCCCAAGATATCACTTCCGTTATATAGGAGGGACAAATTATCTAGCAATCACACCTCATCCTAACAGGGTTCATAATACACCCAACAAATGTTCATAGCCCATCTAGTTACAGACGGCGTTTGACACCATCACAGTGTAAGCCCTAAAGGCTAATGTGATCAATCTTGTTTTAATGATAACAAAAGATTGATAGTTCTAATGTTTTATGTGAGAATGTTTTGAATGATAGGATCCATATACTCACACCAACATTGATGGAAATGGTAAGATAGCTCCTTGTGTACATCAAAGTGAACATTATACACACAAGAGGAAGCTACACTTTGCAAGACTACGTGACACAAGCTTGAAGTCAATCCACATGTCATGTATGTAGTTGCAAAGTCAAGAAGAAGGAAGATCAACAAGGTTAAGAGAAACTCAATCCTAAAAAGTGTAAAATCAAGTGGTATGCTACTTAACAAGAAGAAGTGATGAAGTTCAATGCTCTACGATTCAAGATTGCTATAGAACTTCACCACATCAAAGAAGATGTTGGTCAAAGGCTTCAAGTCAAAGCTTCAAGAAGATACACAACTACAAGACTTGAAGACCTATAAGATTAGTCGTCGTTTACATAAGTAATATCTTGTGACTAATCTATTTTGAGAATGATCGTTAAAGCATATGAAGCTCTTGCATGTTTTTCAAAACCATGTTTCCAAACTTGATTTGATCTTACAAATGTTTTGAAAATGTTTAACTAGCCATTTGTTCTTAAACTTATTTCAAAAGATGTGAAATTGGCAAAACTGGCTGCTGCGGATGAAACAAGGGAGGATAGCACCGTCCGCAGCCCACAGACAAAACTGCGGGCGATGCTTCGTACAAGGTTTCGTCTGCAGACTGCGATTTGACTAATAACAGCTAGTTTTTCAGCTTGATGTAATTTGCAACGACTCTTTCTTTTCTAAACCGATTTCTTTGGTATAAAAATACTTTGTTCCATCTTTCTGACCAACAAGAGAATACTCTAGAAGTTGCAAACATTCCAAACATTTTGAAGAGCTAAATTCTTTCAATCTTACTCAAAATATTTCATTTTGAGCTTGAGCTTCATATATATTCTCTTTTGTTCTCAAAATTGCTTAGAGATTTAAATTGTATATCCAATCCATTGAGGGATTTGTAAGAGTGAGCTAAAATTGTAAAGTCTCAATTATAAGAGGCTATTTCATTTTCTCTTTGAGAGAACTAGTTCTTTGTGAGCTAGTAAAAAGTTCTTTGTAAGCTTCACTCATTGTGAGTGTTTATAAAGTCCTATGAGTAGGCAAAAGTCCTCTTTGTGAGGAAAGAATCTCATTGGTGAGATTAGCTCTTTGTGAGCTTAACACTCTTTGTGAGTGGAGTCTTCTTAGTGAAGCACAAGTCCTCATTTGTTGGGGCAATTGTAAAAGGTTGATCCCACCTTGCATTTGTTGCGAAGGGAACTTCATAGTGAAGTGTTGAAATCCTTAGGAGTGTCCTAAGGTATTGGATGTAGGTCTTCGTGATCGAACCACTATAAATCGCTGTGTTTGTCTTCTCTAACTCTACTTTTTGCATTCAAGTTCTTATGTTATTCTTTGTTAGTACTCTTTACTTGAACTTAATTTGTATGAACTACTTGTTGATCTAGAGTTAGTTGATTTACTTGATTTATAGTTTTACTTGGTTTTGATCATATGACTTATTGTGTTCACACTTAGAAGCTTTGCATATAGAATACATGACTTAGTGCCTTGAAGAACATCTTCATAAGTCTTGTATTTAAACTCGTAAGTCATCTAGATCGCCTTCATAAGTAACTCGCCTTATATGCTTAATTAACATATTATTTTTACTAAGGTGATTACTTAAGGCAAATATGTTTAGAAATGCCGAAATTTTTTAGAACCTAATTCAACCCCCTCTTAGGTTCATGCTGTAAGCCCTAAGGGCGAACGAACTCGGTTTTTGATAATGGACAAACACTTGATGTTGTGTCTAATGTTTTATATCTTTGTGATAGAATAATGGTTCTCATAATGGAAGCTCTAAGTACTTCAATCAAGCCATGATCAAGATGCAAAGTCATATTATTCAGGGCTCATCTTTCAAGATTGAAGATTGAAGACTTAGGTTTGGTTAGAATAGCTTTGTCTTTAATGGTCTTTATCCTATAAGCTCTAACCAATGCTCTAATGAACATAAGTACACAACACTCTAGTCTTGCATGTTTTCATAAACACGTTTTCAAAAGGCTAAAGTTTCAAAATGATTCTCATATGTGTTCATATCTCAAAAGCCTTTGATTTCAAAGTATAAGTCTTTTAAAACGGTTTTCTAAATGCTCTTACTTGTTACATATTGAGAAAACCTTTTAGACTTCAATAGATTTCAAAACGTGTGAAAAATCAACATCTCTCAAAGCTCAGAAGGTCGGATCATCCGAGCTTTCCTCGGATCAACCGAAGAAGAAACAGAGAGCTATGTTGATGACCTCGGTCGACCGAGGTCCTTGGACGGTCGACCGAAGTGATGTTTGGTCATCCGAGCTCCTTTGTTCGGTCAACCGACCTCTGCGATTTCTAGCCGTTATATGACCGTTGCAGAGTCGTTTTTCAGCATATTTTGAAATGTATAAATACTCCAAAGCTAGAGAATGACTCTAAGGCTTGCACATCAAAGTGTCATTGATTTCTTATCAAGTCTAAACACCTTCAAAGCAAAAACACTTCATTTTCATGATCTAAATCATTCAAAGGTGTTATTTCAAAAAGCAAGACAAAGAGTGGAATTCATATGTTCTAAAGAGCCAACAATTCTTGTACTTCAAAGGTATATGTCTTTCACTTAGAAGAGTGAACAACCTTGTTCTTTAAACATTCTTATTCCCTTTCTAAGTGATTGGGTTATTCTTGTAAAAGTCCTACTTTGTGTGGGCAAGTAACTCTTAGTGAGTTTGTGTATTGTGGTTGTGTTGTAAAACTCTTAGTGAGTTAGCCACAATTGTAAAAAAGTCTTCTTAGTGAAGTTGTTGCAAATCCTTGGGTGCGGCTCAAGGTAGTGGATGTAGATTCTGAGTAAATTCAACCACTCTAAATCCTTTGTCTTGTGTTTGGCTTTAGTTTTTCTTTTGTTCATCTAGCTCAAACTTACACTAGCATTGAATAGATTCGAAAAAGTTTGCAAGATCGATTAAAACCCAATTCACCCCCCCCCCCCCTCTTGTGTTTTACACATACTCTATAAGGTAATTCAATTGGTATCAGATCCTTGTCTCCTTTTTGTTGGACCAACATCCTAGGAGGATCCATGGTTATTAGCTTTTCTACTTCTACAATAGATGACCATTCCACCTCTAGATAATCTTTGTTTGATGGCTCAAACTTTCCTAGTTGGCAATATGTGTTTACACTATTTTTGTTTTCTAATGACTCTACCTTTTTAAGCATAATAGAAGAAGGTCCTTTCTTTCCTTCAATTTCAACACAAGGAGTCACATTGCTAAAATCTCGAAAGTATTTCAATGAAGAGGATTGCACAAAAATGACACTCAACTTCAAGGCCTTAAATATCATTTGTTGCGCTTTGAATGAAGAAGCTTTAAACAAAGTGATTGAATGTGAAGATGGTCACTCAATGTGGAAAATGCTCAAAGCATCTTACAAGGAAGAAGTTGAAGTGGTAGAACAAAGGTGGAACTTCAATAAATAGGAATTCAACCATGTGAAGAGGAAATCAAATACCAAAATTCAATGATAATGTACAAAGTAAGTCTTCACATGATGAGAATCTTGAAGATGAGGAGATGGAGGAAATACAAGATGATGATGATCTTAATGCAATTGCAAATTATGATGGAGACATTGAAGATCACACATCTTGTCCAAGAAAGAAAAGAAAATTGCCACAACACTTCAAAGAAAAAGGATTCACAAGAAGTGGCATTGATCTCAATTATTCTATGGAGAATGAAGAATGTAAATGGAGATGTTCAAGAAGGAAGAAATAAAAAATTCTCCATGTCTCTTGGAAAGCTCAAAGCTCAAATGACTTACAAAAAGAGAAACGAATAAGCTTAAACATGTGTTCAAGTGATGACAAATGCTCAAATGAAAATCACCCATCCTCATCACTTGGTAAGGTTACGAAGGTATCAACTTCAATTTCTCATAACACTTTAAAGTTAGTCATTAATACTATGAGAAGTAAAATTGATACAATTACTTGCACTCTTGTTGAAGTTGCATCATGTTATTTTAGTGATCCTTCACATGAAGATAACTTATTGCAAGAGCTTCATTCGCTTGATGTTTCTCTTGCTAAGGTATCTAAAATATGAAACATCACAAGATTGGATGATTCTTGCTCTTACTTCTCATCTAATGGGAACCATCCCTGTGGTTGTAATTTTGATAAAATTGATCCATGCACACACACTTGTCATTTGAGAGAACAAATTAATGTTGAAGGACCTTTGCAAAGGTACCAAATGTTTCTCAAAGTCTTGTAGGTTCCAAAAGATCTAACTCTCATGATAAAGAGAAGAACCTCAAGAAATGGCAAAAACAAGCAAAGACTTCAGAGTCATCTGCCAAGGACAACATCAATGTAGAAAGTTCATCGAAAAGCTCAAACTCATCCATCCAAGATGGCTCTACAAAAGATTACTCAAGGTGTCTCATTGGACAAATTGATGAAGAAGATCAACTTGGAATCCAAAGTCCAAAGTCCTTGAGTAATGAGGTACAAAGCTTAAATTCAACTCTAGTTAGTGATCTTGATGACGATCCCTATGTGCTCTTATATGATTTATACTTTGAGTTGAAAAGGATGGCCAAGAAGAATAAATTTTTATGTGAAAAACTTGCTTGTTCACTAAAATAAAGATCTTGTATGCAAGTTAATTTTAATGATCTTCTTGCCTCTTTCACTAAGATGGAATATGAACAAGAGATTGAGCTTTTATCATTTGATGCTTCATCTCTTGAAAATCACAATTTGCTTGACAAAGCATGTCTTGTAAAATCTAAAATTGTTGAGTATGATCATATAAGTCATAAACATAATGTGCTCAACTCTCTTGATGTAAAGTACACTTGCTTTATAGTTAATCCTATTAATGTGTTTAGTGCTCAACATGATTCTCAAGGTATAACTTGCTTAGAACACAAACATATTTGCAAGCTTGCTCAAGTTATTCCTTTAGATGCTAGAACCACTCTTTCCACCATGCTTAATACATCTTGTTCATATTGTGGAAGATGTGGTCATCATACAAATCATTGCATCCATAAGAGGAAAATTGAAGGAGGAGCCAAATCGTTTTGGGTTGTAAAATGTCCTAGCACTAACCCCCAAGGACCCAAGAAAGTATGTGTACCAAAACTGTCTTTGTGTATAGGTACAAAAGACAAGGACAATGTGGATGAAGTATTAAAGAAGATTTCTCACTCAAAGCATCCTCTTATGTAAAGCAGTTTAAGGTTGTTTGTTCTTTTCCTCTTTGCTTAGTATGTTTCGGTACTTTACTTGCGTTTGCTATATTCATATCACGCCTTGTCTACTTTCCTATAACATGTAGTTTGCATTTCACCTTTACTTTAAATTTGACATATGAAATGATGAGGCACAAAAGCTTTGATCTAGTTAAAAGAATCATCTTCCGGGATTTTCTTAAAGTACGAGTGGATGTTATTGTTATTTGGAACTTTTATGGTTGATCTATGTGTGTGATTGAAGAAAAGGGGTGCTATAATGTGGGTAAAGAAGACCAGAGGAAAACAGAATATTTTTTCAAGAAACAGGGGACTGCGGACGAATGCATCGTCCGCCCCTTTGTCCGGCCTATCGTCCGCACCCATTTTCAACCTTACTGTCTTCTTGCAGACGAACCCGTGGACGAATGGTTCGTCCGCAGGTCACGAATTTTAGACTTTTTATTCAAATTTTACCTAGATTATTCACATTCCTCTCAAATACAAAGAAACTCTCTCCCTCCTCCTCTTCTTCTTCCCCAAACGAAAACCTACCCAAAATCTATCCAAATTCTTACACAAAATCACTTTCAAATTCAAATATCTCAACAAAATCATTCCCCATTTTGATTTCTCACCTCTTACAACTCTCTAATCTAAATACAATCTCAATATTCAATGGCCATCAAAAGAAGAATCCTCACAAGATGAAGTGCATCAAGAACCACTATTGGAAGAGGTAGAGGTACGTTGGTTGATGATGAGGATGATGATATTACCCAATTCAAATCACCCGAAGCGGAGGCTCTATACAACACTTTGACTACTCGAACCGCTTGGGAAGAAAAAAATTCTTCGGGTAAGAAAGTTATAATTGGTGACTTAGTTGGTTATGAATGGGTGATTGAGAGGTTCTTGGTTCAAGGGTGGAATAGATTTCTTAATATTGATGTCCCTATTTTTCCTACTCTTATTTGCGAATTCTATGCTAATGCTTCATTTTCCTCCAATTATACAAATCTTTCAAATAGAGTAAGTTCACAAGATATTATTATCACCCCACCTATCATAAATTCTCTCTTAAATTTAAGGAATTAGGGTATTAAATGGCGTGGATCGGGTCAAGGGTGGCCTAGGCACAATTTCAATTTGGATGAATTTCGAAATCTATGCCTACCAGGAAAGGTGTATAATATGATAACCGATGCTACATATAGTGCCTTTATTCCTAATCATCAGGTCCTTTTCTCCCTCATTCGAAACACTATTCTTGCACCTCAAGGCCATATAATCCAACTAACTTATATATCCACATTTATCCTCTTCAACATGTTACAAGATGTGAAGACAAATCTAGGAGATGTTATATGGTGTGAAATGAAGAGTGCCAAAGATAGAAAATTCTCAAACTTACCTTATGGAAATATCATAACTCTTCTACTTCGTGATCTTTGCATCCACCTAGAACCTTGTTTAAAAAAACCCATCAAAGATTAATTTAACCGGTCCAATTTAAACAAGATGAAGCTAGGCGTTGAGAGAGGGCAACATGTTGATGATATTGGGGAAGTTGTTATGAGAAATGAAAAGGATAATGATGAAGACCACATTGTTCATGAAAGAAGAACAAACATAAGCATGATATCTCAAATGTGGATGAAGCCATTAGCTTGGTTGAAGATTGTCAAGCCAATTTCTTTAGTTTAAATGAAGATCTTAATAGATTTGTGGCTAGGAAACAAGGTTTGGGGTCGTAAATTGGGTTCAGTTAATCAATTCCTTCAAAGATTTAGATCACAAGCCTCCTCAAGCCATGGCATGAATGTTGAGAATGATGAAAGTGAGGAAGACCTTGAAGATGATGAAGATAAGGATGATTAGGATGGAAATGAAAATGAAGCCTAGTGCCCTTGATCATTAGGATATCATATAGAATAGGACTTCATTTCATCTCTATGTTCTTTTTATGCTTTCATGTATTTTATGTTTCTCTTCATCTTTAATTTAGTCTGTCATAGTCTTTAAACTCTAGTTTAACTTTAACTTTATCTTATTTTTTTTTATCTTTGTCTTGATTCTTTTTGGTTATTGCTTCATTTGGTCTTTTTAGTTTATCTCTATTTTAGTGTTTGGTAGCACTTGCTTTTCTTTGATTTTTGGCTTGTTTGTCTTTCTTATAGGGATACCAAATCAACGGAGCAAAAGAGAACAAGCAAGAAGAAGAAAAAGATGAAGAGTCCAATGGACATGGATTTGTATCAAGATGTTGAGAAATCTTCAACCAAGAAAGATGATGAAACTTCACAAATTAATGAAGATCCTCAAGATGATCAAGAAGTTTGAGAAGTCTCAGGAACCCATTGAAGGAACTCAAAGTGCAAAAAGCAAATCTTCAAATTCAATGAGATTTTTATAAACTCAATCTCCTTTAATTTCCTTGTATTTTAAATTCACTTTCTTGTATTCCCTTCATTGCTCAATGTGTATCTCTAAGAATAGCAATTGTTGATCTTTGTATTTCATATTTAGTGTACGAATTGCTTTTAAAAGGGCACCTTGATGCTTATAACTTGTTGATCTTTATTGTTCTAATTTTATGAGCATGTTATATTAGTGAGATTTATGTCTTGATCCTTGCTATGTTAGACCATTTTGAACCCCCTCCCCTCTAATCTTCTTGCTATCTACTTTTTGGGAGATTTTGAATGCTTTGTTGTACTTTAACTTATGTTTATGGCATTTGGGGACTTATGAATATTGTTTATATTCATATCTTAAGCATGTGTCTATTTGGTTGATTGTCTAGAAGCTTAAGATTGTTGTATAAACTATGTGTGTGGCATTGAATATGCTTGTTATGTGCCTTTGAACTGCTTTGGACTAGTTTTATATTGAAATTGCAGGTATATTTGTTTTCTGCAATTAGTCTGGTCGACCAGAAATGCGGTCGACTGAGCAAGCAACGTTGAGAAATATTCAAACTTCATCATATGTATTGCGTAAGTTTTGTTGCCTTTTCACATAGGCACATCTTTAGGGGGATCATTTTCTTGTTGTGTATCCTTTACCCCCCTAATCTATGTGATGAATGCTTATTTTTTTAAAAAGTTTTACATCATCACATCATGTGTTGGCTCGTTTTCATATTTTAACTCTTTTGGACAACTTGTGTAAGATATTTAGGAGTTATATGTGTGTTATATGTGTAACTCTTACATATACTATCCTCTATATCTTTAGATATCATTTTCTTAATCTTCTTATCCACTTGATCTCTTATATAGTTTTTTGGTTAGTCTTGTTTTAATAGTTATTGAACTTCTTTAAATTAACCATAAACTTGTAGAGGAACTTGCTTTAAGTGTTATCTTACACTTCCTCTATTTCTTATGGTTGTGATACACACTCTTTTTTGTTTTTTCATGGCGGCATCACTTCCATATATACTTTGTTAGCTATACTTTTAAACTTGTTTTCAACTCAAATAGATAATATTGTGTATTTGATAAACGGGGAGATTTTACTTGAAAGGTTTTAATTCCTATATCTTCTTGGATTTTAAAGCTTAGGTTGATATCTCACTTTTGAGCCATATGACAATCTCTAAATTTACATGTCATTTTGGATTCCTTTTCTTTTGAAATCAACCAAGCTTCTTCAAAATTTTATCATTCTTCTTATATTATTTTTGGTCTTTAGATTTGATCCATAGTTTCATCCTTTATCAATCTTTTAGACCTTAAAGCTTCTCCGTACTCCAACTTAAATCCCTCCTTAAAAAGATTTCCATTTTCTATCCTTTGGATCATTTTTTTTTAACAAAAAGTAGGAGAAAATGCTTCTCTTTTTTGCGCTCTGATTACCCCTTTCTATTTTGACAAAAAGGGGGATAAATTATAACAGTGCAAATGTGCCAAGAAGAGATTTTCATAGAAGGAGAAAGCTAAAGTATTTGCAAAATGGGAAAGATAAGGGATTCTTTAAAATAGGGGGAGTATAATACTATTTTTCAAAACATCTACTTACCTAGATCCGTCATACCCTTATCTCATACATGCATTCTTTTGTGCTTTAATGTTTTATCCTTTTATATATCTGTCCCATTTGCATCAATGTTTTGTCATCATCAAAAAGAGGGAGATTGTAAGCCCTCTCTTGTTTTAATGATAACAAAACATTGATGGTTCTAATTTTTTGTGTGAGAATGTTTTTAATGATAGGATCCATATACTCACACAACCATTGATGGAAATGGTAAGATAGCTCCTTGTGTTCATCAAAGGTAACATTATACACACAAGAGAAAGCTACACTTTGCAAGACTATATGACACAAGCTTGAAGTCAATCCACATGTAATGTATGTAGTTGCAAAGTCAAGAAGAAGGAAGATCAACATGGTTAAGAGCTACTCAATCCTACAAAGTGTAAAATCAAGTGGTGTGCTACTTAACAAGAAGAAATTATGAAGTTCAATACTCTACAATTCAAGATTGCTAAAGAACTTCACCAAATCAAAGAAGATTTTGATCAAAGTCTTCAAGTCAAAGCTTCAAGAAGATACACAACTACAAGACTTGAAGACCTAGAAGATTAGTCGTGGTTTACATAGGTAATATCTTGTGACTAATCTATTTTGAGAATTATTGTTAAAGCATACGAAGCTCTTGCATGTTTTTCAAAACCATGTTTCCAAACTTGGTTTGATCTTAAAAAGTTTTTGGAAATGTTTAACTAGCCATTTGTTCTTAAACTTATTTGAAAAGATGTGAAATTGGCAAAACTGGCTGCCGCGAACGAAGCAAGGGAGGATAGCATCGTCCACAGCCCGCGGACGATGCTTCTTCCGTAGCCTGCGATTTGACTAATAACAGCTAGTTTTTCAACTTGATGTAATTTGCAACGACTCTTTCATCTCAAAACCGATTTCTATGGTATAAAAACACTTTGGTTCATCTTTCTAACCAACAAGAGAATACTCTATAAGTTGAAAAAAATCCAAACATTTTGAAGCGCTAAATTCTTTCAATCTTACTCAAAATATTTCATTTTGAGCTTGAGCTTCATATACATTCTCTTTCATTCTCAAAATTGCTTAGAGTTTTAAATTGTATATCCAATCCATTGAAGGATTTGTAAGAATGAGCTAAAATTGTAAAGTCTCAATTGTAAGAGGCTAATTCATTTTCTCTTTGAGAGAACTAGTTCTTTGTGATCTAGTAAAAAGTTCTTTTGTGAGTTTCACTCTTTGTGAGTGTTTCTGAAGTCCTATGTGTAGGCAAAAGTCCGCTTTGTGAGGAAAGCATCTCATTGGTGAGATTAGCTCTTTGTGAGCTTAACACTCTTTGTGAGTGGAGTCTTCTTAGTGAAGCACAAGTCCTCATTTGTTGGGGCAATTGTAAAAGGTTGATCCCACTTTGCGTTTGTTGCGAAGGGAACTTCATTGTTAAGTGTTGAAATTCTTAGGAGCGTCCTAAGGTAGTGGATGTAGGTCTTCGTGATCGAACCACTATAAATCGCATTTAGGTCTTCGTTTGTTCGTCTTCTCTAACTCTACTCTTTACATTCAGGTTCTTTTGTTATTCTTTTTTAGTACTCTTTACTTGAACTTGATTTGTATGAACTACTTGTTGATCTAGAGTTAGTTGATTTTCTTGATTTATAGTTTTACCTGGTTTTGATCATATGACTTATTATTTTTACACTTACAAGCTTTGCATATAGAATACATGACTTAGTGCCTTAAAGAACATCTTCATAAGTCTTGTATTTATATGTGTTGCATTTAAACTCATAAGTAATCTAGATTGCCTTCATAATTAACTCACCTTATATGCTTAATTAACATATTTTATACTAAGGTGATTACTTAAATCAAAGAAGTTTAGAAAAGACGAAAAGTTTTAGAACCTAATTCACCCCCTCTTAGGTTAATACCCTATAAGGTATTTCACAAAGCATACCATTAGCTAGGTAGAAAATCTTGTGTGATCTCAAGTCGAAGGATTCAGATACAAACATAATCATTATAAGAACACCGTTGACATGAATGGATTTATGGGCATAAACTCGTTATAAACACCCATGAATCCTCTCCTGAAGGATACGCTCATACCATAGGAATTGAAAAACAAACGAAAATACTTACAATTTTCGGTTAATAGTTTCTAAAAACTGATACTGTGCTGCGACCACCAAAAGCCTTCCCTTGCAGAATTTCTCTCTACCAGTATCCATGCCACGAAACGAGCAGCGAGTGCTAACTCTTCATTTTCTGAGTTTCGGGAATCTAGAGAGAAATGAAGGGCAGAAATCTAATTTTGGGTGTTTATGTTTTGCGGCTCACAAAAAAAAACTCTAAGGTTTCGCCCAAAAAAAGATTATATAGGGCGTGAGAGTTTGTTCCGAGAACCAATTCCCACGTAATCCCAACCTCTTCTGGTAGTGGGAGTTTTTATCGCATAATAACTCCCACATAATCCCAGCGAAAGCCAAATACCGAAAATGCCCATCATTATTTTCTAATTCGAATAATAACATTTTATTATTCTCAGAAACATAAATGGAAGATACAATGAACCTAGACACATTCTAGATTCGTTGAATCTGGACATGAAGCTAGTTAACTCGTCTATGCGTGTGACCCTGTAGGTTCATATCACAATGGCAATGAAAACATACTTAGTAGTAGTATGTGTTCATAAATCACAAGCGGTCCCTAACAGGACATTGTGACTACCCAAAGTGAATGAATGTACGGTGGAACCTAATATCAATTCACTATTTAATCCCTTTGTCTCACGATATCCAAATTAAGCATAAGACATGTTAGTTGTCACCCATAAAAAGCTCAATTCACTACTAGAAATATAGCTTGTTGCGACGAGACTTTTTGCGTCGGGCGTTTACCGTTACAAATAACTGTCATTTGCGTCAAGAATGACTCACCAACGCAAATAACGGTACGACGCCGTTTCGTGATACGCATTTGCGACCACTAATTAATAATCGTGTCAGCAAATTAATTCGTCGTGAAAAGGGGATTATATGCGATGGGCTTCAGTCGACGCAAGAAGTTTCGCCACAAATAATCAAAATTTGCGACGGGATTTACCCGCCACATATGAAGTTGTTGCAAATGACCAAATTTGCGACGGGGTTCGTTCGATGCTAAAGGTTTTGCCCCAAATAACCAAAAATTGCGTTGGAATTCTCCCGTCACATATAAAGTTGATGCAAATGATCAAAATTGTATTATTAGTTTTGGTGGTGGATTTTCTCGCCGCATCCCGTAAAATAATTATTTAAAAAAAAAATCTTTACTCTAAAGTAGTATAGAATGAATTGACAGAATTTGAATACAACCTCTCTGATTTGGAAAATAATAGTTCTAATCATAAACCAATAGACCACAAGAACTTTTATTATATATTAACTATAAATTAGTAACTACAAAAAAAAAAAGTAATCGATTAATACTGTATTAAACTTTTGACCTATTTTTGTTAGAAATTGTAAAATAATTAATAATTAATTACTTTTTATGTGACATTATATATTAATAAAGTCATATTATTTTTAAAAAATAAGTGATATATTTAACTTTAATAACTAATTGTTTGACAATGTTTTTTAAAAATTGGAAACATTATGAAAACATAATAAATTTTATATAATATAGTACATTGCATTTTGTATTTAAAATAATCTGTTTATATATGTGCAAAATTGTTTTTTTTACACACAGTTTAAGATGCTTTTTGCGCGCTACTTTTATTTTTTAAAAGTGTACAATTAATACAAGTTTTTTTTATTGTTTTTTTACTTAGAATAAAAGTTTTTGAAATGTTATATTTGTTTTTGGTTTCTTTTACAGTTGGAAACAAAAAAAAAATTAGTCTAGCTATAATGCTTTAGGATAATTTATAAGTTGATATGTATAGAAAGGAAATTGTTAAATTGATGTTTTGACAACTCAGATTAAAGTTAAATTCACAAAATTATTCATTAATAAGTTAGGAAGTTATGTGAGATCACTTTTATTATAAGACATTAGATCTATCAATTCGACGGTCGTAAATAATTAGTACCCTTCAAACGATAAACTTAGGTAATTATATCCTTTGTTGTTGAAGATAAGAATTTTTTTTTTTTTTTTTTTTGATGAAATAAGAGAAGAACTTTCAGGCGCAGAAAATTCATCTTCCCGCGATGTTCCCAAAAAGTTTTCCCGCGAAATTTGCAGTAATTTTCCCATGTTCGGATCATGGTCTCAAGATTTGGAGATTTTCCTTCGTGGTCTCAAGATTTCGATAAGTATATAATCTCTCTCTTCCACTCTCTTAGTCTTTGAAATCATTAATTTAACGTAGATTTTTTTATTTTTTGCAGATTTTTTTTGCCAAAAAAGCTATGTTATTCCTTTAATTCTTCAATTTACTTAGTTTATCCATTAGTTTTGTTGCACAATTTTGGTTTTTATTGTGAATTGGTATAACTGACTTGTCTTTGAAATCATTAGTTTTTTTGCAGATTTTTTTTCCAACATTTTTTTGCCCAAAAATGTATGTTATTCCTTTAATTCTTCAATTTACTTTGTTTATCCATTAGTTTTGTTTCATAATTTTGGTTTGGTGAAATAAAGCTTGTTTGCTGTGAGGTTTTGCCTTCTTTTCCTCTACTTCTTGCTAAATTCTTTCTGTTCTTCTTAAAATAAATTATCTTGATCTTCACTTCTAAAATTGTTCACTGTCCCATTAGGCTTTATTGTGAAAAATATTATCTTAAATTTGATTGGGGGGTTTAAACCCATTTGGATCCTTCCACTTATAAAGTTTCAGTTTGTTTGATCTGTTCTTCCCTTTTAATTTTACCACTTAGTAGTTTGGATTCAGTTGGACCAATTTTTTTTTGTTGGCTTATTGCTTGTTGAATTGTGAAACTTTCATCAATTCCTTGTTCTAACTGAAATCTGTACTGCCTCTATTGAGATAAGTCGTTTAGTTTAGGACATGTAGTAAAAATTAAGGAAATAAAAAAATAAGGTACTTTGCTGTTCAAAATATCAATATTATTCTATTAAATAGTATTAGCCGTATACAAGTTTGACTAACAAAGTATCCTTCTTTTCGCTTCTTTAATTTTTGCTACATTTTCTAACTCCTAAATGACTTATATTATGGAATGGAGGTAGTAGCTTTTAGTAAATGACAGTTATTAATATAAAAGAAAAAAGACTTTGAATTTGATCCCTTAGCTCTACCTAGGAACATTGTACTACAACCCAGGTGAGATTCAGAATATTGGATATCTTAAAACTCAATCCAAGTGAAGCCTTCTCGAGCATTATGTATGGTCTAACAAGAATGGAAATTGATGTCTATTCTGGGTTGAATATGCAATGAGGTTTTGGATTAGAAAACATTGAGGAGACCTAAGAACACTAATCGGTTGAATTGTTCTGTTTCACGAGTGTTTCTCTCGCGCAAATATCATCACATTCTTAGAAACCAGTTGAAGAGCTCGTAGACTTGATAATCCTTCCTCTGTTTTCCTCTATTTCCTTGGAGAATACTCGGTTGATTGAAGTACATAGAACAGGATATGATTTTGAAACCCTGGATTGAGATTAATTAGCATTTGGAAAGTTGAGATGCAACATGTTCATTATATGGTTCATGTTATCGCAGAAATTTCGTTCCCACAAGTAGGTCTTATGAGCACACACAAATCCATTAATGCTCTGCTAAAATTCACTTATTTTTTATGCTTAAAGCCAATAAAATAGTTGCAATATACATGGGAATGTCCTCTGATACTACTGGGAACCAGAAGCCTCGGGTCTTTACTATATTTAAATGCATGATATCGTGAGCCCTAAAGTGTGATGGCTTTCTAGCTGTTGATTACTAAGTAGTTTGTGGTTTCTCCTTATACACTTTTTGGTCTTCTTTATGTAACTATGTTATCTTTTGATGATATCATACTAGTTTTTTGAAGTAAATTCCACTTGCATACTTTGTCCTAAGTATTCCTCATCACGTAATGAGGAGCAAATTGCTGGGACTTTCGTGGCAATTTATGTTTACCAATGAATCTCTTGATGGAACCTTGATCGATAGCTGTGATTACATTTATATAACATGTTGTACGACTGTATTTTGATCCCTGTTAAGGAAATGCCTTTTCATTTTGTAATGAGTTCTCATATTTGCATTAAGTATCTCAGAAAGAAATCCATATTATCCATCTAGACATTTTATGAATGTCCTATGCATTTGTCTGGATATGATTTGCAATTATGTTAGAACATTAATTTATATTTTGATAGTATAGTTTTATGCATTTGTTTTATGAAGTTTCTTTATACTGTTGAATCTTAAAGTTTTGTTTAGTTTAACTTTTTTTCTTTAGTTGATATTATCTCAATTAAAAATGGTTATTATATTTTGGCATGTTTGTAGAAATAATATATTGTCTAGTTAGTCCAGTTTTGAAGTTCGTAATTTGTCTGTTAGTGCCTGCCATATTACTTTCCTGGCTACCAATTGGAATTGTATGTAGAATTCTTGGCGGTGCAGCTTATGGATGATTTGCTCCAATTCTTGTGACTTTTAAAGCTGTTGGCGAAGGGAAGACTGATGAGTTCTTCCACTGTATTTATGTAAGCGTAATCAATCTTAGGTTTTAACTTGTTTGTTAATTTTCTTTTTGTTCACTGAACATAGTGGCATTCTTTTTGCAGGTTACATATTAATTCCATTGTACTTAGTGGCATTCTTTTTGCAGGTTACATATTACTTCCACTATCATATTACTTTCCTAGCTACCAATTGGAATTATATGTAGAATTCTTGGCGGTGCAGCTATGGATTATTTGCTCCAATTCTTGTGACTTTTAAAGCTGTTGGCGAAGGGAAGATTGATGAGTTTTTGCACTGTATTTATGTAAGCGTAATCAATCTTAGGTTTTAACTTGTTTGTTAATTTTCTTTTTGTTCACTGAACACAGTGGCATTCTTTGTGCAGGTCATTTTGGTATATCGAAGATACCCAGAAATATGATATTTTGTTGCGATTGTCGTCTTGTGTCCACGACACTGCAACAGCAGATAGATAACGGCTGAGTTGGAAAGGCCTCTGATACTTTGAATGATTGTTTCTACTTCTTCTCCTCCAGTCTTCTATAGAGGCATTGAACCTGTAGAAGCAAGGCTGATTTTTCACCATGAGTAAGCTACAAAGTGATGTTGTTAGAGAAGCAATTTGGCAGATTTTTGTTGATTGTAATAAAGAGGATAAGAAACATAAGTTTACTGAGACTGTTGAGCTTCAGATTGGATTGAAGAACTATGACCCCCAAAAGGACAAGCGTTTCGATGGCTCAGCCAAAGCGCCACATATCCCTCACCTCAAGATGAAAGTTTGCATGCTTGGTGACGCCCAACATGTTGGAGAGGTAATTTTCTCCTGCCTTTTAAATCTGTATTGCTCTGAAAATTTAATTTATATGATTTGGGGCGACCTACTTTAATGATCCCAAAACCACCCAAAGGTGAATTGTCATATAAGAGACCATCTTTGATCTCGAAGATTCTCACATTCTTTATCGCCTTTAGTAGCAGAATCACTACAACTACCTTCTGAGATTAGCCATTAGAAGAACATACACTTAAAGTTGTGTAATCTGTTTGTGTTGTAATGTGCTGAAGGGTTTATAGAAACTGAGTGCATTCCTGTACAAACCTACCTTGTTGATGTCTATGAATATATCCTCTTTTTTGCTGCTTCATTTATTCTTTCCATTACTGTAAGTGTGGTTTAGAAATCCTTGTTTTCAGTATTCTGAAGATATACTTTCCTCCCGCTTGCTAAAGTAAATGAAGTCTATGAATATATCCTTTTTTTGCTGCTTCATTTATTCTTTCCATTGCTATAAGTGTGGCTTAGAACTCCTTGTTTTCGGTATTCTGAAGATATACTTTCCTCCCGCTTGCTAAAGTTGTATTGAAATCTTTATTGATCTGACAATTTAATTTATATGATTTGGGGCGACCTACTTCAGTGATCTTGATCTTGAAGATTCTCATATCCTTTATCGCCTTGAGTAGCAGAATCACTGCTATTACCACCTGGGATTAGCCATGAGAAGAACATACACTAAGGGGGGGTGTATTCAATCTGGATTTTAAAAGATTTTAACTGATTTTCAAAAGTCTATGGATTCTGCTGATTTTATAGATTATTTTAAATCTATGCAGAGTCTTCGCAGAGTTTATTAGATTTTATTAGATTGATTTATCGGGATTTCTTTTGATTTATAAAGTCTATAGATTATTTGAATAGTAACAAAAAATAAAGAAAAGACTAATTCAGTGGTGTATTATACAGATCCAACGTTGTTGAATTTCCAAAGTCAACATATGTTTATCAATCTTTTTGGAATTTGTAAAACACAAGAGGGTGGGGGTGAATTGGGTTTTAACTAATCTTGTAAACTTTTTCTAAGCTTTGCAATGCAAGTGTAAGTTTGAGCAAGATGATTAAAAGCAATACGAAACCCAATAACAAGACAAATGATTTATAGTGGTTCGACTCACTCAGAATCTACATCCACTACCTTGAGCCGCACCCAAGGATTTTAAACAACTTCACTAAGAAGAATGTTTACACCTGTGGCTAACTCACTAAGAGTTTTACAACACAACCACAACTCAAAACTCACAAAGAGCTTGCCCACACAAAGTAGGACTTTTACAACTTGCCCACACTAAGTAGGACTTTCACAATTGCCCACACTAAGTAGGACTTAAACAAATAACCCTATCACTAAGAAAGGGAATGAGATAGGTTAAGTACAAAGTTGTTCACTCTTCTAAGTGAAAGATATACCTTTGAAGTACAACAAATTCAGCTCTTTAGAACATATGAAGCACACTCTTTGTCTTGCTTTTGAAAACACACTTTTGAATGATTTAGATCATAAAGATGAAGAGCATTTTCTTTGAAAGTGTTTAGACTTGATAAGGAATCAATCTAACTTTGAAGTGCAAGTCTATTTTCGTTTATGTGTATCTGTCTAAAGATTTCTCAGCAAAAGAGCTTTTATACATTTCAAAAAGTGTTGAAAAATCGACTATGCAACGGTCATATAACGGCTAGAATTCGCAGAGTTCAGTTGACCGAACTGATACCTCGGATGACCGAAGACAGCCTCGGTCGACCGTCCATACACTTCGGTCGACCGAAGTGAACCAAACAATCTCTCTGTTTCTCTTCGGTTGATCCGACCTTGAGCTCGATCGACCGAACTTCCTGAGCTTTGAGAGATGTTGATTTTTCACACGTTTTGAAATCTTTTGAAGTCTAAAAGGTTTTCCCAAAAGATAACAGGTAAGAACATTTGGAAAACCATTTTAAAGGTCTTATACTTTGAAAACAAAGGCTTTTGAGATATGAACACATTTAAGAATCCTTTTAAAACTTAGCCTTTTGAAAACGTGTTTATGTGTATGCAAGACTAGAGTGTTGTACTTTTATGTTCATAAGAGCATTGGTTAGAGCTTATAAGATAACGACTTATAAAGACAAAGCTATCCTAACCAAACCTAAGTCTTCAATCTTCAATCTTGATGAGATGCGCCTTTAAGTATAACTTTGAATCTTGATACCAATGGCTTGATTGAAGTACTTAGAGCTTCCATAATGAGTTCCGATATTCTATCACAAAGATTAAGATCATTAGACACAACATCAAAAGTTTGTCCAATATCAAAAATTGAGTTTGTTCGCCCTTAGGGCTTACAGAATTAAATCATTTTGTTAAAAATTTAAATAGTTTGGTGATAGTCTTTGATTTTTTTTAGATCACATAACTGCGGCTTTTTTGATTTATTTGTTCAAGGTTTATATAATTTATTTACTGGTATTTTTTTTCTTTGGCTTAAATAAGATATGTTTTGTGATAAGTTTTGTTTGAACTTTTTTTTTCTCTTTGATTTTCTCTTTCAAGAAAATGAAATTCATGTTTGAAAAATAGAAATTTGTGGTTAAATAGAGAAGAAATTGTTTGCTTTCTTTAATTTCTATTTGAAGATGATCAAGAAGAAAATTGTTTGGATATTATGACTTCTTTTTGGGAAATAAACATTTCATATTGAGTTTTCTAACGATGTTAAAAAAAATCTCATTTTTTTTTGTAGTTTGAAATATTTCTTTGTTTTTCTTATAATTTTATAGAAATGAGATTACTAAAAAAATTGTAATATAAGATAAAATTGTCAAAGACATTTTAATTTTAATATTAATGAGAGAAAATCAAAATCTTGAGAAAAAAGAAGAGATTTCACCATACACATTTAAACCTATGAAATCCATCAAAATCCTACCTTTAATGAAATCTATGAGAATCTATAGAGTTTTGAATACCTCTAGATTTTAATGAACTTTTTAAAATCTAAATTGAATACCTATAGATTTTAATGGACTTTTTAAAATCTAAATTGAATACCTCTAGATTTCATTGGACTTTTTAAAATCTAAATTGAATACCTCTAGATTTCATTGGACTTTTTAAAATCCAAATTGAATACCTATGGACTTTAAAACTCCTTAAAACTCCTATAGAATCTATGTTGAATACACCCCCCTAAGTTTTGTTAATTGCAACTGAGTGCATCATTCTATTAAGCCCTACCTTGTTTGTGTCTGAGTATATCCTCTTTACTGCTGCTTTATTTTTTCTTTCCATCTCTGGAAGCGTGGTATGTAGCTCTCTATTTTCATTATAGTTCATCAAGTATTATTTTGTCTTTGATGTTGTTCGAAGGTTCTGATCGCAAAGTAGTATGAATTATCTCTTTTATTTAACATTTGTTCCCCAACCAGGCCACTGAAGGCACCTGTTTGTACCCCTATTTGCTACTGGTCATTTTGATGAGTATTGTTTTGGATTTTGTTGGCACTCGTTATTGTTTTATTATGCCAAATATTTGTCATATTTGCTAACGAAACTGTTTAAGTTTGGTGTACATATTTGTCACAAGTGACATGAGTTCTTCAATTTTTTTAGTATGGATTACTTTGTATTTCTTCTTGCAAGTTCATGATTTCTCTTGGGTTTTTACAGGCTGAGAAGATTGTGCTTGAATACATGGAAGAGAAGCAAATTTTCCAGAATTTTCAAATGAGTGTCAACTTCTTGTATCACTGCTAAAAAGAATTGGCAGAATGTAAGTTCAACTCATAATCTAAAACATCATTCATGTAGTACTCCGAGTTGTTGTTTTTTAAATCTTTGATGCTTATTTAATTTTGCATATGATTCTATTTGTTATCATTAATGTTTGCTCTTGTCTTGTGAAACAGGGTGAGGTGCTTGTACCTGAAGAGTAACATGGGAAGGCCTCAAGCATCTTCTGAGCAGTTTCTTTTGTTCACTTTGTTATAAGATCAATTTAGCGCTAGTCAAAATATTTGGCAGTTTAATACACTTTTTTGGTGATTGTGTTGAATTTTTTTGCTTGATTTTTAAAAGGGATTCTGCAATTTTGAACCTAGCAATAAAATTATAGTTTCCAGTCTGGCAACAGATAAAATTTAATAGTGATACTATTTATTGTGTCGCTAAATATTATTTTTGACGATTTTTATTGGACGGAAAAAGTAAATTATTCTTTTTTGCAACGGGAATATTTTATCTCGTCAGTGTAAAATAATTTGAGTTTAGTTATAGCGTCGAGATAAATGTTATATGTGACAGATTGCCCCATTGCAAAAAAATAATAAATATAATATTATATCATTTGCGACGGTTAAAAATTATTTTCGTCAGATTGTGCCATTGCAAAAAAATAATAAAAAAATTTTAATATAATACTTGCGACGCAGAAAAACTATTTTCTACAGTATATAAGATCGCAAAAATTGTTTTTGTGTCGGCTGTTGCGTCGGATATTATAAGAGACACAAAAAGTAGTCGTTTTTGTTAAGTTTTCATGTCTGAAAAAACGCGTCGCAAAAAGTGTTTTTGTGTCGGCTGTTGCGTCGGATATTATAAGTGACACAAAAAGTAGTCGTTTTTGTTAGGTTTTCATGTCGGGAAAAACGTGTCGCAAAAAGTGTTTTTGTGTCGGTTGTTGCGTCGGATATTATAAGTGACACAAAAAAGTAGTCGTTTTTGCTAATTTTTCATGTCGGAAAAAACGCGGCGCAAATAGCAAAAACTAATTGCGTCAGGCACTTTCCGTCGCGAAGTTTTTGTGGCGCCTTTCCTTGCGACCCTGCAATTGCCGTCGCATGGCCGACGCAAAAGGGTTTTCTCGTCGGCAAAGGTACTTGTTGCGGTAGGCGCCGCCTGACGCAAAAGTTGATTTTTTTAGTAGTGATTGTATTTATGCTCGATCTCCAGGTAGATTGTTCCAACAAATAGTATTTAATAACCATTTTATTAAATACATTTGAGCATGACCATGCATTTAAACAGTCTTCCCTATCGAGGGCCCCACGAATATCTCTCTCTAATAAGAGAAGGAAAAATCCCTTACAATGTCTCTCACATTCAAGCCATGATAGGATACTACATCCGATCATCAGTCGTATTAATTTCTCGATTAAAATTAATGTTCGACTAAGTCAAAACGTAGCTCCATTCATGCTGGAAACGATGGAGACATAAGGTCTAAGGATTCCAAATAGTATTGAGGAAGTAATACTTATGACTAAACTGTTAGAGGAATAACCGGGTAAAAAACAGTTATGCAGCGGAAATAAAACGACCCGCCTCTAATGAAGGGATTCATGGGCGGAAACTCGTTCCAAACACCCATGTATCCTCCCCTGAAGGATCCGCTCATTTGAAACATTTCGAAAAACAGCAAGAAAAACTTACGTTTAGGATTCAAGAAGCTACTTCTTGAATGGAGGATGACGTTTCTTGGATCGGATCTGTCATACTGATTGATCTCCCTCTGCGGAAAGTCCCTCTACCGGGTATCCACGCGACCCAAAGCGGGCAGCGATTGCTAGCTCTTCGTTTTTCCGAGATTCGGGAATTAGAGAGAAAAGGGAGAGGCAAGAATAGAAAACGGTTTTCTGATTCTATGTATTATTTTGGCTGAAAACATTAGTGCTCTAGGTTTCGGCTAAGATATGTTATATAGAGTGTGAGAGTTCGTTACTAGAACAACTCCCACCTCTATTCAACTTCTCTCAGCAGTGGGAGTCTCAGAATCCCACGTTCCCTAGACTTTCGCTGGTAGTGGGAGTCCTTATCGGATAATAACTCCCACGTAATCCCGGCTATGGGTAAAATACCCGAAATTGCTCCCTATCTCTAACTCGAATAATAAACACTTTATTATTTTCAGAAAAGTGAATGTCAGATACAACGAACCTAGACACATTCTAGATTCATTGAATTTGGACATGAAGCTCGTTAGCTCGTCTATGCGTGTGACCATGTAGGTTCATCTCACAATGGCAATGAAAACACACTTAGTAGTAGTGTGAGTTCATAAATCCCAAGCGGTCCCTAGCAGGACATTGTGACTACCCAAAGTGAATGAATATACAACGGAACCTAATATCAATCCACTATTTAATCCCTTTGTCTCGCGATATCCTAATTAAGCATAAAGCATGGTGGTCGTCACCCTTATTAAGCTTAATTGTATTTTTGCTCGATCTCCAGGTAGACTGTTTCGACAAATAGCATTTGATAACCACTTTATCAAATACATTTGAGCACGGCCATGCATTTAAACAGTCTTTCCCTATCGAGGGGCCCGTGGATATCTCTCTCTAATAATAGAGAGGGACAAATTCCTTGCAATGTCTATCACATTCAAGCTATGATAGGACACTACATCCGATCATCAGTCGTATTGATTACTCTGTTACAAGTAACGTCCGACCGAGTCAAAACGTGGCTCCATTCATACTAGAATCAATGAAGACATAAGGTCTAAGGATTCTAAAATAGTATTGAGGAAGTAATACTTATGACTTAAGACCATGAAGTATTACTTCTCGACTGGATCACGTCCCAATACAATGTATCCCTATATATTGCATCTATGATGTGATTTGTATCCATTACACATGATCAGAAAAAAAGATCATCAATCAACAATCATACTAGTTTTATTTCATAGTAATTAAGCATTACATAAAACTAGGGACTTCTAGAATAGTAATTACATAAGCTAATGAGTTTTACTATCAAATCACACATTTGATAATCAAAAGCAAAATTAACTATTCAATTACATGCTCAAAAGATAATAAAACGCACAACATGTGCTAATGGTCCTAGGGCACTACTAACATCTAATAGGATCTTTCACGAGTAAGAACCTTAGACTATGGGATAGTATTATACCTTTCGAAGTGCGAAAATCGTCTGAAACGGTCTCAGTTGTCACGAACGGAACACCACTAACGCGAGCTCCGCTCTCCCAATATCCACTCGATCTTCCGGGGATGGTCCTCTACCGCTTGGTTCTAGCCAACGCCTCGTAGAAGTCTTGAAGACACTCTTCAAGATGGAGTATATATATATGGTGGATATAGGACCTAAAGAAGAACAAGAAACAGTTTTCTTACTTCTTTTCTATTAGACAAAGCCAGAAAACAAATATCTAGAAAAGCTGTCTTTTCTTTCTATTCAATCTCTATTGAATGTTCTCTCTTTTCTCTCTTCTCTAAGCTCTCAAAAAGCTGGAGAATAATGACTTAGAATGCTAGGAAAAATCAGCATTTTTCTTAGTCATTCAAAGGATAGTGGGGAGAGTGAAAGGGGGGAGTGGGAGATCATGGAGGAAACCACTCCTCCACATTCTCCACCACTTCAACCTCCTTTCTAAGAGATAAGAGCAGAAAATATGTCCAATATTTCCAGCCATAAGGTCGGTCCAAATGGGGTGGTCGGCCCAACCCGATTAAGGGCCCAATCCAATCCCGGCCCGGCCCAGCCCAATCCAATTGGCGCACCTTAGATTAAATGTACTCCAACAAGACCAATCCAGTTGATCTATGAGTGCGACCCAGGAGGTATCTATGATGTTGACTTAATATCACCATATTTAATCACAACACATAATAGTCTCCACACATTATTGTTGTCCTCAACATTCCACAATAATGATTGACTGTGGACATTTTAGAATAGTTCAATGTAAAAATTACATAACTATCGAAGGACGTTATTTTGTTTTAATATAATTACACAGTCGTAATCAAAACAATAATAATGGAATTCTTGCTTTTAACATTTCATCACATGAAAGAAAATACAACAATCTCCCACTTGCACTAAAGACAACAACCTTGCCTTTTAGTTAATATTGTACATAAGAACTATCTGTAAGACTAGTCCTTTTGACGATTATGATGCTGTTGTGTCAGCGACTTCGTCAGTGGGTCGGTGATGTTATCGTCCGTATGTACTATTCAAATCCTCACATTTCCTCTATCAATGATCTCACAGATCAGGTGATGTCGCCGCAGTATATGTTTGGACCTTTGGTGAGACCGTGGTTCCTTTGATTGAGCTATGGCCCCATTGTTGTCACAAAAGAGATCAATCGCATTCGAAATGCTAGGCACCACACCAAGTTCAGAAATGAACTTCTGTATCCAAACTACTTCCCTAGCAGCATCTGATGTAGGTATAAACTCGGCTTCAGTTGTAGAATTATAACCCGACTGCGATCTAAAGTCGTCTCTATCGGTTTGGAAACTAGCATCAGTATAACCACTTACAATGAGCCCGTCTTCCCCACCATAGAGTGAAGCTCACAAAAAGCTTTTTGCTAGTTCACAAAGAACTAGTATCTCAACAAATGAGAAGGTTAACTAATCTCTTTCTAAGAAGATTTTGTAATTAAGCTCTCTTACACACAAATCCCACTTGGATTGAATATTACAAATGTAAACTCTAATCACTCTTGAGAATAGAATGATAGATGAAGTTTATAGCTCAACAAAAATGCTTTTGAAAGATATGAAATTAAGCTCAAATGTGTTTGCTTGTATGATGAAGTGTATATGCCTATGCCCTCTTATGACATGATTCATTATAAAAAAATCAGCTTTAGAAGCTATTTGTAGGGGAAGAATACAAAAGTATTATTGGTCACAACGACTATAATTTTGGCCTTGAAATGACAGCTTCGGTCAACCGCTACTAGACAGTGGGTCGACCGGAGTGCCTTGAATCAAAGGTTAAAGGTCATCTGTCCTCATCTCGGTCGACCATATTAAAGTGGTTAGGTCTACCGAAGCAATGTCGGTCGACCTACTTATATCAAGGTTGTCTGGAGAGAATATAGCCGTTGAAGCATTAAGAGATTCAAAACTTGAATAAGGACAAAAACACACTGGTCGACCGCATCAACACTTGGTGGTGGACCGGACTACTCTAGTCTTTTGAGGCTAAGCCTAGGTTGACCGGAGTGCATTCCCAAAGTGGTTTTTCCACTTAGTCAAGTTTCCAATGTTCTCATGCACATGCCTAAGTGTTTTGTAAAGATATAAAACATAATATAAAGTACTTAGGCATTGACAAACACTTAAACAAGTTTTCAAAAACCTTTTCAAATAATTGAACAATGTAAAACTTGCATAGTTGATTTTTAAACAATTTTATATCCAAGTATTCTCAAGGGAAAGATTAGTCACAAAGTATTACCTATTAGCTTAGACTAATCTTCCTAAGGTCTTTAAGTCTTCAAGTTGATTCTTCTTGGAGCTTGGACTTTGAAGACTTTGATCAACATCTTTTTGGAGTGATGAAGTCCTCTAGCATTCTTGATGTAGTGTATTTGGCCTTCACACTTCTTATTGTCAAGGAGTCTATCACTTGATTGTACTCTTGTTGGATTGAGTAGCTCTTGACATGTTGATCCTCCTTCTTTATTGACTTTGCAAGTGCTTCCATAGCATGTGGATTGACTTCATGCTTGTGCTATGGAATCTTGCAAAAAGTAGCTTTCTTATGTTTATGGTCATGCCGTTGGTGTACGCAAACTTTTTAAGGAAAAATTGGCAAGTATTTGAAAGACTCATTATAAGTTTTTCATTACTCATTTTGATATTGGGATAAAATAATTTTCAGTTTCCTCCCAATTGTGAGAGTCTGTCTTTATGTTGGTTCCTTTGTGAGCTACCTTAACTTATCAAATGTTTGATCATCCTTGTGGTAACTTAGGCGCTGAATTTTTGTTCCTTAGGTGATTAAAGGTACTTTGTTTGAACGAAAACTCGAGTATTGAGCGTTCATGGCGTCCTTGGGTTGTGTTATAAATTTTTCGTGATTTTAGTTTTAAGATTGGTAGGTTTGCATCAACATCGGTCAATGATGTAGAATTATTTTTAAAAACATTTTTAGCGCATACACATACATATAGAGAGAGAGAGAGATAATATCCCATGATTTATATTCGTAAAGAGCACATTTGAACTTGCGCACTACGTTTCCTTCCATGATATTACATGCTTCTCTTTGTTTATTTTTGTACGAGGATTTGATACGCCGATCTTTTAATGTTGATACAGGGCTAACCTAGGCAATGATTAGCTAGAGCGCATTAGGCCAACATAACTATAAAAGTGAGTTGGTAAGCTCAATCAAGCTGGAGAATCGTGTAAGCCCTAAGGGCTAATGTGATCAATCTTGTTTTGATGATAACAAGACATTGAGAAGTTATAATATTTGTGAGAGCTTGTGTTTCAATGATAGGATATTATGAACTCACACATGCTTTGAAAGGTAGCTTCTTGTGGACATCAAATATCATTCTACAACAACAAGAAGCTATATTTTACAAGTCTTCAATGGCACAAGCTCAAAGGTCATTCACAATGCCATTGAAAGATATTGCAAAATCAAAGGAGGATCTTCTTGTGGATTTCAAAGGTCATTCTACAAACAAAGAAGTGTCTTCATTTTGTAAGTCTCCATAGCACAAGACAAAAGGTCATCAACAATGCTAATGGAAGATATTGCAAAAAACAAAGGAAGATCAACAAGTGTTGAAGTCCAAGATGCTACAACTTGTCAAGACTACAAAGGACTTCATCACAAGAAGAAGTTGATCAAAGTTCTCAAGTCCAAGCTCAAAGAGGAACTCATCTTGAATACTTGAAGACCAAGAAGAAGATTAGTCAATATGCTTATAGGTATATTCTTGTGACTAATCTTATTTGATGAATGTTAGTTTATAATATGATGAAGCTCATACTCTTGCATGTTTTCAAAACCATATTTCATACTTTGATATATTCTTTCAAAGGTTTTGCAAAACATTCTTTAAGTGTTGGTTAATGCCTAAGATCTTTAAAATATTTAAAATATCTTTAAAAAACACTTAGGCATGAGTTTGAGAACATTAGAAAGATGACCAAGTGGAAAAACCACTTACGGACAAAAGTCCGGTCGACCGGGTCCTAGTCCTCGGGAGACCTGATGATGCCTGGTCGACCGATATGTGTTGTCTGGTCGACCGAAGTGTCTTTTGTACTTTGTCACTTTTGAATGTTCAAATACTCCAACGGCTATAAAAATCTCGGAAGATCTACTTCAGGTCGGTCGATCGACACTTTCCCAGGTCGACCAGACCACTTATCACGGTCTACTGAGATCTAGACAGAAGCCTTAGATCTTATTTTCATACTACTTCGGGCGACCGACTGCCTAGTCCGGTCGACCGAAGATGTCCTGTCAAAGAAAAAATATAGCCATTGTAACTCAATTTGCTTGCAATTTTTGGACCCTATATAAAGACTTTAAGGCTGATATTTGTTCTTTGATTAAGCCAATAGAGGGGCCTTTGTTTATAAGTTTTAGACAAGCAAATCAAACACTTTCACAAGCTTAATTCTTTCAATATTCATCAAAACATTTCTATTTGAGAAAGAGCTTTATCTACTTATTCTTTGATTCTCAAATATGAAGTAGAGCTTACATTGTATTATCCAATCCTTAGAGGGATTTTTACTTTCTTGAGCTTAAATGTAAAATCTCATTTGTTGAGATTGTATTTTCTTGTAATGGGTTGAGTGGCACAGGCTTGTTTGTGAGAGCGGTGGTTTTGGGCCTTGTAAGCCCTAAGGGCGAACAAACTCAGTTTTTGATATTGGACAAACATTTGATGTTGTGTCTAATGCTCTCAATCTTTGTGATAGAATATCGGAAGTCAAAATTGAAGCTCTAAGTACTTCAATCAAGCCATGATCAAGACTCAAAGTTATACTTAAAGGCGTATCTCGTTGAGATTGAAGATTGAAGACTTAGGTTTGGTTAGGATAGCTTATGTCTGTATAGTCCTTATCTTATAAGCTCTAACCAATGCTCTTATGAACTTAAGCACACAACACTCTAGTCTTGCATGCATCATAAACACGTTTTCAAAAGGCTAAGTTTCAAAAGGATTCTTATATGTGTTCTTATCTTAAAAGCCTTTGTTTTCAAAGTCTAAGTCCTTTAAAATGGTTTTCCAAATGTTCTTACTTGTTACCTTCTGGAAAAACCTTTTAGACTTCAAAAGATTTCAATGCTAGTGAAAAATCAACATCTCTCATACTCAGAAAAGTCGGATCATCCAAGCTTTTCTCAGATTGACCGAACCAAGACAGAGAGTTGAAGCCTTTGGAAAAAGGCCAAGTTCGGTCGACCTAATGGTGGGCTCGGTCGACCGAGTTCTTCTAAGGCTCAACCGAGCTATGGTCGGCTCAACCGAGGTCAAGTTCGGTCAACCGAACTTCTGCGATTACTAGCCGTTATATGACCGTTGCAGAGTCATTTTTTCAGTATATTTTGAAATGTATGTATACTCTAAAGCTGAGAATGACTCTAAGGCTTGCACATAACATATACATTGATTTCTTATCAAGCCTTAAACACTTTCAAAGTAAATGCTCTTCATCTCTATGATCTAAATCATTCAAGAGTGATCTTTCTAAAGCAAGACAAAGAGTGTGCATCTTATGTTCGAAAGAGCTGAATATTCTTGTACTTCATGTTAGTAGTGCCCTAGGACCATTAGCACATGTTGTGCGTTTTATTATCTTTTGAGCATGTAATTGAATAGTTAATTTTGCTTTTGATTATCAAATGTGTGATTTGATAGTAAAACTCATTAGCTTATATAATTACTATTCTAGAAGTCCCTAGTTTTATGTAATGCTTAATTACTATGAAATATAACTAGTATGATTGTTGATTGATGATCTTGTTTTACTCATCATGTGTAATGGATACAAATCACATCATAGATGCAATATATATAGGGATACATTGTATTGGACGTGATCCGTCAGAGAAGTAATACTCCATGGTCTTTAGTCATAAGTATTACTTCCTCAATACTATTTTGGAATCCTTAGACCTTATGTCTTCATTGATTCTAGTATGAATGGAGCCACGTTTTGACTCAGTCGGACGTTACTTGTAACAGAGTAATCAATACGACTGATGATCGGATGTAGTGTCCTATCATAGCTTGAATGTGAGAGACATTGTAAGGAATTTGTCCCTCTCTATTATTAGAGAGAGATATCCATGGGCCCCTCGATAGGGAAGGACTGTCTAAATGCATGGCCGTGCTCAAATGTATTTGATAAAGTGGTTATCAGATACTATTTGTTGGAACAGTCTACCTGCAGATCGAGCATAAATACAATTAAGCTTAATAAGGGTGATGACCACCATGCCTTATGCTTAATTAGGATATCGCGAGACAAATGGATTAAATAGTGGATTGATATTAGATTCCGTTGTATATTCATTCACTTTGTGTAGTCACAATGTCCTGCTAGGGACCGCTTGTGATTTATGAACTCACACTACTACTAAGTGTGTTTTCATTGCCATTGTGATATGAACCTACAGGGTCACACGCATAGACGAGCTAACGAGCTTCATGTCCAGATTCAATGAATCCAGAAAGTGTCTAGTTTCATTGTATCTGACATTTGTCTTTCTGAAAATAATAAAGTGTTTATTATTCGAATTAGAGATAGGGGCAATTTCGGTATTTTACCTATAGCTGGGATTACGTGGGAGTTATTATCCGATAAGGACTCCCACTACCAGCGAAAGTCTAGGGATCGTGGGATTCTGAGACTCCCACTGCCTAGAGAAGTTGAGTAGAGGTGGGAGTTGTTCTAGGAACAAACTCTCACACTCTATATAACATCTCTTAGCCGAAACCTAGAAGGTTAATGTTTTTCAGCCGAAATAATATATAAAATCAGAAAACCGTTTTCTATTTGATCCCCGAACTTTAGAAAGACGAAGAGCTAGCAATCACGGCCCGTTTCGTCGCGTGGATACCGGTAGAGGGACATTCCGCAAAGGGAATTCCATTGGTGACAGCAAAGAATCCAAGAAACGTGGTCTTCCATTCAAGAAGTAGCTTCTTGAATCCGAAAAAGTAAGTTCTTTATTGCTGTTTTTCGAATTGTTTCATATGAGCGGATCCTTCAGGGGAGGATCCATGGGTGTTTGGAACGAGTTTCCGCCCATGAATCCCTTCACTTCAAAGGTATATATCTCTCACTTAAAGAGTGAACAATCCTTTTCTTTAAACCTTCTCATTCCATTTCTAAGTGATAGGGTTATTATTGTATAAGTCCTACTTTGTGTGGGCAATCTACTCCTAGAGAGTTTTGTATTGGAAGTCCTACTTAGTGTGGGCAAGCTCTATTATTGAGTTGGTGTATTGTGGTTGATTTGTAAAACTCTTAGTGAGTTATCCACAAGTGTAATATTCTTCTTAGTGAAGTTGTTGAAAATCCATGGGTAAGGCTCAAGGTAGTGGATGTAGATTCTAAGTGAATCGAACCACTATAAATCCTTTGTCTTTTGGTTGGATTTAGTTTTGCTTTTATTCATCTTGCTCAAACTTACACTAGCCTTGCTTATATTTGGAAAAGTTGACAAGTTTGATTAAAACCCAATTCACCCCCCTCCCCCCCCCCCTTGTGTTTTACAATTGGTATCAGAGCCTCGTCTTCACCTTTAGCTTAATCGCTTGAAGTAAAGATTATGGACGGAAATTCCGCCTTAGCTTTCTTAGAGGGGTCTTCCATCAATAGACCACCACTCTTTGATGGAAACGACTATAGTGCTTGGAAAAACCGATTCAAGATATATGTGTGCTCCATAGATTATTCTTTATGGCATATATTTGAAGAAGGTCCATATGTTCCTATGAAAATGAGAGTATCATTACTACTTGTAAAGCACCTTCATTACAATACAAAGAAGCATGTGTTAAATTGTCATCCCTTGAAAACAAACTTGTTGAGTTTGATCTTTTGAAGAACAAAGTTAATGACCATACCCTTCTTGTTGAAAACTTTACTAAGGGTAAGAAAAATCTTGATCAAATTCTTGGTATGCAACGTGCTTCTCATGCTAAACATGGTCTTGGTTATATTGCTAATCATGTTGATATTTCTAGCTCTTCTCATATACCTAAGAATTATGTTGTGAATGCTAGAACGCCACATAGGGCAAATAGATTTTTTAAGCATGTTCACAAATCTTTTGAGTCACATATTTGTTGCACTTATTGTGGAAAATATGGTCATACTAGTGTTAGATGTTATGTGAAGAAAAAGATTGAAAGCGGAGTAAAAACCATTTGGAGAGTTAAGCATACTTCAACTAACCCCCATGGACCCAAACAAAAGTGGGTACCAAAAGTTACTCTTCCCTTGATCTTATAGGTTCTTATTGTTAGTAGTGCCCTAGGACCATTAGCACATGTTGTGCGTTTTGTTATCTTTTGAGCATGTAATTGAATAGTTAATTTTGCTTTTGATTATCAAATGTGTGATTTGATAGTAAAACTCATTAGCTTATGTAATTACTATTCTAGAAGTCCCTAGTTTTATGTAATGCTTAATTACTATGAAATAAAACTAGTATGATTGTTGATTGATGATCTTGTTTTACTGATCATGTGTAATGGATACAAATCACATCATAGATGCAATATATAGGGATACATTGTATTGGGACGTGATCCGTCGTAGAAGTAATACTTCATGGTCTTAAGTCATAAGTATTACTTCCTCAATACTATTTTAGAATCCTTAGACCTTATGTCTTCATTGATTCTAGTATGAATGGAGCCACGCTTTTGACTTTCACTCGGACGTTACTTGTAACAGAGTAATCAATACGACCGATGATCGGATGTAGTGTCCTATCATAGCTTGAATGTGAGAGACATTGTAAGGAATTTGTCCCTCTCTATTATTGAGAGAGATATCCATGGGCCCCTCGATAGGGAAAGACTGTTCAAATGCATGGCCGTGCTCAAATGTGTTTGATAAAGTGGTTATCAAATGCTATTTGTCGAAACAGTCTACCCGGGAGATCGAGCATAAATATAATTAAGCTTAATAAGGGTGACGACCACCATGCCTTATGCTTAATTAGGATATCGCGAGACAAAGGGATTAAATAGTAGATTGATATTAGGTTCCGTTGTAAATTCATTCACTTTGGGTAGTCACAATGTCCTGCTAGGGGCCGCTTGTGATTTATGAACTCACACTACTACTAAGTGTGTTTTCATTGCCACTGTGACATGAACCTACAAGGTCACACGCATAGACGAGCTAACGAGCTTCATGTCTAGATTCAATGAATCTAGAATGTGTCTAGGTTCATTGTATCTGACATTCACCTTTCTGAGAATGATAAAGCGTTATCATTCGAATTAGAGATAAGGGGGCATTTTCGGTATAGTCGGGATTACGTGGGAGTTATTATCCGATAAGGACTCCCACTACCAGTAGAATTCTAGGGAACGTGGGAGTTAGAGACTCCACTGCCGAGAGGAGTTGGGGATGTGAGAGTTGGTTATAGGAACAAACTCTCACACCCTATATAATGATCTCTTGGCCGAAACCCTAGAGGAAGATTTTTCAGCCGAAATATTATCAATTTTCTGAAATTAGATTTCAGATTCGGTCTCCCTTTTCTCTCTATATTCCGAACTTCAGAAAGACGAAGAACTAGCAATCGCCGCCCGTTTCGTCGCGTGGATACTGGGTAGAGGGATATTCCGCAAAGGGGAATTCCGCTGGTGAAAAGAAAGCTTCCAAGAATCGTCATCCTCCATTCAAGAAGTAGTTTCTTGAATCCGAAAATTGTAAGTTTTTACCGCTGTTTTCGATTCGTTTACGTATGAGCGGATCCTTCAGGGGAGGATCCATGGGTGTTTGGAACGAGTTTCCGCCCATGAATCCCTTCACTTATAAGATAGATGGATGCTCCGGCTCTATGACGTCTTGATGAAGAATGATTTTGTCACTTGACCGGAGAAGAAACTCATAAGTTGTTGAGGTCTTAGGACTTTCCGTGGAAAATCTGAGATATGTTCAACAAGCTCGTCATACCCTATCTTGGAAAATCATATCAAAGATGAAGAAAAGATCAAAAGATTCTCAAACTAACTTCCAAACTCTTCAACATGGTGTTGCTTCTAAAGGCGGTACTTGTTTATATATCATGGTTCATTTTTTGTTGTAAAGTTTTATGATTTTGCTTGTTTTACCAATCTTGATATGTTCTGGGATCTCCTTATTTTTATGTTAGTTTGTGATTAATCTTCCTCATGTTCTTATGCTTGAAATCTTTCCAACTTATGCTTCCAAACCTTCTTTTGCTTTAAATGTGTTGAAACAAGCTGCCCTTGCTTTTTAAATATTGTGAGCATATGTCTCATGTATCTTGGGCTTCTTAGATGTCATCTTGATATTCTTCTTTTACACTAGGTCAATGCATCTCTTGCCTTTCTGCTTGTTCACGCCTTATTTGATGTTATCTTCCTTGTTTCATCAAAGGAAACTCTTTGTGATATTATTAGTGCACTTAACTAAGTCATAAATTCCTAGTTTAATATGTGTGTTAAGTGTGCATGGAGAAACAGGGGAATCTCGGATCAACAGCCAAAGGCTCGGATGATCCGAAACTGGACGGTCGACCGAATCTGTTGCTATTGAACCGGACCATCGACCGAAGAATCTACTGGAAAGGCTCGGTTGATGCCTCACGGTCGACCGAGATGTGCGGGTTAAAGCCTATATCCGAAATACTCTAACCTTATTTCATTTAATCTTCTCATCTCAAAAACAAATTTCTCTCAAATTCTTCTTCCCTAAAACCGATTTCCCTCAACCCAAGCTTAATCTATCCTCAATTTCATCTTTAAATCTCTATTCCATCAACAATTTGTTTGTAATTCATTCATATTACCCTCGGTTCATAATTTCCCTAATCCGAATCTATGGTGAGGACGAAAAACCCTAACAAAGGAGGAAAAGATGATGCCAATCCTCAGAGAAATCTACCTAAGAGATCACTTGAAAAAGGGATTTTCATCAAGGAACCCACTCAAGCCACACCAAAGAAAGGACGAGCAAAAATGTTGGCTCGCAAGGTCGTGGGTAAAGGTAAGGGCAAGAAAATTGTGGATACCGATTCTAGCAACTCGGAGGATGACTATTCTTCTTCACCTTCAAGGGTATCTCCACCTTCGGATTTTGAGGTAGGAGGATATTCAATTTTTTCAACGAAAAAGGTAACGACTCCGTTTTACAATACCACTTCTAAGCAATTGTTTGACACGCTTAAGAAATCAAATAGAGGTTTCATGACTATATACTTTAGAGATGATATTATGTTTGGTCAAGGTAAAGGGCTAGACGAAGTCATGGGACTATTTGATGATATGGGGTGGGTCAATCTATTTGATGTTGATGAAGCTATTTATCCCTCCATTGTCTATGAATTCGGTGCTAATTTGAGGAAGAATGAGGGTGATGAGAATGAGATTATATATAGATCTTCTGTTGGAAAATTAGAATTTGCATTCACTGAAAAAATGTTTTGTGAGGCCATTGGAATCGAATATGTGGATCATGCCAAGAGATTTTATAAGAATACAATGAATTCAGATGATATCAATCTCCTTAATATTAATCATTTCAAATCTCAATTTGGAATTAAAGGGAGCTTCTCCGATGCAAAGGAAAGGGAGATTGATAAGTTGGATGAGTTTGGCCGTATCTTACACTTTTTCGTATCCAACATTGTGACCCCGGTTAAAGGGCACAAGTCATCTATTACTTTCCTTCAAATGGTTATTATGCAACATCTCTTAGAAAGGAAAGCTTGAATTTTGCACACCTTGCTCTTCAACACTTTATGGCGGCTATCAAAAGCTCAAGGAATTACATTCCATATGGAAACATTCTTACAAGGCTATTCAAACGTTTTGGACTTGAGTTGAATAATCCGTTGAAGAAGAAGGTTGTCAAAATTGATGAGGCATGTTTCCATCGAATGAAGTTGATCTACATAGACAATCAATGGAAGTTCATTCGAAATACCACAAATGATGAGTTGGGAGCTGCTATACTTGCTAGAAAGGTGTCACCTTACATGCTTAAAACTCTTCTTAAGATTGAAAAGAAAAGGGGTGGAGCACCTTCACAGCCGAGAAATGATCCTACAAGTGTTGAGCAAGAAGATTTCCAAGAACGTAATTCAATAAGCTCAAGCGAAAAAGCCTCATCTGAAAATGGCCAAGAAGAAGAACCTGATTCTCCAACACAAGCAACTACCAAGAGTTCGCCTCAAAAAGTAACACAGATAAATAAGATGTTTGCCTTGATGAAAAAGATGGCACGAAAAATTGAGGCAATAGCGGAAGAGATGAGTTGTATCAAAGAAGATGTGAAAAAGGTGTCCGACAAGGTGGACAAGACTATGGAAATGCAGAAGAAGTTAGCCAAGGAGTTAAGCCTTTCAAGTTCAGATGGAGATGATCAAAATTGATTCTTGAAACTTTCTTTATTTTTGGAACTTGTATGATGTTTTGAAGTCTTTTTGATTATGTCAAAGGGGGAGAAAAAATAGTGTCTTTTGATTATACTTGCTTATAATTAAGCTATCATTGCTTATCTTGATGTTTATTGTGTTTATAACTGACTGTTGTTTGTATGAGAAAGTTAAACTTTCAGGACAGCTCAGTTGCAGCAAAGTGCTGCAGGATTTCTGCCAGAGCTCGGTTGACCGAAGCTCTCTGACCAAAATCTCGGTTGATCCGAGATATGTGCTGTTTATGGATTGAAGTGTTTTTATGGCTTCTGTGAACTGCTGAAACAAAAGGGAGTTTTCTTAACTTATTTTTATCTTTGTAAAACTCTTTTCCTAGCATGTTTTGAGGGGGAGCTTTTATATTTTTTAATATATCATATTTCTCAAAACTAGCTTTGTATATGGAAGGAAGGAGGAAAGGAGGATGGTTGGGAAATAGGGCTCTTCTAAGAGTCCCTAGATGCTATGGCAAATAGAAGTTAACATTCTAGTGCTTTAGTCTCCCGGGTTTTATCTTCTTAGCACTAGTTTTTGGTCTTAGTTGATCTTTGTCTTTTTGCCATGCTTCCTTGTTATTAATGTTGTCCATATTCTATCTTATTACATCAAAGTTTGCCATAATCAAAAAGGGGGAGATTGTAAGCCCTAAGGGCGAACAAACTCAGATTTTGATATTGGACAAACATTTGATGTTGTGTCTAATGCTCTCAATCTTTGTGATAGAATATCGGAAGTCAAAATGGAAGCTCTAAGTACTTCAATCAAGCCATGATCAAGACTCAAAGTTATACTTAAAGGCGTATCTCGTTGAGATTGAAGATTGAAGACTTATGTTTGGTTAGGATAGCTTATGTCTTTATAGTCCTTAACTTATAAGCTCTAACCAATGCTCTTATGAACTTAAGCACACAACACTCTAGTCTTGCATGCATCATAAACACGTTTTCAAAAGGATTCTTATATGTGTTCTTATCTTAAAAGCCTTTGTTTTCAAAGTCTAAGTCCTTTAAAATGGTTTTCCAAATGTTCTTACTTGTTACCTTTTGGGAAAACCTTTTAGACTTCAAAAGATTTCAAAGCTAGTGAAAAATCAACATCTCTCATACTCAGAAAAGTCGGATCCGACTTTTCTCGGATCGACCGAACCAAGACAGAGAGTTGAAGCCTTTGGAAAAAGGCCAAGTTCGGTCGACCTAATGGTGGGCTAGGTCGACCGAGTTCTTCTAAGGCTCAACCGAGCTATGGTCGGCTCAACCGAGGTTGCTTAGGCTCAACCGAGGTCAAGTTCGGTCAACCGAACTTCTGCGATTACTAGCCGTTATATTACCGTTGCAGAGTCGTTTTTTCAGTATATTTTGAAATGTATATATACTCTAAAGCTGAGAATGACTCTAAGGCTTGCACATAACATATACATTGATTTCTTATCAAGTCTTAAACACTTTCAAAGTAAATTCTCTTCATTTCTATGATCTAAATCATTCAAGAGTGATCTTTCTAAAGCAAGACAAAGAGTGTGCATCTTATGTTCTAAAGAACTGAATATTCTTGTACTTCAAATGTATATATCTCTCACTTAAAAGAGTGAACAATCCTTCTATTTAAACCTTCTCATTCCCTTTCTAAGTGATAGGGTTATTATTGTATAAGTCCTACTTTGTGTGGGCAATCTACTCCTAGAGAGTTTTGTATTGGAAGTCCTACTTAGTGTGGGCAAGCTCTATTATTGAGTTGGTGTATTGTGGTTGATTTGTAAAACTCTTAGTGAGTTATCCACAAGTGTAATATTCTTCTTAGTGAAGTTGTTGAAAATCCTTGGGTAAGGCTCAAGGTAGTGGATGTAGATTCTAAGTGAATCGAACCACTATAAATCCTTTGTGTTAGCCCTAAGGGCGATCAAACTCGGTTTTTGATAATGGACAAACACTTGATGTTGTGTCTAATGTTTTTATCTTTGTGATAGAATATCGGAACATATATTGGAAGCTCTAAGTACTTCAATCAAGCCATGATCAAGATTCAAAGTCATATCATTCAAGGCTCATCTATCAAGATTGAAGATTGAAGACTTAGGTTTGGTTAGTTTAGCTTTGTTGTCATAAGTAGTTATCTTATAAAGCTCTAACCAAAGCTCTCATGAACATAAGTACACATCACTCTAGTCTTGCTTGCACACAAACACGTTTTCAAAAGGCTTAGTTTTCGAAATGATTCTTAAATGTGTTCGTATCTTAAAAGCCTTTGTTTTCTAAGTCTAAGTCCTTTAAAATGGTTTTCCAAGTGTTCTTACTTGTTACCTTTAGAGAAAACCTTTTTAGACTTTAAAAGACTTCAAAAGATTTCAAGAAGTGTGAAAAATTAGCTCAGAGGTCGGATCAACCGAGATTAGTTCGGATCAACCGAAGAGAAACTGAGAGTTGAGTTTTGGAATCTGTCAAGCCTCGGTCATCCGAACCCTCATCCGAAGGGTCATCCGAACCCTCATCCGAACCCTCATCCGAACTATCATCCGAAGGGTCATCCGAGGTGTGATTTCGGTCAACCGAACTCTGCGAAAAACTTGCCATTTTTTGACCGTTAAAGAGTCGTTTTTCAGCCTATTATGAAATGTATAAATACTCCAAAGCTAGAGAATGACTAAAAGACTTGCACAAACAATTTACATTGATTTCTTATCAAGTCTAAACACTCACAAAGTAAATGCTCTTCATTTCTATGATATAAATCATTCAAGAGCAATCTTTCTAAAGCAAGACAAAGAGTGGAATTCTTATGTTCTAAAGAGCCAACAATTCTTGTACTTCAAAGGTATATATTCTCACTTAGAAGAGTGATTTATCTTTCTCTTTAAACATTCAATTCCCTTTCTAAGTGATTGGGTAATTCTTGTAAAAGTCCTACTTAGTGTGGACAATTTGTAAAGTCCTACTTTGTGTGGGCAAGCTCTTAGTGAGTTTTTCATTGTGTGGTTGTGTTGTAAAACTCTTAGTGAGTTAGCCACATTTGTAAACATTCTTCTTAGTGAAGTTGTTTGAAATCCTTGGGTGCGGCTCAAGGTAGTGGATGTAGATTCTAAGTGAATCGAACCACTCTAAATCCTTTGTCTTGTTGATTGGGTTTTGCATTGCATTTATTCTTCTTGCTCAAACTTCTAATAGCTTTGCAAAGAATCGAAAAAGTTACAAGATTAGTTAAAACCCAATTCACCCCCTCCCCCCTCTTGTGTTTTACAATTGGTATCAGAGCCTAGTCTTCATATTTAGCTTAATAGCTTGAAGAAAAGATTATGGCCGGTAATTCCGCATTGGCGTATCTAGAGGGGTCTTCCACCATTAGGCCACCACTTTTTGATGGAAATAATTATGAGGCTTGGAAGGAACGATTCAAGATATATGTATGCTCCATAGATTATTCGTTATGGCATATATTTGAAGAAGGTCCTCTTGTACCTATGAAGACGGTGGATGGTGTTCAAGTGCCAAAATCGGACAATGAGCTAAATGAAGTTGAGTCCAAGCAAATGACTCGAAATTATAAGGCAATGAACATTCTTAGTTGTGCCTTGGATTCAAATGAATACAACCTTGTCCGAGGAAGCAAATCCGCCCATTCTATGTGGAAAATTCTTGAAGTTACTCATGAAGGCTCAAATCAAGATGTAAGTGGCGATGAAGAAGAAGAGGAAAACTCAAATGTTTGCTTAATGGCATTTGGTAATGAGGTACATCCTTCTCCCTCTATTTCAAATTCTTATGATGATGATGAGGATGATGAGGATGATCCTAATGAGCTTTTACATGATATGTTTGATCAACTTAAGAAATGTGCAAAGCAAAACCAAGAGATGAAGCTTAAAATTGAATCTTTGCTTCTTGAAAGATCTAAGTTGGTTGATGAAAATAAAAAGTTGTGTGATGATGTTAATTGCTTGAAATGTGAAAATGATGATCTTATTACTACTTGCAATACATCTTCATTACAATACATAGAAGCTTGTAATAAATTGTCTTCTTTAGAAAACAAGCTTGTTGAGTTTGATCAATTGAAGAACAAAGTTAATGATCTTACCCTTCTTGTTGAAAACTTTAATAAGGGTAAGAATAATCTTGATCAAATTCTTGATGTGCAACGTGCTTCACATGTTAAACATGGTCTTGGTTATAATGCTAATCACATTAATCATGTTAGCTCTTCTAAGTTGCCTAAGAATCACTTTGTGCATGCTAGTACCTCACATAGGCAAATTAGATATAATGAGCATGTTCACAATTCTTCTAAGCCACACATTTGTTGCACATATTGTGGTAAACATGGTCATACTAATGCTAGATGCCATGTTAAGAAGAAAATTGAAAAAGGGGTTAAAACTATTTGGAGAGTTAAACGAATTTCAACTAACCCCCAAGGACCCAAACAAAAGTGGGTACCAAAAGTTACTCTTCCCTTGATCTTATAGATTCTTATAAGTTAGATATATGCCACAAAGCTTAAATGAACTTGATTCGAAGAGAAGTGGCATTGGGGAGAAGTTAAAGGAGATGTGCCAAAGGAAGTAATTCAAAAGCACTCCTTAACACTTGGATTATCAAAGTTCAAAAGTTAATCAATTGGAGAACCAAGTTGCTTGAATACAAAGAGCAAAGCATCAAGTGATGACAAGAGTCAAAGAGTCAATACAATGTCTTCATCACTTGGTAAGTAAGCAAAGGTATCAAAATCACCTTCTCTTAACACTTTAATTCTTGTGTTTAAGTGTTTTTGATATATTTACATGCTTGCTCTTATATATGTTGCATCTCACATTCTTGAATTTTATTTTATATAGATAACCTTTAGCATGTTCTTTATTGTCCATGTCTATTTTAGCTAAGGTATCTATGAGATGTAGCATATGCAACTTGATTGATTCTTGTTTTATCATGTCATATTCATTTAAGAATCCATCTAGTTGTTTTGGTTTTTGATTTGCATGATCCTTATGCATATTTGTGTTACTTGAGATTTTAAGCTAATCATGAAGAACCTTTAAAAAGGTACCATACTTGTTCTCAAGAATTCCTTGTAGGTAACAAAGAGTTCTAAACTCCAAGAAGAAGATATGAACTACAAGGAATGGCACAAGTGAGCTAAGACTCCAAGAAAAGAGTCAAATGCTAAGGATTACAAGATTGTAGAGGGTTCATCAAGAAATGAATAGTCACCAATCATTGATGACTCTACACTTGTCATAAAAAGAAGAGGAGATTGCATTCATCTCATCAATCAAGGATGAACAACAAAGAAAATGGAGCAATCACATGTCAACCTCTCAATGAGCTTCAAAAGATAATGATCACACAAAAGGCCTCTATGGACTTGTTGATAAAGAAGATCAACCAAAATGGTAAGAAGTCCAAGCTCAAAGAGCGTTGAGGTACAAGGCTTAACTCATCTCTTGTAGGTGATCATTGTTTTGATAGTGTTCAACTGATACCCCCTCCCCTCTATTTTGTAGAGTTTTATGCTATGGGGCAGTTTGTTATATGCTATGCTCTGTTTTTACTTGATCTTCATTGCATATAGGGGTTGTGTTTATATTCAAGTCTATGGCATTAATCTTTTGTGGTTGATCGTCTAGATGCTTGACTTAGGATGTAAACTGTGTTTGTGGCATTGATTATGCCATGGGTTGTGTCTATTTGATTGTTTGGAAATGGCACAACCTAAGGGGGAGTTTTTCAAATGTTTTTTTAAAATACCTCCCTCAAAATATGTGATGTATGCTCAATTGTTCATATTTTACATCATTACATCACTTGTTGGCTTGCTTTTCATCTTTTAACTCTTATAGCCAACTTGTGTAAGTTATTTTGGAAGTTATATGTGTTATAAATGTTTTTGTCTTCAATTGGTATCACATATACTCTACCTCAATAACTTTGAGATCATATTCTTCTTTTTCTTATCCATTGTGATCTCATTATAGTTTTTGGTTAGTATCACTTTAAGAGTTGCTACACTCATTTAGCTAACCATTAACTTGTTAGAGGAATGTACTCCAAGTGCTATCTTACACTTCCTCTACCACGTTTGGTTGTGATACATGTGCTTATCTTATGAATTCATGGTATCACTTCCACTAGTACTTTGTTACCTATATTTTCAAACGTGTTTTACAATTGGCTATATTTACAATTGGTATCATGTTTTACAATTGGTCAATTTGTATCATACTTGGTTTTATCTCAAATAGCTAACATTGTATGTTTGTTAAACGGGGAGATTGTTCTTTAAGGTTTATTCCCTATCTCCTTTGTTTTTAGCTTAGGTTGATATTTTTTTTGAGTCATACATGACCATCTTTTGGATTTATGTGTTATTATGGACTCCTTGTTTTTTTTTTAGAAATCAACCAAGCTTATTCATAAGTAATCCTTCTTCATAATTATTTTTGGTCTTTAGGATTGAACTTTTTGTTCTTATTTTATCAATCTACAAGACCATCAAGTTGTCTCCATGGTTTTTAAGTTTTTCTTTATATGGGGAGGATTATTAAATTTCATCAAGCTTCTCCAAAATTAATCTTTACGTTTCGTTAAAATGCTTTTATTATTGGCGCTCTGATATCCCTTTTTGATTTTTACAAAAAGAGGGAGAATTTTTAGTGTTGCAAATGTGCCAAGAGAAGTTATTTACAAAAGGAGAAAGCTTAGAACTTGCAAAATGGGAGAGATAAGGGATTCTTTAATATAGGGGGAGTAGAATTTTTTTTTGAGAAAACTTCTACTTGTTTGGATCCTTAATATCCTTATCTCGTGCATACATTTGGTATCTTATTTTTGCATATTATTCCCATTTGCATCAATGTTTTGTCATCATCAAAAAGGGGGAGATTGTTAGCCCAAAGGGCAAAATATTCTATGTTGTTTTGATGATAACAAACCATTGATAGTTCTAATGTTTGAGTGAGCTTGTTCTTTATAATAGGATCCTTAGCACTCACATCAACATTGATGAAAATGGTAAGTTAGCTTCTTGTGTAAACTAAGGTATGTATATTACACACAAGAATGCTATATTATGGAAGGAAGGAGGCAAGGAGGTTGGTTGGGATATAGGGCTCTTCAAAGAGTCCCTAATGTATATGGCATAAGAACTTAACATGCTAGTGCTTATGTTTCTCGTTCTATCTTGTTTTATCTTATAAGCACTTAGCTTTACACTTATTTGTTCTTATATCCTTTTGCCATGCTTCCTTGTACTTAAAACTGTCCATATCCTATCTAATTACATCAAAGTTTGTCATAATAAAAAAGGGGGAGATTGTTAGCCCTAAGGGCGATCAAACTCGGTTTTTGATAATGGACAAACACTTGATGTTGTGTCTAATGTTTTTATCTTTGTGACAGAATATCGGAACATATATTGGAAGCTCTAAGTACTTCAATCAAGCCATGATCAAGATTCAAAGTCATATCATTCAAGGCTCATCTATCAAGATTGAAGATTGAAGACTTAGGTTTGGTTAGTTTAGCTTTGTTGTCATAAGTAGTTATCTTATAAAGCTCTAACCAAAGCTCTCATGAACATAAGTACACATCACTCTAGTCTTGCTTGCACACAAACACGTTTTCAAAAGGCTTAGTTTTCGAAATGATTCTTAAATGTGTTCATATCTTAAAAGCCTTTGTTTTCCAAGTCTAAGTCCTTTAAAATGGTTTTCCAAGTGTTCTTACTTGTTACCTTTAGGGAAAACCTTTTTAGACTTTAAAAGACTTCAAAAGATTTCAAAAAGTGTGAAAAATTAGCTCAGAGGTCGGATCAACCGAGATTAGTTCGGATCAACCGAAGAGAAACTGAGAGTTGAGTTTTGGAATCTGTCAAGCCTCGGTCATCCGAACCCTCATCCGAAGGGTCATCCGAACCCTCATCCGAACTATCATCCGAAGGGTCATCCGAGGTGTGATTTCGGTCAACCGAACTCTACGAAAAACTAGCCGTTTTTTGACCGTTAAAGAGTCGTTTTTCAGCCTATTTTGAAATGTATATGTAAGCCCTAAGGGCGAACAAACTCAGTTTTTGATATTGGACAAACTTTTAATGTTGTGTCTAATGATCTTAATATTTGTGATAGAATATTGGAACATAGATTGGAAGCTCTAAGTACTTCATTCAAGCCATGATCGAGATTCAAAGTCATATCATTCAAGGCTCATCTATCAAGATTAAAGATTGAAGACTTAGGTTTGGTTAGATTAGCTTTGTTATTCATTAGTCGTTATCTTAAAGCTCTAACCAAAGCTCTCATGAACATAAGCTCTACACTCTAGTCTTGCATGTTTTCATAAACACGTTTTCAAAAGGCTTAAGTTTCAAAATGATCTTTACATGTGTTCTTATCCAAAAAGCCTTTGATTTCATAGATAAGTCTTTTAGAAAAGTTTTCCAAGTATTCTTATTTATTACAATTTGGGAAAACCTTTTAGACTTCAAGAGATTTCAAAACAAAGGTCAAAACATCATCTCTCATACTCGAAAAGTCGGTCAACCGAGATTTTCTCGGATCAACCGAAGGATTTCTTGAGAGTTGTTCTCATCAAAGTTCGGTCGACCTAAGCTTGGGTCGGTCGACCGAGATGATGGTTCGGTCGACCGAAGTTTTTGGTCGGTCAACCGAAAGTTGCTCAAGTTCGGTCGGTCAACCGAACTCGTTTCTACTAGCCGCTTTTTTGACCGTTGGAGACTCGATTTTCAGCCAAATTTGAAATGTATAAATACTCCAAAGCTAGAGAAACATTCCAAGGTTTTCACAACAAAGTTATATTGATTTCTTATCAAGCCAAAACACTCTCAAAAGAAAAAAGCACTTCATTGCAAATGATCTAGATGATTCAAGTGCATTTTATAAAAGCAAGACAAAGAGTGAGCTTCTTATGTTCAAGAGCTACAATTGTTGTACTTCAAAGGTATTATATCTTTCACTTAGAAGAGTGAACTTCATTGTATTGAATTCCATCTTATTCCCTTTCTTAGTGATAGGGTTAATTTTGTAATAGACCTACTTAGTGTGGGCAAGTTCTTAGTGAGCTTTTGTTTGTGGTTGTGTTTGTAAAACTCTTAGTGAGTTAGCCACAATTGTAAAGTCCTACTTTGTGTGGGCATCTTCTTAGTGAAGTTTGTTGAAATCCTTGGGTGCGGCTCAAGGTAGTGGATGTAGATTCTAAGTGAATCGAACCACTCTAAATCCTTTGTCTTGTTGATTGGGTTTTTGCTTTAGCATTTGTTAAACTTGCACTATCATTGGTTAATTTGGAAATAGTTTACAAGATTTATTAGAAACCCAATTCACCCCCCCTCTTGGGTTCCTTCAATTGGTATCAGAGCCTCGTCTTCAATTTTAGTCTAACCACTAGAAGTAAATATCATGGCCGGTATTTCCGCTTTAGCCTACCAAGAGGGTTCTTCTACAAATAGACCACCTCTCTTTGATGGAAACAACTATAATGCTTGGAAAAACCGATTCAAGATATATGTGTGCTCCATTGATTATTCTCTATGGCATATATTTGAAGAAGGTCCTTTTATTCCATTGAAGATTGTTGATGGTACTTTAATGTCAAAACCGGATAATGAGCTAAATGAAGTTGAGTCCAAGAAAATGACTCGAAATTATATGGCAATGAACATTCTAAGTTGTGCCTTGAATCCGGATGAGTACAACCGTGTTCGTGGAAGCAAATCGGCTCATGCTATGTGGAAAATGCTTGAAGTTACTCATGAAGGCACAAATCAAGTGAAAGAGTCAAAGTTGAATTTGCTAGTTAGAGAGTTTGAGCTATTCACCATGAAGCCAAATGAATCAATCAATGAGATGAATACAAGATTCACCAATGTGGTAAATGGTTTGAAGTCATATGGTAAAGATTACACTTTGGGTGAAATAAATAGGAAGATACTCAACTCACTTCCCAAAAGTTGGGAAGGAAAAGCTCTAGTCATTGAAGAAGCCAAAGATTTGAAAACATATTCCACGGAGGAGCTTATTGGTTCTCTTCTCACATATGAGCTAACACACAAAAAAGGAAGAGCTTATTGACAAGTCCAAGATGAGTATTGCTCTAAAATCTATTCTTGATCTAGAAGCATCAAATGATTCAAGTGATGAGGAAGACATCAATGTAGATGATGAGACTATGGATTTAGTGGTAAAACGAATGAAAATGATGCTTTCCGGGAAAGGAAGAAAATTCCCTCAAAATAGAAGAGAACTAAATCCTTATGGGATGGAATGCTATGAATGTGGAAGCAATCAACATCTCTTAGGAAAGTGCCCAACCGCCAAAGCAAAGGGCCTCAAGGAAGACAAAAAAGAAAAAAATTCTTCAAATCAAAGAATGCAAAGGGCATGCTATGCACATGGGATCAAGATGGGAGTGAAAATGAAGAAGGAGAGGAAAACTCAAATGTTTGCTTCATGGCTTTTGGTAATGAGGTACATCTTTCTCCCTCCCCTTCATGTTCTAATGATGATGATGATGAGGATGATCCTAATGAGCTTTTATATGATATGTATGAGCAAATGAAAAAATGTGCAAAGCAAAACAAAGAGATGAAGCTTAAAATTGAATCCTTGCTTGATGAAAGATCAATATTGACTAATGAAAAATGAAAAAATTGTGTGATGATGTTAAATGCTTGAAATGTGAAAATGAAAATCTTATTATCTCTTGCAAAACATCTTCATTACAATACAAAGAAGCATGTGATAAAATGTCATCTCTTGAATGTCAACTTGTTGAATTTGATAGTTTGAAAATCAAAGTTGTTGAGCTTACATCACTTGTTGACAAGTTCTCCAAAGGAACAAAAAGGCTTGATCATATTCTTGATATGCAACGTGCTTCAAATGTTAAACATGGTCTTGGTTATAATGCTAATCACATTGATCATGCTAGCTCTTCTAAGTTGCCTAAGAATCACTTTGTGCATGCTAGTTCCTCACATAGGCAAAATAGATATCATGAGCATGTTCACAAATCTTCTAAGCCACACATTTGTTGCACATATTGTGGAAAACATGGTCATACTAATGCTAGATGCCATGTTAAGAAGAAGATTGAAAAAGGGGGTAAAAACTATTTGGAAAGTTAAGCGTATTTTAACTAACCCCCCATGGACCCAAACAAAAGTGGGTACCAAAAGCTACTCTTCCCTTGATCTCATAGGTTCTTATAAGTTAGATGTATGCCACAAAGCTTGAATGTTATAGATTCAAAGAGAAGTGGCATTGGGAAGAAATCAAAGGAGATGTGCCAATGGAAGAAATTCAAAAGCACTCCTTAACACTTGGATTCTCAAAGCTCAAATGGTAATCAAATTGGAGAACCAAGTTGGTTAAGTACTTAGAGCAAAGCATCAAGTGATGACAAGAGCCAAAGTGTCAATCAATATCTTCATCACTTGGTAAGAAAGCAAAGGTATCAAAATCACCTTCTCTTAACACTTTAATTAATGTGGTTAAGTGTTTTTGATATATATATTTTTATATGCTTGCTCTTATATATGGTGCATCTCACATGCTTGAATTCAATAATTATATAGATGACCTTTATCATGCTCTTGTTTATCCATGTCTATTGAGCTAAGGTATCTATGAGATGTAGCATATGCAACTTGATTGATTCTTGTTTTGATATGTCATATTCATTTAAGAATCCATCTAGTTGTCCTTGGTTTTTTGATCCTTAAGCAAATATGTGTTTACTTGAGAAATTGAGCTAATCTTGAAGGACCTTTGAAAAGGTACCAAATTAGTTCTCAAGAATTCCTTGTAGGTTACAAAGTGTTCTAAAGTTCAAAAAGAAGATATGAACTACAAGGAATGGCACAAGTGAGCTAAGACTCCAAGAAAAGAGTCCAATGCCAAGGATCACAAGATTGTAGAGGATTCATCAAGTAAAGAAAGGTCACCCATCAATAATGACTCTACAATGAAAATAGGAGGAGATTGCTCGTCAACTCATCAATCAATGATGAACATCAAAGAAAGTGGAGCAATCATAAGTCAACCTCTCAATGAGCTTCAATTGAAAGTGATGATCATGACAAAGATCACACTAAAGGCCTCAATGGACTTGATTGATAAAGAAGATCAACCTAAATGGTAAGAAGTCCAAGCTCCTTGAGCATTGAGGTACAAGGCTTAACTCATCCTTTGTTAGTGATCATTACTATTGTTGTTGATCCTTATGAGCTAAAACCTACCTATATGATGAGTTTAGTTATTGACTAGAGAGTTTTGTGCCTATTTGATTATGGTTTATGTACATCATGTTTTGCTTGTCAACATGTTAGTTGTTTATTTCAAAACTTGACAAGAATGATGGTTTAAAAGCATAAACATGTTTATCTAAACTCTCTTTTTGTGTGCATTTGTTCTTTTATCTTGATGATGTGTCTTATGCTCAACTTATATCTCGAGATCTTAATTAGAGTACAAACACAATCACAATTGGTATCAAGATCTTCAAGAATGCACTAAATTTATCTCTATGGTGCTTGATCTTCATTTGCATATGCTTAACATGATGTGCTTGATATTTATCGTCCTTGAGTATCATGTTAAAATGTTGCATCATTAAGAGATAAAGGGGGAGTCTTCAAATGTTTTCATCTTGTACCCCCCCTAATATGTGATGTATTCTCAATTTTCCATATCTTACATCATCACATCACTTATTGGCTTGGTTTTCAACTTTCTTATCTTATAGCCAATTTGTGTTAGTTATTTTGGAAGTTATACATGGTATATATGTTCATATTCTACATGTGTTCTTCCTAAATAACTATGAGATCATATTCTTTACAATTGATATTCATATCCTTTGTGATCTCATTAGAGTTATTGGTTAGTCTTGCTTCTAGAGTGTTATACTCATTTAGCTAACCATTAACTTATTAGAGGAATGCACTAAAAAGTGTTATCTAATACTTCCTCTAAATTTTTTTTGGTTGTGATACATATGCTTAACTTTTATGTTTTAACAATTGGTATCACATCCAATACTTGTTAGCTATATTTTCAACTTGTTTTACAAATGTTATATTTTCAACTTGTTTTTTCATCTTAAATAGCTAACATGGTATGGTTGATAAACGGGGAGATTGTGCTTTAAGGTTTATTCCTTTATATCCCTTGTTTTAGCTTAGGTTGAGATTCTTTTTGAGCCATATATGACCACCTTTTGTTTTATGTGTTATTATGGACTCCTTGTTTTTAGAAATCAATCAAGCTTATTCAAAATCAACCTTCTTCAAAATGATTTTTGGTCTTTAGGTTTGATCCTTTGGTTCTTATCTTCTCAATCTATTAGACCATTAAGATTCTCCTTTGTATTTTAAAAGGTTTTTACAATTGGTATCAGTTTTGTTTTCAAGTGGTATTAGATTTTTTTTTCAATTGATATCATTTTTTATGGGGAGAATTCGTATATTTCATCAAGCTTCTCCAAAATTTAATCCATATTCCTCTTTTGCTTTCTTTTACAATTGGTATCAAGGCATTTCAAATTTTCTTCAATTGGTATCAAATTTTCTTCAATAAAGAGGAGGAGTAAATGCTTTTCATATTGGCGCTCTGATATCCCTTTTTGATGTTTGACAAAAAGGGGGAGTATTTTTAGTGTTGCAAATGTGCCATGAGAAGTATTTTACAAAAAGGAGAAAGCTTAGAACTTTGTAAAATGGGAGAGATAAGAGATTCTTTAAAATAGGGGGAGTTGAATAATGTGTATCTACTTGCCTAGATCCTTAATATCCTTATCTCATGCATTCATGTTTATATACGTTAAAGCTTTATCTTTTGTATATTATTCCCATTTGCATCAATGTTTTGTCATCATCAAAAAGGGGGAGATTGTTAGCCCTAAGGGCAAAGGTACTCTATGTTGTTTTGATGATAACAAACCATTGAGAGTTCTAATGTTTGTGTGAGCAATGTTCTTATTAATAGGATCCTTAGCACTCACATCAACATTGATGAAAATGGTAAGTTAGCTTCTTGTGTAAACTAAGGTTTGTATAATACACACAAGAAAGCTATTTTATGGAAGGAAGGAGGTAAGGAGGATGGTTGGGAAATAGGGCTTTTCTAAGAGTCCCTAGATGCATTTGGCAAAAAGAAGTTATCATGCTAGTGCTTTAGTCTTTTTTGGTTTTATCTTGAAAGCACTAGTCTTTGCTCTTATTTGTTCTAAGATCTTTTTGCCATGCTTCCTCATGCTTCCTTGTTCTTAATTTTGTCCATATTCTATCTTATTACATAAAAGTTTGTCATAATAAAAAAGGGGGAGATTGTAAGCCCTAAGGGCGAACAAACTCAGTTTTTGATATTGGACAAACTTTTAATGTTGTGTCTAATGATCTTAATATTTGTGATAGAATATTGGAACATAGATTGGAAGCTCTAAGTACTTCATTCAAGCCATGATCGAGATTCAAAGTCATATCATTCAAGGCTCATCTATCAAGATTAAAGATTGAAGACTTAGGTTTGGTTAGATTAGCTTTGTTATTCATTAGTCGTTATCTTAAAGCTCTAACCAAAGCTCTCATGAACATAAGCTCTACACTCTAGTCTTGCATGTTTTCATAAACACGTTTTCAAAAGGCTTAAGTTTCAAAATGATCTTTACATGTGTTCTTATCCAAAAAGCCTTTGATTTCATAGATAAGTCTTTTAGAAAAGTTTTCCAAGTATTCTTATTTATTACAATTTGGGAAAACCTTTTAGACTTCAAGAGATTTCAAAACAAAGGTCAAAACATCATCTCTCATACTCTGAAAAGTCGGTCAACCGAGATTTTCTCGGATCAACCGAAGGATTTACTGAGAGTTGTTCTGTCAAAGTTCGGTCGACCTAAGCTTGGGTCGGTCGACCGAGATGATGGTTCGGTCGACCGAGTTTTTGGTCGGTCAACCGAGTTGCTCAAGTTCGGTCGGTCAACCGAACTCTGTTTCTACTAGCCGTTTTTTGACCGTTGGAGACTCGATTTTCAGCCAAATTTGAAATGTATAAATACTCCAAAGCTAGAGAAACATTCCAAGGTTTTCACAACAAAGTTATATTGATTTCTTATCAAGCCAAAACACTCTCAAAAGAAAAAAGCACTTCATTGCAAATGATCTAGATGATTCAAGTGCATTTTATAAAAGCAAGACAAAGAGTGAGCTTCTTATGTTCAAGAGCTACAATTGTTGTACTTCAAAGGTATTATATCTTTCACTTAGAAGAGTGAACTTCATTGTATTGAATTCCATCTTATTCCCTTTCTTAGTGATAGGGTTAATTTTGTAATAGACCTACTTAGTGTGGGCAAGTTCTTAGTGAGCTTTTGTTTGTGGTTGTGTTTGTAAAACTCTTAGTGAGTTAGCCACAATTGTAAAGTCCTACTTTGTGTGGGCATCTTCTTAGTGAAGTTTGTTGAAATCCTTGGGTGCGGCTCAAGGTAGTGGATGTAGATTCTAAGTGAATCGAACCACTCTAAATCCTTTGTCTTGTTGATTGGGTTTTTGCTTTAGCATTTGTTAAACTTGCACTATCATTGGTTAATTTGGAAATAGTTTACAAGATTTATTAGAAACCCAATTCACCCCCCCTCTTGGGTTCCTTCAGTATAAATACTCCAAAGCTAGAGAATGACTAAAAGACTTGCACAAACAATTTACATTGATTTCTTATCAAGTCTAAACACTCACAAAGTAAATGCTCTTCATTTCTATGATATAAATCATTCAAGAGCAATCTTTCTAAAGCAAGACAAAGAGTGAAATTCATATGTTCTAAAGAGCCAACAATTCTTGTACTTCAAAGGTATATATTCTCACTTAGAAGAGTGATTTATCTTTCTCTTTAAACATTCAATTCCCTTTCTAAGTGATTGGGTAATTCTTGTAAAAGTCCTACTTAGTGTGGGCAATTTGTTAAGTCCTACTTTGTGTGGGCAAGCTCTTAGTGAGTTTTTCATTGTGTGGTTGTGTTGTAAAACTCTTAGTGAGTTAGCCACATTTGTAAACATTCTTCTTAGTGAAGTTGTTTGAAATCCTTGGGTGCGGCTCAAGGTAGTGGATGTAGATTCTAAGTGAATCGAACCACTCTAAATCCTTTGTCTTGCTGATTGGGTTTTGCATTGCATTTATTCTTCTTGCTCAAACTTCTAATAGCTTTGCAAAGAATCGAAAAAGTTACAAGATTAGTTAAAACCCAATTCACCCCCCTCTTGTGTTTTACACTTGGTATCAGAGCCTAGTCTTCACATTTAGCTTAATAGCTTGAAGAAAAGATTATGGCCGGTAATTCCGCATTGGCGTATCTAGAGGGGTCTTCCACCATTAGGCCACCACTTTTTGATGGAAATAATTATGAGGCTTGGAAGGAACGATTCAAGATATATGTATGCTCCATAGATTATTCGTTATGGCATATATTTGAAGAAGGTCCTCTTGTACCTATGAATAAGCAATTGGGACGCGGAAGAATATTTGCGATAGAAACACCTAAACTACGAGGCTTGGAACGATGAATTTCGAGGACGAAATTATTTTTAAGGGGGGTAGGAATGTAACACCCCACCTCTGGATATTGGATTCCGTAGCTTTAAGAATTTGACGTTTTAGAATCGGTCGTAAAATAGTCTCGCCCGTAATTTAAGTACACCCCTAATTAAATAGGTAGCTTTGGTAAACACTATATCTAGGCTAAGAATCCTAAGTTTTAAGTTTTGTACCTAAATGAATTTAGGATGAAAACTGTGCGGCTTGTTTTAATCTCTGCTAGGACAAATTTACAATTTTAAAAACTTGATGGACTCAGTTGAACATTAAAAAAAATTTAAGGACTTATGAGCTATTTATACCCCTTGGGGGGCTCACCTTTTTTTTTTTTGATGAATAAGAAATTTTTCATTAATCACAATATAGCCGAGATCATTACAATCAAAGAAAAAAAAATCTGAAATTACAAGAAAATAAAAGTTATACAATGATTTCAAAAATCATGATAACAGAAAAAAGCCACAACCAAGAAAATTTGGGTGGTTAGGAGATACCAAATTAAAAATTAGTAAGATAAACAAATACATAATCTTTTTCTTCGCAGTATTTTCATCGCCATCCTTGAACCACAGAGGCAGGAGAAACTAAATTTCAACATCTTCCTTAGAGATCGACAATTTATAGGACCATGGGCGTATCAACCGTCCTACAAATGGCCTCGGGAAGATGTAGAAAGTTGATAAAGGGCGCAGATCAAGTCCGGGTTGAAAGATCCAAGAAATGGAGGTTACATCTGTCTCAGATCTTCACAAATCTAAACTTGTTTGCTCTATCCCTAAAAGCACATAGTTTGCCTTCTTTTTCTTCCACGTTCCTGCGATCCACACCACTCTTGTTAATTCTCCAATCAATTTCCATCCTTAAGGTGATTAAGTTGTCTTATATCATTACCCATTTTAATTTATGAATTTTTAGTTTAATTTATATATTTTAATGGGTGAACCGGTGAAGTGAGGAGAATTACAGTTTAGGGCAGCCACAATTTTTGGGGTATATGGAGCTGAAATGTTGTGATTCTTGTGGAGAACTAATTGTTTGGAGATGTTTTTCTCAGATAAATGAATTGCTTTAGGAGACAATATGGCTTATATTATTCTGGGTTCTTATATTTTTCTTGGCTTACTTCTTGTTCTTTCTTCAAATTTTAAATCATGTCCAACTTAAGGAGAGGTGGGTCGAGATGTGATTTCTATGTCCAACTTGTTGTTCTTTATATTCATGGTTTTTTTTTAGTTTTCTTTATTTGTTCCAATTTTACTGGTTAATGTTTCTTTCCTTATTTCTTGAATCATCAAGATTTTCTCTCCCTGTTTGATTAATTTAAGGAGTTTCGGATATACTTATTATATTGACATTTGAACTTCTTGATATGGGAAGGATTTTGATTTAATGCTAAAATTTCTCTTCATACTGCAAAAATGCTTCAAAGTTTCCATTTTTTTTTTCCTTCTAAAGATCTGATTGAAGGGAGAAATATGGGAAGATAATCATTTTACCAGAAGAATCTCTCTTCCCAAATTGTTTTTCCTATATATGGAAAATGTATGACAAAACTCGGAATGCATTGATGACCTGGTTTGCACATCACTTCCAACTCTGGACCTTAACTCTCCTGTTTGATAATTGTATCCCTCTCCCGATAATAATAATTATTATTTTTAAATGATTCCATTAAATGTTTCTTGGTGTAACGGCTATGGGATATTCCATAGCAGGTGATGACTTTTGTTTTAAGTTTGCCTTATATGATTTGACTTTTAATCTCTTGATTTTAGGCATAGTTTGTCTCTACAAATTCTGCAATTGGACCTTCCCTCTTCCAATCTTTCAGATTATGTTTCCAGTTTAATAGATTCTTGACAAAAATGTCTTTAGATTATTGTCAACAAGAATTTTAGTTGTGATCATCAATACACTTTTACCTATACAGTCTTTTGATGTATGTTTTTTTGTATAACTCGCTTCAAATTCAAAGTTGCTGATTCTGTTAGCGTCAAAGTCATGATCAAGAAAAAGTTAGTGAAAATTATGGATTTCATGTGTTGGGTCAAAGACAAGAACCAAGAATTGGTTCAGTTTCATAATTGGAAAAGATGCCTCTCACCATTACTACATTTGCAGCTGATCAGAGATTAGATTTTTTTTTTTAAACTAGGAACATGCACCATCAGATGGCATATAGAGTACAAAATCATGCCTTCGAACTCCCACTTCCTCCCCAATTACAAAATGGTGAATCCATATTCATTTCGGTTGACTCTCCTCAGACCCCTCACTGTACTTTTGTCCCCAGACAAATCAAAAGAGAGGAACACCAAGCCCTTCTACCCACCTGTTTCCTTCCTTTACCACTTTCGATAGGGAGAATATCAAACATGTCTGGAAGATTTCCAATTCCCACTGCGGTTGATGAGAAAGGACAACAAAAGACAATCTCTGTTGCGGAAGCAGCCCTCAACTGGCAGGCAGGATATCTAAATCAAAATGAAGCGAGATGGATATTTAGGTGTATTTGGTTCTTGTGGGGAGATTTTCTAATTTATCTTTTATTAGATTCATTATATAAGCTTGTACTCCTGCATTATATATATAGATTTGAGTAATTATGCTAGGTATATCTCGTGGAATTAGTAGAGTGTAAGATTGGCGTAAATGATTTGAAAACTCTTTGGGAACATAGAATTATTTTTATTTTACTAGGAGAAGTTCTTATTCAAGACTCTGCAGATATATAGATCTTGCTACTCTTCTGCTACTCCAGGTGAGTCCCTAACTTACTTTACCCGAAATATTTCGTAAATTACGTAAACTGTCGTATTTTGACTTGGATATTATATATTGAGCTTAATATTTAAAATTTTCACAGTTTATCTTTCTTGTTTAATTTTTTCTTATGTCATTTTGGGACCATAAGCTGCTACATGGAAAAGATATTTTCGAGATATTTTGAAAAGTTCATGTAAACATTTCGTTTTTAAGTACTCATAATTTGGAAGCTTGATATTTTTGAAAACTCATACTCTTGGAAACTCCTAAAAATAAGAGGTTACTATTCGGGAAACTTTTGTCTTGACAAAGTATTCTTTTTTAACAAAGCGGTCATTCTTCTAATCGTTTTTCCTAGTAACCCTTCCAAGACGAGAAACATGCCATTTTTGTAACTTCTAATCACAAAAAACATTCTATTTATAGAAAGGTTCTTGAACTTCAATGGGTCTTTTGAAAATCATGATTGCTTTGGATACATGTGTTTTTACACAAAATTTGATATGACAAAGATACAATGACATGTGGAGAAGAATGGATTCTTTTGAGCATGAATTTGGTTGTACTTCGTCGTTTCATTAAATGCATCGTTAAAAAAGTCATGGAAACCCGTTCGACCCCTAAGCGTCGGGATGTCGCCCGTTTTTTCGAGATTCGCATGGGTATGAGGCAATTCACCCGTACTTGGTCTTCTTTCTCGACTAAGTTTGGACATAAACTTCTAACGGATTTGAATACGGGCGTGTGTGGTAACTACGGGACGGGAAAAGCTTTGGGTTGACCGGGATTTTACCGCAAGTGCCCATAGTGCTCTTTATTCTGACAAGGGATGGTCAGCCTGGGTTGGGATTGAAAGGATTCATGGGCGGAAACTCGTTCCAAACACCCATAAGTCCTCCCCTGAAGGATCCTAATCTGCCACCAACGAAATTCCCTTTGCGGAATGTCCCTCTACCGGTATCCACGCGACGAAACGGGCAGCGATTGCTAGCTCTTCGTTTTTCTGAGATTCGGGAATTAGAGAGAAAAGGGAGAGGCGGAAAAATCCGAAATCTAATTTCGGGTGAATTGTTTAATTGCGGCTGAAGCATGGATCGACTAGGGTTTTGGCTGAGAGTTAATTATATAGGGTGTGAGAGTTTGTTCCCATAACCATCTCTCACGTCCTCCACTTCTCTCAGCAGTGGGAGTCTAAACTCCCACGTCCTATCAACCTCTTTTGGCAGTGGGAGTCTATAACTCCCACATGTACTAGACTTCTGCTGGTAGTGAGAGTCTTTATCGGATAATAACTCCCACGTAATTCCAGCTATACCGAAAATGCCCCTTATCTCTAATTCGAATAATAACACTTTATTATTCTCAGAAAAGTGAATGTCAAATACAATGAACCTAGACACATTCTAGATTCATTGAATCTGGACATGAAGCTCGTCAGCTCGTCTATGCGTGTGACCCTGTAGGTTCATATCACAATGGCAATGAAAACACACTTAGTAGTAGTGTAAGTTCATAAATCACAAGCGGTCCCTAGCAGGACATTGTGACTACCCAAAGTGAATGAATGTACAACGGAACCTAATATCAATCCACTATTTAATCCATTTGTCTCGCGATATCCTAATTAAGCATAAGGCATGGTAGTCATCACCCTTATTAAGCTTAATTATATTTATGCTCGATCTCTAGGTAGATTGTTCCAACAAATAGTATCTGATAACCACTTTATCAAATACATTTGAGCACGGCCATGCATTTAAACAGTTTTCCCTATCGAGGGGCCCATGGATATCTCTCTCTAATAATAGAGAGGGACAAATTCCTTACAATGTCTCTCACATTCAAGTTATGATAGGACACTACATCTGATCATCAGTCGTATTGATTACTCTGTTACAAGTAACGTCCGACTGAGTCAAAACGTGGCTCCATTCATACTAGAATCAATGAAGACATAAGGTCTAAGGATTCTAAAATAGTATTGAGAAAGTAATACTTATGACTTAAGACCATGAAGTATTACTTCTCTGACGGATCACGTCCAATACAATGTATCCCTATATATTGCATCTATGATGTGATTTGTATCCATTACACATGATCAGTAAAACAAGATCATCAATCAACAATCATACTAGTTTTATTTCATAGTAATTAAGCATTACATAAAACTAGGGACTTCTAGAATAGTAATTACATAAGCTAATGAGTTTTACTATAAAATCACACATTTGATAATCAAAAGCAAAATTAACTATTCAATTACATGCTCAAAAGATAATAAAACGCAGAACATGTGCTAATGGTCCTAGGGCACTACTAACAGGGATTTCAACTCATGGCGATCTTTCTGAGACCCTAGGCTGGGGGGGAGGGGTACCCCATGTATTTTGAATGTCTCCTATTGATTTTGTGGATAAGGTTGAAATGCATGAGATCAGGTGTACGACAGGTATGACAAGGGTATTCCGAGCTCCCGCCTAATGTACCTTTTATTTTGAGCTGAGGATTTTTCGGTTAAAGTCTGAAGTACTCAACGGGGTTTTCCAGACTGCATCTGGTGTACCCTTAACCAAACTAGTTTTTTTTTAATAAGTATAATGAAAATCTTCATGTTTTTACTTTGTTGAACTATCATGAATCTAAATCTCTCATTTACACTTATGACATGTATAAGCATAGTGTTATCTTTTAAGAGTATTCACTGAAAAGGTCTTCTTCTTTTTTTCCTAACAGAAAAATGTTTGAATTTAATCAAAATACAACTCACTAAGCTCTTTTGAGCTCACACCTTTTTATTTTTAATGTTTTCAGCTTGGAACAAATCAAGAGATTGAGATGATGATTGCTTTTGTACGGATGACTAGTTCTACTTCTTATTCTTTAAGTAGGGTTTGATCCTTAATGTATCAGTTCGGTCGATTAAGGATTTATTTCCGGTACATACAATTCAAGTTTTCCTTGATGTTTAAGAATATAGACACTAAAATTTTCTAGATGAGAGTGCTGAGAGGCGCGCGAAACCCTTCTCAACTGCAATGACACCTAGAGGAAGGGTGAGGTGTCACAGAAGTGCACACATGCCTCATCAAGGATGTCCACAGTCACAGGGGTACGTTCCCGAGAAGATTCAGGGTCCCGAGAAGATTGACCAGTCCTGGCAGCCCTTGGCCTCCCTGTCTGGATTTTCCTATTAGGACATCAAGCAAACCCAAAAGAGGATTTCTCCTTGTGTACATTACTTTTCTTGGCACATTTGCAACACTAAAATTTATCCCCCTTTTTGTCAAAATCAAAAGAGGAAATCAGAACGCCAATATGAAAAGCATTTTCTCCTTCTTTGTATTGAAAAACAGTTTGAAATACCTTTTAAGAGGAAAATGAAGGAGGAATAAGGTTTAAATTGTGGAGAAGCTTGATGAAAATTAAGATTTCTCCCCCTTTTTGAAAAGAATTGAAATATCTTTAAAACTATGGAGAATCTTATGGTCTAGTAGATTGATAAGATAATAACCAAAGGATCAAATCTAAAGACCAAAAATCATTAGAAGAAGGATAATTTTGAATAATCTTGCTTGATTTCTAAATACCAAGAGTCCATAATGACACATAAATCAAAAGATGGTCAGTTATGGCTAAAAAAAAGTATCAACCTAAGCTACACCAAAGGAAATAATGAATATAACCTTTAAACACAATCTCCCCGTTTATCAAACATACAGTGTTAGCTATTTGAGATGAAAACAGGTTGAAAATATAGCTAACAAAGTATTATTGGAAGTGATACCATAAATACATAAGTTAAGCATATGTATCACAACCAAAAGAAGTAGAGGAAGTGTAATATAACACTTTGAGTACATTCCTCTATCAAGTTTATGGTTAGCTAAATGAGTTTAACAACTCTTAAAGCAAGACTACCAATGACTAATGATATCATCAAATGATAAGAAAATTGAAGAATATGATATCAGGTTATTAAGGAAGAGTATATGTAAGAATAAACATGTATAACACATATAACTCCCAATAAGCCAAAAGTATATGTAAGAAAACAAGCCAACAAGTGATGTGATGATGTAAAATATGGAAAATTGAGCATACATCACATATTTTGAGTGGGGTATGGGATTAAAACATTTGAAAAACTCCCCCAGGGTCGTGCCTATATGAATAAAACAGCAAAACTTACAGATTTCTAAAGTTTAAGTTCAAGAATTGCTGAAATTTGGCTGTGCCGGTCGACCTATCATTTTTTTACTGGTCGACCGCATGTGTTCGATCGACCTGATACCCAAAGTACGATCGACCAGACTTTTGACAGAAAACAGAAAAACCTGCAATCAACAATTCAAACCAGGCCAAACATTCATATAAACACAACATATGCATATACAATGTCACAATCACAATTTATATCCTAGGTCAAGCATCTAGACGATCAACAACATAAGCTTCATGCTCTATACTTGAATATAATTTATAATTATTATGCACTGTAACATTAACCTCTGCATATTAGTCAATTTTTTTTATTTTTTTTATTTTTTTTTGTCATTTTTCTTCCTTATTTTCTGCATGTTTTTTCAAGATAAGTATCATTTTAACTTCAAATCTTTCAGTAAAGTATATCTTTCTACTTCAAATATACTGTCTTACATTGTAAATAAATTTTAGTTCGGTCCCCGGTAAGTTCAAATCCTGACTCCGTCACTGAACAGTAGCATATTTCCAATAATAAAAAAAAATAGTATATCATTGTACAAGAGTATATGCTCGATTGCAAGGGCAGTAGAAATTCTACAAGAACATGAGCAAAATACCACATTTTAATGCTTTATAATTGTCTTGGATCAAAGATCAAAAGAGTATGCAAATGAAAATTTACAATGGAATGCATTCATATACATTGAAAATGCAGGGCAGACAAAAAGTAATCAACATAACGCTTCTACTATGCCCAAGAGAGAAAAGGGTACAATGGTGGCAAATTGACCACATGAGGGTGTTGGGTAATATTCTCAAAGTCCCACATTGGTTAGAAAAGAAAAGGGTCAAAGTAAGTGGGCCTATAAATAGACCCACATAATTTTGAGTTTATTTATAACAACTCCTTCAGTCTTGTGAGTGTAGAATTGGAGTTCTCTGAAGAGAGTGAAATTTTCTTCCATAAAAAAATTACATAATGAAAGTTTATACCCTTCGAGTCGTGGATGTAGGTCTGAGTTGAGACCGAACCACATTAAAATTCTTGTGTTGTTTTTATGCTTTCTTTTCGTTTATGTTATAATTTGTTGTTTGAAGTGTTCCGCTTGCCAACAACTGGTATCAGAGCGCGGGGTTCAGACTTAGGGAAGAGACGAAAGAAGTTGCAGATTTAGTTTGCGGGTAAGTTTCTGGTGCTGCTTTAATTAAGATTTTGGTGTTATTTTAATTAAAGTTAGAGTGTTTTTAGATTATGGAGTCTTCAAGCACTGTTGTGCCGATGAAGAGCGATGTTCCATCTCCCCTCTTTGATGGAAAGATTGATTTTACCTTATGGCAATGCACGATTCAAGACTATTTAGTTCAGTAAGGTCTTGATTCTGCTATGGATGATATGAAAATCCAGAAGGTATGAAAAAAGATTCTGAGCGGGCTACAATTAAGAAGAGGAGGTTAGTACAATTCGATTAGCCCTTGGCTCCACAAATCAAGATGACGGTGTTGAGAGAGACGTCACCAAAGAAGTTGTGGGAGGCTCTGGAGAATAATTATTCCTCGAAGACTTTGACTAACCGATTGAAGATGAAGATTGATCTGTACTCACTCAAAATGGAGGAAATATGTAATCTTATTGATAACACTAATAAATTTAATGAGTTAGTATCTCGACTTGAGAATGTCGGGAAAAAGATTAAGGATGAAGAACAAGCATTGTTGTTATTGACATCATTACCGAAATCCTATAAATCGTTGGTGCAATCACTGTTTGTAGGAAAGAACACACTGAAAGAGAACCAACAGATGATAAATGAGGATTTCCTCGAGGAGGATCGAGTACTAGCTACAGGGAGTTCTAGAAGAGGGAGGAATCGAAGCAGGAGTAGAGGTGACCAAGGACGAGGGAAATCTCGACAGAGAGGTGATTGCAACAAGATCGAGTGCTTCTATTGTGGGGAACTTGGTCATTTCCAAATCCGTTGTCCAAAGATGAGGGAGGATTTGAAAAATCTCCGTGAACAGATGAAAGGTAAGGCAAAGGTATGTGATTCATCTACAAATGTGATCAGAGATGATGATGATTTATATTTGATGAGATGTTTGGATGGGGTTATGGATAATGCTGCTGACTTGCATATCTGCAAGGATCGAGACGCGTTTGATACTTTGCAGGTGGGAGACTTTGGCTACATCAAAGTGGGCAACAACTCGAAGAAAAAGCTTGAGGGCGTTGGACGAGTCCGCTTGAAACTTCACAATAATGAGGTAAAAGTTCTTCCTGATGTTAGATTTGTACCTGATTCGAGTGCCAACATAATTTCGTTGGGTGAATTGGCATCAAAAGGTTACAAGTATGTTGGAATTGAGAATTTCTGCAAAGTATATAGAGGCAACCGTCTGGTTATGTGAGGAAGGAAGAAATGGAAGAATTTATACCACCTTGATGGTCATTCCTTGAATAAGCAAGGAAGTAAAGATGTAGGAAGAACAGAGAAGGAGACCGCGAAGATTGAGAATAAAGTTAAGTTGATCTGTTTCTGTTGTAACTTGGGAATTTTGAGAAAAGGGAGGATATGTTGGGTAATATTCTTAAAATCCCACATTGGTTAGAAAAGAAAATGGTCAAGGCAAGTGGGCGTATAAATAGATCCACATAGTTTTGAGTTTATTTGTACCAACTCCTTGCGTTTTAATAGTGTAGACTTGGAGTTCTCTAAAGAGAGTTTGAAATTTTCTTCCGTCCAAAAATTACATAGTGAAAGTTTATACTCTTCAGGGTCGTGGATATAGGTTTGAGTTGAGATCGAACCGTTAAAATTCTTATATTGTTTTTTATGCTTTCTTTTCATTTATGTTATAATTTGTTGTTTGGAATGTTCCGCTATCCAACAGAGGGGACTGCCAATCTCAAACCATGAAGAATATATAAAGTGTTTTGTTCACTTTTCTTTTGTTTGTTCAATATCCATCTCAGTAGCATAGTATATTCGAGTCCCAAAAACAACTGTATGTTGACGATAAACATAAAAACCACCGCCATTCTTTAAAATTCACCCTTATGAAATCAGAGTAAAATTAGTCATGCAAATTCGTCACAGTATTCGTATCCAGAAAATAATCCCGATGTTTCCCGTGTTTTGTATCAAATATAATTAATTTTAATCAAATAAAGGGATTCTATATTTACCTTTGATTCGTTCTTAAACTGTCGTAGATGAAATCTGTTCACCAACAAGACCTAAGAAAAACGCAAAGAATAATCATCAATACTCTCCTAATCCTATGAAACATACTAACGATATGATGAAAGACCTTAACTTCGATCGGTGGAATGGGTACCGGTGATGTCTCAGGTTCTGTCTCCGTAAGAATGTCTGCAGCCGTAGAGAAAGAAAACGATTATAATTAGGGTTTGGGCTGAAAAAGTCTATATGTAGAGTCAAAATTTGCGAACTTAGTCGCCCTAATTCTTGACTTATGTTAATTCTAGCACCGCAAGTTCCAAAGCTTGGCAGTTTGGTCCTAATAAAGCGACCGGGTTTCACAGTTTTCATTTGTTATGATTTACTTACTTGCTAGACATTGAGTTCTCTATGTGTCTTTTTCTCTCTAAAAAGCTAACTTTAGCATCGGAGAATGGTTGAGAATATCCCCACCACCCTTTGTCTGTTTCTGGTCTTACAATTTATTCTCTTTCTTGTCAAGACCCATTTATTTACTTAGAAGGTGGAAATTCGAGATCGGAACCCGTTTGTCCGGTACGCATCACTAATCAATTAGAACAACATGGAAAATTTTCATTAACAAATAACAGTAGAGAAAATGACCATTACAATCAAGTAATCTAAAGCTTCGTCCCCACATCCTTTCTAGTGTAGGAACAAGTTCTTGAGCAGTGAGGGGTGATTTCTATCACATTTTTATTATTCTTTTGATCAACACTTATTTAGGTATTCTAATATTCAAAACCATACCCTTACTCCACTAAAAAAAGTAACTTAAATTGAAAAATATATTTCTAAAGCCTTATAATTTCTATAAATTTAATTAGTTAACTAGCCTGCAGTTCCTTCTAATTTCTCCATTTGTCCCAGTAAGAGGGCTAATATTACCCATCCTCACCATGGCAGCAGTGAAATCTCTTCTAAAAGTAGCATCATTGTTACTATAAGTCCGAACCAATGCATCTTGAGACCCACCATTAAAAAGCTCTTGGTCCGAACGAAGAAGTCCACGTCTGGCAACCAGATTCTGGTAATAGTTATTATCGAACCTTGCCGGGGTTTGATCAAGGGGAGCCAAATTAGCATCACCGCCGGTAACCGGACAATTGGCTCTTCTAGTGGTTGCAAAAGTTGCATCAATGTTAGTAGCATTATAAATTCGAGTTCTAAATGTTGCACATCTGGCAAAACCAATGGCATGGCCGCCGGAGAGGGCGGTCATGTCCTGGGCGTTTAGGCCTTTGGCTGAGAACATAGAGATGAGGGTCTGGAGATCAGAGTTTGGAGCAGGGATTTGATTGTTTGCTGCTGTGAGACTTGCTGTTCTTGCATCCCTCCTGCCTAGTGGTACTGTCCATGATGGTCCTCCAAGCTACCCAAAATTGTGACGTATAAATATAATTAATCATCTATATAGCCAATTAGTGCAAAATTCATAAGAAATGTGTATGTAAAATTCTTTTTTTTCCCTCTGTAATGGAAGGTTCTTTTAGTGACTTGAAACACAAGTATGCTCGGGGTATTGTTTAGTCAAAGTGACATAAAAGAATGTATATTTTTTTAATAGGTAGATATTAGCTTCCGTTTATTTGATGTGCTTAAAAACTGGCAAAAAATTCTCTGTACCCGTTCGTGTTCCCATTCTCTGTCCCCAGCCAATCACAATTCACCCTGTCTGTATATAAGTGGAAAAATGTTTATATAGTACATTCAGTCTGATTGGGGACAGGAATGGGGACAGAGAATTTTCACCTTTAACAACTACTTCGAAAATTCACCATGTCAAGTTGACCTCACAATATGTATTTCCTTTTCGGGTATACATAATACAAAATTGATTTTCACAATAGTTTCGACAGACAACGAAACATAAGATTAAATAAAAAATGTAACAGATAATCTCAAATTATTTGAATGAGTTTGTATCTCTTATCCTATTTTCTGTAGTATCCTATGTATGTTCTTATTAATTAAATTACCAAAGCGTGCTTTATCATTTCTTTTAAGAAACTTTGTAGAAGGTGAATTTTTTTATTTTTTTTAAACGTGCAAATCATGTACAAAGTGTGTAGACTATACCTAATAACTTATTAAAAAAATGTAAAGTTAGATACGTGACGACATGTTCCGAATGAGACAAAAGATGAATTAGTAAATAAGATAAATAACCCAAACCTATTTGTACTGGTCTCTAAAGTCAAAATTTTGTATATATCCCTTTTTTTTTCCTTTTTCAAAAAGTTAGCTCTAAACTTCATTTGTTTTCTCTCCCAATAGTCAACTAATTGTAGTCCCTACGTAAAGTGAAAAGAATTTCAAGAGATCGACCAATGGAATATGCTTTGAAACTTTGTGAGCAGCAAAAATTGAAAAGGATGTGCATGGGGTTTGGTTGATTCATGCAAATCCATGCAGGAAATGAGTGCTCACCAAAACAGTTCCGTCTCTAGCTGCTAAAGCGAGAATATCAGCACAAGATACTGTGGCACTACAAGCGGCTTCAACACGAGTTTTAATGGTGTCAATCAATTCAAAACCTCTAGCTGAGTTTCTGTTTGGAATTGCAGTCTTTTCACCTGTGAATGTTGTTGTGTCGTCCAGCAGTATGGATGCATCACACCCCTATATAAACAACCGAAAATAATATTCATACTCTTTTTAATATAATATTATATGTTCAAGAAAACATCGACTCTTATTGTAAATTGGCTTCCTTAACATAAAAACTATTAATAGTATGCGTGAATATAATACTTTTTTCTTTCCGTCCACTTTCTAGTTTAGCACATGAATTAAAATCTAAAATGAGTACAGTTATTTTGGCATGGATGGAGTAAAAAAATACCTCCTCCATCCCAAATTGAATGCTCGCTTTGTAACTTAGTTTGCCCCAAAATAAAATAATGAAAGTATTTAGGTTCAAAATTGAAATTGAGTCTAACTAACTAAAAAAATTGCGGAAAGGCATAAGGGTTCTTACATTCACGAAGCAATCATGAAAAAACAAGCGAAGAATGGAGGCAGCAATCCTGGATTCGCTGTTAACAGCTTGTGTCATAGCATTGCGAACAATTGTTAGAAGATTGGGACAAGTAGAAGAATAGAAGGTTGGTGAGAGTTGTGCATTGGCAAAGCAAACAAATGATGAAATGAGAAGAATCGTCACAAAGTAGTTGCTAAAGGAAGCCATTAATGCAAAAGGGTTTTATATAGTTGGAGTAGTGAAAATGCTGTTGATGCTCTTCACTTTGGATATTAGGTTAATTAGCATGAAATGTAGTGCTTCTTTATATAGACAAATTAAAGTTAGCAAAGGTGAATAGGATCATATGAGATTTTGAGAGGGAGAATAGATTCTTGTTACATGTCCTTTTTCAAACTTTGCTGCTTTGAACGCGTTTTAATTTCTTCTGTCGAGTTTACTTTGATTGGCTAAAACCCATAAAAGTTGAGGGTTGACTTATACCTCCAAGGCCTCCCTTTCCCAAAAGGAAAGTACAAAACTTGAGCTCATGCAATAATAATTAATAAATTGTGTACTTTATTGAAATATTATTAAAGCAATTATCTTAAAGTAAAAGATGCTCTTCAACTTCTAGAAATACTTTAATGGAATGCATATTATTACGAGTAAAAGCAATATTAACTAAAAAGTCTCAAATACACGTATAACTTCAGCGCAATCTAACTCATTTTTTACAGGAAGTTCCAAATACTTTTATAAGCTATTAGTGTACTTTTTTAAACATTTAGCACATGATGAATTATGTGTATATTACATATAAATATGGGCATTATTGTGCTAGGAACAATGCACTAAACTTATTATGTTTTTCTCTCTTTTTTTGTTGCTAAGTATTATTATGTTTAACCATTGGTATGATTTAATATGCTTTAAGAGATATACTTTCTGTAAACTATAAAGGTTTATAATTTTTTGTTACCTAGATACTTTAATATGTATACTACCCTTGTTTGATGTAGGTAATATGTTTCAAGGATATTGGTATGATTAAATAGATAATAAAGTTTTAGATTTTATAAAAAAAACTAAACTATTTGTAGAAGGAGATGTTAAATTAAATACAAAATATGATTTTTTTGAAATGCTATCCAAATGCCTGCAATGCCTTGTTTTGGCTAAATAGTTTCAAAACATTGTTAGATGAATTAAGTCTTTGTAAACCACATGAATCAAATAGTTATACCATAAATATTCCAAGTTGTGCATTGTACAAAAAAAAACCTTCCATTCAACATCTCCTATCGATTTGGTGGTGCAAAATAACAACAAAATGAACAAATGTAAAAATATTTGAGAGGGCCTCCATTTTTTTTTAATTAAGAGATACTATTATTATTATTCAACCTGTATTAACTCTTTCAGTAATGTGATTTCTATTCTCATAACTCAAACTTGAAAACTTTAGTTAAGTGGATCAAACTTCCATTCACTGTTAAATATGGAAATTGAGAAAAGGTCTCAACTAATAATACCAAAATTTTCCAATGAATGCATTTATTAATTCCAAGATTCGAAGTCACTAAATCATATGCAAATGAAGAAATTTATGCTTCGCAATTAATTGAAGCTACTACTCAAAACCCAATTTTTTAATGCATTCCACATAATTCACTCCAAGAATTAGCCGGTGGAGTTGTTCAATGGTAGGACCAAATTAGGCACAAAATCGTAGTGGAAATACATGATTTTCTCAGCTTATAACTAACTGATGGAATCTTTATCCTTTGTAAGTCTCCTAAAATCACTCCCATTTTTTTTAGGATATTCGTATTTGTCAAAACATCAATTTATCCCAGTTGTTATATATATACAACTTGGAGATGAAATAAAAGTCAACAATCATTGATTTTCTACTCTATCAAGAAAAGGAAAAATTACCAAGAACATAAAACTAGTGGGTAGTTTGCCCGCTGGTTATTGTGCTGAACACTATTTTAACAAGGACGTGATATTACAATGTCAATTGGTAGTTCTTGATGCAGTTATTAGAAAAAAGAACTTACAATCGGTATGTTGAGAGTTCCAGTCATGCTGAAACAGAAATGTATAACTACTATTGATTCTCCAAGTGAGAAATTTTTAGAGAAAAAATAAAAAAAATAAATTATTAAAGAATAAATGTTCACTTTCTTAAACTTCAATTTTCGAATCAAATTGATACGATAACTGATAATGAGCCGACACGTACTAGTTAAAAGGGCGTTTAGCACTAGACTCAAAATGAATAGCGGGAAACTCGTGGAATCACTTGCTCCTTGCAATTCCGTATATATCTTTAGATTTTTCCTTTTTCTTTAGTGGACGCTCCCTTCCCTCATTTTCTAAACTTGGTTTCTCTCTTAAAAAAAGACATTTAGTGTAGTTTTGAAGAATCCTTTCAGTGAAAGGCAATATAGATCTTTCATAAATAGACGATATTGGATTGAAGGTTGAATCTTGCACTTTGAGTCCATTATGAGTTTCTTCAATCTTCCTGAGTGTCATTCTTTGGTGAAGATTCCTCATTTGGTGGAGTATCTTCCTTGTCTACAATTTCTTCACCCAAGTCATCTTTTTCTTGCTCTTTGTGTTCATTCTTCCCATCTTCATTATCTTCAATATCCATAACCACTTCTTGACCCTCATTCCCATCATTCTCATCATCTTCAACATTCACAATCTCCTTGGGCTCATCTTCCTTTTTCTCCTTTTCATATTTTTCTTTATCACTTCCATCATCCTCATTGATGGATTCATCATCATTTGCATCTTCTTTTTCTTTCTTCTCCTAACTTTCTTTTTCTTCTTCTTCATCTTGCACAAAGGTTGATTTCTTTGACTTTGTGCTTCTAATCACATCATCAACCTTGTACTCCAATTCATCAAATCTTGACTTAAACTTCCCAACCATTTCTTTTAAATCCTTCACATCATTTTCCAAGGTAGACAACTTCTCAAATACCATCTCCAATTTGTTGTTGAAGTTGTTTTGAAAACCATTTAAGCTTAACATAATTTGGTTGAGAATGTCATTACTTGCTTCATTTCTAGGTGGAGTAGCTCTTCTTTCATTATTGGCCCTTGGGATGTTCTCTTGATCCCCAACATTTGCTTCTTCATTAACCCCCAACAAGAATGTCCTCATAACCTTGTTCTTCACCTCTTTAAACATCTTCTTCTTTAAACATCAATCCTAGATTTATCGGCTGGTGCGGGTGACCTACGCAATTCTTGTGTTTCTTGAACTGGTGCTGGCTGCACAACTGTTTGTGGCACCTGCTGCACAACAACTTGTGGAGTCTGTTCAATTTCCATCTCATCATTAGTGCTAGTTTGAGAGTCTGGAACTTCAGTAAGTTCGACGCTACTCCCACTTGTGTTTCTAGAAACAAATTCTTTTTCTAGAAAGACTCCCATGCGAGCAACAAACACTTTGTTCTCGTTAGGGATATAAAAGTAGTATCCTTTAGTTTCCTTAGGATAACCTACAAATATGCACTTTTCAGATTTTGGAGCCAGCTTATCAGAAGCTGAGCGTTTTACAAAAGCTTCACAGCCCCAAATCTTGAGGAAAGACAAACTGGGACGCTTCCCAGTCCATAACTCGTATGGCGTCTTTGCAATTGATTTAGATGGAACGCGGTTAAGTGTTAAAGCTGTTGTCTCTAGTGCGTGTCCCCAAAAGGAATTGGGCAGGCTCGTGTGACTCATCATAGAACGAACCATATCTAATAAGGTTCTGTTCCTCCTTTCAGATACACCATTACATTGTGGAGTAGTTGGAGGAGAAAGTTGTGAAACGATTCCACAAGCTTTTAGATAGTCACAGAATTCTAGACTCAAGTATTCTCCTCCTCGATTAGATCGAACAATCTTAACACTCTTGCCAAGTTGGTTTTCTACTTCTAGTTTAAACTCTTTAAACTTAGCAAATGCTTTGAATTTGTGTTTCATCAAGAACACATATCCATACCTACTGAAGTCATCAGTAAAGGTAATGAAGTAGAGGTAACCACCCCTTGCATGTATATTAAAAGGGCCACATACATCACTATGTATTAGTCATAATAAAGCATCGGCTCTCTCACCTAGCTTAGTGAAAGGTGATGCTGTCATCTTACCCAACAAACAAGATTCACATCGATCATAAGACTCGAAGTCAAATGATTCCAATAGCCCATCTTTATGGAGTTTGGATATGCGGTCTTCGTTTATGTGGCCTAAACGACAATGCCAGAGGTATGTCGGATTAGAATCATTAGTCTTAATCCTTTTGGTATTTATATTTAATATTGGCATATCAAGATCTAAAATATATATACCATTAATCAAAGAGGCGCTTGCATAAAACATATTATCCAGAAATAACGACAATCGTTGGTTTTTGATCGAAATCTCAAAACCTTTCTTGTCCAAACAAGAAACTGAAATAATGTTCTTAATTAAACTAGGTACATAGAAACAGTTTTCTAAACCCAAAACAAGCCCTGAAGGCAAAGTAAAAGTACAAGTCCCTACAGCTAGGGCTGCAACACGTGTTCCGTTGCCTACTCGTAGTTCCACTTCACCCTTTGCCAACTCTCTACTCCTTTGCAGTCCCTGCACATTAGTACAAATGTGAGAACCACATCCGGTATCAAATACCCAAGAAGTAGTTGTATTTAAATTGATATCAATCATATTAATATCTATAACATAAATACCTGAGCCCGAAGCAACAATTACTTTCTCCTTTTCCCTGCAAGATAGCTTTTGCAGTTCCTTTTCCAGTGACCCTTCTCACCACAATGATGACAGATAGAGTCCTTGGCTACACCACTCTTAGGTTTCAGTGCATTGTTGAAAGTGGTTTGCTTGCCCTTGGGCTTACCTTTCGGTTTGCCTTTGGATCTCACAAAACCTTTGCCTTTGCCCTTTTGCACCATCAGTATGGTGTTGGTCTTGGACTTGCCTATTTCCTTCTCGGCAGTCCTCAACATGTTCAACAACTCAGGCAATGGCTTGTCAATTTCATTCATGTGATAATTAAGAATGAACTGATCGAATGACTCGTGCAACGATTGCAAGATCAAATCGAGTCGACAGCTCTTGTCCCAAAGGAAATCCCAGCTTTTTCAAGGTTCCGAACATAACCTATCATCTTAAGAACGTGAGTTCCTACCGACATTCCCTCGGACATTTTTAGCACTCGAAAGAGAGATTTCGATACATCGAATCTCTCCCGGCGTGCTTGCCCCCGATATAGTTGCTTCGGTGAGCCAAAGATCTCATAAGCCCCCATGTCCTCATGTTGCTTCTGAAGCTCAGAGTTCATGGTGACAAGTTTGAGGCTAGACACATCTAAAACATCACTAACATGCTTCTGATAAGCACTTCTATCAGCGGCCGAAGCGCGAGCCTCTGGTATAGCAGAATAGGTCGTTCCAATACATACAGACTTTTCTTTCATGCTTGAGAACAATTCTCAAGTTCTCGAACCAAATCGAGGAAGTTAACTCCCTCTAATTTGTCCTTCTCAAGGACGTAACGCAGATGATAGTGTTTGGTTTGAATTTGCCATTTTTCTACAACAAAAATATGCATATACAAAAGTAAGTACCAAAAAATCATTATTAGGTCTTTATCTTTTTAATGATTTCTCCCACTATTTTCTTCGAGTGAATAACCCTCAATATCAACTCGGAAAGTTCAGTTAACTTTCTAGCGGGCCAAGATCCATATTTCACCTCGCTTCGAGTCGACTTTGGTCGATCGCCCAAAACTTAGTTATTTAGGTAGGCAACGCTTTGCCAATTACATCAAATTATGTAATTCTTGGTTAGTTGAGTGAATAACATTTATTCAAGCGTATCATTATACACTTTTCTCAACTCTTTTGCCTCTAGATCCTCAATTCATTTATTGAGATAATCTAGTTAACTAGGACCCTAAGTTTTAGCCGGCGGATATCACAACTTATCCTTCGCGCCTCACTCGGATAGACACGTATGCACAGCTTTGGCATGTCCCATACTAATGTCGATCTAGGCCTTGACGAGGGCCAAACTTAGGAAGGCACTAATTAATATTTCATTGACGGATGTTTGTTTTTAACAATCTCACCAGAAAAGCATAAATAAAACAGTTTATGCTTTTATACATATGCATCCAATACATAAAAGTAAAATGCAATAGTAATCGCCATATCCTATTCGGTTTTTCCAAGCCAATGGAAAAACCGTGAAGTCAATCTAAGGTGTGAAAAGAAAAGCATTCTATTCTACACCGTCTTGACCTTCATTTGGTTGCCTCCATATCTTCATCGCTGTACCTTCTCCTAATCTAGAATTACAAAATTCTAAGGAAACCTCGAGTTACATTCGAGGGGATTTGATGAGAATAAAATTACAACTTTTGATAATAAAATAGGCACGATACGCAGATCGTATTATAAAATAAAACCAACAGAGTAAAGGCGATTACTATGCATCATGCTCAATTAACATAACAATTTATGAAAAATAATGAGCAACCAAATGAAATGTAACATTTCATATTCTGGTCAGTTCGGTTGACCGGCCACCAAGCTCGGTCGACCGAACAAAGCACTGAGAGTACTCGGTTGACCAAACAGGCACCTCGGTCGACCGAAGACCAACTCGGTTGATCCGAACCAAATATCAGTAGCTTCTGTTCCTACCTCGGTCGACCGGAACTGAGTTTCGGTCGACCGAAGGGCTAGAAACTGAGAGTTTTTCCAGCTTTTGAATAACTTCAAAACTGGAAAATCTCGATTTTCATACATTCAAAATGATGAAAAACATGTCATACATCATATACAACATTTTTAGCAATTCTAAGGCATGCAAAACATAGATTCAAAATCTATATGCTAACACTATAACACATAAAGTCTATAGGGAACTCATAAGTGGCTCTGATACCACTGTTAGAGGAATAACCGGGTCGAAACACATAAGCGCAGCGGAAATAAACTGACCCGCCTCTACCAGGGTCTATCACGAGTAAGAACCTAAGACTACGGGATAGTGTTATACCTGTTATCGTTGCTAGGACAGCTGAAACGGTTTCAGCGGTATGTTGTCACGAACGGAACTCCACCAATATAGGCTCCGTCTCTCCCAGTATCCACTCGATCTTCCGGGGATGGTCTTCTACTGCTTGGTGCTAACCAACGCCTTGTAGAAGCTTTGAAGACACTCTTCAATATGGAGTATGTATGTATGACCTTCAGAAGAACAAGATACAGTTTTTCTACTTCTTTTTCTATTAGCCAAAGCTAGAAAAACAAGTCTAGAAAAAGTTGTCTTTTCTTTTCTCTCTAATGTTCTCTCCTTTCTCTCTTCTCTAAGCTTCAAAAGCTGGAGAAAAATCTGATTAGAATGATTAGGAAAATCAGCATTTTCCTAGTCTATCAATAGAGAGTGGGGAGAGATTATGGGGAAAGTGGGAGATCATGGAGGAAACCACTCCTCCACTTTCTCCACCACTTCAACCACCATTTGAGAGCTGAAATTATATCCAATAATCCAGCCATAAGGTCGGTCCAAATGGGATGGTCGGCCCAACCCGTTTAAGGGCCCAATCCAATCCCGGCACGGCCCGAAGCCCAATCGAATTGATTGATCCAAATGGGTTGGTCGGCCCAACCCGATTAAGGGCCCAATCCTAATACCGGCCCGGCCCAATCGAATTGGCGCACCTTAGATTAAATGTACTCCAACATCCCTTTCCTTTGTTCTTCTTGAAATTCCCTTTTTGAACCATTAAGACTTCAGGGGTATTCTTAATGTTCAGTTCAGCATGTTTGAGCATCCCATGTATCTCATGTATAGAAGTCCATACATGAGATACACGGGATGCTCACACAAGCTGAACTAATACCCCTGAAGTGTTAATGGTTCAAAAAGGAAATTTTAAGAAGAACAAAGGAAAGGGAAAGCCCATGGCCAAGAAGGGAAAAGGCAATAACAAGCCCAAACCCAAGGCCAAGGCACCAAAGGAAGGGGTTTGCGTCCATTGCAATGAACCAGGTCATCGGAAACAAAACTGCAAGCTCTACTTGGAAGAGAAGAAAAAGGAAAAAGTCAGTTTGACTGTCTCTCCTGGTATTTATGTTATTGATATTAACATGTCTGTTCCTACTTCATGGGTATTAAATACCAGTTGTGAATCTCACATTTGTGCAAATGTGCAGGGGAGGGGTTCAAAATGAGTAGATCATTGGCAAAAAGAGAAGTGGACCTTCGAGTAGCGAATGGAGCAAGAGTTGTTGTAGTAGCTACATGGACATTTAATATAGTTTTTCCCAGTAGCCTTATTATTGAACTGAATAATTGTCTTTATGTTCCAACTTTGATTAGGATTATTATTTCAGTTTCTTATTTGGATATTGATGGTTTTGAAATAAATATTAAGAATAAAATTTGTACCCTTCATAAATATGGCATCTTCTGTGGAGATGCCTCTTTTGATGAATGGGCTTTATTTCTTTAACCTCGATGAATCCATTAAAATGCCCATCTATACCATTAATACAAAGGGGTTTAAATCAAATTACTCAAACCAAACCTACTTTTGACATTGTCGTTTGGGCCAAATCAACGAGAAACACATATCAAAACTCCATCAAGATGGGATTTTGACAACATTTGACTTAAAGTCTTATGAGACATGTGATTCTTGTTTGTTAGGCAAAATGACTAAAACTCCCTTTACTGCACAAAGTGAGAGAACTTCCGATTTATTGGGCCTCACACATACGTATGTATGTGGACCAATACACACTAGTGCTAGAGGAGGGTTTCAGTACTTCACCACATTCACAAATGATTTTAGTAGATATGGTTATGTCTATCTAATGAAACATAAATCAAAAAATCTTTTGGAAGATTCAAAGAATTGTAAAATGAAGTACAAAATCAACTTGGTAAAAGTATTAAAATACTTCGATCAGATGAAGGTGGTGAATACCTTAACCAAGAGTTTGACGAACATCTTAGAGGTTGTGGAATTGTTTCCCAATTAACTCCTCCTGGCACACCACAATGGAATGGTTTGTCAGAACGAATAAATCGCACCTTACTAGGTATGGTTCGATCTATGATGAGTCAAACCAGTCTTCTAATTTCCTTTTGGAGCTACGCCCTGGAAACTGCTGCATTCATATTGAATAGAGTTCCTTCTAAAACTGTTAAGAAAACTCCATATGATATATGGACATGAAACGACCTAGTTTGTCATTTCTCAAAATTTGGGGATGTGAGGCGTATGTAAAACGCTTATTATCTGATAAACTCGCCCCTAAATCTGATAAGTATTTCTGTGTGGAATATCCTAAAGAAACTAAAGGATATTACTTCTATCTTCCATCAGAGAACAAAATGTTTGTTGCTCGAAATGGTTTATTCCTTGAAAGGGAATTTATTTCCAAAGTGGATAGTGGGAGTAAAATCCATCTTGAGGAAATTCAAGATCCTCAAACATCATCTGAACCAGCTTTGGAACTTCAAGTAAACTCATGTGCTGATACTGAGCTTCAATCTTTGACACAAAGCCCAAGGATGTCAAGTCAGGTACATCATCAACCTGAGAGATACGGATTTCTCGTAACTGATGATCATCATATTGAACTGATTGATCAAGATGAACCCACTTTCTACAAAAAGGCAATTCATACTTCTGAGTCAAACAAGTGGCTAGAAGCTATGAAGTCTGAGATGCAATCCATGTATGATAATCAAGTGCGGACTTTGGTTGACCCACCCGAAGGGTGTAAGGTCATTGATAACATATGGTTTTTCAAAAAGAAAACCGACTAGTAGTTAAAGGTTATAGACAAATTCATGGTATATGTTAGCCCTAAGGGCGATCGAACTCGGTTTTTTATAATGGACAAACACTTGATGTTGTGTCTAATGTTTATATCTTTGTGATAGAATATCGGAACTCATTATGGAAGCTCTAAGTACTTCAATCAAGCCATGATCAAGATTCAAAGTCGTATTATTCAAGGTTCATCTTTCAAGATTGAAGATCGAAGACTTAGGTTTGGTTAGATTAGCTTTGTCATTATAAGTCTTTATCTTATATAGCTCTAACCAAAGCTCTCATGAACATAAGCTCTACACTCTAGTCTTGCATGTTTTAATAAACACGTTTTCAAAAGGAATAGTTTTCAAATTGATCTTTACATGTGTTCGTATTTCGAAAGCCTTTGTTTTTAAGTCTAAGTCATTTAAAATGGTTTTCCAAGTGTTCTTACTTGTTATCTTTTAGGAAAACCTTTTAGACTTCAAAAGACTTCAAAAGATTTCAAAACGTGTGAAAAATCAGCTTGGAAGTTCGGTCAACCGAGCTCAAGCTCGGATAAACTGAGCAGATACTGAGAGGTTTGATTGTCTGCTTCGGTCGACCATTTGGGTAGGTCGGTCGACCGACCTTGGTTAGGATGATCCGAAGTTGGCCTCGGTCATCCGAGGTGCTCTGTTCGGTCCACCGAACTCTGCATTTTCTAGCCGTTATTTGACCGTTGGAGACTCGATTTTCAGCCTATTTTGAAATGAATATATACTCCAAAGCTAGGGAATCATTCCAAGACTTGCAAATACATTTTACATTGATTTCTTATCAAGTCTAAACACTCACAAAGTAAATGCTCTTCATTTCTATGATATAAATCATTCAAGAGCAATCTTTCAAAAGCAAGACAAAGAGTGGATTTCATATGTTCAAAGAGCTAAACATTCTTGTACTTCAAAGGTATATTTCTCACTTATAAGAGTGATCAATCTTGTTCTTTAAACATTCTATTCCCTTTCTAAGTGATTGGGTAATTGTTGTAAAAATCCTACTTTGTGTGGGCAAGCTCTTAGTGAGTTTCTTTGTAGTGTGGTTGTGTTGTAAAACTCTTAGTGAGTTAGCCACATTTGTAAACATTCTTCTTAGTGAAGTTGTTTGAAATCCTTGGGTGCGGCTCAAGGTAGTGGATGTAGATTCTAAGTGAATCGAACCACTCTAAATCCTTTGTCTTGTTGTTGGGTTTTGCATAGCTATTATTGATCTTGCTTAAACTTGCAATAGCTTTGTAAAGAATCGAAAAAGTTTACAAGATTAGTTAAAACCCAATTAACCCCCCCCCCCCCCCCTTGTGTTTTACTATTGGTATCAGAGCCTCGTCTTCATCTTTAGCTTAATAGCTTGAAGAAAAGATTAATGGCCGGATATTCCGCTTTAGCATACCAAGAGGGATCTTCCACAAATAGACCACCTCTCTTTGATGGAAATAATTTCAATGCTTGGAAAGACCGTTTCAAAATCTATGTGTGCTCTATCGACTACTCCTTATGGAAGATTTTTGAAGAAGGTCCTTATGTTCCTATGAAAGAGGTAGATGGTGTTCAAGTTCCAAAATTGGACAATGAGCTTAATCAAGATGAGTCCAAGAAAATGACTCTCAATTATCGAGCTATGAACATCATTAGTTGTGCTCTTAATCCGGATGAGTACAATCGGGTACGTGGAAGCAAATCCGCTCACAAGATGTGGAGAACCTTAGAAGTCACCCATGAGGGGACTAATCAAGTCAAAGAATCAAAGCTCAACATGCTTGTGAGGGAATATGAGCTTTTCTCTATGAAGACAAATGAAACTATCAATGAGTTGAACACTAGGTTCACAAATATTGTCAATGGGTTGAGATCCAATGGAAAGGAATATTCTATGGGTGAAATGAATAGGAAGATTCTCAACTCACTTCCTAAAAGTTGGGAAGGAAAAGCTCTTGTGATTGAAGAAGCAAAAAACTTGAAGACTTATCCTACGGAGGAGCTCATTGGTTCTCTTCTCACTTATGAGCTCACACACAAAAAGAATGAGCATCTTGAAAGGGCAAAAGTGAGTGGTGCTTTAAAGGCTATTCTTGATATTGATGATTCCAATGATTCAAGTGATGAAAAAGACATCAACTTTGATGATGAGACCATGGAGTTTGTGGTAAAGCGCATGAAGAAAATGTTTTCCGGGAAAGGAAGAAAACATTTCCAAAATAGAAGAAAACAAAATCCTCATGGGATGAAATGCTATGAATGTGGAAGTGATCAACATCTCATAGGAGAATGCCCCGCCACCAAAGAAAAAGAGCCCAAGGAATACAATAAGAAAAAATTCTTTAAACTAAAGAATTTCAAGGGCATGCTAAGCCATTGGGATAAAGAAGGGAGTGGTGATGAAGAAGAAGATGAAAATGCAAATGTTTGCTTCATGGCTTTTGGTAATAAGGTACATCTTTCTCCCTCTCCTTCAAATTCTTATAATGATAATGACGATGATGATGAGGATGATCCTAATGAGCTTTTAATTTATATGTATGATCAATTGACTAAATGTGCAAAGCAAAACAAAGATATGAAGCTTAAAATTGAATCTTTGCTTGATGAAAGAGCTAAGTTGATTGATGAAAATAAGAAGTTGTGTGATGATGTTAATTGCTTGAAATGTGAAAATGAAAGTCTCATTACTACTAGCAATACATAGAAGCTGGTAATAAATTGTCATCTCTTGAAAACAAATTCTTAGTGTGCAACGTGCTTCAAATGTTAAACATGGATTAGGTTATATTGCTAATCATGTTGATATTGCTAGCTCTTCTAAGGCACCTAGAAATCAATTTGTGCATGCTAGCACTTCACATAAGCAAAATAAATATCATGAGCATATTCATAAATTTGCTAAGCCATCTACTTGTTGCACATATTGTGGTAAATTTGGTCACACAAGTGTTAGATGCTTTGTGAAGAAGAAGATAGAAAGGGGAGTTAAAACCACTTGGAGAGTTAAGCGTATTTTAACTAACCCCCATGGACCCAAACAAAAATGGGTACCAAAAGTTACTCTTCCCTTGATCTTATAGGTTCTTATAAGTTTACAAGATTAGTTAAAACCCAATTCACCCCCCCCCCCCTCTTGTGTTTTACAGTATAGACTATGATGAAACCTTTTCTCCTATCGTTATGATAAAGTCTATTAGGATTTCACTTGCCATAGCCGCATATTATGACTATGAGATATGACAAATGGATGTTAAGACAGAGTTTCTTAATAGAACCTTCTCAAGGATATGCACATGACACAACCAGAGGGGTTTGTTGATCCATCAAATCCTGGCAGAGTGTGTAAGCTTCAAAGGTGTATTTATGGATTGAAGCAAGCATCTCAAAGCTGGAATCGTAGTTTTGATGAAGCAATTAAGGAATTTTGTTTCATCAAGAACGAAGACGAGCCATGTGTTTATAAAAAAGTAACTAATAATGTAGTAGTGTTCCTTGTACTTTATGTGTATGACATCTTACTGATTGGAAATGACATCCCCACATTACAAAGCATTAAAGCTTAGTTGGGGAAGTGCTTTTCCATGAAAGACTTAGGCGAGGCTGCATACATTTTGGGTATAAGGATCTGTAGAGATAGATCCAACAGGATGATTGGCCTAAGCCGGAGTGGATACATTAACAAAGTACTGAAACATTTCAGTTTGCAAGAACTCGAGGACCTTCCACAAAGGAAGACCAAGAGCGCATGAGTAAGATTCCATATGCTTCAGCCATTTGATCTATTGTGTATGCCATGCTATGCACTCGCCTAGATGTCTCATTAGCATTAAGAATGACTAGCAGATATCAATCTGACCCTGAAGAGTCACATTGGACTGTAGCCAAACGCTTGAGAAGGACTAAATATATGTTAGTTTACGGAGGTCCGGAAGGAAGTCTGGTTGTATATGGTTACACATACGCAATCTTCTAGACCGACGTAGATGATTTTATATCGCAATATGGTTTTGTGTTTTATTTGAATGGAGGTGTTGTGAGCTGGAAGAGCTCAAAGAAAGAAACCGTAGCCGACTCTACAACATAAGTTGAGTATGTAGCTGCCTCAGAGGTATCTAAAGAAGTTGTTTGGATAAGGAAATTTGTTGATGGATTAGACGTCATCACTAGCATTGTGAACCCAGTGGACTTTTATTATGATAATACTTGTGCCATTTCACAAGCTAAGGAAACTAGATCTCACCAACGATCCAAACACATTCTAAGGCGTTTCCATCTGATTAGAGAGATCATTGATAGATGAGACGTTAAAATATGCAAAGTTCATACAGATGACAACATTGTCGATCCATTGACCAAGCCACTCCCGCAGCCTGAACATGAGAGTCGTACTAGGTCAATGGGATTGAGCATAATGTATGATTAGGACCTAGGGCAAGTGGGAGATTGCTAGTAGTACCCTAGGACCATTATCATATGTTGTACGATTTATATATTTTTTAGCATATCATTTGAATAGTTAATTTTTCTTTTGAACATCAAATATGTGATTTGATAGTAAAACTCATTAGCTTATGCAATTCCAATTCTGAATGTCCCTAGTTTTATGTAAGGTTATATACAATGAAATAAAACTAGTACGATGTTTGATTGATGATTATGTTTTACTGATCATGTGTAATAGATACAAATCATATCATAGATACAATATATTGGGATGTATTGTATCATACGTGATCCATTAGAGAAGTAATACTTCATGATTCCTTAGTCATAAGTATTACTTCCTCAAAACTATTTGGAATCCTTAAACCTTATGTCTCCATCATTTCCAGCATGAATGGAGCTACGTTTTGACTCAGTCGGACATTACTTTTAATTGAGTAATTAATGCGACTGATGATCGGATGTAGTATCCTATGATGTCTTGAATGTGAGAGGCATTGTGAGGGATTTGTCCCTCTCTTATTAGAGAGAGATATCCATGGGCCCCTCGATAGGGAAGACTGTTTAAATGTATGGCCGTGCTTGAATACATTTAATAAAGTGGTTATTAAATACTATTTGTTGGAACAGTATACCTGGAGATCGAGCATAAATACAATTATGCTTTATAATGGTGACAACTACCATGCATTATGCTTGATTTGGATATCGCGAGACAAAGGAATTAAATAGTGGTTTTTTTTTTTGTTAAATACACCTGTTGTGGTGGGGGGTTTGGCATGGACCCCCTACCCGTTTATTGAATTAGGCCAAATCGACAAAAAGATGCATAGAGGGGGATTTAAAGCCAAAAACTCTAAGTACCTGGAAACAAATCCACTCTATACAATAATCGAACAATGCAGAAAACTATTCCATTTATGATCATGGAATAGGTGTTACAAGAAACCTGAGGCTAAATGCGAGACAAAGAACTATAAATATAAGATGCAAGGAAAAATCCTAATGAATACACAAATAATGTGTCCTACGTTTATCTAGCACGACAAGACCACGAATTGCTGAAGGCAATATATTAATATAAGAATAATAAATCGATTGGCGGGTTGTAGTCGCCAAATTTGCCAAAGCATCTGAAACTGAATTTACCTCCCGATATACATGTAGAGTCCTGCAATTACCATGAAGAGAGACAGCCCGACAAAAAACACAGTCTAGTTTCCAAGAAGAAATCATACCTTTAGTGACCGCTTGCACTAGCACGGCTGAGTCTGCCATATGTTGACCTTCAACTAACGCCGCCAACTCCGCTTCCATACTTGTACGCTGCTCACTGATATACATGGAGAAAGCCGAAATGAATTCGCCACTATTATCCCGAAGAACGCCACCAATACCCGATAAGCCCTGATTTCCTTTGGACGCACCATCAATGTTAAGAACCACTCCAATATCGCCTATATCTCTCCCCCACTTAACCACAAGAGCCTTTCGAGGCATGAAATGTGTTGCATCCATAGTAAACCGGATTCCCTTTGCTCTCATTAACGTGGAAGTGTAATCACATAACTGAGCTAAAATACTTGATTGAGAAGTAGCTTTCGCTTCATACACAAACCGACAACCAGCCTTCCATAAAACCCAACATGCTGAACACGCCATAAGCAGTAAAACTTGACGATTTTCGGAAGCAACTGCATACCACCATAAAGAAAGCATCCCACTAATATTGTTGACTTGCCTAGAGGGTAATATCGAACCAACACAAACTGCCGCCTCCTGCCAAACTACTCTTGTTAGGGGGAATTTAATAAAAACATGATCATAAGTCTCCGTTGCACTTAAACTACTCTTGGAGATTAAGGAGGACCATTTTCAGTATTTGGTTTTAGCTGGGATTACGTGGGAGTTATGATGCGATAAAAAATCCCACTACCATAAGAGGTTTGGGATTACGTGGGAGTTGATTTTTGGAACAAACTCTCACGCATATATTGGAGAGATTCATGGGAAGAAACTCGATTGAAGTTATTCATGGGCAGAAACTCGCTTTAAACACCCATGAGTCCAGCCCCCCGCCCCCGAAGGATCCGCTCATACCATGGGAATCGAAAATTAAAACGAAAGCTTACATTTTTCGGCTAAAGAATATGATTCTTGAATGAAAGATTTTGATTCTTGGACTTTGAGAGTTTGTGTTGCTGCCACCAATAACTTTCCCTTTGCGGAATTGCCCTCTACCGGTATCCACGCGACAAAACGAACAGCGATTGCCAGCTCTTCGTTTTTCTGAGTTTCGGGAATTAGAGAGAAAAGGAGAGGTAGAAAACCGAAATCTAATTTCGGACTTTTGGATTGCGGCTCAATTGATCACTCTTTAGGGTTTCGGCTAAAAGAGTTTTACATAGGGTGTGAGAGTTTGTTCCCAGAACCAACTCTCACGTCCTCAACCTCTTTCGGCAGCGGGAGTCTTTAACTCCCACGTTTCATAAACCTATGCTGGTAGTGGGAGTCTTTATCGCAAAACAACTCCCACGTAATCCCAGCTATAGCCCAATATCGAAAATGCCCCGCCTTACTCTATAATTCGAATAATAACGTTTTATTATTCACAGAAAATAAATGTCAGATACAATGAACCTAGACACATGCTAGATTCATTGAATCTGGACATGAAGCTCGTTAACTCGTCTATGTGTGTGACCATGTAGGTTCATATCACAATGGCAATGAAAACATACTTAGTAGTAGCATGTGTTCATAAATCACAAGCGGTCCCTAGCAGGACATTGTGACTACCAAGAGTGAATGAATATGCGGTGGAACCTAATAGCAATCCACTATTTAATCCATTTGTCTCGCGATATCCTAATTGAGCATAAGGCATGGTAGTCGTCACCCTTATAAAGCTTAATTGTATTTATGCTCGATCTCCAGGTAGACTGTTCCAACACACAATATTTAATAACAACTTTATTAAATATATTCGAACATGGCCATGCATTTAAACAGTCTTTCCCTATCGAGGGGCCCATGGATATCTCTCTCTAATAAGAGAGGGACAAATTCCTTACAATGCCTCTCACATTCAAGCCATGATAGGGTACTACATCCGCTCATCAGTCGTATTGATTACTCGATTAAAAGTAACGTCCGACTGAGTCAAAACGTGTCTCCATTCATGCTAGAATCAATGGAGACATAAGGTCTAAGGATTCCAAAATAGTATTGAGGAAGTAATACTTGCGACTAGGGACCATGAAGTATCACTTCTCTAACGAATCACGTCCAATATAATATATCCCAATATATTGCATCTATGATATGATTTGTATTCATTACACATGATTAGTAAAACATAATCATCAATCAAACATCATACTAGTTTTATTTCATTGTAATGAACTTTACATAAAAGTAGGGACAACTAGAATAGTAATTACATAAGCTAATGAGTTTTACTATCAAATCATGCATTTGATGTTCAGAAGTAAAATTAACTATTCAAATGACATGCTCAAAAGATATAAAACGTACAACATATGCTAATGGTTCTAGGGCACTACTAACAATATCCCACTTGCCCTAGGTCCAATCATACATGATCCTCAATCCCATTGACCTAGTATGACTGTCATGTTTAAGTTACGGGAGTGACTTGGTCAATGGATCTGCAATGTTGTCGTCCGTATGAACTTTGCAAATTCTAACGTCTCATCTGCCAATGATCTCTCTAAACAGATGGAAACGCCTGAGAATGTGTTTGGATCGTTGGTGAAATCTAGGTTCCTTAGCTTGTGAGATGTCACCAGTACTATCACAATAAAGGTCCACTGGGTTCACAATGCTAGGGATGACACATAATCCATCAACAAATTTTCTGATCCAAACAGCTTCTTTAGCTGCTTCAGAGGCAGCCAAATACTCAGTTTCTGTTGTAGAGTGGGCCACGGTTTCTTACTTTGAGCTCTTCCAGCTCACATCACCCCCATTCAAACAAAACACAATACCAGATTGCGATCTAAAGTCATCTACGTCGGTCTGGAGGCTTGCGTATGTGTAACCATTTACGACCAGACTTCCTTCATGGCCTCCGCAAACCAAGAACATATATTTAGTTCTTCTCAAGTACTTAAGAATGCTCTTGACTACAATCCAATGTGACTCACCAGGTTCAGATTGATATATGCTTGTCATACTTAAAGCGAACAAGACATCCGGGTGAGTGCATATCATGGCATACATAATAGACCCAATGGCTGAAGCATATGGGATCTTACTTATGCGCTCTTGGTCCTCCTTTGTGGAAGGTCCTTGAGTTCTGCTGTGTTTAATGCCATGATACATGGGCAAGAATCCCATTCAACAAATATGCATCTCCATAGAAGCTTCGATCTTTATGAATGGTGCAAATTTTATTCATAATATTAATTTCAAAACCATCAATATCCAAATAAAAAACTGAAATAATATTCCTACTCAAAGTTCGAACATAAAGACAATAATTCAGTTTTATAATAAGGCCGCTTGGCAAAACTAAATTAAATGTCCTTGTAGCTACAGCAACAACTTTTGCTCCATTTGCTACTCTCAGGTCAACTTTTCTTTTTGTCAGTGATCTACTCCTTTTGAAAACCTGCACATTTGCACAAATGTGAGATCCACAACCGGTATCTAATACCCATGAAGTAGGAGCAGACATGTTAATTTCAATAACATAAATACCCGGAGAGACAGTCAAATTGGCTTTCGCCTTTTTCTTCTCTTCCAAGTAGAGTTTGCAGTTCCTTTTCCAATGACCTGGTTCATTGCAATGGAAGCAACCGCCTTCCTTTGTTGCCTTGGCCTTGGGTTTGGGCTTGGGCTTGTTAATGCCTTTGCCCTTCTTGGCCATGGGCTTACCCTTTCCTTTGTTCTTAAAATTCCCTTTTTGAACCATTAAGACTTCAGAGGTCTTCTTAATGTTCAGTTCAGCCTGCTTGAGCATCCCAAGTATCTCATTTATGGACTTCTCCATGGCATGCATGTTGAAGTTCATCATAAATTGGTCATACTCTAGTGGGAGTGAGCCCAAGATCATATATGTGGTCATGTCATGACCTACAGGAGCCCCAAGTTTCTCAAGTTGGTCAAGATAGCCATTCATATTAAGAACGTGTGCACTTACTGAGGTGCCAGGGGCCATCTTGTAACTCTTAGTGGTGAGGAATCTTTCTTGACGGGCTTGCTCTTGGAACATTTCCTTGAGCTGGCCCATCATCTGGAAAGTCTCAACCCCTTCAAACTGTTTTTGAAGGTCAGTGCTCATTGTGACTAACATGAGACAAGTCACATCGTTTGAATCATCACAATGCTTCTTCCAAGCATCTTTTTTCAGCTCTAGGGGCGTTGTTTGCAGGCTGTTCAGGAATATCCGTATCAAGAACGTATAACTCCGTATCAAGAACATATAACTTTTTTTCCTGCTTAAGGACAATCCTTAAGTTGCGGGCCCAATCAAGGAAATTGGTCCCGTTTAGTTTTTCTTTTTCAAGAACAGATTGCAATGAATTGTGTGAAGTATTGGTTGCCATTATCTACATTAAATTATTTGCAAAGTCATTAGTTTTTTAGCAAAAAATCTTTCCACAATTTAAACACTTGATAAATAGTGGGAAAAATATTTTACGATATTTATAAGTAACCTTTGTCTTAACACCCATAATTAAAGTAAAATCAACTCATGGGAATGACATCTATATGTCCCGGCTATTTCCCATTTTATGCCCTAGGCTCAAAACTATTTTGGTAGCCTAGTAAAGTCGAACCATGTCTAAGCATATGGAAATCACTATTTTCCCATCTCCTTTTGCTTAGATAACCATTTATCTGTTGCTTTGGAAAGCAGACAAATGATGATCCAAGCTCCAGGAGTGCTTAGGATATGGTAGGCATTTTGAGACTTAATTAAAATGTTTTAATGTGACGTATAAAAAATCAAGCCCCAAAAGACATAAAATAAGCATCACATGCAAAATATAAAGCGTAAATGTGAACTTGAGATAGCATGGCCTAATCATATGATGACTCCCACGAGCCTTGTGGGAGCCAAGGGTCAATCTAAGTCAATACCCATCTCATGGATAGTATCTTCGATCCAGCGTCCTCCAGTCTTGTTACATAAATGCATGGGCATACCCAGCCTTCAATGTAAAGCAATAAAACTAATCTAAGAAAGCAAGTACAATATTACAACATTAAAAACAACTCGCAGACCGTATTGTAAAATTACAACCCAATAAATGTAAAACAAGAGGGGGTATAGTAGGCCATGCTATTCACCATGCTAAAACTCACATCGGTAACGAGTACAAATACAAAGTCTAAGGCCAGCGCAACGCAGACGGCGGTCCCGCTAAGGAGTGCTTGTGATTTATGAACACATGCTACTAAGTGTGTTTTCATTGCCATTGTGATATGAACTTACAAGGTCACACGCTTAGACGAGTTAAAGAGTTTCATGTCAAGATTCAATGAATCTAGAATGTGTCTAGGTTCATTGTAACTGACATCTATTTTTTTGAGAATAATAAAATGTTATTATTCGAATTAGAGATTAAGGAGGATCATTTTCAGTATTTGGTTTTAGCTGGGATTACGTGGGAGTTATGATGCGATAAAAACTCCCACTACCAGAAGAGGTTGTGATTACGTGGGAGTTGGTTTTTGGAACAAACTCTCACGCCTATATTGGAGGGATTCATGGGAAGAAACTCGACTGAAGTGATTCATGGGCAGAAACTCGTTCTAAACACCCATGAGTCCACCTCCGAAGGATCCACTCATACCATTGGAATCGAAAATTAAAACGAAAGCTTACATTTTTCGGCTAAAGAATCTGATTCTTGAATGAAAGATTATGATTCTTGGACTATCAGAGTTTGTGTTGCTGCCACCTTCCCTTTGCAGAATTGCCCTCTACAGGTATCCACGCGATGAAACGAACAACGATTGCTAGCTCTTCGTTTTTCTGAGTTTCGGGAATTAGAGAGAAAGGGAGAGGTAGAAAACTATAATCTAATTTCGAACTTTTGGATTGCGGCTCAATTGATCAGTCTTTAAGGTTTCGGCTAAAATGGGTTTATATAGGGTGTGAGAGTTTGTTCCCAGAACCAACACTCACGTCCTCAACCTCTTTCGGCGGTGGGAGTGATACGGTACCAACCTTGGGTCTGCCCAACTCAAGGAAACGACATCACGGTTTCGCATCAGGGAGTCTTTAGCTCCCACGTTCCATAAACCTCTACTGGTAGTGGGAGTCTTTATCGCATAATAACTCCCACGTAATCCCAGCTATGGCCAAATACCGAAAATGACCTTCCTTAATCTCTAATTCGAATAATAACATTTTATTATTCTCAAAAAATAAATGTCAGATACAATAAACCTAGACACATTCTAGATTCATTGAATACTGACATGAAGCTCGTTAACTCGTCTATGCGTGTGACCCTATAGGTCATATCACAATGGCAATGTAAACATGCTTAGTAGTAATATGTGTTCATAAATCACAAGCGGTCACTAGCAAGACATTGTGACTAACCAGAGTGAATGAATATGCGGTGGAAACTAATATCAATCCACTATTTAATCCCTTTGTCTCGCGATATCCTAATGAAGTATAAGGCATGATAGTCGTTTATAAAGTTTAATTGTACTTATGCTCGATCTCCAGGTAGACTATTCCAACAATCAATATTTAATAACCACTTTATTAAATATATTTGAGCACGACCATGCATTTAAACAGTCTTTCCCTATCGAGGGGCCCATGGATATCTCTCTCTAATAAGAGAGGGACAAATTCCTTACAATGCCTCTCACATTCAAGCCATGATAGGTTACTACATCCGATCATCAGTCGTATTGATTACTCGATTAAAAGTAACGTCCGACTGAGTCAAAATGTGGCTCCATTCATGCTAGAATCAATGGAGACATAAGGTCTAAGGATTGCAAAATAGTATTGAGGAAGTAATACTTATGACTAAGGACCATGAAGTATCATTTCTCTAACGGATCACGTCCGATACAATATATCCCAATATATTGCATCTATGATATGATTTGTATTCATTACACATGATTAGTAAAACATAACCATCAATCAAACATCATACTAGTTTTATTTCATTTTAGATAACTTTACTTAAAACTAAGGACAACTAGAATAGTTATTACATAAGCTAATGAGTTTTACTATCAAATCATGCATTTGATGTTCAGAAGCAAAATTAACTATTCAAATGACATGCTCAAAAGATATAAAACGTACAACATACGATAATGTTCCTAGGGCACTACTAACATATATAATCTCTTTTTGGCGAAACCATAGGTATACCTTTTTGGTAGCACCAATAACCTATTACCCAAAATAAATATTTTTTCCTCCTTTCTTTCTAGATTTCCAAAAACCCAGAAAACGAAGAGCTAGCACTCGCTGCTGGTTTGTTGTATGGATACCGGTAAAGAGAAATTCCACAAGGGAAGGCTTTGGTGGTCGCAGCACAGTATCCGAAGTCATAATCCATTAACGAAAATTCATACATATTTTTCGTCTGTTTTTCGATTCCCATAGTAAGAGCGGATCCTTCAGGGGAGGATTCATGGGTGTTTAGAACGAGTTTCTGCCCATGAATCCTTTTAGTTATGACTTACGAGAGCCCCAAGTTTCTCAAGTTGGTCAATATAGACCTTCATCTTAAGAACATATGCACTCACAGAGGTGCCAGAGGCCATCTTGCAACTGTTCAACGCCTTTGTGGTGAGGAACCTTTCTTGACGGGCTTGCTCTTGGAAGATTTCCTTGAGCTGGCCCATCATCTGGAAAGCCTCAACCTCTTCAAACTGTTTTTGAAGCTCACAGCTCATTGTGGTTAACATGAGACAAGTCACATCGTTAGAACCGTCCACATGCTTCTTCCAAGAACCTTTCTCAGCTTTAGGGGAGTTGTTTGCAGGCTGTTCAGGAATATCAGTGTCGAGAACGTATAGCTTTATTTCCTGCTTAAGGATAATCCTTAAGTTGCGAGTCCAATATAGGAAATTGGACCCACTTAGTTTTTCTTTTTACAAGAATGTGAAATGTTGGTTGCCATTATCTATATTAAAAATTATTTGCAAAGTCATTAATTAATTTTTTCGCAAGAAAAACTTTCCACAATTTCAACACTTGATAAATAGTGGAGAAAACCATTTTACAATAATTATAAGTAAGCTTTGTCTTATCACCCATAATTAAAGTAAAATCAACCCATGGGAATGACATCTACATGTCTCGGCTATTTCCCATGTTATGCCCTAGGCTCAAAAGATAATATGATGATCCGAGCTTCAAAAGTGCTTAGAAAACGGTAGGCATTTTATGACTTAATTAAAACATTTTTTTTTAATTTGACGAATATGTTGTTAGACCCCATAAGACAAGAATTAAGCATCACATCCATAATACAAGATGAATAAAAGTAAATGTGAGATAGCATGGCTAATCCTATGATGACTCCCACCAGAGCCTTGTGGGAGGCCGAGGGTTAATCTAAGTCAACCCATCTCATGGATAGTGTCTTCGATCCAGTATCCTCCAATCTTGTTACATAATTGCGTGGGCATACCCAGCCTTCAAGATAAAGAGATAAAACTAATCTAATAAAGCAATTACAATTTTAAAGCATTTAAAAATGGCTCTTAGACCGTATTATAAAATTACAACCCAATAAATGTAAAACAAGAGGGGTATAGTAGGCCATGCTAAAACTCACATAAAGCATGATAAACTCAAGTAACAAATACAAATATGAAGTCTTAGACTGCCCCCGAACGAGGTCTTAGGGGCAGCGCCCTTGGTGGCGGTCCCGCTAGCCAGGTTAGTGGGCGGGTCAGGGGGCTGTGCCCCCTTGCGGGGGTCCAGAGGGCAGCGCCCCCATGAAGGAAAATCTAATTTCCCCTATGCTCATGGAATGAGTTTTCTGCCCCGATTTAACCCTCAATCGCCTAACGTAAATAATCAAATTAACTGGTTTATATGATATAATCCATACACATAAACAATTTATGTGATATTAATCAGATTAATGACAGGAAGCATATAATCGCAGTTTATGCATATTTAATCGAATTAATGATAGATCGCATACGATATCAGTTTATGGAATATTAATTGAATTTAAAACAGATCGAATCATGTAAATAAACATATTAATCAGATCAACATGTATCACATATACAGGAGAATCACATAAACAACTTTTCTGTTTCACACATACACCTACCAAATCGAGATTGATACGTGTTATGATGTTACTAACATTATCGAATTCGAATACTATGAGCAAGGCTCTAATACCACTGAAGGGATTCATGGGAAGAAACTAGTTCTAAACACCCATGAATCGTCCCTGGAAGGATCCACTCATACTATGGGAATCGAAAAATAGACGAAAATACTTGTGATTTTCGGTTAATAGTTTCTGACTTCGGATGTTGTGTTGTGACCACCAAAAACCTTCCCTTGCGGAATTGCTCTCTACCAGTATCAACGAGACGATAAGAGTAGCGAGTGCTAGCTCTTTATTTTTCTGGATGGAAACTTTAGAGAGAAGGGATGACAAGTTTTTCAATTTCGGGTATTGTTTTGCAGCTACCAAAAAGGTGTACCTAGGGTTTCACCAAAAAGAGATAATATAGACGTGAGAATTTTTTCTAAAAACTAACTCCCGCGTAATCCTAACCTCTTATGGTTTTATAAGTTTTTATCGAATAGTAACTCTCACGTAATCCCAGAGAAAGCCAAATACCGAAAATGCCCATCCTTAATCTCTAATTCGAATAATAACATTTTATTATTCTCAGAAAAATAAATGCCAGATACAATGATCCTAGACACATTCTAGATTCATTGAATCTGGACATGAAGCTCGTTAACTCGTCTATGCGTGTGACCATGTAAGTTCATATCACAATGGAAATGAAAATATACTTAGTAGTAGTATGTGTTCATAAATCACAAGCGGTCTCTAGCAGGAAATTGGGACTACCAGAGTGAATGAATGTTCGGTGAAACCTAACATCAATCCAATATTTAATCCCTTTGTCTCGCGATATCCAAACTAAGCATAAGGCATGGTAGTTGTCACCCTTATAAAGCTTAATTATGTTTATGCTCGATCTCCAGGTAGACTGTTCCAAAAAATATTTAATAACCACATTATTAAATACATTTGAGCACGACCAAGCATTTAAATAGTCTTCCCTATCGAGGGGCCCACAGATATCTCTCTCGGTAAGAGAGGGACAAATCCCTTAAAATGCCTCTCACATTCAAGCCATGATAGGATACTACATCCGATCATCAATCGCATTAATTACTCGATTAAAAGTAACGTTCGGCCGAGTTAAAACGTAGCTCCATTCATGCTGGAAATACTTATGAATGGTCTAAGGATCCCAAATAGTATTGAGGAAGTAATACTTATGACTAAAGAACCATGAAGTATTACTTCTCTTTTGTATCACGTCCGATACAATATATCCCAATATATTGTATCTATGATATGATTTGTATCCATTATACATGATCAGTAAAATATAATCATCAATCAAATATTATACTAGTTTTATTTAATTGTATAGAACATTCCATAAAACTAGGGACAATCAGAATAGTAATTGAATAAGCTAATGAGTCTTACTATATAGTCACATATTTTATGTTCAAAAGCAAAATCAACTATTCAAATGACATGCTCAAAATATATAAAACATACAACATATGCTAATGGACCTACGACACTACTAACACTTTTCAACCCAAATTGACTAAGCACTTCATTCAATTTTCTTCTTATTAATGCAACGAGTAGCATGATGATCACATATACCACAATAAGAGCATTTATCATTTAGCATAGTGGTATGTGAAGTTCTTTAAGAGATTCATGCGTAGAAACTCGTTCTAAACACACATGAGTCCTCCCCCGAAAGATCCTCTCATATCAAAACGAATCAAAACATACTTACGAAAGACTTGCATTTTTCGGCTAAAGATTCTGTCTTTCGTATGTGTGCTGCTGCCACCAAAGTCCTCCACGCGACAAAACGAGCAGCGAGTGCTAGCTCTTCATTTTTCTGAGTTTTGGAATCTAGAGAGAAAAGGAGGCTGAAAAACCAGAAATCTGATTTAAGGTGTATTTGTTTATTGCGGATAAGAAAAAACTTAGTCTAGGGTTTCGGCCAAGAGAGGATTATATATGGTGTGAGAGTTTGTTCCAAGAACAACTCCCATGTCCTATAAACCTCTTTCGACAGTGGAGTCTTTAACTCCCACTTCTTGTAAACCTCTACTGGTAGTGGGAGTCTTTATCGGATAATAACTCCCACGTAATCCCAGCTATAACCAAATATCGAAAATGCCCTCCTTAATCGCTAATTCAAATAATAACGTTTTATTATTCTCAGAGAAATAAATGTCAAATACAATGACCTATACACATTCCAGATTCATTAAAGCTGGACATGAAACTCGCCATTATAAATCTTAATTATATTTATGCTCGATTTCTAGGTAGACTGTTCCAACAAACGATATTTAATAACCACTTTATTAAATACATTTGAGCACGGCCATGCATTTAAACAGTCATTCCCTATCAGGGTCCCACGGATATCTCTCTCTAATAAGAGAGGGACAAATTCTTTACAGTGCCTCTTATATTCAAGCCATGATAGGATACTACATCCGATCATCAGTCGTATTGATTACTCGATTAAAAGTAACGTCCGACTGAGTCAAAACGTGGCTCCATTCATGCTAGAATCAATGGAGACATAAGGTTTAGGATTCCAAAATAGTATTGAGGAAGTAACATTTGATGTTCAAAAGCAACATTAACTATTCAAAAGACATGCTAAAAAAGATATAAAACGTACAACATATGATAATAGTCCTAGGACACTACTAACAATCTCCCACTTGCCCTAGGACCAATCATACACGATCTTCAATCCCATTGACCTAGTATGACTCTCATTGTTAGGTTGCGGGAGTGGCTTGGTCAATGGATCTGCAATGTTGTCGTCTGTGTGCACTTTGCAAATTTTAACGTCTCCTCTATCAATGATCTCTCTAATCAGATGGAAACGCCTGAGAATGTGTTTGGATCGTTGGTGATATCTAGGTTCTTTAGCTTGTGAAATGGAACCAGTACTATCACAATAAAGGTCCACTGGGTTCACAATGCTAGGGACGACACCTAATTCATCAACAAATTTCTTGATTCAAACAGCTTCTTTAGCTGCTTCAGAGGCAGCCAGATACTCAGTTTCTGTTGTAGAGTCAGCCACGGTTTCTTGCTTTGAGCTCTTCCATCTCACAACACCTCCATTCAAACAAAACACAAAACCAGATTCCGATATAAAATCATCTACGTCGGTCAGGAAACTTGAGTCTGTGTAACCATTTACAACCAGACTTCCTTCCTGACCTCCGTAAACCAAGAACATATCTTTAGTCCTTTTCCAGTACTTAAGAATGCTCTTGACTACAGTCCAATGTGACTCTCCAGGGTCAGATTGATATCTACTAGTCATACTTAAAACGAACGAGACATCCGAGCGAGTGCATATCATGGCATACATAATATACCCAATGGCTGAAGCATATGAGATCTTACTCATGCGCTCTCGGTCTTCCTTTGTGGAAGGTCCATGAGTTCTGCTTAGTTTGATGCCATGTGACATGGGCAAGAATCCCTTTTTAGAATCTTGCAGACTGAACCGTTTTAGTACATTGTCAATGTATCCACTCTAGCTTAGGTCAATCATTTTATTGGATCTATCTCTATAGATTCTTATACCCAAAATGTATGTAGCCTCGCCTAAGTCTTTCATGGAAAAGCACTTCCCCAACCAAGCTTTTACGCTTTGTAATGTCCGATGTCATTTCCAATCAGTAAGATGTCATCCACATAAAGCACAAGGAACACTACTGCATTATTAGTTACTTTCTTATAAACACAAGGCTCGTCTTCGTTTTTTAGGAAACCAAATTCTTTAATTGCTTCATCAAAGCCACGATTCTAGCTTCGAGATGGTTGCTTCAATCCATAAATGGACCTTTGAAGATTACAGACTTTGCTAGGATTCGATGGATCAACAAACCCCTCAGGTTGTGTCATATACACATCCTCGAGAAGGTTTCCATTAAGGAACGCAGTCTTAATGTTCATTTGCCATATCTCATAGTCATAATATGCGTCTATGGCAAGTAAAATCCTAGTAAACTTTATCATAAGGACAGGAGAAAAAGTTTCATCATAGTAAATACCATGAATTTGTCTATAACCTTTAACTACTAGTCGAGATTACCATCCATGTCGGTTTTCTTTTTGAAATACAATTTGTTATCAATGACCTTACACCCTTCGGGTGGGTCAACCAAGGTCCATACTTGGTTATCGTACATGGATTGCATCTCAGACTTCATAGCTTCTAGCCACTTATTTGACTCAGAACTATGAATTGCCTCTTTGTAGGTAGTGGGTTCATCTTGATCAATCAGTTCAATGTGATGATCATCAGTCACGATAAATCCATATCTCTCAGGCTATTGATGTACTCGACTTGACCTCCTTAGGCCTTGCTTGAAGTTCCAGAGTTGGTTCAGATGTTGTTTGAGGATCTTGAATTACCTGAAGATGGATCTTACTCCCATTATCCTTTTTGGAAATAAATTCCCTTTCAAGGAATAAACTATTACGAGCAACAAACCCTTTGTTCTCAGATGGAAGATAGAAGTAATATCCTTTAGTTTCTTTAGGATATCCCAAAAACAAACACTTGTCGGATTTAGGGGCGAGTTTATCAGATGACAGGTGCTTTACATACGCCTCGTGTCAAGGATATCTCTAGCACATGTACACTTATTCACATAAGCAGTTAATACATCAAATTTGTGCCTTAAGATATCATGCTCAACAAGCTTAGATTCTACAATAAGCACCTTGTCAAGTAACTCTTGGTTTTCAAGAGATAACATTTAGGGATAAAAGAGCATTCTCTTTTTCAATTACTATGATGTGAAAGGAAGTAAGAAGACTATCAGATTCTACTTGCATTTTTTATCTTTCATTTAGTGAGCAAGAAAGTTATTTACAAGTGATATTGTTTTTTTTAGCTAACCTTTTTAATTCATCATATAAATCATTTAAAAGCACATATAGATCCTCCTCATTTTCATAGTCAAGATCAAGGGAATGATTTAAGCATTGTACCTCATTTCCTATAGATTTAGGACTTTGAATTTCATCTTGATCTTCGTCAATCAGGCCAATGAGGCATATTGATTTGCCTTGATCGTGACCCTTTCTTTCTTGGGAAGAGCTTGTCCTTTGATTGCTTCTTCTTTTCATTATTGTATTTGTTTCATTAGAAGAAATCTCCTTATGGTTTGTGGAATCATCATTAATGATAGCCTTGTTTCTCTTTAAAAAGCTCTCCACAAATTTGTTGTCCTTGGCACATAACATTTTTCTTGGAGTCTTCTTAGCTTTGCTTTGCCATTCCTTGAGGTTCATTTCTTCATCATGAGAGTTAGATCTTTTGGAACCTAAAAGGGAAACTTGAGAAATGCTAGGTACCTTTTGGCAAGTTTCTTTATTGTCAATGTAATATCTCTAGTGGAAAGTGTGTGCACAAGGATCAACATTATAAATATTCAAAAAATGAGAATAATTCCTAGATATGTGATGCAAATAGAAACAAGAATCATTCCCATTCATGACATTGCATCTCATAGATAACTTAGAAATTGAGGCGTAAAGCAAATCAAGTTCATGCTTCTAGTTATCTATTTGGATATGATCATTTAAAGGGAGGGATGCAATATCAATAAGGTTGAAAGCATATAAATCAAAATCACTTCTCAATTTATTGATAGCATCAATTAAATAATTGAGAGATGGTGAATTCAATACCTTAGCTTTCTTACAAAGTGATGATAATTTTAGCTTATTATTGAAGTCTTGATCATCACTTGAGGTTGAGCACTTTAATTCCTTGAATGTTGCGGCCATTGAGTTTTTAGGAATCCAAGTGCTATGGAGTGTTTTTATCCTTTCCTTTTCAAACATCTCCATTTAAAGTCTATATCATTCTCCTTTGAATGATTAAGTCCAAAGCCAATTCTTTTCGAATATCTTTCTTTGAAGTCTTGTGGCAAGATTTTTCACTTCCTTTTGCAAGATGCTTGATCTTCATGGTCTCCATCATAATTAACCTCCATATGAAGATCATCATCTTGTGCTTCCTCTATAACTTCTTTCTCATCTTGTAAAGGCTCAATTTGAATGTCTTTTGAACTCGTTGAAGATTGAATTTTGATTTCTCCTAAATCACACTCCTTGATGTCATCAACTTTTGCTTGGAGTGTGATTGAGATTTCTTCAATTCCTTAACAAGAATGAATTCCCAATTCTAAATGACGAGGAATCATCCATGAAGCTAAAAGAGGTCATTGATCCAAATGACCAAGTTCTTAACTCATTCCTTCTAAATCCAAGTTTCCAAAGAAAGCCTTTGTTCCAAGTATTTAAAGTAGTTAATCTAAAGGTTCATGGGACAAAGAAGCCTTCAAAGAATGAAAGATCCAAAGAAGATCGAATAAACTATGGTCGGATTTTTTTAGAACAAAATATTGCGCACATATTGAGCATGTAAAGATGAGTGTTGTTGTTGTGGGCTGCTCTCCTACATGGTGTCGGATGATTACAATCAAAGCGAGGCTGAGGGCTTGATTGGATTCCTCACCTATCGCGGAAACTCCAACTTCTTATACAAAAACTTTACCCTCAAAGGTAGCTTTGATAAGCTTGTGATGTCTCCAACGGACCAGCTCAAACAGGCGTGTATTCACGATTTCTTTGGCAGCGAGGGACGGACATGCCTCCAGCTTCAAGCTTCTATTCCACCACTTGGAATGTCGATGCTTCCGGAGGTGGTTGTAAACTCTGAGGACCCAAATCAATTAGTTTGGTTGGTGGAACCTTTAGGACAATTTTTGTTATCTTCTTTATTCAAAAGCTTCAGGGACTACAAGCTAAACTCTTCTAGCGCAATTTTTTTTGTTGATGAAGGTAATCCCTAGCTATATTTCTATATTTATGTGGAAATTACTCAATTCATATTTGGCATTGGATGATAATCAAATGAAATTGGGTTATCACATTGTTTCAAGATGCTTGTGCTTAAGGGGGTTGAGAGCTATGATCACTTGTTTCTGAAGTGCACTATGGCAACCTCATTATGGAAATATGCAGCTGATAGGGCAGGTTTGACGCTGGATTTTCAGCGGCAATACAGTGTTAGACGGATGATGATATTTGGTGGTCTTTTAGTGATGGAAGACAAAATTCGGTGAGGGTTGTGCTTTCTTGTTGTGTGTGTGTTGGATGTTGTGGAAGGCAAGATGCCGTTTTCCATTTGAAGGGTCAGTGTCCTCCTCCAAAGCCTTAACTTCTCAATTATGGGTCTATTTTGGAGATATGTTAGAGGTGCGTGGTTGTAGAATTGGTCCTGCAACTCAACTTCCAGCTAGGAGAAGGGAAATGGTCTTAAAGTGGCGTGCAATATGGGTCGATATTGTAGTATTCATCGACGGTGCATCAATGGGGAATCTAGGGCTAGCAGGGACTGGTGGAGTCTTACTCTTTGGGGATGGACATTTTATTGTTGCATTTGCAAAGTACATTGGCGATGGTGAGACGAATAACCGGATAGAATTTGAAGCTCTTAACCAGGGGCTAGATTTGGCGAGTTCTTTGGATTGTCGGGTAGATCTTGTTCAGAAAGACTCAACTTACATGGTCCATTCTATCGAAAGGGGATCAATTAATGCTTGGGCTTTAGATGGTTTATTTCACAAGGTATGTGCAAAGTTAGGGATGGTCGGAAATGAGCATTTTTATCGCGAGCACTTTTTATTTTTTCTAGTTTCGTGTCTCTTCCTATCGAATTGCAGAGATTATATAAATTAGATAGGATTGGCAATCCTTATGAGAGAGATATCCATGGGCCCCTCGATAGGGAAATCTGTTTAAACGCATGGCCGTGCTCAAATGTATTTAATAAAGTGGTTATTAAATACTATTTGTTAGAACAGTCTACCTGGAGATCGAGCATAAATACAATTAAGCTTTATAAGGGTGACAACTACAATGCCTTATGCTTAATTTGGATATCGCGAGACAAAGGGATTAAATAGTGGATTGATGTTAGGTTCCACCATACATTCATTTACTTTGGGTAGTCACAATGTCCTATTAGGGACCGCTTGTGAATTATGAACACATACAGGGTCTCACGCATAGACGAGTTAACGAGATTCATGTCCATATTCAATGAATCTAGAATGTGTCTAGCTTCATTGTATCTGACAATTTTTTTTTGAGAATAATAATATGTTATTATTCGAATTAGAGATTAATGAGGGGCATTTTCGGTATTTTGGTTCTAGCTGGGATTACGTGGGAGTTATTAAGCGATAAAGACTCCCACTACCAGAAGAGGTTGATAGGACGTGGGAGTTGCTTTTGGAACAAACTCTCACACCTAAATAATCTTCTTTTGGCCGAAATCCTAGGTTAAGCTTGCTTGAGCCGAAATAAACCAAAATACTCCCGAAATCAGTTTTCTGGATTTTCTGCCCTTCTCTTTCCTCGACGTTCCCGAAACTCATAAACGTAGAGCTAGCACTCGTTGCTCATTTCGTCGCGTGAATACCCGTAGGGAGCAATTCTGAAAGGGAAGGCTATTGGTGGTAGCAACACACATCCGGAAAAACAGAATCTTTAACCGAAAAATGTAAGTCTTTCGTAAGTAATTTTCGATTCCCATGGTATGAGCGGATCCTTCGGGGGAGGACTCATGGGTTCTTAGAACGAGTTTGTGCCAATGAATCCCTTCAGTGGTATCAGAGCTTTATTCATACCATCCGAATTCGATTATGTTAATCACATCATAACACGTATCAATCTCAATTTGGTATGTGTATGCGTGAAACAGAAATATTTTTTATGTGATTCAATATATGTGATATATGCATAAACTGACATCGGTCATTCATGTTAATATGTTTCTGTGATTCGTTATGTTATTAATTCGATTAATATTGTGTGACTGCTATATCATGATTCAATATGTAATTTAATATGATTAATTACGCATAAAATGTGATTGTTTGCCTCCTACTGTTAATCAGATTAACTTATGCATAAAATGTAATGTATAGATTATATTTTATAAAACTGTTTATGCAAGTATATATGTTACGCGATTTAGGGTTAAATTGGGGCAGAAAAACTCATTCAACTACTCTGCGTAGTGGCAACACCTAAGACTTTGTATTTGTACTCGTTACGTTATTCATTATGCTTTATGTAAGTTCTAGCATGGCCTACTATGCCCCCTCTTGCTTTACATTTATTGGGTTGTAATTTTATAATATGGCATGCAAGCCATTTTTTTTAATGTTGTAAAATTGTAATTGCTTTCTTAGATTAGTTATCTTGAAGGCTGGATATGCCCATGCTTTTATGTAACAAGACAGGAGGATGCATGATCGAAGACACTATCCATGATATGGGTATTGACTTAGATTGACCCTTGGCTCCCACAAGGCTCGTGGGAGTCATCATAGGATTAGGCCATGCTATCTCACGTTTAATTTTACGTTTTATATCTTGCATGTGATGCTTATATTCTTGTCTTATGGGGCTTGACATATTATTCAAACTAAATCGTTTTAATTAAGTCTTAAAATGCCTACCATATCCCAAGAACTCCTTGAGCTTGGATCATTATTTTGTCTGCCTGCCAAAGCAACAGATAAGTGGTTATCTAAGCAAAAGGAGATGGGAAAATAGTGATTTCCATAAGCTTAGATATGGTTCGACTTAGCTAGGCTATCAAAATAGTTTTGAGACTAGGGCATAAAATGGGAAATAGTCGGGACATATAGATGTCATTCCCATGGGTTGATTTTACTTTTATTATGGGTGAAAATCCAAAGCTTACTTATAACTATCGTAAAATGGTATTCTCCACTATTTATCAAGTGTTGAAATTGTGGAACATTTTGCTCAAAACTAAGTAATGACTTTGCAAATAAATTTTTAATGTAAATCATGGCAACCAACACTTCACACAATTCATTGTGATCCGTTCTTGAAAAAGAAAAATTGAGTGGTTCCAATTTCTTTGATTGGGCCCGCAATTTAAGGATTGTCCTTAAGCAGGAAAGAAACCTATAAGTTCTTGATTCTGACATTCTTGAACTGCCCGCAAACAACGCCCTTAGAGCTGAGAAAGATGCTTGAAAGAAGCATTGTGATGATTCTAACGATGTGACTTGTCTCATGTTAGTAACAATGAGCTCTGAGCTTCAAAAACAGTTTGAAGGGGTTGGGCTTTCCAAATGATGGGCCAGCTCAATGAAATGTTCTAACAGCAAGCCCGTCAAGAAAGGTTCCTCACCACTGAGGCGTTGAACAGTGGCAAGATGGCCTCTGACACCTCTGTAAGTGCACATGTTCTTAATATGAAGGACTACCTTGACCAACTTGATAAACTTGGGGCTCCCGTAGGTCATGACATGGCCACAGATATGATCTTAGGCTCACTCCCACCAGAGTATGACCAATTTGTCATGAACTTCAACATGCACGCCATGGAGAAGTCCATACACGAAATACACGAGATGCTCAAGCAGGCTGAACTGAACAATAAGAAGACCCCTGAAGTCTTAATGGTTCAAAAAGGGAATTTCAAGATGAAAGGAAAGGGAAAGTCCATGGCCAAGAAAGGAAAAGGCAATGACAAACCCAAGCCCAAGCCCAAGCCCAAGGCACCAAAGGAAGGGGTTTGCTTCAATTACAATGAACCAGGTCATTGGAAATGGAACTGCAAGTTCTACTTGGAAGAAAAGAAAAATGAGAAAGCCAGTTTGACTATCTCTCCAGGTATTTTTGTTATTGAAATTAACATGTCTACTCCTACTTCATGGGCATTAGATAACGGTAGTGGATCTCACATTTGTGCAAATGTGCAGGGGTTCAAAAGGAGTAGATCTCTGGCAAAAGGAGAAGTGGACCTGAGAGTAGCGAATGGAGCAAGAGTTGTTGCTGTAGCTACATGGACATTTAATTTAGTTTTGCCAAGTGACCTTATTATTGAACATGAGAATTGTTTTTATGCTCCAACTTTGAGTAGGAATATTATTTCAGTTTCTTGTTTGGATATTGATGGTTTTGAAATAAATATTATGAATAAAATTTGCACCGTTAATAAATATCGAATCTTCTATGGAGATGCCTCTTTGATGAATGGGCATTATATTCTTAACACTTGTTTGATTTAAGTTATTAGACAAGTGGTAATATCTAAAACCCATGAAGTAGGAGCATACATGTTAATTTCAATAACATAAATACCTGGAGAGACAGTCAAACTGGCTTTCTCCTTTTTCTTTTCTTCTAAATAGAGCTTGCAGTTCGGTTTCCAATTACCTGGTTCATTGCAATGGAAGCAAACCCCTTCATTTGGTGCCTTGGGCTTGGGCTTGTCATTGCCTTTGCCTTTCTTGGCCATGGGCCTTCCCTTTTTGAACCATTAAGATTTCAGGGGTCTTCTTAATGTTCAGTTCAGCCTGCTTTAGCATCCCGTGTATTTTTTGTATGGACTTCTCCATGGCGTGCATGTTGAAGTTCATGACAAATTGGTCATACTCCGGTGGGAGTGAGCCTAATATCATAAATGTGGCCATGTCATGACTTACGGGAGCCCCAAGTTGATCAAGATAGTCCTTCATCTTAAGAACATGTGCACTCACAGAGCTGTCAGGGGCCATCTTGCAACTGTTCAACATGAGGAACATTTCTTGACAGGCTTGCTCTTCGAACATTTCCAGGAGCTGGACCATCATCTGGAAGGCCTCAACCTCTTCAAACTTTTTTTGAAGCTCAGGCTCATTGTGGCTAACATGAGACAAGTCACATCGTTAGAATTATCACAATGCTTCTTCCAAGCATCTTTCTCAGCTCTAGGGGCATTGTTTGTAGGCTGTTCAGGAATATCAATGTCGAGAACGTATAACTTTCTTTCCTTCTTAAGGACAATCCTTAAGTTGCGAGCCCAATCAAGGAAATTTGACCCACTCAGTTTTTCTTTTTCAAGAATAGATCGCAATGAATTGTGTGAAGTGTTGGCTGCCATATCCACATTAAAAATTATTTGCAAAATCATTAATTAGTTTTTGAGCAAAAAAACATTCCACAATTTCAGCACTAGATAAATTGTGGAGAAAACCATTTTACGATAGTTATAAGTAAGTTTTGGCTTATCACGCATAATTAAAGTAAAATCAATACATGCGAATGACATCTACATGTCCCGGCTATTTCCCATGTCATGCCCTAGGCTCAAAACTATTTTGATAGCCTAGTTAAGTCAAACCATGTTTAAGCTTATGAAAATCACTATTTTTCCATCTCATTTTTCCTAGATAACCACTTATTTGTTGCATTGGCAAGCAGACAAAATGATGATCCAACCTTAAGAATTGCTTAGATAATGGTAGGCATTTTAAGACTGAATTAAAACTTTTTTTAAAAAAATTTGACGAATATGTTGTTAGACCCCATAAGACAAGAATATAAGCATCACATGCAAGATATAAAACATAAATGTAAACGTGAGATAGCATGGCCTAATCCTATGAAGACTCCCACGAGCCGTGTAGGAGCCAAGGGTCAATCTAAGTCAATACCCATCTCATGGATAGTATCTTCGATCCAACGTTCTCCAGTCTTGTTACATAAATGCATGGGCATACCCAGCCATCAATTTAAAGCAATAAAACTAATCTAAGAAAACAATAACAATTTTACAACATTGAAAAATGGCTCGCAGGCCGTATGATAAAATTACAACCCAATAAATGTAAAGCAAGAGGAGGTATCGTATGCCATGCTATTTACCATGCTAAAACTCAAATAAAGCATAATGAAATCAAGTAACGAGTACAAATATAAAGTCTTAGGGCTGCCCATCGGACGCTGTCCTAGGGGCAGCGCCTTTGGTGGGGTCCGCGAAAGGAAAATCTGATTCTCCATCAACTCATTGAATGAGTTTTTTGCCCCGATTTAACCCTCAATCGCCTAACATGTACAATCAATAACATAAATAGTTTATGCAATAGTTAATCAGATTAACAACAGGAAGCATACAATCACAGTTTATGCATAATTAATCGAATTAATAACATATGATACCAGTTTATGCAATATTTATCGAATTAATAACATACAATAACATTTTATGCTATATTAATCCAATTAATACAGATCGAATAATGAGAATAGACATATAAATCAGATTGACATATATCACATATATATATCAGAATCACAGAAACATTTTTCTGTTTCACATATACACATACCAAATCAAAATTGATACGTGTTATGATGTGATTAACAATATCGAATTCAAATAGCAAGAGCAAGGCTATGAGACATGTTAATTTCAATAACATAAATACCTGGAGAGACAGTCAAACTGGCTTTCTCCTTTTTCTTTTCTTCTAAATAGAGCTTGCAGTTCGGTTTCCAATTACCTGGTTCATTGCAATGGAAGCAAACCCCTTCCTTTGGTGCCTTGGCCTTGGGCTTGGGCTTGTCATTGCCTTTGCCTTTCTTGGCCACGGACTTTCCCTTTTTGAACCATTAAGATTTCAGGGGTCTTCTTAATGTTCACTTCTGCCTGCTTTAGCATCCCGTGTATTTCGTGTATGGACTTCTCCATGGCGTGCATGTAGAAGTTCATGACAAATTGGTCATGCTCCGGTGGGAGTGAGCCTAATATCATATATGTGGCCATGTCATGACTTACGGGAGCCCCAAGTTGATCAAGATAGCCACTTCATCTTAAGAACATGTGCACTCATAGAGCTGTCAAGGGCCATCTTGCAACTGTTCAACATGAGGAACATTTCTTGACAGGCTTGCTCTTCGAACATTTCCAGGAGCTGGACCATCATCTGGAAGGCCTCAACCTCTTCAAACTTTTTTTGAAGCTCAGGCTCATTGTGGCTAACATGAGACAAGTCACATCGTTAGAATTATCACAATGCTTCTTCCAAGCATCTTTCTCAGCTCTAGGGGCGTTGTTTGTAGGCTGTTCAGGAATATCAATGTCGAGAACGTATAACTTTCTTTCCTTCTTAAGGACAATCCTTAAGTTGCGAGCCCAATCAAGGAAATTTGACCCACTCAGTTTTTCTTTTTCAAGAATAGATCGCAATGAATTGTGTGAAGTGTTGGCTGCCATATCCACATTAAAAATTATTTGCAAAATCATTAATTAGTTTTTTAGCAAAAAAACATTCCACAATTTCAGCACTAGATAAATAGCGGAGAAAACCAGTTTACGATAGTTATAAGTAAGTTTTGGCTTATCACGCATAATTAAAGTAAAATCAACCCATGCGAATGACATCTACATGTCCCGGCTATTTCCCATGTTATGCCCTAGGCTCAAAACTATTTTGATAGCCTAGTTAAGTCAAACCATGTTTAAGCTTATGAAAATCACTATTTTTCCATCTCATTTTTCCTAGATAACCACTTATTTGTTGCATTGGCAAGCATGACAAAATGATGATCCAAGCTTAAGAATTGCTTAGATAATGGTAGGCATTTTAAGACTGAATTAAAACTTTTTTTAAAAAAATTTGACGAATATGTTGTTAGACCCCATAAGACAAGAATATAAGCATCACATGAAAGATATAAAACATAAATGTAAACGTGAGATAGCATGGCCTAATCCTATGAAGATTCCCACGAGCCGTGTGGGAGCCAAGGGTCAATCTAAGTCAATACCCATCTCATGGATAGTATCTTCGATCCAACGTTCTCCAGTCTTGTTACATAAATGCATGGGCATACCCAACCATCAATTTAAAGCAATAAAACTAATCTAAGAAAACAATAACAATTTTACAACATTGAAAAATGGCTCGCAGGCCGTATTATAAAATTACAACCCAATAAATGTAAAGCAAGAGTAGGTATCGTATGCCATGCTATTCACCATGCTAAAACTCAAATAAAGAATAATGAAATCAAGTAACGAGTACAAATATAAAGTCTTAGGGTTGCCCCTCGGACGAGGTCCTAGGGGCAGCGCCTTCGGTGGGGTCCGCGAAAGGAAAATCTGATTCTCCGTCAACTCATCGAATGAGTTTTCTGCCCCGATTTAACCCTCAATCGCCTAACATGTACAATCAATAACATAAATAGTTTATGCAATAGTTAATCAGATTAACAACAGGAAGCATACAATCACAGTTTATGCATAATTAATCGAATTAATAACATATGATACCAGTTTATGCAATATTTATCGAATTAATAACATACAATAGCATTTTATGCTATATTAATCCCATTAATACAGATCGAATAATGAGAATAGACATATAAATCAGATTGACATATATCACATATACATATCAGAATCACAGAAACATTTTTCTGTTTCACACATACACATACCAAATCGAAATTGATACGTGTTAAGATGTGATTAACAATATCGAATTCAAATAGCAAGAGCAAGGCTATGATACCACTAAAGGGATTATTTGCAAAAAAAATGGTTCTAAACACCCATGATTCCTCCCCTGAGGATCCGTTCATACCATAGGAATCGAAAAACAGACAGAATACTTACGATTTTTCGTTAAAGGTTCTGATTTCGGTATGCTGTGCTGCTACCACCAATAGCCTTCCCTTGCTGAATTTCTCTCTACTGGTATCCACGCGGCAAAACGAGCAGTGAGTGCTAGCTCTTCATTTCCGAGTTTCGGGAATCTAGAGAGAAGAGAAGGGCAGAAATCTGATTTCGGGAATTGGGGTTTTACGGCTCTCAGAAATCTAACCCTATGGTTTCATCCAAAAGAGATTATATAGGGGTGAGAGTTGGTTCAAAAAACAAATCCCACGTGATTGCAACCTCTCCTTGTAGTGGGAGTTTTTATCGCATAATAACTCCCACGTAATCCCAGCGAAAGCCAAATTCCGAAAAATGCCCATCCTTAATCTCTAATTCGAATAATAACTGTTTATTATTCTCAGAAAAATAAATGTCAGATACAATGAACCTAGACACATTCTAGATTCATTGAATCTGGACATGAAACTAGTTAACTCGTCTATGCGTGTGACCATGTAGGTTCACATCACAATGACAATGAAAACACACTTAGTAGTAGTATGTGTTCATAAATCACAAGCGGTCCCTGGTAGGACATTGTGACTACCTAGAGTGAATGAATGTACGATGGATCCTAAAATCAATCCACTATTTAATCCCTTTGTCTCTCGATATCTAAATTAAGCATAAGGCATGGTAGTTGTCACCCTTATAAAGCTTAATTGTATTTATGCTCGATCTCCAGGTAGACTGTTCCAACAAATAGTATTTAATAACCACTTTATTAAATACACTTGAGCACGGCCATGCATTTAAAAAGTTTTCCCTATCGAGGGGGCCCATGGATATCTCTCTCTAATAAGAGAGGGACAAATCCCTTACAATGCCTCTCACATTCCGGCCATGATATGATACTACATCCGATCACCAGTCGCATTAATTACTCGACTAAAAATAACGTCCGACTGAGTAAAATCGTAGCTCCATTCATGCTGGAAATGATGGAGAAATAAGGTCTAAGGATTCCAAATAGTATTGAGGAAGTAATACTTATGACTAAATAACCATGAAATATTACTTCTCTTTCGGATCACGTCCGACACAATATATCCCAATATATTCTATCTATGATATGATTTGTATCCATTACACATGATTAGTAAAACATAATCATCAATCAAACATCATACTAGTTTTATTTCGTTGTATAGAACATTACATAAAACTTGGCATAATCAGAATAGTAATTGCATAAGCTAACGAGTTTTACTACCAAATCACGCATTTGATGTTAAAAAGTAAAATTAACTATTCAAATGACATGCTCAAAAATATATAAAACGTAAACATATGATAATGGTCCTAGGGAACTACTAACAATGTTACTAATAAGCCTTTAGCTTCGGTCGACCGGGAGTTTATTGAGGTCGGCCAAGATATTCTGTCTTCGATTGAGACATATTGACCATAATTTCAATCGACCGATGCCCTGTCTGGTCAACCAGAAATCCCATGTTTCCTGCAATAACATGCATTTTTGGTACCCATTTTCTTATGGGTCCTTGGGGGTTAGTTTTGGGGTTCTTTTCAACCCAAATGGACTTAGCAACTTTTAAGAAGTTGATTTATAAGATTGGCATGCGTCGATACAACGATCTTAAGGACTCTAGTCAACAGGGGGAGTAAAATATAAAGAATGATATACTTTTTTTTTCTCACTCTAGAATTCCATCCATTTTATAATGCATTATCAGCACGAAGTCTCTTTAGTTTAAGGAAAAAAATCCGGTTAATAATTTAAATATTACATATGAGGCTTATATCAAAAGGAGGTTTATAGTAAGTTGATTATTTTTGTAATTTTTTTTTTATGGCTAACCTTGCTAAGCTTCATTTTGTAGCGCTTGAGATCACCGGGAGAAATTACATGTCATGGAAATTGGATGATGAAATTCATCTTGATTCAATGGGTCTTGGAGACACCATCAAAGAAAATAACATAGCATCAAACCAAGAACTTGCTAAGTCTATGATCTTCCTCCGCCGTCACCTTCATGAGGATTTGAAGGCGGAGTCTCTTACAGTGAAAGATCCACTTACTTTGTGGACTAATTTGAAGGAAAGATATGACCACCTGAAGATGGTCATACTTCCAAAGGCACGATATGATTGGTCACATTTACGACTCCAGGATTTTAAGTCTATTAGTGAGTATAATTCAGCCAAATGAAATTATGTGGAGAAAATATTAGTGATGCTAATATGCTAGAAAAGACATTTACCACTTTTCATGGCTCGAATTTGCTCCTGCAGCAATATCGAGAAAAAGGTTTTACAAAGTATTCTGATTTGATTTCTTGTCTTCTTGTGGCTGAACAAAATATTGAGTTATTGATGAAAAATCATGAATCTCGACCTACTAGTTCCACTTCATTCCCTGAAGTGAATGCGACTAGATTTTATAACCGTGGAAGAGGTCGTGGTCGCGGACGTGGCCAAGGTCGTGGGACGTGGTAAAAGCATTCCCCTATTATAATAATAATGAGGATGATTCCTCAACCGTGAAAAGGAATGATAAGAAAAAAGGGAAATATATTGATCCGGAAGATCGTGAAGACATTTGTTACCGGTGTGGCGTGGCATATCATTGGGCTCGTACCTGTCGTACAGCTAAGCACCTCATTGATCTTTATCAAGCATCAATTAAAAAGAAAGCCAAGAGTTTTTAGGCAAATTACACTTCCCAAAAGAATACTAATGATGATGATGATTATATGGATGATATGTCTGTTGATGTGACACACTTGGATGTTGCTGATTTCTTTGAACATCCGGAGGGAAAGATAGATCACCTTATTGGTGATGAACAGTCCATAATATTTTTATTTTCAGTTTTAGTTTATTATGTCTATCTTTAATTTCCGTTAATTAAGTATTTTTTTTTTCATTCAAGTTCTCTTTTTAGTTTGCTAGTTCCTTTTTGTAATAAATAGTACATTTCTACTATGATGAATAAATGTATTTTATTTCCTTCAAATTTATTAAATTATTTCAATTTTGCATTGAAGGAAAATGGCTATTGTTCCCTCTTTTGGATTAAAGATTGGAGATATTGATATATGTCTTATTGACTGTGGAGCAACACACACAATACTTAAAACTGAGAAATATTTTTCTTCTATAAATATGAGAAAAACTAGTGTCCAAACCATAAATGGTAGTGCAAAATTAATAGAAGGCTCCGGAAGAGCTTGTATATTTTTACCTGAAGGAACTATGTTGGTCATTCAAAATGCATTATTCTCTACAAAGTCTCAGAGAAATTTATTAAGTTTTAGAGTATTCGCAGAAATGGATATCACATTGAAATGATGAATGATCAAAATGCAGAATTTCTATGTATTTTTGCAAACGTTTCTAACAAAAAATATGTTTTTGAGAAACTACCATCTCTCTCATCTAGCTTGTATTATGCAAAAATTAGTGCTATTGAAATGTATCATTTAGTAAACCAAAAGTTTACTAATACAGATAACTTTATAGTTTGGCATGACCGATTGGGTCATCATGGATTCATAATGATGCGAAGAATAATTGAAAATTCACATGGCCATCCATTAAAAGGTCATAAGATATTAAGTTCAAGTGAATTCAAATGTGGTTCTTGTTCTCCAGGGAAATTAATAGTTAGGCCATCATCACCAAAAGTATGAGTTGAATCTCCTGCATTCTTGGAAAGAATTCATGGTGATATATGTGGACCTATTCATCCACCATGTGGACCATTCAGATATTTTATGGTCTTAATTGATGCATCTACCCGATGGTCGCATGCGTGCCTATTATCAACCCGCAACTTGGCATTGGCGAGGTTACTTGCTCAAATAATTAGATTAAGGGCACAATTACCAGATTATCACATCAAGAGTATCCGTTTAGATAATGCTGGTGAATATTATTCTCATACCTTTGATGCTTATTGCATGTCAACTGGTATAACGGTTGAGCATCATGTAGCACATGTTTATACACAAAATGGATTGGCAGAATCCTTCATTAAACGACTACAGTTGATTGCTAGACCCTTGTTGATAAGAGCAAAGATCCCAATATCAGTCTTGGGTCAAGCTATTTGCATGCAGCAGCACTAGTTCGCATAAGGCCAACTAGTTATCAGAAATATTCTCCTATACATTTGGCGTTTGGCTCTGAGCCGAATATATCTCATTTGAGAATATTTGGGTGTGGAGTTTATGTCCCTATTGCTCCAAATCAGCGTACAAAAATAGGTCTTCAAAGAAGACTTGGAATATATGTGGGATATAATTCTCTCTCCATTATCGGATATCTTGAACCATTAACAGGCAATGTCTTTACTGGTAGGTTTGCTGATTGTTACTTTGATGAGACAATCTTCCCCACATTGGGGGGGGGGTGGAATCAACAACAAAATAATGAAATTACTTGGAAAACATCAGCATTAAGTCATTTGGATCCACGGACATGCACTAGTGAACTTGAAGTTCATAAAATAATTCATTTGCAAAGAATTGCAAATCAATTGCTTGATGCTTTTTCCGACTCTACAAGAATTACCAAATATCATCTTCCGGCTATAGATTCTCCTATGCGAATAGATGTCCCTGCAGGACAAAGTATAAGCTCTATAGCTACAGATTCCAAAACACGCCTGAAGCGTGGCCGACCCATTGGTTCTAAAGATAAAAATCCACGAAAAAGAAAAGGATTAAATGATCAAAGTAATACTCTTAAAGAGTTAGTAAGAACGACCAAGAAATTATTGATCCAATGGTTCATGTATCTAAGAATAAAGAGAACATAGAAAAATCCATAGATTTTGTTACTGCTGGCAAAAATTTGGAATCGTATGAATACGAATATGGATAATGCTTTGTAGCAGTAGATGTTCTAAGTGATGATCAAGATCCTGAACCAAGATCAATAGAAGAATGTCGGCGTAGGCCGGATTGGTTAAAATGGAAAGAAGCAATACAATCGGAATTAGACTCACTTGCTAAACATGAGGTTTTTGGACCTATAGTCCGAATACCAGAAGTGATAAAACCCGTTGGTTAAAAACGGATATTTGTGCGAAAACGGAATGAACAAAATAAAGTCGTGAGATATAAAACACGACTAGTAGCACAAGGTTTTTCACAAATTTCGGGTGTTGACTATGAGGAGACTTACTCTCCTGTAATTGATGCGATTACATTCCGATACCTTGTAAGTCTGGCAGTGCATAAAAATCTCGATATGCGTCTTTAGATGTAGTTACTTCATATTTGTATGGGAATCTGGATACTGAAAATTTGCATGAAAATCCCTAAAGGATTTAGCATGCCTGGAACATGTAAGTCAAGCACTCGAGAAAATTGTTCTATTAAATTGCTAAAGTCATTGTATGGAATAAAGCAATCTGGAAGAATGTGGTATAACCGCCTAAGTGAGAGTTTACTAAAAGCCGGATACAAGAATGACTCAACTTGTCCATGTGTTTTCATTAAAAGATCAAAATCAGGTTTTGTTATAATTGCAATATATGTTGATGATATTAATCTCATTGGGACTCCTAAAGAGCTTCTTAAAGCAAGAGATTATTTGCAAAAGGAATTTCAGACTAAGGATTTTGGGAGAACCAAATTTTGTCTTGGTTTACAAATTGATAATCTAGAAGATGGAATCCTTATTCATCAATCAACATATACTAAGAAAGTCCTGAAAACATTCTACATGAATAGGTCACATCCCTTAAACATTCCAATGGTCGTCCGATCATTAGATGTTACTAAAGATGTTTTCCGACCACGAGAGGAAGATGAAGAACTACTTGGTCCTGAAGTACCATATCTTAGTGCTATTGGTGTACTAATGTATCTTGCAAATAATACTCGTCCTGATATATCATTTGCAGTAAATTTACTTGCAAGATATAGTTCTTCTCCTACTCGACGACATTGGAATGGTGTTAAACATATCCTTCGGTATCTCCAAGGAACAATGAATCTCGGATTATTTTATTCTATGGAATACAAACCAGCATTGGTTGGATATACAAATGCGGGTTATTTATCTGATCCTCATAAAGCACGTTCTCAGACTGGCTATTTATTTACTTGTGGCGAGACTGTTGTATCATGGCGTTCTACAAAATAGTCTATAGTAGCCACATCTTCAAATCATGTTGAATTAATAATTATTCATGAAGCAAGTCGAGAATGTGTGTGGTTGAGGTTATTGATTCAATATATTCGAGAGAATAGTAATTTATCTTTTGAGAAAGAAATCCCTACAATATTGTATGAGGATAATATAGCATGTATAACTCAATTGAGTGAAGGATATATCAAGGGAGATAGAACAAAACACATTTCACCTAAATTCTTCTTTACTCACGAACTTCAAAAGAAAGGTGAAATTGAAGTGCGACAAATTCAATCGTATAAAAATATGGCAGATTTATTTACTAAGACATTACCGACTTCAACTTTTAAGAAGTTGATTTATAAGATTGGCATGCGTCGGTACAGAGATCTTAATGGATCTAGTCAACAGAGGGAGTAAAATATAAAGAATGATGTACTCTTTTTCCTTCACTAGAGAAATTGTTTTTTCCCTCTGGGTTTTTACTCTAGTAAGGTTTTAACGAGGCATATCTTTATATTAAAGACTCCAGAGGGGGAGTGTTATGAAAATATTATATATTAAGGTTGGAGTCCTTATTCCATAACCCCTCAACATTATGGATACCTTAATTCTCCATTGTAAGAGGAGTTACAAGAAATCCATGACCCACACATTCGAGCTCCATTATCTACCCTTTATGAAATGTTTCATAACCTACATTTTCTAACCCTAAATAGAGGGCTTATTTTGATGTAAGATGGACTTATGAAATAATATAGAAATACTTCACCTATCTCTTGTGTCTTGTCTACTTCATCTTTATATTATATTCTAGTTTTGTGGTAGAATTCCATCCATTTTATAATAGTTGAGACATTTTCTCAATTTTTCCTTACCATATTTATCAATGAATGGAAGTTTGATCCCGTTAACTAAAGTTTTCAAGTTTGAGTTATTAGAATAGAAATCACATTACTGAAAGAGTTAATACAGGCTGAATAATAGCATCTCTTAATTAAAAAATAAATGGAGACCCTCTCAATTCTGGAGCAAAATATTTTTACATTTGTTCATTTGTTGTTATTTCTGCACCACCAAATTAATCGATAGGAGATGTTGAATGGAAGGTTTTTTGGTACAATGCACAACTTGGAATATTTATGGTATAATTATTTGATTCATGTGGTTTACAAAGACTTAATTCATCGAACAATGTTTTGAAACTATTTAGCCAAAACAAGGCATTGCAGGCATTTGGATAGCATTTCAAAAAATCATATTTTGTATTTAATTTAACATCTCCTTCTACAAATAGTTCAGTTTTTTTTATAAAATCTAAAACTTTATTATCTATTTAATCATACCAATATCCTTGAAACATATTACCTACATCAAACAAGGGTGGTATACATATTAAAGTATCTAAGTAACAAAAAATTATAAACCTTTATAGTTTACAGAAAGTATATCTCTTAAATACTAGCACAATAATGGCCATATTTATATGTAATATACACATAATTCATCATGTGCTAAATGTTTAAAAAAATATATTGATAGCTTATAAAGATATTTGGAACTTCTTATAAAAAATAAGATAGACTGCGCTAAAGTTATACATGTATTTGAGACTTTTCAGTTAATATTGCTCTTACTCATAATAATATGCATTTCATTAAAGTAATTCTAGAAGAAGTTCAAACTCAAGCTCACAACTCCCACTCAAAGAAGTGATAGGTACAACATTTACAATGATGGACAATTCCATAAGATGCACATGATTATAGTGAATGGAAAATAGAAATTTTATTCTAGATGCACAAATGAGTAGCTTTTTGCGGCCTTAATCGCACACAACAAATTCCCAAAAGTGTGTGAAACTTTGAAGAAAGAGATGGAAAAGAGAGGCATTCAAAGGACACATGTGCAAAATGTGCAAGAAGAAGATTTTTGCTTTATAAAAAACCTAATTTATTAAATAGATCACAAAACATTATGCATAGAGGGGGATATTACCTTACCTCGAATATTAGGTGGAAAAAAATCCAGTACGTAATCGGACTAAAATTCGTAATATTCGTGAAAAGCCAATTGCAATAGCCAAAACTAACGTCTTTAAAAGGGTTTATACCTAGTCTCCACGTGATGTTTCGTAGGGTTTTTATGGTTTTTTTACCCTTACGTGAGCGGACATGAGTAAAATCATCGTACTCATCTTTCAATTGAGAATCTGCCAACGCGTCGATAGGTCCCGTGTTCAGGACCTAAATATTTCCTGTTTCAAGCGATGCACGTTCTTGTTGCACTGGTGTTTCAACATGTATTTTTAAAGCGGGCACTTTAATGTATTTATTAAAATCACGAAAAATAGCAAATAATGCGTGACGATCCGAAAAGGGAGGAGTTGTTGGTGTATTTAGTTTGGCAGCTGAAAAAGTTTCGGGCAGATCGTCCTTTATTAAAGGACGGACAGGTGCTGATTTTTTAAGCACCACTGACGACTCCAAGCTTAATTTAAGCCTCGAGTTTAGCAGAACGAATTCATTAGAAAGGCTCCTGATAACTAGTCTGGAGCTCTCCACAGATGGGCCGGTCTCTGCCACAGTCAAGTGTGGGTCCTGCGCAGGCCCAGTGGAGTCAGACACAGCTGGGCTGGATGCAGTTGCTGGTTCGCGGGTCAAGCGGGTACTGTGCGGGTCGGGTCACCCGCACCAGCCGATAAATCTAGGATTGATGTTTAAAGAAGAAGATGTTTAAAGAGGTGAAGAACAAGGTTATGAGGACATTCTTGTTGGGGGTTAATGAAGAAGCAAATGTTGGGGATCAAGAGAACATCCCAAGGGCCAATAATGAAAGAAGAGCTACTCCACCTAGAAATGAAGCAAGTAATGACATTCTCAACCAAATTATGTTAAGCTTAAATGGTTTTCAAAACAACTTCAACAACAAATTGGAGATGGTATTTGAGAAGTTGTCTACCTTGGAAAATGATGTGAAGGATTTAAAAGAAATGGTTGGGAAGTTTAAGACAAGATTTGATGAATTGGAGTACAAGGTTGATGATGTGATTAGAAGCACAAAGTCAAAGAAATCAACCTTTGTGCAAGATGAAGAAGAAGAAAAAGAAAGTTAGGAGAAGAAAGAAAAAGAAGATGCAAATGATGATGAATCCATCAATGAGGATGATGGAAGTGATAAAGAAAAATATGAAAAGGAGAAAAAGGAAGATGAGCCCAAGGAGATTGTGAATGTTGAAGATGATGAGAATGATGGGAATGAGGGTCAAGAAGCGGTTATGGATATTGAAGATAATGAAGATGGGAAGAATGAAGACAAAGAGCAAGAAAAAAGATGACTTGGGTGAAGAAATTGTAGACAAGGAAGATACTCCACCAAATGAGGAATCTTCACCAAAGAATGACACTCAGGAAGATTGAAGAAACTCATAATGGACTCAAAGTGCAAGATTCAACCTTCAATCCAATATCGTCTATTTATGAAAGATCTATATTGCCTTTCACTGAAAGGATTCTTCAAAACTACACTAAATGTCTTTTTTTAAGAGAGAAACCATGTTTAGAAAATGAGGGAAGGGAGCGTCCACTAAAGAAAAAGGAAAAATCTAAAGATATATACGGAATTGCAAGGAGCAAGTGATTCCACGAGTTTCCCGCTATTCATTTTGAGTCTAGTGCTAAACGCCCTTTTAACTAGTACGTGTCGGCTCATTATCAGTTATCGTATCAATTTGATTCGAAAATTGAAGTTTAAGAAAGTGAACATTTATTCTTTAATAATTTATTTTTTTTATTTTTTCTCTAAAAATTTCTCACTTGGAGAATCAATAGTAGTTATACATTTGCTTTTCAAAGCATGATCTGGAACTCTCAACATACCGATTGTAAGTTCTTTTTTCTAATAACTGCATCAAGAACTACCAATTGACATTGTAATATCACGTCCTTGTTAAAATAGTGTTCAGCACAATAACCAGCGGGCAAACTACCCACTAGTTTTATGTTCTTGGTAATTTTTCCTTTTCTTGATAGAGTAGAAAATCAATGATTGTTGACTTTTATTTCATCTCCAAGTTGTATATATATAACAACTGGGATAAATTGATGTTTTGACAAATACGAATATCCTAAAAAAAATGGGAGTGATTTTAGGAGACTTACAAAGGATAAAGATTCCATCAGTTAGTTATAAGCTGAGAAAATCATGTATTTCCACTACGATTTTGTGCCTAATTTGGTCCTACCATTGAACAACTCCACCGGCTAATTCTTGGAGTGAATTATGTGGAATGCATTAAAAAATTGGGTTTTGAGTAGTAGCTTCAATTAATTGCGAAGTATAAATTTCTTCATTTGCATATGATTTAGTGACTTCGAATCTTGGAATTAATAAATGCATTCATTGGAAAATTTTGGTATTATTAGTTGAGACCTTTTCTCAATTTCCATATTTAACAGTGAATGGAAGTTTGATCCACTTAACTAAAGTTTTCAAGTTTGAGTTATGAGAATAGAAATCACATTACTGAAAGAGTTAATACAGGTTGAATAATAGTATCTCTTAATTCAAAAAAAAAAAATGGAGGCCCTCTCAAATATTTTTACATTTGTTCATTTTGTTGTTATTTTGCACCACCAAATCGATAGGAGATGTTGAATGGAAGGTTTTTTTTTGTACAATGCACAACTTGGAATATTTATGGTATAACTATTTGATTCATGTGGTTTACAAAGACTTAATTCATCTAACAATGTTTTGAAACTATTTAGCCAAAACAAGGCATTGCAGGCATTTGGATAGCATTTCAAAAAAATCATATTTTGTATTTAATTTAACATCTCCTTCTACAAATAGTTTAGTTTTTTTTATAAAATATAAAACTTTATTATCTATTTAATCATACCAATATCCTTGAAACCTATTACCTACATCAAACAAGGGTAGTATACATATTAAAGTATCTAGGTAACAAAAAATTATAAACCTTTATAGTTTACAGAAAGTATATCTCTTAAAGCATATTAAATCATACCAATGGTTAAACATAATAATACTTAGCAGCAAAAAAAGAGAGAAAAACATAATAAGTTTAGTGCATTGTTCCTAGCACAATAATGCCCATATTTATATGTAATATACACATAATTCATCATGTGCTAAATGTTTAAAAAAGTACACTAATAGCTTATAAAAGTATTTGGAACTTCCTGTAAAAAATGAGCTAGATTGCGCTGAAGTTATACGTGTATTTGAGACTTTTTAGTTAATATTGCTTTTACTCGTAATAATATGCATTCCATTAAAGTAATTCTAGAAGTTGAAGAGCATCTTTTACTTTAAGATAATTGCTTTAATAATATTTCAATAAAGTACACAATTTATTAATTATTATTGCATGAGCTCAAGTTTTGTACTTTCCTTTTGGGAAAGGGAGGCCTTGGAGGTATAAGTCAACCCTCAACTTTTATGGGTTTTAGCCAATCAAAGTAAACTCGACAGAAGAAATTAAAACGCGTTCAAAGCAGCAAAGTTTGAAAAAGGACATGTAACAAGAATCTATTCTCCCTCTCAAAATCTCATATGATCCTATTCACCCTTTGCTAACTTTAATTTGTCTATATAAAGAAGCACTTCATTTCATGCTAATTAACCTAGTATCCAAAGTGAAGAGCATCAACAGCATTTTCACTACTCCAACTATATAAAACCCTTTTGCATTAATGGCTTCCTTTAGCAACTACTTTGTGACGATTCTTCTCATTTCATCATTTGTTTGCTTTGCCAATGCACAACTCTCACCAACCTTCTATTCTTCTACTTGTCCCAATCTTCTAACAATTGTTCGCAATGCTATGACACAAGCTGTTAACAGCGAATCCAGGATTGCTGCCTCCATTCTTCGCTTGTTTTTTCATGATTGCTTCGTGAATGTAAGAACCCTTATGCCTTTCCGCAATTTTTTTAGTTAGTTAGACTCAATTTCAATTTTGAACCTAAATACTTTCATTATTTTATTTTGGGGCAAACTAAGTTACAAAGCGAGCATTCAATTTGGGATGGAGGAGGTATTTTTTTTACTCCATCCATGCCAAAAATAACTGTACTCATTTTAGATTTTAATTCATGTGCTAAACTAGAAAGTGGACGGAAAGAAAAAAGTATTATATTCACGCATACTATTAATAGTTTTTATGTTAAGGAAGCCAATTTACAATAAGAGTCGATGTTTTCTTGAACATATAATATTATATTAAAAAGAGTATGAATATTATTTTCGGTTGTTTATATAGGGGTGTGATGCATCCATACTGCTGGACGACACAACAACATTCACAGGTGAAAAGACTGCAATTCCAAACAGAAACTCAGCTAGAGGTTTTGAATTGATTGACACCATTAAAACTCGTGTTGAAGCCGCTTGTAGTGCCACAGTATCTTGTGCTGATATTCTCGCTTTAGCAGCTAGAGACAGAACTGTTTTGGTGAGCACTCATTTCCTGCATGGATTTGCATGAATCAACCAAACCCCATGCACATCCTTTTCAATTTTTGCTGCTCACAAAGTTTCAAAGCATATTCCATTGGTCGATCTCTTGAAATTCTTTTCACTTTACGTAGGGACTACAATTAGTTGACTATTGGGAGAGAAAACAAATGAAGTTTAGAGCTAACTTTTTGAAAAAGGAAAAAAAAAAGGATATATACAAAATTTTGACTTTAGAGACCAGTACAAATAGGTTTGGGACATCTATCTTATTTACTAATTCATCTTTTGTCTCATTCGGAACATGTCGTCACGTAGCTAACTTTACATTTTTTTTAATAAGTTATTAGGTATAGTCTACACACTTTGTACATGATTTGCACGTTTAAAAAAAATAAAAAAATTCACCTGCTACAAAGTTTCTTAAAAGAAATGATAAAGCACGCTTTGGTAATTTAATTAATAAGAACATACATAGGATACTACAGAAAATAGGATAAGAGATACAAACTCATTCAAATTATTTGAGATTATCTGTTACATTTTTTATTTAATCTTATGTTTCGTTGTCTGTCGAAACTATTGTGAAAATCAATTTTGTATTATGTATACCCGAAAAGGAAATACATATTGTGAGGTCAACTTGACATGGTGAATTTTCGAAGTAGTTGTTAAGGGTGAAAATTCTCTGTCCCCAATCAATCTGAATGTACTATATAAACATTTTTCCACTTATATATAGACAGGGTGAATTGTGATTGGCTGGGGACAGAGAATGGGAACACGAACGGGTATAGAGAATTTTTTGCCAGTTTTTAAGCACATCAAATAAACGGAAGCTAATATCTACCTATTAAAAAAATATACATTCTTTTATGTCACTTTGACTAAACAATACCCCGAGCATACTTGTGTTTCAAGTCACTAAAAGAACCTTCCATTACAGAGGGAAAAAAAAGAATTTTACATACACATTTCTTATGAATTTTGCACTAATTGGCTATATAGATGATTAATTATATTTATACGTCACAATTTTGGGTAGCTTGGAGGACCATCATGGACAGTACCACTAGGCAGGAGGGATGCAAGAACAGCAAGTCTCACAGCAGCAAACAATCAAATCCCTGCTCCAAACTCTGATCTCCAGACCCTCATCTCTATGTTCTCAGCCAAAGGCCTAAACGCCCAGGACATGACCGCCCTCTCCGGCGGCCATGCCATTGGTTTTGCCAGATGTGCAACATTTAGAACTCGAATTTATAATGCTACTAACATTGATGCAACTTTTGCAACCACTAGAAGAGCCAATTGTCCGGTTACCGGCGGTGATGCTAATTTGGCTCCCCTTGATCAAACCCCGGCAAGGTTCGATAATAACTATTACCAGAATCTGGTTGCCAGACGTGGACTTCTTCGTTCGGACCAAGAGCTTTTTAATGGTGGGTCTCAAGATGCATTGGTTCGGACTTATAGTAACAATGATGCTACTTTTAGAAGAGATTTCACTGCTGCCATGGTGAGGATGGGTAATATTAGCCCTCTTACTGGGACATATGGAGAAATTAGAAGGAACTGCAGGCTAGTTAACTAATTAAATTTATAGAAATTATAAGGCTTTAGAAATATATTTTTCAATATAAGTTACTTTTTTTAGTAGAGTAAGGCTATGGTTTTGAATATTAGAATACCTATATATGTGTTGATCAAAAGAATAATAAAAATGTGATAGAAATCACCCCTCACTAGAAAGGATGTGGGGACGAAGCTTTTGATTACTTGATTGTAATGGTCATTTTCTCTACTGTTATTTGTTATTGAAAAATTTCTATGTCGTTCTAATTGATTAGTGATGCGTACCGGACAAACGGGTTCCGATCTCGATTCTCCACCTTCTAAGTAAATAAATGGGTCTTGACAAGAAAGAGAATAAATTGTAAGACCAGAAACAGACAAAGGGTGGTGGGGATATTCTCAACCACCCTCCGATGCTAAAGTTAGCTTTTTAGAGAGAAAAAGACACAGAGAAAACTCAATGTCTAACAAGTAAGTAAATCATAATGAATGAAAACTATGAAACCCGGTCGCTTTATTAGGACCAAACTGCCAAGCTTTGGAACTTGCGGTGCTAGGATTAACATAAGTCAAGAATTAGGGGGACTGAGTTTGCAAATTTTGACTCTCTATATAGACTTTTTCAGCCTAAACTCTAATTATAATCTACCATAGTTTTCTTTCTGTACGACTGCAGACATTCTTGCGGAGACAGAACCTGAGACAGCTCTGGTACCCATTCCACCGGTCAAATTTAAGATCTTTCATCGTATCGTTAGTACGTTTCATAGGATTAGGAGAGTATTAATGATTAGTGTCTGCGTTTTTGTTAGGTCTTGTTGGTGAATAGATTTCGTGTACGACAACTTAAGAACGAATCAAATGTAAGTATAGAATCACTCTGTTTGATTAAAATTAATTATATTTGATACAAAACACGGGAAACTTCTGGATTATTTTCTGGATACGAATATTGTGACGAATTTGCATGACTAATTTTACTCTGATTTCACAAGGGTGAATTTTAAAGAATGGTGGTGGTTTTTATGTGTATTGTCAACATAGCTTTTGGGACTCGAATATACTATGCTACTGAGATGGATATTGAACAAACAAAAGAAAAGTGAACAAAACACTTCACATATTCTTCATAGTTTGAGATTGGTAGTCCCCTCTTTTTGTCAATTTGTCACCATTGTACGCTTTTCTCTCTTGGACATGGTAAAATTTTCATTCCATTGTAAATTTTCATTTGCATACTCTTTCGATCTTTGATTCAAGAAAATTATAAAGCATTAAAATGTGGTATTTTGCTCCTGTTCTTGTAGAATTTCCACTGCCCCTGTAATCGTGCATATACTCTTGGTACAATGATATACTATGTTTTTGTTTTTTCCTATTATTGTAAATATGCTACTGCTGCACCACTTGCTTCTATTCTTGCACACAAGTTTTATTTTCTTGTTCCGTCATTTTCTCTCCCAAATCTTCATGAAAAGTGCATATTGTTGGAAGTGGCTTACTTTGAGACTCAATAACTTTGTGTCTACAAAGAATCAGCTTGAAACAACATTACGTTTTGTTCTTAGCATGACAGAGAGTGATTATGACTTTGGTAGAAGCCACTTATGTGGTGGGAATCCATAGTTAATTAACTTGGAAGTTGGAGTTTCAAGATGTGAGCATTTATGTTTAAACATGAATCCCACGTCGGAATATTTATAAATAACAAGGCTCATTTTCCTATATAAATACATTACTCTTAATGCTTTTCCAGTATGAGAAAAATAAATAAATAAAAAGAAAAGGGCATTTTACTACTGTCTTTCTTTTCTTTTCTTTTAAGAACAAAAACGAAAAAGTTGAGACTTTTTTTTAGTGATTCCCCACTTTCCCTCCGGTTGGAAGTGAAGCGTCTTACCGCATGAGCTGCGCTTCGTTGTCGAAAAAGTTAAGACTTTTTTAGTCTTTGTCTTTTTTTCTTTTAAATCCATTTTCTTATAGTAATAATAATTTTATTCGGTGATTTCTCGGGCGAACTGAGGAGCTTTCGAAGTGATCTAATTCGGTGTGCGCCGTTGCAGATCTGAACTGTCTTATCCTGCAAAGAGTTTCGTTGTTCCCTTTTGCACCAGTAAGTGGGGCGAATATTCTCTTGAAGGCAAACCAGTTTCAACTGGTGATTCGGTTGGTTACCAGATACGATTTGGTTTTCACGTATCTGTAATTTCTATCTTCTGGTACAGGTATTTTCCTAAATTTCCTATTTCTGTATTATAAACAGATGCAATGTTATTTTTCTGTTTCTAGCTGGTTTACTGTTTTGGATTTATTTAGCCTTGCCGATTTAATTGTTATTGATAATTTATTCTGATAGTGTCCCTGATTGGGATAGGATTATGTGACACCCCCAATTCCACCACTAGGTACAACTGGGGCTGAATAGGGCATCTACCTACCTCTCAGCAGTCACTATATAATGCTTAAAAGACTAGACCGTTCATAATTATAATATCCACATCTATAAGTTATACATCCCCAAAAATATATTTAATAAAACATGTTTAACAGTATTAGTTGTTACAAGACAGTGGAACTACCAAAATACATAATTTACATTTATTTACAATAAACCGAAACAATAGCAAATCCAGAACCACAATGAATCGGAACAAGTACTCCAAGTTCCACAAAATAAATTTCATTCGAACTTTCTAGTGCACTCCATACCTGCATTTAAGATGCAGTTTGAAAGAAAACGTGTAAGCTAATGCTTAGTGAATTCCTCTGTGTGTGCAAGAGTGTATATGCAAATGTTAAAAATTCGAACATAAAAAGTGCTCATGCAGTTTTGTTTCTTTTATGTATACGACATAATAGTAATTGATTCAGCTAATCGAAAACCAGATGTTAAGAAAGCCAGTAAATTGCATAATGCAAAAACAGTAAGGCATGGTCGACATGAAAGTGAGCAAATTCCTAGTTTGAGAAATTGCTTAAATTCTCTAATATCCAATGCATTTCTACTTAGTTTCTGCTATAACAGTTATGCTTAAAACATGTGAAAATCAAAGGAAATCACCCCATAAATTATTATTCATTGAAATAACCAAATCAAACTCTAGTAGTTTCATCAATGGCGGCTGCCCAAAATCAAAATTCCTTAACCAGAAAACTTAATCAATCAACCAAAAGACAACCAATTTCAACATGATTTGAAATAATATAAGAAACTCAAATAAAAGTAACTAACCAACAATTTATAGGGAAGCTTAACAGGTACGCAATTTAAATATTGAATAAAATGTGGTGCAACAAATGAGTGTGAAGAACTAGGATCTATTAATACTCGTGCCACTTGTGAAAATATAGATAGTGTACCTTCCACTACGTTTGCATTGTCTATCATCTTTTCTCCATCCAAGGCAAACACGCGTGCCTTCACTTGTGGCCTTCCCGCCTTCCTTTCGGGTGTTGCTCGGGTTCCAACAGGTCTTGTATTAACATTTCCAGAGTTTGGATTGTTTTGTAAATGATTCCTTGGGTTTGGGCATTGGATAGTACTATGCCCAGAACTTCCACATATTAGACACAAATTCAACCTTCTGCGACATGTCTCGTATCTATGTCCGTCTTTTCCACAATAATTACAAAATTGACTATTCGACCGTTGTTGTGACGGAGAATATTTACCTCTCTTTTTGCCTCCAACTTGGTTTGTAGACGGGCCATTAGTCCCCCGTTTCGGATATCGGCTAGTTGTTGCTTAAATTTGTCGTTGTGCATATATTGCCTTATCACTTATTTCAGTTCGTGTAGCTGACTCAACAGCTGCTCCAAAATTCATAGGGGGTAGTGGTGCAAAAGCTCTTTGTAGCTAGGGTCGGAGTCCTTTAGTGAATTGCCGAGTCTTAGTCTCGTCCGTGTTGATATGACGCAGACAGTACTTTGATAACCGATTAAACTTAGCGACATATTGATTCACCGTCATCATTCCTTGACGAAGGTTTTGGAATTCATCTTCGCGTTGCTCTCTAATCCATCTTGGTATGAATTCCTTCTTAAATTCTTCTTGAAAGTCAAACCAGCTCCACACTTTATTATCACGTTCCCGGGCTTCCTGCATTCTTAACCACCAGTCTTTTGTAGTTTCCCGGAGGCGAAAAGCTGCAAATGTTACTTTTCGTTCATCAGTATATCGCAAAGTCTGATAGATATCTTCCAGGTATTCAAGGAAAAGTTCAGCCTTAACTTCCTGCTCACCTTCACCATAAAACTCAGGAGGTCGAAAGTTTAAGAAGCGTTCCAACGCCTCGTCTTCCTCTTGTACCCTTGTTCTACCTGTTTGACGATGTTCCAAAGTCATTTCAAGTAAATTAGTCATTCTATTTATAGCTCTAGCCATCATGTTTTCGTCACCCTGAGGAGGAACAGATTCATGCATTGTTTCCTGTGAATGTGGTTCTCCAGGGTTATTTGTACGAGACCCTGCTTCACTAGCTGGCTTACGGGGATGACCCCTCCTAATTTTAGGAGCCATCTATACATTTTAAGAAAATTATAAATTAAAGCATATATCACGTTACTCCCAAAATCAAGAAAAAAAATTCATAGATCATGTCAACAGTTCATATTATCAATAACAACTAGAACAGTTAACAAGAGAAATATGTTTATAATACAATCCGTACTAATTTACATTTATGTACATGAATTACATATCATTTACAAAACGAGAATAATAAAATAAAATAAATAAAAAAATATCACACTTATCAACATTAAACACACTAATCAAAAAAATATCACGCTTATCATACATACGCTAGGATGATTTTTATATACACATTCATCCTTTATTGGAATCATAACCTAACACACTAACCGTTCGAATATCTCACAAGCAGCCTGATACGTTTATACTAGGGGGCAGGTCCAGCGGATCTTGAAGAGGAGTCAGCCCACCTTCGAGCACTCCTCTTTAATTCAAACATTTTCGCCATAGCTTCTACACAAAGAAAATCCATTTCCGTGTCCCAAGCCCGATGCCAATATGCATCATGGCGTGCCTTTTGGTCTCTATTTTCTAGAGCATTTCTCAGCTCAGCTACTTGTCTCTTACTAGCGGCCAACTTCTCTTCCAACTCTTCATTATAATAATGATAATATCGATTATCAAGTTCGAGCTCTTCCTTAGCATCATTAAGCCGACCTATCCAAAAGTTGGCGAAGTCACAATTTCCACATTGAATAGGGCTAGGGGATCTAACAGGGCTGGGCGTGGGAGATTTTGGATCTTCCAGTTCCACATATTCGTTATCTGTAGTAGTTACAACGGCTGGAAGTGCCAAAACGACTGGTTTTGGACTGGCCTCTTTGGGAGGTGATAATGGTGGGTTTCTATCAGAAGATGACTCTATGAGTTCATTATTATTCACGGACCTCCTTCGCCGAGGAAGAACGGACGAAATTTTGGATGCGATCTCTTTTCCCTTTTTACTCGTCATCCTACAACACAACAAATCAAATCGTTAGTTATATATGAACAAAAGAGTACGATAAATAATGATTCGTCATAAAAGTCACCAAACATCCCACATATTCGCAATTCTTAATTCTCAGCGAAGAATAATATCATCGGTCCTTAAACTTAGGCTCTGATACCATCTGTTTCCTGTGTTTTCGTTTTCTAACTGCTTCTGCTCTTTGATGAGCGTTTTTTTTTAAAGAAGAATTTTTAATATGGATGTATTTCTGTTTCTGAATGTGAGTTTGTGAATGGGTATATGTTTTTGCTTATCCTAGGCTTGCTCGATAAAAGTATTGTCACTTTAATTGGAATTCTTGCTTGAATGTAAAAATGTAGGTGTTCTTTGTTTTTTTTAATCTAGTCAGTTTTTAGTAGAAGATTTACAAGACACCTTAAGTATAAGGAATAGTTAGGTTGTGACGCCCCCAATTCCACCCCTAGGTATAATTGGGGCTGAATAGGGAATCTACCTACCTCTCGGCAGTAATATAAAGTAACATTTCACTATATAATGCTTAAAAGACTAGATCGTTCATAATTATAATATCCACATCTATAAGCTATACATCCCCAAAAATATATTTAATAAAACATGTTTAACAGTATTAGTTGTTACAAGACAGCGGAACTACCAAAATACATAATTTACATTTATTTACAATAAACCAAAACAATAGCAAATCCAGAACCACACTGAATCGGAACAAGTACTCCAGGTTCCACAAAACAAATTTTATTCAAACTTTCTAGTGCACTCCATACCTGCATTTAAGATGCAGTTTGAGAGAAAACGTGTAAGCTAATGCTCAGTGAATTCCTCTGTGTGTGCAAGAGTGTATATACAAATGTTAAAAATTCGAACATAAAAAGTGCTCATGCAGTTTTGTAAATCATGTAGTTTTGTTTCTTTTATGTATACGACATAATAGTAATTGATTCAGCTAATAGAAAACCAGATGTTAAGAAAGCCAGTAAATTGCATAATGCAAAAACAGCGTGGTTAAGGCATGGTCGACATGAAAGTGAGCAAATTCCTAGTTTGAGAAATTACTTAAATTCTCTAATATCCAATGCATTTCTACTTAGTTTCTGCTATAGCAGTTATGCTTAAAACATGTGAAAATCAAAGGAAATCACCCCATAAATTATTATTCATTGAAATAACCAAATCAAACTCTAGTAGTTTCATCAATGGCGGCTGCCCAAAATCAAAATTTCTTAACCAGAAAACTTAATCAATCAAACAAAAAGACAACCAATTTCAACATGATTTGAAATAATATTAGAAACTCAAATAAAAGTAATAACTCTTACTTACCAAAAATTAAAATCTAGAACTTTGAAGATTATGTAAAAGTGAAGTATTTGATTTTGGAATGAGATTGATTGGAGAAGTGAGAGAAAAGAAAATAAAGAAGGAAGAAGAACCGAGAGAGAGCAAAGGTAGGAGAAGGAGTTACAGGAAAAAAAAAATATTTCTTTGAAGAAGATGGTGAGTTAATCTCGTATGGAAGCAGGAGGTGGAGAAAAAGACTCCAAATTGTAACATCTGTTATTATGACTCACCCAAAAACTATTTCCTATTTCCATCCCTCAACTATTAAAGTTTATACTACAAGTCCTCATATTTATTTTTATTATTTTTTTTTTCAAATACTATTATTATTATTATTAAAGCTTAAATGTGGGTCTCACAGATTACGTGTTTAATTCTATTGAATTTAACTGCGACGAACCTATCGCATCAAACAATCTTCAGGAGAAAATTCCATTATCAATAACTTACTGCAATGGAAAATCCACCTCAATCCGTTAAGTTCAAATCCATGATTGACATGACAGGCCTGCCAGACAAATTTAGTCCTGAGCATTACTTCTAACGCTGGCAACAGCATATGAAAATCTGATTGTCAATGAGGGGCTTGATGAATACGGTTGAGTAAGACAAGCTTGTATCACCTCCTACTAACATTCGAGGAGCTGAAACTGCTGCTTGAAGAGAATAGAACAAGGTCTGTGGAGGGGTGATTCTGTCAGCTCTGATAGATGTCCTTTTTTATGCCTTCTCTTCCGATTCTTACACAACAAAAGCTATCTGGGATGAGTTGAATAAGAAATATAATACTGTTGACCAAGGCTTTAGAGGTATCATGTTTCTAAATTCTTGAAGTATAATATGGATGAGGGCAAGTATGTAACTGAACAAACTCATGAGATGCAATTGATTATTCACTCCCTCTCTGAATTGAATATAAAGCTTCCTGAGAAGTTTCAAGTTATGTCAATAATAGAGAAATTTCCTAAGTCTTTGGAGGAGTTTGGATTGACACTCAAACACAAGAAAGGGGAAATATCTATACATGATTTGATGTTGGATATATCGATAGAAGAGGAACATAGGAATCAAAATCACACTGCACCTGTTGAGTCTAATGTTCACGTAGTAACAGCTAGAAGGAAAAAGTATAATCAGAAGAATGTGGAGGTTAATAACAACTCAAAGAATGTAACCAAGGCGAAAGGCAAAGCTAAAATGAAACAAAACAAACAAACCTTGTTGGAATTGTCAGGTTGGGCACTTGGCTAAGGACGATTCCTGCAAGAAGTCTAAGGTCAAACATGGATCCAATTCTGAGGCACATATCAACATGGTAGTTGAAGAAGTTAATCAAGTGGATGCTGATTTGAGTGCACAGCTCCCGAGGTTTGCACTATTGAAGCTAAAACTTGTGGGACTGGTACTACTGTTGATGGTAGGTATGTTTCTGTTGATCCTTAAATTAAAACTATCATGTTTGAGCCACTTGAAAGGTTGATTGATACCGAAGCAAATGTGCACGTTCGTGCTGATGAAAATATTTTTGTATCTTATCAGCCAATTGGAGGTAAAACTGTAAGAATGAAGAACTCAAGTGCAGCCAATGTGATTGGGATAGGACGCGTGGACTTGAAGTTTCCTTCAGGGTGCACTCTTTCTCTTCAGAGGGTGCATCATGTTCCAGCAATTCGAAGAAACCTTATTAGTGGTTCATGTTTAGTCTCAAATGGTTATGAACTCAATTTCAAATGTAATAGAGTAGTGATGTTACACTATGGTACATTTATTGGTAAATGATATTCGTTTGATGATTTTTTTAAATTAAGAGTTGAACCTTTTACCTTTGAATTTTGTGAATCGAATAAAGCTATTTCTGTTGAGAAATTTGATATTCATGTTGTGTATTCAATTGAATCTACTGAAATTTGGCATAGTAGACTTGGACATTTAAAGTTAGATTCTATTAATATAATGATGAATTTAAATCTGATTCCTAAACATGACATTGATAAAAAAAAAAATAAATGTTCAGTGTGTGTAGAAGCTAAAACAACATGGAAACCTTTCCATTCAGTTGAAAGGGATTCGGAGTTGCTTGACTTGGTTCACGCTGATATTTTTTTAATATAATGGGTTTTTAACTAAGGATCAAAAGAAATATTTTATTACCTTTATTGATGACTATAAAAAAATATTGCTATGTTTATCTACTTAAACATAAGGATGAAACACTTAATAAATTTCTCATATTTAAAAATGAAGGTGAAAAACAAACTGGCAAGAAACTTAAAAGGTTAAGATCTGATAGAGGTGGAGAGTGAAAAACACAAGAGGGGGGGTGAATTGGGTTTTTATACAAATTTGCTTCTTTTTCTTGAGATATAGAAATAAGGAACTAATATATGAAGCTTTGTAGAAATGAAGCAATGAGAGCAAGACAAGCGATTTAGAGTGGTTCGATTCACAAAGAATCTACGTCCACTACCTTGAGTATCTCCCAAGGATTTCCAACAATTTCACTAAGAAAAAGGCTTGTTACACTTGTGGCTAACTCACTAAGAGTTTTACACACAACCACAATTTACACACTCACAAAGAGTACTTGCCCACACTAAGTAGGTTTAGACACAAGAATACCGTATCACTAAGAAAGGGAAGGATGAAGATATAATGATACAAGTTCTTAACTCAAAAGTGGAGTAAGTATACCTTTGAAGATCTTTACTTTAATGCTCTTGAACTTTTGTATTCAACACTTTTTTGTCTTGCTTGTATAAAGATTGATTTTTGGACTTTTCAAATCATCAAAAAAAGAGTAAATGCTTTTTTGATAGCTAGAGCTTTTAAGAATATTCAATGTAGATTTGTCAAGGTTCTTGTCTAAAGAATATTCAGCTTTAGGGCCTTTATAGATTTCAAAAAGTCCAAAAAACGACTTTAAAACGGTCAGATAACGGCTAGTTTTTGCAGAGCTTTCGGATGACCGAAACAAGTCTCGGATGACCGAACTTGAGCAACTCGGTTGACCGACCAAAAACTTCGGTCGACCGAACCATCATCTCGGTCGACCCGACCCAAGCTTAGGTCGACCGAACTTTGACGAGAACAACTCTCGAGTAAATCCTTCGGTTGATCCGAGAAAATCTCGGTTGACCGACTTTTCGAAGTATGAGAGATGATGTTTTGACCTTTGTTTTGAAATCTCTTGAAGTCTAAAAGGTTTTCCCAAATTGTAATAAATAAGAATACTTGGAAAACTTTTCTAAAGGACTTAACTTTGAAATCAAGGGCTTTTTGAATATAAGATCAATTTTGAAACTTTATCCTTTGAAAACGAGTTTATAAAACGTGCAAGACTTTAGTGTTGTATGCTTAAGTTCATAAGAGCATTTTGGTTAGAGCTTGTAAGATAACGACAAATAAAACTAGAAGCTTTCCTAACCAAACCTAAGTCTTCAATCTTCAATCTTCAATCTTGTTGATATGTGCCTTGAAGATCTTGATTGTAGCTTGATTGAAGTACTTAGTGCTTCCACAATGAGTTTCATTATTCTATCACAAAGATGTAAGACATTAAACATAACATCAAATGTTTGTCTATTATCAAAAATCGAGTTTGTTCGCCCCTTAGGGCTTACAATCTCCCCCTTTTTGATTATGACAAACTTTGATGTAAATAGATAGAATATGAGCAATAATAAGAACAAGGAAGCATGGCAAAAAGATTTAAAAAAACAATTAAGAGTGACAACTAATGTTTTAGAAGATAAACGATGAGAAACCCAAACACTAGTGCTTTAACTTCTTTTGCCAACTCATTAGGGACTCTTAGAAGAGCCCTAAATACCTACCATCCTCCTGTCCTCCTTCCTTCCAACAACAACAAGACAGTTTTGAGAAAATTACTATATTAAGACATTTAAATGCTCCCCCTCAAAACATGCCATATTAAAGATAAAAACAAAGAAGAATATATAAAGAAAACTTCCTTAGGCTCCAGCATTTGATAGCAGAAAAAATCAACATTGAATTTTGAAACTGCATGGATCTCGGTCGACCGAGCTTCTGGTACCTCAACTTCGGTCGACCGAAGTAGGAGAAAATTCCTGCAGCATTTTGCTGCATTCTGAGCTGTCTCCTGAGAATTTATATCAGTACTACATACACACCAAGACAGTCAGTATTCCAATTATAAAAACCATAATCCATAATCCATAAAGTTTTCTCCCCCTTTGGCATAATCAAAAAGCCATAAATAACCAATTAAAGAAGTGATTAGCCAAAAACATAAACAATATTCAGTACCACAATAAGTCATGCAAAAACAGTTCAAAATGTCAACATAAACATAAGCAAGTGCAATATCAAGTGTCAACTCAATTTTTATCTTGATCCTCTTCACTTGAGATGTTAAGAACCTTAGCCATTTTGTCCACTTTGGAGGACACTTTTCGAACATCGTCTTTTATGCACCCTATCTCCTTTGACATGTTCTCCATTTGTTTTGCCATATTCTCAAATTGATGTGCCATATTCTTCATGAAGGCAAATATCTGTTTGATTTTAGACTTCTTTGGAGGAGTGCCTTTTGATGATCCTTGTGATGTAGAATGGGATTGACCGTGTTGACTCTTTTCGGATGAGGAATGTTCACTTGAGCTAAGTGGATTGGGTGCTTCAAAGTCTTCTTGCTCATCATTTCTTGGTTGAGAATATGCTCCAACCCTAGTTCCTTCAAGAGCCCTTTGCTTTTCAATCTTGATAAGTGTTTTGAGCATATATGGGGACACATTTCTTGCAAGGATTGAAGCTCCAAGTTCTTCATTGGTTGTATTCCGAATGAACTTCCATTGATTATCAATATATATCATCTTCAATCGGTGAAAACAAGCTTCATCTATTTTGATAACCATTTGCTTCAAAGGATTATGTAAATCAAGTCCAAACTTAAGAAAGAGCCTACTAAGAACATTTCCATAGGGAATAAAGTTTCTTGAGCTTTTGATTGCAGCCAGGAAATGTTGAAGAGCAAGATGAGCAAAATTTAATGCTTTCCTTTCAATAAGATGTTGCATTATAACCATTTGCAGGAAAGTAATTGAAGACTTGTGCCCTTTCACTGGAGTAACAAGGTTGGATACAAAGAAGTGCAAAATCCGACCAAACTCATCCAACTTGTCTATCTCCCTTTCCTTAGCATCAGAGAAACTACCATGAATACTAAATTCGGATTTAAAGTTCTTTAAGTTAAATAGCTCAATATCATCCGAATTTACGGTATTCTTGTAAAACCTCTTAGCATAATCCACATATTTTACCCCAATTGCTTCACAAAACATCCTCTCCGAGAAAACAAATTCCATTTTATTAACACAAGATCTATATTGAATTAAATCCTCATCCTCGTCAATGACTTCTCTCCTCAGATTAGCACCAAATTCATATACAATGGAGGGGTAAATAGGTTCATCAACATCAAAAAAGATTGACCCAACCCATATCATCGAACAAACCCATAACAACATCTAAACCTTTTCCTTGAATGAACATGCTTTCATCCCTAATATAGGTAGTCATAAAACCTCTTTTTGATGAATTAAGAGACTCAAACAAGTTCTTAGCTGAAGCATTGTGAAAGGAATTCGTTACCTTTGTAGTGTAGAAGTTTGAGGATCCTCCAACCTCAAAATTTGAAGGAGGTGACACCCTTGAAGGTGAAGACGAGTAATCGTCCTCCGAATGACTAGAATCATCCTCTTGAATCTTCTTCCCTTTTCCCACAACATTGTGAGCAATTTGCTTGACCCTCTTCTTTGATGGAGCTTGAGATGGTTCTTTGAGTGAAATCGCTTTTTCAAGGGGTCTTTTGGGAAGATTTCTTGGTGGATTTTTCCGAGGAGGAGTAGTATCTGTTAGTAGTGCCCTAGGACCATTAGCACATGTTGTGCGTTTTATTTTCTTTTGAGCATGTAATTGAATAGTTAATTTCGCTTTTGATTATCAAATGTGTGATTTGATAGTAAAACTCATTAGCTCATGTAATTACTATTCTAGTAGACCCTAGTTTTATGTAATGCATAATTACTATGAAATAAAACTAGTATGATTGTTGATTGATGATCTTGTTTTACTGATCATGTGTAATGGATACAAATCACATCATAGATGCAATATATAGGGATACATTGTATTGGACGTGATCCGTTTGAGAAGTAATACTTCATGGTCTTAAGTCATAAGTATTACTTCGTCAATACTATTTTAGAATCCTTAGACCTTATGTCTTCATTGATTCTAGTATGAATGGAGCCACGTTTTGACTCGACTCGGACGTTACTTATAACGAGTAATCAATACGACTGATGATCGGATGTAGTGTCCTATCATAGCTTGAATGTGAGAGACATTGTAAGGAATTTGTCCCTCTCTATTATTAGAGAGAGATATCCATGGGGCCCCTCGATAGGGAAAGATTGTTTAAATGCATGGCCGTGCTCAAATGTATTTGATAAAGTGGTTATCAAATGCTATTTGTCAAACATGATCTACACGGAGATCGAGCATAAATATAATTAAGCTTAATAAGGGTGACGACCACCATGCCTTATGCTTAATTAGGATATCGCGAGACAAAGGGATTAAATAGTGGATTGACAATAGGTTCAGTTGTAAATTCATTCACCTTGGGTAGTCACAATGTCTCGCTAGGGGCCGCTTGTGACTTATGAACTCACACTACTACTAAGTGTGTTTTCATTGCCATTGCGATATGAACCTACTGAGGTCACACGCATAGACGAGCTAACAAGCTTCATGTCAGATTCAATGAATCTAGAATGTGTCTAGGTTCATTGTATCCGACATTTGTTTTTCCGAAAATAATAAAGTGTTTATTATTCGAATTAGAGATAGAGGGCAATTTCGGTATTTTACCAATGGTCGGGATTACGTGGGAGTTATTATCCGATAAGGACTCCCACTACCAGCAGAAGTCTAGGGAACGTGGGAGTCAGAGTCTCCCACAGCCGAGAGAAGTTGAGTAGACGTGGGAGTTGTTCTGGGAACAAACTCCCACACTCTATATAACATCTCTTAGCCGAAACCCTAGAGTATAAGTCATTCAACCGAAATTAAACAAGTAACCTGAAATCAGATTTCGGATTTTTCAGCCTCTCCCTTTTCTCTCTAAATTCCCGAACTTCAGAAAGACGAAGATCTAGCAATCACTGCTTGTTTCGTCGCGTGGATACCGGTAGAGGGAAATTCCGCAAAGGGAATTCCGTTGGTGAAAAGAAACTGATCAAGAAACGTCATCCTCCATTCAAGAAGTAGCTTCTTGAATCCGAAACATGTAAGTTTTTATCGCTGTTTTCGGTTCGGTTTCGTATGGGCGGATCCTTCAGGGGAGGATCCATGGGTGTTTGGAACGAGTTTCCGCCCATGAATCCCTGCAGTATCATCATCATTCCCTCTTTTGTTAGGGTATTTGGTTCGTACCATCTCGAATTTAGTTTGATTCTGTAGTGGGAATACTTTGGTAATCCGAGGTAAGAAGAATTGAGGCAAAATCGATGATAATTTACCCTCTTGAGGAATAAGAAGAGATTGGATGTTGATATAAGGGGTTCAATTTGGCTTGGGTAGAGATAATTTAGGTTTTTAGAGAAAAAGAATTAGAGAAAAACTGATTTTGAAGATGAAAGGGTTAATGAAATAAGAAAGAGATTCTCGGTTTATATCCCTGACCCGACATACTCGGTCGACCGTTCCTAGATTCGGTCGACCGAGATGATTCCAGTAGCATCTTCGGTCGAGGGTTCTCTAAATTCGGTCGACCAAGGTCACAATTCGGTCGACCGACTCTGTGCTCGGTCGTCCGAGATATTCCTTTTTTTGCCTGCACACTTAATACACAAATCAGTCTTGGAATTTTGTGATTCCGAGGTAACGCCTTAAATATTCAAACCTTTCTACGCTAAGGGGCTTTGTGAATATGTCCGCAAGTTGTTCATCGGTGCAAATAAAGTTTATGCAAACATCACCTTTTACAACATGATCACGAATGAAATGATGTTTGATTTCTATATGCTTAGTTCGGGAATGCTGAATGGGATTCTTTGTCAAATTGATTGCACTAGTATTATCACACAAGATAGGGACATGATGAAATGCAAGCCCAAAGTCCACAAGTGTATGCATCATCCATAAGATTTGAGCACAACAACTACCGGCGGCTATATATTCCGCTTCGGTGGTGGAAAGAGATACACTTGCTTGTTTCTTGCTATACCAAGAGACTAATGCATGACCAAGAAATTGACAATGCCCACTAGTGCTTTTGCGCTCAATACGACATCCCGCATAATCGGCATCCGAATAACCTATCAAATCAAAAGATGCACTTCTAGGATACCATAACCCATAATCATATGAACCAATAAGATATCTAAATATGCGCTTAACGGCAACTAGATGAGATTCTTTAGGACAAGCTTGAAATCTAGCACATAAGCATACGGAAAACATGATATCCGGCCTACTAGCGGTTAGATAAAGAAGAGAACCAATCATACCTCTATACCTTGTTTCATCTACCGTTTTACCTTTTTCATCCTTGTCAAGCTTGATGGTAGCACTCATAGGTGTGTTGCTTTCCTTAGCACCATCCATACCAAACCTTTTGAGTAGTTCTTTAGTGTACTTGGCTTGGTTGATGAAAATTCCTTCATCGGTTTGCTTGATTTGTAATCCAAGAAAATAATTGAGTTCTCCCATCATGCTCATTTCGAATTCATCTTGCATAAGCTTAGAAAATTCTTCACAAAGCACTTCATTAGTAGAACCAAAAAATAATGTCATCTACATATATTTGCACAAGTAAAATATCATGAGATGCATTTGTTTTAATGAAAAGTGTAGTGTCTACAAGTCCTCTTGAAAAACCAATAGAAATGAGAAATTTGCTCAAACGCTCATACCAAGCACGAGGAGCTTGTTTTAAACCATACATAGCTTTTGTAAGTTTATAAACATGGTTTGGAAATTTTTCATGCAAGAACCCGGGAGGTTGTTCAACATATACTTCCTCCTCAATCAAAACCATTTAGAAATGCACTTTTAACATCCATTTGAAAAAAGTTTGATACCTTTAAAACATGCAAAAGCAAGAAGCATTCTAATGGATTCAAGTCTAGCCACGGGAGCAAAAGTTTCCTCAAAATCAATACCCTCTTCTTGATTGAATCCTTGGGCAACAAGTCTAGCTTTGTTTCTAATGATCTCACCAAGTTCATCAAGTTTATTACTGAAAGATCCACTTGGTTCCAATAATAAGGTGATCAATAGGTCTAGGAACTAAAGTCCAAACTTGATTTCTTTCAAATTGATTTAGTTCCTCTTGCATAGCTAAAATCCAAAAAATAATCACATAATGCTTCATGAATGTTCTTAGGTTCTATAGATGAAAGTAAAGCAAGATTGTCAATGAAGTACCGCCTTGTTTTGACACCTTCGGATGGATCACCAATGATTTGCTCTTGTGGGTGATCTTGCTTGTAAATCCAATCCTTTGGTAGCTCATTTGTTGAAGGATCATTGCTTTGAGTAATATGGGGATTATCTTGAGTGATTTCAATGTCCTCCTTATCCTTAGGATTATCATCAAACATAGGAGCTTGTTGGATTTGATTTACACCTTCCAAAGGCATACCTATATCATCATCATCTTTTGTAGATATGTAAATGTTAGATTCATCAAATGATACATGCATGGACTCTTCAATACACATGGTTCTCTTATTGTATACCCTATAAGCCTTTTTTGTTAGAAGAATAGCCAAGAAATATTCCTTCATCGGATTTCTTGTCAAATTTTCCAAGGCTATCTTTGATGTTGAGCACAAAGCATTTGCAACCAAAAAACTTTGAAATATGATATTGTGGGAATTTTTCCAAAAATAATCTCAAAAGGAGTTTTTCCAACAAAAGGTCTCATAAAAACTCTATTTACAATATGACAAGCGGTGTTCACGGCTTCGGCCCAAAAATATTTTGGTAAAGAATTTTCACAAAGCATAGACCTAGCCATTTCTTGTAGAGTTCTATTTTTCCTTTCAACAACTCCATTTTGTTGAGGCGTTTGAGGAGCCGAGAAATTATGAGAAATGCCATATTCATTACAAAACTCTTCAAAGAATTTATTGTTGAATTCTCCTCCATTATCACTTCTCAAGGAAACAAGTTTTAGCTCAAGAGTATTTTGTACCTTTTTGAAAAGATTTGAAAACTCATGAAAAGTGTCATCTTTGTGTGCAAGAAAAAGTACCCAAGTAAATCTTGAAAAATCATCCACAATTACAAATACATACCTCTTACCACCTAAACTAGTGGTCCTCATTGGTCCAAAAAGATCAAGATGAACAAGTTCAAGAGGTTTAGAGGTGGAAACCATTTGTTTAGGCTTAAAAGACGTTTTTGTTTGTTTACCAAATTGACATGCATCACAAAGACGGTTTTTCACATATTTCATTTTTGGGAAGCCCACGCACTAGCTCTTTTGAGGAAAGCTTATTTATGAGATCCATGCATACATGACCAAGCCGACGGTGCCACAAGAAGGCATCATCTTCATTTATGGATAGACATTTAAAATCACATGCAATAAGATCATCCAAGGTAAGCATATAAACATTTCGGTTCTATTTGCCACTAGTACATTTTCATGAGATGAGCTATCAATTATAGAACAAGTCTTTTTTGCTAAATGTAACATCAAACCCATTATCACAAAGTTGGCTAATGCTAAGCAAATTATATTTAAGACTATCAACAAGAAGAACATTCTTAACAAGAGTTGAAGAATCTTTACCAACATTCCCAATGCCAAGAATTCTACCTTTCTTTTTGTCTCCAAAAGTGACATAACCTTCATGGATGGGCTCCATGTCTTTGACTAATGCGGCATCTCCGGTCATATGGCGACAACATCCACTATCAAGGAACCATTGAGCCGGAGTGTTTACTTTGCTTGAAAGTACCTAAGACAAAAAAAGGAGTGACTTTTGGTACCCATATTTGTTTGGGTCCTTGAGGGTTAGATACGATACGCTTGATTCTCCATATAGTCTTAACTCCCATTTCAATCTTTCTTTTCACAAAACATCTATTGCTAGTGTGACCAAATTTACCACAATAAGTGCAACGAATAGATGGCTTATAATATTTGTAACTATGCTCATGGTATCTCTTTTGTTTATGTGATGAACTAGCAAGCACAAAGTGATTTGTAGGTGGTCTAGAAGAGCTAGCAATATCAATATGACATGAATGTGAATATCCTACTCCATGTTTATGGGAAGTACTAGCATGCACAAAATGATTTCTAGATGGTCTAGAAGAGCTAGTAATATCAATATGACTAGGATGTGAATATCCTAATCCATGTTTATCATTGGAAGTCCGTTGCATACAAAGAATATGATCAAGATCTTTTGTTCCTTTTGAGAACTTATCAACAAGAGAAGTAAGTTCAACAACTTTGCTTTTCAAGCTATCAAACTCAACAAGCTTGGATTCTAGAGAAGATAATTTATCATATGCTTCATGATACTTTAATGATGAGGAGTTGCAAGTAGCAATAAGTTTCTCATTTTCAACTTTAAAACAATCAACATCATCACATAGTTTTTTTGTTTTCATCAAACAATCTAGACTTATCTTCAAGCAAGGAATCAATTTTTAACTTCATTTCATAGTTTTTGCTTTGCACATTTTCTTAATTGATCATACATGTCACATAAGAGCTCATTAGGATCATCCTCATTATCATCACAAGAATTTGATATTGAGGGAGAAAGATGTACCTCATTACCGAAGGCCATGAAGCAAATATTTGCATTTTCTTCTTCTTCTTCATTTTCACTTCCATCTTGATCCCATGTGCCTATCAAGCCTTTGGCATTCTTGGATTTGAAGAATTTCTTCTTTTTATCTTCCTTTGACTCTCTTTCTTTGATGGATGGGCACTCTCCTATGAGATGTTGGTTGCTTCCACATTCATAACATTTCATGCCATTTGGATTTTGTTTTCTTTTATTTTGGAGGAATCTCCTTCCTTTTCAGGAAAACATTTTCTTCATGCGCTTTACCACTAAAGCCATTGTCTCATCATCTAAATTTATATCTTCTTCATCACTTGATTGATTGGATTCATCTAGATCAAGAATAGTCTTTAGAGCAAGACTTTTCTTTGCTTTTTCAACATGATCATCCTTTTTTATGAGTAAGCTCATAAGTGAGAAGAGAACCAATGAGCTCTTCCGTTGGATACGTTTTCAAGTCTTTGGCTTCTTCAATGACAAGAGCTTTGCCTTCCCAACTTTTTTGGAAGAGAGTTGAGAATTTTTCTATTCATTTCACCCATTGAATATTCCTTTCCATATGACCTCAACCCATTTACCACATTTGTGAACCGAGTATTCATCTCATTGATAGTTTCACTTGGCTTCATAGTGAAAAGCTCATATTCCCTCACAAGCATATTGAGCTTAGATTCTTTCACTTGATTTGTTCCTTCATGAGTGACTTCCAAGGTTTTCCACATTTTGTGGGCGGATTTGCTTCCACGAACTCTATTGTACTCATCCGGATTGAGAGCACAACTAATGATGTTCATTGCTCTATAATTGAGAGTCATTTTCTTTGACTCATCTTCATTTAATTCATTGTCCAATTTTGGCATTTGAACACCATCCACCAACTTCATAGGAACATAAGGACCTTCTTCAAAAATATGCCATAAAGAATAGTCTATAGAACACACATAAATCTTGAAGCGGTCTTTCCAAGCATTGAAATTATTTCCATCAAAAAGAGGTGGTCGATTTGTGGAAGATCCCTCTAGATAAGCAAAAGCGGAATTCATGGCCATTATCTTTTCTTCTAGTGGTTAAACTAAAGATGAAGACGAGGCTCTGATACCAATTGAAAAACACAAGAGGGGGGGGGGTGAATTGGGTTTTTATACAAATTTGCTTCTTTTTCTTGAGATATAGAAATAAGGAACTAATATATGAAGCTTTGTAGAAATGAAGCAATGAGAGCAAGACAAGCGATTTAGAGTGGTTCGATTCACAAAGAATCTACGTCCACTACCTTGAGTATCTCCCAAGGATTTCCAACAATTTCACTAAGAAAAAGGCTTGTTACACTTGTGGCTAACTCACTAAGAGTTTTACACACAACCACAATTTACACACTCACAAAGAGTACTTGCCCACACTAAGTAGGTTTAGACACAAGAATACCCTATCACTAAGAAAGGGAAGGATGAAGATATAATGATACAAGTTCTTAACTCAAAAGTGGAGTAAGTATACCTTTGAAGATCTTTACTTTAATGCTCTTGAACTTTTGTATTCAACACTTTTTGTCTTGCTTGTATAAAGATTGATTTTTGGACTTTTCAAATCATCAAAAAAGAGTAAATGCTTTTTGATAGCTAGAGCTTTTAAGAATATTCAATGTAGATTTGTCAAGGTTCTTGTCTAAAGAATATTCAGCTTTAGGGCCTTTATAGATTTCAAAAACGTCCAAAAAACGACTTTAAAACGGTCAGATAACGGCTAGTTTTTGCAGAGCTCGGATGACCGAAACAAGTCTCGGATGACCGAACTTGAGCAACTCGGTTGACCGACCAAAAACTCGGTCGACCGAACCATCATCTCGGTCGACCGACCCAAGCTTAGGTCGACCGAACTTTGACAGAACAACTCTCAGTAAATCCTTCGGTTGATCCGAGAAAATCTCGGTTGACCGACTTTTCAGAGTATGAGAGATGATGTTTTGACCTTTGTTTTGAAATCTCTTGAAGTCTAAAAGGTTTTCCCAAATTGTAATAAATAAGAATACTCGGAAAACTTTTCTAAAGGACTTAACTTTGAAATCAAGGGCTTTTTGAATATAAGATCAATTTTGAAACTTTATCCTTTGAAAACGAGTTTATAAAACGTGCAAGACTTTAGTGTTGTATGCTTAAGTTCATAAGAGCATTTTGGTTAGAGCTTGTAAGATAACGACAAATAAAACTAGAAGCTTTCCTAACCAAACCTAAGTCTTCAATCTTCAATCTTCAATCTTGTTGATATGTGCCTTGAAGATCTTGATTGTAGCTTGATTGAAGTACTTAGTGCTTCCACAATGAGTTTCATTATTCTATCACAAAGATGTAAGACATTAAACATAACATCAAATGTTTGTCTATTATCAAAAATCGAGTTTGTTCGCCCTTAGGGCTTACAGAGAGTATGTGTCTAATCTATTTGTTGAATATTGTCAAAGTAATGGCATAATTCATGAGATGACAGCTCCTTACTCACCCCAGTCAAATGGAATTGCTGAACGGAAAAATAGAACTTTTAAAGATATGATCAACGGTATTCTTTTGACTTCTGGATTACCTAAGTATATGTGGGGAGAGGCTTTGAGTACGGCTTGCCATATTCTGAATAGAGTCCCTCTTAAACATAAAGAGGTAACTCCTTTTGAAGTCATGAAAGGAAGGAAACCTAACATAAAGTACTTGCGTGTGTGGGGTTGTCTTGCAAAAGTACTATTCCCTGAACACAAAAGGAAGAAGATGGGTCCTAAAACTGTTGATGTTATCTTTATTGGATATGTAGAAACTAGTTATGCTATGAGATTTTTAGTAATCAAGTCTGAAATTTCTGGCGTAGAAGTTACCACAATAGTGGAATACCATAATGCTACATTCTTTGAGGATGTGTTTCCCATGAAAACTATTTTGCCTCAAAATTTTACTTTAGACTCGGCCTTAGTATCTAGTTCCATTCCTGATCATGTGGAAAGGATGACAGATGTGGGGGCAGATCCTAGTAGTTCCAATCCTCAAACAAAGTATTTGGATGAACATAGAAGGAGCAAGAGAGCAAGGGTAGTCAAGGACTTTGGAAGTGATTATGTCACTTACAATGTTGAGGACGTACCTTTAACTTTCAAGGATGCTATGGCCTCTCCTGAGGCTGAGCATTGGAAAGCTGCTATCAAAAGTGAGATGGATTCTATTTTATCTAATGGGACATGGGAATTAGTTGATCTCCCTCCTAGGTGTACTACTATTGGATGCAAATTTGTCTTTAGAAAGAAATATAATTTAGATGGTACCATTGATAAGTATAAAGCCAGATTAGTTGTCAAAGGGTTTAGAGAAAAAGAGGGGATTCATTACTTTGTTACTTATTCCCCTGTTTCTCGATTGACTACAATCTGTGTGCTTATAGCATTGACTTCCATACGGACTTTAGTTCATTCGTTCAACTGAAGAGATAACCATTTCTCATAAGAGATTTATATGGATCAACCTGGAGGATTTGTAGCCAAAGGGAATTAGCAAAAGGTTTGTAAACTTGTTAAGTCCTTATATGGACTAAAACAAGCCCCCTTAAAATGGCATAAAAAATTTGATAAAACTATTTTATCGTTTGGCTTCACTACGAATGAGAATGACAAGTGCGCTTACTACAAGATTAAAGGTGATTCTATTATTGTTCTATGTCTGTATGTAGATGATATCTTGTTATTTGGGTCAAATATTGAGATTATTAATGAGACTAAGTCATTCTTGAATAGTAAGTTTGAAATGAAGGATATGGGAGAAGCAAGTGTGATTCTTGGCCTGAAATTGATTCGTTCAACTGAAGGGATAACCATTTCTCAGTCTCACTATGTTGAGAAGAACATTCTTGAGAGATATGGTTATCAGAATTGCAAGACTGCTAAAACTCCAAGTGGCCCTTTTTTAGCTTTATTCAAGAATGAAAGAGGTGTTCTTGTGTCTCAATTAAGGTATTCTCAAATAATAGGCAGTTTACAATATCTTGCAAATGTCTTACAATAACTTATGCCATATATTTTATTTTCTGTGTCTAAGTTGACTAGATATACAAGTTGTCCTAATCGAACTCATTGGGAGGCCTTGGATACAATACTTAGGTACCTGAAGGGAATTATTTCCCTTGGGCTACATTATGGGAAATCCCCTGAAGTGCTCGAGGGGTACAGTGATGCAAGCTGGATAGCCAAGAACTTTGGAAGCAATGGTTGCACTGGATATGTTTTTAACTTAGGCGGCGTTGTTGTCGCCTGCAAGTCTTGTAAACAGACTTTGATAACACGATCCACTTTTGAAAATGAGTTATGTGCTTTGGATACTAATGGAACGGAAGCTGAGTGGCTGGATGGACTTCTGTCTTCTTTGCCAATGGTCAGCAAGCCCATTCCTGCTATATATGTGCATTGTGATAGTCAAAGTACAATTGCCAAGATAAAGAGTACCAAGTATAACCAAAATACAAAGAGACACATCCATGTTAGACTTAAGTCTATAAGGGAAATAGTGTCAGATAGGGTGATGTCTTGTTGATTTTGTTGGATCCAAAGATAATATAATAGACCCTCTAACAAAAGGATTAGAAACTACTCTATTCCTTAAATCCAGGTTGGGGATGGGAGTGAAAATCTATTAATGATTCACTTTCAGTGGAAACCCAACTGACCAAATGGAGATCCCACAAGGCAGTTCAATGTGCTATGAATAAGCTGGTTGAGTGAATTGGGCACCTTATATACTAATTGATACTTATGTATATGTGAGTCTATTCTCCTGTAAGCCTGAAAGGTGCGTAACTGCAAATCTAGTAAGAGTTTTGTACTCTGAATGGAATCAAGTCTCTTTAGAAAGGATGTTAGTAGTGCATCCTTAGGGATTGCCAACTATGTGAGTGTTGTTGTGAGGCCGCAACTAAGAGAACGGGGTTTTCTTTTAATACACTTATGAGACAGGATAGGACACATGGCCATAACGTGTCAACCCTAAAGATTGTCTCCACAACCTTATAAATTTGTTGTTACCAATGGACGCCGTCACATCCAAGGTTCAGATTTAAGGCTCTAGTCCATATGTTCCTGTGGGGGCTTAAGTTGGATACTTAGGTTGTGGTTCAAACCGAAAGGTACCGTCATTGAAAGAAAATTAATGTTAATCCTGGATATTATACTATGGATTTGTGGGGGATTGTTGGAAGTGGCTTACTTTGAGACTCAATAACTTTGTGTCTACAAAGAATTAGTTTGAAACAACAATTACTTTTTGTTCTTGGCATGACAGAGAGTGATTATGACTTTTGTAGAAGCCACTTATGTGCTGGGAATCCATACCGTCTCATAGATTGTCTCGGAAAGATGAAGAAAATTGAGGAAGGGCCCAGAACAACTCCGGGTTTAGAGGAAAACTCCAGATCTGGAAGGATCTGAAATAGATCTTGCATCTGAGTCTTGAATCTTGAATCAGAATACCTTGAAAAAATTCCATCACGATTTACGGCAAAATGATGGGATAAAGACACCAAAAGTGGAAGAAATATGGCTAGATCCAACCAAAAAATGGAAGCCAAGAAATGAAGAAACTTCAAGAGGACGAAATAGAGAGAAAAGAGAGAGAGAGAGAGAGAGAGAGAGAGAGAAAAGTCTAGCTAAAAGAAAGAAGCCGAGAGAAAAAAAATCTCGGAACTCCCTATCTTTCCGAAACCTCTCTTTTCAGGCATAGTTTCCTAGCGGCTGCTATGGCTACCGGCCAGCCGGTTACCGTGGCCCCGATACCCACTCCAAATCCATGTAAAGACAGGAGCTTTGCCGAGTTATTATCCGGTTCTCAGACACCGGTGATTAATCTGCCAATAACAAAGTTGGAGGTTTTTAAGGGTGAACCTCATCTGATCATCCCGGCGGATGAACATGAAGTTTTGCTTCGGCTATGCCGCTTTGTATTGGTGGGAAAATTTCAAAAATTTGCTCCGAACCTCGAATCACTACGGCGATCGTTTCACAAAGTAGGTTTCAAAGGGAATTTTTGGATTGGCCTAATGGATCCCCGCCATGTTTTGATACGATTCGATTTGGAAGAGGATTATTGCCGACTATGGAGACAAAGGATTTGGATTTTTCTAGGACTTACGATGCGTGTTTTCAAGTGGACGTATGATTTCAATGTGGACGAAGAACCATCAATTGTCCCAATTTGGATTGGTTTCGAAGGACTGCCGATACATCTTTACAACAAATCGAAAGCTTTTTTCGCTTGCAAGAGCGGTGGGGCAGCCGCTGTCCCTGGACGCTCCGACTGCCGCGTCAACTAGGCCGGCCATTGCCAAGGTGTGTGTGGAATTTGATTTACTGGGAGAGCTGCCTAAGAGGATCCGTATCTCCCATGCTCATTCTGGGAAGGGTTATTGGCAATCAATAGTATACGACGATCTGCCCTCTTACTGCGTTGGATGTAAACGGATTGGTCACGATCAGATACAGTGTGGACGAAAGGGGATAATATTGCCGCCGGTAGTGGCTGTTACTAAATAGCCGAAAAAGGCCAAGAACACAGATAGTGCGGAACCCAGAACATTGAAATCCGACATAGTGGTTACCCCTCCTGCTGGAAATCAATGGGTTAGGGTCGGTCCAACTCGTGACCGGGGCAAACGACTAGCAAGGACGCAACGCCAGCCGATTGTGGCGGTTGCATTGGACAATCCTGAGACGTCCATGGCAAGACATTCAAGACAGATGCCGGCCAATTCGGTGGCGGTGGTACTGGACGGGGCAGAGACATCAATGGCTAGAAACCGTCCTACACCGGCGGTTGATATAAACTCGGGTCCTTTGGTTAAAGAGCCCAATGCCCCCTCCACCTTGGAGATTATCACAGTATCGGATCTGGCGGAAGCACCGCCGATCATGGAGGAACCACAACTGCCCCGATTACATACACACATTGATCCGGTGATATTGAGTCCCCAAAAAGTCGAGACGATATTATGGTGGGATAGTACCCAACCTCTCGGTAGACACTCAACGGCTTAATCATTCTGCTGGCGGAGGAAGACAGCCAGAGAAGTCCAGGCCGGAGACAATGGCTGATCTTCATCGGTTCTCCACACAGTCTACCAATGAACCGACTCGGTAACCCATATTGGCCAATTTGGTCGCTGATGGACAGCCTGCCGACCCGGTACCAGCAGAGGTAATCCTTCAAACTACTGACCCGCTTTCAGTCTCTTCTGACCCGAATACAATAACTACTGACCCGGAAATATCAACTTCTGACCCTGTCTGCACATCTACTGACCCGGTATCAACAGCTACTGCCCTGGTTCTCTCTGCCGAGCCGGTTCCAGCAACTGTCAGGCTTCTACCGCTGCGGAACCGGACAATGCAGCTCCGACTTTTAATGAAGTTGATTTGGCTTTACAAAATGGTATAGGGAGACTGGTATTGCACAGTGGATTGGTGGGAAACTCGGGACCGACTGCAGGGCAAGTCACGAGTATTGAAGGCCCTATTCGGATACACAGGGCTCAAGTGGGGAACCGATACTGAAGACGTAAGACCCGGAGTACCAGGATGAGCCTGGATTGCTATTTGGTGCTGAAGTGGGTGGTAATTCGGTTCTACCCGGATCAATGGATGATCAAAAGGTTACGGTGACTTGCCAGGAAAGTCCCATTCAGAATGTTGAACTATCCCCCCTTCCGGACACGGCAGGTAACTCAAAAATGCTTGCAGAAAATATCCCTATTGTGGATGCACCAATTTGTAAAGGGAAAAAATCTAATAAAGGCACAGGGTCCTTTGAGACGATCACCTCGACTCTCAGAGTCGACCACTCGTACTCTTTAGGAGTCTCATTTACTTTAATCCACCAACTTTGTTTAATGAATTACATCATATGGAATATACGGGGGATTGCTAATGATAGTACTTTGGCTAATATTCGGCAGTTTAAAAGGGAACATAGATTACAATTTATTGCTCTCTTGGAACCTTTGGTTGATTTATCTGATTTGCCTCTATATGCTCGGCGTTTGGGGTTTGGTTCTTATTTTGGTAATAGTAATAGAAAAATCTGGTTAATGTGGGATACATCAGTCGATATTGTGGGTATTAAGGATTTGGAGCAAGTTATACACTGTCAAGTTAACATATTTTCTTCTTCACCTGTCTACTGCTCCTTTGTTTATGCTAAGTGTTCCTATGTTCAGAGGAGAGAGTTATGGGAGGAACTTCGGTCATTTCACTCTCAACATAATTTACCTTGGTCTATTGGAGGGGATTTTAATGTGGTTTTGCGGGCTGATGAGAGTCAAGGTTCCATACCGGCTATGCTTCCTATGCAAGAGTTTGGGGAGGCAGTTCAGGATTGTGGTTTGTTGGAAATACCTGGTTTGGGCAGCCCTTACACTTGGTGTAGGAGCGGAGTTCGGCCATTACTCAGAAAACTGGATCGTTTCCTGGTTTCCTCTATCTGGAATGACACTTTTGCATCAACTACGGTAACCCACTTGACCCGTACAATATCTGATCACTGTGCTCTACTAATGAATGTCAGGTTATCAATGGATAGAGGTGGTTCCGCTTTCAGATTCCAGGACATGTGGATAAAGCATCCAAACTTTATGGACATTGTTCGTTCCTCTTGGGCTGAAAATGTGTCTGGTTCGGGAATCCTAGCATTGCAAATAAAACTCAAGCGTCTGAAACATGCTTTGGGAAGTTGGAACAGATCCACATTTGGAAATATTCATACTAATGTCAAGGAGTCTGAGGTGGAGGTTTCGAGATTAGAAGGCCTTCATGACTTGGGTCCCTCGGCGGTTTTACACGAGGAATTGACAGTGGCACGGGAGAAACATGCCCGTAATCTGGAGTTGGAAGGCATTTCTTGGCGGCAAAAATTGAGACAAAAGTGGCTGGAAGATGGAGATGCTAATACTCGTTATTTTCACTTATATTGCAAGAATCGACAACGGAGGTTATTTATTAACATAATTACTTCACCGGATGGGACTTTTCATTCCACACCTACGGCGATTGGAGCAGAGGGGGCTAAGTATTATGAAGACTTATTTGCTTTAGATCCGAGTTCACAACCGGATGCTTAGCTTCTGGACTTGATACCACATTGTATTTCGGATATGGAGAATCGTTCCTTGGACTCCCTACCTAATGATCAGGAAATTAAGGAGGCGGTTTTTGCTCTAAGCCTCATCTAGCGCAAGTGGTCCGGATGGTTTCACAGGCAGGTTCTTTCAGTCATGTTGGGAGATAGTAGCAGACAGTTCGTGCAAGCAGTAAAAGATTTTTGGGGTGGTTTGCCTATTCCGCGAGCAACATCTAGTTCATTCCTAGTTCTCATTCCTAAGAAGGACAGTCCAGACACATTTGGTGAGTTTCGACTGATATCTTTATGCAATTTCTCTAGTAAAATCATTTCCAAGGTGGTGGCTAGCCGAATTTCACCTTTGCTAGACCAAATATTGTGCAGAAATCAGTCGGGTTTTATTCAGGGTCGGGTTATTTTAGACAACATTTTACTTGCTATGGAAATGATGAATTCTTTAAGTAAAAAAGTCCGTGGGGGAAATATGACAATAAAATTGGATATGATGAAAGCATTTGACCGGGTTTCGCATATCTACCTACTGTCTGTACTACGAAAATTTGGATTTAGCCCCCATTTCATGCATCTCATTCGGAATCTTTTAAATAACAATTGGTTTTCAGTCTTAATCAATAGCACACCTTACGGTTTTTTCCGATCGGGACGTGGTGTAAAACAAGGGGACCCCTTGTCACCTTTGCTATTTATTCTTGATACTGATGTTTTCTCTCGGGGATTGGATAAACTTGTTCATTCTGGTTGCATAGGAAGGTATGTGGTTCCTCATTCTACAGTTATGATTTCCCATTTAGCTTATGCTGATGATGTAATTGTGTTCCTGAATGGTGCTAAACGGGGATTGCAAGCTTTTATAGCCTTCCTTCGGCAATATGAAAGATGTTCGGGTCAGAGAATCAATGATGGTAAGTGCTCTTTTTGTATGTCTGATAGAACCCAGCAGAGGCAATTGGAAATGGTGATCCGAGTTACAGGGTTCTGCCGTGGGTTAATGCCTATGACATATCTTGGCTGCCCTCTTTTCACGGGAAGAAAAAAGATAGTGTATTACTCTTCAGCTATTGAAAAAATAGATGCTAGATTGGTAGGTTGGCAAAGGAAGTTTTTAGGATTGAGTGGACGTCTAATTATGATTCGATATGTTTTACTCTCAATGCCTATGCATATTATTGTCGTCTCCTGTCCTCCGAAACAAGTTCTGGATCATATGGAGCGGTTATTCGCCAATTTCTTGTGGGGGACTACGGAATTTGGTGGTAGACGACATTGGATGTCTTGGAAAAGGCTTTGCCGGGATACTTCTCAAAACGGTTTGGGTTTATCCACCTTGGAGTCCTATCAATTGGCTTACTCACATAAATTATGGTGGCGTTTTCGGACCTCCTCTTCTCTGTGGCATGATTTCATGATGGGGAAGTACTGTATCTCATCGGCACATCCAATTTTGGTGCCCTCTAGGCCAAATGACTCTCCAGTCTGGCGTCGAATGCTCAAAATTAGGGAGTCGGCGGAATCACACATACATCTTCTGGTTCGGGATGGTCGATCTTCATTCTAGTATGAAAACTTTACATTCCAGGGCTCCTTATCATTGATCTCAGGAGTGGTAGCCGACGACTCTCTCATACAAGATCATCCAGATGAGTCCGGATGGAGAGACACGGCTATTCAACAAATCCCGTTTAATCACTCCCAAGTTTTGCCTCAGATTCGGACCTCTCCAGGTAGGGATATATATGTTTGGGCACAGGAACCTCGAGGGAATTTTACTGTTACATCTGTTTTGCAGACACTTCAATCGACTAGGCCTTCACAGTTTTCCAGAACTCGGATATGGGTTTCAGCATTGCCATTAGCACAGCAGATTTTTTTATGGAGATTTTTCAATGGTTTTTTGGCTCTGGACGAAGTAAGAAAGAGGTGGGGAGTCCCGTTGGTCTCTCGATGTCACTGTGGTCACGGAGAAGACACGTTTGATCATATTTTCGCTGACTGCAGCACAGCAAAACGGTTATGGAAACATAGCTGTGGCTTGGTTGGAATAGCATGGACTACAATCAGGTATAACTCTCTTCGCTCCCTTTTAAATTTAATATGGTGGAAAGGATGTGATAGGGGTCGCAGTATTAATACAATTATCATCGCGAGTGTTTGTTGGATACTTTGGAGACACCGATGTCGTTTTATGTTTGATGGGAAAAGATCGGGTTTTGCCAGTCTGTTTTATGAATTTAACGGTTTCCTTTTCCATATATTTAAAAATGCGGGACTATTTGAAATATTTATGGGTGATCCAAGCCTGGTATCCTCCCGTGTTTTGGCGGTTAAGTGGCAGGGAAGCACATGCCCCTTTATTCTAAATATTGATGGTGCAGCTAAAGGAAATCCGGGCCCCTCGGGCGTCGGTGGAATTCTGAGGACATCGTCCGGTAGGTTTATCGGAACTTACTCGACTTTTCTGGGAGACAATATGACCAACTCAGTGGCTGAAATTGAAGCCATGATCAAGGGCATACAACATGCCTCCTCATTGGGTTATCACAATGTAAGTATTCAAACGGACTCCAAATTTCTATGTGATTCAATTCAAGCGGGTAAAGTGTCCTCCTGGAGACTAGATCATCTTTTTCAAGGTTTACTACACATGATTGGAAACTCTACAGTGAAGCATATTTTTCGGGAGGCAAATGTGGTTGCAGGTAGTCTCGCCAACGAGGCTTGTGATTCTAGAACTTCATCAATTTACTCACATTATCATATGCTGCCATACCTCACCCGTGGTCTGTGTCATCTCGATGCGGAGGGTGTTGGTAATATTAGAAAGGTGAAATCATAGGTTTATGGTGTTTTACACTTTGTTTTTTGGTTTAAGCTTTGGTCATTGTATACAGCCTGGGCTTTCAAAGTCCCAGTCACTACAATTTGCTAGGTGATTTACTGTTTTGCATTTAGCTTAGCCAATTATTGTTTCACCCTTGAACATATATATAAATGTTCAAGGCTGCATTTTTTCGCATCTTATGCTGTATTTGGGAGGTTCGGTTTATGTCCCCCTCCCTTCCCTTGATTTTGCCGTTTTTGGCGATATATTAATAAAACGGGGGTCCGCCCCACCACGCTGGTGGCTTTCTTTAAAAAAAATAAAATAAAATAAAAAAATTAACTTGGAAGTTGGAGTTTCAAGATGTGAGGATTTATGTTTAAACTTGAATCCCACATCGGAATATTTATAAATAACAAGCTCATTTTCCTATATAAATACACTACTCTTAATGCTTTTCCAATATGAGAAAAATAAAGAAATATAAAAAAAGGGCATTTTACTATTGCCTTTCTTTTCTTTTCTTTTGAGAATAAAAACGAAAAAGTTAAGACTTTTTTAGTCTTTGTCTTTTATATTTTAAATCCATTTTCTTATCAAAGTTAGGTAAAGCAAGAATAGGGGAAGAAGTAAGTAACTCTTTGAGCTTATCAAAGCTCTCTTGTTGCGGCTTATCCCAATAAAAGGTAGTGTCCTTCTTCACAACGTCATTCAAAGGGGCAGCAATAGTGCTAAAATCACGTACAAAAAGTCTATAAAAACTAGCTAATCCATGGAATGATCTTACTTGACTTGCATTTGTTGGTTTCGGCCAATCTATAATTGCTTTGATTTTGGCCGGATCAACACTAATACCTTGAGAACTCACAATGTATCTAAGAAAGTTAATAGAATTAGTGGAAAAGACACACTTTTTCAAGCTTAGCATACAAAGTTTGTTCCTTTAAAATAGTAAAAACAACCCTAAGATGTTCAACATGATCTTCTAAACTTTTACTATAAACAAGTATATCATCAAAATAAACTACAACAAACTTGCCAAAACAATGCCAAAATATGTAGTTCATTATCTCATGAAAGTACTATGTGCATTAGTAAGACCAAAAGGCATAACAATCCATTCATATTTAGTCTTAAATGCAGTTTTCCATTCATCTCCTTCTTTCATTCTAATTTGGTGATATCCTTGAGTTAAATCAATTATAGAAAATATTTTTGCACCATTTAACTCTGCAAGCATATCATCTAAGTGAGGTATCTAATGTCTATATTTAACAGTTATCTTATTAATAGCGCGACAATCCGTACATAATCTAAAAGTTTTTTTCCTTTTTAGGTACTAATATAACCGGACTAGCACAAGGACTTAAAGATTCTCTCACCTGCTCCTTCTCAAGAAGTAAATCTACTTGCATTTGAATTTTATGAGTTTCATCCGGATTTGCTCTATAAGACGGTCTATTTGGAAGAACGGATCCTGGGATGAAGTGGATCTGATGCTCAATGCCCCTAATTGGACGTAGGCCTTTTGGCAACTCCTTGTGGAATACATCTTTGAATTCCTACAATAGATCATAAACAAGACTATGTAGAGAAGAAGAAGATAGCTCTAAAAGGGTTAGTATATAGGGACCTTTCTACTCCTTTAAAAATAAGCAAAACATTTGCTTGTTTTTGCTCTAATTGCCTTATCTACCTTTCCCGGGTTTATATATAAACACTCTTTCCTCACTTTTTGAGCACTTTCCTTTTTTCTCACAATTGGCTCGACATTTTCATATTTTTTTATCTCGGATTTTACCTCAAGGGTGAGATCACTCTTCTTTTTCATCTCATCACTCTTTTTTTTCTCTCTATTCTCGGCCATTTGTTTATGAACCTCACTTACGGCATTTGGTATTAAAGAATGCAATGTAAACCGTACTTTATCCATGGTGACTAGATAAACATTCTTTCTCCCAATATGATCCGCACACCTATCATATTGCCACATCACATAACACTTTATCCTTGAACCGTCCAATCCCGAACTCTATCTCAACCTATATGTCCATTTTTGATTTCATCACTATTGTTCAACCAAGAAAGCTTATAAGGAGTTGGATGAGCTTTCCAAGGTAAATCAAGAGCGGTGACCATATCAAGAGAGCAAACATTAGTACAACTTCCATTATCAATAATAAGTAAACAAATCTTGCCTTTAACATTGCACTTAGTTTGGAAAAGATTGCTCCTTTGTTGATGTTCATCATCTAATGGTTGAGAATGTAGAAGCTTCATAGTCACCAAAAGTTGATTTCCATCCTCAGGTTGTTCTTCAAAGGTCTCGGTTTCATCCTCCAAAACAACGCTCATCGGCTTCCCCATAACTTACCCAAGTTCCATCAACTTTCATGATCATTACGCTTCTATTTGGGCAGTCCCTGGCAAAGTGACCTTTTTTCAACACTTAAACATTCTTTTGCAAGGCTAGGAGTGGTACTTAACCTCGAATTGGATGAATTCAATGTAGAAGATGTCTTGGTTGCCCCACTTGATGTCGTGGCTGATTTGGCAGCTCCAAAAGTCTCCTTTGCTTTGGTCTGGCTCGGCAAAGATGTAGAATTATTTAGGGGCTGATTCGGATTTTTCCAAGATAGGAAATTCGTCGAAATAAGTCCTTAAACTATTCTCTTTTTGTTGCCTTTCAATTTTCTCTACATAATATACCATAGAAATAAGATTACCAATGTTAGCATGTTTTACCTTTGATCTAATTTTATCATTTAGTCCAGCCCAAGAACCGCGCCAATGTAGCCCCCTTCATCTTCTTGTAGTGAAGGGATTCATGGGCAGAAACTCGTTCTAAACACCCATGAGTCCTCCCCTGAAGGATCCGCTCATGCCATAGGAATCGAAACCCATCGAGAAAATTACTTACATTTTTCGGCTAAAGATTATGTCTTTCGGATGCGTGTTGCTGCCACTAGAATCTTTCCTTGCGGAATTACTCCCTATCAGTATCCACGCGACGAAACAAGAAGCAAGTGCTAGCTTTTCATTTTTCTAAGTTTTGCAATCTAGAGAGAAAATGAGGCTGAAAAACCATAAATCCGATTTCCAATTTTTTGGTATTTTGAGGCTCAAAACATTCGTACCTAGGGTTTCGACCAAGAGAAGTTTATATAGGGTGTGAGAGTTTGTTCAGAACAACTCCCACGTCCTATCCACCTCTTATGACAGTGGGAGTCTTTAACTCCCACGTCCTCTAGACTCCTGCTGGTATAACTAAATACCTAAAATGCCCCTTACTCATCTCTAATTCGAATAACAACGTTTTATTATTTTTCAGAAAAAATAAACGTCAGATACAACGAACCTAGACACATTCTAGATTCATTGAATCTAGACATGAAGCTCATTAACTCGTCTATGCGTGTGACCCCCTGTAGGTTCATATCACATTGTCAATGAAAGCACACTTAGTAGTAGTAAGTGTCCATAAATCATAAGCGGTCCCTAGCAGGACATTATGATTACCCAAAGTGATTGAATTTACGGTGGAACCTAATATCAATCCACTATTTAATCTCTTTGTCTCGCGATATCCTAATTAAGCATAAGGCATGGTAGGTGTCACCCTTATAAAGATTAATTATATTTATGCTCGATCTCCAGTAGACTGTTCCAACAAACAATATTTAATAACCATTTTATTAAATACATTTGAGCGCGGCCATGCATTTAAATAGTCTTTCCCTATCGAGGGGTCATGTATATCTCTCTCTAATAAGAGAGGGTCAAATTCCTTACAATGCCTCTCACATTCAAGCCATGATAAGACACTACATCCGATCATCAGTCGTATTGATTACTCGATTGAAGGTAACGTTCGACTGAGTCAAAACGTGGCTCCATTCATGCTAGAATCAATGGAGACATAAGGTCTAAGGATTCCAAAATAGTATTGAGGAAGTAATACTTATAGCTAAGGACCATGAAGTATTACTTCTCTAACGGATCACGTCCGATTCAATGTATCCCAATATATTGCATCTACGATATGATTTGTATCCATTACACATGATTAGTAAAACATAATCATCAATCATTAATCATACTAGTTTTATTTCATTGTAAAGAAAATTACATAAAACAAAGGGACAGTTAGAATAATAATTGCATAAGCTAATGAATTTTACTATCAAATCACACATTTGATGTTCAAAAGCAAAATTAACTATTCAAAGACATGCTCAAAAAGATATAAAACGTACAACATATGCTAATGGTCGTAGGGCACTACTAACGTGTATTTACGCTCTAATCATGGTAATCTCCATCTCTTTGTAATATTCATCCACCGACTTAGTACCTTGCTTTAATCTTTGCAAGCGATTGAAAAGTTCCCTTGTGTAATTTTGGGGAACAAATCTACGCTTAATGACCTCTTTCATCTCATCCCAAGTATCAATTTGATGTTGACCAACCCTTCCCCTTGTTTTGGCTTCTTTATCCCCACCAAATTGATGCATAATCCGCAAATTCCATGGCTGTCAACTTAACCTTTTTTCTCCTCCGAATAATTATGCATGGCAAAAACATGTTTAACTTCGGGATCATTCGTACCTTGAAAAGAGGGAATCTTTGTCTTGAGTGCACCAAGATTATTGTCATACCTTTGATAAATATCACTCCTTCTCGGCTCAAAAACAAAATTGTCTTCCATCCGAATTGGTTGCCTTGCTCTCGGCTGATGTGGATTAAAATCCATCCTTAGCCGAATGGTATCCCTTATTGGCTCATTGGATTCATGTGACTCATCCTCATCACTCTCCGCCTCAACACCTTGTGTCTCAACTTGTTTACCTCTTCTAGGTACATATGGTTGCTTTGGCGCTTCAAGAAGTTTCAATATTTTCGGTTTCATCCGCCAATTGTTGCATAAGTTTGCGCAACACTTGTGGTGTGGATTCCCGCAAAAGCTTATCATCTCCAAAGATCTCTCATTGCTTTGATGATTCTTCATGTTCAGACATATTAACTAAAGAAAACACACAAACTGTTATATCGGAAAAAAAATCACTCTTTATTCCAACAATACTCATAAAAGAACTTCAACTCTAGATGAATTAAAGGTTCCTAAATTTGTTGCGTTGAGACAAAAGCTGAAAAATAAAGGAATAGAAACCCTAGACTTACAAGAATAGCTTAAAGAAAGAATTATAGAGTAATCCTGAAAATAATAGACCTAATCAAGAAAAGAAGATACTTTTTAGGTATCCTTTTGTGTTTAGGAAAAGGAAACCTCTCAATCTTTACGCTTCTTGATTCTTGTTCTTGAATCTTTTCTTTCCTTTTTCTTACTTGAAACCTTTCTTTTAGTCGTAAGGTGCCAAGAATTGCGGCTCTAAGCATGTCAATTCATGGATAGTAATTATGTATTTCGGCTAAAAAGCAAAGGTGTGAACTTTTGTCAATTCTTGAAACAAGGCACTAAGAACTAGGAATCAAGAAGTTTTCTTTTGGCTTATGTTCACTACTTGAAACAAGTATCTCGGACTTGTATAATTTTTTTGGCTCTTTTCTATTTTTTTATTATCTAAGCAAACAAGAAAATTTTCAAGAAAGCAGTAAAGGTACACAAAGAAAGAGATCAACATAGAGCTCTAATACCAACTGATGAAGAACTTTGATAACTTGTATCAAGATTCAACAACAAAAGGTTGAATCGGATCTTTCTCTTCTTGGAATAGTTTCGAAGGGGAATATAATCAACGCAACTCTAAGAAGGTTAATTATCAATGGTGGCTGAAACACCACAAAAAAGTAAAACTAGCTTTTTTTTTTTTATTTTATTTTTAATGAAAGCCACCAGCGTGGTGGGGCGGTCCCCCGTTTTATTAATATAGCCAAATCGTCAAAAGAGAATCCATTACATTCATAAGAGTTAGCTAAATGAAGATGCGACCTTGAACATTTATGTTATGTCAAGGGTGTTACATATGATCCAAGCTAGAATGCAAAGCAAAAAAATACAATTATAATAAAAATTGAACATCACTAGCTTATACTAAACGTATATAAGGTGTCTGCATCTGATCAAGTCGAAAAAGACCCTGTATCTCCAAGGGCAATGTGTGTAACGTCGTAAAAACAAACGAGTTGTGAGTGGAAGTTGCTAGATTTGCCAGTGCGTCCGCAACCTAGCTTGTTGATACATATATCTAGCTTGTTGATACAGTAACTCAAGAATGGATGAGAATCTAAATAGAAGTTCAATTCACAAGTATCTAAAGAATAACCTTACCAAATATCATATATCTAACGTAAATAATATGTTGGCAGAATTCCCTTTTAAATAGAGTAGGAATTCGGCTCAAGAAAACCCACAAAGGAAGAGTCCTATTCTACTTAGGGCTCTTCAATCTATAGAATAACAAACTTGCTATAAAAGAAACACTAACTAAACACATGGACAACATGCCCTTTATTCTAGGACAACATGCCCTTTATTCTAGCACCACTAACATGATGCGGCCTAAAACACTTAATAATAATAAATATAAAGCTGAAAATCTAATTAAAGTCAAGAATAGACTTTAATTTACAAAGTTCCTAAAATTCCCTTTTAGCCACTTTGCTTAGTTTGGTCATTTGTAACACTTTGGAAAGTTAACAGATTGACTTGAACATCATCTTCTCAGCTTAGCTTGGCTTCCTCTTTAGCTTTGACTTCTCTGGTGAATGTAGATATGCCTTGATTAATCAACCTTGCTCTTTGTCTTGTCATAGGACCTTGAATGTTGACTAAGGGATCCTTTGAGTAGGGCAGCCCCTTTGATGGTCCCTCATCATTCTATTTCATCCAGTCTTCAAAGTTAGTGTGACGTGGATTCTGTATAGTGTTCTGAGAGTGTCGTGTTATGTTTTAAGTACGTTGTGTCAAGTGTTTTCGAAGGGGTTTTGGGAAACGTGAAAAGCTTTTGTGTCTTATCTGATTCTTCATCCTAGAGGCGTTTGGTCCTTACTGAGCTTCGCGGCTCAGTCCTTTCCTTTTCTTATTTTGCAGGTGATGATGTTGCTGAGCCATTTTATTGTGATGATGCTTGGGAGGGGCCATATGAAGAGTGATTCTAATTTATCTTGTAATAGTTAAATCATAGTAGATGATTACTTAGTTAATTTATGTTATTTCATTCGTACACGTAATTTCATTTACGTTATGTAATGTTAGAACTATTTCCATTTTAGTACTTAGACTTCCGCTGTATTACTCTTGTACCTTATGTTTTATTGCATAATGAATTGTCTTTTTAGTAACTCTGTTGTAGGAGTCGGTGTCTCATCGACTAATGAGACACTGTCATGTCATCACCCGGGTTACGGGGTGTGACAGAAGTGGTATCAGAGAAGGTCGAATCTTAGGGCGTAAAACTTGGAATGAACTTGAAAAAAAAATGAAACATAATGTGAGGCGTGTGATGGGTAGAGACCATGGACTGGGATGAGGGGAATGGGGGTGAATTAGGTGTTTAAATTATTTTCCCCTATCCTTTCCAAAATATGAAACAACAAGTTATGTTCTTTCCAAAACAACAATGATCACAAGAGCTAAAGATCAAAAAAATAAAGCAATCTCATGTAAGAACTAAAATCATAAAGCACACATGATTTATAGTTGTCTGGTCCTCGAATCTACTTCTACTTCAACAACATTCCACAAACATATGTCTTCTCAACAAAACTTAGGGTAGGAGAATCGATTACAAAGGTGAACAAAACACAAATGATTTTTCCCTCAACTACCACTACAACAACACAAAGTGGACAATCCCACACACGATTTTACCCTCAACTATTATCACTCAACACACAAGCTCACACAGAGCTACACAAGCCCCACCTAAAGGCACTCTTAAAAAGTAACCCAAACTAACACACTATGTATGTGATAGATCTTACATTTAAGCACATATGATCACAGTAGATGTGATGGATATGTAATTGCTAGTCCCACACTCTCCAGTCACAAAGATATGAACTATTTGTGCTTGGAAATGATTTTAGAGGATATAAATTTTAAGAAAACTTTCTAACAACTCCTTACTACTCTCTTTAGGGATTTTATGGACATAAGAATAACGTTTTGAAATTCAAAATATCCGTTGAGAAACGACTAGGTTTTTGTTGTATAGTATCAACGATGTTAACTAAATTGACATCGTTTCGAGGTTTTCTACAACACTAGAAAGACATGGCTAACCGAACAAACATGGATGTGCATGTAGAACAAATTATATTCAGCATCCTGGTTAACCTTGCTACAAGAGCGGTTAACCATGGTGGACATATGTTTTTTCAGAACAAGTTTGACAATAATTTGATTCATGGTGAAATTGCCTATTTGGTGATTTTCTTATTTTTAGTTTGTGGTTAGTATCCCTTTCGATTAATTCATACTTTTAGCGTCCATATGGTTGGCTTGACGTTAGTTTGAGAGAAAATTTGACGAAAGTAGGATATAAACCGATAGGGACACTAACTGCAAAATCCAATTACAAAAAGGACCAAATAGGTAATTCTTCCTCTGATTCACACAAGTTCTGTTCTATGCTAAAAACTATTTTAACTTTAAAGATTCGGTTTGAATCAAAACCTTTGAAAACCTTTTTATACCGAATGAAAACACATTTGATCATAATGACCAAAAGTTTGAAAGCGATTTTGAAAACATTCTAAGTATTTTAAAAACAGTTTAAGCTCGGTGCCATTTTTTAGCGATTCGAATTAAATGAGCAAAGGTTAGGGTTTACAAGATATACCTATTAAGATCAACACTAACATCTAAGTCTTCAATTTTCAATAGCAAGGCTTTCTTGATATCTTCTGTGAAGTGTAGACTTGCATCTTCCATAGAGCATATTTGAAGTACTTAGATAAGCTTCCTTCTTGAAATTTAAGATTATCACAATGAACATATAACATCATATAGGAAACATCAATGTTTGTAATACTCAATACTGAGTTAGTAAGTCCTTAAAGCTAACAACTTTAGATCTCTCAATCACTTGTTGTGTCTATTGTGTCTTACATCTCCTTGAATGACTCTTGATGTATTGCCTTATTTTTTATTTTTTTACCAAAGCCACCTGTTGTGGTGGGGGGTTTAGCATGGACACCTACCCGTTTATTGATTAGGCCAAATTAGGAAAAAAGATATATGGAGAGGGACTAAGCCAAAGACCTCCAGATAGGTATTGCCTTATGTGAATTTAATCTTGATGCCTACATTGTGGACCATTTGAACTCACTTGTTGATGAGCTTATTTGTTATAATTTTATTCTTGATAATTTGTTTGATGCCCTTTGTTCCTCTCATTATAAACTTGCTTTAGAATTCAAACTATTTCACAATATTACATATTGTAGATCATTTGTTGTCATATCTACATATTCCCTTATGGCTTTTGTGAAATACTCTATCTATGAAATTTGTGGTTAAGATTTACATAGATGCTTTTCTATAATAAATGGTGAAAATTGTGTCAAAACCTTATGGAATGTGAAAGGCTCTATGACTAATCCTCTAGTGTCACACCTTGTAACCAGAAGGTGACTTGGCAGCACCTCATCTACCAATGAGACACCGAACCCAAAGATAAAGTTACATAAATAATGCTTCCTTAGGTAAATAAATGAATATGTAGCTTACATATTATTCATACTTAGTAAAAATATATATCATATCGCAACCAAGTATTCAAGATTGGGAGTTCCATTAACACATAATCTCAGAATATCATATTACATACATATAATCAAGTACAAACACAAGTACATGGAAATCAAAGGTTCATGCGATACACATTTCACAATACTTCATCCATTTTGATGCAATAGAAAAAGATGAGAAAATCCATTTCATAACATATTCAAACATGACTTATTTTCTTGAAAAACTCATGTTAATTAAAACACTAGGTTCTTCCCTCCTAAAATAATTAAAAAGGCACCTATTCAAACAGTAGGTTCTTCCCTCCTAAAAATGTCTTCCAACTAACCAAAATATTCATCTTAATACTTAAGTCTCTCAGCTTTATATCCGAGCTAAAGTACCCTTAAGACTAATCAAATAAATAATGTAAACAATTAATATATGCACGCAAAGGTTACGGGTATCACATCCTTCCCCCCTTACGAAAGTTTCGTCCTCGAAGTTTGCTCACCTCAATCCTGGAAAAGTTTGGGATATATGTGCCCAGCATCTTCTTTCAATTCTCATACTGCCTCTCGTTCGATATGATTTGACCACTGATTTTTCACATACAGTATCACCTATTTCTCAATATATGTTCCTTTCTATTCACAATCCGAACCAGTATCTCTTGATAAATCAAATCTTCCTACAATCCCAATAGCTCGGCTTCCAATACATGACTCGGGTCTGCGATATACTTCCTCAGTTGAGACACATGAAAATAATTGTGAAGTCTTCATAGTGCCGGTGGTAAAGCTATCCGGTAAACTAACTCATCGACTCTCTCAAGTATCTCATAAGGTCCCACATATCTTGGACTTAGTTTTCCACTTTTATCAAATCGTATAACCCCTTTCGTTGATGATACCCTTAAATAAACCTTGTCTCTGGCATGAAATTCCAGCGGTATTCTTTTACCGTCCGCCCAACTCTTTTGTCGATCTTGTGCCGCCTTTATCCTTTCCCGGATCAAAAGAACCTTTTCCAACGTAACATACCCTAAATTTGGCCCGATTATCATATTCTCTCCAATATCATTCCAACACAACATAGATCTACATTTCCGTCCATACAAAGCTTCATACGGTGCCATACCAATGCTTGCTTGATGACTATTATTGTAAGCAAACTATACCAAAGTTAGGTGATCTGCTCAGCTGCCATTAAAGTCCAATACAAAAGCTCATAACCTCTCCTCCAAGGTTTGGATAATTCTTTCTGATTGCCCATCTGTTTGAGCTTGATAAGTTGTACTGAGAGACAACTTGGTTCCAATTGCTTCACCGAAACTATTCTAAAATCTTGACACAAAGAGAGGATCCTGATCTAATATGATACTAACCAGCACTCCATGATGTCGGACTATCTCATCCATATATAATTGAACCAACATATTCATAGAAGTTGTGATCTTCATTGGTAGAAAATGCACCGACTTTGTCAACCTATCCAATATAACCTAAGTAACATTCTTTCATGTTTTATCTCTTGTTAGACCACCAGAAAATCCATCATTATATGTTCCCATTTCCAAACAGAAATGTCCAAAGGATTGAGCAACCCTGCGAATCTTTGATGTTCCACCTTCACTTATTGGCATATCAAGCATCTAGACACATACTCAACAATTAACCGCTTTATTCATTTCCAACAAAAGTTTCCCTTAAGATCTTTATACATATTTGAAACTCCTGGATGAACTAATAAGTTTGTGTTGTGTGCTTCTTGTAATATTTCTGCCTCCATTCTGAATCCGAAGGTACAAACAACCGTTCTCTAAAACGAAGGTTGCCATCTTCATGAACATGAATCTGACTGCCCCTCTGACTATGTCAAACCCTGCTCCTTCTCTTAATCTGCATATGTTTATTGAGTTTCTTTGATGTTTGCTAACAGAGTTGGTTGTGTCATCATCGCTGCCATGACATTACTTATTGATTCCACCACTTCAATCCTCAATCTATCAAACTCAAAAACCAGCTCTTGTTGTTCAATAATTATTGCTTCCATCTGCCCCCATATTCTTCCAATTTAGTGCATCCGCCACACGATTAGCCTTCCCAGGGTGATAGATAATCGTTAGGTCATAGTCCTTTAGAAGTTCTAACCATCTACGTTGCCTCATATTAAGCTCCTTCTATTTAAACAAGTACTTCAAACTCTGATGATCGGTGAATACTTCACATGGCTCTCCATATAGATAATGCCGCCATATCTTCAAAGCAAACACAACCCTCGATAACTCTAACTCAAGTGTAGGATAATTATTCTCATAAGGTTTCAATTTTTTTGAGTCATAGGTTATTACTTTGCCATTTTGCATATAAAAAAACAACCTAGTTCAACACCCAATGCATCACTATAAATTGTAAAACCTCTTGAATCTGCTGGTAATGCTAAGACCGCTGTTGTTGTTAACTTTGTCTTCAACTTCTGAAAGCTATCTTCGCATTCTGCATCTCACTCAAACTTCACCTTCTTTTTCGTTAACTGAGTCAATGGTGCTTCTATCCTTGAGAAATCCTCCACAAACTTACCCCGTCAAACCCAAGAAACTTCTAATCTCCGCTAAATTGGTTGGTCGAGGCAAATATACTATTGCTTCTATCTTTGGCAGATCCATTGACACAACATATGTTGATATAACATGCCCCAAAAAGGTTACACTTCTTGACCAGAATTCACACTTACTAAACTTGTCATAAAGTTTCCCGGTCCTCAATTTCTGGAATACTAATCTCAAATATGGAATCTCTTCACAACCCTTTTGTACATATTTCCGATCTCTAGGTACTGAAATAACCGATAATCCTCTTCCATAACTTTTCTTTTTCGACCCCCGAAATATGATTTCTTCTTTATCTTCGGTTGTTAACTGAACCTTTTTCTATTTACATTCAGGAAACACATAGTTAGCTGCCAACCAATCTATCCCCAAAATGACATGAAAATCTACCATTTATATTTTAAAAAGGTTGGCACTCAATTCTTTTGATTCAATCTTAACCCGACAACCCATATGTACCAAATTAATTACCAGAACCTTACCACTAAGCACAGAAACTCTATAGGCATCCGATACGTATGCAGGGGAACTTTTAAGATACTTACAACATCCACAGGATACGAATGAATTGTGGCACGACAATCAAATAACACATAAGCAGACACAAAATTTATCAATAGTGTACCTTTCACCACGTCGGAGGCATTCCCGGCTTCCATCTTGATTGACGTAATAACCAACTCCAAGGATCAAAATCAGTGGCACAACAAGAAATGTTAGTTTACACACAGAGCATAAGACCGTTATATCACACACTGTTCCTATTCTATACCATCTACCAAAGGATCATATCTTAGGTAAGCTAACATCTCATTTAATTCCTACGTTCATGCCATACTTACTTCTATTCCTTTTTATTCAAGCCTAAGGTTCAACCTCCACAAACCACATCTCAAGTATTCCTACAAGTCCTTCCCATGTTCTCATTCCATACTTAGTCGATTCTCATCAGTTTAAGCCTAAGGTTCGACCTGCTCTGATACCACTTATGTCACACCCCGTAACCAGAAGATGACTTGGCCAAGCCTCATCTACCAATGAGACACTGAATCCAAAGATAAACTTAAAGAAATAAAACTTCCTTAGATAAATAAATGAATCTGTAGCTTACATATTAAAAAATATCGTCATTACAAGCTATAAGTGTTTTCATAATCTACAACTTCATATGGTCTCACTACCACTGTCCTCAACCCTTGCCCCTTCCAAATCATCATCATCATAATCATATGCAAAACATATAAAGTAAGGGGGATGAGCTTCACTAGCCCAATAAGATACAATCATCCTTGCGATGAAGCACCGTTAGACTCAAAATATTTTTTTGACTTTTCAAAACATGAAAACATAATTTGGGAAGATTAAAAACATAAAACTCCGCCCTTGAACTTTAGATAAAACATATAACAAATATAATAAGTATAACTTTCAAAATAGACATGAAAAAAAAGATTAAATGCTTTTTTTCATGTGTTAAGTAACAAAAGGAATGGTACTCTTCTGAAATTCTGAAAAATACTTATTTTGACCAAACCACATACATCTTCAAACATATATAAACATGTCAAAAAAAATATTCTCATATCCAATACATGATAATCATATTAGACATCATACATACCGGTTTGACATGCATCACATATATTCGCACATTCGAATTCACTTGGCTGCCACCAACTCAATTACCTGTTGGCAAGGCTATGGACACGAGCCATCCCGATCTCACCAACACCTTCATAATCTTATTATATATATAGCCCGATCTCACCAACACCACCGTAATCGCCTAATATATATGTTAGTAGTGCCCTAGGACTATTAGCATATGTTGTACGTTTTATATCTTTTGAGCATGTAATTGAATAGCTAATTTTGCTTATGAACATCAAATGTTTGATTTGATAGTAAAACTCATTAGCTTATGTAATTACTATTCTAGTTGTCCCTAGTTTCATGTAATGTTCTTTACAATGAAATAAAACTAGTATGATGTTTGATTGATGATTATGTTTTACTAATAATGTGTAATGAATACAAATCATATCATAGATGCAATATATTGTGATATATTGTATCGGACGTGATCCGTCAGAGAAGTAATACTTCATGGTCCTTAGTCATAAGTATTACTTCCTCAATACTATTTTAGAATCCTTAGACCTTATGTCTCCATTGATTCTATCATGAATGGAGCCACGTTTTGACTCAGTCGGACGTTACTTTTTAATCGAGTAATCAATACGATTGATGGTCGGATGTAGTGTCCTATCATGGCTTGAATGTGAGAGGCATTGTAAGGAATTTGTCCCTCTCTATTATTAGAGAGATATATCCATGGGCCCCTCGATAGGGAAAAACTGTTTAAATGCAAGGCTGTGCTCAAATGTATTTGATAAAGTGGTTATCGAATACTATTTGTTGGAACAGTTTACCCATAGATCAAGCATAAATACAATTAAGCTTAATAAGGGTGACGACAACCATGCCTTATACTTAATTAGGATATCGTGAGACAAAGGGATTAAATAGTGGATTGTTATTAGGTTACACCGTAAATTCATTCACTTTGGGTAGTCACAATGTCCTGCTAGGGACCACTTGTGATTTATGAACACATACTACTACTGAGTATGTTTTCATTGCCATTGTGATATGAACCTACAGGGTCACACGCATAGACGAGCTAACGAGCTTCATGTCCAGATTCAATGAATCTAGAATGTGTCTATGTTCATTGTATCTGACATTTATTTTTCTGAGAATAATAAAGCGTTATTATTTGAATTAGAGATAAGGGGCATTTTCGGTATAGCTGGGATTACGTGGGAGTTATTATCCGATAAAGACTCTCACTACCAGTAGAAGTCTAGAGGACGTGGGAGTTATAGATTCCCACTGCCAAAAGAGGTGGATAGGACGTGGGAGTTCTCCTTGGAACAAACTCCCACTCCCTATATAAGCCTCTATTGGCCGAAACCCTAGAAACTAATGCTCTTCAGCCGAAATACCAAAAAGACCTAGAAAATCAGATTTTCTATTCTGCCTCTCCCTTTTCTCTCTAATTCCCGAAACTCAGAAAAACGAAGAGCTAGCAATCACTGTTCCTTTCGTCGCGTGGATACCAGTAGAGGGACATTCCGCAAAGGGAAATCCATTGGTGGCAACAACGTATCCAAGAAACAGCATCTTTCATTCAAGAATCAGATTCTTGAACCCGAAAAGTAAGTTTCTGTCTAGATTTTTTTTCTTCGATTCCTATGGTATGAGCGGATCCTTCGGGGGAGGACTCATGGGTGTTTAGAACGAGTTTCTGCCCATGAATCCCTTCAGTGGTATCAGAGCATTGCTCATACTATTCGAATTCGATATTGTTAATCACATCATAACACATATCAATTTCGATTTTGTATGTGTATGTGTGAAAACAGAAAAGATTGTATATTTTGTTCAATATATGTGATATATGCATAAACTGATTTCGGCTAATCATGTTTATATGTTTCTGTATATTCTGATATGCATAAACTGTTATGTATGTTATTAATTCGATTAATATTGCATGAACTGCTACCATATGTTATTAATTTGATTAATTATGCATCAATTGCAATTGTATTGATTCGGTTAATCTGTTATTAATCTCATTATATGCATAAACTGTTTATGAATCTGTTATTAATTTGATTAATTCGATTAACCAATGCATAATCCGATTATGTATGTTATGCGATTTTGCGTTAAAATCGGGACCGCCCTTACGTGGCGCTTGTCGTTCCGTTGACCTAAGACTTTGTATATATGTACTCATTTTATTTCATTATGTTGTACTTTTATAATACGACCTGCGAGTCGTTTTTCCTATGATGTAAAATTGTAATTGCTTTATTAGAATAGTTTTACTGCTTTACATTGAAGGTTGGGTATGCCCATGCAATTATGTAACAAGAATGGAGGACGCTGGATCGAAGACTTTATCCATGAGATGGATATAGACTTAGATTGACCCTTGGCTCCCACAAGGCTCGTGGGAGTCATCATAGGATTAGGCCATGCTATCTCACGTTTTCTTTTATGCTTTATATATTACATGAGATGCTTATTTTATGTCTTATGGGGCTTGATTTTGTATACGTTATATTAAATCGTTTTAATTAAGTCTTAAAATGCCTACCATATCCTAAGCACTCCTTCAGCTTGGATCATCATTTTGTCTGCTTGCCAAAGCAACAGATAAGTGGTTATCTAGGCAAGAGGAGATGGGAAAATAGTGATTTCCATATGCTTAGACATGGTTCGATTTAAACTATGCTATCAAAATAGTTTTTGGCCTAGGGCATAAAATGGGAAATAGCCGGGACATATAGATGTCATTCCCATAGGTTGATTTTACTTTAATTATGTGGATAAGCCAAAGCTAACTTATAACTATCGTAAAATGTTATTTTCCACCATTTATCAAGTGTTGAAATTGTGGAAAGGTTTTTGCTCAAAAACTAATAACTTTGCAAATAATTTAATGTAGATAATGGCAACCAATACATCACACAATTCATTGCGATCCGTCCCTGAGAAGGAAAACTAAGTGGGACCAATTTCTTTGATTGGGCCCGCAACTTAAGGATTTTCCTTAAGCAAGAAAGAAATATATACGTTCTTGATACGGCTATTCCTGAACAGCCTGCAAGCAACGCCCCCAGAGCTGAGAGAGATGCTTGGAAGAAGCACTCTGATGACTCTAACGATGTGACTTGTCTCATGTTAGTCACAATGAGCACTGATCTTCAAAAACAGTTTGAAGGGGTTGAGGCTTTCCAGATGATGGGCCAGCTCAAGGAAATGTTCCAAGAGCAAGCCCGTCATGAAAGATTCCTCACGACCAAGGCGTTGAATAGTTGCAAGATGGCCCCTGGCACCTCTGTAAGTGCACATGTTCTTAAGATGAAGGGCTATCTTGACCAACTTGAGTAACTTGGGGCTCACGTAGGTCCTTACATGGCCACAAATATGATCTTGGGCTCACTCCCACTGGAGTATGACCAGTTTTTCATGAACTTCAACATGCATGGCATGGAGAAGTCCATACATGAGATACACGGGATGCTCAAGCAGGTTGAACTGAACATTAAGAAGACAGGGAATTTCAAGAAGAAAGGAAAGGGAAAGCCCATGGTCAAGAAGGGCAAAGGCAATAACAAGCCCAAACCCAAGGCCAAGGCACCAAAGGAAGGAGTTTGCTTCAATTGCAATGAACCAGGTCATTGGAAACGGAACTGCAAACTCTATTTGGAAGAGAAGAAAAAGGGAAAAGCCAATTTGACTGTCTCTCCAGGTATTTATGTTATTGAAATTAACATGTCTGCTCCTACTTCGTGGGTATTAGATACCGGTTGTGGATCTCACATTTGTGCAAATGTGCAGGGGTTCAAAAGGAGTAGATCATTGGCAAAGGAGAAGTGGACCTGAGAGTAGCGAACGGAGCAAGAGTTGTTGTTGTAGCTACCGGGACATTTAATTTAGTTTTGCCAAGTGGCTTTATTATAGAACTGAATAATTGACTTTATGTTCCAACTTTGTGTAGGAATATTATTTTAGTTTCTTGTTTGGATATTGAAGGTTTTGAATTAAATATAATGAATAAAATTTGCACCATTCATAAAGATCGTATCTTCTATGGAGATGCCTCTTTGATGAATGGGCTTTATGTTCTTAACCTCGATGAACCCATTAAAAGGCACATCTATAACATTAATACTAAGAGGTTTAAATCCAATTACTTAAACCAAACCTACTTTTGGCACTGTCGTTTGGGCCACATAAATGAGAAACGCATATCAAAACTCCATCAAGATGGAATTTTGACATCATTTGACTTAGAGTCTTATGAGACATGTGATTCTTGCTTGTTAGGCAAAATAACTAAAGCTCCATTTACTGGACAAAGTGAGAGAGCTTCTGATTTGTTGGGCCTTATACATACAGATGTATGTGGACCAATAAACACAAGTGCTAGAGGAGGGTTTCAGTACTTCATCACAATCACAGATGATTTCAGTAGGTACGGCTACATCTATCTAATGAAACATAAATGAGAATCTTTTGGAAGTTTCAAAGAATTTCAAAATAAAGTACAAATTCAATATGGTAAAAGTATTAAGATACTTCGATCAGATCGAGGTGGCGAATACCTTAAACAAGAGTTTGACGAACATCTTAGGGGTTGTGGAATTGTTTCACAATTAATTCCCCATGGAACACCACAATGGAATGGTGTATCGGAACGGAGGAATCACACCTTACTAGATATGGTTCGATCTATGATGAGTCAAACAAGTCTTCCAATTTCCTTTTGGGGCTACGCCCTAGAAACTGCCACATTCATATTGAATAGAGTTCCTTCTAAAGCGGTTCAGAAAACTCCATATGAGATATGGACTGGGAAACGACCTAGTTTGTCATTTCTCAAAATTTGGGGATGCGAGGCATATGTAAAACGCTTGTTATCTGATAAAATTGCCCCTAAATCTGATAAGTGTTTGTTTGTGGGATATCCTAGAGAAACTAAAGGATATTACTTCTATCTTCCATCAGAGAACAAAGTATTTGTTGCTCGTAATGGTTTATTCCTTGAAAGAGAATTTATTTCCAAAGAGGATAGTGGGAGTAAGATCCATCTTGAGGAAATTCAAGATCCCCAAACAACATCTGAACCAACTTTGGAACTTCAAGCAAGCTCACGTGCTGGTACTGAGCTTCAATCTTTGACACAAGGCCCAAGGAGGTCAAGTCGGGTACATAAATAGCATGAGAGATATGGATTTTTCGTGACTGATGATCATCATATTGAACTGATTGATCAAGATGAACCCACTACCTACAAAGAGGCAATTCATAGTTATGAGTCAGATAAGTGGCTAGAAGCTATAAAGTCTGATATGCAATCCATGTACGATAACCAAGTATGGACTTTGGTTGACCCACCCGAATGGTGTAAGGTCATTGATAACAAATGGTGTTTCAAAAAGAAAACCGACATGGATGGTAATGTACACACTTTTAAATCTCGACTAGTAGTTAAAGGTTATCGACAAGTTCATGGTATTGACTATGACGAAACCTTTTCTCTTGTCGTTATGATAAAGTCTATGAGGATTTTACTTGCCATAGCCGCATATTATGACTATGAGATATGGCAAAGGGATGTTAAGACTGCGTTTCTTAATGGAAACCTTCTCGAGGATGTGTTTATGACACAACCCGAGGGGTTTGTTGATCCATCAAATCCTAGCAAAGTGTATAAGCTTCAAAGGTCCATTTATGGATTGAAGCAAGCATCTCGAAGCTGGAATCGTCGCTTTGATGAATGTATTAAAGAATTCGGTTTCATCAAAAATGAAGACGAACCTTGTGTTTATAAGAAAGTAATTAATAATGCAGTAGTGTTCCTTGTGCTTTATGTGGACGGCATCTTACTGATTGGAAATGACATCCCCACATTACAAAGCGTAAAAGCTTGGTTCGGGAAGTGCTTTTCCATGAAAGACTTAGGCGAGGCTACATACATTTTGGGTATAAGAATCTATAGAGATAAATCTAACAAAATGATTGGCCTAAACCAGAGTGGATTCATTGACAAGGTACTGAACCGGTTTAGTTTGCAAGACTCCAAAAAGGGATTCTTGCCCATGTCACATGGCATTAAGCTCAGCAGAACTCAAGGACCTTCCACAAAGGAGGACCAAGAGCGCATGAGTAAGATTCCATATGCATAAGGCATTAGGTCTATTATGTATGCCATGATATGCACTCGCCCGGATGTCTGGTTCGCTTTAAGTATGACTAGCATATATCAATCTGACCCTGGAGAGTCACATTGGACTACAGTCAAGAGAATTCTTAAGTACTTGAGAAGGACTAAAGACATGCTCTCAGTTTATGGAGGTCAGGAAGGAAGTCTGGCTGTAAATGGTTACACAGAGGCAAGCTTCCAGATCGACGTAGATGAATTTATAACGCAATATGGTTTTGTGTTTTGTTTGAATGGAGGTGTCGTGAGCTGGAAGAGCTCAAAGCAGGAAACCGTGGCCGACTCTACAACAGAAGCTGAGTATCTAGCTGCCTCTGAAGCAGCTAAAGAAGATGTTTGGATCAGGAAATTTGTTGATGAATTAGGTGTCGTTCCTAGGACTGTGAACCCAGTGGACCTCTATTGTGATAGTACTGGCGCCATTTCACAAGCTAAGGAACCTTGATCTCACCAACGATCCAAACACATTCTCAGGAGTTTCCATCTGATTAGAGAGATAATTGATAGAGGAGACGTTAAAATTTGCAAAGTTCATACAAACGACAACATTGCCGATCCATTGACCAAGCCACTCCCGCAGCCTAAACATAAGAGTCATACTAGGTCAATGAGATTGAGGATCATGTATGATTGGACCTAGGGCAAGTGGGAGATTGTTAGTAGTGCCCTAGAACCATTAGCATATGTTGTACGTTTTGTATCTTTTGAGCATGTAATTGAATAGCTAATTTTGCTTATGAACATCAAATGCGTGATTTAATAGTAAAACTCATTAGCTTATGTAATTACTATTCTAGTTGTCCCTAGTTTCATGTAATGTTCTTTACAATGAAATAAAACTAGTATGATGTTTGATTGATGATTATGTTTTACTAATCATGTGTAATGAATACAAATCATATCATATATGCAATATATTGTATCGGACGTGATCCGTCAGAGAAGTAATACTTAATGGTCCTTAGTCATAAGTATTACTTCCTCAATACTATTTCATAATTCTTAGACCTTATGTCTCCATTGATTCTAGCATGAATGGAGCCACGTTTTGACTTAGTCGGACGTTACTTTTAATCGAGTAATCAATACGACTGATGGTCGGATGTAGCGTCCTATCATGGCTTGAATGTGACAGGCATTGTAAGGAATTTGTCCCTCTCTATTATTAGAGAGAGATATCCATGGGCCCCTCGATAGGGAAAAACTGTTTAAATGCATGGTCGTGCTCAAATGTATTTGATAAAGTGGTTATCAAATACTATTTGTTGGAACAGTTTCAATGGAGATCGAGCATAAATAAAATTAAGCTTAATAAGGGTGACGACTACCATGCCGTATGCTTAATTAGGATATCGCGAGACAAAGGGATTAAATAGTGGATTGATATTAGGTTCCACCGTAAATTCATTCACTTTGGGTAGTCACAATGTCCTGCTAGGGACCACTTGTTATTTATGAACACATACTACTACTAAGTGTGTTTTCATTGCCATTGTGATATGAACCTACAGGCTCACACGCATAGACGAGCTAACGAGCTTCATGTCCAGATTCAATGAATCTAGAATGTGTCTAGGTTCATTATATCTGACATTTATTTTTCTGAGAATAATAAAGCGTTATTATTTGAATTAGACATAAGGGGCATTTTCGGTATAGCTGGGATTACGTGGGAGTTATTTTCTGATAAAGACTCCCACTACCAGCAGAAGTCTATAGGACGTGGGAGTTATAAACTCCCACTGCCAAAAGAGGCGGATGGGACGTAAGTGTTCTCCTTGGAACAAACTCCCACTCCCTATATAAACCTCTCTTGGCCGAAACCCTAAAAACTAATGCTTTTCTGCCGAAATACAAAAAAGACCTAGAAAATCAGATTTTCTATTCTGCTTCTCCCTTTTCTCTCTAATTCCCGAAACTCAGAAAAACGAAGAGCTAGCAGTCACGGTTCGTTTCGTCGCGTGGATACCAGTAGAGGGACATTCCGCAAAGGGAAAATCCATTGGTGGCAGCAACGTATCCAAGAAACAGAGCTTTCATTCAAAAATCAGATTCTTGAACCCGAAAAGTAAGTTTCTGTCTAGATTTTTTTTCCCGATTCCTATGGTGTGAGCGGATCTTTCGGGGGAGGACTCATGGGTGTTTAGAACCATTTTCTGCCCATGAATCCCTTCAATATATAGCCCGAACTCACCACCACCATAATAAATATATATCATATCGCAGCCAAGCATTAAAGATTGGGAATTATATTAACACATAATCTCAGAATATCATATTACATACATATAATGAAGTAAAAACACAAGCACATGGCAATCAAATGTTCATGCGATACATATTTCACAGTACTTCATCCATTTAGATGCAATAGAAAATCCATTTCATAACATATTCAAACATGACTTATTTTCTGGAAAACGCATGATTTTGATAGGAAAACACATGAATGTAAGAATCTTACCTTAGATGTTTAGACAAATCTCCAACATTGCTAAAAACCAGAAATTCCAGATTCACATTCCTAAGTTCCCGAGGCAATATCTCTTAACGACACCGTTGGAATTCGATCTCCACCGTTCAGAATTAAGTCCTACGAGTCTTCTAACGTTAGAAACAAGAATCGCTCCGATAAGATACTATATGATATTCCATGGCAGCAATCTACCATCAGTACTTTGCTTTTACCCGAATGCCACAGCCTTGCACTCCGAAAATTATATCTCTTAATCTAAGAGTTAGAATCTGATCTCAGTTGGTCATAATCTAGTTTAAGGAGTCTTCTAGCTATGGTAAAAATTTGAGAATGATCAGAGATCGTGTACTATGTTTGCCAAACTCACTGCCTATATTTTTCTTGGACTTTGGTATTCCCTCTTTTTCTTTCTTTCTCTCCCTCTTCCTTCATCTTCTAGTTATAGCATATGAATCTCCAGATTTCTCTTCAAATGTGGTGCCTTTTCATCACATACATTGTAGCCAAATGAATCTTAAAAAGGCACATATTCAAACAGTAGGTTCTTCCCTCCTAATATAATTAAAAAGGCACCTATTCAAGCACTAGGTTCTTCCCTCCTAAAAATGTCTTCCAGCTAACTCAAATATTCATCTTAATACATAAGTCTCCCAGCTATATATCCTAGGTAAAGTACCCTTAAGACTAATCAAATAAATAGTGTAAACAATTAAGCATGTAAAACAATTAATATATGCACGCAAAGGTTATAGACATCACATCTAGGAAGAGATTATGGTTACCAAATTGTTATCCTTTCTGTAGATAAATGAGAAGTGGATGAATGCTTGAAGACAATCCGAAATCTCTATTTGAATCAAGAATTGGTACATGAAGATTTGTGGCTCCAAAATGGAATTCAATGAAGATAATTGGAATCTTGGAAATGTTACTAATGAGATCTTCAAGAGAATCATGTATCCCAGCTCGGGAAAAAATTGGACATAATTATCTCCTTTCTCCAGTAACATTCAAAACTCCCGAGGGAGTAGTTATATGTACTTTTGCGGGGGTGAGAATACCATTGGTTCGCTGGCATTATTTCCTCGGTAGGTTGGGTGCATCCGCAAGGTAAATAGGTGCTGTGGTTAAGATTCCGATGGAGACCACTCCTGATGTAAAATTTCCTGACAACATGATGCAGTTTTTGGAACTTCCTTAGGATTTGTTGCCTACCCTTGGCATGATGAATGGGAGTTTACGGCTAGCTCTAGTGGTACCAGAGGATTTTGACGAGGAAGATGTTGATAAGGTTATTGAACCGTATGTGGATCTAAGAAATGATCCTTTAATAGGTCAGGGGGATGCCCATGTGTTGGGGGGTTCCTATTGCGGAGACCAGGGTTGAAGTTGTGAAATTTTCAACTCCTGTAATGGTTCCCAATGGTGGTAGTGAGATGAACCCGGCGAGTGTCCCTCAGACCTGGACATTAGGGGGCAATCCATGGATCTTGACTCTACTACCAACACTAATGATTTGAATCTGTAAGAAACTATGTCTTTGTTTACTTAGATTTTGTGTCCAACAAGTGGACTATAACCTTGAACTGTTTTTTCTTTGTTGATTCCTATATATTTTTTTCTTATTAAAGCGATTTTTGAAGGGTTTTGAATTTAAATTTTTTCAAAGTTTAAATTATGGATTTCATTTTGACATGTGAGTTTGTGTTTACATCAAGTTTGCTTTACCCATTTATGTGTATTGTTGCATGAGTCTATTTCCCTAACTCCGCTTGAGCTCTTATTTCATTGAGGTTTACCTTCTGGTCAGATTTGTTTCGACGTCGCTATCATTTTTAGGGAACACCAGAGTCATTTTTATGGTGATATCGACTTTGCATTTAACTAATGTGTTTTTTTTTGTTTTTCGGTGCAAACATGTAATTCTTTGGGGCTCTTGGCCTTCAGACTTGTGTTTTCATTGAACTAAAAAGAACATTGAGATTTGGAGGAGTCTCTGAATTATGTGTCCATCATGAATACTTTAAGTATTCTCTATAAATATAGGGGTTAGTAAGAGCTGGAAGATCATTCCATCAAGTGTTCTTTTATTCCCTAACTTTTAAGTCTTGGATTGCTTGTGTTCCTTAATCAGAAACAGTTATAATTTTGTTTTGAATTCTTTCTTTTATCGAAGAAAATGGCACAAAATGGTTCATCCCTACCTAGTTAGAAGGATTCAGATGGTCCGTTAGAGGCAAGAACTATGTTTAGAATGAGTATCTAGAAAATAGATATGCGTCTTGGTAGGATGACCTATGCGGAGACACTGGACATCCTTCACATGTTGATTTAGTGGACCCTGTGTCCCGGCCAAAATTTGGATGCAGGTACCTCTGGTACAAGCAACTCGGTTCTAAATGTCATCACTATAAATTTATTGGCCTTATGCGAATTATAATCGACTCTTCAAATGCTGACTCAAGTATTCACTTTAGGTGTTTTATCAAATCATGATGCAAAAATGTCACGGGGATACTTTCTTCTCCCAGGCATACAAAGCCCAATACGACTCTTCATCTTCCGGGCAAACAAATTCCTGTCGATACTCTTCGTCTCCCGGTAACACAAAATCCCGAGGAGACTATGTGTTCCTTGGTAGACAACATCCCACAGAGACTCTTTGTTTCCCGTGCAGAAATAACAATAAATAAGATCTCATGTAGGACATCCCTCCAGAAATTCTACATCGTTAGGCAAGAACACAAGTCACCCTAACAAGCTAAACATCAACGCACTTGGCTGAGAAGTCTTAATGGCGAGCAAGCCAGCCTTCCCCTCCATGACTCGTTGGCTGACCAACTTCAGACAGTCTTGGTTCTAAAAAATGCAACACCATAAAATTGAAACATATGATGGCAGCATCGATCTCCAATACCACTTGGACTAATACAAAGATGCCATGTATTTGCATAAACGACATGATGTCATTCTTTGCAGGATATACCCAAAGTCTCTCAAAGGACCCGAGCTCTGATGGTTTGCGTCAATACCAAACCAGAGCATAAATTTCTTGCAACAACTCTTCTTGGAGCACTTTGCTGGCCAACGATCCTTTATATATACATCCGATCATTGTCTCACGATTGAGCAACAAAAAGACAAAACGATGAAAGCCTACACCCAGCGATTACACAAGTCTAATATGCTTGTACAAAATATTGGCCAATCAGAGTTCATACAGTCATACTGATATGTCTTTGGGAATACGATCCTATCTTAAAATATAGTTGAGGTGATGCCTACCAAGGTTAATGAGCTATTGGGAATGGCAGCCAAATTCTCTTCTTCTTTCTTAGTCCTATCTTTCTAGACGATCTGGAAAAATATGTTTCAGTTTTCTTACGGCTAATCTTGTTCTCTTTGAGTTAACCGCAGTTATGGAATAAATGCTAATTATGGTTTTTATCAAAGTTTTGAGTTTCAAATTCTCTTCTTCTTTCTTAGTCCTATCTTTCTAGACGATCTGGAAAAATATGTTTCAGTTTTCTTACGGCTAACCTTGTTCTCTTCGAGTTAACCGCAGTTATGGAATAAATGCTAATTATGGGTTTTATAAAAGTTTTGAATTTCAAATTCTTTATCCAATCTCGAGCTTATTTTTCTGGTGTTGGATGATGTTCTTTCTAAACCATTTCACATATGAAAAACATCCAAACACTTTATGTTTTTGTGCACACTCTTAGGGGAGGTTTTTTTTTTAGAAAACTATTTTTCAAAACTCAAAAGTTCCTTGAAGGAAACTAATAATCAAATTTCTAATATTTTAATGTGCCTATTACTGGATAAAAAGAGGCATCGAGGTTTGTTTGAATATGAAAGAAATGAAGGAGGAATTAAGAGTTGTTGGGTAATAAGGTTCTTTCAAAGAGTCTCTGTGTTATGGAAATATGGTTGGTTGGGTCATAGGTATTCTTTTTTTTCTTGTTCCTTAACCTTAGGCCATTCTCCAATGGAGTGTTCTTTACTTCCACACTCCAAGCATATTAAACCGCCAGGATTCTTATTCCTTGGCCCTCTTCCTAATGGGAAGTTCTTCTTCCATTTGCCACAAAAACAAAATCAGATGCGCCTTAAAACCAGTGTTGTGGTCTCATCATCCATGTCATTTTGTTCTTCAAAATTTCAAGCATCTCTATATTTTAAAGAAATTCATTTTCTATTTTCATTTACCTTACCATTTTCCGTTTCAAGTTCATGAGTAAGTAGGGAGCCAATGAGTTCCTCAGTGGGATACGTCTTCAGATCTTTAGCTTTCTCAACCACCAGTACTTTAGGTTACCACGATTTGAGCAGGGCATATATAATATTCATGTTGACTTCTCTCATAGAGAGTGCCTTTTCATAAGCCTCGAGACCATCACAATAGTGTTGTATTGAGTGTTCATTTTGGTGATTGATTCATTTTATTTCATACAGAACAATTCGTATTCCCTGAGTAACATGTTTAGTCTAGATTTATGTACTTGATTTCTACCTTCATGAGTGACTTCCAAGGTTTTGCATGTCACGTGAGAAAATTCAAGACCTGAAACTCGATTGTATTCATCTTCACTCAAAGAACAACTTAAGACATTTATAGCTCGATAATCAGATTCATTTTTGTGGTTATCTTCAGAGTATTCAACAGGGAAGCTTTCCAACAGAGACTCCATCAACAAGCTTGGTAGAAACAAATGGACCATTCTCAATGACATTTTATAGGCTGTAATTAAGGGAGCAAACATAAATCTTGATTATGTTCTTCCACATTGTAGTTGCTTCCATTGAACAAGGGTGGTCTGTTTGTTGAAGATCCTTCAATGTAAGCAAGAGTGAAGTTTCTAGCCATGATATTTCTTCAAGATGTTAAGCTTAAATACTGAAGACATGGTCTCTTATACCAATTGAAAACAAAAAAGAGTGGGGGTAAACTGTTCTAAAGATAGATCAAGAGCTAGCTCTTTGAACTATTCTAAACGAGTAACAAGAACATGTCTTCCCTTTTTAGATCAAACAACCATATCAAGGATATATATAAGTGATAAACAATAGAATGAACAATCAAAGCAACTACTCAAACATAAAGACATAACCATAAAGAACACACTGATTTATAATGGTTCGATCATCATATCAACATCCACTACGTTTAACCTTGTCCGCATATTTTACAACCCTGCACTAACTCAACCCTTTTCAACTCATTGACGGTGGGAAAAATGAATACACAAGGTGGATCACAAAAGGTATAACATTTATGTTTTTTTTCCTTTTAACTAGGGTTTAAACCTAAGAGGGGGTGAATTAGGTTCTAAAACTTTTTAGCTTTTCTAAAACTTCTTTGCCTAAGTAATCACCTTAACAACAATTATTATGATTAAGCACATAAAGTGATTTAAATGTTGAGGCAACTTAGATGACTTTAGTGTTTAGATGCAACACATAGGAATACAAGACTATGAATATGATCTTGAAAGTACTAAGTCAAGTATCCTATATGCAAAGCTTGTAGTATAAAACACTATAAGTCATATGACCAAAGCCAAGTAAATCTATAATTCAAGTAAACCAACTAACACATGATAAAAATGTAGTTCATATAATGCAAGTTCATGCACATTATAAGTACAAAGAGTAATATAAGAACATGAATGTAAAGAGTAGAGTTAGAGAAAACGAACACGGCGATTTATAGTGGTTCGATCACAACGATCTACATCCACTACCTTAGAACACACCTAAGGATTTTGGCAAGCCCACTAAGGATTCCCTTCACTACAAATTGCAATGTGGGATCAACCTTTTACATTTGCCTCACAAAGAGGACTTTTTCCTCACAAAGAACCTTTTTCTATTTCTCACTAGAACTAAGCTCAAAAAGACCCAATCTCACAAAGGGGACAACCTCCCAAAGAGGGAAAACACTCACAAAGAGCTTTTTCTAGCTCACAAAGAACTAGTTCTCATAAAAAGGAAAGGAAAGTGTCTCTTACAATTGAGACTTTACAGTTTAGCTCAATTTTACAAATCCCTCATTGGATTGGATATACAATTGAAAGCTCTAACAAATTTTGAGAATAGAAGATAATGTATATGAAGCTCAAAATGAAGTATTTTGATTAAGATTGAAAGAATTAAGCTTTTCAAAATGTTTGGATTGTTTGCAACTTTTTGGTTGTTTTCTTGGGCTAGGAATCCTCTGTCCCCATTCGGTGTCCCCTTCCCTGTCCCACCAATAAGAAAATGACATGTATTAAATTTTTAATTAAAAATTATAACCTAAAAGAAGTAGTGGAACCTGAAGGGATTCATTTGCAGAAACTCGTTCTAAACACCCATGAGTCCTCCCCCGAAGGATCCGCTCATACAAAAACGAATCGAAAGAAGACGAAAAACTTACATTTTTTCGGTTAAAGATTTTGTCTTTGGGCTCTTAGCAGCAATCATCTTGAGTCCTCCCTTGCAGAATTACTCCCTACCAGTATCTAGACGAAAAAACAAACAGTCGATTGCTAGCTTTTCGTTTTTCTGAGTTTCAGAAATTTAGAGAGAAAAGGAGAGCGAAAAAAAGAAATCTGATTTCTAGGTTTCTGGTATTTTTGCCGCTCAAGCATTAGTCACAAGGTTTTCGGTTAAGAGAAGGTTATATAGGGTGTGAGAGGTTGTTTCAAACACAAATCCCACGTCCTTACCACCGCTTTCTTGGCAGTGGGAGTCTTTAACTCCCACGTCCCCTAGACTTCTGCTGGTAGTGGGAGTCTTTATCGGATAATAACTCCCATGTAATCCCAGCTATTACTAAATACTAAAATGCCCCTCCTTAATCTCTAATTCAAATAATAACGTTTTATTATTCACATAGAAACAAATGTCAGAAACAATGAACCTAGACACATTCTAGATTCATTGAATCTGACATGAAGCTCGTTAACTCGTCTATGCGTGTGACCATGTTGGTTCATATCACAATGGCAATGAAAACACACTTAGTAGCAGTATGTGTTCATAAATCACAATCGGTCCCTAGCAGGACATTGTGACTACCCAAAGTGAATGAATTTACGGTGGAACCAAATATCAATCCACTATTTAATTCATTTGTCTCGCGATATCCTAGTTAAGGATAAGGCATGGTAGTCGTCACCTTATAAAGCTTAATTGTGTTTATGCTCGATCTCCAGGTAAACCGTTCAATCAAATAGTATTTAATAACCACTTTATCAAATACATTTGAGCACGGCCATGCATTTAGACAGTCTTCCCTGACGAGGGGCCCATGGATATCTCTCTCTAATAAGAGAGGGACAAATTCCTTACAATCCCTCTCACATTCAAGCTATGAAATGATACTACATTCGATCATCAGTTGCATTGATTACTCGATTAAAAGTAACTTCCGACTGAGTCAAAACGTGGCTTCATTCATGCTAGAATCAATGGAGACATAAGGTCTTAGGATTCCAAAATAGTATTGAGGAAGTAATACTTATGACTAAGGACCATGAAGTATTACTTCTTTAACGGATCACGTCCGATACAATATATCCCAATATATTGCATCTATGATTTGATTTGTATTCATTACACATGATTAGTAAAACATAATCATCAATCAAAGATCATACTAGTTTTACATAAGCTAATGAGTTTTACTATCAAATCACGCATTTGATGTTCAGAAGCAAAATTAATTATTCAAAGACATGCTCAAAAAGATATAAAACGTACAACAATATCTATTCGTGGGGACACAGAACAAGGACAGACGATTTTTTTCCGTTTTCTTGGTGGCTAGAAATATAAACCAAGTTGTTTTTATACAATAGACAACGGTTTAAAGTTGAAAGAGCAGTTGAAAAATACATAAAGCTGTCAAACTAGTCATTATAAACAAATTACAGGTTGCGGACGAACAACAAGACAAAGTATCGTCTGCGGGCTGCAGATGATGCATTCGTCCGCGACAGCTGCTTTTGTCAAATTTCATGTCTTTTCAAATAAATCAAACACTTTAACAAACCTTTTCAAAACCTTTTTAAGATGAAATCCAGTTTGGAAACATGGTTTTAAAAGCATGCAAGAGCTTCATATGCTTTAAGGATTATTCTCAAAATAGATTAGTCACAAGAGATGTACCTATGTATAACATGAATAATCTTCAAGGTTTTCAAGATGTGTAACACCTTCTTTAAGCTTCACTTAAGACTTTCGTCAACCTCTTCATGTGGTGAAGTCCTTGTGTAATCTTCTAGGATGTATTGCCATGGACTTCATCTCTACCTTTGTTAAATGCCTACTTCTAGATGCTTCAATTGATGATTGAGTAGCTCTTAACATCTTAGTCTTCATTCTTTGACATTGCAACCACTACCAAGGAATTGTAGAATCCACTTAAAGCTTGTACCATGGAGTCTTGCATTGTGTAGCTTATCGTAAATTAATCCTTCATACTGGTCCTTGATAAGGCATCTTCAGAGTTGTAGGATTGTCCCCTTTGAGGTTCATGGAAGCTTTCTTACCATTTTCATCAATATAAATGTGAGTAATAGATCCTTTCATAAAACACAAGCTCACACAAACAAGAGAACTTCTCAATGGTTTGTTATCATCAAAACTAGATTGATGACATTAACCTTTAGGCTTTACAATCTCCCCCTTTTTTATGATGACAAAAGATTGATGCAAATGGGAATAGTATAACCAAAGGATAAAAGAAAATAAGCGCATGATATAAAAAACATTAGATAAGGAGATAGGATATGCAACATATCAAAATGATCTAGGCAAGTAGATGATTTGTTTTTAAAAAATTAAGTCGAGGCCTTGTATTGAATAAGCCTGGAGTTGGCCAGAACCATTACAAGACAATGAAAGGGGGTAATGGATAACCCGTACATAAGGTGTACCATTGGCATCAACATTACATAAGCCTCTTGTTTATAATGGTAATGAATGAAATTGTAAAAAGCGATGACCATCCCTAGTGTCACAAGCATTGTTTGCTAGGTAGTCCGCCATCTTGTTTGCCTTCTGAAACACATGAGTTATCTTGTCTCCCAACATTTCATCGAGAGCAGAATGGAACATGAGTCTAAATCCCAAGACTATAATTGACCCTTGGAAATGGAATTGACCAAAAAAGAGAGTCGGTATGGACCAACAAATTGTAGATGCCAAGAGAGTGCGCAATCTTCAAACCTGTTTCTAGTGCAGTTATTTCGGCCACGTTGTTTCTTGAAGACTCACCAATATAAATCGAGGAAGCCGCAATGAAAGTGCCATTACCATATCAAAGAATACACCCCACACCTGCAAGACCCGGGTTGCCCTAGTTGCCCTATCAATATTGAGAATGACGTCAGTTGCAAGGGTGCCTTCGCTTCTCCATTTTACCGCTTGAATCCGCCTAGGTTACCTTGTCCTTGTGATAAGCGGCCAGATACTAAGGTCCTGGGCTGCCCCCAAACATTGGACATAGGTCAAAAGTTTCCATTTAATGATTGTTAAAGAGGATCGCCTACCATCAAAGACGAATTGACATCGCGCTTTTCAAATTATCCAACACACCGAGCTTGACTACACAAGAAGAGCCTTGTGAACCTGTCCCGTACCAGCTAACCACCATTCTTTAACCAAAGATTGAGGGCCGAATGGAGAATGAGATCTCTAGGGGATGTCAAAATATGTTGCTGCAAATTCCCATAGTCCCTTGGAAAGGGAACATTCTAGAAAAACATGTTTGAAAGTATTCGAACAGGCTCCACAAGAGAACCATGTTGCAATGCTGAAATTTTGTCGCCTTAATATGTCTTTGAGGCTCAAAAATCTTTTAAACAAGCGCCACAAAAATAGGGAGAGAGATAGGGGAGAAATTAATATGTCTTTGTCGCCTTAAACCCGATTGAGATTTTGCCAATGATATGTGAAGTAATGTATAGCAATAGCGAGCCTTTAGATATTTCGTCCAAAGCGAGTAACTAGTGCGAAAGCGCCACCATAACTTAGTAGTGAAAGCAAGCCTATATTGGGCCATGGACACCAACCCCAAACCATTACATTCCTTATCCTCGCAAATAGAAGACCACTCCATTTTATGTCGTTGATGCGTACCGTTGGAGCTTCCCCATAAGAAGCGAGCAAAAAGCATTTTCTAGTTTGTCCATTACCAAAAGCGGGGGGAGAGGGGGGGGGGGGAGGAGTCAGCCAAGATGTGGAGTGACATGGAGTACAAAACATGGCGTAAGAGTATGAGCCTACCCGCCATGTAAAGGAGCTTGTGTTGCCATCCATCAATCTTTGTCGCAATAGTGTCCACAAAATCTTGGAAATAGAGTACCCCGGTTGCGCCCATGATATAGAGGACATCCGAGATAATTAAAAGGAAAGGAGCCTTGCTAAAAACCAGTCACGGAATGGATCATTGCAATCTGCTCGGGACCAGTTTTGGAAGACACTAAAATGGAGCTTTTGCTCATATTAATCTGTTGTCCTGAGGTGAGCTCATATTGCCCCAAGAAGTCCATCAACCGCTAGATACTACGCTTCTCCCAATTGGTGAAAGTAATATTGTCATTTGCAAAGCTTAGATGTGAAACATAGAGTGAATTCTGAGGTAGACAACAAGAAGTGACCAAGCCCGAAGCCATGATATAATTTAGGCCTCGTGATAAGATTTCAGATGAGAGAATAAAGAGAAGAGGCGTGAGAGGGTTACCCGGCTTCACCCTCTTCTGAGATTTAAAATATCCATGAGGCTTGCCATTAATCAACATCGAAAACCAATTGTTCACCAAAGAATTCTGTATGAGATGTAGAAAATGTTCATTAAAACCAAATTTCCTCAATATGGAGAGAAGAAAACCGCGAGATACTCTATCAAAAGTATTCATCATATCCAATTTCATAATTAAATTCCCGCCGCGAGTGCGACGATTAATATGATGAACCAGCTCCTGTGCTAATAAGATGTTATCCGAAATAAGGCAGCCCTTAACAAAGCCCGGATGATTAAGAGAAACAAGACGAGGTAACAACTTTGCTAAGCTTAATGAGAGTACCTTTGAGATTACCTTGCTTGCAAAAGTGAACAATGATATCGGGCCAAAATCCTTGAAAGATGATGGATTTTGTAACTTCGGAAGAAAGATTATGAGCGAGCTAGACATTGATCCAAAAATCCTTGCCCGCCTGTGTTACATCATGGTCTACAATATCCCAACAGTCGCGGAAGAAATATCCCGTATAACCATCCGGTCCCGAGGCACTATCTTTGTCCAAAGCAAAAACAGCTTCCTTAACCTCCTGTTGGCTCGGGAAAGTACCCAAGGCAACGTTGTCGGCGTCATTGATGAGTTGAGGAATGAACGCAATAATCCCCGGGTTGGCCACCACATTCGGCGCCTCGGTGTACAATTTTTTAAAAACTTAGCCCCCTCCGTGCTAATATCCTCTGGATTAGACAGCCAAGAACCGCCTCCGTCCATGATTTTAGCAATGTGCATTTTCTTCCGTCGCTGGTTGCAATAGGCATGGAAAAAAAATTTGTTCGCGTTCCCCTCTTTAAGCCACCAGACCCTTGGTTTCTGCCACCCATACAACTCTTCATAAAGGAGACACTTCTCACAGTGAGCATGAGCCTCCAAAAGGGAAGCATGAGAGCTCTCGAATAGAGTATTGTCATAGGTTGTCTCCGCGGTTTGCACTAATGTTTCTGCTTCATGGAAGTTACTATGTATGTTACCAAAAACATAAGAGTTCCAAGTTGACAACTGTTCAAAATCCCCTACAATCGATAATCTATGTTCTTTTCGCAATTGCTTAACATGTGCGATCGACTCATCATTACCTATGCATCTAACATTCCAAATTATCAAAACATTAAAAATAATAGTTAAATCATAAAAGAGCGGGGGATCCCCCTAGGGAAGAGAAGTACCCTTAAGGGCAAGCCTTGTCGACTTCCAGGATGTCACCTTCCGGTATCGCTTTCTTTTTGCGCGGCCGTTTTACTTTTTGAATGGACTCCTCGCCTTGATTTTGGAGTGGGAAAGCAGTGAGGTCAACAACAATCTCGGCTTCCTTCTCATCCCCATCATCACCCTGTATATCCAAAGCCGGCAGCATCAAAGACTTTGAAAAATCAGAAAATACTTTCCAACCGTCCCGTTTCAACCCCTCGGATAGTGAGTTCGGATAAACGGAGCAAGCTCCTCGTGGATCCTCCAATGGTGTCCTTGTGCTAAAAAATAATCGAGTCATCCTTACCGCCCCCTCCCCCACTTCAGAATCATCAGCGTTGCTCTGGCTTGTCAACTTTTAGAGTAATATCATCAAAGAAAACAAAAAATCTTCCGGTATCCCCATCCGACTGTGTACCTTCAGATCCATCAAGAATAACTGGATGTGCACCCTCCAAGTTTTCGTGTGATGGAGAACCCACTGTGGACCCGAGAACCCCAACATTGATAGGAGAATGAAGCTCCATAGAATCCTTATCTCCTACAACCTCTATCACCTCCACAATAGTAGTTGTATTAGGAGACTTAGACACTACCTATTTCCCTTTCCTTTTCCCAATAAGATTATGAGTAATTTGAACAATCTCAATTCCAGTTTCCAGTGTAGATTGCCCTGCCTCATCCGAACCTTGTAATTCTGCTGGAACCGCAATTTTTTGAACAATTCTGGTGGTGACGTCAACCCTGGGAACAACATCAGCCTTAGCGACGTCACCCTTACACGAAAACCATCAATTTTTGTGCAAGACGAATTACAATGACCTACTTTCCAACAATTAGAGCAGTAATCGGGGAGATTTTCATACTCAATTTTATGCCAAAATCCCTTTCCCGTCCGCACGTGTGCAATCCATACACACTTGTAAAGAAGTTTCAGTAGATCAATTTCCACACAACCCCTTGCCCCGCACGGACGTGTAGTATTTGCTATGGGTTAATCCAACAGTAGCGGAACCTCGGAGCTTGTGCTAAAGAGAATAAACACTGGAAAAATTGGGCTTTGGTGGCATTTAGCTTGTGACACTTATGATATATGTCATTTATTTACGGCATTTATGTGAAAATGCCATATTTTTGTGGCACTTTATTAGAAGTGCCACAAAATTTATGGCATTTTTTCAATTGCCTCATGAAGTGCCACAAAATTATGGCAATTTTGAGAAAATACCACATTTTCGTGGCACTTTACCACATAAAGTGCGACAAAATTTATGACAACATATCAAAATGTCGTATTTTAGTGACATTTTTAAACTAGTACCTTAAATTTTGTGGCATGTATAGTAAAAGTGCCACATAATATTCCATTAGATATGTAACCATTTAATTTCACAAATGTAAATGAAACATTATAAATGAAATTTATTTTAAAAGTAATTTAAAGAAATAAAATTGATATTACTATTTGATTGTTTCAATTTTAAAATTTAATAAGATATATGTTTATTAATTATAATAAATAATTATAATTCATTTACTATGAAATTAATTATTTTTTAAACTAAACAAAATCTTTTAGATGAAATACAATAGAAAAAACTGACATTGCACGAAATTTCATAAATTCTATATTCTACATTTCTTATATCAATTTTATAACATTTTCAAAAAGTGCCGAACAAGTGCCACAAAAGGTTAAACAAATTTTCGTGGAATTAACCCAATGCCACCAAAAGCCAAATATGCCATAGTGAAATAAGATTTATGAAAAAAAGTGAATAGGCAAACCTATAAATACTTGGCTCCTAAAAACTCTCTCAACCACATAGTCCTTTCTTCATTTGCAACCTAGGATCTGCGGCCGCCCTCACGGTCGCCTCCAGCCAGCCGGCTATTAGAGCCGCTGGTGCTACGACTTGGCCGTAGAAATCCTTTGTTGACCCCCTTTCCCGCAATGTTGCCGCCACCCACAATTTTTTTGATTACCCCCTTGGACACCTTTAAGGGGGAGTCGAACCTTACTATCTCCATTGATGAACACGATGGTTTGATTTCCCCATGGAGATTCGCGCTCGTCGGAAAAGTTCCATAAACATGCCCTGAACATGTAATCACTACGAAAGGCTTTTCACAAAGTCGGATTTAAGGGCAATTTTTGGATCGGTTCGATGGATCCTCGCCATGTTCTTATTCGTTTCTATTTCGAGGAGAATTACTGCAGGTTATGGAGGCAAGGCTCTTGGATTTTTTGTGGATTGAATATGCGAGTCTTTAAATGGACTTATGATTTTAACCTTCATGAGGAACCTTCAATCGTCCTGGTATGGATTGGATTCGAAAGACTCCCGATTCATCTATACAACAAAGCGAAACTTTTCTCTCTGGCAATGGTGGTGGGGAAGCCATTAACACTTGATGCAGCAACATCGAATGTTACCCGACCGAGTGTTGCAAAGGTTTGTGTGGAATTGGATTTTCTTACAAAATTGCCAAACCGGATTAGTTTAACTCATGCGAAAACGGGGAAGGGCTTTCAGCAATCCATCACTTATAATAATTTGCCTGAATATTGCACACGATGTATGAGAATCAGACATGGTTATGGACATTGTTCATCTGGTTTTGTAAATCAAAATATCATCCCTCTGGTAGCCGATAAGGGGAAAAAGAAGATTGAGAAATGGGCAGGGGTGACGTGGGTACCAAGATTCTTAAATTTGGGATGGTGGTTTCTCAACCGGAATGAATTAGGGATTCATGGAGAGTCCTAGGCCTCGGTCGGAAGTGGGGCCAACAAATCCTGCGCCACCGACTGTGGTGGTAGAACAGTCAGTTACTGAGAAGAAGGGTGATCGGGTAGCCACGGTGGAGGCGTCGCCTACAGGAAATATAAACCCTAGCCCTAGTGATATTATAATTTTGGACATGAATACATCCATGGTGATTGAACTGGAAAATCAGGGCAAAAGTCAAGATGACATATGCATTGGATGCTTTAGTTATTCACCTATAATGGTTCCCAGGAATATTTTTTTCAGATGGGAAGGGACCTCACAAAAATCAGCCCCGAGATTTAGGGATGCAATTGCAAGAGGCTTCTTGGGTGACAGCCGTGCAGGAGGCAGAGCAAGGGATTGAGTTCACAATGGAGGCGGGTCGGGCAGAGGAGGATCCGCTAGAAGAAACCAGGTTGAGGTGGATAAACAAGAGTCGGGTCAAGATGACCCGAACCGGACCTTAGTGGATGTGGAAGATGAGTCGCGGACAGACCCGAGCAGACCTGAGCTCCTAGAAACATGGGGAACAGGGGAGGTTGGCCAACCACTCCATTCCATCACAGTGGACCTCTCGGGTATTCCATCGGCGCATGAGGTAACGTTACCCGATCCAACATAGTCACCCCCGCTCCGGCGGTCTCCACGTTTGGCTCAAAAGGGCTCCACTTCCTTTACTCAATAGTCAGTAGACTACTTTTACGTATCCTTTCAATATTTATTATGAATTGGTTGATATGGAATATCCTTTGTATAGTGAATGATAGAACCGTTGCTTGCATTTGTCAGTTGAAACACGATAATCATTTGAATTTGCTTGTGCTGCTGGAACCTATGATTGGAGTAGATGATTTGCAGCTTTATTTGGGTAGGTTGGATTTTGATTACTGTCATGGAAATAACCTTAGTAAGATTTGGATTTTTTGGGATGGGGTATACTATGGATGTAGATATTATGGGTGACATGGAACGGGTTGTTCATGTCCGAATTAACTCTTTCTCGGGTGTGCATATTTTATGTTCTTTTATCGATGTTAAGTGTTCATATGTGCAGAGACGAAGTTTATGGGCGGAGTTGAGATCCTTTCATTCGCACCATGATCATCCATGGCTCATTGGTGGTGATTTCAATGTAGTATTACGACTTTCAGAAAGTCAGGGATCATTCCCTGCTATGCTGCCCATTAATGAATTTGCAGACATGGTTAATGATTGTGGGTTGTTGGAGGCGCCGAGTTCGGGTAGTCAGTATACTTGGAGTAGGCCTGGAGCACATCCACTTCATCGACACCTTGATAGAATCCTGGTAAACACATCGTGGAATACCATGTTCCAACACACTCAGATTTTACATCTTCCAATGACTATTTCTGATCATTGCCCATTACTTATAGACTTTCGGCTTGTTACGGAACGGAGGAGATCAGCGTTTCGGTTTCAGGATATGTGGGTCAAACATGAACATTTCATGGAGGTGGTAAAAGGAAGTTGGGTTGAAAATATTAGTAAAAGGAAGTTGCAAGTGAAGCTCAAAAGATTGAAGGCTGTTTTGAGTAATTGGAACAAGGATCGTCTTTGACAATTTACACGCAAATATCAAGAATGCTATGGATAGAGTGGCTGCTTTAGAGGAGGTGTATGATACTGATCCCAACCAGGGGCATTTTGATGCGTTATGTCAAGCTAAGGATCACTATAGTGAGGTCCTTAAACAAGAGGAAACATTTTGGCGACAAAAATCCCGGCTCAAATGGATCAAAGATGGGGAAGCTAACACAAATTATTTCCATTCTTTTTGCAGGAACAAACAACGGCGTATGAACATTGCACAAATTACATCTCTAACCTGTGAAATATTGACTGAGGATGAGGCAATTGAAATGGATGGCGCCTCCTTTTTTGAGGCCCTTCTTAGCCAAGAATCCACTCCACCACCCGAGGAATTTTTGCTTCCCTATATTCCTACACTGATCACGGAAGAGGATAACAATATGCTTGATCAACGTCCATCCCAACAAGAGGTCAAATCAGTGGTTTTCGGATTGAGCCATTTGAGTGCAGCTGGGCCTGAGGGCTACATAAGGTGATTCTTCCAAGTTTGTTGGAATATTGTTGCAGACGATGTTACAGATGTAGTCCTTCCACTTCCAATATCAATGGCGAGCGTCTTTCTGGTGTTAGTCCCGAAGGTAGACAATCCGGTGAATTTTGGTGAATTTAGACCCATCTCGCTTTGTAAATTTTCAAGCAAAATCATCTCAAATGTTATGTCGAATTGGTTATCTAGTCTTCTCAATTCATTAATTAGTAATAACCAGTCTAGCTTTGTAAGAGGAAGGGTTATAACTGATAACATTTTAATGGCCACTGAAATGGTGGGATCTCTGAACAAGAAGGTTAGAGGAGGAAATATGATAATCAAGTTAGACATGATGAAGGCGTTCGATAGAGTTTCTCATTCTTACGTTGTTGTGGTTCTAAGGCAATTTGGCTTTAGTGCTCTTTTCAGTTTCTGATACGTAATCTTCTTGAACATAATTGGTTTTCGGTGCTAATAAATGGGTGTCCATATATATTCTTTCGCTCAGGCAAAGGTGTAAAACAAGGCGATCCACTGTCCCCGCTTTTATTCATTTTTGCAGCTGAGGCTTTCTCAAGGGGCCTGAACTATCACATGGGGATTCGCACATTTGAACCATTTGTGGTGTCATATTCAAGTATGGTGATCTCTCATTTAGCGTATGCAGATGACATGATGATTTTCATTAATGGTGGAACGGGACTTGCAAAGGTTAATGGATTTCATTCACCAACATGAGACTATTCGGGTAAAAAATTCAATTCAAGGAAGAGTTCTTTTTATGTATCAAGCCCAACGCAACCGAGTCAAGTGCATATGGTTGAACAAGTCACGGGTTTCTCACAGGGTACCTTTCCTTTTACATATCTTGGCTGCCCCCTCTTTACAGGTAGAGCAAAGGTGGTGTATTTTGCACCAATGGTCGATAAAATTGCCTCAACAGTGGAAGGATGGCAATGGAAATTACTTGTCTTTGGAGGATGTTTAATATTAATCCTCTATGTTTTATTATCTATGACCATTTATATTTTGGCGTCTGCGAACCGCCAAAGAGAGTGTTGATAGAGATTTTCAAAAAGTGCCGAACAAGTGCCACAAAAGTTTTTGTGGCACTTAAACAACTTTTCATGGAATTTACCCAATGCCACCAAAAGCCAAATATGCCATAGTGAATTAAGATTTATGAAATAAATGAATAGGCGAACCTTCTAATCGAATCCAAACCGGTACAATAGACGATTCAACCAAAGGATCAAAATCAAACGTCCATTTGAATATGCGCATCCTTGTTCCTCCAAAAACCCATTGGCCTTTAAGCCAAAAGAGGCAATAGTCTTCCTCATGCTCAAAACGTATCAATACATGGTGGGGGTCAATCCAAAAAGACCCCTTGTGCTAAAGTTTGTGAAACTCTTTTCGTAAATTATCAATAGGTGGCCCTCGATGTGAAAACTTACCAACTAACGCAAGTTTACATGGGGCCTCAAGAACCGAGAGTTCCTCCCCTTTGATCACCAATGATGGTTCGCCTTTGTAAGAGACAAGGCCCTTGATTGGAAGAGTTGCCACCGGCCGGGAGGAAGAGACGAGGTCCACGAATGATTTCTTTGGCCATGCTCCTCCACCAGGCGGCGGCGACGCAGTTACATGTTGCATGATTAAACTAGGTGTGGAGGCTGCATAGGCAAGTACATGATTTGAAAAAAAAACATACTACTCCCCCTCTTTTAAAGTATTCCTTCTTTCTCCCATTTTAAAAAGTTTTCTAGATTTCTCCTTTTGTAAACTACTTTTTCATGGCACATTTGACACACTAATTTTCTGCCCTTTTGTCAAAATAAAAAAGGTTTATTAGAGCGCCAAGATGAAGATCATTTTCTCCACCTTTTTGTTAAAATAGATCCAAATGGTCAAAATGAAAAAGCTTTTAGGAGGGATAAGATGGAAATAATTTTTTTTGGAGAAGTTTTGTTTTTTATCAAATATGGTTAGATTAAAATGTAAACCAAGGAAAGATTACATAACGACCAAATGAAAGACTTTTAAGATAAAAGATCAAGAATGATCACATTTCAGGAATGAAAATAAGCTTTAACATTTTGTAAGAACATCATTTGTAAAGTTTATTTGTAATGCACATGAGTGCTCAAGAATACTTACATTAAGTACATATAGAATGTTTAAAAATGAGCGAGAAAAAAAAATTATAAAGGAAGATCTTTTGAAAAGAGGTTTAAAGCTTGGTTCAAATCATAAGAAAGAGTGCACAATATGACACATAAAATCCAAGACAGGTCAATTTGCTTAAAAGTGAAATACCAACCAAAGCTAAATCAAAGGAGATATAAATATAAAATTGGAAATCACAATCTCTCATTTTAACAAAGACAACCGTTAGCTATACCGAAATAAATCTCAAGTTTTAAAATGAAAGCTAACAAAGGGAATGTGATAACATATGCAAATATGAAACATGATAAGTAAATATGACACAAACCAAACCATGGATAGGTATAAAATACAACCATAAAGCAAGTTCCTCTTCTAGAAATAGTTAGCTAAAAGATAGAAAACAAATAAGGCACCAAGTTACCCAAAACAAATGAAATCAAAAGAACAAGAAAGGATACACATGATCTCAAAAAGAACAAGGGAGATAGATACATAAGTTGCATGTGTAAGCACAAACTACTCCCACATGGATCACATAAGTTGGCTACATAAGTGATAAACGTGAAAAACAAAGTTTATTGGAATTTACATTTGATATAGGTGATCCAATTGGATTGGGCAGTCAATTGGATTGGGCCAACCAACACTCAATTGGTCAAACCGATGCGATTGAACCGGATCCTGTTTGTTGAACCAAAAAACCGATCCAAGAACCAGATTGAATGAGTCAAAACCGGATGTGAGGTGTGTGTGTGTGTGTGTGTAGTGGGCATAATGTAGGAGCAAATAGAGGGGAAAGTGACTTAGTGAGTGAATTAAATATCCATCCCTCTATTCATTGTTTTTGGGATAATCAATCGTTGATAACACAATACCCAAATTCTCTCCCTAGGGGCTGCCGAATTCCTTGAGAAAACACACCACCAAAAAGTGTCAAAAAGTAAAAGAAAATTAATATTTTTCGTTCTTTTTTTTCCAGCTTTTAACTTGAACCTATATACATCAAATTCTTAAAGATTGTCTTTGGACTTTGGAGCTCTCTGACTAGCATTAGAGACACGAATAACAAGTTCAAGTTGATTGTGTGGATACCGCTAGAGACAAGAGTCGATTACATCGATTGCTGATGGGGATTCCCGAAGCAAAATCAAACAATAACCATTTATGTTTTTTTTTTTTTTAATTTTTTTTTTCTATTACAATTATTTATTGGACATCACCAGAGGAGAAGTAGTAGAAGCCCGGCTGAGCGGGTGCCCCGTGAGGGGAGTAGTAGAAGTCCCGTTGAGCGGGTGTCGTGGAAGCCCGTTGAGCGGGTGCCCCATGAGGGGGAGTATAAGACCCACACATGGGAACCCAAAGAAATGACAATTAAATCATTCCCCTTGTGTGAGGTGGGTATCGAACCCACAACCTCAAGGTTGTGGGCAGGCCCTTGCCCCACTGGGCTAAGGAACCTTAGATAACCATTTATGTTAATAACGTAATTTAAAGGTAAAAATCCTATATCCATGTTCGTTGGTACTAACTCGTGAATGACTGTTAGAAACAGATTCTGCATTTTACTTTCCACTGCGTTTATTTGAGGAATCCGAATTTCTTTCTTTCAAATCCAACATAAGCTACAAATTAGCATATATCACGTATATGGGGAGAAAATAGAGATATAAACCATAAGAGAAAAAACTCTTTCATGAGTAGTTGGTTAATAGGATAACACCCAAATGAAAGTAGAACCAAGCTAAACTCGTGATGATTAAGAGATAAAATCACAAATTATCCAATGATATAGATGGCAATTAGGAATGGGAAGATATGACCAAAAGAAACATAAGTCATAATCACAAGTGATATATAAAAGTTAAAAATAAAAGAGTAATACAAAGACAAACACCAGAACCATATGAAAGATGTTTAATCAATCAAATATGAGCACAAACTTCCCAAGGAATAGATGGCCAAGGATATGAAAAGTTAAGACTAAAGAACAAAAGTCATCAAAACTAAGTGATATAAAGGATAACACCAATTGAGCTGATATCACTAATAGGGAAGGAATTTAGAGAAGTGTAACATCAAACAGATAATTCTCCTTCAACATGTGATAGGATGTAAAAAAAACACCAAGATACATATGAAATCCAAAGGAAACAAGACAACCAATAATAAGGCTATATAAAGCACAATGGTCATGACAATTTTCCAAGGAAAGTTCACAACAAGTACTTCCTATCAACAAAACACAATCCTAAGGAAGAGGTTTAAACCTCAATATGAACAATAAGTATAGCTCCCCCTCACAAGATATATATCAATTACCTTCTTCTTTTTTTTATAATTGTTTTTACTATATCTCAAGTTGTGAGGCAATGATCATTTGTCAAGTCATGGTTGTTTGAGTTGAACTTCTTCTTGAGTCGAGGATTCATTTTTCTCCATTGAGTTAGTATCGCTAGAAGACAAACAACCAAAACAAGTGCTACCAAGCCACGAAAAAGATTGATATGTAAAAAGGTGAGGCCAAATAAGCGAGGCCAAACCAAAATACTCAACCAAGCATAAACAAAAGAACAATCAATCTTTTGACGATAATAAAGCCAAAACGATATCAAGATATAGAATAAAAAGAGTTAAACTAGAAATATAAAGAGAGACTTAAACATCCTTACAAAGAAAAGTAAATATAAGATTACAAGACAAGACAAGAAAACATATGAAAGATAGACAAAATGACATGATTTCCTAATATATATGATTTCCTAAAGATCAAGGGCTCTAGGCTTCATCATCTTCATTTTCCTCATCTTCATCATCATCATCCCCATCCTCATCGACATCCATACCGTGGCTTGAAGAAGCTTGAGATATATTGTGATAACCTGAACTTTTGCAATTAAATGAAAAGCATGCTAATTTAATTTTATGTGTTACATGTCTATTAAATGTTAATTTTTGTGTACATTTACATATGGGAGGCTTTTATGTTATATGTAACTTGGGGGACTTAAGTGTGTGAGTTAGAAAACTTGTGGGGGTGGTTTGGCACCTTTTGAATAGTTGTGTCTCTAGGGTGGTTAGTGCAGGATTTTTGGGAGTTGAGAAAAGAAAAAGAAGTTAGAGAAAAAGAAAGAGAAAGAGAGAAGAAAAAAATCTGGAAAAACCAAGAGTGTTGTGAGTATATTTCATAATTGAAGTAGTAAACGAACTCTGTTTGGGACGTTCTTGGGTGCATTTCTAAGTTTACTGAAAGGGCTATGCGTGAGAAGTGACGGGGGTGCATTTAGAGTTTCCAGCATACGGGGTTTTGTGTTTGAAGTTGCTGCATTTTTTGGGAATTTCTGTATTTTACTTTGCTTGTTATAATTCCAAGTAAGGATCTTCACCCTTGTCTTTTCATTACTAAAATCTATGAAATGTATTGTTGAAAGTTCTGAAAATTATGTTGGAAGGATTTTATAGCATGATTTACTGCATTTGGATGAAACGTTGAATTGTCCATTCTTCTATGTTGATATCTTTGAAACTATTTACGTATGTTGTTGTATTCTCTATTCTGTTCATTGTGTTGTCGAGTTTACATCATTTGGAAGTCATATATGCTATGTGTTAATTGGAGTCGTCACCGGTTTTGAGCTCTTGTCTAGAATCGATTCAATTGCAAGTATTCATTCTTTTGCATTGTGTGTGTGTGTGGTCGTTAAATCCGGGAGTTCACAATATGTGTCATTGTCACTGAGCCCTCTCCTAAAAGGGATACAAATTAGGGACTACAAATGTCCGTTGTGGAGTCCACGGTGGGTGTCAATGACACTATACGAATGGATCCTTAAACATTGAGCCCTTCGTTCAGGGGACATACTAGACCCATGTATTGCATATTGATGCCTTTCCCTTCTTGGCTATAAGTTGGGGAACATTGTAGTAATTGCTTTAAAGTTGTGAATAGACGATTTAGCTAGGTCATGTGATTTGTTGAGTCATAACGTGAACCATATTCGAAGTGTCAAACATTGTGTATGTCTGTTTGTTGGTATGAACAAGACATGGTGTTTGTGTCGCATTCTGATGTGTAGATTTTGGATTTTGGCGAGTATGATTCATAGCTTACTTGTTCTTGTTTTAGTATTGTTATTATATGTGCATATGGGCCAAAATTGAATATTTTGGGGTTGGGATTCAAAAAGTGTAGAAATGCATTTTTCCTTCACAAATGTACACTGAAAATTAGACTGATTGCATCTCGGCTACCTGCTCGGTCGACCGGATCATTTGGCCATCGTCCGGACCAAACTACTATAACCATTTGTGGATAACCGATAGAGGATTTCGGTCAACAGGATTGGAAACTCCTTTGTCCAGAGCCATTGTGCTCGACCGGTGTGCTCTATGTGGTCGACCGGAATTTTGGACAATGTTCTTGTCATGATATCAGTTGACACTCAGTCCCTTGTTTAGGTCTCCTGGAGAGGTCTTCTGGAGATTTTGAATTATGTTATGTCTTGGTTCTTTCCGGTGTTTTCTAAAGCTTATATTGTGAGGTTTTAATGTGTTAATTGTGGAGTACGAAGGAACTTAGACTTGCATGTTTTCTCACTCTATTTTGGGAAGTCGGGAAAAGGGATTTGTGTCTTATTTGACGTTTCATCCCAAGGGTGTTGATACTTACTAGGCTTAATAGCTCACATCTCTATTTTTCCTTATTTGCAGATGATGAGGTTACTAATGAGGCATACGATGAAGCCTAGGACGGGGACTTTGACGAGTGATCATAATATGATTATGATGTAATAGATGAACTAGTTTATTTATTTTCAACCTTAAGTATGTAATAACAGATAGAATAACTCACATTTTAATGTTTTATTGGATTATATAATTACTCTAATAATATGTAAGACTTGTAGTCTCCTTTTAGTGATGGTTTAACGAATTTAATCATTTCTACTTTGGGTTCTAAAGGAGACTAAGCTCTGATACCAACTGAAATACCCGATAGAGTTTGAACTTATGAGGGGGGTGAATTAGGTTCGAAAACTTTTTAGCTTTTCTAAAACATCTTTGCTTAAATGATCACCTTAACAAAAATTATGTTGATTAAGCACATAAGGTGGGATAAACCTTTACACTTGCCTCACAAAGAGGACTTTTGCCTCACAAGAACTATGCTCATAAAGAGAAAATCTCACAAAGAGATACCTCACAAAGAGCTTTTTCTAGCTCACAAAGAACTAGTTATCATAAAAAGGAAAGGAAAGAGTCTCTTACAATTTAGCTCACTTTTACTAATCCCTCAATGGATTGGATATACAATTGAAAGCCCTAAGAAATTTTGAGAATAGAAGAGAATGTATATGAAGGTCAAGATCAAAATGAAGTATTTTGAGTAAGATTGAAAGAATTTATCTCTGCAAAATGTTTGGATTGTTTACAACTTGTTGGTTGTTCTCTTGGTGGTTAGAAATATGAACCAGGTTGTTTTTATACCACAGAAAACCGTTTAGAGATGAAAGAGCCGTTGCAAAATACACAAACCTGTTAAATTAGTCGTTAGACACAAATTGCAGGTTGCGGATGAACTAGATGACGAATCATCGTTCGCGGCAGCTGCTTTATCAAATTTCAAGTCTTTTCAAATATGTTTAAGAACAAAAGGCTAGTCAAAAACTTCAACAAACATTTTCAAAACCTTTTTAAGATCAAATCAAGTTTGGAAACATGATTTTGAAAACATGCAAGAGCTTCATATGCTTTAACGATTATTTTCAAAATAGATTAGTCACAGGAGATGTACCTAAATATAACATGACTAATCTTTAAGGTCTTCAAATCTTCAAGATGTGTAACGCCTTCTTTATGCTTCACTTGAGACCTTTGTCAACCTCTTCATGTGGTGAAGTCTTTGTGTACTATTCTAGGATATATTTCCATGGACTTCATCACTACCTTTGTTAAATGACTACTTCTAGATGTTTCAATTGATGATTGAGTAGCTGTTAACATCTAGATCTTCATTCTTTGACATTGCAACCACTACCAAGGCATTGTTAAATCCACTTCAAGGTTGTACCACGAAGTCTTGCATTGTGTGGCTTCTCTTAAATTAATCCTTCAAAGTGATCCTTGATAAGGCATCTTCAAAGTTGTAGGATTGTCCCCTTTGAGGTTGATGGAAGCTTTCTTACCATTTTCGTCAATGTAAGTGTAAGTAATAGATCCTTTAAAAAAACACACAAGCTCACACAAACATGAAAACTTCTCAATGGTTTGTTATCATCAAAACTAGATTGATCACATTAGCCCTTAGGGCTTACAAATTCAACACACAAATGTGGCTCACCCTACGAGAATTTTAATAACCACCACTCACAACACAACTAAATATAGTACAAGTACCGTGCATGGAGAGATCTAGCACACACAAGCCTCACTCGAGGTAGATATGGGAGCAAACACCAAATGATCACACTACATGTGATGGATAATACATTTCAGCTCAGAAATCAAACACTATGTGATGGATATGACAATTCTAGCAACAACACTCTTCACTAACTTTAGAAAGAATCACAATGATAGAAAACAATTGGTGAGCTTGGAATGAATTGAGAATATATCGAGGATATAAACTCTTAAGAACAACTTCTCTTTACTCTCTTACTTCTTTATCAGCTCTAAGAGATTTTATGGGGGAAAAACGATTTGAATTTCAAATTGTTCGTTGAGCAACAACTAGTTTCTGGATCAATGGATACAATGCAGTTAACCGAACTACCGCTACAAGGTTTTATGTCATAAAGTAAAAGCTTCGGTTAACCAGACTCGGGTGTAGTCTACCGGATAATCAAGGTTAAAAAGAAATCATGCACTGAGAGAAGGGCACTTAGGCATCCCGATTAACATTGCTTGATCAAAGGTTAACCGAGGTGACATGATTTTGTTTTTCAAATCAAGTCTAAAACAATCAGGAAGGAAAGCATGTCGACATAGACACAAACATTCGAGCCATTTATCAATAGTGAGGTAATTGAGGTGCAAGGAAATGTGTCTCGAAGTAGGGAATGTCATTCATACGAGATTTTCGAGCTACCAGAAACTGGCATGTTGGTAGGATTCAATGAAGAGAAGCTACACAAATATTGTGCCCGGGAGGAGAGATCAAAAAATTTCAGCTCGACTAAAAAGACCCACACAAAACAGTTTATCTTGGTAAAGGGTTGCCCATTTGCCTAAAAATGAAGTTGGCTGAGGTGTTAAGATAATACAACGAATTTTTTTGATGATTCTGAGAATTATAACGGATCATAATCTCGACATCCCACTATTGGCAAAACAAAATTTTAAAAAGGAAAAAAGTCTTCGGGAAAGAATGGCAAGAGGCAATAAAAAAGGAAGTCGTGGACCTCTTGGAAGCCGGCATCATTACAAAGTGAATTTTCCTAGAGTTGTTGGGGAACTCCGTGGTAGTACTAAAGTCATATTTTACTTGGAGGGTGTATATCGATTTCAAAGATGTAAACACTGTCATCACCAAGAAGCCCTACTGCTTACCTCGGATGGACCAATTAGTTGACTTAGTGGCCTGGCAATACCATTTAGATTAAAGATTGTCGGGGCGGACTTCTTAGAGATGGTCCGATATGCAGTGGGCAGATATGCAGAAACGTGGAGGTGTACGTGGATGATCTCATTGTCAAAATAATTAGAGTGTGAGATTTGGCCAAGGATGTCCAAGAGACAATTGAAAAAATAAGAAGTATAGGGATGAAGCTCAACCATAAAAATGTAGCTTTGGAGTTCCACGGGCAAAATGCCTTGGCTGCTTAGTATTTTACAAAGGAATTGAAGTAAACTTCAACGAGATAAGGGTCGTTCAAGAAATGCCCCTCCCGAGCTGCGTTAAAACATCAAAAAGTTAGCAAGACAAATGCCGATTTTTGGCATGATAAGGGGATCAGGTTTACCTTTCTACAAGATCCTAAGGAATATAAACACCTTTGAGTGGAGCGAAGAATGTGATAATGCATGGCAAGATACGAAAGAATACCCGAGAAAGCCTCATGTGCTTGTGAGTTCCATGCCCGATGAGATGTTATACTTATACATTTGCATCACCGATACGAGGGTGAGCTTGGTTCTTTGTGCGGAGAGTAGAAAAACCATGAAGCTCGTCTACTATGCAAGACATTTATTGACTAGGCAAGATGAGGGGCATAACCGCTTAGCAAAACACATCATATCAATAATTGTTACAGCAGGAAGCACAAGCCATATTTTCAATCTCACATAGTGTGTATCATGACAGATGCATCTCTTCGGCAGGTCATGCACAAGCTAAATGCCATCGGCGCATGCTTACGTGGATGCTCAAGTTAAGCGAATACCAAATCAACCTTTCTCCTCGAAAATCCAAAAATTGTCAAGTCTTGGTTGATTACTAGGTGTCTGCTCCGAATACCGAGCACCCAAAATAGCCTGATTAGGCTACATGTTGGACACTAACTGTGAATGGGTCGGTCGGGGCCTACAAGAGAGCGGGAATCATCTTAGAAAATCCTAAAGGGAAATAATTCCCTTATGCTATAAAGTACAATTATGAAGCATTAATCGCTAGCTTGACAATAGCCGATCAGCTAGATATCAAGCAACAACTAGTCCGAGGAGACTCTCAAGTCATCCTCAAGAAAGTCATGGGGAACTTCAAGGTCAGGGAAGAGAACATGAAGTGCTACCCAGAGATTGTCCGAAAATGATTCCTTGATATAAATTCATACAATTTTAGAATATTGTCGGGAAAAACATTGTTCAAGCTGAAATGCTTTCAAAGATTGCCTTGAAATCATCATTGGAGGAGGGTATGGGTAGAGCCTTTAGAAATAAAAATCCTTGATGAAAATGCAATGGCGATAGATGAAGAAGCCCTTAGCTGGATGACCTCAATCAGAAGCTACATCTTGACTGGAAACTTGCCAGAGGACCAAACCGAAGTTAGGAAAGTGGGAACCTCAGTGGTAGAGTAAATAATCCTTAGGAGCAGTTGTATAGAAATAGAACTATGGGGCGATGGCCTTTGCTAAAATGAATGATGACCGAAGTTGCGAATAACATATTAAGAGAGATACATGAAGTGATATACTGAGCACATATTGGGATCAACGGCATGGTCATGAAAGCCATGAGGTATTTGTATTAATGTCTCTCTCTGAAAAAGAGGATACAATGGAGCTAGTGAAGAAATACAAAAAGTACTAGATCCACAGTAATGTCCATCACATCCCAATGTTCGAATATGACATCTTTGGGGAGCCCATCCCATTCGCCTAGTGGGGGATGGATATCCTCGGCCATTTTCCAAAGGCAGTAGGAGAATAAATAGCCACTTTGATCATCAACGTTTTTTCGTCTAGCCACTTTGGTCAAAATTCAAGTTTTTTAACTTATTTCATCATTAAACATTTTTCGGCCTGCCATTTTGGTCAAAAATTATTTTTGTAACTTTTTTCATCACTAAAGTTTTTTCGATCTGCCATTTTGGTCACTAAAGTATTTTCATTCTGCCATTTAGGTCACTAAAAATTTTGACCAAAATGGTAGGCCGAAAAAACTTTAGTGATGAAAAAAGTTACAAAAATAATTTTTGACCAAAATGGCAGGCCGAAAAATGTTTAATGATGAAATAAGTTAAAAAACTTGAATTTTGACCAAAGTGCTAGGCGAAAAAACGTTGATGATCAAAGTGGCTAATAATTCGGCAGTAGGAGGAAAGGACCATTTGATGTTGGCTATTAATTACTTCACAAAGTGGACGGAGGTCACACCCCGTTACCAGGGTCAATGACATGGCAGTGTCTCATTGGTCCAAAAAGACACCAAAGCCTACAACAGAGTTACTAAAAGGAAATTCATTTATGATATTAATCCAAGAATGAGATTTAAGCAACGAAATTACTATGCGTGAAATAATACTAAGTGTTACAAAGGGAAAATTGTTCAACATTGCTATAAATGAAATACTCTAAGGGGGAAGGAAATAAAAGAATGATCTAAATCTCTAATCCAAGCCGATTATGAATCACTCTTCATAGCCCCCTTCCCAAGCATCACCATCAAAGCTAGCATCAACATCTACAAAACCTGAAACAGTAAAAGCGGAATGGACTGAGCTTCGGTACTCAGCAAGGACGTAATAAAACAGTTGTAGACAAACAAAAAATAACATAGATATATAGATACAAGTAGATGCAACATATATTACCGTTTTCCCAAAATATCCCTTTGAAAAATATATGTAAACAACTCAACTCAAGTCTCTCAAGGCTCAAAATACATGTCAGAACAGTACAGTGCACTATGGGACAGAACAGAACAGATCAGAGCGTACAGAACAAACACGGCATAGTGTGGACGAATGGTTCGTCCGCGACCAGCGATTTTCAGAAAAACAAGTCTAAAACTTGTGCATAAATGCACCAAATCAATACCCGTACTTCCCAACTCAAAAGTAAACATAAAGACATCATTCCAAGTATCAATTGAGGACCAAAATAAGAAGAATAAGTATGAGACAACAAATAAGCTAAGTAGCCATATTCCTTGCATCTAAATGCTTATATAACCGAATGCACGACAAGTACCACGCATTGCTCATGCAATACACTCGATTACAACACCGTTTAAACACTAAGAACATAACTACCACTATGACACACACAATCCCGCCACATGAACTGACTCAATAGGGGGTGACGACTCGGTCGACCAAATTACATATGACTAAAATAATGATACCAAAAGGAAGACTCCAATTTTGACAACTAACAATTAAACAAGATCATCAAATAGCCAATTAACGATCCACGATACACGTATAACACCTAACGATAACGAATCACGTAATTCAAAGTATAATAAAGAAGTAAATCTATTTATGAATCAGATTATACTGCATTTAAACCAAGCCAAAGCAGTTTATGCAATATCGAAAGCAATCAACACAATTCGTGCAATTATTTCGTAATTGAACAATTTATGCGATAATTAATCACCCAAACAGTCCCAAAACGTAAGCCCAACATTACCCACTGATTATACATAATTATATGCGAGAATTAAATGATGTAGGGGTCCCTACCTTATCAAAAGCAATTAAAAATAATCAAACCCAAAACCAGATATTTTCTAGAAATCTGCCTCGCTCCCGGTGCGATATCTTTCCGCTACGGACTCCGAATCGACTTCCGTCTTCGTTCCCTCGTAGCTATTGCGAACGCCTTCGTTTTGATGTATGGTGCGTGAAAAACGGTAGAGAAATGCTCTCTCGATGACCTTTCAAATTTCTGGACAGAATATTAAAATATTGATGTTGACTATTACACTACAAGAAAACTGTGTAACAGTGACAGACATTTCCGTCGCTAAACTCAATTTAGCGACCGATTAACGACCGAATGACGTGGTCGTGTATTTTGCGTCGCTAAGAAAACTACCGACCGAATTCCGACGGAAAGGTTAGAGACCGAATATTGGGTCGCTATTTACCGATCGAATGGCCTACATTGTTGACTTTTGACTGGTTAACGACCGAATACCGACGGAAAAGTTAGAGACCGAATATTGGGTCGCTATTGACCGACCGAATACCGACCGAATGGTCAACATTGTTGACTTATGACTTTGACTTATTAACGACCGAATATCGATGTAAAAGTTAGAGACCGAATATTGGGTCGCTATTGACCGACCGAATACCGACCGAATGGTCAACATTGTTGACTTTTGACTTTGACTTATTAACGACCGAATACCGACGAAAAAGTTAGCGACCGAATATTCGGTCGGTAAATAGCGACCGAATACCGACCGAATGCTCAACGCTGTTGACTTTTGACTTGTCCTAGGAACGACAGAATAGCGACGGATAATTAGCAACGGAAAAGGGGGTCGCCATATAGCGACCAAATAGCGACTGTATTTACCGTCGCTAACTTGTTATTTAAAAAAATAAAAATTTAATTTAATTAAATCCCTATTACAGAACACAGCAGCAATAACCAAAATGCTCACAACCAAAATGCTAATAACCAAAATGCTCACAATCAATTCTCATTACATTAAATACTCACAATCAAAGTGCACGTTTTGAATAACAACACTCACAATCATAGTGTACACCTTACATTACAACTCACAATCAAAGTGTACACATTACATTACAAAGCTCACATTCAAAGTGCACACTTTGAATTATCAAAACTCACAATCAAAGTGTGCACATTACATTGCAACACTCACGTTCAAAGTAATTTATTTCATTTATCAAAACTTACAATCAAAGTGTGCATTTCTCATAAACTCCTTGATGTCATTCGTATGCATATCCTTGAAAATGCATGAGTTGCAATCTGCAAAATTTAAGAATCAAATTATTATGACAATAAAATTTCTACTTTGAATTATGTTAAAAAGTTATATAATATGACAATTAATTTATTGTAATAAAGTACAAAAAAAAAAAAACAACAAATATGACTCACTTTCAATATGTAGAATTCCAAGAGAAGCGAGAAATCTTAATCATTCTAAATCATCATCGGTCATTAATTCATCCTCTTCTTCAGAATTGTCATCTTCCGACATAATTTCATCATCGTCATCGTCATCTTCATAACCACGGCTCGTACCGGCCACAAGTACAACTTCAATTTCCCCTGACCGGTGTGCAAGTTGACCAACTTCAGTAATAGTTGGATCAATGCGACTGGTCTCCTCCTCGCGTACTTCGTCCTGATACGGTACCGGAACACCAGGAACGTCAAATTGACGTGGTTTGGAACGACATACAGCCAACCAATCAGCCCTAGATGATGTCTTACTACCCGGATAAGGTGTGTAGTATACTTGTTGACATTGGGAAGCAAATACAAATGGATCGTAACCCTGGTAGGTTCTTTTCCTATGGATTTCTATAAGTTTATATTGAGGATGCACTCTTAAACCTCGATTTGGAGTAGAATCAAACCAGTCGCATTTGAAAAGAATAATTTTTTGGTCAGGTATTCCAGCAAGTTCAACCTCAATTACTTGCTTCAACTCACCGTAATAATCTCCTTTAACCCATACCCCGCTGTTTGTCGTTCCTTTTCCATCGCTGTGGGCTTTGGTGTGAAATCTATAACCGTTAACAAACTAACCGGTGTATGACATCACTCTCCTTGACGGGCCCCAAGATAGATTTTTCAACAAAATTTCGGAATCTTCCTGAAGGCTATGTATCTGTTGAGCAATAAAAGTTAAATTATTTTAATTATGCATTCTTATTAGTTATGGCAAGTACATTTCTACACAATAGTACCAACTTACATGAGTTCCAAACCATTTGGAAAAATCATTATAAACCCGGCTTTGAAGTTCTTCCTCCGTTATCTGCGGGGTTTGTTCATTTACTTGACTAACAAATTTCCTGAGTTACAAATTAAATGACAATATTATTATTTGGCCACTTTTAATTATATAACAAAATGAAGCAAATAGATAAGTTTACTTCATCGAAGATATGGTTCGACCTCTTCACAATTCATCAGGGATATAATTCATGGTTTGTTTTATAATCTTTATCGATTAATAAAATCCTTTCTTTTTTTCCAAATGATCTTCCGGGTAAGTTGCAAATTGATAATACATCTTGCCCGCTAATCTCGTCTTCACCATCATTTCGCCCAATGGTTGTAACTCTCGTTTTCACGTGGGGTCCGAAATAATAGCTAAAAAACGTAGCACCTTCTTCGACCAAGTATGCATTGCAAATTGACCCCTCAACTCTAGCCTTGTTCTTTATCTTCTTTTTCAGATGGTGCAGGTATCTAATTAAAACATATGTAGTTAATCACATTGTAAATACGTACATGAAAAATATAATACAAAGATCAGATAACTTAAGACAATGGTTGTTACCTCTCGAATGGGTACATCCACATAAACTGTACCGGGCCACCAACCTTGGCTTCGTACGGAAGGTGAATCGACAAATGTTCCATCACATCAAAAAATCCCGGAGGAAAAATTCTCTCTAACTTGCATAATAAAATAGCAATAGTGTCCTCCAATTCTTGCATATGCGCCACACTCAACTTTGGGGAACACAAATCTCTATAGAACAGACTAAGTTCAGCCAAGGGTCCCCAAACATTTGCCGGTAGTACTTCTCTAAGTGCTATAGGGATAAGTCTCTCCATGAATACATGAGAATCGTGACTCTTCATTCCAGACATTTTTAACTCTTTCATATCAACGCATCGCGCCAAATTCGATGCATATCCATCTGGGAGCCTTAATTCTTTAACCCACTGCAAAACCATTTCTTTTTTAGGCTTGGTAAGAGTGAAACATGCCTTCAGTTTTGTTGCTTTACCTCGGCCATCGTGTTTAATATTCAATTCCGGGACGATTGCAATACCTTTCAACATCCGCTCTAGCTTTAACATTGTCTTTAGTTTTACCTTTCACGTCCGACGACGGTGTTAAAGACATTATCAAACACGTTTTTTTTCATTATGCATGACATCAATGTTGTGTCTTATCAAAAGTGTTCGCCAATAAGGTAAGTCCCAAAATATACTACGTTTAGCCCAACTATGATCCCGTCCCCTCGCCTTGCTCTTTTTACTCGATCTCTTCATCTGTATCGGTAATTTTTTGATAATCTCTAACTCTAAGGAACATTTCATGACCACTAACGCGAGTCGGCGAGTCCCGCTCTCTCTTGTCGCCGGTCCTTTCGAATCCCTTTGCATCTCTTCTAAAAAGGATGATCAGGGTGACAAGAAGCATCTGTGGCAATCGAACCACGATTGTTTCCCTCCCAGCATCGCAAATGGAACGCTTGTGTTTCCTCTATACAATATGGACAAGCGTGAATGCCAGCTGTACTCCATCCACTCAACATTCCATATGCTTTGGGGAAATCACTAATTGTCCAAAGTAATGAAGCCCTCAATTTAAAAATTTTTGTTTTTTTTTGAGATATCATAAGTTTCCGCTCCTTCAGCTCTACAGTTGATTCAATTCATCGATTAAAGGTCGCAAGTACACATCGATCTTGTGTTTTGGATTTTGGGGTCCGTGTACAATGATAGTTAAGAAGATTACATTGTTCTTCATACACATCCAAGGGGGGAGATTATAAGGTGTTAGAAGAATCGGCCAAGAAGAATAGTTCTTCCCTGACATGCCGAAAGGTGCAAAACCATCTGTGCATAACCCAAGCCTTACATTCCGAGGTTCCGCTCGCAAAATCGGTGTGTGTTCCCATCAAAATGTTGCCAAGCTTCTCCATCCCGTGGGTGATTCATTATTCCCTCTCACTGTCTGAGTGCCATATCATGTGCCTTGCAGTTTTCTCAGATGCATACAATCTTTGTAATCTTGGAGTAATCGGAAAATAATACATCTTTTTGCAAGAAATCTCTTTTAATCGTGTATTTTTTTTATTTCTTTTTCTTAATGTATCTAGCATGGCCACAAAACTTGCATTCTCTACTCTCAACATCATCTTTCCAATATAACATACAACCGTTAACACAAACATCAATCTTTTGCACTGGTAATCCAAGGCCTTTAACCAATTTCTTCATTTTGTAAAAATCGTCTAAAGCATTATTATTTGGAGGAAGTGCCTCTTTCATCAACTGCGCAAATTTATCTATTGTAGTTTCAGATAAGTTGTCTTCGGACTTAATGCTCAACATCCCTGGCGATCATTGAAAGCCGTGAATGGTTTGTACAACCATTGTACAGTGGGCTATCAACGACTTTCAACATGTCATAGAATTTTTGTGCCTCCGGATTGGGAGGTTCTTCCACGTCCCTATTTTGTCTGCTCATTAAAACTTGGTCCCGCAGACATCAATAATCATATCTCGATAATTGTTCGGTATCGTGTGTCTTTTATAATTATCCATTTCATGAACAAACGGGATTTGAGGCATGGGAATGAATGCCTCACCATGACATGTCCAATTATAATAGTTAGACACGAATCCGTTCATAACAAGGTGATACTTCACAGTATCAGGCATATGAAAATACTTATTCCTACAAACCCCACAAGGACACCTAATCCCATCTATTTGTACATTAGCATACGAACTAACTGCGAAAGTCACAAATCATTTCAATCCCGCTATAAATTCTTGACTATGACGAGGTCCACTATTCGAATCCATATACATCCAACTACGGTCTTCCATAACAAACACAATATCTGCGTATACAAAGACTTAATAATTAAATGCATATTAACTTTGAATGTTATTTTGATGATTTGTCACCCTTATTTCAAAGTAATTATTAACGTGTGATAATGGCATCTTGTCTACTATTTTAAATGAAATTTTGTCAACTATTTCGATTATTTTCAACATTAGGTTGTTTGTTTGTTGCAATATAATACAAAGATATAAAATAATGAGAGATAATACAAAGACGTAAAATCATGGGAGATAATACAAAGAAAAAAATGATGGGAGATAATACAAAGAAATAAAATCATGGGAGATAATACAAAGAAATAAAATCATTGGGATAATACAAAGAAGCATAAAATTTTGTCACTTTCATATCATCATTTAATATTTAAAAAATAAATGGTATGTTGTAAACCTAGTAAAAGGTAAATTGCCCTAAAATTTGATTCTTTGTGAACAATTTGTGCTCTCATGATTTTTTTTGCTCCCTTATACCACATTTTGATTAAGCTAAAGAATAAATGATATAAAAGAGCATAAATATTGACATTAATAACATTATAATAAATAGAGATGAAGAGATTCTCACCAAATACCCAACTGAAATTGGAGGTGTTGGGGAAGTCTTGCGGATGCCGGAGGTGGTGGCGCCGTCTTAGAGTTGCCGGAGGTGGTGGTGATGGGTAGGGATGGCAATTTGATCCGTGATCTGTTGACCCGCTCTGATCCAACGTCTTTTGGAGCAGACCTGCTCCGATCCGAGGACGGGGCAAATCAAATTTGGTATTTGTGTCTGCTCCGATCCGATCCGCCCCGATCCGCCCCATATATATTAAATTATTATAATATTGTTATTATTAGGCTTAATTATGTTTAATTTTCATTTTAATATAATATTTGTACTTGTTTAAAAATTGATTTAGCATAAAATTTATTAATTATACTTGTTGGAGGCTTTTTTTTATGAATTTTAAAAAAAATAATGATTTTTATGGTAAAATTAATTATTTTTTAAAAAAAAATAGGACTGAACGGATCGGATCGGAGCGGATCAGATCAGCCCCGTGCGGAGCGGATCGCGGATCATAAAATTTTGATCCGGAGCGGATCACGGATCGGAATTTGGATAATGCGGAGCGGATCGGATCAGACAGATATCCGATCCGATCTGCCCCATTGCCATTCCTAGATGGGAGGAGGGTGGAGTTTCAAGGTATATTTTGGAATAAATCACTAGAGAAGATGGTGGTAGTGTTAGAAATCGCGGCTGCAGAATATGTAAAGGGGAGGGTTGAAAATAAAGATCACACGCACTGGACAGACGACGCCGTTTCAGCATTTAAAGTTAGTGACCGATTATGCCATTACGGTCGCTATTCGGTCGCCCATAAGAGAGTTTGAACACTTATAAATTTTTGAAAATAAAGATCCCACTAACTGGAAAGACGACGTCGTTTCGGCATGACGTATAACGACCGAATAGCGACCGCATATGGCATTACGGTCGCTATTCGGTCGCCCATAAGAGAGTTTGAACACTTGTAAATTTTTTTTAAAAATAAAGATCCCACTAACTCGGAAAGACGACGCTCGTTTCGGCATGACGTATAACGACCGAATAGCGACCGCATATGGCATTACGGTCGCTATTCGGTCGCCCATAAGAGAGTTTGAACACTTGTAAATTTTTGAAAATAAAGATCCCACTAACTGGAAAGACGACGTCGTTTCGGCATGACGTATAACGACCGAATAGCGACCGCATATGGCATTACGGTCTCTATTCGGTCGCCCATAAGAGAGTTTGAACACTTGTAAATTTTTGAAAATAAAGATCCCACTAACTGGAAAGACGACGTCGTTTCGGCATGACGTAAAACGACCGAATAGCGACCGCATATGGCATTACGGTCGCTATTCGGTCGCCCATAAGAGAGTTTGAACACTTGTAAATTTTTTGAAAATAAAGATCCCACTAACTCGGAAAGACGACGTCGTTTCGGCATGACGTATAACGACCGAATAGCGACCGCATATGGCATTACGGTCTCTATTCGGTCGCCCATAAGAGAGTTTGAACACTTGTAAATTTTGAAAATAAAGATCTCACTAACTAGAAAGACGACGTCGTTTCGGCATGACGTATAACGACCGCATATGGCATTACGGTTGCTATTCGGTCGCCCATAAGAGAGTTTGAACACTTGTAAATTTTTGAAAATAAAGATCCCGCGCACTGGACAAGACGACGTCGTTTCAGCATTTAAAGGTAGCGACCGAATAGCGACCGCCTTGTTCGGATCATCCGAGCTTTCCTCGGATCGACCGAACCGAAACAGAGAGTTGAAGCTTTTGGTCGGATCAGTCGAGGTCCCAGTTCGGTCGACCTAAGCATTATCGGTCGCTATTCGGTCGCCCAAAGGAAAGTCTGAACACTTGCCAATTTTCGAAAATAAAGATCCCACGCACCGGACAAGACGACGTCGTTTCGGCATGACGTATAACGATCGAATAGCGACCGTCCTGGTATATTCGGTCGCTCAGAAGAAAAACTGAACACTTATAAATTTTTGAAAATAAAGATCCAACGCACTGGACAACACGACGCCGTTTCGGCAAGAAACATTAGCGACCCTTTCGGCATATTCGGTCGCTATTATTTTCCCGGATTCCGTTTTTTATAATGTAGCGAGGTTTTTAAAGATATATAGTAACCTTTTGCCTATTTTATTTCATCATTAATGAGCATTTATTAAAAATTTAGTTACACTACTTAATAATTCACGTAAAATTTAACACAAATGTTTACTTGAATTGTTCTGCTTCAGGTCAATACAGGTATTTTGTCAAAAGGTATAAGTATACTTGTTTCACTATGCAGGTTAATGTGTACATATGTATAAGTATACGTTTTACTTGTTTCACTATTCAGGTTTTTATATATCTTGAAAAACCTTGCTATTTTATAAAAAAAACGGAATCCGGGAGAATTTACCGACTGAAGTACGACCGGTATATATCCGTTACTATACATAGCGACGGAATAGCGACGTAACAGAATGGTTCGGTCGCCATTCGGTCGCAATTAAAATCCGTCGCTAAACCCTAAGACGGTCGCTACTCGGTCGCCCGTCGGTCGGTATGTAGCCAATTTTCCAGTAGCAGAACAAGGTAACTATATAACAGACCCCCTGCACAGAAAACAATCAGCTATCTTCCATTCAAAACAAAACATAAACCAATCAGCTCTCTTCCATTTCAACAGAAAACATAAGCAAAAATGTAAATTCCAAAATAATCACAAAACTTAACTTAAAAAAAAGCATTAAAAGCAAACAATAGTTACAAATTCATACAAAATTAACTAAATAGTCTATTGACTCCCCAAAACATCATCGACAGTTAAAGGGTCATCGTCATAGTCTGATTCTAACTCATCATCTAAGATGCTACTCAATTTGCCCTCTATCTCAGAGGCACTTAATACAACATGGTCCTTATTTGTTAAAATTTCAGCTAACATACTAGCTAGACCCTTGTTTCTCTTCTTTTCCCTCATCTTGAATTCTTTTTTTTGGTCGGCTTGTTGTTTCTTAAAATCTTCTTCCATTTCGCTCCGCATTTGGACCATGTCTGACTGCGACACCGCCTGACTACCTCACTTCATTGTCTTTACCACATCACTAAAGGAACCGAGTCCTTGGACACGGCCCTTTCTTAGCCCACCCGCAGCCTCAGCAGACAACTCAATCTGCGTCGGCAAATCCGGAGGAGGCAGTCCAGCTTGAGTTGCTTTGTTGGCGGCGGCGTCATAAACCTCGTGGAACACCCGCTGTCAAAAAAATTGTCATTCGGATATTACATTAAATAACTAATATCAAAAAAAGGAAAAACGGTAATTAAATACTTACAGACAACTCTCTAGAATCTACATCAACCCATTCGCCTTTCTTTGGCCCGAGATGGTGTTGATGAACATGATCGTAACTGGCCGAGAATGGGACTGCATGTCCGGCCTCCTTTTCCTGTTAAACAAATTCATTAAATACGAACAAAAAACACATACAATATAAGAATACGTAAATTAATAAAGATCCCGTACCAGTCTCATGTGGTGCTCAATGTGGCTGAGCGAACCTCCCGTGTGCTTCATCGGGCCTTTTCCACCCCTCCCTTCTTTCCGGTTTTTTGCTGCTTGTGCCGACTTGGCTTTAAATTCCGGAGTCTTCCAGTACTCTTCAAGTCGCGCCCAATTCCGTCTCGAAACCCATTTCGGTTTCTTATTTTTTTTCCGAGCGTCGCTCATAAGGCCGCTAAGTCTCCTCGTCAGTATGGTACGCCAACCTGTCTTGACGCCATTCTCATGCTCAGGAGCCCAGCGATACTTTTTCTGCAATTTGAAATAATGTTAGATAACTAAATTCGAATACTTCTAAATTTAAAGACTTCTAAATCAAAAGACTTCTAAATTCAAACTTATTTTCTAATTTACTTACCTTGAACTCGTCCCACCACAAATTTTCTTCTTCCTGGGGAACATCATTGATGGTGCTATATGCCCCCTTGAAGCGATCTTGAAAAATTGAAGTAATTGCGGCGGAACAGCTGGATGCCAACCTGAAACTATAATAGCAAACAAAAAATTTGATTAGTTACTATAATGACGACAAGTAGTATAATTTGCTTAAAGGAAATAAATTAGTTACTTACGTGCCAAGGGTAGGCTGAAGAAGAATATGCGTATCTACTGCAGACACGACTCCGCCAGAATCAGACGCTGCCTGTGGGACAGTCGACTGGTGAGTCGCCGATCCTTCTACCGGCGTAGACTCAATCGCGTGTACTGCCGCAAACGCATCCCGAGATGTCTGTGCATCATCAGCCTGTGATGGAGGTATCGTAACGGGCACGGGAGCAGATCGCGGTGTCTCCACCAAATCTGGTGATGAACCAGGCTGGGAGGTGGAGGACGGAGCAGACGTGGCTGGCAAACCAAATGGTAAGGCTACTCGTATACCTTTCCTTGGCGGCATCTCTGAAATACACGGAAAGAATAAAAACATTCGCGAAGGTTAAATTAGCGAAGAACATCAAGAATGGACAGTATGTAGCTATAAAGATTATAGACAAGCATTGATTGATTTTGAATTTCAGGTTACTTCTAAAATTTAAATTCCTATATGTTGGATGCTACTGCTACGCATAATATAAGTTGGATCAAGGAAAAGACAGGAATATCATATTCAATGCTTACCATCTGCCAAGTAAAGGGGTTGGTTGAAAATCGTTATTTTTTTTCACCGACTATTATGCTCTAAGGTAATTTCACTTTTCACTAATTGCCAGTGGTTGTTGGGATCTTACAACACACAAATACTTGTAATGGTGTTTCTGGCCATAATTTCACTATTACTTGGTGGTTTCTTCGCGTACCATGCTAAATTATGCATTACAAACACAACAACAAATGAGGTACAACCCCCATTACAAACATCATCACCAACTATTCGATTATGTCCTCTATATATAAATCACTCTACTAGGCCACTTAACCTCTCATTATATACTAAAAACTATTGAGAGAAAAGTAAAGATTAATTACCAGAAAAATTCAGAAAAATTCAGAAAAATATCAGAAAAGTTCAACCTAAACACACAAGTTCAACCGATTCATTTCGAAATCATAAAAGCTAATCTGCAAAACCAAAGACAATCAATTAAACATGACAAATATATACGAAAGATAAGAATTTCACACCTTCCGTAGAATTCTTCAACAAGTTCAACCGCAAGACAACCGAAATATGTCAGCTTCCCGAATCTAAAGATACAACAAATTTAACATATTACAATCTCAATTCAAAGAGGAAATTCCGCCCATAATAGGATTAATGAAATAAATGCAACAGGGTCAACAGGAAGAACTCATATAACACTCCAGTCCTTACAAAATTGAATAACAAGAATCCCTCCACCTTAATTTCTTGATCTTGAGTTGGATTAACAATTTCATCAGTTTTTGCATTAGAAACAATCTTTTTCTGCCATGAATTGCCCTGTTTTTGTGAATTAGCCAAGTTTTCACAGATGGCTTGAAGTTTTGCATCAACAGAGGGAGGTAAAGGTTTAAAATCACTGAAATCTTGGGCTAATTGATGCTTAAGGTGAGGGAAATTAAGCCTAGCAAAATCACCTCTAAGCTTAAAAGCAGCCTTATCATAAGCCAAGGCAGCTTCTTCAGCTGTATCAAAAGTTCCAAGCCAAAGCCTAGTTCTATTCTTAGGGAGTCTAATTTCAGCAACCCAATTATCATTTCAGCAAAAAATATTTCATCATTTCGACAAAATATAAATATCATTTCAGCAAAAAATAAACATCATTTCAGCAAAAAAAAAATATCATTTCAGCAAAATAAAACATTATCATTTCAGCCAAAAAATTAAATTATTTCAGCAAAAAAGAAATTATCATTTTAGCAAAAAATAATTATGATTTCAGCAAAAAAAAAATATTATTTCAAATTAGAAATTTTAAGTGTGGTTAAATTACTTTTATGCCGGAGATGGAAGGACTTGGTGGTGGCGGACAAAGCTGGTGGTAGCGGCTGAAGCTGGTAGTGGCGGACGAAGATGGTCGAAGAACAAGGTGGTGGCGGCACGAATTGGTGGTCGCAGATGAAGGAGGAGGAGGATTAGGCGGCGACGGTCGAATTTTAGAGGCGGTGAGGTTTTGCGGGGAGGGTTTTTTCGGTCGGTGGATTCGAAAGGAAGATACTACTTTCTTGTATATTTTTTTTTTGAGAAAACAAACAAGAAAACGATGTCGTTTTATAAAGACTTCCGTCATGAATTCCGTCGGTATAATTTTCGTCGCTATTCGGTCGTTACGTTCGGTTGTTATTACGTCGGTAACATTTCCGTAGGTAATACGTCGTTACTTTCCGTCGGTAGTCGGTCGTTAACGTACATAAAACGACGTCGCTTTATGTCCTTCATTTATTACTATACAAATATACACCGTTATGTATTCCGTCGGTATTCGGTCGTTATATTCGGTCGGTATTCGGTCGTAATATATTCCGTCGGTAAACGGTCGTTAATATCCGTTGGTATTCGGTCGTTAAGGGTGAACAAAACGACGGCGTTTCAATTTGGTCAACGGACCGAAGTGGCCGACGGATGGGCGACGGAATAACGACCGATTTGTTTTCGGTTTCTATTCGGTCGGTATTCCGTCGTTAAATTTGTGACCGAAAAATTCGGTCGCTAAATTCGGTCGCTATTTAACTGTTTTCTAGTAGTGTTAATTACTTCACAAAGTGGACGGAGGTCTGAGTTCTAAACAACATCAACTCTAGGAAAGTTAAAGACTTCTTCATGGATGAAGTCTATGCAGACTTGAGATCCCTATGGTTCTAATCAGGGACAACATGACGCATTTTAACTTGTTCTCCTACCCGATGGGTAACGGGTTGGTCGAGGTCACAAACTGCACCATCTTGCAAGGGCTATGTTTCTTGAAGGCAGTGTGGCATATTTGGCATTTGGAGGCATTGGGTAAATGTCACGAAAAGTTGTTTAAGTGCCACAAAACCACTTGTGCGGTACTTTTTGAAAATGCTCCCACAAGTGGTGTTATTTTTTTCGTCCATAAATTAATTGGCGGCACAACTTGTGGCACTTTTTAAATGCTACAAACACATTGAAAATATGACATATTTTTTGGTAAATGCCGGAAAATAAATTAATGTTTTAAATAAAATAAAATTTATATTATTTAAAAAGAAAAAATAATAATCGGATGAAGATCCTTAAGCATTATTCATAGTCACGCGTTATCTACAATTTAATATTTGTATTTGATGAGATTTTAACACTTGACCTCTCGTTGCAAGCAACGACACTCTAACCAATGCACCACAAGGACTTTTGTTTTAAATTTAACCAATTATTTTTATATAACATAACAATAAATTTTATTTATTTATTTTTAATTTTTATATTTATATTTATTAATAAATATTAACAACAACCAATTATAAATAAAACTCTTTTAAAATAAAAACTGAATGGAAATAATATTAAATGAAAACTAGATACAAATTTTAATATTAACATCATATGAATTATATAATAAGGTATAAACTAATAAGTTTATTTACTATATTTTCTAGTTTTATGTATATATATATATATATTGAAAGGATTCATATGCAGAAACTCATTCTAAACACCCATAAGTCCTCCCCTGAAGAATCCGCTCATACAAAAACAAATCAAAAAATACAAGAAAATACTTACGTTTCTTGGTTCAAGAATCTGTTTATTGAGTGAAAAGGTTTTGTCTTTGGCTCTCGGCTGCAACCACCTCGAGTCCTCCATTGCGGAATTACTCCCTACCGGTATCTACGCGACGAAACGATCAGCGAGTGCTAGCTCTTCTGATTTTTTGAGTTTCGGGAATATGGAGAGAAAGGGAGGCAGAGAACAAGAAATCGGATTTCTTGGTATTTCGGTATTTTGTGCGGCTCAAGCATTAGTCTATAGGTTTCGGCAGAGAGAAGTTTGTATAGGGTATGAGAGTTTGTTCCACGAACAACTCCCACGTCCTATCCACTTCTTCTGGCAGTGGGAGTCTTAAACTCCCACGTCCCCTAGACTTCTGCTGGCAGTGGGAGTCTTTATCGGATAACAACTCCCACATAATCCCAACTATACCGAAAATGCCCCCTTATCTCTAATTCGAATAATAACGTCTTATTATCCTCAGAAAAATAAATGTCCTATACAATGAACCTAGACACATTCTAGATTCATTGAATATGGACATGAAGCTCGTTAGCTCGTCTATGCGTGTGACCCTATTGGTTCATATCACAATGGCAATGAAAACACACTTAGTAGTAGTGTGTGTTCATAAATCACAAGCGGTCCCTAGCAGGACATTGTGACTACCCAAAGTGAATGAATTTACGGAGGAACCTAATATCAATCCACTATTTAATCCTTTTGTCTCGCGTTATCCCTAATTAAGCATAAGGCATGGTAGTCGTCACCCTTATAAGGCTTAATTATATTTATGCTCGATCTCCAGGTAGACTGTTCCATCAAACAATATTTAATAACCACTTTATTAAATACGTTTGAGACACGACCATGCATTTAAACAGTCTTTCCCTATCGAGGGGCCCATGGATATCTCTCTCTAATAAGAGAGGGACAAATTCCTTACAATACCTTTCACATCCAAGCCATGATAGGACGCTACATCCGATCATCAGTCGTATTGATTACTCAATTAAAAGTAACGTCCGACTGAGTCAAAACGTGGCTCCATTCATGCTAGAATCAATGGAGACATATGGTCTAAGGATTCTAAAATAGTATTGAGGAAGTAATACTTATGACGAAAGACCATGAAGTATTACTTCTCCAACGGATCACGTCCGATACAATATATCCCAATATATTATATCTATGATATGATTTGTATTCATTACACATGATTAGTAAAACATAATCATCAATCAAACATCATACTAGTTTTATTTCATTGTAAAGAACATTACATGAAACTAGGGACAACTAGAATAGTAATTACATAAGCTAATGAGTTTGACTATCAAATCACGCATTTGATGTTCATAAGCAAAATTAGCTATTCAATTACATGCTCAAAAGATCTAAAACGTACAACATATGCTAATGGTCCTAGGGCACTACTAACATATATATATATATATATATATATATATATATATATATATATATATATATATATATATATATATTATTGTTAATGTAATATTTTTTTCAATTTGATAACATGAAATTCAATAACTAATTATTTGCCATTTCTTTTGTAAAAGTTGAAAATGTTATAAAATTGATATAAGAAACGTAGAATATAGAATATATGTAATTTCGTGCAATGTGATTTTTTTTTTTTTTTTTGGATTTCATCTAATAGATTTTTTTTAATAATTCTAAAATGAAAAAACAATTAATTTCATAGTCAATTAATTATGATTATTTATTATAATTAATAAACATATATCTTATTAAATTTTAAAATGGAAACACTCAAATAGTAATATCAATATTGTTTCTTTAAATTACTTTTAATATAAATTTCATTTATAATGTTTCATTTATATTTGTGAAAATAACTAGTTACATATCTAATGGAATATTATGTGGCACTTTTACTGTACATACCACAAAATTTAAGGTACTAGTTTAAAAATGTCACTCAAAAATGATATTTTGATATGTTGTCACAAATTTTGTGGCAATTGAACAAATGCCACAAAATTTTGTGGCACTTGTTAAAAAGTGCAACGAAAATGTGACATTTTCTCAAAATTTCCATAATTATGTGGCACTTTATGAGGCAATTGAAAAAATGCCATAAATTTTGTGGCACTTTAAATATATGGCATTTTCACATAAATGACCTATATATCATAAGTGTCACAAGCTAAATGCCACCAAAACCCTATTTTGTCATAGTGAGGTCTTGTGATGAGTATTTGCCCAAGACAAAAGAGTGATGCTGAGGATTCGAGACAAAAAACCAAGGGTTCATCCCAAGAATAAGCCCTAGGCTAAGCCTTTGAACTGGCCTGGCCGGCCAGGCCTCCTTGGACGATTGAGACCGGGCGCGTGGTAAGCACGCGTCTGTACCGAACCATTGAACAGTGGAGAAAAATGCAGTGGCAGAGGCGTAATTAAGGCTATAATTGCCGCACCTCGTCCATATAAGGCATACAATACCTCATAGGTATTTTCCACTATAAATACTTTTCACTGCATTTACCCTAGGTATGATATGCTTACTATTTAAATATTGTGCTAAGTACTTTTTGTCTCTAAAAACCAAATTGACTTGAGCATCGGAGTAAGGTTGCCCACCCTTAAGACTCGGTAATAAATTACTTATCTAGATATTATTATACACGTGGAGAAGTATAATCGGTTGGTTGCACCACAAGAGTAAGCTTATGTGGTGATACAGGTGCATTAAAGATTTGATTTCTCACAAACGCGTGAAAATCTTTATCTAATGCTTTTGTTCATATTTCAAATTATGGCATTAAATATCAAGAAGTCTTTTTTCTCCTATTAACCTTTATAATAACCTTTCGTCGTCCTATTTTGTTCAAGAGCAGTTACATAAGGTCTTTATTTGACAAAACAATTAAATAAAGTCGGCTGAGTCAGTCTTATTATGTGTGTAGTTCACATATTTCCTTTTTGACTTTTTATGGATCCTTTTTTACTTTTAAGGGCTGTTTTGAAATTTTAGCCAATTGCATTATTCTTCGTTTTGTTTTTGGTAAGAAAAGTGAGAGAGGTCAACATCATGGAATGTGGAGTAATCACTTTCTCCTCTTTTATCGTTGAGTGATTTATATATGATGATATTTGCCATACAGAAAAAACTTCTTGCACTTTCTGTTTACGGATGAAATGACTTTTACACCCATAACTCGTAAAACAAGATAAAAGAAAATCATTTATGTTTAAGGATTTTAGGAAATAAAAATTCTTCATCAGTAATTTTTTTTGAAAGAGAGTTAGTTTCGATGAACAAAGTTGAAGTTGTCTTGACATTAGTAGATATTGTTTTTCCTTCATTTGGCATATTAAAAATAATATTCTCTCCAATTGCGAAAAATATTTTGAAAATGAGCTAAATTAATTTTAAATTGATTCATCTAAAATATGGAGAGGAGTGCAAGAAGTTTTTTTAGTAATGCAAATATCATCTCTCAATAATATTCATGACATCTTTAATAGAAATTCGGAACATTTTTAAAATAATAAAATAATTGAAATAGCAAGTTAAGATTTCAGACATCAGGCTTAAGTCATTTTTATTTCATTTAATATTTATAACTACAATAAAGCAAGTCTGGGTCAGTTAAGAGAATGGCATAATTTGTTATCAAACACATTTAAAATAGATGAGCACTTATAACATATGTTATCTAACACACTTAATTATTAAATGTTGAATCAATTAATTTTTAAGCATTGATTTAGTTATCAGACAACCTTAGAGTCAAAGATTAGAACAGGAAAAAAAAAATAGTAAGATCAAGAATATCTTCTTCTGAGGATTTTTTGGGAACTTCTGAAAAAATTATTATTGTAAAGTTAGTTTAACAATAAGGTTTGGCAGTTATTTACGACAGATAAAACATTAAATTGTCTGAGAAACTTCTAGTTATTCTTTGTTTATGTCTCTCTCTTTTTTCTGTTATTAAGTATTGGTCTCTTGATTAATAGTCTGTGTGTGTGTCTGTGTGTGTAATGTTATGAATTTAACTTAGTAAAATGTATATATTATATGTTATTCTTAATTTCAACTCATACCTACTTTTCCCCTCTTTCAAATAACCAAAAACATTACTATAAAACAAATAATTTACTTAATTTGTCCACATCTCAAGACTTCTTTTTTACTCACAAGCATACCAAAAGATAAGATGTCTACAGAGTTTCAATTGTCAATGCAAAGTGTACGACTCAGCATATAAATTTAAGGACCTTGCTATGCTACTAGAATTATTGGCTAAAAGATTGACTAAAATAGTTTTTCGGACATTTTTGCCCTTATAGTTGGGTGAATCCCTTATACCAGCAGGGGGTAAGATAGTCATTTAACACCCTCAATTTGAGGGTTTAGGGTTTTTATCCCCAAAATTCTAGGAGTAAATCATTTTCCTAAATTTAATTATACAGCAAATAGCTTTTTTTTATCATAAAACTAGTTACGAGTGCTATATATTCCACAAATTAATTTTTCGTGCTTTTTCTGCAACTAAACTAGTAATTGGTGCTATATTTGCAAACAAATCATTTTTTATTTCCTTTTCTGCACGAAACATTTTAAGAGTGCTAAAAATAAAAAAAATAAAAAAAAATAGAGGAGAGTGGTGGTGCTAAGGCGGAGTTGGAGGGCAAACTAAGTAAGAGATAAAATTAATTTCAAATAAACCCCTAAAATCACATTTTTATATTCAATTGGGTACTTAATATTATTTTTTTTATACTTGATCCCTTCTTCCCAAATTTATCAAAACTCTCACCACCACCTTGAACCGAGAAAATAAAAAAAAAAAAAATCATCTTAGAACAGACCCTGGCCCCAACAACCGCAAGTCCAAATCTTTATTCCCTACCATGCCATTATAGCCTAAAAACCCAGAAAATTTGATCCATAAGAAGCAAAACAATGCTTACCGTTTCTGTCAAATTCAAAGCCAGGAAAAAGTTTAATCTTTCTGATAATCAGAAGTTCTGCTGTAATTCTCTTTGTCATTTTCTATTTTATTTACTATTTCTGGTACTTCAAATTCTTGGTGGATTAAGGTCACCTTTATTGTTAATCTTTTGGGTTATTGTGTAGATAAAAGTAAAAAATTAGTTTTTCATGAGTACATGCCTAATCGTAGTTTACAAGAATCTCTATTTACTGAGTCGTCGTCAAATTTGTATTTGAATTGGAGTAGAAAGTTTGATATAATTTTTTATATTGCAAAAGCATCGGTCATTTTGCACCTTGAACGTGATCCACCTGAAGGGATTCATGGGCGGAAACTCGTTCCAAACACCCATGGATCCTCCCCTGAAGGATCCGCTCATATGAAACAATTCGAAAAAGAGCAAGAAACAGCAAGAAAAACTTACGTTTTTGGATTCAAGAAGCTACTTCTTGAATGGAGGATGACGTTTCTTGGATCGGATGCTGCTACCGATTGATCTCCCTTTGCGGAAAGTCCCTCTACCGGTATCCACGCGACGATACGGGCAGCGATTGCTAGCTCTTCGTCTTTTCTGATTTTCGGGAATTAGAGAGAAAAGGGAGAGGTGAGAATATCGAAATCGATTTCGGTTTTCTTGTTTAATTGCTGGTCGAAGCATTAACCTTCTAGGATTCGGCTAAGAGATGTTATATAGAGTGTGAGAGTTTGTTACTAGAACAACTCCCACCTCTACTCAACTTCTCTCGGCAGTGGGAGTCTCAGAATCCCACGTTCCCTAGACTTTCGCTGGTAGTGGGAGTCCTTATCGGATAATAACTCCCACGTAATCCCGACTATAGGTAAAATACCGAAATTGCCCCCTATCTCTAATTCGAATAATAAACACTTTATTATTTTCGAAAAGTGAATGTCGGATACAATGAACCTAGACACATTCTAGATTCATTGAATCTGGACATGAAGCTCGTTAGCTCGTCTATGCGTGTGACCCTGTAGGTTTATATCACAATGGCAATGGAAACACACTTAGTAGTAGTGTGAGTTCATAAATCACAAGCGGTCCCTAGCAGGACATTGTGACTACCCAAAGTGAATGAATATACAACGGAACCTAATATCAATCTACTATTTAATCCCTTTGTCTCGCGATATCCTAATTAAGCATAAGGCATGGTGGTCGTCACCCTTATTAAGCTTAATTGTATTTATGCTCGATCTCCAGGTAGACTGTTTCGACAAATAGCATTTGATAACCACTTTATCAAATACATTTGAGCACGGCCATGCATTTAAACAGTCTTTCCCTATCGAGTGGCCCATGGATATCTCTCTCTAATAATAGAGACAATGTCTCTCACATTCAAGCTATGATAGGACACTACGTCCGATCATCAGTCGTATTGATTACTCTGTTACAAGTAACGTCCGACTGAGTCAAAACGTGGCTCCATTCATACTAGAATCAATGAAGACATAAGGTCTAAGGATTTTAAAATAGTATTGAGGAAGTAATACTTATGACTTAAGACCATGAAGTATTACTTCTCTGACGGATCACGTCCAATACAATGTATCCCTATATATTGCATCTATGATGTGATTTGTATCCATTACACATGATCAGTAAAACAAGATCATCAATCAACAATCATACTAGTTTTATTTCATAGTAATTAAGCATTACATAAAACTAGGGACTACTAGAATAGTAATTACATAAGCTAATGAGTTTTACTATCAAATCACACATTTGATAATCAAAAGCAAAATTAACTATTCAATTACATGCTCAAAAGATAACAAAACGCACAACATGTGCTAATGGTCCTAGGGCACTACTAACACCACCTGTGATTCATGGAAATGTAAAGCCCATTAGTGTGTTACTAGATTCAGATTACAGAGCTAAGCTTTCCGATTTCGGGCTGTCAAGAATTAAACCTTGAGGGTGAATTTGGGGTTGATTTGTTTAGGCAAGACTTGGGGAAGAGTCGGGAGCTATGTAAAAGTCAAGAACTTTATGAAAATTCGAGTATTGAGACTCCCCCAATTGGGACACCAGCTGAGAAAGGGTCAAGTATAAGAAAAATAACATTAAGTACCCAATTGAATATAAAAATGTGATTTTAGGGGTTTATTTGAATTTAATTTTATCTCTTACTTAGTTTGCCCTCCAACTCCGCCTTAGCACCACCATTCTCCTCTATTTTTCTGGCATTTTTAGCACTCTTAAAATGTTTCGTGGCAAAAAAGTCACTAAAAAATGATTTGTTGCAAATATAGCACCAGTTACTAGTTTAGTGGCAGAAAAATCACGAAAATTTGATTTGTGTCATATATAAGATTCGTAACTAGTTTTGTGGCAAAAAAAGCTAGTTTTTCTTAATTATATCATAATATGCAACAATTATATCGTTCTTTAAGTACTTCATTTGAAAAAAATGTAACACTTTGCATACGCCAATTTTCCCAAGCTATTCTTAAAATTAAAATGTTATTTTGGACCACTTGGCGCCATATAATTTTTTATGTGAACCATATCAAGGTAATAAACTATTACACGTATATACGGTGACATTATTCCCCTTGTTGGAAATTGGCATATGACGGTTGGTAATGGACCGACTTTTGTGCAATTTTAACATAAGGTTTCATTCGATGAAAGTCGAATTAAATTGCAAATTCGAAATCTACATTTCGCGCACTTGACTCTAGTATATTTACTTTCTCAAATCCAATTTCGGGTGAATGAGAAATTAATGACTAAAGTTAGCGACTTATCCTGGTAGAAAAGGGACGAAGGGATGCAAGCCTACTTGAAAGTGAAGGGCCACCTGGAGGCAGCCTTTCCTTGCCAAGAGGTGGTTGGTAGCCTGCCAGGAGGACCTCCGAATGGCTGCATGCTCTCCCAAAATTGTCTAAACTCGTGCCTCCTCAAGATTGCTGGCAACACTTCGGATTTGCCTCCCTCCATTTCCTATAAATAGACCTTTCCCCTCCACTTCATTTCCATACCAGAAACTCTTGCATAAGCATTCATTAGCAAAGTTTCTTCTCTCTCTCTCTCTCTCTCTCTCAGTAAAGAAGTTCCAAATATCCGTCGGTTCGCCGAAGCTTCAAGCATGGTAGTGCGACAATCTTGAAGTATAAAGTCGTTGTATCTTGGAAACGAGTTGTCGTGGTCCGTAAGCACTATATAGGGGCAATCTTGTCTTGCGGAAAAAGTGTTTAACACTTGCTTCGACTTGAAAAAAGTTCCTAATCAAGTACATCACCCATCGGAGACAACAATCGCAAGACAAGATCTGAATTTGTGTACTTGATGATGGCATCATCAAGCTCGGCTCCACGAATTGTCCCGGTTGTGCCAGCAGTCGGCTGACCTATCCACGCCGAGAGGCCGGCCAAATTCAACGGCACCGAGTTCAAGAGGTGGTAGTAAAAGATGTTGTTCTACTTGACGACACCCAACCTGGTCCGGTTCTTGAAAGAAGAAGCACTAGTGATTGCGGAGAATGAGGCTGATCAACAGAAGATCAACACCCTGGATGCTTGGAGTCACAGTGACTTCCTATGCCACAATTACATTCTGAATGGGCTAAACGACACCCTCTACAACATCTATGCAGTCACCAAGACTTCCAAAGAGCTATGGGAGTCCCTGGAGAAGAAGTATAAAACGGAGGATGCCGGGATGAAGAAATTCATCGTAGGGAGGTTCTTGGACTTCAAGATGGTGGATTCCAAGAAGGTCATCGACCAAGTGCAAGAGTTGCAATTAATTCTACATGAGATCCATGCCGAAGGCATGCGACTAAGCGAGTCTTTTCAAGTGGCAACCTTGATTGAAAAGCTACCACCGATGTGGAAGAATTTCAAGAACTACCTCAAGCACAAGAGGAATGAGATGGGGCTCGAAGATCTAATCGTGAGGCGGAGGATCGAGGAAGATAACCGAAAATTCGAAGTCAAAAGCAACAGGACCGACGCCGAGGCCAAGGTGCATTTGGCCGAAGGAGGTTCTAGCAAGAAGAGGAAGAAGTCGAATAAGAGGCAGGAGAAGCAAGAACCAAAGCAGAAGAAGGCCAAGAAGATCAAGGGCAACTGCTTTAACTGCAACAAGCCTAGACATATGGCAAAGGATTGTCGCCTGCCAAAGAAGGAAAAGAAGGAGAAGGCGAATCTGGCCGAAGATATGGCGGACTTCGACCTAGATGATCTGTCTGCCGTGGTGTTCGAAGCCAGCCTGGTGGACAACCCAAGAGAATGGTTTGTAGACACAGGGGCAAACTGTCATATTTGTTCCGACAAGGAAATGTTCTCGACCTACATTCCGATCACCAGACGGAAGTTGTTTATGGGTAACTCCGCAACTTCCAAGGTAGTCGGTTTGGGCAAAGTGGTCTTGAAGCTGACCTTGAGAAAAGAGGTGACCCTCAAGGATGTGCTGCATGTCCCGGACATTCGCAAGAATCTAGTATCTGGTTATGCATTAAGCAAAGCCGAATTGAAGCTAGTTTTTTAGGCTGACAAGTTTGTAATGACCAAAGCTGGTAAGTTTGAATTTATTGCCTAAAATGGAGTTTAACCCCAAATGATAAATGCGAAGTATGAGTTGAGGCAAAGATGGCAAAGGCACCTTTCCATTCAGTGGAAATAAATACTACACCTTTAGAGTTAATTCAAACAGACATCTGCGATATGAAACACGTGCAAACTAGAGTTGGGAAAAAGTATTACATCACATTTATTGATGAATGCAAGACATACTTCTATGTATATCTTTTGAAGGGAAAATACGAAGCTCTAGAAGCCTTCAAAAGTTATAAGAGTGAGGTTGAAAATCAACTTAGTACCAAAATTTCGAAGTGATAGAGGTGGAGAGTACTTATCTCCTTTTGAGGAATTCTGCCAACAAAATGGTATTATTCATCAAACAACCGCTCCATACTCACCTCAATCAAATGGCGTAGCCGAGCGCAAGAATCGAACTCTTAAGGAGTTGATGAATGCTATGTTGATTAGCTCTGGGTTACCACAGAAATGTGGGGGGAAGCAGTGCTCTCGGCTAACCACATCCTAAATAAGTTTCCACACAAGAAAAGGGACAAAACCCCATGTGAATTATGGAAATGAAGAAAGACTTCCTATGGTTACCTTAAAGTGTGGGGGTGGCTAGCTAAGGTTGAAGTATCTAAACCAAAACAAGTGAGAATAGGACCCAAAACCGTTGATTGCATCTTTATCGGGTATGCTTACAATAGTAGTGCGTATCATTATTTTGTGTATAAATCTGAGAACCCTGAAATCAATGAGGGAATGGTTATGGAATCAAGGAATGCAACATTCTTTGAGAACATCTTTCCTAAAAAGGAAAGGAAAGAAATGATCTCTAACAATAGGATTCATGAAGCTACACAAGGTGCTGATCGAGCCGTTGAGGAACCTAGACGTAGCAAGAGGGCCAAAGTGTCCAAGACATTTGGTCCAGATTTTCTGACATACATGTTAGAAAATGAAACTAGGACAATTCAAGAAGCATTATCTAGTCCAGATGCTCCTCTCTGGAAAGAGGCTATCAACATTGAAATAGAATCCATCATGCAAAACCACACGTGGGAAATTGTTGATCTCCCACCAAGCTGTAAACCTTTAGGATGCAAGTGGATTCTTAAAAGGAAATACAAAGCTGATGGATTAATCGATAAGTACAAAGCTCGGTTGGTGGCCAAAGGGTTCAAACAAAAGGAAGGATATGATTTCTTTGACACATATTCTCCGGTCACAAGAATTACGTCCATTAGAGTGCTCATAGCCATTGCAGCACTCTATAACCTTGAGATACATCAAATGGATGTAAAACAGCTTTCCTAAATGGAGAACTGGAAGAGGAGATATATATGGAACAACCTGAAGGGTTCGTTTCCTTCGGACAAGACCATAAAGTATGCAAACTAGTCAAGTCACTATACGGGCTGAAACAAGCATCAAAACAGTGGCATGAGAAGTTCGACCGAACAATGCTTTCAAACGGCTTTAAGATCAATGAGTGTGACAAATGTGTATATATTAAGGGCACACCAGATGCTTACGTGATTGTATGCCTTTACGTAGATGACATACTAATCATTGGAAGCACTCATGATCTAATAATGAAAACTAAGAACATGTTATAGAAGAACTTTGACATGAAAGATATGGGTCCGACTGATGTCATATTAGGGATTAAAATCTCTAGAACGGCTAAAAGAATTATCCTGTCAAAATCTCACTACATTGAGAATGTACTCAAGAAATTCGAAGCTTTCGACAAACCTCCGGCCAAGACCCCGGTAGACCTAAGTCTACATCTGACAAAAATAGAGGGGACCAGTACCTCAACTGAGATATGCAAAGATCATTAGGAGCCTGATGTACCTAACAAATTGTACACGCCTAGATATTGCACACACAGTCAGCAAGCTTAGTAGGTTCACAAGCAACCCAGGAAAGGATCACTGGCTAGCGCTGGAAAGGGTTCTAAGGTATTTAAAACAAACCGTGAATCATGGCATACTATACACAAGATATCCAGCAGTACTGGAAGGATACAGTGATGAGAATTGGATATCGGATACGCCAAATCCACTAGTGGATACGTGTTCACCATAAGAGGGGGGAGCAATATCTTGGAAATCCTCTAAACAAACGTGCATAGCTCGATCGACCATGGAGTCGGAGTTTATGGCTCTAGATAAAGCTGGGGAAGAAGCTGAATGGATCAGAAACTTCCTAGAGGATATTCCTTGTTGGAACAAGCCAGTACCTCCCTGTATTATTACATTGTGATAACATGTCTTCAATCGGGAGAACATAAAATACAATGCAGCAGTAAGTCTCGACACATTCGCAGGAGACACAATATCGTTAGACAATTGATCTTCGGTGGTATAATTATCATTGAATATGTGAAGTCCAAGGACAACATAGCTGATCCTTTGATGAAAGGAATCAACTGAGATCAAATGTACAATGCAGTAAGGGGAATGGGGTTAAAACCCACACATTAAAGAACGTTCATAGCGGTAACTCAACCATAATGAGTGGAGATCCCACGAACTTGGTTCAATGAGACAACTAAGTTATGGATGGTTCAAATGATCACTTGGAACCCGTCTCATTCTCAAAAGCTGCCCAAGTACTAACCTGCAGAGGTGTGGTTAGGTTAAGCGTCTACGCTTTTAATGATTCCTATACCATGTAAAGGTGGAGTATGGCAGGATACTCCTGATGGGAGATCACCTATGTAAGTGTGAAGTGAGGCCGCTTCAAATGGAAAAACACTTATGAATCCGAGATACGGTCCATGGCCAAAACGGACACAACGTGAGAACTAGTGATATTAGAATTATTATTGTGTAAATGCTATTGTCTTGGTTTACATCAAAAGCTGACCGGTTCAAGACATCGCATTCACTGAGCAGGAAGTAAATCCGATAGCATTTTACAAGGATAGGTTCCAAGCCGCAAGCTACCTATCTCGATGCAATAATATTTCGTCGGAACTTTCTTGCACATCTGTACCGCCAGATGTGCACCTTGGCACAGGCCGTCTCGAAGGACATAGCTGGATGTTGTCTATTAATTCAGGTTTGTGTAAATTTTTATACATTTTTATTGCTAGCATGTATTTTTATTATTTGCTTGACTATTCCATGTTTTTTATGTACCAGTTGTGGGCGTGGGAGTGAATATCGAGATCAGCTGGATCTGCTGACGGGCGCCCAAGGGGTAAGTATTTTCTGTAATTTCGTATTTTATGTTGAAATTATATCATTTGTTTTACCTTAAGTTCATTTTTTTATGCAGTTTCTGTGGAGGCCGTGCCCTGATTGGGTAATTGCCGAGAGGCCCGCGATGAAGGCTTCCAAGCTACCTGTCGGGCACGCACGCCTCTCGTTTGCTTCGAGATGGTTGAGTACCACATTCCTGACAGGGTTGCCAGGCTATTCGGGTTCCAGCAGGGGATACCGATCTCGACGGAAGAGGGAACTAAAGCGGGTGTTGACGTTCACTCGTTCAAAGCGGGACCGGCAAGGAATTGGGAAACCCGAACACGCCACCTACATAGCTATGTGTGAAGAGCGCGTGGATGCACTGGCGGGACGCCGCTCCGCTCTGTAATGTTATTGTACCTACCCGTGAGTACATGGAGTGGTACAATCGCATTACCGTCCACCTTCTGACTAACCCCCAGAATAGGGATCCCGGTCCACTCCCGGTGGGCATTCCACCCATCGCTACGTCCGAGGTGTTTTTGTAAGTTTCATTCTTTCCGTTGTTAACATTTTTATTTTTATTTAAAGTATATTAATATGAATATCTATGTTGCATGAGGAATCGAACCGACTGATGCTCGAAGAATTCGAGAAGCCTGCCTCCTGAACCAACAGTCAGTACAAGTCTCTCATCTCCTGGGCGGCCAAGACAATAAATGATGCATTCGTGGCAGCTGGGAAGAGTGTTTCATGCCGATCTCGTGCAGCAGATGTAGCAGAAGCTGCTGTTATGCAACCGGTTACACAGCCGAGGGAGCATGTCCCGGGAAGATCTCAGATTGGGAGGCAAGGTACTCGGACGAACCGACAGGCCACCCAGGAGGGGTTTGTAGCAAGGCGACTTCGGCAGCATGGCGGGGCCCCGGAGCCGGCTCAACTTGAGGAAGATCCGACTCAGTCTCCAGCCCAGACTCAGTTCCTTAGCCCGACCGACGTACCCACCCGTTTCGAATACCAATTTCCGAGCATGGGTACTTACTCCTAGGGTATTCAGATGGGGGCATCCGGGAGCAGGGTCCTCTACATCGGCATAGCCGGGCTTCTTTTCGGGTGGGTCGCCTTTGTATAGCCTCCGCATCCCTCAGACGCATCATCAGACTCCGTTGCCCGAGGAGCCGATATTTATCGACCCGGAAGGGGTGGAAGTCTTCGCAACTGATCTTGCTAGCGCCGTGCGAGCAAGAGATGGCCGCATTTACTATCTGCGACATGACCCGGGAAGCCCCGATCGATACACACCTTCGGGGCCGTAGATAGAATTTCATTTAATTTGTTTACGTTTCATTCATTGTTGTTACGAACTATTTTATATTTTTGCGTTATAAAATATTTTTTCGATTATTCCGTTGTTCGTTTTATATTAATACACAATTTATTCATTTTCTTACTCAAATTTTGGTAAATAATGTATTTTGGGGGTTTTTAATGTTGTTAGAATACCAACACGGGGAAAAACACATCAAAAACTGCAGCCTACTAAAAAAAAACTAATTTTTTTGGCACAACACACTGCCAGTCCAGGACGAAAATGTTTATCCCCAAAATTTGGATGTCATGTCGTGACCATTATACAAAAGTTGGGTCAGTCAAATGCAATCCCCTACACTTCATACTTGTTATTTATATCACTGTCAATTTAAAGATCCAAAACGTTTCCTTTACTTAAAGATCCAAAACGTTTCCTTCATACTTGTAATTAAATCTTGTGTTTTACGTACCTGTCTCTATGGTTGAAATTCTATGTTTGTTGAAGGATAGAATGATTTGTTATGGTTTCTTCTCGAGGCTTAAAAGAATTAGCATTTGGTTAGATTCCTTTAATTTTTTTAAGACTCGTTTATCTAATTTTTATTTCACAAATTTAATTTTTTATGTGTCACCTTAATCTATCTCCCTTTTTTCAAACCATAATTCTTTGTTTATTTTTTATATGGAGGCATACGTAGTCCCCTTCAAGAATCCACCAAGGTTAACTCGTGTTCGTCCTTTCCACACGGACCCCTCCCTTTCAAAAAAAATTAATGAGAAATGAAAAAGAAAAATATAGTCGAGTATATTTTTAACATTTAAACGTGAATTCTTTTTACAGATTGTCAACAAACACATCGAAGAGCTATGGTTATGGCTGATGAGATGACTCTAGTCAATGAGGATAACAAAAACATTCATTCAACAAGATTCCGGTGACGGTCCAGGGCAACCAATAACTTTCAACCATCTAGTTTATTCGGGCAGGTTAACACTGATTCATTTTATTCTTACTAGTCAAATCCAAAATTATGTTTTCATTCTATTTAATGACTTATTATACCATTGTAGTTAAAATTTATCTAGAAGGAACTTCTTGTTCTTCGATGAAAGAAAGATATCAAATTTCATCCAATTCAAACATTTCATTACTTTTTCTGATTGTAAAAAAGAAAAAAAATTGATTTTCTTTTTTACCATTAAGGCTGATTAGTTAAATCTATAACTTCTCACTCTGACGATGAGGTACTTGGTGAAGAAACCTATAAAGGTGTTTCAAGCAAGAGAAAGCCTTATCATAACCAGTACAAGATCCAAGAATTGGAATTGTTAGTTATTACTACTTTTGCTTGCAAGAATCAAACATAAGATCAATTTTTTTCAAGTTAAGTAGGAAATGTCTAGTTTCATAGTATAATAATTGTAATACATTTTCAAACAGAGACAAATATGTAACTATAAGAATTAATGACTTTCCAATGAAAAGAACATTTGTTAAACATAAAGGTAGTTGTGCATCAATTTTATTATTTTCAAAGTTTTAGTTTGATTTTGTATGTTCCTTTTAATATTTTTTTAATTTTTAATTTTTTAGGTTTTTCAAGAATAGGCGTCATCCAAATGAGAAGCAAAGAAAAGAGATAGGTCGAGTAAAACAAGCGAACCCAAATGAAGGTTATTTTTTACTTATTACTTTTTTCAAGTATTTTTAAAAGTATTTTAATTCCATAATGTCTTGGTCGAAATTGATGAAATTATTTTTTTTGCATTTTCTTGATGCTAAATTAGTGCAACTATTTGTTCTAGGCTCAACTGAAACGAAAGGAGAACACCCAGCTTCGTTCTCAGTATGAAAAGCTTCAGGTTGAAAACACAAAGTTGAAGCAAACTATGTCCTCTTCTATTTGTAGCCGGTGAACAAATTTCTCTACTGATGAAAAATCATCTGAAAAACATAAGTTGGTGATGGAAAATGCTCAACTAATGCAAGAGGTACATTCATAGATAAATTCGTTTTGAATAATTTTCTTCTTTGAATAGTAATTTCATACTACTAATTAAGGAAGCTAAAAATTTTATGTTGAGGGGCGCACTTTATAAATATGTAACAATAGTAAATTTTAAAAGAAACAATTGGGGCCAGATGGTACAATTAAAATGAATGTTAGGGAAAGAAAATGAGTTTTTATAATAAATATGATGTTATAAATATTTTAGGGCTGTCACATTAGGTGTTCAGAAGAAATTGAAAGCGATGGATTCATACGAATCAAAATGAATCAAAACTCAAATTTCGATTCGAGTGGTAAATTGGATTAATTTCAGATTATGATAACTTAAATCTTATTTCGGTTTGGTTTGGTTTTAAAAATGAATTCAATCTCTTCCAAACCAAACTGAAGTTAACAATGTATATTATAGGGAAAAAGCGCCACACACCCCTAAACTATCACCGATCCACTATTTTAACACAAATTTAATTTTTTAATTTTTTTACCCTTGAACTTTGTAGAAGTATCAATTTTTGTACTTTCATCAAATTTTCCCGTTTACTCTAAATGATGATGATCATGTGTTTGTCACGAGATTACTTTTGGTGGGTAATGAAACTATATTATAATTTCCCTATTCTGCCATCCCATCTTCTACACAATAACTGGTACCGGCAGCAAAGCTCCTCGCCAACTGTTGCCGCTTCAACCCCTACAATTCAAAAGGATCATTACATTCATCGAACCCTCATCCCATTTTGGAGGAGTTCTCCCATACCACTCATAGTCCGTCTTATAGTTCTTCCCCGAGCCCCAAACCAAAACCCCCCCGCCCCCACGTCTGTCATTTTCTCTTAATTAGTTCTAATCTGCAACTACCCAATTGTACCACTCTCTCTCGCATATATCCCTTAATGGTTACAATTTTTCACATACATTTATTTAATTTTTTTTCTCATCTTTTGTTTTTCATTGTCTACATTTTCTCTTTCCCAGTCGTAAGCAAGCCTAAAAAAAAACTACTGCCTTTCCACCTCCCCCGCTCTCCCAAGTCCTATACTACATACAACTAAACATGCACCTCCATCTCTCCTAAACGGCTGCACAAGAGAAAGAAAAGGAAAAAAATGATTAAGAAAATATATAGTTTTTTTCCATGAATACCCTTTAAAGGTGATCATGTGACACATACAAGAATAAAAATAGTTATGTTTAATGGAAAAAAAGGATGGAAGTGTTAAAATTGATAGTTCTACACAGCGCCGGATCTATGCACGGCACGCAGTAATTTTTTTTTGCCCTTTTTATTGCCCCTCCAAGAATTTTATCAGTTTCGCCCCCAAATTTGCACCATCAGATTTCGATTTGCACCACTAGATTTCGACTCCTGCGTCCGGCTATGGTTCTACAAAATTAAGTTTTAAAAAAAAATCAACAAAATTTACTTTAAGTGTTAAAATAGAGAATTGCTTATAGTATAGGGGTGCACGACGCTTTTTTCCCTATATTATATTTTTATATTTATGTGATGTACTATGTACAAGTTTTTTTATTAAGAAAAAATTATTTTAGAAAGAAAAAATTAAATGATTTTGTAATAAAATAAATTTAATATCTCATAGTAGTCTTCTTAATTGATCGATATTATTAAGCGTAAAAAGAGCTCACGCCCCCTAAATTATTCGATTGTTTCTTTTTTACCCTCAATTAAAAACATCAAATTTTACCACCTAAATTGTTCACGGGTATCAAACTTGGCATTTCCGTCAGTTTTCACCTTTTTTTTTTATTGGAAAAAGTCATCTGTTGTGGTTGGGAGTTTGGCATGGACCCCTTCCCGTTTGTTAATTAGGCCGAAATGGCAAAAAGACACATAGAGGGGGACTTAAAGCCAAAACCTCTAAGTAAGTGTAAACAAATCCACTCCATACAAAGAAAAACAATGCATAAAACTACTTCATTTATGTCATGGAATAGATGATACAAAAGACCTGCCTCTAAATGCAAAGCTATAAATACAAAATGCAAAATATATATTCTAACGAATATGCAAATTGGGCGTCCCACCTTTATCGAGCAAGAGAAGACCTCAGATCTCTGGTGCCAAGAGATTATAATCCGAATAATAAACTGAATGTTGAGTGGTAGTTGCCAAATTGGCCAATGCGTCCGCAACAGAATTTACTACCAGATAAATATGTTCAATCCTGCGATTACCAAGCCAAGAAATAGCCTGACGAAAAGCACAATCAAGTTTCCAAGATGAAATCATAACCTTAGTAACCGCTTGCACTAGCACCACAGAGTCTGACTGGATTAAGAAGCTAAAATGTCACACCAAGCTTCCATACGTAGTCCGTCAACCAATGCCGCTAGCTCCACTTCCATGTTTGTCCTCTGCTCACCTATATAGACAGAAAATGCCGAAATAATAGTGTCATGACGATCCCGAAGAACACCTCCTATACCCGCCAAGCCTGGATGATGAAGAACCAAATGGTACTAAGTACCAAAGAGTTCGACTTTGAGCCCGATCTTTCTTCAATTCTCGAACTAGTTTCTAAGGGAATTTAATCAACGCAACGTTAAGGATGGCTAATTAACAATGGAGGCTGAAACACCACAACAAGAGAAACTATTTTTGTTGATACAATAACTCAAAAATGAATGAATTTCTACTTAGAAGTTCAAACACGAGAAGCTAAGGAATAACCTTACCAAAATATCAATATATCTAACGTAAGAATAAAGGTGGCCGAAATCTCCCTTAAATAGAGTGAGATTTCGGTTACAACATATAAAATGAAGAGTCCTTGAAGAAGTAGGACTCTTGTAAAACAACTTGCTATCAAGTAAAACACTTAAACAAGATAGTAGACAACATGTCCTAGAATCTTATACCTAGGCGGTTTAGACTAACAAACTAATGAAGAGTCCTTGAAGTATGAGGACTCTTTAATAACTAACTAACTAACCAACATTTGGACAACATGTCCTTTATTATAGCAATTAGGCTACACACGCCTAGAATTAAAGTAAATAACATTGCTGAAAATAATTAAAGTCTAGAATAGGTTAGAATAGACTTTAATGTGTAAAAAGACTAAAATGCCCTTTTTAGCCACTCTGCTTCTTTGGGCCGAATTGTATATTCTTGAAAGTTAAGAGGTTGACTTTGTCATCATCTTCTAGTTGAAGTTTCACTTCCTCTTTAACTTTAATGTCTCGGATAATCGTTGCAATATTCTCTAAAGTCCTTCTTGTTTTTGATCTTGTCATCGGTCCTTGAATGTTGACAAGTGGATCTTTTAAGTAGTGATGCCCATGGCTTGGTCCCGTATCATCCCCTCCCCCTTGAAATTCATGATTCGTCCCCGAATCATCACCGTGATCAGCCACATAGTCTGTATCAAAATCGAAAGGAGATAAGTCAGAAACATTAAAAGTAGAATGTACGCCGTACTCACCTTTTAAGTCTATCTTTTATGCATTATCATTGATCTTTGCAACGACTTGGAATGGTCCATCTCCTCGTGGATGCAATTTACTCTTTCTTTCATTGTGAAATCGATCTTTCCGAAGGTGTAACCAAACCCAATCACCAACTTCAAACGAAATTTTCTTGCGGCCTTTGTTGGCTTGATGTGCAACTTGTTCATTCATTTTCTTGATATTCTCGGCTACTTGTAGATGTAAATTTTGTATATAATCAGCTCTAGAGTCACCTTCTATATCATAATACTCATCAACAGGTAAAGGAATTAAATCTAACAGGGTTAAAGGATTAAAACCATAAACAACTTCAAACGGAGGATTATTTGTAGTAGAATGAAAAGTTCTATTATATGCAAATTCAGCAATAGGTAAACATTCTTCCCACCTTTTTAAGTTCTTTTGAATTAAAGCACGAAGTAAAACCCCTAAAGTTCTATTTGTTACCTCAGTTTGGCAGTCGGTTTGAGGATGACTAGATGTGGAAATAGCAATTTAGTCCCCAACGATGTTTTCTTTACCTTTCTTGTATTTGAAGATGTATGGAAAAGTATCGATAAATGAAACCCACCTTGCATGTCTTTTATTCAACTTTCTTTGGCCTTTTAGATACTTGATTGACTCATGATCGGTATGAATGATAAATTCCCTTGCGATCAAGTAGTGTTGCCAAGTTTCTAAAGCTCGAACAATGGAATATAACTCCTTATCATAAGTAGGATAATTAAGCGAAGCGTTGCTTAATTTCTCACTAAAATATGCTAAATGTTTACCTTGTTGTAAAACAGCCCCAATACCTAAACCTGAAGCATCACATTCAACTTCAAACATTAAATCAAAGTTAGGTATAGATAAAACGGGAGAACAAGTAAGTAATTGTTTCATCTTCTCGAAGCATGCTTCCTGCGGCTTGTCCCAAAAGAATGAGACGTTTTTCTTCATAACTTCATTTAATGGGGCAGCCATTGTGCTAAAATCACGAATAAAACGCATATAAAAGCTTGCTAACCCATAAAACGATCTAACTTGTGTCACACTTGTTGGTCTCGGCCACTCTTGAATGGCTTGTATTTTTACCGGATCAACACAAATACCTTGTGAACTAACTATATATCCAAGAAAGCTAACCGAATTAGTGCAAAAAACACACTTTTCAAGTTTAGCATATAAAGTTTGCTCTCTTAGAATAGTACAAACAGTTTTAAGATGTTCTATATGCTTTTCTAAGTTTTTACTATAAACAAGAATGTCATCGAAATAAACTACAACAAATTTGCCAAAACAATGCCGAAATATGTAGTTCATTAATCTCATGAAAGTACTACGTGCATTAGTAAGACCAAAAGGCATAACAATCCATTCATATAATCCATATTTAGTCTTAAAAGCGGTTTTCCATTCATCACCTTCTTTCATTCTAATTTGGTGATAGCCTTGAGTTAAATCAATTTTAGGAAATATTAAAGCGCCACTTAACTCATCTAGCATATCATCTAAGCGAGGAATCGGATGTCTATATTTAATAGTTATCTTATTAATATCGCGACAATCCGTACATAATCTGAAAGTCCCTTCTTTCTTAGGTACTAAAATTACCGGACTAGCGCAAGGACTTAAAGATTCTCTTACCTGCTCCTTCTCAAGAAGTAAATCTACTTGCCTTTGTATTTCTCAGGTCTCATCTGGATTGGCTCGGTAGGCAGCCCGGTTTGGCAAACTTGCTCCCGGAATGAAGTCGATTTGATGCTCGATTCCGCGAATAGGAGGCAGCCCTCTCGGCAACTCCTTGGGAAATACGTCTTGGAATTCCTGTAAAAGATCAAAGGAAAGACTAGGAAGAGAAGAAGATGTTATACGAAAAGAAAAATCATTAGAATGGAGAGACCTTTCGGTTTCTCTGAATACTAACAAAATAATTTCTTGTTTTGCTCGTATCGCCCTATCTACCTTTCCCGGGTTGATAAATAAACACTCTTTTCTCTCTTTGTGTGAGCTTGCCTTTTGTCTCACTAAGCTCAAGACTTTTACTTCCTTTTTTCTCTCGGATTTTACCTCATGGCTTTGATCACTCGTATTTTTCCCCTCACTCTCTTTTCTTTGCTTTTCCCTCTTCTCTCTATTGATGGCCATTTGTTTATGTACCTCAAATGCTACATATACAGATAAAAGAGTTAGTAGAAACTTTAAATTATCCTTTGTCAGCCGATATGTATTTTCTCGTCCCATAAACTTCGATCATATTACCATGGCCTTCCCAAAATCATGTGACTTGAGGTCATCGGGACCACATCACACAAAACCGAATCCTTATATCTTCCGATTTCGAATTCAGTCTCAACTTGCTTATCCACTTTGATTTCACCATTATTATTCAACCACGATAACTGTAAATCAAGTGCGGAAACCATATCATAAGAGCAAACGTTAGTACAACTTCCATTATCAATGATTACTAAAACAGACTTGCCTTTAACGTCGCATTTGATTTGGAAAAGATTACTTCTATGTTGATGAAGATCATCCAAAGGTTGAGAATGAAGGAGTTTCATCGTAACCAAAAGTTGATTATCTAAAGAAGAATCTACCTGAATTGTCTCGGTTTCCTCCTCATAATTTGTTGCCTCGGTTTCCTCATCACTCACCCACGATCTATCGTCCAACATGATCATTGAACTCTTGTTAGGGCAGTCCCTAGAAATGTGTCCTTTGCCCCTACATTTAAAGCATTCCCGTGCAATAAATGGAGTCGAGTTAACCTTTGTATTGGCCGTATTTGATGGATTTTGAGACCTTGCTGCCCCAAACTGTCCCCTGGCTGTTTTTCCATCATTAAAGACCTCTTTACCCTTGTTTTGGCTCGGCAAAACAGTAGAAAAATTCTGAGATGGATTCGGCTTCCTCCAAGGTTGGAAAGTTGCCGGTTTTGCATTTAAACTCTTTTCCTTTTGCTGTCTTTCAATCTGCTCTGCATAATATAACATCGCCGTAATATTATCAAGATTAGCACGTTCTACCTTTGTCCGGATTTTGTCGTTAAGACCAGCCAAGAACCGAGTCATTGTTGCCTCATCTCCTTCACTAATATCGGCCCGAATCATTGCAATTTCCATGGCTTTGTAGTATTCATCGACGGATCTATCACCTTGCTTTAATTTTTGTAGACGGTTGTAAAGTTCCCTTAAGAAATTTAGAGGAACAAAACGCCGCTTCATAACCGCTTTCATCTCAACCCAAGTGGAAATTTCCGGTTGTTCCACTTTTGCCCTTGTTTCGGTTTCCTTGTCCCACCAAATGGATGCATATCCATAAAACTCTATGGCTGCCAGCTTTACTTTCTTTTCCTCCGAATAGTTATGAACAGCAAAAACATGGTTAATTTTACGAATCCAATCTAAAAATAATTCGGGATCATTTGTACCTTCGAAAGGGGGAATCTTTGTCTTGATGGAACCAAGATTATTGTCAAGATGCTGAATATAATCTCCTCTTCTCGGCTGATATACATGATTGTCGATAAACCGATTTGCTGGAATTGCCGGATTTGCCATATTTGCCCACGAAAATTGTGGTGCCCTTAGCGGTTCCATGTTCTCAACTCTTTGAAGATTGATCTCGACATTGTCTTGAGGAAGACGTTGCTGATTTTGAAGTTGCTGGTTTGAATTTTCATCTCCGCCACGTCTCCCTTTAATTCAGCTACTTGTCCCGTCATCTCCGCAATCATATGATATAACTTTTCTAAATCAAAGGTTTCACCTTTCTTTGATGGAGATCCCTGGAAAGACATATTTATAAGACAAGAAAAACACTCAAAAACGTTAGATAGCAAAGAAAGATTCACTCTTTATTCTAACACCGTTCGTATAGATCTTCAAACTCTAAATTTAAAGAATGGGTTCCCTAATTGTTGCGTTGACACAAGGCTGAAAAAATAAGGAAAGAAATCCTATCTTTGACTTAAAGAAAAAAAAGCTTTAGAAAGAAAAAGATGATGAAACGGAATTCTAATCGAGAATGGAAACCGGTTCTTGTCGTTCTTGATCTTCTTGTTTGCTTGAATTTTTCCTTACATTTGGCCGAGAGGTATCAAAGAATGAGGCGCCTACGCTATCAATTCTTGATGTATATGGATCTTTAAACATGGCTCAAAATAAAGGAGGAACGTTTGACAATTCTTGGATGAGGCGACGCTATCAACCCAAGAAGTTTGCTATTGGCTTTATAGTTCTCTATTCTATACTTGGCTACTAATTTCGTAATACCAGTGGCTTTTGTCTATTTATAATCGGCTACCTTTTTTTTTAATATGCCGGGGCTGTTTTTTTTTGTTTTGTTTTTTTTGTCAATCTAGCAAACAAGGAAAAATTTTGGCGAAGGGTACACCGCCGGGAATTGGAGAAGAACCTTTTGCTCTGATACTACCTGATGAAGAACCGAATGGTACTAAATACCAAAGAGTTCAACTTTGAGTTTGAGCCCGATCCTTCTTCAATTCTCGAACTAGTTTCTAAAGAAATTTAATCAACGCAACGCAAGGATGGCTAATTAACAATGGAGGCTGAAACACCACAACAAGAGAAACTATTCTTGTTGATACAGTAACTCAAGAATGAATGAATTTCTACTTAGAAGTTCAAACACGAGAAGCTAAGGAATAACCTTACCAAAATATCAATATATCTAACGTAAGAGTAAAGGTGGCCGAAATCTCCCTTAATAGAGTGAGATTTCGGTTACGACAAATAAAGGAAGAGTCCTTGAAGAAGTAGGACTCTTGTAAAACAACTTGCTATCAAGTAAAACACTTAAACAAGATAATAGACAACATGTCCAAGAATCTTGTATATAGGCGGTTTAGACTAACAAACTAATGAAGAGTCCTTGTTGTATGAGGACTCTTTAATAACTAACTAATCAACATTTGGACAACATGTCCTTTATTATAGCAATTAGGCTACACACGCCTAGAATTAAAGTAAATAACATTGCTAAAAATAATTAAAGTCTAGAATAGGCTAGAATAGACTTTAAAGTGTAAAAAGACTAAAATGCCCATTTAGCCACTTTGCTTCTTTGGGCCGAATTGTATATTCTTGAAAGTTAAGAGGTTGACTTTGTCATCATCTTCTAGTTGAAGTTTCACTTCCTCTTTAACTTTAATGTCTCGGATTATCGTTGCAATATTCTCTAAAGTCCTTCTTGTTCTTGATCTTGTCATCGGTCCTTGAATGTTGACAAGTGGATCTTTTAAGTAGGGTTGCCCTTGGCTTGGTCCCGTATCGTCGGATTTCCCTTGGATATGCCATCTATATTAAGAACTACTCCATTATTACAAATGTCACTCCCCCATTTTACTACCATGGTTCTTCTTGGCACGAAAGAATGTAAACGAAACCTTAGTCATTTCGCCCTCATTAATGTTGTAGAGTAATCCCGAAATTTCGCCAATATACTGGACTGCGAAGCAGCTTTCGCTTCTAAATGCTCTTACTTGTTACATATTGAGAAAACCTTTTAGACTTCAAAAGATTTCAATACAAGGGTCAAATCAACATCTCTCAAAGCTCAGGAAGTCGGTCAACCGAGCTCATCCTCGGATCAGCCGACCATTTACAGAGAGTTGGACTAGCCAAGGTCGGTCGACCTAAGCCTACCTCTGTCGACCGAGGTCTACAAGTGGGTCATCCAATCCTTTGTTCGGTCATCCGATCCTTTGTTCGGTCAACCGAACTCTGTAAAAAACTAGCCATTTTTTTACCGTTAAAGAGTCGTTTTTCAGCATATTTTGAAATGTATAAATACTCCAAAGCTAGAGAATGACTCCAAGACTTGCATATACAATATTCATTGATTTCTTATCAAGTCTAAACACTCACAAAGAAAATGCTCTTCATTTCTTTGATCTAAATCATTCAAGAGTGAGTTTTCTAAAGCAAGACAAAGAGTGTGCATTCTTATGTTCTAAAGAACTAAATATTCTTGTACTTAAAAGGTATCTATCTTTCACTTAGAAGAGTGAACAACCTTGTTCTTAAACTATCTCAATTCCCTTTCTTAGTGATAGGGTTATTCTTGTATAAGTCCTACTTTGTGTGGACAATTGACTCTTAGTGAGTTTTGTATTGTGGTTGTGTTGTAAAACTCTTAGTGAGTTAGCCACAAGTGTAAAAAGTCTTCTTAGTGAAGTTGTTAAAATCCTTGGGTGCGGCTCAAGGTAGTGGACGTAGATTCTGAGTGAATCGAACCACTATAAATCCTTTGTCTTGTTGTTGGGTTTAGTTTTGCTTTTGTTCATCTTGCACAAACTTACACTAGCATTGAATAGATTCGAAAAAGTTTGCAAGATCGATTAAAACCCAATTCACCACCCCCCCTCCTCTTGTGTTTTACAATTGGTATCAGAGCCTCGTCTTCACCTTTAGCTTAACCGCTTGAAGTAAAGATTATGGCCAAAAATTCCGCCTTAGCGTTCTTAGAGGGGTCTTCCACTAATAGACCACCACTCTTTGATGGAAACAACTATGATGCTTGGAAAGACCGTTTCAAGATATATGTGTGCTCCATAGATTATTCTTTATGGCATATATTTGGTAATGAGGTACATCCTTCTCCCTCTATTTCAAATTCTAATGATGATGATGATGAGGATGATCCTAATGAGCTTTTATGTGATATGTATGATCAATTGAAAAAAATGTGCAAAGCAAAACAAAGATATAAAGCTTAAGATTGAATCTTTGCTTGAAGAAAGATCTAAGTTGTGTGATGAAACTAAAAAGTTGTGTGATGATGTTAATTGCTTGAAATCCGAAAATGAGAGTCTTATTTCTACTTGTAAAGCATCTTCATTACAATACAAAGAAGCTTGTGTTAAATTGTCAACCCTTGAAAACAAGCTTGTTGAGTTTGATCTTTTGAAGAACAAAGTTAATGATCTTACCCTTCTTGTTGATAACTTTACTAAGGGTAAGAAAAATCTTGATCAAATTCTTGGTATGCAACGTGCTTCTCATGTTAAACATGGTCTTGGTTATATTGCAAATCATGATGTTATTTCTAGCTCTTCTCTTAAACCTAAGAATCATGTTGTGAATGCTAGAACGCCACATAGGGCAAATAGATATCATGAGCATATTCACAAATCTTCTAAGCCACATATTTGTTGCACATATTGTGGAAAACATGGTCACACTTGTGTTAGATGCCATGTGAAGAAAAAGATTGAAAGGGGAGTAAAAACAATTTGGAGAGTTAAGCTCACTTCAACTAACCCCCATGGACCCAAACAAAAGTGGGTACCAAAAGTTACTCTTCCCTTGAGTTTATAGGTCCTTATTATATCAAAGGAGATGTGCCAAAAGAAGAAACTCAAAAGCACTCCTTAACACTTGGATTCTCAAAGCTCATATGTTAATCAATTGGAGAAGCAAGTTGCTTAAATACAAAGAGCAAAGCATCAAGTGATGACAAGAGCCTTAGTGTAAATCCAATATCTTCATCACTTGGTAAGAAAGCAAAGGTATCAAAATCACCTTCTCTTAACACTTTAATTAATGTGTTTAAGTGTTTTTGATATATATATTTTTTATATGCTTGCTCTTATATATGTTGCATCTCACATTCTTGAATTTTATATTTATATAGATAACCTTTAGCATGTTCTTTATTGTCCATGTTTATTTTAGCTAAGGTATCTATGAGATGTAGCATATGCAACTTGATTGATTCTTGTTTTATCATGTCCTATTCATTTAAGAATCCATCTAGTTGTTTTGTTTTTTATTTGCATGATCTTTATGCATATATGTGCTACTTGAGATATTGAACTAATCATGAAGGACCTTTAAAAAGGTACCATATTTGTTCTCAAGAATTCCTTGTAGGTAACAAAGAGTTCTAAACTTCAAGAAGAAGATATGAACTACAAGGAATGGCACAAGTGAGCTAAGACTTCAAGAAAAGAGTCAAATGCTAAGGATTACAAGATTGTAGAGGGTTCATCAAGAAATGAAAAGTCACCCATCATTGATGACTCTACACTTGTCATGAAAAGAAGAGGAGATTGCTTTTATCTCATCAATCAAGGATGAACAACAAAGAAAATGGAGCAATCACATGTCAACCTCTCAATGAGCTTCAAATGATAGTCGTGATCATGAAAAAGATCACACAAAAGGCCTCTATGGACTTGAGTGATAAAGAAGATCAACCAAAATGGTAAGAAGTCCAAGCTCAAAGAGCATTGAGGTACAATAGCTTAACTCATCCCTTGTTAGTGATCAATCTTTTGCTTTTGATCCTTATGTGCTATAACCTACCTATTTGATGAGTAAAGTAATTGACCTTGATAATGTGTTTTGTGCTCAACTTATACCCCCTCCCCTCTATTATTTAGTGTCTTATGCTTTGGGGGAGTTTGTAAATGCTATGTTTAGTTTTTACTTGATCTTTATTGCATATAGGGGTGTTGTTGTGTTTATATTCTAGTCTATAGCATTAATCTTATGTGGTTGATCGTTTAGATGCTTGACTTAGGATGTAAACTCAATTGTGATGTATGCTCAATTGTTCATATTTTACATCATCACATCACTTGTTGGCTTGTTTTTCATCTTTTATCTCTTATAGCCAACTTGTGTAAGTTATTTTGGAAGTTATATGTGTTATATATGTTTAATTCTTACATATACTCTCCCTTAATAACTTTGAGATCATATTCTTCATTTTCTTATCCTTTGTGATCTCATTATGGTTTTTGGTTAGTATTACTTTTAGAGTTGTTATACTCATTTAGCTAACCATTAACTTATTAGAGGGATGTACTCGAAATGTCATCTTATACTTCCTCTAAATCTTTTGGTTGTGATACATGTGCTTAACTTATGAATTCATGGTATCACTTCCACTATTACTTTGTTAGCTATATTTTCAAACATGTTTTACAATTGGTCAATTGGTATCAAACTTGGTTTTATCTCAAATAGCTAACATCGTATACTTGATAAACGGGGAGATTGTTCTTTAAGATTTATTCTTTATCTCCTTTATCTTAGCTTAGGTTGATATTCTTTTTGAGCCATACATGACCATCTTTTGATTTATGTGTTATTATGGACTCATGGTTTTTAGAAATCAACCAAGCTTGTTCATAATTAATCCTTCTTCAAATTTTTTAATGGTCTTTAGGTTTGATCTTTTGGTTCTTATTTTATCAATCTATTAGACCATCAAGATTCTCCATGGTATTTAAGTTCTTTTGTTTATGGGAGAATTCTTAAATTTCATCAAGCTTCTCCACAATTTTAATCTTATTCATCTTTACTTTTCGTTAAAAGGCATTTCAAATATTCTTCAATGAAGAGGAGGAGTAAATGCTTTTCTTATTGGCGCTCTGATATCCCTTTTTTGATTTTGACAAAAAGGGGGAGAGTTTTTAGTGTTGCAAATGTTCCAAGAGAAGTAATTTACAAAAGGAGAAAGCTTAGAACTTGCAAAATGGGAGAGATAAGGGATTCTTTAATATAGGGGGAGTAGAATATTTTTTTTCAAAACATCTACTTGCCTAGATCCTCAATATCCTTATCTCATGCATTCATATTTATTTGCTTTAAAGCTTTATTTTTTTTGACAAAAAGGGGGAGAGTTTTTAGTGTTGCAAATGTGCCAAGAGAAGTAATTTACAAAAGGAGAAAGCTTAGAACTTGCAAAATGGGAGAGATAAGGGATTCTTTAATATAGGGGGAGTAGAATATATTTTTTCAAAACATCTACTTGTTTGGATCCTCAATATCCTTATCTCATGCATTCATATTTATTTGCTTTAAAGCTTTATTTTTTTTGCATATTATTCTCATTTGCATCAATGTTTTGTCATCATCAAAAAGGGGGAGATTGTTAGCCCAAAGGGCAAAATATCCTATGTTGTTTTGATGATAACAAACCATTGATAGTTCTAATGTTTGTGTGAGCATGTTCTTTATAATAGGATCCTTAGCACTCACATCAACATTGATGAAAATGGTAAGTTAGCGTCTTGTGTAAACTAAGGTATGTATATTACACACAAGAATGCTACACATTAAATGGAAGGAAGGAGGAAAGGAGGTTGGTTGGGATATAGGCTCTTCAAAGAGTCCCTAATGCAATGGCAAAAGAACTTATCGTGCTAGTGCTTATGTCTTTCGTTCCACTCTCGGTTTTATCTTCTAAGCACTAGTCTCGCGCTTATATGTTCTTGTCTTATCTTTTGCCTTGCTTCCTTGCACTTAAATTAACCATATTCTATCTAATTACATCAAAGTTTGTCATAATCAAAAAGGGGGAGATTGTAAGCCCTAAGGGCGAACGAACTCGGTTTTTGATAATGGACAAACACTTGATGTTGTGTCTAATGTTTTATATCTTTGTGATAGAATATCGGAAATTATAATGGAAGCTCTAAGTACTTCAATCAAGCCATGATCAAGATTCAAAGTCATATTATTCAAGGCTCATCTATCAAGATTGAAGATTGAAGACTTAGGTTTGGTTAGAATAGCTTTGTCTTTAATGGTCTTTGTCCTATAAGCTCTAACCAATGCTCTAATGAACATAAGTACAAAACACTCAAGTCTTGCATGTTTTCATAAACACGTTTTCAAAAGGCTAAAGTTTCAAAATGATTCTCATATGTGTTCATATCTCAAAAGCCTTTGATTTCAAAGTATAAGTATTTTAAAACGGTTTTCTAAATGCTCTTACTTGTTACATATTGAGAAAACCTTTTAGACTTCAAAAGATTTCAATACAAGGGTCAAATCAACATCTCTCAAAGCTCAGGAAGTCGGTCAACCGAGCTCATCCTCGGATCAGCCGACCATTTACAGAGAGTTGGACTAGCCAAGGTCGGTCGACCTAAGCCTACCTCGGTCGACCGAGGTCTTCAAGAGGGTCACCCAATCCTTTGTTCGGTCATCCGATCCTTTGTTCGGTCAACCGAACTCTGTAAAAAACTAGCCGTTTTTTGACCGTTAAAGAGTCGTTTTTCAGCATATTTTGAAATGTATAAATACTCCAAAGCTAGAGAATGACTCCAAGACTTGCATATACAATATTCATTGATTTCTTATCAAGTCTAAACACTCACAAAGCAAATGTTCTTCATTTCTTTGATCTAAATCATTCAAGAGTGAGTTTTCTAAAGCAAGACAAAGAGTGTGCATTCTTATGTTCTAAAGAACTAAATATTCTTGTACTTAAAAGGTATCTATCTTTCACTTAGAAGAGTGAACAACCTTGTTCTTAAACTATCTCAATTCCCTTTCTTAGTGATAGGGTTATTCTTGTATAAGTCCTACTTTGTGTGGACAATTGACTCTTAGTGAGTTTTGTATTGTGGTTGTGTTGTAAAACTCTTAGTGAGTTAGCCACAAGTGTAAAAAGTCTTCTTAGTGAAGTTGTTAAAATCTTTGGGTGCGGCTCAAGGTAGTGGACGTAGATTCTGAGTGAATCGAACCACTATAAATCCTTTGTCTTGTTGTTGGGTTTAGTTTTTCTTTTGTTCATCTTGCACAAACTTACACTAGCATTGAATAGATTCGAAAAAGTTTGCAAGATCGATTAAAACCCAATTCACCCCCCCCCCCCTTGTGTTTTACAATAAGAAGTATAACTTGTCGATTTCCAGAAGAACCTGCATACCACTATAACGAGAGCATTCCTCTAATGGTGTCCACCTGTCTAGAAGGAAATACTAGTCCCACACAAATCGCTGCTTCCTGCCAAACCACCCGTGCTAGAGGACACTTACAAAAAACATGATCATATGTCTCTGTATCACATAAACAAACACATCGCAAAACAAGAGGAACTCCATATCGCATACTATCCTCATCCAAAGCTAGAAAATGATTAAGCAATTTCCACATAAACAAAGATATAGAAAGAGGTAATACATTGTTCCAAATGCATTCACGCGAAAATTGAGTGATCCTTGAGCCTCGTAATAAAGCCACAGCTGATGCAAGAGTAAAACGGCCCTGAGAATCTTCCATCCGTATAATTTTGTCCAGCTGATCATCCAAATAAACCTCGGGCAGCTGACCCAAAACTGAACCCGGAACACATTGGCTTAATGCACTTCTATTCCTGCCCTGATTGGAGTAGTAGCCCCGCACTGCTGCAAATTGGAGCGAGTCACTCGGCTGCGGGATTAACAAAGCCAATGAACCGTGAAGCGTGAAATTTTCATAAAGGATGCTTGCTTCACCGTTGCGCAAAAGAAGACCAATCCCTTTCTCAACCTCCCCTTTAACTGCGATCATCCGCCGCCAAGTTGGCGAGCAACCAGAAACTATATCACTATGTATTACACGCCTCAGGTTCAAGCAATAACGAGCTTCCAAAAAAAACAGTCCATAATGAATTGCCAATTCTAAAATTCCACCATAATTTCCAAGATAAGGCATCATAAAAATTGATGAGTGAGTGAACATCCACACCATTACACTCAACTTCTCATGCCATCCTTTTCCAAGACATCCAATGCTTCCGTTCTCCACCATCCGTCTGCCCCCACAAAAAAGGGAGAAGATTCTCTCAAGATTCAATAAGACCATTTTCGGCACATTACAAGTAGCTATAATATGCAAAGGCGTTGAGTTTAGAACATATCGAACAAGTAAAATTCTTCACCCCATAATAAGCAACCTCCGATGCCACACTTCTACCGGAGCCGCCGCCTTCTCAATTAGCCCATCCACTACCAAAAAAAAGACCTTTAGTAACGAAAATTTTCATTAGGAAAGGTCAAGAAATTCGTCACGAAAGGTCCTTCGTTACCAAGTTCGTCCTGAGAGCCCCGTATATAAAGGTCTTTCCTAACGAATCACGAATTTCTTCACGAAAGGTATTAGTGACTAAGCAATTTCGTGACGAAATATTCGTTACGAAAGGTATCAAAGTTCGTTACTTAAAGTTCTACAAAAAAATTAAAAATTAAAGCCATGGAGCCAAGCCGAGCCCCAGTTCACCCACCGGAGCCGAGCCCCCTAGAAAAATGTTGAATAAAGTCTCCACATTTCATAGAAGTGGGAATTGAACTGAAGACCTCCAACTTGTATGTCATGCACTTGCACACTGAGCTAAGTTGGTCATTTGTTACTTATTGTTCCTATTATATGTATTATAATGAAGTTTTGTATTTTGAACCTTTAGTTATTTTAATTTCTTTTTGTGTTGTGATTTTTTTTTATGAATTAAATTAAAATTAATACATTTTCGTCAATGTATTTGTGTATTAAATTGTTATAAAAAATAAGAATAAAATTATTCTAGTTGAATACTATTTTTTAGTAATACTTTTAATATAAAGACTAAACAAATATAAAAATTAAAATTATATTCTAAATTATAGCATACTTATATATGTATATTCTTTAAAATATATATATATATATATATATATATATATATTTAAGATGAAACTTTTCGTGACAAATATTGTTTTCGTTACGAAAGGAAAATTTGTCACGAAAAGTTATACCTATCGTGACGAAAAAGTTGCGTCGTTACAAAAGGTCTACCTTTCGTAACGATTCAGAATTTCGTTGCGAAAAGTAGACATTTCGTAACGAAAAATGACTTCGTCACGAAAAGTTCGTCCTAGCAGGTATTTTTTTGTAGTGATTAAAGTATCGTACCTTTGTTCTTCCCGGGAATATAAGACAGCCGAGAATTTCATTGGGAATTCTCCGTCAACAAAACCAGTGACCTCTTGGATTATTGACCTTTGCAAGCCCATAGTTTTAGAAGATGTATAAAAATAGCACTTCCCAACATTAGCCCTCTGACTAGATACCTTCTCATACTTCCGTAAAAATTCCACAGGAATATTGAGATTCCGCTTTCCTCCATTTGTAAAAATAATAATGTCAACAACGAAAACAAGATGTGAAACAATAACTGGCTGTTTAGGAACATAATAAGGAGATAGAATACCCGTTGATGGAAAATTATTAAGTCCCCGAGAAAATACCTTATCCGCGATAATAAAAAGTAAAGGTGAGAGCGGACCACCCTGCTTAACCCCACGTTTTGCATGACAATAACCATAAGAAACACCATTTACCATCACAGAAAACCAATTAGAGCTCAATACATTACTGATTAAATGCACAAAATGTGAACCGAAACCGAATCGAAGTAAAACTTGCAGAAGGAAAGAGTGTGAGACCCCCTTCTCCTACAGGTGTTGAATCCAGGGCTTATTCGACTGGTCCGGTCAACCACATCACCCGTAACCGGGACTTCAGATGATGCCCCGACTGATACCATTTGACCCGTTTGCATGGGAGTAGATTGAGATATACCGGGTGTTGTAGTATTTGATTCAAAACGGGCCGGGTTAACAGAGGAATTAAGAACAATTGAAAACTCCTTTAGCTGTTGAATCTCCGTTGGAGCCAACGGTGTGCTTTTGGCACCGTCGGCCGATTTGTAAAGCCTGGGAATGAGTACCCGGGATTTCTGGCCCACACGAATCTCATAAATCCCTTTTGAAGTAATAAATACCGGAGAATCCATACCTGTCGGGGGCACCATGTCAGCTGTTCGAGGGAGTGCCAGAGGGGTTACAATCACCGTCTCCTCCAAATCTATTATTGGTTCCGGTGTCGTGTCCTTGGCAACTGCAACAGAGTCCGGCAATTGGATTGAAGGGCACTCCACTACCGGGGCAACCGGTTTGGCTGAAGGGTTCACTTGTGATGGACCCGGATCCTTAATTTGGGACCCGGTTGCTACCCGAGTAGAATTGGAAGGAAAAGTGACCGCAAGCCCCGAGGTTAAGGTTTCCTAATTGGGTCTTCTCCCTTTTTCTTTCCCGGCTTTGTGATGCTTCTCCCTATCCGGCGGTTTCACCGCCATAACTTTCTTCCCACAATGGTTTTCGTGATGCCCAATGCGCATACAACCAAGACAATAATTAAGCAAATCATCATACACAATTGGCTGCCAATATCCTTTACTCGTTTTTGCGTGAGTAATCCTAATCCGTTGTGGCAATTCCGATAGAAGATCCACCTCCGCACAAACTTTTGCAATACTTGGCCTAAAGGCGGCGGCAGTGGGAGCATTCAAAGCAAGCAGTTGTCCCACCTCCGTTGCAGTTGAAAATAACTTGGCTTTGTTGTATAAATGAATTGGCAAACTCTTAAAACCAATCCAAACTTGAAAACTCTCATGGTTAAACCAAAAAAAATCCAAATTCCTCGTCTCCAAAGGCGACAATAATCCTCCTCAAGATCAAATCTAATAAAACGTGGCGAGGATCCATTCTACAAATCCAAAAGCTTCCTTTGAAACCAACTTTATGGAAAGATTTTCTTAAACATTCTAAATTTGGGGCTTGTTTATGAAACTTTCCAACAAGTCGCCATGGACTAATCAGAGCATCATGTTCATCCGCCGGGATGATGAGATTGGACTCTCCTTTGTAAACCTCTAAAGGAGTAATTGGCAAAGAGACAACCTTAGACTGAGTCTGAGACAATAATTCTGCAAAAAATTTCTGTTTCCAAGGGGCTGGGACGGCAGCAGGAGAGAAAATCGGATATAAAGAAAATCTCCTAAAAATTAGGAGAGAAAAAAACATTCCTGAAAAGGTTAATATTGGAACTCTCCTAAAAAAATTCACCGTCACATCGTGACAGAAGCCCAAAATAATGGAGCATTTTGGACAAATAATATAAGATTCTAACACTTCCAAATGTCCATATTATTTATGCTTCAGTCTTAATGTAATGGGAAAATGGACGAAAGGGTCATATTTGATACGTCTGAACAGTTCAGGGGGCAAAATTTGACTTTTTTAATTGAGGGTCAAAAACCAAAAAACAAATTGAATAGTTTGGTGATTGTGGTACTTTTTACCTTACTAGTTACTATCAAGCCAGTCAATTAAGTCACTTTCTTCTTCTGTCTATTCTTCGCCTTGGGTGTATTCCTAGTAACTAAGTAACTATTAGAAGGAATTATGGATTCTTTTAATTTAATTTATTTACTATACAAGTATTATATTGATCGTGAATAGTATTGCAATCAAAATACTTTTTTATCTAATGAAACCGAACCAAATCAAATCAACCCGATGCAAACCGAAGGTAACAAGAAATGGTTTTGATTGATTTCAAATTTTCAAACCGAAAATATTGATTTGGTTTGAAAAATGTTCGAAATCAAATCATGAACACTCCTACCGCACACCCATGTTTTGCATATGTATCTAATCGGTGGCGAGACAAAGAGTGGAGCATGTTGAAATCACAACTCAAAGTTTTTAATGTGACAGTTTTTTCACTTATAAATACAAGTATAAAAGTTATAAAAATACCCTTAAAACATTATGTTTTGACCCCTAAAAAATGATTGAAACTTGGTTTTATTCTACTAAAGACATTATTATCAATAAAGATTGTCTACTAAACAAGAAATTTCCTGTTTCGCTTCAGCTGCTAATCCAATTTTTCTTGTCACCGTTTGATAGGTTGAGCTCCTTACGGCTATGGTGAAATCTCATCTTAGCAACATTGGCGAGTCCTCTGAACATTCATTATCCATCAACCAAGGTTTTACTCAATTTGGGGCAAGGCCATTTGGAGGACAAGAAGAAAATGTCCCACATGGAGATATCTTTAGCTAGAAGAAGCTCTGTGGGCCTTTCAATTGCCAAACTGAGCAAGATACCACGTTTCTGATTCAACGTTCAGCTTCAGCTGCGGAGGAAATCGCGATAATGACACAAGTTGGAGAGCCTTTATGGATCTGGGACATTCGACGCAATAAACTTGTGCTGAATGAAGAAGAGTATTTCAAGATATTTCAAAAGGGGTTTGGAAAAAAACCAGTAGGGTTTATATCTAAAGCATCGCGAGAATGTACCATTGGAGGCTAGGTGTCTTTTCAAGTATGATCTCCAAGGTTAAGCTCTATGAAGGAATATCATCAAGTAGTGCTGGAAGCTACAATGGAGCTATGCAAGTGGTATTGTTTCCTCTTCATCTCCCATTTCTTTTTATGAAGAAAATTTGCCGCAAAATATGATCTCTCCTTCCAAAATATACATTGCAGATATCGGCACAATTCCGAACCCCCCTCTCGCTAGTTGTTCCAACTAGGGAATGTGATTTTGTAAGGTACTGCAAACAACTGGATGATGAAACGTGGGTTATAGTTGATGTTTCCTAGGATACTCTGTGCTCAAAGGAACCGGTGGCTTGGTGTTGGAGAATGCCATCCGGATGCATAATTCAAGCAAAGCCAAATGGTTGCTCAAAGGTAAAATCCTATAATAAATTTTGAAATATATGATTTTACATGAGATTTAATTACTTCTCAAAACTCGAACATGTAGAAGTTGTGGATCAAATTATTCACAACTTATATAGGTCTATTATTAGCTCCGTTATGTTTATGGTCCAGAACGCTGGACTTCTATTCTGAAATGACAATGTGAACGTCTAGGTCTAGCATGTGCAAGGGGGCATAACAAGTCACCCTTATGTTGAAGACCTCAACAAAATTGATAATAAACGTTTCTTGGGTAAATTACATTATTGATTTAGATAGGATAAATTTCAAAAATCTTAGTGTAGCAATCCTATAAAGATAATGTGCCATACTTATACAATCATTAGACATTTTATATACTAAGCTGAAATTTAGTTCAACCGGTACTTCATTAAGATCAGGAGTAATTGGATCCTTCTTTACCAGAATTCAAAAACTTAACAACATACACACATACATTAAAATCATACCTACTCTTTTTTTTTATTATCATATATTCATCGTATTTTAAATTATTAACAGAGCTAACTCATCCCGAGGGCAAACAGAGTGTTTTGAAGCTAGCCGAAAGAATGGTGCTAGATTTCTATGGTGGAGTCACTTCATCATACAGTGCTTAATATTGGACACCAGTCTTAGGGAATGGAATTGATGAAGTAAGGATAATGACAAGCATTTTTAATTATATTTTCTAATTCAATTGAAAACCACTAATTTCGAAAATATTATTTATTCTTTTTTTTCTTAATTATATTCTTCCGTAATTTTTTTAAACAGGAGAAATGCAAAAGTTAAGGACATTCCATTAAAAAAAAACAAAAAAAGGACATTCCATTGAAGAGTGAAAGAAAATTGAAGTTGCATAGAGTTATGGACTTGACTTTTGTAGAACACAGACACTTTGCTGTTAATTTCTCCTCTTCTTCCCCTATAGAAACCATTTGGAGGTGTGCCATTTCTAATTAATGGTCCTAACATTATCTGCTTCTCAAAAAATCCTCACTTGACGAGCTTGTAAATGTAAGACAACTCAATTACATCGTCAGCGAAAATGAGGAAATTGTGAGAGGTTGGTTGGGTGAGGGCCATTAATTTGGACAGCTCACCATCATCAAATTTCCCTATTTGATTTTACTTTTGTGTTTTATTTATGAATTTAAGAGACTTTCTTGTTTGACTTGTCAAAAGTTATGAGCTCTATGAATATTTTGACTTCTCAAAAGTTTAGTTTTCAATTTTTTGCAGCGTTATCATTTCAATAATTGCAGCTCAAGATTTGTTTTTTTAATGGTGTCTATATTCTGTGTTGGTAATCTATAATCCTATTTTTGGCCATTTCCCGAAACTTAGAAAACAAGGGTTATGGTAGAGTCTACAATAAGGTTGTCAAAATCGCGAGTTGCATCGTAAAATCGTACGATACAAAGGGTATAAATCGAGTTAAATCACACTAAAAATCGCATCAGAGTTGGATCGTAAAAGATCGTACGATTCAATATTGTCTCTTTTCAATTTTTTTTTAAAATTTTTTTTTTAGATTCTGGCCCGACAATATAATAAAAATTTGTTTTAATGTGAGAAATCCCTCTCTACTTTTTCTTTTGCTTGTGATTTAATTAGTTAGTGAATCATGAAGTTACTAATTACTGATTTAATCATTTGTTATGATTTTTACTGTAAAAAAAATTCTATAATACATTTGAGAAAATAAAATCTTACTATTAATAATTGTTATAGGTGCAAGATTAATAAGAACTAAGGAAAAATATTATTTTTTCATAAAATATTGGTTTAAATTTATCATAAAATATTATTTTAATAGTTTTGTTGGATCTTCCGATCCTTGCTACGATCCTCGTGTTTACGATTTTCGAGACCCCTTCCGTTCCGAGTCAAAATTACAATCTTGATCTACATTCTTGAACATGAGCCGGTCAAAGTTGGTTAAAGCTCGAGTTTGACCGTCGGTCTAACCGCTATTCGGATTATTACACCAAACCATGAGAAACCGTATATTTAAAACAATTTAACTTTCTAATTGCATCATTCATTTGTCTACTTGATATCGAATAAATAGCCATGTTTGTCCCTAACTTATTTTCGCTCGGCCAATTTTATCCTTTTTAGAAAAAAAACTACTATTTTTTGTCCTCAATTTTTTTACGGAACTGCCAGTTTTGTCTTTCTGTCAAAAACTAGCCATAATTCTATTAAGAGCCATGACCAGCCGTTAATAGTCAAAAAATACCCTCTCTCTTCCAGGGGTATAATTGGAAACCCAATATTTTGACCCATCTACTTATACCCGAATTTGGATGCTTTTGGTGGGTTATAATCTCCCTTTTTTGTACAAGTTTGAGCAAAAGAAATATCTTCTTCTCCAAAGCTTCTCCTTCCATGGTGATGAAGAATGATGGAAGTACAAGTAACAAGAAGAGTACCAAAGGTAAGGGTAATGAATTTGACAATCTTCAATTTGAGTTTGGTGTGATTGATGGTGAATTCGCTTTAAGAAAGCTCCCAATTTTAAAAACCAATTTTGGGAAAAGTGGCAATTTCCAAAACCCAATCTCAATTTCCGAGGCAAACATGCTAAATTTGGAGGCTACCATACAAGAAAATATTTGTGAGATATATGGATGCATTCAAAAATCTCTAATACCCTTTAACTCAAACAAACCCACCAACACCACACCAATTCAAGAAATGGAAATTTTTTATATTAAATTCCATGACCAAGCAGAAACATTAAGGAACTCTAAAGGAAGAGCTTTAGCATTATAAGAGAAAATTGAAGAGCTTTAGCATTGCTTTAGACGACTTTTACCAAATGAAGAAATTGGTTAAAGGCCTTGGATTACCGGTGCAAAAGATAGATGTTTGTTTTAATGGTTGTATGTTGTACTGTAAAGGTGATGTTGAGAGTAGAGAATGCAAGTTTTGTGGCCATGCTAGGTATATTAAGAAAAAGAAGTAAAAAAATACACGAAAAAAAGAGATTGCTTGCAAAAAGATGTATTATTTTTCAATTACTCCGAGATTGCAAAGATTGTATGCATCTGAGAAAACAGCAAAATACATGACACGACACTCAAATAGTGAGAGGGAAGAGGGAATAATGAATCACCCACGGGATGGGGAAGCTTGGCAATATTTTGATAGAACACACACCGATTTTGTAGGGGAACCTCGGAATGTAAGGCTTGGGTTATGTACAGATGGTTTTGCACCTTTCGACATGTTAGGGAAGCAATATTCTTCTTGGCCAGTTATTCTAATCTCCCCCCTTGGATGTGTATGAAGAACAATGTAATGTCTTTAACTATCATTGTACCTGGACCCCAAAATCCAAAACACAAGAATGATGTGTACTTGCAGCCTCTAATCGATGAATTGAATCAGTTGTGGGGTCAAGGTGAAGAAACTTATGACATCTCCAAAAAGCAAAATTTTAAATTGAGGGCTTCATTACTTTGGACAATTAGTGATTTCCCAGCATATGGAATGTTGAGTGGATGGAGTACAGCTAGCATTCATGCTTGTCCATATTGTATGGAGGAAACACAAGCGTTCTATTTGCATTCTGGGAGGAAACAATCGTGGTTCGATTTCCACAGATGCTTCTTGTCACCTGGTCATCCATTTAAAAGAGATGCAAAGGGATTCCGAAAGGACCGGCGACAGGAGAGAGCAGATCCTCCATCTCGCCTAACTAGCGATGAAATGTGGTTTAGAGTTAGGGATTATCCAAAAATTACCGATACAGCTGAAGAGATTGGTAAAGGGCAAGGCAGGGGTCGGGATCACAGTTGGGCCAAACGTAGCATGTTTTGGGACTTACCTTATTGGAGGACACTTTTGATAAGACAAAACATTGATGTCATGCATAATGAAAAGAATGTGTTTGATAATGTTTTTAACACCGTGTTGGACGTGAAGGGTAAAAGTAAGGACAATGTTAAGGCTAGAGCGGATGTTGAAAGGTATTGCAGTTGGCTGGAATTGAATATTAAACACGATGGCCGAGGTAAAGCAACGAAACCGAAGGCATGTTTCACTCTTACCAAGGCACAAAAAGAGATGGTTTTGTAGTTGGTTAAAGAGTTAAAGCTCCCAGATGGATATGCATCGAATTTGGCGCGATGTGTTGACATGAAAGAGTTGAAAATGTCTGGAATGAAGAGTCACGATTCTCATGTATTCATGGAGAGACTTATCCCTATAGCACTTGCAGAAGTACTACCTGCAAGTGTTTGGGGACCTTTGGCTGAACTTAGCCTGTTCTATAGAGATTTGTGTTCCCCAAAGTTGAGTGTGACACATATGCAAGAATTAGAGAACACTATTGCTATTTTACTGTGCAAGTTAGAGAGAATATTTCCTTCGTGATTTTTTGATGTGATGGAACCCTTGCCGGTTCACCTTCCGTACAAAGCCAAGGTTGGTGGCCCGGTACAGTTTAGGTGGATGTACCCGTTCGAGATGTAACAACCGATGTCTTTATGATCTCATCTTCATTTTTATTTTTCATGTATGTATTTATAATGTGATTTACTACTTATGCTTTAATTAGGTACCTGCACCATCTAAAAAATAAGATAAAAAAACAAGGCCAGAGTTGAGGGGTCAATTTGCAATGCATACTTGGTCGAAGAAGCTGCTACATTCTTTAGCTATTATTTCGAACCCCACGTGAAAACGAAAGTTACAACCATTGGGCGAAATTATGGTGATGACGAGACAAGTGAACCTGATGTATTATCAATTTGCAACTTACCGGGAATATCATTTGGAAAAAAAGAAAAGATTTTATTATGTGATAAAGATTATAAAACAACAATGAATTTTATCTTAAAGAATTGCGAAGAGGTCGAACCATATCTTCAGTAAGTAAACCCATCTATTTCTTCATTTTTGTTATATAATTAAAAGTAGAAAAATAATAATATTGTCATTTAATTTGTAACTCTGGAAATTTGTCAGTGAAGTACATGACCAAACTCCAGAGATAACGGAGGAAGAACTTCAAAGCCGGGTTTATAATGATTTTTCCAAATGGTTTGGAACTCATGTAAGTTGGTATTGTGTAGAAATGTACTTGTCTTAAGAATGCCTAAACTAAACTAATTTAACTTTTGTTGTTCTCAATAGATACATAGCCTTCCGCAACATTCCGAAATGTTGTTGAAAAATCTGTCACGGGGTTCGTCAAGGAAAGTTATGTCATACACCGGTTACATTGTTAACGGTTTTAGATTTCACACAAAATCCCACAGCGATGGAAAAGGAACGACAAACAGCGGGTTATGGGTTAAAGGAGATTATTACGGAGAGTTAAAGCAAGTCATTGAGGTTGAACTTGCTGGAGTACCTCCCCAAAAAATATTTTTTTTTCAAATGCGACTGGTTTGATTCTACTCCAAATCGAGGTTTGAGGGTGCATCCTCAATATAAACTTGTAGAAATCCATAGGAAAAGTACGTACAAGGGTTACGATCCATTTGCATTTGCTTCCCAATGTCAACAAGTCTACTACACACCTTATTCGGGTAGTAAGACAACATATAGGGCTGATTGGTTGGCTGTTTGTCGTTCCAAGCCACGTCTATTTGACGTTCCTGGTGTTCCGGTACCGTATCAGGAGGAAGTAGGTGAGGAGGAGAACAGTCGCATTGATCCAACTATTACTGAAGTTGGTCTACTTGCACACCGGTCAGGGGAAATTGAAGTTGTACTTGTGGCCGGTACGAGTCATGTTGATGAAGATGATGATGAAATTATGTCGGGTGATGACAATTCTGAAGAAGATGATGAATTTATGTCGGAGGATGATTATGAATAGCAAAAATACAATTATTAATTTCGTTATGTATTTGTGGTTGTGCTTTATTTCTTAACTTTTCTTTTATTAATCCATTTTTCTCGTAGTATTAATCTCTTTCTCGATTCACAACTAGCTTTTTGAAATTCCACATATTGAAGGTGAGAAATATTTGTTGTTTTATTTTTAGTACTTTATTACCATAAATTAATTGACGTATTTAAAGTGTTAATTTTGAGTGTTGTAATTCAGTGTACACTTTTATTGTGAGTGTTGTAATTCAATGTGTACACTTTGATTGTGAGTGTTGTAATGTAAATAAGAAATGTAAATTTGTGGTTTTAGTGAGATCATTGGTTATGTAATGTTATTGTTGGGTTGTATTGATTATGTTTGCTATTTGAGATCTTTTTGATATTGTTTTTGGTTGGTAGATATTTTTGATATTGTGAGTGTTGTAATTCAATGTGTACACTTTGATTGTGAGTGTTGTAATGTAAATAAGAAGTGTAAACTTGTGGTTTTAGTGAGATCATTGGTTATGTAATGTTATTGTTGGGTTGTATTGATTATGTTTGCTATTTGAGATCTTTTTGATATTGTTTTTGGTTGGTAGATATTTTTGATATTGTGAGTGTTGTAATTCAATGTGTACACTTTGATTGTGAGTGTTGTAATGTAAATAAGAAGTGTAAACTTGTGGTTTTAGTGAGATCATTGGTTATGTAATGTTATTGTTGGGTTGTATTGATTATGTTTGCTATTTGAGATCTTTTTGATATTGTTTTTGGTTCGTAGATCTTTTTGATATTGTGAGTGTTGTAATTCAATGTGTAAGTGTAAACTTGTGATTTTAGTGAGATCATTGGTTATGTAATGTTATTGCTGGGTTGTATTGATTATGTTTGCTATTTGGGATCTTTTTGATATTGTTTTTGGTTCGTATTGCTGTTTGGGATTTTCTAATTTGTTTCTGTTTCGTATTGCTATTTTTTATAATAGGGATTTAATTATATTTCAGATTTATTTATTTTAAATTAAAAAACATTTTGCGACGGATTAGCGACTGATTTTCGGTTGGTATTGGTTAAAAGTCAAAGTCAAATAAACACGTATAGGTCGCCATTCCGTCGGTGTTTACCGACGGAATATATAGTCGCTAATGAACTCGTCTGTATTCGGTCATTATTAGTCAAGGTCAAAGTCAACTATATTTGACTGTACGGTCGGTATTCTGTCGCTATATAGACACTCATTATACCATCGTTAATCGGTCTGTAAACCGCGGTTGGTATTCCGTCACTATATGGCGACTGAATAATCCGTCGCTACTTTTTCCGTCGGTCATCGGTCGTTAATTAGTCAAAGTCAAAAGTCAACAAATATATTATGTTCGGTCGCTATTCGATCGCTATATGGCGACTCTATTGGTCGCCCAATTACCGATCGGTATTCGGTCGTTATATGGCTTAGCGACGAAAAATACACGACCACATGGTTCGGTCGGTACTCGGTTGCTAGATCATTTTAGCAACTCGAATACCGACGGAAACGGCCGTCCCTGTTTCCCTGTTTTCTTGTAGTGGTTGCGACTAGCAACCTAGGTATATATGACTTATGATGGGTGGAAACCTCGACATCTAATCAACATGTGTTAGCAACCTCGGTATAAGGAAGACGCCACAAACGAAGGTGGATACTTCGTTTGATAAGTTAGATATACGTCACAAGAAAATCCTTGATAAGTTCGGTAAGTCCTTTCAAAAACTCAAGATGAAAGCAAAAGCTTACGCTTTATATATATGATTTGTGACGAAACAAAGGATGCCGAATACTCCTTTTATAAGGATATTTCCGGCCAAAGTTTCCTAATCCTAATTGAATTGAAATACGGCATAGTTTTCAAATCTAAGACATTGTATAATCCTACTTGAATTGAAAGACGACATAGTTTCCAAGTCCAAGACAAAGTCTATTCCTTCTTGGACTGAAATACGAAATAAAGAAATTATTAAATAACTACTTTAGTAAACTGCCTAAAATAAAGAAAGTAAACATAATAGGAAATAATGGTCTAGATCATGGCCGAAATTTTAGACCACGTTTAAACCCATGATCTCCATTCCGCCAAGCCTGCTCATGTCTGTGTCCACTTTGATAAGTGAAATCAGCATTGACTCAGCCTCATTAGGGAACACATGATTTTCTTGTTCTTCGACTCTTTGGACCAAGTTATTAAGTTCATATCTAAATCATTTTTCTCAAGCCTTTGTTGGAGTTTACATTTGATATAGGTGCTCAATTAGATTGGGCAGACTCAATTGGATTGGGCGTTCGATTGGAATGGGCAAATCCGGACCTGATATACCGAGAGTTGTCTTGAGTAGGTGGAACCGGTTTGTCACTCCGGTCGGTTGAGAACCATTTCTCCGATCGATGGGACCAATTGAACCAAGTCAACACTGGAACATGTCTTGTGTGAGAGAGTGGTACATGCTAGTGGGGAGAGAAATGTGTGAGTGTGGAGTTAGTGGGTGGTTCCACTAACACCACTCGATGAAGAGTTCATCAAAACCCACAATTCACTCCCATTTTCCCCCATCATCTTTGCTAGCCGAAATTAAGAGAGAAAATTCTCTGAAATTTTGCCCTCTATAATACACTCTCAAGAACACAAAAGAGAAAAAAAACTGTTTTTCTTGTCTCAAATTTTCAGTTTTAGATTTTTATATCAACGAAGCTCTCGAAGATCGTCTTCAAAGTTCGTAGATCTCATGACTAGAATTAGAGGCTCAATGACAAATTTCAAGGTTGATCGTGTGGATACCGATAGAGACGGGAGTCCGAAGGCTGCCGTTGGTGGTTCAAAGTAGCAGAATTCGAGAAATATCGATTAGATCGATAAAGATATAATTTCTATCACAAGGTACTGGTTCTTTCTCATGAGTAGATCCTCTAAAGGAACGGAATTCCATTTTACTTTCCGCTGATTTTATTTGGGAATTCCAAAATTTTCTTTTTAGTGGTATCAGAGCCTATAACGAGAACCCAATTACTTTGTTTATGTATTATCGTGCTTTTAGTAGTCGGATAATGCATGTCATATGATTTTTTTTACCTTTGTACAGCCTCCGGGAAGTTGTTCAAGTGTTAAACGAATCTCATAACTAATTTTGATTCGTGTTTTTGGCTGTTTCTATTTTCTGCAAATAATTCGGTCGACCGGAAGAGGTTCGCGGCAGACCGAACAGGTTCTTGAAAATGGAATTTTGCTACTGCCTAGAATTCGACCGACCGGTGACCAATCGCGATCGATCGAAGGTAGTCTTTTTTCTTGCCGATCGATCAGAACTGTTGTGTGTCGACCGATGTGGCCTAATTTTATACATTTTTTGGTTACTGCCTTATCATGGTCGACCGGAAGTATGGCATGGATCAACCGAAAATGAGCATGCAGTGTGTATTTGCGCTTTTAGCATGATTGTCGTGTTATTTGAACATGGTGCATAGGAATAGCCTTTAACCCAGTGGTTTTTATTATAATACGGCCTGCGTGTCTTGCCTTATCTAATCATTCTTGTTGTAAATTTAATCTCGAATGTAACTCGAGAATTCTTTCAATTATGTAAAAGTATAGAATAAGATTTTATATTTTTCCATATGTAACAAGTGATAAAGAAAGGAGGTCCATTAGATGGAGGAAACCACAAGGAGGTGGAAGACAATAGATAAGATTTATTTATTTTCCACCTTTAGATTAACCTAGGATTTTCCGTTGGCTCGAAAAATCTGTATAAGGGCTATTACTATGTCACGGTTCTATTTACCACTTTATGCACTTCGCATGTGCTTTGCCTATTGCATGATTTAATGCTTTTTATAGCATGTTAATTCAGTCTATAATCAGATTATATACCGTTTTGTGAGACAATTAAATACCCTAAATTTTAAATATTAAGCCTATGCCTTCCATGATTCGCCCTCGTCAGGGCCTAGATAGATAGTAGTGTGAACTTCCGAGTGGAATAAGAGCCAGTATATCTGGGTGAGGGGCGAAGGATAAGTTAGCGATATCCGCTAGTGTAATCTTGGGTCATACTTAACTGGATTGCCAATGCCGAGCTTTGTAGCCAAAGCTTTCATGATATTTGATCTGGAGGCAAAGGGTTGAGATGTGCATTTATGTACTTAGGGTAATTGTTACCTACTTGACCAGCCAAGAGTCACATAATTGATGTGATTAGCCAACGTTGCTTACCTAAATAACCATTTCCCGAGCTTTGTAGCCAAAACTGCCTCGGGATTGGTGACATATGGATATTGGTGAAGGGATTCATGGGCGGAAACTCGTTCCAAACACCCATGAGTCCTCCCCTGAAGGATCCGCTCATACAAAACGAATCGAAAAATACAAGAAAAGGACTTAAGTTTCTTGGCTCAAGAATCTGATTCTTGAATGAATAATTCTGTCTTTATGTTCTCAGGAACGATCACCTTGAGTCTTCCCTTGCGGAGTTACTCCCTACCGGTATCCACGCGACGAAATGGGCAGCGAGTGCTAGCTCTTCGTTTTTCTGAGTTTCGGGAATTAGAGAGAAAGGGAGGTAGGCAGAACACAGTTTTCTGGATTTCTTGGTATTTCGGCTGGAAAAATTGTCTAACCTAGGGTTTCGGCCAAGAGAGGTTTATATAGGGAGTGAGAGGTTGTTTCCAGAACAACTCCCACGTCCGCTCCACCTCTTCTGGTAGTGGGAGTCTTTAACTCCCACGTCTCCTAGACTTCTGCTGGTAGTGGGAGTCTTTTTCGGATAATAACTCCCACGTAATCCCAGCTATACCGAAAATGCCCCTTATCTCTAATTCGAATAATAGCGCTTTATTATTCTCAGAAAAATGAATGTCAGATACAATGAACCTAGACACATTCTAGATTCATTGAATTTGGACATGAAGCTCGTTAGCTCGTCTATGCGTGTGACCCTGTAGGTTCATATCACAATGGCAATGAAAACACACTTAATAGCAGTGTGAGTTCATAAATCACAAGCGCTCCCTAGCAGGACATTGTGACTACCCAAAGTGAATGAATATTCAACGGAACCAATTATCAATCCACTATTTAATCCCTTTGTCTCGCGATATCCTAATTAAGCATAAGGCATGGTGGTCGCCACCCTTATTAAGCTTAATTGTATTTATGCTTGATCTCCGGGTAGACTGTTCCAACAAATAGTATCTGATAACCACTTTATCAAATACATTTGAGCACGGCCATGCATTTAGACAGTCTTTCCCTATCGAGGGGCCCATGGATATCTCTCTCTAATAATAGAGAAGGTCAAATTCCTTACAATGCCTCTCACATTCAAGCCATGATAGGACGCCACATCCGATCATCAGTCGTATTGATTACTCGATTAAAAGTAACATCCGTCTGAGTCAAAACGTCGCTCCATTCATGCTAGAATCAATGGAGACATAAGGTCTAAGGATTCTAAAATAGTATTGAGGAAGTAATACTTATGACTAAGGACCACGAAGTATTACTCCTCTAACGGATCACGTCCGATACGATATATCTCAATATATTGCAACTATGATATGATTTGTACTTATTACACATGATTAGTAAAACATAATCATCAATCAAACATCATACTAGTTTTATTTAATGGTAAAGTAGATTACATAAAACTAGGGACAAGTAGAATAGTAATTATATAAGCAAATGAGTTTTACTATCAAATCACGCATTTGATGTTCATAAGCAAAATTAACTATTCAGATGAAATGCTTAAATAGATATAAAACGTACAACATATGCTAATGGTCCTAGGGCACTACTAACAATCTCCGACTTGCCCTAGGTCCAATCATACATGATCCTCAATGCCATTGACCTAGTATGACTCTCATGTTTAGGCTGCGGGAGTGGCTTGGTCAATGGATCTGCAATGTTTTCGTCTGTATGAACTTTGCAAATACTAACGTCTCCTCTGTCAATGATCTCTCTAATCAGATGGAAACGCATGAGAATGTGCTTGGATCGTTGGTGAGATCTAGGTTTCTTAGCTTGTGAAATGGCACCTGTACTATCACAATAGAGGTCCACTGGGTTCACAATGCTAGGGACGACACCTAATTCATCAACAAATTTCCTAATCCAAACAGCTTCTTTAGCTGCTTCAGAGGCAGCTAGATACTCAGCTTCTGTTGTAGAGTCGGCCACGGTTTCCTGCTTTGAGCTCTTCCAGCTCACAGCACCTCCATTCAAACAAAACACAAAACCAAATTGCGATCTATAATCATCTACGTCGGTCTGGAAGCTTGCGTCTGTGTAACCATTTACAACCAGACTTCCTTCCTGACCTCCGTAAACTAAGAACATATCTTTAGTCCTTCTCAAGTACTTAAGAATGCTCTTTACTGCAGTCCAATGTGACTCTCCAGGGTCAAATTGATATCTGCTAGTCATACTTAAAGCGAATGAGACATCCGGGCAAGTGCATATCATGGCGTACATAATAGACCCAATGGCTGAAGCATGCGCTCTTGGTCCTCCTTTGTGGAAGGTCCTTGAGTTCTGCTGAGTTTAATGCCATGTGACATGGGCAAGAATCCCTTTTTGGAGTTTTGTAAACTGAACCGTTTCATTACCTTGTCAATGTATCCACTCTGGCTTAGGCCAATCATTTTGTTAGATCTATCTCTATAGATTCTTATACCCAAAATGTATGTAGCCTCGCCTAAGTCTTTCATGTAAAAGCACTTCCCCAACCAAGCTTTTACGCTTTGTAATGTGGGGATGTCATTTCCAATCAGTAAGATGTCATCCACATAAAGCACAAGGAACATCCTGCATTATTAGTTACTTTCTTATAAACACAAGGCTCGTCTTCGCTTTTGATGAAACCGAATTCTTTAATACGTTCATCAAAGCGACGATTCCAGCTTCGAGATGCTTGCTTCAATCCATAAATGGACCTTTGAAGCTTACACACTTTTCTAGGATTTGTTGGATCAACAAACCCCTCAGGTTGTGTCATATACACATCCTCGAGAAGGTTTCCATTAAGAAACGCAGTCTTAACGTCCATTTGCCATATCTCATAGTCATAATATGCGGCTATGGCAAGTAAAATCCTAATAGACATTATCATAACGATAGGAGAAAAGGTTTCGTCATAGTCAATACCATGAACTTGTCAATAACCTTTAACTACTAGTCGAGATTTAAAAGTGTGTACATTACCATCCATGTCGGTTTTCTTTTTGAAACACCATTTGTTATCAATGACCTTACACCCTTCGGGTGGGTCAACCAAAGTCCACACTTGGTTATCGTACATGGATTGCATCTCATACTTCATAGCTTCTAGCCACTTATCGGACTCAAAACTACGAATTGCCTCTTTGTAGGTAGTGGGCTCATCCACCTGATGATCATCAGTCACGAGAAATCCATATCTCTCAGGCTGTTGATGTACCCGACTCGACCTCCTAGGGCCTTGTGTCAAAGATTGAAGCTCAGTATCAGCTCGTGAGCTTGCTTGAATTTCCAAATTTGGTTCAGATGTTGTTTGGGGATCTTGAATTTCCTCAAGATGGATCTTACTCCCACTATCCTCTTTGGAAATAAATTCCCTTTCAAGGAATAAACCATTTCGAGCAACAAACACTTTGTTCTCTGATGGAAGATATAAGTAATATCCTTTAGTTTCTTTAGGATATCCCACAAACAAACACTTGTCAAGATTTAGGGGTGAGTTTATCAGATAACAAGCGTTTTACATACGCCTCGCATCCCCAAATTTTGAGAAATGACAAACTAGGTCGTTTCCCAGTCCATATCTCATATGTAGTTTTCTGAACCGCTTTAGAAGGAACTCTATTCAATATAAATGCAGCAGTTTCTAGGGCGTAGCCCTAAAAGGAAATTGGAAGATTGGTCTGACTCATTATAGATCGAACCATATCTAATAAGGTGCGATTCCTCCGTTCTGACACGCCATTCCATTGTGGTGTGCCAGGAGTAGTTAATTGTGAAACAATTCCATAATCTCTAAGATGTTCGTCAAACTCTTGGTTAAGGTATTCGCCACCTCGATCTGATCGAAAAATCTTAATACTTTTACCAAGTTGATTTTGTACTTCATTTTGAAATTCTTTGAATCTTCCAAAAGATTCTGATTTATGTTTCATTAGATAGACGTAGCCATATCTACTGAAATCATCTATGAATGTGATGAAGTACTGAAACCCTCCTCTAGCACTTGTGTTCATTGGTCCACAAACATCTGTATGTATGAGGCCCAACAAATCAGAAGCCCTCTCACTTTGTCCAGTAAAGGGAGCTTTAGTCATTTTGCCTAACAAGCAAGAATCACATGTCTCATAAGACTCTAAGTCAAATGATGTCAAAATTCCATCTTGATGGAGTTTTGATATGCGTTTCTCATTTATGTGGCCCAAACAACAGTGCCAAAAGTAGGTTTGGTTTAAGTCATTGGATTTAAACCTCTTAGTATTAATGTTATAGATGGGCCTTTTAATGGATTCATCGAGGTTAAGAACATAAAGCCCATTCATCAAAGAGGCATCTCCATAGAATATACGATCTTTATGAATGGTGCAAATTTTATTCAGAATATTTAATTCAAAACCTTCAATATCCAAACAAGAAACTGAAATAATATTTCTACTCAAAGTTGGAACATAAAGACAATTATTCAGTTCTATAATAAGTCCACTTGGCAAAACTAAATTAAATATCCCGGTAGCTACAGCAACAACTCTTGCTCTGTTCGCTACTCTCAGGTCAACTTCTCATTTTGCCAGTGATCTACTCCTTTTGAACCCTTACACATTTGCTCAAATGTGAGATCCACAACCGGTATCTAATACCCATGAAGTAGGAGCAGACATGTTAATTTCAATAACATAATGTTAGTAGTGCCCTAGGACCATTAGCATATGTTGTACGTTTTATATCTTTTTGAGCATTTCATATGAATAGTTAATTTTGCTTATGAACATCAAATGCGTGATTTGATAGTAAAACTCATTTGCTTATGTAATTACTATTCTAGTTGTCCCTAGTTTTATGTAATCTATTTTACAATGAAATAAAACTAGTATGATGTTTGATTGATGATTACGTTTTACTAATCATGTGTAATGAGTACAAATCAAATCATAGATGCAATATATAGGGATACATTGTATTGGACGTGATCCTTTAGAGAAGTAATACTTCATGGTCCTTAGTCATAAGTATTACTTCCTCAATACTATTTTAGAATCCTTAGACCTTATGTCTTCGTTGATTCTAGTATGAATGGAGCCACGTTTTGACTCAGTCGGACGTTACTTGTAACAGAGTAATCAATACGACTGATGATCGGATGTAGTGTCCTATCATAGCTTGAATGTGAGAGACATTGTAAGGAATTTGTCCCTCTCTATTATTAGAGAGAGATATCCATGGGCCCCTCGATAGGGAAAGACTGTTTAAATGCATGGTCGTGCTCAAATGTGTTTGATAAAGTGGTTATCAAATGCTATTTGTCGAAACAGTCTACCTGGAGATTGAGCATAAATACAATTAAGCTTAATAAGGGTGACGACCACCATGCCTTATGCTTAATTAGGATATCGTGAGACAAAGGGATTAAATAGTGGATTGATATTAGGTTCCGTTGTGTGAAACCCGTACCTTTTCTAGGGACTAGATCGAGTAAGTTTCATAACCTTTGGACTAGAGAAATCAAATCCTATAACGTTTGGGCCTAGGGTTAATATATTCTATAAACCAAGGACTATAGTTGCAACTATTTATTAGTATTTAATACATTTTCCAGTCAAACCCTACTCAGAAATCCTACGATATATTTCTCTACGGCTACAGACACTCTTACGGAGACAGAACATGAGACAACTCCAGTACCCGTTCCATCGATCGAAGGTAAGATCTTTCACCGTATCGTTAGTACGATTAGTGGGATTATAAGAGTATTGATGATTAGTCTCTGCGTTTTTGTTAGGTTTTGTTAATGAAGAGTTTTGCCTCCGATAGTTTAAGAACGAATCAAAGGTAAGTATAGAACCCTCTGTTTTAATTAAAAGATTATATTTTCATACAAATTTCGGGAAAGTTTGGCTCTATTTTGTGTTATCGTATTCTGTATTCTGTAATTGATTCAATATGATGTGTCTGTACTCTGTAGTGTTATTTTGTGACGTCTGTGGCGGATTCCGTCAATTTTATAAATCCTCTGTAAGGGGAAAATCAAGTAGAATTGTCTTTCAATAACTTCATATCAGTAGCACTCTTACTCTTGCTTAACTATATTCATGGTATTAGACATCCATTGAATTAATACTTCTCATGCTACTATCATGCTGCCTTTCTCCATTCTTTCTTTTCTTTTTGTTTTGTTTGAGTTAGCCTTCTCATGGGTGAATCTGTGTTTAACATGATAAATTGGCTCAGTTCGTTTCCTGATTTTCGACGCATTCCTTCTAAGTTTCTCACTGTACGAGCATACATTTTCTTGGGAGATGTTTTTTTTAAAAAATCAGTTTTCTCTGAATAAACAAATGAAAGAAAATTGGAAATTTGTTTTCATTCTGTTACTAAATCGATTTTAGTAAATATGGAGTAATGGTTGCCTAAGTTCTGTTTTCAATATTATTACATTATAATATTAATAATTATGTTTTACAATCTGGTTGCTCAACATGGAATTTCTACTCTATTAAGTCTTTGAATATTCTGTTACTGTTTGATACTTTGCGGGTCATCATGGAATACTGTCTGTACTGACCCACCTAGGGGTAGAAGCTAGGACTCTGTACTGACCCATTCCCTAGAGGGTATAAGTCTAGGGCTGATATATCAGTTTCTGTTTCTGTTTCGGTAAACCTATGATCCCCGGTCAAAGTATCACTCTGTATATTCTGTTCTATTCTGCAACTGTTGAAACATTATAAATCTGTCTGAACTTCTAAAAGTTTCTGAAAATACTTTTTCTATCAACAGAATCTGTGGAAAATATACTTTTGTAAAATCTGTCTGTTTTATGAAAACTATATATATGTAACCGGATTTTTCCCGGGAGTTATTTCTATACTTACTGAGTTGTAGCTCACTCCTTGCGTTGTTGTTTTTATAGATGATGAGTCATAAGGGAATGATAGACCGTACGACGGGGACTGAGTGTAGAAGCAACTTTGGATTACTTACGGAATAAAACTTTAGGATATTCCATTAAGAGTATTTTTTTTCTCTACTTTAATGTATTAAAATTTATTGAGGAATTTTGATAGTTGAATTAAATGGGTGATTATTACTTTATGGAAATAGATTCTCTGAATGTAAGGACCTGGTATTCTTGGATTTTGATTTGAGAATACGGTCATGTCGGGTTTTCGGATCCGGACCTATAGAACCGGGTCCGGGGCGTGACATTTAGTGTATATTCATTCACTTTGGGTAGTCACAATGTCCTGTTAGGGACCGCTTGTGATTTATGAACTCACACTACTACTAAGTGTGTTTTCATTGCCATTGTGAGATAAACCTACAGGGTCACACGCATAGACGAGCTAACGAGCTTCATGTCCAGATTCAATGAATCTAGAACGTGTCTAGGTTCATTGTATCTGACATTCACTTTTCTGAGAATAATAAAGTGTTATTATTCGAATTAGAGATAAGGGGCATTTTTGGTATAGCTGGAATTACGTGGGAGTTATTATCCGATAAAGAATCCCACTACCAGCAGAAGTCTAGGGGACGTGGGAGTTGAGGACTCCCACTGCCGAGAGGAGTTGAGGATGTGAGAGTTAGTTGTGGGAACAAACTCTCATACCTTATATAATGCTCTCTTGGCCGAAACCCCAGCCTAAGAATTTTCCAGCCGAAAATTCACCAACTCTCTGAAATTGGATTTCAGTTTTTGGTCTCCTTTTTCTCTCATAATTTCGAAACTCAAAAAGATGAAGAGCCAGCAATCGCTGCCCATTTCGTCGCGTGGATACCGGTAGAGGGACATTCCGCAAAGGGAATTCCGTTGGTGGCAGCAAAGAATCCAAGAAACGTCATCCTCCATTCAAGAAGTAGCTTCTTGAATCCAAGAAAGTAAGTTCTTTATTACTGTTTTTCGAATTGTTTCATATGAACGGATCCTTCAGGGGAGGATCCATGAGCGTTTGGAACGAGTTTCCGCCCATGAATCCCTTCACATAAATACCTGGAGAGACAGTCAAACTGGCGTTCCCCTTTTTCTTTTCTTCCAAGTAAAGTTTGCAGTTCCGTTTCAAATGGCCTGATTCGCCATAATGGAAGCAAACCCCTTCCTTTGGTGCCTTGGCTTTAGGCTTGGGCTTGGGCTTGGGCTTGTCATTGCCTTTGCCTTTGCCTTTCTTGGCCATGGGCTTTCCCTTTCCTTTCTTCTTAAAATTCCCTTTTTGAACCATTAAGACTTCAGGGGTTTTCTTAATGTTCAGTTTAGTCTGCTTGAGCATCCCGTGTATTTCATGTATGGTCTTCTCCATGGCATGCATGTTGAAGTTCATAACAAATTGGTCGTACTCCGGTGGGAGTGAGCCCAAAATCATATCTGTGGCCATGTCATGACCTACGGGAGCCCCAAGTTTCTCAAGTTGATCAAGATAGCCCTTCATCTTAAGAATATATGCACTTACAGAGGTGCCAGGGGCCATCTTGCAAGTGTTCAACGCCTTAGTGGTGAGGAACCTTTCATGACGGGCTTGCTCTTGGAACATTTCCTTGAGCTGGCCCATCATCTGGAAAGCCTCAACCCCTTCAAACTGTTTTTGAAGGTCAGTGCTCATTGTGACTAACATGAGACAAGTTACATCGTTAGAGTCATCAAAATGCTTCTTCCAAGCATCTCTTTCAGCTCTAGGGGCGTTGTTTGTAGGATGTTCAGGAATGTCCCTATCAAGAACGTATAGCTTTCTTTCCTGCTTAAGGACAATCCTTAAGTTTCGGGCCCAATCAAGAAAATTGGTCCCGCTTAGTTTTTCGTTCTCAAGGACGGATCGCAATGAATTGTGTGAAGTGTTGGTTGCCATTATCTACATTAAATTATTTGCAAAGTTATTAGTTTTGAGCAAAAATCTTTCCACAATTTCAACACTTGATAAATAGTGGGGAAAAACATTTTACAATAGTTATAGGAAATCTTTGGCTTAACACCCATAATTAAAGTAAAATCAACTAATGGGAATGACATCTATATGTCCCGGCTATTTCCCATTTTATGCCCTAGGCCCAAAACTATTTTGGTAGCCTAGTTAAGTCGAACCATGTCTAAGCGTATGCAAATCACTATTTTCCCATCTCCGCTTGCCTAGATAACCCCTTATCTGTTGCTTTGGCAAGTAGACATAATGATGATCCAAGCTCATGGAGTGTTTAGGATATGGTAGGCATTTTAAGACTTAATTAAAACGATTTAATGTGACGTATAAAATCAATCCCCATAAGACATAAAATAAGCATCGCATGCAAGATATCAAGCGTAAATGCAAATGTGATATACCATGGCCTAATCCTATAATGACTCCCACGAGCCTTGTGGGAGCCAAGGGTCAATCTAAGTCTATATCCATCTCATGGATAAAGTCTTCGATCCAGCGTCCTCCAATCTTATTACATAATTACATGGGCATACCCAGCCTTCAATGTAAAGCAATAAAGCTAATCTAAGAAAGCGATTACAATTTTACAACATTGAAAAACGGCTCGCAGGCCATATTATAAAATTACAACCCAAAAATATGTAAAACAAGAGGGGTATAGTAGGCCATGCCATTCACCATGCTAAAACTCACATAAAGCATAATGAAGTAAAAGCGAGTACATATACAAAGTCTTAGGTTAGCGAAACGCGGACGGTCGCGCGACGCAGACGGCGGTCCTGATTTAACCCTAAATTGCCTAACATACATAATAGAATTATGCACTGGTTAATCTGATTAACGCAGGAATCATAACCGAATTAAACGATAACATAAACAGTTTATGCGGTATAATCGAATTAAAGACGTATTCATAAACAGTTTATACGGTAAAATCGGATTATTGACAAAATCATAAACAGTTTATGCATATTATAATCTCAGAAACATATGATAGGCAGTCAAAGAAAAAATCTTTTCTGTTTTTCACAAATACACATACCAAATCGAATTTGATATATGTTATGATGTGAATAAAAATATTGAATTCGAATCGTATGAGCCTAGCTCTGATACCACTGAAGGGATTCATGGGCAGAAACTCGTTCCAAACACCCATGAGGCCTCCCCTGAAGGATCCGCTCATACAAAACGAATCGAAAAATACAAGAAAATGACTTACGATTCTTGGCTCAAGAATCTGATTCTTGATTGAAAGATTCTGTCTTTATGTTCTCAGCAACGATCATCTTGAGTCTTCCCTTACGGAGTTACTCCCTATCGGTATCCACGCGACAAAACGGGCAGCGAGTGCTAGCACTTCGTTTTTCTGAGTTTCGGGAATTAGAGAGAAAGGGAGGCAAAAAACAGTTTTCTGGATTTCTTGGTATTTCGGCTGGAAAAAATGTCTAACCCTAGGGTTTCGGCCAAGAGAGGTTTATATAGGGAGTGAGAGGTTGTTTCCAGAACAACTCCCACGTCCGCTCCACTTCTTCTGGCAGTGGGAGTCTTTAACTCCCACGTCCCTTACACTTCTGCTGGTAGTGAGAGTCCTTATCGGATAATAACTCCCACGTAATCCCAGCTATACCGAAAATGCCCCTTATCTCTAATTCGAATAATAACGCTTTATTATTCTCAGAAAAATGAATGTCAGATACAATGAACCTATACACATTCTAGATTCATTGAATCTGGACATGAAGCTCGTTAGCTCGTCTATGCGTGTGACCCTGTAGGTTCATATCACAATGGCAATGAAAACACACTTAGTAGCAGTGTGAGTTCATAAATCACAAGCGGTCCCTACCAGGACATTGTGACTACCCAAAGTGAATGAATATACAACGGAACCTAATATCAATCCACTATTTAATCCCTTTGTCTCGCGATATCCTAATTAAGCATAAGGCATGGTGGTCGTCACCCTTATTAAGCTTAATTGTATTTATGCTCGATCTCCGGGTAGATTGTTCCAACAAATAGTATCTGATAACCACTTTATCAAATACATTTGAGCACGGCCATGCATTTAGACAGTCTTTCCCTATCGAGGGGCCCATGGATATCTCTCTCTAATAATAGAGAGGGTCAAATTCCTTACAATGACTCTCACATTCAAGCCATGATAGGACGCCACATCCGATCATCAGTCGTATTGATTACTCGATTAAAAGTAACATCCGTCTGAGTCAAAACGTCGCTCCATTCATGCTAGAATCAATGGAGACATAAGGTCTAAGGATTCTAAAATAGTATTGAGGAAGTAATACTTATGACTAAGGACCACGAAGTATTACTTCTCTAACGGATCACGTCCGATACGATATATCTCAATATATTGCAACTATGATATGATTTGTACTTATTACACATGATTAGTAAAACATAATCATCAATCAAACATCATACTAGTTTTATTTCATTGTAAAATAGATTACATAAAACTAGGGACAACTATAATAGTAATTACATAAGCAAATGAGTTTTACTATCAAATCGCGCATTTGATGTTCATAAGCAAAATTAACTATTCAGAAGAAATGCTCAAAAAGATATAAAACGTACAACATATGCTAATGGTCCTAGGGCACTACTAACAATTGGTCCAACCAGAAAGTTTTGAACTTTCGAATGAATACTTGAGGGTTATTCATTTGATGAAAAATAGTTGGAGAATCATTAATTAAAGTCCTATTAATGATTTTAAAATATTACAACTAAAACTTTGCAAATTCTTCTATGTAAATATAATGGAAAATGCAATTGTTGCATCAAACTCTTTATCATTGCGATCTGTCCTTGAGAAGGACAAACTCCAGGGAGGAAACTTCCTTGACTAGTACAGGAACTTGAGAATCGTTCTGAAGCACGAGAAAAATATGTATATTCTCGAAACCCCTATTCCTGATCCACCAGCCGCGGGGTCTCCGGCCGCTGAAAGAAATGCTTATCGTAAGCACTTAGATGACGCATTAGATGTGTCTAGTCTTATGTTAGTGACAATGACCTCTGAGGTTCAGAAGCAACATGAGGAAATGAGAGCTTTCGATATGATTAATCATCTAAGGCAACTCCTTCAGGGCCAAGCTCGCCAGGAGAGATTCGATGTATCGAAGTCTCTATTTCAGTGCAAAATGGCAGAGGGAACACCAGTCGAAACTCGCGTTCAGAAAATGATAGGCTATTTTGAGAGCCTCGAAAGACTTTGATTTTCTCTTGGCTAAGAGCTATCCACTGACTTGATTATGCAATCGTTGCCTGAACTAGATAGACAAACCTTTCCCAGAATTGTTGAACCTGTTAAGGACTATCGATAAGGAAATAAGCAAGTCTAAGGCCATTTACCTGGTCAACAACAACATGGGCAAGGGTTTGGGTAAGCATAAATGCAAGTCTTTGGGCAAACCTAACCATTCTGAGAAAGCACTGAAACCTAAGGGCGCTGTGGCTAAGGATGGAAATTATTTCCATTGTGGACAGAAATCACACTAGAAAAGAAACTGCCAACTCCAACAAGGTTGATTATCGATGGAGGCTGAAACACCACAACAAGCGAAACTACCTTGTTGATATAGTAACTCAAGACTAAATGAAGTTCTACATAGAAAATTAATCCACAAGTAACTAAGGAATAACCTTAAGAAATATAATATATATATATAGTCTAACTAATACTTGGCCGAATTCCATCTTAAATAGAGTAGGAATTTTGTTGCCAATGACCCACAAAGGAAGAATCCTAATTAAGTTAGAATTCTTCTATCTAAGAATAGTAAACTACTCTAATTGAACCACTAACTAAACACATGGACAATGTGTCCTTTATTATAGCCTTATCTATCTAATGAGGCGCCTAAAAACACTTTAATAATAATAATACATATGAAATTCTAATTAAAGTCTAAAATAAACTGTAATTTACAAGTTTCATATAATGCCGTTTAACCTGTTTTCCTTCCAATTGTGTATCTTGCCTTCAAATGCTATTAGATGGATTTGATCCTTGTGGCTTGCATTCTTGGAAGGCTTCTTTGTCTCTTGAGCCTTTAGATTAAATACTTTAAACACTTGAAACAAAGGCTTTACTCGGAAACTCGTATTTGGAATGGATGAGTTAAGGACTTGGTCATTTGGATAAATGACCTCTTTAAGCTTCATGGATGATCCCTCATCATTCCCTCCTTCTTAAATTTTTTCCTTATCATCCCCTTACCCTTGTAAAGGATTCGTCCTCGAATCTTCTAAATCGTGGGATGCATGTGTAAGATCACTCTCTTCTTTCAACACATCAGTTGGCAAGCTTTCTAAGATGGTCTCGGCTTCATACTTGTCTTCTTGACTTTCCCAATTTTCATCATCTTGTAGTATCATTATGTCATTGTTTGGGAAATCCATATAAAGATGGTCTTGTTTGTGGCACTTAAAAAATTCTGTTGGCATTGAAGATGAACAATTTGTCTCCCTTTTTTAAGATGAATCCATGGCTGGTTGGTGTTTCTTCAACAAGAGGCTTTTTGTTTCTCAATTCACTACGAAGATAAGAGAGGATAAAATCAATATTTTCCACCTAAGTTGAAGATGGAATGGCGGCTATTTTGGCATCTTTTAATTGAGGTGTGGCTTTTTGGCAGCCCCAAAACTTCCATTAATCTCACTTTGCCGCTGCCCAAGAGTAGAATTTGAAGGGGGCTGATTTGGCTTTTTCCAAGGTGAAAATTTAGCCGAGTTAGTCCCTTTCTTCTTCTCTTTGACTCGCCTCTCAATTTGCTCCGCATGGTCCACCATCTCCATAATATAAACATGATTAGCTCTTTCCACCTTTGGCCTAATATCATCGTTCAAACCTGCCAAGAATCGATTCAATGTAGCTTCCATATCTTCTTGAATGTCAACTCGAATCAAGGCTAATCGCATCTCTTCATAATATTCATCTATTGATTTAGAACCTTGTGTAAGCATTTGTAAATGTTTGACTTGTTCCCTAATGTAATATGGGGAAACAAATCTCCGTTTCATCTCTGATTTCAAATCATTCCAACTATCGATAGGTCATTGACCAGCTCTTCTCCTAATTCTACTTTCTTCTTTCCACCACTTTGATGGATAACTATAAAATCCCATGGCTGCCATCTTTACCTTTTTACCCCCTGAATGATCATGAATAGCAAACGTATCATTAAGTTTATGTATCCATTCAAATAAAGATTCAAGATCATTTGTACCTTCAAAAGATGGGATCTTGATTGCACCAATAGGGTTGTCAACTTGCTGAAATTTATCATCCTTTCTCGGCTCACAAGGATATATATCATAATTATCATATCTTGATTTTGTTTCATGTTGAAAGTCATACCTTTTATCATCATAATTAAAGTTTTCATCTTCTTCATAACTTTGTTGCCTGATCTTGCGCATGAATTGTTGATTCTTCAATCTTTACGTTTCATGATTCTTGTTCTTGAATCTTTTTCTTGACTTACCCTTTTCTTGGCCGAAAATTATCAAGAATTCAGGCTTGAAGGCTCTTCAATTATTGATTTATGGATGTAATCTCACGGCAAACAGGAAGAAAGAGGTGAACAAAAATAAATTCTTGAGACGAGTATTGAAGTACTAGTGAATCAAGAAGTTTGCTTTTGGATTGTTCACTAATTGAAGATAAAACTCTCTGCTGAAATTTTCTGTTTTGAACTGAATTCCTTTTTGTTTTTTTGTGTCAATTTCAAGCAAACAAGAAAAATTTAAAGAAAGCGGTAAAGGTACACCAAGAAAGAGATAAACCTTTTGCTCTAATACCAACTGATGAAGAACCTTGATTTTAAAGGTCAAGATTCGACGCAAAAGGTTATAGATCGGATCTTTCTCTTTCTCGAATTAGTTTCCAAGGGGACTATAATCAACGCAACTCCAAGAAGGTTGATTATCGATGGAGGCTGAAACACACAACAAGCGAAACTACCTTGTTAATACAGTAACTCAAGAATGAATAAGTTCTACATATAGAAAATCAATTCACAAGTAATTAAGGAATACCCTTAAGAAATATAATATATCAAGTCTAACTAATACTTGGCCGAATTCCCTCTTAAATAGAGTATGAATTCCGTTGTCAATGACCCACAAAGGAAGAATCCTAATTTAGTTAGAATTCTTCTATCTAAGAATAGTAAACTACTCTAATTGAACCACTAACTAAACACATGGACAACAAGTCCTTTATTATAGCCTTATCTACATAGTGAGGCACCTAAACACACTTTAATAATAATAATAATAATAAATCTCAAATTCTAATTAAAGTCTAGAATATACTTTAATTTACAAGTTTCCTAAAATGCCCTTTAACCGTTTTCCTTCCAATCGTGTATATTGCCTTTAAAATGCTATTAGATGGATTTGATCCTTGTGCCTTGCATTCTTGGAAGGCTTCTTTGTCTCTTGAGACTTTAGATTAAATACTTTAAACACTTGAAACAAAGGCTTTACTCGGAAACTCGTATTTGGAATGCATGAGTTAAGGACTTGGTCATTTGGATAAATGACCTCTTTAAGCTTCATGGATGATCTCTCATCACCCGTACCGAATGTCTCAAGTAGAACTTAAAGAATTGATGACACAGTTGCAAGAGTTGTTAGACAAGAAGTTCATCTGGCCTAGTGTATCCCTATGGGGAGCACGGGTCTTATTTGTGAAGAAGAAGAATGGAAGCATGAGGATGTACATTTATTATCGATAATTGAACAAGATCACCATCAAGAACAGATATCCTTTGCCTCAAATTGATGATTTATTTGATCAAGTGAAGGGTGCCAAGGTATTTTCCAAGATAAATTTAAGATCTGGGTATCACCAATTAAGAATCAAACCCGAAGATATACCGAAGAGTGCTTTCCGAACAAGATATGGACATTATGAATTCATTGTGATGCCATGTGGTATGACCAATGCACCGGCGACGTTTATGGATATGACGAATTGAGTTTGTAAGGATTGTTTAGACAAATTTGTAGTGGTGCTTATTGATGACATTCAGATATACTCACCATCTGAAGAATCTCAAGAAGAATACTTGAAGACAGCTTTGGTAATTCTGAGAAAAGAAAAACTCTACACAAAATTCAGCAAGTGCGAATTTTGGTTGGAAAGTGTATCATTTTTGGGACATGTAGTGTCAGCTGAAGGAATTTCCGTTGATCCAACTAAAATAGAAGCTATATTAGATTGGCCACAACCCACAACAGTGGTTGAGATACGAAATTTCTTGGGATTAGCAAGTTACTATCGCAAGTTCGTGAAAGATTTTTTCAAGGGTTGCCTCACCTTTAACTCGATTAACACAGAAGCCAGTGAAGTCCGATTGGAGTCCGAAATGTGAAGAGAGTTTAATGAAGCTGAAAGAGAAGTTGACTACTGCACCTATCTTGGCATTCCCAAAAAAAATTGGGGGGTTCACTATATACAGCGATGCTCCGAGTATTGATTTAGGATGTGTACTTATGCAGAAAGGGAAGGTAATCACCTATGCATCAAGACAATTGAAGCCATACGAGAAGAATTATCTTACACATGATCTTGAGTTGTTAGCTGTAGTCTTTGCTTTGAAAATTTGGAGGCACTATCTTTATGGTGAGCCTTGTGAAGTATTTACGAATCACCAAAGTCTAAAATACTTGTTAACCCAGAAAGAGCTAAACATCAGGCAACGAAAATGGTTAGAGTTGTTGAAAGACTATGACTTGACAATTAGCTACCACCCGGGTAAGGCTAATCGGGTAACAGATGCTTTGAGCAGGAAGACAACGGGTAACAGATGCTTTGAGCAACCATGATCACTGAATAGGAAAAAGCTTATCTTTGAATTTGAAAAGCTGGATATTAAGGTTGACAAGGATACCAACAATGTCCTAGCAGCCTTAGTAGCTAAGCAATTCTACTTGTTCGAATAAAAGAAGCTCAAGTAACAGATTCTGAATTGGTAAAGGAATGGGTGGCAACACAAATGAGTGAAGACATGGACTTTCAAGTGCATGAAGATGGCAGTTTATGATTCCGGGGCATACCATGTGTACCAACAGATGTGGGGCTGAAAATTGAAATTTTACAAGGGCCACACTATTCCAGATTGTTAGTACACCCGGGAGCTTCGAAAATGTACAAGGACTTGAAAGAATTTTTTTGGTGGAAATGTATGAAGAGAGAAATTGCAGAATATGTGGCTAGACGTTTGGTATGCCAACAAGTTAAAGCAGAACATCAAAGACCTGTTGGCTGGTTGAAACCTTTGGAAATACTGGTATAGAAATGGGAGCATATTACAATGGATTTAGTAGTTGGGTTACCAAGAGACAAGACGGGGAAAGACACAATATGGGTGATTGTTTTCAGATTGACTAAGTCGACACATTTCTTACCTATGAAGATTACTAAACCAATAGATGTGTTGGTCCAAATTTACATGAATGAGATTGTTAGGCTTCATGGTGTACCAGGTAAGCACTTGTCTCCGACAGGGACCCAAGATTCGTGTCTCGCTTTTTGGAGAAGTTTCAATGAAGCTATGAGAATCAAGTTGTCCCTTAGCACCGCCTATCACCCACAAACAGGTGGACAAACCGAGATGCCTATTCAAACATTGAAAGATAAGCTTCGAGCATATGTTTTAGACTTCAAGGGCAGCTGGATAGAACACTTAACTTTGGTGGAGATTGCATGCAACAACATTCACCAAGCAAGTATCGGGATGGAACCATATGAAGAACTTTATGGAAGATGATGTAGATCACCGGTATGCTGGGAGGACATTGGCAAGAAGTTAGTAACAAGTCCGAAACTTATTCAAGTGACTATGGAAAAGGTACCACTCATTCGAGAAAGAATAAAGGCTGCTCAAGATCGTCAGAAAAGCTGGGCGGATAGTAAAAGGAGACCTTTGGAACTTCAAGTTGGGGATAAAGTATACTTAAGAGTTTCGCAGACAAAGGTGCCATGAGATTTGGGAAAAGTGGCAAACTGAGTCCAAGGTATGTAGGTACATAAGAGATAATGGAAAGAGTGGATGAGTTAGTTTACCTTCTAGCTTTACCACCAACATTGTCAAGACTTCACAGCGTCTTCATTGTATCACAACTAAGGAAATATGTTCCCGAGCCAAGTCATATTTTAGAGGCAAAAACCTTTGGAACTTCAGGAGGATTTATCATACGAAGAGATACCGGTATGGATTGTGGATCGGAAGAAGTAAGTGTTGAGAACAAGGACAATACCTTATGTGAATGTACAATGGTCGCATCACACGGAAATAGAAGTTATATGGGAGCTAGAAGAAAAAGCAAGGAAGAAATACCCTCACCTATTCCAAGAGCAAGGTAAGTAAGTTTCGGGGACGAAACTGTCATATAGAGGGATGATGTGATACCCAGGACCTTTTGACCTTAAAAATTTTCATGATCATATTTAAATGTTATGTGACTAATTGAATTTCATATGTGTTATAATTGTTTAGGGTTTCTACGTTGTCTTGGATTAATTAGAGGACCTAAGTGCATAAAAGGAATTCTATGTCAGTTAGTTAGTTTATTTTGGAGGGAGGCTAGTAAACATGAAGGGGTGCCTTTAGAGATAATTCGAAGGGGGCTGAACTTCAAGGATTGGTTGGATGTTTTAGAGTTAAAGTTCTCAGAAATATGAAGTTTGGATAGCCTATAAATAGAGGAGGAAGGTAGAGAAGGGGAAGAAAGAAAAAGAGAGAAAACAAGAGTGCTGGAAAGTTAGGACAGAAAGTAAGAATACTTTGGCAGACATAAAAAGTCATCTAGGATTACTCCCATATTTTAACCATAGATACTAGACTCCCTAAACGAAATTCTGACAGGAATTGTCATTCTAAGTTATGGACTAAGAGATATCATCATCAGAGTAGAAGGTTGTGGCAGTTCCAGTAGAATTAGAGTGCCGAGAATAGATCATCAAGTTGAAGAATAAATTGAAAGGTGATCGACCCAATTCTTTTTCCTAAAGTTAGAAGACATATAGAAGTACATTCGAAATCGTGGAGATTAAGTTTCAACAGTTCCATTAAGAGTTATTGTTTCTGGAAGTCGGCTCTGCAAACCAGAGAATTCTGCTTTCTAATCTCCCTTTGATTTTCCGATTAAGTGTTCAAGGTAAAAACCCTTCGTCATTGTTTTTCCAATCCTAAAACGCATGAAGTATTCTTTTATTAAGACATGAAATGTACGAAGTTTTCCCATGTTTTATTGCATAAAAATCTGGATGAAGAACCGAGTTATGTTTGCATCGTTGTATGCTTGTATATGATTATTCTTGTGTATGTTGTTGATGAATTTTTGGATGCATTACATGAGAGTCAGCATATGCATATTCTCAATCTAGAGCTCTTGTCTAATGAATGAAAATTATGTAATAAGTGAATCTTTTATAAGTTATTTGACAATAACTACAATATAATAAGTTGTAATTCCTTGAAGTATTGATAACCTTTTAATAAAGTTAAAGTTTAAGAAGATTCTATTAAGCTATGGTTTGGAAGATTATTTATTGTTAAGGGTTCTTTGTCTTATTGGTAGATGAGGCATTGCCAAGTCACCTTCTGGTTACGGGGTGTGACACCTAAACATCATATAAGCACATATAACACATAACCATTAAAAATCAAGTCATGCTTAACATTTTATAAAGCTCTAAAACATGCTATGACGTAATATAAACACATCATCACGTAATCCAAAAAGTCTCGGGTATTACAATGGGTGGAACTCATTGACTAATGAAGCTAAGGGGCTTAAGTGCTTCTACAACTTTAAGGGTGGGAGTGGAGAGAGAGAGAGAGAGAGAGAGAGAGATCAAGAACACTATTTATAGACATATATGACCCTTCCATCATAGGTCATTAAGTAAGATCTCTTAATTCTTCCCTTGTTGTAATTTATATAAATCATATAATTTATCCTTCTTCCATGATCTCTAAGGTTACGAAGGTAGTGAAGATAGTGATCATAAATATGGGTGTATCATGTCCATAACTTATGTGGGTTACTACTTAGTACACTTGATATTATACTTCGTGAAAAAATATTAAACTTTATATTAGTGGTAATGAAGGTCATGTTAAGGATGACTTTCAATATTCTCCCATTTGGACAAATCTATGTAAATTTAGTAAAGTCGGGGCAAAGGCCTATAGTGACGAAATGTGGTATGTTGTAAACTCTCCCTTAATGAGAATCTTCCCGTGGCATCTGAAGCATTTTTGTGCACCATAAACAACAAAAGCATGCATATGAGAAGTGGTCTAAATTAGAAAAACTTAATCTATATAATAACAATTTAATTAATTAACATAATATATAGAGAATGAGATAAGAGCTGTATTTGTTTTTGAATATTTAATCTGAATTATTATTATTATTTTTTTTTGGAGAAGCCACCTGTTGTGTTGGGGAGTTTGGCGTAGACCTCTACCCGTTTATTAAAATATTGGAAAATTAGCCGGCAAAAGTACATGGAGGGGGACGTGGCCAAAACCTCCCAATAGGTGGAAACAAATCCACTCCCCACATAAATGTGCATAAAGCAATAATATAAGATAAAAGAAGAGCCTTAACCATTTATAAATATGGTTCACGCTACTACAATCAGCTAGAAAGAAGACAAATAAAGATAAGTAAACACCTATACAAAAATCTAGAAAAACCGTAGGTACGGTGTTTCAAATCTATCAAGTGTACATAAAACTTGAATATCAGGTGGTAGGCTCGCAAAGTGTTCAAATACCATCATCGCCTGTTCTACAAATGAAAGATTCGCCAGAGAGTCCGTAACTTTGTTCACTTACCTCGGGACCGTAGTGATGGGAATAGAGCCAAACAGGTCACGCATCTTATGAAAAAACGTGTCCAGCCGCCATGCTCTTACTTTGCCTCTTTGGATTGCTTCAACAACAAAAGTAGAGTCAGAATGCACCATTGTTACGCCAATCCCTCGGTCTCTCGCGAATTGAAAAGCTGTTCTCATTGCCTCCAACTCTGCGCGAGAGTTTGTGTCTTCATCAGAAAGATACATAAAAAACCCAAAAACAAACCGCCCTGAACCAGTCCGAATGATGCTGGTCCCGGGTTTCCCCTTGCATCTCCTCCACATTAAGAACAACCTTCTCGTCTGCATAATGATGTTTCTGTTTGACATATTCGGACATTGGTCTCGGTTGTCTTAGAACAACTCTAGGAAAATCTAACAACATAATCCCTGCGTTTTCCAAAATTAGCCGAATGTATTCACCAAAGGCTGCCCGCATTGGTGCGAAAAAATGGTGTTGCTCCATCATACTCAAAATGACAGCGTTGAACCCAAAGGATCCGCAACATCGATCTTGGTAAAATCACACACATTTTATGTTTGGCTCTCCTCTCTTTGAATATCCAATACTTGAGCATTTGATGAGCCGAATGGAAATTATCAATACACAGCCGTAATCCCACCATATTGGCAGCGTGCAACCATAAACTCCGAGCCCAATCACAAAGCAAAAAAACATCATTCATATAATCCGGTCATTTTAAGCAGGAGCAGCAAGAGGCGCAAATTGAAACCCCAATTTACTTCTAACATCATCAAACGGTAAAAACATATTAAAAAATTTCCACAAATATAAAGATAAAGAAAGAGCCAAGAAAGCTGACCATGTAATACGCCGAGATAACATCGAGGGGGGCTGCGGTTGCTTCAATTCCATGGCTATCTGGATCGTGAATTTGCCGTCACTCTCTTGCAGTCAAACATGCTTATCTAGTCCTCGGTCAGGCCTCAACTGTACCTCAAGTAGAGCCATGTTCTGCCCGGGAAGCAAAGGCGCAAGTTGCCGTCGATTTTATCCTTGTTCGCTATAATACTCGAATCTTTGCCAAAAGGAGATCATCTGGCGATAGGAAGGAGGACCAGCTTCTATGAAGACTAAGCTGGCATTGGATATTTTCAAAATATAAAGAAGATGAGTCATCCCTGACAACAAGCCCCATATTCTCTTCCACCATGTCCTTCACACTTAGCATATTCAGCTAGATTGGCGATATCAGATTATCTCACTCTACCTATGAGATGTGGAGTAAATCCTGACCATGCCGAGCCCCAAGAAACTCCCACCAGAGACATGTAGCTGTTCGGAAGCGTCACCACAATTTGCAAGTAAAGGCATGAGAGTAATGCTCCAAAGTATACAAGCCCAAACCGTTGGCTTCCTTACTTGTAAACATTCGGCCCCAAGCCATCTAATATCTGCGGTCACTCCATCTGAGTGCCCCCAAAGAAACTGCGCCATATTCTTCTCTATATCCCTTAGGACTCGCAAGGGTGGGTTCGAAACAACAGTATATAGAAGCGTCATAGATGAAAGTACACGACGGATAAGAATTGGTCGCCCCGCCATTTTCAAAAATTTATGTTGCCAACCGTCAATCCATATGTTTATGGAATCTACCAAATTCTGATAATATAGCACATTTGCTCGGCCTGGGTGGATAGGGAAGCCTAGATAAATCAAAGGGAAGCAAGCTTGTGGAAAACCAGTAATCTCTAGCACCATATCCACATGAACTTGTGTCAATTTGGATGAAGTATAGAAAGAGCTCTTGCGAGCATTGAGCAGTTTGTCCCGAGCATTTTTGGTATGCCACAAGGAAGTCCATAAATTTCTTGTGATTTTTTTTAGAGCCATTCACAAAAATAACCGCATCGTTCGCAAAGGTTAAATAAGAGATACACAAGAAACCCCGTGGCAAAGAAAAAGGCGATAGAAGACCTTGCTGTAAAGAATGATTCAATCACCAGAGAGAGTAGCTCAGCCGAGATTATGGACAACAATGGTGCGAGAGTGGATTTTCTTGCTTCACACCCTGAATGGATTTAATGTAGCCATACGGCTTCCCTATTGAGTAATATCGAGAACCAATTAGCCTTTAGTGTATTGTTGATCAAATGAATGAAGTGTGAGGAGAACCTCATAGCCCGTAGAATGTTTGTGAGATAAGAGTGTGATACTCGGTCAAAGGCCTTCATCATATCTAGTTTCAAAAGTAAATTCCCCCATCGGACTTTCCTGTTGAAACATTGCACCATCTCCGCTGCCAATAAAATATTAACCTTAATACACCTTCCTTTGATAAAGCCTGATTTATTTCCAGTAATAATATATGGCAGTAAATCGGCTAATCTCATGGCCATGACTTTCGATACAATATTGCTAGCAAAAGTACAAAGCGAGATATGACGAAACTCGCTAAAACTGCTCAGCGCTGCTCCTTTTGGTATAAGAACAAATAGCGAACTAGCCATAGATTTTGGTATCGGGACTCCCACCCAGAAAGCTCCTAATTCCTGTGTTACATCGCTTTTTGTAATGTCCCAACAAAATTGAAAAAACCCTCCACTATAACCATCAGGCCCCGCAGCACTATCTTTACCCAAGGCGAAGACCGCGCCTCCTACTTCATCCACGCTAGGTAGCTGGTCTAGTTCCAGATTAGTTGTCGAGTCAATGCAAGGGGGAAAAAGGTGGAGAAACGGATCTATAGGCTCCGGAGCAGCTTGTTCAGTGAACAAGTCTTCAAAAAAGGCCTCTGCTGCCTTGGCTATCTATTATGTATCCGTAATCCAGCTACCATTATCATCTCGTATTCGAGCTATCATCATTTTCTTATGACGATTTGAATAATAAGCATGCAAGTATTTGGTGTTCGCATCATCTTCATTCACCCATTTTAGCCGAGATTTTTGTCTCCAATAAATTTCTTCACTCTTTAAAAGAAAAGAGTATTTTTCCTTCGCCAAATCAAATGTATTCCGGATCTCCATAGTATCATGCATTTCAAACGTGGTTTCAGCTGCCCGAAAGTTCGCCTTGGCCTCTCGAATAGCATCTCCTAGGCGGCCAAATTGTTGGTTGCTCCACTCCCGCAACGACCTCTTTAACCGTTTCAGTTTCATCATAAGCACAACCATACCATTCCCCTCTATCTGCTCTTCCCAAGATGACTTCACCACTTCCTCAAACCCTTTGCCCTTAGCCCACATATTCTGATAGCAAAAGGCGCTTCCCGAAGGCGCTCCATTAAATTGCAAAGTTATCAAAAGAGGGCTATGATCGTATTCAGCCCTTGAAAGATGCTCTACCCGAGAAGAATAAAATATGCCATTCCATGCACTGTTCACTAGAACCCGGTCCAACTGCCTTATCAAGGGACGGGGTGAGCTGCGACATCACGTATATAGACTTCCCAAAAAAGGAACTTCCAACAGACAATAATCTGATATAGCTGCATTAAATTCATAAATAGGAAGTAAGGTCAAATAGAGCCAGAGCTCTCATCTAAAGTAGCAATCGTAATGAAATCTCCACTAATAAGCCAAGGCCCCGTTCTCCGCTCAGCGAAGGCTGTCAATTCGCTCCAAAGGTCTCTTCGCAAAATATAAGAACATTTAGCATATATGATAGAGCAAGACAAACCAGTACCTATGACCGGGTTTGAAATTTAAGTGAAGAACCTGTTCCATATCACCTATAATTCCAATATCAAGAAGACCACTCCAGAATATCCAAATTTTGCTACAGATATCCCCATAATTGTGATCAAATCCCAAACGAGCAGTTCTAATAAATAAATCACCCAATGTCAACATCGATTCTAATATCGCAATCAAAGAAAGTGAGTGTTCTTGATTGAGTTGTTTTAAACGTGCCAGAGACTTAACATTTCCAATTCCCCTTATATTCCAAATCAACCAATTCATAGAGACTATCAAGGCAGAAGTATAAGAAATGATCAAAATCATTTAAATAGAAGCATTAGCAGCCTTACCAATCAGGCGCGATGATCGCCGCACAAGCTGCGCCGAAATCTCTTCCCGTTGTCGGGAGTGTGCAGTTGCTGAGATTGGTATCACCTCCACTGGCCTAGAAGATGATAGTTCATTGCTCGTGGTATGAATCGGAAAAGCCAACTGATCACGATCATGCTCCAAAGGAGGAGGTGTATTGACAATATCCATACCATTAAATTTTTCTGTGGAACTTGTAAATTCTTCTCATTCCGTGTGTGATTCATCCATGGTAAGTTTCGGCCCCATAATGTTATTCACTGACTTAGCTTCATGGGGACGGTAAGATTGGAGATTTATACCACAAATTGATATGAAAATCATCTATACTTACCATTTTCCTCGGTCCGACAGCCAACTGAGGCAAATGAGCCGTTTGGTCATCGTTGGCACTTCTTCTTTGTTCCTCATCATGATCAGAATGTGAAGTCAGCTCCTCTGCCGCTACACCCTACTCTACACCAACTTTGGGCTCTACCGGCCCTTCGGTCTCTGCCTCCCCTTCAATTGTGGGCTCAATAGGATCCAATTCAATATGCGCAATTGTAGTCATAGCGGTGACAAATCCCGGGGCAACCAATTCACCAATTGTATCCACAACCTCCTGATCACCATCGGATTCCAAACCCGTGTTAGACACTTCTCCCTCCTCATGTTCTGGAGTGGCTTCAGGTATTGGCACCAAAGGTGCTGTAAAGGTAGCATTATGTTCTGTCTCTCTCGGCAAACCAGCAATCCCAGTTGCGTGTTGAACATTCTGCTCAGTTTCCACCTCAACAGCTGATATCACAGCTGCAACAACTTCTCCTGCAGCCTCAGGTTAATTGGTCAACAGAGGAGCCTCTATCCTCAAGGAGGGAATTAGAAGAGTTGGCTCTCCAAGCGACTTTTGTCGAGCGCTTGGCGGTCCAGTTCTACTTTTTCATAGGAAACGTCACAACCTCGCCGAATTTCAAGATTTTTTGTGTCATCTCCAAATATGAAGCCGGAAGTTTACCTTTGTCAACTCATTGAGTGTTTTCCAAGATCGCTGTGACCTTTTGTTGGGTTTTGGGTCCATCATCTTTTTTGGGAGCATGGGATGACCCTTTATCATGGCCAATGACTCAACAAACATAGCAATATAGCGGAAGGTCATCATAAGTAATAGGCTGCCATAAACCTTTACCGGATCTCCAGTGCGTGATTCTCACATGAGTTTGTAGCGGCTTCAAGAGGTCAATCTCCACACACACACGCGAGCGACGCTAGGACGGGTGAGCTTTGAATGACCAGTGCTAGAGGCTGCCCCACGACACTAGCAAGAGAGAAAATATTGGATTTGTGAAAGAGGTGGACCGGGAGCCCCTCGAATCCAATCATTGCTGGAACAATGGAGGGTTCCTCTTTTAGATTGAAATCGTAAGTCCACTTGAAAACCCGCATCCGTAATCCACAGAAATTCCATACGCCTTGTAGCAATAATTTATAAAAATCTTCCTCCAAATCGAATCGAATATGAACACGGCACACATCTAACCATCCGATCCAAAATCCCCCTTTGAATTCGACATTATGGAATGCTCGGGGAAGCGATTCCATTGGTGGTCCATGCTTTGCGAATTTGCCTACCAAGAACATGTAATTCCTCATTGTCGATTTCCAATTGTGGTTGGCCCTTGTACATGGAGAGTGTCTTGACGGTCAAGCAAGCCAGAGCAAAGGGATTCGCCGTGACAACAGGTCTGCAAAGGACTTTTAGGCCAAGCAACCGGCCGGTGCCGGCTAACCGACGGCCATGAGCATATTTAATGTTATACTTATAACTATAACTCACTTTTTTTAACTCAAAACATTCTTCTCTATGTCTATATCCATTTAAATCTTATATATAAGACAATAAAGTTGGGGTAGAAGATTGAGGAGGTAACATTTGACATATTGTAAGATGTGGCTCAATCAGAAACAACCATGTGGAAACTTTCCCATTAATTTTCTCCTTAAAAAGGAGGTGCCATGCATGAACTATAACCCTTAACTATAGTTATAACTTGTTATGGAGATAAATGCTTGAATAGATAACAAAAGCTATAAATTACTACACCAATAAAAACTACAATTTATAAGATAAATAAGATAGAAGTTACAAAAAGTTACTTATACATTTAGAAAGCTAATGAATTCTATAAATATCAAACTACAATCTTTATCTATAGAAAACTAACATATTCTAATGAAATGTTTAAGAAAATAATGCCCATAACTACTAGCAATTTTCACAATCTCTATTCTCTTCACTGCAAAAAAAATAAAAAAAAATAAAAAAAAGAGAAAAAAACAGTCACTTGAATATAAAAAATATTCATAAAAGATTAGAAAGAAAAAAATTATTAAGATTAGAAAAAAACATAAAATAAAATCAATTGAATAGATGAATATGCATTATTGATTACAACAATCAGTAGTATTGATTTGATTGGCCTACTTAACCCCCGACCAACTGAAAGGTCGTGAAAACTAAGAGCCGCAAAAGTGCAAGTTAATTTTACATAAATTAAAAATTGAAAAGACACTTCCAAATTACTCCCAAGCATATTGAAGGATGTTAATCCTGTTGTACAAGGCAGTGCAAAAGAAGCTTTGACTGCAAAGCAAGAACATAGCATATGGAAGCCTGGGGCTATTTGCAGAATATAAGAAAAGTTGTTGGAGTGAAGTTTATTTGTTATGTTTCTGTTGGACTGAAATTGTAAATATTTTTTCAGTTAGTTAGTTTGTTAAGATAAGTTTATGTGCGGTCCAGGTGGAAGCTTTGTATTGGTTGGTTTGGTAGTTTACTTTCCTTAATTAGACGCTATAAATAGCAATGTACATGACTTCTTCTTCTTAATGAAAAATCCCCGAAATTCCAAAATTCTCTCTTCTCTTCTTGCTTTAATTAAAACATTCAACATGGTATCAGAGCTTTAAATCTCGTTTCTAGCTGTGCTTTTCACATATTCAATTGATCATCCTTGAAATTGTTTCAATTTCATGATCTGAAGTTTGTTTTCTCTCTGAATTTCCCTTTGTGTTCTTCGAAGAATCAGGAGTTGATTCCTTCAAATTCTTGTGCTACTAATCATTCTAAGTTGTTTTTCCTTGCTAAAAGAGTTAATTCAGGAGTTGAATTGATTTCTTGCATCAAGTATTGCCTCAAATTGATTTTTAGGGCTGATCTAACCTTAATTTTCTAGATTTTACCAATTTCTCAATATGAACACAGAAATTTCCTCAGTACATACTTCTCATCCATTTTATCTTTCATCCTAGTGAGATTTCTTCCTTAGTATTAGTACAGCATGCTCTCACTGGAACAAACTATCATAATTGGAAGATAAAAATGAGAAGAGCACTTAAGATTAAAAAAAATTGTGTTTTATTGAAACTGTTGCTGGAGTGTCTATTCCTAAAATTGATGATCCTCTGTTTCAGCTTTGGGAACAATGTGATCAGATGGTGCTAACTTGGATTACAAATACTCTGTCAAAAGTCAATAGCACAAAGTGTTGAAGTCCTGAACACAGCTGCAGAAGTCTGGAAAAATTTATCAAAGAGGTACACCAAGAGCAATGCATACAGACTGTCTGATGCATTAGAGGAATTTTATGCACTCAAGCAAGGTAATCTTGGCATTGATGAGTTTTATACTCAGTTAAAGATACTTTGGGATGAACTTTTAATTCTCAGACCTCTTCCTCAGTGCACATGTGGAGGATTAGAAACTGTACAAGCTAACTGCAATAATGAATATGTAGTTAGATTTCTCACAGGTTTGAATGAAAATTTTAGAAATGTTAGGTCCAATATTCTTATGATGAAACCTGTACCTGGTATGAATGAGGTTTTTAACATGGCCGAGGAACATGAAAACCAACAGAAATATGCTAATCTTCATGGAGATGCACATATCTTGTTTACTGAGGCAACTAATACAAATTTAGGTCAGAATGTTGACAATGTTGCTAGTAAGATCAATGTTGTAGGTAGCAATTATAAGAAACCTTATTTTTCTAGTCAAAAAAAAATGTTCACATGTACATATTGTGGGAAAGTTGGACATTCTATTGAAAGGTGTTATAGTAAACATGGATATCCAAGCTGGAAATGGTGGAAATGGTGGAAAGAGTAAAAATGAAGGAGGAAATTGGAATGCAAACAAGAGTTTTGGTAATGATGCTGGTAGGAACAATGGGGGTTTCAAGTCTGTAAACTGCATGACTGGTGGTTCTGATGGGATGTCAAACAATGAATATCATAATCAAGAAGCAAAAGAAGTTGTCAACATAGGCTTTACACCTGCACAACAACAACAAATCATGCATATGCTAAAGAACACGTGTGCAAATGATACTGATGCTACTACAACAACACAACCTATGGTGAATCAAAATGACTTTTACAGAATCATCATGGAGACTTTAATGCTCCCTCAGGTAATTTGGCTATAACCACTGAGAATGTTTGGATTGTTGATTCTGGTGCTACAGATCATGTAGTTTGTAGTGACAAGCTGTTTAGTTCTTCTTATTTCTGTGTCTAACCTATTTGTATGTCTACCTAACAAAACCATTATTCCTGTTACAAAAAAAGGCATCATTCATTTATCTGCTAGGCTTATCTTACATGATGTTTTGTTTGTGCCTTCTTTCAAGCACAATATTATATCTGTTTCTAAAGTCACACTCCAAAGTAAATGTTCTGTCACTTGTACTCATGACAAGTGTATGATACAGGACCTTGTCACCTTGAAGAACATTGGGATAGCTGAAGGACACAATGGTTTGTACCTTCTCCAATGTGTCTCTTCTGTTCCTACCTTTGAAGATCATGTTCAATCTTCCTTTCTTGCCAACATATCTACAAAAGAAAGAAATGGCCTCTTGTGGCTCTATGGACTAGGACATCTTTGCTTTTCTAGGTTGCAGCAAATTTCTCATTTTGATAAAAAGGTGAATTGTTCTTTGTATTCCAGTTGTGATTGCAGTGTATGTCCTTTGGCAAAACAGCATAAACTTCATTTTCCTCTTAGAACTTCTTCTATTGATTTTTCTTTTGATCTCATTCATGCTGATATATGGGGTCCATATAGTGTCACTACTATACAAGGTCATAGATATATTTTGACTACAGTAGATGATTTCACCAGATTCACTTGGACTTTCTTTCTTAACTGAAATCAGAAGATACTTCTGCCCTTAAAGACTTTCACACCTTTGTAATCATTTAGTTTAATGTCAGAATCAAAATGATTAGAGCTGACAATGGAGCTGAATTTCATATGCCTTCTTTTTATTCTACTCAAGGCATTATCCATCAAACATCTTGTGTTCAAACTCCTCAATAAAATGGACTTGTTGAAAGGAAACATCAACATATTCTTAATGTGGCTAGGGCACTTAGGTTTCAATCTCAAATAACTCTTGAATACTAGAGTTTTTGCATTAAACATGTTACTTATCTAATCAATCTCACACCTTCTCCTATCATAAAAGATCAAACACCTTATCAAAGATTTTACAATGTTATTCCAACCTAAAATTCTTTGGTTGTTTAGCTCATGCATGTATTTTTGCTCAAGGAAGGGGAAAATTTGACCCTAGAGGTAAAAAGGCTGTTTTTTTCTGGGACAGTCATCAACTTCAAAAGGGTATGTTCTTTTGGATGTTGATTCTCATCAAGTTTTCATATCTAGAAATGTGTTATTTCTTGAACACATTTTTCCTTTTGCTGTTTTAAACTCAGATCATGATGATGATGAGTCTATTATTCCTAATCCAAATAAAACCTGTCACCACATTCCTTTGTTGATGCACTTCCAAATCCATGTCCTTATCAGTTTCATAATGATAGTATTTTTCATCTTTCTCCTTCATCTAATTCTGTTACTCCTATTTCTAATCATGTGTCACAGTCTTACGTGCAACCTAGAAGGTCAAATAGGGAAAGACATGTCCTTCACACTTAAAGGAATTTGTATACTCTCTTCCTAATCCTCCTCCCCATCTAATGTTGTCTATATAAGTGATCATCTGTCTAACCAGAATCATAAATCTTTCATTTTGCAATTGGATTTATCTAAAGAACCTGTGAGTTTTAAAGAAGCACAACAGTACAAAGTTTGGAGGGATTCTATGGCTACTGAACTCAAATCTTTGGAGGACAACAACACTTGGATCCTCACTGATTTACCTGAAGGTAAAATTCCTATTGGATGCAAGTGGATTTACAAGGTAAAGGTTAATTCTGATGGCAGCATAGATAGGCTTAAATCTAGACTGGTAGCTAAAGGATATACTCAGCTTCTTGGCATAGATTTTTTGCACACATTTTCTCCAGTAGCTAAGATGACTAATGTTAGAATAATTTTGGCTCTATCTGCTGCAAAAGGCTGGTTTGTTCATCAACTTGACGTTAACAATGCTTTTTTACGTGGGGATTTGCATGAGGAGATTTATATGCTTCCCCTGCAAGTTATGTGTGCTCAAACTCTTCACAAGTGTGCAGACACAAGAAATCCTTGTATGGACTAAAATAGGCTAGTATGGAGTGGAATTATACCTTAACTCAGTCCTTACTTAGTCTTGGCTTTAAGTAATCTTATCATGATTATAGTTTGTTCATTAAAAAGACTTATGATTCATTCATTGCACTTCTTGTTTATGTGGATGATGTCATTTTGGCAAGTGATTCTATGACTGCTATTCAAGAAGTTAAGTCTTATCTTCATGATCAGTTTCAAATCAAGGATTTGGGACCTTTGAAATATTTTCTTGGCATAGAAGTTCAATGAAGTGTAGAAGGTATTATGGTGTCACAAAGGAAATACATTATAGACTTATTAGAAGAATAAGCTTTTCTAGACTGCAAACCAATGCCAACTCCAATTGATCCTACTGCAAAATATTGTCATGATGATGTTGACTATCTTGCAGATAATACTCATTACAGGAAGGTCATTGGGAAATTATTGTATACTACTGTCACTAGACCTGAGCTTTCTTTCAGTGTGCAATAGATATCTCAGTTTCTAGACAAGCCTACCTTGTTGCATAAGAAAGGTGCAAATAGAATTTTCAGATACCTCAAAGGTACTCCTGATCATGGATTGTTTTATTCATCACATTCAGATTTACACTTGAAGGCTTTTTCAGACAGTGATTGGGCTGGCTGTCTTGACACTAAAAGGTCTGTGACTGGTTTTTGTGTGTTTCTTGGCCCTTCTCTTGTATCTTGGAAATCCAAGAAGCAAAATACTGTGTCAAGAAGCCCAACAGAGGCTGAGTATAGAGCCATGGCAATGGTTACATGTGAGGTACAATGGCTTATCTTTTTACTTGAAGATTTAGGTGTTAAACAATCTCAAGTTGTCCCACTTTTCTGTGATAGTTCAAGTGCTATTCACATAGCTGAAAACCATGTTTTTCATGAAAGAACTAAACACCTAGATATTGATTGTCATGTTGTTAGGGAGAAGTATTTGGATAATGTCTTAAAACCATTACTTATTACTTCTCGCAACCAATTTACTAATTTGTTCACCAAGCCTTTGCCTATTGCTAGATTTCAAAGTTTGGGACTGCTATATACTTGTTGTGGTTCAGCTTGTAGGGGGATATTGAAGGATGTTAATCCTGATGTACAAGGCAGTGCAGAAGAACCTTTGACTACAAAGCAAGAACATAGCATATGGAAGCTTGGGGTTGTTTGCAGAACAGAAGAAAAGTTGTTAGAGTGAAGTTTATTTGTTATGTTTCTGTTGGACTGAAATTGTAAATATCTTTTCAGTTAGTTAGTTTGTTAAGATAGGTTATGTGCGGTCCATGTGGTAGCTTTGTATTGGTTGATTTGGTAGTTTACTTTCCTTAATTAGAAGCTATAAATAGAAAAGTACTGGACTTCTTCTTCTTAATGAAAAATCCCAGAAATTCCAAAATTCTCTCTTCTCTTCTTGCTTTAATTCTTAAATTCAACAAAGCATCTCCAACACATACAAAATAAAAGAAAATTGAGAAGCCACTATTTCTAAAATTGCATCATGGGGAAGTTATTTCTTGTTTCTTATTTCATGTTCAATGCATAAGTTTTTATTCGACGGTCTCATTTGTTTGCAGGTTTTCACATACATTCCAAAGACAAAACCAAGAGAATCAAGAAACTATTGCAAAGTATGTAAAGTTATTGTTTTTCTTTTTTATAATCTTCAATATTGGTTGCAAATAATGTTTCTTTCTTGTGAAACTCAATTATAAATTTTTGTAATGAGGTATTAAATTCTATAAATATAGACAAATAAATAGCTCTCCTACAAATCTCAAGGATGATTTTCAAGTCAGCGCTTAGGAGAGGGGAGCGAGGATTGCAAATAAAAGTTTTAACTAATGAGTATGCAAAAGCCTTGATTTTTTTAATCGAGTAATTTGTTACAAAATCATTATGAATTCCCTATTTGTTGTTTAGAGAAAGATGGGAACAACAATTCATGGTATATACTAAAAGTACTGATTTTGTTTTAAAAAAAATATCAAATATTTAGTAATTGTTTAAAAATTTTGTTTTTTTTTGCTTATAGGAGGAAAACAAATTCGAGAAAAATGGTGTTCATAACGACAATACAATAAGAAGCAGATCGGGGAGAAGGCGGCGTTGTCGGCACCGATAGAGACGTCGATGAATTCGATGTTGCGGTGCCATGGGAAGGAGAAGAAACCATTCCAAATCTATAGGTAAAAAATACCTTAGCATCATCATATTTATCTATCTGATCTCAACCGAACAATCTACAATGAATATCAGATATTTTGGGTATTCATTGAACGAAGCATGTAATGGAACACCGAAATTGATACAAAACTGATGAAAAAAATGAGGAGAAGAAATTTGTGTAAGCCCTAATGACTAAATTCTCTATATTGATGAACGATAAACTGTTGATGAGATTTAACGATACATTTGTTTATATGATAGATTGAAAGGAAAGTAACAAGTCTCTCAAGAATACACATACAAGAAAATGACACTCTTATACATTGAAGATCCAAGAGATGCCTACAAGAAGTGTTTGAAGACTCTTGTTGGATTGAGTAGCTCTTAACCTTTTTGATCTTCCTTATCATATACCACATGCTATGGAAGCTCTTGGAAAGTTATGAAGAAGGAAGATAAACAAGTCAAGAGCTACTCAATCCAACAAGAATAGAATCAAGCGGTAGACTCCTTGGCAAGAAGAAGTGTGAAGCCCAATACACTACAACTCAAGATTGATATAGAACTTCATCACTTCAAGAAGATGTTGATCAAAGGCTTCAAAGTAAAATATTCTTAAGCTTAAATAGTTGTAACTCATTTTTTTGGCTCCTAAAATCTCTCTCAAAAGACTCATTTTTTCTCACGCTTCTGAGAGTTGCGGCCTCCCATTGCTGTTGGTAGCCCAACCTCTTGGCCGAATAAGCCGTTTTTTGATCTCCTCTCACATCATGTGGCCTCTCCTCAATCTTTCCCGATCACCATTGTATAGTTTCAAGGGAGAGCTGAACCTCACGATCTCCATTGATGAACATGATGCCCTCATATCCCCATTGAGTTTCGCCCTCGTGGGAAAATTCCACAAACATGGCTCGAATATGGAATCGCTTCGCAAAACTTTCCATAAAGTTTGATTCTAGGGGAATTTCTGGATCGGGTGGATGGACCCACAACACGTTCTTATTCATTTTAATTTAGATGAAGATTATTGCAAGCTATGGAGGCAAGGTTATTGAAATTTTGTGGCTTGAATATGAGGGTGTTTAAGTGGACTTATGATTTTAATCTTCATGAAGAACCATCGATTTTTTCGGTATGGATCGGTTTTTAGGGCCTCCCGATTCATCTCTACAATAAGGTAAAATTATTCTCCTTGACAAAAGCAGTAGGGAATACATTGACTTTGGATGCGCCGACTGCGAATGCAACCCCTCCTAGTGTAGCAAAAGTCTGTGTTGAAGTGGATTTGCTAGTGGATTTGTCTCATCGGGTTCGAATTACCTATGCCAAATCTAGCAAGGGTGTTTGGCAGCCAATAACATATGGCGATTTATCGGATTATTGCACAATTTGTATGAGAATCGGTCATGCTCATGGTCGTTGTCAATCTGATTTGATCATTCCGGTGCCTAAGATTGCTGATAGGGGCAAGAAGAAGATGACTGATACACAACCCGTTGGTAACTTGGGGAAGAAGGTATTGAAATCAGAGACAGTTATCATTTTCCCTGAGAATGGGGTGAAACAATGACAGCAGAAAGGTCGGAAGCGACCTGCGGTAGTCCCATCACAGACTAAGGGGGCCGCTTCATTAGTGGAGGAGGCGGAGGCGGAAAAGGTAAGGTTATCCCCTATCGCACCAATTAAGGTATTGAATGATGACAATGGCCCACAAAATATTGAACAAGAACTAGTCTCGCCAATATGACAGGAGGCTCAAGGTCAAAACTTAGCAAGCGGGGTTGTCGACAAGGCTACGGGGCTCAGTAAGGACGACATCCGAATTGGGTGTGCATTGAATTCCCCGATGGTTAACCCAAGGTTGGTAGTTTCGGAGAGGGAAGGGGACACAGCCGCAGTACCAGCAAAGAAATATGGAAAAGAAAAATTTGAAAGAGTTCGCCGCGCAACTGGCGACGGCTCGCCGGGAATTGGAAGAATTGTAGCCGGATCAGGATGTGGGTGTTGACACTTTAGCAGGGGAGGCTGTGGGTCAGGAGGTTCTAGATGTAATGTTAGGGTCAGGTTGCGGGTATTGGCCTGGTAGCAGGGGATGATATGGATCAGGCGATTTTGGCCCGAGTTGATGTTGCGGGTCAAGAGGAAACGGAGGTGTAGAGTCGTGCAGGTAAGGATGAGGCTGTGTTGGATCAAGTTACCACATACCCGGTTCAGCTACTGGAACAGAGAATCCAAGTGGGCTCCCAACAAAGCAGAGAGGAAGTGCCTATTACTTTCGTAACTTTTGACCTACTCGTGCTCCCTACTAATTGCCGGGGTATCACAAACTTGCATAATTCAGCCACTTCCGATAAGCGAATGATAGGACTATGTCTAATATTCGACATTTGAAATTTGCAAATAATTTAAGTCTTCTGATTTTGCTAGAACCTATGGTAGGGTTAGAAGACTTACTCTTATATTCTAGTTGTTTGGGTTATGATCACTGTTATGGAAATTGTGCTAGTAAAATTTTGATTATGTAGGATGGATCTTTGGATATTGATGTTTTGGGTGATATGGAGCAAATGGTTCATGTTCGTATAAACTCTTTCTCGGCGTGTATGTTAAATGCTCTTATGTGCAAAGAAGAATTTTGTGGGCAGATTTAAGGTCTTTTCATATGCAACATGATCAGCCATGGCTAGTATGTAGAGATTTTAATGTGTTTTTGCATCTTTCAGAAAGTCAGGGATCGGTTCCGGCTATGCTTCCAATAAGTGAGTTCGCAGAGGCAATTAATGATTGTGGGCTTCTGGAGGTGCTGTGTTTGGGCATATTGTAGACATGGAGCCGGAGTGGTGTTCACCCACTTCACAGGACGTTGGACATAGTTCTGGTTAACACGGCATGGAATACTTTGTTTAAGTTCTCACATGTAATACATCTGCCATCGACCATTTCGGATCATTGCCCTCTTCTTGTAACCACTCGGCTCACGTTGGATCGCCGAGGCTCAGCTTTTAGATTTCAGGACATGTGGGTTAAGCACAAGACTTTTATGGATGTGGTCAAGGCTAGCTGGTCTAGCTGGTCAGATGAGATAGAAAATTCAGGGATGTATATGCTACAAGCAAAGTTAAAGCGCCTTAAGACAACTATAAGCATTTCGAATCGGGATGTCGTTGGGAATCTCAACACTAATTTGAAAAATGCTCTTGAACAAGTAGCCCGATTGGAAGAGATTTATGATGCTTCTACAAGCCCCGATCATTTAACCGCCTTACAAGTTGCTAAGGAGAGTTATGATAATGTGCTTGAACAGGAGGAAACCTTTTGGAGACAAAAATCCAGAATCAAGTGGCTCAAGGAAGGCGAGGCTAACACAAATTATTTTCATTCTTTTTGAAGGAACCAACAAAAACGTATACATATAGCGCAGATTCAATCATCAAATGGTGATGTGCTTACTACTATAGATGCAATCGGCATGGAGGGGGCCAATTTTTTCGAATCCCTCCTTGCCCGAGACCGCTTACAACTGCTGGATGATGATGTACTCCGACATGTTCCTTCTATGGTCACGGATGCAGAGAACAACTTGCTTGATCGCCTTCCGACTCTTGAGGAGGTCCAGGTCACGGTATTTGATTTGTGTCCTACAAGTGCTGCAAGGCCGGATGGATTTATAGGGAGGTTTTTTTAGGTTTACTGGGCCATTGTTGGAGACGATGTGTTACGATGGTGCGGGATTTTTGGGCGGGCCTTCCAATGCCGAAATCCATGGCAAGTGCTTTGATTGTCTTGATACCAAAGGTACACAGTCATATGCATTTTGGTGACTATATACCCATCTCGCTTTCCACATTCTCGAATAAAATCAACTCAAAGGTAATGCCCAATAGACTGTCTGGACTACTCCCTTCTTTAATCAGCAGCAACCAATCTGTTTTTTTAAGTGGCAGAGTGATAACAGACAATATTGTATTGGCAATGGAGATGGTGAGTTCACTTAAGAAAAGGGTTAAGGGGGCGGGAATATGATTATAATGCTTGACATGATGAAAGCTTTTGATCGTGTTTCACACTCTTTCCGTGTGGAGGTTTTGAAGAGATTTGGTTTCACCGCGCATTTTATACACTTGGTACGTAACATTCAAGAACAAAATTGGTTTTCTGTCCTTATTAAAGGCTGTCCCTTTAGTTTCTTCCGATCAGGTAGATAGGTCTAGCAAGGCGATCTGATGTAACCTCTTTTATTCATTTTAGCAGCGGAGGCGTTCTCAAGAGGGCTAAATCACCTTATGGGTATCAGATCTATAGAGCCATATGTTGTTCCCCACTCTACTATGGTGATCTCTCCTTTAGCGTATACAGATGATGTTGTAATTTTTATGAATGGAGGGAAGCGAAGTATGCAGCATCTTATGATATTCATTAGACAATATGAGGCATCATTTGGTCAGAAAATCAATAATGCTAAAAGCTCCTTTTATGTATCTAGCAGAACTCAAGTGGGGCAAATGCAAATGAGTCAACAAGTCACTGGGTTCACATAGGGATCTTTTCCATTCACATATCTTGGCTGCCATCTCTTGTTGGGTCGTGCGGAAGTGGCATATTTTGCTTCTTTGTTGGACAACATTTCTTCAAGAGTGGCGGGTTGGCAACAAAAGTTATTGGGCTTTGGTGGTCGCCTAATTCTCATTCGACATGCCTTATTATCCATGACGCTTTACATTCTTTCTTCAGCAAACCAACCAAGGAAAGTTTTGGCTGATATCGAACGTATTCTAGCAAATTTCCTATGGGGTCAATCTGTTCATGGTAATAAACGGCATTGGATGTATTGGCAGCGACTATGTAGAGATGTTCTCCATAATGGGCTTGGATTACACACTTTAAAATCTCTGCAACAAGCCTTCTCTTTCAAACTGTGATGGTGTTTTCGTATGACGGATTCAATATGGAGAGAATTCATGATTAATCAGTATTGCACGGCTGTCCCTCACCCCACTTTGGTGTCCCACACCTCATCTGATTCAGTAGTTTGGCGGAGATTGATTAACGTTCGTTACCAAGCAGAACCGCACATCGGTTTACTAATTCGGGATGGGTCCGGATCATTATGGCACGAGGATTTTACCCTCGGTGGCTGCTTTGGAGTGTCTGTTTTGCCGAATGCATTGACACAAGACATGGCTGCTCCTATTCGGAATTAGCTCGACTTGGATGGGTGGATAGCAGCCACACATGTTCTAGCCCCAGGCCAGAGGTCCACTTTGGGCCAAGGTCGAGATCGTTGGATTTGGAAATTTGACCAAGGTGGCCACTTCAAAATCACTCCAACACTTCAAATTTTGCAGCCAGCTGGAGTCACCCAAGGTACTAAGATGATTATCTGGTCTTCTAAGATTCTAATGTCATTGCGTATCTTTATGTGGCATTTTCTTAATTGTTACCTTGCATTAAATGAGGTAAGACAACGTTGGGGAGTGTATTTAGCCTCTCGATGTTATTGTGGTGGTGGTGGTATTGATAGTTTTGGTCATATTTTCTTAGAATGTAATGCAGCGGCTTTCCTTTGGGATAAGGTATGTGGTAGTATGGGGGTAGATTGGAATTCTATGCAGTGTGACCCCCCATTTTTCTTTAGTAAAACTGTTGTGGTGGAAAGGCAAAGGTAAATGGCAGGACATCTATTCTATTCTCTAACCTGGAGCATGTTGGATTCTATGGCGTGCACGTTGCATATTTGTGTATGATGGTATTAAATTAAATGGGCGTGGTTTGTGGCGTGAGTTTGATTTCTACATCAAACCTATTCTCATGGAAGCAGACCTTTTAGACTTATACATGGGAAACTGGACTCCAACTTGGATGGCTAAGACGATGGTCAAGTCAGTACGTTGGCTGCGAATGGATCGGGTTGGAGTGATATTAAACATTGATGGTGTCTCGAGGGGTAATCTGGGTACGGCTGGAGCTGGTGGAGTGTTGCGCCATTCCAGTGGAGCTTTCATAGTGTATTCCACAAGTACTTGGGAGATGCATTGACAAATACCGTTGTAGAAATGGAGGCCATGGTACATGGTTTGAGGTTAGCTAGGGACCTCGGTTATGGTAATGTGTTGGTTCAAATAGACTCGAAAGTGTTGTGTGATTCTATACAACGTCGATCAATCAATGCTTGGCGACTTGATGCTTTATTTCAGACCATTTTGAGGCTCTTAGACATAGATAGAGTGGTTCATATCTATAGGGAAGCTTATCAAGTTGCAGATAAATTAGCGAATGAGGCTTGTGATTTACGCTCAGATTGGGATTATAGGGAATTAGGGACAACTCTTTATGCTAGCTATGGGCCTGTGAAGATTGGATCAAGATGGAACACCTCATGCTCGGATGCACAGGGGATGAATATTCGTTTGATTCAATTTCCTTCTGTAACCCGCCTATGTGTCATAATGTGCAAGGCGTGGACTTTTAATTGTAATTTTTGGCTAAGACCTTAATCAATAAAATCAACATTTTATCAAAAGGGAAAAAAAGGCTTCAAAGTCAAAAGCTCCAAGAAGATAATCAACTTGAAGACTCGACGACCTTAGGAAGATTAGTCTTATGCTTATAGGTACTTCTTTGTGACTAATCTTTCCTTTGAGAATACTAGGATAGAATGTTTAAAGCTCAACCATGCATGTTTTCAAAACCCATAGATGACCTTGCTCTTATCATTGATCACTCAAAGGTCATATTCTCTTAAGATAATTTCTTTTCACCTATCACATTACATCAAAGTTAGTCATAATAAAAAAGGGGGAGATTGTCAACCCTAAGGGCTAAATTCTCTATTTTGATGAACGACAAACCATTGATGAGATTAATTGTTATTATTGTTCATGTGATAGATTACAAGCAAAGTATCAAGTCTATCAAGAAAGCATACACATGTCAAAAGGCAATCTTACATATTGAAGATCCAAGATATGCCTATAAGAAACACTTGAAGACTTTGGTACTTGATAGGGTAGATTAGATAGTTCATATCTTATAATCTCCCTTAGGAAAGCTCAAATGATGATGTTCAAATTTTGCCATGCATACACTTAAAATGTTTTCATGATAAAACATTTTTGAAAAGGTTTTATCAAAATGATTAAAAGAGTCATACAAAGTTTACTTGAGTGAAAGATAGCATTTGATTTGAGACATAGTGGGAAAACCACTTTTAACCTTCATATTGGTCGACCGATGTGTCACTCCGGAAGAACAGTTAAAGGTCGGTCGACCGAACCCTAGTTAGGTCCAACGAAGTATGTCACATCACTCAACGACTATTTTGGTTAGGTCGACCTCAATCCTATTCGGTCAATCGAGATAGAAATAGAGCCTTTTCCTCAAAATTGTTCGAGATCACCTCGGAAGACCAGGAACAGAGTTGGTCGATCGAAGTGTCGAATTCTGGCAGTTTTCTAGCCGTTGAAGCATTTTTTGCTAGCCATTTTCTCTCCCCTATTTAAATCCCAAGGCTGAGATTTTCCTATTCACTCATTCCATTAAGTGCATTAAGTTTATTCTCATTCAATGCATCTTTCATTACTCGTTGCAATCTATTTCATGTGCTAAACAAAGTTGAACAAAATCATTTGAACTATTACATTTATTGAGCTTTACACTTGTAACAAATCCATCACTTTTAGGTGATATTTGGTTATTCCCTCTTCTGCTCTCATTAGTGAGATTAGTTCTTTCTGAGCTAAGAAGTAAATCTTTATGAGTTTCATCTTGTAGAACTCTTTGTGAGTTAAGCTCTTTGTGAGCTTGTTGTGTGGTTAAGGTAAAACTCTTTGTGAGTTGTCCACTCTTGTAAAAGGTTGATCCTACCTTACATTTGTTGTGAAGGAAACTTCTTAGTGAAATGTTGAAATCCTTGGGTGTGTCTCAAACTAGTGGACATAGATTCTTCGTGAATTCAACCACTCTAAATCGTTTGTCTTGTCTTCTCATTTTCTACAAGCTTTCTTTTTTATTTCTATTTACTCTTGAATTGTTTATTTGCAAGAAAGTTTTAAAAAGCATTCAAAAACCCTATTTACCCCTCCCGCTCTAGTTTTTTTCAAACCTTTTGTCCGCAGGTGCGTCCGACGTACGGCAGAAGGTTAGTTAAAAGGCGCGAACGAATGGCCAGAGGAAGGGGCGATGCCCTGTTTTCGAATTTTTTATCCTGTTTTTCCCTGTTATTCTTTAAACATATAATTGCAAACCCTTGTCTTCAACCATAATTGTAGATCAATCATAGAATCCCCTAAACTTTAACAACATCGATGTATACTTCAAGAAAGCACGAAAGTTGACTTTTGTTTACCAAGAACAAAGCGTTTGAGCCCCCATCATTTCACATGACTAATGAATGTAATGAAAAATTCAAGCCACATGCTTAACGAATGTAATCATAGAGTAATAAGAACATAACTAAAATAAGTAATTGACGATGTTTCAAAATAACAAAATTAAACCCGATAAACGAATTACACGAGGATGCTTACACTCCTATACATGAGTGGATACTTTGAGTGAGAGATCGTCTTTAATAATTTATCCACATTGTCTTTTTCTTTGGTACCTATACACAAAGACATTTTTGGTACCCACACTTTCTTGGGTCCTTGGGGGTTAGTGCTAGGGAATTTTACAACCCATAAAGATTTAGCTCCTCTTTCAATTCTTCTCTTATTGATGCAACAATTAGCATGATGTCTACATATTCAATAATATGAGCAAGTTACATTAACCATGGTGTAATGTGTAGTTCTAGCATCTAAAGAGATAAATTGTGCATGCTTGTGTGTGTGTGTGTTTGTGTTATAAACAAGTTAAGCCATGAGAAGCAGGTTTGAGCACCAAACACATTATCAAGATTATCTTCATAGAAAGTGCACTTAACACCAAGAGAGTTTAACACATCATGTTTATGATTTATGTGATCATACTCAACAAGTTTAGATTCTACAATAAACATCTTGTCAAGAAATTATTGGTTTTCAAGCGATAAAGCATCAATCCATAAAAGCACATTCTCCTTTTCATTATTATTATGTGAAAAGATATAAGAAGACTATCATATTCTACTTGCATTTTTATCTTTCATTTAGTGAGCAAGCAAGTTCATTTCAAATGATCTTGTTCTTCTTAGTCAACTTTTACAATTCGTCATAAAGATCATGTAAAAGAAGATTAGGATCCTCCTCATTTTCATAGTCAATATCTAGAGAAGGATTTTGAACATTGTACCTCATTGCCTATGAACTTAGGACTTTGGATATCATTTTGATCTTCATCAATGAGTCAAATGAGGCATTTTGAGTAGTCTTGATCTTGACCCTTTCTTTCTTGTGAGGAGTTTGTCCTTTAATTGCTTCTTTTTTTGGTATTATCATTGGATGCATTAGAAGCAATCTTCTCGATCTTGGTGGAGTCATCATTGATGAATAACTTGACGTTTCTTGATGAACTCTCCACAACTTTGTTGTCCTTGGCACATGACTCTTTTCTTGGAGTCTTAGCTTGTGTTTACCATTCCTTGTGGTTTATCTCTTCGTTGTGAGGGTTAGATCTACAAGGGAAACTTGAGACTTTCTAGGTACCTCTTGAGAAGGTCCTTTAATGTCAATGTTATGTCTCAAGTGGCAAAAGTGTGTGCAAGGCCCAACATTATCAAAATTAAAGTAACAAGAATGATTCTTAGAAAAATTTAGCACATGGCAGCAAGAATCATTAAAGTTCGCTATGTTACATTTTCTAGATAACTTGGCAAGTGAAACATATAGCATATGGAGTTCATGCTTCAAGTTATCTACACATGTAATATCATCAAGGGGGGAATATGTAACATCAACACTGGCACAAGTGCATGCATCAAACTTACTTCTCAAATTAGTGATAACATCAATTAAAGTAATATGAGAGAGTGAAAGTTGATACCTTTCATTCTTACCAAGTGATGAAGATTGGTGATTTACATTGTAGCATTTGTCATCACTTGAAATAGTGTTTGAATATCTTGGTTCCTCAACTTGTATATATTTTAAGTGTTGAGCCTTCCAAGTGTCATGGAGTGTTTTTGATTTCTTCCTTCTTGAACATCTCCATTCACATTCTTCATTCTCCATAGAATGATCAAGACCAATGCCACTTCTTGTAGAGTCTTTTTCTTTGAAGCTTTGTGACAAAGAATTTTCTTTTCTTCCTTGAACAAGATGTGTGATCTTCAATATCTCCATCATAATTTGAGTTTTCATGAAGATCATCATCATCTTGTGTTTCCGCCATCTCACTAGGTTTCCCCAAATCTTGAAGTTCCAACTTTGGCTTTAGCACTTCAACTTTTCCTTCATAAGATGTTTTAAGCATATTCATCATTGAATGAGTATCTTCACACTCATGGACTTTGTTGAGAGCTTCTTCATTGAGTGCACCACAAATGGGCATTCATGGCCTTAAAGTTGAGTGTCATCTTTGCATAGTCCTCTTGGTTGAAGTCTCTTTTAGACTTTGGCAATTTTACCCCTTGTATGAAAGTTGAAGGAACAAACTGGCCTTCTTCTATAAGGCTTAACTAGGTAGAGTCATTAGATAACAAAAAATATTTAAACATGGATTGCCAACAAGAGAAGTTGGAGCCATAAAATAAAGGTGATCTAGAGGTGGAAGGGTCATTTATGGTAGAAGTAGAAAAGATATGAGACATGGATCCTCCTAGGATATAAGTCCAACAAAAAGGAGACTAGTCTTTGATACCAATTGAAATACCCGATAGGGTTTGAACCTAAGAGGGGGTAAATTTGGTTCTAAAACTTTTTAGCTTTTCTAAAACTTCTTTGCCTAATTGATCACCTTAACAACAATTATGTTGATTAAGCACATAAGGTGATTTAAATGTTGAGTGGCAACTTAGATGACTTCAGTGTTTAGATGCAACACATAGGAATACAAAATTATGAATATGATCTTGGAAGTACTAAGTCAAGTATCCTATACACAAAGCTTGTAATATAAAACACTATAAGTCATATGACCAAAGCTAAAGTAAATCTATAATCCAAGTAAATCAACTAACTCAAGATAAACATTTACAATTCAAGTTCATGCAAAGTAAAAGTAAAAAGAGTATTATAAGAACTTGAATGTAAAGAGTAGAGTTGCATAAAATGAACACGGCAATTTACAGTTGTTCCATCACAAAGATCTACATCCATTACCTTAGGACACGTCTAATGATTTTGGCAACTCAACTAAGGATTTCCTTCACAACAAATTGCAAGGTGGGATCAACCTTTTACACTTGCCTCACAAAGAGGACTCCACTCACAAAGAACATTTTTCTAGTTCTCACATGAACTAAGCTTACAAAGAGCCAATATCACAAAGAGATACCTTATAAAGAGGACAACCTCACAAAGAGAGATAACACTCAGAAAGAGTGAAGCTCACAAAGAGATTTTTCTAGCTCACAAAGAACTAGTTCTCATAAAAAGAAAAGGAAAGAGTCTCTTACAATTGAGACATTACAATTTAGCTCACTTTTACAAATTCCTCAATGGATTTGATATACAATTGAAAGCTCTAAGAAATTTTGAGAATAAAAGAGAATGTATGTGAAGCTCAAGCTCAAAATGAAGTATTTTGAGTAAGATTAAAAGAATTAAGTTCAAAATGTTTGGATTGTTCACAACTTGTTGGTTGTTCTCTTGGTGGTTAAAACTATGAACCAAGTTGTTTTTATACCATAGAAAATGGTTTAGAGGTGAAGGAGTCGTTCCGAAATTCATAAAGCTGTTAAACTAGCCGTTAGACACAAATTGCAAGATGCGGACGAACCACAGGACGAAACATCGTCCGCGACAGCTGTTTTGTCAAATTTCAAGTCTTTTCAAATAAGTTTAAGAACAAATGGCTTGTCAAAAAATTTCAAAACCTTTTTAAGATCAAATCAAGTTTGGATACATGGTTTTGAAAACATACAAGAGCTTCATATGATTTAACGATTATTCTCAAAATAGATTAGTCACAAGAGATGTACATATGTGTAACATGACTAATCTTCAAGGTCTTAATGTCTTCAAGATGTGTAACGCCTTCTTTAAGTTTCACTTGAGACCTTTGTCAACCTCTTCATGTGGTAAAGTCCTTGTGTAATCTTCTAAGATGTATTGCCATGGACTTCATCCCTACCTTTGTTAAATGCCTACTTCTAGATTCTTCAATTATTGATTGAGTAGCTCTCAACATCTTAGTCCTCATTCTTTGACATTGCAACCACTACCAAGGCATTGTAGAATCCACTTCAAGCTTGTACCTTGGAGTCTTGCATTGTGTAGCTTCTCTTAAATGAATCGCTTCAAAGTGATCCTTGATACGGCATCTTCAAAGTTGTACGATTGTCCCCTTTGAGGTTCATGGAAGCTTTCTTACCATTTTCATCAATGTAAGTGTGAGTAATAGATCCTACCATAAAACACAAGCTCACACAAACACGACAACTTCTCAATGGTTTGTTATTCTCAAAACTAGATTGATCACATTAGCCCTTAAGGCTTACAAACTCAACACACAAATGTGGATCACCCTACGAGAGTTTAAATAACCACCACTCACAACTAAATCTATTCCAAGTACCGCGTATGGAGAGATCTAGCACACACATGCCTCACTGAAGGTAGATATGGGAGCAAACACCAAACGATCAAACTAAATTTGATGGATAATACATTTCAGCTCATAAATCACACGCTATGTGATGGGATACGACAATTCTAGCTACAACACTCTTCACTCACTTTAAAAAGAATCACAATGATAGAAAATAATTGGTGAGCTTGGAATGAATTGAGAAGATATAGATGATATAAATTCTTAACTACAACTTCTCTTTTATGGGGGGAATAAGGGTTTGAATTTCAAATTGTTCGTAGCTTCTGGATCAATGAGATAGTTCAGTTCACCGAACTATTGCGACGAGGTTTTCTATTATACAGTAAAATCTTCGATTGACCAGACTCTACCGGATAATCAAGGTTAAAAAGAAATCATGTTGTGAGAGGAGGGCACTTAAGCATCCCGGTTAACCTTGCTTGAACAAAGGTTAACCGAGGTGACATGAATTTTGTTTTTCAAAACAAGTAAAAAAATCAAGAAGGCAAGCATGTCGACATATACACAAACCTTTGAGCCATTTATCAATAGTAAGGTAATTGAGGTGCAAGGAAATGTGGCTCAAAGTAGGGAATGTCATTCTTATGAGATTACCGAGCTACCAAAAACCAACATGGTGGTAGGATTCAATGAAGAGGAGCTAAACAAATACTGAGCAAAAGGGAGAAATAAAAAAAATCCAGCTCGACCAAAAGGGACCCATAGAAAATGGTCTAGATTGGGAAAGGGTTGCCCATTTGCCTAAGAATGAAGTTGACCGAGGTGTTAAGAGAGTAAAATGATAATTTTTCCTTCGAGCCCAAGGATTTGTGGATGATTATGAGAACCATAACGGATCATAGTCTCGACATCCCACTCTCGGCAAAAACAAATTTCAAAAGAAAAAGTCTTCGGGAAAGAAAGGCAAAAGGAAATAAAAAAGGAAGTCGTGCACCTCTTGGAAGTTAGGATCATTACAATATTTTCCTAGAGTTGTTGGGGAACTTCGTGGTAGTACAAAAGTCATATTTTACTTGGAGGATGTGTATTGATTTCAAAGACGTAAACAATGTCACCACCAAGAAGCCCTACCGCTTACCTCGGATGGACAATTAGTTGACTCAGTGGCTTGGCAATGCCATTCAAATTAAAGAATGTCGCGCGGGCTTCTAAGAGATGGCCAACAATACCTTCGGTGGGTAGATAGGTAGGAACATGGAGGTGTACGTGGGTGATCTCATTGTCAAAATAATGAGAGTATGAGATTTGGCCAAGGATGTCCAAGAAACCTTTGAAAAAAATAAGAAATATAGGGATGAAGCTCAACCCAAAAAATGTAACTTTAGAGTTCCTCGGGAAAATGCTTTGGCTTCTTGGTATCTTATAACTCATAAATTCATCGATATATTTCTTTTCTTTTAAAGTGAGTTTGTGCTTAAAAAATATTTATATGTAGAGTTTTGAGCTTAGAATGGTATAATCCTCATTACTTTGTGTTTTAATGGTTGTAGGGTGCTTATTGAGCTTTTATGATTTTTTGAGGACTTAATTGCAAAATCTGGAACTTGACTGGAAAGCTCTGGGACTTAATTGCAAAATTTGAAAGCTTGTCTTCTGGTCAACTCGGGTCAACATTGAAAATCTGGTCAACCATGGAGACCTCATCCATTCGAGGCATAGAAGAAAGGAATCGGTTATCCGCATCCGTTAAGAGCCTTGGCACAAGGTCTAGCAAAGTGCTATCCCCACCAACCGAGCTATCCTCTCCAAACTATTTAGCTAAATGATCAGCTACTTGCCTCCCAATTTCTGGAGTCGTGGTAAGCCAAGAACCATTATCATCCATTATTCTAGTAATAAACATTTTCTTCGAACTATTTGTAAAATAATTATGAAAATACCTGGTGTTAGAATTCCCTTCTTCTAGCCACTTGATTCGAGATCGTTGCTTCCAAAAAATCTCTTCTACAATCACGGCATTCATATACACCTCCTTAGCATCTTACAAAGATAATTTATTTTCATCCGAAGGCGAATGATCAAAGAGTTGTTCCGAGAGTTGCAAGGCTGCCTCGGCTCGCTTCAAATTGGTGGTCTCATTCCCGAAAACTTCCTTGTTTCAATGAGATAAAACTTATTTTAATCGTCTCAATTTTTGCATCAAAACATAGAGGTAGTTCCCTTCCAAATGCTCTTCCCAACTTCGCTTCACCATCTCCATAAAGTCCTAATGTCTCACCCACATTGATTAAAATCGGAAGGCAGAGGAGCTGCCCAAAGCTGAGATACTCATGGAGACTCGCAAAGGATAATGGTCGAAGACATCTCGAGTTAAATGGTCAACTTTTGTCATTGAGAAAAATCTATTACATTGTGTATTCACCTATCGAATCTCCAAAGCAATGGTGGTGATAAGCTGCGACACCATGTGAATGGGCTGCTAGAGTAAGGCACTTCTAATAATCCACAATTTTGAATAGTTTCTGAGAACTCCGAGATAGGAAGCATAGACGAAATAGAGCCGAAGATTTCACTTTGCCTGAGAACAACATTAAAATCACCTCCCCACAAGCCAAGGAGAATCATTTTGGGAAGCGCATGATTCTAGCTCTATCCATAGCATCCTTCGCTGCGCGTAAGGACATTTAGCATATACGAAAGAAAAAACAAACAAGGTTGCTAGAAAAATTAGAAAGCTTCACATGCAAAACCTGTTCAGTCTCACCAACAACATCTAAACCTACATTTCCATTCCAAAGGATCCAGATTTTACTATTCACATTACCATGCCAAAAATCAAAGCCCAAACGATTCACAAACATAGATAAATCTGAAAGCGGTAACATTGGCTCAAGCAAAACTATGAACGAAAGACGATGATCCTTCCTCAATTTCTTTACTCTTTCTATTGATGCATTATTAGAAATACCACGAACATTCCAAATTGCAAATTCCATAAATAAAATATACGACTTAAGTAAAGGAGGTGTTACCAATTAACACAGTTTGATGTCCTTTTTTCACAAGCCTAGAGGAATTCCGAATTTCACCCACTTGCACTTTTTGTTTGCCATGTTTCATTTTTGGCTGCCTTGTCGCCACCGGTTCTTGCAATGTTAGGCTGCTTTGGCTCAAATTATAGGAAGCGAGATTGACAGAGAGTTGTCCTCCCTCCACTACTTTTTCCGGGAGAGTCTTCCCAAAATAGTGTTTTGTTAAAATCCACAAAGCTTTGCCATCCCTTGCCTATGCTCTCTTTGGACAGTGATCACATAGGAAGTCCTTCCGGACAAGCACCCCTTGACACATGGAGTGGCGAGGTTGTAGCCATGTTCACATGAAATTCGTCGGTGCCTTTCCGTTCAACTAATCAAGAACATTATCCTACATATCCACCCGGACTGAGATATCATCTTGAATGCCTTGCGGTAAAATCCCCGACATGTGTGTTAGTAGTGCCCTAGGACCATTAGCATATGTTGTACGTTTTATATATATTTTGAGCATGTTATGTGAATAGTTAATTTTGCGTAAAAGTCATTAGTTTATGCAATTACTATTCTGATTATCCCTAGATTTATGTAATGTTCTTTACAATGAAATGAAACTAGTATGATGTTTGATTGATGATTATGTTTTACTGATCATGTGTAATGAATACAAATCATATCATAGATACAATGTATTGGGATATATTGTATTGGACGTGATCCGTTAGAGAAGTAATACTTCATGGTTCTTTAGTCATAAGTATTACTTCCTCAATACTATTTTGAATTCTTAGACCTTAAGTCTCCATCGTTTCCAGCATGAATGGAGCTGCGTTTTGACTCAGTCGGACGTTACTTTTAATCGAGTAATTAATACGACTGGTGATCGGATGTAGTATCCTATCATGGCTTGAATGTGAGAGGCATTGTAAGGGATTTGTCCCTCTCTTATTAGAGAGAGAGAATCCACTGGCCCCTCGATAGGGAAGACTGTTTAAATGTATGGACGTGCTCAAATCTTTGAGGTTGTGGAATTGTTTCACAATTAACTCCTCCTGGTACACCACAATGGAATGGTGTATCAGAACGAAGGAATCGCACCTTACTAGATATGGTTCGATCTATGATGAGTAAAACAAGCCTTCCAATTTCCTTTTGGGTCTACACCCTAGAAACTGATGCATTCATATTTAATAGAGTTCCTTTTAAAGAGGTTCAGTAAACTCCATATGAGATATGGACAGAGAAACGACATAGTTTGTCATTTCTCAAAATTTGGGTATGCGAGGCTTTTGTAAAACAATTATTATCTGATAAACTCGCCCCTAAATTTGACAAGTGTTTGTTTGTGGGATATCCTAAATAAACTACAGGATATTACATTTATCTTCCATCAGAGAACAAAGTGTTTGTTGCTCGAAATGGTCTATTCCTTAAAAGGGAATTTATTTCCAAAAAGGATAGTGGGAGTAAGATCCATCTTGAGGAAATTCAAGATCCCCAAACAATATCTGAACCAGCTTTAGAACTTCAAGCAAGCTCACGTGCTGATACTGAGCTTCAATCTTTGACACAAGGCCCAAGGAGTTCAAGTCGGGTACATCAACAACCTGAGAGATATAGATTTCTCGTAACTGATGATCATCATATTAAATTGATTGATCAAGATGAACCCACTACCTACAAAGAGGCATTTCATAGTTCCGAGTCAGATAAGTGGCAAGAAGCTATGAAGTCTGAGATGCAATCCATGTACGATAACCAATTGTGGACATTGGTTGATCCACCCGAAGGGTGTAAAATCATTGATAACAAATGGTGTTTCAAAAAGAAAATCAACATGGATGGTGGTAATGTACACACTTTTAAATCTCGACTAGTAGTTAAAGGTTATAGACAAATTCATGGTATTGACTATGATGAAACCTTTTCTCCTGTCGTTATGATAAAGTCTATTAGGATTTTACTTGCCATAGCCGTATATTATGACTATGAGATATGGCAAATGGACATTAAGACTGTGTTTCTTAATGGAAACCTTCTCGAGGATGTGTATATGACACAACCTGAGGGGTTTGTTGATCCATCAAATTATAGCAAAGTGTGTAAGCCTCAAAGATCCATTTATGGATCGAACCAAGCATGTCGAAGCTGGAATCGTCGCTTTGATGAAGCAATTAAAGAATTTGGTTTCATCAAAAAATGAAGACGAGCCTTGTGTTTATAAGAAAGTGACTAATATTGCAGTAGTGTTCCTTGTGCTTTATGTGGATGACATCTTACTTATTGGAAATGACATCCCCTCATTACAAAGTGTAAAAGCTTGGTTCGGAAGTGCTTTTGGGTATAAGAATCTATAGAGATAGATCCAACAAAATTATTGGCCCTCATAGTGGATACATTGACAAGGTACTGAAACGGTTCAGTTTGCAAGACTCCAAAAAGGGATTCTTGCCCATTTCACATGGCATTAAACTCGGCAGAACTCAATGACCTTCCACAAAGGAAGACCAAGAGCGCACGAGTAAGATCCCATATGCTTTAGCCATTGGGTCTATTATGTATGCCATGATATGCACTCGCTCGGATGTCTCATTGTTAAGTATGACTAGCGGACATCAATCTGACCCTGGAGAGTCACATTAGACTGCAGTCAAGAGAATTCTTAAGTACTTAAGAAGGACTAAATATATGTTCTTAGTTTACGGTGGTCAGGAAGGAAAGTCTGGTTGTAAAAGGTTACACAGACGCAGGCTTCCAGACCGACGTAGATGATTTTTCGCAATCTGGTTTTGTGTTTTGTTTGAATGGATATGTTGTGAGCTGGAAGAGTTCAAAGCAAGAAACCGTGGCCGACTCTACAACAAAAGTTGAGTATCTGGCTGCCTCTGAAGCAGCTAAAGAAGCTGTTTGGATCAGGAAATTTGTTGATGGATTAGGTAGCCCCATGGTAGGGTTGCTGGCTGTAGCTTTAGTCCTGCGATCCAGACCTACCATATCAATCGGATTCTTAGCCGCCTACGACTATGCAACCGGCAGCCCGTTAATTGACGATGGGCCACCAATCTCTAGATACAACTTTTCACCATTTTCAAACATTTTCTTGTGTTGGCAGCTGTCTAGCCAATTCCTTTTGTTTTCTTGCTTTATTTTCAAGAATCACAGGGACATTAACCTCCCCCCTCGCAGATTGATGCCCAGATTGGCATTCCAAATTCGAATGACCTATCTTCAAACAATTGGAACAATAGGTGGGTAGGTTTTCATATTCTATATTTTGCCAATATCCCTTCCATGTCCTTGCGTGTGAAATACATATTGTGGTTGTCAAATCCTTCATCAAATCAACTTCAACACAAACACACGTCGGGCTCGGCCTCGAGATACTTGCGGTTGGCTAATCAAGAACAAGAGGCGTTCCCGCAGCCCTCGCCAAAGAAAATAACACGAATTTATTGAACAGATGGATATGAAGACCTTCAAATCGGATCCACATTGGAACAATTGATTGTTACATCATCGTATTAAAGTCAAATTGCCACCTGAAGACTCTCATTCGCGCGCCTTCAAAAATCCATATGCACGTCTCCAAAAGCGGCAATAAACCTCTTCTTGATGAAATATGATGATAATGTGCTTCGGGTCCTATCACCCGATCCAGAAGTTTCCTTTGAATTGCAGCTTATTTAAATTGTCAAGAGGCGGTGTACGCCGAGAGAACTTGCCGACTAGGGCTAGTTTCCAAGGAGCCTCCAATGCCACCAATTCTTCTTCATAAATAGTGAGTGAAGGTTCTCCCTTAAAAGAACCCAATTGTTTGATCGAGATCGTGGAAACCGCAGATGATTTCGTGGAGAGAAGGTCAGCGAAGGATTGTTTTACCCACGCCCCCCCACCTCGAGGCGACGCCGCCTGGCTGGCCGGCCAGCCGACATAGGTCAGTAACGAGGAGTTTGATGTTGCATGGGAGTCTAGGGTTGAGGGAAGTGTTTTGATTCCCAATGGCCAAAAAAAATTGTTTTTTAAAGCATGGAGTTAGTTATCAAACAACCTTAGAGTCAACGATTAAAACAAGGGCGGCTCTCCCTTGTATGAGCCGAGATGTTTGATCAGAAGCGAAGCAGCGTGCGGGGCAGTAGAAACAAGGTATGCGAAAGATTTCTAAGGCCCAGCCTCCCCCCGCTGGCGGCGTCGCGGTGGCTGCCATGATCGGCTAGAAAGTTTGGGTTGGCATAGAAGTCTTTTCTTTGAGAGAGTTTTTTTCAATCTTGTTGAATCAATTAACTTTTAAGCATTGAGTTAGTTATTAAATAACCTTATGTAAGCCATAAGGCTAATGTGATTAATCTTGTTTTGATGATAACAAACCGTTGATAGTTCTAATGTTTGTGTGAGCATGTTCTTAATGATAAGATCTTTAGCACTCACACCAACATTGATGAAAATGGTAAGTTAGCTCCTTGTGTACATCAAAGCCATTATCCTACACACATGAAAGCTACACATTGCAAAACTACATAGCATAAACTTGAAGTCAATCCACATGCTATGGTAGTACTTGCAGAGTCAAGAAGAAGGAAGATCAACATGTCAAGAGCTACTCAATCTAACAAGAGAAAAATCAAGTGGTATGCTCCTTGACAAAAAGAAGTGTGAGGTCCATTACTCTACACCTCAAGATTGCTATAGGACTTCAACACTCCAAGAAGATGTTGATCAAAGGCTTCAAAGTCAAAGTTCATAGAAGAATCAACTTGAAGACGTCCAAGAAGATTAGTCTAGGCTTCATAGGTATTATCCTTGTGACTAATCTTACATTTGAGAATACTAGGATATAGATGTTTAGAGCTCAACCATGCATGTTTTCAAAACCTCTTGTTTTACATTGTTCAATTCTTTGAAAAGGTTTTTGAAACCTTTGTTAAGTGTTGGTCAATGCTTAAGTTCTTTAAAAGTGTGTTTTATATCCAATTCAACACAAACTTTTGCATCACTCGGTCGGGTGGCATTCGCTATTGGAGCATCAAGTGTCAATGGGTGCCTTATCGCTTTGGCCAAGGAGAAAAGATTCTCTTTGTTGTAGAGATGAATCGGTAGCCCTTCAAAACCGATCCATGCTGGAACTATTGATGTTTCTTCTTGTAAATTAAAATCGTATGTCCATTTAAAGACCCTCATATTCAATCTGCAGAAAATCCAACAACGTTGCCTCCATAATCTGTAATAATCCTCCTCTAGATCAAACTGGATCAGAACATGCCTAGGATTCATCCATCATAAAAAACTTCCCGTGAATCCGACTTTGTAAAAAGCCTTTCTCATTGATTCCATATTCAGAGCATGTTTATGGAACTTTCCAACTAGCGTGAATCTCCATGGGCATATGAGAGCATCGTATTTTTCAGTGGAGATATTAAGGTCCGGCTCCCCCTTAAAAGTGACTAAAGGGGTGATCGGAAAGGTGTGGGTGACGGCATCGGGGCGAGAGAGGAGGTCCGCAAAAGATTTCCTCTGCCAGGATGTGGCGTTGCCGGCGGCTCCAGTAGCCAACTAACCAGCGGCGGTCATGAGAACCGCAAGCCCTAATCAGCGAGATGAGATAGGACTCTTATTTTGAGAGAGATTTTAGTAGCCAAAAAGGTTTAATTATATATATATATAACTTCAAACTAGTCTTTTGTTGTTCCTAGCGTTTGTTTAAGATGCACTCGGAAAAGAGAGTGAGATATTCAGTTAAAAATTTCCCAATCGGCCAATTAGGTAAAAGATTACTTTTCTTAACTTAAATTTTCTTATGGTAAGGTTTAACATCCAACAGATATTCATATCCATTTTACAGTCACAACATTTCCCAAATCGCGTGGCTAAAGGAATTCAAGAAATTGACATTTATTTTGATTATATTAATCCCAAAATATAGCAAGGTTTCAATGCATTTGATCTTTTTCCTTTCTAAGCCTTTAATAAACTATTATATGTATGTACATTTTATTTACATAACTTCATAAATTAATAAATATGCGCTATACATGCACGAATATATATACGCGTGCATTATTTTTTATAATCACAATATATTTTCAGAGTTTGTAGTATATCAATATATTTTAAGCGACCATCAAAACTTGTTGCACCCTTTTGTCATTTTTTCTCAATCGAAGGAACTAATTCAATTATAATAATAAATGTAATTTAATCCCAAAAGATTAATTAATTAATTTGTGATTTAGCATAACTAGTGAACTTTTTTGATAAATATAGTTAATAAATCTAAACAACACAACACTATCTATGTCAAATAATAAAATAGTGTATTGACCTAACGTTACAGTAATTGCCAACGATTGATTACCTGGCACCGCGTTTGAGAAATAAGATACCAAGTATATTGTTTTCCTTTGCTAATGAAACTACCCCGGTGGTTCGAAAAGTTTCCGCCCAGGAGAATATTTCTATTTTGATCAACAATATAACCGAACAACCACATCCCTTATTAAAAAAATATAATAAAAGTTATTGTTATTCCTTTTAGTTACTTTTTTGAAAACAAAATTCACTACAAGAGAAAAACAAAATAGCGAAAAAAAAGAAAAAAATTCCATGTAATATAAAATTAGTCACAAGGAATGTAGCATGTGACTAATCTTTAAGGTCTTCAAATCTTCTACTTGTGTAGACTACTTCAAGGTTCACTTGAGACCTTTATCAACCTCTTCATTTTGGTGAACTCCTTTGTAATCTTCAAGGTGTAGCACCATGGACTTCAACACTTCAAGGTTATGATCCTACTTGATGATGATCTTCAATATGATGTTGAGTAGCTCTTAAAACTTGATCTTCCTTATTTATATTGCAAGCACTTCCAAGGCAATGTATAGTCCATTTCAAGCTTGTGCCGTGGAGTCTTGCAATGTAGCTTATTCTTGAATGAATCCTTCTTGCTTTATCATTTTCAATGTAGTAGGATTGCATCTTTTAAGTTCATAGAAGCTTTTCTTTCCATTTCATCAATGTAAGTTTGACTGTAAAGTCCTATCATTAAAACACATGCTCACACAAACATTAGAACTTCTCAATGGTTTGTTATCATCAAAACTAGATTGATCACATATGATCTTAGGGCATACAATCTCCCCCTTTTGAGAATGAAAAAATATTGATGCAAATGGGAACAAAATACCAAAGGGATAAAGGCAATAAAGCACATAATATTAAAGCATGAGATAATGATGTGAATGATCAAAGCAAGTAGATGGTTTGAAAAAGCATTCTACTACCCCTCTTTTAAAGAATCCCTCATCTCTCCCATTTTGCAAAGTTCTTTAGGTTTCTCCTTTTATAAAATACTTTTTCATGGCACATTTGCAAAACTACTTTTTCTCCCCCATTTTTGTGAAAATAAAAAAATGTACAACAGAGCGACAATATGAAAATCATTTTCTCCTTTTTGTTAAAATATAGATCCAAAGGATAAAAAATGAAAATCTTTTAGGAAGGATTAAGTTTGAAATCTTGGAGAAGCTTGTTGGTCAAATAGATTGAATAAGATGTAAACCAAGGGAAGCTTTCTAAAGACCAAAATAAGATCAAATACCAAAGAAGGAAATATTAAAAGCTATGTAAACACATCATTTGTAAAAGGCCATTTAAATATGTAATGCAAGTGGCCAAGAGATGATGCTTATCTTGAGAGTGAATATAAGCTTTTAAAGATGATCTTTTGAAGAGGTTTTGAGCTTGGTTGATATCAACGGAAAGAGAGCACATAATGACATATAAAATCAAGGTAGTCATATGGCTAAAAAATGAATCAACAACCTAAGCTAAATCTAGGAGATATATGAAAGAAACCTTTAAAGCATAATCCCCCCGCCCGTTTACCAAAAACAACATTAGCTATAACAAGATGAAATCAAGTTGAAAGTCATAGCTAACAAAAAAAAATGGGCGTGATGCCATGTATAAATATGATTAGCATATGTATCACAAACCAAAAATCAAGAGGAAGTATAGGATAAAAATATAAAGCGCATTCCTCTCCAAGTAATGGTAAGCCAAGATAGATAAAACAACTACGGAAAATAGCTAACCAAAGAGAGATCAAAAGATATAAGAGAAAGAATACACAAGATCTCAAATGATAAGGGAGGTAGATACAAAAGATGTACTTATTAAGATCGTACAACTCCCCTATAGATTACACAAGTTGGCTAAACGAGATGAAAATATGAAAAAAAAAGAAAATATGAGATGTGATGATTCTAAGAAATGACTGAGGTAAGCATAAACCACATAAATGGGGGTATAAGATAGAAACATATAAAAAACTCCCCTAGGGTTGTGCCCATGTTAAAATAAATAAAAAAACTCTGAAAAGATATAGATATTAGAAAATACATTTTTGCTGAAACAATGCATTTCGGGCGACCGCAATATAGCCTTCGGTCGACCGCAGTTTCAGAGCTGGTCGACCGGACTTATGGCAGAGTGATATAAAACCGACAAAAATTAATACAAAGCAACTCCAACCAGCCACAAGAACATATATAATCACCAATTAAGTAGAACGAAGAGAAGAGAACTAAATATAAAAAAAGAATCAAGTCTCTTCCTCAAGTAGTTGGTTAAGAATATATCCAAAAGGTGAATTCAATCTAAACTACTAAGGTTATGTTAAGCAAGTAAGATATACAATGAAAGATTATACATTTGAAACTAAAAGGAAGTTATGAATAAATCAAAATGAGCACAAACTTCCCAAAGAATGAATCACTAAAAGAGTTAAGAAGGTATGTTCCCGACCCGAGTAATATATTGGAAGCCGAATCGTTGGAACTGCAAGAGGACTTGTAATATCAAGAAGTGTCGGTACGGATTGTGGACCGAATGGATGAAGTCTTAAGGCGGAGGCCGATATCGTATGTGAATATCCAATGGTCGCACCACACTGAAAGGGATGCTATATGAGAGCTGGAAAAGAAAGCAATGCTAAAGTATCTCCATCTATTTCAGGATCGAGGACGAAACTTTGATAAGGGGGAAGGATGTGATATCTGGACTTTTTGGCCTAGGTATTTTGCATGAATTTATGTGATTTATATGTTCTATGTGTTTAGTGTTGTGTTCATATTTTGTTTAAAGGCGCATTGATGTGTTAAAGAAGTAGAAAGACCTAAGTGTGGTATTAAAAAGTCTTTGGCAGTTATGTTAGAATTTGACGTGGTGTAAGTTATTTTAGTTATTTCTGGGATTTATTATTGTAAGAAGAAAAGAAGAAAGGAGAAATTCTGGGAAAACATTGCAGTAATGGTAAAATATTAAGTTGGAGGATCAAACGAACTCCGATCGACCTCATTTTTGTTGCAAAAGTTAGAAGACTCATAATACTACAATCTGAATAGTGGAGATTTGATTCTAACCGTCAATTTCAGAGTTATAGCCGTCGGAACATAGGCCTGAATAGTGAAGTGTTGCAATCTTTGAAGAATTGTTAAGCATATAAGGTAAGGATCGTACACTCTTGAATTTCTATCAAAATCCATGAAATGCTCTTATGTTATAAAATTTCAATGAAATGATTTCTGCATTGTTTTATTGCATCAAAAAAGATGAAGTGTTGAATTACAATTGCATTACTTGTATGATTATTTGATGGGAATTATTTGCATGTGTTGTTAACTATGTGGTTGATCGTCATTTGGTCGAGTCATTATGTGTTATTCCAAATCTAGAGCTCATGTCTGTTAACAACCCCATAACATGATATATCCCGCTATTTATGAATGTATTGAGTGCCTAGGAGAACTATATAATGTATGTCTAGCCCGGACCCTAGTAGGAGTAAAATGTTAGGGTTTTAATAGTAGTTGTGGAGGTCACAAGGGTGAATGATGATATAACAGGGTGTATCCTTAAAATCTCTAGCCCTTGTTCGGGGGTGGAAAAACCTGAATCATTGATTTTATGTCCTTCCTTAACTGGCAATAATAGTTCTGAGTTGTTAACAATTGGTATAGAGTTGTAGCCAGACAATTGAGCTCGATTTTGTTTATTAAGTGTTGCATGTATGGGCGATACTTGTAATGTATGATTTTCTGCATTTATGACTGATATATTATGGGTGATTTATTGTGCTCGTAGCACAAGTTCAGTTATGGATGAGTATGGTTTGTACAATGTATTGTTATTGTTTGTCTGAGATGGTCAAAAGATGTGTTTTCTGGGTTGGGAAAATTGGATTTTAGAAAAATGGTTTTCCTTTGTTAACTAACACTGGACAATGTCATTTATGCAAGTGGCATTCGTCCACACAAAACTATTGGGGCTGTTAGAACCGCAGACGAATGGTTTGTCTGTAGAGACACTGAAAGCTTCCGGAAGGATTGCGGTTGACTAGTCCGGACGATCTGCATTGTCCGGGCTTTTGGAAAAATACCCACGGACAAAGCATCGTCTAGGGCTTTTTCCACAAGGGCATTTTGGTCATTTCTAAATTGTTTTATGTTTTGTTTTGAAGCTAAGTCTGGTACTATAGGTTATTTCAATTTTTTTTGCAAGTATTTTAAGATTTTTCTATGTCAAGTTAAGTCGAGTATGTTTTCAATTGTTTTGGGAAATTGGGAAAATGTTTGAGTCTTATTTTATGCTTCATCCCAAGGGTGTTTGATCCTTACTGGGCTAGTGTAGCTCATTTATTTACCTCTTTTACAGATGATTATGTGGAGGCTGCTGTTGAGGAATCCTGTGATGGGAATTTTTATGAATGAACTGACCGTGAAAATTATGTACTAGAAAGACTTAACCTTTAGTTGTAGTTGAACAATAATGGTACGTTGTTTATGTAATCACACTTAATGATGATATTGAATTACTTTAATAAGAATGATGTAAGTTACATTCAGATTATGGTTTGTGATTCGAAAGTGATATTTATTTGTTACAAGTTTGGTGTCTTATTTGTAGATGAGATGTTGTCAAGTTATCACCCGATTACAGTGCGTGACAAAAACCATGAAAACTGTGAAAATACATCGGTTAATTCATAAGAGGGGATTTGGAGTACCGACCACTCAGTTACGACATATGTTTTTCCTTAACTTGGCTGAATAAAGAGTAACAAATTGGCATTATGTAATTTATTTGTAGGAATCTCAAACAGATAGAACGTTCGGAATCAATATCAGACAACATGGTGACAGTCCAATTTGATCTTTCTAGTGCTGGATTTGAACTTTCTAGTGTTGGTTATGTTATGTTCTGTGGTTTGTGCTGAGAATAATTCATCTTTGTAAATTTATGTTCTTGAATCTCTATGCTGGTTTTCTACAACACTAGGTGACTCTGTCACAAATCTGCCCAAAACAACAAACTACTTTTAGAAACCTCTATTTTATCATAGTGATTTCAAACAACTTACGATATAAAGAATAACAAAATAAAATATGCGAAAAATCATTTATAATCTATCGAAGAATGATTAATTATTTAAAATCATTTTTTAAATATTAGAGATGGATTTGGAACAGAAGGTAATGACTCCGTCACAAATCCGTCCCCAAATTTAATTTTTAATGATTATATATTTAGAATGTAGTTTAGATTGATTTCAATTGGATGACTGGATAATAATTTTTTTAGATATATATTTTCCTTGTATCTTCTTTATTTAGAAACAATTTGGAATATATTTGTGAGAGAAGTGTAAGTTTGTATAATTTTATTTTAGCTTTATTTCTCTAAAAGTGTAATACAAGTTCTGCAATAACTACTTTTCCCATTGTAACAAAAATTTTAAAAAAATATTAATAAAAGTTCTGTAAAAAATCTGTTCAAAATTTAGAAATATTTTGTAGATTATCTTTGTAACGGAACAAAATGATAAATATAAATTAATTATAGACTATATATCCCAAATCTGCTTCAATACCTCGTATAGATTTGATATATATACAACGTTCATCCTAAATCTGTCCAAGATTAAAGTCGAATCATATACCATATTCTTTTCGTTATTGTTTTATCCTAAATTGAGACGCAATAGGGACACAAGATTAACTTATACATTTCTTAAGCACCGGCATTAGAAATCCGTCCCTATTTTGTGTTAAAATAGAGGCAGAAATGTTCCGCCCCAAAATTTTGGTCCCAAACTCGAAGTTTTCTTGTAGTAAGAACAAATGATAACCCAAACAGAATCAAGACTACATAATCCATTGCTAAATGAATATTCAGATGCCATTATCATTCACATATTCATGGTGAATTCGAATGTTTAAAATGGAAAAATCGACTGATTGTTTTGAATTGGCTGGGAAAGAGATTGTGTATACATCTTCGGGTTTACAATTACTCCGTGTTTAAGATGCTAGTCCAAGAACTACGAAATTTGAACAAACAATTTTTCCTGAAATCCACAAAGTATTGATAACTTAGGAAAATCGGAAATCAAAAAGATGAGAAAAATCGTATTTTTCTTCTCTTTAATTGTTCTTGAGAGTGTATAAAATAAAGAAGGAAAAATCCCAGATTTTTGCTTCTTGGATTTCCGCTAAGAGAGTAGAGAGAATAGAGAGAAAATTAATCACTATTGAATGTGTATAATAATGAACATGTCATCATTTTGTGGTGTTAGTGGAATTACCCACTAACTCCACTTCCCCACTACTCTCTCTCACTAATTCCCTTACACAGACACTCCCTCACACATGTAGATGTGCCGGTTTTGACCTGGTCCAACTGGTCCGGTTGATCGAAAAAATAGTTCTCGGCAGACCGGAGTGAAAAAAAGTTCGGTAGGCCCGAGATAGCTCTCGGTTGACCAAGTCTTTTTCCCAATCAAATTGAGAACATATGTGAAACCCGGACCTTCTTTAGGGACTAAATTAATTAAGTTGATGACTTTTGGGACTATAGTGTATAAATTCTTTAACATTTGGATAAGATGATATTAGTTACTAGTTGGGGACTAATCTTGCAATTTTATTTCCTATATAATATCTTTTAGTCTAGACCTAGAATTATAATCGACGATCTTTTCTTTCTCTACGGCTGCAGACACTCTTACGGAGACAGAACATGAGACAACTCCGGTACCCGTTCCATCGATCGAAGGTAAGATCTTTCACCGTATCGTTAGTACGATTAGTAGGATTATAAGAGTATTGATGATTAGTCTCTGCGTTTTTGTTAGGTTTTATTGATGAATAGTTTTGCCTCCGACAGTTTAAGAACGAATCAAAGGTAAGTATAGAACCCTCTGATTTTGTTTATAAAGATTGTATTTTTGTATAAAAAAGGGGAAAATTTTGGATTAATTTCTGAAAATATATTGTAGAATGATTTATTGGTATTGGATATTCAAATCCGCACCTTGCTCCGACTCCTCCTTTGTCTTTATCGCCTTCTAACATAAGGGGTCTTGTTTTTACCCTCTCTGTAACGCATATTGTGGGGGCTTCCAATTCTTCTTTTGATTTGTACATCTGATGAGAATTCATGCTTGGCCTTGGTTTGTGATTATTTTTCCGTGATGTATATGTTTTGATGGAAACAAAATATGACCTGCTTGTTCTTATTTTTCTTTATTCTTTTAGTATCTACAGAGGACCCCATCTATACTCGGTCATCGGTAGAATTTTTGAGTCCTAATTAATATCTCATGATCAAAGCATGGTAGGCTTGCTTAGCACTTTTCTATTCCTTTGGCCCCCCACCAATTTTTACTTTCCCGATTCTCTTGGAACCCATTGTCTTAAACAATTCTTGGGAGAACTAATAATTCCCCCGCCTTCTACCTACAAGCCATATTTTTAGTGTGAGGGACGTAAAAGAAAATTAAAGAAATTGAATGGCGATTAATTTTACGAAAGGTAAATTTGTTACGAGTTATTACTTTTTGAAATATCATGTATTCTAAAAACTCATATCGTCTCGATACTTTATGGGTTGACATGGAGTACTGTATGTACTGACCCACCTAGGGGTAGAAGCTAGGACTCTGTACTGACCCACTTAGAGGGTATAAGTCTAAGACTGATATCAGTTTCTGTTTCTGTTTCGGTAAACCTATGATCCCCGGTCAAAGTATCACTCTGTATATTCTGTTCTATTCTGCAACTGTTGAAACATTATAAATATGTCTGAACTTCTGAAAGTTTCTGAAAATACTTTTTCGTCAAAAGAATCATTGAAAATATACTTTTGTAAAAATCATGCATTTTCGAAAATATATATATGTAACCGGATTTTCCTGGGAGGTGTTTCTATACTTACTGAGTTGTAGCTCACTCCTTTGCGTTGTTGTTTTTACGGATGATGAGTTATAAGGGAACGATAGACCGTACGATGGGGACTGAGTGTAGAAGCAACTTTGGGATTACTTACGGAATGAAACTTTAGGATAATGCCATTAAGAGTATTTTTCTCAACTTTAATGTATTAAAATTTAATGAGGAATTTTGACAGTTGAATTAAATGGGTGTTTATCACTTTATGGAGATAGATTCTCTGAATGTAAGGACCTGGTATTCTTGGATTTTGATTTGAGAATACGGTCATGTCGGGTTTTCGGTTCCGGACTTATAGAACCGGTTCCGGGGCGTGACATTTAGTGGTATCAGAGCCTAAGGTTCAAATCATTGGGAACTGAGTTAGGCTAGGAAATATATTATGACATAAGAGAGTTAAGGCTTGATCTTCTAGTTATAGTCTAAGTATTGATTGATAATTTAACCTCATAAATTTATTAGTTAATGTCTAAGCACAGTAGTGCTAAGCTTACAATTTGTTTGATTTGAGTCGTAAGGTGTAATTGCAATAGTGGGATATTAGAATATAAGTTATGGGTGATCAATTATATTGGGCAGTACTAGTGAGTTGACTTCCATCCTAACTTATTTTTGTATTGCTTTCGTGTGTTATGAAATTTTTGGCTTTATACTTGTTCGAATTAATTTCGATTCATATAGAGGGTTTCGTAGGAGGCACCAAACATGGTTAATTACCTGATGATGACATATGTCAAACGACTGTATGAGCGTAACGGAAAAGCTAAATATTATTTCTTAAAACGAGATGATAGAATAGAGGGCTCAATGGCAACTTGGATTTTGACTATATGACTTGCGAGATGAAGCTATGCGAACAAACAAGAATCCGATCGTGATAAGCTTGTAGAAGAGGTAATGTGAAATCCAGCATATATAATTCATGGTGCGAATCACTAACCAAATAATCACATTATGCATATGAAGGGTTAAGCATAAGGTAAACTCGTTGGGAAAATTATACAGTTGACTTCGAATTAAACTACAATCGTAGTCAAGATGCAAGGAAGGTGAAGAAGAAACCTCGTTGATCAATCTCCTAAAACTTATAATAATAGACGTGACAATTACATTACTTATTCTAATGATTTATCTGCATTACTTTTATAAAAAAAAAAAAATAGTAGATTATTTTTATTTTACTATTGATTTGAAAAACCCCTCATTATCTATGACCCAAATGTCTCATTTTAATATTTTACCAAGGGTTATATTTTTTTTAAGATTTACTTTACCACAAAATAGAGTTGAACCTCATTTTCTTCTTACGTATAAAGAAGTGATGAGTTTGTTTGGCAATTTAAATTTTCTTCAAACCTTTGATGTCTTTCTCTTCAATTTTCCGTATTCATTGAAGATTCTAATTCAAGTTCTTTTACTACAACATTCTCTTGGTGGTAATTATTTAATTTCCTTTACCGCATGAACACACAAAAAAATAATTTGTGTCATTTTTGAAATATCAACTTTTAAACTATTATGTTATAGAATTCATTAAATATTTTTTATATTAATTAATTTTTATGAGTATAGGATATTTATTACTCCCTTATTAATTGTTTTAACGATGATAGAATATTTTTTTACTACATTTACAAGTTATATTTGTATCTTAATTATGTTTCGACCCCTTTTCTATCGAGGTTTTGACGCCATATTTATACCGTTTTAATCATCTACCCTCGATGGGTAATGGTGGTAATGAAGTGTGACAAGGAGTGTCATGTATGTGATTCAAGACACTAAAGGGGTCATGGAGTCTGATTCATAAGTTTGAAGGAACACATTTACTTGTGTGTGGCTGATGCAGAATAAACTTCTAATCCAACTTTGACGAACACGCTGTAATGAACTTGTTAGATTATGGATTTATGCTATATATAGTTGGAAATATCTTAACGTCTAGTTTCTAACGGAGAAAACGGATCGCAATTTCGAGTTTTCTACAGAAAGTTATAGTCATTTTACTAAGACTGCTCATGACTGACTTGAGCTACGAGATCTGAAAGATTTCTTCTAGTTCGTCTAACCTCTTGTCTCTTGCTAACTTCTTTGGGATATCGATGGTGGATCATGGCTGATGGAAAGATTTTGAATGATCTATATGGACTCGAGACAAAGCTAATTGGAATACCAACGAGTACATCTAGCATATTAGGATATTCATTATCAATGATGCCCTACTCTACCTTACTCTATGTATCTCATTTTGTTGTCGAAAATTTCCTTCACATAATTTTTCTTTACACTTTTTTTAAGAAAATAGTTGAACCTAGAAACTCTGACTCATGTTATTAATGTTTCTTTAATGAAACTTAGTACTTGTAACTTCTTACTAAACCTTCACGCAATGAAACTTCTTTAATGTTTCTGATTGCTTGTTAATTCCATTTGTTTCATGTAGCGAAGTAATTTCCATCTTTACTTCGACACCTTTTGCTAGGGTCGATAACTCATTACTTGAAGTTTGATCGATTTGTATTCCTGGATTTTTGAACCAACATAAACTAGAACTTCATTCCTATTAGTTTCAAGATTCAGTTGTGAGTTTAAATCTTCGAAATTTCAAAACTCTCTTAAGGCCTATATATATATATATATATATTTTTAAAAAAAAAAAACATTAAGACTTGTCGTTTATTCTTGTATTTTGGCTCGGCGCGCCCGTAATTCATCTATTATCTTTTGTTAAGATCATATTTATAGACAGAATATGATTTGCCTATACTGTTTCCGTTGATGAATATTTCTCTTCCCTTATCGAAAGTCTTCAACCTGCATGCTTCAAATTTACTTCAATTTCCTCTACTACATAGCGAACTATTCATTGACTAATAAATGCAACATCTTTCTAACGTTGCATGAAGATTTTAAGACTTCTTATTGTGTCTCACTCACATTGGTATTTTTTTTCTCTAATTGTATATCCATTGACCTTCTTCAATATATCTATACAAATGAGTTCTTTGAATGTCAAGTTCATTCTATCATTCCTTATAATAAATCATTGTCAAGTCCTTATTAACCCTCTACTTCTACAACCCTTTCAAAAGTTCTTGAAGTTTTCTATCTGAACTTGGATTATATTTGTTTCGCCAATTTCTCACGTGTTGGAGGGCATAGATGTTTTTGCATCATTAATATTTATTTGTTCTCATTATTCTTCAATTACTTGATCCTTTCGTCATTTTTCAGATGTAGACTCATAGTCACTAAGGATAGTCGACTAAACGCTCACTAAATCATATGTCTTTTACCTTATCGCTTCTAAGCTTGAGTTCTCTTTGTCCTAAGTCATCCTTCATCTTTCCACCTTGAGTCTAAAATCGATCACTAGAGATTTTCACTATAGTTTGGAGCGTAGAGTCTTTGCGAAACATGTATTATCTGAGTGTCGCAACAAAAGTGTGGTATGACGTCATTCTGTGGGAATGATAACTGGAGAATAACTCAAAGCAGCTCAAGGTCGACAGAGGAATTTGGTGGATTCTCATTGAAGACCTCTGAGTTTGAGTGTGGGAAGGTGTAGTTACGTGTTTCTCCTACAAGAGGAGTGATGAGATTTAGCATGGATCAAAACTGGAGTTCGAGGTACGTTGGAACATTTTAGATTTTGGAAGAAGATGGCACTCTAGCGTATCGTTTGGCGTTACCACCAGCCTTGTCAAGAGCACACAATGTTTTTCATATATCCTTTTTCGGCGGTACATCTTAGACCCAAGGAACATTATAAAACAAGAGTCACTGCAAGTACAAGATGATTTGATCTACGAGGAACACCGGATACAGATCGTTGACTACACAGAACAAGTGCTGAGCAGAGAATTGTACCATACATTAATGTTCAATGGTCGAATCACAAATTGAGAGAGACAACAATGGAACTCGAGGAAGAGATGATAGCAAATACCCACACATTTTCGAAAGATTATAGCGCAAGTTTCGAGGACGAAACTTTTCTTTAGAGGGGAAGGATGTGAAACCCGGACCTTCTTTAGGGACTAAATTAATTAAGTTGATGACTTTTGGGATTATAGTGTATAAATTATTTAACATTTGGATAAGATGATATTAGAGTTGGGGACTAATCTTGCAATTTTATTTCCTATATAATATCTTTTAGTCTAGACCTAGAATTATAATCGACGATCTTTTCTTTCTCTACGGCTGCAGACACTCTTACAGAGACAGAACATGAGACAACTCCGGTACCCGTTCCATCGATCGAAGATAAGATCTTTCACCGTATCGTTAGTACGATTAGTAGGATTATAAGAGTATTGATGATTAGTCTCTGCGTTTTTGTTAGGTTTTATTGATGAATAGTTTTGCCTCCGACAATTTAAGAACGAATCAAATGTAAGTATAGAACCCTCTGATTTTGTTTATAAAGATTGTATTTTTGTATAAAAATGGGGGAAATTTTGGATTAATTTCTGAAAATATATGGTAGAATGACTTATTGGTATTGGATATTCAAATCCGCACCTTGCTCCGACTCCTCCTTTGTCTTTATTGCCTTCTAACATAAGGGGTCTTGTTTTTACCCTCTCTGTAACGCATATTGTGGTGGCTTCCAATTCTTCTTTTGATTTGTACATCTGATGAGAATTCATGCTTGGCCTTGGTTTGTGATTATTTTTCCGTGATGTATATGTTTTGATGGAAACAAAATATGACCTGCTTGTTCTTATTTTTCTTTATTCTTTTAGTATCTACAGAGGACCCCATCTATACTCGGTCATCGGTAGAATTTTTTGAGTCCTAATTAATATCTCATGATCAAAGCATGGTAGGCTTGCTTAGCACTTTTCTATTCCTTTGGCCCCCCACCAATTTTTACTTTCGATTCTCTTGGAACCCATTGTCTTAAACAATTCTTGGGAGAACTAATAATTCCCCCGCCTTCTACCTACAAGCCATATTTTAGTGTGAGGGACGTAAAAGAAAAATTAAAGAAATTGAATGGCGATTAATTTGCGAAAAGGTAAATTTGTTACGAGTTATTACTTTTTGAAATATCATGTATTCTCAAAAACTCATATCTGTCTCGATACTTTGCGGGTTGACATGGAGTACTGTCTGTACTGACCCACCTAGGGGTAGAAGCTAGGACTCTGTACTGACCCACTTAGAGGGTATAAGTCTAAGACTGATATCAGTTTCTGTTTCTGTTTCGGTAAACCTATGATCCCCGGTCAAAGTATCACTCTGTATATTCTGTTCTATTCTGCAACTGTTGAAACATTATAAATATGTCTGAACTTCTGAAAGTTTCTGAAAATACTTTTCTGTCAAAAGAATCTGTTGAAAATATACTTTTGTAAAATCTGTCTGTTTTCTGAAAATATATATATGTAACCGGATTTTCCCGGGAGGTGTTTCTATACTTACTGAGTTGTAGCTCACTCCTTGCGTTGTTGTTTTTACAGATGATGAGTTATAAGGGAACGATAGACCGTACGATGGGGACTGAGTGTAGAAGCAACTTTGGGATTACTTACGGAATGAAACTTTAGGATAATGCCATTAAGAGTATTTTTCTCAACTTTAATGTATTAAAATTTAATGAGGAATTTTGACAGTTGAATTAAATGGGTGTTTATCACTTTATGGAGATAGATTCTCTGAATGTAAGGACCTGGTATTCTTGGATTTTGATTTGAGAATACGGTCATGTCGGGTTTTCGGTTCCGGACTTATAGAACCGGTTCCGGGGCGTGACAACATATATCAAATGTAAACTCTAACAAGCCCAATTCAGTTCATAATAGCGTGTGACCCTTTAGGTATTTGCTATGTTGGTCGTGACAACAATTGCCAACAATAATGAGATGTATCTAGCAACACATCATTACTCCCAATTCACAAATAGTCCTGGTGATTCAAGTAACCACGGATATAATTTTTTGCACTAATCTATTTGTCCTCGATATCTAGATTGAACACAAGTCACAGAGTATGTCAAACTTGTATAGTCCAATCAGTCAGTTTCTTCATTCCCGAGTATATTAATCAAATGACATTAATATCTTATATTAATTCACTTGTTCATGGCCATGAATTAGTCTCACTCAATCAAGGGGCCCAATATATCACTCTTGTTGTATAGGAGGGACAAATCCTCACCTCATCCTGACATTGTTCATAAATACCCCAACAAATGCATTTATAGCCCATCTAGTTACATACGACGTTTGACTCCATCAAAGCATACAATTAGCCATGCAGGAAATTTTGTGTGATCTCAAGTCGAAGGATTTAGGTGCAAACAAAATCATTATAAGAACATTGTTGACATTTATACAACAATCCATGAAATTTTCTTATAAGCGGGTCGGACCAGTATCAAATACCCATGTGTTTGATTTAATATCACATATTTAATCACAACACATACTAGTCTCCACGCATTATTGTTGTCCTTAAAATTCCACAACAATGATTGACTAGGGACATTTTAGAATAGTGAATGTAACAATTACATAACTATCTAAAGACGTTATTATATGTTTTAATACAAAAAGCACAGCCGTATTCAAAACAATAATAATGGAATTCATGCATTAATATTTCATCATATGAAAAGAAATACAACAATCTCCCATTTACACTAAAGACAACAACCTTGCCTTTTAGTGTATACTATACATAAGAACATCTCTAAGACCAATTCTCTTGGTTTCTAATACCCATGCTACAAGTATGGCGTTCATGCTGCTGATGTGTCAGTGACTTCGTCAGTAGGTCGACGATGTTATCGTCCGTGTGAACCTTGCAAATCTTCACATCTCCTCTATCAATGATCTCACGGATCAGGTGATACCGCCGCAATATGTGTTTGGACCTTTGGTGAAAGTCTGGTTCCTTTGATATATGGTTCCATTCACAATGGAGATCTATCGCATTCGACATTCGAAATGCTAAGTATACCACACAAAGTTCATCAAATGAACTTTCGGATCCAAATCTCCTAAGCAGCATCTAATGCAGTTATATACTCGGCTTTAGTTGGTAGTTTAAGCAAGACACATATCCTTATTACGATCTAAAGTCGTCTCTATTGGTTTGGAAACTAGCTTCAGTGTAACCACTTACAATGAGCTCATCTTCCCCACGATACATTAAGAACGTGTCCTTAGTCCTTCGCAAGTACTTAAGGATGTTCTTAACGGCTATCCAATGACGTTCACCGTATGCAGGTTGGTATCTGCTCGTTATACTCAAAGCATACGAGACATCTGGGCGAGTACACGCCATGTCATACATGATAGATCTAATTGCCGAAGCATATGCAATCTCACTCATGCGTTTTTTCTCATCTAGTGTCTTAGCACACTGTTGTCTTGAAAGAACCGTACCAAGTGCTATATGACAAAGGCCCTTTTTGGACTCTTGCATGCCAAACCGATTTAGCACTTTGTCTATATATTACTCTTGACTTAGGCTAACAAGTCTACGTGATCTATCTCTATAGATCTTGACTCCTAAATGAAGCTTGCTTCACCTAAGTCCTTCATAGAGAAACATTGCCCCCAACCAGACCTTTACAGATTCCAAGGCTGGAATGTCATTCCCTATGAGTAGTATGTCATCTACATACAAAACCAGGAATACCACCGAGTTTCCACTAAACTTCTTATAAACACAAGGTTTATTAACATTCTTGATAAAATCGAACTCGCGTATAACTTCGTCAAAACATCGATTCCAGCTTCTAGAAGCTTGCTTTAGTCCATAAATTGACTCCATTAGCTTACATATTTTATTTGCATTATTTGGATCGACAAAACCTTTGGGCTGTATCATAGACATGTCCTCATCCATTTGCCATATTTCATAATCATAGTATGAATGGATTTGAACATGACTACAGGGGAAAAAGTCTCATCGTAGTCAATACCATGAATCTGTTTAATACCTTGACAAGTTGCCTCTTCTACGTTTGAACAATCCCTTACATGTCAGTTTTTCAATTTGAAAACCCACTTACACCCTATTGGGGTTACTACCTCAGCGCATCCACCAAGATCCATACTTGGTTAGTGTACATGAAATCCATTTCGGATCTTATGACCTCAAGCCATTTCTCAGAATCTGGACTAGTAATTGTTTGATTGAAGGTTTTAGGTTCATCGTGATCAATAAACACAACATCTCCATGTTCTGTAATGAAAAATCCAATTTGTTTGGGTGATCTACGAACTCTACTAGACCTACGCATTTCTTGTGTTTCGGAAATGGCTCCACAACAGCTTATGTTGCTTGTTCCAATTCCACCTGGTCACTTGTGCTTGGAACTTCACCAAGTTCCCTTGGAATTTCACCCCAAGCTCCGAAACTTCATTAAGTTCCACGTGGCTCCCACTTGTTTTCCCAGAAAGATAATGTTTCTCCAGAAAAACTCATTTTTGAGCAACAAACACTTTGTTCTCATCAGGAATTTAGAAGTAGTATCCTTTACTTTCCTTAGGATACCCCACAAAAATGTACTTGGCCGACTTTGGGCTTAGCTTGTCCAAAGCTGGACGTTTCACAAACGCCTCACAACCCCAAATCTTTAAGAAAGACATACTAGGACGTTTCCCAGTCCATATCTGATATGATGTCATTTCAACAGATTTGGATGGAACTCTATTTAGTGTTAAAGCTGCTGCTTCTAAAACATGTCCCCAAAAGGAGTTTGGAAGGCTCGCGTCACTGTCATTGATCGAACCATATCTAATAGAGTTTGACGAAGGTATGTTGGATTAGACTCTTTAGTCTGTATCATTTTTGTATTTATGTTATAAATCAGTGACTCTAGGTCTAGCAGGTATAAACCATTCACCAATGTAGCACTACAATAAAAAATATCATTTAACAATAACGACATTCATTGGTTTTTATTATGAATATCAAAACCCATCATTTCAATACAAGAGAGGGAAATAATATTATTTGTTAAAGTAGGTACATAATTTCTTCTAAAGCTCAGAGGTAATTGCTACTAACATAAGACTAGACACATATAATGAGTCATCTAAGTTCTTACGATAATCATTTCTTTCAGCGATCAGAGCCCTGCGACTGGTGGATCAGGAATTTGTTCCTCGAGAATATACATATTTTTCTCGTGCTTGAGAACGATTCTCAAGTTCCAATACCAGTCGAGGAAGTTTCCTCCCTCAAGTTTGTCCTTCTCAAGGATGGATCGCAATGATAGTGAGTTTGATGCAACGATTGCATTTGCCATTTTATCTACATAAAAGAATTTGCAAAGTTTTAGTTGTCATATTTTAAAATCATTAAAAGGACTTTATTCAATAATTCTCCCACTATTTTCTTCAAATGAATAACCCTCAAGTATTCATTCGGAAAGTCAAGACTTTCTAGTAGGACCAAAATCCATATATCACCAATCTCGAGGCAACTTTGGCTACAAAGCTCGAGAAATGGTTGTTTAGGTAAGCAACGTTTGCTAATCACATCAATTATGTGACTCTTGGTTGGTTAAGTAGGTAACACTTACCTTAAGTCTTCTTTGTGAAGCACAAGTCCTCATTTGTTGGGGCAATTGTAAAAGGTTGATCCCACCTTGCATTTGTGCGAAGGGAACTTCATAGTGAAGTGTTGAAATCCTTAGGTGTATCCTAAGGTAGTGGATGTAGGTCTTCGTGATCGAACCACTATAAATCGATGTGTTCTTTTTTTCTAACTCTACTTTTTACATTCAAGTTCTTATATTACTCTTGGTTATTATATTTTTCTTGAACTTGATATATATGAATTACATGTTGATCTTGAGTTAGTTGATTTACTTGGTTTATGGATTTACTTGATTTTGGTCATATGACTTGTTGTGTATGCACTTACAAGTTTTGCATAGAGATGTTTTTTTCTTGCAAGCCCACAATATACTACTCAAATTGGACACAAGAAACTCAAGGCAAGAGCACCTATCGTTAATGTAATATAGAGTGAGCAACCAAGGTATCGTATTCACGAAGAAGGGTAAGTACTAGTAGTGACTTTTATTTTATTATTTAGTTGACTAAAAATTTAAGAAGGTTTGTTACTTAACTAAATTAATCTACTTATAAGCTAAAACTAAGATTTAGAGTGTTTAGAGAGAAAATTCAATTAGGAGATTGAATACTTGAAAGGGTATCCCGTAGATGTACTTATGTGTTTAGGAAGGGGTATTGTGAATTAGAAGTCTTAGGTGAACCTATAAAGGGATTTCCAAATAAACTTCACCCATTTCTCAATTTGTGAAGTTCCTACTCTAGGATTCATCAAGTTAGTATCTCTACTTACTCAATTTTACCCCAAGAGTGCATTAAACCCAAAACCCCTAATTATCCAAACTCAAATTAGGAAGAATTGCTTAAGCCCATCTCTAGGTCAAAATTAATTCCCATTAAAAGTGAGTGTTCTAGTCAAGTAATTCAATTTCTCAACTAATTAAATGACCAACAAGATAGAAAAAGATAATTCACAAATAATTTCACTAATTAGCTTCAATTCACAAAAACCCACAATTGTCAACACATAAATAACTTGCTAGGGTTCAACCCATTCAAGTAGTTTACAAATTTAGCTACCCATATTCATGAAGGAAAACAATAAATTAAAAGAGAGAGAGAGAGGAAGAAATTCTCATTGCTAAGTAATCTTCTTCAAGCTTCTCTTCTTCTTTGAAATCCTCTTTCTTCCTTCAAGGAAAACCAAGTCTTGAGCCACACTTCAATTTCTTGCCAAGAATCTTCAATGAAGCTTCAAGCTTTTCTTTTAAATCTACCTCTAAATCTATCTCTAGAATTTAGGAAGTGTTTTTCTCTCCCAAAACTCTCTTAAAAAAACTAGGAGAATAATGTCTTCATTTTCTATTCAAACTGAGGAGATATGAACAAGACAAAAGGGAAGGTGTAGATATTTTTACCACTTTCTTCTATTTACATAAAAGACCCCTGAAGTTTTAGCTCTTTTACAGTCTAGTCCATGTACTTTCGGTCTTGTACATTTTGGTTCATATTTGGTGACTTTCATCTTCTTTAATCCAAGTATCATCCAAGCTTTAATATCTTCCACCTAAACCAAAAGTAAGAGAAAATGGAGTATAAGTAGCATCTTCCCCATGCAAATATGAAATTATGAAACAAATTATACAAGTTAAAATATTGCTTTGAGAGCAAATATCAACTCCCCCACACTTAGATATTTGCTTGTCCTCAAGCAAAGTGCTTATACGCCCAAAAACATAACTCATCAATGAAGCTCCAAGTCTAAAGGGAATAACCAAGCATTTTCAACACTCTCAATGAAAAATATTTTTCAACCATTATAAGCTCAACATGAGGTGCCATTTTTCCAAGAGATTTTTATTTTCCAAAAAGTGCTCAAGTGGTGTTAGAGATTCTCAATACCATCAACACATAATCACGCAAGTGAAGTTTCAAATCCAATGTATATATAAAAGTAGTCTCCATCATTTAACATGCAAGGGATTTCAAGTGTGTGTGTGAACCTAGACATAACAAGTATTCGAGAAGTTCACTCAAGACTCCTAATTATCGTTAAACGAACCATTAGGGCATCTACGGGCATATTACTTGTGTTCCTCTACAAGAATTATGTCACTAATTTATGCTTAGATTAGGTAGGAATTTAAAGCTTACAACGTAGGCCAAGGTTTATGGTTTCCAAACGACGGTAGTGATATGCAAATCTAATGAGAGTTGAGCAAGGAAAAGCTATACAAACATGTCAATCAAAATCACTAATCACTCCATAACTCATAAACTCACATTTCAACAAAAACTTATGAGTTCCACAATATCCCAAATCTTCTTCTTTAGCGCACAAAAGGATACCCAAAACCATTTTGAAAGATCTCAACATCATCTCATGCTATGAACATTTACATAAAACATAAAGAATTTTACATTTTCTTTTTTTTCTTTTTCTTTTTCTTTTTCTTCTTTTTGTTCTTTTTTTATTTTTTTCATTTTTTTTTCAACATAAATCATAAATAAACACTTGAAACATATAAACATGAGAAGGTGTTGGTTATCAATATCTTTCTTTCTTTCATTCAATAATACAAAAAAAAAAATTTCTTCATGCTTCAAGACATTTCAATAAACCCAAAATTCACACAGATAGACAAATAAGATCAACTCTCCACTAATTAAGGGTTTTATAAAGTGGCTATCAACAAGAAGTTCATTCATATCAATAAAGGCTTCAATGGGGCACTAGTGATATATTTAAGTGAAGGATGGGTAAATTTGGCTCTAACGGTTCAAAGAGATGCCATGACCCTCATTTCTAAGCACAAAAAAGCTTTGCCGAGGACTACAAGGAATATGTCTGGGATGACCCAATGGTTTTTAAACTAAAAACATAGGAAAAATTAAGCATACTCCTCAAATACAAGTAAGCTAGGTGTGGAAAAGAGGTGAAATCACATAAGCATGAAAAATGATAGCAACTAATTTGTTATATACACCGGATTCTCAACAAAACTTGAGCTTCTTATGCAAAATAAACAAAGAGAGCTCTACTATTTCTTGAGGTTTTTTTTTTTTAGGACATAAAACTAAAAACGAAACATTTAAAATAACATAAAACTAAAAACGAAACATTTAAAATAACTACAACACATACTAACAAATATTTAAAAATAAGGAAATAGAAATAAAGATGAAACATTTATATAAACAAACAAACTCCCCCACACTCAGGACAACATTGTCCTCAATGTTGAGGCGACACTAACAAACACACGAGAAACCATAAAAATACCACAATAAGAAAGGCTAACAAATTTAAAGGAAAACATGAGTTAAAAGGAAACTCCCTATTTTGGTTGCCATCTCCCTCATCATCAAGTGTGTTGATTGTTATAAGCTCCTCCTTATTCAAATCACTTGCAATAATGACCGGAAGCTTAGAGTTTTCCTCTAGGAAGGCATACTCTAAGCCCTCCGGTAACATCTTAAGTTCCAAAGTAGGGGGTTCCTCAAGAGATGTCTTTATCTTTGTCAACTTCTCAAAATTCATCTTCTCAATTTTTGTCTTCAAAGGAATTGACTCGAGTACTTCCAAATGTGCCAACACTTCTTGAATTGATTGACTACCCTTTTTTGCTTCTTCACCTTGAATCAAGGTTATCTACAAAGGGTCATCAATGTACATTTCCTTCCCATAGTTAGCAACCAAATCATCTACCACATCAATCATAAAGAAAGAATCATCATGATCAAGAGAATGCTTCAAAGACTCCGAAATCTTGAGAACTACTTCTTCATTATCTACCCTAAGGATCAATTTTCCTTCATGAACATCTATTAGTGCCTTCGCGGCAGCAAGAAAAGGACGACCCAAGATCAAAGGAACATGTATATCCTCATCTATGTCAAGTATAACAAAATCCACCGGAAAAATCAAATTTTCAACCTTTACCAAAACATCTTCAATAATCCCTCTAGGGTACTTGATAGATCTATCCGCGGGTTGTATACTCATCCTAGTAGGCTTAGGTTCACCAAGGTCTAGCTTCTTGAACATTTGTATGGAAACAAGTTAATGCTAGCTCCTAAGTCGGGTAAAGCATGTCCAAAGAAAAGACTACCAATATTACAAGGGTTAGTAAAACTACCCGGGTCCTTTAACTTTTGAGGTAGCTTCTCCTTGTTTTGGAGGATGGCGGAGCATTCTTCATTTAATGTGACGGTGGAAATGTCCTCGAGCCTCTTCTTCTTGGAGAGAATGTTCTTGAGAAATTTAGCATATTTCGGCATTTGAGAAAGAGCTTCAACAAACGGTAAGTTGATATGCAATTGTTTAAAGAGCTCAAGAAAATTTCCATATTGTTCACCTTCCTTGTCCTTGAGAAGGTGCCCGAGATAAGGTACGGGAGGTTTGTAAATTGGTATCTCCTTTCTTGTGACTTCTTCCTTGGCCTTTTCTTTGATTTCCACCAATTCTTCTTCTTGATCATTCTCAAGATCCTCTTTCATTTCTTTCTTCTTTTCTAGCACTTGAGTAATCTTCTTCAAGCTTATCTTCTTCTTTGAAATCCTCTTTCTTCCTTCAAGAAAAACCAAGTCTTGAGCCACACTTCAATTTCTTGCCAAGAATCTTCAATGAAGCTTCAAGCTTTTCTTTTAAATCTACCTCTAAATCTATCTCTAGAATTTAGGAAGTGTTTTTCTCTCCCAAAACTCTCTTGAAACACCTAGGAGAATAATGTCTTCCTTTTCTCTTCAAAGTGATGAGATATGCACAAGACAAAAGGGAAGGTGTAGATATTTTTAACACTTTCTTCTATTTTCATAAAAGACCCCTGAAGTTTTACCTCTTTTACAGTCTAGTCCATATACTTTCAGTCTTCTACATTTTGGTCCATATTTGGTGACTTTCATCTTCTTTCATCCAAGTATCTTCCAAGCTTTAATATCTTCCACCTAAACCAAAAGTAAGAGAAAATGGAGTATAAGTAGCATCTTCCCCATGCAAATATGAAATTATGAAACAAATTATACAAGATAAAATATTGCTTTGAGAGCAAATATCAATAGAATACTTGGCTTAGTGCCTTAAAGATCACATTCTTAAGTCATCTAGGTTGACTTCATAATTAACTCACCTTATATGATTAATCAACATATTTGTTGTTAAGGTGATCACTTAAGGCAAGGAAGTTTAGAAAAGCCAAAAAGTTTTAGAACCTAATTCACCCCCTCTCTTAGGTTCATACCCTATAAGGTATTTCAATTGGTATCAGAGCCTTGTCTCCTTTTTGTTGGACTAACATCCTAGGAGGATCCATGACTCTTAGCTTTTCTACTTCTACCATAGATGACCGATCCACCTCTAGACAACCATTTTTTAATGGCTCCAACTTTGCTAGTTGGAAATACGTGTTTAAACTAATTTTGTTATTTAATTACTCTACCTTGTTAAGCATAATAGAAGAAGGTCCCTTCGTTCCTTTAGTTTCAATACAAGGAGTCACATTGCCAAAATCTAGAAAAGAATTCAACGAAGGGGATTGCACAAAAAAGACACTCAACTTCAAGGCCTTGATTGCCCTTTGTTGCGCATTAAATGAAGAAGCTCTAAAAAAAGTGCTTGAATGTGAAGGTTCTCACTCAATGTGGAAAATGCTTGAAGCATCTTACAAGAGAGAAGTTTAAGTGGTAGAGCCAAAAGCGAAACTTCAAGAATTAGAAATTCAATCATGTGAAGAAGAAATCAAATACCAAAATTAAATGACAATGTACAAAGTGGTCCTTCACATGATGAGAAGCTTGAAGATGAAGAGATGGAGGAAATGCAAGATGATGATGATCTTCATGCAAATGCAAATTATGTTGGAGACGTTGAAGATCACCCATCTTGTCCAAGGAAGAAAAGAAAATTGCCACAATGCTTCAAAGAAAAATGTTTGACAAGAAGTGGCATTGATCTTGATTATTCTATGGAGAATGATGAATGTAAATGGAGATGTTCAAGAAGGAAAAAACCAAAAACTCTCCATGGCTCTTGGAAGGCTCAAGACTCAAAGGATATACAAATTGAGGAACCAAAACACTTGAGCACTATTTCAAGTGATGACAAATGCTACAATGTAAATCACCAATCTTCATCACTTGGTAAGAATGGAAAGTTATCAACTTAACTATCTCATATTACTTTAATTGATGCTATCACAAAATTGAGAAGTAAGTTTGATGCATGTACATGTGCTAGTGTTGATGTTACATATTGCCCCCATGAGAATATTACACTTTTGGATAACTTGAAGCTTGAACTCCATATTCTTTATGTTTCTTTTGCTAAGTTATCTAGAAATTGTAACATCGCTAACTCTAATGACTCTTGCTCCCATTTGCTTAATTTTTTCTAAGAATCATTCTTGTTACTTAAATTTTGATAATGTTGATCCAGATGCATGTTTTGCTGATATTCGAGCTATGTTGTCCTTATGGTGGTTTGCTCCAAATGTTCGTTCAAGATCGATAGTTCTTCTAATGGTCTGTTCTGCCTGCTGGATTTTGTGGAAAGCTCGCTGTCGTTTCATCTATGATGAGAAAGTCACTACTAAATCCAGTATTCTGGCTCAATTTCGGGACTATACTTCTCTATTGCTTAAAGCCTGAGGTTTGTTGCACTCTATCACTTTTGTTCCTACTCTATCACTTTTGTTCCTAGGAAAACTATGGTGTTAAGATGGGGATGTGACACTAACTATACGGGTATTGTGCTTAATATTGATGGGGCTTCGAAAGGTAATCCAGGACCTGCTGGCATTGGTGGCGTTTTTCGTCATAGCACTGGTACCTTTCTAGCGGATTTCTCTATATTTCTGGGTGATTCAAATACGAGTATGGCAGCGGAATTACTTTTTCTATTGGAGGGTTTACGGATGGCACAAGATCGTGGTTTCTCGGACTTTATCATTCAGTCGGATTCTCAGGTTCTTGTTAATGCAATAGTTGTGGGTCATATCTCTTCTTGGACATTGGATGTTTCCTTTCGTCGTGTTGTTTCTCTTTTTGGTAATTGCAGGTTGGTTCATGTTTTTCGCGAGGTCAATTCGGTTGCAGATGCTTTGGCAAATCTTGCCACAACTACAGGTAACTCAATTATTTTCTCCAATTTCCATTTATTACCATCTTCGATACAAGGCCTCATCAAACTTGATTAGTGTGGAACTCCATATGTCCGCATCAAATAGGTCCTTTATCTATTGTAATATTTAGAAGATAGGGCTCTTCTCATCCTTTGTACTGTTTCAACTGCCATTTATGAGGCATGTTGGCTTTTCTCGCTTTGCATGATAGCTTAGGTTTTTGTATCACCCGTGGGCATAAAATAAATCTCCATGGTTGCATTTTACCTTTGCTATTTCTTGTATATTTGTTTTGGAGGTTTTGGTTTAAGTCCCCCTCCTATGCCTTTGGCTTTATTAATAAACGGGGGTCCGCCCCACCACGCTGGTGGCTTTTATTAAAAAAATAAAAAATAAAAAAATTCCATTTGAGAGAAAACATTGACATTGAAGGATCTTTACAAGAGGTACCTAGCACTTCTCAAGTTCACTTTGTAGGTTCAAAGAAATCGAAGCTCAATCATGTGGAGATGAACCACAAAGAATGGCATAAAGGAACAAAGACTCCAAGCAAAGGGTCATATGGTAAGGACAACAACATTGTGGAGAAATCATCAAGAAACAAAATACCAATCATCAATGATGACTTCACAAAAGACTACTCAAGGTGCATCATTGGACTACTTGATGAAGACGATCAATTTACAATCCAAAGTCCAACCTCCATGAGTAATGAGGTACAATTTTCTAATTCAACTTATGAATGTGATCATGATGATTATCCATATGTTCTCCTTAGTGATTTATACTTTGAGTTGAAAAAGATGGCCAAGAAGAATAAGATATTATGTGAAAAACTTACTTGCTCACTAAAAGAAAGATCTTGTATGCAAGTAGAATATAATAAACTTCTTGCCTCTTACGCTAAGATAGGAAATGAAAAAGAGATTGCCTTTTTATCGTTGATGCCTTATCTCTTTAAAATCACGAATTGCTTGACAAAGTGTGTACTGTAGAATCTAATTTTTTTTTAGTATGATCATATAAAGCATAAACACAATATGCTCAACTTTCTTGATGTGAAGTGAACTTGCTTAAAGTTAATCTTGATGATGTGTTTAGTGTTCAACATGCTTCTCATAGCCTAACTCGTTTAAAACACAAACATACACACATTTATTCACAAGTTATCTCTTTAGATGCTAGAACTACATATTCCACCATGCTTAATGTAACTTGCTCATATTGTGGAATATGTGGACATCATGCAAATCGTTGCATCAATAAAAGAAGAATTGAAAGAGGAACCGAATCTTTATGGGTTGTAAAATGTCCTAGCACTAACCCCCAAGGACCCAAGAAAGTTTAGGTACCAAAAATGTCTTTGTGTATAGGTACAAAAGACAAGGACAATTTTGGATGGAGTATCAAAGAAGATCTCTCACTCAAAACATCCACTCATGTAAAGGAGTGTAAGCTTCCTCGTTTATTTAATTTGTTGGGTTGTGCTTATTGTTTTTTAACATAGTCCTTTACATACTTTAGTTTTTTACTCTTTACTATATGTTTGCATTGTTTAAATATGTGGCTTGCATTTGTCATTGCATTCATTAGTCATGTGAAATCATGGGGCCCGAAAGCTTTGATCTTGGAAAATACGTCATCTTCCGGATTTTCATGAAGTACGGGTTGATGTCATTGTTATTCGGGGCTTCCTGGATTGTCAATATATATGGTTGAAAAACAAGGGGTTCAAATAATGTGTTTAAAGAAGAGTATAGGAAAACTGTCAAAATTTTAAGAAAACAGGGTATTGCGGACGAAGGATTCATCCGCACATGTTAACACCCTACTGCCTTATCATGGACGAACCTGCGGACGAATGGTTTGTCCGCGGGTATCGAATTCCAGTTTAATAAATTTTTTTTCTTGCTCTTGCTCTTTCTCTTCATTCTTCTCATCTTTATCACCCCTCATCTTCACACAAGTTCATGTCTTGACCCTCATCATTAACATCATCTTCAATATTTACAACGTCTTTAGGCTCTTCATCCTTTTTCTTTCTTCTCTTCTTCATCTTTATCTTCCTCATTTCCATCATCCTCATTGATGGATTCATCATCATTCGCACCTCTATAAACTTCCTTTTTAACTTCTCTAATTATGGTATTAGATGGTAAGAATCGGGTCAAGGATGGCCTAGAAAAAATTTCAATTTGAATGAATTTAGGGAACTTTGCCTACCGGGAAAAGTTTTCATTCGGATCAATGATGCCCTATCTAAAGCCTTTATTCCCAATCATCGGGTCTTGTTTGCCATCGTTAGAGAAACACTTTTAGCCACTCAAGGACATAGAACACAACTTACCTACATTTCAATCGTTGTATTGTTCAATATGATCCGAGATGTGAAGATCGCCTTAGGTGATTTTATATGGAGCGAGATGAAGAGTGCTAAGGAGCGAAAATTTCTAAACATGCCATATGGTAAAATTATTACTCTTCTACTTAGGAGTTCAAATATTCACTTAGAGCCTTGTTTGGTGAAAATTTTCAAAGATGAATTTAATCGTTCAAACTTGAACAAGATGAAGGTGTGCATAGAAAGGGGTCAAAATGTTGAGGAAGTTGGGGACGTATTAGGAAATGAAGAAAACCTTGATATGGATGACGATGATGAAGACCATATTGCACATGAGAGGAGATCCGAATAGAGGCATGACATAGATAATATGAATGAAACTATTAGCTTACTTGGAGCTTGGCAAGCCAATTCCTTGGGGCATAAATGAAGATCTTGCTAAAATTATGGATAGGCAAAAGGGTTTGGATCGAGATTTGGGTTCACTTAATCAATTCTTTCAAAGGTATATTTCTCAAGCCTTCTTGAGTCACGGTATGGATGTTGATGAAGATGAGGATGATGAAGATGAGGAGAATGAATATGATGATGATGATGATGATGGAAATGACGATGAAGCCTAGTGCCCTTGATCTTTAGGATATCATATAGACTAGGATTTCATATCATCTCTCTTTGTTTTTATTTCATATGTTTTCTTGTGTTATTACTTCATCTTGACTTTGGGTTGTAAGGATACCTAACTTTTTAATTCTAGTTTAACTTTATTTTCACTACTTTGGTATTATTTTGATCTTTGTTCTTATCTTAAGAATGTAGTTGCTTCCTTTGATTATGAATAATTATTTTGGTTTATATCACTCATTTGGCCTCACTCTTTTGCATATCACATCTCCTAATAGCTTGGTAGCACTTGATTTGTTTTGGTTTTTGGCTTGTTTGTCTTTCTTAGAGTGATACCAACTCAATGGAGCAAAAGGAATCCTCGACTAAAGAAGAAGTTCAACTCAAACAATCATTACTTGACAAATGATCATTGAGATTGATGCAGATCAAAATGAACAAGAAGGGTTGATATGGACTTAGGTGAAGAAAATAAGGATGAAGAAGACAAGAAAGAAGAAGGAAAATTATGATTTGGGTGAAGAAATTGGAGACAGGGAAGATTCTCTACCAAATGATGATTAAGAAGATTGAAGAATATCAAAGAATCTCATTGAAGAAAATCAAAGTGCAGGAAGCAAATTTTCAATTCAATGAGAAATCTCTAAACTCAATCTCTTTAATTTCCTTGTGTTTACCTTATTTATATGTATTTCCCCTCATTATTATCCCTTGTGTACCCTTAGCATAGGAATTGTTTTTCTTACATTTCCATTTCCTTGTATATTTCTTTTGTTAAAGGGACACCTAAATTTTTATAACATGTCTTGTTCTTTAATGTCTTGATTTTAAGAGCATGTTATATTAGAGAGCTTAATGATTTGATCTTTGTGATGAAAGGTTTTGCTTGAACCCCCTCACCTTTATTAGTATTGGTTAATGTTTTAGGGGAGATTTCAGATGATATGGTGTGCTTTAACTTGATCTTTATAGAATTTGGGGGACTACTTTGATGTTTATATTCATATCTTAAGCATGTGTCTATATGGTTGATCGTCCAGAAGCTTAAGAATGATGTATAAACTATGTGTTGGCATTGAATATGCATGTTATGTGTCTATGACTGGTTTTTAAATTTAAAATTACAGGTTTATCTGCTTTTTGCAAAGTATCTCGGTCGACCAAAGGCTACCATGCGGTCAACCGGAGCAGCCGAAATTCAGCAATATTCGAACTTCGTCTTCTGTTTTCTGTAAGTTTTGTTGTTTTTTCATACGGGCACATCTTTAGGGGGGGCATTTACATGTTTTAATCTTATACACCCATCATTTATGTGATGTATGCGTACTTGATCTAGCTTTTAAATCAACACATCACATGTTGGCTTGTTTTCATGGTTTTCTTACTCTATAGCCAACTAGATTATTTGGGAGTGTATGTTTTTATTATATTCATCTTTTCATATACTCTCCCTTATAACCTTTGAGATCATGTTTTTTACTTTCATATCCTTGATCTTATTTTTAGTTTTTGGCTAGCCTTATACTCTAAAAATTGTTATATTCTTTTAAGCTAACCATTAACTTGTAGAGGAATGTGCTTCAATTAATTTGTCTAGTTTCCTTTAATTGTGATACATGTGCTTAACTTGTATATTCATGGTATCACTTCCATCTCTACGATGTTAGCTGTGTGTTTCAAATTGTTTTCCATCTAAAATAGCTAACGTTGTGTTTTTATTATAACGGGGAGATTGTGGTTTAAAGGTTATATTCCTTATATCCTTTGATTTTAGCTTAGGTTGATATTTCATTTTTAGCCATATGACAATCTTTAAATTTATGTGTCATTATGAACTCTTCTTATTTTGAAATCAACCAAACTTCTTCAAAATTTATCCTTCTTCATACATTTTTTTTGGGTCTTTAGATATGATGTCGCGCCCCGGATCCGATTCTATAAGTCCGGTTCCGAAAACCCGGCATTCCCGTATTCTCAAAGTAAACTCAAAGAATATAAGGTCCTTACATTCAGAGAATCTATTCCAAAATAATAATACGTGTCCATTTCATGAATCTATTAAATTTCCTCAATAAGCTTTTATACATTAAAGTAGAGAAAAAAATTATTATTAATGGAATTATCCTAAAGTTTAATCCCGAATTGCTTCTACACGCAATCCTCCTCGTATGGACTATCGTACCATTGTGACTCGTAATCTATAAAAACAACAATGGAAAAGGGTGAGCTACAACTCAGTAAGTATAGAAACGTCTCTCGGGAAAATCCGGTTACATATATATAGTTTTCAGAAAACAGATAGATTTTACAAAAATATTGTTTTAAGCAGAATTCTTTTGACAGAAAAAATTATTTCGGAAACATTCAGAAATTCAGAACAGAACAGAATTTACAGAGTGATACTTTGACCGGTAGTATAGGTTTACTGAATAAAAAATAGAACGGTTGCTGATATATCAGTCCTAGACTTATACCCTCTAGGAATGGATCAAAACATAGTCCTAGCTTTTACCCATAGGTGGGTCAGAATAGAGCCCAGTTATTACCCTGCACGGAGGGTCAGAATAGATAGTATCACAAGTCAACCCGCAAAGTATCAGAAAGTAACAGAACATTCAATTTACTATATTTTCAGAAAATAAACCAACCTACAACATACCCTTTTCAAAATCAAACATTTTGTTTAACATTGTTCTAAAGTGAAAAATATTCTTTCGGCAGTTTTCTTGTTTAACAAACATGCACCGTGAAACCAACAGCAAGAACAATATAACATTCTCATCAAATTTTATGTAAACATGATCAGTTGTTCAAAGAAGCCGACAATGTGAATGGTGATCCCATTAGGTTCAAATAATTAGGAAAAATGAGATAGCCTAGTGAAAAGTGGCGGAGCCAGGAATTTTTCTTTGGAGGATACAATTAACATTGACAAAATAAATTCATAAAAGCATATGCCAAAAATTTTTTTTTGATGAAATCTTATAGACTAGACTTATTCACATTTTGTTCAACCTTTTCACTCTACTAATCAGTGCTTCATAAACCTCCAAATCATCTGGCAAGTGGACTTTTTATAGTATACAAGAGAGTCCATTGTGGATTTTTTATTAGTAATTTTATTTTTTAGTCTCTTACACACTTAAGTTTGTTACCAAATCAAGAACAAAATTGTTAAAATATAAGTGGTGTCATTCCTGTAATTCACAAACTAAATAATTTAATTTTAAAATGTAAAGTGATTCAAAATGAGTACAATAAACAATGTTACGAGACGAGGTGTTACAAAAACAAAACAAAAACTGAAAAAACTGGTGGGACTTGCCTGCCCCACCAAGCCCCACTGTGGCTCCGCCACTGCTAGTGAACTATACATGGACCACAAAAAATATTTTGATTTCCAAAGATTTCTAGTAACCTCGTATGATAGAGACAAAGAAGAGAAAAAGAAAGCAAACGGAGTCAGATTTATTTTCTTTCTTTTTTTCAGGCACCGAGCAAGAGACGAAGTGGATCTGAGAGGTCACTTGACACAAGCAGATAAACAACTCTATTTTGCATACTTTTCTAATTGGAAGAAATAGAGTGTATAGGAAGCATGAGAAAGTCAAGAACCATCATATTCATGCAATCTGAAAGAAACAAAAGATAATTTATTTTCACACCGGTATGTGAGAACAGGGCATCCGAACAAGATAAAAGATTTGACTATTCAGTATAATGGATAGAAGTGATAGCTTTCGAATTAAACCGTTCGAATCATCGCCAATATACCATTACAATAAGCTAATATATAAAAATTAAACATGTATCTTCCCGGATTTTATACAAAAAAGTATAATCTTTTAATCAAACAAAGGATTCTATACTTACCTTCGATTCGCTCTTAAACTGTCAGAGATACAAAATCTCTTCACCTACAAGACCTAAAAAAAAGTATATACTAATCATCAATACTTTTCTAATGTTATGGATTGTACTAACGATACGATAAAAGATCTTACCTTCGATCAATGAAACGGATGCCAGAACTGTCTCAGGTTTTGTCTCCGCAAGAATGTCTGCAGCTATAGAGTAAGAGAACCATTATAGATAATAAATAGGGTTTACGCTGAAAAGTCTATTAAATACTATTAAATAATTGCAACTCTAGTCCTTGGTTTATATAATATATTAATCCTAAGCTCATATGTTATAGAATTTAATCACTCTAGCCCAAGGTTATGAAACTTAATCAATCTAGTCCATAGAAAATGTCTGGGTTTTACATATGATCTTTCGATTCATCTTTTATCAATCTATTAGACCATCAAGATTCTCCACAATTTAAACTTGAAATCCTTCTTAAAAGATTTTCACTTTTGATCCTTTAGATTTATATTTTCAACAAAAAGGAGGAGAAAATACTTTTTTTATTGGCGCTCTGATTACCCTTTTTTTATTTTGACAAAAGGGGGAGAAATTATAGCTTTGCAAATGTGCCAAGAAAAGTATATTTATAAAAGGAGAAATCTTAAGAACTTGCAAAATGGGATAGATAAGGGATTCTTTAAATAGGGGAGTGAAATATTTTTCTTTTCTTCAAAACATCTACTTACCTAGAATCCGACAAACCATTATCTCATGCATGCATATTTATGTGCTTTAATGTTTTATCCTTTTATATATTTGTCCCATTTGCATCAATATTTTGTCATCATGAAAAAATGGGAGATTGTAAGCTCTAAGGGCTAATGTGATCAATCTTGTTTTGATGATAACAAAACATTGATAGTTCTAATGTTTGTGTGAGAATGTTCTTAATGATAGGATCCATACACTCACATCGACATTGACGGAAATGGTAAGTTTACTCATTGTGTACATGAAAGTCAACATTCTACACACAAGAGGAAGCTACACTTTGCAATACTACATGACACTAGACATTTGTTCTTAAACTTATTTGAAAAGATTTGAAATTTGGCAAAACTGGCTGCCGCGGACAATGCTTCGTCCTGTAGTTCTTCTGCAGCCTACAGATTTAACCAATAACGACTAGTTTTTCAACTTAATGTATTTTGCAACGGCTCTTTCATCTCTAAACCGTTTTCTATGGTACAAAAACACCTTGGTTTTCGTATTTCTAACGACCAAGAGAATAACCAAGTTGAAAACATTTCAAACATTTTGAAGAGATAAATTCTTTTAAACTTGCTCAAAATATTTCATTTTGAGCTTGAGCTTCATATACATTCTCTTTCATTCTCAAAATTGCTTAGATTTTTTTATCCAATCCATTGAGGGATTTGTAAAAGTGAGCTAAAATTGTAAAGTCTCAATTGTTTGAGACTCTTTCCTTTTCTCTTTGTGAGAACTAGTTATTTGTGAGGGAGTAAAGAGTTCTTTGTGAGTGTTTCTAAGTCCTCATTGGTTAGGCTAAAGTCCTCTTTGTGAGGCAAGCATCTCATTGGTGACATTAGCTCCTTGTGAGCTTAACACTCTTTGTGAAGCACAAGTCCTCATTTGTTGGGGGAATTGTAAAAGGTTGATCCCACCTTGCATTTGTTGTGAACAGAACTTCATACTGAAGTGTTGAAATCCTTAGGTGTATCCTAAGGTAGTGGATGTAGGTCGTCGTGATCGAACCACTATAAATCGCCGTGTTCATTTTCTCTAACTCTACTCTTTATATTCAAGTTCTTATATTACTCTTGTTTATTATATTTTTCTTGAACTTGATTTGTATTAATTACATGTTGATCTTGAGTAAGTTGATTTACTTGATTTTGGTCATATGACTTGTTGTGTATGCACTTATATGTTTTGCATATAGGATATTTGACTTAGTGCCTTAAAGATCATATTCATGAGTTTTGTATTTTTATGTGTTGCAAGTAAACACATAAGTCATCTAGGTTGTCTTCATAATTAAATCACCTTATATGATTAATCAACATACTTGTTGTTAAGGTGATCACTTAATGCAAAGAAGTTTAGAAAATCCGAATAGTCTTAGAACCTAATTCACCCCCCCCACTTTTAGGTTCATACCCTATAAGGTATTTCAAAGCCACTGTCACAAAATTTGGATAGAGGAGAACAAGACTCCTACTGTTGAGGGGACTCCTCAACCTTCAAGGAGCTTGGTTGATGATAATTCGGATCCTATTCCTACATGGATTGGGACTAATATTAAAGTAGAATCCAATGCGGATATGGATGTTGAGGGCATCCCAGACCACACAGAATCTATCTCGCCTATTGTTAAGGATGATTTCTCGGTTCGACCTTCTCTGTTGGAACTGGTTGTGGTTAACCCTATGAAGAAAAAACGTGATGATTCCACCATCTTCCTAAAAATGAAGGAATCAGTGGAGGTTGACAGAGAGGCCAGTTTGGCAGCTCTATTTGGGCAAAATCGACGACTCGGGTGGTACCGAGAGAAAGATGGCAAGAATTTTGGACTTTCTCAAAGAATTTGGTTGCAAAGCTGGATAAACAAAGAAAACAAATTTTTCTTTATGGTACTAAACTATTTTTTTAGCTAAATAGGTCACTCAACTATTTACGTTTATCTAAATATGCCACTCAACTATTTACGTTTATCAAAAAATATACAACTACCCATTTTTAGGGTGTTTCGCCAGTGATGTCACGTGAGTTGCTTGCAACATGAACAAAGGCGAAAAGGAAAAGAAATATTGAAACGTCGGGCCATAATCGCTAATTTGACGGACCCGTCCCGCCCTTGCAACAACAAATTAAGCGGTTATCGCCCGACGCTTTCCCAAGATTTCTTTTCCTTTTCGCCGTTGTTCATGTTCAAGTAACTCACGTGACATCACTGGTCGAAAAACACCCAAAAAATGGGTGGTTGTATATTTTTTGATAAACGTAAATAGTTGAGTGACATATTTAGATAAAAAAATAGTTTAGTACTATAAAGAGAAATTCGTAAATAGTTTAGTGCTATAAATAGTTATTAACTCAACTAGTAAATAAGTAACTTCCTTAAACTAAACAACTAGATGATTTAGTCCTCCCTTATGTTTGGGCCGGCCAAGACTTGGTCAAATGTTAACATGATGACCTCTTGATCTTTTATGGGCTCATTAGGTGGTGGTCTTCCATGTTCTTGAACTTGAATGGCCCTAATGAATGTAGTTAAGGTCATCATTGTCTTTTGGGCTTGTGACCTTGTCTTGGGCCCTTGAATATGGATCAATGGATCATTGGACCTTGGTTTGGGCGTCAATGTACTTGGGTCCTCATCATCCCCTCCCCCTTGAAAATGATTCTTCCTCGAATCACCATCATCTTTGATTTGGAAGAGATTGCTCTTTTGTATATGTTTATCATCTATAGGTTGAGTGTGCAAAAGCTTCATGGTAAACATTAAGAGGTGATCACTTTCTTGCTCAACATAAGTATCAACTTCTTCTTGATGTGGTTCGGCAATTCCATCAATTTGCTCGGCTTCACCTACTTCACCATCACTTACCCATGTTCCATCTTCTTGGATGATCATAATGCTCTTGTTTGGACAATCTCTAGCAAAATGACCATTTCCTTTGCATTTAAAACATTCTAAAGTAAGGTTAGAAGGCTTACTAAATCTCCAATCGGACAAATTTGTTAGTAGTGCCCTAGGACAATTAGCACATGTTGTGCGTTTTGTTATCTTTTGAGCATGTAATTGAATAGTTAATTTTGCTTTTGATTATCAAATGTGTGATTTGATAGTAAAACTCATTAGCTTATGTAATTACTATTCTAGTAGTCCCTAGTTTTATGTAATGCTTAATTACTATGAAATAAAACTAGTATGATTGTTGATTGATGATCTTGTTTTACTGATCATGTGTAATGGATACAAATCACATCATAGATGCAATATATAGGGATACATTGTATCGACGTGATCCAGTCGTAGAAGTAATACTTCATGGTCTTAAGTCATAAGTATTACTTCCTCAATACTATTTTAGAATCCTTAGACCTTATGTCTTCATTGATTCTAGTATGAATGGAGCCACGCTTTTGACTCGATCGGACGTTACTTGTAACAGAGTAATCAATACGATCGATGATCGGACGTAGTGTCCTATCATAGCTTGAATGTGAGAGACATTGTAAGGAATTTGTCCCTCTCTATTATTAGAGAGAGATATCCATGGGCCCCTCGATAGGGAAAGACTGTTTAAATGCATGGTCAGTGCTCAAATGTATTTGATAAAGTGGTTATCAAATGCTATTTGTCGAAACAGATCTACCCGGAGATCGAGCATAAATACAATTAATCTTAATAAGGGTGACGACCACCATGCCTTATGCTTAATTAGGATATCGCGAGACAAAGGGGATTAAATAATAGATTGATATTAGGTTCCGTTGTATATTCATTCACTTTGGGTAGTCACAATGTCCTCGCTAGGGACCGCTTGTGATTTATGAACTCACACTACTACTAAGTGTGTTTTCATTGCCATTGTGATATGAACCTACGTGGTCACACGCATAGACGAGCTAACGAGGCTTCATGTCCGCATTCAATGTATCTAGAATGTGTCTAGGTTCATTGTATCCGACATTCACTTTTCACGAAAATAATAAAGTGTTTATTATTCGAATTAGAGATAGGGGCAATTTCGGTATTTTACCTATAGCTGGGATTACGTGGGAGTTATTATCCGATAAGGACTTCCACTACCAGAGAAAGTCTAGGGAACGTGGGATTCTGAGACTCCCACTGCCGAGAGAAGTTGAGTAGAGGTGGGAGTTGTTCTAGTAACAAACTCTCACACTCTATATAACATCTCTTAGCCGAAACCTAGAAGGTTAATGCTTCAGCCACAATTAAACAAGAAAACCGAAATCGATTTCGATATTCTCGACCTCTCCCTTTTCTCTCTAATTCCCGAAAATCAGAAAAGATGAAGAGCTAGCAATCGCTGCCCGTATCGTCGCGTGGATACCGGTTAAGGGACTTTCCGCAAAGGGAGATCAATCGATAGCAGCATCCGATCCAAGAAACGTCATCCTCCATTCAAGAAGTAGCTTCTTGAATCCAAAAACGTAAGTTTTTCTTGCTGTTTTCGAATTGTTTCATATGAGCGGATCCTTCAGGGGAGGATCCATGGGTGTTTGGAACGAGTTTCCGCCCATGAATCCCTTCAGTTCCATCTTCTTGGATGATCATAATGCTCTTGTTTGGACAATCCCTAGCAAAATGACCATTTCCTTTGCATTTAAAACATTCTAAAGTAAGGTTAGAAGAAGGCTTACTAAATCTCCAATCGGGCAAATTTGAAGCTGAGGGTCCTTTGTTGAAATCACCAACTTTAGGGACTGTTTTGGCAGCCCCTCAAAGTAGCCACATCCTTGCTAGGGTTCGGTAAATTAGGGGAATTGGTCAAGGGCATATTCGGCTTTTTCCAATAATTGGAATTGGCCGAAAAGGTCCTTGTCATTTTCTCCTTTTGTTGCATCTCGATTTGTTTTGCAAAATGAACCATATCAACAAGATTTTCTATGTTAGCACGTTCTACCTTTGGGCATATTTGATCATTGAGGCTGGTTAGAAATCGTGCTAATGTGGCGGTTTCCGTTTCTTTAGTATCCGCTTTGATCATCAATATCTCCATCTCCTTGTAATACCCATCAACGGATTTTGTACCTTGCCTTAATCTTTGTAATCGGATGAAGAGTTCTTGCACATAATGAGAAGGCACAAATCGCTTTTGCATTACCTCTTTCATTTGTTCCCAACTTTCAATGGGTGTTAATCACAATATTCTTCTTAAAACTCCCTCTTGATCCCACCAAATTAAAGCATAACCAGAGAGTTCCATGGCTGCCAACTTTATCTTTTTCTCTTCCGAATACTTGTGAACATCGTAAATATGATCTACTTTACGAATCCAATCAAAAAAAAGTTCGGGATCGTTTGTACCTTGAAAAGTGGGAACCTTAATCTAGATTGAGCTTAAATTGGCATCTACCCTTTCAAATCTACCATGATCATTGGCATAATTTTGCTGAAATTGCCGGTTTGATCCCTGAAATATGTTCTCGTCAAATTGCCGATTCAGTCCCTGCTGTCCCTGAACTTCTGGAAACTGTCCAGTCAGTCCCTGCCTTTGATCTGCCAGAAATTAATGTTCAGGTCCCTGCTGATGTTCTGCCTGAATCTGCCAATCTGGTCCCTGAAGGGTTTCAGCTGGAATTTACTAGAATGGTCCTCGCCGGCGCTGATTTTCTGGAAACTTCCGAACTGGACCCTGAAAATTCTGCCCATGTTTCTGGGAGGCCAGAAACTCTATATTTGGTCCCTGTTTCTGGTCGGCCGAAAATTGTTGGTTTGGTCCCTGCAAATTCTTAGCTAAAATATGCCGATTACGCCCTTGTATATTTTGAGAAAGTTTTGGAAAGTTTACCTCTATTCTTTGATGGGTTGATTCATACCCTTCATCTTCCTCATTAAAGATCTCATCTTTTGACTCAATTTGTTTACCTCTTCTAGATAAATGTGTTAGCTTTTGTGCTTGTTGCAAATTGGCCACCGTTGTCTCAATTTTTGTCAATCGATCACTTAATTCATCAAATTTTTCCATGATTCGGTCGGTGAAGTGATCCGAAGGAATGTCACCCTATTTGTCCATATCTTGGGGTGATGATGTACCCATTTGAGACATGATATATAAATTCACACAAAACAAACGTTAAAGAAAAAGGCACCTTGAGGAAACTTGAAATAGAAATCTTGAGTTTCTTGGATTAGGTATCTTGAGTTTCTTGAAATCAAGAATTTGGGAAAGTAACTTTGAGGATTCCTAGTGTGTAGGACTCTCAAGATCTCAAACTTCTTGGTTTCTTGAAATTTTCAAGATATTGCTAAAAAAATTGCTGAAACATTTGTCCCTTTTTCTTGATGGGGATTTTTTTTTGAAAATTTTCTCAAAATGTTTAGAGCCCCCCAAATATCAAGTCTTTGTAATTAGGATACTCTTTTCTTTCAAATTTTCCCCAAGATATTTAGTGCCCCCCAAAGATCAAGTCTTTGTAATTAATTAGGGTACTCTTTTCTTGCCTAAGATATTTAAAGCCCCCCAAAGATCACGTCTTTGTAATTAGGGTACTCTTTTCTTTTCCACATGGCTTGATGGGATCTTTTATTTTATTTTATTTTTTTTAAATTTTCGGCGTCTTTTTTTTTTGTTTTGTCGAACAAAAACAAGAAAACAAAGTAAAGGTACACCAAGAAGATAACAACTTCTTCTCTGGCCCCTATCACTATGTTTGACCCTGGTGTTAATAATATTCCTTTAAAGGGTGTTCTTAACCTTAAAGCTACAGATTTTGGGGTTGGTGGATGATAATAAATTTACCTTGTTGGCCAAATTATTGGCTAAAAAATGTAATAATGCTAAAGCTATTAAGAGTGTGTTGGAGACTGCTTGGGATTTGGGGAACAAAGTAGTTCTGACTAATATTGGAGTGAATCTATTCTGCTGTACTTTTGAGAATTCTGAAGATCGTGATAAAATAATAAGAGATGGGCCTTGGAATATTCGTGGAGCTCATGTGATAATTCAACACTGGGATCCTAATCGAAGGATTGAAGAGGTTGATTTATCGAAAACAAGTTTCTGGGTTCAGGTACATGGCCTTCCCCCTAAGAGAATAAGTTTGGAGAATGCAGAAACTATTGGTGATTACATTGGGAAATTTCTTTTTAAAGACAACAATTCTAATGGAAAATGGAAAGAGTTCTTGAGAATCAAAGTAGAAGTCAAAGTGAATGAACCATTGTCGTTTGGATGTTTTTTTGAAAGACATAAAGATGAACTAATCTGGGTGGCTTTTAAATATGAAAGATTGGGAGATTTTTGTTACTCCTGTGGAAAGCTTGGTCATATTGAAACTGTGTGTGAAGAGGAAGGACCTGTTACTATAAAGGATGGTGGCGATAGGGAATTTTGGTGGTATAAAGGAGGAGAAAGAAGGGAGAACCTGTCGGAAGGAGGCGGCTGATGGAGGGTCAAGTCTGGGGCTATGCAGATTGGACGGACGTCAATCACAGAGGCTGGGCAGCGGACGAGGGGGGAGGTGTTAGGTAGCACGTAGGTGGAAATGTGCCAAACCCTCAAAGTAAGTCTCTTTTTACTATTGATTTGGAGTTGGGTCAATTGCAAAGGGCTAATCCACTTAATATTCCTGAACCCTTGAGCCCTTTAAACAGCTCAAAGCCCATTTATAATTTGAGCCCTCTAATTAGCCCTCAGACTAATTGCACCCCAAGCCCCAATATAAAGCCTATTCACAATTGTTACATGGATTTTAACACACCCGAGCCCACAATCCCTAGCCAGCCACAAAACCGTATTCAAAAATTCATTTTTAATATTTCGGAGCCCAATAATATTAACCAGCCCATAAAAATTCTGAAATACCCGTTAGTGTCCCTCTTGGGCTACCCATGATAACCATTATCCCAACCTATACTATTAAACCCATAAATCTAAAAAGACATTTGTCCACCCGTAACAATCCAAATAAAAAACCTTTCTGTGAGGGATCTGAACACAAGCACCTCAACCCGGATTCCTTCATTTCCCCCCAATTCTTGAACATTCTTTTGCGAATCTTAACCTAAAAAATCAATTAATTCCCTTCTTCAAAGAATCACCTTCTGTGAGCCTCTATAATCAGTCTTTTTCGAGTAAAATGGTAGAGGAAGAATCTGTCATAAAACACAGGAGAATTTATAGGGTTAATCATAAATCGGGAATGGAGGTTAACACTGTCAATGTAGGCTCTAAATTTCCTTATGATGATTTTGGGAAAAATTCTCGAAGAAAATTCAAATTTCGGATGTTGAGGATGATAATGATGTAGTACCAGTTAGATTTCATAAAGATCTTGTCCTTTTTGTTGAAGAACTTTATGATTTTGATGAACCTATGGAGACAGATTGTCCTTCTAAATTTCCTTTTGAATAAGGTTAAAATGGTGTGGATTACATTCTGAATAAGAAGGAAATATTTTCGAGTGACAAGTTGGCTAAGGAGGCGAGCCTAAGCACACTCTAAGGGGGTCATGAAGGTGTTCTCTTGGAACTGTCAAGGGCTAGCAGGGCCTAAGGCAGTTAGAGCCTCGAGAGGTTTTGTGAATCTTCATACATTCTGAATAAGGAGGAAATGTTTTCGAGTGACAAGTTGGCTAAGGAGGCGAGCCTAAGCACACTCCAAGGGGGTCATGAAGGTGTTCTCTTGGAACTGTCAAGGGCTGGCAGGGCCTAAGGCAGTTAGAGCCTCGAGAGGTTTTGTGAATCTTCATAATCCCTCTATCTTATTTTTGTGTGATCTTCGTATTTCCTGTTTTGTTAGAATTACTTCTACCCTTCATAGTATGGGTTTTAGTCTGTTTCGTTTTGTATTTTCTGGTGGGTTGGTGTTATGTTGGAGACCTAATATCATTCTGAATGTCATTGACTAAGAACATAAAGCCCATTCATCAAAGAGGTATCTCCATAGAAGATACGATCTTTATGAATGGTGCAAATTTTATTCAGAATATTTAATTCAAAACCTTCAATATCCAAACAAGAAACTGAAATAATATTCCTACTCAAAGTTGGAACATAAAGACAATTATTCAGTTCTATAATAAGGCCACTTGGCAAAACTAAATTAAATGTCCCGGTAGCTACAGCAACAACTCTTGCTCCGTTCGCTACTCTCAGGTCCACTTCTCCTTTTGCCAATGATCTACTCCTTTTGAACCCCTGCACATTTGAACAAATGTGAGATCCACAACCGGTATCTAATAATCGAAGGCATGGTAGCCAAGTGGTTAACATCCACTGTCTGTGACCGAGAGGTCCAGGTTCGATACCTCCCTCACACAAGGGGAATGATTTAATTGTCATTTCTTTGGGTTCCCTTGTGTGAGGTCTTATACACCCCTCACGGGACACCCGCTCAACGGGACATCTATTTCTCCCCTCACGGGGGCTTCTACTACTCCTCCTCTGGTGAGGTCTTATAATAATATAATTGTAATAAACTGGACCATACTTATAAATGGTCTAGTTTTTTTTATTTTTTATTTTTTAAAAAAAAAAAAAACCGGTATCTAATACCCGCGAAGTAGGAGCAGACATGTTAATTTCAATAACATAAATACCTGGAGAGACAGTCAAACTGATTTTCCCTTTTTTCTTCTCTTCCAAATAGAGCTTGCAGTTCCGTTTCCAATGACCTGGTTCATTGCAATGGAAGCAAACTCCTTCCTTTGGTGCCTTGGCCTTGGGTTTGGGCTTGTTATTGCCTTTGCCCTTCTTGGCCATGGGCTTTCCCTTTCCTTTCTTCTTGAAATTCCCTTTTTGAACCATTAAGATTTCAGTGGTATTCTTAATGTTCAATTCAGCCTGCTTGAGCATCCCGTGTATTTCGTGTATGGTCTTCTCCATGGCATACATGTTGAAGTTCATAACAAATTGGTCATACTCCGGTGGGAGTGAGCCCAAGATCATATTTGTGGCCATGTCATGACCTACGGTAGCCCCAAGCTTCTCAAGCTGGTCAAAATAGCCCTTCATCTTTAAGAACATGTGCACTTACAGAGGTGCCAGGGGCCATTTTGCAACTACTCAACTAGGGATGGCAATTTGACCCGTGACCCGCCGATCCGCCCTGCCCCGATGTCTTTTGGGGCAGCCCCGCCCCGCCCCGCGAACGGGGCAGATCGAGGCATGGTATTTTTTTCCGCCCCGCCCTGCCCCAACCCGCCCCGCCCCATTTTGCCCCATTTATATTACATTATTATAATAGTGTTATTATTAAACATAATCATGTTTAATTTTCATTTTAATATACTAATTGTACTTGTTTGAGAATTGATTTGGGATAAAATTAATTATTTTTTTAAAAAATTAAATATATTTTTAAAAAATTAATTATTTTTATGATAAAATTAATGATTTTTTGGATAAAATTAATGATTTTTAGGATTTTTAAAAAATTTAATTATTTTTATGATAAAATTAATGATTTTTATGATTTTAATTTTTTTGATAAAATTAATGATTTTTATAATTTAAAAAAATAATGATTTTTCTAAAAAAAAAAAAAAATAGGATGTGGCGGGGCGGGTCAGATCTGCCCCGTGCGGGGCGAGGCGCGGGGCAGAATGTTTTGATCTGTGGCGGGGCGGGGCACAGATCAACAAGGCGGGGCAGGGCGTGGTATTTGAAATACCCGCCCCGATCTGCCCCATTGCCATTCCTATACTCAACGCCTTAGTAGTGAGGAATCTTTAATGACGAGCTTGCTGTTGGACATTTCCTTGAGCTGGCCCATCATCTGGAAAGCCTCAACTCCTTCAAACTGTTTTTGAAGGTCAGTGCTCATTGTGACTAACATGAGACAAGTCACATCGTTAGAGTCATCAAAATGCTTCTTCCAAGCATCTCTTTCAGCTCTAGGGGCGTTGTTTGCAGGTTGTTCAGGAATGTCCGTATCAAGAACGTATAGCTTTCTTTCCTGCTTAAGGACAATCCTTAAGTTGCGGGCCCAATCAAGGAAATTGGTCCCGCTTAGTTTTTCCTTCTCAAGGACAGATCGCAATGAATTGTGTGAAGTATTGGTTGCCATTATCTACATTAAATTATTTGCAAATTTATTAGTTTTGAGCAAAAACCTTTTTCCACAATTTCAACACTTGATAAATAGCGGGGAAAAACATTTTACAATAGTTATAGGAAAGCTTTGGCTTAACACCCATAATTAAAGTAAAATCATCTAATGGGAATGACATCTATATGTCCCGGCTATTTCCCATTTTATGCCCTAGGCCCAAAACTATTTTGATGGCCTAGCTAAGTTGAACCATGTCTAAGCTTATGGAAATCACTATTTTCCCATCTCCTTTTGCTTAGATAACCACTTGTCTGTTGCTTTGGCAAGCAGACAAAATGATGATCCAAGCTCAATGAGTGCTTAGAGTATGGTAGGCATTTTAAGACTTAGTTAAAACGTTCGGTTTGAATAAGACGTTAAAACGCGTAATACAATTATACAAGCATCTCATGCAATATATAAAGCATAAAAAATAAACGTGAGATAGCATGGTCTAATCCTACGATGACTCCCACGAGCCTTGTGGGAGCCAAGGGTCAATCTAAGTCAATATCCATCTCATGGATAAAGTCTTCGATCCAGCAGCCTCCAGCCTTGTTACATAGTTGCATGGGCATACCCAGCCTTCAATGCAAAGCAATAAAGCTAATCTAAGAAAGCGATTACAATTTTACAACATTGAAAAACAGCTCGCAGGCCGTATTATAAAATTACAACCAAAAATATGTAAACCAATGGGTATAGCAGGCCATGCTATTCACCATGCTAAAATCACATAAAGCACAATGAAATTAACAACGAGTACATATACAAAGTCTTAAGTCAGCGGAACGACGAATCTGCGGGACGCAGACGGCGGTCCTGCTAACCGGGAAGAAAAATCTGATTCTACATCAGCTCATCGAATGAGTTTTTCTGTCCCGATTTACCCCTCAATTGCCTTACTTACATAATCAGATTATGCATTGGTTAATCAAATTAACGGCAGGAGACATACAATCAGTTTATGCGTAATAACCGAATTAATCAAATTAATTACAGATTAATCACAAACAGTTTATGCAGTATAATCAGATTAATAACAGATTCATAAACAGTTCATGTATATAATCATAATAATGACAGATGGTTAATCAGTTCATGCAATATTAATCAAATGAAAACATACAAAACAGTTTATGCATATCAGAATATACATAAACTTATATAACATGATTAGCCGAAAATTAGTTTATGCATATATCACATATATTGAACAAAAGATACAATCTTTCTGTTTCCACACACACACACACATACAAAATCGGAATTGATAGTGTTATGATGTGATTAACAATGTCGAATTCGAATCGTATGAGCAAGGCTCTGATATCACTGAAGGGATTCATGGGCGGAAACTCGTTCCAAACACCCATGAGTCCTCCCCTGAAGGATCCGCTCATACAATAGGAATCGAAAAATTACAAGAAAAGGACTTACGTTTCTTGGCTCAAGAATCTGATTCTTGAATGAAAGATTACGTCTTTATGCTCTCAGCAACGATCACCTTGATTATTCCCTTGCAAAACTACTCCCTACCGGTATCCACGCGACGAAACGGGCAGCGAGTGCTAGCTCTTCGATTTTTCTGAATTTCGGGAATTAGGGAGAAAGGGAGGCAGAAACAGTTTTTTGGATTTCTTGGTATTTCGACTGAAAATTGTCTAACCCTAGGGTTTCGACCAAGAGATGTTTATATAGGGAGTGAGAGGTTGTTTCCAGAACAACTCCCACGTCCTTTCCACCTCTTCTGGCAGTGGGAGTCTTTAACTTCCACGTCCCCTAGACTTCTGCTGGTAGTGGGAGTCCTTATCGGATAATAACTCCCTCGTAATCCCAGCTATACCGAAAATGCCCCTTATCTCTAATTCGAATAATAACTCTTTATTATTCTCAGAAAAATGAATGTCAGATACAATGAACCTATATACATTCTAGATTCATTGAATCTGGACATGAAAATGTAATAGAATAAAGATTTAACTGCATTTTACCTCTTTAAAATTTTCTTGATTATGAAATTACCCTGTTATCACTAAACATTTAATTGCTCCAATAGCCCCCTGCATTTTTTCTTTTAATTTAAATCATATTCGTTTAACATTAAATACACTTTGGCCTTGGTAAATGTTTTATTTACGTTATTTTACTCTCCTTTTCTATTTTCTTTTCCTTCTTCTTCTTCCATCACATTCTCTTCAATCCATGGCGAGGATGCCCATCTAGACAAATATCAACACTGATCCTTGTCATCTTAAACAGAAAGCCTCCTCTTTCAATTGGTCATCACATCATAATCCATACACAACTTTCTCCCCTAAATATTTTCCCATTTCTCCAATTCTTGAATGCTATTCCAAAAATGTTCTTGGAATAGCACTGAGAGTCGAGAAACAAAGATTTCCATTCATGCCTCAACACATATGTGCTAATGTTGCAACATTTTCATTTTGAAGCTTCTTGTACTACAAAAAAGATTAGGTCAAGGTCAGGGTCGTTATTTGCTTACAAAAAAGTAGGTCTATTGGTTCGTTTTTATTGGTTTCATATTGTTACATCTATAATTGTGATCGTCTTTTATTAGTACAAATTTAAACATTTTGGGAGTTATTGAAGCAATTTAATATTTTTGGGGGGTAATTTGCTACTTGAGAAAAGTTATAGGGGAGAAAATGCATCTAACCCTATTCTAAATGAAAAATATTCCTCTTTCACTGTAGAAACAATATATGTCATTTAATTCTATTATTTATATGTTGGTGAACCGCTTTCGTTTTGGTTTAGGTGAATGCCGATATGTCTCTGTTTTGATATTAAGTTTATACTTCTACATGATATGTGATTCTTTTTTATTCAGTCGTCAAAATTAAATGCTCAATTAAGGAGTAAAAAACTTAGGATTATATACACAAAAGTTACATTCTTTATGTTAAAATGGTTGCTAAATACTCTTACAAAAATTGCAAAACGATTACTATTATTGCCTATTGTTGCTTGATTTTTAATATTGGGCAGCTATTATTACCTCATTGACTACCTGCGGTAAAAGATCAAAGACCGTTTTCTGCAAGTGCCATGGAGAACAATTCCCAGCAAGCCTCGGAGGCTGCACAATCCTCTGTATACCCAGCGTAGCCACCGTACCACCACCTCCTCCAGCAACAACAGCAACAGCTCCAACTTTTCTGGAGCTACCAACGCTCAGAGATCGAGCAGGTGAATGACTTCAAGAACCACCAGCTCCCCCTAGCCCGAATAAAAAAGATCATGAAGGCCGATGAGGATGTCCGAATGATCTCTGCTGAAGCCCCCATCCTCTTCGCCAAGGCCTGTGAACTCTTCATCCTGGAGCTCACCATCCGCTCCTGGCTCCACGCTGAGGAGAACAAGCGCCGGACCCTTCAGAAGAATGATATCGCTGCTGCCATTACTCGTACCGACATCTTTTACTTCCTTGTTGACATTGTACCCAAAGATGAGATCAAGGAAGAGGCCGCCAGTATCGCAGTTGGTGTTGGAGTTGGCATAGTTCCAGCCGGAATGGCTGTGGGCAGTGCTGCCAGTGGGATCCCTTACTACTATCCGCCAATGGGGCAACCTGCTCCTCCAGGGGTCATGATTGGAAGGCCTGCAGTTGATCCTGGTTTGTATGTGCAGCCGCCTCCTCCGCCCTCTCAGGCCTGGCAGTCAGTCTGGCAGACAGGTGGAGCGACTACCGAGGACGGATCCTATGCCAGTGGAGGTGGAAAGGGAGCCAGCAGCGGTGGCCAGGGAAACCTTGACGGTCATGACGGTTAATGGTAATTTCGTCAATCTGTAATTGATGTTGGAAGATGTAGTAGATGGAAAATTGTTGAACTTGGGAATACTTGAATATTTTGTTTATGGATGCTAATTTAAAACTGTTTTTATGTTTGACCATTATATCTTGTTCTTGAAGTAAAAGTGAAAGCTAAAATCCCAATAATTATGTTATGGATTTTTCTGATATGCACCAGATTCACATGTATTTTGTATTCCAGAATTAATCACGTTATCACATAATTGTCCCTCTCCTCATTTTGTAGTGATGTGGCCAGTTTTGAACCATATCAGAAAAATCCATAACATAATTGAGTTAATAATTATTTATAGCACTAAACTATTTACGAATTTCTCTTTATAGTACTAAACTATTTTTTTTAATCTAAATATGTCACTCAACTATTTACGTTTATCAAAAAATATACAACCACCCATTTTTTGGGTGTTTTTCGGCCAGCGATGTCACGTGAGTTGCTTCGGAAAATGAACAACGACGAAAAGGAAAAGAAATTTTGGAAACGTCAGGCGATAACTGCTTAATTTGTTGTTGCAAGGGCAAACGAGTTTGTCAAATTAAGCAGTTATGGCTCGACGTTTCCAATATTTCTTTTCCTTTTCGCCTTTGTTCATGTTCTGAAGCAACATCACGTAAATAGTTGAGTGACATATTTAGATAAACGTAAATAGTTGATAAACGTAAATAGTTGAGTGACATATTTAGATAAACGTAAATAGTTGAGTGACATATTTAGATAAAAAAATAGTTTAGTACCATAAAAAGAAATTCGTAAATAGTTTAGTGCTATAAATAGCTATTAACTCTAACATAATTATTGGGATTTTAGCTTTCACTTTTGGATCATTTGGTTCAGAATTGGCCACATCACTACAGAATGAAGAGAGGGACAATTATGTGATAACGTGATTAATTTTGGAACCACAAAATTCATGTGAATCTGGTCCATATCAGAACTATCCTTATGTTATAGGGATTTTGCTCTGTATAACTATGAACTTGGACAGGGTTGCTTGTTTTCAGTCTCTTTCCTTGGCTCTTGAAAATAGTAGGTGAAAAGTCCAGAGCTTGGATGTACAGTGACAAATGCAATTCAAGTAATTTTTTTTACTAGAATTTACAGAATATTGGGGGAGTGTTTAGGATTGAGGTGAATGAGAAGAATTATAATATTATTATCTTAAACTTCGATAAATACTCTCGGGACTTGAAAAATATATATTTATTTAGCGAGATTATCTTTGTTTGGTTGAATTATAACAGGTTCTTTGATGAAATTCAAGTTGTCTAAAAGTGTTTGTGGCATGGAAGATTTGGATCTGAGTCTTGTAAATATTAATTTTTTTTAGAGATGTCAGTTTTCGTCCCTCAAAAATTATGTAAAATTTTAACTTCACCGCTCACGCTCACTTTTTAAGTTCCCGGTTCTGTCCATGCTTGATCTCCTTTGCTGATGAAAAAATGTTGTGTGTTTTAGCTCAAGTTCCAATTTTTCAACATCCTTGTCGGCAGTGGCGGAGCCACAGTGGGGCTTGCCCCACCAGATTTTTCCAAAAAAATAATTTTTATAACACATTGTCTCGTGAACATTGTTTATTATACCCATTTTGAATCACTTTACCATTTGAAATTAAATTATTTAGTTTGTGAATTATAGGAATACACCACTTGTATTTTAACAATTTTGCTCTTGATTTGGTAACAAACTTAAGTGTGTAAGAGACTAAAAAAATAAAATTACTAATAAAAAATTCACAATGGGCTCTCTTGTAAACTATAAAAAGTTTACAATAAAAAGTCCACAATATGAAGTCAGAGGACTTGGAGGTTTATGAAGCACTGTCAGTAGAGTGAAAAGGTTGAACAAAATGTGAATAACTCTAATCTATAAGATTTCATAAAAAAAAAAAAAATTTGGCTCCGCCAATATATATACTTTTATGAATTTATTTTGTCAAGGTTAATTGTGCCCCCCAAAGAAAATTTTCTGGCTCCGCCACTGCTTGTCAGTTTTGCAAGATCTTAATCTTAATTGCAAGATAATAATAATAAATAAAAAAAAAAATAATGGTTTGAGTTTCTTCTTATCTTTTGTTCTGTTCAAAATCCATTTTCAATCATCTTCATCCAAGGATGAAGACAGAGTGGGGCGGGGTGACAGTCAATTCCCGAGATTTCTAAAAATACTATTTCCTTCATTCCTTAATATAGCTCGTTCAAGACACTTTGAAAAAAATTAAAGAACTTAAACAAATAATAATTTTTTTTACCATAATTCCAATAATACTCTTTCCTTCCTCTTCTTTCTTTTTTTCAGTAAAAGAAATGTTGGGGTATAATTAGAATAAATTATTATCGCCTAATAAAACACATGTAAATGACAATTAATTTGGATACATATATATCTCCTGAACGACAATTAAATGGGAATGGAGGGAGTATTAGATATAGTAAAGTTTATATGTAGTTCGAAATATTTTATCAAATTCGCCCCCAATATCTTTTTTGCAGTTTTTATATGTAATTCTACATATTTTGCAGTTTTCGCCCCTAACGCCTGTTAGCCCTAAGGGCGATCGAACTCGGTTTTTGATAATGGACAAACACTTAATGTTTGTGTCTAATGTTTATATCTTTGTGATAGAATATCGGAACATATATTGGAAGCTCTAAGTACTTCAATCAAGCCATTGAAAGCCATTGATATCAAGATTCAAAGTTATACAAGGCTCATTCATCAAGATTGAAGATTGAAGACTTAGGTTTGGTTAGTTTAGCTTTGTTCTCATTAGTCCTTATCTTAGAAAGCTCTAACCAAAGCTCTCATGAACATAAGCTCTACACTCATGTCTTGCTTGCACACAAACACGTTTTCAAAAGGCTTAAGTTTCAAAATGATCTTTACATGTGTTCTTATCCAAAAAGCCTTTGATTTCATAGATAAGTCTTTTAGAAAAGTTTTCCAAGTGTTCTTACTTGTTACCTTTTAGGAAAACCTTTTTAGACTTCAAGAGATTTCAAAACAAAGGTCAAAACATCATCTCTCATACTCTGAAAAGTCGGTCAACCGAGATTTTCTCGGATCAACCGAAGGATTTACTGAGAGTTGTTCTGTCAAAGTTCGGTCGACCTAAGCTTGGGTCGGTCGACCGAGATGATGGTTCGGTCGACCGAGTTTTTGGTCGGTCAACCGAGTTGCTCAAGTTCGGTCATCCGAGACTTGTTTCGGTCATCCGAGCTCTGCAAATACTAGCCGTTTTTTTACCGTTGGAGACTCGATTTTCAGCCAAATTTGAAATGTATATATACTCCAAAGCTAGAGAAACATTCCAGGGCTTGCATATCAAATATTCATTGATCTCTCATCAAGCCAAAACACTTTCAAAGCAAAATACTCTTCATCCTTATGATCTAAAGCATTCAAGAGTATTCTTTCAAAAGCAAGACAAAGAGTAGACTTCATATGTTCAAGAGCTAAATTGTTTGTGCTTCAAAGGTATACATTCTCACTTCTAAGAGTGATCAAGCTTTGTACTTAACCTATTTCATTCCCTTTCTAAGTGATAGGGTTATTTGATAAGTCCTACTTAGTGTGGGTAATTATAAAAGTCCTACTTTGTGTGGGCAAGCTCTTAGTGAGTTTCTTGGTATTGTGGTTGTGTTTGTAAAACTCTTAGTGAGTTAGCCACAAGTGTAAAATCTTCTTAGTGAAGTTGTTGCAAATCCTTGGGTGCGGCTCAAGGTAGTGGATGTAGATTCTAAGTGAATCGAACCACTCTAAATCCTTTGTCTTGTTATTGGGTTTTACTTTGCTTTCAATCATCTTGCTTAAACTTACAATAGCATTGCAAAGAATCGAAAAAGTTGCCAAGATTAGTTAAAACCCAATTCACCCCCCTCTTGTGTTTTACAACGCCAAATTGCTACCTTCGTCTCTGTCTTCATCACACTTCCGCTGTTTTTCATGTGAGTAATTTTTGCTCTTTTTCTGTTAAAGTCCACTGTTTTCTTGTTTTCTTTAGCAGATTTTATTCCGTTACTTTACCTTTCTGGGGTCTTGCATGCCAATGTTTCTTGATTTCTGTAGAATTTGTCATGATCACAATTTGTTGAAACTCGGTTTTTCTCTTCCGTAACGGCTCTTAGAATATTCTAGGCCAAATTTGAGTTTTTGATCCTGTTGATAAATTTGTTTTAGATCTGGTCATGGGTTTGAATATTTTAGGCCAAATTTTCATTAACACTTTTTTTTCCTTTTCTTGGAATAAATCGCAGGAGTGGTGGTGCTTGGTTTTGAAGATGGTAGAGATGAGGAATGATTTTTACCCATTTTGTCTTTAGAGGAGAGAGGAGGAAGAGGTTGAAAAATGGCTTTAAATTGTGAATGAAAAATTGTTCATTTACCTTGAACGGACGAAGTAATTTTTTGAGTTACACGTACACTTCCAATCTTTAATTGGATAAAGGAGTTTTGAACACTTAATGTGAAAGATGAGAAGAGTAATGGAACTTCCATTGAATGTGAAAGATATGATGATTTATGGAAGTGAGTTTAATGTATCTAATGAAAGCAATGGAAGAGTTGTCTTCAATGATGAGAAATTTTATTTTGGTAGGTGACTAACTTTAAAAGTTGCATCCAAGCCAATGAATGCAGTACACGTAGGAAATAGAATTGCCAAAAAATCAATTCTATTTCCTACGTGTACTGTATTCATTGGCTTGGATGTAACTTTTAAATTTAGTCACCTACCAAGATAAAACTACTCCTTCAATGCTATTAAAACATCCCCTCCTACCTAGGTTATAAAAGAAGACTTCCACTTCACATTTCTACGGGAATAAAAATGCATTCTCTCTTTCTCTTTTAAAAACTCTTCATAGTTTTCATATAGTGTTTAATGTAATTTGTTCAAGTTCGATAGACAAAGAGTTTGGTGTTAACTGCTTTGTCGGTATCTGTTTTATCCTGGAAACAGACGTCTAATTCAGCCTCGAGCACACCTGTGGAGGGGACGAATCTGTTTTAAGGAGATTGTGTCCAACACAAGACTCGGACTGTTGTCTTCTTATTTTCCTTTTACTTAATTCATTTCAGTATTGTTATTTTTATTTATCCATTTTAAAATAATTATTCTTTTCTCTAGAATTATTATTTTATTATACTTGGATAATTTGTTTTAGGTCATTTTGAATATATACTTACTAACTTATTTCCTAACCGAAGAAACACTGTTAGGCCACATCATCAAATTGGATGGAAATTACCCAAGTTTTTTACGGAAGGATGAAACTTGCTGCCCGTAAATTCATTGGGGATAAAATAAGTTAAAAAAGTGAAAAACGATGAAAGTGGCTAAACACAAATACTTTCATGACCAAAATGACTATTAATTATTGATTTCGACGTTGTAACAATAAGATTTTTATTTTTTTTTATTTTTACAATGGCTCAAATTGTAGGCCCGAGATCGTTCAAAATATTAGACTATTTGCATAGGTTACCCATAAACCGCCGCCAGTACCTCGCGACAGTTATTGGACTTGTTAGACATAATGACTTTCCACTCTTTGCTTCTATCGTTTCATACTCTGTGAAAAAAGTGAAAATAATTTAGGCACCCAATTCACCTCTCCCCTATTTGGTATTTTAGGACCGTCATAGTTTGGTTATTTTTTACTAGGGCTGCAAATAGTCATTTTTCTTGTAGTGTTTGAGGTAAATCTCATTATTTTGTAGTTTTCTTCAAGTTTTTAACAACATGAACCCATGGGGAGAACCAAGAGTACTAGCGTCGTAGGTACAAATGTGCCATTCAAAGGGTAGTAGTGCTAAGTGTGGAAGGCACTCCCAAAATAGGGGTGCCTATTCCACTCGCTTCTCTCTTGGATCCTTTATTTGTTAATATCATGCTAGATTGACCTAAAAAAAAGTAGCGCTAGATTAATTTTGAGAAGAGTACCTGTCTTATTATTGTTTTCCCAAACTAGGACTCAAATTTTACCCGTTGGTAAAATAATTTAGCTGGAAATCACATAGATCCACACATATTAGAAGGGTAAAAATTCCAGCATGTCTTTCTTATAGAAATCATATTTACTTTTTTCTTTCTTTGTTTTTACCCTTCGCCTCCTCGCTCTTATTAGTCTATTAAGGTAAATTGTCTAATATACCAAATTTAGTTCAAAGGAAAAAAAATTATAGCTGTCTTCCATGATTTATGTTGTGACTTTCAACAGATTAATAACTTGTAGCACTTTTGACAGACTAATAACTTGTAGCACTTTTGCAATATAATAAATTAAATAGAACATAGTATTTTATAAAACAAAAATGATATGATTTATTCATAAAAATGTTAAAAATTCAAATTGAAGCCAGTACATGATAACTCTTATTTTCCCCGTTATGGCATAAAAAAAAATCTCATTAACTAAGTAATCAATCGGATATAAAAATTGAAATAATGTAAAGATGCAATCAATATCCAAGTTTAAGGGTTAAATCTAATTCAGACTCCTCAATCTTCAACTTCTTTGACTGGCCGCTTTGAATACCATCATAAATTTTAACTGAACTGCTACCTACGTCATATCCTTTCTCGTTAGTGCTCTTCAATGGAAACATCAGAACGACATCAGTGGCTATTCTCTTACCATTGACATTCTCTGTATCTGCCATAAAAGTAAGAGTTAGAGGTGATAAAAAAATCGGTTTTAATGTTACAAAATTGAGATTTAGAATATATACCTGATCCATGCGATGAATTTTCCATCATAGGACAATTTACCACTGCCCCGTTGAGGTTATGTCTGATGAACAAATGGACAATCGCTAGACATAGCATTGGCTAGCAACTCCATTTCCTTGGCATCTTTCTTATCTTTTTCAATGAATCTTATTACTCTATGGGCATTTTGATGCCCGCCTAATGCTTGTTTGTTGATAAATTTACGATCACAATACTTACAACTATATTTAGGAGATTCACCATTCTGTATAATTGTCTCTTCAAGATATAGTGATTCCTCATGGATCTGCCTACTAACATGGGTTGAATTGTGTTGAATGAATGATGTGTCATTGTTAGCCATTGATGAAATTCTAAGAACTAGAAAGTTTAGATGAGCAAAAATAAATCTTCCAAATGTAAATCTAAATGACTTTTGAATGGTTGATCAAGAGTAACAAATGTATAGGTTTATATAGGAAAATCAAGGGGTATGTTATAATATATGATAAGTAGTTATGTGTTTGATATGCTCCCTTTGAATGTCAAGATATTAAATACCTTAGACAAGGAGTAATTACTATGACTAGGATATTTGGCAATCCAACTAAATTACCTTATTAGTCAAAATACCTTATTAGTCATACAATTCTTACTATGGCTTTGGCTAAACTGAATATCCTATAAAAGGTAAAATTAATTAATATTCGACAAATTAATAATCTCTTTAAATAATGATTTTTTACCATCCAACTTGGACCAGTGTAAAATTTAGAAATTTCAATAAATTAATACGACAGTAACTTTTAGGAATATCTTTATATAAATTAATAGTTCCATCAATATTATAAATTAAGAATTATCTAGAATTAAAAACATAACTAGAAAAATTTAGTAAAGTATAACTCTGTTATTTTTTGTTGTTTTCTCAAAATTTATTAAATCTATGTGGATTCATTTTTGACTTTTCTTATTGCATTAAAAAGTGTTGGTGTCGTATTTTCGCTACAATTAAAAACTGTTATGAGTTTTCAGTTCCATATGAGTACAAACTTCCCTAAACATTCTGTATTTTCAATAAATTTAACATAATGCTATTCTGAACAACAATTCACATCTTAATATCTCTTAGGAAATTGACTTTATAAATCATACTCGTTGAAATCCAACGTCTACACATCGAAAATGTGCCACAAACACCATGTATTGCTCATACTAACATACGGACATACACAACGCTGGAATCTTCGAATATGATTCATGTTATGACTCAACAAATCACATGACCGAGCTCAATCATCTATTCTCATCTCTAAAGCAATTACTACAATGGCCCCCCAATTTATAGCCAAGAAGGGGAAATGCATCAGAATATGCAAACATGGGTTAAGTTTCTCCCCGAACGAAGGCTTAGAATTTAATGATCCCTTCATATTATGTCATTTCCCACCACCGTGGACTCCAAAAAGACCATTTGTAGTCCCTAATTTGTTTTCCAGATAGGAGAGGGCTCAAAATACAAAAATAGAATATCGTGAACTCCCGGGTTCAACGACAACACACACATGCAAGTGAAAAAATCCTGCAATGGAGGCGGTCCTAGAAGATAGCTCAACCCCGGCGACGCCAATAAAAGTGGTCTTGCAAAATATCAAAAAATTTAAAAACACCAAAATGACCAATTAAACCGCCACAATGTACTTCCCTAACAATTAAATCTCTAATAGAACATGATAGAATGCACAATCTATTTCCTTTAAACAAGAAATCTTCAAATCTAAAAAAATATTTTTGAGCCGAAAGCTCACATAGTTGATACAAATCTGAAAATTCTTGATCATCCTTATACAATGCTTTAAGATGTTCAAATCCAAGTAATTCAGCATGCATTAAGGAAAGTAAAGTATACCTTCGAGATAGAACATCATAGATGATGTTTTCCTTACCTTTCTTGTACTTGATTATGCATGGAAAAGTATCAATAAAGGAAACCCACCAGCATGTCTCTTATTCAACTTACTTTGTCCTTTTAGATACCTGATGGACTTATGGTCAGTATGAATCACAAATTCTCTTGCGATCAAGTAGTGCTGCCATGTTTCCAAAGCTCTAACGATGGAGTGTAACTCTTTATGATAAGTAGGATAATTAAGCGAAGAGCAACTTAATTTCTCGCTAAAATATGCTAAAGGTTTACCTTCTTGTTGTAAAACAACCCCAATACCTATACCTGATGCATCACATTCAACTTCCACTACAACAAAAAATGTCTATTGTGACGTTTATCATATGTCGCAATAAGGCAAAAAAACGTCGATATAGATCTATACCAACATTTATTACAAATATCGTAGTAAACGTTGCATTTGCCTGTCGTTATGTTTTTTTTATGACACTTGTTACAAGCACCGGTACCTATCTATTACGACGTTTGTTGCGTCATTTTAAAGTGTGTCAAAATGTACTTTTGCCAATATTTGTAAATAATCGTAACAAGTCGTCTATTCCGATGTTTGTAAATATCGTGAATAAGTAGTTATTACGACGTTTTTAAATAGTCGCAACAAAATACCTATTCCAACATTCGTAAATTTTGAAACTAGGCTGGCCGAGCTGAGCCAAGCCTAGTCGGAGCCTAGACAAGGCGAGACATTGAGTCTAGCCACCTTTGAATAATCGAAGCCGGAGCCTAGAGACAATCTGAGTCGTCGAGTCTAACCACCTTTACATAATATATAATACATTTTCTCCTTATGGGAATTGAACACGCGACCTCCTGCACTTATGTCGTTCAATGAGCCACTGAGTTAAATGATCATTTGTTATTTGTTTCTCATCCTATTATATTTATTATAATGGAATTTTGTATTTTTTACCTTTACTTATTTTAATTTCTCTTTGTGTTTTGATTTTGTTATGAATCAAATTAAAATTAATACACTCTCATTAAAATTTTAATAATTAAATGTTTTTAATTTTCTTTAAAAAAATATTTCAAAAACATAATCTTTGTGTTTGTGTTTGTCTGAAAATGTCACGAGATCTAACGAACAAAATATATAAATGTCGCTATATGAGTCACAAAAAGTAACAATTTATAACATGTAATGTAAATGTCGCTAACTAACATCAAATTATCGGTAAGAATAAAAATTACTATAACTGTCATTATTATACGTCATATAAATCTAAATATAACGACGTTTGTATGAAATGTCACATGATTTAATGATGTTGTGTATAAATGTCGCTATATGAGTCGCAAAATGTAACAATTTATAACAACATTTAATATACACGTCGCTAACTAACATCAAAATGTCGATTTTATCAACAATTATTATAACTGACGCTATGAAACATCGCATAAAATTCAAATTTAGCGATGTTTGTCTGAAATGTCACAAGATCTAACAACATAGTATATAAATGTCGTTATATGAGTTACAAAAAGTAACAATTTATAACAACATTTAATATAAATGTCGCTTACCAACATCAAAACGCGTCGTTTTGAACAACAATTACTATAATCGACGCTATGAAACGTCAGTATAAAATCCAAACATTGTTAAGTTTGTAAAAAGTGTTTTGCTTTTACTTACTCTTTTTTGTTTTAAGCGACGTTTGATAAAAACGTTGGTACAAAAACGTTGCAAAAAGGTGTTTTTGTTGTAGTGTTCAAACATTAAATCAAAGTTAAGTAAAGATAAAACATGAGAACAAGTAAGTAATTGCTTAAGCTTCTCGAAGCACTCTTCTTGCGGCTTGTCCCAAAAGAATGAGACATCTTTCTTCACGACTTCATTTAATGGGGCAGCAATTGTGATAAAAATCACGAATAAAACTCCTATAAAAGCTCGCTAACCCATAGAATTATCGAACTTGAGTAACACTTGCTGGTCTCGGTCACTATATGATTGCTTGAATTTTGACCGGATCAACACTAATACCTTGAGAACTAACAATGTATCCAAGAAAGTTAACGGAATTAGTGCAAAAAATACACTTTTCAAATTTAGCATACAAGGTTTACTCCCTTAGAATAGTAAAAACAGTTTTAAGATGTTCAATATGATCTTCTAAATTTTTACTATAAACAAGTATATCATCAAAATAAACTACAACAAATTTTCCAAAGCAATGGCGAAATATGTAGTTCATTAATCTCATGAAAGTACTAGGTGCGTTAGTAAGACCAAAAGGCATAACAATTCATTCATATAATTCGTATTTAGTATTAAAAACGGTTTTCCATTCGTTGCCTTCTTTCATTCTTATTTGGTGATAGCTTTGAGTTAAATAAATTTTAGAAAATATTAATGCGCCACTTTACTCATCTAGAATATCATCTAACGAGGAATCGGATGTCTATATTTAATAGTTATTTTATTAATATCGCGACAATCCGTACATAATCTGAAAGTCCCTTCTTTCTTAGGTACTAAAATAACCGGACTAGCACAAGGACTAAAAGATTCTCTTACCTGCTACTTCTCGAGAAGTAATACGACTTGCCTTTGAATTTCCAGGGTTTCATCCGGATTGGCTCGGTTGGGAAGACTTGCTCCCGAAATTAAGTCGATTTGATGCTATATTCCCCTAATTGAAGGTAGCCCTCTCGACAATTCCTTGGGAAATACATCTTTGAATTCCTGCAAAAGATCAATAGCAAGACTAGGTATAGAAAAAGATGTTAGATCAAAAGAAAAAGTGTTAGAAACAAGAGACCTTTCGGTTTCTCTATACACTAACAAAACAATTACTTGTTTTCCTCGTATTGCCCTCTATCTACCTTTCATGGGTTGATGAATAAACACTATTTTCTCTCTTTTTGTGAGCTTGCCTTTTGTCTCACTAAGCTCATGGATTTTTAGTCCTTTTTTTCCTCGAATTTTACCTCATGGGTAGGATCACTCATTTTTCTTCTTCTCTTTTTCCCTCTTCTCTCTATTTATGGCCATTTGTTTAAGTACCTCACATGCTTGATTTGGAGACAAAGGAAGTAAAGTAAAATTGATTTTATCCTTTGTAACTTTATATGCATTCTTTCTTCCCATATGATTGGCACTTCTATCGTATTTCCATGGCCTTCCCAATATTATGTGACTTGCGGTCATCGGAACCACATCACACAAAACCGTATCTTTAAACCTTCCAATTCCAAACTCTATCTCAACTTTCTTATCCACCTTAATTTTCACATTATTATTCAACCAAGACAACTTATAAGGCATAGGATTTTCCTTACATGGTAAATCAAGTGCGGAAACCATATCATAAGAACAAACGTTAGTACAACTTCCATTATCAATAATCAATAAACAAAGCTTGGCTTTAACGTTGCACTTGGTATGGAATCAATTACTTCTTTGCTAATGAAGATCATCCAAAGGTTGTGAATGAAGTAGCTTCATCGTAACCAAAAGTTGATTCCCATCCTCCGGATTTTCCTCTACATCCTCGGTTTCTCCCTCCAAAACAGCCTCTTCTAGCTTCTTCATCACTTACCCACGATCCATCGTCCAACATGATCATTGTACTCTTGTTAGGGTAGTCCCTAGCAAAATGTCCTTTGCCCCTACATTTAAAATATTCTCGAACAAGATTTGGAGTAGAATTTACCCTCGTATTAGCCGAAACGGTTGAATTTGATGACCTTACTGGCCCAAACTGCCCCGTGACTGTTTTTGCACCAATTTGGACCTCTTTACCCTTGCTTTGGCTCGGAAAAACAGTGGAAAAATTCTGGGACGGATTCGGGCTTCTTCCAAGCTTGGAAAGTTGCCGTTTTGGTCTTTGAACTCTTTTCTTTTTGCTGCCTTTCAACTTTCTCTGCATAATATAACATAGATGTAATATTACCAAGATTATCACATTCTACCTTTGACCGAATTTTGTCATTTAGGCCAGCCAAGAACCGCGCCATTGTTGCCTCATCTCCCTCTTGAATATCGGCCCGAATCATCGCAATTTCCATCGCCTTGTAATATTCATCGAGCGAACTCTCTCCTTTCTTTAATCTCTGTAAGTGGTTGTAAAGTTACCTTATGTAATTCTGAGGAACAAAACGTCGTTTCATCACCGCTTTCATTTCATCCCATGTCTCAACTTCCCGTTGCCTAACTCTAGCCCTTGTTTCGGCTTCTTTATCCCACCAAATAGAAGCATATCCGAAAACTCCATGGCTGCCAATTTTACTTTCTTTTCCTCGGAATAATTATGAACGGAAAAACATGGTTAATTTTACGAATCCAATCTAAAAGCAATTCGGGATCGTTTGTACCTTCGAAAGAGGGAATCTTGGTCTTGATGGAAAGATTGTTGTCATTACGCTGAAATTGGTTCCCTCTTCTCGGCTCATAAATCTAATTATTGATTACCCGGTTTGGCTGTTTTGCTCTCAAAATTGGTGGTGGCCTAGGAGGCTCAACATCATCAACCGACTGATCCTCACTCTCAGTATCATCCCCTACACTACCTTGCTGATCTTTAACTTTTAGTTGTCTCATCTCTTCAGCCATATCAATCATTTGTTGACGCATCTCCAAAATCTGTTTTTGCAACGCCTCTTTGTGTAGCTTTTCTGAATCAAAGGATTCGGCTTTCTTTGATGGAGATCCTTGATAAGACATATTATAAGCTCATGAAACACACACACAAAAGTTAGATAGCAAAGAAAAATTCACTCTTTATTCCAACACTACTAGTATAGAACTTCAAACTCTAGATGAATGAAATGGTTCCTAACTTGTTGCGTTGTTACAAAGCTGAAAAATAAAGGAGAGAAATCCTATCTTTGACCTACAAAAGCTAAAAGAAAGAAAAGAAGATGAATCTTGAAGAATTCTAAACCTATTCAAGAAAAGAGATACTTATGAAAGGTATCCTTTTGTGTTTAGGAAGAACAAAATCTCAATCTTTACTTTCTTGAATTTTCCCTTTTTCTTGGCCGAATGATATCTAGAGTGAGGCTCCTATGCTATTAGTACTTGATGTATGGATTGAAGAACATGGCTCAAAATAAAAGGGCGAACGTTTGCCAATTTTTGGACGAGGCTCCAATGCTATCGTTTCAAGAAGTTTTCTTTTTGGCTTTATAGTTCTCTATTCAATTTATACTTGGCTGCTTTTTCTATATATGTCGTATGCTTTTTCTTTTTATTTTTTTGTCAATTCAAGCAAACAAGAAAAATTTAAGGAAAGCTAGAAAAGGTACACCAAGAATGAGATGAACCTTTTTCTCTGATACCACTTGATGAAGAACCGAGGTACAAAGTACCAAGAACACTTTAGTTAAAACAGATCTTTTTCTATTCTTGAACTAGTTTCTAGAGAATATTCTCAACGCAACACTAAGGGAAGGCTAAGAATTGATAGAGGCTGAAACACCACAACAAGTGAAACTAAACTTGTTGATAACTTAAGAATGAATGAATACTATAAAGAAGTTCAAAAACAAGTAGCTAAGGAATAAGCTTACCAAAATATCAATATATCTAACGTAATTACATTAGTGGCCGAAATCCCTCTTAAATAGAGATGGATTTCGGCTATCTAGCCTTAGAAAGGAAGAGTCCTTGAAGAAGTAGGACTCTTGAACAACAAACTTGCAATCAAGTAAAACACTAACCAAGATAATGGACAACATGTCCTATTATCTTGCATATAGGCGTCCAAACATGGATGAAAAATAGTAAACATGTGAAGAGTCCTTGAAGAAGTGGGACTCTCAACTACTAGATAACTAACTACTCAACCACATGGACAACATATCCTTTATTATAGCAAATACTTGCTATACACGCCTAAATAAAATAAATAACAATGCTGAAAATAGACTTTAATTGTATAAAAGACTAAAATACCCTTTTTAGCCACTTTGCTTGTTTGGGCCAATTTGAACACTTGTGAAACTTAAGAGGTTGAATTGAATATCTTCTTCTAGTTGAAGTTTAGCCTCCTCTTTAGTTTTAATCTCTCGGATCAATGTTGCAACTTTGTCTAAAGTCATCTTTGTCATTGCTCTTGTCATAGGTCCTTGAAGGTTGACTAGTGGGTCCTTTGAGTAGGGCAATCCCTTAGTTGGTCCCGTATAAAGTTTGAAGTATGAGATGACCAACGTGTATTTGGAATACACTTTAGACAAGCTTAAGAAATTAACTCCACTAGCAGAAGACCCAATGTTTGACGTTCAAGGCAGTGAACCACGTGAACATTCAGAACAACCAATCCTTCATAATTCTCAAGCAAAAAGGACGCGTGGACATCCTCGCATCAACATATACAAATGGCGTATTGAAAATTTAGGCTGAACACGAGGTTGTTGAAATCGTGGAGGTCGCAAAATCCATGAAAATACATCGACTAATTCAGAAGACCGAAATTTGGAAGTACTGACCACTAGGTATGACATAATTTTTTCTTTAATTCGGCTGAATAACGAGTAACAAACTGACATTCTGTAATTTATTTGTAGGAATCTCAAACAGAATTGAACGTTCAGAATTAATAATGGGCATCATGGTGACGATCCAATTTTGTCTTTCTAGTGTTGGATTTGAACTTTCTAGTGTTTGTTTTGTTATGTTCTTTAGTTTGTATTGAGAATTTTAACCCCTAAGGGATAAATTCTCTATTTTGATGAACGATAAATAATTGATGAGGTTTAACGTAATATTTGTTTATGTAATAGATTGCAAGCAAAGTACCAAGACAATGACACTCTTACATATTGAAGATCCTAGAGATGTCTACAAGAAGTGTTTGACATAGGTATATGATATGGTAGATTAGATATTTTATATCTTATAATCTCCCTTGGGAAAAACTCAAATGATAATGTTCATTCTTGCTATGCATACACGAAAAATGTTTTCATGTTAAAATATCTTATGATTTTAAAACTAGTTTTTTTATCCTTAGAGTCGACGAATGAGGTGGGTTGATTAACAATTCACGTGCTAAACAAGTTTGATCAAAATCATTTGAGCTATATAATTTATTGTGCTTTACACTTGTAACAAATTCATCACTTCAAGGTGATATTTGGTTATTCCCCTTTCCCCTCCCATTTGTGAGATTAGTTCTTTGTGAGCTAGGAAACACTCTTAGTGAGTTTCATCTCTTTGTGAGATTTGTAAGAACTCTTTGTGAGTTAGGCTCTTTGTGGGCTAGCTAAGTGGTTCAAATAAACTCTTTGTTAGTTGTCCACTTGTGTAAAAGGTTGATCACACCTTACATTTGTTGTGAAGGGAACTTCTTAGTAAAGTCTTAAAATCATTCGGTGTGTCTCAAGGTAGTGGACATAGATTCCTTGTAAATCGAACCACTGTAAATATATTGTCTTTTGATCTTTTTCTTTACAAACTTTCCTTATTGTTTATGCGTATACATTTTATCTTTAATTAGAAGAAAGTTTTAAAAGTTAACTAAAACTCTATTCACCCCCTCTAGAGTTTTTCAATTGGTATCAGAACCTTGTCTTCTCTTCTTGGATTAACATCCTTGAAGTATAGATCTTATGGCTAGACATTCCGCTTTAGCATATCTTGAGGGGTCCTCTACAAATCTCCCTCCTTTCTTTGACGTAACTAATTATAATCGCATTTATGTTTGCTCCATAAATTTTGAACTAGGGAATGTGATAGAGAATGGATCTTACATTCCTAAACAACAACAACAACAACCAAGCCTTAATCCCAAAAGATTGGGGTCGGCTACATGAACCAAAGAAAGAATCACGTAAGGTCATCCACATGGATGCATTCTCTCCATTTCATTCGATCCGAAACAAAACTCTCATCTAATTCTAGCAAATTCATATCCACTTTTATCACTTCCGTCCAAGTCTTCCTCGGTCTCCTCTACCTCTTACGCCATCAATATTACATAATCCTTCAATTCTCCTAACTGGAATATCACTTGGCCTTCTTTTAATGTGCCCAAACCAACGCAAACGGTTCTCTCTCATCTTATCTTCAATAAGTGCTAGACCTTACATTCCTATGAATGAAGAAAATGGCACAAGAGTTGAAAACGAGAAACATGAGTTCAATGACTTTGAGGTCAAGAAAATGACTATGAATTTTCAAGCCATGAATATATTGAGTTGTGCTCTCCACGAAAACGAAAACGAATACAACCGAGTGAGTGGTAGTGATACCGCTCATGATATGTGGAAGACACTTGAAGTTACCCATGAAGGTACTAATTAAGTGAAAGAATCAAAACTCAAGGTGCTTGTGCGAGATTACGAGTTGTTCTCAATGAAATGAAATGAGAACATTAGTGACATGAACACTCGCATCACAAATATCATCAATTGGCTTAAGACATATCGAAAGAAATACTCCTATGGAGAAATAAATATGAAAATTCTCAATACTCTCTGATATTTGCTCTCAAAGCAATATTTTAACTTGTATAATTTGTTTCATAATTTCATATTTGATGGGGAAGATGCTACTTATACTCTATTTTCTCTTACTTTTGGTTTAGGTGGAAGATATTAAAGCTTGGAAGATACTTGGATGAAAGAAGATGAAAGTCACCAAATGTGGACCAAAATGTAGAAGACCGAAAGTACATGGATTAGAATACGACTCATGCTATGACACAACATTCACAAGGAAGAGCTCAATTGTAAAGTCCCAACTCAAAAGCAATTAATACAACGGCCTCCAACTTTTAAGCCAATAAGGAGAAGCTTTCAATGCAAAGCTCGGGTTCAGTTTCCCCCCGAACGAAGGGATCACACTTTAAGGATTCTTTCATATTGTCCCTAACATCTCCCCCGATTAGGAACTGGCACTCACCAACACTCAAGTCGAGAACTCCCAGGTTCAACGACAAAACACATATATGCACAGACAAAAGAATCCTGCAATGAATTCATTTCTAAACAAGATCTCAACCAGTGACGACTCTATCGAACACATAGAATTTAAGACTTCAAAGCAGTAACAAGTAGACTCGAATGATCAAGAGCAATGATTACAGTTTAACATGCACAATCAAGTTCCATAAATGCTTCCAATACACAATTCCAAGAGTATAAAGTATACATTTCATGAGTTTTAGTATTGAAAATACAAGGGTGAAGAGTCTTACATGAAATCAAGCAAGCAATACATAAACCAGAATTTCTGCGCACAAACAATAACTTCAAACACAAAAATCCGTTCGCTGGGAACTTGAAATCAATCTCCGTTTCTTCTTACACATAGCCTTAAGTGTTATATTCGATTAGAAACAAGAATTTCTAAATTTGTTGCTCAATTGCTACTTCAATTATGATTTCTCTCACCAGCACTCTATTTTCCAAAAAACTCTTCTCTTTTTATTTCCTTACTTTTTCTCTAACCTCTCCTAACTTCTAACATCTGAAATTCCTACACCAACCAACCCCAAGAGACACACCTTTTAAAAAGGTGTCTACTCCACAAGTTCCAACTAGTCTACACTTAAGTCCCTTAAGTTAGGTTCATTTTTGAAAGGCCACCCTAAAATATGTATATCAAATAAACACATAATAAACACTTAGCACATAAATTCAATTATGTTATTTTTATTAAATGTCAAAAAGTTCAGGTTATCTCATCCTTCCCCCTTTACTGAAGTTTCGTCCTCGAAACTTGCTTACCTCGGGATTGAAACAGCTGAGGGTACTTCTGGCGAGCTTCTTCCTCAAGTTCCCAAATTGCTTACCTTTCACTGTGATTTGGCTACTTTATTTTATCATAAGGAATGACGCATCACCTCATAATCTGATCTTTACGGTCCACTATCCTTACCGGTACTTCTTTGTAGGACAAGTCTTTCCGAAGTTCCAAATGTTCCACTTCCAAAACATGGTTAGGATCTGGCACATAACGTCTTAGCTGCGACACATGGAATACATTGTGTATTAGTGACAGCGTTTGTGGTAATGCAAAGCGATAGACTAGATCCTCTATCTTCTCCAATATCTCATATGGTCCTACATACCTTAGACTTAGCTTTCTACTCTTACCAAACCGCATCACACATTTCGTTTGCGAAACTCATAAGTACACTTTGTCACCTATTTCAAATTCCATTGGTCTTCTTTTTCTATCCGTTCAACTTTTCTTCCTATCTTGAGCTGCCATCAACCTTTCAAGAATAAGTGGCACTACTTTCATAGTCACTTGTACCAATTCTGACCTTGTTATCGTCTTCTCTCCAATATCGTCCCAAAAGACCAGTGAGCGACACTTTCTGCCTTACAATGCCTCATACGGCGTTATACCAATGCTTGCTTGGAAACTGTTATTGTAAGCAAACTCTACCAATATTAGATGACCCACCCAGCTTCCTTTGACGTCCAATATGCATGCCCTTAACATGTCTTCCAAGGTTTGAATCGTCCTTTCCTGACTGCCCATCAGTTTGAGGGTGATAACTGTGCTCAAGGATAGCTTCATTCCCATTGCTTCGTTGAAACTCGGCCAAAGCATTGACACAAATATCGAATCCCTGTATGATACGATGCTTACCGGTACCCCGTGAAGTCTGACTATCTCGCTCATGTACATTTGTACCAGAGTTTCCATGGAGGCTGTGATTTTCATAGGCACAAAGTGAGTAGATTTTGCAAGTCATTCAACGATTACCCAAATCGTGCTTTTCCGGTTTGTCCTTAGGTAAACCGACCACAAAATCCATAGTGATGTGCTCCCACTTCCAAACGGGTATTTCTAAAGGTTTAAATAGGCCAACGGGCTTTGATTTCCGCTTTTACTTGTTGACATACCAAACGCTTAGTAATGAAGTTTACGATGTCCTGTTTCATGCCTTTCCACCAAAAGTTACCCCCAAGATCTCGATACATCTTTGTAGCCCCGGTATGCATTTAAAACTTGGAACTGTGAGCTTCTTGCAGAATTTTCGTTCTCAACCCCAAATCAGAAAGCACACACAACCGACACCGATACCTCAAACTAACGTCTTCGTGAATCCCAAAATCGGATTTTTCACCCGATTGTACCGAATTTCGTTCATCTTCCAAATTTGGATCATTTTATTGCCCTTCTTTTATTTTACCTAAGAGTGTCGGTTGAGCTACCAAAGTTTCCAAAACTTTGTTGGTTGACTCAGCGACCTCCAAACTCAACTTCTCAAAATCGGCTATCAAACTCGATTTTTCGATAATGAAACTTGCTAGTTGTCCCGAATTCTTCCTACTTAGAGCATCAGCTGGATGGTAGTTAATCGTGAGGTCATAGTCCTTAAGCAATTCTAACCAACGCCTTTGTCTCATGTTGAGTTCCTTTTGGGTGAAAATGTACATCAGGCTTTGGTGGTCGGTAAACACCTCAGAAGGTTCACCATAAATGTAGTGTCTCCAAATTTTCATTATGAATACCACCGCTGCCAACTCTAAGTCAAATGTAGGGTAGTTATTCTCATATGGCTTCAATTATCTCGAAGCATAGGTTATTACCTTACCATTTTGCATTAATACGCACCCCAACCATATTCCTGATGCATTACTGTATACAATAAATCCCACATACTCTTCAGGTAGTGCCAACACTCAAGTCGAGAACTCCCAGGTTCAACGACAAAACACACACATATATGCACATTTGAAAGAATCCTGCAATGAAGTCGTTTCCAAAACAAGAGCTCAACCAGTGACGACTCTATAGAACACATAACATTTAAGACTCCAAAGCAGTGACAAGTAGACTCGAATGATCAAGAACAATGATGACAATTTAACATGCACAATCAAGTTCCATAATTGAATACACACATATGGCAATTCAATGCTTCATCTTATGCAGGAAATCGTGAGTCTAAAATACTTCTAATACACAATTCCAAGATTATAATGTATACATTTCATGAGTTTTAGGACTGAAAATATAAGGGTGAAGCGTCTTACTTGAAATCAAGCAAGCAATACACAAACTAGAATTTTTGCGCACAAACAGTAAATTCAAACATGAAAATACGATTTCTAGAAACTCGAAATCAATCCCCATTTCTTCTCACGTGTAGTCTTAAGTGTTAGCTTCGATTAGCAACAAGAATTTCTTAATTTGGTGCCCGATTGCTACTTCAATTATGATTTCTCTCACCAACCCTATGTTTTTCCAAAACACTCTTATCTTTCTTTTCTCTCTTTTTCTTTCCTTCCTTTCTCTCTAACCTCTCTTAAATTCTAACATCTGAAAATCCTGCACCAACCACCCCCAAGAGACACACATTTTCAAAAGGCGTCAAACTACTCCACAAGTTCCAACTAGTCTACACTTATGTTCCTTAAGTTAGATTCATTTTTAAAAGGTCACCCTAACAAATGTACATCAAATAAACGCATAATAAACACTTAGCACATAAATTCAATTATGCTTATTATTATTAAATGTCAAAAAGTTCAGGTTGTCACAGGTCGGGCTTCCCGATTCCTGTGTATTGACTAGTCGTTTGGCTGCTTTCCACTCCTGACCGGCTGGTTTGACCCGTTTATGCCTTGACACCCGATGATATGTTTGCTAATCTGCATGTTTTCCCTTATTCTGTGTAGGCTCGACCATTTGAGATTTTTTGGGCATCAACAGGTCCTAGGCTTTAGGAATTGAGAATTTACTTGACAATTAATTATTAAATTCAACATAATAGTATTTTCCTCAGCCCTAAATTTGTTGTTTCGAATCAACTTATACACATAGTAAGAAAATAGTTAGTTAAATTTATTTATTTATTTAGTTAAATAACTAAAACATCATCCGAAACTTTGAATTTTATAAATGCGAAGTTTGTTGATTTATTAACAAGTAAGGGTAATGTTGTAAAAAATGAATAAATTTTGTCTTGAATCCATGAGATAACTAATTTAGGGATCCAAAAAATAAGTTCTGAGATAACTAATTTAAAAAAGAGGAAGTGTGATCTCACGTTTCATATTAAGTGGACTAATTGTAGTTTTCTGCGGGTAGTAATGGTTTTAAAGAATCTCATATAAATCTTCTATAGATGTTCAAAATACTTTTATTTTAAAATGGTTTGGTGGTATTTTTCAAATTTCAATTCAACATTGGGGATTGATGGTGAAATTATTGAATGAATAACTAAAATCTTGCGAAACAAAGGAAAAATGGTTGATTAGAGATAAAGAGTGAAGATACAACAACAACCAATCATTAATCCCAGAATATTGGGGTCGGCTACATGAACCAAATAAAGAATTACGTAAGGTCATCCACATGGATGCATTCTATCCATTTCCTTCAATCCCAAACACAACTCTCATCTAGTTCTAGCAAATTCATATCCCCTTTTATCACTTTCATCCAAGTCTTCCTCGGTCTCCCTCTACCTCTAACGCCATCAATATTACATAATCCTTCAGTTCTCCTAACTGGGGCATCACTTGACCTTCTTTTAATGTGCCCAAACCAACGCAAATGGAGAGTGAAAATAGAAAAAGAATAATAATTAGACCATTTATATAGAAAAATGACAAATGTTTTAAAATAGACCAAAAAGGAAAGTAGGATATTATTATTATTAAATAAACGACGAGATTATTACTTTAGTGTAACTGCATTTGTATTTATTTGGTATTCAGAATTTAACTATAGACCTGAACAATTCAGTGGAATTTAATAGACACTGGGACGAAGACAGAGGGGGAAGAGGTGGCAGTCCCCCACCGAAATTTTAAAAATACTACTATATATAGTAAACTTTATATGTAGTTCGGAATATTTTATCAAATTCTCCCCCAACAATTGTTTTGCAGTTTTTATATGTAGTTCGACATTTAGGCATCATCATTCCTAGCTTCTGCCTTATCTTTCAGTCTCTGAGATTGCCTTGGTGCTGCTTGAGTGAGGTGTGATTGATATTCTTCTATCAATGCAGCAGCCATAACCTCTGCTGCTTCTCTTCCATTACCAATTCCTCCTACAGTTAAACCATAGTGTTAGATATCAATTGATATTGACAAGTACAAACTAAAATACTTAGTTTCAGATAAATATCTGATCAATTTAATCATCATCGTCATCATTCAATACTTGTTCAACATTTTCATGCATAATATTCTCAGAAGTCTCAGTGTTAAGGCCAGAAGTGCTCCCCTAATTTGTTTTCATTTTGCAAGTCCTTCTGTTGTGGCCTAGTTGAGAACACTTACTACACTTGTTCAAGTTTAGAGTGGGAACTGGTGTAGAGTACTCTTCATGAGTTAATTGACTTTTTGTGAACACAAAGTCACCGTAATTATCAATTTCATCCTTTTTTGGGCACCTCCTTACATTGTACCTCTGTGCCAAACACATAGTACATTTAGACATCTTACCTACCCTTCACAACTTGCTTGTCACATCAATACCCTTTTCCAGCTTTCTCAAAATGATCTATCTTCTTACTTTTTTGGCCTTCCGAGCGTTTAACTTTGACAGGTGGAAGCAGTGGTAAATTACCAATTTTTAGGCAAAACATTAGACCACTAATATGACTCACAATTGGAGCATAAGTTTGTACAAAAGTTGAGACATTCTACACATCACTGACATAGTCCTCAACTTCCTCATTAAGAGAAATGATTGCACAACATGCATGGACACAAGGTATCCCACACAATTCCCATTTTCTACAAGCACAACATTTGTTCACAAGATTCACAACATATTTATCCCCATAACATCCCTCAATTTGAAAATTTCCCCCTCCAACAGTATGTACAATATAGTTGCCAGTTTTTTTCACACAATCCATCAACATATTTTTGAATACAAGGGCATAATTTAGATGTTTGTTTCTGTATCTATTGTCTTTTAGATTCATGCCTACTCATCAAGTAAACTTTAATAGTCTCAATAAGGTCAAAGATTGGGTTGGTTCTTTCTTGCATTATCACAACATTAAGCTTTCACACAGGTTATTAAGTACCATATAACATTGTGTATGTGTTCTAAAAAAAAGCTCTACTCTACTATTTGGTATTACAAAAATTTGACAACCAGTCATGAGCCTTAGAGTTAAGTACCTTAAGCTTTTCAATGTTGTGCAGGAACTCATTAGGATGTGTGTTAGTAGTGCCCTAGGACCATTAGCACATGTTGTGCGTTTTATTATCTTTTGAGCATGTAATTGAATAGTTAATTTTGCTTTTGATTATCAAATGTGTGATTTGATAGTAAAACTCATTAGCTTATGTAATTACTATTCTAGTAGTCCCTAGTTTTATGTAATGCTTAATTACTATGAAATAAAACTAGTATGATTGTTGATTGATGATCTTGTTTTACTCGATCATGTGTAATGGATACAAATCACATCATAGATGCAATATATAGGGGATACATTGTATCGACGTGATCCGTCAGAGAAGTAATACTTCATGGTCTTAAGTCATAAGTATTACTTCCTCAATACTATTTTAGAATCCTTAGACCTTATGTCTTCATTGATTCTAGTATGAATGGAGCCACGTTTTGACTCAGTCGGGACGTTACTTGTAACAGAGTAATCAATACGACTGAGATCGGATGTAGTGTCCTATCATAGCTTGAATGTGAGAGACATTGTAAGGAATTTGTCCCTCTCTATTATTAGAGAGAGATATCCATGGGCCCCCTCGATAGGGAAATACTTGTTTAAATGCATGGCCGTGCTCAAATGTATTTGATAAAGTGGTTATCAAATGCTATTTGTCGAAACAGTCTACCTGGAGATCGAGCATAAATACAATTAAGCTTAATAAGGGTGACGACCACCATGCCTTATGCTTAATTAGGATATCGCGAGACAAAGGGATTAAATAGTGGATTGATATTAGGTTCCGTTGTATATTCATTCACTTTGGGTAGTCACAATGTCCTGCTAGGGACCGCTTGTGATTTATGAACACATACTACTACTAAGTGTGTTTTCATTGCCATTGTGAGATGAACCTACAGGGTCACACGCATAGACGAGCTAACGAGCTTTATGTCCAGATTCAATGAATCTAGAATGTGTCTAGGTTCATTGTATCTGACATTTGTCTTTCTGAAAATAATAAAGTGTTTATTATTCGAATTAGAGATAGGGGCAATTTCGGTATTTTACTATAGCTGGGATTACGTGGGAGTTATTATCCGATAAGGACTCCCACTACCAGCAGAAGTCTAGGGGACGTGGGAGTTAGAGACTCCCACTGCCGAGAGGAGTTGAGGATGTGAGAGTTGGTTATGAGAACAAACTCTCACACCCTATATAATGCTCTCTTGGCCGAAACCCTAGGATATAAGTTTTCAGCCGAAATATTACCAACACTCTGAAATTAGATTTCAGTTTTAGCCTCTCCCTTTTCTCTCTAATTCCCGAAAATCAGAAAAGACGAAGAGCTAGCAATCGCTGCCCGTTTCGTCGCGTGGATACCGGTAGAGGGACTTTCCCTGCAGGGAGATCAATTGGTGGCGATTGAATCCAAGAAACGTCATCCTCCATTCAAGAAGCAGCTTCTTGAATCCAAGAAACGGAAGTTCTTACTGTTTTACCGAATTGTTTCATATGAGCGGATCCTTCAGGGGAGGATCCATGGGTGTTTGGAACGAGTTTCCGCCCATGAATCCCTTCAATGTGTTGACCTTGCACAGTTCCAAAGCATGTCTTTGAGTGCCTGACCAGCTGTTTCTGCCTGAAATTCTGATAAAGGTGTCTAACACATAACCTATGTTCTGCATTAGGCAGAAGATCCTCTAACACTCCAACTAATCCCTGTGCATACATTAAAAAGTCATATTAGATGTATAAATAAGATGGAATAAACATGAAAATAAACAATATTACCATAATAGTGGTTTACTTTTTGTCTGTCAGAGATTATTGTTCGTTGGTCATGTTATGTAAATCCCAAGTCTTCCAACAAATAGTACAAAAACCACTCCCAAGTATCAATTGTCTCAGATTCTACAACAACAAAGGCCAAAGGATACAATGAATTGTTTGCATACATACCAACAACACTTAACAATATTTAAGGATGTGGCCCTCTAAGATGGAATCCATCTAGACCCAACACTCTTCTCTATCCAGCAATATAACACTCTTTTACAGCCTCCAAACACATATAAATTCTCCAAAACCTTTTCTCACCACTAGGAACCAGATGAACTGAAGAAGCATGATCGGATTTTTTAACTTCTTCAACATAATCGCATAACTTGGCGTACTGATATCCAAACTTCCCTTGTAAAATTTTAAGTGCTCTTTTCTTAGTCCTATAAGCAGTGAAATAAAAAATGTTATATTGAAGTTCCTTCCAAACCTTATCCACAAAATCACTTATATTTACACCATTTGTCTGCCTGAAAAAATTTAAGTACCTTCTTTTTAGGAACATTGATCCAACTAAAGTTTTACAATGAGACCTCCTGCACCTATGCCTTGAATGCAAATTTTTAATTTGCTAATCAGTTGTATTTGGAATGGGAGAGGCATATAACATCCACTTGCATTCACTCCCTACACAAGCAACAAGAACTCTTCCCCTATTACTGCTCTTCATTTTGATAAACTTTCCCATCTTCACTTTATGATTTTTTATTGCTTCCTTCAGAATAACCTTAGTACTAAACACCATCTCTACCTTAAATTTAGGATTAAACATATCAATTGTAGGCCTAAATCTTTCAAATTTTGAAACACTGTCTTCCTTCTCACTTTCGAAGGGTTACTTTGTAACGCTTCTGAATCATAATCATCTGATTCTCCTTTATCCACAAATCCCTCCCCTATATCCAAATCAGCTTCATCACTTTTGCAAATTGGTACTACTTGCTCAATAATTTTCTCATCATCACTAATTTCCTAATCTGACACAGCAAATGAGGAATACTTAGAAGATTCCTCATAATCAGGATTATCAGATTCTAAATCTTTACAAACATTAGTTTCAAATTCATCAGTAGCAGCTGGGTTATCTTCAGCAACATTAGGTTCAAGATCATCCAATTTTAGTAACTACCCACAAATTGAGCATCTCCATTGACCTTCATATTCAAGTCATTTCCCCCCTTCTTACTGTTGGAGTACATTTAATCTAAGGTGCGCCAATTCGATTGGGCTGTGCCGGGCCGGGATTGGATTGGGCCCTTAATCGGGTTGGGCCGAACAACCCATTTGGATCAATCAATTCGATTGGGCCGGGCCGGGCCGGGATTTGATTGGGCCCTTAATCGGGTTGGGCCGACCAATATGATTGGGCCGACCAACCCATTTGGACCGACCTTTTGGCTGGACAATTAGAGATATTTTCCAGCCCTTTTATCTCTTAGAAAGGTGGTTGAAATGGTAGAGAAAGTGGATGAGTGGTTTCCTCCATGATCTCCCACTTCCCCCTTTCACTCTCCTCTCTATCCTATGAATGACTAGGGAAAATACTGATTTTCTCTATGCATTCTAAGTAGTTTTCTCCAGCTTTTGAGAGCTTAGAGAAGAGAGAAAAAGAGAGAACTTTTGTAAGAAAAGAAAAACTGTTTTCTTGTTCTTCCAAAAGGTCATACATTCATACTCCATCTTGAAGAGAGTCTTCAAGACTTCTACGAAGCGTTGGCTAGCACCAAACGGTAGAAGACCATCCCCGTAAGATCGAGTGGATATTGGGAGAGACGGAGCCTGCGTTGGTGGCGTTCCGTTCGTGACAACAACAGTTGAAACCGTTTCAGCTATCCTATCACTTTGAAAAGGTATAATACTATCGCATAGTCTTAAGTTCTTACTCGTGATAGATCCTGGTAGAGGCGGGTCACTTTATTTCCGCTGCACAATGTGATTCGACCCGGTTATTCCTCTAACAGTGGTATCAGAGCCACTCACGAGTACCCTATAGACTTAATGTGCTATAGTATTAGAATATGGATTATGAATCATTGTTTTGCATGCCTTAGGATTGCTAGAAATGTTGTATATGATGTATGACATGTTTTTCATCATTTTGAATGTATGAGAATCGAGATTTTTCAGTTTTGAAGTCATTCAAAAGCTGGAAAAACTCTCAGTTTCTAGCCCTTCGGTCGACCGAGACTCAGTTCCGGTCGACTGAGGTAAGACAGAAGCTACTGATATTTGGTTCGGATCAACCGAGTTGGTCTTCGGTCGATTCGAGTTGGTCTTCGATCGACCGAAGTGCCTGTTTGGTCAACCGAGTACTCTCAGTACTTTGTTCGGTCTACCGAGCTTGGTGGCCGGTCAACCGAACTGACCAGAATATGAAATGTTCTGTTTGCTGGTTGCTCATTATTTTTCATAAATTGTTATGTTAATTGAGCATGATGCATAGTAATCGCCTTTACCCTGTTGGTTTAATTTTATAATACGATCTGCGTATCGTGCCTATTTTATTATCAAAAGTTGTAATTTTATTCTCATTAAATCCCCTCAAATGTAACTCGAGGTTTCCTTAGAATTATGTAATATTCTAGATTAGGAGAAGGAACAGCTGTGATGAAGACTTGAAGGCAACCACCTGGAGGTCAAGATGGTGTAGAATAGAGTTTTTTCTTTTCACACCCTTAGACTGACTTCACGATTTTTCCATTGGCTTGGAAAAACCGAATAGGATATGGCGATTACTATTGCATTTTACTTTTATGTATTGGATGCATATGTATATAAGCATAAACTGTTTTATTTATGCTTTTCTGGTGAGATTGTTAAAAACAAAAACCCCTCAATTAAATATTAATTAGGGCCTTCCTTAGTTTGGCCCTCGTCAAGGCCTAGATCGACATTAGTATGGGACATGCCAAAGCTTTGCATACGTGTCTATCCGGGTGAGGCACGAAGGATAAGTTGTGATATCCGCCGGCTAAAACTTAGGGTCCTAGTTAACTGGATTATCTCAATAAATGGATTGAGGATCTAGAGGCAAAAGAGTTGAGAAAAGTGTATAATGATACGCTTGAATAAATGTTATTCACTCAACTAACCAAGAATTACATAATTTGATGTAATTGGCAAACGTTGCCTACCTAAATAACCAAATTTTGGGCGATCAGCCAAAGCTGACTCAGAACGAGGTGAAATATGGATCTTGGCCCGCTAGAAAGTTAACGAACTTTCCGAGTTGATAATGAGGGTTATTCACTCGAAGAAAATAGAGGGAGAAATCATTAAAAAGATAAAGACCTAATAATGATTTTTTACGGTACTTACTTTGCATATGTATTTTGTTGTAGAAAAATGGCAAATTCAAACCAAACACTATCACTGTGTTTTGTCCTTGAGAAGGAAAAATTAGAGGGAGTTAACTTCCTCGACTGGTTCAGGAACTTGAGAATCGTTCTCAAGCATGAAAGAAAGCTATATGTCCTGGAACAGCCTACTCCTACTACACCAGAGGCTTGCGCTTCGGCCGCTGATAGAAGTGCTTATCAGAAGAATGTTAGTGATGCTTTAGATGTGTCTAGCCTCATGCTTGTCACCATGAACTCTGAGCTTCAGAAGCAACATGAGGACATGGGGGCTTATGAGATGCTGGCTCACCTGAAGCAACTATATCAGGGGCAAGCACGAGGCGGTAGATCCTATTAGAGGCGGGTCATTTTATTTCCGCTGCATAACCTGTTTAGACCCGGTTATTCCTCTAACAGTGGTATCAGAGCAAAGTTCACAATCTAGGGAACCTAGATCTCAACAGAGGTCCAAACATGTACTACGGCGTTTTCACCTAATCCGTGAGATTATAGAGAGAGGTGATGTGAATATATGTAGAGTAGATTTGGCAGACAATGTCGCCGATCCACTGACGAAGCCACTGTCGTAGCAGCAGCATGATCGTCACACTAGCTCGATGTATCGAAATCTCTCTTTCAGTGCAAAATGTCTGAAGGAATGCCAGTAGGAACTCACGTTCTTAAGATGATAGGTTATGTTTAGAACCTTGAAAAACTGGGATTTCCTTTGGGGACAAGAGTCTGTCGACCGATTTGATCTTGCAATCGTTGCTCGAATCATACGAGCAGCTTCATTCGAATTATCACATGAATGAAATTGACAAGCCATTGCTCGAGTTGTTGAATATGCTCGAGGACTGCCGAGAAGGAAATAGGCAAGTCCAAGCCCAACACCATACTGATGGTGCAAAAGGGCAAAGGCAAAGGTTTTGTGAAACCAAAAGGCAAACCGAAAGGTAAGCCCAAGGGCAAGCAAACCACTTTCAACAATGCACTCGAAACCTAAGGGTGGTGTAGCCAAGGACTCTATCTGTCATCATTGTGGTGAGAAGGGTCACTTTGGAAAAGGAACTGCAAAAGCTATCTTGCAGGGGAAAAAGTGTTGGAAAAGGAGAAAACAAATGTTGTTTCGGGCTAAGGTATTTATGTTGTAGATATTAATATGATTGATATCAATTTAAATACAACTACTTCTGGGTATTTGATACTCGGATGTGGTTCTCACATTTGTACTAATGTGCGGGGGGACTGCAAAGGAGTAGAGAGTTGGCAAAGGGGTGAAGTGGAACTACGAGTTGGCAACGGAGCACGTGTTGCGATCTCTAAACTGTAGGGACTTGTACTTTTACTTTGCCTTCGTGGCTTGTTTTGGGGTTTAGAAAACTGTTTTCTATGTACCTAGTTTAATTAAGAATATTATTTCGGTTTCTTGTTTGGACAAGAAAGGTTTTGAGATTTCGATCAAAAACCAACGATTGTCATTATTTCGGATAATATGTTTTATGCAAGCGCCTCTTTGATTAATGGTCTATATGTTTTAGATCTTGATATGCCAATTTTAAATATAAATACCAAAAGGATTAAGACTAATGATTCTAATCCGACATACCTCGGCATTGTCGCTTAGGCCACATAAACGAAGATCGCATATCCAAACTCCATAAAGATGGGCTATTGGAATCATTTGACTTCGAGTCTTATGATCAATGCGAATCTTGTTTGTTGGGTAAGATGACAAAGCATCACCTTTCACTAAGCTAGGTGAGAGAGCCGATGCTTTATTAGGACTAATACATAGTGATGTGTGTGGCCCTTTTAATATACATGCGAGGGTGGTTACCTCTACTTCATTACCTTTATCGATGACTTCGAGTAGGTATGGATATGTGTTCTTGATGAAACACAAATCCGAAGCATTTGCTAAGTTTAAAGAGTTTAAACTAGAAGTAGAAAACCAACTTGGCAAGAGTATTAAGGTTTTTCGATCCGATCGATGAGGAGAATACTTGAGCCAAGAATTCCGTGACTATCTAAAAGCTTGTGGAATCGTTTCACAACTTTCTCCTCCAAACTACTCCACAATGGAATGGTGTATTCGAAAGGAGGAACAGTAACCTTATTAGATATGGTTCGTTCTATGATGAGTCACACGAGCTCGCCCAATTCCTTTTGGGGACACGCACTAGAGACAAATGCAGCTTTAACACTTAACCGCATTCCATCTAAATCGGTTGCAAAGTCGCCATACGAGTTATGGGATCAGGGAAGCGTCCCCAGTTTGTCTTTCCCTCAAGATTTGGGGTCGTGAAGCTTTTGTAAAACGCTCGGCTTCCGATAAGTCGGCTCCAAAATCTGAAAAGTGCATATTTGTAGGTTATCCTAAGGAAACTAAAGGATATTACTTTTATATCCCTAACGAGAACAAAGTGTTTGTTGCTTTCGTACGGGAGTCTTTCTAGAAAAAGAATTTGTTTCTAGAAACACGAGTGGGAGTAGCGTAGAACTTAATGAAGTTCCAGGACTCTCAAACTAGCACTAATGATGAGATGGAAATTGAACGAGACTCCACAAGTTGTTGTGCAAGAGAGTGCCACAAACAATTGTGCAGACAAGCACTGAGTTCAAGAAACACAAGAATTGCGTAGAGTCCGGTAGAGTTCGTCGTCCACCTCCGAAAAAATTTGGATTTTTCATAACAGAACATGGTGATGTTATGTTTGTGGATCACGATGAACCTTCAACCTACAAACGAGGCAATTAATAGCCCTGATTCCCGAGAAATGGCTTGAGGCCGTGAGATCTGAAATGGACTCCATGTACACAAATCAAGTTTGGATCTTGGTTGATCCACCTGAAGGGGTAACTCCCATAGGGTGCAAATGGGTTTTTAAGATTAAAAGCCGAGCATGGAAGGGAATGTACAAACATACAAGGGGCGATCGGGTCGCGAAAGGTTTCAAACAAGTTCATGGTATTGACTATGACGAGACCTTTTCCCCCGTAGTTATGTTCAAGTCCATTAGGATTTTTCTTGCTATTGCGACTTACTATGACTATGAAATCGGCAAATGGATGTCAAAACCGCTTTCCTTAATGGAAAACTTGAAGAGGATGTGTATATGACACGACTGAAGGTTTTGTCACTCCAGAGAATCTTTGGAAAAGTATGTAAGCTTCAGAGATCCATTTATGGACTCAAGCGAAAGCTTCTCGAAAGCTGGAACATCCGCTTTAATGATGCCGTCCAGTGAGTTTGGCTTCATTAGAAATGAGGATGAGCCTTGTGTTTACAAGAAGGTTAGTGGGAGCTCAATCGTATTCCTAGTTTTGTATGTAGATGACATACTACTCATTGGAAACGACATACCAACCTTAAAGTCTCAGAAAGGCTTGGTTGAGTACGTGCTTCTCTATGAAAGACTTAGGCGATGCGACTATATTCCAGGGAGTCAAGATCTATAGAGATAGATCCGGGAGACTCATTGGCCTAAGTCGAGTACATATATAGACAAGGTGTTAAAGCGGTTTAGCATGCAAGAGTCTAAGAAGTGCCTTTGTCCTATGGCACATGGTACTGTTCTGTCGAACAAACAGTGTTCTAAAACGCCTGCAGAATTAGAATGCATGAAAGAGATCCCTTATGCTTCTGCCATAGGATCCATCATGTACGCCACGTTATGTACTCGCCCAGATGTCTCGTATGCCTTAAGCCTTACGAGCAGATACCAGTCTAATTACGATGAACGTCATTGGATCTTAGTCAAGAATATCCTCAAGTACTTACGAAGGACTAAGGATACATTCTTGATTTATGGAGGGGCGGATGAGCTCGTTGTAAGTGGTTACACCGATGCTAGTTTCCAAACCGACAGAGATGATTTCCGATCGCAATCGGGATATGTGTTTAACTTGAATGGATGTGCTTTGAGTAGCGCGAGTTCAAAGCAATCGACCATCGCAGATTCTACGACAGAGGCCGAGTACATAGCGAGCTTGTGAAGCGAGCTAAGGAGGCGATTTGGATCAGGAAATTTATTTCCGACCTCGATGTGGTTCCTAGTATTGCGAACCCGATGGACCTCTATTGTGACAACAATGGGGCTATTTCACAATCTAGGGAACCTAGATCTCACCAGAGGTCCAAACATGTACTACGGCGTTTTCACCTAATCCGTGAGATTATAGAGAGAGGTGATGTGCATATATGTAGAGTAGATTCGGCAGACAATGTCGCCGATCCACTAACGAAGCCACTGTCGCAGCAGCAACATGATCGTCACACTAGCTCCATGGGTATCCGATATCTGGAGGGCTGATCTTTAGAGACAGTCATTAGTATGCCCTAAAGACCATTTATTGTAATTTGGGCCTTTAGTGCAAGTGGGAGATTATTGTAACCGTATTTATGTAATTTTCATTTTGATGAATAAAAAGGCATTAATTCCAGTATTATTCATTATGTTTCTGCGTTCTTAACAACATAAATAAATAATATGTCCTTAGAATAGTATTCATAATTGATTGTTATGAGATACTACTATTCTGAAATGTCCCTAGTCGAACATTATTATGGAATCTTCGAGGACAATAATAATGCGTAAGACTAGTATGTGCAGTGATTGATATAAGATATCGGATCGTCACATGGGTATATATGATTAGAGAATCATTATACTCGGGATGGACTCAGACATGAGAAACACACCATGAGTTGTTATATAATAGTCAACGGTGTTTCTCAAATTTTTGACCAGGGTTGTATATGAGATCCTTCGACTTGAGGTCTCACAAGAGTTCTTGCATGGCTAGTGTTATGCTTTGATAATGTTAAACGCTATCCCAGTAACGAGGGTGAGCAATAAAGGCATTTATTGGGTATATCACGAATCTTGTTCGGGATGAGTGGGATGCGAAAAGGATTTGTCCCTCCTATATAGCAGGGAGGCGATATCTTGGGCCCCTTGATGAGTCGACTAATTCATGGCCATGAACAAATGAATCGATATATGATATTGTTGTCATTTGATTAGTCTACTCGCGAATCAAGAAACTAAAAGATTGGACAATACAAGTGTGACTTTTCCATGACTTGTGTTCAATCTAGATATCAAGGACAAAAGGATTTAACTACAAGTGTCAAATATTGTGATTATGATAAATCACCAGATATTTATGAATTGGGGGTAATGATGCGTTGCTAGATACCTCTCATTACCTGTGACATATGATGTCACAGCCAACATCATAGATACCTCTTGGGTCGCACTCATAGATCAACTGGATTGGGCTTGTTGGTGTACATTTAATCTAAGGTGCGCCAATTCGATTGGGCCGGGCCGGGCCGGGATTGGATTGGGCCCTTAATCGAGTTGGGCCGACCAATATGATTGGGCCGACCAACCCATTTGGATCAATCAATTCGATTGGGCCGGACCGGGCTTCGGGCCGGGATTGGATTGGGCCCTTAATCGGGTTGGGCCGACCAATATGATTGGGCCGACCAACCCATTTGGACCGACCTTATGGCTGGACAATTAGAGATATTTTCCAGCCCTTTTATCTCTTAGAAAGGTGGTTGAAATGGTAGAGAAAGTGGAGAGTGGTTTCTCCATGATCTCCCCACTTCCCCCTTTCACTCTCCCTCTATCCTATGAATGACTAGGGAAAATACTGATTTTCTCCATGCATTCTAAGTAGTTTTCTCCGGCTTTTGAGAGCTTAGAGAAGAGAGAAAAAGAGAGAACTTTTGTAAGAAAAGAAAAACTGTTTTCTTGTTCTTCCAAAAGGTCATACATTCATACTCCATCTTGAAGAGAGTCTTCAAGACTACTACGAAGCGTTGGCTAGCACCAAGCGGTAGAAGACCATCCCCGGAAGATCGAGTGGATATTGGGAGAGACGGAGCCTGCGTTGGTGGCGTTCCGTTCATGACAACAACAGCTGAAACCGTTTCAGCTATCCTAGCACTTTGAAAAGGTATAATACTATCCCATAGTCTAAGGTTCTTACTCGTGATAGATCCTGGTAGAGGCGGGTCACTTTATGTCCGCTGCACAATGTGATTCGACCCGGTTATTCCTCTAACACTTACTTCTAACATATAAATCAGGTTCACAAAAAACTTCAGCAAAATCATCAACTACTTCCCAACACAATTTACTTTTCCTCTTCAAACTAGAGCTGCCTGTTATTGTAGAAGAAATCCCCTTAGACCCACTTTTTTTCTTTGTAGAAGTTACCATTTTGGGAATCTTACACTTAAATTTAGCTTCTACAACAAGGAATATCTCACCCATTCCTCTAAACTCAGCCATTTCAGCTAAAATGCTCAGGTCAGTTTCAGAATGAACAAGTGTTAGGAATGGATTATCACTTTTTCATATATATATATATATATATATATATATATATATATATATATATATATATATATATATATAATACCAAAAGCTGCTTCATTTCTTTATACCCCAAAACACGGCATATTAGGTGTAAAGCAGAGAGCCCAAAGTTCCCCACACGACAGTGGTCAAAGTAATCCACCACACCCATGCATATTGTCTAGCAATAGTCTTACCTGGGGTACCCCCATAACATTTCCCACCATGTTTCACCCTTAAACTGAATTTCCGGGACCCTACAACTACAAAAAAGAAATAAAAAAACAATTCTTATTTAACTGCATCATAAAAATTATACAAAAAGTGAACTTTACTTCCCAACAACCAGTATAATACAAATACAAACACAAACACCAACCACTGACAATAGGACAAAACAAACTTAAATACACATATTAAAGACAAAATTTGGGGCCACTATTGTCTTAACTCTAAAAACGACAAAAGATTTCAGCTTTTTCAAAAAATTCAATGTCTTTTTCAAAGAAACACAGCGAACTTTCTTTATTTTAATAAGATGACACAATAACAAATTAAACAATGGATATCTTACCACAAACTGGGTTTTGATTGACTTTATCCACATCTCTTAACTACATTATGTGCGAATCTAAGATGAACACACTCAGGATTGCTTTGATATTGCTAAGATTTTGTTTAGTTTCTCTGGGTAATGAAAGGTAAAGGAGAGAATTAGGGTTAGGTTCGCGTAATTTTAGGGTTAGATTACCCAAATCGACGAGTAAATTTTATTTATAGTGTAGTGATGGGTCGGGTTGGATATTTTTTGGGTTAGTTTGGAAGAAACATGCGAATTCTTATAATTTGTGGACAATTATACCCCTCACATAGCCGGCACGTGAGGTTTTTTTTTAAATTTTGGTCGGAGTTCAAAATCCGTTAACCGTAAAAATATGATGGCTACAAAGTGCAGGAATAATTGTTATCGTCCAACGTTTAAAATATCAAGATACTTGGTAGGCATTTAGTACAATTCACCCTTATATTTATGTCTATGATTTTTATCATAATGTTTTAACAGTCTATGTCTAAATATAGCGTATCGTCTGATATGTGACCGAGTTGCTGAGTCGTATCTGAAACGGTAACCTCCGAGTCGGCCACCGATATCGCGAATTTGAGCCATGCCTAGAATATCCCTTGCAGTCCAACTTATTGAGTTGAGATTTGAGAGACAAGATCAAGAAAAATTCACATTGGTATTAAGTTTAAGACAAAACAGTGTAACATGGAACATTGTGATATTCGGCTCGACTCAACTCTATAAAGTTTAACCAAAATTGACTCAATTAATTAAAGCTTTATTCAACTTGATTTTCTTTTATATACATAAATGGATTTTTCTAATGTGTGATCTTAGCACATGGTAATATAGATAAAGATACTATATATAATAGTTTAAATTTCCTATTCTCTAAGACACATTTTAATTTAGATAAAATAGACTATATATATCCAGATACTAATCCGTATGGGATCTTAATGCCCCCTTACAAATTCCTACAAGCATGAGACATACTGTCCAATTTGACTCAACTTTTCATTTGGAAGCCTTAACTTTTACATTAGAATTAATACAAATATAGCTAACCAAACAACAGATTTGAAAATTATTGCCATTTTATTTATATCCAACAAATGCCTGGTCAAACATTTGATTGAATATCTGCAATGACTGATTTTGTTCTAATTCTTACTCTCTATTGATATAAACACATTGTAACTTGCTTCTTTACCAACAAAAATCCACCATAAGAGAAAGAATTTTTTTTTATTTTTTTTTGGGAAAATTGAAAAACTTTAGAGCAAATAACTATTTCTGCCAGAAAAGTAATTTCGTGTGTCAATTCTGTCACAAGTGTTTTAGTGTCTTTTCAGCCACCAAACTAATTTTGTGTGCTATTTTTGTCAGAAATAGTTTTTGGTGGTTTTTTGCCACAAAAAATTCCATGTGCCATAAGTATCAAAATGCGACCTATCAAATTCAGATTCGATCCCGACTATTAACCCGACAATATCTTCTAATTCAGAGGTAAAATTGACAAACCATCTAATTTGGTTTAATGGTCGGGTCGGGACTGAGATGGATATGTCGTATTATGGAACTTATAGCATGCAAAATTTCTTGTGGCAGAAAAGGCACATAAAAAAAATTTATGGCAAAAAAATAGCACACAAAACTACTTTTGTGACAGAAAAAATACCGAAAAATTATTTGTGGCAGAAATAGCACAAAAACTACTTTTATGGCAGAAATAGCTATTTGCTCAAAACTTTATTGAGCATCACAAGAAAGAAATAAGAGAAATAATTACATCACACCTTACTAATCCAAACATTGAAATAGTAAGAAATGAGTGCAAATTTAGACCGAATATGTTGACTTATTGTCATGGCGCGCTTACAAAGTGGCTACTCATAAGAGAGCTTATAGTTATAGAGTACAAAAATTGGCCTAAAGGGTGCTAGAAAGCAATTGTATATTTGTAGACCTTTAAGCGATCAATAATTATCTTGCCATCAAACGAACCAAAATTTCAAATCATAAGAATTAGAACATGGTACTACACAATGATCAACATCTCAAAGTTGCAGTCACCATAGAGAGCTTACATCTAGAATTATCAAACAAAGAACAGAAGCTTGTAAGAAGTACGACTTCTGGTTGATGTTAAGGAACATAATGCAATACTGAAAGCACATAATACGAATGAAGCCATTGCTGAAAGTGAACTCTTGTGGAGCGATTTCAAAAGCAGGTCGGGCAAATATGGATGGAGCACTAGTGTTACTGAAAACAGGAACATGAGCTGCATCGCTAGGCTTCGGAAAGCCAAAATCGAACAATGGAATGCCAGAAGAGAAAGTTGGTATGCTCGGGTTTTTGTCAGTATTTGACCCAAAGAACTTCCGCTAATACTTCAGCGGTTACAGGGAGACGATTGAAATTCAAAAGTGAAAGACAACATCAAAGAAGCTCTACTTGCAAAAACTAAACAAAGATGGTATATTTATAGACGTCTTATTAGAAGACTCGTACTTAGTGTGTAGGACACCTTCTAACAGAATAAAGAAATAAACTAGACAACAAGAAGTAAATGAAGTATTTTTTTATTTATTTTTGCAAAATCAAAACATTCGTCCAAGATTACACAAATGTTTCAACAGATTAACACTTTTTTTTTTTTTGCAGAAGGTACGCTTTCAATGATTTCGATTGAAAGAGCGCCTAAATCTTGCCTTCACAATCTCTGATTCGGCTAAACTAACGACTCAAGTCATCTTTCATGAGAAGCTAGTCCTTCTCATTCCTTGTACTGATTGTTACAGAGTTCATCATGTAGTGATACTGCAGCAACATCAATCTGTCAGCTGCATTATTGATGGCTTCTGAAATAAAAGAAACATAAAACTAACTGATATACATTATTAATGATTGATTAAACACAATGCCAAGATTTCCCTATCTTTTGTTCGACTACTTTGGATTATAGACAGTATACTAGCTTTGCAGTTCCAAGAGACACAAATTCAACATTAAGAATAATTAGGTTAGGTTAACATTCAAATTCATCAACATTCTTATCCCAATTTCAAAACAACTACCTTGAGTCATGAGAAGCTCAGCACGAGAAGCGTATAGCTGCCCGAGTAGAGAGTAACCATGCCTTTTCTCTGTTTTGTAACTTGAGGGATTTCAGATTTAGGCCTTTGGTTAAGGTATCAAGCACAGGTCACAGTTTTGCCAGAGTACAGAGAATAATTTACACTAACTGATATACAAGATTCAAAGTCGGACTATCATTATTCATATTTGAACACCATGCCAAGAGATTCATCTATACAAAAATTTCAATTCTTCTCCCATATTTAATGAAAGCAGGTAAATCAAACAAATGTTATCCAATATAGCATAAGAGCTTCAGTTAGAAACCAAGTTACTGAATATTATCAAATAATTGCTGTAGAAAATGCATATGTGCTCTACTCCAACGCGAAATAATAAAATAAAATAAATCAGGCAGTGTTTCTAAATCAAAATCTTACCGCGATTCATGACAAGAACAAATAAAAGTTCCTCCTAAATCAAAATCCTATCCAACAATGAATGGCAAAATAATACAATATCTTAAAACATCAGAAAATAAATGGATTGTCCTATGAATAGAATGATACTTATTACATTCAGTTAATTAGTGTTAGCCTCTCAACTTCCGCATATCAGCCGTAGCAGGAATAGAATATTCAACTTAAGGGATTCATCTATACAAAAAATTCAATTCCTCTACCATATATATATATATATATATATATATATATATAATAGCAAATGTCAATAAGAACATGAAGTAATATTAACAAGTACATTTTCCATTTCAGATATATTTCTGTTATATACCGATTTAAATCAAGGTCCTCCCTTCATTTCAATTCCGAGGAATCAAAGAAACAAATGGTGGGGTTGGGGGGGATCGGGGGGCTTGAACTTTTTCAAGCTGCCTACGTAGCCTCTTATAAATTCCGAGGAATCAAAGCCACATAGTTCTTTTACATTTCTCTATATCCATTTACAATACTGATTCTATGTCTAATCCAGGAATATCTTTCTGTTATATATCAATTTACTTCATGGATATATCAAGGTCCTCCCTTCATTTAAATTTAGAGGAATCAAAGAAACAAATGGGCGCGGGGGGGGGGTTGAGCTTTTCAAGCTGCCTACGTATCCTCTTACAGATTTTGAGGAATCAAGCCACGTAGTTCTTTTACATTTCTCTATCTCCGTTTTTACAATCCTTCTTCTATGTCTACATCCCTGTAATCCATGACATATTATATCAGCATGAGAAGCATTATCATAGCTGTCCAAGTAGAAAACTCAGGAAAGAGAGTAACCAAACCTTCTCTCTGATTTTAACTTGAGGGATTGTCTGATTGCACTAATCACAGTTTTCCCAAAGAAACATAAGCCTGCAGGAACAACGAAACATAAGCCTGACTGATATACAAGATTCAAAGTCTGACTATCATTATCCAATTTAAACACAATACGAAAAATGACAACTCTTCTCAATAAGAACGCGAAGTAAAATTAAGCACATTTTCCACTTAAGAAGCAAAACACAAGTAAAATGAAAATCGGAAGGCATAAGACATTAATTGCCTTACCAGAATCCGGCATGGGATTAGCTTTATCCTGATGTAGTAGTGGTTTAATATGGAAGTTTGGTACTAATGTCTTCCAATTCTTGCCTTCTATTTTGCCCTACAATTGCATTCAGTTATTAGTTTGCCTCCCAACTTCCGCAGATTAGGCGATCAAAACTAGAATCATAGAAAATATAGATAAGAACATGAAGTAAAATTAACAAACACAAAATTAACAAAGTAAAACAGTTGAAAATATCCTAAAGATCAGAGCCAGAAAATCACACAAGTAATTATCTTACTTGCAGTGGTTGATTCATAATTCTTCCTGATCAATATAACATTCCAGCAAATCTGCATAGAAGTCCTCCGCACTAAAATCGAACTCACCCAATCCGTCAGTCTCAGAATTCCTCTGCAATTCCTCTGTTTGTTCTTGCAGTGGAACACAGATTTCATCAGATTTCTGCTCCATTACATTTGTTCTTGGAGTGGTCGATTCATCCACTTTTTGCGGCATAGAAGAACCCTCATCAACAACATTATAATTCTGACTTTCTTCCAGAAAATCTGCATCAACAACAAGTAATTATCTTTCTGGTGCAAATTAACAAAGTAAAACAGTAGAAAATATACTAAAGATCCACAAGGAGCCAGAAAATCACACAAGTAATTATCTTTCTACTTACTTGATGGATAAATCTTGCCTTCTTCCTGATCAATATAACTTTCCAGAAAATCTGCATAGAAGGCATCCGCACTAAAATCGAAATCAGCCAATCCATCAGCCTCCGAATTCCTCTGTAATTCCTCTGTTTGTTCTGGCAGTGGAACAGATATTTCATCGGATTTCTGCCCCATTACGTTTGTTCTGGCAATGGTCGATTCATCCACTTTTTGCGACATAGAAGAACCATCATAATTCTTCCCTTCTTCCAGAAAATCTGCATAATCTTCATCCAAAACCATCTTCTCAATCTGCATAATTCTTCCCTTCTGCTCATCTGTGAGGGAAGAATCTGATTGAAACACAATTTTACTTCCTCCCCCAATTGTTGGTTGTTGAAATTGGGATTTCAATCTCTCCAAACAACTTGAAAATTCATCTTCAAAAATATTGGATTCGGATTTCCGTTTACCAAATATTTCTTTATCGAATCTGGTAACTTTGCATATAACATGTTCGTCCTTATTTTGTCGTCTCCTGGTGTCGTCGTCCTCGGCAAGAGAATATTCAGACATAATCCAATGGCCTTGAATCTCTCCCTCGGAATTGGGAAGATCTTTCTTTTTAACTTCAAATTTATAAGACTTCTTAACTCCAAGAATCACTCCATTCCGGTTCTTGATTTCTTCCTTACCTTCACCGCTCCAAGTGCCGCATCCAGCAGTTCTTGAAATCTTCTTGGGGCTCGAACGCACCAATTTGGTGAAGACATGAAGGGTACTCTTTAAACCCATCTTTCCGAACTCGCCATCAATCTGCCATGGATCATTGCTATCATCAAGAACTCTCCAAGGGGAAGCCTCCGCACCGTAAAGTGATTTCTCCACAACCAACGACGAGAGTTTCTCTTTCGGAACTCCGGCAACTTTCAGCTTGAGAAGTTGAAGTAGGTCTTCGTCTGAAGGGTTGAAGCGAAGTCCGATCAGCGTATCATCGATATCTTTTTCATCCATTGTTGCAGAAAAACCCTTCGGAAATCAAACGTAGTTTGGAAAGAACTTTGTTTTGCTTTTTGAATTTTGGAGGCAAGATTAATGAGTTTGTTTAAATATCAAAATCTAACCGCTGAGATTGACGGTCTTGATTTAAGATTAAATTTACAAAGTTGTATAGGAAAAGGAGACTATTGTTTTAGGAGTTTGTTTCTTTTTTACGTAATTCTTTGTCTTTAATTATAAACAAAATCGGTATATTTAAAACAATTTTTTTTAAGGCAATTATTAGGAGTTTGAATATATATAAAAAAGGTTAAGCTAAGCTGATGTGTTTAACAAATTTCAACTACTATCATTAATACGATGGATTGGACGGTCTAGATTTCATATTATATTTCTCCGTCTTCGTTTTCAAAATATATTAAGATTACAATGCAGTACTCATGTAAACATGACATGTTGTTGTTCTTCGATTCTTGACAAGATTGGAATTCTTAGTTTTTTAGTTGAGAAACTTCAGATCTTATCATTTGAGCAATACCTCATTGCCATTTACAGTCTTAATTTAGATTGCTCTTCATTTTGAAAATTTTCCAGTCTCAAATTTTCACTTTAAATCCCACCAATTACATTAAAATTAATACAAATATTGATATTTTAATAATAAAAACACCTTAATTTTTACTTCTTTAATTTTCACAATATGAAATGTAATGAAAGTCTTATATTTAGGAAAGGAGGGAGTACTATATAGTAGAGCCTTGTATTTTATTTTTTTGGATGAATTATAGTATAGCCTTGTACATTAGTTTAGGGTTGTTACACAAGATTAAGAATGAATTTCTGGTTTATACTTTTTTTTCCTATAACACTTCAATTAATTAAAATATATATCAGTTTTGCAACAAAATTAGGAGATGATGTTTGTTGATGTTGTCCGTAAAAGAAAAAACAAATGTTTCACTTTATGAATATTCCTCTGCTTTTTTTTAATTTATTATGCAAATTTGAATGCATTTGAATTAGGATTGCAAGCCCATCAAGCTTTTCATGAATCGTTTGTGAAAAGTTCGGTCAACTCTCAACTAGAGTTCGAAATTCAGAAAATAAATGAGCTTACACTATTAGAAACGCGACGAATAACGACCGAAAATAATTGATCGCTCAATTAAGTTTATATGGCACCATTTTGCGATCACTAAACTAATGATTCCAACTCAGTCGCAGAGTGGTCGTTACATTTGGCGCCACTCTCAAACTCAATCCAAATAACAAAGTGGTCGCTGAGTGGTGGCAATTTGCGAACACTGTCTATGTAAAAAAAATTAAATTAATAAAATAAAAATGGTTGCAAAGTTGTATATTTAATTTTTTTTTTTAACATAGAAGGGGGTCGGTAAGGTCCGTCCTGTGGTCACAACAAGGTGGCCAATTGCGTCCATGTGTTTACCATATTTTTATTTTTATTTAAGATTTTTAGGTAAACGATTCGCAAAGTGGAGATAAATTAAGACCACGTAGCGACCACGTGTTTTATTAAAAAAATTCGAAATTAAAAATATATTAACTAAACAACGTCGTTGCAATTTGCCACCAATTTGTTACCACCAAATTTATTAACTAAATAGAGTCGTTTTGCTGTCAGCAAACCTTAATTGTCGGAATTTGAAAAGCTGACGTTTTGTGTTTTTTTACAAATTTTAAATTAAATAAAGATTCGTAAATATTACAAAATTATAAAATAACAATCAAACATTATAAACTGAAATTAATTTAATTAACAAAAATAACTAGTACATATATTTAATTGCTTTTTACATATTTTAAAATAAAGCAATCAAACTAGAAAAAGAAAGAATACATTGAAATGACAAAAATTAAAACTAAAAACAAATCTACACTGGAGGGGGTCTAAAAATTAATTTCTCGTTCACTACACAGTCAAAGTGCTTCTGATAAAAGTTAGCATCTTGAAATGGATGGTCAGAAAATAAAATTTTGTACTTTTCTCCATCCGCTCGCCCTCATACTACGTCGTTCCACCATCCATATTTATTGTAGGAATCCACATGTGTCCCTATTGTGCATGTAAGCACGAGTATGAAAGGAGGAATCGGGCGGAGAAACCTTCATTCGACTATCTTTTTAAGAGGCCCGCTGAGATTTGTTTTTCAAAAGTGTATCATAAACAATGACAATCTAAATGCCCTGTCGATTGGATATAACAGTTGCTTTGTAGTAGGAACCATACATTCCGAGTTCTCCATTACCAATCACTACGACCTTTTCAAATTTTGTAAACTCTGGAATACGCATAATTTCGGTCATTGTTTAAGTTGGAGAGATTTAATGTAGACGATTAAAATTGGTGAAGAAGTGAGAATGGTGAAAATGTGAGAAGAACGAACAAGTTTATAAGTGTGCAATCATTTTCAAGTTGGGACCGTTTTGCGACCACTTTGAGAGACGTTTCGGTAACCAAAGTCAGTCAAAACGCCGTTTCAAAAAGGATGTTTTGACAATTACCATCATTACCTTTGGGACCGTGTTGCAACCATATTGCCATCATTAACTGTGCGACCGCGTGTCTTGACCACTTTGGGATCGTTTTGCGACCACTTTCAAAGAGACTCTTCGATAATCATTCTCAATCAAAAGTCACCTCGAAAAGGGCACCTTTTTCAATTCCCGCAAAAAAATGGCGACCGTTTTGAGACCATTTAGCCATCACAAATTGAGACTATATATTCTGCTGCAATCATATTCTTCTTCACAGTGCTCTGTTTCTTCCACATGAAATTCCCTAACACAGAACCCTCAACATGAGTTCTCCTTCTTCTATGTCTTCTCCGTCGCGACAATCTCCTCCGTGTGACTATCCCTCAAATCCTTCATATGCCGCAACCCCAAATTCTTCACAGAGGACTCTACCAATTCCCCTCACCAACACCATCACTTTCATCTCTCTCTACCCCATCGTCATCTCCCTCTCCCTCTCCCCAGTGGTCATCTCCTTCAGGTCCACCACTTTCCTCATCATCTCAATCCCCCTCTCCTCTATCGAAATCTATCTCTCGCTGTCCTTCCCCATCTGATGAATCTCCCTCTCCCTCCCCCTCCTATGTTTCCGTCCGCCCCTGTCGCTAAGCTGTTGTGTTTAACAAATTCCAATTACTATGATTAATACGATGGATTGGACGGTCTAGATTTCATATTATATTTATCTGTCTTCATTTTCAAAATATATTGAGATTACAATGCACTACCTCTTTCGTCCCAAATTATCTGTCCATATTTCTTTTTTTAGGTGTATGAAATTATTTGTCCACTCTTAAAATAAATAGTTTATTATTGTGGTTTTTCCAATACTACCCTAACATTAAATATTGGGGAGAGAAGCATATAGAGAAGAGAATGTAGAATTAAATTGTGAATAAAATTAAATAGGGTAATGTTTGACGTTTTACCATATTCCATTATAAAATTTTATTAAACCTTAATTCTCGTGTAAAATACAAAGTGGACATATAATTTGGGATGGGAAAGTATTATAGTATAGCCTTCTATTTATTTATTTTGCATGAATTATAGTATGTCCTTGATATTTGTTTAGGTTCGGTACAAAATATTAAGATTGAGTTTATGTTTTATATTTTTTTCTATAATACTTTAACTAATTAAAAATATATATCAGTTTTGCAACAAAATTAGGAGGTGATGATTGTCGATGTTGTTCGAAAAAGAAAAAAAAAGGTTTCACTTTATGAATATTCCTCTGCCATCTTAATTTACAATGCAAATTTGAATGCATTTGAATTAGGGCTGCAAGAGCTCATTGTGGCTAACATGAGACAAGTCACATCGTTAGAATCATCACAATGCTTATTCCAAGCATCTTTCTCAGCTCTAGGGGCGTTGTTTGCAGGCTGTTCAGGAATATCAGTGTCGAGAACATATAGCTTTCTTTCCTGCTTAAGGATAATTCTTAAGTTACGGGACCAATCAAGGAAATTGGACCCACTAAGTTTTTCTTTTTCAAGAACGGATCGTAATGAATTGTGTGAAGTGTTGGTTGCCATTATTTACATTAAAAACTATTTGCAAAGTCATTAATTAGTTTTTTGAGAAAAAACTTTCCACAATTTCAACACTTGATAAATAGTGGAGAATAATATTTTATGATATCTACATGTCCGACTATTTCCCATGTTATGCCCTAGGCTCAAAACTATTTTGATAGCCTAGTTAAGTCGAACCATGTTTCAGTTCATGGAAATTACTATTTTCCCATCTCCTTTTGCCTAGATATCCACTTATCTGTTGATTTGGCGAGCAGAAAAAATGACCATCCAAGCTTAAGAAGTGCTTAGATAATGGTAGGCATTTTAAGACTTAAATAAAACTTTTTTTTTTTAATTTGACAAATATGTTGTTAGGCCCCATAAGACAAGAATATAAGCTTCAAATGCAAGATATAAAACGTAAATGTAAACGTGAGATAGCAAGAATATAAGCATCACATGCAAGATGACTCCCACGAGCCTTGTGGGAGCCAAGGGTCAATACCCATCTCATGGATAGTGTCTTCGATCTAGCGTCCTCCAGTCTTGTTACATAATTGCATGGGCATACCCAGCCTTCAAGATAAAGCGAAAAAACTAATCTAAGAAAGCAATTAAAATTTTACAACATTGAAAAATAGTTCGCAGACCGTATTATAAAATTACAACCCAATAAATGTAAAGCAATAGGGGGTATAGTGGCCATGCTATTCACCATGCTAGAAATCACATAAAGCATAATAAAATCAAGTAACGAGTACAAATACAAAGTCTTAAGGCTGCCCCCGGACGGGGTCCTAAGGGCAGCGCCCCGGAAGGAAAATCTGATTATCCATCTGTTCATCAAATGAGTTTTCTGCCCCTATTTAACCCTCAATCGCCTAACATATACAATCGAATTAACAAGTTTATACGATATAATCCATACACATAAACAGTTTATGCATTAGTTAATTGTATTAACAACATGAAGCATACAATCACAGTTTATGCGTAATTAATCATATTAATCAGATTTACGATAACAGTTTATGCGTAATTTAATCGAATTAATTACAGATGTAATCATGCGATAGCCGTTTATGCAGTATTAAATAGATTAACATATATCACATATACATATCAGAATCACAGAAACAATTTTTCTGTTTCACACATACACATACCAAATTGAGATGGATACGTGTTATGATGTGATTAATAATATCGAATTCGAATAACATGAGCAAGACTCTGATATCACTGAAGGGATCAATGGGCAGAAACTCGTTATAAAAACCCATGAATCCTTCCCTGAAGGATCCGCTCATACCATAGGAATCGAAAAACAGACGAAAAATACTTACAATTTTTCGTTAAAAGTTATGATTTTGTATGTTGTGTTGCTGCCACCAATAGCCTTCCCTTGCGAAATTTCTCTCTACCGGTATCCACGCGACGAAACAAGAAGCGAGTGCTAGCTCTTCGTTTCTAAGTTTCGGGAATCTAGAGAGAAGAGAAGGCAGAAATCGATTTCGGGGAATTGGGGTTTTGCGGCTCTCAGAAGTCCAACCCTAAGGTTTCAGCCAAAAGAGATTATATAGGCGTGAGAGTTTGTTCCGAACACCAACTCCCACGTCCTGTCAACCTCTTATGGTAGTGGGAGTCACTATCGCATAATAACTCCCACGTAATCCCATCGAAAACCAAATATAAAAAATGCCCCTCCTTAATCTCTAATTTGAATAATAACATTTTATTATTCTCAAAAATATAAATTTAAGATACAATGAACCTAGAAACATTTTAGATTCATTGAATTTTACAACATATGCTAATGGTCATAAGGCACTACTAACAGTAACGTCATGTCTCTCAGGTTGGGCAGAGACGCCCTCCCCTGGCTTACTATTGCGGTGGGAGCTTAATATCCCGATTTGGCGCTGATTTTGCCTCCCAATTGCTGTTCTTGGCTTGTTGGTCCTGTGGAAAGGTCACAACCTTTCCTGAGGATAATACATTAGCACTAGGCATTACAACCACAATATTGTCTTTGCCTTTGTCAAGCCGCAGTGGTTTTTGCAATATTTGTAGAGGCTGTCTTCTAAGTGATGCCTGTTGCTCCAGACTTTCCCCAGTCTGGCATGTCTTTGTATCATGGCATATTATCTGGTAATGAGTGCAATACGATAGGAGATCACCGTAAGTGATCGGCTTCTAGAAACCCTTGCCTGATCGCTTGTGCGTGATTCACACATGAGTTTGTAGAGGCTTCAATAGATCAATCTCGAAACAAACTCGGGCCACACTAGGCTTGTTGATTCTCGCAATCGGCATATCAATGGCCAGTGGCTGCCCTACCCGCTTGCAAGAGAAAAATGTTTCGACTTATTGAATAAGTACGAAATCCTTCGAAGCCAATCCATGTTTGGATAATTGAAGGTTCCTCTTTAAGATTGAAGTCATATGACCACTTAAACACCAGCATCTGCAAACCGCATAATGTCTAAACCCCTTGTCTCCATAGGCGGTAGAAATCTTCCTTTTAGTCAAAACGACTGATCACATGTCTCGCATCTAACCAACCAATCCAAAATCCTCCTTTGAATCCACTTTGTGGAATGCCCCGCGTAGCGATTCCATGCTCTGGGCATGCTTCACAAATTTTCCTACCAAAGCATAGCTCCATGGAGTTTCTAGAATACGCGATTTGTCTTCATCAATTTCCAATTGTGGCTGCCCTTTGTATGTAGTAAGTTACTTGATCGGCAGTTGCTTGTAGTAAGGAGGAGCCGCAACAGAAAACAGCTCGGCAAAGGACTTGCTCGGCCACACCACAAGTTCGTCGCCAGCGGCCTTAGTCAGCCTCACAGTGGTGATTAGTGTTTGAGAGTTATTAGGACTCTAATTGCTGAGAGAGCATCTATATATTAAAATTGCATATATATAAACCTAGTTGTGATATTGATATTCGGAACCTTGTTATGTCTCAGATTTGACGTTTGCATTTAGTAGTAGACTTTTGGAAAAAAATATTATGTTCAGATAATAAAAGTGGTCGCACTGGGGTGGAAAATTGGGACCACTTTGCGACCGCGTTTTCAAAAAGACACAGTTTGATCGCTATAATGGGCATAAAATGGTGGCGCATTGAGACCACTTTGCGACCGCTTATGCGAAACGATGTCGTCAACTCATATCTTAAATTATTTCAAACACTTAACCTGAAAATACTTTAACGCCAAATCATTCCCTGTCACTAGAAATTATCATCCTTTTCACTCAAATTTCCCCGCCACGAGCTGAATTGGACCACCATCCACTATCGACTACCATTCACTACCGGCTATCATCTACTAAGGGATTTCCTTCCTTCTCAAACCAGAGTTCTTTGTGACATGCTAACCCCTCCGACTAATTAACTCGATTGCCAACATTGGATGATTCGCATATCATCTAGCTATACATTTTGACTATTCGCACACCCTCTGACTATGGTTGTTACCTTCTCTCACTCCCTCTTTACATTGCAAATATATTTTCTGATTTAATTCCTTTGTTAATTTGGAGCTTCGCAGCGAAGCACCTTTTCAACATTTGGACGTGCACTCTCTCACATTTGAACCTTTGGACTTACTGTTACCTTTGCAAATAAATAAATAAAAAAAAAGTCCGAATATTTCTGGTTCTTTTAGTTGCAATGGTTTCAATTTGGGATTTTAGGCTATAATGTAATTTGTATGTTTATTTGTTTTGCAAATGACATTGTTTATGGAAATTGTATTAGTTATAATACTTATATGTGTAATGGTACTGAATGAAATTGAACTTATGTACTGTAAACTATTTAGCAATGTCATAACGTTAAAGAAATTGTACAAAGATATGGAATTCAATACTGGCCATTTGACTAGAATCATTAAACTACCATATACCTGAATATGTTAACAATCTTTCGTAATGTATATTAAGACTTGTTGCATGAAGGTACTTGTAGGATCATGGAGGATTGTAGTTGGATGTATAGACATTTCGAATCAGAAGATGTAACTCGTCTAACTCCTGAATTTGCATCAAGACTTAATCGGTTTGGGGATTGGGCCATACGTGACGTGAGTTTCATGTCGATGGATATCCCAGTATCAGATGTCCATGTAAGATTTGTGATAACAATGTTTTATCATAACACTGATGTCTTTAGGCTTCATCTTGATGATAATAGATTCGTGGTTAACTATTTTAATTGGTCTTGTCACGGTGAAAGAGCCATTCCAATGCCAGCAGTTTCCGGTACCATGACTTTAGTAAGACATAAAGATTCACATAATCTATATCAGGAGATGGTTCTAGATGCAGCTGGCCCTAGGTTTAACCCTGAACTGAATAATTTTAATTTTGAAGAACTGCCAAATCCCGAGGCACAACATCTTTACGACGAGTCACACACTGCTATGGGAAGGTTGTACAAACCATTCAAAACTATCAATCACCGCCAGAATGTTGAGCATAAAGTCCGTGTACAACTTATCTGGAAGTGCTATAGAAAAGTTCACGGAGTTGTTTAAAGAGGCCTTTCCCCAAGAGAATGAATGTTTGGACAACTTATACAAGATGAAAAGGTTGGTGAAAGAGATTGGATTGCCCGTGCTAAAAATCGATGTTTGTTATAATGGTGGTATGTTGTACTGGAAAAATGATGTTGAGAAGAAAGAATGATGCTTTTGTGGGTAACCGAGGTACATTAAGAAGAAGAAATCTAAAGGTAAACAACTAAAGGACATCCCATACAAGAAGATGTACTGCTTTCCAATAACTCCGAGATTGCAAATATTGTATGCATCTGAAAATACTGAAAGCCACATAACATGGCATTCAGATAGTGAGAGAGAAGAGGGAATAATGAATCACCCACGGAACGGGGATGTGTGGCAGCATTTTGATAGGACATAGCCTGATTATACGGTGGAGCCTCGAAATGCAAGGCTTAGACTGTGTACAGAGATGGGTTTGCACCGTTCGAAATGTCAGGGAAGCAATATTCACCGTGGCGTGTGATATTGACACCTTATAATCTACCTTCTTGGATATGTATGAAGAACAACGTAATGTTCTTATCGATCACTTGCATGGTCCCCAAAATCCTAAGCGTGAGATTGATGTGTACTTGCAGCCTTTGATTGAAGAATTGTATCAGTTGTGGGGTGAATGTGCACTAACTTATGACATATCCAAGAAGCATAAATTCAAAATGAGAACTTCACTCCTTTGGACAATTAGTGATTTCCTAGCACATGGAATGTTGGGCGGATGGAGTACGGTTGGACTTCACGCTTGTCCTTATTGTATGAAAAAAAAACAAGCATTTCATCTAAAGTTAGGGGTAAACAATCATGGTTTGACTGCCATAGGCTCTTCTTTCCTTCTGATCATCCATTTAGAAGAGATGCGAATAGATTTCATAAGGATCGACGGCATGAGAGAGCCGAACCTCCCTCTTGGTTGTCAAATGATGAAGTGTGGATAAGAGTTCAAGGCTATCCAAAAATCATAGATACTGTCGAAGAATTAAAAATGGAACACGGTAGATGTGTGTATCACAGTTGGGCTACCCTTAGTATATTTTTGGGATCTACTAAATTGGCGAACACTTCTAGTTAGGCATAATCTTGATGTGATGCCTAATGAAAAAATGTCTTTGATAACATCTTCAACACTGTGATGGACATGAAGGGTAAGACCAAATACAATATTAAGGTGAGAGAGGATTTACGAAAGTATTGCTCTAAGTCTGAGTTGAATATTAATCAAGATGAGCAGGGTAAGGCATCAAAGCCACAGGCATGTTACACCCTAACCAAGGCAAATAAAGAGGTCGTGTTGAAGTGGGTGAAAGAACCAAGGCTTCCAGATGGATATGCTTCAAACCTGGGACGAGTGCGTCGATATGAAGGAGCTGAAAATGTCAGGAATGAAAAGCCACGACTTTCACGTTTTTATGGAGATGAACCTACCCATTGCTCTTAGAGAAGTACTCCCGAAAAATGTGTTAGGAACACTGGACGAATAAAGTATGTTTTACAGGGATTTGTGTTCCCCTAAGTTGAGCATGGTCCACATGAGAGAATTAGAGGACAACATTTCAACCGATGTTATGGAGCACTTGCCGATTCACCTCCCGAACGAATCAATGGTTGGTGGGGCAGTACAATTTAGGTGGATGTATCCCTTTGAGAGATAACAACATGGTTTTTGGAAGTAACATTTTTATTTTTCGTCTATTACCGAGTACATCACTAACTACTTTTTGACTATTTTTTAAGGTACATGCATCACTTAAAGAAGAAGATAAAGAAATAAGCTATGGTAGAGGGGTTCATTTGAAATGCATATTTGGTGGAAGAAGAGGCTACATTTTTCAACTATTACTTTTGAACCACACTTAAGAACGCGGGTTACAACATTTGGTAAAAACGAGAGCGTCGAAGAGCCAACCATTTGACCGCCTATTTTATCCATATGCAACGTGTATGGGAGAGGTTTCGGGAAGAAGAAGAACATATTAGTTTTCGAACAAGATTTGAAAATAGGAATGAATTACATCATTTTCAAATGTGAAAAGGTTGAACTATACATGCAATAAGTATCTCGGGTAATGCATATTTATAGGACATAATTAAAATTGTATCTTATTGATACTTATTATCATTTGATTTACAACATAGGAAATTTGCTAATGATATCAGACTTGTAGAAACGGAGTTAACGGATAGTGAGCTTAAGCAGATTGACCTTGATTTCACATTATGGTTTAGAGATCAAGTTGAAATACCCGAAGGGTTTATGCAATACTCGAAGGGGAGAACCTTAGAGGGGATGAATAAGGTTCTCAAATTTTTTAAACTTTTTACCAAATTATTTTCATAAGTGATCACCTTAACAACAATTATGTTCATGAAGCATATAAGGTGATTTAAAGTATTATCACTTAGATTACTTATGTGTGTAGAATGCAACACATAGGAATACAAGACAATGTATATGAACAAGGATTGTCTAGGTCAAGATTCCTACATGCAAAGCTTGTAAGAACAACTCATGAGGACTAGCATTTAGCAAGAGATATATAAAGCTATAAATATCTCTAAATGCAAGCAAATCGAGTTAAAGGGTTCAAACAATGCAAGCAAATCGAGTTACACCGACTATATTTTTGCCTTGACAGGACAGCTTCGGTCGACTGGACTAGTGCGTAGGTTGTCCCAAGTGCTTCCGATGTTAAGTTCAAAGGCTTATGTTCTCATCTCGGTCGATCACAAAGGCTGGTCCGATCTTCCGAATCAATGGTTCTGTCGATCGACCTATAACATGGTCTTTCGAGATTTTATGGCTATTGGAGTCTTGGAACATTTAAAAGTGACAAAGTACAAAAGACACTCCGGTTGACCAGATAACACATGTCGGTCGACCGGACTTCATCCAGTCTTCCGAGGTCTAGGACCTGGTCGATCGGACTTCAGTCCATAAGTGGTTTTTCCATTTAGTCAACTTTCTAATGTTCTGAAACTCCTGTCTAAATGTTTTTGAAAGATATTTAAAACATTTTAAATATCTTAGGCATTAACCAACACTTAAAATGTTTTGCAAAAACTTTAAAAAACTACTTCAAACTAAGAAATATGGATTTGAAAACATGCAAGAGTATGAGCTTCATCATACTATAAACTATCATTCATCAAATAAGATTAGTCACAAGGATATATATGTGTAGCTTCTTGACTAATCTTCTTCTTGGTCTTCAAGTCTTCAAGATGAGTTCCTCTTTGAGTTTGGACTTGAGACCTTTGATGAACCTCTTCTTGTGATGAAGTCCTTTGTAGTCTTCTCAAGTTGTAGCATCTTGGACTTCAACACTTGTTGATCTTCTTTTGATTTTGCAATATCTTCCATTAGCATTGTGGATGAACTTTAAGCTTGTGCTATGAAGATTTGCAAAACGTAGCTTCTTCTTGTTGTAGAATGATCTTTTAAATCCAAAAGAAGATTTTCTTACAATGCAAGTGTGAGTGTATAATATCATATCATTGAAACACAAACTCAAACAAACATTAGAACTTCTCAATGTCGTGTTATCATCAAAACAAGATTGATCACATTAGCCTTAGGGCTTACACAAGTAAGTATTAATTTCTTATGTTATTGTTCTAGATTTGACAAATTGGTAATATAATGAAAGCTATTTTATCAGGTCAGTGCTCTTTCTGACCATCCTAGCATTTAGTTTTTGAAAAATTTATCTTGGGGCCCGCCAATGGACACAATGTCATACTCCAAATACTATAACGCTAACAGCTATAGATTTAACACAAAAGCTCATGGTGATGGGAAATAAACTACAAATAGTGGTGTCTGGGTGGAAGGTGATTACTACGGTGAGCTAACACTTGTCATTGAGTTTGAGCTTGCTGGGTTACCAATCCAGAAGTTAGTTTTGTTCAAATGTGATTGGTTCGATTCCACTAAAAATAGGGGATTTCGGGTGCATCCTCAATGCAAGCTGGTTGAGATCAATCACAAGAAAAAATATCCGGGAGACGATCCATTCATATTTTCTCAACAAACCCACCAAGTCTATTTTACTCCGGATGGATTGATGACTACGGATGAGGTCCAAGAAAAGAAGAAAAGTAGATTGGGCTTAATGAAAAATATCAGGAATTTTCCACAAAATTCTTCTTGACTTTTCTATTTTTCAACATGGTATCAGAGCAGCATTGAATGAAAGCAATACTGAAAGGATTTCGTACAAGAGAAGAGTCTCATTTCTCTTGATTGATTGTGCTTCAACTCGAATTTACAGGAAGGTCCAATGTTCAAGTTTCTTATGAATTTTGGTCAAGTTTTGTTTCTGATTACTTGCTTTTGGTGTTGATTGCAAATTTAATTTAGTTTTTGTGTTCTTCGAAGCATGTGTGAGCTTCGATATTATGATTACTTGCTTTTGATTGAAGTTTTGTTGAGAAAAAAACTATATGTGCTTAGTTGTTTTGATAATATAGGTTGGTGACCTATATTGTAATCGAATTCCTCATTATCATAACTAGTCCATGTTTAGAAACATATAAGTAGTAGTTTACATCCTTTCTGAAGAGTATTACACAAAATCTATGGCTGATTTGATGAATAACAATGGAGTGATGGATATACCACTTACTCATCCATTCTACATACAACCTAATGAGAATCCAACATTGAAACTGTGTGCAAAAGTACTAACTAGAGATGATAATTACTTTGGATGGCGTAGGGAAGTTAGGAGAACACTCATAACAATAAGCTAGGTTTAATAGAGATTGTTCTTGGATTCGTGACACCAAAGTTAGGAGATCCATTGTATCATGTTTGGGAACAAGCTGATCAAATGGTGTTCACATGGATTGTGAATAATGTCAATGAAAGTATAAGTCCAAGTATACAATTGCTGACTACTTTCCAAGTATGGAAAGATCGAGAAGAAAAATACTAATGTTGAGATCTATATAGATATTCAAGCTTGTAAGAAGAGATATTTTCTCTAAAGCAAGGTAATAGCACAATGACTAAATACTACTACACAATTAAAGACATTGTGAGATGATTTTTATATGCTTAGGTCATTACCTCAATGCACATGTGGAGGATTAGCAGGAATGCAACACTTTCATGATCTGGACTTTGTTGTCAGATTTCTGAAAAGCTTGAATGACAGTTTTTCCACCTTGAGGTCACATACCTTGATGAGAAAACCAACTCCTGGAATAAATGAAGTGTTTAATGATGCATGCCAATTAGAGAAAGAAAGGACATATGATGCAAACAAAGGCATACCTCAGGTATTGTGTAGCCAGTCAGGATCAAACACAATTGATGAAGGTTGCTCAACTGGCTCAACACTACAGCCAATTGTGAAACATAATCACATCAACGCAGTTAATGGCATCTATCAAAGGGGTCAATTACAATAGGAAGTCACTTCTCTATAGCTATTGTGGGAAGCAAGGGAATACTACGTATAAATGTTACAAGAAACGTGGCTATCCAAAGAACAACCAATATAGAGGACAATCAAGCAATTTAGCCTTAACATGAGCAGTAATGATGGGACCAAGACCATCTTTCAATCATAAGGCATTGCAGGTTCCATCTTATAAGCCAGTTAATGCAGTTGGAGTTGAGCAATACAATACTCATGGCAACTTTAGAGGAAATAACTATGGAGTTGAGGGCCACTTGGTAGCTTATCAAGGGAACAATCATTATAACTACTTGGCACAAAATATTAATAAGGTGGCTGCTCCATTTACAAGATTTACTGCAGAACAGCAGCAACACTTGCAGCAGATTATACAAAATATGCATAATTAAAATGATGGACCATACCATAAAAGTGCATCTGAGGCAGAATTTGCAATAGTAAGTGTTGCAGTTGGAAATGTTGCTGCAAGCTGACTACCTGGCCTTGCAGGAGCATTTTGATGCTGATGCAAGGAGATATCGATTTAACCTCTAAAGAAGATAATTGGATTGTTGATTCAGGGGCTTCATATCATATAGCAACAAATGACCGCCTCTTCATTTCTTACAAATATGTCACACAAACATTTGTGCACCTAACAAAAACATTATACCTGTTCATAAAAGAGGAACCATTAGGTTAGCTGATAGTTTCATTCTACATGATGTGCTCACTGTGCCTAATTTCAAATTCAACATTATTTCTGGCTCAAAGCTTTACGCACAATATGCTTGTTCAGTGACCTTTGTGTCTGATTCTTGTGACATTCAGGAACAAATCATTAAAAAGATCAATTGGGACAACTATAGGGTTGCTAGGCCTCTACCTGTTTTAGTTGCATCAACCTGCTACATATGCCTTTGTTCATTTTATCAATTATGTGTTGTTACATGTTACTTCTTCTGAAGTTAATTCATTGTTATGGCACTATAGATTGGGGCATTTAGCTCCTGCTAGATTGCAATGTATTAAGAACTTGCATGTTTCTTCTGATTGTAAGGTTTCTGATCATTTAGATCATTGTAGTGTTTGTAATATAGCTAAGCAGCATAAATTGCCTTTCAATCTCAGCAAATCTAAAACTCTTGCTGCTTTTGACTTGATTCATGTGGACAATTGGGGTCCTTTCAATGAATATACTATTTATGGTCATATGTAATTTCTTACTATAGTTGATGATTACTCAAGATTTACTTGGGTGTTTCCGTTGGTTGCTAAATCTAATGCTAGACAAACTCCGCAAGACTTCTATGTCTTTACTTACACTCTATTTGAAAAATATGTTAGAATTATAAGAACTAACAATGGAAGAGAGTTCAATATGCCACATTATTGTTCCTCTAAAGGCCTTATACATCAAACATCATGTGTGTATACTCCTGAGCAGAGTGGCCTTGTAGAAAGAAAGCGTCAACATATTTTGAACATAGCTAGAACCCTAAGACTGCAATCCATCTTATGAATCTAACCCCCACACCAGTCATATATAATATTTCTCCTATTCCGAATCTTTATAGTAAATATTCTTCTTATGCACATTTAAAGGTCTTTGGTTGCTTAGCTTATGCTTGCACTATTGAGCAGGGCAGACGCAAATTTGATGTTAGAGGAAAACAAAGTGTATACTTAGGACAATCCTATACTACTAAAGGATATATACTTTTAGATAGTGAGACAATAGAATTCTGAACATATCTTTCATTTTGCTCATTCTGAACACTCATCTTCTTCTTCTGATAATTTCACTGATTCAGACTCATCTTACAGCCCTACCCTCGAACATCCCCCATTCATCTCCTTCTCTTTATTCTTATGATGCTATTGATTCCATGCATACTTCATCAACACAGTCTTCTTCTTCTTTATCTTCTACACTTGCTCATTAAGAAATTAGGGTTTACATAATCCTGACATGATTATAGTATGTTTATCAAAGGAATTTCAGGTATATCAGGGAGTTTTATTGCCTTATTAGTCGATGTTGATGATATTATACTTGCCAACAATGATGAAAAAGAGATTACTGAGGTAAAACAGATTTTGTACAAACAATTTAAGATCAAAGACATTGGAGAATTGAAGTATTTTCTTGGTATTGAATTTATAAGAAGTAATGAAGGACTTGTGTTGTCACAAAGGAAGTATGTCCTTGATTTACTAGAGGAATCAGGTTATACAAACTGTGCTCATGTCAATACACTTATGGAATCAGTTACAAAGTATTCACACATTGATTTTAACAGTTAAAAGACCCGATATCTCATTTGTCATTCAACAACTAGTCAGTTTTTGGATAAGACTAATGTTATGCATTAGAAGGCTTCTCATAGGGTGCTTAGGTACATTAAAAAAGGTACCAGGACATGATTTGTTCTATCCCTCACATAACAACTTGGAACTAACTGCTTATACAAACATTGATTGGGCTGGATGCATTGAGACTATGAGATATGTTACTGGGATTGCATTATTCTGGGTAATGCTTTGATTTTATGGAGGTCAAAGAAGCGCAACTGTTTCAAGAAGCTCAGAAGAAGATGAGTATAGAGCCATGGCACTTACAACATGTGAAGTGCAATGGTTGGTTAATCTTTTGAAAGATTTAGGGATAACACAAAAGAGAGTTGTGCCTCAATTTTGTGACAACAAGAGTGCTTTGCACATTGCTGAAAATTCTGTATTTCATGAAAGGATAAAACATGTTGAAATAGATTGTCATATAGTTCGGGAAAACATTTCTTGCAGGTTTGATAAAGCCATTGCCTATATATGAACTGTCCTGGGTATAAATGGAACATAATCAGAGTAAAACGGATGACTTCGACATGCCAATTGTGGCATATGCACGAGGCCAACCGTAGGCCTAATGAGGGTACATCAACTAAACAAAAACAACCACAGTTTCATCCACCTCCTCCACCACAGGGTTAAAATGTAGGGGTTGGGTTTGAAACACCTCCGTTACTGCCACCATTTAATGCTACTACTCCTCTACCACCGGTTAATACAGGTCCGGGGACATAAATGGCTACCGTTTTAACCATGTTGGCACATATTTTGCAAGCTCAACACCAACAGAATCAGCAGAACTGCCAGCAACAACAAACTTTTCAGAAACAACACCAACAGAATCAGAATCGAAACCAGAATTAGGGTTATCAGGGGGGGTTACAGGAACGATAATGATTCGGGGGCCTTCTTTGAAAGAATAAAGCGTATGAGGGTGGCGTCTTTTGATGGTACAATGAGACTGGATTAGGCTGAAGTGTGGCTAGATGACATAGAGCAACATCTCAATATTTTGGGGGTGTCTGAGAATGTCAAGACTGAAGGGATTCATGGGCGGAAACTCGTTCCAAACACCCATGAGTCCTCCTCTAATGGATCCGCTCATACAATAGGAATCGAAAAATTACAAGAAAAGGACTTACGTTTCTTGGCTCAAGAATCTGATTCTTGAATGAAAGATTACGTCTTTATGCTCTCAGTAACGATCACCTTGAGTCTTCCCTTGCGGAACTACTCCCTACCGGTATCCACGTGACGAAACGGGAAGCGAGTGCTAGCTCTTCGGTTTTTCTGAATTTCGGGAATTAGGGAGAAAGGGAGGCAGAAACAGTTTTCTGGATTTCTTGGTATTTCGGCTGAAAAATGTCTAACCCTAGGGTTTCGGCCAAGAGAGGTTTATATAGGGAGTGAGAGGTTGTTTACAGAACAACTCCCACGTCCGCTCCACTTCTTCTGGCAGTGGGAGTCTTTAACTCCCACGTCCCCTAAACTTCTCCTGGAAGTGGGAGTCCTTATCGGATAATAACTCCCACGTAATCCCAGCTATACCGTAAATGCCCCTTATCTCCAATTCGAATAATAACTCATTATTATTCTCAGAATAATGAATGCCAGATACAATGAACCTAGACACATTCTATATTCATTGAATCTGGACATGAAGCTCGTTAGCTCGTCTATGCGTGTGACCCTGTAGGTTCATATCACAATGGCAATGAAAACACACTTAGTAGAAGTGTGTGTTCATAAATCACAAGCGGTCCCTAGCTGGACATTGTGACTAACCAAAGTGAAAGAATTTACGGTCGAACCTAATATCAATCCACTATTTAATCCCTTTGTCTCGCGATATCCTAATTAAGCATAAGGCATGGTAGTCGTCACCCTTATTAAGCTTAATTGTATTTATGCTCGATCTCCAGGTAGACTGTTCCAACAAATGGTATTTAATAACCACTTTATCAAATACATTTGAGCATGGCAATGCATTTAGACAGTCTTTCCCTATCGAGGGGCCCATGGATATCTCTCTCTAATAAGAGAGGGACAAAATCCTTACGATGCCTCTCACATTCAAGCCATGATAGGACACTACATCCGATCATCAGTCGTATTGATTACTCGATTAAAAGCAACGTACGACTGAGTCAAAACGTGGCTCCATTCATGCTAGAATCAATGGAGACATAAGGTCTAGGGATTCTAAAATAGTATTGAGGAAGTAATACTTATGACTAAGGACCATGAAGTATTACTTCTCTAACGGATCACGTCCAATACAATGTATCCCTATATATTGCATCTATGATATGATTTGTATTCATTACACACGACCAGTAAAACATGATCATCAATCATACATCATACTAGTTTTATTTCATTGTAAATAAGCATTACATAAAACTAGGGACAACTAGAATAGTAATTACATAAGCTAATGAATTTTACTATTAAAACACACATTTGATAATCAAAAGCAAAATTAACTATTCAAATACATGCTCAAAAGATATAAAACATACAACATATGCTAATGGTCCTAGGGCACTACTAACAATCTCCCACTTGCCCTAGGTCCAATCATACATGATCCTCAATCCCATTGACCTAGTATGACTCTCATGTTTAGGCTGTGGGAGTGGCATGGTCATTGGATCTGCAATGTTGTCGTCTATATGAACTTTGCAAATACTAACATCTCATATGTCGATGATCTCTCTAATCAGATGGAAACACTTGAGAATGTGTTTGGATCGTTATTGACCTAGTATGACTCTCATGTTTAGGATGTGGGAGTGGCTTGGTCAATGGATCTGCAATGTTGTCATCTGTATGAACTTTTCGAGCATTTCATTTGAATAGTTAATTTTGATTATGAACATCAAATGCGTGATTTGATAGTAAAACTCATTTGCTTATGCAATTACTATTTTAGTTGTCCCTAGTTTTATGTAATCCATTTTACAATAAAATAAAATTAGTATGATGTTTGATTAATGATTATGTTTTACTAATCATGTGTAATGAGTACAAATCATATCATAGATGCAATGTATTGAGATATATCGTATCGGACGTGATCCATTAGAGAAGTAATACTTCATGGTCCTTAGTCATAAGTATTACTTTCTCAATACTATTTTAGAATTCTTAAACCTTATGTCTCCATTGATTCTAGCATGAATGGAGCCACGTTTTGACTCATTCGTACGTTGCTTTTAATCGAGTAATCAATACGACTGATGATCAGATGTAGTGTCCTATCATGGCTTGAATGTGAGAGGCATCGTAAGGAATTTGTCCCTCTCTTATTAGAGAGAGATAGCCATGGGCCCCTCGATAGGGAAAGACTGTCTAAATGCATGGCCGTGCTCAAATGTATTTCATAAAGTGGTTATCAAATACCATTTGTTGGAACAATCTACAGAGATCGAGCGTAAATATAATTAAGCTTAATAAGAGTGACGATTACTATGCCTTATGCTTAATTAGGATATCGCGAGACAAAGGGATTAAATAGTGGATTGATATTAGGTCTACATTGTATATTCATTCACTTTGGGTAGTCACAATGTCCCTGCTAGGGACCGCTTGTGATTTATGAACTCACGCTACTATTACGTGTGTTTTCATTGCCATTGTGATATGAACCTACGTGGTCGCACGCATAGGCAAGCTAACGAGCTTCATGTCCGATTCAATGAATCTAGAATGTGTCTAGGTTCATTGTATCGACATTCATTATTCGAGAATAATAAAGAGTTATTATTCGAATTAGAGATAAGGGGGCATTTTTGGGTATAGCTGGGATTACGTGGGAGTTATTATCCGATAAGGACTCCCACTACCAGCTGAAGTCTAGGGGACGTGGGAGTTAAAGACTCCCACTGCCAGAAGAGGCGGAGCGGACGTGGGAGTTGTTCTGGAAACAACCTTTCACTCCCTATATAAACCTCTCTTGGCCGAAACCCTAGGGTTAGACAATTTTCAGCCGAAATACCAAGAAATCCAGAAAACTGTTTCTGCCTCCCTTTCTCCCTAATTCTCGAAATTCAGAAAAATCGAAAAGCTAGCACTTGCTGCCCGTTTCGTCGCGTGGATACCGGCAGGGAGTAGTTCCGCAAAGGAAGACTCAAGGTGATCGTTGCTGAGAGCATAAAGACGTAATCTTTCATTTTAGAATCAGGTTCTTGAGCCAAGAAACGTAAGTCCTTTTCTTGTAATTTTTCGATTCCTATTGTATGAGTGGATCCTTTAGGGGAGGACTCATGGGTGTTTGGAACGAGTTTCCTCCCATGAATCCCTTCAATGGCGGTAGAGCCAGGTTCATACAATTCGAATTCGATATTGTTAATCACATCATAACACTATCAATTCCGATTTGGTATGTGAGTGTGTGGAAATAGAAAGATTGTATCTTTTGTTCAATATATGTGATATTTGGATAAACTGATTTTGTATAATCTGTTTACATGTTTCTGTATATCCTGATATGCATAAACTGTTTATGATTCTGTCAATAATTCGATTATACCGTATAAACTGTTTACGGCGGAAACTCGTTCCAAACACCCATGAGTCCTCCCCTGAAGGATCCGCTCATACAGTAGGAATCGAAAAATTACAAGAAAATGACTTACGTTTCTTGGCTCAAGAATCTGATTCTTGAATGAAAGATTATATCTTTATGCTCTCAGCAACGATCACCTTGAGTCTTCCCTTACGGAATTACTCCCTACCGGTATCCACGCGACGAAACGGGCAGCGAGTGCTAGCTCTTCGGTTTTTCTGAATTTCGGGAATTAGGGAGAAAGGGAGCAGAAACAGTTTTCTGGATTTCTTGGTATTTCGGCTAGAAAAAAAAATTGTCTCACCCTAGGGTTTCGGCCAAGAGAAGTTTATATAGGGAGTGAGAGGTTGTTTCCAGAACAACTCCCACGTCCGCTCCACCTCTTTTGGCAGTGGGAGTCTTTAACTCCCACGTCCCCTAGACTTTTGCTGGTAATGGGAGTCCTTATAGGATAATAACTCCCACGTAATCCCAGTTATACCGAAAATGCCCCTTATCTCTAATTCGAATAATAACTCTTTATTATTCTCAGAAAAATGAATGTCAGATACAATGAACCTAGACACATTCTAGATTCATTGAATCTGGACATGAAGCTCGTTAGCTCGTCTATGCGTGTGACCCTGTAGGTTCATATCACAATGGCAATGAAAACACACTTAGCAGATGTGTTCATAAATCACAAGCGGTCCCTAGCCGGACATTGTGACTACCCAAAGTGAATGAATTTACGGTCGAACCTAATATCAATCCACTATTTAATCCCTTTGTCTCGCGATATCCTAATTAAGCATAAGGCATGGTAGTCGTCACCCTTATTAAGCTTAATTGTATTTATGCTCGAGGGGCCCATTTGAGCACGGCCATGCATTTAGACAGTCTTTCCCTATCGAGGGGCCCATGGATATCTCTCTCTAATAAGAGAGGGACAAATTCCTTACGATGCCGCTCACATTCAAGCCATGATAGGACACTACATCCGATCATCAGTCGTATTGATTACTCGATTAAAAGCAACGTACGACTGAGTCAAAACTGTTAGTAGTGCTCTAGGACCATTAGCATATGTTGTACGTTTTTATCTTTTTGAGCATTTCATATGAATTGTAAATTTTGCTTATGAACATCAAATGCGTGATTTGATAGTAAAACTCATTTGCTTATGTAATTACTATTCTAGTTGTCCCTAGTTTTATGTAATCTATTTTACAATGAAATAAAACTAGTATGATGTTTGATTGATGATTACGTTTTACTAATCATGTGTAATGAATACAAATCATATCATAGATGCAATATATAGGGATACATTGTATTGGACGTGATCCGTTAGAGAAGTAATACTTCATGGTCCTTAGTCATAAGTATTACTTCCTCAATACTATTTTAGAATCCTTAGACCTTATGTCTTCATTGATTCTAGTATGAATGGAGCCACATTTTGACTCAGTCGGACGTTACTTGTAATAGAGTAATCAATACGACTGATGATCGGATGTAGTGTCCTATCATAGCTTGAATGTGAGAGACATTGTAAGGAATTTGTCCCCTCTCTATTATTAGAGCGAGATATCCATGGGCCCCTCGATAGGGAAAGACTGTTTAAATGCATGGCCGTGCTCAAATGTATTTGATAAAGTGGTTATCAAATGCTATTTGTCGAAACAGTCTACCCGGGAGATCGAGCATAAATACAATTAAGCTTAATAAGGGGTGGCGACCACCATGCCTTATGCTTAATTAGGATATCGCGAGACAAAGGGATTAAATAGTGGATTGATATTAGGTTCCGTTGTATATTCATTCACTTTGGGTAGTCACAATGTCTTGCTAGGGACCGCTTGTGATTTATGAACACTCACTACTACTAAGTGTGTTTTCATTGCCATTGTGAGATGAACCTACAGGGTCACACGCATAGACGAGCTAACGAGCTTCATGTCCAGATTCAATGAATCTAGAATGTGTCTAGGTTCATTGTATCTGACATTTGTCTTTCTGAAAATAATAAAGTGTTTATTATTCGAATTAGAGATAGGGGCAATTTCGGTATTTTACTTATAGCTGGGATTACGTTGGAGTTATTATCCGATAAGGTCTCCCACTACCAGCGAAAGTCTAGGGAACGTGGGATTCTGAGACTCCCACTGCCGAGAGAAGTTGAGTAGAGGTGAGAGTCGTTCTAGTAACAAACTCTCACACTCTATATAACATCTCTTAGCCGAAACCTAGAAGGTGAATGCTTTTTGCTTTTCAGCCGAAATTACTAAAGGAGTTAGAAAACCGTTTTCTCTTCTGCTTCTCCCTTTTCTTTCTAATCCCCGAACTTTGGAAAGACGAAGAGCTAGCACTCGCTTCCCGTCTCGTCGCGTGGATACCGGTAGAGGGATATTCCGCAAAGGGAATTCCGTTGGTGGCAGATTAGCATCCAAGAAACGTCATCCTCCATTCAAGAAGTAGCTTCTTGAATCCGCAAAAGTAAGTTCTTTATTGCTGTTTTCGAATTGTTTCATATGAGCGGATCCTTCAGGGGAGGATCCATGGGTGTTTGGAACGAGTTTCCGCCCATGAATCCCTTCAGAATGGAGCAACGTTTTGACTCAGTCGTACATTGCTTTTAATCGAGTAATCAATACGACTGGTGATCGGATGTAGCGTCCTATCATGGCTTGAATGTGAGAGGCATTGTAAGGAATTTGTCCCTCTCTATTATTAGAGAGATATCCATGGGCCCCTCGATAGGGAAAGACTGTCTAAATGCATGGCCGTGCTCAAATGTATTTGATAAAGTGGTTATCAGATACTATTTGTTGGAACAGTCTACCTAGAGATCGAGCATAAATATAATTAAGCTTAATAAGGGTGACGACTACCATGCCTTATGCTTAATTAGGATATCGCGAGACAAAGGGATTAAATATTGGATTGACATTATGTTCCGTTGTATATTCATTCACTTTGGGTAGTCACAATGTCCTGCTAGGGACCGCTTGTGATTTATGAACTCACACTACTACTAAGTGTGTTTTCATTGCCATTGTGATTTATGAACTCACACTACTACTACGAGCTAACGAGCTTCATGTCCAGATTCACTGAATCTAGTGAAGGGATTCATGGGCGGAAACTCGTTCCAAACATCCATGGATCCTCCCCTGAAGGATCCGCTCATATGAAACAATTCGAAAAACGGCAATAAAGAACTTACTTTCTTGGATTCAAGAAGCTACTTCTTGAATGGAGGATGACGTTTCTTGGATTCTTTGCTGCCACCAACGGAATTCCCTTTGCGGAATGTCCCTCTACCGGTATCCACGCGACGAAACGGGCAGCGATTGCTAGCTCTTCGTCTTTCTGAGTTTCGGAATTATGAGAGAAAAGGGAGACCAAAAACTGAAATCAGATTTCAGAGAGTTGGTGATTTTCGGCTGGAAAATTCATAGGCTAGGGATTTCGGCCAAGAGATCATTATATAAGGTATGAGAGTTTGTTCCCACACCTAACTCTCACATCCTCAACTCCTCTCGGCAGTGGGAGTCCTCAACTCCCACGTCCACTAGACTTTCGCTGGTAGTGGGAGTCCTTATCGGATAATAACTCCCACGTAATCCCAGCTAGAGGTAAAATACCGAAATTGCCCCTATCTCTAATTCGAATAATAAACACTTTATTATTTTCAGAAAAATGAATGTCAGATACAATGAACCTAGACACATTCTAGATTCATTGAATCTGGACATGAAGCTCGTTAGCTCGTCTATGCGTGTGACCCTGTAGGTTCATCTCACAATGGCAATGAAAACACACTTAGTAGTAGTGTGAGTTCATAAATCACAAGCGGTCCCCTAGCGGGACATTGTGACTACCCAAAGTGAATGAATATACAACGGAACCTAATATCAATCCACTATTTAATCCCTTTGTCTCACGATATCCTAATTAGGCATAAGGCATGGTGGTCGTCACCCTTATTAAGCTTAATTGTATTTATGCTCGATCTCCGAGTAGATCTGTTTCGACAAATAGCATTTGATAACCACTTTATCAAATACATTTGAGCACGGCCATGCATTTAAACAGTCTTTCCCTATCGAGGGGCCCATGGATATCTCTCTCTAATAATAGAGAGGGACAAATTCCTTGCAATGTCTCTCACATTCAAGCTATGATTGGACACTACATCCGATCATCAGTCGTATTGATTACTCTATTACAAGTAACGTCCGACTGAGTCAAAACGTGGCTCCATTCATACTAGAATCAATGAAGACATAAGGTCTAAGGATTCTAAAATAGTATTGAGGAAGTAATACTTATGACTTAAGACCATGAAGCATCTATGATGTGATTTGTATCCATTACACATGATCAGTAAAACAAGATCATCAATCAACAATCATACTAGTTTTATTTCATAGTAATTAAGCATTACATAAAACTAGGGACTTCTAGAATAGTAATTACATAAGCTAATGAGTTTTACTATCAAATCACACATTTGATAATCAAAAGAAAAATTAACTATTCAATTACATGCTCAAAAGATAATAAAACGCACAACATGTGCTAATGGTCCTAGGGCACTACTAACAATTTCCCACTTGCCCTAGGTCCAATCATACATGATCCTCAATCCCATTGACCTAGTATGACTCTCATGCTTAGGCTGTGGGAGTGGCTTGGTCAATGGATCTCGCAATGTTGTCGTCTGTATGAACTTTGCAAATACTAACATCTCCTCCGTCGATGATCTCTCTAATTAGATGGAAACGCCTTCGAGAATGTGTTTGGATCGTTGGTGAGATCTAGGTTCCTTAGCTTGTGAAATGGCACCAGTAGTATCACAATAGAGGTCCACTGGGTTCACAATGCTAGGGACAACACCTAATTCATCAACAAACTTCCCGATCCAAACAGACTTCTTTAGTCTGCTTGAGAGCGACTAGATACTTAGCTTCATTGTAGAGTCGCCACGGTTTCTTGCTTTGAGCTCTTCCAGCTCACAAAGACCTCCATTCAAACAAAACACAAAACCAGATTGCGATCTATAATCGTCTCACGTCGGTCCCGGAAGCTTGCGTCTGTGTAACCATTTACAACCCGGACTTCCTTCACGACCTCTGTAAACTAAAAAACATATCTTTAGTCCTTCTCAAGTACTTAAGAATGCTCTTGACTGCAGTCCAATGTGACTCACTGAGGGTCGATTGATATTTGCTAGTCATACTTAAAGCAAATGAGACATCCCAGGCGAGTACATATCATGGCGTACATAATAGACCCAATGACCGAAGCATATGGGATCTTACTCATGCGCTCTTGGTCCTCCCTTGTGGAAGGTCCTTGAGTTACTGCTGAGTTTAACGCCATGTGACATGGGCAAGAATCCCTTTTTGGAGTCTTGCAAACCGAACTGTTTCATGCACCTTGTCAATATATCCACTCGGCTTAGGCCAATCATTTTGTTAGCTCTATCTCTATAGATTCTAATACCCAAAATGTATGTAGCCTCGCCTATGTCTTTCATGGAAAAGCACTTCCCCCTAACCAAGCTTTTTACGCTTTGTAATGTGGGGATGTCATTTCCAATCGGTAAGATGTCGTCCCACATAAAGCACAAGGAACACTACTGCATTATTAGTTACTTTCTTATAAACACAAGGCTCGTCTTCGTTTTTGATGAAACCGAATTCTTTAATACGTTCATGAAAGCGACGATTCCAGCTTCGAGATGCTTGCTTCAATCCATAAATGGTTCTTTGAAGCTTACACACTTTGCTAGGATTTGTTGGATCAACAAACCCCTCAGGTTGTGTCATATACACATCCTCGAGAAGGTTTCCATTAAGAAACGCAGTCTTGACATCCATTTGCCATATCTCATAGTCATAATATGCGGCTATGGCAAGTAAAATCCTAATTGACTTTATCATCACGACAGGGGAAAAGGTTTCGTCATAGTCAATACCATGAACTTGTCTATAACCTTTAACTACTAGTCGCGACTTAAAAGTGTGTACATTACCATCCAAGTCGGTCTTCTTTTTATAACACCATTTGTTATCAATGACCTTGCACCCTTCAGGTGGGTCAACCAAAGTCCATACTTGGTTGTCGTACATGGATTGCATCTCGGACTTCATAGCTTCTAGCCACTTATCTCGACTCGGAACTACGAATTGCCTCTTTGTAGGTAGTGGGTTCATCTTGATCAATCGAGTTCAACTCTGATGATCATCGATCCACAGAAATCCATATCTCTTAGGTCATTGATGTACTCGACTCGACCTCCTTGGGCCTTGTGTCAAAGATTGAAGCTCGATATCGGCACGTGAGCTTGCTTGAACTTCTAAAGTTGGTTCGAGATGTTGTTTGGGGATCTTGAATTTCCTCAAGATGGATCTTACTCCCACTATCCTCTTTGGAAATAAATTCCCTTTCAAGGAATGAGCCATTACGAGCAACAAACACTTTTTTTCTCCGATGGAAGATAGAAGTAATATCCTTTAGTTTCTTTAGGATATCCCACAAACAAACACTTGTCGATTTAGAGGGCGAGTTTATCGGATAACAAGCGTTTTACATACGCCTCGCATCCCCAAATTATGAGAAATGACAAACTAGGTCGTTTCCCAGTCCATATCTCATATGGAGTTTTTCGAACCGCTTTAGAAGGAACTCTATTTAATATAAATGCAGCGAGTTTCTAGGCGTAGCCCCGAAAAGGAAATTGGAAGACTTGTTTGACTCATCATAGATCGAACCATATCTAATAAGGTGCGATTCCTCCGTTCGACACGCCATTCCATTGTGGTGTGCCGGGGAGGAGTTAATTGTGAAACAATTCCACAACCACTAAGATGTTCGTCAAACTCTTGGTTAAGGTATTACGCCACCTCGATCCGATCGAAAGTATCTTAATACTTTTACCAAGTTGATTACGTACTTCATTTTGAAATTCTTTGAATCTTCCAAAAGATTGATTTATGTTTCATTAGAGAGACGTAGCCATATCTCATCGAAATCATCTATGAATGTGATGAAATATCGAAACCCTCCTCTAGCACTAGTGTTTATTGGTCCACAAACATCCGTATGTATGAGGCCCAATAAATCGGAAGCTCTCTCACTTTGTCCAGTAAAGGGAGCTTTAGTCATTTTGCCCAACAAGCAAGATTCACACGTCTCATAAGACTCTAAGTCAAATGATGTTAAAATTCCATCCGTATGGAGTTTTGATATGCGTTTCGTTTATGTGGCCCAAAGCAGCGAGTGCCAAAAGTAGGTTTGGTTTAAGTCATTTGATTTAAACCTTTTAGTATTAATGTTATAGATGGGCCTTTTAATGGAATCATCGAGGTTAAGAATATAGAGCCCATTCATCAAAGAGGCAACTCCATAAAAGATACGATCATTATGAATGGTGCAAATCTTATTCAAAATATTAATTTCAAAACCTTCAATATCCAAACATGAAAATGAAATAATATTCCTACTCAAAGTTGGAACATACAAACAATTATCCAGTTCTATAATAAGGCCACTTGGCAAAATTAAATGTCCCTGTAGCTACAGCAACAACTCTTGCTCCGTTCGCTACTCTCAGGTCCACTTCTCCTTTTGCCAGTGATCTACTCCTTTTGAACCCCTACACATTTGCACAAATGTGAGATCCACAACCGGTATCTAATACCCATAAAGTATGAGCAGACATGTTAATTTCTATAACATAAATACACGGAGAGACAATCAAACCGGCCTTTCCCTTTTTCTTCTCTTTCCAAATAGAGCTTGCAGCTTCGTTTCCAATGACTCGGTTCATTGCAATGGAAGCAAACTCCCTCCTTTAGTGCCTCGCTTTAGGGCTGGGGCTTGGGCTTGTCATTGCCTTTGCCTTTGCCTCTCTTGTCCATGGGCTTTCCCTTGCCTTTCTTCTTGAAATTCCCTTTTTTTGAACCATTAAGACTTCGGGGGTCTTCTTAATGTTCGATTCACTGCTTGAGCATCCCGTGTATTTCATGTATGGTCTTCTCCATGGCATGCATGTTGAAGTTCATAACAAATTGGTCATACTCCGGTGGGAGTGAGCCCAAGATCATATCTCGTGGCCATGTCATGACTTACTGGGAGCCCCAAGTTTTTCAAGTTGGTCAAAATAGCCCTTCATCTTAAGAACATTTGCACTTTACGAGAGGTTCCAGGGGGCCATTTTGCAACTATTTAACGCCTTAGTTGTGAGGAATCTTTGATGACGAGCTTGCTCTTGGAACATTTCCTTGAGTTGGCCCATCATCCGGAAAGCCTCAACTCCTTCAAACTGTTTTTGAAGGTCGGTGCTCATTGTGACTAACATGAGACAAGTCACATCGTTAGAGTCATCGAAATGCTTTTTCCAAGTATCTCTTTCAGCTCTAGGGGGCGTTATTTGCAGTGCTGTTCAGGGAATGTCCAGTATCAAGAACGTACTGACTTTCTTTCTTGCTTAAGGACAATCCTTAAGTTGCGGGCACAATCAAGGAAATTGGTCCCGCTTAGTTTTTCGTTCTCAGGGACGGGATCGCGATGAATTGTGTGATGTATTGGTTGCCATTATCTACATTAAGTTAATTGGAAAGTTATTAGTTTTTGAGCAAAAACATTTTCCACAATTTCAACGCTTGATAATAGTGGGGAAAAATATTTTACAATAGTTATAGGAAAGCTTTGGCTTAACACCCACAATTAAAGTAAAATCATCTAATGGGAATGACATCTATATGTCCCGGCTTTTTCCCATTTTATGCCCTAGGCCCAAAACTATTTTGATGGCCTTGCTAAGTCGAACCATGTCTAAGCATATGGAAATCACTATTTTCCCATCTCCTCTTGCCTAGATAACCATTTATCCGTTGCTTTGTGCAGAGACATAATGATGATCCAAGCTCATGGAGTGCTTAGGATATGGTAGGCATTTTAAGACTTAATTAAAACCATTTGATGTGACGTCTAAAATAAATCCATTCAGATATAAAATAAACATCACACGCAGGTTATGAAGCGAAAAGGTAAATGTGATATAGCATGGCCTATTCCTAAAATGACTCCCACGAGCCTTGTGGGAGTCAAGGGTCAATCTAGGTCAAAATCCATCTCATGGATAATGTCTTCGATCTTGCACCTCCAGCCTTGTTACATATTTGCATGGGCATACCCAGCCTTCAATGTAAAGCACTAAAGCTAATCTAATAAAGCGATTACACTTTTACAACATTGAAAAACGACTCGCAGGTCGTATTATAAAATTACAACCAAAATATGTAAAACAAGGGGTATAGTAGGCCATGCTATTCACCATGCTAATATCACATAAAGCACAATGAAAGTAACCATGAGTACATACACAAAGTCTTAATTCGGGGGGAACGGCGAATCGGGGCGACGCAGACGGCGGTCCCGCTTGCGGGGTTTTCCAGGGGCAGCGCCCCTGGAAGGAAAATCTGATTCTACATCAGCCCATCGAATGAGTTTTTCGTCCCATATTTACCCTACAATTGCCTTACTTACATAATCGGATTATGTAATGGTTAATCGAATTAACCGAATTGATAACCGATTTATAAACAGTTTATGCATATAATCAGATTCATAAACAGATTCATAATCATAAACAGTTTATGCATATTACCGAATTAATCTAATTAATTACAGATTCACAGTTTATGCAAATTAATCGAATTAAATTTTAAACCGAATCATGCTAAGGCAGTTCATGCAGAATCAAGAAACCGAAAACAGTAGTTCATAAAACCGTATAAACATGATAAACCGAGATCAATTTATGCATATATCACATATATTCATCAAAAGATACATTCTTTAAACACATTTAAACGATTTATGCAAATTTCATGATCAAAGAACGATTTTTCTGTTTTTCAAACATACACATATCAAATTGGAATTGATAGTGTTATTGTCTGATGAACAATATCGAAGTCGAGTCGTATGAGCAAGGCTCTGATACCACTGAAGGGATTCATGGGCGGAAACTCGTTCCAAACACCCATGGATCCTCCCCTGAAAGATCCGGTCATATGAAACAATTCGAAAAACGGCAATAAAGAACTTACTTTCTTGGATTCAAGAAGCTACTTCTTGAATGGAGGATGACGTTTCTTGGATTCTTTGCTGCCACCAACGGAATTCCCTTTGCGGAATGTCCCTCTACCGGTATCCACGCGACTAAAACGGGCAGCGATTGCTAGCTCTTCGTCTTTCCGAGTTTCGGAATTATGAGAGAAAAGGGAGACCAAAAAGCTGAAATCGATTTCGGAGAGTTGGTGATTTTTCAGTCTGGAAAATTCATAGGCTAGGGATTTCGCCAAGAGATCATTATATAAGGTATGAGAGTTTGTTCCCACAACTAACTCTCACATCCTCAACTCCTCTCGGCAGTGGGAGTCCTCAACTCCCACGTCCACTAGACTTTCGCTGGTAGTGGGAGTCCTTATCGGATAATAACTCCCACGTAATCCCAGCTATAGTTAAAATACCGAAATTGCCCTATCTCTAATTCGAATAATAAACACTTTATTATTTTCGAAAAAATGAATGTCGATACAATGAACCTAGACACATTCTAGATTCATTGAATCTGGACATGAAGCTCGTTAGCTCGTCTATGCGTGTGACCCTGTAGGTTCATCTCACAATGGCAATGAAAACACACTTAGTAGTAGTGTTAGTTCACAAATCACAAGCGGTCCCTAGCAGGACATTGTGACTACCCAAAGTGAATGAATATACAACGGAACCTAATATCAATCCACTATGTACTGAGGAATTAATACTAGAATCAATGGAGACATAAGATCTAAGGATTCTTAAATAGTATTGAGGAATTAATACTTATGACTAAGGACCATGAAGTATTACTTTTCTAACGGATCACGTCCGATACGATATATCTCAATATATTGCATCTATGATATGATTTGTACTCATTACACATGATTAGTAAAACATAATCATCAATCAAACATCATACTAGTTTTATTTCATTTTAAAGTAGATTACATAAAACTAGGGAGAACTAAATAGTAATTACATAAGCAAATGAGTTTTACTATCAAATCACGCATTTGATGTTCATAATCAAAATTAACTATTCAGATGAAATGCTCAAAAAGATATCAAACGTACAACATATGCTAATGGTCCTAGGGCACTACTAACAATCTCCCACTTGCCCTAGGTCCAATCATACATGATCCTCAACCCTTTGACCTAGTATGACTCTCATGTTTAGGCTGCGGGAGCTGAGTCCTAGGTACATTGGCCCTTACGAGATCTTCGAAAGATGAGCTAGCTTACCGTTTGGCACTACCACCAACGCTGTCTTGGGTACACAATGTATTCCACGTGTCGCAGCTGAGGCGTATGCGCCAGATCCCAGCCATGTACTTGAAGTTGAACCGTTGGAACTACAAGAGGACTTACCGTATGTTAAAGTACTGATTAGAATCGTGGACCAGGAGGATTAAGTCTTTAGGCGTCGCACCATCCCGTATGTGAAAATACAGTGGCTACACCATACCGAGCGAGAGGCCATTTGGGAAATTTAGAAAGAAGCTCGGAAAAAATATCCACATTTGTTTGAGAACCAAGGCCAGTGAAGTTTCGGGGACGAAACTTGTGTAAGGGGGAAAGGATGCGATACCCGAGACTTTTAGAAATATAATTTTGCATGTCTTGCTTTAATTTTGCATGTATGTGATTATTATTTGTTATAGAATGTTTATACGTGACTTGAATTGTGCTAAGTGCCTATTAAGTGTTACATTGCAACATGTTCTGTGTTATATTTGATGTGTTTAGTGTGAGGGGCGTTTTGGTCATGATTGTAAGTCGAGGAACTTAAGCGTAGACTTTGAAAACTTTAGGGGCTAGATTGTATGGAAGTTGAGGGTCTCTAGGATGGAGGTTTTAGTTAGATTTTTTGAAAGGAAAGAGAAAGGTAACGGTAAGTGTAAGAGAGAGAGAGAGAGAGAGAGAAAAGAAAGAGTGTAGATTTTCTAAGTTCTGTAAGGTTTTCTGACCAATTACTATAGCAAACAAAGTCAGAATTGAGTGATTCCAATTGGGTTTCGAATCCAACTGATGAGGCTACAATTACGATTTGACGGAGTAGAGTTTTGAGTTATGGAGTGACAAAAATCACAGAAACAGTGGGCTGATTTCTGGTGGATTTTGGTGACTTGGTGATTTTTGGATTTTGGAGTAATTTGCTAAGTTTTACAAGTAAGGATCCTTCACCCTTGTTTTTAAATCCTTAAAACATCATAAATTGTAAATTTATAGCTCTTATTGAATTTCTTTGGTTGATTTTCATTCATGTTTTCAATGCATATGAAAATGGATTAAGTGTTGATGAAATTGCCTATTTGTTGTATGATTGATTATTGGATTTGTGTGCTTTGTAATTGTCCTTGATTGATTGTTTTGTTGCAGTCTATTGGTGATTGATTACCAATTAGAGCTCTGGCCTATTGATAATGCTAGTCTAGGACATAGTCGAACAAAATCCGTTAAAGTGCCCGGGTGCACTATCAATCAGTTCACTATCATACTCGATTCCTAACGAGTATAATAAGTATGACTATTAATAGCCTTTGTGGAGTTCACAAGGGTGAGCGATGACATAACAAGACGTGTCCTTAAAGTTCAGGTCCTGTTGTTCGGAGGGTACTAATATCCGAATCCATGTTAAGTTCAATTCAGACCCTTCTTAACGGGTAAATGAACAGTTAAAGGGCTGTTAACAGTGGCTTAGAATTATTTCCAGAATTTGAGATCAATTGTATGAAGACTATGTGTTTTGATTGCTTAGATTATATCCGTTATTTTGACACAAGAATTCCGTTTGAAGTGTATTGGCAGTCATGGTGCTCGTAGCACGAATTTCCGTTTTGTTTGTGTAAGATTTGTTAGTTATAAAGTTAGCATGATAGTTGTTTGGATTGCATTTGTCTTAGAATGTGTTTTTGAGTCAAAAGTCAGATTTTCTAGGCTGGGATTGTACTTGTGCAGAAAGTGGATTTTCATGTACAAGTTTTTTACATGAATTTCGAGTTTCTGCAGTCCGCGGACAAAGCATTCGTCCGCGCATGTTCTGAGAGAAACTGTTTGGCGGATGATACCACGGACGATTCATTCGTCTGCAGACTGTGCTTGGATTTTTTTTTTAGTGTTGTTTCGTTTTTCGTTATGATTTTGATTCCGCTCAGTTTTAGTATTGTTTTAAATTTCTTTTCAAGTTATTTCAGTCTTGGTATATTTCAAATGCTTTTGATTTTCGGGAAAATGTTTTGAGTCTATTTGATACTTCATCCCGAGGGTGATCGATGCTTAATAGGCTTTTAGATCATCCTTCTTTGTTGACCATTTTTGCAGATGAGTTTGTGGACGGAACTATGATGATGATGTGTGACTTAGCAATTTCCTTTGTAATAGCAAATTCGTGAACATTTAATGTTTAGTATTTTCCTTTCGAACTTAGTAATTTCTTTTGATGTAATAACTCATGGATGATGTAACTTTCCCTTTTAAGTTATGAATACTGTAGAAGTTTCCCTTTTAGCCATTTGGGTTCGGTGTTTCATTGACTTGGAACACTGCCATGTCACCTCTTGGAGACGTGCTGTGACAAAATAATTAAGTTATTGGGTTATGGTGAAAGGGTTTGATACCACTTGAAGGAAAAATTCGTAATCCCCATAACAGAGCTAAAATAAAAGCACGAGATTACGTTCCTTTAGAGGATCTACTCACGAGATAGAACCAAAAATCCTGTGTTATGAATTATAACTTTGTGTCGATCTAATCGACGTTGCCTGGATTATGTTACTAGAAATCACCAACAGCAGCGTTCTGACTCCTGTCTCTACTGGTATCCACACACTAACCTCTAAGGATGTTACTTCGCGTCTCAGATGCTAGTTTGAAGAACTCCGAAGATTGAAAACACTTTTCCTGAAATCCACAAAGGATAGGTTACTTAGAAAAACCGAAAATCAAGAGATGAGAAAAATCGCATTTTTCTTCTCTTTAATTATTCTTGAGAGTGTGTAAACAAAGAAGGAAAAATCCCAGATTTTTGCTTCTTGGGTTTTGGCTAGAGTGTAGAGAGAATGTTAAAGAGAATCTTGAATTTCTTGTGAGTTAAATGAAAAACATTTTTTTCATCCAGTGTGGTGTGAATGGAATTACCCACTCATCCCACTCTCCCCATATTTCTCTCCCACTACTCCCTCACACATGTAGATTATCGGTTTTGACCTGGTCTAGTTGACCGGATAAATTGTTCTCTGTTGACCGGCGTGGAAAAAAGTTCGGTCGACCCAAGACAACCCTTGGTTGACCTTTTGCACAATCCAATTGAGCACCTATATCAAATATAAACTCCAACAAGCCCAATCCAAATTATGATAATGTGCGACCCTTTAGATATTTGCTATGTTGGTCGTGACAACAATTGTCAACAGTGATGAGAGGTATCTAGCAATACATCATTACTCCCAATTCACAAATAGTCCCGGTGATTCAAGTAACCACGAATATGATATTTTGCACTAATCCCTTTGTCCTCGATATCTACATTGAACACAAGTCATGGAGTATGTCAAACTTGTAAAGTCCAACCAGTCATTTTCTTGATTTCCGAGTAGACTAATCAAATGACATTAATATCTCATATTAATTCACTTGTTCATGTCCATGAATTAGTCTCACTCAATCAAGGGGCCCAATATATCACTTCTGGTGTATAGGAGGGACAAATCCTCTATCTATCACACCCTATCCTGACATAGTTCACAAATATACCAAACAAATGCCTTTATAGCCCATCGAGTTACAGACGGCGTTTGACACCGTCAAAGTATACCATTAGCCAAGCAAAAAATCTGGTGTGATCTGAAGTCGAAGGATTTAGGTACAAACAAAATCATTATAAGAACATTGTTGACATTTATACAACAATCCATGAAATATTCTTATAAGCGGGTCAGTCCAGTATCAAATACCTATGTGTTTGATTTAATATCGCATATTTAATCATAACAAGTACTAGTCTCCTCACGTTATTGTTGTCCTTAAAATTCAACAATAACGATTGACTAGGGACATTTTAGAATAGTTCAATGAAATGATTACATAACTATCTAAGGACGTTATTATATGTTTTAATACAAAAAGCACATCCATTTTCAAAATAATAGTAATGGAATTCATGCCTTAAAAATTCATCACATGAAAGGAAATACAACAATCTCCCACTTACACTAAAGACAACAATCTTTCCTTTTAGTGTATTTTGTACATAAGAACTATCTCCAAGACCAGTTCTCTTGGTATCTAATGCCCATTCTACAAGAAGTCTACGTGATCTTTCTCTATAGATCTTGACTCCTAAGATGAAGCTTGCTTCACCTAAGTCCTTCATAGAAAAACATTTCCCCAACCAAACCTTTACAGATTCTAAGGTTGAAATGCCATTCCCTATGCGTAGTATGTCATCTACATACAAACCAAAAATACCACCGAGTTTTCACTAAACTTCTTATAAACACAAGGTTCATCAATGTTCTTGATAAAACTGTACTCGCGTACGGCTTCATCAAAATGTCAATTCCATCTTCTAGAAGTTTGCTTTAGACCATAAATTGGCTTCAATAGCTTACATACTTTATTGGCGTTATTTGGATCGACAAAACCTTCGGGTTGTATCATATACATGTCCTCATCTACGTTTTCGTTAAGGAAAACTGTTTTGACATCCATTTGCCAGATTTCATAATCATAGTATGCAACTACAACAAGCAAGATACAAATGGACTTGAACATAACTACAGGGGAAAAGGTCTCATCATAGTCTATACCATGAATCTGTTTAAAACCTTTCGCGAAAAGTCAACCCACCTTGTATGTTTGAGTGTTCCCTTCCATGTCAGTTTTCAATTTGAAAAATCACTTGCAACCTATTGGTGTTACCCCCTAAGACGCATCTACAAAGATCCATACTTGGTTAATGTACATGTAATCCATTTCAAATCTCATGGCCTCAAGCCATTTCTCAGAATCTGGACTAGTAATTGCTTGATTGTAGGTTGTAGGTTCATCGTGATCAATAAAAATAACATCTCTATGTTTTGTTACGAAAAATCCAAAATTTTCGTGTGATCGATGAACTCTACTGAACTTACGCAGTTCTTGTGTTTCTGGAAATGGATCCACAACAACTTTTGTAGCTTGTTCCAATTTCACCTGCGCACTTGTGCTTGGAACTTCACCAAGTTCCCTTGGAATTTCACCAAACTGTGGAACTTTATTAACTTCCATGTGGCTACCACTTGTTTTCCCAAAAAAGAATTCATCTTCTAGAAAAACTCTGTTACTAGCAACAAACACTTTGTTCTCGTTCGGGATACAGAAGTAGTACCCTTTGGTTTCCTTAGGATACCCCACAAAAGTGCACTTGGCTGACTTTGGGCTGAGCTTGTCCAAAGATGGACGTTTCACAAACGTCTGACAACCCCAAATCTTTAAAAACGTCATACTAGGGTGTCTCCCAGTACATATCTGATATGATGTCGTTTCAAAAAATTTAGATGGAACTCTGTTTATTGACAATAAATATATAATATTTTTCATTTTTTATTTTGATTACTATGTTAAAGTTGCTGCTTCTAGAGTAAATCCCCAAAAGGTGTTTGGAAGTCTCGCGTGACTCATCATTGATCGAACCATATATAATAGAGTTCGATTTCTCCTTTAGGATACACCATTCCATTGAGGAGGGGCTAGAGAAGAAATTTGTGTAACAATTCTACAACTCTTTAGATAGTCACGAAATTCTTGACTTAAGTATTCCCCACCTCGATCAGATCGAAGCATCTTCATACTTTTGCCAAGCTGATTTTCTACTTCATTCTTGTACTCTTTGAACTTTTCAAAGGCTTAAGACTTGCATTTTCATAATAAAAACATATCCAAAACGACTGAAATCGTCAATAAAAGTAATGAAATATAGATAACCACCACTTGCATGGATATTGAATGGACCACATACATCACTATGTATTAGTTCCAAAAACTCCTTTGCTCGTTCTCCAGTTCTAGTAAAAGGAGAAGCAGTCATTTACCCATTATACAATGTTCACATGTATTATATGATTCAAAATCAAATGATTACAACAATCCATCTTTATGGAGTTTGGAAATGCGGTTTTTGTTTATATGACCTAAGAGACAATGCCAGAGGTATGTAGGATTAGACTCTTTAGTCTTTATCATCTTTGTATTTATGTAATAAACCGATGACTCTAGGTTTAGCAAATATAAAACCTCTTCACCAATTTAGAACTACAATAAAAATACATCATTTAACAATAATGACATTCGTTGGTTTTTAGTATAACTATCAAAACCCATCTTATCCAAACAAGAGATCGAAATAATATTCTTTGTTAAAGTAGGTACATAAAGAGAACTGTCTAAATCTAGAACTATTCCAGAAGGCAAACTAAGACTATATGTTCCTACAGCTAATGCAAAAACTCTTGCTCCATTGCCAACGCGTAGGCCCACCTTTTTTCCATCTCTCTATTCCTTTGTAGTCCATGCATATTCATGCAAATGTGACAACCACATCCGGTATCTAATGCCCATGAGGAAGTAGTAGTAGACAAGTTGATCTCAATAACATAAATACCTGAGCCAGAAGTAACGTTAGCTCCCTTTCCAAGCTTTTTACCGGCAAGAAAACTAGGGCAGTTTCTCTTCCAATGTCTTTGCTGTCCACAATGGAAAAAAATTTCCATCCTTAACCACAGTGCCCTTGGGATTCAGTGCATTCTCATAATGGTTAAGCTTGCCCTTAGGTTTGCTCGAAGGCTTGCCCTTAGGTTTACCAAAACCCTTGCCCCTGTTGTTGACCATTTCCTTCTCGGAAGTCCTCAACAGGTTCAACAATTCTTGGAGAGGTTTTTCTATCTCATTCATGTTGTAGTTTAATACAACTTGACTGAATGAATTAGGCAACGATTACAGAATCAAATCAATGGATAACGCATGGCCCAGAGGAATTCCCAGTCTTTTTAGGCTCTAAATAAAGCCCATAATCTTCAGAACGTGAGTTCCGACTTGTGTTCCCTCTTCCATTTTGCACTGAAAGAGAGACTTCGACACATCGAATCTCTCCTGGTGAACTTGACCCTGAAAGAGTTGCCTTATATGATTAATCATATCAAAAGCTCTCATTTCCTCATGTTGCTTCTGAAGCTCAGAGGTCATGGCTACTAATATAAGACTAGTCATATCTAATGTGTTATCTAAGTTCTTACGATAAGGATTTCTTTCAGCGGCCGGAGCCCCTGCGACTGGTGGATAAGGAATTTTGTCCTTGAGAGCATACAACTTTTTCTCGTGTTTGAGAACGATTATCAAGTTCCTATACCAGTCGAGGAAGTTTCCTCCCTCAAGTTTATCCTTCTCAAGGACATATCGTAATGATAATGAGTTTGATGCAAACGATTGCATTAGCCATTTTATCTACATAGAAGAATTTGAAAAGTTTTAGTTGTCATATTTTAAAAATGATTAAAAGGACTTTATTTAATGATTCTCCCACTATTTTCTTGAAATGAATAACCCTCAAGTATGCATTCGGAAAGTTCAAAACTTTCTAGTAGGAACAAGATCCATATTTCATCATTCTCAAGGAAACTTTGGCTACTATACTCAAGAAGATGCTTTAGGTAAGAAACACTTGCTAATCACATCAATTATGCGACTCTTGGTTGGCTTAGTAGGTAATGATTTCCCTTAGTGCATAAATGCACATCTTAACCCTTTTGCCACCGGATTCTCAACTATTGAGGTAATCCCGGTTAAGTATAACCCAAGTTTGACCGGCGTATATCACTAACTTATCCTTCGCGCCTCACCAGGATAAACATGTGCTTATTCCACTCAGATGTTCACACTACTGTTGTTCTTGGCCTTGATGAGGGCCCCGCTTGGAAGGCAATAAACTTAATGTTTAAAATTTTGAGGGATTTTTGAATTTGTCACACCAAACGGTGTATAATCTGATTATACACAATGAACATGCATCTCATTCTAAAAATATTGTAAACATGCATTAAGCATCTCATGCAAAATACATAAAACAGTAAATAAACCGTGTCATAGTAATAGCCTATATGAAAAGAAATAAATCATATCTACTGTCTTCCGTGTCCTTGTGGTTTCCTCCCTCGAATGGACGCCTTTCTTCATCACTTGTTACACATGTAAAAATAAAATTATATTCTATACTTTTACATAATAGAAGGCATGACAAGCAGGCCGTATTATAATAAAACCACTGGTCAAAGGCTATTACTATGCACCATGCTTAAAACAAACACACAATCATGCTAAGGGCATAAATACACAATGTTTGCCTCTTTCCGGTCGATCCAGGTCATACTCCTGGTCGATCGAAATAAGGCATTAATAGAAACAGTGTAAAAATAGGCCACCTCGGTCGAACCAGAATGTTTCTGATCGACCGGCCCGAAAATAGACTAGTCTCGGTCGAACGTGATTGCTCACCGGTCGGCCGAAATCTAGGCAGTAGCAAAATCCCATTTTCTAACACATGTTCGGTCTATCGCGAACCTCTTCTGGTCAAACGAATATTTGCCAGAAAATAGAAAATAACCAAAAACACAAATTTTACAATTCGTTATGGGATTCGTTTAACACTTAAATGACTTCCCAGAGGCTCTACAAAGGTAAAAAAATCCTATGACATGCATTATCCGTCTAATACAAACACGATAACATATAAGCAAAGTTATTGGGTTCTCGTGATAGGCTTTGATACCACTTGAAGGAAAAAAATCGTAATCCCCAAAACCCAGCGGAAATAAAAGCGTTGGATTACGTTCCTTTAGAGTGTCTACTCACGAGAAAGAACCAAAAACCCTGTGTTAGGAATTATACCTTTGTGTCGATCGGATCGACGTTGCCCGGATTCTGCTACTAGGAATCACCAACAGCAGCCTTCTGACTCTTGTCTCTACTAGTATCCACACACCAACCTCTGAGCTTGTTACTTAGTGTCTCAGATGCTAGTTTGAAGAACTCTGAAGATTGAAAACACTTTTCCCGGAATCCACAAAGTATAGGTTACTTAGGAAAACCAGAAACCAAGAGATGAGAAAAATCGTATTTTTCTTCTATTTAATTTTTCTTGAGAGTGTGTAAACAAAGAAGGAAAAATTAGAGAGAAAAGCTAGAGAGAATCTTGAATTTCTTGTCAGAGTTAGAATAAAAAACATTGTTTCATCTAGTGTGGTGTAATTGGAATTAACCACTTACCCCACTCTCCCATTATTTCTCTCCCACTACTCTCTTGCACGCACACTCCCTCACACATGTAGATGTGCCAGTTTTAACTTGGTCCGACTAGTCTGGTCGACCGGAGAAATGGTTCTCGGCCGACCGACGTGGCAAAAAGTTCGGTAGACCCGATACATCTCTCGGTCGACCGGGTCTTTTGCCCAATCCAACTGAGCATCTATATCAGTAAGGTTGATGCATATACTTGTGATCTTGTTGATGTTACATCAATTTCTTTTGATGAACTATAACATTTAGATAACTTAATGTAAGATGTTCATTTGCTTTATGTTTCTCTTGTTAAGGTATCTAAATTGTATAACATCACAAGATTCGATGATTCTTGTCCTTATTTACTCTCATCTCATGAGAATCATCCATGTGATTTTGTTATTGATAATGTTGATCCATGCACACACATATGTCACTTGAGAAATAAAATTAACCTTCAAGAACATTCACAAGAGATACCTACATTCTTTCAAGCTACATTTGTAGCCTCCAAGAGATCCAATTCTCAAAATGAAGAGGAGAATTAAAAGAAATGGCATAAAATAACTAAGACTCCAAGCAAAGAGTCATGTGCCAAGGACAACAACATTGTGGAGAAATCATCAAGAAACGAAATGCCAATCATCAATGATGACTTCACAATAGACTACTCAAGGTGCCTCATTGGACTACTGGGTGAAGAAAATCAATTTACAATCCAAAGTCCAACATCCTTGAGTAATGAGGGACAATCTTATATTTCAACTCATGTTTGTGATCATGATGATCCTTATGTGCTTCTTAGTAATTTATACTTTGAGTTGAAAGACCGTGTATGAAAGTAAAATTTAATGAATTTCTTGCCTCTTACACTAAGATGGAAAATGAACAAGAGATTGCGCTTTTATCGATTGATGCATTTCTCTTGAAAATCACAAATTTCTTGACAAAGTGTGTCTTGTAGAATCTAATAGTGTTGAGTTTGATCATATAAGTCATAAACATAATGTGCTCGGTTCTCTTGATGTAAAGTACACTTGTTTTAAAGATAATATTGATAATGTGTTTAGTGTTCAACATGCTTCTCATGGCCGAACTTGTTTAGAACACAAACATATTCACACGCATGGTCAAGTTATCTCTTTAGATGCTAGAACCACTCTTTCTAACATGCTCAATACAACTTGCTCATATTGTGGAAGATATGGTCATCATACTAATCGTTGCATCTATAAGAGAAGGATTGAAAGAGGAGCTAAATCTTTTTGGGTTGAAAAATGTCCTAGCACTAACCCCCAAGGACCCAAGAATGTATGGGTACCAAAAATGTGTTTGTGTATAGGTACAAAAGACAAGGACAATGTGGATGAAGTCACAAAGAAGATTTCTCACTCGAAGCATCCACTTATGTAAATGAGTGTAAGACTCCTCGTTTATTTCGTTTTGTTAAGTGTATTTCTTTACATTGCACATCATTCTTTAATTGCTTTAATTATATGCATTTCACATTACCTTCCTTTAGCATGTAGTATGCATTTGTTTTTACATTTATTAGACATATGAAATGATAGGGCTCTTAAGCTTTGATCTTGGTAAAAACGTTATATTCCGAGTATTCATGAAGTGCGGGTGGATGATGGTCTTGTTATTTGTAACTTTCTTGGTTGATCCAAATGTGTGGTTAATCTTCGGGTAAGAAAGTTATAATTGATTATTTAGTTGGTTATGAATGGGTGATTGAGAGATTCTTGGTTGAAGGGTGGGGTAGATTTCTAAATGTCGATGTTCCTATTTTTCCTACCCTCATTTGCGAATTCTATGCTAATGCTTCATTTCCCCGATTATACAAATCTATCAACTAGAGTAAATTCACAAGACATTATCATCACCCCATCTATCATAAATTCTCTCTTCAATCTAACTAACGATGGTATTAAATGGCGTGGATCGGGTCAAGGGTGGCCTAGGCACAATTTCAATTTGGATGAGTTCTGAAATCTATGCCAACCAGGAAAGGTGTATAACAGGATAACCGATGCTACCTCTAGTGCTTTTATTCCTAATCATCGGGTTCTTTTCTCCATCATTCAAAACACTATTCTAGCACCACAAGGCCATAGAACGCAACTCGCTTATATATCCATATTTATCCTCTTCAACATGTTACGAGATGTAAAGATTAATCTTGGAGATGTTATTTGGTGTGAAATGAAGAGTTCCAAAGATAGAAAATTCTTGAACTTACCTTATGGAAATATCATAACTCTTTTACTTGGTAATCTTCACATCCACTTAGAGCCTTGTTTGAGAAAAGTTATCAAAGATGAATTTATTAGGTCAAACTTAAACAAGATGAAGCTTGGTGTTCAGAGAGGACAACATGTTGAAGACGTTGAGGATATTGGAATGGGAAACGAGATGGATGATGATGAAGACTACATTTCTCATGAAAAAATATCCAAGCATAAGCATGATTTCTCAAATGTGGATGAAGCCATTAGCTTACTTGAAGGTTGTCAAGCCGATTTCTTTTGTATTAATGAAGATCTTGCTAGAATTGTGGCTAGTCAACAAGGGTTGGTCGAAATTTGGGTTCAATTCACCAATTTCTTCAAAAAGTTAAATCTCAAGCCTTCTCAAGGAACAAGGTATGAATGTTGATAATGATGAAAGTGAGGAAGACTTTGAAGATGATGAAGACGATGAAGATAAGGATGATTAGGATGAAGAAAGTTAAGATAATGAAAATGAAGCCTAGTGCCCTTGATCATTAGTATACCATATAGAATAGGATTCATTTCATCTCTATATTGTTTTTATGCTTTCATGCATTTTGTGTTTCTCTTTATCTTTATTTTGGATCGTAAAGATGTTTAATCAAGTTCAACTTTAACTTTATCTTATTTTTTGTTTTTGTCTTGATTCTTTTTGGTTGTTGCTTCTTTTGGTCTTGTTGATTTATCTCTCCTTTAGTGTTTGGTAGCACTTGTTTTGCCTTGTTTGTCTTTCTTATAGTGATACCAACTCCTTGGAGCAAAAGGAATCCTCAACTCAAGAAGAAGTTCAAATCAACCGATCATGACAAATGATCATGAAACTTGATGAAGATAAAAATGAACAAGAAGGAAAAGATGATTAGGGTGAAGAAATTGGAGACAATGAAGACCCTCCACCAAATAATGATTAAGAAGATTGAAGATTATCAAAGAATCTCATTGAAGAAAATCATAGTGCAAGAAGCAAATCTTCAACTCAATGAGAAATTTCTAAACTCAATCTCTTTGTATTTCCTTGTATTTAATTTTTTATGTAATTTCCTTTTGTTATCCCTTGTGTACCCTTAGCGTTGCAATCTGTTGTTCTTTATATTTCTTTTTCCTTGTATGAATTGCGTGTTGATCCTTGTTATCATAGATCTTTTTGAACCCCTCCCCTCTAATCTTCTGGTAAAATGATTTTAGGGAGTTTTTGGATGCTATGTTGTACTTTTACTTGATATTTATAGCATTTGGGGACTTATTTGTTGTTTATATTCATATCTTAAGCATGTGTCTATTTGGTTGATCTCCTAGAAGCTTAAGAATGTTGTATAAACTATGTGTGTGGCATTAAATGTGCCTGTTTTGTGCCTTGAACTATTTTGGACTGGTTTTAAGCTAAAAAAATGCTGGTTTATCTGTCTTTTGCAAAAAGTCCGATCGACTAGAAAGGGTACCTCGGTCAACCAAAGCAGTCAACTTTGAGCAATATTCAAACTTCATCCTATGTATTATGTAAGTTTTATTGCCTTTTCATATAGGCACATCTTTAGGGGGAGCATTTACATGTTTTTATCCTTTACCCCCCTCATTTATGTGATGCATGCTCAATTTTTCATATTTTACATCAACACATCACTTGTTGGCTTGTTTTTCATCTTCTATATTTTATAGCCAACTTGTGTAATTTATTTTGGGAGTTATATGTGTTATACATGTTTATTTCTTACATATATTCTCTCTTATAACTTGTGATATCATATTCTTCATTTCCTTATCTTTTGTGAACTTTTTTATAGTTTTTGGTTAGTATTGTTTTAAGAGTTATTGAACTTCTCTAAACTAACCATCAACTTGTAGAGGAATTTGATTCAAGTGTTATCCTACACTTCCTCCACTTTCTTATTGTTGTGGTATATGTACTTATCTTGTATTCTCATGGTATCACTTCCATATATACTTTGTTAGCTATATTTTTAAACTTGATTTCTTCTCAAATAGCTAACTTTGTGTCCTTGATAAATGGGGAGATTGTGCTTTAAAAGGTTTTATTTCTATATCTCCTTTGATTTAAAGCTTAGGATGATATTTCATTTTTGAGCCATATGACAATCTTTATATTTATATGTCATTTTGGACTCTTCTTATTTTGAAATCAACCAAGTTTCTTTGAAATTTTATACTTCTTCTTATATTATTTTTGGTATTTAGATTTGATCCTTAGTTTCATCCTTTATCAATCTTTTAGACCTTAAAGCTTCTCCATACTCCAACCTAAACCCCTCTTTAAAAATATTTTCACTTTTTGATCCTTTGGATCTCTATTTTTCAACAAAAAAGGAGGAGAAAATGCTTTTCTTTTTGGCGCTCTGATTACCCTTTTTGATTTTGACAAAAGGGGGAGAAATTATAACATTGCAAATGTGCCAAGAAGAGTATTTTCATTAAAGGAGAAAGCTTAAGTATTTGCAAAATGGGAGAGATAAAGGATTCTTTAAAATAGGGGGAGTAGAATATTTTTTTCAAAACATCTACTTACCTATATCCGTCATACCCTTATCTCATGCATGCATTCTTATGTGCTTTAATGTTTTATCCTTTTATATATTTGTCCCATTTGCATCAATGTTTTGTCATCATCAAAGAGGGGGAGATTGTAAGCCCTAAGGGCTAATGTGATCAATATTTTTTTGTTGATAACAAAACATTGATAGTTCCAATGTTTTGTGTGAGAATCTTTTTAATGTTTGGATCCATACACTCACACTAACATTGATGGAAATGAAAAGATAGCTCTACATCAAAGTAAATATCATACGCACAAGAGGAAGCTACACTTTGCAAGACTACATGACACAAGCTCGAAGTAAATCCACATGTCATGATTGTAGTAGAAAAGTCAAGAAGAAGGAAGATCTACAAGGTTAAGAACTACTCAATCCTACAAGTGTGAAATCAAGAGGTATGCTCCTTAACAAGAATAAGTGATGAAGTTCAATACTCTACAATTCAAGATTGCTATAGAACTCCACAACATCAAAGAAGATGTTGATCATAGACCTCAAGTCAAATCTTCAAGAAGATATACAACTACAAGACATGAAGACCTAGAAGATTAGTCGTGTTTTACATAGGTAATATCTTGTGACTAATCTATTTTGAGAATTATCATTAAAGCATATGAAGACTTGCATGTTTTTCAAAACCATGTTTCCAAGCTTGGTTTGATCATAAAAAGGTTTTGAAAATGTTTGTCAAAATGTTTAACTAGCCATTTTTTCTTAAACTTATTTGAAAAGATGTGAAATTGGTAAAACTGGCTGACGCAGACGAATCAAGGGATGAGAGCATCGTCCACAGCTCGAAGTTATTATCCGATAAGGACTGGGATTACGTGGGAGTTATTATCCGATAAGGACTCCCACTACCAGCAGAAGTCTAGGGGACGTGGGAGTTAAAGACTCCCACTGCTGGGAGAGTTGGTAGGGACATGGGAGTTGTTTTTTAAACAACCTCTCACACCCTATATAAACCTCTCTTGGCCGAAACCCTAGGGTTAATTCACTTCAGCCGCAATTAACCAAATACACCCGAAATTAGATTTCGGATTCTGCCTCTCCCTTTTCTCTCTAATTCCCGAAACTCAGAAAAACGAAGAGCTAGCAATCACTGTTCGTTTCGTCGCGTGGATACCGGTAGAGGGACATTCCGCAAAGGGAAATCAATTGGTGGCAGCAACGTATACAAGAAACAGCATCATCCATTCAAGAATCAGATTCTTGAATTCAAAATGTATGTCTTTTTCTTGCTGTTTTCGATTTTTTTTGTATGAGCGTATCCTTCAGGGGAGGACTCATGGGTGTTTGGAACGAATTTCCGCCCATGAATCCCTTCATAAACCGTTTTCTATGGTATAAAAATTCTTTGGTTCATATTTCTAACCACCAAGAGAATACCCTACATGTTGAAAAAAATCCAAACATTTTGGAGAGCTAAATTCTTTCAATCTAACTCAAAATATTTCATTTCTGAGCTTGAGCTTCATATACATTCTCTTTCATTCTCCAAATTTCTTAGAGCTTTAAATTGTTTATCCAATCCTTTGAGGGATTTGTAAAAGTGATCGAGCTTAAATTGTAAAGTCTCAAGTGTAAGAGGCTATTCCATTTTCCCTTTGAGAAAACTAGTTCTTTGTGAGCTTCACTCTTTGTGAGTTTTTCTAAAGTCCTATGTGTAGGCAAAATTCCTCTTTGTGAGGCAGGCATCTCATTGGTGAGATTAGCTCTTTGTGAGCTTAACACTCTTTGTGAGTGGAGTCTTCTTTGTGAAGCACAAGTCCTCATTTGTTGGGGCATGTATAAAAGGTTGATCCTATCTTACATTTGTTGCAAAGGGAACTTCATAGTGAAGTGTTGAAATCCTTAGGTGTGTCCTCAATAGTGGATGTAGGTCTTCGTGAGCGAACCACTATAAATCCTCGTGTTCGTCTTCTCTAACTCTACTATTTATATTCAAATTCTTATGTTATTCTTTGTTATTACTCTTTGCTTGAACTTGATTTACATGAATTACACGTTGATCTTGAGTTAGTTGATTTACTTGATTTATAGTTTTACTTAGTTTTGATCATATGACTTGTTGTGTTTACCCTTACAAGTTGTGCATATAGAATACATGACTTAGTGCCTTAAAGAACATATTCCTAAGTTTTGTATTTCTATGTGTTGCATTTAAACACATAAGTCATTTAGATTGCCTTCATAATTAACTCATCTTATATGCTTAATTAACATATTTTTTTATTAAGGTGATTACTTGAGGCAAGAAGCTTAGAAAAGCCGATTTTTTTTAGAACTTAATTCATCCCCTCTTAGGTTCATACCCTATAAGGTATTTCATCTACGTGATATATCTCTATAGATCTTGACCCCTAATATGAAGCTTTCTTCAACTAAGTCCTTCATAGAGAAACATTGTCTCAATCAGACCTTTACAGATTCCAAGGTTGGAATGGCATTCCCTATAAGTAGTATGTCATCTACATAAAAATCTAGGAACACAACCGAGGTTCCACTAAACTTTTTATAAACACATGGTTCATCAACATTCTTGATAAAACCGAACTCGTGTACAACTTCATCAAAACGTCAATTCCAGCTTCTAGAAGCTTGCTTTAGTTCATAAATTGACTTCGTTACCTTACATACATTATTGGCATCGTTTGGATCGACAAAACCTTTGGGTTGTATCATATACACGTCCTCAACAAGGCTTCCATTAAGATAAGCTATTTTTACATCCATTTGCCGGATCTCATAATCATAGTATGCAGCTATAGCAAGCAAGATTCGAATGGATTTGAACATAACTACATGGGAAAGGTTTCATCATAGTCAATACCATGAATTTGTTTAATAACCTTTTGCGACAAGTCGCCCCTTGTACGTTTGAACGTTCCCTTCCATGTCAGTTTTTAATTTAAAACCCCACTTACACCCTATTGGGGTTACCCCCTAAGGCGCATCAACCAAGATCCATACTTGGTTAGTGTACATGGAACCCATCTCGGATCTCATGGCTTCAAGCCATTTCTCAGAATCTGGACTAGTAATTACTTGTTTGTAGGTTGTAGGCTCATCATGATCAATAAACATAACATCACCATGTCCTTTTACAAAAAAAACCCAAATTTTTCTTGTGATCTACGAGCTCTACTAGACCTACACAATTTTTGTGTTTCTGGAACCGGCTCCACAACATCTTGTGTAGCTTGTTCCAATTCCACCTAGTCACTTGTCCCTGGAACTTCACCAATTTTCGAAACTTTATCAAGTTCCGGAACTTCATTAAGTTCCACGTGGCTCCCACTTGTTTTCCCATAATGGAATCCTTTTCCAGAAAAACACCATTACGAGCAACAAACACTTTGTTTTCGTTAGGGATGTAGAAGTAGTACCCTTTAGTTTCCTTAGGATACCCCACAAATATGCATTTGACCGACTTTGGGCTGAGCTTTTCCCAAGTTGGACGTTTCACAAACACCTTACAACCCCAAATATTTATGAAAGACGTACTAGAACGCCTCACAGTCAAGCTGGAACTTTGTTTAGTGTTAAAGTTGGTGCTTCTAAAACATGTCCCCAAAATGAGTTTGGAAGGCTCGCATGGCTAATCATCAATCAAACCATATCTAATAAAGTTTGATTTCTCCTTTCGGTTACACCATTCCATTGTGGAGTAGCCGGTGGCGAAAATTGTGAAACAATTCCATAACCCTTTAGATACTCACAAATTTCTTGAGTTAAGTATTCCCCACCTCGATTGGATTGAAGTATCTTAATAGTTTTGCCAAGATGGTTTTCTACTTCATTCTTATACTCTTTGAACTTTTCAAAGGCCTCAGGCTCGTGTTTCATAAGAAACTTGTATCCAAAACGACTATAATTTAAGTTATGAAATATAGATAACCACTCTTACATGGATATTGGATGGACCACATACATCACTATGTATTAGTTCCAACAAATCCTTTGCTCGTTCTCCAGTTCTTGTAAAAGAAGAAGCATTCATATTACCCATTAAACAAGGTTCGGATGTATCATATGATTCAAAATCAAACGACTCCAATAATCCATCTTTATGGATTATGGAAATGCGGTTCTCATTTATATGGCCTAAGCGACAATGACAGAGGTATATAGGATTAGAATATTTCATCTTTATCATCTTTGTATTTATGTTATAAACTGGTGAATTGAGATCTAACAAATATAAAACATTCACCAAAGTAGCACTACAATAAAAGATAACGACGTTCGTTGGTTTTTAATATAAATATAAAAACCCATCTTGTCCAAACAAGATATCGAAATAATATTTTTAGTTAAAGAAGGTACATAAAGATAATTGTCAAATTCCAGAACAATTTCGGATGGAAAACTAAGACTAAATGTTCTTACAGCTAATGCAAAAACTTTTGCTCCATTGCTAACGCGTAGGTCCACTTCGCCCTTTACCAGATCCATACTCCTTTGTAGCCCCTGCACATTCATACAAATGTGTGAACCACATCCGATATCTAATACCTATGAGGAAGTAGTAGTAGACAAATTGATTTCAATAAAATAAATACCTAAGCCAGAAGAAACATTTTCTCCATTTCCAAGATTTTTCCCGACAAGATAATTTGGGCAGGTTCTCTTCAAGTGTCTTTTCCCTCCACATTGGAAACAAATTCTATCATTATCCACAACACCCTTGGCTTTCAGTGTTTTCCCATTATGGATACGTTTGCCATTAGGTTTCCCCGAAGGCTTGCCTTTAGACTTACCAAAGCATTGCACCTGTTATTAACCATATAAATGGCCTTGGACTTGCCTATTTCCTTCCCGTCAGTCCTCAATAGATTCAACAATTTTGGGGAGGGGTTTATCTATCGCGTTCATGTTGTAGTTCAATACAACCAGAATGAATGATTCAGGCAACAATTATATAATCAAGTCAGTGGATAGCTCCTGGCCAAGAGGAAATCCCAGTCTATTGAGGCTCTCAATATAGCCTATCATCTTCAGATTGTGAGTTCTGACTGGTGTTCCCTCTGCCATTTTGCACTGAAACAGAGACTTTGACACATCGAATCTCTCCTGTCGAGTTTGACCCTGAAAGAGTTGCCTTAGATGATTAATCATGTCATAAGCTCCAATTTCCTCATGATGCTTTTGAAGCTCAGAGTTTATGGTCACCAACATAAGACTTGACACATCTAATGCGTCATCTAAGTGGTTACGATAAGCATTTGTTTTAGTGGCCGAAGCCCAGTGGCTGGTTGTTCAAGAATAGGATTTTCGAGAACATATAGCTTTTTCTCGTGCTTGTGAACGATTCTCAAGTTGTTGTACCAGTCAAGGAAATTTCCTCCCCCAGGTTTGTCCTTATCAATGATGGATAACAATGATAGAGAGTTTGATGCAATGATGCATTTGCCATTATATCTACAGAGAAGAGTTTGTAAAGTTTTAGTTGTCATATTTCAAAATCATTAATCAGACTTTATTTATTGATTCTCCCACTATTTTCTTCAATTGAATAACCCTCAAGTATTCATTCGGAAAGTTCAAAACTTTTTAGTAGGCCAAGACCCATATATCACACTTCTTAAGGCAGATTTCGCTATTATACTCAAGAGCGGTCGTTTAGGTAAGCAACATTTGCTAATCACATCAATTATGTGTGTTTTGGTTGGTTAAGTAGGTAACAATTATCCTTAGTACATTAATGCACATCTCAACTCCTTTACCTACAGATTCTCAACGATTGAGGTAATTTAGTTAAGTATGACCCAAGATTGTACCACCGGATATCACTAACTTATCATTCACGCCTCACCCGGATAAACAGGTGCTTATTGTACTCGCAAGTTCACACTACTGTCAATCTAGGCCTTGACGAGGGCCAATCTTGGAAGGCATAGACTTAATATGTAAAAAAATTGAGGGATTTAATTGTCTCACCAAACGATGTAAAATCTGATTATACGACTGAATAAACAAGCATCATATGCTATAAAAACTGTAAAACATGCATCACATGCATCAAAACAGTAAGTAAATCGTGACGTAAAAATAGCCCCTATACGGATTTTCCAAGCCACCGAAAAATTCTAATTTAATCTAAAGTGAAAAACAATAAATCCTATCTATTGTCTTCCGCCTCCTTGTGATTTCCTCCATCTGATGGACATCTTTGTTTATCACATGTTACATATGTAAAATATAAAATCCTATTCTATACTTTTACATAATTGGAAAGAATTCTCGAGATACATTCGAGATAAAATTGCAACAAGAATAAAGAGATATGGCACGACACGCATGTCGTATTATAATAAAATCACTTGGTCTTTGGCTATTACTATGAACCATGCTCAAATAACATGACAATCATGCTGAAAAGTGCAAATACACACTACATGCCCCTATCCGGTTGGCCAGGGTCATACTCCGGTCGACCGCGATAAAAGTATTATCCAAAACAGTGAAAAATTAGGCCACTTCGGTCGACCCAGAACACTTCTGATCGACCAACCCAAAAGAAACTAGCCTTGGCCAGGAATTGCTCACATGTCACCCGAATTCTATGCATTAGCAAAATCCTGTTTTCCAAAACATGTTCGGTATGCCGAGAACCTCTTCCGGTCGACCGAACATTTTCCAGAAAGTATAATACATCCAAAAACACGAACAAACAATTCGTTCCAAGATTCGTTTAACACTTAAACGACTTCCAGTGGTTGTAAAAAGGTATAATACATCCTATGACATGCATTATCCGGCTAAAAAATCACGATTACACATAATCAAAGCACGTGGGTTCTCGTGATAGGCTCTGATACCACTGAAAGGAATTGGAATCACCATGTCTGTCAGACAAGCGGTATTGAGGTTGCTATGTCGAGGATGCCTGCTTTGTGCCTCTAATGGCTTCTCGTCCAATTCAGTTTGGACAATTTGCTCAACCCGAGAAGTTTAAGGAGGGCCGCAACTTCAAAATGTGGAAGAAAAATATGATGTTCAACCTTACTACACTGAATTTAATTCTCTATGTCATTGAGGACACACTCGAGGAGGATAAAAATGATCTTTAATATGTAAAAACATATAATGCTTGGATTAGTAATGCTTATATGTGTCGGCATACAATACATACTAGTTTAGATTATTTTTTGTACCAAATTTACTATCAAAATAATACTGCAAAATAATTATGTGAATCACTAATTAAAAAGTATATTGTAGGTGATGTAGGTGCTAAGAAATTCATTGTTGCTCACTTCCACGACTTTAAAATAGTCGATGGAAAATCTGTCCTTGAATAGAGTGAAGAGCTATAGAAGATTTATCATGATATTGCCGCTGAAGGAATGAGGATCAACGACTCGCTGCAGGTGGCGTTGATGATTGAGAAATTACCCCCTTCTTGGGATGATTTCAAGCATTACCTTAAGCATAAGAAGCAGGAAATGGCCCTTGAGGATCTGATTTTAAAGTTGAGAATTGAACAAGATGTGTGGAAGGCATAAAAAAGGCCTCATACTTAAGTCTCAAAGGCAAATGTTGTCAAAGCTGGTGGAAAGATGAAGCACCCGACTGACTTGAAGACGTCGAACTCCAACGAGAAGTTCACGTGAAGCTGCTTTGTATGTGGTATGCAAAACCACAAAGCAAATGACTATTGCAGATCGTGTGGACGGTTAAAGTAATAATTACAAAAAGAACAAGAGGTTCAATGGGAACGAGAATAGGAACATGTTTCAAAAGGATGGTCAGGCTCATATATATGAGGCCATTAAGATGAACTCTGGAATGGAGGACATGCACCTCACTGCTTTCGTTTCAGAGGTGAATATGATAGGGAACCCCAAAGGAATGGTTTGTGGACACGGGGGCTACTCGCCATATTTGTACCAACAAATGGATGTTCAAGACTTATCAAACTGTTAAGAATGAAGTCTGCTACATGGAGAACTCTGCATTCTCCAAAGTTGAAGGAAATGGTAATATTGTCCTAAAGATGACATTTGTGAAGGAGCTAACTCTCATTGAAGTGCTCCATGTGCCTAAGATTCGAAGAAATCTCATTTCTGGAATTGTGTTGAACAACAAAGAATTGAGGCTTGTGTTTAAGGAAAACAAATTTATTCTGACTAAGAATGGAATGTATGTTGGAAAATGGTACTTAGGTGATAGTCTATTTAAAGTGAATGTAATGATTATACTCCCAAGAACTGAGCCTACAGGCGTGAATGTAACTGAGGCTTCTACTAGCTCAACTGGAACCAATGTTGCCCAAGAGGCTAATGAATTCAAACAAGTTGCTTATTTGATTGAGTCTTTTAATTTATGTAATGATAGACTAGGTCATGTGAATATTAAAAGTATACAAAAATTAATTTCACTAAGCCTACTACCAAAATTTAATGTTGACAAAAACTATAATTGTGAGACTTTTGTAGATGCTAAGATATCTAAGTCTTCTTTCCGATCAATTGAGAGAAGTTCGGAACCATTAGATTTAATACACGTACACTGATGTATGTGATCTTAAATATGTACAATCAAGAGGCGGCTAAAAGTACTTCATTACTTTTATCGATGATTGCACAAGATTTTTCTATGTCTACTTAATGAGAAGTAAAGACGAAGCAATAAACATGTTTATTCATTATAAGAATGAAGTTGAAAAACCACATGGTAAGAAAACAAAAAGGTTAAGGAACGATAGAGGTGGAGAATATGAATATCCATTCGCTCAATTGTGTTCTGAAAGTGGCATTATACATGAACAAACTGCTCCCTATAATCCAGAACAAAATGAAATTGTGGAGTGCAAAAACAAAACATTAAAAGAAATGACAAATGCCATGTTGATTAGTTCTGGTTCACCCCAGAATTTGTGGGGGAAAGCTTTGTTTTCTGCAAATCACATCCTAAACAGACTACCGCATAAAAGACTAGACAAAACACCTTATGAATTGTGGAAAAGTCATGCATCTTCTTACAAATTTATAAAGGTATGGGGATATCTAGCAAAGGTTCTGATTCCTCCACCTAAGCGGATTAGGATATGACCTAAAACGGTAGATTGCGTGTTTATAGGGTATGCACAAGAGAGTAGTGTATACAGATTCTTAGTGCACAAATCAGATATCTCTGAAGTGCATGGAAATACCATAATCGAGGCAATGGATGCTTCTTTCAGGGATTTTCCCTTACATTGATCTCTCTGGATTAGACCTAAAAGTCAATTCTAGATGTGAGAAATTTGGGGGAAGAAGATCTTCAAGAGGAAGTTGAAGAGCCTAGGCGTATCAAGAGAGCTAGAATTGAAAAGTCGTTTGGTCCAGATTTTCTGAGTTATCTGGTAAAAGACGACCATTTGACTTATAGAGAAGCAATGTCTTCTCCTGATTCCGACCTCTGGAAAGAAGCTGTTGATAGTAAGATAAATTCAACACTTCAAAATCATACATGGGAGTTTGTGGAACTTCCAACTGGTTCAAAAGTGTTGGGCCACAAATGGATTTTCAAAAAGAAAATTAGACCAGATGGTACAATAGATAGATACAAGGAAAAACTTGTAATAAAGGGTTATAGGAAAACTTATGGTGTGTATTATTTCGACACTTATTCTCCTGTGTCAAGGAAAACATCAACCAAGTTCATCATAGCCTTTGCAGCTTTGTTTGACTTGGAAATCCATCAAATGGATGTAAAAACAGCTTTACTCAATAGAGAACTGGAAGAGGAGATTTACATGGAACAACCTGAAGAGTGTGTAGTCCCAGGTAAAGAGCACTTGGTGTGCAGACTTGTTAAATCCTTATATGGATTAAAGCAAACACCTAAACAATGGCATTAGAAATTCGATAGCACAATGCTTTTGAATGAATTTCAAATTAATCAGTGTGTCTACGTGAAAGGAAACAACGATGACTATGTAATAGTTTGTCTCTACGTGGATGACATGTTAATCATTGGTAACAAAGATAACGTCAATACTACAAAGAAAATATTGTCGCAAAACTTCGATATGAAGGACATGAGACTGCTGATTTAATTCTTGGAATGAAGGTATCCAAGAGAGTTGATGGATATTCACTTTCTCAAAAACACTATGTTAAGAAGATTCTAGACAAATTTGACAAATAAAGTGATGTAATTGCTAAAACACCTATGGAAGTGGTTTCAAATCAATGCAAGAATCGCGGAGAAGGTGTGCGACAACTGGAGTATTCTACAATCATTGGGAGTATAATGTACCTCATGGATTGTATTAGACCAGACATCGCAAATTCAGTCAACAGACTGGCGAGGTATACGAGTAATCCCAGTCACGAGCACAACCTCGCCTAGACACTTAGAACATCGTTACTGCTATGACACACAATCCCACCACATGATTTCACATATCTAATCTCTACTACTTAGCAATAAAGACAGTTGTCCCAGTTATCAACCACACTATGACGGTTCAGTAAAACTCGTAGGGTTTGGATTCTTCCCCAAACTAAGGGACACCGATTTTAAGGTACAATCCTTACATTGTCTCATCATCCCCCCACTGGGAACTCCACAAAACCACTACCGTATCTAATGGTTAGCCCCATTAAGTATGGGACCACATGACAGAAGAGAGAAGAAGACCTCTCGGGGTCACAGAACATAGTAGGACAGAAGGCGGACAAAACCTTCTAAGTAGTGATCCTAGATATGAGCTCAATAGGGGGAGACGACTCGGTCGACCAAACCATGTAGGACTAAACAATGACTCCCAAATAGGACGACTCCAAATAAGACCTAATGAAGCAATTACAGAACAGATTCCCAATAATCCACATAACATAACAGATACATGACAATTTATTTTTATAGAAATTAAATAACAACAATTTAGAATTCAGAATACACATACATGCTAATTTCATCAACACAAAACATAATTTCAATTAATAACGATGAACACCAACAAATAATCAACCATAATTCAAACAGTTCATGAAATCAAGTATGCCCAATTACATCTTTAACAATTCTAGATCAATACCCAATAATCTCCTCATTAATCGAGGTAGAATTTAACAAAGAGATGTGTTCTTAAACGTTACGGAGATGAAAATACTAGCAAACCCGAAATCATCTTTGGCGACTTTACTCCCCGAGCGATAACTTCCTGCTCGGGTACTCGAATCGCGTTCCGTCTACGCTCACTTGAAACCCCTTCGAATAGCTTCGATTCGGTATGTACCGCAATGAAAACTTAAACCCGGAACCCCTTCAATTGCTCTCTCAAAGATCATGGTAGATTATCTCCTTCTCTCTCAACTCTCAAGATCGATGTTTTAATTTTTAGGTAATCTTATGACCAACCCCCATGACCCCTCAAGTTAGGAGATTATAGTTAGGTAAATTAACAAGTTAGGTCCCACTCCTTTATTTTATTTACTCACATGCCCCCACACATTAAAATAAATCGTAACACATATAACACATGAATATGTCATCTAGCACATATCATTAAATAATGTCATTAAATATAAATCAAATAGTTATGCAATTAACAAATACATCACATAATTCAAATTGGGAAAATCCTGGGTATCACATAACTCCTCAATAAATCTCTTGCAGCTTCTTCCACTCTATGATTCATCTTGAAAAAGCTTGTGAAATAGAGGAGCTAAAATGGGTTTTTTAAAAAATAAAAAATGGTTAAGAAGATGAAGATGAAGAAGGTAATAGTATTTGGTGGGTTTTTAACGGTGGGGTTGGGTTTTTTGGACAAATTTTCCTTTTCTTCCGATGTCACGTGCTTGTCACGTGAGTTTTTAATGCCTGAAAATTGATCGAAATTCTTAATTGGACACATTTGGCAACCCGTAAATAGTTCATGATATTTATCGCTTAATAAATAGTTTGTGCTAAAAATCGAAGTTAGTAAATAGATATGTTCTATAAATAGCGATTTTCTCTAACATGAAAATATGGTCAAGGTCTTACAAACCGTTGACCTCGTACAACAATGGTTAATTGTGCAGAATCACTTGCCTTTTGGCCACATTTGAGCCTGCAAATGGACAAGCTAGATCTTACGCCCTTCAGAAAAGTTGTTGTACATGCCCTTAAGTTTATAATACGTTTGGATGTCTATATTGAATTATATGAGTAGTTTTCCACATAGTATCCATATTGACAGAAAATCTAGAAATCTTAAATGTGAACCAAATTTTTGATAAGAAAATGAACTTAATTTTGAATGAAATAAAGACAATTTGAAAACCTCAGTACGTCCTCTACAAGTGTCAAGAAGAACCCATCTTTAAGTTATAATCTTTAAAGGCAATTGAATTTAAAATGTGCATACTGCCAGAAAATTGTAAGTAAAGCTATTTTCTTGCCCATAAGTTATAAGAGAATTCTCCAATTCCAAGCTTCTCAATCCATTCCCACCACCAACTTATGTACCTGGATATTTCTTAGAGATGCTACATATGTTATGGCAAGAGCGAACAATAGTCCACATAACCAGTGACGGATCCAGGAAAAAATTTCACTGGGGTCATTTAATATACACAATAATTGACTGCGGTTATTTATACCTTTATTATCTAAATGGAGTAAAATATATCATATATAATTAAAAAAAATCACTGGGGTCATTAGATATATACAATAATTCACTGGGGTCATTTAAACATTTATTATCTAAATAGAGTAAAATACATCATATATAATTAAAAAAAATTTTTTTTTTTTTTTGAGTGGGGTCAAAATTTTTTTTTTTTTGAGTGGGGTCATTTGACCCCACTCAGCCTCATGTGGATCCGTCACTGCACATAACGATATGTATAATACTCTCATGTTCCAAATTGAATATTTACTTTTTATTAGTTTATCTCAAAATAAAAATCTATTTTCTTGAATGTATTTTCCCCTAAATTTTCATAATTAATCTTCTCTATATTTAAGAGATAACACTCCACAAATATGTCGGTCCTTCTAAATTTAAAGATGTTGTAGCTTACTCATCATTAAACTAATTAATCTTAATTAATGTGAAAATCAAATGTTGAAATCTATAATATATAAAGTTTGGCCAAGTTGAGGTAGAAGCTTTCATGTGACATGTGGCATATTATGAGATGTGGTCCAATCATAAGCTTCCATGTGGCAACTTTATCATTAATTGTCTTCTAAAAATAGTGTTTCATGAGTTATAATCGCCATATTCATTCTAAAATTACTATAAAGATGAATAGTTTAGCTATAATCTTCATCTTCATTCTAAAGTTACATATTTATAGATTATAGAAAAATATTTAACATAAATGAATTGAATTTAAGAAACTTTTACAATTCTCTATTCATGGCAATTAAATGTATTCAATAAAATAGATCAATGTCAATGTTAGAAGATGAATAGTTTAGCTCATAAATGATACCATAAATTTTATTTATATTTATAGATTATACAAAAAATATGTAAAGTAAATGAATTGAATTTAAGAAACTCTTACAATTCTCTATACATGGCAATTAAATGTATTCCATAAAGTAAACAGTTATAATACATCTAAATGCTTTGATATATTCATGTAGAAAACAAAAAGTTCAATGTTTTTTTAATGAAGAAGTTCAATGGTTTTTTTTTTAATAAAGAAGTTCAATGGGTTTTTTTTTAATGAAGAAGTTCATTGGGTTTTTTTTAATGAAGAAGTTGAATGAGTTTTTTTAATGAAGAAGTTCAATGGTTTTCTTTTTTAATGAAGAAGTTCATTGGTTTTTCTTTAATGAAGAAGTTGAATGTTTTTTTTTAAATGAAGAAGTTCAATGGTTTTTTTTAATGAAGAAGTTCAATGGTTTTAGATCACATTAAAAAGTCAGGAAAACCAAAAGTCATTTAAAGTACAATTTTAAGTTCACATCAGCCACTTCCAAAGCCATTTCTTCAGCAAACAAACACAAACACAAAGGAAAATTGAAAAGCCATTGTATTTCTAAAATTGCAAAATACGGAAAAGTTATTCTTTCATTCTTTTATGTTTTCCTTACCACTTAAATTTTAATTCGAAACAATTTTGTTTGGTTGCAGGTTTTCCACATTCATTCCAAAGACAACCATAAGAAGCAAGAAATTACTGCAATACAGGTAAAGTTGTTTTTCTTTATAAAAAATATATCTTTAGTTGTGGATAATGTTTCTTTCCAATGAATTTCAGAAGAAAGTTGTTCTAGACAAGGCAATTGGTGATCAATCATACGTTTTGAACATCTCAATTTGATTTTTTTCTTTGATTGCAAGTTTCCAAAAAAAATGGTTTCTATTTATCCCAAGAAAAAAAGTACTTACTTTCCTGATGAACAACAAAGTGAGGGGGAGCCGCGGTGGAGTGGCGATACGGAAAAAAAAAAAGCTTTCTTTTATGATGAAAATAACAGTGAAGTGGAGTAGCCGTGGATTTAGCATAGATGGTTGGTGGACAAAGAAGAAAGGAAAAAGGTGGATTTGTGGCAAATGGTAAGGAAAATTAACTTAAAGAGGGTGGTGACAAGGGGATCTGCAGCACCGGCTTTAGAAAAGAAGCACCAAGAGGTTTGTGTGGTGGGTTGACTGAGACGGAAGGCGACGACGGCGAGGTAGAGGATTTGAAAATAGATAGTTAGCAATGTGGATTTGTGGTTGAAGGGGAGTGGCGACGGTAACAGGAAGAGGAAAGGAAGAAAAGGAGATAAGAGACTAGGGTAAGGTGAATATTCTTTGTATTTTTTATTTTTAAGTTCTTTTAGTTTTATTATTTTTTAAACAAAATTAAAACTTGTTGAATCCCTTGAAGATCCATATTATCCATTTTTTAATTTTTTTTTAAAGCAAGTTCAAGTTATTAAGATTTATCCAATGTCGGCTAGGCTCCACAAAAAAGTAATGATCAATTGATCTTTTTGATATTATTTTAATTACTCAATTCAGAATCACCTTTTTTTTTATTATTAGTGTTAAATGTTTGTGCACTACTATTTTTTCATTTGTTTTTAAAAATCATTGATTTTAATCTTTGTCAAAATAGTAGCATTAAAAAAATTATCAAAATGAAAATATGTTGTTTAATAATTATAATTATCATATTTGTTTCAGAGACTTTTTATTATTATTAAGTGGGGGGAATGAGATCCATCTATTACAAGAAATGGGTGATTCAAGAAGCGGTGAGGGGATTTGAACTCATGACGTAGGTCATGAGGCCTCAACTTTGGCTACTAGACCAATGCCTCATTAACTTATATGAGCATATTTAATCCTTCATCGGTGTAATTTTGTCAGGATAGTTTGTTTTAATAATTAAAAGTTTCATGCCAATGAATCTCAGTGTAGTTACCTAAGTACTTATAACTTAGAATAATAATTTTAAAAAATAATAATAATATAACAATTTTTTTAAACAATCTGTGCAACGCACATGCATAAGACCTAGTTTTATTTGTAATGCGGATAGTATGTTCTATGAGCGTGAGGTCTTCTATAGAATTGTAATCGACATATTACATTAAAAACATAATAATAATAATAATAATAATAATAATAATAAGGCAATACATATATTTCCAATTAAATAAAACACTGCAAAGAAGAACCCTCATAATTCTGCCCTTCTTCCTGATCAATATAACCTCCCAGAAAATCTCATAATCTTCATCCAAAAGCATTTTCTCAATCTGCATAATTCTGCCTTTCTGCTTATCTGTGAGGGAAGAATCTGATTGATGCACAATTTCACTTCACTTCCTCAATTAATTCTGGTTGAAATTGGGTTTTCAATCTCTTCAAACAACCTGAAAATCCATCTTCAACAGATTCGGATTTCCGTTTACCCAATATATCTTTATCGAATTTGTTAACTTACATATAACATAATCTCCCCCTGATAGTTCTTGATGATAAGAATGATCATATTCGATAGAGATATATTGGGTAAACGGAAATTCGAATCCATTGGTTGAAGATGGATTTTAATGTTGTTTGAAGAGATTGAAAACCCAATTTCAACAAGAATTGATGGGGGAAGGAAGTGAAATTGTCCATCAATCAGATTCTTTCCTCACGTAAGGGCAGAATTATGCAGATTGAGAATATCCTTTCGGATGAAGATTATGCAGATTTTCTTGAAGGTTATATTGATCAGGAAGAAGGACAGAATTATGAGGGTTCTTCCATGCCGCAAAAAGTGAATGAATCGACCACTGGAAGAACAAACGTAATCGGGCAGAGATCTGATGAAATCTCTGTTCCAATGGGGACAAATTATACATAGGAATTCAGAGATATTGGAGGTACATATTATCTTGTAGTATTTTGTCATTCATGGTTGAGTAAGATTTTGATTTAGTCATTCACATTTTACCGTCTCACAATTTACCGTCTCACAATTTACCATTTGAGGATGCAAATAAGTTCTTAGGTGAGTATACTATGTCATGGACAATTACATATTTGATTTCATGTTTTTGTGAGACAATTCTTTTCTTTATAATTTTAATTAATATTTAAGCTAACTTTATAGAAATGAAAAAGACATTAGTTTTTAGAAAAAATGGATGGTAGTTTCATCTTTTCATTTTTTCAAATATTTTGGGAATCTAGTTATGTTAAGAGGATGATTGCTTGTTTTAATGAGATTGCATCTGCGATTGCAGGTTTCAATGTTTGCTGATATTGAAGAAGGCGGAACATTTGATTCAATCAGTTCATGGTCAAGCACACTTAGAAGAGTTCCGTTGTCAATGTGATTATGATAAAAGGGAACATAACCTCTAGTGGTGTATGTAATGTACCTTATTCTTAATGTTGAATTTCCCGTCTCTTGTAACTGCAGAGCTAGTATACTGTTTATAATCCAAAGTAGTCGAACAAAAGATACGTGCTATGTCGTTTGAGAAAAATTGAAAATGTTTATATAGGGAAATCTTGGCATTGTGTTAAAATGATACCTTATTGGAAGCCTAATTCAGACAATCCCTTGAGTTAATAACTGAGAGAAAATGCAGTTACTCTCTAATTGGGCAACTAAGATAACGCTTCTCATGCTGAGCTTCTCAAGAATCAAGGGATTTCTCGTGTTCTCAATGTGAGTTTTCTCTGTTCTTAATTGTTAATTCATTGAATTTAGTTTGGTTTTTCTCTCTTGATTATTAGTTGATTTGATAACGGGGCGTCTAAGATATAATCTTGACAGCGGCTTTTGTGCTAGTTGTATTCAAATTGCGATAATAATTGGTTGACGAGAGTACAGTTAAATCTAGTGTAGTACATTTGTCCTGTTTCTTTTGTGCTCTAGGAGATGTTGATAATGCATGATGGCAAATACTTAGAAACGAAAACATCGAGGTGTAGAGTAAAGAATAGGTATCCAAAATGTCTATCTCTGATCAAAATGATTTAACTAGTGTATTTATCTCTCACATGCTTGGATGATTAACGATTACATTTAGTGATTTGGGAAATGTTTTTAGATGTATGCTAATGGCTTTTTATTTTTCTTTTGGTCTACGAAGACAAAAGTCCTGAACTAATTTGAAGGTTATCTCTAATTCAATGCTCAAAGCCACGAAGAAAGTAGTTGAATGACTTCCTATCTTTTTATGCAAAACTGTATTCAAATGTATTTCTCTGTAAACTGCTTTGCGTGGCATATCTGTTGAAAAGATCGCGCATATCTGTTAGGATGGAGTAGTGGAACTTTCTTTAATCATGACATGCTAATAGTAAAGTTGGTTTGTTGTTTCTTAATTTTCCATTCGGGGATTTTATCTCTGACTTTGATCATTAAAATGGTGGTGAAGATTGACAGGTTGATTCTTAGGACAGTCCATTTCTTTTGCTCCACAGAAGATGTATACTTGGCTCACCCCTATACTGATGTTTTAAAGTATTTGAATAAGATTTTAATTTAGAGGGAAGCCTTTTTGGTTCTTTTCATGAATTGCAATAAATTACTTGTATTATTTCCTGATGTCTTCTCACTCAGTGTTGTCAAGGCGGTGAGGCGCACCAAGGCGCAAAGGGGGCTTGGTGCCTTGAGGCGCAAGGCGCAAAAAAGGCGCACCTTGAATAAATATTATTATATATATTAGGAGCATGTAATTTTACGCAAAACATAATAACAATAAATAATCATAATAATAAAGTTCCTTAAACATTACTTACCTTCAAATAGAGTAAAACAAATAAAAAGCTAATCATCATAATCGTCATAATCTTCTTCTTCGTCTTCAACTTCAACTTGATTCTCTTTATCCAATGGAGTTTCTTCTTCTTCCTCATCCTCATTATTCTCATCAGAATTAGGCATATACGAAGAAAATTGTCTTAAATCCTTAGACAAAGGTTGAGAATGAGAAGTACTAGCTCCTCTTGACCTAGATGGGTAGCGTGGTTCATTTACTTTAGCTGCAGTCGAAACCTCCGCCCAAAGCAAATCTGAATCATCAAACACTAAATCCTCATTTTCTAACTCTCCAACCAACCACTCATTACAATCGTCAATATCATTTAAGGAGATAGGATCTATCTCATCCTTCAATGTGCGCCGACGAAGTAACGCTCTATTGTACTTAACAAAGACTAAATCGTTGAGCCTCTTTTGATCAAGTCGGTTTCTTTTCTTTGAATGTAGCTGCAAACAAAATAATAAAGGTTATTAAAAGAAAATTTAAAACTCACTTTAAACACAAAATACTTAAAAATTATAATAAACTTACATGCTCAAACACGCTCCAGTTTCGCTCACATCCCGATGAGCTACATGTGAGACTTAATACTTTTATCGCAAACCTTTGTAAGTTTGGAGCTGATGCACCATAAGAACTCCACCACATAGCTGGGGCAAATTTTGTTCGGTAAGCAATCGCGCTATCCATTCCAAAAATTCCATCGGCTGCCTTATACTTTGGAAGCTCCTCCATAATAAGAGCTACTTTCTCCGGTATTTCTAATTTTTTAATGCACGAAATTAGCCCCTTGTTTACTTCTTCATCGCTTTCAATCCTATCAGCATTTTCATAATAGTATGCTGGATTCAAGTAGTAACCTGTTGCATGCAAAGGACGGTGAAGCTGATCCGTCCATCTTTTATCAATAATCTCATAAATTTGCTTGTATGAACACTCATCCTTGAATGCTTTCGCAATTGCTTCTTTGGCGCGATCCATAGCCTCATAAATGTACCCCATAGCTGGTTTCTTCTCATTATCAACCAAACGGAGGACATAAACTAGAGGATTGGAAACTTTCAAGGCAAAGTTTACCTTTATCCATGATCCATGACAATTTTTTGGGATCTTTTTCCAACATTCTCACGTGACCACTTACTCTCCTCCCATTATGATGATGTGAACATTTTTCTCAACTTACTTTTCAACTTATGGATTCTTTGAAGAGTGATGAAAGCAGTTGCAAATCTCGTCTTCGCGGGCCTAAGCAATTCCAGTCCATCGGTAAATTTTCTCATCATATTTAAAACAGCCACATGACTATATATGAAATCTGAGAGTGACACTGCTCTTTGAAGTGTGAGTTCGATGTTCGGTATTTTGTAAATATCCTCTAGTATCAAATCAACACTGTGCAGCGCATGGGGTCCAATAAATATGCGGGTACACACCTTCTATCATCTTTCCCTCACAAATCAAAAAAAGAAAATAATATTACTATCTTCAAAAAAATATGATAAATGTTAAAATTTATATTATAATGATAATGAAATTTTAACTCACCCGCCATAACATTATTAGAGGCACTGTCAGTCACAATTTGAACAACATTTTTCTCCCCTACTTCTTTGATGAATTTGTCGAACAATTCGAACATATAAGTGCCTGTCTTCGACTTATCAGAAGCATCAATTGATCTTACAAACATGCTTCCTTTTGGAGAATTAACTAAAAAATTTATCAGTGTTCGTTGTCTCTTATCAGTCCACCCATCGGCTAGAATTGAACAACCATATTTGTGCCAAGACTCTTTATGAGATTTAAAGGCCTCATTTACTTTATTCACTTCTTGACTGAGCAAAGGAACTCTAACCTCATGGTATGATGGAGGTTTCATTCCTCGGCCATAATCCCCAATGGCATGTACCATCTTTTCAAAGCTCTCATATTTTACAGCATTGAATGCAATTCCCAGCATCATACATCCATTGAGCAATTGCACCACAAGCTCGTCCTCTAAGTTCTTTTTTAACTGCACTATCTTCATCTAAAGTCATTTGTTTAGAAACACCTCCTTTTGTTGAAGCCTTTGCAAAGAACATATCCATAGGTCCTCTTATACTCCTTTGAGAAACTCCAACACTTCCACTTTTTATTTTTCTTTTCTGTCCTAGTTCACCAATTTCAACTTCTTCTTCTTCTTCACCAAAATCAAAATCATCCATATTCAGAGGCCTATCCATTCTTAACAATTCTTTTTCTTCTTTCTTCTTATTCAAATAATCTTTCATTTCATCACTCACCACTTGGGGAACACGTGTACACTTTACTACATTCCTAAATCCCCCACTCAAGTGTTGTTTCATTCTAAATACACCTCCTTTTATAACTTTCAAACAAAAAACGCACGTCAAATCATTTTTGTTTTTACCACTTTCATCAACTGTTTCACAATAATTCCAAGCAGGATCTTTTCCCTTTAATGATTTCTTTTCATTAGTGTCCATAATCTGCAATATATGAAAAAATAATTTAGATTATTTATTTTAGTAGAAGGAGACAATAGAAGAGCAAATACAGTAACAATGATAAAATACGAGCTATAAGAAGAACAAATACGTAATACAAATACGATAGAAAAAATTGATAACCAAAGTAAATTATTTATTCATTAAAAAAAAATGATTTTACAGATATTAGTTACAGTATATATATCACAACACAGTGACATCACAACACTTTTCGTTAAAAATAAGAAAAAAAAATCTCATTAAAAAAAAAACAGTGACAACACACCTTTTCGTTTCTCAAAGTTTCTCTTCAACAACATATCAGAGAACAATGAAGGTTCTCAAAGTTTCTTTTAAAAAAAAAAATCAGAAAAAGATTGTCGTAACCCAGAAGAAGAAGAAGATCAAGATGTTTAAATAGAACTTACCTCGGAAGAGCAGTGACCGAGCGCCGTCGGAGGGCAGTGGCCGGCAAAGGACAGCAGCCAACGGGGAGCAGCAGAGGATGAGACCTTGGAAGAGCAGGGAAGAGCAAGAATGATGAAAGACAGGTTTGACGTTTGAGTTGCTTGAAAGGTACGTCTTGCCTTTTAGCCGTAAAAACTTTTCAACTTTTTTTTTTTAAACCCTAATAATATCCCCTTTTAACTCTTCAACGTCTTTTTTTAATAAAAAAACACTCAGCAACGCCTTTCTTCTCGCCTCTCGCCTCGCTTCGCGCCTCTCGCCTTTCCAGAAAGGCGACCGCCTCAAGAAATTCAGGCGCGCCTCAAATTCTAAGGCGCTTTCATCCTCGCCTCTGCGCCTCTCGCCTCAGGCGAGCGCCTTGACAACACTGTTCTCACTTGTGTGTAAAGGTACTATAGAATTATTGAATAATGTTCAGTAATTTAGTTCTGTTCTCTGCGAGCACGAGAAGTTTATTATTTGATCTGAACCTGATAAATAAAACCTAAAGCAAAATCATAGAGTTGAAGGGGATAACAAATGAAAAAGAAGAAGAGAATTTTCACCTGTTATGCTTCCATAGGATTGAAATTTTAACGTTTGTTTGCCAGTCGTAATAGTAGTTACAAAATAATCAGACTTAGACGAACTTTTGATGCATTAGGCTGTATTACACCCATAACCTCTCGTTGAGGTTGAGGCAGCATTCATTTATTCAACTTGACTCGGGGAAATACTTACTCTCCTAGTGGCTCGCCTTGGTCTTACTCCCTTCCAGACTTGTGATTGAATAGGAACTGTCATCATCTCCGTTAACTGGTTGTGTTCAAGAAAGAACGTTCAGTAGTCTAGTAGGAAATGGCTGAAATGCTCCATCATCGCTGTTTGGCTGATAAAGACGACTTTTCCTCGCCTTGGACATGCTGGAAGTTGTGAATATCTTTTTGATTTGGTTTTAAGCTTTGCTATGGTGCCTTTGTTCATTGTTACATCTCTTATCTATCTATATCTTCCTGATTTACTTTGTTTTAAAGTTTTTTTATTTCTTATACTTATGTTTGTGTTTGCTTTCTGAAATGGAAAATGTATATCTTTATGATGTTTTTATGCAGAAAAATTGGAATGTTCATCTTTTGGCATTGCTTGTTTTGATGTGATTGCAGGTTCCAATGTTTGCTAATATTGAAGAAGACGGAAACATAATGATTCAATCACTTCATGGTCAAGCATACTTAGAAGATTGCCTTTTCTTATGTCGATGTGATTATGAAAAAAGGGAACATAACCTCTAGTGGTGTATGTAATGTTTGCTGATATTCTTAATGTTGAATTTCTGTCTCTTGGATTTGCAAAGCTAGTATACTGTCTATAATCCAAAGTAGTCGAACAAAAGATACTTGGTAGCCGAACAAAAAATACTTGCCATGTCGGTTTGAGAAAAATTGAAAATGTTTATATAGGAGAATCTTGGCATTGTGTTAAAATGATAACTTATTGGAAGCCTAATTCAGACAGTCCCTTAAGTTAAAAACTGAGGGAAGGTGGAGTTACTCTTTCGGTGGACATTATTTAACAGCTTCTATTCCTCTAATTTACTCTACTATTACTAAGTTTCGTAATAAGTATCATTCTAGCCCTTCTCGCCCAATCTGCGGAAGTTGGGAGGCTAACTAATAACTGAATTGGAAGGCATTTGTTCCAATTTCCATATTCAATCTATGATCCGACCACTGAGATTTGCCTTGAGATAAATGTCTTATGCCTTGAGATTTGCCTTGAGATTAATGTCTTATGCCTTGAGATTTGCTGAAGTGGAAAATGTGATTCTTAATTTTACTTCGCCTTCTTATTGATATTTGCTATGGGATATATATCAGTTATTCGTATGTCTCTGTAAAATTATTTGTGTTGCATCTGTTGAAGCGTTGACTTGAGTACTGCAATGTTATTATGCTTGAAAATTATATTTTGAGAATTTCTGTACATTTTTTATGATTACAATGTTATACTTTTTGGTTTAAACTATTAGATTTTATTATTTCTTGTGTATGGATCCAAGTTTTGTTTGGAATTTTTTGTTTTGTGAGGTGTGAAAGCTAATTTTTTTTGCAATAGGGAGTTTTGGGGATATGGATTGAATTTTGTTTGGGTTTAAGTAAATCCAAATGCTCCGGAGCCATATTCATTTGGCTCCCACGGCATGATGTAAGAATTATCACATGTTATTTTAGAAGCCCATTGCAATGAGAAATCTTACGTATATACCTATTTAATTGTGGTGCTGTTTGTATTGTGGGAAAGGTGGGGATAATATCATGGGTAACTTGATATTTTAATTTTGTTTTTCAGATAAGTAGTTATGGGCATGTTTGGTGCGATAATAAGTGTTTACTTTATATTCATTAGGTCACGGATTCGAACCTCGAAAACTGCCTCTTTATGAAAAAATAAGAGTAAGGTTGTGCATATCGGGACCTTCCAAAAATCTAATAATGCGGGAGCGTTTTGCAGTGAGTACCACATTTTCTTATCATATAATAAGTTATAACTTCTAATTCTTAGAAGTAGCTAAAAGATTCGCTGACATGGAACCAAATCCTCATTTGTATGTGTATGCTTCTAGGACTTGTTGAGTTTACGGCCTTAGGCTTGATTGTTTCAGCGTTTTTCAGCATTTTTGCATGTCGATACCCTTGCCATTCTAGGGGCCTATTTTAAGGGTCATTTCATTCTAGGACCGTCTTTGTGTGATTGGTACCACAGTCCTTTCACGTGAATTGAGCGGAGCCCATATATACAATTAATGTGAGAAGGTTGTGGTCAGTCTCAGGCGATCATATAATTGAATTTTCCCATTTTAATGCTTTTTTAGGTTTTCATGGCTTTGCAATTGAGATTGTTGATTTCTAGCCCCTTTTAGGCCAATATTTGTACTCTATAACTATAAGTTCTCTTATGAAGGCTCATCAAATTAGTAGTCACTTTGTAAGCGCTAAGACAATAAGCCATCGTATTTTGTCTAAATTGGCACTCATTTTTTACTCTTACAATGTCTGGACTAGTAAGATGTGAAATGTAATTATTTCTCTTATTTTTACTTGTGATGCTCAATAAAGTTTTTCAATTTTCCCAAAAATATATATCTTTCTCTTATGGTGGATCTTTGTAGGTAAAGAAGCAAGTCACAATGTGTTTATATCAATAGAGAATGAGAATCATAACATAATCAATCACTACATATTTTTAATCAAATGTTTGGCAGGGCATTTTGTTGGATATAAATAAATTGGAATAATTTTGAAATCTGTTGTTTGGCTAGTATTAAGAATAGACTTATTATGTTAGTAGAATTCTAATAATTACATATTCTAGAGTTAGATTGTTGTTGATTTCCTTCTTTATTTAGAGTTACATTGTTAAATAACTTCCTTTTGTACTTAGGATTCTCTTTGTATTTATATTGGGTAATTCCCAATGTTCAATCAATTAAATTCATTTGATTCCATACAATCTTACCTGATATCAGAGCAAGGTTAAAATAGCTACTCAAAATTCGCACCAGAAAACCTTTGTTATCCAAAGTATTCCTTCTGCTCTTCGTGTCATTCGTTTGCCATGGCCGAAAAAACTCCAACAAAAAAGAGTCAACAAGAGACATTTCTCTAAACAATCCCAACTCCCCATACTACATATCTACTAATGACAATCAAAGCATGTCAATTACTCGTATTCTCTTACACGAAGATAGTTTTAGTTCATGGATCTCTGTCCTTGAAAATAGCTTGCAAGTTAAGACTAAAATGGCGTTCTTTGAAGGGACCTGGGCTTGGCCTTTTGATTCCAATATCGCTCAAGCATGGGAACGAAGCAATTCAATCGTTAAAAGACGGATAATGGCATATGTCGAACCAAAGTTCAGAGGTATGCTAACACATGCAAAAACTCCAAAGGATATGGCTGCGATCGTTATGCTCAAGAAAACTGACCCAACATTTATTAGTTACAAAATAAAATTCGGACTTTTAAACAAGGGTCAATGAGAATAATTGATTTTTTTGGGAAACTTGAGACATTATGGGAACAACTTCATCGCTATATCCCACTCCCAATAAGTGGATGCGAATAAACGACTGCCGCTTTGATTCGCAAACGAGAAGAAGAAAAAATTATACAATTTTTACTTGGGTTAAATGTCAATTTCAAGACTATGAGAAGCCAAACCTTGAATGTAGATCCATTGCCGAATTTGAACAAGGTCTTCGCTAGTGCGTTGAGAGAGGAACACCATCACTCCAGCACCGGTGATACCGAAGCAGTCTGCAAGGTGGAAGCAACCTCCTTTGCTGTAAAAGACCTTCAAATTCAGTCCTCCAATTCACGGCCAGTATGTGATCACTGCGGTAAATTTGACCACAAGAAAAAGACTTGTTGACAGCTTTACGAGAAGCCACCGGAACTGAGTTGGAGGGGACGAGGCGGCGGCAACAGCAGAGGTCGCGGAGGAAGATCTGGTTCCCAATATTTTCAGGCCAATCACATATATGAAGTTATTAATTCAGAGTATGAAATAGGAAACATCAGAACGGTTCCTTCATCCTCCAATGGGACGGTGACTACTGGCGGTGGCGGGGATATAGGGACGGCCTTCTCGGCTAGTATGAATTCATCCACGATGGGCTCATTTTTTGGCCAGGCCAAAATCTCACAAATAGCCTATGAGGTGGCTAATCTAATCAAAGGGGGTAAAAGGGACTTTGCAATGTTTGGTAAGAAATTTACACTTCCATGGATTTTGGATAGTAGCGCTAGTCATCATATGACTTCTGATATATCTATCATTGAAAATTTGCAAGTATTTTATCTACCTATCAATATTTGTTTACCTAACGAAACAGTTTTTATGGTGAATCAGTGTGGCCTTTTTAACTCATTCATTGTGATCTTTGGGGAAAATATGCTACTCGTTCTCTCACGGGAGCCCATTATTTTTTGTGCATATTATATGAGTTTTTTTCACGTGCTATTTTGGTATATTTACTTCATGGAAAAATAAAACTAGGCAAGCCTTTGTAGAATTCCATAACATGGTTCAAACACAATTTAATGGAGTCGTTAAACGGGTTCATAGTGACAGGGTTTGGAATTTATTGGGTTGCGAGATTATTTTTCAGATAAGTGTATGATTCACGAAACATCTTGTGCCGCTACCCCCAACAAAATGGGACAGTTGAAAATAAAATTGACATATTTTAAACGTGGCTCGTGCCTAAAGATTTGAGTCATGATTATCACTACGATTTTGGGGAGAATGTGTTCTCACTGCAACTTATCTTATAAATAGAACTACTAGTACATTACACACAAAAAAAACACCTTATGAAATACTTTTTGGGAAAATACCTTCCTATAACCATCTTCGTATTTATGAGTGTCTCTGTTATGTTCGTCTACATACTAAAGATAAATTTAGTGAGTGGTCCGTCAAATGCATATTTTTAGGTTATCCAATGGGGAAAAATGGTGCAAAGTTTCCGATTTACAATGAAAAAAATTATTATATTTAGAGATGTTCCTTTTTATGAACACATTTTCCCCCTTAAGGATGATAATACTCCAGAAAATAAATTACCTGACCTAGACATCATGCCTAATGTACCCTATCACCAAACCCTTCAGTCTTAAGTCCATCAAATATCCTTCCTGAGCCTAGTTCCTTAAATGCGTACAAACAAGCAGCCCACTTCCATCTTGTCGCAGCCTGACCCACTTCCTGGATCGCCAGCCAGCCCAGTCACGGGGAATCCATATCACCAACTGCCCAGCCACATGCCACTCTTTCATGACCCAATTCACAAACAATCAGCCAACCCACACAACAAAAATCCAGTCCATTTGGCCTTATGTAGAATCATCTTCCAGCTCTCCAACTACAGTCCCGATGCCACCATCATCTCAATCACTTTGTCGGTCAGAACGACAAACCAAGCAACCCAACCATTTAAAGGATTTTGAGTTCTATGCAGCTGTTGATGTCCTACAAACATCATCATTAACAAAAAAGTTCTCAAGTACTTCTTACCATCTTCGTCATTTTCTGACTTATTATAATTTTTTCCATTCACATAAATTGTTTTTAGCCTCCATTGCTTCCGTTTTCGAACCGAAAAATTATTTTCAAGCTGTACAATATCCGGAATGGCGTGAATCAATGAGACAGGAATTAGCCGCCATTGAGAGTAACAATACTTGGGTTCTTGCTCCTCTTCCTCCTGGTAAAAAACTTCGTTGGGAGTCGTTGGGTTTATCGTCTCAAGTATCAATCTGATGGATCCATTAAGCAACCAAAATCTAGATTTGTCGCTAAGGGTTACTCTCAAATCGAGGGGGAGGATTTCGCTTAAACATTTGCACCTATTGCAAAGATGACCACAATTCATTATCTTTTGGCATTAGTTGTCTCTCAAAATTGGTTTCTTTATCATATGGATGTCAATAACGCGTTCTTCCACGGTGATTTAATGGAAGAGATTCGTATGGATCCACCTTTAGTTCTTTGTTTACCTAAACCAAATTCATATTGTAAGCTGAAAAAGTCTATTTATGGTTTGAAACAAGCATGAAGAAATTGGTTTTACAAATTAACCAACACTTTTCGAAAGTTTGATTTTAAACAATCACCAATTAATCACTCACTTTTTATCTACAGGAAAGGAAATATTATATTGGTTGTCTTGGTCTATGTTGATGATATAGCCATTGCTGGAAATAATTTGAAAAAATGCGATGAATTAAAGAAATTCCTCAATGCCATTTTTAAATTCAAAGATCTAGGAGTTCTTAATTTTTTTTGGAATCGAAGTTGCTCATTCTTCACGGGGATTGTTTCTTAGTCAACGAAAGTATGTCCTATATATTTTGATTGAGTGTGGTTTTCTGGAGCAAACCCAAGTAACACGCCAATTGGATTTCAACATATATTATCTGATGAAGATGGTGAAGATTTTGGTAACTCAGGACGATATCGAAGAATGGTTGGCGGACTACTTTATTTGACTCACAAAACTTGATATCATTTATGATGTAAATATTCTAAGCCAATTCATGCAGCATCCTAAAGACAAACATTGGGAAGCAGTAATCAGAGTCGTTAAATTTATTAAAGGTAATCCAGGTAGAGGAATCTTATTACCTCGGAATAATCCAGATTTGAATTCAATTCCTTATTGCGACTCCGATTGGGCGGTCTGTCCAATGACATGCATGTCTATTACATATTACTTTATCAAACTTGGAAATGCATATATCTCTTGGAAATCCAAGAAACAACAAGTTGTATCACATTCTTTTGCAAAGGCAGAATATCGATTCATGGCCAACACTACTAGTGAATTAACTTGGCCGTGAATTATTCAGATTTCTCGGTATATCACTCAGCCCATCCAATCTTTTTTACGATAATCAATAGGGCCCTTTATATTGCCACTAATCCAGTTTTTCATGAACATACCAAACATATAGAAATCGATTATCACTTTGTTCGTGAGAAGATTACTAAATGTGATCTAGTGACTTGTCATATTGGTACATATGAGCAATTGGCCGACATTCTCACTAAATCTTTAACTCAAAAGCAATTCGATTATCTGGTTCGCAAGTTGGGTGTTCTCAATTTACACGCTCCTACTTGAGGGGGAGTATTAAGAATAGACTTATTTTAGCAGAATTCTAGTAATTACCTATTCTAGTCTTTACCATATTCTAGAGTTAGATTTTTGTTTGATTTCCTTCTTTATATAGAGTTACATTGTTAAGTAGCTTCCTTCTTTAATTAGGACTCTCTTTGTATTTATATTGTGCAATTCTCCTTGTTGGATCAATTCAGTTCATTTGATTCCATATAATCTTACAGTTAGCTATATTTGTATTAGTTTTAATTGTTGAAACAGAGAAAAGGAAAAAAGAATGTTGTGGAAAATTTCTGATATTTTTCATTAAGAAGAGAACTTAAAACTCTATTTACACATGTGAAATCCCAAAAGGGGAAAGTTGTTATAAATAACTAACTACCTATTAGTCAGTTGTCATCCACTCACAAAGATAACAAAAGATATTTTCTGCATAATACAACTTAATTAACTTAATTGTTGGGCCATCTAAATGGTCCATTTTGTTCAACAGTCGTCTGGTACTTGGTTTACATGGATTTGGGCATAATACTAACAAATGTCAACTAACAACCCAATCTACTTTTCTTCTTTCTTGGCCCTCATCCGTAGTCATCAATCCATGATGCACTTGATACATTTCTTCCTTTCTTGAAGTACTGCAGCTCACCATTGCTTCTTTGAACAATCATTCTTGATCAACATGCCAATGCCTTCCTTGATCATTTCCAGCTTGAGCATCACACTTCTTCTTAGACTTTAACATCCCCCACAAGCTGAAACTCTAAACATATCAAATAACACAAGATTTTGTGCTAAGAAACTTAGCCTTGCTGCTGCTATAGGTTTGGTAAAGATATCAGCATTTTTCCTCACAATGCTTATAAGGAATGGATTTATCAAACCTGCAAGAAATTTTTCCCTAACTACATGACTATCAATTTCAACATGTTTTGTCCTTTCATGAAATAATTATTTTCAGCAATTTGCAAAGCACTCTTGCTATCACAAAATAAAGGCACAACTCTCTTTTGTGTTATCCCTAAATCCTTCAAAAGATTAACCAACAATTGCACTTCAAGGTTTGTAAATGTCATGACTCTATACTCAGCTTCTGCTGAGCTTCTTGAGACAGTTAGCTACTTCCTTGACATCCATGAAATCAAAGATTACCTAGAAAAATGCACATTCCAGTAACAGATTTCCTAGTCTCAATGCATCCAGCCCAATCATTGTCTGTATAAGAAGTTAGTTCTAAGTTGTTATGTGAGGGATAGAACAAACCATGTCCTGGTGCCTTTTTAATGTACCTAAGCACCCATGGGCAAGCCATCCAATGCATGATAGTAGGCTTATCTAAAAACTGACTCAGTTGTTGGATGACAAATGAGATATAATATCTTGTAAATGTTAGATATAGTAGCTTACCTATCAACCTTCTATAAGAAGTAACATCATCAAAAGCATTAAGTGAATACTTTGTAACTAATTCCATAGGTTTATTGATTGGAGCACAGTTTGTATAACCTACTTTTCTCTGGTAAATCAAGGACATACTTCATTTTTTACAACACAATTTCTTCCTTGCTTCTTATAACTTCAATACCAAGAAAATACTTCTATTCTCCAAGGTCTTTCATCTTAAAGTGTTTGTGCAAAAACCGTTTTACCTCATTAATCTCCATTTCATCATTGTTGGCAAGTATACCATCATCAACATAGACTAATAAGGCAATAAAACTCCCTGATATATCTGACTGTCCCGTGATAAATAGACTAAACCCTAATTTCTTAAGTACTGAAGTAAGTTTTGCATTTCACTCTCTACTGGCCTATTTAAGCCCATATAAGGACTTCTTTAACTTGTAAACTAGGTTACTTTCTATACTAACATACCCTGGTGGTGGAGTCATGCATATTTTCTCATGAAACTCTCCATGAAAGAAAGCATTATTGATGTCCAATTGGTGTATAAGTCATCCTTGTGCAACTGCCAGTGCCAATAACGCTCTAACAGAGGTCATCTTGGCCACTGGAGAGAAGGTGTTGAGATAATCAATGCCCTATTGTTGTGTGTAATCCTTAGAAACCAACATAGCCTTATATCTTTCTAATTCCCCATTAGACTTAAACTTAACCATAAAAATTAGGCTTAAACTTAACCATAAAAACTAGTTTCTTCCCAATATGATGCTTGGCTGCAAGCAAAGACACAAGAGTCCAGGTTTGGTTCTTTTCTAAGACCTTAATCTCAGCATTCATAGCCTCCCTCCTAAACTGAGACTGAACTTTCTCAAAGAACTGTGAGGTTCATACTCAATATCAAGAGCATAGACAAAGGATTGATGATTAGGAGCAAGTACCTCATAATTGACAATATTATGCAAAGTATGTGGAGAAGTTTTTTTGCAAAGTAGGACAAACATAGTCCTGCAAATCAGAAGGTGGATGTGAAGTTCTGGAAGACTTTCTTAAGGGAATACTAGGTGAATTATAGGAGGAAACTTCAGAAGGAGCAAGTATAAAAGATAAAGAAGAAGGAGACTGTGTTGATGAAATATGCATGGAATAAATAGCATCCTGAGGATAAAGAGAATGATAGGAATGAGGATTTTCTAGGGTAGGCTATAAGAAGAGTCTGAATCAGTGAAATTATCAGAAGAAGATGAGTAATTGGAATGAGCAAAAGGAAAGATACGGTCAATGAAAATGACATTTCTGGAAACAAACAAATCTATTGTCTCACTATCAAAAAGTATATATCCTTTAGTAGTAGAGGATTGTCCTAAGTATACACTTTGTTTTCTTCTAGCATCAAATTTTCTTATGCCCTGCTCAATAGTGAAAGCATAAGCTAAACAACCAAAGACCTTTAAATGTGCATAAGAAGAAGTTTTATTATAAAGCTTCTGAAAAGGAGAAAGATTATCTAGGACTGGTGAGGGGGTTAGATTTATAAGATGTATTGCATGACTCATACAATGTCCCCAGTAAGCTAAAGGGACTTTGGATTGCAGTCTTAGGGTTCTAGCTATGTTCAAAATATATTGACGCTTTCTTTCTACAAGGCCGTTCAGCTCAGGAGTATACACACATGATGTTTGATGTATAATGCCTTTAGAGGAAAAATAATATGGCATATTGAACTTTGCTCCTTTGTCAGTTCTTATAATTTTAATAGATTTATCAAATTGAGTGCAAGTAAAGGCACAAAAGTCTTGCAAAGTTTGTCTAGCATCAGATTTAGCAACCAACAGAAACACCCAAGTAAATATTGAGTAATCATCAACAATAGTAAGAAATTACCTATGACCATACACATTAGATTCATTGAAAGTGCCCAAAATGTCCACATGAATCAAGTAAAAAGCACCAATAGTTTTAGATTTGTTGAGATGGAAAGGAAATTTATGCTGCTTAACTATAGGACAAATAATATAATGATCTAAATGTTAAAAAACCTTACAATCAGAAGAAACAGGAAATTTTTTAATACATTACAATCTAGCAGGAGCTAAATGCCCCAATCTATAGTGCCAGAACAATGAATTAACTTCAGAAGAAGTAACATATAACAACACATTATTGATAAAATGGTAGGTGTAACAGGCTAATGCAACTAAAACAAGTAGAGGCATTGCCACCCTCTAACTATCCCATTTGATCTTATGGTGATCTGGTTCTAAATGTCACAAGAATCATACACAAATTTCTCTGAGCAAGCATTTTGTGCAGAAAGCTTTGAGACCGAAATAATGTTGAATTTGAAATTAGGCACAATGAGCACATCATGTAAATGACAATATCAGTTAACCTAATGGCTCCTCTTTTATGAACATGTATAATGTTTTGTTAGGCAGATGCACAAATGTGTGTGTGTGTGTGCGCGCGCGTGACATCTTTATGAGAAATGAAAAGGCTATCATTCATTGCTATATGATCTGATGCCCTTGAATCAACCATCCAAATTTCCTTCTTTAGAGGTTAAATTGATACATGCAGATGCTACATGAACATCAAAATGCTCTTGCAAAGCCAGGTATTTAGCTTCATCACCTGCATCAACCTTTCCAACTACAACAATTACTGTTGCAAATTGTGCCTCATATGCACTTTTATTGTATAGTCCATCATTTGCATTTTGCATATATTTTGTATAATCTGTTGCAAGTGCTACTGCTGTTCTGCAGTAAATCCTGTAAATGGAGCAGCCACCTTGTTAGTATTTTGTGTCAAGTAGTTATAATGATTGTTCCCTGGATAAGCTATCTAGTGGCCCTCAACTCCATAGTTATTTCCTCCAAAGTTGCCATCAGTATTGTATTGTTCAACTCCAACTACATTAACTTTCTTATAAGATGGCACATGCATTTACTTATGATTGAAATATGGTCTTGGTCTCATCATTCCAGCTCCTGTTAAGGCTAAATTGCTTGATTGTCTTCTATATTGGTTGTTCTGTGGATAACCATGTTTCTTGTAACATTTATCCACAGTATGCCCTTGCTTTCCACAATAACTACAGAGAAGTTACTTCATATTGTAATTTCCCTTTTGATAGATGCCATTAACTGCATTGATGTGATTATTTTTCATCATTGACTGCATTGTTGAGCCAGTTGAGCAACCTTCATCAATTTTGTTTGATCCTGAATGGATGCACAATACCTGAGGTATGCCTTTGTTTGCAGCATATGTCATTTCTTTCTCTAATTGGCATGCATCATTAAACACTTCATTTATTCCAGGAGTTGATTTTCCCATCAAGGTATGTGACCTCAAGGTAGAAAATTTTCCATTCATGTTAATCCTTCACAGATACATTGACCACATGTGCATTGAGGTACTGTCCTAAGCATAAAAACTCATCCCACGATGTCTTTAATTTTGTATAGTATTCAGTCACTATGCTATTACATTTTTTAGATCATATATCTCTTCTAACAAGCTTAAATATCTATATAGATCTCTACATTGGTATCTCTCTTCTAGATCTTTCCATTCTTGGAAATAAGTAGTCAACAATTGTATACTTGGACCTATACTTTCACTGACATTAGTCACAATCCAAGTGAACACCATTTGATAAGCTTGTGCCCAAACATGATACAATGGATCTCCTAGCTTTGGTGTCACAAATCCAGGAACAATCTCTATGAAACCTATCTTATTCTTTGTTATGAGTGTACGCCATCCCAAGTAATTATCAGCTCCAGTTAGTACTTTTGCACATAGTTTCAAAGCTGTATTCTCATTAGGATGTATGTAGAATGGATGAGTAACTGGTATATCCATCACTCCATTACTATTCATTAAAAAATTCATAGATTTTGTGTAATACTCTTCAGAAAGGATGCAAACTATTTATTATATGTTTCTAAACACAGACTAGTTATGATAATGAAGAATCCGATTACAATCTAGGTCACCAACCTATGTTATGAAAGCAACTAAGCAACTCTAGTTTTTTCTCAATAAAACTTCAATCAAAAGCAAGTAATCACACTATCGAAGCTCACACAAGCTTCGAAGAACACAAAAACTAAAGTAAACTTGCAATCAACACCAAAATCAAGTAATCAGAAAGAAAACTTGATCAGAGTTCATAAGATACTTGAACAACGCACCTTCCTATAAATTCGAGTTTTTTTTAAATAAAAATTAGTTTATTGAATAGATGCAAGAAACTATACATGGAGAGAGTACTACGTTCCCTCGAATATAATGTGGAAACAAATCCACTACTACATCGGACTGACCATCCTAGTAGTCTAGAAATACTAAAGGAAATAGACTTAATTTGAGGCTAAGGTATTTTAAAATGTTTATATCTAGTCTCCATATGATGTTCGGTAGGAGTTCTTAAGGTTTGCTTTTTACCCTTGTGGGAGTACACAGGAATAAAATCATCGTAGTCATCTTCCAATGGAAAATCTGCCAACGCATCAAAAGATCCCGTGTCTGGGACCTCGGTATTTTCTTGTTCAAGAGACTCTATTTCCTCTTGCGCAATTGTTACAACAGACGCCTAACAGTTGGCCACTTATACTTTTACTAAAGATTTGAAAGCTATCAAATAATTTGTGACAATCCGAAAAAAGAGGTGTCGTTGGCAGGTCATGCACATCACGTGTTGTAGGTCAGACCAGTGCAGATTTTTGTAGTTGATTGTCCTGATTTGCTTCAGGAGCACCTAATGATGTTATGATATCAGATGGTGGTGCTATGCTAAACTCCGGTGTAACAATGAGCTCAAGGGATATACCGTCAATGGTGATGGCCCTGGTATCTATGGGTATGTTGTCCCTGTCCCCTGCTGCTTCGTCTGGTTGGTCTGGGTTGACTTGGGGCGGCTCATAGAGAACAAATTCCTTCCCAGTAATTTGAACGTCATCTTCATTGCTAGAACCATTACTATGTCTTGGCAATTACTGAACCACCATCTTCTCCCGGGTTACCAGTTCCATTACTAGCTCGGGTCGGGTTTTGGGCAACTGGGTCAAGACCCGAATCATCCGAATCTCCCTGATTCGATTTCAGCTCCAATTGATCCGGTTCCGTAGCCGCCGCGACTTTTAAAGGCGGATCAATATGCGTTGTTTCCAACTCTAGTATCATCACCTCTGTCGAAAGTGCCGACCGAATATCCGCCGGAGGAGTGTCCTGCGATCCCAATTTTGTAGTTTGCGTAACCGCAATCATTGGTTGATTATCGATCACTGTCATACCCACCGTTCCCGACCCTGAAGCCTCCTCTACCATAGTCAACCTTAAATTTTCATGACCATTTTTCATCCAAATGGCTCCACCGAGGTCCGTGCCACCTTCAACCGTGTGATCGGTGACGATGGACCGCCAACCTCTAATGTTGGAACATCCAGATCTTCGCCAATTCTTGGGTCAGTGAAACCCGAAATCACCATGATCGTGTCAGAAATCCGTTTTTCCTTCACAATCACAACAACCGCTATTCCGGCCGGTCTCACCTGTTCATTCACCACATAATGGTTCACCATGATGGCCGGCTGAACGCCGCCAACATCTTTAGTACCAGAAACAGAAGCTTCCAACAACGGATTTTTCAGATTCTTATCCTGATTTGCGGTTAATGGTGGTCTTAATCTCTGAAAAAACGAAATTATTTTCCCCTTGTCAATTCCCGCTCCCTTTTTACCATGAACAACCTTTGGTTCCCGAGCCTTCAGAATCTCCTTATGGAGCTGAGATTGGCCCATTTTGCAACTTTCTGCCAAATGACCAAGAGACATACAATCCGCACAATAATCGGGAAGATCACCATACTTAATAGTTTGCCCCTTTACCCGTATTGGCATGTCGAATCCATATTCTATTAGGAAGTTCTTTAAGAAAATCAAGCTCGACACAAACGCGAGCCAAACTTGGTTTCGTGAGATTGATCGTCGACTCATCCAACGCTAGGGGCGTACCAACCGCCGAAGCCAAAGAAAAAATCTTTGATTTATGAAAAATATGAAGAGGCAATCCCCCAAAACTAATCCATGCCGGCACAATCGAAGATTCTTCATGGACGTTAAAATAGAACGTCCATTTGAAAATCCGCATCCAGAGATTGCAGAATCTTCATTGCCCCCTCCGCCAAAACCGACAATAGTCATCTTCTTGTTGGAATCTGATGATAATGTGGTTGTTATCAATCCAACATACCCAAAACCCTCCATTAAATCCCAACCAGCCGAGATCTTTCTTGAAAAGAGGTTCTTTTTCAGTCAATTGGTGGTTGGAAAGAGGTTCTTCAAAACCTTCTTCTATATTATTCCAAAGCTGAAGACTTTCAAAATAAATTTTCAAATATTTTCGCCAAATATCAAAATCATATTTGCCATCAAAGACAAAAGCGGGACAAACAGTCAAAACTCGAGGATCCATCACATAGCACTAGCTCTGATACCAATTGTAGATTTTTTTTAATGCGGAAACATATATATTGAATAAATAATATTTTGGTGGTGAGTGGTGGAATACAAACAAAGAGATCAAATCTCACATCAATAATACGGGGATGAACAAACAATATTCTATGCATCAATTCTCAAATTCATAAGGATATATAATCCTAACCATACCAAAATTCTACTCCATAGCACATTCAAAGCCACACTAAATACGTAGACAACTCACCTATTTATACAGGAGTCAAACTATAATATAATCTCTAAGATATTTAGGAAATATAATATGATTAGAAAACTACTAAACCAAAACGAATACAATAAAACTAGTAATTACCAAAACTAAATATTCTAATAAATAATAAGCTTGATTTAACAATTTCAACATAGCCTCCATTAAATCAAGCACGACAATAAATCAGGACAAATTCCATCACGAGCACCAATTTATAATTAACTTTCTTCTTCACAATAGGGGACGAAAAAATCTGGTACGTTGCAAACAACTTCATTATTAACTCCTCTCTATAAAAAAAACTCATTCATATTCACCAATTCAGATTCAACATCAGAATAACTCTTCAAATGATCGATCTCTCACTTCGAGAAGAAATTTTCGACTCCAACGAAATCTATAAAATATTCAAATTTTCCTTCAAATAAAATTTCAACTTTACTGCTAACAAATGTATTCATCAAATTATTATCGTTTCTCTGGTCAATCACATCAATCAACAAACCAATGTCTACCAAATAATCGACCTCAATAATTTTATCCACCACATGAAACATCTTTTTGTTGTTTCTCTTCTCATTACTCTCTTCCTCTTTCGACACTTCCTCTTCGATTAAATTTTCAACACTAATATTATCACAATTATCTACCAAATCAATAATTTGTGAAGAATCTTTAATCAACCATTCATCATCAATTGTAGCACACAACGAATAAGCTACATCAATATTACCTTGTGAGAATCTATCTAATTATTATTTCCATAATCATCCAAATCAATATTTTCTTCCAACTCAAAGAAAGAACTGCATATCAAATCCAAGAAATCCAAATATTCAATTTCATCTTCAATATTTTCAAAATATTTTTCTTCGTCTCGAGAAGATAAACTCTTAATCTTCTCATTATCAATAATAATTTTCTCATCAACTATTTCACATCCAAACAATTCATCTTTTTTAACATTTTCTTTCCTACAAGATTTTTAAAAGAAATATTACCTCCGTAACGAGTAATCAAATTAGTCCAAATCTCCTATGCCGATTCAACATAGACAAATTGTTTGGCAACTTTTAATGCTACCTTATTATTGAGCTTGTCTCTTACAAAGACATTTTCCCACCTCTTCTTCAGTCAATTGGTGGTTGGAAAGAGGTTCTTCAAAACCTTCTTCTATAATATTCCAAAGCTGAAGACTTTCAAAATAAATTTTCAAATGTTTTCGCCAAATATCAAAATCATATTTGTCATCAAAGACAAAAGCTGGACAAATAGTCAAAACTCGAGGATCCATCACATAGCACTAGCTCTGATACCAATTGTAGATTTTTTTTTAATGCGGAAACATATATATTGAATAAATAATATTTTGGTGGTGAGTGGTGGAGTACAAACACAGAGATCAAATCTCACAACAATACTACAGAGATGAGCAGACAATATTTTATGCATCAACTCTCAAATTCATAAGGATCTATAATCCTAACCACAACCAAATTCTACTCCATACCACACTAAAAGCCACACTGAATACGTAGACAGCTCTTCTATTTAATAGAATCTCTAAGATATTTAGGAAATATCATCTGACTAGGAAACTACTAAATCAAACATAATACAATAAAACTAGGAATTACCAAAACTAAATATTCTAATAAATAATAAAATTAATTTAATAATTCCAACATAAGCAACTATGTCACGTATCGGGGGATACGTGATTTTTAGGCATAGAGTGTTAAAAGAATTATGATAAAAATCATATACGTAAATAATGAATACTTCCTCAATTCCTCAATATATGACGTTTAGGACACTTTTGAAAAAATTAAGGAATTCAAACAAATAGTAATCTTTCCACAATTCCAATATTACCCATTCCTTCCTCCCTCTCTTTCACTTTTCCAATAAAAGATATGTTGAGGGTATAATTGGAATAAATTGTTGACACCTAATAAAAGACAAGTAAATGAAAATTATATATATATATATATATATATATATATATATATATATATATATATATATATATATATATATATATACCTAAACGATAATTAAATGGGAATTGAGGCAAGTACAACATATCATTTTTTTAGGCTAACAACAATATTCAACAAAATAATTATATACTTAACTTTATAAATTTGAGCAGTCGACCAGAAAATAAGAACAATATCACAATTATAATAGGTAATATTAATTTAAAAAATTAATTTAAAAAATTAAGTTAAAATTTATAGTTCATCGGAGATTTTTTGAAGCTTAATTATTAAATTTTAAACATAATTTTTGAATATTATGGAATGCCCTCGATAGTCTGAATGGAGTATGGATTACACTGAGTTATGAGTTATTAAAATCGGTCGATTTACTCCGTATTAAGGGCAAGTTGATCATAAAGCGAGATTGTGTTTCATTTTTGTCGCGAAAAACTACGTTCCAGCAATTCTGTCGAGTCAACTCAAATTCGGCCGAGACTTTGAACTAAGATTCTATGAAATCCAAATCACATTTATACCCATAGAAATTTAGAACTTCAACTTTCATCAAGTTATCAAGTTTTGAGTCGTTTGACCTTTGATACTTGATATAGTCACTATAATCACGGAGGTTTTCTGTAAATGGGAGAAGAAATGCCAAACTTTAAAATATAATCTAGGAAAATTTATTTGTTTAATCCCCACAATTTATGTTCTGTATGTTCTGATTTTTTGTCTCGATCCTGATCGTGAAATCAATGATTATGAAGTAGTCAAATTTGACATTATGGATGACCAATGGGCAGACCCAATAAAGAAAAGATGGAGGAGTTGGTGTGGAGAAGAAAAATGGGAGGGGATTGATTTTTTTTTTTTTTTTTTTTTTTTTTTTTTTTTTATATATATAATTGTGTATTTACAATTCAGTACTTGTAGAATAAAAAATTATCTAAAAAAATATATGTGAAATTCCAAATTTGCCCTGGTTCTTTTTACCCAATTTTGTTAACGCCTGTTCAATTTTCCTTTTTTTTTTTTTTTTTTTTGCAGAATGACGTATTTTAAAACGATGCAAACGATTATTATGGGTTAAGCTTGCCAAACAAAAATAATTGCAAGACTAAATACACTATTTAAAAAAGAATTACAGATCAACAAATAAACTGCAAAAAAAAAAAAAAAAATCCATTCCAAAAGAAATATGATTTTCCTCAAAATGAAGAAAAGAAAAGGAAGAATAACAAGGCAAAAATATGAAAAATTCTATTTAATCTTTTAGTATACGCTAATCATCACCTATTGCAAATAACATCCTCATCAGAAATGAGGAATTGAAGTGTCATGAACTGAGAAGTAGGGAATAATTTATATTAGAAATGAGAGGGAAAGTTAGTTAGAGTTGGGGGAAATCAAATTGAGAATTAGGGCTTCTAATTTAATTAAAGCCTAATTAACTTAAAACGACACTGTTCTGTTAATGTGCTGGCAAGTTGAGTTTATTTCCCTAAATGCCAAACGACATCATTTTACTTAGGGGTGGAAATGAGTTGAGCTGAGCTGGGCTAACGCTAGTTCAGGCTCAGCTCGCACTAATTTTGTCCAACTCATATTTGATGTGAGCTAATTTTCTCAGCTCAAACTCAGCTCATCAGTAGCTCACGAGCAGCTCGGCTCATTTATCTACCAATATTTTAGAAAAAATACGGTTACTTATAATATGAGTTTAATATCTAACTTATACAAAATAAATCAAGAGATTTTCTTACCACAATGGCATATAATCGAAGTTTTATAACTCTACTAATTAAAATATGTAAAGACTCCGAAAAAAAGAAAAATCTTAAAAATTAAACCAATATAAACTAACAAAAGTCTAGCTACCAAAATTTTTAGTCCGTATTAATAAATAGTAATAATATCTAAAGTTTTCTTATATAAGAAATTTAATTTTTGTGGCATGTTCTTCCACCTGAAAAGATAAAAATATAGTATTGTCATAAAAGAATTATTTTGTAGACTAATAATTAATTATGATCAGTAATAAAAGAAAAACAGTAATATACTTTATGTTTCTTCTTAATGTCATAAGTGACTCGAGCCAATCTCCTTCCCAACTTAATGCTTGAACTGTTTTCAGGCAAAGAAGCTCGATATTAATCAATAACTCTTCCACCTTGAGAAGATGAGGAGATTATAAAAGATTTCTAGGGTTTACTTGATTTACTTTCCTTGAGAAGACGTGCAGCTACTATTTTTAGGGGTATATATATATAGCTCATTAGCTAAATGAGTCGAACTCTATTTAGATCAAGCTCGACTCATATTTTAGATGAGACACAAATCTTGACTCACGTATCGCTATTTAGCTCATGAGCTGGGCTCGTCAAGCCGTATATCGAATCGAATCGTGAGCTACTTACGTAACCACTCAACTCACTTCCACCCCTAATTCTACTTATTATCTAGTACAACAATTACTGTAATCATTTCAGTTCACCTTTATATATATATATATATATATATATATATATATATATATATATATATATATATATATATATATATATATATATATACATGAGTTAAATGAGTCGAACTCTATTTAGATCAAACTCGACTCATATTTTAGATGAGCCACAAATCTTGGCTCATTCATCACTCATTTAGCTCATGAGCTGGGCTATAAATGAGCCAAGATTTGTGGCTCATCTAAAATATGAGTCGAGTTTGAGCTAAATAGAGTTCGACTCATTTAACTCATGAGCTGGGCTCGTCAAATCGAATATTGAATCGAATCGTGAGCTACTCACGAGTCAGTTCAACTCACTTCCAGCCCTAAATTTCTAATATCTAGTAAAGCCATTACAGAATCGTTTCAGTTCACCTAAATTGGGATTATTCCATCCCAAAATAAGGAAGGCTGCAGATTGCTTTATGGAAGGCTGAGATTGCAGTGAGGCATCACTCAATGATGTCTGTTGATTCCAAGATTGATGCCAGTCCTAGCTGAGGTGGAAGTACGGGACATTCCTTGGAAAATGAACCCTTAGTATAAATAGCAAATGTGGCATTACGAGAAGATCATCCAGATAAAATCATCCAAATGTTGGCTACTTGCCATTTCTAAACCTCTTATCCTTCCCTCCATTTCTGGTTCTAATCTGAAATCATCCTTAATTTCCAGGAGCTGAAGTCTTAATTGCAACATTGGATTTTAGCTTGCTAATGCTTGAAGTTTGCTTTTTTTTTTTCCCTTACTTAGTTACTAGTTCATTTTTCAGATTCAGTTCAATAGATTAGATATGGGACAGAGGTCCTTATGTTATGTATTTGATGGTGGAGACCTGACTCTGTTTTATATATATACTAGCCAAAAACCCGTGCTATGCACGGGACATACATTATTTCTTAAAAAATGCATATGCAAGGAAAAAGAGTTTTTGTAATGATAGCAAAAATAAATTTTTTGACTATAAGTTTGATTATTACCCTTTAACCTTTAATTATCAATATGTAGAACTCTAAGTGCATTTGCTTAGTTAATACTACTCGGTTTTCGTTTAATCTATTAATATAAACAAAAAAATCAGAAATCTATCAAAAAAATTATTTTATTTTGAATTTAATGATTGAATATGGCACATTCAATAAAACAACACATTATTTATTTTGTCTACACATTGCTTAGTTCATTCAACAGATGGAAATCTGGGACTTTTATTATACCCTCCAACACCTCTACAATGAAAGAGAGTGCTAATTAACATAGACTTGTTTGCCAAAATTTATGGTTAGCAGAATTTTGAAGCAGTTTTAATCTGCTTCAAAGTAGGTTATGAAGACTTCTTCTTTTCATATACTCTTAAAATTTTGAAGCATTTATATCACTCGATTTTTGTAGTATAAACGAAGCGAATTGATTTTTTTCATTTTTAAATATCCATATTTATTTATTTTTAAAAATATATTAGGAAAATAAAAATGATGCATAAGAATAAAATAAATAAATAAATAAATAACATTGAATAAGTCTAAGTTAAATCGAAATTGATTGTAAACTCAATCGGAATTCAGATGACCCGGTCATCTGAATTACCCGTTCTTTGTTAAAACTTTAACTATTTATATTTATATTAAAAAAAATATAAGAAGAAAATAAGTGGGCTCCCCTAATTTGATGGGCTAAAGTGCCAACCCAATTTCTCACTCAAAACATGCCAAAGTACTCTCTTTTAAACAGTGTAACTTTTCAATGTGGGATACTCTTATAAGCCAATCAAGAGTTTACAAGCAAAGTAAAATTTAACCAACCAATCAAAATTTTATAAAATAATCAATTGAACCAAAATTAATGAACCCCGAGCTCTGGGGCAGCTGGTTGGAGCTGTTACATTCCTCACCGTTGACGAGTGTTCGATTCCCTTGGGGAGCGACTCTTGTGGGATTTTGCCACGGTGGTATGGATCCGTGTAAAAGAGCAGTATGGGCCAGGCCCTCCCCCGCTAGTGGTAACGCTACAGGCCAACCGCAGGTCGAGCCCGAATTAGTCACCACGCAGGCGGTGGACATCGGGTGCCCCTCGGGGTAAACAAAAACCAAAATTAATGGAAATCACACGTAGGATTTAGAAGAATGTGATTGGCTGAAATTGAAAACAGGCTCTGTAATATAAATATAGATAGATACTCCCTCCGATTCAAAATATAAATCTTTTTAGGAGTTTTCACACAAATTAAGATACTAATCAAGATGACTAAAGTACCCCTAATTAATACTCCAAAAGAACAAATAAATTAATGAAGAGTTATTGTTGTAACCGAAATCTCATCTTACTTAAGGGAGATTTCGGCCATCTTTTATAGTTAGACTTGATATATTGATATTTTGATTAAGGTTATTCCTTTGATACTTGTTTATGAATTTCCGGTAGAACTTCATATTCTTTGAGTTACTGTATCAACTAGCTTGTTTCTCTAGTTGTGGTGTTTCAGCCTTCATTGATACTTAGCCTACCCGGGGTTGTGTTGAGTATATTCCCATAGAAACTATTTCGAGATAGAGAAAGATCTGCTAAAAAGCCGAATCTTGATATAAAACATCACAGTTTCGCATCATGTGGTATCTTGAATTGTATTGAAAAAAGAAAAAAGAATAAAATTGAATAGGAAAAATAAAAAACAATTAAAAACATTAAAATTAACTATTTCATTTGAATAAGTCAAAGATATCAAGCTATATCATTAAATTATAAATAAAAAATCATCTCAACCAATCATTTTTTTTAACCAAACAATTCCATAAAGTAGGATTGTAAAGGGTTGTGATTGGTTGAAAATGAAAAACAATCTCTGTAATATAAATATAGATAGCTTGTTTAATTGAACAATATGAAAAATTAATAAAGTCTGCCTCTCAAATTAATTGGGAAAATCCAACTTAGTTAATCATACTCTAAAAACTAATGGACGGAAATTTTTTTTAAAAAAAAAAAAATTAAACTCTTTTAATGAAAAATATTAGTGAGAAGGTTGACCTGCGGGTCAATTAATAAACTAAATGATTTGTTAAACTAATTTTCTTTATAAAAAAAAAAACTTTAACTATTTGAATGAAATAATTGAAAAGAAAATTGGATTTGTCAAAATTTAATGGACTAAACACCAACTCAATCAATTTATTCAATAAAAAATCATTCTCAATACACTTATTTATATTGTTGTCAAAATTCAAAAACTTCATAAACTTCCGATGTGGGATCTTGAATTGTATTGAAAACAGAAAAAAGAATGAAATTGAAATGGAAAAATAAAAAAAAATATTAAAATTAACTATTTCATTTGAATAACTCAAAGATATCAAGCTATATCATTAATTTAATAAAAAAAATCATCTCAACCAATCATATTTTTTGAACTAATTAAAAACCAAACAATTTCATAAAATTACATGTAGGATTGTAAATGGTTGCGATTAGTTGAAACTAAAAACAGACTCCGTAATATAAATATAGATAGATTGTTTAATTGAACAATCTGAAAAGCTAATAAAGTCTGCCTCTCAAATTCATTGGGAAAAATTCTAACTTAGTTAATGATACTCTAAAAACTAATGGCGGGATAAAAAAATTACTTTTTGAAAGTTTATACTCTTTTAATGAAAAAGATTAGTGAGCAGGTTGACTTGCGGGTTAACTTATAAACTAAATGATTCGTTAAACTATTTTTTTTTTTTTTAAAAAAACTTTAACTATTTGAATGAAAAAATTGTATTTGTCACTCAATTTAATGGACAAAAAACCAACTCAATCAATTTATTCAATAAAAAATCAATCTCAACCCATTTATTTATAATGTTGTCAAATTTCAAAAACTTCATATACTTCCAATGTGGGATCTTGAATTATATTGAAAGGAGAAAAAAGAATAAAATTGAATAGGAAAAATAAAAAATATTAAAATTAACTATTTCATTTGAATAAGTCAAAGATATCAAGCTATATCATTAAATTAATAAATAAAACTCATCTCAACCAATCACGTTTTTTGAACTAATTAAAACCAAACAATTTCATAAAATTACACGTAGGATTGTAAAGGGCTGTGATTGGTTGAAAATGAAAAACATGCTCTGTAATATAAATATAAGTAGAATTTAACTAACCAATCAAAATTTTATAAAATAATTAATTGAATCAAAATTAATGGAAATTACACGTAAGATATAGAAGAATGTGATGAGTTTTGAATTTTGAAATTAAAGAACATAATATAATTAATGTAGATTATTATATTATACAAAAAATACTGTTTGTTTAGATTTGTTAGAGATCGTGAAAAAGTTTACTTAAATTAGCATTCCATTATAAGAATTAAAGAAAACAGTTGTCACATACCTGTCAGAGTAGCTGCCAACGTGGTCTAGTATTCGATTCGCATGTCGGGGGATCGAATCCTGCCTCTTGCAAAACTAAATAAAATAGTTCATTTTTTTTGGCACCAATCAAAAGTTTTATAACTAATTAAAAAAACATAAAATCCTAGAAAATGATACATGGAATGATATAGATACAAAAAGTAAAAAGAGCTTCTGTAATATATGTATAATACTAGCAAATGACCCGTGCTATGCACGAAAATAATGAATTTCAAATTATTAATTTAATGGTTGTACAATTGTATTTAGAACAAAAAACTCGTTAGCTTTAATTTTTCAGAAAACAAATAAGAAAATTCAACATGATAGGTAATATGAATTTTATTGAGTAACTCACAAATATAAGGGTGAACACCGAATGATTATTGGATAAAAAATATTGGATCAAATAATATATAATCAAAAGAATTAAACATAGTCCTATACTATTTCGATTAATGTTTATTCGAATGTTTTGGTCCAATAATCACTACACTACTACAATTAAATGTTAATCACCTAATCTTTTAAAAAAAAACATGAAGAGACTACGTATTGTAATTTCAATTTTCTTATGGAGCCATCTAATTCATGAAGTTTTTCAACATTGATTGCTCCACATTTTGAGATAATGCATCTTCTTCTATGAGAGCGAGCAATTTTCTGCTCAAGTTTTCGCTAAACTTGCATTGCTGTAAGATCCATTTTAGTAAATATTTTATTCCCTGCAAGATAAAATTAGTCTAATAGTATATTAATAAATTATTTAAAGGGAATTTATTAATAGTAATGTTTATTGGATAAAATGGATCAAACATAGATATAAATAATAATTAAACATCAAAAGTCATGAACATAAAAATGATGAGAGATGAGTAAATATTAGAATAAAATATTCTCATAAATTCCCATAAGTTCACAGAAACTTCCCAATAAATTCTCTCAAATAAGTTCTTCCTAAGCTTTATAATTTTTTGGCAAATTGGTCATTTTTGAATGGCAATCTTTTAAGAAAAACCACTTTTGTAAAAATTCCGTTGGGAATGGCTAAAAAACTTAATTCTTAGAACCAAAATAACAAATGAAGTCTAAATTAAATTTTTGCCTAAGACTTCTAGGACATAAGTAAATCAATAAATATAACAGAAAAGGTTACCAAGAATTAGGATTCTTTGTACACTGCAATCAAATAAATCGAAACATTTAAAAGAGAAAAAAAAAATTAAAAGTGGCTAGCAATGATCAATAGATTCAGCTATCATAAATCAATGCACAAAAGCAAAAATTCTACTAATAATATAAAAGAAATTTAGAAACATAACACAAGGGCCATAAGGAATATGATACATAATTATTAGAAACTCAAATATTATTTTAGGCTATACACTTTAACAAATACAATATTGCTTCAATTTGGAATTTAATGTTTCACTTTGACTTAAGATGAAAATTAATAAAATTATTTTACTTTTAATAAAGTTGTCTTCTTGCATTATTAGTTAAGGACGGTTAATTCCCTTAAATTACGCTTAAACTAAGGAAGGTTAGTAGTGGAAGTTTATATGAAAAAATATTATTATTTTAGGAAATGAATAATTTAATTCTAGCCATTCTGAAAAGAAAAAAGACTTATAATAGATATACTTTACTCGACAAAAACTCATTCTGTGTACTTTATTCGACAAAACTCAAAAACAGTATGGTCGGTAAGTATCTTATAGATTAATGTAAAAATTATTGCAACTTAAAAGTTCAAACGAAATAATTTTTCCTTACGGAATTTAATACAGTATTCCAACTATCTCATAATTTTCTATAATCTGAAAAAGGAGCATAAGATTACAATAAGAAAATCAATTTATAACCATCTCTTAAATTTTTTCACATCAAAAAATAAAAAATATACAGACACGAAAAGCCATTTAAATCCTAAGAATTGTTCCTCGCTCTCACTCTCAGCTTCATTTTCGACCACTTTTGAACTCCTTCGACCACTACTCGACCTCCGTCCCCTTTCTCACTGACGTCAACCATCTAGACCAACCATAAACAAAAATATAGGAAAAAAAGTATATAATAAAGCTACAGGAAAAGAGGTCTATAGTATATTTAATGTAGATTATTATATTAAAAAAAAATACTGAAATTTTACTTAAATTAGCATTCCAGTAAAAGAGTTAAATATAATAGTTGTCAAGTACTTGATAGTGTAGCTGGCAATGTGATGTATCATTTAACCTGGATGTTCTGGGTTCGAATCGTCCCCCTCCCCAATTTAAATGAAGTAGTTCAATTTTTTTGCACCAATCAAAAGTTTTATAATTAATTAAATAACAAAATAATCTACAAAAAATGATACGTGGCACTATATATATACAAATCGAAAAGGGCTTACGTAATATATATATATATATATATATATATATATATATATATATATATATATATATATATATATATATATATATATATATATATATATATATACATATACTAGCAAAAATACCCGTACTATGCACTGAAAACGTAATGTTTTTTTTTTTTTGAACGCCCGAAGGCGGAGCCCCATGAGCGGGGAGATAGAACAGCCCCATGAGCAGGGAGAGAACAACCCTAGATCAGGGAGAATAAAGCTCACCGCACGCTGGCGGAGGGTATCGAACCCGGGACCGTACTTACCCACTCGGCCAAGTACCTGATGATGGAAACGTAATGTTTAATGAAAGAAAAAATGTCAAAGTAATTTTGTAACTCAAAACATGTCAAAGTACACTTTTTTATAGTATTGTAAAACTCAAAAAACAATGTAACTTTTCAATGCGGGATACTCTTATAAGCAAATTAAGAATTTACAACCAAAGTAAAATTTAACCAACCAATTAAAATTTTATAAAATAATTAATTGAATAAAAATTCATGGAAATTACACGTAAGATTTAGAAGGATGTGATTGGCTAAAACTGAAAACAGACTCTGTAATATAAATATAGATAGATACTTCTTTTGATTCAAAATATAAGTCTTTTTAGAAGTTTTCACACAAATTAAGATACTAATCAAGATGACTAAAGTACCCCTAATTAATACTCCAAAAGAACAAATAAATTAATGAAGAGTTGCATTAGAACTATACATTTTGACAAACATGAATATATGGAGAAAAAATAATATGTAAGGGTAAATTAGCCAACAAATGCACCATTCTTGTAAAAAGACCTATATTTTGCAACAAAAAATAACTCTTAAAAAAACTTCTATTTTGAATCGGAGGAAGTATAAATTTTATGCCCATTAATTTTCTTTTATAGTCTTGTCATTTGTCAAATTTTAAAAATAATTATTATTTTTTTTATGTGGGAGTTTTTATTGTTGTTAATTCTCTTATTTGATTTTAGATTAATATTTTTAACTTTTATTATAAATTAAAATTTTTACAAATTAATACTTTAATTTTAGAGAGTTTAGAAAAAGATTCACTTGATTTTTGCAGTATAAACGAAGTGAATTGATTTTTTGTTTAAATATCCATATTTATTTAATTTTAAAAATATATTATGAAAATAAAAATTCTCCATTAGAATAATAAAAAATGAACATTGCGTAAGTCTGAGCTAAATCGAACTTCACTATAAGCTTAATCGGAATTCAGAGGGCCCGGTCATCTGAATTACCCGTTATTTGTTAAAACTTTAATGCAAAATCGTAAATTTCGTCCTAGAACATTTTACGACTTGCACGTTGGGTCCTTTTTTAATTTTTTTCCCTTGTTGGATACTTGAACATTTTACGACTTGCAAGTTGGGTCCTTCCGTGTGTTTTTTGGCTAGTCAACCGTTAGTCAACATAAATCCCAAATATACTCAAGGGCATTTTTGGTACTTCAAATTGAACTCATCTGAGCTCCTCCCATTTTTGGTATTTTAGAAGCAATGCTCCGGTAAAGCAAAGGTAACATAAATAAACATGGCAAGAGAGTGGGGCCCGCAAAAGAACATGTCTTAAGGGTGGTTTTTGTGGGTAACCTGGTATAGAAGGTAACACCCAGTGGCTTTATCCGGAAAATTCCGTAACAGGGGTCAATTGTATAAGAGCTGGGGTTTAAGCAAAATGGGTTGTATGGGTTTCAGAGGGGTTTTGGCATTATAATTCAAAAATAAAGAGAGAAACTTTTTATTTAATCATTTTAAAGAAAAGATAACAAAAAAATGGTCTTGTTTTTGAGAATTTTGGAGGCTTGTTGTTGGTAAGGGGGAAAAGAATCATGGGTTAGGAGGGATTTTGGTGGATGGAAATGCATAAATTCAATATCTTTTTTGTTTTGGGGCTTTGAATTTTGATGGATTGATTGATCTTGTGTTGTTACTTCTGAATTATGTGGAAATTTGAAGGAATTCTGATATTGGGTGGGGAAATTTTGAAGGATATGGTGGTTCTATGAAGGTGAGGAAGATGAATTGTCCATTGCTTTACCGGAGCATTGCCTCAAAAACAAAAATGGGAGGAGCTCAGATGTTGAGGGGAGGAGCTCAGATGAGTTCAATTTGAAGTACCAAAAATGCCCTTGAGTATATTTGGGATTTATGTTGACTAACGGTTGACTAGCCAAAAAACACACGGAAGGACCCAACTTGCAAGTCGTAAAATGTTCAAGTATCCAACAAGGGAAAAAAATAAAAAAAGGACCCAACGTGCAAGTCGTAAAATGTTCTAGGACGAAATTTACGATTTTGCCAAACTTTAACTATTTATATTTATATAAATAAAAAATGTAAGAAGCAAATAAGCGAGCTTCCTTAATATGATGAGCTAAAAATGTCACTTTCAATTTTAGTAATCTCAAAACATGTCAAAAGTACTCATCTTTTATAGTATTATCAAACTCAAAAAACAATGTAACTTTTTCAATGCGATACTCTTATAAGCCAATTAAGAGTTTTCAGCCAAAATAAAATTTACATTAGCATTCCATTAAAAGAATTAAAGAAAATAGTTGTCAAATATCTGCTAGCGTAGTTGGCAATGTGGCGTAAAGCATCCGAGCTTGCAGGTCGTGGGATCGAATCCTCTCTCTCCCAATTTAAATTAAATAGTTTAACATTTTTGCACCAGTAAAAGTTGATATTTAATTTTTATTAAGATAAGTTAATTTTCAATTAATTTAATTAACCTAAATATTTTAACCAATAAAAATTAGTAAATTAATTAAAAAATGTGAAAATCTAAGAAAATAGTATTGAAGAAATATATAGATACAAATATACGTATCTATAACATGTTCTGTAATATATATATATATATACTAGCAAAATTACCCGTGCATAGCACGGAAACGTAATGTTTAATGAAATAAAAAATGTCAAAGTAATTTTATAACTCAAAACATGTCATAGTACACTCTTTTTTAGTATTGTCAAACTCAAAAAACAATGTAACTTTTCAATGTGGGATACTCTTATAAGCAAATTAAGAATTTACAACCAAAGTAAAATTTAACCAACCAATCAAAATTTTATAAAATAATTAATTGAAACAAAACTTCATGGAAATTACACGTAGGATTTAGAAGGATGTGATTGATTAAACCCAAAATGCATCTGTAATATAAATATAGATAGATACTCCTTCCGATTCAAAATATAAGTCTTTTTAGGAGTTTTCACACAAATTAAGATACTAATAAAGATGACTAAAGTACCCCTAATTAATACTCCAAAAGAAAAAATAAATTAATAAAGAGTTACATGAGAACTATACATTTTGACAAATATGAATATATGGAGAAAATAATGTAAGGGTAAATTAACCAATAAATGCACCATTCTTGTAGAAAGACCTATATTTTGCAACAAAAAATAACTCTTAAAAAAACTTCTATTTTGAATCGGAGGAAGTATAAATTTTATGCACATTAATTTTCTTTTATAGTCATGTCATTTGTCAAATTTTAAAAATAATAATTATTTTTTTTATGTGGGAGTTTTTATTTTTAAAACTTGATTATAAGCTCAAACGGAATTCAGAGGACCCGGTCATCTGAATTACCCATTATTTGTTAAAACTTTTAACTATTTATATTTACATAAATAAAAAATATAAGAAGCAAATAAGCGGGCTTCCTTAATTTGATCGGCTAAAATGTCAGCCCAATTTTGTAACTCAAAACATGTCAAAGTACCATCTTTTGTAGTATGGTCATACTCAAAAAACAATGTAACTTTTCAATGTGGGATACTCTTAAAAGCCAATTAAGAGTTTACAACCAAAATAAAATTTAAATTAGCATTCCATTAAAAGAATTAAAGAAAACAGTTGTCAAATACCTGCCAGAGTAGTTGGCAATGTGGTGTAGCATTCGGCTTGCAGGTCGGGGGATCGAATACCCCTCTCCCATTTTAAATAAAATAGTTTAACATTTTTGCACCAATAAAAGTTGATATTTAATTTTTATTAAGATAAGTTAATTTTCAATTACTTTAATTAACCTAAATATTCTCAACCAACAAAAATTAGTAAATTAATTAAAAAATGTGAAAATCTAAGAAAATAGTATTGAAGAAATATATAGATACAAATATACGTATCTATAACATTCTCTGTACTATATATATAGATGGATAGATAGATAGATAGATAATATTGAAAAAGAAAAAGAAAAATCTAAAAATAAGAATAGAAGAAAAGAAAATTCATAAATATATTAAAACCCATTACTTTTAATTAATATTTTTTACTTATTTTTATTCTATTAAATATTAAAAAAATTACAAATTTCTAAACTCTTAATTGCAAATTACAAATAAGCGGGCAAAATATATGTATCTATAACATTCTCTGTAATATATACATATATATATACACTAGCAAAAATACCCATGCTATGCACGGAAACGTAATGTTTAATGAAAGAAAAAATGTCAAAGTAATTTTATAACTCAAAACATGTCAAAGTGCAATCTTTTGTAGTATTGTCAAACACAAAAAATAATGTAACTTTTCAATGTAGGATACTCTTATAAGCAAATTAAGAATTTAAAACCAAAGTAAAATTTAACAACCAATCAAAATTTTATAAAATAATTAATTGAACAAAAATTCATGGAAATTACACGTATAATTTAGAAGGATGTGATTGGCTGAAACTGAAAACATACTCTGTAATATAAATATAGATAGATACTCCTTCCGATTCAAAATATAAGTATTTTTAGAAGTTTTCACACAAATTAAGATACTAATCAAGATGACTAAAATACCCCTAATTAATACTCCAAAAGAACAAATAAATTACTGAAGAGTTGCATGAGAACTATTCTAAAAAAAGTTAAACTATTTCAGTTAAATTGGGAGAGGGGGATTCAATCCCCCGACCTGCAAGCCGGATGCTACGCCACATTGCCAACTACTCTGGCAGGTATTTGACAATTATTTTCTTTAATTCTTTTAATGGAATGCTAATTTAAAATTTAAATAGGTCGGGGGATCGAATCCCCCCTCTCCCAATTTAAATGAAATAGTTTAACATCAAAATGTATAGTTCTAATGCAACTCTTCATTAATTTATTTGTTCTTTTGGAGTATTAATTAGGGGTACTTTAGTCATCTTGATTAGTATCTTAATTTGTGAGAAAACTCCTAAAAAGACATATTTTGAATCGGAAGGAGTATCTATCTATATTTATATTGCGATTCTGCTTTTCGGTTTCGACTACCACATCCTTCTAAATCCTACGTGTAATTTCCATGAATTTTTGTTCAATTAATTATTTTATAAAATTTTGATTGGTTGGTTAAATTTTACTTTGGTTGTAAAATTCTTAATTTGCTTATAAGAGTATCCCACATTGAAGAGTTACATTATTTTTTGAGTTTGACAATACTATAAAAGAGTGTACTTTGACATGTTTTGAGTTACAAAATTACTTTGACATTTTTTCTTTCATTAAACATTACGTTTCCGCAAAGAACTGGTATTTTTCCTAGTGTGTGTGTGTGTGTGTATATATATATATATATATATATATATATATATATATATATATATATATATATATATATATATATATATATATATAGAAGTCCCTAAGACGAACAAACTCGCTTTTTGATAATGGACAAACATTTGATGTTGTGTCTAATGCTCTCAATCTTTGTGATAGAATATCGAAGTCAATATGGAAGCTCTAAGTACTTCAATCAAGCCATGATCAAGATTCAAAGTTATACTTAAAGGCACATCTCGTCGAGATTGAAGATTGAAGACTTAGGTTTGGTTAGGATAGCTTTGTCTTTATAAGTCTTTATCTTATAAGCTCTAACCAATGCTCTTAATGAACTTAAGCATACAACACTCTAGTCTTGCATGCATCATAAACACGTTTTCAAAAGGCTTAGTTTCAAAATGATACTTATATGTTCTTATTTCCAAAGCCTTTGATTTTAAAGTCTAAGTCCTTTAAAATGGTTTTCCAAATGTTCTTACTTGTTACCTTTTGGGAAAACCTTTTAGACTTCAAAAGATTTCAAAACAAGTGAAAAATCAACATCTCTCATGCTCAGGAAAGTCGGATCATCCGAGCTTTCCTCGGATCGACCGAACCGAAACAGAGAGTTTGAGTTTTTGGAGGCTTGTTGGCTCGATCGACCTATGTTGAGTTCGGTCGACCTAAGTAAAGGTCGGATCATCCGAGGTCCCATTTCGGTCAACCGAACTCCACTATTACTAGCCGTTATATGATCGCTATGCGAGTCGCTTTTTTCAAAGCATATTTTGAAATGTATAAAAGCTCTAATGCTTTAGAATGACTCCAAGGCTTGCACATCAAATATATATTGAATTCTTATCAAGTCTTAAACACTTTCAAAGTAAATGCTCTTCATCTCTATGATCTAAATCATTCAAAAGTGATTTTTCTAAAGCAAGACAAAGAGTGTGCATCTTATGTTTTAAGAGCTGATTATTCTTGTACTTCAAAGGTATTTATCTTTCACTTAGAAGAGTGAACAACCTTTCTCTTAAACCATCTCATTCCCTTTCTTAGTGATAGGGTTATTGTTGTATTGAAAGTCCTACTTAGTGTGGGCGAGCTCTCTTATTGAGTTGGTGTATTATGGTTGTCTTGTAAAACTCTTAGTGAGTTATCCACAAGTGTAATATCCTTCTTAGTGAAGTTGTTGAAAATCCTTGGGTGCAACTCAAGGTAGTGGATGTAGATTCTAAGTGAATCGAACCACTATAAATCCTTTGTCTTGTGGTTGGCTTTCGTTTTGATTTTATTCATCTTGCTCAAACTTACACTAGCCTTGCTTAGATTTGGAAAAGTTTACAAGATTGTTTAAAATCCCAATTCAACCCCCCCTCCCCCCCCCCTTGTGTTTTACAATTGGTATCAGAGCCTCGTCTTCACCTTTGGCTTAATCGCTTGAAGTAAAGATTATGGCCGGAAATTCCGCCTTAGCTTTCTTAGAGGGGTCTTCCACCAATAGACCACCACTCTTTGATGGAAACAACTATAATGCTTGGAAAAACCGATTCAAGATATATGTGTGCTCCATAGATTATTCTTTATGGCATATATTTGAAGAAGGTCCATATGTACCTATGAAAGTGGTGGATGGTGTTCAAATTCCAAAGTCGGACCATGAGCTAAATGAAGTTGAGTCCAAGAAGATGACTCGAAATTATACGGCAATGAACATTCTTAGTTGTGCCTTAAATCCAAATGAATACAACCGTGTCCGTGGAAGTAAATCCGCCCACACTATGTGGAAAATGCTTGAAGTTACTCATGAAGGCACAAATCAAGTCAAGGAGTCAAAGTTGAACTCGCTAGTTAGAGAATATGAGTTATTCTCTATGAAGCCAAATGAATCAATCAATGAGATGAATACTAGATTCACCAATGTGATAAATGGCTTGAAGTCCTATGGTAAAGACTACACTATGGGTGAGATGAATAGGAAGATTCTCAATTCTCTTCCTAAAAGTTGGGAAACAAAAGCTCTTGCCATTGTAGAAGCCAAGGACTTAAAGACATATTCAACGGAGGAACTTATTGGCTCTCTACTCACCTTCGAGATGAAGAAAAGGAAAAATGTTCCTAAAAAGGGTATTGATCTTGATTTCATCATTAATCATGAAGAGGAAGAGAAATTGTTCTTTAATCTCAAAAACTCAAAGTGCATGTTAAGCCTTTGGGATGAAGAAGGAAGTGATGATGATCAAGAAGAAAAAGACCACATGTGTCTTATGGCATTTGGTAATGAGGTACATCTTTCTCCCTCCACTTCAAATTCTTATGATGAGGATGATCCTAATGAGCTTTTATGTGATATGTATGATCAATTGAAAAAAATGTGCAAAGCAAAACAAAGATATGAAGCTTAAAATTGAATCTTTGCTTGAAGAAAGATCTAAGTTGTTTGATGAAAATAAAAAGTTGTGTGATGATGTTAATTGCTTGAAATATGAAAATGAGAGTCTTATTACTACTTGTAAAACATCTTCATTACAATATAAAGAAGCTTGTGTTAAATTGTCATCCCTTGGAAACAAACTTGTTGAGTTTGATCATTTGAAGAACAAAATTAATGACCTTACCTTTCTTGTTGAAAACTTTACTAAGGGTAAGAAAAATCTTGATCAAATTCTTGGTATTCATCGTGCTTCTCATGATAAACATGGTCTTGGTTATATTGCTAATCATGTTGTTATTGCTAGCTCTTCTCATATACCTAAGAATCGTGTTGTGAATGCTAGAACGCCACATAGGGCAAATAGATTTGTTAAGCATGTTCACAAATCTTTTGAGTCACATATTTGTTGCACTTATTGTGGAAAATATGATCACACTAGTGTTAGATGTTATGTGAAGAAAAAGATTGAAAGGGAAGTAAACACCATTTGGAGAGTTAAGCATACTTCAACTAAGCCCCATGGACCCAAACAAAAGTGGGTACCAAAAGTTACTCTTCCTTTGCTCTTATAGGTTCTTGTAAGTTAAAGGGATGCTCCGGAAATATGATGTCTCAATGTGTATGATTTTGCCACATGACCGGAGATGCCTCATTAGTCAAAGACATGGAACCTATCTATGAAGGTTATGTCACGTTTGGTAACAAAAAGAAGTGTAGAATCCTTGGCATTGGAAATGTTGGTAAAGGTTCATCAACTCTTGTTAAGCATGTTCTTCTTGTTGATAGCCTCAAATATAATTTGCTTAGTATTAGCCAACTTTGTGATAATGGTTTTGATGTTATGTTTAGCAAAAAGGCTTGCTCTATTGTTGATATAGCTCTTCTCATGAAAAAGTGCTTGTTGCTAATAGAACCGGTAATGTTTATATGTTGTCATTGGATGATCTTGTTGCATGCGATTTTAAATGCTTATCTATAAATGAAGATGATGCATTCTTATGGCACCATAGACTTGGTCATGTGAGCATGGATCTCTTAAATACTCTTTCCTCTAAAGAGCTAGTACGTGGGCTTCCAAAAGTGAAATATGAGAAAAACCGTCTTTGTGATGCTTGTCAATTTGGTAAACAAACAAAAACATCTTTTAAGCCTAAACAAATGGTTTCCACTTCTAAACCACTTGAACTTGTTCATCTTGATCTTTTTGGACCAATGAGGACCACTAGCTTAGGTGGTAAGAGGTATGCCTTTGTTATTGTGGATGATTTTTCAAGATTCACTTGGGTAAGTTTTCTTGCACAAAAAGATGACACCTTCCATGAATTTTCAAATCTTTTCAAAAAGGTTCAAAACTCGCTTGAACTAAAACTTGTTACCTTGAGAAGTGATAATGGAAGGGAATTTAACAATCAATTTTTTGAAAAGTTTTGTAATGAAAATGGCATCACACATAACTTTTCGGCTCCAAAAACGCCTCAACAAAATGGGGTTGTTGAAAGGAAAAATAGAACTTTACAAGAGATGGCTAGGTCTATGCTTAGTGAAAATTCTTTACCTAGATATTTTTGGGTCGAAGTCGTGAATACCGCTTGTTATATTGTTAATAGAGTTCTTTTAAGGCCTTTTGTTGGAAAAACTCCTTTTGAGCTTATCTTTGGAAAAATACCCTCAATCTCATATTTCAAAGTTTTTGGTTGCAAATGTTTTGTGCTCAACATTAAAGATAGCCTTGGAAAATTTGACAAGAAATCCGATGAAGGAATATTTCTTGGCTATTCTTCAAGCAAAAAGGCTTATAGGGTATATAATAAAAGAACCTTGTGTATTGAAGAGTCCATGCATGAATCTAACATCTACTTGCCTAGAAAAGATGATGATGATATAGGCATTCCCTTGGAAAGTATGAATGAAATCCATCAAGCTCCTATGTTGGATGATAATTCCAAGGATAAGGAGGACATTGAAACTACTCATAATGATCCCCAAGTCACTCAAAGCAATGATCCTTCAACAAATGAGCTACCAAAGGATTGGATATACAAGCAAGGTCACCCTCAAGAGCAAATCATTGGTGATCCATCCGTTGGCGTCAAAACAAGGCGGTATTTCATAGATAATCTTGTTTTACTTTCCTCTATAGAACCTAAGAACATTCATGATACTTTACATGATTACTTTTGGTTTTTGGCTATGCTAGAAGAACTCAATCAATTTGAAAGAAATCAAGTTTGAACTTTAGTCCCTAGACCTTTTGATCGCCTCATTATTGGAACAAAATGGATTTTTCGTAATAAACTTGATGAGCTTGGGGAGATTATAAGAAACAAAGCTAGACTTGTTGCCCAAGGATTCAATCAAGAGGAGGGTATTGATTTTGAGGAAACTTTTGCCCCCGTAGCTAGACTTGAATCTATTAGAATGCTTCTTGCTTTTGCTTATTTTAAAGGTATTAAACTTTTTCAAATGGATGTGAAGAGTGCCTTTCTAAATGGCTTTATTGAGGAGGAAGTTTATGTTGAACAACCTCCCGGTTTTGTGCATGAAATATTTCCAAACCATGTTTACAAACTTACAAAAGCAATGTACGGTTTAAAACAAGCTCCTCGTGCTTGGTATGAGCGTTTGAGCAAGTTTCTCATTTCTATTGGTTTTTCAAAAGGTCTTGTTGACACCACTCTTTTCATTAAAACAAATGCACCTCATGACATCTTACTTGTGCAAATATATGTTGATGATATGGGATGGGTTAACCTGTTGAAGTCTTTTTTATTATGCTAAAGGGGAAGAAAAACAGTGGTTATCTGTTTGATTATCCTTGCTTATCATTATGCTATCATATTACTTATCTTTATGATTATTGTGTTAATAACTGACTGTTGGTTGTGTGAGAAAGTAAACCTTTCAGGACAGCTCAGTTGCAGCAAAATGCTGCAGAGTTTTTGCTCGAGATCGGTCGACCGTAGTCCATGACCATAATCTCGGATCATCCGAACTCCTTGCAGTTTCTAGATTGAAGTTTTGTTTGGCTTCTGTAAACTGCTGAACCATAAGGGAGTTTTCTTAATTTTTTTATCACAGTAAAAATCTTTTCCTGGCATGTTTTGAGAGGGAGCTTATTATATATCTTATTTCTCAAAATATTTATTATGGAAGGAAGGAGGAAAGGAGGTTGATTGGGAAATAGGGCTCTTCTAAGAGTCCCTAGATGCTATGGAAAATAGAAGATATCAATCTAGTGCTTTCGTCTCCCGGGTTTTATCTTCTAAGCACTAGTATTTGTTTTTAGTTGATCTTTGTCTTTTTGCCATACTTCCTTGTTCTTAATGTTGTCCATATTCTATCTTATTACATCAAAGTTTGTCATAATCAAAAAGGGGGAGATTGTAAGCCCTAAGGGCGAACAAACTCAGTTTTTGATAATGGACAAACATTTGATGTTGTGTCTAATGCTCTCAATCTTTGTGATAGAATATCGGAAGTCAATATGGAAGCTCTAAGTACTTCAATCAAGCCATGATCAAGATTCAAAGTTATACTTAAAGGCACATCTCGTCGAGATTGAAGATTGAAGACTTAGGTTTGGTTAGGATAGCTTTGTCTTTATAAGTCTTTATCTTATAAGCTCTAACCAATGCTCTTAATGAACTTAAGCATACAACACTCTAGTCTTGCATGCATCATAAACACGTTTTCAAAAGGCTTAGTTTCAAAATGATACTTATATGTTCTTATTTCCAAAGCCTTTGATTTCAAAGTCTAAGTCCTTTAAAACGGTTTTCCAAATGTTCTTACTTGTTACCTTTTGGGAAAACCTTTTAGACTTCAAAAGATTTCAAAACAAGTGAAAAATCAACATCTCTCATGCTCAGGAAAGTCGGATCATCCGAGCTTTCCTCGGATCGACCGAACCGAAACAGAGAGTTTGAGTTTTTGGAGGCTTGTTGGCTCGGTCGACCTATGTTGAGTTCGGGTCGACCCCTAAGTAAAGGTCGGATCATCCGAGGTCCCATTTCGGTCAACCGAGCTCCACTATTACTAGTCGTTATATGACCGCTGCAGTAGTCGCTTTTTTCAAAGCATATTTTTGAAATGTATAAAAGCTCTAATGCTTTAGAATGACTCCAAGGCTTGCACATCAAATATACATTGAATTCTTATCAAGTCTTAAACACTTTCAAAGTAAATGCTCTTCATCTCTATGATCTAAATCATTCAAAAGTGATTTTTCTAAAGCAAGACAAAGAGTGTGCATCTTATGTTCTAAGAGCTGATTATTCTTGTACTTCAAAGGTATTTATCTTTCACTTAGAAGAGTGAACAACCTTTCTCTTAAACCATCTCATTCCCTTTCTTAGTGATAGGGTTATTGTTGTATTGAAAGTCCTACTTAGTGTGGGCGAGCTCTCTTATTGAGTTGGTGTATTATGGTTGTCTTGTAAAACTCTTAGTGAGTTATCCACAAGTGTAATATCCTTCTTAGTGAAGTTGTTGAAAATCCTTGGGTGCAACTCAAGGTAGTGGATGTAGATTCTAAGTGAATCGAACCACTATAAATCCTTTGTCTTGTGGTTGGCTTTCGTTTTGCTTTTATTCATCTTGCTCAAACTTACACTAGCCTTGCTTAGATTTGGAAAAGTTTACAAGATTGTTTAAAAACCCAATTCACCCCTCCCCCCCTCTTGTGTTTTATATATATATATATATATATATATATATATATATATATATATATATATATATATTAGAAGCCCTTTCGATTTGTATATATATAGTGCCACGTGTCATTTTTTGTAGATTATTTTGTTATTTAATTAATTATAAAACTTTTGATTGGTGCAAAAAAAATTGAACTACTTCATTTAAATTGGGTAGGGGGAGGATTCGAACCCATAACATCTAGGTTAAATACTACATCACATTGGCAGCTACACTAACAGGTACTTGACAACTATTTTATTGAACTCTTTTACTGGAATGCTAATTTAAGTAAAATTTCAGTATTTTTTGTTTAATATAATAATCCACATTAAATATACTATAGACCTGTTTTCCTATAGCTTTATTATAGACTTTTTTGAAAGAACCCAAGAGGGGGGGTGAATTGGGTTTCTAATAATTCTTGCAAACTATTTCCAATTTAAACAATGATAGTGCAAGTTTAACAAAAGCTAAAGCAAAACCCAATGCAAATCACAAGACAAGAGATTTAGAGTGGTTCGATTCACTAAGAATCTACATCCACTACCTTGAGCCGCACCCAAGGATTTCACCAACTTCACTAAGAAGAATGTGCCCACACAAAGTAGGACTTTACACTAGTGGCTAACTCACCAAGAGTTTTACAAACAACCACTATAAACAATTGCCCACACTAAGTAGGACTTATACAACAATAACCCTATCACTAAGAAAGGGGATAATATGAAAGGTTTAGAGTACAAAGTTGTTCACTCTTCTAAGTGAAAGATACATACATTTGAAGCTCATCAATTGTTGGCTCTTTGAACATAGGAAGCACACTCTTTGTCTTGCTATTATGAAATGCACTTTTGAATCATTTAGATTTTGCAATGAAGTGCATTTTACTTTGAAAGTGTTTTGGCTTGATAGGAAATCAATATAACTTTGTTGTGCAAGCCTTAGAATGTTTCTCTAGCTTTGGAGTATTTATACATTTCAAATTTGGCTGAAAATCGAGTTTCCAACGGTCAAATAACGGCTAGTAGAAACGAGTTCGGTGGACCGAAACAGAGCGGCTCGGATCCACTTAACGAGGGTCGGTCGACCGAACCCCTTCATGGTCGATCAAGCTCACTTTTGAAACTCTCGGTCTCGACGGTTCAACCGAACTTGAGCTCGGTTGACCGAACTTCCAAAGTGATTTTTCACACGCTTTTGAAATCTTTTAAAAGTCTTTTAAAGTCTAAAAAGGTTTTCCTAAAAGGTAACAAATAAGAATACTTGGAAAACTTTTCTAAAAGACTTATACTTGAAATCAAAGGCTTTTTGGATAAGAACACATTTGAAACTTTTGCCTTTTGAAAACGTGTTTGTGAAATCATGTATGCAAGACTAGAGTGAGAAGCTTATGTTCATAAGAGCTTTGGTTAGAGCTTTAAAGATTACGACTAATGACGACAAAGCTAAACTAACCAAACTAAGTCTTCAATCTTCAATCTTGATGAATGAGCCTTGTATAACTTTGAATCTTGATATCAATGGCTTTCAATGGCTTGATTGAAGTACTTAGAGCTTCCTACAAGATTTCCAATATTCTATCACAAAGATTAAGATCATTAGACACAACATCAAATGTTTGTCCAATATCAAAAACAGAGTTCGTTCGCCCTTAGGGCTTACATTTTTTTCCTATATTTTTGTTTATGGTTGGTCTAGATGGTTGACGTCAGTGATAAAGGGGACAAAGGTCGAGTAGTGGTCGAAGGAGTTCGAAAGTGGTCGAAGATGAAGCTGAGAGTGAGAGCGAGGAACAATTCTTAGTATTTAAATGGCTTTTCATGTCTGTATATTTTTTCTTTTTTGATGTGAAAAAATTTAGGAGATGGTTATAAATTGATTTTCTTATTATAATCTTATGCTTTTTCCTTTTTAAGATTATAGAAAATTATGAGATAGTTGGAATATTGTATTAAAATCCGTAAGGAAAAAATTATTTCGTTTGAACTTTACATTAATCTATAAGCTACTTACCGACCATATTGTTTTTGAGTTTTGTCGAATAAAGTATACATAATGAGTTTTTGTCGAGTAAAGTATATCTATTATGAGTTTTTTTTTTTCTTTTCAGAATGACTAGAATTAAATTACTCATTTCCTAAAATAATAATAATTTTTCATATAAACTTTCACTACTAACCTTCCTTAGTTTATGCGTAATTTAAGGGGATTAACCTTCCTTAACTAATAATGCAAGAAGACAACTTTATTAAAAGTAAAATAATTTTATTAATTTTCATCTCAAGTCAAAGTGAAACATTAAATTCCGAATTGAAGCAATATTGTATTTGTTAAAGTGTATAACCTAAAATAATATTTGAGTTTCTGATAATTATGTATCATCATATTCCTTATGGCCCTTGTGTTATGTTTCTAAATTTCTTTTATATTATTAGTAGAATTTTTGCTTTTGTGCATTGATTTATGATAGCTGAATCTATTGATCATTGCTAGCCACTTTTAATTTTTTTTCTCTTCTAAATGTTTCGATTGATTTGATTGCAGGGTACAAAGAATCCTAATTCTTGGTAACCTTTTCTGTTATATGTATTGATTTACTTATGTCCTAGAAGTCTTAGGAAAAAATTTAATTTAGACTTCATTTGTTATTTTGGTTCTAAGAATTAAGTTTTTTAGCCATTCCCAACGGAATTTTTACAAAAGTGGTTTTTCTTAAAAGATTGCCATTCAAAAATGACCAATTTGCCATAAAATTATAAAGCTTAGGAAGAACTTATTTGAGGGAATTTATTGGGAAGTTTCTGTGAACTTATGGGAATTTATGAGAATATTTTATTCTAGTATTTACTCATCTCTTCATCCTTTTAATGTTCATGACTTTTGATGTTTAATTATTATTTATATCTATGTTTGATCCATTTTTTATCCAATAAACATTACTATTAATAAATTCCCTTTAAATAATTTATTAATATACTATTAGACTAATTTTATCTTTCAGGGAATAAAAACATTTACTAAAATGGATCTTACAGCAATGCAAGTTTAACGAAAACTTGAGCAGACAATTGCTCGCTCTCATAGAAGAAGATGGATTATCTCAAAATGTGGAGCAATCAATATTGAAAAACTTCATGAATTGGATGGCTCCATAAGAAAATTGAAGCCACAATACATAGTCTCTTCATGTTTTTTTTTAAAAGATTAGGTGATTAACATTTAATAGTAGTAGTGTAGTGATTATTGGACCAAAACATTCAAATAAGCATTAATCGAAATAGTATAGGACTATGTTTAATTCTTTTGATTATATATTATTTTATCCAATATTTTTTATCCAATAATCATTCGGTGTTCACCCTTATATTTGTGAGTTACTCAATAAAATTCATATTACCTAATCATGTTGAATTTTCTTATTTGTTTTCTGAAAAATTAAAGCTAACGAGTTTTTTTTTTCTAAATACAATTGTACAACCATTAAATTAATAATTTGAAATTCAGTATTTCCGTGCATAGCACGTGTCATTTGCTAGTGTGTGTGTATATATATATATATATATATATATATATATATATATATATATATATATATATATATATATATATATATATATTTTGAGCTTATTCTTGTCTTCTGTTTATCTTCTTGTTGGGAACCTAGCTGTTAAGTGTTAGTTTCCTAGGTAGGACATTACATGAAGTGAGAGATGACATATTTTAATTTCGGCCGAGTCAAAATTGGGGATTTTCAAGAAATTGTTGAGAATCGAATAAATTTTTTAAGCCAATTTTGACAAATTGGAGTTTTTTGTTTTATGGGATCCTCATATTCAGGGATGAAGATAAGGGCGGGTGAAGGAAGTCGCTCCGGAGATTTTTTAAAATCCCACTAGCAAGTGGCCGATGCTTCGAGTAGAAAGAATTCGGGACAGTTGGCAACCTTGATTGCCGATCAGCGAGAAATAATTTCATAGTTTGAGAAGTTACATATTGTGGTTGTTGAGTATACCAGGAACATTTTGGCAGTCTTTATAGCTCAAGCGACCTTGTTGGTTCGTATTAAGGAAGCTCAACAGGCAGATTCTGATTTGGAAAGGAAAAGGGTTTTGGCACAATCTAGGGAACAGTCAGACTTTGGGATTCACGAGGATGGTAGTCGTCATTTTTTGGGCGGATTATGTGTACCAGCAGATTCAGTGCTGAAAATAAAAATATCGAAAGAAGCACATAATTCTAAGTTGTCGGTACATCCGTGGGCATCGATTTGAAGAGTAACTTTTGGTGGAAAGGTATGAAACCGGAAATCACTGAGTTTGTGGCTAAGTGTTTGGTATGTCAACAGGTAAAGACGCAACAAAAAGGACTCTCCGATTTTCTTAAACCGTTAGAGATTCCCGTTTGGAAGTGGGAGCAAATCACTATGGATTTCGTAGTTGGTTTGCCTAAGGATAAACCAAAAAAGATATGATTTGGGTGAATCGTGGACCGACTAACAAAATTAGCACACTCATTACCTATAAGGATAACAACGCCAATGGATGTTTTGGTTCAGACGTATATGAACGAGATTGTTGGGATTCACAAGGTACTGGGAAATATTGTGTCTGGCCGGGATTCGCGGTTTGTATCACGGTTTTGGAAGAGTTTCAACAACGCTATGGGAACAAAATTGTCACTTATCACAGCTTATCATCCTCAAACCGATGGGCAATCATAAAGGCTAATTCAAGCATTAGATGATATGTTAAGAGTCTGCGTTTTGGAATTTAAAGGTTGTTGGGTGGATCGTTTAACCTTGGTGGAGTTCTTCTCCTACAACAATTATCAAAAGAGTATCAGTATGGCTCCTTATGAGGCGTTGTATGGAAGATGATGTAGATCACTGATATGTTGGGATGATATTAGGGAGAAGAGGGTAATTGTGCCAAAATTGGTGCAAGTAATGATAAAAAGGGTACAGATAATACGGGAAAGAATAAAGGCCGCTCAAGACCGTTAGAAAAGTTGGGATGATAGCAAGTGTAGTCCGATTGAACTTTACTTTGGGGACAAGGTATATTTGTAGGTATCGCCAAAGAAAGGGTTATAGGGTTCGGTATGAACGGGAAACAGAGTCAAAGGTATGATGGTCCGTATGAGATTCTGGAATGGGTTCATGAGTTGGCATACCGGTTAGAACTGTTGGAGTTTACATTTGATATAGGCGTTCAATTAGATTGGGCCGGCTCAATTGAATTGGGTGTTCGATGGAATTGGGCAAAACCGGACCCGGTCGACCGAGAGCTGTCTCGAGTTGACTGAACCAGTTTGTCATTCCGGTCGGTCGAGAACCATTTCTCTGGTCAACCGAACCAGTTGGACCAAGTCAAAACCGACACATGTCTTGTGTGAGAGAGTGGTATATGTCACGCCCCGTATCCGAGAGGCGAGACACGACCGTGTCAATAGCCCATACTACTGACACAAAGTCTCTTACTTCCTAACCTCAAGCTTGTTAAAAACAAGTATATGGACTTAAGACTTCATCATCTATAACTTCAAAGGAAAATAATATTTACAAGAGATAACCTTATACATTACAATGGAAACTAACTTCTAATGAACACTAAGAATAAACTTTCATAACAAAACTCGAATCCATAAAGTACATAACATCATCATCAAAAGGGCACTTCTCTCAATCTCATACATCATTCTCACTATTGCTGGGTATAGTAGGAAAATCTTAATATATAACATCATATTTAATGAAGATAACATACTTGATTCCACTTTTTCAATATAAAAATAAACGTTCGAAACTCTATTCGAATCACTATGTCCATCAACAAATATTTACTAACATTAGTTTATCTAAAAACAAGAAGGGGTTCAATTCCTTACCTCAACGCGATAACAGAAAATCCGAAAATCAGCACTGCCTAGTCTTATTCTCGGAGCTATAACTTTATGCTCGGGACTCAGAATGATGTACCGTCTGCGCTCACTCGAAGCCTATAAAATTATCTTCGATTCGGTATATTATGAACTGAAAACGGACAGGTAACACTCCCTCGGTGATCTCACAAAATCTGACAAAAAAAATCTGAAATCCCAAAACTGTTTCTTGGCACCCTACTGTTGCCGCCTACTTTCAATCTCTTCCTTATTCTTTTTATCCTCTCAAGGCTCCCAAGAAAAATGACTCACGAAGCTTGTTTCTTTAGTTTTGTTTTGGTGATATGTGAATAATGATCCCTGCTCCTCTATAATATATATACTGCCTTCTTATTAATTCTCTAACCCTTCTAACTTCTCTAACCTCAGTAACCCACGAACTCCTTCCATTTCATCTTAATTTAATGACACCAGTTACATAACAAAGAAATCCTATTTGCACTTATGTTCGTTATATCCAATCAACCCGATTCTTATTTTCCTTTTTTTTTTTAATCCTTATTAACTAAAATTAATACGGGGTTTCACAGTATATGTTAAGGGGGGTATTGGGGAGAGAAATGTGTGAGTGTGGAGTTAGTGGGTGGTTCCACTAACACCACTTGATGAAGTGTTCATCAAAACACACAATTCACTCCCATTCCTTATGAGACCTTCCTAGCCGAAACAAAAGAGAAGAAAATTCTCTGATTTTTGTCTATCTAGTACACACTCTTAAGAACGCAAAATGAGAAACAAAAATTGTTTTTCTTGTCTCAAATTATCGGGTTGATTTCTCACTTTATATATCAACAAAGCTCTCGAAAATGATCTTCAACATTCGTAGCTCTCGTGACTAGCATCAGAGGCTCAATGAACAAGCTCAAGGTTGATCGTGTGGATATCGGTAGAGACGGGAGTCCGAAGCCTACCGTTGGTGGTACAAAGTAGCATAATCCGAGCAATATCGATTAGATCGATAAAGGTATAATTCCTATCCAAAGGTACTGGTTCTTTCTCGTGAGTACGGAAGGGATTCATGGGCAGAAACTCGTTATAAACACCCATGAATCATCCCCGTAAGGATCTGCTCATACCATGGGAATCGAAAAACAAACGAAAATACTTACAAATTTTCGTTAATGGTTCCTGACTTTAGACATTGTGTTGCGACCACCAAAAGCCTTTCCTTGTGGAATTTCTCTCCACCGGTATCCACGCGATGAAATAAGCAGCGGGTGCTAGGGAATTTAGAGAGAAAGGATGGCAAAAATCTTATTTCAGGTTTTGGTTTTTTTTTTTTTGTGGCTATCAAAGTCTAACCTAGGGTTTCTGCCAAAAGAGGATTATATAGGGCGTGAGAGATTGTTCCGAAAACTAACTCTCATGTAATTCCAACCTCTTCTGGTAGTGGGAGTTTCTATCACATAATAACTCCCACGTAATCCCAACGAAAGCCAAATACCGAAAATGCGCATCCTTAATCTCTAATTCGAGTAACAACATTTTATTATTCTTAGAAAAAGAAATGTCAGATACAATGAACCTAGACACATTCTAGATTCATTGAATCTGGACATGAAGCCCGTTAACTCATCTATGCATGTGACCCTTTAGGTACATATCACAATGGGAATGAAAACCCACTCAGTAGTATGTGTTCATAAATCACAAGCAGTCCCTAGCAGAACATTGTGACTACCCAGAGTGAATGAAAATAAGGTGGAACCTAATATCAATCCACTATTTAATCTCTTTTCTCTAACGGATCACGTCCGATACAATATATCCCAATATATTGTATCTATGATATGATTTGTATCCATTACACATGATCAGTAAAACATAATCATCAATCAAACATCATACTAGTTTTATTTCATTGTATAGAACATCACATAAAACTAGGGACAAATAGAATAGTAATTGCATAAGCTTTAAATGAGTTTCTATCACAAATCACATATTTGATGTTCAAAAGAAAAATTAACTATTCAAATGACATGCTCAACATATATATATATATATATATATATATATATATATATATATATATATATATATATATATATATATATATATATATATAAAACGTATAAAGCATATGCTAATGGTCCCTAGAGCACTACTAACAATCTCCCACTTGCCCTAGGTCCAATCATACATTATCCTCAATCCATTGACCTAGTACGAATCTCATGTTTAGGTTGCGGGAGTGGCTTGGTGATAAACACATATTTTCTATATAAATTATATTACTATTCACTTAGTTTACCTAAAGAATATTATGTTTCCATATTTTAGAGTCAATTTGTTATTAATTTCTTAATATATTTATTTTGATTTGATATACATATTTTAAGTATTTTTATATGCTAAATAGAAACATATTATTAAGAATATTTATTTTAGGATTATATTATATTTTCTTAGATTTGTTTTTGTAGGAAAATCTATTAATTGGAAACAAAGTCAGAGATTTAATAGGAAACAAAAACTATAGGCCTTGGACCACAAGAACAAGAAGCTAAAAAAGAAAAGGGTTAGCACCTCCTCACATCTCTATAAAAATAAGACATGAGGCCCAAAAGGAGAGCAAACCCTAGCAGCCGTAGTCATTCACCAAAACACAAAAAGGAGCCGCAAAAAAAATTCACCAAAGGAGCCGCACAAAGGCAGCCAATCATCACCCCGCCTAAAGAAGAAAAGAAGACCAGCCGCAAGCCTTCATCATTCACCTTAATATTGATTAGGATTGTGAAAATTTTGTTGGAACAATGATTTAGTTTATTATTTTTACCTTAATATTGTGTTCATTATTCCCTTAATCCCTATTTTATTAATTATTATTATGGTGTGTTTAATGCTTGCACTACAAAAAGAAAGACCTTTAGTAACGAAAATCGTTTGTCATCAAGTTCGTCCTGAGAGCCCTGTCGCTAAAGGTCTTTCCTAATGAATATTCATTTTCGTTTTCGTTACTAAAGGTCTTTAGTAACGAAAAAGTTTCGTTAGGAAATGTGACATTTCGTGACGAAAAATTTGTTACTAAAAGTATCAAAGTTCGTTACTAAAAATTTTACAAAAAATTTAAAACCATAGAGCCGAGCCGAGCCCCTCTACAATAATGTTTAATAAAGTCTCCACATTTTCATAGAAGTGGGAATCGAACTCAAGACCTCCAACTTTTATGTCATGCACTTGCCCACTGAGCTACGTTGGTCATATGTTACTTATTGTTCCTATTATATTTATTATAATGAAGTTTTGTATTTTGAACCTTTAATTATTTTAATTTCTCTTTGTGTTGTGATTTTTTTTTAAATAAAAATAAAATTAATATATTTTCGTCAATGCATTTGTGTATTAAGTTGTTATAAATAATCAAAATAAAATTATTCTAGTTGCATATATACTATTTTTTAGTACTCCCTCCGTCCCAAATTATCTGTCCACTTTGTGTTTTGCACGGAGATTAAGGTTTTATCAAATTCTATAGTGAAATATGGTAAAATGTCAAACATGACCCTATTTAATGTTAGTCATGATTTAATTCTACCTTTTCTTCTATTTATATTTTCCTCTCTCCAACATTTAATGTAAGGGGTAGTATTGGAAAAATCACCATTAATGAACCCTTTATTTAGAAAGTGGGCAAATAATTTGGGACAGATTAAAAAAGAAATGTGGACAGATAATTTGGGACGGAGGGAGTAATACTTTTAATATAAAGACTAAACAAATATAAAAATTAAAATTATATTCTAAATTATATCATACTTATATATGTATATTCGTAAAAATTTAAGATGAAACTTTTCATGACAAAATTTTGTTTCGTTAGGAAAGCTTGACCTTTCGTAACGAAAAAGGTATTTGTCACGAAAAGTTATACCTATCGTGGAGAAAATGTGTTTTCGTTACGAAAGGTAACGAAACTACTACTTTTAGTGACGAATATTTTTTTCGTTACGAAAGGTCAACTTTTCGTAACGATTCCGAATTTCGTTACGAAAAGTATACCTTTCGTAACGAAAAATGACTTCGTCACGAAAAGTTTGTCATAACAGGTAGTTTTTTTTGTAGTGTTGTATGGATTTGATCACTCTACACATGATCTCATAATTTAATTGCGAAGGACCGGAAGGTGAAGTAATTAATTAGGAACTAAGTAATGATAACTCGTAGTAAAACTGGCTAGGAATATATTCGATTTCTATTGAGCGGTTTTCGAAAGTAGATAACTACGGGGATTGAAATTGAGAAATTCCATAAATCGTTAATGCTGTCTCATTAATCAATTTCACATAGACATATGGTTTTTGTTAATTGAGATTAGGGGGTTTATTGCAAGGAATTGAATAAAACCTAGATAGGGAATTTTACCGTTAATGAATTAGGATAAATTTAAGGGAATTTGACACATAAAAAGGGAATCTTTTAAACTAATCATTGGAAAAACAAGTTGGATCAATGTCCTAATCAAATCTTCTCTCATTATCTGATATCTTCTTTCTTATTTGTTTAATTTAGTTGTTATTTAGTGTTAAGCATTAGTTAGTAAAACTCTAAAAAATATTCGTAGGTCTAAATTAGGATAATAAATAATTTTGGTACTTAATTATAATCTCTGTGGAACGACACTTGTCTTACTTATATACTCAACTGGACAATAGTTCACTTGCTAGGATTTTGTGCATCAAGTTTTTGGCGCCGTTGCCGGGGATTATTTAATTAATATCATATAATTGTTAAAAATTCTAAGATTAGACCATTCTTTGCTTATTAATTTGTTTGTTGTCTTTCTAATATTTTCTATTGTTATTTTTCGAAAAATAAATAAATAAATAAATAAATATATATATATATATATATATATATATATATATATATATATATATATATATATATATATATATATATATATATATATTGGCACTTAAACGGGAGGAAAAATCTTCTTAAGCAGAGACGAGGTAAGAAGAATTTGTGTCTTCTTACAACAAAGGAGGGGTAAGAAGAATTTTTGAACTCTTTGTTTTATTTAATATTATTATTATTATTTTTTCTTTGGTTGAACCTATTTTTGCATGCAAACTAGGAGCTATAATAAACTTTTGTTATTTTATCCTGATCCGGAAGTTATTGTTAGACAAAATAGGAGGCTAGTTAAGGAATCTAACAATAAAGAAAAAGACGTTAAAATGGCGAAAGATGGTAATAATGATCAAGAACCACCTAAAACGCTTAGAGATTATGCTATTATTAAGGTAGATGACTTTCATCATGCTATTTTAAGACCTTCCATAGCTGCTAATAATTTTGAAATTAAGCCTGCTGTAATTCAAATGGTGCAACAAAGTGTTCAATTTTATGGTTTGCCTAATGAAGATCCTAATGTTCATATATCTAATTTCTTGGAAATTTGTGACACTTTTAAGCAAAATGGGATAAGTGACGATGCTATAAGATTAAGGCTTTTTCCCTTTTCCCTAAAAGATAAGTCTAAGGCTTGGTTAAATTCTCTTCCTTCTGGCTCAATAGCTACTTGGAATCAATTAGCCTCTAAATTTCTATATAAGAATTTTCCACCAGCTAAAACCATGAAGTTAAGGAATAAGATAACTAATTTTAGTCAAGAAGTTGGGGAAACTTTATATGAAGCTTGGGAAAGATATAAGGAAAATTTAAGAAAGTGTCCACGTCATGAGGTCCCATTTTGGATGCAAATCCAAATATTTTATAATGGCATGAATGAACCAACTAAAAATATGATTGATGCAGCAAGTGGGGGTAGTATAATGGGTAACCCACCAGATGAAGCTTGGGAATTATTAGAGGATATGCCATCTAGTGGAAAAGAAAGTAATAATGAACATAGTAATCCTCTAATAAAGGGAAGTGCTAATGGAATTGATGATACTCAAACTATTTTGGCCCAATTAGCATTAATCTCTAATAATTTAGGAATTGGAAATAAAGTAAATTGTGGAACTTGTGGTGGTAATCATTATAACGTGAATTGTCCGCATAATAATTCTTCCAACCTTAATTTTCATGAAGGGGTTAATTATGTAGGTCCTAACCCTAGGATAAACAATACTTATTCTAATACTTACAATCCTGGGTGGAGGAATCATCCTAATTTTTCTTGGAGTCAAAATCCGAATCCTAATATGAATCAAAATGTGAGACCTTCACCACCCCCTGGTTTTCCTCCCACACCCGAGAGAAAACCTGATTTAGAAGACTTGATTTCAAAGTTCATAACTAGTGCTGAAACGATATTTCAAAACCAAGAAGCTTCTATTAAAAACTTAGAGTCTCGATTAGGACAAATGGCTAATTTGTTAAGTGAAAAACACAAGAGGCGGGGGGGGGGTGAATTGGGTTTTTATAAAAGTGGCTTCTTTTTATTTTCAAAATGCTTGAATGTGAAACTTGTATTTGTAGTTTGGAGAAAATGAAGCACAAATAAAAACAAAGAAAGAAAGACACGTGATTTAGAGTGGTTCGATTCACAAAGAATCTACGTCCACTGCCTTGAGCTTCACACAAGGATTTTTAATAACTTCACTAAGAAAAGTAATTACACAAGTGGCTAACTCACTAAGAGTTTTACACAAATAACCACAATTATAAACTCCCCTCACAAAGAGTACAAAGTCCACACCAAGTAGGACTTGACACAATAAATACCCTATCACTAAGAGAGGGAAAGATGGAGATATAAAGAGAAAGTTACACACTCAAATAGTGGAGGATAGATACCTTTAAAGATCTTACTTTAATGCTCTTAGAACTTATGACTCAACAACTTGTGTCTTGCAAGAGAGATGATGATTTTGAACTTTTCAACACATGAATAAAGTTGGATATCCTTTGAAAATGCTAAAGCTTTTTGTATAATCAATGTATATTCTCTCTGGTTGTTGTAAGAAGATTCCTCTGCAATAGAGCTTTTATACTTTTCAAAAGAATCCAAAAAAAAACTTTTAAAACGGTCATATAACGGCTAGTTTTCGCAGAGTTCGGTTGACCGCAAGTGACTCGGATGATCCGATCAAAAAGGATCAGACGATCCTAAGTCTGCCTAGGTCGACCGGGACAACTGATTCCCAAAAACTTAACTCTCTGTTTCGGTCCGGATGATCCGTGCTAAGCTCGGATGATCCGAATTTCATGGATTCAAGAGATGTTGATTTTTCACAAGTTTTGAAATCTTTTAAGGTCAAAAAGGTTTTCTCAAAAGGATAACTTATACTTGAAAAACAATTTTCAAAGTCTTAGACAATGAAACCAATGCCTTTAGAGAAGGGAACAAGTTTTAAAAACCATTTTTGAAACTGAGCTTTAAGAAAACTATTTTAAAAAGTGCAAGACAATAGTGTTGTGATCCTAAGTTCATGTGAGCAATGGTTAGAGCTTTAAGATATATATAACGATATGCTAAGCTATTCTAACCACACCTAAGCCTTCAATCTTCAAGTCTTGAGAGATGTGCCTTAAGGAATGTAATCATTTAGTCTTGATCACGGCTTGATTGAAGTAATTAGAGCTTCCACTTTAGTGAACCATCATTCGATCACAATGATTGAAAGTACATTATCAAAAACTGAGTTTGTTCGCCCTTAGGGCTTACATTAAGTAATAGGGTTCAAGGATCATTACCTAGTAATACGGAAGTCAACCCTAAAGTTTTCAAAGCCATAACTATAATAAGTCGGGAGGAGTTAAAAGAAGAAAAAGAAATTCAAGAAGTTGAGGATAAAAAAGATTTAAATATTAATGCTTCTGTTGAGTCTAAGCCATCAATCTCAAACAAGAAAAGAGAAAAGAAAGATAAATACCTTAATGTAGAAGTCGATTATAGAGCTTTACCTTTTCCTCAAGTGGTTGAACCCCCTAATCCTCAATTTAAGAAATTATTAGAAATATTTAAAAAATTGGAGATTAATCTTCCTTTTGTTGAAGCAATTTCTCAAATGCCTAAATATGCTAAATTTTTAAAAGACATTTTATCAAGTAAAAAGAGGCTGCAAGATTGTGAGAAAATTTGCTTAAATGAAGAATGTTCAGCTGTGCTTCAAGATAGGTCTATTAAGTATCCTAGAGGGGTAGTGGAGGATGTTTTAGTCAAAGTTGATAAATTTATTTTTCCCGTAGACTTCGTGGTTCTAGATATAGAGGAAGATGTTAATATGCCCTTGATATTAGGAAGACATTTCTTAGCAACTGGGAGAACTCTAATTGAGGTATATAAGGGTGAGCTTATATTTAGGGTTGGGGATGAAAGTGTCACATATAATATAAATCAATCAATTAAACATCTCCAAGAAAATAAATATTGTTTTTTTTGTGAGCACCAAAGATGTAATAGTGGCTAATTGTGTTCCGAATAAAAAGACTAGTGAATCAATTGGACATAATATAATTAATCATATTACATTAGACAATGAAAAACAAGAATTAAATGAGGATGATAAACTTTTGGAAGCTAAACAAGAACCTAGGAATGAGAATAAAATTGACGAGCCTCCTTGAAAATTAGAATTCAAAGCCCTACCTTCCAATCTTAAGTCTATACTCTTAGGTACCGATAAAATTTTATCTCCAATAATATCATACTTGTTAGATGAGTTAGGAGAAGATCAATTGGTGAGAATACTTAGAGAAAATAAAGAGAAGACTAAGTTACTGTCTAACAAGGATAATGAGCCTAATATATTTCATATGGGTCAAAATGTTTTGCTATTTAATCCTCGTTTAAGATTGTTTTCAAGAAAGAAAAAAATCAAAGTGGTCGGGCCCTTTCGAAGTCACACATGTCTATCCCTCCGGAGCCATTGAGATTCAAGACAACAATAAAAGGAGATTTATTGTCAATGGAAACGCCTTAAGGAATATTTGGAGGGCATTCTATCCAACAATTTGAAGAATGAGGACTGGGTTCTCGACCCCTCTCCAAAAGAATAACCATTAAAGGAAGTCAAGCTCGAGATTATAAACGAGAACTACACTTTTTATTTTTAGTTATTTTGAAATTATAATTACTATTTTTTTATTATTAAAAAAAAGAAAAAATATTATGTTTTTTTTTAATTTTATTTCGTTTTTCCCTTACCAAAAAGAAATTAATTAAAAATTAAAAATTATTCTATTTTTATTATTATTATTATTTCGTTTTTCCCTTACAAGCACATTATTATTTCAGTTTTTTTTTTATTTATTATTTTCGTTATCTTGTTGACTTTGTAGGAAGATTTCGCCATGCATCCGTTTTTCTTTCCAAGAGTACAAGCTTTCTCCCTTGGGATTCTTCTTCAATTGACTTCTTGGCACACTTCCAGCTAAGTATCTTTATTCCCTTTTGTTTTTCTTTTTAGTACATTGCGGACAATGTTTATGTTAAAGTTGGGGGTAGAGATTACTTTTATGTTTATCTCGGAGCATGATTTTTTTGAAATTTCAAATTTATGTGCTATATATAATAAAATAATAAAAATAAAATAAAATAATATATATATATATATATATATATATATATATATATATATATATATATATATATATATATATATATATATATATATACAAGATTGCGACCTCTCTTGATATTCTGTGAGCTATGTTAAGATGATGAATTTCATATGGATTAGAATGTGATTGACAAATTTGACACTTTGGGATTCCTTTGCTAATGATATATTAGAAATAAAACAATATTTTCTTCAAAAATAAAAATAAAAATTTATGACCTATACATTATAGAATCTTGTATTTTGAATTAGACTTTTAGATTTTCTAAGATAACCCTTATCTAATTGCGATTTAATCTTTAGGTACCCTTATTTAATGTGCATTTAGTCTGACTTTTGAATATATATTCCTAACGAAAAATAAAGACCTCTTCGATATATAAAAAAAAAAGAAAAAATATTTATTCCCTATGTGTTTAATGGTATTTATGTCGAGTGATTAAAGCTAAGCTTGTCACACCTGCGGGGTCACCCTAGGGCAAGGTCGTGGGTTAGAGACATTTTGGATATTTGTTGGGCAATGTTTCGCTGCTCTTGGGTTTTATAAGTTGGCAAATGAAAACCAGCAAAATCAACGGATTTTACCTAGAGTATGAGCATGCGTAAGTAAGCACACCAATAAGCGTTTGATAAAAATGTTCACCTTCCTTGGTGCCCCAAATATCAAGTGTAAATTGGAAGATAGAAAAAAAAATTTGAATGATGTCACATATTCTTTCTTTAGTTTTATATATCTAAGAGCCGAACCAAATACATATTAAAAAAGGGTACCCACAGATTAAAATACAATGAGAAGAGATGTGAAGAATGAATGTCTATTTGTTTAATTCTAAGTACAAAATTCTCAAATGTATAGTTGTCATTGTAAATCAAAGATTCACTTTTTCAAAAATAAGTTTTTCATGCCTAGATTTCATTAGCCTTGGAATCCTATTTGTCATACATTGATTGAACTTTTCTAAGACCATAGCTGATGATACTTGCTTACAGACTCACAAGATTGGTAGCAATATTAATAAAACTTTTTGTTTGAGATCTACATGAATTGTCCTCTTTGATCGAGGACGGTCAAAATGCTAAGTTGGGGGTATTTGATAAATTCATATTTTCTATATAAATTATATTACTATTCACTTAGTTTTACCTAAAGAATATTATGTTTCCATATTTTAGAGTCAATTTGTTATTAATTTCTTAATATATTTATTTTGATTTGATATACATATTTTAGGTATTTTTATATGCTAAATAGAAACATATTATTAAGAATATTTATTTTAGGATTATATTATATTTTCTTAGATTTGTTTTTGTAGGAAAATCTATTAATTGGAAACAAAGTCAGAGATTTAATAGGAAACAAAAACTATGGGCCTTGGACCATAAGAGCAAGAAGCTAAAAAAGAAAAGGATTAGCACCTCCTCACATCTCTATAAAAATAAGGCATGAAGCCCAAAAGAAGAGCAACCCCTATCAGCCATAGTCATTCACCAAAACACAAAAAGGAGCCGCAAAAAAAATTCACCAAACAGAAACACCAAAGGAGCCGCACAAAGGCAACCAATCATCACCCCTGATTTAGTCGCTTCAAGTGAGCCAGCATCTCATAAGCCCCCATGTCCTCATGTTGCTTCTGAAGCTCAGAGTTCATGGTGATAAGCATGAGGGTAGACACATCTAAAGCATCACTACAATGCTTCTGATAAGCAGTCCTTTCAGCGGTCGTAGCACGAGCCTCTGGTGTGTCAGGAATAGGCTGTTCTAGAACATACAGCTTTCTTTCATGCTTGAGAACGATTCTCAAGTTCCTCCATGATCTCCCACTCCCCCTTTTTCCCTCCCCACTCTCCCTTGAATGACTAGGAAGAATGCTGATTTTTCCTAGCATTCTAAGTTAGTTTTCTCCACCACTTCAACCACCTTCTAAGAGATAAAAGCTGGAAATAAAGGTCCTATTTCCAGCCATGAGTTCGGTCCAAATGGGTTGTCGGCCCAACCCGATTAAGGGCCCAATCCAATCCCGGCCTGACCAAATCGAATTGGCGCACCTTAGATTAAATGTACTCCAACAAGCCCAATCCAGTTGATCTATGAGTGCGACCCAGGAGGTATCTATGATGTTGGCCGTAACATCATTTGTCACAAATAATGAGAGGTATCTAGCAACGCATCATTACCCCCAATTCATAAATATCTGGTGATTTATCATAATCACAACATTTGACATTTGTAGTTAAATCCTTTTGTCCTTGATATCTAGATTGAACACAAGTCATGGAAAAATTCACACTTGTATTGTCCAATCTTTTAGTTTCTTGATTCGCGAGTAGACTAATCAAATGACATCAATATCATATACTGATTCATTTGTTCATGGCCATGAATTAGTCAGACTCCATCAAGGGGCCCAAGATATCGCTCCTGCTATATAGGAGGGACAAATCCTTTCTGCATCTCATTCATCCTGAACAAGATTCGTGATATACCCAATAAATGCCTTTATTGCTCACCCTGTTACGGATAGCGTTTAACATTATCAAAGCATAACACTAGCCATGCAAGAACTCTTGTGAGACCTCAAGTCGAAGGATCTCATATACAACCCGGTAAAAAATTGAGAAACACCGTTGACTATTATATAACAACACATGGTGTGTTTCTCATGTCGGGTCTGTCCAGTATAATGATTCTCTAATCATATATACCCATGTGACGATCCGGTATCTTATATCAATCACTACACATACTAGTCTTACGCACTATTATTGTCCTCAAAGATTCCATAATAATGTTCGACTAGGGACGTTTCAGAATAGTATCTCATAACAATTATGAATACTATTCTAAGGACATATTATTTATTTATGTTGTTAAGAACGCAGAAACATAATGAAAAAATACTCGGAATTAATGCCTTTTTATTCATCAAAATGAAAATTACATAAATACGGTACAATTACAATAATCTCCCCACTTGCACTAAAGACCCAAATTACAATAAATGGTCTTTAGGGCATACTAATGACTTTGTCTCTAAAGATCAGCCCTCCGGATATCGGATACCCATGGAGCTAGTGTGACGATCATGCTCGCTGCTGCGACAGTGGCTTTCGTCAATGGATCGGCGACATTGTCCGCCGAATCTACTCTACATATATGCACATCACCTCTCTCTATAATCTCGCGGATTAGGTGAAAACGCCGTAGTACATGTTTGGACCTCTGGTGAGATCTAGGTTCCCTAGATTGGGAAATAGCCCCATTGTTGTCACAATAGAGGTCCATCGGGTTCGCAATACTAGGAACCACATCGAGGTCGGAAATAAATTTCCCGATCCAAATCGCCTCCTTAGTCGCTTCACAAGCTGCTATGTACTCGGCCTCTGTCGTAGAATCTGCGATGGTCGATTGCTTTGAATCTGCGCCACCACATCACCTCCATTCAAGTTAAACACATATCCCGATTGCGATCGGAAATCATCTCTGCTCGGTTTGGAAACTAGCATCGGTTTAACCACTTACAACGAGCTCATCCGCCCCTCCATAAATCAACAATGTATCCTTAGTCCTTCGTAAGTACTTGAGGATATTCTTGATCGAGATCCGGTGGACGTTCACCGTAATTAGACTGGTATCTCGCTCGTAAGACTTAAGGCAAACGAGACATCCGGGGCGAGTACATACCATGGCGTACATGATGGATCCTATGGCGTAAGCATAAGGGATCTCTTTCATGCGTTCTAATTCGGCGAGCGTTTTAGAACACTTGTTTGTTCGATAGAACAAGATTTCCATGTGCCATAGGACAAAGGCCCTTCTTAGACTCTTACATGCTAAACCGCTTTAGCACCTTGTCTATATATGTACTCGACTTAGGCCAATGAGTCTCCCGGATCTATCTCTATAGATCTTGACTCCCGGAATATAGTTGGCATCGCCTAAGTCTTTCATAGAGAAACACGTACTCAAACAAGCCTTTACAGGACTTTTAAGGTTGGTATGTCGTTTCCAATGAGTAGTATGTCATCTACATACAAAACTAGGAATACGATTGAGCTCCCACTAACCTTCTTGTAAACACAAGGCTCATCCTCATTTCTAATGAAGCCAAACTCACTGGACGGCATCATTAAAAGCGGATGTTCCAGCCTTTCGAGAAGCTCGCTTGAGTCCATAAATGGATCTCTCGAAGCTTACATACTTTTCCAAACGATTCTCCCGGAGTGACAAAACCTTCAAGCTGTGTCATATACACATCCTCTTCAAGTTTTCCATTAAGGAAAGCGGTTTTGACATCCATTTGCTAGATTTCATAGTCATAGTAAGCTGCAATAGAAAGCAAAATCCGAATGGACTTGAACATAACTACAGGGGAAAAGGTCTCGTCATAGTCAATACCATGAACTTGTTTGAAACCTTTCGCGACCAGTCGCCCCTTGTATGTTTGTACATTCCCTTCCATGTCGGTTTTAATCTTAAAAACCCATTTGCACCCTATGGGAGTTACCCCTTCAGGGTGGATCAACCAAGATCCGGACTTGGTTTGTGTACATGGAGTCCATTTCGAATCTCATCGCCTCAAGCCATTTCTCGAATCTGGGCTATTAATTGCTCGTTTGTAGGTTGAAGGTTCATCGTGATCCACAAACATAACATCACCATGTTCTCGTTATGAAAAATCCAAATTTCTTCGGAGGTGGGACGACGAACTCTACCGCACTCTACGCAATTCTTGTGTTTCTTGAACTAGTGCTTGCCGCACAACTGTTTGTGGCACTCTTTCGCACTACAACTTGTGGAGTCTATTCAATTTCCATCTCATCATTAGTGCTAGTTTGAGAGTCTGGAACTTCCGAAAGTTCTACACTACTCCCACTTGTGTTTCTAGAAACAAATTCTTTTTCTAGAAAGACTCCCGTGCGAGCAACAAACACTTTGTTCTCGTTAGGGATATAAAAGTAGTATCCTTTAGTTTCCTTAGGATAACCTACAAATATGCACTTTTCAGATTTTGGAGCCTGCATATCAGAAGCTTCACAGCCCCAATTCTTGAGGAAAGACAAACTGGGACGCTTCCCAGCCCATAACTCATATGGCGTCTTTGCAACTGATTTAGATGGAACGCGGTTAAGTGTTAAAGCTGCTGTCTCTAGTGCGTGTCCCCAAAAGGAATTGGGTAGGCTCGTGTGACTCATCATAGAACGAACCATATCTAATATGGTTCTGTTCCTCCTTTCAGATACACCATTCCATTGAGGAGTAGCTGGAGGAGAAAGTTGTGAAACGATTCCACAATCTTTTAGATAGTCACAGAATTCTTGACTCAAGTATTCTCCTCCTCGATCAGATCGAAGAACCTTAATACTCTTGCCAAGTTGGTTTTCTACTTCTAGTTTAAACTCTTTAAACTCAAAGCAAATGCTTCGGATTTGTGTTTCATCAAGAACACATATCCATACCCTACCGAAGTCATCGATAAAGGTAATGAAGTAGAGGTAACCACCCCTTGCATGTATATTAAAAGGGCCACATACATCACTATGTATTAGTCCTAATAAAGCATCGGCTCTCTCACCTAGCTTAGTGAAAGGTGATGCTGTCATCTTACCCAACAAACAAGATTCACATCGATCATAAGACATGAAGTCAAATGATTCCAACAACCCATCTTTATAGAGTTTGGATATGCGGTCTTCGTTTATATGGCCTAAGCGACAATGCCAGAGGTATGTCGGATTAGAATCATTAGTCTTAATCCTTTTGGTATTTATATTTAAAATTGGCATATCAAGGTCTAAAACATATAGACCATTAATCAAAGAGGCGCTTGCATAAAACATATTATCCAGAAATAACGACAATCATTGGTTTTTGATCGAAATCTCAAAACCTTTCTTGTCCAAACAAGAAACTGAAATAATATTCTTAATTAAACTAGGTACATAGAAACAGTTTTCTAAACCCAAAACAAGCCATGAAGGCAAAGTAAAAGTACAAGTCCCTACAGCTAGGGCTGCAACACGTGCTCCGTTACCAACTCGTAGTTCCACTTTACCCTTTGCCAACTCTCTACTCCTTTGTTGTCCCTGCACATTAGTACAATTGTGAGAACCACATCGGGTATCAAATACCCAAGAATTAGTTGTATTTAAATTGATATCAATCATATTAATATCTACAACATAAATACCTGAGCCCGAAGCAACATTTGCTTTCTCCTTTTCCAGCCTTTTCCCTGCAAGATAGCTTTTGCAGTTCCTTTTCCAGTGACCCTTCTCACCACAATGATGACAGATAGAGTCCTTGGCTACACCACCCTCAGGTTTCAGTGCATTGTTGAAAGTGGTTTGCTTGCCCTTGGGCTTACCTTTCGGTTTGGCTTTGGGTTTCACAAAACCTTTGCCTTTGCCCTTCTGCACCATCAGTATGGTGTTGGGCTTGGTCTTGCCTATTTCCTTCTCGGCAGTCCTCAGCATATTCAACAACTCAGGCAATGGCTTGTCAATTTTATTCATGTGATAATTCAGAATGAACTGACTGTATGATTCAGGCAACGATTGCAAGATCAAATCAGTCGACAGCTCTTGTCCCAAAGTAAATCCTATTTTTTCAAGGTTCATAACATAACCTATCATCTTAAGAACGTGAGTTCTTACTGGTATTCCTTCAGACATTTTTCACTGAAAAAGAGATTTCGATACATCGAATCTCTCCTGGCGTGTTTGCCCCTGATATAGTTGCTTCAGGTGAGCTAGCATCTCATAAGCCCCCATGTCCTCATGTTGCTTCTGAAGCTCAGAGTTCATGGTGACAAGCATGAGGCTAGACACATCTAAAGCATCACTACAATTCTTCTGATAAGCACTTCTATCAGCGGCCGAAGCGCGAGCCTCTGGTGTAGTAGGAATTGGTTGTTCTAGAACATACAACTTTCTTTCATGCTTGAGAACGATTCTCAAGTTCCTGAACCAGTCGAGGAAGGTAACTCTCTCCAATTTGTCCTTCTCAAGGACAGAACGCAGTGATAGTGTTTGGTTTGAATTTTCCATTTTCTACAACAAAAATATGCATATGCAAAGTAAGTACCGATTAAAATCATTATTAGGTCTTTATCTTTTTTAATGATTTCTCCCACTATTTTCTTCGAGTGAATAACCCTCATTATCAACTCGGAAAGTTCGTTAACTTTCTAGCGGGCCAAGATCCATATTTCACCTCGTTTCAAAGTCGACTTTGGTCGATCGCCCCAAAACTTAGTTATTTAGGTAGGCAACGTTTGCCAATTACATCAAATTATGTAATTCTTGGTTAGTTGAGTGAATAACATTTATTCAAGCGTATCATTATACACTTTTCTCAACTCTTTTGCCTCTAGATCCTCAATCCATTTATTGAGATAATCCGAGTTAACTCAGGATCCTAAGTTTTAGCCGTGGATATCACAAATTATCCTTCGCGCCTCACCCGGATAGACACGTATGTACAGCTTTTGGCATGTCCCATACTAATGTCGATCTAGGCCTTGACGAGGGCCAAACTTAGGAAGGCACTAATTAATATTTAATTGAGGGGTTTTTGTTTTTAACAATCTCACCTAGAAAAAGCATAAATAAAAGCAGTTTATGCTTATATACATATGCATCCAATACATAAAATAAAATGCAATAGTAATCGCCACATCCTATTCGGTTTTTCCAAGCCAATGGAAAAACCGTGAAGTCAATCTAAGGGTGTGAAAAGAAAACATTCTATTCTACACCGTCTTGACCTTCAGGTGGTTGTCTCCAAATCTTCATCACAGCTGTACCTTCTCCTTATCTAGAATTACATAATTCTAAGGAAACCTCGAGTTACATTCGAGGGGATTTGATGAGAAGAGAATTACAACTTTTGATAGAAAAAGATAGGCACGATACGCAGATCGTATTATAAAATAAACCAACAGGGTAAAGGCGATTACTATGTATCATGCTCAACTAACATAACAATTTATGAAAAAAAAACAACCAGCAAAATGAACATTTCATATTCAGTTCAGTTCGGTTGACCGGCCATCCAGCTCGGTCGACCGTATAATTAGTCGGCTGAACCGACATATCTCACAATCGACCGAACAAAGTACTGAGAGTACTCGGTTGACCGACCAGATATTTCGATCGACCGAAAAAATACTGCTGTTGACCGAACAGATATTGCGGTCAACCGAACAAAGTACTGACAGTACTCGGTTGACCAAAACAGGCACTGCGGTCGACCGAATACCAATCCGAACAGAGATACTGAGAGTAAAACTTGACTCTCATACATACAAAATGATGCAAAAAACATGTCATACATGATATACAACATTTCTAGCAATCCTAAGGCATGCAAAATATAGATTCATAATCCATATTAAATACTATAACACATTAAGTCTGTAGGGTACTCGTGAGTAGCTCTGATACCACTGTTAGAGGAATAACCGGGTCAAAACAGTTTGTGCAGCGGAAATAAAGTGACCCGCCTCTAATAGGATCTATCACGAGTAAGAACCTAAGACTATGGGATAGTATTATACCTTTATAAGTGCTAGGATAGCTGAAACGGTTTCAGCTGCAGTTTGTTGTCACGAATGGAACGCCACCAACGCAGGCTCCGTCTCTCCCAATATCCACTCGATCTTCCGGGGATGGTCTTCTACCGCTTGGTGCTAGCCAACGCCTCGTAGAAGTCTTGAAGACACTCTTCAAGATGGAGTATGAATCTATGACCTTTTAGAAGAACAAGAAAACAGTTTTCTTACTTCTTTTCTATTAGCCAAAAGCTAGAAACCAAGTATATGAAATGCTGTCTTTTCTTTTCTTACTAAATGTTCTCTCTTTTTCCTCTTCTCTAAGCTTCCAAAAGCTGGAAAAAACTAACTTGGAATGCTAGGAAAAATCAGTATTCTTCCTAGTCATTCAAGGGAGAGTGAGGAGGGAAAAAGGGGGGAGTGGGAGATCATGGAGGAAACCACTCCACCACTTTCTCCACCACTTCAACCACCTTCTAAGAGATAAAAGCTGGAAATAAAGGTCCTATTTCCAGCCATAAGTTCGGTCCAAATGGGTTGGTCGGCCCAATCATATTGGTCGGCCCAACCCGATTAAGGGCCCAATCCAATCCCGGCCCGGCCCAATCGAATTGGCGCACCTTAGATTAAATGTACTCCAACAGTTTATCCACCTTAATTTCACCACTATTATTCTACCAAGATAGGTTATAAAGAAGAGGATGTGCCTTACATGGTAAATCAAGTGCGTAAACCATATCATAAGAACAAACGTTAGTACAACTTCCATTATCAATAATTAATAAACAAAGCTTGCCTTTAACGTTGCACTTGGTTTGGAATAAGTTACTTCTTTGTTGATGAAGATCATCCAAAGGTTGTGAATGAAGTAGCTTCATCGTAACCAATAGTTGGAGAATCATTAATTAAAGTCCTATTAATGATTTTAAAATATGACAACTAGAATATTATTGTGATATCTTGTTTTGACAAGATGGGTTTTGAAATTCATATTAAAAATCAACGAATGTTGTTACTGTTAAATGATATATTTTATTATAGTGCTACTTTGGTGAATGGTTTATGCTAGTGAGATCCAGATTCACCGGTTTATAACTTAAATACAAAGAGGATAAAGACTAAAGAGTCTAATCTTACATACCTCTAGCATTGTCGCTTAGGCCATATAAACGAAAACCGCATTTCCAAACTCTATAAAGATGGATTGTTGGAATCATTTGAATTTGAATCATATGATATATGCGAACCTTGTTTAATGGGTAAGATGACTTCTTCTCCTTTTACTAGAACTGGATGTATGTGGTCCATTCAAGAGGTGGTTATCTATATTTCATTACTTTCACTCACGATTTTAGTTATTTTGGATATGTGTTTCTTATGAATTACAAATCTAAGGCCTTTGAAAAGTTGGAGTATAAGAATGAAGTAGAAAACTAGCTTGGCAAAAGTATTAAGATGCTTCGATCCGATCAAGGTGGGGAGTACTTCAGTTGAGAATTTCGTGACTATCTAAAGAGTTGTGGAATTGTTTCACAACTTTCTCCTCCGGCTACTCCTCAATAGAATGGTGTATCTGAAAGGATAAATCGAACTCTATTAGATATGGTTCGATCAATGATGAGTCACACGATCCTTCCAAACTCCTTTTGGGGACATGCTTTAGAAGCAACAGCTTTACCACTAAACAGAGTTCAATTTAAATATGTTGAAACGACACCATATGAGATATGGATTGGGAAATGTCCTAGTATGTCTTTCTTAAAGATTTGGGGTTCTGAGGTGTTTGTGAAATGTCCAGCTTTGGACAAGCTCAGCCCAAAGTCGGTCAAGTGCACCTTTGTGGGATATCTTAAGGAAACTAAACGGTACTACTTCTACATCCCAAACGAGAATAATGTGTTTATTTCTTGTATCGTAGTTTTTCTAGAAGAGGAATTCCTTTATGGGAAAACAAGTGGGAGCCACGTGGAACTTAATGAAGTTCCGCAGCTTGGTGAAATTCCAGTCACAAATGACCACACTACAAGAAAACTGTGTAACAGGGACGGACATTTCAGTCGCTAAACTGAGTTTAGCGACCGATTAACGACCGAATGATGTGGTCGTGTATTTTTCGTCGCTAAGCAAATTACCGACCGAATATAGACGGAAAGTCTAGCGACCGAATTATTACCGACCGAATGGTCAACATTGTTGACTTTTGACTTTGACTGGTTAACAACCGAATACCGACGGAAAGTCTAGGGACCGAATATTCGGTCGCTATTTTTCGACCGAATACCGACCGAATGGTCAATATTGTTGACTTTTGACTTTGACTGTTTCGGTCGTTATTCCGTCGCTAAATTGTTTTTAATTTTAAAAAATAAATCTAAAATTTAATTAAATCCCTATTATAAAAACCAGCAATATGCCCAAAAATACAAACCAGAAACAATATTATTAGTAAGATCCCAAAGAGCAAAAATAATCAATAAAATAAAAAATAACATTACATAACCAATTATCTTACTAAAAAACACAAGTTTACATTTCTCATTTACATTACAACACTCACAATCAAAGTGTGCACTTCTCATTACATTACAAACAATAAAGTCCACATTTTGAATTACAACACTCACAATCAAAGTGTGCACTTCTCATTTACATTATAACACACACACTTTGAATTATCAAAACTCACAATAAAAGTGTGCACTTCCTATTTACTTTACAACACTCGCAATCAAAGTTTACACTTCTCATAAACTCCTTGATTTCATTTATATATATACCTTGGAAATGCATGTGTTGCAATCTGAAAATTGAAGAATCAAATTATTTTATGGCAATGAAATTACCACTTTGAATTATGTTAAAAAGTTATACAATACGACAATTAATTTATGGTAATAAAGTACTAAAAAAAATCAACAAATATTACTCACCTTCAATATATGGGAAGTCTAAACAAATATTCCTTGATGTCATTTATATGTATACCTTGGAAATGAAACAGAGCATGCGTTGAACAACACATCTACTTGATCTTCTTCTTGGGCCTCAACTGCAAAAATCCATTGAAAATTTATTAGTCAAGATAAAGCATCAAACTTTTGTATAGCAGAGAAGAAAAATGTGTGCATCTATTTACCTGGTTGGTGTGTCAACACTTCTTCTTGCGGCAGTTAACAGCACGAGGATGCAACCTTGCATAGCACCTGCGTATACAAACCATCAAATTAGGGGCTTTATTGAAGCAAATAATTACAAAAAATACAACAATACAGAAAATCTACTCTTCAACATGTAAATCTAAAAAATACAAATAAAAAAGCAGGCTCATAATGCTAGTCAAGTGAGCATACATTTCAATAATACACCAAGAAAATCAATAATACACCAAGAAAACTACATTGGATGTTAAAAAACTCCAATAATTTTAAAAAACCATGTACATTATCACAAAAAAAAAACACTATATAAACAGTAGAATTACATACCTTTTGAGTAAAAAAAAAACCACCAAATCTCTTGAAAAAGTTGAGAATTGGCAAAAAACAAAGAAACATGCCCCAAAAAAAAATTATCACTCAAGCTTATCCTCTTCTTTCACTGAAAACAAAGAAACATGCCCCAAAAAAAAATTTGCAAGAAATTATAGAAAACCCATATATTAAAATCCAAGCAGAAATCAGTACTACCTCCCCTCCATTTTTGTTTTAATCTTCTCAAAATAGATGTACTTATTCCAATTGTTAAGAAAAAAAGCTAGAAAATGCAAGATTCTCACCTAAACCCTAAAAAACCCAACTGAAATCGGAGGTGGTGGCGACGCCTTGGAGGTGCCGGAGGTGATGACGACATCTTGGAGGTCCCAGAGGTGGTGGCGATTGAAGGAGTGAGGGGATTTGGGGAGAAATCGCCGGAAGATGTGGTGGTAGAGGTGGAGGTCGCGGCTGGACAGAATGAAGAAAGAGGGAGAGGCTTCTTGCCTCAGATATTTGTAGAGAAATAAAACGCACAAAACGACGTCGTTTAGGCATTTAATAATAGCGACCGAATAGCGACGGAATCCGCAAATTCGGTCGCCACATAGAATGCCTAACACTTGTACAATTTTCAAATAAATGAGCCCGCGAAATGGCAAAACGACGACTTTTAGGCATTTAATAATAGCGACGGAATCCGCAATTTCGGTCGCCAAATAGAATGCTTAACACTTGTACAATTTTCAAATAAATGAGCCCGCGAAATGGCAAAACGACGACGTTTAGTCATTTAATAATAGCGACCGAATAGCGGCGGAATTGGCAAATTCGGTCGCTATTCGGTCGCCACTTAGAATGCTTAACACTTGTCCAATTTTCAAAAAATGAGCCCCCAAACTGGCAAAACGGCGTCGTTTAGTCATTTAATAATAGCGACGGAATTAGGGTTAGGTAGGGCGACCGAATAGCGAGATTTTAGTAAAAACTTATAAATCCGAAAACCGACATCGTTCAGAATGCGAGTACGAACTAATATGAATATTTTACTAATTATTTGTTTAATAATAATCAATTAATAAAATTTTAACTCTATCACTTAATGATTCACGTAAATGCACGCACAAATGTATTACTTGAATTGTTCTGCTTCGAGTATATATTGGTATTTTGTAAATATATATATATATATATATATATATATATATATCGTAACTAGAATAGGCAAAAAAAAATTATATATCCTTAAAAACCCCGCTATTTTATAAAAAACGGAATTCGTCAAGTCGGTCGCTATTAATTTACCGGATTCCGTTATTTATAAAATAGCGGGGTTTTTTAAGATATATAGAAATATTTTGCCTATTTTAGTTACTATTGCTAATATATATACACACACGCACACACACACACACACATTAACTTGAATATTCAAACAATTAAAACTTATACTTATTCACAAAATACCTATATATACTCGAAGCAGAACAATTCAAGTAATACATTTGTGTGTGCATTTACGTGAATAATTAAGTGATGGAGTTAAAATTTTAATAATTGATTATTAATAAACAAATAATTGCTACAATATTCATATTAGTTCGTACTCTCATTCTGAACAATGTCGGTTTTCAGATTTATAATTTTTTAACTAAAATCCGTCGCTATTCGGTCGCTATTAAGCTAATTGTTCTGCTTCGAGTATATATTGGTATTTTGTAAATAAGTATAAGTATAAGTTTTAATTGTTTGAATATTCAAGTTAATGTGTGTGTATGTATATATATATATATATATATATATATATATATATATATATATATATATCGTAACTAAAATAGGCAAAAAAAATTATATATCCTTAAAAACCCCGCTATTTTATAAAAAACGGAATTCGCCAAGTCGGTCGCTATTAATTTACCGGATTCCGTTATTTATAAAATAGCGGGGGTTTTTAAGATATATAGAAATATTTTGCCTATTTTAGTTACTATTGCTAATATACACACACACACACACACACACACACACACACATTAACTTGAATATTCAAACAATTAAAACTTATACTTATTCACAAAATACCTATATATACTCGAAGCAGAACAATTCAAGTAATACATTTGTGTGTGCATTTACGTGAATAATTAAGTGATGGAGTTAAAATTTTAATAATTGATTATTAATAAACAAATAATTGCTACAATATTCATATTAGTTCGTACTCTCATTCTGAACAATGTCGGTTTTTAGATTTATAATTTTTTAACTAAAATTCGTCGCTATTCGGTCGCTATTAAGCTAAGGGGCGACCGAATAGCGACCGAATTTGCCAAGGCGGTCGTTATTATTTTTCCGGATTCCGTTTTTTTTATAAAATAGCGGGGTTTTTAAGGTTTTATTGAAACATTTTGCCTATTTTAGTTACTTTTAGGTAAAATGTTTCTATATATCCTTAAAAACCCCGCTATTTTATAAAAACGGAATTCGGGAAAATAATAGCGACTGAATAGCGACGGCCTTGGCAAATTCGGTCACTATTTAGTCGCCCAACCCTGACCCTAATTTCGTCGCTATTATAGGTCGTTATTCTGTCGGTAATCCGTCGTTAAAGTCCGTCGGTAGTCGGTCGTTAACGAAAATTAAACGACGTCGTTTTGTGTCCTTCATTTATTACTATACAAATAAACACCGTTATGTATTCCGTCGGTATTCGGTCGTAATATATTCCGTCGGTAAATGGTCGTTAATATCCGTCGGTATTCAGTCGTTAAGGGTGAACAAAACAATGGCGTTTCAATTTGGTCAACGGGACCGAAGTGGCCGACGGAATAACGACCGATTTGTTTTCGGTTTCTATTCGGTCGGTATTCCGTCATTAAATTTGTGACCGAAAAATTCTGTCGCTATTTAACTGTTTTCTTGTAGTGCCAGGTGGAGTTGGAACAAACTACACAAGTTGTTGTGGTTCCAGTTCCAGAAACACAAGAATTGCGTAGGTAGAGTAGAGTTCGTAGATCACGTGAAAATTTTAGATTTTTCGTAACAGAACATGGAGATGTTATGTTTATTGATCACGATGAACATACAATCAAACAATTATTAGTGCATATTTTGAGAAATGGCTTGAAGCCATAAGATCCGAAATGGATTTCATGTACACTAACCACTATGGATCTTAGTAGATGCGCCTGAGGGGGTAACCCCAATAGGGCGTAAGTGGGTTTTCAAATTGAAAACTGACATGGAAGGGAATGTTCAAAAGTACAAGGGGCGACTTATCGCGAAAGGTTTTAAACGTACAAGGGACGACTTGCCCCAATAAGGTTTTAAACAGATTCGTGGTATTGACTATGATGAGACCTTTTCCCCTGTAGTTATGTTCAAATCCATTCATATATTGCTTGTTACATACTATACAACTCTTTTACATCCATTTACCAGATTTCATAATCGTAGTATGCATCTATAGCAAGCAAGATACGAATGGATTTGAACATAACTACAGGGGAAATGGTCTCATCATAGTCAATACCATGAATATGTTTAAAACCTTTCGCGGCAAGTCTCTCAGTATACGTTTGAACATTCCCTTGTACCATATTGGGGTTACTCCCTCATGCGCATCTACCAAGATCCATACTTGTTTAGTGTACATGGAATCCATTTCGGATCTCATGGCCTCAAGCCATTTCTCAGAATTTGGACTAGTAATTGCTTGTTTGTAGGTTGTAGGTTCATCGTGATCAATAAACATAACATCTACATGTTATTTTACGAAAAATCTAAATTTTTCGGGTGATCTACAAACTCTACTAGACCTACACAATTCTTGTGTTTCCGGAACTGGCTCCACTACAACTTGTGTAGCTTGTTCCAATTCGACATGGTCACTTGTGCCTGGAACTACACTAAGTTCCCTTGGAACTTCATTCAGCTCCACGTGGCTCCCACTTGTTTTCTCAGAAATAAATTGTTTCTCTAGAAAACTCCTTTTTTAGCAACAAACACTTTGTTCTCGTTAGGAATGTAGAAGTAGTATCCTTTAGTTTCCTTAGGATACCCCCAAAAAGGTGCACTTGACCGACTTTGGACTGAGCTTGTCAAAAGCTGGACGTTTCACAAACGCCTCACAACCCCCAAATCTTTAAGAAAGACATACTAGGACGTCTCCCAATCAGCATCTGATATGGTGTGGTTCCAAAAGATTTAGATGGAACTCTATTTAGTTTTAAAGTTGTCGCTTCTAAAGCATGTCCCCAAAAAGAGTTTGGAAGGCTCGCGTGACTCATCATCAATCGAAACATATCTAATAGAGTTCTATTTATCCTTTTGGATACACCATTCCATTGTAGAGGAGCCGGTGGAGAAATTTGTGAAACAATTCCTCAACTCTTTAGATAGTCACGAAATTATTGACTTAAATATTCCCCACCTCGATCGGATCGAAGCATCTTAATACTTTTGCCAAGATGGTTTTCTACTTCATTCTTATACTCTTTGAACTTTTCAAAGGCCTCAAGCGTGCATTTCATAATAAACACGTATACAAAACGACTAAATCGTCCGTAAAAGTAAGGAAATATAGATAACCACCTCTTGCATGGATATTGAATGAACCACATACATCACTATGTATTAGTTCCAATAAATCATTTGCTCGTTCTCCAGTTCTTGTAAAAGGAAAAGAAGTCATATTACCCATTCAACAAGGTTCGCATGCCTCATATGATTCAAAATCAAATGATTCCTACAATCCATTTTTATGGAGTATGGAAATGCAGTTTTCGTTTATATAACCTAAGCGACAATACCAGAGGTATGTAGGATTAGACTCTTTAGTCTTTATCCTCTTTGTATTTATATTATAAACCGGTGAATCTAGGTCTAACAAATATAAACCATTAACCAAAGTAACACACAATAAAAGATATAATTTAGAGATAACGATATTCCTTGGTTTTTAATAAGAATTTCAAAACCCATCTTGTCTAAACAAGAGATCGAAATAATATTTTTAGTTAAAGTAGGTACATAAAGACAATTGTCTGTCTAAAACAATCCCTGATGGCAAACTAAGACTAAATATTCCTACAACTAATACAACAACTCTTGCTCCGTTGCCAACGCGTAAGTCTACGTCGCCCTTTGCCAGCTCCATGCCCCTTTGTAGTCCTTGTACATTCATGCAAATGTGAGAACCATAACCAGTATCTCATACCCATGAGGAAGTAGTAGTAGTCAAATTGATCTCCAATAACATAAATACCTGAGCCATAAGCAACATTTGCTCCCTTTTCCCAGCTTTTCCCGACAGAAAACTTGGGCAGTTTCTTTTCCAATGTCCTTTCTATAATGGAAACAATTTCCATACTTAGCCACATCGACATTGGGTTTCAATGCTTTCTCAGAATGGTTAGGTTTGCCTGAAGGCTTGCCTTTATGCTTACCAAATCCCTTGCCCCTGTTGTTGTTGACCATATAAATGGCTTTGGACTTGCCTATTTCCTCAACAACTTCAACAATTCTTGGAAGGGTTTGTCTATCCCGTTCATGTAGTTAAATACAACCTGACTGAATGATTCAGGTAACGATTGCATAATCAAGTCAGGGGATAACTACTGGCCAAGAGAAAATCCCAGTCTTTCGAGCCTCTCAATATAGCCTATCATCTTCAGAACGTGAGGTCCGATTGGTGTTCCCTCTGCCATTTTGCACTGAAATAGATATTTCGACACATCGAATCTCTCCTGGCGAGTTTGACCCTGAAAGAGTTGCCTTAGATGATTAATCATGTCGAAAGCTCCCATTTCCTCATGTTGCTTCTAAAATTCAGAGGTCATGGTCACCAACATAAGACCCTACATATCTAATGTGTCATCTAAGTGCTTACGATAAGCATTTCTTTCAGTGGTCAGAACCCCCGCAGCTGGTGGATCAGGAATTGGTTCTTCGAGAACATACATCTTTTTCTTGTGGTTGAAAACGATTCTCAAGTTCCTGTGCCAGTCAAGGAAGTTTCCTCCCTCGAGTTTGTCCTTCTCCAGGAGGATCGCAATGATAAAGAGTTTGATGTAACAATTGCATTTGACATTATATCTACAGAGAAGAGTTTGCAAAGTTTTAGTTGTCATATTTTAAAATCATTAACAGGACTTTAATTAATGATTCTCCCACTATTTTCTTCAAATGAATAACCCTCAAGTATTCATTTGGAAAGTTCAAAAAACTTTCTAGTAGGCCAAGATCCATATATCACCAATCCCGAAGCAGCTTTGGCTACAAAGCTCAACATATGGTTATTTAGGTTAGCAACGTTTGCTAATCACATCAATTATGTGACTCTTGGTTGGTTAAGTAGGTAAAAATTACCCTCAATACATAAATGCACATCTCAACCATTTTGCCTCCAGATCCAATACCGAGGTAGCTTTGGCTAAAAAGCTCAGATAAACATCTGGTTAAGTATGACCCAAGATTGCACAGGAGAATATCACTAACTTATCATTTGCGCCTCACCCGGATAGACATGCACTTATTCCACTCGGAAGTTCACACTACTGTCGATCTAGGTCTTGACGAGGGCCAATATTGGAAGGAATATGCTTAATATTTAAAGAATTTAAGGGATTTTAATTGTCTCACCAAAAGATGCATAATCTGATTATACGACTGTAACACATGCTTTAAAGTTGTAAATAATGCATAATGCATCTCATGCAAAAACAATAAATAAACCGTGACATAGTAATAGCCCCTATACGGATTTCTCGAGCAACCGAAAAATCCTAAGTCAATCTAAGGTGAAAAACAATAAATCTTATCTATTGCCTTCTACCTTCTTGTGATTTCCTCCATCTGATGGACGTCTTTATTCATCACTTTTTACATATGTAAAATATAAAATCATATTCTATGCTTTTACATAATTGGAAAGAAGTCTCGAGTTACATTCGAGATTTAAATTACAACAAGAATAAATAGATAAGGCACGACACGCATGTCGTATTATAATACAATCACTGGAGTCAAAGGCTATTACTATGCACCATGCTCAAATAACATGACAATCATTCTGAAATGCGCAAATACACTCGGCCTTCCCTTTTTCGGTTGACCCAGGCCATACTCCTGGTCGACCGCGATAAGCCAGTAACCAAAACAGTGTAAAATTAGGCCACCTCGGTTGACCCATAACACTTTTGATCGACCGGCCCAAAAACGGACTAGCTTCGGTCGACCGTGATTGCTCATCGGTCGTCTAAATTCTAGGCAGTAGCAAAATTCCATTTTCTAGAACTTGTTCGGTCTGTCGCAAACCTCTTCCGGTCGACCAAACGTTTTCTAGAAAATAGAAAACAGCTAAAAACACGAATCAACAATTTGTTCCGGGATTCATTTAACACTTAAACAACTTCCCAGAGGTTTACAAAGGTAAATACATACTATGAAATGCATTATTTGACTACAAAAATCACGATAACACATAATCATAGTAGTTGGTTTCTCGTGATAGGCTCTGATACCACTGAAAGGAAGAAATTCGGAATCCCCACATAAAAGAAGAGGAAAGTAAAATGAGATTTCGTTCATTTACATGATCTTTTCATGAGAAAGAACCAGTTCATTGTGATATGAATTATACATTTTTCGATCTAATCAAAATAGCCCGGATTATACTACTTTGAATCACCAACGGCACCCTTCGAACTCCCGTCTCTACTGGTATGCACACAATCAACCTAGAGCTTGTTCGTCGATTCTCTGATGCTAGTCAAGAATACTATGAATGTTGAATATGATCTTCGAGAGATTCGTTGATATAGAAAAGTGAAATACAAAACTGGAAAATAGAGACAAGAAAAACGATTTTTCTTTCTCTTGTTGTGTTCTTGAGAGTGTTTTTAGAGGTAAAATTTTAGAGAATTTTCCTTTCTATTACGGCTAGAGTAGCGTAGAGTGAGAGTGAATTAGTTGAGAAAATGAGAGAGTGATGAACATTTCATCATGTGGTGTTAGTGGAACCACCCACTAACTCCACACTCACACTTTTCTCTCCCCACTTCTCCACACACACACACACACACACACACACAAACACACACACTCCTTCACACATGTCATATGCCTGTTTTGACTTGGTCCAACTGTTCAGTCGACCGGAGAAATGGTTCTCGGCCGACCGGAGTGACAAACCGGTTCGACCGACCCGAGACAGTTCTCGGCCAACCGGGTCCAATTCTGCCCAATCTAATTGAGCACCCATATCAAATGTAAACTCCAACAGGCACCACCCCAAGTCAATGGGATATTGAACCCAAATAATAAAAAGGATACCTCATTCATTATCCAATACCAAAAAGGGAAATTACATCATCTTTATGTTCTTACAATTGACGCATAAACATATCCTAACAATTGATGGCCACATAATCACATTCCATATCGCATTAATTCATATTCTAACAATTAATTAGACACATAATCATACAAAATTAAATTCAATTATGCAACACATAAACCGAAAAGTCCTTGGTATCACAGTTAAACTATGATTTAATGGTTTCCCTTTTATCCATGAAGGACTAGTAACAACGCACCCTTGCGAGCAGATCAATACCCCAACTCAGATAACTTGTAAGATGTGCACTAACCTGGAACATATGAAGAGACATTGTGTAAAACACAAGAGGGGGCGTGAATTGGGTTTTAATCGATCTTGCAAGCTTTTTCGAATTTATTCAATGCTAGTGTAAGTTTGTGCAAGATGAGCAAAAGAAAAACTAAACCCAACAACAAGACAAAGGATTTATAGTGGTTCGATTCACTCAGAATCTACGTCCACTACCTTGAGCCGCACCCAAGGATTTTAACAACTTCACTAAGAAGACTTTTTACACTTGTGGCTAACTCACTAAGAGTTTTACAACACAACCACAATACAAAACTCACTAAGAGTCAATTGCCCACACAAAGTAGGACTTATCAATTTGCCCACACAAAGTAGGACTTATACAATTTGCCCACACAAAGTAGGACTTATACAAGAATAACCCAATCACTTAGAAAGGGAATAAGAATGTTTAAATAACAAGGTTGTTCACTCTTCTAAGTGAAAGATAGATACCTTTTAAGTACAAGAATATTGAGATCTTAGAACATATGAATTTCACTCTTTGTCTTGCTTTTTGAAATAACACCTTTGAATGATTTAGATCATGGAAATGAAGTGTTTTTTGCTTTGAAGGTGTTTAGACTTGATAAGAAATCAATCTATATTGTATGTGCAAGTCCTTGAGTCATTCTCTAGCTTTAGAGTATTTATACATTTCAAAATAGGCTGAAAAACGACTCTGCAACGGTCAAATAACGGCTAGTTCTCGCAGAGGTCGGTTGACCGAACACAGACCTCGGATGAGCCTAAGTCACCTTGGTCGACCGAAGCACAAGGTCGGTTGACCGAAGCACAAGGTCGGTTGACCGAAGTGCCCATTCTCCAAAATGTTCAACTCTCTGTTTCTCTTCGGTTGATCCGAGCTTGAGCTCGGTTGACCGAACTTCCTGAGTATGAGAGATGTTGATTTTTCACACGTTTTGAAATCTATTGAAGTCTAAAAGGTTTTCCCAAAAGGTAACAAGTAAGAGCATTTGGAAAACCGTTTTAAAAGACTTATACTATGAAATCAAAGGCTTTTGAAATACGAACACATGTAAGGATCAATTTGAAACTTAGCCTTTTGAAAACGTGTTTATGAAAACATGCAAGACTAGAGTGTAGAACTTATGTTCATGAGAGCTTTGGTTAGAGCTATATAAGATAAAGGCTTATAACGACAAAGCTAATCTAACCAAACCTAAGTCTTCAATCATCAATCTTGAAAGATGAGCCTTGAATAATATGTCTTTGAATCTTGATCATGGCTTGATTGAAGTACTTAGAGCTTCCAATATTAGTTCCGATATTCTATCACAAAGATATAAACATTAGACACAACATCAAGTGTTTGTCCATTATCAAAAACCGAGTTTGATCGCCCTTAAGGCTAACAATCTCCCCCTTTTTGATTATGACAAACTTTGATGTAATTAGATAGGATATGGACAATTTTAAGTACAAGGAAGCATGGCAAAAGGATATAAGAACAAATAAGTGTAAACCTAAGTGCTTATAAGATAAACCAAGATAGAACGAGAAACATAAGCACTAGCATGTTAAGTTCTTTTGCCATATGCATTAGGGGCTCTTTGAAGAGCCCTATTTCCCAACCAACCTCCTTTGCCTCCTTCCTTCCATCAAATGTAGCTTTCTTGTTTGTAATATACATACCTTAGTTTACACAAGAAGCTAACTTACCATTTTCATCAATGTTGATGTGAGTGCTAAGGATCCTATTATAAAGAACATGTTCACACAAACATTAGAACTATCAATGGTTTGTTATCATCAAAACAACATAGAATATTTTTCCCTTCGGGCTAACAATCTCCCCCTTTTTGATGATGACAAAACATTGATGCAAATGGGAATAATATGCAAAAAAAAAAAAAAAAAAAAAAAAAAAAACTTTAAAGCATTTAAATATGAATGCATGAGATAAGTCTTAGGCAAGTAATATTCTACTCCCCCTATATTAAAGAATCCCTTATCTCTCCCATTTTGCAACTTCTAAGCTTTCTCCTTTTGTAAATTACTTCTCTTGGCACATTTGCAACACTAAAAACTCTCCCCCTTTTTGTCAAAATCAAAAAGGGATATCAGAGCGCCAATAAGAAAAGCATTTACTCCTCCTCTTCATTGAAGAATATTTGAAATGCCTTTTAACGAAAAGTAAAGATGAATAAGATTAAAATTGTGGAGAAGCTTGATGATATGTAAGAATTCTCCCCATATATAAAATTTTTTTAATGCCATGGAGAATCTTGATGGTCTAATAGATTGATAAGATAAGAACCAAAAGATCAAACCTAAAGACCAAAAATCATTTGAAGAATGATTATTCTGAATAAGCTTGGTTGATTTCTAAAAACAAGGAGTTCATAATAACACATAAATCAAAAGATGGTCATGTATGGCTCAAAAAGAATATCAACCTAAGCTAAGACAAAGGAGATAAAAAATAAATCTTAAAGAACAATTTCCCCGTTTATCAAGTATACTATGTTAGCTATTTGAGATAAAACCAAGTTTGATACGGTAAGCCCTAAGGGCGAACAAACTCTGTTTTTGATAATGGTCAAACATTTGATGTTGTGACTAATGTCTTATATCTTTGTGATAGAATATCGAAACTCGTTGTGGAAGCTCTAAGTTCTTCAATCAAGCTATAAACAAGATCTTCAAGGCACATATCATCAAGATTGAAGATTGAAGACTTAGGTTTGGTTAGGATAGCTTTATATTTATTAGTCGTTATCTTATAAGCTCTCTAACCAATGCTCTAAATGAACTTAAGCATACAACACTATAGTCTTGCATACATATTAAACTCGTTTTCATAAGGCTAAGTTTCAAAATGAGCTTTACATGTGTTCGTATTTCAAAAGTCTTTGATTTCTAAGTTTAAGTCTTTTAAAACAATTTTCAAAATGCTCTTACTTGTTACATTTTGAGAAAACCTTTTAGACTTCAAAAGATATCAATACAAGGGTCAAAACAAAATCTTTCAAAGCTCAGAAGTTCGGATCATCCGAGCTTGCCTCGGATCAACCGAAGCTAGACAGAGAGTTGAGCCAAAACAGGTCGGTCGACCTATGGCCAACTTCGGTCGACCGAAGTTCCTTCTCGGTCAACCGAGATCCTATTTAGGTCAACCGAACTCTGAAATAAACTAGCCGTTATCTGACCGTTTTAAAGTCGTTTTTTGGACGTTTTTGAAAAGTATAAAAGCCCTAAAGCTGTATATTCACTACACAACAACCACAACTGATCTACATTGAATATACAAAAGCTCTAACTCTTCAAAAGCATATCCATCTCTTTTTATGTGTTAAAAAGTTCATATCCATCTCATATATGCAAGATACAAAGTGTTGAATTCAAAAGTTCAAAAGAGCATTAAAGTGTGATCTTAAAAGGTATCCATACTCCACTTCTTGAGTGTGAAAATTGTATCTTTATATCTTCATCTTTCCCTTTCTAAGTGATTGGGTATTAGTTGTGTTTAGTCCTACTTAGTGTTGGGCTTTGTACTCTTAGTGAGTGTTGATTGTAATTGTGGTTATTTGAGTAAAACTCTTTGTGAGTTAGCCACAAGTGTAAAAAGATCTTCTTAGTGAAGTTGTTGAAAATCCTTGGGAGAAACTCAAGGTAGTGGACGTAGATTCTTTGTGAATCGAACCACTCTAAATCCGGTGTCTTGCTTTTCTTGTCATATTTGCTCTACAAATCTCCAAGCTTCATATACAAGTTCTACACTTCTATATCTCAAAGAAAAAGAAGCCACTTTTTATAAAAACCCAATTCACCCCCCCTCTTGTGTTTTTCAGATACCAATTGACCAATTGTAAAACATGTTTGAAAATATAGCTAACAAAGTACTAGTGGAAGTGATACCATGAATTCATAAGTTAAGCACATGTATCACAACCAAAAGAATTAGAGGAAGTGTAGGATGATACTTTGAGTACATTCCTCTAACAAGTTAATGGTTAGCTAAATGAGTGTAGCAACTCTTAAAGTGATACTAACCAAAAACTATAATGAGATCACAATGGATAAGAAAATGAAGAATATGATCTCAAAGTTATTAAGGGAGAGTATATGTGATACCAATTAAAGACATAAACATTTATAACACATATAACTTCCAAAATAACTTACACAAGTTGGCTATAAGATATAAAAGATGAAAGGCAAGCCAACAAGTGATGTGATGATGTAAAATAAGACAATTGAGCATACATCACATATAGAGTTTACATCCTAAGTCAAGCATCTAGACGATCAACCACATAAGATTAATGCTATAGACTTGAATATAAACACACCAACACCCCTATATGCAATAAAGATCAAGTAAAAACTAAACATAGCATATACAAACCCCCCCTCCCCTCTTTTATTTAGTGTCTTATGCTTTGGGGGAGTTTTTTATAAACGGGGAGATTGTGCTTAAAGGTTATATTCCTTATCTCCTTTGTTTTTAGCTTAGGTTGATATTCTTTTTGAGCCATATATAACCATCTTTATATTTATGTGTCATTATGGACTCTTTGTATTTTGAAATCAACCAAGCTTATTCAAAAAGATCATTCTTCAGAAAATTGGTGTATTAACTTTGCTTGTGCTATGAATTGTTTATGTTTTTTGCAAGTACACCCTTATATCTTTGGAGTTTGAAGTCTTTTTGATTATGCCAAAGGGGGAGAAAAATAGTGTTTTAATCTTGCTAAAATGGTGTATTAATCTTGGTGTATTAATCATGTTTTTTATCCTTTCCGGCATGTTTTGAGGGGGAGCTTTATATATATCTTATGTCTCAAAACATATTAAATGGAAGGATGGAGGAAAGGAGGTTGGTTGGGAAATAGGGCTCTTCTAAGAGTCCCTAGATTATATGGCAAAAAGAAGTTATTTTGACTAAGTGCTTTTGTCTTCATTGGTTTTATCTTTTAACGCACTAGTCATTGCTCTTAATTGATCTTTAACTTTTTGCCATCCTTCCTTGTTCTTAATTTTGTCCATATTCTATCTTATTACATAAAAGTTTGTCATAATAAAAAAGGGGGAGATTGTCAGCCCTAAGGGCTTACAATCTCCCCCTTTTTTATTATGACAAACTTTGATGTAATTAGATAGGATATGGACAATTTTAAGTACAAGGAAGCATGGCAAAAGGATATAAGAACAAATAAGTGTAAAGCTAAGTGCTTATAAGATAAACCAAGATAGAACGAGAAACATAAGCACTAGCATGTTAAGTTCTTTTGCCATATGCATTAGGGGCTCTTTGAAGAGCCCTATTTCCCAACCAACCTCCTTGCCTCCTTCCTTCCATCAAATGTAGCTTTCTTGTTTGTAATATACATACCTTAGTTTACACAAGAAGCTAACTTACCATTTTCATCAATGTTGATGTGAGTGCTAAGGATCCTATTATAAAGAACATGCTCACACAAACATTAGAACTATCAATGGTTTGTTATCATCAAAACAACATAGATTATTTTGCCCTTCGGGCTAACAATATCGCCCTTAGGGCTAACACATTGATCTTATTCAATGCTTAATGCACAATCCAACATCATGTGAGATTCGAATTTGCACAACCTAACGTTAGTGAGTTTACAGTTCCGTTAGAATACGTGCCATTAGTTGACATTTGTCAGCCAGCTATTGACATGTTGCATCACATAAGGCGAGTGATGTGGAATAATTCTGATATGGACCTAGCCTACCACTTGGTCCACATTCAGTCACATCACAGTTTTGATTAAAATAATAAAAATTGGTGGGGCCTTATGAGAATTTTTTTTTATCAAAAGAGGTGATGTGGTTAATTCTTCAGTCACATCACAGTTTTGATTAAAATAATAAAAATTGGTGAGGCCTTATGAGAATTTTTTTTAATCAAAAGAGGTGATGTGGTTAATTCTGGACCAAGTGGTAGGCCAGGTCTATATCAGAATTTTCCAGTGATGTGGTGATGCGGATGCACAGTAAATTTTCTCCTCTTGCAGGAATCAAACCATAGGAGCCAATTCTCGTTGTCGATGTGAGGTTTGTATTGGTGGATGATCTATAAGTAATCTTGTAAGCGACCTTGTCCTGACCCGAACCTGCCTAAACTTTTTTTTTTTTTACCAAAAAAAAAACCATAGGACCTAATTAGTATCTCGATTTTAAGGTTAATTCTGATATAAATTGTGTGGTCCATATTTATCTGTATCAAAAAAGAAAAGACTGTCCGGATGGATGTGGATAAATTTGGACGGTCCATATTAGAGAAAAATAGGATTTTAATACCAAACCGGGTCTTGAAATCCTCGTAAAAACTAAAAAAAGAAGTAAAATTCTAAAGAGTGAATGGCCAAATATGGACCTTAACAATTTTTGCTTTTCTTTTTTAGACATTAATAATTTTTTTGTACATTTTTAGACACGAACAATTTACGGGACGCCATTTATAGATTTTTTCCTAAATTCCGGCTAAAAACCCGCATGTGAGTAAAACGACGTAGTTTTGTCAAGGGGTATTTCGGGGAAATCCCTTTAATTATTTTAATTTGTAATTTTTAGAGTTAATGGTCAAATATGGACATTAACAATTTTTGCTTTTCTCTTTTTAGACTTTAACATTTTTTTTGTACATTTATAGACTCAAACAATTTACGAACATTCCGTTATAGAAAAATCCCAACATTCCGACTAAAAAATTGCACGTGAGAAAAACGTGCCATTTTAAAGAGGGGTAGAATAGTTCGATCAATAACTAATAATCAGTCCCAGTATTTGTATCCATGGCATCAAATTTTAACCCGTATTCAAAACGATTTCACCCGAATTTGAAAACTTTCTTCACCATGGAAAATGCATGTAGCTCAGAAAATTGATCTTTATCTACGCTATCAAATGCATTCTCAAAAAAAATTATACCAGAAACATTCCTCAATTCACCAATTTTCCTCTGGGGTAACAGGAAATTCTGGTTACTTTTATTTTTTTTTGATAAAATGAATTGGATGGGTGATGAACCACATATGCCAACAATGAGGCAAACCTAGAAAATAAATGAGAAAGCAACAATCTCCAACTCCAAGTTGATTCGAAAGCAATCAAATGCAAACTGGATCTGTACAAAGCCTCTTATTAGCCAAGATCTGGAACCAACAAATCACTCACCAAAGACACCAACTTTCCTCTTCTTCATGTTGCCTACTCTGTACAAATTCGAATTGGGTATTTCTGATATTTTTTTTTTTTTTTTTTTTGGGAGTTGTGGTGGTGGTGGTGGTGGTGTGTGTGGGTGGGGGGGGGGATTGCAGTTGATTTTCTTTGGCCTTGAATCTTTTTGCTTGTTCTGTAATAGCCAACAATTCTACCTTGAAGATGTTCTTACCATTGTTGACCAAATATTACTCTCTAAATATCTTTGTATTTCTAATGAATGGACTTGTAGCTCACAGTTATTTTCTTGAGAGCTGAATTGAAAAAATTGAGGGAGGTTTGAGAGGAATTTTGAGTATTTTGGAGGATTTGGAGGGAAAAAATATGGTGTAAGGTGGTTGGAGTGTTTGGGATTGGGGGAAGAAAAATAAGAGATGTCAGGTTGGGGTGCGGGTGGGCAGGCAGCCGGGCTAGTCGGGTACAATGTGGGTCAGACGTTTTTAAAAACAATTAACAAGATTTGTCCAAAACACCCCAGTCAAAACTGCGTCGTTTTGCTCATAGATGGGTTTTAAACCGAAATTTTCAAAATTAACTACAACGGAAGTTCCGTAAAATGTTAAAGTATATAAATGTATAAAAAAATGTTTATGTCTAAAAAGAGAAAAACAAAAATTGTTAAGGTCCAAAAAGGGTCGGATTAAAATCCGTTGTGATGACACTATTTTACCCCTTGAAAATAATGCACGTCTTGGTCACGTGCGAGATTTTAGCCTGAAAGTTGGCCTTTTTCTATAACGGTATGTCTGTAAATTATTTGTGTTTATAAATGTACAAAAAAATTGTTTATATAAAGAAAAAATTGTTAAGGTCCAAAAAGAGCCATTCACTCAATTGGAATAATTAGCCACTTTGATCATCAACGTTTTTTCGCCTAGCCACTTTGGTCAAAATTCAAGTTTTTTAACTTATTTCATCATTAAACATTTTTTCACTAAACCATTTTGGTCAAAAATGATTTTTTTAAACTTTTTTCATCACTAAATTTTTTTTTATCATATTTTAGTCACAAAAGTTTTTTTTCAGTCAAACCTTTTTGGTAAAAAAATTTAGTGACCTAAATGGAAGAATGAAAATACTTTAGTGACCAAAATGGCAGAATGAAAAAAATTTAGTGATGAAAAAAGTTAAAAAAACATTTTTGACCAAAATGGCAGGCCGAAAAATGTTTAATGATGAAATAAATTAAAAAACTTGAATTTTGACCAAAGTGGCTAGGCGAAAAAACGTTGATGATCAAAGTGGCTAATAATTCCACTCAATTGTAAAAGAAAAAGAGCGAAACAGTCCACTCCACTCAACTACTGGAACTCGGTGAGCAGAAGTGCTAACTGAAGCATGTTTATCTGATTTCTGTAATATTCCGTCGCCATGTCTTCATCTACTCTTACTGATTCTGTGATTTATAAAACTCCATCATCCAGAAGTGAGGCTATTGATGTCTTCTGGCACGAGGGTATGCTGAAACACGATACTGGTAGTGGAGTATTTGATTCAGGAATGGATCCAGGATTTCTTGATGTTCTTGAAAAGCATCCAGAGAACTCTGATAGAATCAGAAATATGGTTTCTATTTTGAAAAAGGGCCCAATTTCTCCCTTCATTTCTTGGCACTTGGGCAGACCTGCTCTTATATCTGAGTTATTATCTTTCCATTCTCAAGGTGCTTAAGCTTCAGTAATTACTTCTACTGGGTTTTGTTAAGATTGATTTTTGGGATTTGATTTGTTTTGCTTACAATTTTCTAATTTGAGTGGCCAAGAATGTATTTTTTCTCCTTCTTGTTATTGATATTGGGTTTTATTAATTGATTCCCCCCCTTTTAGTTCTACTTTCCCATACCAATTTTGGAATCAGGCCCTTCTCCTTTTTGGTTCTTCTAATATGTGAAGAGTAAAACTCAAAATAGGATTTGTATACCACTAATTCTATAGAATTAAGAGAGTAATATTGATATTTTGATTAAAAGACACTTTATTTTTTTTCTTTCTTAATTTTCGCAAAATGTCCTATAAACGACTGACAGTATGAAATGAAGAGAATACTTAAAGAGGGAAAAATACCTGAATGAACAATAACCTTGCATAATTGTCTTCTGTTGATGCTCAACTTTTGCCAATGCAATATGACTTTTTCAATGAAATCATCCAAGGGATACTTTCATAATGATGCATTTCTTGTGTAATTAATTGAAAACTTTGGAAAATTAAAAACCAAAAACAAATGTTAACATTTGAAACTAATCATTGGCTGGCCACCCTAATGAGCCTGAACAAAGCTCCCCATGCCACTCATGCTGTAAGAGAACTACAGTCTGAGGTAACACCGAATAACTCAGATATTTATCTTGTGGAAAATTGCTAATAGTCATGTTCAGTATATTAGTTGCAGTTATTGTGCAAATTATTCATCCTGTGACTGCAAGATAAAAGAAAAATATCCATGGAAATTACAAATATATTAGCTTCTAGTGCACCCTAGAAGTTAGTTCACTATAGTGAAAGCTAAAAATTAAAGTGAGCCAGGCATAAACTTATCATGCCTCCCTTAATTAAACCTGATATTGAACAATGATGTTATATTCCTCTATTTTCTTAGAATAAATGTATTTTCAAAGGAGATTTTCCTGATTTCAATACATATATTCTTTTTCCTATTTAGTTATTTACTTAGACGTTGTTTGTGCTATATTAGTATATTATCTCGAATCCCAGTTCGCTTACTGTGCTCCTTTTTTTAGTTATCAGTCATTTGTAATTTTATGCCAAAGAACTATTCTGTCTTTTTTACATAGAGGCATCTTTATTCAACAAGTAAACTGCTGCCAATTAATATAGATATTGCTAATAACCCTTGATATGTCTTGTTTTGATCTGGCATAGGCTAAAAGATATGCGATCCTAACAAAGTCTTAAAATTTACCATTTGTCAGAATATATTAACAAATTAGTCGAAGCCGATAGAACTGGACAAAACATTATGTGTGATGGGACATTCTTAAATCCTGGATCATGGGATGCTGCACTTCTTGCTGCTGGTACTACATTATCAGCTATGAGACATATACTTGATGGAAATGGAAAACTTTCATATGCGTTAGTTAGACCACCTGACCATCATGCTCAGCCTAATCAAGCTGATGGTTATTGCTTTCTTAATAATGCTTGTCTCGCTGTAAATTTGGCATTGAATTCTGGTTGTGCTGTTATTGATATTGATTTTCATTGCGGAAATGGGACGGCAGAAGGATTTTATCCCTCTAATAAAGTTCTTACAATCTCTCTTCATATGAATCACGGTTCATGGGGTCCTTCTCATCCTCAGAGTGGAACTGTTGATGAACTTGGTGAAGGGGAAGGGTTTGGATATAACATGAATATACCATTACCAAATGGAACGGGCGATAAGTAACAATTAACTTACAGCACTTGAGTCTTGACCAACACCGAAAACCATCATATCCGGCTTGAACTTGTCAACAGCAGGGACAACTATTGGGATGTCTTTGTTGGATTTCTGAATTCTGCATCAATTACTAACTACTAGAATTAATTGTCAACAGGAATTGGTTTAGTTGGTAAGATGGGTGTAATCCCATAATTCCAACCAGGATTCAAACCTCTCCCAAGACGGCCGTGGGTTAAACAAATAATAAAAATACACCTCTTAGTTTTCTTGAAGGAGTAAAATGTTTAGAGGGTTTGCATCATGGAAAATAAATTTTTTAGTTGCACAAATATACACAAGTTTACCAATAGAAGAAAGGGAATAAGCTTCGTAGATGATTTTGTTTACAATTAGCGGTGGACATGCATTTGGAAAACTATAGGAACTTTTTTGACTAATTTTTTATAATCAGCTTCTCATGTAATCTGTATTCAAGACAAATTCCAAAATACAACAGTTATTCATGGAAGTTCCCTTGATTAAGTACTTCATTTTCTATGATTCTCTGTTCCTCAGAAGAATTTTTAGGTGAAAGCGCGGTATCGGTCTTCGGGTTGCTACATTCCAAGTATACACATATGAGATATTACTGTAATATGACAAAGGAGGAAAAGATGACCAGTAACTTATGCACTGGAAAATTAAAAGAAAACAACGTTTTACATGCTTCTTAAAAATTCAGAGAGTAAGGTAGTTTCCTGGTTTGAGGTAATGGCAGTATTTGCAGGCCATGAAATAGAGTCCGCGAAGTTAGGAACATAATTTCAAGCCTGGCGAGATTGCAAATAGATAATATGTTTTGTTCTCCCTCTGACTTTCATGTATCTGCAAGACTAATTAATCATGATTCACATTTATATATATATATATATATATATATATATATATATATATATATATATGCTTGATGATAATTTCAATGCTCTATGCAGATTTAGATAGTTCTTACCTACATCTTATATCATGATCTCTCTTTGCCTCACATTGTTGTAATCAATACATTGGGTACGATTGGATTGGGTGTGACTTGGGTTTTGTCTGGCTTGAGAATCAAACTCAGACTGAAAACAGTTTTGAATTGAGTATGAAAATTAAACCTGAAGCATCCAATCATCTAGAATTTAGTATGGGTTCGAGACTTCGACCAATATCTCAAACCTAAACCCAATCGAATAACACCCATTATTTACCGGATTTCTGTTTCTGAATTCTTCATGTCAGTTTGATCCAAATGGAAGGCAATGTTTGACAATGAATGGTTATAAGGAGATCGGAAAGAGAGTTCGCGGCTTGGCTAAAAAGCACAGCGATGGACGCCTCCTTATTGTCCAAGAAGGCGGATATCATGTCACTTATTCAGCTTATTGTTTGCATGCTATTCTTGAAGGTGTGCTTGATATTCCAGTTCCTTTATTATCTGATCCTCTTGGGCACTACCCAGAAGATGAAGCTTTCACTGTCAAAGTTATTGAATCTATTAAACTTTACCAAGGAAAAAATGTGCCATTTTTGAGAGACAATTAGAAACGTCTTCTTTGAAACTCATTTGTTAAAAGCTTGACGACCTTTCTCATTTGTTTACTTGTCGACAAAAAATCTATAACTTCAGTTCCAACTCATAATTCGAGTTTTAAAACAGTTGGCTCATAATTCGAAATTTCACATTTTCTCTTTCAGAATCTCTAAGTTATACGTTCCTTCATTAATCGAATAAGTAAAATGAACTGAGACAAGATATTTTGATTAAACCTATTTTTGCTAAGTGATGTTAAATTTTAAGTTCGATTCACATACTCTATTTTAAATAATGATTTTTTTAACACGTGCACAAAGCATATGTAAATTACCATATAATCTACTTAATTGGAATTAAGGCATGATTCGGAGGCACGCTTTAAAAAGGCCCTATAAAGAAAATGAATGCAACTACTTCTCCAGTCTTGATAGATAGTGTTGCCGCAAAAGATTCGATTGAACGTCGAGTTATAAAGTTAAGCTGGCCGATTTTTGTGTTCACACTTGGAATTCCTTCCCTCAAGATTTGCACTTGGAAAAGGGTGACTCAGCCAATAATGCTTTCTTTAAAGATTCCCGCATCTAAATTCATCTAGTTAAACTTAGACTTCGCAATTTGGAACATGTTAGGCTTCCTGCGTGAGAACATTTGTCCAATAACACATACTTAGATTAGAATACAGCTTCTTAGAATAGGCTTCCTCCATGGGGAATTTTCCCAATAAAGCATACTTAGTTTTGAGGTAGTCCATTTTACTCTGGACAGGGATACTGCGTGAGGAATTGTTTTTCAATAACGCCCACTTGACCGAGACACTCTTTCCCAAGTGTAAACCACCCTTGAGTGAAGAAATTTTGAGCATGAATACAAAGTTGTGTCATCCTTGCTTTTTAGATCGACTTTCAGCCGGGTTTTAACAAGCAGCTAACTCTCCAACATATTGAAACTTAAAAGGTATTCACAACAAAAAATATATATATACTAGCCAAAAAACTCGTACTATGCACGGAGAATATATAGTTTTGATTTTTTTTGTATCTTACCCATGCTATGCCATTTATATTTCTTTCACTATCAGGCTTTCTTTGCAACCTCTTTGTAAGAAGTTACTTGCTCCACTCAAACTCATGTTATCTCTTACAATGCGACTCCAAAGCCTCTGAAAGTCTCGAGCTAATAACGAACTATATGATACCCCTAGAGAAACTTATAAAGAATTATAATTTTTTTTAAAATACTAATTTTCTAATATTCTAAATCAAAACACTATAGAGGACAAAGAGATCACAAAAGCAGGACCTTTTAAATGTAAGTATAACTGTTTATTAATGGTCAAGTAGAGTATCTTCATATTTTCCAAAAAATCTTTAACAAAGTAGGTCATCATGCTAACGATGTATGATCATGTAGTGCAAAAGTTACTAGTTTTCATAATTGCATATTAAAGAATCCAATGAAAAATGAAATTAGTGCAGCCAGGGATGAGTCAATATATATGGAGTGTTTAGTAGAAGACGAATTCATAGGGATTCCAAAAAAAATTAAAACCTATACGTTAGATAAAAGATGTAAATATGCAACATGGAATTCCAAAAGGGGAAAAAGATGCAGCTTTCTGTTAGTCACAAGCTTATTATCTATTTTTATACCCTAATATTGAAAAATGCACCATACCAAAATCTTTTAATCTAAAGATTACTTGAAGCTTCTGAAGAAGTTTTGAACTCAAATTCATTTGAGGCAGAAAAATCATCATTGCTTTTTCTACTTGTCTAAACTCTAAAACTGCCACTGGTTTAACATACTGATTCAATTCTTATCAGTTTTCACCATTGCTTAACAAAGTTCCAGGAAAGGACCGTGTACAAAACTTATTATTACACAATCTCAAAATTATTTGAACTTTTGATCAATTACTTGGAACCATCCGGGTTTCCAATTTAAATATCGTTCAAGAAACATATATAATTAACTGATACCTTTTAACTCCAAATATATCTCTTCTCTAACACCCTGCAAATGAAAAGAAAGAAAATACTTATTATTACACATGCTAAAATTAGATATGGAGAATTATTACAAAAATAAAATTTGACTGATAATATTCAAAAACACGCGAGAGGTTGAAAAAAACTGGTAAATTGAACAAAAGTAGTCCAAAAATTTCATTCCATTAAGCCGATAGTATTAAATTAACATAAAGTACAGTACACCTATAAACAGTCAATTTATCATAAAAAAAGAAGTTTCAGAGAAAATTAGCGTAAACTGTTAAACTACTAAATTCAATCCCATCACGTTCAAATATGGTAACAAAATTCCCAGGACTTTTAGACTCTTCAACCATTAGCGGGCATGTCCTCTTTACTAGTAGGACGATGAAATATGGTGTATGAAAATCGAGATATGAAACCGCCTTTAAGGTGGGGAGGGTATGACTGTCAAAAGGTACCAATTTTGATTAATCCTAAATTGTATCACGTTTAAATATGGTAACAAAAGTCCTAGGACTTTTAGACTCTTCAACCATTAGCGGTCATGTCCTCTTTGCTAGTAGGACGATGAAATGTGGTGTATGAAAATCGAGATATGAAATCGCCTTTAAGGTGGGGAGAGTATGACTGTCAAAAGGTACCAATTTTGATTAATCCTAAATTGTATCACGTTTAAATATGGTAACAAAAGTCCTAGGACTTTTAGACTCTTCGACCATTAGTGGTCATGTCCTCTTTGTTAGTAGGACGATGAAATATGGTGTATGAAAATCGAGATATGAAACCACCTTTAAGGTGGGGAGGGTATGACTGTCAAAAGGTACCAATTTTGATTAATCATAAATTGTATCACGTTTAAATATGGTAACAAAAGTCCTAGGACTTTTAGACTCTTCGACCATTAGCGGTCATGTCCTCTTTGCTAGTAGGATGATGAAATATGGTGTATTGAAATCGAGATATGAAACCACCTTTAAGGTGGGGAGGATATGACTGTCAAAAGGTACCAATTTTGATTAATCCTAAATTGTATCAAGAGTGTGCAAAAACAAAATATGTATAAAGTGAAGTTCCACGAAAAATATGATCCTGCAACTTTTACCACAAAACTTCGAAAAATGCGCAAAAACAAAAACAGATAAACAAAGTTAGACTACTAATTCATTGACCTAGCAAAGACTCTAGAACAAAGTACATCGTCAATTTTCCTCTTATTGAATGATATTTCGAAAATGTTAAGCAATAAACAATTATAATAATGCAAAATTGTAAAATGAATGTCCAATGAAAAAGGTTAAAAGAAAATCCATGACTTCATTTTTTTATGCGCCAGCTTCTCTTTGCTTTCAGTGCGTACTCTTTATGCAAAACTAATGGCATATTGGTCGTTATTGTCCCTAAACAATTTATGAATCAGGAATAAGGTCCCTAACGATGTTTTTTGTACATTAAAATCCTCAAACAATTTACGATTGGTGTGTAAGGTCCTTCTGTCAAGAAAGTGACGGGTCAACTGTGAATTGAAAATTTTATTCGAGTCAACATAAATACTTTAGGGGCATAATCGGTATATCACAATTAAAATACCGGCAAATTGGTCGTTATTGTCCCTAAACAATTTATGAATCAGGCGTAAGGTCCCAAAACATTTTTTCTGGACATTAAAATCCTCAAACAATTTACGATTGGTGTGTAAGGTCCTTTTGTCAATCTTCTTACCGTAAAATAATTCACCAAATTAGCAAAAAAAATTGAATGACAAAGACAAAGAACTCATCCACCCAATTCAGGACCTTATAGTAGAAGTTGTTGATGCAATTGATCTAATGCCAATTGATTTTTAGCTGTTTTGGTGATTTAATTTATCTGAGTTTTTTTAATTAGCAAGAATTATTATCTGTGGTTTGTGAATTTTTATTTCAAGTATGCAATGAAGGTTCTTTACTTAAAATTTGATATTTCAAGAAAGAATTTTGCGGGTTTGATGGAATCTGGACATGAGCATGTCTATGATGACGTTAAAAAATCATTGCTTTGGGCTCAATCGGCTGCCATTTTTGTTCATTTTAGAGAGTTCGAAGAATAAGTTTGTAGTAGGTGCTGGTGGGTGGGGATGGGGATGGTGAAGAATAGGCGGAGATGGTGACTCGAATTAAATTTTTAATTGACAGTTGACTAACACTTTTTTTTACAGAAGGACCTTACACACCAATCGTAAATTGTTTGAGGATTTTAATGTCCAGAAAAAATATTTTGGGACCATACGCCTGATTCATAAATTGTTTAGGGACAATAACGACCAATTTGCCGGTATTTTAATTGTGATATACCGATTATGCCCCTAAAGTATTTATGTTGACTCGAATAAAATTTTCAATTGACAGTTGACCCGTAACTTTTTTGACAGAAGGACCTTACACACCAATCGTAAATTGTTTGAGGATTTTAATGTACAGAAAACATCGTTAAGGACCTTATGTCTAATTCATAAATTGTTTAGGGACAATAACGATCAATATGCCAAAACTAATTTCAAATATCGATATGTTTTCAGTATATAATCTCTCTAGCATGTCAGTATGTTCATTTCTAATGTTGAAGTAAACAAAACATGCACTGGACATCGAGTTTTCTATAATATCCACTTATGTTGATCCACGTTTCATGTTACTTCCCTCGTTAAGGGAGACTTTACAATATTTTCAATTGACTATATGATATAAATGTTTCATCTTTTACTGCTTGGCATTGAGGATTGCTTTATCCATTTGATACGCATTCAAGACAGTCTAACATTATGTAACACAGACTTATAGAAACTTAAAAGAAATAAAAAAGACTTATAGAAACACCAAATTTGCAGCCACAGACCTTCAATGTGAATTCTCGCCCTGACTAACCACTCAGGCCAAATTGAAATTTCAAAGCTTTCTTCACCAAAAAAGAAAAACATCTTATTAATCACAACGAGAGAAATTGTTAGTAGTGCTCTAGGACCAGTAGCATATGTTGTACGTTTTATATCTTTTCGAGTATGTAATTTGAATAGTTAATTTTGCTTATGAACATCATATGTGTGATTTGATAGTAAAACTCATTAGCTTATGTAATTACTATTCTAGTTGTTCCTAGTTTTATGTAAAGTTCTTTACAATCTAATAAAACTAGTATGATGTTTGATTGATGATTATGTTTTACTAATCAAGTGTAATGAATACAAATCATATAATAGATGCAATATATTGGGATATACTGTTTCGGACGTGACCCGTTAGAGAAATAATACTTCATGGTACTTAGTCATAAGTATTACTTCCTCAATATTATTTTGGAATCCTTAGACCTTGTGTCTCCATTGATTCTAGCATAAATGGAGCTGCGTTTTGACCCAGTCGGACGTTACTTTTAATCGAGTAACCAATACGACTGATGATCGGATGTAGTGTCCTATCATGGCTTGAATGTGAGAGGCATTGTAAGGGATTTGCCCCTCCCTATTATTAGAGAGAGATATCCATGGGTCCCTCGATAGGGAAGACTGTCTAAATGCATGGTCGTTCTCAAATGTATTTGATAAAGTGGTTATTAAATACTATTTGTTGGAACAGTCTACCTGGAGATCGAGTATAAATACAATTAAGCTTCATAAGGGTGACGACTACCATGCCTTATGCTTAATTAGGATATCGTGAGACAAAGGGATTAAATAGTGGATTGATATTAGGTTCCACCGTAAATTCATTCACTTTGGGTAGTCACAATGTCCTGATAGGGACCGCTTGTGATTTATGAACACATACTACTACTAAGTGTGTTTTCATTGCCATTGTGATATGAACCTACAGGGTCACACGCATAGACAAGCTAACGAGCTTCATGTCCAGATCCAATGAATCTAGAATGTGTCTAGTTTCATTGTATCTGACATTTATTTTTCTGTGAATAATAAAATGTTATTATTCGAATTAGAGATGAATAAGGGGCATTTTAGGTATTTAGTTATAGCTGGGATTACGTGGGAAGTTATTATCCGTTAAAGACTCCCACCACCAGTAGAAGTGTAGGGGACGTGGGAGTTAAAGTCTCCCACTGCCAGAAGAGGTGGAAAAGATGTGGGAGTTGTGCTTGAAACAACCTCTCACATCCTATATAAACTTCTATTGGCCGAAACCCTAAATACTAATGTTAAAAATACTAAAAACCCGAAATTAGATTTCTGGTCTTTGTTCCTCATTTTCTCTCTAGAATCTAAAACTCAGAAAAACGAAGATCTAGCACTCGCTGCTCGTTTCGTCGCGTGGATACAAGTAGGGAGTAATTCCGCTAGAGAGGACTCAAGGTAGTTGCTGCTGAGAGCCGAAAAACATAATCTTTCACCAAGAAACGTAAGTTTTTACGGTCTTTTTCTATTCGTTTTGGTATGAGCGGATCCTTCGGGGGAGGACTCATGGGTGTTTAGAATGAGTTTCTCCCCATGAATCCCTTCAGAAATGACATGTAAAATATATACAATCTATATAATATATGTATAATTTATTGCCAAATAAATTTTAAAAAAATACACATCGCTTGACTATTATTATTATATACCGAATGAGAGTACGCACTCCGTGAATTGGATTGGAGAATTTGAACCGCTTGAAAATTGCAATCTGAAAAAGCCAGACTTGTTACAAGTATATTGAAAAATCTTTCGATATTGGAAATGACAGTGCACCAAAAAATCCAGCTTTTCCATAAGCCCATGTTGAGACATTACTTAGGACAACACTCTCTGTAAATGAAACACTCTGTTGGCGAGCCTAAACTTCAGTCATTACACTTTTATTGATATATTGGAAAGAAATTTCAACAATATAAAACAACCTGCCAAAAAACTTCCCCGCAACGAGATTCATGACGTACAAAAATTACAATTCCCAGCAAAGAAATTCACCAATTGAAAAGACAATGTATTTCTCTTTTTATGAACTTCAAAACCGAAAAACAAAATAAACTCACGTCTCTATATAGCAAAGTAGGAAGTAATTTATATGTAAATATCGATAGAGGTAAGTAAAAAAATGCAAACATATGATAATTTGCATAATGGGAAAAGAAAAAAAAAATGTTGGAGAAAACAATTTTTTTGAAATCGTCATAAATGACACTCATATTTTGCATTAAAACAATAAATTTTCAAATTCGCATTGGGAGTGTCAACAATCCTTGAAATGAAATTCAAGACCTTAAAAAATTTCATGATAGTAAATCTAAAACAGAAAAGGGGAAGGGAAGGGAAGAAGGAGATATTCTTGAAGTAAAAATTGAAACCTCTTCTTTTTTATTCCATCTTCTTTTAGCTCTACTCTTTTCCTGCAAAAAATAATAATAAAATAAATAAACACAATGGTTACTAAATGCGTCTAGTACCCCATTTCTACTCCTTCCGCTATGATAACTACAACCACCACCAACCATTTCGGGTCGTGCAAGCACACTCGAAAAAATAAATTAATCGTCCCACAATTTCCTAACAAACAATTAGTTCGTTTCCAAAAACCAACCCAAAAGATAAATTGATAACAAACCCATGAAATAAGTAAATTTCAAATCACATGCATTAGCATCAACAACCTCAAGTAAGGAATGACCATAATTAACAAAATTGAAAATACCATCCAAATGCGGAAACTCAATTGGTCGATAGCTTCTAATTTGGGTGGTATATATCAAGTTGTGGCAACAAGTTTTTGTAGAACTGGGAAAAATATTGATATATGAATAAATATTAAGTACACAGGAAGAAAATATCAAAGTTAAAGATACTCATGCATGGAAATGGAGGAAAGAAGATTTTGAGAAATCTCAAAAATTAAAGAAAATCATTGAACCTCATTGCTGCAATCCCTCAACCATTCATAAATTTGGGCATGGATATGTTGGAAAAAATCTAGTACTGTTGTACTGAAAAAATTGAGAATTAATCTGTACTGGATATATACTTTCAGACAGAAAAAAAAAAATTCTGGACATAAAATTTTTTGGACTGTAAAACTAAATCCTGGACAGGAAAATTCACAGCAAAAACAATAAAAACAGTAAAAACAATACTAAAACCTTAATCGGTTTGGATTTTCTCCTGGACGAGATAGCAGTTTACCGCTTCCCCTTAAGTTCAATATGTCCTGCCTTTTGGTAGCTCCAGGCACTCTTGAACACTGAACTCCCAAGGTAAAACGCCCACACACTCGTCTCACTGGGAAGCAGATAGCAATAAGAATCTCGAATGTTCGAGCAATGAGAACTCTTCAAATGGTATGCAAGTGTACGGGGAATAAAATAAAAATGCAGAGGAGGGAGAGGAGAATTTCGTGTGTTTTTTTTCTGGATGGCAGCACTGCCTTTTTATAGGCTGCAATGCTCACATATGTAACAGCTCTTGCATTACTCATTCTTAATGCTCAGTATAAATATTGACTGTTACAGCCATTATGCTATATTATTTCCTGACAGTTAGGAAATGAAGAGCTGCCATTACTTTAAAATTCGAATATCCAAAAATCAAACCAGCAGCAAAACATGGGCTGATCAGGCCCGCGAGTTTTGATCCGGCATTCGTGTACGCAGGTCGCGCCTGCACACAAGTTCAAGCTATTTTGGCATCAACAGAACTTCGAATTGCACCCCCCTGCGCGGGCGCACACGATGTTCTCACATAGGGCATAATACAAGTAACACAATTTAAACCCATGCCCATCACTTTAACTTATAAAGTGAAAAACACTTCCAAAGGTTTCCCATGTGGGATGTGGTTTAAAAAACCCATTTACCACATTTCATCTACCCTACTTTATACCAATTTATCATTCACACCAATAATTGGTTTTCTCACATGTCATATATCATCGCGAAGCTTGCGCAACCCACTTCGTGATAAACTCAATAACATTCAAAACCGAGCGGTGTAACATATAAATATATTAGCTCAAATATATCCTCACGACACATTAATTACACAATAACTCTTTGAGAAAACACATTCTCCAACAGGATATTCCAATTGGCTTTCTATAACCATGATAAATATGAAATTTGAGGAATATGTTCACATAAAATATCAAGTCTTCAACATGGTTGAACATTATAAAATAATATGTAAAAGATGAGCGGATGAAAAAAATGATATACAAACTTGATTTTTTTTTTTTTTAAGAATCCAACTTTTTCACACTGCCAATTCTACTGTATCCTAATCAAATATGAAAATAAACAAATTCACAATCACTCAAATTGGGTAATTGCATAGAAAATCGATCAATTTTCGGTTCTCCATTATGCCAGACTCATGGTGGTGACTATGAGCGATCAATCGTCAATTTATAGAGAAATTTAAATGATTCATTGGCAAAAACGCGTTCTAAACACCCATGAATAGTCCCTGAAAAGATTCGCTCATACTATGGGAATCGAAAAACGGATTAAAATACTTACGATTTTTGGTTAATGGTTGCTGACTTAGAATGTTGTGCTGCGACCACCAAAAGCCTTCCCTTGAGGAATTCCTCTCTACCGGTATCCACGCGACGAAACGAGTAGCGAGTGCTAGCTCTTCGTTCTCTGAGTTTTGAAAATCTAGAAAAAAGGGATGGCAGAAATTTCTATTTCGGTAAAAGGTTTTTTGTGGCTATCAAAAAGTCTAGCTAGGGTTTCGGCCAATAGAGATTATATAGGCGAGAGAGTTTGTTTCGAAAATCAACTCCCACGTAATCCCAATCTGTTCTGGTAGTGGGAGTTTTTATCATATAATAACATAAAAACTCCCACGCAATCCCAGCGAAAGCCAAATACCAAAAATGCCCATCCATTATCTCTAATTCGAACAATAACATTTTATTATTCTCAGAAAAATAAATCTCAAATATAATGAACCTAGACACATTCTAGATTCATTGAATCTAGACATAAAGCTCGTTAACTCGTCTATGCGTGTGACCATGTAGGTTCATATCACAATGGCAATGAAAAGACACTTGGTAGTAGTATGTGTTCATAGATCACAAGTGGTCCCTAGCAGGGCATTGTGACTACCCAGAGTGAATGAGTGTACGGTGGAACCTAATATCGATCCACTATTTAATCTCTTTGTCTCGCGATGTTTTTGAAGCTCAGAACTCATTGTGGCTAAAATGAGACAATTCACATCGTTAGAGTCATCAAAATGCTTCTTCCAAGCATCGTTAGGAAATTGGACCCACTCAGTTTTTCTTTTTCAAGAACGGATCGCAATGAATTGTGTGAAGTGTTGGTTGCCATTATCTACAGTAAAAATTATTTGCAAAGTCATTAATTAGTTTTTGAGCAAAAAACTTTCCACAATTTCAACACTTGATAAATAGTGGAGAAAAACCATTTTATGATAGTTATAAAGTAAGCTTTAGCTTATCACCCATAATTAAAGTAAAATCAACCCATGGGAATGAGCTATTTCGCATGTTATGCCCTAGGCTCAAAACTATTTTGATAGCCTAGTTAAGTCGAACCCTGTCTAAGCTTATGAAAATCACTATTTTCCCATCTCCTTTTGCTTAGACAACCACTTATTTGTTACTTTGGCAAGCAGACAAAATTATGATCCAAGCTCAAGAAGTGATTAGGTTATGGTAGGCATTTTAAGACTTAATTAAAACAATTTAGTTTGACGAATAAGTTGTTAAGCCCCCATAAGACAAGAATATAAGCATCACACGCAAGATATAAAACATAAATGTAAACATGAGATAGCATGGCCTAATCCTATGATGACTCACATGAGCCTTGTGGGAGCCTAGGGTAAATCTAAGTCAATACCCATCTCATGGATAGTGTCTTAGATACAACATCCCTCCATTCTTGTTACATAAATGCATGGGCATACCCAGCCTTCAATGTAAAGCAATAAAACTAATCTAAGAAAACAATAACAGTTTTACAACATTGAAAAATGGCTCGCAAGACGTATTATAAAATTACAACCCAATAAATTTAAAGCAAGAGGGGGTATAGTAGGCCATGCTATTCACCATGCTAAAACTCACATAAAGCATAATAAAATCAAGTAATGAGTACAAATACAAAGTCTTAGGGCCTCCCCCTGGACGAGGTCCTAGGGGAAGCGCATCTGGTGGGGTGCGCGGAGCAGGCGGCTGTCCAGGGGCAGTGCGCCAAGAAAGAAAAATCGGATTCTTCCTCTCTCATCGAATGAGTTTTCTGCCCCGATTTAACCCTCAATCGCCTAACATGTATAATCGAATAAATAGGTTTATAAACAGTTTATGAAGTAGTTAATCGGATTAACAACAGGAAGCATGCAATCACGGTTTATGCTAATTAATCATATTAATCAGATTTACGATAATAGTTTATGCGTAATTTAATCAAATTAATTACAGATCTATTCATGCGATAGCAGTTTATGCAATATTAATCGAATTAATAACAGATTGAATCATGTGAACATGCATATTAATCATATTAACATGTATCACATATGTCATAATCAAAGAAACAATATTTTATGTTTCACACATACACATACCAAATCGAAATTGATACGGAGCAGATCTTTCGGGGGAGGACTATTGGGTGTTTAGAACGAGTTTCTGCCAATGAATCCCTTCAGTGGTATCACAGCCTTGCTCATACTATTCGAATTTGATATAGTTAATCACATCATAACACGTATTAATTTGATTTGGTATGTGTAAGTGTAAAAAAAGAAAAGATTGTATCTTGGATTCAATATATGTGATATATACATAAATTGATTTCGGTTAATCATGTTTATATGTTTCTGTGATTCGTTATGTTATTATTTTGAGTAATATTGCATGAACTGCCTTAGCATAATTTTGTTTGTAATTTAATTCGATTAACTTGCATAAACTGATATTGCATGTTTCTGTATATTCGATACTGCATAAACTGTTTCTGTGAATCTGTAATTAATTCGATTAATTTGGTTAAAATCGAGACCGCCGTCGGCGTGGTGCTGACCGTCTACTTTTCGCTGACATATGACTTTGTATATGTACTCATTCCCGTATTTATTATGCTTTATGTGAGTTTTAGCATGGTGAATAACATGTCCTACTATACCTCTCTTGTTTTACATTTAATTGGGTTGTAATTTTATAATACGACCTGCGAGTCATTTTTCCAATGATGTAAAATTGTAATTGCTTTCTTAGATTAGTTTTACTGCTTTACATTGAAGGCTGGGTATGCCCATGTAATTATGTAACAAGACTGTAGGACGCTAGACCGAAGACTTTATCCATGAGATGGATACTGACTTAGATTGACCATTGGCTCCCACAAGGCTCGTGTGAGTCATCATAGAATTAGGCCATGCTATCTCACGTTTACTTTTATGCTTTATATATTGCATGAGATGCTTGTACTATTGTCTTATGGGGCTTGATTTTATACGTCACATTAAATCGTTTTAATTAAGTCTTAAAATGCCTACCATATCCTAAGCACTCCTTTTGCTTGGATCATCATTTTTGTCTGCTTGCCAAAGCAACAGATAAGTTGTATCTAGGCAAGAGGAGATGGGAAAAGAGTGATTTCCATATGCTTACACATGGTTCGACTTAACTAGGCTACCAAAATAGTTTTGAGCCTAGGGCATAAAATGGGAAATAGATGTCATTCCCATTAGGGGTGAGCAAATTCGGTAAAAACCGATTTACCGACCGAATTCGATTTGAATTTGGTAAATTGAATTCGGTAATTCGGATGAATTCGGTAATTCGGTATGTACCGAATTCGAAAACTTCGAATTCGGTATATGATTTTAGTGAATTCGGTATATCGAATTCGAATTCAATTTCGTATTATAATCTTATTTAAATATATATATATATATATATATATATATATTTATATTAGCTAATTATATATAAAATAATATTCAATAGCCAATAATATTTAATAGAAAGGAAAAAAACCTCCAAATCGGTAGAAACCGAATTCAGAATTCGCCAATTCGGTGAATTTGAATTCGGTAAATCAGTTACGAATTCGAAATAGGTCGGTATTTCAAAAAAAAAAAAAAAATACCGAAAAAACCGATTTCAAACTACCGATTTACCGATTTCGAAATCGATGCTCACCCCTAATTCCCATGGGTTGATTTTACTTTAATTATGGGGATAAGCCAAAGCTTATATAATCGTAAAATGGTATTTTTCACTATTTATCAAGTGTTGAAATTGTGGAAAGGTTTTTGCTCAAAAACTAATAACTTTGTAAATAATTTAATGTAGATAATGGCAACCAACACTTCACACAATTCATTTTGATCCGTCCTTGAGAAGGAAAAACTGAGTGGGTACAATTTCCTTGATTAGGCTCGCAACTTAAGGATTGTCCTTAAGCAGAAAAGAAAGCTATACGTTCTTGATACGGATATTCCTGAACAGCCTGCAAACAACGTCTCTAGAGCTGAAAAAGATGCTCGGAAGAAGCACTGTGATGACTCTAACGATGTGACTTGTCTCATGTTAGTCACAATGAGCACTGACCTTCAAAAACTGTTTGAAAGGGTTGAGGCTTTCCAAATGATGGGCCAGCTCAAGGAAATGTTCCAAGAGCAAGCTCGTCAAGAAAGATTCCTCACGGCCAAGGAGTTGAATAGTTGCAAGATGGCCCCTGGCACCTCTGTAAGTGCACATATTCTTAAGATGAAGGGCTATCTTGACCAACTTGAAAAACTAGGGGCTCCATAGGTCATGATGGCCACGGATATGATCTTGGGCTCACTCCCAACGGAGTATGACCAGTTTGTGATGAACTTCAACATGCATTCCATGGAGAAGTCCATACATGAGATACACGGGATGCTTAAGCAAGCCGAACTGAACATTAAGAAGACCCCTGAAGTCTTAATGGTTCAAAAGGGGAATTTCAAGAAGAAAGGAAAGGGAAAGCCCATGGCCAAGAAGGGCAAAGGCAATAACAAGCTCAAACCCAAGGCCAAGGCACCTAAGGAAGAAGTTTGCTTCCATTTCAATGAACCAGGTCATTGGAAACGGAACTGCAAACTCTACTTGGAAGAAAAGAAAAAGGCGAAAGCCAGTTTGACTGTCTCTCCAAGTATTTATGTTATTGAAATTAACATGTCTGCTCCTACTTCATGGGTATTATATACCGGTTGTGGATCTCACATTTGTGCAAATGTGTAGGGGTTCAAAAGGAGTAGATCACTGGCAAAAGGAGAAGTGGACCTAAGTGTAGCGAACGGAGCAATAGTTGTTGTTGTATCTACCGGGTCATTTAATTTAGTTTTGCCAAGTGGCTTTATTATAGAACTGAATAATTGTCTTTATGTTCCAACTTTGAGTATGAAAATTTTTTAGTTTCTTGTTTGGATATTGATGGTTTTGAAATTAATATTATGAATAAAATAAAATTTGTACCATTCATAAAGATCGTATCTTCTATGGGCTTTATATTCTTAACCTCGATAAATCCATTAATAGGCCGATCTATAACATTAATACCAAGAGATTTAAATCTAATGACTTAAACCAAACCCTCTTTTGGCATGTCTTTTGGGCCACATCAACGAGAAACGCATATCAAAACTCCAGAAAGATGGAATCTTGACATCATTTGACTTGGAGTTTTATGAGACATGTGACTCTTGCTTGTTAGGCAAAATGACTAAAGCTCCCTTTACTGGACAAAGTGAGAGAGCTTCTGATTTGTTGGGCCTCATACATACAGATGTATGTGGACCAATAAACACAAGTGCTAGAGGAGGTTTTCAGTACTTCATCACATTCACAGATGATTTCAATAGATATGGCTACGTCTATCTGATGAAACATAAATCAGAATCTCTTGGAAGATTCAAAGAATTTCAAAATGAAGTATAAAATCAACTTGGTAAAAGTATTAAGATACTTCAATCAGATCGAGGTGGTGAATACCTTAACCAAGAGTTTGACGAACATCTTAGAGGTTGTGGAATTGTTTCACAATTAACTCCTCCTGGCACACCACAATGGAATGGTGTATCAGAACGGAGGAATCGCACCTTACTAGATATGGTTCGATCTATGATGAGTCAAACAAGTCTTCCAATTTTCTTTTGGGGCTACGCCCTAGAAACTGCTGCATTCATATTGAATAGAGTTCCTTCGAAAGCGGTTCAGAAAACTCCATATGAGATATGGACCGGGAAACGACCTAGTTTGTCATTTCTCAAAATTTGGGGATGCGAGGCGTATGTAAAACGCTTGTTATCCGATAAACTCGCCCCTGAATCTGACAAGTGTTTGTTTTTTTACTTCTATCTTCCATCAGAGAACAAAGTGTTTGTTGCTCGAAATGGTTTATTCATTGAAAAGGAATTTATTTCCAAAGAGGATAGTGGGAGTAAGATCCATCTTGTGGAAATTCAAGATCCCCAAACAACATCTGAACCAACTTTGAAACTTCAAGCAAGCTCACGTGCTGATACTGAGCTTCAATCTTTGACACAAGGTCCAAGGAGGTCAAGTCGGCTACATCGACAGCCTGAGAGATATGAATTTCTCGTGACTGATGATCATCATATTGAACTGATTGATCAAGATGAACCCACAACCTACAAAGAGGCAATTCGTAGTTCTGAGTCAGATAAGTGGCTAGAAGATATGAAGTATAAGATGCAATCCATGTACGATAACCATGTGTGTATTTTGGTTGACCCACCCGAAGGGTGTAAGGTCATTGATAACAAATGGTGTTTCAAAAACAAAACCGACATTGATGGTAATGTACACACTTTTAAATCTCGACTAGTAGTTAAAGGTTATAGACAAGTTCATGGTATTGACTATGATGAAACCTTTTCTCCTGTCGTTATGATAAAGTCTATTAGGATTTTACTAGTCATAGACGCATATTATGACTATGAGATATGGCAAATGGACGTTAAGACTGCGTTTCTTAACGGAAACCTTCTCGAGGATGTGTATATGACACAACCTGAGGGGTTTGTTGATCCATCATATCCTAGCAAAGTGTGTAAGCTTCAAAGGTCCATTTATGGATTGAAGCTAGCATCTCGAAGCTGGAATTGTCGCTTTGATGAACGTATTAAAGAATTCGGTTTCATCAAAAACGAAGACGAGCCTAGTGTTCCTTGTGCTTTATGTGGACGACATCTTACTGATTGGAAATGACATCCCCACATTACAAAGCTTAAAACTTGTTTGGGGAAGTGCTTTTCCATGAAAGACTTAGGCGAGGCTACATACGTTTTGGGTATAAGAATCTATAGAGATAGATCTAACAAAATGATTGGCCTTAGCCAGAGTGGATACATTGACAAGGTACTGAAACGGTTCAGTTTGCAAGATTTCAAAAAAGGATTCTTGCCAATGTCACATGTCATTAAACTCAACAGAACTTAAGGACCTTCCACAAAGGAGGACCGAGAGCGCATGAGTAAGATCCTATATGCTTCAGCCATTGGGTCTATTATGTATGCCATGATATGCACTCGCCAGATGTCTCGTTCGCTTTAAGTATGACTAGCAGATATCAATCTGACCTTGGAGAGTCACATTGGACTGCGGTCAAGAGCATTCTTAAGTACTTGAGAAGGACTAAAGATATGTTCTTGGTTTACACGAGGTCAGGAAGGAAGTCTGGTTGTAAATGGTTACACAGACGCAAGCTTCCAGACCGGCGTAGATGACTTTAGATCGCAATCTGATTTTGTGTTTTGTTTTAATGGAGGTGTTGTGAGCTGGAAGAGCTCAAAGCAAGAGACCGTGGCCGACTCTACAACAAAAGCTGAGCATTTGGCTGCCTCTGAAGCAGCTAAAGAAGTTGTTTGGATCAGGAAATTTGTTGATGAATTAGGTGTCGTCTCTAGCATTGTGAACCCAGTGGACCTTTATTGTGATAGTACTGGTGCCATTTCACAAGCTAAGGGACCTAGATCTCACCAACGATCCAAACACATTCTCAGGCGTTTCTATCTGATTAGAGAGATCATTGATAAATGAGACGTTAAGATTTGCAAAGTTCATACAGACGACAACATTGCAGATCCATTGACCAAGTCACTCCCGCAACCTGAACATGAGAGTCATACTAGGTCAATGGGATTGAAGATCATCTATGATTGGACCTAGGGCAAGTGGGAGATTATTAGTAGTGCCCTAGAACCATTAGCATATGTTGTACGTTTTATATCTTTTTGAGCATGTCTTTGAATAGTTAATTTTGCTTCTGAACCTCAAATGCATGATTTGATAGTAAAACTCATTTTCTTATGTAATTACTATTCTAGTTGTCCCTAGTTTTGTGTAAGGTTCTTTACAATGAAATAAAACTAGTATGATGTTTGATTGATGATTATGCTTTACTAATCAAGTGTAATGAAATCAAATCAAATCATAGACGCAATATATTGAGATATATTGGAACGGACGTGATCCGTTAGAGAAGTAATACTTCATGGTCCTTAGTCATAAGTATTACTTCCTCGATAGAAAAGCTTGTCTAAATGCATGGCCGTGCTCAATTTTATTTGATAAAGTGGTTATTAAATACTATTTGTTGGAACAGTCTACATGGAGATCGAGCATAAACACAATTAAGCTTTATAAGGGTGACGACTACCATGCCTTATGCTTAATTAGGATATCGCGAGACAAAGGGATTAAATAGTGGATTGATATTAGGTTCCATCGTATATTCTTTCACTTTGGGTAGTCACAATGTCCTGCTAGGGACCGCTTGTGATTTATGAACACATACTGCTACTAAGTGTGATTTCATTGCCATTGTGATATGAACCTACATGATCACACGCATAGACGAGTTAACGAGCTTCTTGTCCAGATTCAATGAATTTAGAATGTGTCTAGGTTCATTGTTTCTCAGAGAATAATAAATTGTTATTATTTGAATTAGAGATTAAGGAGGGGCATTTTGGTATTTAATTATAGCTGGGATTGCGTGGGAGTTATTATCAGATAAAGACTCCCACTACCAGCAGAAGTCTAGGGGACGTGGGAGTTAAAGGCTCCCACTGCCAGGAGAGGTGGTAAGGACCTGGGAGTTGTGTTTGAAACAACCTCCCACACCTTATATAACCTTCTCTTAACCGAAACCCTAGTTACTTATGCTTGAGCCGCAAAAAATACTAGATACCTAGAAATCAGATTTCTTGTTTTCGCTCTCCCTTTCTCTCTAAATTCCCGAAACTCAGAAAAACAAAGAGGTGGCAATCGTTGTTTGTTTCATCGCGTGGATAACGGTAGGGAGTAATATCGCAAGGGAGGACTCAAGGTGATTGCTGCTAAGAGTCCAAAGATAGAATCTTTAAACGGAAAAATGTAAGTTTTTCGTCTGCTTTCAATTCATTTTTGTAAGAGCGAATCATTCGGGGGAGGACTCATGGGTGTTTAGAACGAGTTTCTGCTCATGAATCCCTTCAATAGTTGTATTACTAGGCCATCAAATTCATTCATATGCTCTGCTACTGACTGTCCCTCTTTGAGCTTCATTTTCATTAGTTTCCTCATAATGAAAACTCTTCCTTGGGAATTCTTTTTCTGGTACATGTTTTCAAGTTTCTTCCAAAGAACATGTGGATCAGTTTCTTTGAAGACATTATTGAAAATAGAAAGATCGACATTTTGGTGTATAGTGTCGAGAGCTTTCTTTTTTAACCTTTCCCATTATTCTTCCGACATCTTTTCCGGCTTGGCTGCATCACCTTGAATTGGCTCATATTGATCTTTACAATTGAGGTAATCTTCCATCACTGTCCTCCATATAGAGTAATTCGACGAATTTAATTTCAACATGGTTCTCGTACTGGTTTTCACCATCTTTTTGAAATGTCAGTTCAGAAAAATAAACAACCAATATCTACAATAACAACAAATTAATAAGCCAACAGATGAGAAGAAAAATTAAACAGCGCAAAACAGGTGTAACCGTTACAAAAACAAATGTTTATCCCTGACCAGAAACAGGTGTTTCTGTCACAAAAACAGGTGTTTTACTAGAAACAGTTCACGCTACCAAGGTCAATGCAACCTCCAGCTCTGATACCAGTTGTTGGGGGTTATTAGACAGAGTTTTAATATGCGCGCAGCGGAATAACAGTAACATAAAACTGAAGAGAAGAAGAAAAAAGACATCGAGAATTTTTAACGTGGAAACCTTCTTTGAATCAGGGGAAAAACCACGGGACAGTCTTCGAAAAGTATTTCACTATGTGGTAAATTGTATACAGAAAATATTGAGTATCTCATACTCACTCAATATTTCTCTCCTCGGATATAGTTTTGATACCTCACAATTCTACCACTCTTGTACCCTCAAAAGGAATACTAATTTTCCCACACTCAAAACAGGTGTGTCCTCACAGAGAATTTTCTCAACTCTCTCAGAGCATACAACTCCTTGTTGCTCTCATTTTTCTGGTGCTCCTGGTGAATTTTGCTCAAAGAAATGAGCTCTATTTATAAGAGAAACTTTGGAGACAAAGGCCCTTGAAATAAGGGAGGCCAACTTTGACCAATCACATCCTATAGAGAAGAAGGTGACGGATTCAAGTCTACCATTTACTCCATCTGTCACCAACCACCAATATAACTAACTATTCATCAATAGTGACTTTGACCAGAAATGAGCTGAACCTTACAAATCTCCCCCTTCAGCTCACATAGAGGAAATACTCCAGTAACAGTCAAAGGAAGTCCATGTTGGTCAACCCGACACATAACTCGAACTTTCCTGAGGAACATGCTTTGTCAGCAATGTTCTTGTTAATGTGAATCTTCTTCAACCTGAACTGCTTTTCCTCCACATCATAACGTAACCAGTAATATCTGATATCGATATGCTTTGTACGCGAATGGTACATAGCATTCTTACTTAAGTCAAAAGCACTTTGACTATCACAGAAAATTTTGGACCTATTATGTTTCATTCCCAATTGTTGAAGAAATTTCTTCAACCAGAGAATCTTTTTCCATGCTTCAGCAGCAACAATATACTCCGCTTCAGTTGTTGATAAGGCAACACACTTCTGCAATTTTGATTGCCACGAGATGGCTCCCCCTGCAAAAGTAATTAAGTATCATGAAGTAGATTTTTCCGATCCAGGTCTCCAGGTATATCTACATATGTATAGCCTTGTAGAATAGGTTCTCCTCCTCCAAAACATAAGCACATTTTGGAACTACCTCGTAGGTACTTTAAGATCCATTTGACAGCTTCCCACCAGTCATGCTTTGTATTTCAGCAACTTATCACCATCTTTCTTCAGCTTGAACACCCATTTGTTCTCGAGTGCTCTCCTTCATTTAGGAAGTTCCACCAAATTGTAGGTGTTGTTCTGATGCAACGAATTCATTTCTTCATGCATAGCTTTGATCCAGGAGTCTTTGTCATTTGAAGACTAGTGCTCCTGAAAATTCTCCGGCTCCTCCTCATCAGTAATCAGAACATAATCCTTCTCAGGATATCTTGTAGATGTCTTGATTGGTCTGGCAGATCTCCTCGGTTGAGATTCTACATGTTGTGATGGCTCCGCATCTTGCGTCTGCTCCCCCTGCTCAGCACCTTCTGGTGGACTGTTCTCATCTACATTTGGCACTTCTTGTTTTGAATCTTGGGCTTCCTCTCATTCAGTGACACTTCTGAATGGAGTACCCATTGGCATTTGGTTGCCAATATCTGTCTAAGAAGCTCTCCTGGATTCCTGATTTACTTCCAAGTCTCTTATCCCTTCATGTTCAAAGAACATTGCATCTCTGCTTCTGACTGTCTTTTTCAACTTTGGATCCCAGAGTCTATATCCAAATTCCTCATTACCGTATCCAACAAAGATACAGGGAATTGCCTTACCATCGAGTTTCGATCTATGTTCCTTTAGCACATGCATGAAAGCTTTGCAGCCAAACACTTTCAAGTGATGGTATCGTACATCCTTTCCCGTCCAAACGTTATTCGGTATTTCAAATTTCAAAGGAACTTATGGTGACCTGTTTATCAGATAGATCGCCGTGTTGACAGCTGCTCCCCAGAATGATTTTGAAAGATTCGCCACTCTGAGCATACATCGAACCTTCTCTACAATTGTCCGGTTCATTCTCTGTGCAACTCCATTTTGTTGTGGAGTGCCATGAACTGTCTTCTCATGTCCTAAGCCATGGCTGCTACAATACACCTTGAACTCCCGGGATGTGTATTCTCCGCCATTGTCACTCTGTAGACATTTCAACTGTAATCCGGTATCTCTTTATCCAGAGTGCTTGAAGAGAGTAGATTCATCCTTAGATTAGGAGCATGCCTCATATTTCTGAGTGTTACTGCGCAGCCCATCTCTGTTTGAATGAGAACATCCCCGATTCCAACAATTTGGGAAGTACTTTTGTTTCCCAATTTGATGGATCCGAAAATCCCTGCAACATACCTTGTAAAGTATTCCATCTTGGGAACACAATGAAATGAGGCTCCAGAATCTACGATCCATTCGGCTTCAAATTCAGCCAAATGACAGCAGCCTTCTTCTCCAATTAGACTGACTCCATCATTGCTGGTGGATACTGCAACAGAACCATCGTAGATTGCCTGCTTCTTTTCCTTCTTTTTTAGAAGTCTGCAATCCTTCTTCATGTGTCCAAGTTTCCCGCATTTGTAACATTTGATTTTTCTTTTGGACTTAGATCTCCCTCTGGACTTGAATGTGTCAAGTTCCCGATTTTGACTTCGACTCCTATTTTCTTTAACAAGAGCCTATGCGTCATTTTCACGGGTATCTTTCGAACGAATTTCTTCATTATGCATTCTATTTTTCACCATCTCCAACGTCACATTCCCATCAGGTGTTGAGTTGGTTAAGGAGACCACCAGGGGATTCCAAGACTCGGGAAGAGATCCTAGAAACATTATTTCCTGCATATCATCATCTAGTACTTGTCCTGCGATGACAGTTATATTACTAGGCCAACAAATTCATTCAGATGCTCTGCTACTGACTGTCCTTCTTTGAGCTTCATTTTCATTAGTTTCCTCATAAATGAAAACTCTTCCTTGGGCATTCTTTTTCTGGTACATGTTTTCAAGTTTATTCCAAAGAACATGTGGATCAGTTTCTTTGGAGACATTATTGAAAATAGAAAGATCGACATTTTGGCGTATAGTGCCGAGAGCTTTCTTTTTCAACATTTCCCATTTTTCTTCCGACATCTTTTCCGGCTTGGCTGCATCACCTTCAATTGGTTCATATTGATCTTTACAATTGAGGTAATCTTCCATCATTGTCCTCCATATAGAGTAATTCGACGAATTTAATTTCAACATGGTTCCCGTACTGGTTTTCACCATATTTCTGAAATGTCAGTTCCGAAAAACAAACAACCAATATCTACAATAACAACAAATTAATAAGCCAACAAATGAGAAGAAAAGTTAAACAGCGCAAAACAGGTGTAACCGTTACAAAAATAGGTGTTTATCCCTGACCAGAAACAGGTGTAACCGTTATAAAAATAGGTGTTTTTTCCCTGACCAGAAACATGTGTTTTTGTCACAAAAACAGGTGTTTTACCAGAAATAGTCCACGATACCAAGGTCAGTTCAACATCCAGCTCTGATACCAGTTGTTGGGGTTATTAGACAGAGTTTTAATATGTGCGCAGCGGAATAACAGTAATGTAAAACTAAACAAAAGAAGAATAAAGACACCGAGAATTTTTAACGTGGAAACCCACTTTGAATCAGAGGGAAAACTCATGGGACAATCTCCGAAAAATATTTCACAATGTGGTAAATTGTATACAGAAAATTTTGAGTATCTCATACTCACTCAATATTTCTTCCTCGGATATAGTTATGATACCTTGCAATTTTACTACTCTAGTAACCTCAAAAGGAATATTAATTTTCCCACACTCAAAACCGGTGTGTCCTCACAGAGAATTATCTCAGAGCATACAATTCCTTGTTGCTCTCGTTTTTCTGGTGCTTCTGGTGTATTTTGCTCAAAGAAATGAGCTCTATTTATAGGAGAAACTTTGGAGACAAAGGCCCTTGAAATAAGGGAGGCCAACTTTGACCAATCACATCCCGCAGAGAAGAAGGCGGCGGATTCAAGTCTGCCATTTACTCCATCTGTCACCAACCAACAATAACACTATTCATCAATAGTGACTTTGACCAAAAATGAGTTGAACCTTACAAATCTCCCCCTTCAGCTCACATAGGGGAATTACTCCAGTAACAGTCAAATGAAGTCCATGCTGGCCAAGACGACACACAACTCGAACTTTCCCCGAGAAACATGATTTGTCAGCATATCAGCAGCGTTCTTGTCAGTGTGAATCTTCTTCGACTTTAACAGCTTTTCCTCCACATCATCACGTAACCTGTGATATATGATATCGATATGCTTTGTACGTGAATGGTACATAGCATTCTTACTCAAGTCCAAAGCACCTTGACTATCACAGCAAATTTCGGACGCATTATTCTTCATTCCCAATTGATGAAGAAATCTCTTCAACCAGAGAATCTCTTTCCTTTCTTTAGGAACATAAATATACTCCGCTTCAGTTGTTGATAAGGAAACACACTTCTGCAATTTTGATTTCCACAAGATGGCTCCTCCTGCAAAAGTAAATAAGTATCCTGAAGTAGATTTCCTATGATCCAGGTCTCCAGCCATACCTGCATCTGTATAACCTTGTAGAATAGGTTCTCCTCCTCCAAAACATAAGCACAATTTGGAACTACCTCGTAGGTACTTTAAGATTGTAAAACACAAGAGGGGGGGTGAATTGGGTTTTAATCAATCTTGGAAACTTTTTCTATTCTTTGCAATGCTAGTGTAAGATTGAGCAAGATGAATAAAAGAAATGCAAAACCCAACAACAAGACAAAGGATTTATAGTTGTTCGACTCACTCAGAATCTACATCCACTACCTTGAGCCGCACCCAAGGATTTTAAACAACTTCACTAAGAAGAATGTTTACACTTGTGGCTAACTCACTAAGAGTTTTACAACACAACCACACAAGAAAAACTCACTAAGAGCTTGCCCACACTAAGTAGGACTTTTACAACAACTACCCAATCACTAAGAAAGGGAATAAGAATGTTTAATACAAAGATTGTTCACTATTCTAAGTGAAAGATATTACCTTTGAAGTACAACAATGATAAGCTCTTTGAACATAAGTAGCACACACTTTGTCTTGCTTTTGATAGAACACTCTTCAATGATTTAGATCATAAGGATGAAGTGTATTTGCTTTGAGAGTGTTTAGACTTGATAAGAAATCAATGTAAATGTTATGTGCAAGTCTTTAAGTCATTCTCTAGCTTTGGAGTATATACACATTTCAAAATAGGCTGAAAAACGACTCTTTAACGGTGAAAAAACGGCTAGTTTTTATAGAGTTCAATTGACCGTTCAAAATACTTCGGGTGACCGAACAAAGTTCGGTTGAGCCTTGACCTGGGTCGGTCGACCGACTTGTCCCTTAGGTCGACCGAACCGCCTATAGGTCGACCGAACCAATTCAACAGACCTCTCAGTTTCTCTTCGGTTGATCCAAGGAAAGCTCGGATGATCCGACCTTCTGAGCTTTGAGAGATGTTGATTTTTCACACGTTTTGAAATCTTTTGAAGTCTAAAAGGTTTTCTCAATATGTAACAAGTAAGAGCAATATAAAACCGTTTTAAAAGACTTATACTTTGAAAACAAAGGCTTTCGAAATACGAACACATGTGAGAATCATTTTGAAACTTTAGCCTTTTGAAAACGTGTTTATGAAAACATGCAAGACTTGAGTGTAGAGCTTATGTTCATAAGAGCTTTGGTTAGAGCTTTATAAGATAACGACTTATGACGACAAAGCTAAACTAACCAAACCTAAGTCTTCAATCTTCAATCTTGATAAATGAGCCTTGCATAACTTTGAATCTTGATACCAATGGCTTGATTGAAGTACTTAGAGCTTCCATAATGAGTTCCGATATTCTATCACAAAGATTAAGATCATTAGACACAACATCAAAAGTTTGTCCAATATCAAAAATTGAGTTTGTTCGCCCTTAGGGCTTACAATCTCCCCTTTTTGATTATGACAAACTTTTATGTAATAAGATAGAATATGGACAAAATTAAGAACAAGGAAGCATGGCAAAAAGTTAAAGATCAATTAAGAGCAATGACTAGTGCTTTAAAAGATAAAACCAATGAAGACAAAAGCACTTAGTCATGATAACTTCTTTTTGCCATATAATCTAGGGACTCTTAGAAGAGTCCTATTTCCCAACCAACCTCCTTTCCTCCTTCCTTCCATTTAATATGTTTTGAGACATAAGATATATAAAAAGCTCCCCCTCAAAACATGCCGGAAAGGATAAAAAAACATGATTAATACACCAAGATTAATACACCATTTTAGCAAGATTAATACACAATTTTTCTCCCCTTTGGCATAATCAAAAAGACTTCAAACTCCAAAGATATAAGGGTGTACTTGCAAAAACATAAACAGTTCATAGCACAAGCAAGTTAATACACCAATTTTCTGAAGAATGATCTTTTTGAATAAGCTTGGTTGATTTCAAAATACAAAGAGTCCATAATGACACATAAATATAAAGATGGTTATATATGGCTCAAAAAGAATATCAACCTAAGCTAAAAACAAAGGAGATAAGGAATATAACCTTTAAGCACAATCTCCCCGTTTATAAAACATACGATGTTAGCTATTTGAGATAAAACCAAGTTTGATACCAATTGACCAATTGATCAATTGTAAAACATGATACCAATTGTAAATATAGCCAATTGTAACACACGTTTGAAAATATAGCTAACAAAGTACTAGTGGAAGTGATACCATGAATTCATAAGTTAAGCACATGTATCACAACCAAAAGAAGTAGAGGAAGTGTAAGATAACACTTTGAGTACATTCCTCTAACAAGTTAATGGTTAGCTAAATGAGTGTAGCAACTCTTAAAGTGATACTAACCAAAAACTATAATGAGATCACAATGGATAAGAAAATGAAGAATATGATCTCAAAGTTATTAAGGGAGAGTATATGTGATACCAATTAAAGACATAAACATTTATAACACATATAACTTCCAAAATAACTTACACAAGTTGGCTATAAGATATAAAAGATGAAAGGCAAGCCAACAAGTGATGTGATGATGTAAAATAAGACAATTGAGCATACATCACATATAGAGTTTACATCCTAAGTCAAGCATCTAGACGATCAACCACATAAGATTAATGCTATAGACTTGAATATAAACACACCAACACCCCTATATGCAATAAAGATCAAGTAAAAACTAAACATAGCATATACAAACTCCCCCAAAGCATAAGACACTAAATAAAAGAGGGGAGGGGTTGTTAAAAGGAGATTTCATCACAAAGATCAAATCATTAAGCTCTCTAATAACATGCTCAAAAAACAATCAAAACATATGAAGAGCAAAACATGTTATAAAATCTCCAAGGTGCCCATTTCAAGAACAATTGAACATTATATGGAAAGTAAGATCAATAATTGTTCAAGGAAATGAAAGAGATTGAGTTTAGTAATATCTCATTGAATTTGATGAATGCTTTTGCACTTTGAGTTCCTTCAATGAGTTCTTTGAGCTTCTCAATCTTCTTTATCATACTCATCTTTAGCTTTATCACCAAAGTGATATTTCCATTGCAAAGAGATTTGACACCTTTCATAAGCACTTCTTCTTCTCCGGTTATGTGATAAAATCATACACATTGAAACATCATAGAGCCGGAGCTTCCCTTTAACTAACAAGAACCTATAAGAGCAAGGGAAGAGTAACTTTTGGTACCCACTTTTGTTTGGGTCCATGGGGGTTAGTTAAAATACGCTTAACTCTCCAAATGGTTTTAACTCCCCTTTCAATCTTCTTCTTCACAAAGCATCTAACACTTGTGTGACCAAATTTACCACAATATGTGCAACAAGTAGATGGCTTAGCAAATTTATGAATATGCTCATGATATTTATTTTGCTTATGTGAAGTGCTAGCATGCACAAATTGATTTCTAGGTGCCTTAGAAGAGCTAGCAATAGCAACATGATTAGCAATATAACCTAATCCATGTTTAACATTTGAAGCACGTTGCACACAAAGAAGTTGATCAAGATTTTTTGTTCCTTTGGAGAACTTATCAACAAGAGAGGTGAGATCAACAACTTTGGTTTTTAAGCCATCAAACTCAACAAGTTTGCATTCAAGAGAAGACAATTTATCATAGGCTTCTAGATACTTTAATGAGGAAGTGTTGCATGTAGCAATAAGCTTTTCATTTTCGATTTTCAAGCAATCAACCTCATCACAAAGCTTTTTGTTATCAACAAGCAAAGATTCAATTTTAAGCTTCATAGCTTTGTTTTGCTTTTGCACAATTTTTCAATTGATCATACATATCACATAAGAGTTCATTAGGATCATCCTCATCATCATCATCATTATCATTATAAGAATTTGAAGGGGAGGGAGAAAGATGTACCTCATTACCAAAAGCCATGAAGCAAACATTTGCATTTTCATCTTCTTCTTCATCACCACTCCCTTCTTGATCCCATGTGCTTAGCATGCCCTTGAAATTCTTTGGTTTAAAGAATTTTTTCTTTTTGTTTTCCCTGAGCTCTTTTTTCTTTGGTGACGGGGCATTCTCCTATGAGATGTTGGTCACTTCCACATTCATAGCATCTCATCCCATGAGGATTTTGTTTTCTTCTATTTTGGAAGAATTTTCTTCCTTTCCCGGAAAAACATTTTCTTCATGCGTTTTATCACCAAATCCATGGTCTCATCATCAAAGTTGATGTCTTCTTCATCACTTGAATCATTGGATTCATCAAGATCAAGAATAGCCTTTAAAGCACTACTCATTTTTGCCTTTTCAAGATGCTCATCCTTTTTGTGTGTGAGCTCATAAGTGAGAAGAGAACCGATGAGCTCCTCCGTGGGATAAGTCTTCAAGTTCTTTGCTTCTTCAATAACAAGAGCTTTTCCTTCCCAACTTTTAGGAAGTGAGTTGAGAATCTTCCTATTCATTTCACCCATAGTGTATTCCTTTCCATAAGATCTCAACCCATTGACAACATTTGTGAACCTAGTGTTCATCTCATTTATAGTTTCATTTGTCTTCATAGAGAAAAGCTCATATTCCCTCACAAGCATGTTGAGCTTTGATTCTTTGACTTGATTAGTCCCCTCATGGGTGACTTCTAAGGATTTCCACATCTTGTGAGCGGATTTGCTTCCACGTACCCGATTGTACTCATCCGGATTAAGAGCACAACTAATGATGTTCATAGCTCGATAATTGAGAGTCATTTTCTTGGACTCATCTTGATTAAACTCATTGTCCAATTTTGGAACTTGAACACCATCTACCTCTTTCATAGGAACATAAGGACCTTCTTCAAAAATCTTCCATAAGGAGTAGTCTATAGAGCACACATAGATTTTGAAACGGTCTTTCCAAGCATTGAAATTATTTCCATCAAAGAGGGGTGGTCTATTAGTGGAAGATCCCTCTTGGTAGGCTAAAGCGGAATAACCGGCCATTAATCTTTTCTTCAAGCGATTAAGCTAAAGATGAAGACGAGGCTCTGATACCAATTGTAAAACACAAGAGGGGGGGGGTGAATTGGGTTTTAATCAATCTTGGAAACTTTTTCTATTCTTTGCAATGCTAGTGTAAGTTTGAGCAAGATGAATAAAAGCAATGCAAAACCCAACAACAAGACAAAGGATTTATAGTGGTTCGACTCACTCAGAATCTACATCCACTACCTTGAGCCGCACCCAAGGATTTTAAACAACTTCACTAAGAAGAATGTTTACACTTGTGGCTAACTCACTAAGAGTTTTACAACACAACCACACAAGAAAAACTCACTAAGAGCTTGCCCACACTAAGTAGGACTTTTACAACAATTACCCAATCACTAAGAAAGGGAATAAGAATGTTTAATACAAAGATTGTTCACTCTTCTAAGTGAAAGATATTACCTTTGAAGTACAACAATGATAAGCTCTTTGAACATAAGTAGCACACACTTTGTCTTGCTTTTGATAGAACACTCTTCAATGATTTAGATCATAAGGATGAAGTGTATTTGCTTTGAGAGTGTTTAGACTTGATAAGAAATCAATGTAAATGTTATGTGCAAGTCTTTAAGTCATTCTCTAGCTTTGGAGTATATATACTTTTCAAAATAGGCTGAAAAACGACTCTTTAACGGTAAAAAAATGGCTAGTTTTTACAGAGTTCGGTTGACCGTTCAAAATACTTCGGATGACCGAACAAAGTTCGGTTGAGCCTTGACCTAGGTCGGTCGACCGACTTGTCCCTTAGGTCGACCGAACTGCCTATAGTCGACCAAGACCAAATCAATGAGACCTCTCGGTTTCTCTTCGGTTGATCAGGAAAGCTCGGATGATCCGACCTTCTGAGCTTTGAGAGATGTTGATTTTTCACACGTTTTGAAATCTTTTGAAGTCTAAAAGGTTTTCTCAATATGTAACAAGTAAGAGCAATACAAAACCGTTTTAAAAGACTTATACTTTGAAAACAAAGGCTTTCAAAATACGAACACATGTGAGAATCATTTTGAAACTTTAGCCTTTTGAAAACGTGTTTATGAAAACATGCAAGACTTGAGTGTAGAGCTTATGTTCATGAGGGCTTTGGTTAGAGCTTTATAAGATAACGACTTATGACGACAAAGCTAAACTAACCAAACCTAAGTCTTCAATCTTCAATCTTGATAAATGAGCCTTGCATAACTTTGAATCTTGATACCAATGGCTTGATTGAAGTACTTAGAGCTTCCATAATGAGTTCCGATATTCTATCACAAAGATTAAGATCATTAGACACAACATCAAAAGTTTGTCCAATATCAAAAACTGAGTTTGTTCGCCCTTAGGGCTTACAAAGATCTATTTGACAGGGTTGTCTCAATCATTTTGGGAGTCATGACTACATTTTTTTAAAAAGTCCATGAATAATCGAAAAATGAACTTTCATTTTTTTAGAGAAGTAATACTTAATGGTTCTTTAGTCATAAGTATTACTTTCTTAATACTATTTCGAATCCTTAGACCATATGTCTCCATCGTTTACAGTATGAAATGAGCTACATTTTGACTCAATCGGACGTTACTTTTAATCGAGTAATTAAATGATCGGATGTAGTATCATATCATGGCTTGAATCTGAGAGACATTGTAAGGGATTTGTCCCTCTCTTTTTATAGAGAGTCCATGGGCCCCTCGATAGGGAAAACTGTTTAAATGCATGGTTGTGCTCAAATGTATTTAATAAAGTGGTTATTAAATACTATTTGTTGGAACAGTCTACCTGGAGATCGAGCATAAATACAATTAAGCTTTATAAGGGTGACAACTACCATGCCTTATGCTTAATTTGGATATCGCGAGACAAAGGGATTAAATAGTGGATTGATATTAGGTTTCACCGTACATTCATTCACTCTGGGTAGTCACTATGTCTCGTTAGCGACCGCTTGTGATTTATGAACACATACTACTACTAAGTGTGTTTTCATTGCTATTGTGATATGAATCTACTTGGTCACACGCATAGACGAGTTCATGAGCTTTATGTCCTGATTTAATGAATCTAGAACGTGTCTAGGATTGTATCTGACATTTAGTTTTTTGAGAATAATAAAATGTTATTATTCGAATTAGAGATTAAGGATGGGCATTTTCGGTATTTGGTTTTTGCTGGGATTACGTGGGAATGATTATATGATAAAAACTCCTACTACCAGAAGTGGTTGGGATTGCGTGGGAGTTGATTTTCGGAACAAACTCTCACGCCTATATAATATCTTTTGCCGAAACCCTAGTGTAACACTTTTATAGCCGCAAAAGCCTATTACCCGAAATCAGATTTTTGCCTCCTTTCTCTCTAGATTCCTAAAACTCAAAAATGAAGAGGTAGCACTCACTTCTCGTTTTGTCGCGTGGATACTGGTAAAGAGTAATTTTGCAAGGGAGGGATTTAGGTGGTTGCAGCTAAGCACACGAAATCAGAAACCATTAACGATAAATGTAAGTCTTTTTGGTCAAATTTTTCGATTCCCATAGTATGAGCGGATCCTTCAGGGGAGGATTCAAGGGTGTTTAGAACGAGTTTTTGCCCATGAATCCCTTCATACATAACTAACAAAATCTGGGGGGGCCCAATATTTTTAGGACATGTTCGGTCGAGCACCTCAGCCACCCTCATAGCCGGAAAGAGGTGTTGGAGATGGTATATGAAGACATTTCTTTCCATTTACCCCGGTAGAAAATAGTGTTTCAGTCTTTTGTGAAGGAAAAATCTCAATTATTTGATGGAAGGATAAAAGTGATAGTCCATATAATTATTAACGACAAAAACAATAAGAAGTGAAAAGTGAAAAATTTGAAAGTAGCTAATCAAAAATAAATTGATTATCAAAATAACTATTAATTCATATTAGTATGAAGCATAAACTTTTACTATTTCTTATTAGTTCAATGTTTTGAGCCAAATAATTTTATTTATGAAAGAGTATTAGTTTAAGGAAGTTTGAAGGGAAGTATAATATACTCGTATTGAATTTTAAGCAAATCGAAATTGCTGACCAAAAAGTCAAAGTAGAAAAGTACAGATGAAGAAAACATTATTCATCCAGAAAACAAAAAGAAGAAAAAAAACATCTAGACAGAGACAGGCGTTTATTTGGAAGAAAAGTCACGGACTCATAATCATGTACGTGGAAATAAATATTTAATTCGTCATCTTTTTTGGATCATCTGACTCCCACGATAAGAATCCGGCTGTTTTTGCACCATTTATGACCTCTTTACCCTTGCTTTGGCTTGGAAAAACAATAAAAAAAATCTGGGGTGGATTCGGCTTCTCCCAAATTTGGAAAGTTGCCTGTTTTGCTCTTAAACTCTTTTCCTTTTGCTGCCTTTCAATTTGTTCTGCATAATACAACATAGATGTAATATTATAAAGATTAGCACGTTTTACCTTAGGTCTAATTTTGTCATTTAGACCAGCCAAGAACCGAGCCAAAGTTGCTTCATTATCTTCCTGAATATTCAATCTAATTATTGTCATCTCCATCTCTTTGTAATATTCAGTAACGGTCTTTGTCCCTTGCCTCAATCTTTGTAATTTATTGTATAAATCATGATTATAACTTTTAGGTACAAAAATTCGTGTCATGACTGCTTTCATCTCATCCCATGAATCAATTTGTCTTTGTCCCGTTCTTCTCCGATCATAGTACTCATTATCCCACCAAATTGATGCATACTCTCCAAACTCCATGGCTGCCAATTTAACCTTTTTCTCCCCCCGAATAATTATGAACATAAAAAAACATGGTTAACTTTTCGAGTTCAATCTAAAAATAATTGAGGATCATTTGTACCTAGGAAAGGAGGGATCTTGGTTTTGATAGCACCAAGATTATTATCATACCTTTGATTTTGAACATTTGCTCTCGGATCATACCTTTGGTTGTGAGCATTTGGTCTCGGATTTTGATCTTGTGCTCTCGGCTCAAATTCTTGTTCATGAACAAATGGTCTCGGATCATACCTGTGATCTTGATGATTTGCTCTCGGCTGGTATTGAACATTATCAACTTTGTGCTGAAAATTGTCTCTCAAAGGTGGTTTATTGGATTCTTGAAACCCATTATCATCTCCAACATCAACATTCACGGCTTTGCCTCTTGTAGGTGGCCTTTTAATGTCATTGAGGGATTGCATTATTGCTTTCATTGTTTGTTGTAGTGATTCATCAACATCCATGGCACCTTGCTGCAAAGTACCTTCATCAAAATACATTATCTTTGCAAACAAAAAGAATCACACAAATCGTTAGTAGAAAAATTCACACGAAAAAAATTGAATGATTAGTAATATGTGAATAGTAATTGTGAACAGTAACCGTGAATAGTAACTATGAACAGTAACCGTGCATTGTAATCTGTGAATAGTAACTGTATGTGATGCAGTGAATAGTAATCTGATTTTTTTTTTCTCTCAATATTCCACAAATACTTGTCAAGAACTTCCAACTCTAGATGATTTAGGGAAATTTAATTGATGTGTTGATGGAAGGCTGAAAAAATATGAAAATAAATCTTATCTTGACTTACAAAAAGTCCAAGGAAAAAGTATAAGAGTATTTGTAACAAAACAAGAAAAAGATGTGATCTTTACCTTTCTTGATTTTCTTTTTCTTGAAATTGCTTGTTCTTGAAGCCTTTTCTTACCTTCTTACCCGAGACTTACCCTTATCTTGGCCACAATATCAAGAACTCTTGATTAATGAAGATTGTGCTTGAATGGAAAGTCTTGATTGCGGCTAATTCAAGATGAAGAGGGAACAAGAGCCAATTCCTTTATACAAAGGAAGTTTGCTTTTGGATTGATTCCTTGTCTATTTTGGGCTAACCCGGCTGCCAATTTCTTTACTTCCGGGTGCCTTTTTCGTTGGGGTAAAAATTTTTTGTTATCTTTCGGCTATTTCAAGCAAACAAGAAAAAAAAATTTCAAGAAAGCAATCAAGATAGAGATCAACCTTTTGCTCTGATACCACTTGATACGAAACTGTGATGTTTTATATCAAGGTTCGGCTTTTTAACAGATCTTTCTCTATCTCGAAATAGTTTCTATGGGAATATACTTGACACAACCCCGGGCAGGCTAAGTATCAATGGAGGCTGAAACACCACAACTAGAGAAACAAGCTAGTTGATACAGTAACTCAAAGAATATGAAGTTCTACCGGAAATTCATAAACAAGTATCAAAGGAATAACCTTAATCAAAATATCAATATATCAAGTCTAACTATAATAGTGGCCGAAATCTCCCTTAAATAAGTTGAGATTTCGGTTACAACAATAAAGGGAAATAAGATTCCTTGAAGGATTAGGACTCTTGAAAACAAATAAGAGTCCTTGAAGAATTAGGACTCTTGAATAACAACTTGCTATCAAGTAACTACCTAAACAAGATAATAGGCACATGTTCCTATTATCTTGGCGGCTAGAAAGTAAATAACTACCAAATCTATGAAGAGTCCTAGTTGCATTAGGACTCTTATTAACCAACTAACTAACACATGGACAACATGTCCTTTATTATAGAAACTACTTGCTATACACGAAAATAAGCCTAAATATAGTAAATGATGTTTAATTATTCTAGACTACTGACCCATGGCTGTTTTTGCACCATTTATGACCTCTTTACCCTTGCTTTGGCTTGGAAAAACAGTAGAAAAAATCTGGGGTGGTATCAGAGCCTTGCTCATACGATTCAAATTCGTATTGTTAATCACAACATATCACATATCAATTTCGATTTGATATGTGTATGTGTGAAAAACAGAAAAGATTATTTCTTTGATTATGATATATGTGATATATGCATAAACTGTTTTAGTGCGTATAAAGATTGTTTCTTTGATCATGATATATGTGATATATTGCATAAATTGTTTATATTAAATCTGTTAATGCATAAACTGCTGTCGTATGTTATTAATTAGATTAATACTGCATAAACTGTTTCTGTGAATTCGAGACTGCATAAACTGTTTCTGTGAATTCGATTCTGCATAAACTGTTCTGTTAATCTGTAATTAATTGGATTAATTCGGTTATTACGCATAAACTGATTGCAAGTCTCCAGCCTTTAATTCGTTTAACCAATGCATAATCCGATTATGTAAGTAAGGCAATTGAGGGGTAAACCGGGACAGAAAAACTCATTCGATGAGCTGATGTAGAATCAGATTGCAAGTCTCCTCCCCGGACCCCGCAGATTCGTCGTTCCGCTGACCTAAGACTTTGTGTATGTACTCGTTGTTAATTTCATTGTGCTTTATGTGATTTTAGCATGGTGAATAGCATGGCCTACTTTACCTCTTGTTTTACATATTTTTGGGTTGTAATTTTATAATACGGCCTGCGAGCCGTTTCTCAATGTTGTAAAATTGTAATCGCTTTCTTAGATTATTTTACTGCTATACATTGAAGGCTAGGTATGCCCATGTGATTATGTAACAAGATTGGAGGACGCCGAGTCGAAGACTTTATCCATGAGATGGATATAGACTTAGATTGACCCTTGGCTCCCACAAGGCTTCGTGCCATGCTATCTCACGTTTAATTTTTATGCTTTATATATTGCATGAGATGCTTGTATAATTGTATTACGCGTTTTAATGTCTTATTCAAACCGAATGTTTTAACTAAGTCTTAAAATGCCTACCATACTCTAAGCACTCATTGAGCTTGAATCATCATTTTGTTTGCTTGCCAAAGCAACAGACAAGTGGTTATCTAAGCAAAAGGAGATGGGAAAATAGTGATTTCCATAAGCTTAGACATGGTTCAACTTAGCTAGGCCATCAAAATAGTTTTGGGCCTAGGGCATAAAATGGGAAATAGCCGGGACACATAGATGTCATTTTCAATAGATGATTTTACTTTAATTATGGGGATAAGCCAAAGCTTTCCTATAACTATTGTAAAATGTTTTTCCCCACTATTTATCAAGTGTTGAAATTGTGGAAAAGGTTTTTTTGTTCAAAACTAATAAACTTTGCAAATAATTTAATGTAGATAATGGCAACCAACACTTCACACAATTCATTGCGATCCGTCCTTGAGAGGGAAAAACTAAGCGGGACCAATTTCCTTGATTGGGCCCGCAACTTAAGGATTGTCCTTAAGTAGGAAAGAAAGCTATACGTTCTTGACACGGACATTCCTGAAAGCCTGCAAACAACGCCCCTAGAGCTGAAAGAGATGCTTGGAAGAAGTATTTCGATGACTCTAACGATGTGACTTGTCTCATGTTAGTCACAATGAACACTGACCTTCAAAAACAGTTTGAAGGAGTTGAGGCTTTCCAGATGATGGGCCAGCTCAAGGAAATGTTCCAAGAGCAAGCTCGTCATGAAAGATTCCTCACTACTAAGGTGTTGAATAGTTGCAAAATGGCCACTGGCACCTCTGTAAGTGCACATGTTCTTAAGATGAAGGGTTATTTTGACCAACTTGAGAAGCTTGGGGCTACCGTAGGTCATGACATGGCCACATATATGATCTTGGGCTCACTCCCTCCGGAGTATGACCAATTTGTTATGAACTTCAACATGCATGCCATGGAGAAGACCATACTTGAAATACACGGGACGCTCAAGCATGCTGAACTGAACATTAAGAAGACCCCTGAAGTCTTAATGGTTCAAAAGGGGAATTTCAAGAAGAAAGGAAAGGGAAAGCCCATGGCTAAGAAAGGCAAAGGCAAAGGCAAAGACAAGCCCAAGCCCAAGCCCAAAGCCAAGGCACCAAAGGAAGGAGTTTGCTTCCATTGCAATGAACCAGGTCATTGGAAACGGAACTGCAAGCTCTATTTGGAAGAGAAGAAAAAGGGAAAGGCCAGTTTGACTGTCTCTCCAGGTATTTATGTTATTGAAATTAACATGTCTGCTCCTACTTCGTGGGTATTAGATACCGGTTGTGGATCTCACATTTGTGCAAATGTGCAGGGGTTCAAAAGGAGTAGATCACTGGAAAAAGGAGAAGTGGACCTGAGAGTAGCGAACGGAGCAAGAGTTGTTGATGTAGCTACCGAGACATTTAATTTAGTTTTGCCAAGTGGCCTTATTATAGAACTGAATAATTGTCTTTATGTTCCAACTTTGAGTAGGAATATTATTTCAGTTTCTTGTTTGGATATTGAAGGTTTTGAATTAAATATTATGAATAAAATTTGCACCATTCATAAGGATCGTATCTTTTATTGAGATGCCTCTTTGATGAATGGGCTTTATGTTCTTAACCTCGATGATTCCATTAAAAGGCTCATCTATAACATTAATACTAAGAGGTTTAAATCAAATGACTTAAACAAGACCCACTTTTGGCACTGTCGTTTGGGCCACATAAATGAGAAACGCATATCAAAGCTCCATTCAGCTGGAATTTTGACATCATTTGACTTAGAGTCTTATGAGACTTGTGATTCTTGCTTGTTAGGCAAAATGACTAAAGCTCCCTTTACTGGACAAAGTGAGAGAGCTTCTGATTTGTTGGGCCTCATACATACAGATGTTTGTGGACCAATAAACACAAGTGCTAGAGGAGGGTTCCAGTACTTCATTACATTCACAGATGATTTCAGTAGATATGGTTACGTCTATCTAATGAAGCATAAATCAGAATCTTTTGGAAGATTAAAAGAATTTCAAAATGAAGTACAAAATCAACTTGGTAAAAGTATTAAGACACTTCGATCAGATCGAGGTGGTGAATACCTTAACCAAGAGTTTGACGAACATCTTAGGGGTTGTGGAATTGTTTCGCAATTAACTCGTCCTGGCACACCACAATGGAATGGTGTATCAGAACGGAGGAATCGCACATTACTAGATATGGTTCAATCTATGATGAGTCAAACAAGTCTTCCAATTTCCTTTTGGAGCTACGCCGTAGAAACTGCTGCATTTATATTAAATAGAGTTCCTTCTAAAGCGGTTCAGAAAACACTATATGAGATATAGACTGGGAAACGACCTAGTTTGTTATTTCTCAAAATTTGGGGATGCGATGCGTATGTAAAATGCTTGTTATCTGATAAACTCGCCCCTAAATCTGACAAGTGTTTGTTTATGGGATATCCTAAAGAAACTAAAGGCTATTACTTATATCTTCCATCAGAGAACAAACTGTTTGTTGCTCGTAATGGTTTATTCCTCGAAAGGGAATTTATTTCCAAAGAGGATTGTGGGAGTAAGATCCATCTTGAGGAAATTCAAGATCCCCAAACAACATCTGAACCAACTTTGGAAGTTCAAGCAAGCTCACGTGTTGATACTGAGCTTCAATCTTTGACACAAGGCCCAAGGAGGTCGAGTCGGGTACATCAACAACCTGAGAGATATGGATTTCTCGTGACTGATGATCATTAGGTTGAACTGATTGATCAAGATGAACCCACTACCTACAAAGAGGCAATTCATAGTTCTGAGTCAGATAAGTGGCTAGAAGCTATGAAGTCTGAGATGCAATCAATGTACGATAACCAAGTGTGGACTTTGGTTGACCCACCCGAAGGGTGTAAGGTTATTGATAACAAATGGTGTTTCAAAAAGAAAACCGACATGGATGGTAATGTACACACTTTTAAATCTCGACTAGTAGTTAAAGGTTATAGACAAGTTCATGGTATTGACTATGACGAAACCTTTTCTCCTGTCGTTATGATAAAGTCTATTAGGATTTTACTTGCCATAGCCGCATATTATGACTATGAGATATGGCAAATGGATGTTAAGACTGCGTTTTTTTAATGGAAACCTTCTCGAGAGGGGTTTGTTGATCCAACGAATCCTAGCAAAGTGTGTAAGCTTCAAAGGTCCATTTATGGATTGAAGCAATAATCTCGAAGCTGGAATCGTCGCTTTGATGAACGTATTAAAGAATTCGGTTTCATCAAAAACGAAGACGAGCCCTGTGTTTATAAGAAAGTAACTAATAATGCAGTAGTGTTCCTTGTGCTTTATGTGGATGACATCTTACTGATTGGAAATGACATCCCCACATTACCGTATCAGTATTGCTCTTGCATGTGGACTGTGGTGGTGAACTCCCAAATTTTTGGTAAATATTAATTTTTTATTATCAGATAAATAATTTGGCGGTCCAAATTTTTTGAACGAACACTTATTTTAATTTTGTAACGCATGTTACGTATTTTAGGACAGATATTCATTAAGAGGAAACATCTATTACAAAGAATGTACACTTGTGAAAAACAAGTGTCAATATATACTAACACTTTGTTTTGTCCCGCACTATAGCCGCAGTCCTAACATCTAACAAAAATGGCTACTAAGCATTTACTGGAATATAATGAAATGAAATATATTTTAACTAATAATGGTTTTTCACTCGAAATAGTTTTGAAATTCCATTTTCATTACATTGATTGGAAGACAAATTCATAATGGAATAACGATTTCTTTAATCTTTTTAGTAAAAACTATTATTTAATGTTGGAATGGAATATGAATCGATATAATATGACATAAATGCCCTTTAACATATGTTGACGATAAAACCAATTATTTTCACAATGTATAAACTTTAACATAGAAAAAAATCACATTTGTACAAAGTGGCGGATTCAGGGGAGGGGGAGAACCACCCCGGACAATTTCAAAAATTACGATTTTTTATAAGAAAATTTTATTTCTTGAGAGATTTCCTTATAAATATGGTATAAAATCAATAAAAACAAATTCCATTGTAATGAAAAATTCTTATCCCCTTCCCTGTTTGTACACTGAATCCCATCAAATCAATATTTCAATATTCAAATATTATTAAAATAAAGTTAAACATAATATAAAAATAACTATAATTTATATATTAAAAGTACATGAAAAAAGTAACAAAATTATTTATGTAATTATTGTATATATAAAATTTTATCAAGAGAATGGAATATTTATGGAGAAAATAAAAATGTTATTGTCTAATTGAACAATATAATAATTAAATAAATTGTATAACGGTTATTTTTTATTAACAAAATTGATAAATGGCTCGAATTTGATTCAAGTTTCCTGGCTCGAAGAAAAAAAATCAAAAAGAAAATGGAATAAGACATTTGTACCCTTCCCTTTCAAACTTGGATCAAAATCGATTTTGATCAATGGATTCAAATTTCAGCCTAATTAAACAACTTTTGTTGGGAAATATACAAACTTTTAATTGGAATTAATTATACACAACTAATTATGAATAAGTAAAAAAAATTAATCCGAAATTTCTAGAGTTTGGAAGATCAAAAGCCATGAAATAACTTGATAATTTTTTAATGTTGAAGCTCCAAAAAATTAATCCGAAAATTATGATAAAAACAAAGAATGGTTTAGGATTTTGTTCATTAATCCATGTTTATGTAAATTTCCAGAGTTTGGAAGATCAAAAGCCATTAAATAACTTGATAATTTTTAAAGATTGAATCTTCAAAAACTTAATCCAAAAATTAAGATACAAACAAAGAATGGTTTAGGGTTTTGTTCATCAATCCATGTTTATGCAACTTTTCAAAGTTTGGAAAATCAAAAGCCATTAAATAACTTGATAATTTTTTAAAATTGAATCTCCAAAAAATTAATCCGAAAATTTGAAGATTTTAACAAAGAATAGTTTAGGATTTTGTTCATCGATCTATGTTTATGAAAATTTCCAGAGTTGAAAAGCCGTGAAATAACTTGATAATTTTTTAAGGTTGAAGCTCCAAAAAATTAATCCGAAAATTATGATACAAACAAAGAATGGTTTAGAGTTTTGTTCATCAATCCATGTTCCATAGTTTGGAAGATCAAAAGACATTAAATAACTTGATAATTTTTAAAGATTGAATCTTCAAAAAATTAATTCGAAATTTTGAAGATTTTAACAAAGAATGGTTTAGGATTTTGTTCATCAATCCGTGTTTATGCACATTTCTAGAATCTGAATGATCAAAAGCCATGAAATAACTTGATAATTGTTTAATCTCAACCAAGAACTCAGAATGATTGAATACATAAAATAAAATGAAACCATTCCTTGAATACTTTTATTTTTTTTTTATGAGTTATGCTAAAGTACAAACTAACAAAAAAAAAAAAAAAAACATTACATTACTTCAAAAGACACCATCAAATTTCTTAGAGGCACCATAATCACAAAGATCATCAGCATTAACATCTTAAATTTCATTATCAGAAGAGATAGAAGAGGAATTGAAAAACACAAGAAGGGGGGTGAATTGGGTTTTTATAAAAAGTGGCTTCTTTTTCTTTGAAATAATGAAGTGTAGAACTTGTATATGAAGTTTGGAGAAAGTAGAGAAAATATGAAAACAAGGAGAGCAAGACACGAGATTTAGAGTGGTTCGATTCACAAAGAATCTACGTCCACTACCTTGAGTTTCTCCCAAGGATTTTCAACAACTTCACTAAGAAGATCTTTTTACACTTGTGGCTAACTCACAAAGAGTTTTACTCAAATAACCACAAATACAATCAACACTCACTAAGAGTACAAAGCCCAACACTAAGTAGGACTAGACACAACAAATACCCAATCACTAAGAAAGGGAAAGATGGAGATATAAAGATACAATTTTCACACTTAAGAAGTGGAGTAAGGATACCTTTTAAGATCACACTTTAATGCTCTTTTGAACTTTTGAATTCAACACTTTGTGTCTTGCATATATGAGATGGATTTGAACTTTTCAATGCATAAAGAGAGATGGATATGCTTTTGAAGAGCTAGAGCTTTTGTATATTCAATGTAGATCAGTTCTGGTTGTTGTAGCAGGAATATACAGCTTTAGAGCTTTTATACTTTTCAAAAACGTCCAAAAAACGACTTTAAAACGGTCAGATAACGGCTAGTTTTTTTCAGAGTTCGGTTGACCGTTTCAGGACCTCGGTGGACCGAACATGCACTTCGGTCGACCGACCAAGGCTTAGGTCGACCGAGCCTAGAAATCTCAACTCTCGGGTTTCTCTTCGGTTGATCAGGAAAGGTCGGATGATCCGACTTCCCGAGTTTAGAGAGAAGTTGATTTTTCACTTTTATTGAAATCTTTTGAAGTCTAAAAGGTTTTCTCAATATGTAACAATTAAGAGCATTTCAAAACCGTTTTAAAAGACTTGAACTTTGAAATCAAAGGCTTTTGAAATACGAACATATGTAAGGATCATTTTGAAACTTAGCCTTTTGAAAACGTGTTTAATATGTATGCAAGACTATAGTGTTGTATGCTTAAGTTCATTAAGAGCATTGGTTAGAGCTTATAAGATAACGACTAATAACAACAAAGCTATTCTAACCAAACCTAAGTCTTCAATCTTCAATCTCGATGAGATGTGCATTGAAGTATATGACTTTGAATCTTGATCATGGCTTGATTGAAGTACTTAGAGCTTCCAATATGAATTCCGATATTCTATCAACAAGATTAAGATCATTAGACACAACATCAAATGTTTGTCCATTATCAAAAACTGAGTTTGGTCGCCCTTAGGGCTTACAATCTCCCCCTTTTTTATTATGACAAACTTTGATGTAATAAGATAGAATAAGGACTTAAATAAGAACAAGGAAGCATGGCAAAAGGATCTAAGAATCAACTAAGTATAAAACTAGTACTTTAGAAGATAAAATCGAGGAATAATAGATGTTTAAAGTACTAGCATAATAACTTATTTTGCCATCTATCTAGGGACTCTTAGAAGAGCCCTATTTCCCAACCAACCTCCTTACCTCCTTCCTTCCATATGAAGGCTAGTTTTGAGAAATATAAAATATTAAAAATTATAAATGCTCCCCCTCAAAACATGCCATATTAAAGATAGAACAATATCAAATATATTAAGAAAACTCCCTTAAGTTCCAGCAGTTGATAGCAGCAAAAATCAGACATGAATTCTGAAACTGCCTGGAGCTCGGACAATCCCAGCTTTTGGTCACCATCTTCGGTCGACCGAAGCAAGGGAAAATTCCTGCAGCACTCTGCTGCAACTTATCTGTCTCCTGAAATTTTCTTTCAATACCACTCACACATCCAGACAGTCAGTTTTCAGATAACAATTAAGCAAGATAAATACAATTAATTTTTCTCCCCCTTTGGCATAATCAAAAAGACATCCATTACCAATAATATAAAGGAGTGCTTTGCCAAAACATAAACAGTTTCAAGTACTAAAATAAGTCATAAGCATAAGCAATTTAAACAGTTCAAAATGCCAAAGTAAAATATAAACATAAATAATTTGAAGTGCCAAAAAAGATTCAACGTTGATTTCCTTCATCGTCACTTGAAAGGCTTAGCTCCTTAGCTAAGTCCTTTTGCATTTTCATAACTTTATCCACCTTGACGGATACCGTTTGCACATCTTCTTTGATGCAAACAATCTCTTTCGAAATTGACTCAATTTTGCTTGCCATTTTCTTCATCAAGTTATACATCTTGTTGATACGGGTAACTTTTTGAGGATGATGTTTGGAGGTTTCTTGAGATGGAGAATGTGATTCTTCTTCTTGATCATTTCCTGAAGAGGCATGTCCACTTGAGCTATGTGAATTATGTGCTTCAAAATCTTCTTGATTATTCCCAGTCGGATCGCTGCTAGGCCTTAAAGATGCTTTACCCCTTTGCTTTTCAATCTTGAAAAGAGTTTTAAGCATATAAGGAGATACTTCTCTAGCAAGGATGGCAGCCCCAAGTTCATCATTTGTTGTCTTTCGAATGAGCTTCCATTGATTGTCGATATAGATCATTTTCATTCGGTGAAAACAAGCTTCATCTATAATGACAACCTTTTTCTCTAATGGATTTTGCAAATCAAGTCCAAAACTGTTGAAGAGCCTTGTAAGAAGATTTCCATACGGAATGAAGTTCCTTGAACTCTTAATAGCAGCCATAAAGTGTTGAAGCGCAAGATGTGCAAAGTTCAAAGACTTCATCTCCAACAGATGTTGCATTATAACCATTTGCAGGAAGGTAATTGATGACTTGTGCCCTTTAACCGGGGTCACAATGTTGGACACAAGGAAATGTAGGATCCGTCCAAATTCGTCCAACTTATCAATTTCCCTATCCTTTGAATCATAAAAGCTTCCTTGAATACCGAATTGATTTATAAAATTTTTCAAATTGAATGTACTAATATCATCCATATTCATGATATTCTTATAGAATCTCTTGGCATAATTCACATATTTGACTCCAATAGCTTCACAAAACATTCTCTCAGAAAATACAAACTCCATTTTTCCAACACAAGATTTATATCGAATTTCAGAACCATCATCCTTTTCTTGCCTCAAATTAGCACCAAACTCATACACAAGGGAGGGATAAATGATTTCATCAATATCAAATAGATTGACCACCCCATATCCTCAAATAATCCCATAACTTCATCTAAGCCTTTCCCTTGAACAAACATGTTTTCATCTCTAACATATGAAGTCATGAATCCTCTCTTTGATGACTTAAGATTATCAAACAATTTCTTAGCAGATGCATTGTAAAAAGGATTAGTTACCTTTGTTGTATAGAAGTTTGATGATCCTCCAAAATCAAAATTTGAGGGTGGAGAAACCCTTGAAGGAGAAGAAGAGGAATCGTCCTCCGAATGGCTTGAAATGGACTCTTGAATCTTCTTTCCTTTACCCACAACCTTTTGAGCAACTTGCTTCGTCCTTCCTTTCTTTGATGGGGTTTGTGAGGGTTCTTTGAGAGAAATCCTTTTTTCAAGTGGTCTTTTGGGTAGATTTCTAGGGGGATTCTTGCGAGGAGGAGTGTTATCATCATCGTTGCCTCTTTTATTAGGGTGTTTTGTTCTCACCATTTCGGATTAGGTAAAGCTTGGGTAATCCGAGGAAAAAAATTTGATGAATTTCACTCAATTTGAAGATTAAAAGTGATTGAATGATGAATTGAAGGAACAATTTGGCTTGGGTAGGGAGAATTTAGGTTTGAGAGACGAGAAATTGGAGAGAAAACCGTTTTAAAATGTGAGGATGAAATGAAAAGACATTCGGGTAATTTAGATATAAGCTGTAACCCGATGTCTTCGGTCGACCGTTTCCAGAGAGGGGTCGTCCGAAGGTTGATCCGAACCATTTCAGTAGATCTTCGGTCGAGGGTCCGGTTCAAGACAAAATAGTTCGGTCTACCGTCCTTAGGTTCGGTCGACCGTCCATGAAAGGTTGATCTGAGGTTCCCCTGTTTCTTCCTGCACACTTAATACACACATCAGTCCTGGAATTTTGTGATTTCGAGGCAACGCCTGAGATATTCAAATCTTTCGGTGCTAAGTGGTTTTGTGAAAATATCTGCAAGTTGTTCATCGGTGCTAATGAAGTTTAAGCAAACATCACCTTTAGCGACATGATCTCTAATGAAATGATGCTTGATTTCTATATGTTTAGTCCTAGAATGCTGAATGGGATTCTTAGTTAAATTGATTGCACTAGTAGTGTTATCACACAAGATGGGAACATGATGAAATGCAAAGCCAAAATCCACAAGAGTATGCATCATCCATAAAATTTGAGCACAACAACTACCGGCGGCAATATGTTCCGCTTCGGCGGTGGAAAGAGATACACATGCTTGTTTCTTGCTATACCATGAGACTAATGCATGACCAAGAAAATGACAATGTCCACTAGTACTTTTACGTTCAATACGACATCCCGCATAATCGGCATCCGAAATCCTATTAAATCAAAAGATGCATTACGAGGATACCATAACCCATAATCAAAAGAACCTATGAGATATCTAAGAATACGTTTAGCGGCAACTAGATGAGATTCTTTAGGACAATATTGAAATCTAGCACATAAGCAAACAGCAAACATAATATCCGGTCTACTAGCGGTAATATAAAGAAGAGAGCTAATCATACCTCTATACCTTGTTTCATCTACCGATTTACCTTTTTCATCCTTGTCAAGCTTGATGGTTGCACTCATTGGTGTTTTGCTTTCCTTTGCACCATCCATACCAAACCGTTTGAGTAGTTCTTTGGTGTACTTGGCTTGGTTGATGAAAATTCCTTCACTAGTTTGTTTGATTTGTAGTCCAAGGAAGTAATTTAGCTCTCCTATCATGCTCATCTCAAATTCATCTTGCATTAGTTTAGCAAATTCTTCACAAAGCACTTCATTAGTTGAACCAAAAATAATATCATCAACATATATTTGCACAAGTAAGATGTCATGAGATGCATTCATTTTAATAAAAATAGTGGTGTCAACAAGACCTCTTGAAAAACCAATAGAAATGAGAAACTTGCTCAATCGCTCATACCACGCACGAGGAGCTTGTTTTAAACCATACATAGCTTTTGTGAGTTTGTAAACATGGTTTGGAAATTTTTCGTGTATAAAACCGGGAGGTTGTTCAACATATACTTCCTCCTCAATAAAGCCATTTAGAAATGCACTTTTTACATCCATTTGAAAAAGTTTAATACCTTTAAAGCAAGCAAAAGCAAGAAGCATTCTAATAGATTCAAGTCTAGCCACGGAGCAAAAGTTTCCTCAAAATCAATGCCCTCCTCTTGGTTGAATCCTTGGGCAACAAGTCTAGCTTTGTTCCTTATAATCTCCCCAAGCTCATCAAGTTTATTACGGAAAATCCATTTTGTTCCAATGATAAGGCGATCAATAGGTCTAGGGACTAAAGTCCAAACTTGATTTCTTTCAAATTGATTAAGTTCCTCTTGCATAGCCAAAATCCAAAAGTAATCACATAATGCTTCATGAATGTTCTTAGGTTCTATAGATGAGAGTAATGCAAGATTATCAATGAAATACCGCCTTGTTTTGACGCCTTCGGATGGATCACCAATGATTTGCTCTTGAGGGTGACCTTGCTTGTATATCCAATCATTTGGTAGCTCACTTGTAGAGGGATCATTGCTTTGAGTGCTTTGGTGATCATTTGAAGTAGTTTCAATGTCCTCCTTATCTTTAGAGTCATTATCCAACATAGGGATTTGATGAATTTCATTTCTTTCCAAGGGCATACCTATATCATCATCATCATCTTTTCTAGACATGTAGATGTTAGATTCATCAAAAGATACATGCATGGATTCTTCAATACACAAGGTTCTTTTATTATATACCCTATAAGCCTTTTTGTTTGAAGAATAGCCAAGAAATATTCCTTCATCGGATTTCTTGTCAAATTTTCCAAGGCTATCTTTGATGTTAAGCACAAAGCATTTGCAACCAAAAACTTTGAAATATGAGATTGAGGGTATTTTTCCAAAGATAAGCTCAAAAGGAGTTTTTTCAACTAATGGTCTTAAAAGAACTCTATTTACAATGTAACAAGCAGTGTTTACGGCTTCGGCCCAAAAATATTTTGGTAAAGAATTTTCACAAAGCATAGACCTAGCCATTTCTTGTAAAGTTCTATTTTTCCTTTCAACAACACCATTTTGTTGAGGGGTTCTTGGAGCCGAAAAGTTATGAGTGATGCCATTTTCATTGCAAAACTCTTCAAAGAATTGATTGTTAAATTCCCTCCCGTTATCACTTCTCAATGAAACAAGTTTTAGTTCAAGTGAGTTTTGTACCTTTTTGAAAAGATTTGAAAACTCAAGAAAGGTGTCATCTTTTTGTGCAAGAAAAAGTACCCAAGTAAATCTTGAAAAATCATCCACAATAACAAAGGCATATTTCTTACCACCTAAGCTAGTGGTCCTCATCGGTCCAAAAAGATCAAGATGAACAAGTTCAAGTGGTTTAGAAGTGGAAATCATTTGTTTTGGCTTAAAACACGTTTTTGTTTGTTTTCCAAATTGACAAGCATCACAAAGACGGTTTTTCTCATATTTCACTTTTGGAAGCCCACGCACTAGCTCTTTAGAGGAAAGATTATTTAAAAGATCCATGCTCACATGACCAAGCCTACGGTGCCATAAGAAGGCATCATCTTCATTTATGGATAAGCATTTAAAATCGCATGCAACAAGATCATCCAAAGTAAGCAAATAAACATTTCCGGTTCTATTAGCAACAAGCACTTTTTCATGAGAAGAGCTATTAACAATAGAGCAAGTCTTTTTGCTAAACATAACATCAAAACCATTATCACAAAGTTGGCTAATACTAAGCAAGTTATATTTGAGGCTATCAACAAGAAGAACATTCTTAACAAGAGTAGATGAACCTTTACCAACATTTCCAATGCCAAGAATTCTACCCTTTTTCTTGTCCCCAAATGTGACATAGCCTTCATAGATAGGTTCCATTTCTTTGACCAATGAGGCGTCTCCGGTCATATGGCGACAACATCCACTAACAAGAAACCATTGAGCCGGAGTATCTACTTTGCTTGCAAGTACCTCATTCCCGAAAGCCATGAAGCAAACATTGGCATTTTCCTCTTCTTCTTCATTGCCACTTCCTTCTTGATCCCAAGTGCTTATCATGCCCTTAGCATACTTTGGTTTGAAGAATTTCTTCTTTTTGTCTTCCTTTGGCTCCTTTTCTTTGTCAGAAGGACATTCTCCTATGAGATGTTGAGTGCTTCCACATTCATAGCATCTCATCCCATTAGGATTTTGTTTTCTTTTATTTTGAAAGAATTTTCTTCCTTTCCCAGAAAACATTTTCTTCATACGCTTTACCACTAAAGCCATGGTCTCATCATCTAAGTTGATATCTTCTTCACCACTTGAATTGTTGGATTCATCAAGATCAAGAATAGTCTTTAGAGCAAGACTCTTCTTTGCCTTTTCAATATGATCATCCTTTTTGTGTGTGAGCTCATAAGTGAGAAGAGAACCAATGAGCTCTTCCGTAGGATAAGTTTTCAAGTACTTAGCTTCTTCAATAACTAGAGCTTTGCCTTCCCAACTTTTAGGAAGTGAGTTGAGAATCTTCCTATTCATTTCACCCATGGAGTATTCCTTTCCATATGATCTCAACCCATTGACAACATTGGTGAACCTAGTGTTCATCTCATTGATAGTTTCATTTGGCTTCAAAGAGAAAAGCTCATATTCCCTCACAAGCATGTTGAGCTTTGATTCTTTGACTTGATTAGTCCCCTCATGGGTGACTTCTAAGGTTTTCCACATCTTGTGAGCGGATTTGCTTCCACGTACCCAATTGTACTCATCCGGATTAAGAGCACAACTCATGATGTTCATAGCTCGATAATTGAGAGTCATTTTCTTTGACTCTTCTTCATTAAATTCATTGTCCAATTTTGGAATTTGAACACCATCCACCATTTTCATGGGAACATAAGGACCTTCTTAAAAAATATGCCATAAGGAGTAGTCTATAGAGCACACATATATTTTGAAGCGATCTTTCCAAGCATTAAAATTATTTCAATCAAAGAGAGGTGGTCTATTTGTGGAAGATCCCTCTAGGTAAGCTAATGCGGAATTTCCGGCCATGATCTTTACTTCAAGCTATTAAGCTAAAGATGAAGACGAGGCTCTGATACCAATTGAAAAACACAAGAGGGGGGGGGGTGAATTGGGTTTTTATAAAAAATGGCTTCTTTTTCTTTGAAATAATGAAGTGTAGAACTTGTATATGAAGCTTGGAGAAAGTAGAGGAAATATGAAAACAAGGAGAGCAAGACACGAGATTTAGAGTGGTTCGATTCACAAAGAATCTACGTCCGCTACCTTGAGTTTCTCCCAAGGATTTTCAACAACTTCACTAAGAAGATCTTTTTACACTTGTGGCTAACTCACAAAGAGTTTTACTCAAATAACCACAAATACAATCAACACTCACTAAGAGTACAAAGCCCAACACTAAGTAGGACTAGACACAACAAATACCCAATCACTAAGAAAGGGAAAGATGGAGATATAAAGATACAATTTTCACACTTAAGAAGTGGAGTAAGGGTACCTTTTAAGATCACACTTTAATGCTCTTTTGAACTTTTGAATTCAACACTTTGTGTCTTGCATATATGAGATGGATTTGAACTTTTCAATGCATAAAGAGAGATGGATATGCTTTTGAAGAGCTAGAGCTTTTGTATATTCAATGTAGATCAGTTCTGGTTGTTGTAGCAGGAATATACAGCTTTAGAGCTTTTATACTTTTCAAAAACGTCCAAAAAACGACTTTAAAAGCGGTCGGATAACGGCTAGTTTTTTTTCGAGTTCGGTTGACCGTTTCAGGACCTCGGTGGACCAAACATGCACTTGGTCGACCGACCAAGGCTTAGGTCGACCGAGCCTAGAAATCTCAACTCTCGGTTTCTCTTCGGTTGATCAGGAAAGGTCGGATGATCCGACTTCACGAGTTTAGAGAGAAGTTGATTTTTCACTTTTATTGAAATCTTTTGAAGTCTAAAAGGTTTTCTCAATATGTAACAATTAAGAGCATTTCGAAAACCGTTTTAAAAGACTTGAACTTTGAAATCAAAGGCTTTTGAAATACGAACATATGTAAGGATCATTTTGAAACTTAGCCTTTTGAAAACGTGTTTAATATGTATGCAAGACTATAGTGTTGTATGCTTAAGTTCATTAAGAGCATTGGTTAGAGCTTATAAGATAACGACTAATAACAACAAAGCTATTCTAACCAAACCTAAGTCTTCAATCTTCAATCTCGATGAGATGTGCATTGAAGTATATGACTTTGAATCTTGATCATGGCTTGATTGAAGTACTTAGAGCTTCCAATATGAATTCCGATATTCTATCAACAAGATTAAGATCATTAGACACAACATCAAATGTTTGTCCATTATCAAAAACTGAGTTTGTTCGCCCTTAGGGCTTACAGGAATCCGGTTCAGAATCATCATTTTTATCATCTTGATTTGATTCATCGTCATCATCTTCATAATCATCATCATCCTCATCCTACTCCTCATCCTCACCGGTTGATGGTTCATAATCAACATCATCATCATGATCATCTTCATCATCAGCATCATCTGTGACTGATAGTGAATCAATCAAGTCAATAGCTGGCTCAAATTTGGCTTCATTAACCTCTTCTATTTCAAGGAATTCAATAACCATTATCAAATTAGTGGGACTCAAGATTAAGGTTTGAATTCGTTCAAACCCATATAAAATTACTACCCTAATTAGCACCTCCTTCAATTCGTCACTCAATTGTTGCAACTTGAAGCACCTATCATGGTACATTTCCTCAATAACTTCTACCCGGGCAGGGATAGGTGCATTATTCCTTATTGAATCGCCCGATAGAGAAGTACAAGGCAAGATCTGTGCCTCTTGCAATAGCTCGTTCATAATGACCAAAGAATTTACAACCTTGATGATAACTGTCAGACCAAATTCAGCAACCATTCTCATTAGCATTCGTTTTGCATCAAAAATCAAATTTAGAAGCTTGCAGTTCATTTGAGTGTATAGTGTTTGGATGGCTATATAGTATTGATGGTTGTCTACCATTGCTCTTTTTTTTAAGGAGAATCCATTAGATGTATAGGGTAAAAGAATATTTGTATCAATCTGATTCAAGAGATTAAAATTTATATTCTATTAATCTTTTGAATCGAGTTTATATAGTATCATACATATCTCTTCGAAAATTTTCAACTCCTAGTAAATATTTCCAATAGTAATTATGCTCCCTTCCAATATGTAGACAATGCAATGAATGCAATATGTAGACAATGCAATGAATGCAATATGTTATTCCCAAAGAGATGGTTTCGCATGCTTGCTTCAGTAAATTCCTTCTCACCGAAGCTATTATTCTTCATCTTCTTTGTTAATTTTTTCTTCATCTTTTTAAAATTAAAATTTTATGTATAGTTCGTATTAATTTGTTCAAGTAGAAATATGTTTAAGATGTTTATATGAGAATGTTACTGACATGATTGCAATGTTCTATTCCTAATGTCCAATGCAATTGTGAAAAGAAATGTTTTCTGGAATTGGATTATAAAATAAGTTATTGAAAAAAGAAGTTAATGGAATAAGACATTTATCATTTTTTTGTTAAAAAAAATCAGTTTATATAAACTAAAAAAGAAATCTCGATTAACAATAAAGACATACGATTAACATTAGGGGCATAAATGTCATTTTAGTACAAAATTCAAAATTCAGAGCATGCTGTGAGTAACTATTTCAATTGAAGTTATATAATGTAGTAATATAGTTTAAGAATATAGAAATTAGCTATGAATCGAAGATTCCAACGTTGATCGTGTCTCGATTAACATACGATTAACATTAGGGGCATAAATGTCATTTTAGTTTAAATTCAAAATTTATTGTATGATGTGAGTAATTATTTCAATTGAAGTTATATAATGTAGAATATAGACACTAGCTATGAATCGGCGATTCCAACGTTGATCGTGTTTGAATTAACACACGATTAACATTAGGGGCATAAATGTCATTTTAGTTTAAAATTCAAAATTCATAGTATGTTTGAATAATTATTTCAATTGAAGTTATATAATGTAGTAATATAGTATAAGAATATATACATTAGCTATGAATCGGCGATTCCCCTGTTGATCGTGAAGGAATTCATGGGCGGAAACTCGTTCCAAACACCCATGGATCCTCCCCTGAAGGATCCGCTCATACGTAAACGAATCGAAAAAACAGCGGAAAAACTTACTTTTCTTGGATTCAAGAAGCTACTTCTTGAATGGAGGATGATGTTTCTTGGAAGCTAATCTGCCACCGATTGATCTCCCTTTGCGGAAAGTCCCTCCACCGGTATCCACGCGACGAAACGGGCAGCGATTGCTAGCTCTTCGTCTTTTCTGATTTTCGGGAATTAGAGAGAAAAGGGAGAGGCAGAAACTATTTCGGCTTCTTAGGTATTTCAGCTGAAAAGCATTGATTCCCTAGGGTTTCGGCCAAGAGGTCATTATATAGGGTGTGACAGTTTGTTCCCATAACTAACTCTCACATCCTCAACTCCTCTCGGCAGTGGGAGTCTCAGAAATCCCACGTTCCCTAGACTTCTGCTGGTAGTGGGAGTCCTTATCGGATAATAACTCCCACGTAATCCCAGCTATAGTAAAATACCGAAATTGCCCCTATCTCTAATTCGAATAATAAACACTTTATTATTTTCAGAAAGACGAATGTCAGATTCAATGAACCTAGACACATTCTAGATTCATTGAATCTGGACATAAAGCTCGTTAGCTCGTCTATACGTGTGACCCTGTAGGTTCATCTCACAACGGCAATGAAAACACACTTAGTAGTAGTATGTGTTCATAAATCACAAGCGGTCTCTAGCAGGGACATTGTGACTACCCAAAGTGAATGAATATGCAACTGAACCCTAATATCAATCCACTATTTAATCCCTTTGTCTCAGCGATATCCTAATTAAGCATAAGGCATGGTGGTCGCCACCCTTATTAAGCTTAATTATATTTATGCTCGATCTCCGGGTAGACTGCTTTCGACAAATAGCATTTGATAACCACTTTATCAAATACATTTCAAAGACGGCCATGCATTTAAACAGTCTTTTCCCTATCGAGGGGCCCATGGATATCTCTCTCTAATAATAGAGAGGGACAAATTCCTTACAATGTCTCTCACATTCAAGCTATGATAGGACACTACATCCGATCTCGGTCGTATTGATTACTCGTTACAAGTAACGTCCGACCGAGTCAAAACGTGGCTCCATTCATACTAGAATCAATGAAGACATAAGGTCTAAGGATTCTAAAATAGTATTGAGGAAGTAATACTTATGACTTAAGACCATGAAGTATTACTTCTCGACTGGGATCACGTCCAATACAATGTATCCCTATATATTGCATCTATGATGTGATTTGTATCCATTACACATGATCAGTAAAACAAGATCATCAATCAACAATCATACTAGTTTTATTTCATAGTAATTAAGCATTACATAAAACTAGGGACTTCTAGAATAGTAATTACATAAGCTAATGAGTTTTACTATCAAATCACACATTTGATAATCAAAAGCAAAATTAACTATTCAATTACATGCTCAAAAGATAATAAAGACGCACAACATGTGCTAATGGTCCTAGGGCACTACTAACAGATCGTGTCTGAATTAACATACGATTAACATTAGGGGTATAAATGTCATTTTATTACAAAATTAAAAATTCATTGTATGTTCTGAGTATTATTTCAATTGAAGTTATATAATGTAGTAATATAGTTTAAGAATATAGACATTAGTTATGAATTGGCGATTCCACCGTTGATCATGTCTCAATTAAAATACGATTACAATTAGGGTATAAATGTCATTTTAGTATAAATTCAAAATTCATAGTATGTTGTGAGTAATTATTTCAATTGAAGTTTATAATGTAGCAATATAGTTTAAGAATATAGACATTAGCTATGAATCTGCGATTCCAACGTTGATCATGTCTCAATTAACATACGATTTCAATTAGGGGCATAAATGTCATTGTATTATAAAATTCAAAATTCATAATATGCTGTGAGTAATTATTTCAATTGAAATTATATAATGTAATAATATAGTTTAAGAATATAGACATTAGCTATGAATTGGCGATTCCACCATTTTATCGTATCTCAATTAAAATACGATTATAATTAGGGTATAAATGTCATTTTAGTATAAAATTCAAAATTCATAGTATGTTGTGATTAATTATTTCAATTGAAGTTATATAATGTAGTTATATAGTTTAAGAATATAGATATTAGCTATGAATTGGAGATTCCATCCTTGATAATGTTTTTAATAAGTAAAAATAAAGGTTTTAGGTGTAAATTGAAAATTTTAAAAAATGTTTGCTATTGCATATTTTGTATCATTTTGCAAAAAAATTTCATTTTATCCCTATAAAGTTTTGATTTTACAACCCTAAGTCCCTGAAGGGTTCTGAATTTATTACCCTAAAGTCCATATCAAATAAAAAAACAAAAAATATTAGTCACATTTTAGATTAAAACTCATATTCAAAATTAGTACATAACTTAAACATTTTCAATTGACCAGAAGAACCACTTTAAAATACTGTAATAAAGTATCATCGATTTTTAATTTGTTCGTTATAATATACTGTTTAGTTAATTAAAAGTCCAAACGTCTTAAATATGGAACAAATCCTAAATCCATTTACAATTTTCTACCTGCCTAAAAACTGAGACATTTCTTCTCCCCATTCCTCTCCTTCCAAACTTTATATTTTCATAATGACAGATCGGTTTCCCTTCGAATATGAGTACGTTATCAGCGAAAAGGTTGAGATTATAGGCCATGAAGAGGGATTTTTCAGATCATTCTACTCTGCAAAGATTGTTTCTTGTATTCCAAGAAATAAATATATTGTCCGCTATGAAAACCTAGTGAATGAGGATAGAATTACAAAGGCCAGAGAGGTTGTTTCATGGAGTTTTATCAGGCTTAGGCCGTCGTTTTTTACAAATGGAACGATTTGAAATTGGTGCACTAGTTGATGGTCATACTAGGGATGGATGGTGGATGGGATTTGTTGAAAAGCGTAAACAAAACAATGTTTACAAAATCAATTTTCCCTCATATCCAAATCAATCTGGTTATTATCCAATTTCAAGGATTCGTATCCATCAAGACTTTCAAAATGTCAATGGCATTTGGATATTCACTAATTTCAGTTACTTAGTTTGATTTTGTTTTTTTATTTTAATTATTTTAGTATTTATTTAAGAATTTATACTCTTTTCTCTTCAATATGCAATATTATGGTTGTCATTTATATAATGTTTCTGATTTTATTAACTTAGTGAGCTCATAACACAAAAACTGCAACTGATGATTTATGTTTTCAATTCCATTGTTTTTTTTTCAATTGTTGGATTATATACATAATCTAAATGGTTTAAAATTTTACTGATAAGTGATATTCTTTTTCATAATTTAAAATTATGGGGTTAAAAATAATCTTAAAGTTTCAATTTAGTCCCTAATTGAAGTATGATTATACTCCATTGCTCTTTTTGCATGAAAAAAATTCAAAATCAATACCTCGAGAATAGAAAGAAAACTTTAGTTTTCTCCATAGCCGACCTACCCTATTGAATTCCACCAAGATCGAAATCAGTATTATGTCATTGAAAATCGGGTTATGACTAATGAACTTCCCAACCCTTCAAATCTTACACGTCAATCTAAACTTCCCAACCCTTCAAACTTCTCAAACTCCCCTCAAACCCTCTATATATTCTACACTTCATCACATCATCTTCATTCTATTTGGCAGGAACGCATAAAACTACAAAACAATTCAAGGAAATATGGAGAGGAATCTTGCACTTCTAATTTACAGCATTGGTGACAGAGTTGAAGTCATTGTATATGATATGGAATTCATAGGATCTTACTACACAAACCAAATAATTTATACTGTACCAGGTAACAAATTTATTGTCAAGTATGAGACTCTTCTCAATGATTTTAACAAAACACATGTGATGAAGGTAGTTGAGCATCATTCTATCAGGCCAATACTGTTAGTAGTGCCCTAGAACCATTAGCATATGTTGTACGTTTTATTTCTTTTGAGCATGTCTCTGAATAGTTAATTTTGCTTTTGAACATCAAATGTGTGATTTGATAGTAAAACTCATTAGCTTATGCAATTACTATTCTAGTTGTCCCTAGTTTTATGTAATGTTCTTTACAATGAAATAAAACTAGTATGATGTATGATTGATGATCATGTTTTACTGATCATGTGTAATGGATACAAATCATATCATAGATGCAATACATAGGGATACATTGTATTGGACGTGATCCGTTAGACAAGTAATACTTCATGGTCCTTAGTCATAAGTATTACTTCCTCAGTACTATTTTAGAATCCTTAGACCTTTTGTCTCCATTGATTCTAGCAGGAATGGAGCCATGTTTTGACTCAGTCGGACGTTACTTTTAATCTAGTAATCAATACGATTCATGATCGGATGTAGCGTCCTATCATGGCTTTAATGTGAGAGGCATTGAAAGGAATTTGTCCCTCTCTATTATTAGAGAGAGATATCCTTGGGCCCCTCGATAGGGAAGACTGTCTAAATGCATGCCGTGCTCAAATGTATTTGATAAAGCGGTTATTAAATAGTATTTGTTGGAACAGTCTACCTGGAGATCGAGCATAATACAATTAAGCATAATAAGGGTGACGACTACCATACCTTATGCTTAATTAGGATATCGTGAGACAAAGTGATTAAATAGTGGATTGATATTAGGTTACACCGTAAATTCATTCACTTTGGGTAGTCACAATGTCCTGCTAGGGACCGCTTGTGATTTATGAACACATACTACTACTAAGTGTGTTTTCATTGCCATTGTGATATGAACCTACAGGGTCACACGCATAGATGACCTAACGAGCTTCATGTCCAGATTCAATGAATCTAGAATGTGTCTAGGTTCATTGTATCCAACATTTATTTTTCTGAGAATAATAAAGCGTTATTATTCGAATTAGAGATTAGGGGCATTTTCGGTATAGCTGGGATTACGTGGGAGTTATTATCTGATAAAGACTCCCACTACCAGCAGAAGTCTAGGGGACGTGGGACTTAAAGACTCCCACTGCAGGGAGAGGTTGTAAGGACGTGGGAGTTGTTTTTGAACAACTTCTCACACCCTATATAAACCTCTCTTGGCCGAAACCCTAGGTGTGAGTTTTTCCAGCCGCAAAATTACCAAAACCAAGAAATCGGATTTCTTGCTTTCTGTCTCTCCTTTTCTCTCTAATTCCCGAAACTCAGAAAATCACAAGAGCTAGCACTCGTTTATCGTTTCGTCGCGTGAATACCGGTAGGGAGTAATTCCGCAAGGAAGGACTCAAGGTGGTTGCAATCGAGAGCCAAAGACAGCACTTTTTCACTCAAGAAACAGATTCTTGAACCAAGAAACGTAAGTCTTTTTCTTGTATTTTTCGATTCGTTTTTGTATGAGCGGATCCTTCAGGAGAGGACTCATGGGTGTTTAGAACGAGTTTCTGCCCATGAATCCCTTCAGTGGTATAAGAGCCTTGCTCATACTATTCGAATTCGATATTGTTAATCACATCATAACACATATCAATTTCGGTTTGGTATGTTTTTGTGTAAAAACAGAAAATATTGTTTCTTTGACTGTTATTTATAAGTTTCTGTGATTTTGTCAATAATTCGATTATATGCATAAATTGTTTATGAATATGTCATTAATTTGATTATATCGCATAAAATGTGTATGTTATTGTTTAAACCCGTTTATTCGGTTAATGGATAAAATCGGGGCAGAAAACTCATTCGATGAGCTGATGAAGGGACCGCCGACTGCTCTGTATAGTGGCAACGCTCAAGACTTTGTATATGTACTCGTTTTTATTTCATTATGCTTTATGTGAGTTTTAGCAAGGTGAATAGCATGGCCTACTATACCCCTCTTGTTTTACACTTAATTGGGTTGTAATTTTATAATACGACCTGCGAGTCGTTTTTCCAATGATGTAAAATTGTAATTTCTTTTTTAGATTAGTTTTACTGCTTTACATTGAAGGCTGGGTATGCCCATGTAATTATGTAACAAGACTGGAGGACGCTGGACCGAAGACTTTATCCATGAGATGGATATTGACTTAGATTGACCCTTGGCTCCCACAAGGCTCGTGGGAGTCATCATAGGATTAGGTCATGCTATCTCACGTTTACATTTACACTTTATATCTTGCATGTGATGCTTATTTCATGTCTTATGGGGATTGATTTTTATACGTCACATTAAATCGTTTTAATTAAGTCTTAAAATGCCTACCATATCATAAGCACTCCTTCAGCTTGGATAATCATTTTGTCTGCTTGCCAAAGCAACAGATAAGTGGTTATCTAGGTAAGAGGAGATGGGAAAATAGTGATTTCCATATGCTTAGACATGGTTCGACTTAACTAGGCTATAAAAATAGTTTTGGCCTAGGACATAAAATGGGAAATAGCCGGGACATATAGATGTCATTCCCATGGATTGATTTTACTTTAATTGTGGGGATAAGCCAAAGCTTACTTATAACTATCGTAAAATGATATTTTTTACTATTTATCAAGTGTTGAAATTGTGGAAAAGTTTTTGCTCAAAAACTAATAACTTTGCAAATAACTTAATGTAGATAATGGCAACCAATACATCACACAATTCATTGTGATCCGTCCTTGAGAAGGAAAAACTAAGTGGGACCAATTTCCTTGATTGGGCCCGCAACTTAAGGATTTTCCTTAAGCAGGAAAGAAAGCTATGCGTTCTTGATACGGGTATTCCTGAACAGCCTGCAAACAACGCCCTAGAGCTGAAAAAGATGCTTGGAAGAAGTATTGTGATGACTCTAACGATGTGACTTGTCTCATGTTAGTCACAATGAGCACTGACCTTCAAAAACAGTTTGAAGGGGTTGAGGCTTTCTAGATGATGGGCCAGCTCAAGGAAATATTCCAAGATCAAGCTCATCAAGAAAGATTCCTTACCACTAAGGGGTTGAATAGTTGCAAGATGGCCCCTGGCACCTTTGTAAGTGCACATGTTCTTAAGATGAAGGGCTATCTTGACCAACTTGAAAAACTTGGGGCTCCCGTAGGTCATGACATGGCCACAGATATGATCTTGGGCTCACTCCCACTGGAGTATGACTAGTTTTTGATGAACTTCAACATGCATGCCATGGAGAAGTCCATACATGAAATACACGGGATGCTTAAGCAGGTTGAAATGAATATTAAGAAGACCACTGAAGTCTTAATGGTTCAAAAGGGGAATTTCAAGAAGAGAGGAAAGGGAAAGCCAATGACCAAGAAGGGCAAAGGCAATAACAAGCCCAAACCCAAGGCCAAGGCACCAAAGGAAGGAGTTTGCTTCCATTGCAATGAACCAGGTCATTGGAAACGGAACTGCAAGCTCTATTTGGAAGAGAAGAAAAAGGGAAAAGCCAGTTTGACCGTCTCTCCAGTATTTATGTTATTGAAATTAACATGTCTGCTCCCACTTCGTGGGTATTAGATACCGGTTGTGTATCTCACATTTGTGCAAATGTGCAGGGGTTCAAAATGAGTAGATCACTGGCAAAAAGAGAAGTGGACCTGAGAGTAGCGAACGGAACAAGATTTGTTGTTGTAGCTACCGAGACATTTAATTTTGTTTTGCCAAGTGGCCTTATTATAGAACTGAATAATTGTCTTTATGTTCCAACTTTGAGTAGGAATATTATTTCAGTTTCTTGTTTGGATTATTTCAGTTTCTTGTTTGGATATTGATGGTTTTGAAATCAATTTTATGAATAAAATTTGCACCGTTCATAAAGATCGTATCTTCTATGGAGATGCCTCTTTGATGAATGGGCTTTATATTCTTAGCCTCGATGAATCCATTAAAAGGCCCATCTATAACATTAATTCCAAGAGGTTTAAATCAAATGACTTAAACCAAACCTACTTTTGGCATTGTCGTTTTGGGCCACATCAACGAGAAATGCATATCAAAACTCCATAAAGATGGAATTTTGACATCATTTGACTTAGAGTCTTATGAGACAGGTGACTCTTGCTTGTTAGGCAAAATGACTAAAGCTCCCTTTACTGGACAAAGTGAGAGAGCTTCTGATTTGTTGGGCCTCATACATATAGATATATGTGGACCAATAAACACAAGTGCTAGAGGAGGTTTTCAGTACTTCATCACATTCACAGATGATTTCAGTAGATATGGCTACGTCTATCTAATGAAACATAAATCAGAATCTTTTGGAAGATTCAGAGAATTTCAAAATGAAGTACAAAATCAACTTGATAAAAGTATTAATATACAATGAACCTAGACACATTCTAGATTCATTGAATCTGGACATGAATCTCGTTAGCTCGTCTATGCGTGTGACCCTGTAGGTTCATCTCACAATGGCAATGAAAACACACTTAGTAGTAGTATGTGTTCATAAATCACAAGCGGTCCCTAGCAGGACATTGTGACTACCCAAAGTGAATGAATATACAACGGAACCTAATATCAATCCACTATTTAATCCCTTTGTCTCGCGATATCCTAATTAAGCATAAGGCATGGTGGTCGTCACCCTTATTAAGCTTAATTGTATTTATGCTCGATCTCCGGGTAGATCTGCTTTCGACAAATAGCATTTGATAACCACTTTATCAAATACATTTGAGCACGGCCATGCATTTAAACAGTCTTTCCCTATCGAGGGGCCCATGGATATCACTCTCTAATAATAGAGAGGGACAAATTCCTTACAATGTCTCTCACATTCAAGCTATGATAGGACACTACGTCCCGATCATCGGCCGTATTGATTACTCGCTATAAGTAACGTCCGATCGAGTCAAAACGTGGCTCCATTCATACTAGAATCAATGAAGACATAAGGTCTAAGGATTCTAAAACAAGATTGAGGAAGTAATACTTATGACTTAAGACCATGAAGTATTACTTCTCGACGGATCACGTCCCAATACAATGTATCCCTATATATTGCATCTATGATGTGATTTGTATCCATTACACATGATCAGTAAAACAAGATCATCAATCAACAATCATACTAGTTTTATTTCATAGTAATTAAGCATTACATAAAACTAGGGACTACTAGAATAGTAATTACATAAGCTAATGAGTTTTACTATCAAATCACACATTTGATAATCAAAAGCAAAATTAACTATTCAATTACATGCTCAAAAGATAATAAAACGCACAACATGTGCTAACGGTCCTAGGGCACTACTAACATACATCATATGGATTTCTCGTGACTGATGATCATCATATTGAACTGATTGATCAAGATGAACCCACTACCTACAAAGTGGCAATTCATAGTTCTGAGTCAGATAAGTGGCTAGAAGCTATGAAGTCCGAGATGCAATCCATGTACGATAACCAAGTGTAGACTTTGGTTGACCCACCCGAAGAGTGTAAGGTTGTTGATAACAAATGGTGTTTCAAAAAGAAAACCGACATGGATGGTAATGTACACACTTTTAAATCTCGACTAGTAGTTAAAGGTTATAGACAAGTTCATGGAATTGACTATGATGAAACATTTTCTCCCGTCGTTGTGATAAAGTCTATTAGGATTTTACTTGCCATAGCCTTATATTATGACTATGAGATATGGAAAATGGACGTTAATACTGCGTTTCTTAATGAAAACCTTATCGAGGATGTGTATATGACACAATCTGAGGGGTTTGTTGATCCATCGAATCTTAGCAAAGTGTGTAAGCTTCAAAGGTCCATTTATGGACTGAAGCAAGCATCTCGAAGCTGGAATCGTCGCTTTGATGAACGTATTAAAGAATTTGGTTTCATAAATAACAAAGACGAGCCTTGTGTTTATAAGAATGTAACTAATACTGCAGTAGTGTTCCTTGTGTTTTATGTGGACGACATCTTACTGATTTGAAATGAAATTCCCACATTGCAAAGTGTAAAAGCTTGGTTAGGCAACATACATTTTGGGTATAAGAATCTATAGAGATAGATCTAACAAAATGATTGGCCAAAGCCAGAGTGGATATATTGACAAGGTACTGAAATAGTTCAGTTTGCAAGATTCCAAAAAGAGATTCTTGCCCATGTCACATGGCATTAAACTAAGCCGAACTCAAGGAACTTCCACAAAGGAGGACCAAGAGCGCATGAGTAAGATTCCATATGCATCAAACATTGGGTCTATTATGTATATCATGATATGCACTCGCCCGGATGTCTCGTTCGCTTTAAGTATGATTAGCATATATCAATCTGACCCTGGAGAGTCACATTGGACTGCAGTCAAGAGTATTCTTAAGTACTTGAGAAGGACTAAAGATATGTTCTTAGTTTACGGAGGTCAAGAAGTAAGTCTGGTTGTAAATGGTTACACAGACGCAAGCTTCCAAACCGACGTAGATGACTTTAGATCGCAATCTGGTTTTCTGTTTTGTTTGAATGGAGGTGCTCTGAGCTGGAAGAGCTCAAAGCAGGAAACCGTGGCCGACTCTACAACAGAAGCTGAGTATCTAGCTGCCTCTGAAGCAACTAAAGAAGCTGTTTGGATTAGGAAATTTGTTGATGAATTAGGCGTCGTCCCTAGCATTGTGAACCCAGTGGACCTCTATTGTAATAGTATTGGCACCATTTCACAAGCTAAGGAACCTAGATCTCACCAACGATCCAAACACATTCTCAGGCGTTTCAATCTGATTAGAGAGATCATTGATAGAGGAGACGTTAAAATTTGCAAAGTTCATACAGACGACAACATTGCAGATCCATTGACCAAGCCACTCCCTCAACCTAAACATGAGAGTCATACTAGGTCAATGGGATTGAAGATCATGTATGATTGGACCTAGGGCGAGTGGAAGATTGTTAGTGGTGCCCTAGGACCAGTAGCATATGTTGTACGTTTTATTTGTTTTGAGCATGTCTCTGAATAGTTAATTTTGCTTTTGAACATCAAATGTGTGATTTGATAGTAAAACTCATTTGCTTATGCAATTACTATTCTATTTGTCCCTAGTTTTATGTATTGTTCTTTATAATGAAATAAAACTAGTATGATGTATGATGTATGATTGATGATCATGTTTTACTGATCATGTGTAATGGATACAAATCATATCATAGATGCAAAATATAGGGATACATTGTATTGGACGTGATCTGTTAGAGAAGTAATACTTTATGGTCCTTAGTCATAAGTATTACTTCATCAGTACTATTTTAGAATCCTTAGACCTTATGTCTCCATTGATTCTAGCATGAATGGAGCCACGTTTTGACTCAGTCGGACTTTACTTTTAATCGAGTAATCAATACGACTGATGATCGGATGTAGCGTCCTATCATGGCTTGAATGTGAGAAAGGAATTTGTCTCTCTCTATTATTAGAGAGAGATATCCATGGGCCCCTCGATAGGGAAAACCTGTTTAAATGCATGGTCATGCTCAAATGTATTTGATAAAGTGGTTATCAAATACTATTTGTTGGAACAGTCAACCCGGAGATCGAGCATAAATACAATTAAGCATAATAAGGGTGACGACTACCATGCCTTATGCTTAATTAGGATATCGCGAGACAAAGGGATTAAATAGTGGATTGATATTAGGTTTCACCGTAAATTCATTCACTTTGGGTAGTTACAATGTCCTGCTAGGGTCCGCTTGTGATTTATGAACTCACACTACTACTAAGTGTGTTTTCATTGCCATTGTGATATGAACCTATAGGGTCACACGCATAGAAGAGTTAACGAGCTTCATGTCCAGATTTAATGAATGTAGAATGTGTCTAGGTTCATTGTAATAGACATTTATTTTCTGAGAATAATAAAACGTTATTGTAAAACACAAGAGGGGGGGGGGGGGTTGAATTAGGTTTTAATCGATCTTGCAAGCTTTTTCGAATCTATTCAATGCTAGTGTAAGTTTGTGCAAGATGAGCAAAAGCAAAACTAAACCCAACAACAAGACAAAGGATTTATAGTGGTTCGATTCACTCAGAATCTACGTCCACTGCCTTGAGCCGCACCCAAGGATTTTAACAACTTCACTAAGAAGACTTTTTACAATTGTGGCTAACTCACTAAGAGTTTTACAACACAACCACAATACACAAACTCACTAAGAGTCAATTGCCCACACAAAGTAGGACTTATACAAGAATAACCCAATCACTTAGAAAGGGAATAAGAATGTTTAAAGAACAAGGTTGTTCACTCTTCTAAGTGAAAGATATATACCTTTGAAGTACATCAATTTCAGCTCTTTAGAACATATGAAGCACACTCTTTGTCTTGCTTTTGAAAGAACACTCTTGAATGATTTAGATCATAGAAATGAAGTGCTTTTGCTTTGAGAGCGTTTAGACTTGATAAGAAATCAATCTATGTTGTATGTCCAAGTCTTAGAGTCATTCTCTAGCTTTGGAGTATTTATACATTTCAAAATATGCTGAAAAACGACTCTTTAATGGTAAAAAAACGGCTAGTTTTTTACAGAGTTCGGTTGACCGAAATCACACCTCGGATGACCGAAGTCAAGCTCGGTTGAACCGAACCCAACCTCGGTCGACCGACCCTAGCCTAGGTCGACCGAACTCCCCTTTTTCCAAAGGGTTCAACTCTCAGTTTCTCATTGGTTGATCCGATCTTGAGTTCGGTTGACCGACCTTCCTGAGTATAAGAGATGTTGATATTTCACACGTTTTGAAATCTTTTGAAGTCTAAAAGGTTTTCCCAAAAGGTAACAAGTAAGAACATTTGGAAAACCATTTTAAAGGACTTAGACTATGAAAACAAATGCTTTTAGAAATAAGAATCCTTTTGAAACTTAGCCTTTTGAAAACGTGTTTATGATGCATGCAAGACTTGAGCGTACAGCTTATGTTCATGAGAGCTTTGGTTAGAGCTATATAAGATAAAGACTTATAACGACAAAGCTAATCTAACCAAACCTAAGTCTTCAATCATCAATCTTGAAAGATGAGCCTTGAATAATATGTCTTTGAATCTTGATCATGGCTTGATTGAAGTACTTAGAGCTTCCAATATTAGTTCCGATATTCTATCACAAAGATATAAACATTAGACACAACATCAAGTGTTTGTCCATTATCAAAACCGAGTTTGATCGCCCTTAGGGCTAACAATCTCCCCCTTTTTGATTATGACAAACTTTGATGTAATTAGATAGGATATGGACAATTTTAAGTACAAGGAAGCATGGCAAAAGGATATAAGAACAAATAAGTGTAAAGCTAAGTGCTTATAAGATAAACCAAGATAGAACGAGAAACATAAGCACTAGCATGTTAAGTTCTTTTGCCATATGCATTAGGGACTCTTTGAAGAGCCCTATTTCCCAACCAACCTCCTTGCCTCCTTCCTTCCATCTTATAGCATTCTTGTGTGTAATATACATACCTTAGTTTACACAAGAAGCTAACTTACCATTTTCATCAATGTTGATGTGAGTGCTAAGGATCCTATTATAAAGAACATGCTCACACAAACATTAGAACTATCAATGGTTTGTTATCATCAAAACAACATAGGATATTTTGCCCTTCGGGCTAACAATCTCCCCCTTTTTGATGATGACAAAACATTGATGCAAATGGGAATAATATGCAAAAAGTAAAGCTTTAAAGCATATAAATATGAATGCATGAGATAAGAATATTAAGGATCTAGGCAAGTAGATGTTTTTCAAAAAAATATTCTACTCTCCCTATTTTAAAGAATCCCTTATCTCTCCCATTTTGCAAGTTCTAAGCTTTCTCCTTTTGTAAATTACTTCTCTTGGCACATTTGCAACACTAAAAAACTCTCCCCCTTTTTGTCAAAATCAAAAAGGGATATCAGAGCGCCAATAAGAAAAGCATTTAATGAAAAGTAAAGATGAATAAGATTTAAATTGTGGAGAAGCTTGATGAAATTTAAGAATTCTCCCCATATATAAAAAAAACTTTTAATGCCATGGAGAATCTTGATGGTCTAATAGATTGATAAGATAAGAACCAAAAGATCAAACCTAAAGACCAAAAATCATTTGAAGAATGATTATTCTGAATAAGCTTGGTTGATTTCTAAAACCAAGGAGTCCATAATAACACAAAAATCAAAAGATGGTCATGTATGGCTCAAAAAGAATATCAACCTAAGCTAAAAACAAAGGAGATAAGGAATATAACCTTTAAGCACAATCTCCCCGTTTATCAAACTAATGCTTAAAACGCAACAATACTAAAATCAAGAGATTAGATTTCTTGTTCTCTGCCTCTCTTTTTTTCTCAAATTCCCGAAACTCAGAAAAACGAAGAGATAGCAATCGATGTTTGTTTCGCTGCGTGGATACCGGTAGGGAGTAATTCCGCAAGGGAGGACTCAAGGTGATCGTTGCTAAGAGCCCAAAGACAGAATCTTTCACTCAAGAATCAGATTCTTGAACCAATAAACGTAAGTTTTTCTTTGCAATTTTCGATTCGTTTTGTATGAGCGGATCCTTCAGGGGAGGACTCATGGGTGTTTAGAACGAGTTTCTGCCCATGAATCCCTTCAGTGGTATCATTGATCAAGGAATACTAATTTTCCCACACTCAAAACTGGTGTGTCCTAATAGAGAATTCTCTCAACTCTCTCAGAGCATACAATTCCTTGTTGCTCTCGTCTTTCTGGTGCTTCTGGTGTATTTTGCTCAAAGAAATGAGCTCTATTTATAGGAGAAACTTTGGAGACAAAGGCCCTTTAAATAAGGGAGGCAAACTTTGACCAATCACATCCCGCAGAGAAGAAGGCGGCGGATTCAAGTCTGCCATTTACTCCATCTGTCACCAACCAACGATATCACAATTCATCAATAGTGACTTTGACCAAAAAATGAGTTGAACCTTACAAATCTCCCCCTTCAGCTCACACAGGGGAATTACTCCAATAACAGTCAAAGGAAGTCCATGCCGGCCAAGACGACACACAACTCGAACTTTCCCCGAGGAACATGCTTTGTCAGCATATCAACAGCGTTCTTGTCAGTGTGAATCTTCTTCAACTTTAACATCTTTTCCTCCACAGCATCACGTAACCTGTGATATCTGATATCGATATGCTTTGTACGTGAATGGTACATAGCATTCTTACTCAAGTCCAAAGCACTTTGACTATCACAGAAAATTTCGGACGCATTATTCTTCATTCCCAATTGATGAAGAAATCTCTTCAACCAAAGAATCTCTTTCCCTGCTTTAGGAAAAGCAATATACCCCGCTCCAGTTGTTGATAAGGCAACACACTTATGCAATTTTGGTTTCCATGAGATGGCTCCCCCTGCAAAAGTAAATAAGTATCCTAAAGTGGATTTCATATGATCCAGGTCTCCAGCCATACCTGCATCCGTATAACCTTGTAGAATAGGTTCTCCTCCTCCAAAACATAAGAACATTTTGGAACTACCTCGTAGGTACTTTAAGATCTATTTGACAGAGTTGTCTCAATCATTTTGGGAGTCATGTACTACATATTTTAAAGAAGTCCATGAATAATCGAAAAATGAACTTTCATGTAAAAAAAAAACCAAAAAACAAAATTCATCAAAATCATATGATAATTATAATTGTTCTCCAAAACGTGCTCAAAATTTTTAAATAAAATATTTCAAAATAATGATAAGCGTAGGTTTCTTTGCAATTCATATTCTTTATTTTTTAAATTATAACAAATAGTAAAACAAGTGGTTAGCACATTCTAAAAAATAATGGGTTAACACTAATTACTGAAAAAAATCACAAATGAATTACCATACAACTCAAATGATTGTGCTCAAAATCCTCCAATGTTTTTTGCTTTGCAAATTTGGCTGGCGGGTTCTTATACTGAAGCGAGTGATGAACAATTGTTATCATTTTTTAAGAAAATACACACATATGTATATATTGTTAGTAGTGCCCTAGGACCATTATCATATGTTGTACGTTTTATATATTTTTTGAGCATGTCATTTGAATAGCTAATTTTTCTTTTGAATATTAAATATGTGATTTGATAGTAAAACTCATTACTTAGAGAAGCAATATTTCATGGTTCTTTAGTCATAAGTATTACTTCCTCAATACTATTTGGAATCCTTGGAACTTATGTCTCTATCGTTTCCAGCGTGAATGGAGCTACGTTTTGACTCAGTAGGACGTTACTTTTAATCGAGTAATTAATGTGACTGATGATCGGATGTAGTATCCTACCATGGCTTCATTATGAGAGACATTGTAAGGGATTTGTCCCTCTCTTATTAGAGAGAGATATCCATTGGCCTCTCGATAGGGAAGACTGTTTAAATGCATGGTCGTGCTCAAATGTATTTATTAAAGTGGTTATTAAATACAATTTGTTAGAACAATCTACCTAAAGATTGAACATAAATATAATTAAGCTTTATAAGGGTTACAACTACCATGTCTTATGCTTAATTTAGATATCGCAAGACAAAAGGATTAAATAGTGGATTGATATTAGGTTCCACCGTACATTCATTCACTCTAGGTAGTCACAATGTCCTGCTAGGGACCGCTTGTGATTTATGAACACATACTACTACTAAGTGTGTTTTCATTGCCATTGTGATATGAACCTACAGGATCACACGCATAGACGAGTTAAAGAGATTTATGTCCAGATTCAATGAATCTAGAATGTGCCTAGGTTCATTTTATCTGACATTTAGTTTTCCGAGAATAATAAAATGTTATTATTCGAATTAGAGATTAATGATGGGCATTTTCGGTGTTTGGTTTTTGCTGGAATTACGTGCAAGTTATTGTACGATAAAAACTCCCACTACCATAAGAGGTTGGGATTACGTGGGAGTCGGTTTTCAGAACAAACTCTCACGCCAATATATTACACTTTTATAGCCGCAAAACCCTATTACCCGAAATCAGATTTATGCCTCCTTTCTCTCTAGATTCCGGAAACTAGGAAAACGAAGAGCTAGCACTCGCTGCTCATTTTGTCGCATGGATACCGGTAGAGCGTAATTCCGCAAGGGAGGGCTTTTGGTGGTTACAGCTAAGCACCCGAAATCAGAAACCATTAACAATAAACGTAAGTCTTTTTCGTCAAAATTTTCGATTCCTATAGTATGAGCTGATCCTTCAGGGGAGGATTCATGGGTTTTTAGAACGAGTTTCTGCCCATGAATCCCTTCATTGGTATAGCATCCTTGCTCATAATATTCGAATTCGATAATGTTAGTCACATCATAACACATATCAATCTCGATTTGGTATGTGTATGTGTGAAATAGAAAATATTGTTTCTGTGATTATGAGATATATGTCAATCTTATTTGTATGTTTATTCGCATTATTTGATCTGTTATTAATTCGATTAATACTGCATAAACTGCTATCGCAAGATTCGATCTGTTATTAATTCGATTAATTATGCATAAACTGTGACTATGTGTTTCATGTTAGTAGTGCCCTAGGACCATTTGCATATGTTGTACGTTTTATATCTTTTGAGCATGTAATTGAATAGCTAATTTTGCTTATGAACATCAAATGCGTGATTTGATAGTAAAACTCATTAGCTTATGTAATTACTATTCTAGTTCTCCCTAGTTTTATGTAAGCTTCTTTACAACGAAATAAAACTAGTATGATGTTTGATTGATGATTATGTTTTACTAATCATGTGTAATGAATACAAATCATATCATAGATGCAATATATTAGGATATATTGTATCGAACGTGATCCGTTAGAGAAGTAATACTTCATGGTTCTTTAGTCATAAGTATTACTTCCTCAATACTATTTGAAATCCTTAGACCTTATGTCTCCATTTATTATAGTATGAATGGAGCCACGTTTTTACTCAGTCGGACGTTACTTTTAATCGAGTAATCAATACGACTGATGATCGGATGTATCGTCCTATCATGGCTTGAATGTGAGAGGCATTGTAAGGAATTTGTCTTTCTTTCTCTATTATTAGAGAGAGATATCCATGGGCCCCTCGATAGGGAAAGACTGTCTAAATGTATGGCCGTGCTCAAATGTATTTGATAAAGTGGTTATCAGGTACTATTTGTTGGAACAGTCTACTTGGAGATCGAGCATAAATACAATTAAGCTTAATAAGGGTGACGACCACCATGCCTTATGCGTAATTAGGATATCATGAGACAAAGGGATCAAATAGGGGATTGATATTAGGTTCCGTTGTAAATTCATTCACTTTGGGTAGTCACAATGTCCTGCTAGGGACCGCTTGTGATTTATGAACTCACACTACTTCTAAGTGTGTTTTTATTGCCATTGTGATATCAACCTACATGGTCACACGCATAGACAAGCTAACGAGCTTCATGTCCAGATTCAATGAATCTAGAATGTGTCTAGGTTCATTGTATCTGACATTCATTTTTCTGAGAATAATAAAGCATTATTATTCGAATTAGAGATAAGGGGCATTTTCGGTATAGCTGGGATTATGTGGGAGTTATTATCCATTAAAGACTCCCACTACCAGCAGAAGTGCTAGAGGACGTGGGAGTTATAGACTCCCACTGCCAAAAGAGGTGGATAGGACGTGGGAGTTGTGTTTGAAACAACCTCTCACTCCCTATATGAACTTCTCTTGGCCGAAACCCTAGGTGTGAATGTTTTTCAGCCGAAATACCAAAAGACCTAGAAAATCAGATTTTCTATTCTGCCTCTCCTTTTTCTCTCTAATCCCCGAAACTCAGAAAAACGAAAAGCTAGCAATCATTGTTCGTTTCGTCGCGTGGATACCGGTAGAGGGACATTCCCGCAAAGGGAATTCCATCGGTGGCAGCAACGTATCCAAGAAACAGCATCTTTCATTCAAGAATCAGATTCTTGAACCAGAAAAGTAAGTTTCTGTCTAGTATATTTCGATTCCTATGGTATGAGCGGATCCTTCGGGGGAGGACTCATGGGTGTTTATAACGAGTTTTGGCCCATGAATCCCTTCACTTCATGTCGTTAATCTGATTAATATCGCATAATTTGTTTATATGTATGGATTATAACGTATTAACCAGTTAATTCGATTGACTATGTTAGGCGATTGAGGGTTAATTCGGGGCAGAAAACTCATTCCATGAGCAGAGGGGAAATCAGATTTTCCTTCCCGCCAGGGGCGCTGTCTTCATATTTGTATTCGTTACTTGATCTTATTATGATTTGTGTGAGTTTTAGCATGATGAGTAACATGGCCTACTATACCCCCTCTTGTTTTACATTTATTGGGTTGTAATTTTATAATACGGTTTGCGAGCAATTTTTCAATGTTGTAAAATTGTAATCGCTTTCTTAGATTAGTTTTATTGCTTTATCTTGAAGGCTGGGTATGCCCATACAATCATGTAACAAGACTGGAGGATGCTAGGATCGAAGACATTGTCCATGAGATGGGTAATGACTTAGATTGACCTTTGGCTCCCACAAGGCTCGTGGGAGTCATCATAGGATTAGGCCATGCTATCTCACATTTAATTTTATCTATCTTGTATTATGCATGTGATGCTTAATTTTTGTCTTATGGGGTTTAACAACATATTCGTTAAACTAAAAACTGTTTTAATTAAGTCTTAAAGTGCCTACTATTTTCTAACCACTTCTTAAGCTTGGGTCATCATTTTGTCTGTTTACCAAAGAAACAGGTGAGTGGTTATCCAGGCAAAAGGGGATGGGAAAACAGTGATTTCCATAAGGTTAAACATGGTTCGACTTAAGTAGGCTTTCAAAATAGTTTTGAGCCTAGGGCATAATACGGGAAATAGCCGGAGCATGTAGATGTCATTCTCATGGGTTGATTTCACTTTAATAATGACAAAGTTTTCTTATAACTATCGTAAAATGGTTTTCTCCACTATTTATCAAGTGTTGAAATTGTGGAAAGTTTTGCTCAAAAACTAATTAATGACTTTGCAAATAATTTTTGGATACAGATAATGTCAACCAATACTTCACACAATTCAACACGGTATGTTCTTGAAAAAGAAAAACTGAGTGGGTCCAATTTCCTTGATTGGGCCAGCAACTTAAGGATTGTCCTTAAGCAGGAAAGAAGGCTATATGTTCTCGACACTGATATTCCCGAAAAGCCTGCAAACAACGCCCCTATAGCTAAGCAAAATGATTGGAAGAAGCATATTGATGATTCTAACGATGTGACTTGTCTCAAGTTAGCCACAATGAGCTTTGAACTTCAAAAATAGTTTGAAGAGGTTGAGGCTTTCCAGATGATGGGTCAGCTCAAGAAAATGTTCCAAGAGAAAGCCCATCAAGAAAGGTTCCTCACCATAAAGGAGTTGAACAGTTGCAAGATGACCTCTGACACCTCTGTGAGTGCACATGTTCTTAAGATGAAGGGCTATCTCAAACAGTATGCGTCGCGGTGAATCGTCGTTCCGCTGACCTAAGACTTTGTATTGGTACTCGTTATTAATTTCATTGTGCTTTATGTGATTTTTTAGCATGGTGAATAGCATGGCCTACTATACCCCTTGTTTTATATATTTTGGGTTGTAATTTTATAATACGGCCTGCGAGCCATTTTTCAATGTTATAAAATTGTAATTGCTTTCTTAGATTAGCTTTATTGCTTTACATTGAAGGCTGGGTATGCCCATGCAACTATGTAACAAGGCTGGAGGCTGCTGGTTCGAAGACTTTATCCATGAGATGGATATAGACTTAGATTGACCCTTGGCTCCCACAAGGCTCGTGGGAGTCATCATAGGATTAGGCCATGCTATCTCACGTTTAATTTTTATGCTTTATATATTGCAAGAGATGCTTGTATAATTGTATTACGCGTTTTAATGTCTTATTCAAACCGAATGTTTTAACTAAGTCTTAAAATGCCTACCATACTCTAAGCACTTATTGAGCTTGGATCATCATTTTGTCTACTTGCCAAAGCAACAGACAAGTGGTTATCTAAGCAATAGGAGATGGGAAAATAGTGATTTCCATAAGCTTAGACATGGTTCAACTTAGCTAGGCCATCAAAATAGTTTTGGGCCTAGGGCATAAAATGGGAAATAGCCGGGACACATAGATGTCATTTCCATTAGATGATTTTACTTTAATTATGGGGATAAGCCAAAACTAACTTATAACTATCGTAAAATGTTATTTTCCACTATTTATCAAGTGTTGAAATTGTGGAAAGATTCTTTTTTTCTCAAAAACTAATAACTTTGCAAGTAATTTAATGTAGATAATGGCAACCAATACATCACACAATTCATTGCGATCCGTCCTTGAGAAGGAAAAACTAAGCGGAACCAATTTCCTTGATTGGGTCCGCAACTTAAGGATTGTCCTTAAGCAGGAAAGAAAGCTATACGTTCTTGATACGGACATTCCTGAACAGCCTGCAAACAACGCCCCTAGAGCTGAAAGAGATGCTTGGAAGAAGCATTTTGATGACTCTAACTGTTAGCCCTAAGGGCGATCAAACTCGGTTTTTGATAATGGACAAAAACTTGATGTTGTGTCTAATGTTTATATCTTTGTGATAGAATATCGGAACATTTATTGGAAGCTCTAAGTACTTCAATCAAGTCATGATCAAGATTCAAAGTCATATCATTCAAGGCTCATCTATCAAGATTGAAGATTGAAGACTTAGGTTTGGTTAGATTAGCTTTGTCGTTATAAGTCTTTATCTTATATAGCTCTAACCAAAGCTCTTATGAACATAAGCTCTACACTCTAGTCTTGCATGTTTTCATAAACACGTTTTCAAAAGGCTTAAGTTTCAAAATGATCTTTACATGTGTTCTTATCCAAAAAGCCTTTGATTTCATAGATAAGTCTTTTAGAAAAGTTTTCCAAGTGTTCTTACTTGTTACCTTTTAGGAAAACCTTTTTAGACTTCAAAAGACTTCAAAAGATTTCAAAACGTGTGAAAAATCAGCTTGGAAGTTCGGTCAACCGAGCTCTAGCTCGAATCAACCGAGCAGATACTGAGAGTTGAACCAACAGAGGTCGGTCGACCAAGGCATAGTTCGGTCGACCAAGGTATGGTTCGGTCGACCGAGGTTCCCTTTAGTGGATCCGAAGTTGGCCTTCAGTCATCCGAAGTGCTCTGTTTGGTCAACCGAACTCTGCGATTTCTAGCCGTTATTTGACCGTTGGAGACTCGATTTTCAGCCATATTTGAAATGTATTTATACTCCAAAGCTATAGAAACATTCTAAGACTTGCATATACATTATAGATTGATTTCTTATCAAGTCAAAACACCTTCAAAGCAAAAACACTTCATGATCTAAATCATTCAAAGGTGTTCTTTCAAAAAGCAAGACAAAGAGTGAACTTCATATGTTCAAAGAGCTTCAAATTGATATACTTCAAAGGTATCCATCTTTCACTTAGAAGAGTGAATTATCTTGTTCTTTATTCATTTTAATTCCCTTTCTTAGTGATAGGGTAATTGTTGTAAAAGTCCTACTTAGTGTGGGCAAGTTCTTAGTGAGCTTTTGTATTGTGGTTGTGTTGTAAAACTCTTAGTGAGTTAGCCACATTTGTAAAAAGATCTTCTAAGTGAAGTTGTTGAAATCCTTGGGTGCGGCTCAAGGTAGTGGATGTAGATTCTAAGTGAATCGAACCACTCTAAATCCTTTGTCTTGTTGATTGGGTTTTGCTTTAGCTTTTGATCATCTTGCTTTAACTCTCACTTGTATTGCAAAGAATCGAAAAAGTTAGCAAGTTTAGTTAAAACCCAATTCACCCCCCTCTTGTGTTTTACAATTGGTATCAGTGCCTAGTCTTCATATTTAGCTTAAACGCTTGAAGAAAAGATTATTGTCGGTAATTCCGCATTGGCGTATTTAGAGGGGTCTTCCACCACTAGGCCACCACTTTTTGATGGAAATAATTATGAGGCTTGGAAAGAACGTTTCAAGATATATGTGTGCTCAATAGATTATTCTTTATGGCATATATTCAAAGATGGTCCATATGTGCCTATGAAGATGGTGGATGGTGTTCAAGTGCCAAAACCGGACAAGGAGCTAAATGAGGTTGAGTCCAAGAAGATGACTCAAAATTACAAGGCAATGAACATTCTTAGTTGTGCCTTGAATCCGGATGAGTACAACCGCGTCCTTGGAAGAAAATCCGCACACTCCATGTGGAAAATGCTTGAGGTTACTCATGAAGGCACAAATCAAATCAAGGAGTCAAGGTTAAATTTGCTTGTTAGAGAATATGAGCTCTTCTCCATGAAGCCAAATGAGTCAATCAATGAGATGAGCACAAGATTCACAAATGTGATAAATGGCTTGAAGTCTTATGGAAAAGAGTACACCAAGGGTGAAATGAATAGGAAGATTCTCAATTCTCTTCCTAAAAGTTGGGAAAATAAAGCCCTTGCCATTGAAGAGTCCAAGAATTTAAAGACATATTCAACGGAGGAACTTCTTGGCTCACTACTCGCCTTTGAAATGAAGATAAAGAAAAATTGTTCTACAAAGGGTAGTGATCTTGAGTCCATCATCAATTATGAAGAAGGAGAGAAATTGTTCTTCAATCTCAAAAATGCAAAGTGCTTGTTAAGCCATTGGGATGAAGAAGAAAGTGATGATGATCAAGAAGAAAATGATCACACATGTCTTATGGCATTTGATAATGAGGTACATCTCTCTCCATCTATTTTAAATTCTTATAATGATAATGATGATGATGATGAGGATGATCCTAATGAGCTTTTAATTGATATGTATGATCAATTGAAAAATTGTGCAAAGCAAAACAAAGCTATGAAGCTTAAAATTGAATCTTTGCTTGTTGATAACAAAAAGCTTTGTGATGAGGTTGATTGCATGAAAATCGAAAATGAAAAACTTATTGCTACATGCAACTCTTCTTCATTAAAGTATCTAGAAGCATATGATCAATTGACATCTCTTGAACTCAAACTTGTTGAATTTGATCTTTTGGAGAACAAAGTTAAAGATCTTACCCTTCTTGTTGAAAACTTTACTAAGGGTAAGAAAAATCTTGATCATATTCTTGGTTTGCAACGTGCTTCACATGATAAACATGGTCTTGGTTATAATGCTAATCACTTTGATCATGCTAGTTCTTCTAAGTTGCCTAAGAATCACTTTGTGCATGCTAGTACTTCACATAGGCAAATTAGATATCATGAGCATGTTCACAATTCTTCTAAGCCACACATTTGTTGCACATATTGTGGAAAACATGGTCATACTAATGCTAGATGCCATGTTAAGAAGAAGATTGAAAAAGGGGTAAAAACTATTTGGAAAGTTAAACGTATTTCAACTAACCCCCTTGGACCCAAACAAAAGTGGGTACCAAAAGTTACTCTTCCCTTGATCTTATAGGTTCTTAAGTTGTGATGTATGCCACTAAGCTTAAATGGACTTGATTTGAAGAGAAGTGGCACTGGGGAGAAGTTATAGGAGATGTGCTAAAAGAAGAAATTCAAAAGCACTCCTAAACACTTGGATTCTCAAAGCTCAAATGTGTATCAATTGGAGAACCAAGTTGCTTGAGTACAAAGAGCAAAGCATCAAGTGATGACATGAGTCAATGTGTCAAGACAATGTCTTCATCACTTGGTAAGAAAGCAAAGGTATCAAAATCACCTTCTCTTAACACTTTAATTAATGTGTTTAAGTGTTTTTGATATATATATATATATGCTTTCTCTTGTACATGTTGCATCTCACACTCTTGTATTTTATATTATATAGATAACCTTTAGCATGTTCTTTATTGTCCATGTGAGTTTAGCTAAGGTATCTATGAGATGTAGCTTATGCAACTTGATTGATTCTTGTTTTGATATGTCACATTCATTTAAGAATCCATCTAGTTGTTTTGGTTTTAATTTGCATGATCCTTATGCATATTTGTGTCACTTGAGATATTGAGCTAATCATGAAGGACCTTTGAAAAGGTACCACATTAGTTCTCAAGAATTCCTTGTAGGTAACAAAGAGTTCTAAACTTCAAGTAGAAGATATGAACTACAAGGAATGGCACAAATGAGCTAAGACTCCAAGAAAATAGTCAAATGCCATGGATCACAAGATTGTAGAGGGTTCATCAAAAGAAAAGTCACCCATCAATGATGACTCTACACTTGTCTTGAAAAGAAGAGGAGATTGCTTTCATTTCATCAATCAAGGATGAACAACAAAGAAAATGGAGCAATCACATGTCAACCTCTCAATGAACTTCAAATGATAGTGATGATCATGAAAAAGATCACACCAAAATAGTAAGAAGTCCAAGCTCAAGGAGCATTGAGGTACAAAAGCTTAACTCATCCCTTGTTAGTGATCATTCTTTATGCTTTTGTTCCTTATGAGCTACAACCCCCCTCCCCTCTATTATTTAGTGTCTTATGCTATGGGGGAGTTTGTATAGGCTATGTTTTGTTTTCACTTGATCTTTATTGCATATAGGGGTTTGTGTTTATATTCAAGTCTATAGCATTAATCCTTTTTGGTTGATCGTCTAGATGCTTGACTTAGGATATAAATTGTGTTTGTGGCATTGATTATGCCATAGGTTGTGTCTCTTTGTGTGTTTGGAAGTGGCATAACCTAAGAGGGAGTTTTTCAAATGTTTTCAACTCATACCTCCCTCACTATATGTGATGTATGCTCAATTGTCTTATTTTACATCATCACATCACTTGGTGGCTTGCCTTTCATCTTTTATATCTTATAGCCAACTTGTGTAAGTTATTTTGGAAGTTATATGTGTTATAAATGTTTTTGTCTTCAATTGGTATCACATATACTCTCCCTTGATAACTTTGAGATCATATTCTTCATTTTCTTATCCATTGTGATCTCATTATAGTTTTTGGTTAGTATCACTTTAAGAGTTGCTACACTCATTTAGCTAACCATTAACTTGTTAGAGGAATGTACTCCAAGTGTTATCTTACACTTCCTCTACTTCTTTTGGTTGTGATACATGTGCTTATCTTATGTATTCATGGTATCACTTCCACTTGTACTTTGTTAGCTATATTTTCAAACGTGTTTTACAATTGGCTATATTTACAATTGGTATCATGTTTTACAATTGGTCAATTGGTTTCAAACTTGTTTTTATCTCAAATAGCTAACATCGTATGTTTGATAAACGGGGAGATTGTGCTTAAAGGTTATATTCCTTATCTCCTTTGTTTTTAGCTTAGGTTGATATTCTTTTTGAGCCATACATGACCATCTTTTGGATTTATGGGTTATTATGGACTCCTTGTTTTTTTTTAGAAATCAACCAAGCTTATTCATAAGTAATCCTTCTTCATAATTATTTTTGGTCTTTAGGATTGATCTTTTGGTTCTTATGTTATCAATCTACAAGACCATCAAGTTGTTTCCTTGGTTTTTAAGTTTGTCTTTATATGGGGAGGATTATTATATTTCATCAAGCTTCTTCAGAATTAATCTTTACTTTTCGTTAAAATACTTTTCTTATTGGCGCTCTGATATCCCTTTTTGATTTTGACAAAAAGAGGGAGAATTTTTAGTATTGCAAATGTGCCAAGAGAAGTTATTTTCAAAAGGAGAAAGCTTAGAACTTGCAAAATGGGAGAGATAAGGGATTCTTTAATATAGGGGGAGTAGAATTTTTTTTGAGAAAACTTCTACTTGTCTGGATCCTTAATATCCTTATCTCATGCATACATTTGGTATCTTATTTTTGCTTATTATTCCCATTTGCATCAATGTTTTGTCATCATCAAAAAGGGGGAGATTGTTAGCCTGAAGGGCAAAATATCCTATGTTGTTTTGATGATAACAAACCATTGATAGTTCTAATGTTTGTGTGAGCTTGTTATTTATAATAGGATCCTTAGCACTCACATCAACATTGATGAAAATGGTAAGTTAGCTTCTTGTGTAAACTAAGGTATGTATATTACACACAAGAATGCTATATCATGGAAGGAAGGAGGCAAGGAGGTTGGTTGGGAAATAGGGCTCTTCAAAGAGTCCCTATTGTATATGGCATAAGAACTTAACATGCTAGTGCTTATGTTTCTCGTTCTATCTTGGTTTATCTTATAAGCACTTAGCTTTACTCTTATTTGTTCTTATATTCTTTTGCCATGCTTCCTTGTACTTAAAATTGTCCATGTCCTATCTAATTACATCAAAGTTTGTCATAATCAAAAAGGGGGAGATTGTTAGCCCTAAGGGCGATCAAACTCGGTTTTTGATAATGGACAAAAACTTGATGTTGTGTCTAATGTTTATATCTTTGTGATAGAATATCAGAACATTTATTGGAAGCTCTAAGTACTTCAATCAAGCCATGATCAAGATTCAAAGTCATATCATTCAAGGCTCATCTATCAAGATTGAAGATTGAAGACTTAGGTTTGGTTAGATTAGCTTTGTCGTTATAAGTCTTTATCTTATATAGCTCTAACCAAAGCTCTTATGAACATAAGCTCTACACTCTAGTCTTGCATGTTTTCATAAACACGTTTTCAAAAGGCTTAAGTTTCAAAATGATCTTTACATGTGTTCTTATCCAAAAAGCCTTTGATTTCATAGATAAGTCTTTTAGAAAAGTTTTCCAAGTGTTCTTACTTGTTACCTTTTAGGAAAACCTTTTTAGACTTCAAAAGATTTCAAAACGTGTGAAAAATCAGCTTGGAAGTTCGGTCAACCGAGCTCTAGCTCGGATCAACCGAGCAGATACTGAGAGTTGAACCAACAGAGGTCGGTCGACCAAGGCATAGTTCGGTCGACCAAGGTATGGTTCGGTCGACCGAGGTTCCCTTTAGTGGATCCGAAGTTGGCCTTCGGTCATCCGAAGTGCTCTGTTCTGTCAACCGAACTCTGCGATTTCTAGCCGTTATTTGACCGTTGGAGACTCGATTTTCAGCCATATTTGAAATGTATTTATACTCCAAAGCTAGAGAAACATTCTAAGACTTGCATATACATTATAGATTGATTTCTTATCAAGTCAAAGCACCTTCAAAGCAAAAACACTTCATGATCTAAATCATTCAAAGGTGTTCTTTCAAAAAGCAAGACAAAGAGTGAACTTCATATGTTCAAAGAGCTTCAAATTGATATACTTCAAAGGTATCCATCTTTCACTTAGAAGAGTGAATTATCTTGTTCTTTATTGATCTTAATTCCCTTTCTTAGTGATAGGGTAATTGTTGTAAAAGTCCTACTTAGTGTGGGCAAGTTCTTAGTGAGCTTTTGTATTGTGGTTGTGTTGTAAAACTCTTAGTGAGTTAGCCACATTTGTAAAAAGATCTTCTAAGTGAAGTTGTTGAAATCCTTGGGTGCGGCTCAAGGTAGTGGATGTAGATTCTAAGTGAATCGAACCACTCTAAATCCTTTGTCTTGTTGATTGGGTTTTGCTTTAGCTTTTGATCATCTTGCTTTAACTCTCACTTGTATTGCAAAGAATCGAAAAAGTTAGCAAGTTTAGTTAAAACCCAATTCACCCCCCCCCCCCCCCTCTTGTGTTTTACACTAACGATGTGACTTGTCTCATGTTAGTCACAATGAGCACTGACCTTAAAACACAGTTTGAAGGAGTTGAGGCTTTCCAAATGATGGGCCAGCTCAAGGAAATGTTCCAAGAGAAAGCTCGTCATGAAAGATTCCTCACTACTAAGGCGTTGAATAGTTGCAAGATGGCCCCTGGCACCTCTGTAAGTGTACATGTTCTTAAGATGAAGGGCTATTTTGACCAACTTGAGAAGCTTGGGGCTACCGTAGGTCATGACATGGCCACAAATATGATCTTGGGCTCACTCCCACTGGAGTATGACCAATTTTTTATGAACTTCAACATGCATGCCATGGAGAAGACCATACACGAAATACACGGGATGCTCATGCAGGCTGAACTGAACATTAAGAAGACCTCTGAAGTCTTAATGGTTCAAAAGGGGAATTTCAAGAAGAAATGAAAGGGAAAGCCCATGGCCAAGAAGGGAAAATGCAATAACAAGCCCAAACCCAAGGCCAAGGCACCAAAGGAAGGAGTTTGCTTCCATTGCAATGAACCAGGTCATTGGAAACGGAACTGCAAGCTCTATTTGGAAGAGAAGAAAAAGGGAAAAGCCAGTTTGACTGTCTCTCCAGGTATTTATGTTATTGAAATTAACATGTCTGCTCCTACTTCATGGGTATTAGATGCCGGTTGTGGATCTCACATTTGTGCAAATGTGCAGGGGTTCAAAAGGGGCAGATCACTGGCAAAAAGAGAAGTGGACCTGAGAGTAGCGAACGGAGCAAGAGTTGTTGCTGTAGCTACCGGGGCATTTAATTTAGTTTTGCCAAGTGGCCTTATTATAGAACTGAATAATTGTCTTTATGTTCTAACTTTGAGTAGGAATATTATTTCAGTTTCTTGTTTGGATATTGAAGGTTTTGAATTAAATATTCTGAATAAAATTTGCATCATTCATAAAGATCGTATCTTCTATGGAGATGCCTCTTTGATGAATGGATTTTGTGTTCTTAACCTCGATGAATCCATTAAAAGGCCCATCTATAACATTAATACTAAGAGGTTTAAATCCAATGACTTAAACCAACCCTACTTTTGGCACTGTCGTTTGGGCCACATAAATGAGAAACGCATATCAAAACTCCATAAAGATGGAATTTTGACATCATTTGACTTAGAGTCTTATGTGACTTGTGATTCTTTCTTGTTAGGCAAAATGACTAAAGCTCCCTTTACTGGACAAAGTGAGAGAGCTTCCGATTTATTGGGCCTCATACATACAGATGTTTGTGGACCAATAAACACAAGTGCTAGAGGAGTGTTCCAGTACTTCATTACATTCATAGATGATTTCAGTAGATATGGCTACGTCTATCTAATGAAACATAAATCAGAATCTTTTGGAAGATTCAAAGAATTTCAAAATGAAGTACAAAATCAACTTGGTAAAAGTATTAAGATACTTCGATCAGATCGAGGTGGCGAATACCTTAACCAAGAGTTTGACGAACATCTTAGAACTTGTGGAATTGTTTTACAACGAACTCCTCCTGGCACACCACAATGGAATGGCGTGTCAGAACGGAGGAATCGCACCTTATTAGATATGGTTCGATCTATGATGAGTCAAACAAGTCTTCCAATTTCCTTTTGGGGCTACGCCCTAGAAACTGCTGCATTTATATTGAATAGAGTTCCTTCTAAAGCGGTTCAGAAAACTCCATATGAGATATGGACTTGGAAACGACCTAGTTTGTCAATTCTCAAAATTTGGGGAAGCGAGGCGTATGTAAAACGCTTGTTATCTGATAAACTCGCCCCTAAATCTGACAAGTGTTTGTTTGTGGAATATCCTAAAGAAACTAAAGGATATTACTGAAGGGATTCATGGGCGAAAACTTGTTCCAAACACCATGAGTCCTCCCCTGAAGGATCCGCTCGTACAAAACGAATCGAAAAAACAAGAAGAAGAAAAAAACTTACGTTTCTTGGCTCAAGAATCTGATTCTTGAATGAAAGATTCAGTCTTTATGCTCACAACAACGATCACCTTGAGTCTTCCCTTACGGAATTGCTCCCTACCGGTATCCACGCGACGAAACGGGCAGCGAGTGCAAGCTCTGAGTTTTTCTGAGTTTCGGGAATTAGGGAGAAAGGGAGGCGAAAAATAGTTTTCTGGATTTCTTGGTATTCCGGCTGAAAAATTGTCTAACCCTAGGGTTTCGGCCAAGAGAGATTTTTATAGGGAGTGAGAGGTTGTTTCCAGAACAAATCCCACGTCCGCTCCACCTCTTCTTGCAGTGGGAGTCTTTAACTCCCACGTCCCCTAGACTTCTGCTGGTAGTGGGAGTCCTTATCGGATAATAACTCCCACCTAATCCCAGCTATACCGAAAATGCCCCTTATCTCTAATTCGAATAATAACGCATTATTATTCTCAGAAAAATGAATGTCAGATACAATGAACCTAGACACATTCTAGATTCATTGAATCTGGACATGAATCTCGTTAGTTCGTCTATGTGTGTGACCCTGTAGGTTCATATCACAATGGCAATGAAAACACACTTAGTAGTAGTGTGAGTTCATAAATCACAAGCGGTCCCTAGCAGGACATTGTGACTACCCAAAGTGAATGAATATACAACGGAACCTAATATCAATCCACTATTTAATCCCTTTGTCTCGCGATATCCTAATTAAGCATAAGGCATGGTAGTCGTCACCCTTATCAAGCTTAATTGTAATTATGCTCGATCTCCGGGTAGACTGTTCCAACAAATAGTATCTGATAACCACTTTATCAAATACGCTTGAGCACGGCCATGCATTTAGACAGTCATTCCCTATCGAGGGGCCCATGGATATCTCTCTCTAATAAGAGAGGGACAAATTCCTTACAATGCCTCTCACAATAAAGCCATGATAGGACACTACATCCGATCATCAGTCGTATTGATTACTCGATTAAAAGCAACGTACGACTGAGTCAAAACGTGGCTCCATTCTTGCTAGAATCAATGGAGACATAAGGTCTAAGGATTCTAAAATAGTATTGAGGAAGTAATACTTATGACTAAGGACCATGAAGTATTACTTCTCCAACGGATCACGTCCGATACGATATATCTCAATACATTGCATCTATGATATGATTTGTACTCATTACACATGATTAGTAAAACATAATCATCAATCTAACATCATACTAGTTTTATTTCATTGTAAGTATATTACATAAACTAGGGACAACTAGAATAGTAATTACATAAGCAAATAAGTTTTACTATCAAATCACACATTTGATGTTCATAAGCAAAATTAACTATTCAGATGAAATGCTCAAAAATATATAAAATGTACAACATATGCTAATGGCCCTAGGGCACTACTAACAATTACTTCTATCTTCCATCAGAGAACAAAGTGTTTGTTGCTCGTAATGGTTTATTCCTCGAAAGGGAATTTATTTCCAAAGAGGATTGTGGGAGTAAGATCCATCTTGAGGAAATTCAAGATCCCCAAACAATATCTGAACTAACTTTGGAAGTTCAAGCAAGCTCAGGTGCTTGATACTGAGCTTCAATCTTTGACACAAGGCCCAAGGAGGTCGAGTCGGGTACATCAACAGCCTGAGAGATATGGATTTCTCGTGACTGATGATCATTAGGTTGAACTGATTGATCAAGATGAACCCACTACCTACAAAGAGACAATTCATAGTTCTGAGTCAGATAAGTGGCTGGAAGCTATGAAGTCCGAGATGCAATCAATGTACGATAACCAAGTGTGGACTTTGGTTGACCCACTCGAAGGGTGTAAGGTTATTGATAACAAATGGTGTTTCAAAAAGAAAACCGACATGGATGGTAATGTACACACTTTTAAATCTCGACTAGTAGTTAAAGGTTATAGACAAGTGAAGGGATTCATGGGCGGAAACTCGTTCCAAACACCCATGAATCCTCCCCTGAAGAATCCGCTCATATGAAACAATTCGAAAAAGCATCAAGAAAAACTTACGTTTTGGATTCAAGAAGTTACTTCTTGAATGGAGGATGACGTTTCTTGGATCGGATGTTGCTACCGATTGATCTCCCTTTGCGGAAAGTCCCTCTACCGGTATCCACGCGACGAAACGGGCAGCGATTGCTAGCTCTTCGTCTTTTCTGATTTTCGGGAATTAGAGAGAAAAAGGAGAGGCTGAATCTGAAATCTGATTTCAGAGACTTAGTAATATTTCGGCTGAAAAAACATATACTAGGGTTTCGGCCAAGAGATCATTATATAGGGTGTGAGAGTTTGTTCCCATAACCAACTCTCACATCCTCAACTCCTCTCGAGCGGTGGGAGTCTCTAACTCCCACGTCCCCTTAGACTCATTGGTAGTGGGAGTCCTTATCGGATAATAACTCCCACGTAATCCCAGCTATAGTAAAATACCGAATTTGCCCCCTATCTCTAATTCGAATAATAAACACTTTATTATTTTCAGAAAGACTGAATGTCGGATACAATGAACCTAGACACATTCTAGATTCATCGAATCTGACATAAAGCTCGTTAGCTCTTCTATGCGTGTGACCCCCGTAGGTTCATCTCACAATGGCAATGAAAACACACTTAGTAGTAGTATGTGTTCATAAATCACAAGCGGTCCCCTAGCAGGACATTGTGACTACCCAAAGTGAATGAATATACAACGGAACCTAATATCAATCCACTATTTAATCCCTTTGTCTCGCGATATCCTAATTAAGCATAAGGCATGGTGGTCGTCACCCTTATTAAGCTTAATTGTATTTATGCTCGATCTCCGAGTAGATTGTTTCGACAAATAGCATTTGATAACCACTTTATCAAATACATTTGAGCACGGCCATGCATTTAAACAGCTTTTTCCCTATCGAGGGGCCCCATGGATATCTCTCTCTAATAATAGAGAGGGACAAATTCCTTACAATGTCTCTCACATTCAAGCTATGATAGGACACTACATCCGATCTCGGTCGTATTGATTACTCATTTACAAGTAACGTCCGATTGAGTCAAAACGTGGCTCCATTCATACTAGAATCAATGAAGACATAAGGTCTAAGGATTCTAAAATAGTATTGAGGAAGTAATACTTATGACTTAAGACCATGAAGTATTACTTCTCTGACGGATCACGTCCAATACAATGTATCCCTATATATTGCATCTATGATGTGATTTGTATCCATTACACATGATCAATAAAACAAGATCATCAATCAACAATCATACTAGTTTTATTTCATAGTAATTAAGCATTACATAAAACTAGGGACTACTAGAATAGTAATTACATAAGCTAATGAGTTTTACTATCAAATCACACATTTGATAATCAAAAGCAAAATTAACTATTCAATTACATGCTCAAAAGATAATAAAACGCACAACATGTGCTAATGGTCCTAGGGCACTACTAACAACAAGTTCGTGGTATTGACTATAACGAAACCTTTTCTCCTGTCGTTATGATAAAGTCTATTAGGATTTTACTTGCCATAGCCGCATGTTATGACTATGAGATATGGAAAATGGATGTTAAGACTGCATTTCTTAATGGAAACCTTCTCAAGGATGTATATGACACAACCTGAGGGGTTTGTTGATCCAACAAATCCTAGCAAAGTGTGTAAGCTTCAAAGGTCCATTTATGGATTGCAGCAAGCATCTCGAAGATGGAATCGTCGCTTTGATGAACGTATTAAAGAATTCGGTTTCATAAAAAACAAAAACGAGCCTTGCGTTTATAAGAAAGTAACTAATAATGCAGTAGTGTTCCTTGTGTTTTATGTGGATAACATCTTACTGATTGGAAATGACATCCCCACATTACAAAGCGTAAAAGCTTGGTTGGGGAAGTGTTTTTCCATGAAAGACTTAGGCGAGGCTACATACATTTTGGGTATAAGAATCTATAGAAATAGATCTAACAAAATGATTGGCCTAAGCCAGAGTGGATACATTGACAAGGTACTGAAACAGTTCAGTTTGCAAGACTCCAAAAAGGGATTCTTGCCCATGTCACATGGCATTAAACTCAGCAGAACTCATGGACCTTCCACAAAGGAGGACCAAGAGGGCATGAGTAAGATAACATAAGCTTCAGCCATTGGGTCTATTATGTACGCCATGATATGCACTCGCCCGGATGTCTCATTCGCTTTAAGTATGACTAACAGATATCAATCTGACCCTGGAGAGTCACATTGGACTGCAATCAAGAGCATTTTTAAGTACTTGAGAAGGACTAAAAATATGTTCTTGGTTTACGGAGGTCAGGAAGGAAGTCTGGTTGTAAATGGTTACATAAACGCAAGCTTCCAGACCGACGTAGATGATTATAGATCGCAATCTGGTTTTGTGCTTTGTTTCAATGAAGGTGCTGTGAGCTGGAAGAGCTCAATGCAAGAAACCGTAGCCGACTCTACAACAGAAGCTGAGTATCTAGCTGCCTCTGAAGCAGCTAAAGAAGCTGTTTGGATCAGGAAGTTTGTTGATGAATTAGGTGTCGTCCCTAGCATTGTGAACCCAGTGGACCTCTATTGTGATAGTACTGGTGCCATTTCACAAGCTAAGGAACCTAGATCTCACCAACGATCCAAACACATTCTCAGGCGTTTCCATCTGATTTGAGAGATCATTGACAGATGAGACGTTAGTATTTGCAAAGCTCATACAGACGACAACATTGCAGATCCATTGACCAAGCCACTCCCACAGCCTAAACATGAGAGTCATACTAGGTCAATGGGATTGAGGATCATGCATGATTGGACCTAGGGCAAGTGGGAATTTTGTTAGTAGTGCCCTAGGACCATTAACATATGTTGTACATTTTATATCTTTTTGAGCATTTCATCTGAATAGTTAATTTTGCTTATGAACATCAAATGCGTGATTTGATAGTAAAACTCATTTGCTTATGTAATTACTATTCTAGTTGTCCCTAGTTTTATGTAATCTACTTTACAACGAAATAAAACTAGTATGATGTTTGATTGATGATTATGTTTTACTAATCATGTGTAATGAGTACAAATCATATCATAGATGCAATGTATTGAGATATATTGTATCGGACATGATCCATTAGGGAAGTAATACTTCATGGTCCTTAGTCATAAGTATTACTTCCTCAATACTATTTTAGAATCCTTAGACCTTATGTCTCCATTGATTCTAGCATGAATGGAGCCACGTTTTGACTCAGTCGTACGTTGCTTTTAATCGAGTAATCAATACGACTGATGATCGGATGTAGTGTCCTATCATGGCTTGAATGTGAGAGGCATTGTTAGGAATTTGTCCCTCTCTTATTAGAGAGAGATATCCATGGGCCCCTCGACAGGGAAAAACTGTTTAAATGCATGGCCGTGCTCAAATATATTTGACAAAGTGGTTATCAAATACTATTTGTTGGAACAGTTTACCCGGAGATCGAGCATAAATACAATTAAGCTTAATAAGGGTGACGACTACCATGCCTTATGCTTAATTAGGATATCACGAGACAAAGGGATTAAATAGTGGATTGATATTAGGTTTCGTTGTATATTCATTCACTTTGGGTAGTCACAATGTCCTGCTAGGGACCGCTTGTGATTTATGAACTCACACTACTACTAAGTGTGTTTTCATTGCCATTGTGATATGAACCTACAGGGTCACACGCATAGACGAGCTAACGAGCTTCATGTCCAGATTCAATGAATCAAGAATGTGTCTAGGTTCATTGTATAGGACATTTATTTTTCTGAGGATAATAAGACGTTATTATTCGAATTAGAGATAAGGGGGCATTTTCGGTATAGCTGGGATTATGTGGGAGTTGTTATCTGATAAAGACTCCCACTACCCGCAGAAGTCTAGGGGACGTGGGAGTTAAAGACTCCCACTGCCAGAAGAGGTGGAGCGGACGTGGAAGTTGTTCTGGAAACAACCTCTCACTCCCTATATAAACCTCTCTTGACCGAAACCCTAGGGTTAGATGATTTTCAGCCAAAATACCAAGAAATCCAGAAAACTGTTTTCTGTCTCCCTTTCTCCCTAATTCACGAATCTCAGAAAAACGTAGAGCTAGCACTCGCTGCCCATTTCGTCGCGTGGATACCAGTAGGCAGTAATTCCGCAAGGGAGGACTCAAGGTGATCATTGCATCCGAGCCTTAAAGACAGAATCTTCCATTCAAGAATCGGATTCTTGAGCCAACAAATATAAGTCATTTTCTTTGTAATTTTCGATTCGTTTTGTATGAACGGATCCTTCAGGGGAGGACTCATGGGTGTTTGGAACGAGTTTCTGCCCATGAATCCCTTCATTAACAGCCTAAAAGATATGTATTTCTCGTAACTGATGATCATCATATTGAGCTGATTGATCAAGATGAACCCACTTCCTACAAAGAGGCAATTCATAGTTCTGAGTCAGACAAGTGGCTAGAAGCTATAAAATTTGAGATGCAATCCATGTACGATAACCAAGTGTGGACTTTGGTTGACCCACTCGAAGGGTGTAAGGTCATTGATAGCAAATGGTGTTTCAAAAAGAAAATCGACATTGTTGTTAATGTACGCACTTTTAAATCTCAACTAGTAGTTAAAGGTAATAGACAAATTCATGGTATATACTATGATGAAACCTTTTCTCCTGTTGTTATGATAAAGTGTATTAGGATTTTACTTGCCATAGTCGCATATTATGACTATGAGATATGGAAAATGGACGTTAAGACTGCGTTTCTTAATGGAAACCTTCTCGGGGATGTGTATATGACACAACCAGAGGGGTTTGTTGATCCATCAAATCCTAACAAAGTGTGTAAGCTTCAAAGGTCCATTTATGGATTGAAACAAGCATCTCAAAGCTGGAATTGTCGTTTTGATGAAGCAATTAAAGAATTTGGTTCCATCAAAAACGAAGACGAGCCTTGTGTTTATAATAAAGTAACTAATAATGCAGTGGTGTTCCTTGCGCTTTATGTGGATGACATCTTATTGATTGGAAATGACATCCCCACATTACAAAGCGTAAAAGCTTGGTTGGGGAAGTGCTTTTCCATGAAAGACTTAGGCGAGGCTATATACATTTTAGGATACATTGACCTAAGCCGGAGTGGATACATTGACAAGGTACTGAAACGGTTCAGTTTGCAAGATTCCAAAAAGGGATTCTAGCCCATGTCACATAAAATTAAACTCAGCAGAACTCAAGGACCTAACACAAAGGAAGACCAAGAGCGCATGAGTAAGATCTCATATACTTCAGCCATTGGGTCTATTATGTATGCCATGCCATGCACTCACCCGGATGTCTCATTGGCCTGCAGTCAAGAGCATTCTTAAGTACTTGAGAAGGACTAAAGATATACTCATAGTTTACGGAGGTCAATAAGGAAGTCTGGTGACCCTAGAGAGTCACATTGGCCTGCAGTCAAGAGCATTCTTAAGTACTTGAGAAGGACTAAAGATATGCTCTTAGTTTACAGAGGTCAAGAAGGAAGTCTGGTTGTAAATGGTTACACAGACGTAAGCTTCCAGGACCGACGTAGATGACTTTAGATCGCAATCTGGTTTTGTGTTTTGTTTGAATGGAAGTGCTGTGAGCTGGAAGAGCTCAAAGAAAGAAACCGTGAGCCGACTCTACAATGAAGTTTGAGTATGTGGTCTGCTCTGCAAGCGACTAAAGAAACTGTTTGGATCATGAAATTTGTTGATTTAATAGGTGTCATCCCAAGCATTGTGAACCCAGTGGACCTTTATTGTAACAATACTGGTGCCATTTCACAAGTTAATGAACCTATATCTCTACCAATGATCTCTCTAATCAGATGGAAACGCCGGAGAATGTGTTTAGATTAGGTGTCATCCCTACCATTGTGAACCCAGTGGACCTTTATTGTGATAATATTGATGCCATTTCACAAGCTATGGAACCTAAATTTCACCAACGATCCAAACACATTCTCAAGCGTTTCCATCGGATTAGATAGATCATTGATAGAGGAGACGTTATGTAAAACTCATTAGCTTATGCAATTACTATTATGATTGTCCCTAGTTTTATGTAATGTTCTATACAATGAAATAAAACTAGTATAATGTTTGATTGATGATTATGTTTTACTGATCATGTGTAATGGATACAAATCATATCATAGATACAATATATATTGGGATATATTGTGTCGGATGTGATCCGTTAGAGAAGTAATACTTAATGGTTCTTTAGTCATAAGTATTACTTTCTCAATACTATTTGGAATCCTTATACCATATGTCTCCATCGTTTCCAGTATGAATGGAGCTACGTTTTGACTCAATCGGACGATACTTTTAATCGAGTAATTAATGCGACTGATGATCGGATGTAGTATCATATCATGGCTTGAATTTGAGAGGCATTGTACGAGATTTGTCCCTCTCTTATTATAGAGAGGTGTCCATGGGCCCCTCGATAGGGAAGACTGTTTAAATGCATGGCTGTGCTCAAATATATTTAATAAAGTGGTTATTAAATACTATTTGTTGGAACAGTCTACCTGGAGATCGAGTATAAATACAATTAAGCTTTATAAGGGTGACAACTTCCATGCCTTATGCTTAATTTGGATATCGCGAGACAAAGGGATCAAATAGTGGATTGATATTAGGTTCCACCGTACATTCATTCACTCTGGGTAGTCACAATGTCCTGTTAGGGACCGCTTGTAATTTATGAACATATACTACTACTAAGAGTGTTTTCATTGCCATTGTGATATGAACCTACATGGTCACACGCATAGACGAGTTCATGAGCTTTATGTCCTGATTCAATGAATCTAGAATGTGTCTAGGTTCATTGTATCTAACATTTAGTTTTCTGAGAATAATAAAATGTTATTATTCGAATTAGAGATTAAGGATGAGCATTTTCGTTATTTAGTTTTTGCTGGGATTACGTGGAAGTGATTATATGATAAAAACTCCCATTACCAGAAAAGGTTGGGATTACGTGGGAGTTGATTTTCGGAACAAACTCTCACGCCTATATAATATCTTTTGCCGAAACCCTAGTGTTACATTTTTATAGCCGCAAAAACCTATTACCCAAAATCAGATTTTTGCCTCCTTTCTCTCTAGATTCCCGAAACTCAAAAAATGAAGAGGTAGCACTCGCTGCTCGTTTCGTCGCGTGGATACCAGTAGAGAGTAATTCCGCAAGGGAGGGATTTTGGTGGTCTGCAGCTAAGCACACGAAATCAGGAACCATTAACGATAAACGTAAGTCTTTTTCGTCAAATTTTTCGTTTCTCATAGTATGAGCGGATCCTTCAGGGGAGAATTCATGGTGTTTAGAACGAGTTTCTGCCCATGAATCCCTTCATATATAAAACTAACAAAATCTGGGGGCCCAATATTTTTAGGACATGTTCGGTCGAGCACCTCAGCCACCCTCATAGCAGGAAAGAGGTGGTGGAGATGGTATATGAAGACATTTCTTTCCATTTACCCCGGTAGAAAATAGTGTTTCAGTCTGTTGTGACACGTCATCAGTATGGAAGGAAAAATCTCAATTATTTGATGGAAGGATAAAAGTGACAGTCCATATAATTATTAACGACAAAAAAAATAAGAAGTAAAAAGTGAAAAATTTGAAAGTAGCTAATCAAAAATAAATTGATTATTAAAATAACTATTAATTCATATTAGTATGAAGCATAAACTTTTACTATTTCTTATTAGTTCAATGTTTTGAGCCAAATAATTTTATTTATGAAAGAGTATTAGTTTAAGGAAGTTTGAAGGGAAGTATAATATACTCGTATTGAATTTTAAGCAAATCGAAATTGCTGACCAAAAAAGTCAAAGTAGAAAAGTACAGATGAAGAAAACATTATTCATCCAGAAAACAAAAAAAAAAAAAAACATCTAGACAGAGACAGGCGTTTATTTGGAAGAAAAGTCACGGACTCATAATCATGTACGTGGAAATATATATTTAATTCGTCATACCATAAGTCATCTTTTTTGGATCATCTGACTCCCACGATAAGAATCGTACTGCTCTTGCATGTGGACTGTGGTGGTGAACTCCCAAATTTTTGGTAAATATTAATTTTTTATTATCAAATAAATAATTTGAGGGTCCAAATTTTTTGAACGAACACTTATTTTAATTTTGTAACGCATGTTACATATTTTAGGACAGATATTCATTAAGAGGAAACATATATTACGAAGAAGAGCAATTCACACTTTTTAAACCTCAACAATTTATGCTTTTCTCTTTTTAGACCTAAAGTTTTATTTTATTCAGGCATGGATTTCAACAATTTACGATTATCTATTTATGATTTTTTTTTGAAATTCCGACCAAAAAGTCACCTAAAACCAAAACGGGGACGTTTTACACAAGGGCAAAATTGTCCTTACACATCTTTGAAACATCTCCTCCACCTCCCTCTCCTCTTCCAAAGTCCCCCACTGCCCACCGCCAGCACCAACTCCATCTCCACCTCCTTCTCCACCATCACCACCTATTAAAAAATATCTCCATTCCTCCCCCGGTCCCCCCACTGCCCACCTCTGCCTCCCACCTCCCTCTCTACCGCCGTGGCCTCTTTTTCTTGAAAATATTCTCTGGTCTTCTACTACTCTGCATTTCTCCCATTTGGTAATGGAAAATAAATGGAATTTGGAAGTGAAATCAAGACTACATCACCTTTTGAAACTCCCACTAGCCATGGACTTAACTAAAGGTTGGAGCTTTGAATAAAAAATTGAAAACCCATAAACACAAATTGAAAACCCACTAGCCCTCCCTCTTGATTTATGTTTGGTAAATTCTAAGAGTTTTTTTGGTGATTTATTGAGATGAACCCATTGTTCTTGTCCATTTTTTGAGAAATGGGTATCAAGATTTGGGGGAAGTAGAAGATTTGGCAGCCCCATCTCAAATCGGAGTTGAAATTCGTGAAGCTCAGAGAGAGAGAGAGAGAGAGAGAATGGACGGAGGAGGTGGTGGTGCTGGCGGTGGGCAGTGGGGGACTTTGGAAGAGGAGAGGGAGGTGGAGGAGATGTTTCAAAGAATGTTATAACCCAAGCTTTTGCTGGTCATCTTGGTGATACAGAGCTTGCTGCCATTTCTTACTCCATGAATGTTATAACCCAAGCTTTTGCTGGTCATCTTGGTGATACAGAGCTTGCTGCCATTTCAAGCTTTTCCTTTTTTTCTCTTGTCCTCTTATGGTGCTGGCGGTGGGCAGTGGGGGTGGGCAGTGGGGGACTTTGGAAGAGGAGAGGGAGGTGGAAGAGATGGTTCAAAGATGTGTAAGGACAATTTTGCCCTTGTGTAAAACGTCCCCGTTTTGGTTTCAGGTGACTTTTTGGTCGGAATTTCAATAAAAATCTATAAATAGCTAATCGTAAATTGTTGAAATCCATGCCTGAATAAAATAAAACTTTAGGTCTAAAAAGAGAAAAGCATAAATTGTTGAGGTCTAAAAAGTGTGATTTGCTCTACAAAGAATGCACACTTGTGAAAAACAAGTGTCAATATATACTAACACTTTGTTTTGTCCCGCACTATAGCCGCAGCCCTAACATCTAATAAAAATGGCTACTAAGCATTTACTGGAATATAATGAAATGAAATATATTTTCACTAATAATGGTTTTTCACTCGAAATAGTTTTGAAATCCCATTTTCATTACATTGAATGGAAGACAAAGCCATAATGGAATAACGATTCCTTTCATCTTTTTAGTAAAAACTATTATTTAATGTTGGAATGGAATATGAATCGATATAATATGACATAAATGCCCTTTAACATATGTTGACGATAAAACCAATTATTTGCACAATGTATAAACTTTAACTTAGAAAAAAATCACATTTGTACAAAGTGGCGGATTCAGGGGAGGGGGACAACCACCCCGGACATTTTCAAAAATTACGACTTTTTATAGGAAAATTTTATTTTTTGTTAGATTTCCTTATAAATATGGTATAAAATCAATAAAAAAAAATCCACTGTAATGAAAAATTCTTATCCCCTTCCCTGTTTGTACACTGTATCGCATCAAATCAACATTTCAATATTCAAATATTTTTAAAATAAAGTTAAACATAATATAAAAATAACTATAATTTAAATATTAAAAGTACATGAAAAAAGTAACAAAATTATTTATGTAATTATTGTATATATAAAATTTTATCAAGAGAATGGAATATTTATGGAGAAAATGAAAATGTTATTGTCTAATTTGAACAATACAATAATTAAATAAATTGTATAATGGTTATTTTTCATTAACAAAAATGATAAATGTCTCGAATTTGATTAAAGTTTCCTGGCTCGAAGAAAAAAAAATCAAAAAAAAATTGGAATAAGACATTTGTACCACTCCCTGTCAAACTTGGATCAACATCGATTTTGATCAATGGATTCAAATTTCAGCCTAATTAAACAACTTTTGTTGGGAAATATATAAACTTTTAATTGGAATTAATTATACACAACTAATTATGAATAAGTAAAAAAAATTAATCCGAAATTTCTAGAGTTTGGAAGATCAAAAGCCATGAAATAACTTGATAATTTTTTAATGTTGAAGCTCCAAAAAATTAATCCGAAAATTATGATACAAACAAAGAATGGTTTAGGATTTTGTTCATTAATCCATGTTTTTGTAAATTTCCAGAGTTTGGAAGATCAAAAGACATTAAATAACTTGATATTTTTAAAGATTGAATATCCAAAAAATTATTGCGAAAATTATGATACAAACAAAGAATGGTTTAGGGTTTTGTTCATCAATCCATGTCTATGTAAATTTTCAGATTTTGGAAAATCAAAAGCCATTAAATAACTTGATAAATTTTTTAAATTGAATCTCCAAAAAATTAATCCGAAAATTTGAAGATTTTAACAAATAATAGTTTAGGATTTTGTTCATCGATCTATGTTTATGAAAATTTCCAGAGTTGAAAAGCCGTGAAATAACTTGATATTTTTTTAAGGTTGAAGCTCTAAAAAATTAATCCGAAAATTATGATACAAACAAAGAATGGTTTAGGGTTTTGTTCATCAATCCATGTTCCATAGTTTGGAAGATCAAAAGCCATTAAATAACTTGATAATTTTTAAAGATTGAATCTCCAAAAAATTAATTCGAAATTTTGAAGATTTTAACAAAGAATGGTTTAGGGTTTTGTTCATCAATCCGTGTTTATGCACATTTCTAGAATCTGGATGATCAAAAGCATGAAATAACTTGATAATTTTTTAATCTCAACCAAAAACTCAGATTGATTGAATACATAAAATAAAATGAAACCATTCCTTGAATACTTTTATTTTTTTTGATGAGTAATCCTAAAGTACAAACTAACAAAAAAAAAACATTACATTACTTCAAAAGACACCGTCAAATTTCTTAGAGGCACCATAATCACAAAGATCATCAGCATTAAAATCTTAAATTTCATTATCAGAAGAGTTAGAAGAGGAATCCGATTTAGATGAGGCTTCCAAATCATAATCATCATTTTTTTTCATCTTCATTTGATGATTCATCGTCATCATCCTCATCCTCATCCTCATCCTCATCCTCACCAGTTGATGATTCATGATCAACATCATCATGTTGATCATCTTCATCATCATCATCATCCGTGATTAATAGTGAATCAATCAAGTCAATAGCTGGCTCAAATTTGGCTTCCTTGACCTCTTCTATTTCAAGGAATTTAATAACCATGATCAAATTAGTGGGACTCAAGATTAGGTTTGAATTCGTTCAAGCCTATATAAAATTACTACCCTAATTAGCACCTCCTTCAATTCGTCACTCAATTGTTGCAACTTGAAGCACCTATCATGGTACATTTCCTCAAAAACTTCTACCCGGGCAGGGATAGGTGCATTATTCCTTATTGAATCGCCCAGTACAGAAGTACAATGCAAGATCTGTGCCTCTTGCAATAGCTCGTTCATAATAGGGTACAAGAATATTTGTATCAATTTGATTCAAGAGATTAAAATTTATATTCTATTAATCTTTTGAATCGAGTTTATATAGTATCATACATATCTCTTCGAAAAATTTCAACTCCTAGTAAATAGTTCAAATAGTAATTATGCTCCCTTCCAATATGTAGACAATGCAATGAATGCAAGATGTTATTCCCAAAGAGATGGTTTTGCATGCTTGCTTCGGTGAGAAGGAAATTCCTTCTCACCGAAGCTATTATTCTTCATCTTCTTTGTTAATTTTTTCTTCATCTTTTTAAAATTAAAATTTTCTGTATAGTTCGTATTAATTTTTTCAAGTAGAAATATGTTCAAGATGTTTATATGAGAATGTTACTGACATGATTGCAATATTCTATTCCTAATGTCTAATGCAATTGTGAAAAGAAATGTTTTCTGGAATTGGATTATAAAATAAGTTATTGAAAAAAGAAGTTAATGGAATAAGACATTTATCATTTTTGTTAAAAAAAAATCAGTTTATATAAACTAAAAAAAAAAATCTCGATTAACAATAGAGACATACAATTAACATTAGGGGCATAAATGTCATTTTAGTGCAAAATTCAAAATTCAGTGTATGTTGTGAGTAATTATTTCAATTGAAGTTATATAATGTAGTAATATAGTTTAAGAATATAGACATTAGCTATGAATCGACGATTCCAACGTCGATCGTGTCTCAATTAACATATGATTAACATTAGGGGCATAAATGTTATTTTAGTTTAAATTCAAAATTTATTGTATGATGTGAGTAATTATTTCAATTGAAGTTATATAATGTAGAATATAGTTTAAGAATATAGACATTAGCTATGAATCGGCGATTCCAACGTTGATCGTGTCTGAATTAACATACGATTAACATTAGGGGCATAAATGTCATTTTATAGTATAAAATTCAAAATTCATAGTATGTTGTGAGTAATTATTTCAATTGAAGTTATATAATGTAGTAATATAGTTTAAGAATATAGACATTAGCTATGAATCGGCGCTTCCAACGTTGATCATGTCTCAATTAACATACGATTTCAATTAGGGGCATAAATGCATTGTATTACAAAATTCCAAATTTATAATATGCTGTGAGTAATTATTTCAATTGAAATTATATAATGTAATAATATAATTTAAGAATATAGACATTAGCTATGAATTGGCGATTCCACCGTTTTATCGTGTCTCAATTAAAATACGATTACAATTTGGGCATAAATGTCATTTTAGTATAAAATTCAAAATTCATAGTATGTTGTGATTAATTATTTCAATTGAAGTTATATAATGTAGTTATATAGTTTCAGAATATAGATATTAGCTATGAATCGGAGATTCCATCCTTGATAATGTTTTTAATAAGTAAATATAAAGGTTTTAGGTGTAAATTGAAAATTTTAAAAAATGTTTTTCTATTGCATATTTTGTATCATTTCGCAAAAAGTTTTCATTTTGTCCCTATAAAATTTTGATTTTACAACCCTAAGTCCCTGAAGGGTTCCGAATTTATTTCCCTAATGTCCATAGCAAGTAAAAAAACTAAAAATATTAGTCACATTTAAGATTCGAACTCATATTCAAAATTGGTATCCATAACTTAAACATTTACAATTGACCAACTGAACCACTTCAAAATATTGAAATAAAGTATCATCGATTTTTTATTTGTTCGTTATAATGTACTGTTTAGTTAATTAAAAGTCCAAACGTCTTAAATATGGAACAAATCCTAAATCCATTTACAATTTTCTACCTGCCTAACAATTGAGACATTTCTTCTCCCCATTCCTTTCCTTCCAAACTTTATATTTTCATAATGACAGATTGGTTTCCCTTCGAATATGAGTACGTTATCAGCGTAAAGCTTGAGATTATAGGCCATGAAGAGGGATTTTTCGGATCATTCTACTCTGCAAAGATTGTTTCTTGTATTCCAGGAAATAAATATATTGTCCGCTATGAAAACTTAGTGAATGAGGATAGAATTACAAAGGTCATAGAGGTTGTTTCATGGAGGTTTAACAGTCTTAGGCCGTCGATTTTTTACAAATGGAACGATTTGAAATTGGTGCACAGGTTGATGGTCAAACTAGGGATGGATGGTGGATGGGATTTGTTGAAAAGCGTAAACGAAACAATGTTTACAAAATCACTTTTCCCTCATATCCAAATCAATCTGGTTATTATCCAATTTCAAGGATTCGTATCCATCAAGACTTTCAAAATGTCAATGGCATTTGGATATTCACTAATTTCAGTTAGTTAGTTTGATTTTGTTTTTTTTTAATTGTTTTAGTATTTATTTAAGAATTTATACTCTTTTCTCTTCAATATGCAATATTATGGTTGTCATTTATATAATGTTTCTGATTTTATTAACTTGGTGAGCTCATAACACAAAAACTGCAACTGATGATTTATGTTTTCAATTCCATTTTTTTTTTCAATTGTTGGATTGTATAAATAATCTAAATGGTTTAAAATTATACTGATAAGTGATATTCTTTTTCATAATTTGAAATTATGGGGTTAAAAATAATCTTAAAGTTTCAATTTAATCCCTAATTGAAGTATGATTATACTCCCTTGCTCTTTTTTCTTTTTTTGCATGAAAAAAAAAATCAAAATCAATACTTCAAGAATAGAAAGAAACCTTTAGTTTTCTCCATAGCCGACCTACCCTGTTAAATTCCACCAAGATCGAAATCAGTATTATGTCATTGAAAATCGGGTTATGACTAATGAACTTCCCAACCCTTCAAATCTTATAAACTCCTTTACACGTCAATCTAAACTTCCCAACCCTTCAAACTTCTCAAACTCCCCTCAACCCCTCTATATATTCTACACTTCATCACATCATCTTCATTCTATTAGACGAAATGCATAAAACTACAAAACAATTCAAGGAAATATGGAGAGGAATCTTGCACTTCTAATTTACAGCATTGGTGATAGAGTTGAAGTCATTGTATCTGATATGGAATTCATAAGATCTTATTACACAGGCCAAATAATTTATATTGTACCAGGTAAAAATTTATAGTCAAGTATGAGACTCTTCTCAATGATTATAACAAAACACATGTGATGAAGGTAGTTGAGCATCATTCTATCAGGCCAATACCACCCACATGTGATGTCCAGTTATTTCGTTTGGGTGAACAAGTTTGACGTCTTTTGGAATGAAGGATGGTGGATTGGTATTGTGGTAGGGTATAAAGAAAGGTTCAATGTTTACACTGTTGCCTTTCCATATTATCCTGGTCAATGGCCCGATTTTACCAAGTCCCAGATTCGCATACATCATGAGTACGTAAATAACAATGGCAACTATGAATTTGTCTATTAAGGAAAGATGATGTAGTTTTCTATTTTTTTTTGTTTTTTTAATTGTTAATGTAATGTTCTTAATATGACTGAAATTTTCTTTCTTTTGTTAATGAATCTTTTTACAATTGTTGTAATATAATTTTGTTACTTTAAAGATTCTAAGAATATATATCATCCAGAAATTGCCAAAAAAAAGAGAAAGAAATAGAATTGAAAACAGAAGAATATAAAATTGGACATCATCTGGAATTCATTTTCATTAACAAACTAATTAAAATTTTAATTGATAATTGAAATTAAACATGACTAACAAATTAAACAAAATATAAAATTAAAATTAAAAACAGAATAATATAACTATAATATTTAAAAAAAAATTAAACATCAAGGATAGAGGAACAACCGGACACAAGGAATCATCTCAATAGCAGGACAACATGATCAACAGGAGAAAAATTAAACAGAGAAAGACGTCATTCTTTCATTTTCAACAGTGAGACCTGCAGAGTCATCACTAGGAGCAGAGGAATTGGAACGACCAGAGGCATCAGAAGAAGCAGAAGAATCAGTAGAGGAATCAGATGATGAAGAACTTGAGTCAGAAAATACCACAACTGGAGTTTGTGGTATATCTTTGATTGTCTCCAGGATTTCGTTCATCCTTACAAGTGGGCTAGGATTTAAGACAACATATTGTATTTCAATAAACCCCAAGTCCTTCACAATCCTTTTAAAAAAAACTTTTCAATTCTTAAGTCAGAAATTGAAATTGATGATTTTTTTCCTCGCACAGAAATTCAATCGTCTAAATACTTGTTGGTAACTCACTAGTCGAGCCTTTAATTCTAGTTAGAGAATATGGAATACCAGTCTCCATAACTTGGTGAATCAATAATAGGGCATCCGGATTCAAGCAAAAATGTTGCACACGAATTTTACCATACATGCTATCAATCGAGTTAGCATGACATGAATTTCAAAAATTAAATCATCAAGCTGGCCAGTCTGTTTGTCATACATTTTTTTTAGAGTTGCTGTGATTGAAGATCTTTTTCTTTTGTTTGAGCTTGAGGGGGTTGAAGGGTGCATTAGTAGTTATATTTGATTCAAATATAAATTTTGTAAACAATGAATCGAATGATTTTATACAATCACAACTGATCTTAAATAGCAGTTAAAATAGACAATGTAATTAATTTTTATGTTATCGAGTTTCATGCTTAATATATTTTCGATGAAGGAAAACGGTGTTCCAATCATTTTATGGCCTTGAAACCATGAAGAAATTTAAAAAATGCAGCTAGCATTTATGTCATTGTCTCTTTCGATTAACGAAGCATAGTTTGTTCTTTAAACTTTTGAGTCTTCAAATAGGTTCTCCAAGCATTTTAGGCTAAGTATTTGAATTTTCTTTCAATAAAATTATATAATTTAAATTAAATTCCTTATTAAATTGTTTTTTTGTTTTTCTATTATTTAATGATTCTTTTCTCAATTGTTGTAGCTTAATTATTGGGGACTAATGTGTATGTTTAACAAATTTAAATTGTTTTGTAGTTGAGGAAGAAAAAATCGACATCATTTAATCATGTCTAATTAAATTCACTTATATTTCTAATAAAATTGTATCTCGTGAAAAGGAAGATTTCTGCTTCTTTCTTCATTTTGTTGCTTTGTATGACAAGCCATGGCAAAAATTTCTTTTGTTTCCATGTATTACAAGCCATGGCAGAAGTTCCTTTTGTTACTTTGTATGACAACCAATTGCAGGATTGTTTTGTTCACATGTCAGAATGGAATTGATTTGCTTTCTATGACTAGTCATTTCCCAATTTTTTTGGGTTGATTTGTCTGAAATCTTTTAGATTCTTCCTTATTCTCTCATCTTCTTTAGTTAGACTTTAATTAGGGCTTTGTAAAATTCTGTAAATTCGAGGTTTAGGGTCCTTTTGTTATTAAGGTTTTTTGGTAGACTGCCCTTTTGTTATTAGGATTTGTAGCTTCAACTAGAATGAACTGTTTAATTTCTTTCTATTCAGCATTTGATTTTGCAAAGAACCATTGCAATCAATAGATTTAAACAGATTAATTCCTGTAATGTCGAGTTTTAGGGTCTTTTTTTTTTATACAAAATCAAATTAAGGAGAAAATAAATAGAAAAATATGTACATTGCCATCTTAACATACATTGTATTTATTACTTACTTTATCCAGATGCATGCTTCTTATTTATTACTTAGAAAATGAAATTGAAAGGTTTTTTTCTTTTTTGGCTAAGTAAAGAAATTGAAAGGGTGCTATGATCTCTGCAATGAAATAATTCACAGCAGACTACTCATTTTTCCAAGGAATGTCATCACCTTTGTAAGCCCTAAGGGCGAACAAACTCAGTTTTTGATAATGTACAAACATCTGATGTTGTATCTAATGGTTTCAATCTTTGTGATAGAATAATGGTTTTCCAAGATGGAAGCTCTAAGTACTTCAATCAAGCCGTGCTCAAGACTAAATGTTTACATTCTTTGAAGGCACATCTCTCAAGACGTCAAGATTGAAGGCTTAAGTGTGGTTAGAATAGCTTAGCATATCGTTATATATAATTTAAAGCTCTAATCATTGCTCACATGAACTTAGGATCACAAGTTCACAACACTATTGTCTTGCACTTTTAAAAATAGTTTTCTTAAAGCTCAGTTTCAAAAATGGTCTTTAAAACTCGTTCCCTTCTCAAAAGCCATTGGTTTCATTATCTAAGACTTTGAAAATTGTTTTTCAAGTATTAGTTATCCTTTTGAGAAAACCATTTTGACCTTAAAAGATTTCAAAACTTGTAAAAAAATCAACATCTCTTGAATCCATGAAATTCGGATCATCCGAGATTTGCACGGATCATCCGGACCGAAATAGAGAGTTGAGTTTTTGGGAACCAGTTGTCGCGGTCGACCTAGGTAGACTTAGGATCGTCCGATCCTTTTGATCGGATCATCCAAGGTAATTTGCGGTCAACCGAACTCTGCGAAAACTAGCCGTTATATGACCATTTTAAAAGTTGTTTTTTGGATTCTTTTGAAAAGTATAAAAGTTTTATTGCAGAGGAATCTTCAAACAACAACCAGAGAGAATATACATTGATTATACAAAAAGCTTTAGCAATTTCAAAGGATATCCAACTTTATTCATGTGTTGAAAAGTTCAAAATCACCATCTCTCTTGCAAGACACAAGTTGTTGAGTCATAAGTTCAAAGAGCATTAAAGTAAGATCTTTAAAGGTATCTATCCTCCACTATTTGTATTCTGAATCAGTCTATTCTGAATTCATTTGTCTTGTCAGCGTATTTTATGTATAGATTCAATAATGAATGAATTTAATTTCTTTTAGATTATGTTTTTAATTTTGTTTTTCTGTTTACAGAATGGAAGTTGGAAATGCAACTTCTTCGTGTGTCTTTCTGATGTCTGTAAGTGATCGATTGATGCAGACTCAGTTAAGGATTTGTACAAGTCAGACTTTATGATTTTGAGTAATGAGATTAGAGAGATGAAAAAGGAACTGAAGAAGATGAACAATGAAATAAATAGTATGTTTATGAAGGTTTTAACTTTTGTACTTTTGGGATTTCTTGTTTATATTTTAGATATCAAAATCACTATTAGATTGTAATTGAGTTCTAGTATTCTAATTACGTGGTTTGTTTCTAATTTAAATTCCAACGTTTTTGCATTGTTCTTTAAATTGTTCAATTTAGCCATTTCAAAAGAAATGTTTTTTGACAATGCTTGCTTGCATTTCTGCACCCAAGCTGAAATTGAAGAACTTAAGAGTAAATTGACTAAAATAATCAAGTTGAAGGAGAAGTTGATGAATTCACAATAGCAAAATTAAAAAAGAAAAAAGAAAAAATCAATCGTCTTAACAACTTCCAAATAAAAAAATAATAATTATACTCATAAGAACTCAAAAAATAAATCACAAATCAACAATGTCATTCAGGCCATCATATAAAGGTTTGTCCATGTCAGGAGTTGCGGTATTACTTCTTTGACTCAAATTTATATTTCCCCAAGATCTTCCACGGCCCCTGCCACGATCGTGGCCTCTCAGCGATTCAAAAGCACTTCTCACTCGCGTAATCCTTGGTCGACCTCTTGTTCTCGCAATAGGGGGTCTCTAATTAAACCATTGTCCAAGCTTGGAGGGTTATAAGTTGAATCGGATATATTAACCATAGACGACTTCAAATCAGTCAACGAGCTTTTCAGGAACTCCATCCTAGATTTGCTACACAACGACAAATCTATCAAGTCATTACATAGCTTTTCAATCTGCGTTGAAACCCAATGTCATTAGCACATTAAAAATACAACACTAAGAAAATAAAATTTAATAGTATATTAGGATACCTCTTTAAACTTTGCATGTTCAGAGTTCATACTAGAGTAACCACCATCTGTAAGAATTTTGTTGTACCTACGATTAATATCCTTTTGCCATCTTCTCAAGATATATCAATCATCAATTGTTTCCAATATGCAACAACTTTGAGGATATGAGCGCATAAAATGCCACTCGATTCGAATTTCCGATAGTAACATTTTATAAAATTCCCCTCATGTTTGTATTAAACAGTGTACAAGAATTCCTTTGTGTTACCAATCATTTAACAAACTCCTTTCCACAACCTTTATGGTCTCATAACCTTCCTCAGCGTCAACTTCCCCGGTTTCAAGCTCTTATCCTTGAAAACAATGACAGTACCACATCCTTTTGATTTCCTTTTGAAATTTCAAGAAAATTGAATCCGTGTACATCCCCTGCAATTGCTTTTCCCAAGAAAAATCTGTAATGCACACAATTACCTTATTTTTGTATTGAAAATCAGCATAATATTCTTTCTCAACTTTGCTGCAAATAGCAAACTTATATTTCTCCACAAACTAAGTTCGTGTACTGGTAGATTTCACATAACCATAAAAAAACATGCATGCTTTCACTCCTCTGTGTCGATAGCATTCTTGCCCAAAATATATGGTTGACATAAATCGGAACCCAGAGATTCTGAAGTGTATAAAGCTTTCTCAACCATTCATTGTTCTCCAAAGCATACTTTGCAGTGAAGCTTTCCCAATTTCTTTCAAACATTGAAATAGACAAGCTATCAAAAATCATAGCAGTGAACTCCTTCCTTACTTGAACACTATCTTGTACACTCTTGAACTTTTTTGGGACCTTGCATAGAATATTCCCTATACAATAACGCCGAGTAGTATCATCGCCCATAACATCTTTTATAGCATTCCCCATACTCTCACATTGGTCGCTCATAATTGCCTTCGGAGTGACTCCACCTAATGATTGAAGCCAAGTATAAAAAAATCACCTATAAGTCTCAACATCTTCATGAGAAATGAGGGCACACCCTAATAAAATAGATTGCCATGATGATTGACACCTGCTATTGTAACGAACGATATTTTGTAACGATTCAGCAAGTATGTTGAGTCCACACTAACAACATCGTTGAACTCCTCATAAACTTCTAGCATGCACCCAAAATACAGAATCCAATCTCCCTTGATTATCTGTTCGAAAGTTGTAAAAAAATCAGAATCTTTTTGTTGCAATTTCCGAAATAATCTACTAATGCAATCAACATCGCCATCCTTCAACTTAGACCTTCTTGATTTGTCTATATAATTTCTTGCATCCCTCGGCAAGCAACATACCTCATCTAACCCACCCTCTTGACATTCCAATTGTCTAAAACTTGTACTAGGTCTTACTCCAGCCACATCATTTTCCTCTAATTTTCTTTTCATTCTAGTAGTAACCTTTCGATGCCCTGGCATGAACCTCGTCATTGAGGGATCAAGATCATGGTTGTGTATTAACTCTATTTTAGATATTTGCCATATACCATTTTCTCTTAAAATGGCACTTAATCTTACCGGAAAATTGATTCTTTTAGAACTTCTAACAGCAGAACATTTCCTCCTCCTTTCACAGCACATTGTTTGGTATCGACGAACATCGTAGCCTCCATACGATGCAGATTTCTTTGTGACACTAAATTCATTCATCCTTGCAAACTCTTGGTAGTAGGTAAATAGTTCATCAAAGGATCCAAAATACTCTCCAACAACCGGAATAGTTTAATCAAGACAAGCTAAACAGTTGTAATATCTTGATTACACTCACTAATTGAATTGAAAACACCATTCCCAAACAATTCACCATTACCACTATCAGTACTATTGATATTCCAAGCATTTTCTTCATCTGATTGAATAAAATTGTTGTGATCTTCATTGTCATTACCATTGGAGACGTTTAATCCTTCATCCGAAAGAAGAACTTCATCATTTATGTAAGAGCCGTATTCTACATCCATTTAAGTAATCTGTTGGCTCCAGATTTATAAAAATTGTTTTGACAAAATTTTGTTGAAGATTAGAATAAAGAAATATGGTCTAAAAAATAGAGGATGGTGGAAGAAGAAGAAAATTTATAAAGGAGAATCCTAAATTTATAAAGGTCTAAACAATATTTTTAACATTAAAAATTAAATTTTTCATTGGAATTAGTTGATGCCAACTAATTTCGTTGGAATTAGAGTAGAAATTGGTCAAATGAGGGAAAAAATGGAGGGAAATCTTGTTGGCTCAAGCTATCTATTTCTCCTCGTAAATCACAAATGCCCTTAATAGTAATTTTGCATTTCCTAGAGTTCTTGAGCCGACTTTTTGATTCATTTTGTTGAGTTTTTTTATCACTACTCTTTTCATTAATTGGTGATTTCCACTTCTTGTGGCTCCCTCCGCCCTAAATTATATGTCCACTTTGTATTTTGCATGAAAATTAATGTTTCATCAAATTGTATAGTAAGATATGGTAAAATTTCAAATATGACCCCATTTAATATTACTCTCAATTTAATTCCACCTTCTTTTCCCCATCTATTATTCTCTTTGCAACATTCAATGCAAGAGGTAGGATTGGAAAAACTATCATTAATGAACACTTTATTTAGAAAGTGGACAATTAATTTGAGACAAATGAAAAAGAAAAAAATGTGGACAAATAATTTGGGATAAATGTAGTATTTACTTATGATCATAACATTCTTTTAATTAATTATAATTATAACATTCAAATTACGCAACACATTATTTTTTCCGCGTCATACATATTTTAGTTCTCATGATAGAATTTTATACATGAATCCTATAAATATTTTTTTGGTAGTAGTTTTTCATTTATTTTTAATCCAAAATAAGTTATTTTTATGACTGTTGAAATATTAATATTATTATATTTCAATTTTTAAGATATATTTTCAATATTTGTTTGATATATAATGACAATGTTATTTAAGCGAGATTTTGTGTGTGTCTATATTTAATTAGGCTTTATTGTCACTATATACTATTAGAATATTTAAGTCATATTATGTTTAATTCATTTCAAATCAGTCTGAAATTGAAGGAAAAAAAGTTACTCAAAACATATAGATAAAATTAATGTTTTTAGACATTAAAATGGAAAGAAGACTCTTGTCTCATTTTGTGTAAAAGGTAATTATGTCTATAACGAGATTGTTTCATTGTACATGTAGGGATGGAAATTTGACCCGTGATCCGTTGACCCGCCCTGCACCAACGTCTTTTTGGGCAGACCCGCCCTACGAACGGGGCAGATCGGGCCTGGTATTTATGTCTGCACCACCTCGCCCCGACTCGACCGCCCCTATAATATTATTACTAAACCTAAATACCTAATTCTAATTCCCTCATTCTCTCAAACTATCTCTCAGAGTAGACCGCTGTCCATCGCTGATCCACCGCTGTCCTCTGCCTCTCCACTCTCTCTCAGCTCCGCCGATCCACAACCGATTCACCGCCGAATCTCTTTTCTGTGGTTCAGAATCTTTTATGTGATTCTGATGGAAAAAAAAGGGCAAAGATTGTTTTCCTATAATGAATTTCTGGGTTTTGCTAGTTCTAGAAAATATTTTTTGCCTTTTCTGTGTAGGGATGAGTAGGAACCTTAAATAACCTCTTCCAATCCCTCACCAGATTCTATGATTCCGGCGCCTCGTAAATCCCGTCGACCGACTCCCTCCTTCTCAATCCGCTCGTCCACCGACTCCTTCATTCTCACTCCGGCCGTCCGCCGACTACCTTGAATGGATTTTGTGCATGCAAACCTGGAATGTTTTCATCTGGGTTCTTGATTTTATTGAATTTTTTCTTGATCTGCTGTAACCAAGCTAATAGATCCCAGATAACGGGGAAGAAAATATTGATCCGGGACGGATCACGGGGTGGAGCGGGGTAGACTTCAATATGCGCGGGGCAAGTCTAGTATTTGAGATATCCGCTTTGATCCGCCCCATTGCAATCCCTATGTACACGACGTGGGTTGAAAATAATCAAATCACCTACTAGATCTTATTATCTCCGTGATTCTCAAACCATCTCTAAATAGAATAACCCATAATCTATTCAATTTGCAAAAAGAATAATATATATATATATATATATATATATATATATATATATATATATATATATATATATATATATATGTGTGTGTGTGTGTGTGTGTGTGTGTGTGTGTGTGTGTGGGTTCCGGCCCAATATTTTTGTTGGGGCCCGGGTTACTCCTAACTCTGGTTGACCCGCACTGGTGTAAATTGACATTGTTCATAAGCATGTCCGGTTTTTTTCAACTACTAAAGAGGTTGATTCCTCATGGGACTGTGTTCTCTAAACCTTTTATGAATAAAAAGACTTATGGTAAGAACATTCCTAATCAAATTGGTAACTCATATATTCTTGGGTTAAGCCATTCCAGCAATAAGACGTCCCACCAGCGTCAAGGACATTAAAATGATGACCGGGCAACTGTTGGCACTGGGCCGATGTTTAGCCCGCGTTAGGGAGCGCATACTTACATTCTATAAAATCTTGCGGAAAAATAATGGGTTTGCATGGACACCCGAGTATGACAAAGCTTGGGCAGATCACAAGAATTATCTCAATAGACCCCCAATGATGGTCAGACCAATTGTAGGTGAGGGGTATACTTGTCCATAACGAACTCGGTGGTAAGTTATGTTCTCTGTGCGGAAAGTTACGTCTATTATGCTAGTCACGTCATCAGTGGACCGGAGAGCATGCTTTGTGCTATCGAGAAACACACGACAACTAGAAATCTCTAAATGTACTTTCAATCGCATACCGTCTGCGTGCTATCCGACACCCCACTTGGACAAATTATGCACAAGCCCGACGCTTGGAAACTTCACTAACTTCCCTTTACAACAAATGAAGGTGGGATCAACCTCTTTTACATAAGTAGACAACTTACAAAGAGTTTTACCTTGAACCACTTTCCTAACTCACAAAGAGCCTTACTCACAAAGAGCTACAACTTATCACAAATAGAACACGCCCACAAAGAGATTTTCTAACTCACGAATAGCTAATCTCACTAAGAGAATAAACTCACAAAAAGCTAAGCTCACTAAGATCTAATATCACAAAGAGATATTCTCACCAAGAGAAACAAACTTACAAAGAGAAAGATTAGCCTCAGCAAATGAGACTTTATGATTTTAGCTTAATACAACAAATCCCTCAATGGATTGGATAATACAAATGATAGCTCTAATTCAAATTGAGAATAGAACAGTATGTATATGAAGCTCTTACTCAAAATGATGTATTTTAATAAAGATGAAATATTTAAGCTCTTGAAAGTGTTTGATTGCCTGTTTAAAGTGTGTAAAACAACTGCCCTCTTATGACTTGGTTTATTATGAAAAAACAGCCTTAAAGGCTTTATATAGAGGAAAAAAATAACAAGGATACAACGACTATATTTTGCCTATGACAGGACAACTACGGTTGGCCGAACTAGCAGGCAGGTCACCAGGAAATACGGGCTACTGGACACATTGCGGTCGACCGCAAAGAGGGGTCTGGTCGTCCGGAGCAAAGGCTCGGTCGACCGACCTAAAGAATGCTCATCCGCACAATATAGTAGTTGGAGTCTTGGAACATTCAAATTGACTAAGTGTAAAAGGCACTTCGGTTGACCAGACAACACATGTTGGTCGACCAACCTACATCAGGTTACCCGAGGTCTAGCTTCGGTCGATCGGAGTGAAGGCCAAAAGTGGTTTTTCCATTTGGTCACATTTCTATTGTTCTCAAACTCACGTCTAAGTGTTTTTCAAAGTCTGTTAAAACATGTTTAAGATTTTAGGCATAAACCAACATTAACATATGTTTTAAAAAACTTTTTAAATATCACATCAAAGTATGTATGATGGTTTTGAAAACGTGTAAGAGCTTTACATACTTAAACTAGTATTCTCAAATAAGATTAGTCACAAAGGAATATACCTATGTAGAACAAGACTAAACTTCAAGGTCTTCAAGTCTTCTAGATGTGTTGACTTCTTCAAGCTTTAATTGATACCTTTATCAATCTCTTCATGTGTTGAAGTCCTTTTGCAATCTTCTATGTTGTAGTGTCATGAACTTCATCACTTCTGCTAAGGGTCTACTTCATGAAGTACTACACTTGGGATTGAGTAGCTCTTCTAAATGAATCCTTCAAAATGATCCCCTATGTGACAACTTCAAAGTTGTAGGATTTAGTACTGTGAAACGGGCCGGCCCGGTCCGCGGCGGGCCGGCCCGTGCGGGCTCAAGGCAATACGGGGCGGGGCGGGCTGGACTCAATTTTGCGGGCCCTTGAAACCTATGCCCATACCCGCACCGCCCAAGGTCCGCTGGGCTTTATGGGCTCGCCCGCGGCCAACTCAATGGTTAAATAAAGATTTACCCATTAATAATAAAATAGTTAAGGTCATGTATACTTTTATTTTATTATGTATACTTTTTTTATTACCATCAAGTGAGTAGGAAAATATGTTAATATATACCATATTATATATAATATATATACTATTCCAAAAAATATTATATATAATATGTATACTTTTATTTTTACCATCAAGCGAGTAGGAAATATGTTAATATATACCATATTATATATAATATATATACTATTCCAAAAAATATTATATATAATATGTATACTTTTATTTTTACCATCAAGCGAGTAGGAAATATGATAATATATACCATATTATATATAATATATATACTTTTCCCAAAAATATTATATATAATATGTATTTTTTTTAAATGAAAAAGCCCGCGGGCGGCCCGCGATCCGCGGATCCGGTCCGCGCGGGCTAAACGGGTGCGGGCTAAAAAGCCCGCATTTTTGCGGATCAATATTCCCTAAGTCCATACCCGGTCCACGGCGGGGCGGGGCGGGCCGGTCCGCGGGCTTCGGCCCACTTTGACAGCACTAGTAGGATTGTTACCTTTGAGGATCATGGAAGCTTTCTTACCATTTTCATCAATGTAGGTGTGAGTTAAAGATCATATCATCAAAACACAATCTCACACAAACATGATAACTTCTCAATGGTTTGTTATCATCAAAACTAGCTTGATCACATTTTCACTTAGGGCTTACAACATAGCTTATTCCTCAATGAGTCCTCTAGAGTGATCCTTGATATGGCATCCAAGGAGTTGTCCCATCTTTTGAACACTTCTTGCTTTAACATATTCAATGTTGTAGGATTACACGTTTGAGGTTCATAGTGAAGGAAAATTCGTAATCCCCAAAACGCAGCGAAAATAAATAGCGTGGGATTACGTTCCTTTAAAGGATCTACTCACGAGAAAGAACAAAAACTTTGTGATAGGAAGTATACCTTTATGTCAATCTAATCGACATTGCCCGAATTCTGCTACTAAGAACCACCAACAACAGCCTTCCGACTCATGTCTCTAATGGTATCCACACACCAACCTCTCAGCTTGTTACTCCGCGTCTCAGATGCTAGTCCGAAGAACTTCGTCTCAGATGCTAGTCCGAAGAACTTTGAACTTTGAAAACACTTTTCCCGGAATCCACAAAATATAGATAAATTAGGAAAATTGGAAATCAAAGAGATATGAAAATCGTATTTTCTTCTCTTTAATTGTTATTGAGAGTGTGTATAAAATTAAGAAGAAAAATTCCATTTTTTTCTTTCTTAAGTTTCGGCTGCTATGATATGGAAAGCTAGAGAGAAAAATGAATTAAGTGAGAGTTAAGTATGAAAAACAATTCTTCATCAAATATGGTGTAAGTGGAATTACCCACTCACCCCACTTTCCCCTTATTTCTCTCCCACTACAAGCATTCACAACTTGCACACACACACACACACACCCCCTCACACACCCTTACACGTGTAGATGTGCCGATTTTGACTTGATCCAACAGGTCCGGTCAACCGGAGAAATGGTTCTCGGCCGACCAGAGTGACAAACTGGTTCGGTCGACCCGAGACAGCTCTTAGTCGACCGAGTCCGGTTTTTCCCAATCCAATCGAATGCCCAATCCAATTGAGCACATATATCAAATGTAAACTCCAACAAGTCCAATCCAGTTGATTATAGTGTGCGACCCTTTAGGTATTTGCTATGTTGGTCGTGACAACAATTGCCAACAGTAATAAGAGGTATCTAGCAACACATCATTACTCCCAATTCACAAATAGTCTCGATGATTCAAGTACCAACAAGTATGATCTTTTGCACTAATCCCTTTGTCTTTGAAATGTAGATTGAACACAAGTCATGGAGTATATCAAACTTGTATAGTTCAATCAGTCGGTTTCTTGATTCCCGAGTGGACTAATCAAATGACATTAATATCTCATATTAATTCACTTGTTCATGGCCATGAATTAGTCTCACTCAATCAAGGGGCTCAAGATATCACTCATGTTGTATAGGAGGGACAAATACTCTATCTATCACACCTCAACCTGACATAGTTCATAAATACTCCCAACAAATGCCTTTATAAGCCATCTAGTTATAGACGGAGCTTGACACCATCAAAGCATACCATTAGCCAAGTTGAAGGATTTAGGTATAGACAAAATCATTATAAGAACATTGTTGAATTTATACAACAATCCATGAAATGTTCTTATAAGCGGGTCAGTCCAATATCAAATACCCATGTGTTTGATTTAATATCACATATTGAATCACAACACATACTAGTCTCCACACATTATTATTGTCCTCAAAATTCCACAATAATGATTGACTAGGGACATTTTAGAATAGTTCAATGTAAAAATTACATAACTATCTAAGGACGTTATTATATGTTTTAATAGAAAAAGCACAGTCGTATTCAAAACAATAATAGTGGAACTCATGCCTTAATATTTCATTACATGAAAGAAAAATGCAACAATCTCCCACTTACACTAAATACAACAACCTTGCCTTTTAGTGTATACTGTACATAAGAACTACCTCTAAGACCAGTTCTCTTGGTATCTAATACCCATGCTACAAGTATGACGATGTTGCTGCTGTGTCAGTGGCTTCGTAAGTGGGTCGGCCGTGTTACCGTTTGTATGAACTTTGTAAATCTTCACATGTCCTCTATCAATGATCTCGCGGATCAGGTGATAGTACCGTATTATATGTTTGGACCTTTGGTGAGACCTTGGTGAAGGGATTCATGGGCAGAAACTCGTTCCAAACACCCATGGATCCTCCCCTGAAGGATCCGCTCATATGAAACAATTCGAAAAACAGCAATAAAGAACTTACTTTCTTGGATTCAAGAAGCTACTTCTTGAATGGAGGATGACGTTTCTTGGATTCTTTGTCGCCACCAACTGAATTCCCTTTCGCGAATGTCCCTCTACGGTATCCACGCTGACGAAACGGGCAACGATTGCTAGCTCTTCGTCTTTCTCGAGTTTCGAATTATAAGAGAAAAGGGAGACCAAAAACCCGAAATCAGATTTCGAGAGTTGGTGATTTTCAGTCGGAAAATTCATAAAGCTAGGGGTTTCGACCAAGAGATCATTATATAAGGTATGAGAGTTTGTTCCCACAACTAACTCTCACATCCTCAACTCCTCTTGGCGATGGGCGGTCCCTCAACTCCCACGTCCCAGGTAGATTTTCGCTAGTAGTGGGAGTCCTTATCGGATAATAACTCCCACGTAATCCCGACTATAGGTAAAATACCGAAATTGCCCTCTATCTCTAATTCGAATAATAAACACTTTATTATTTTCGAAAAAATGAATGTCGGATACAATGAACCTAGACACATTCTAGATTCATTGAATCTGGACATGAAGCCTCGTCTATGCGTGTGACCCACTGTAGGTTCATCTCACAATGGCAATGAAAACACACTTAGTAGTAGTGTGAGTTCATAAATCACAAGCGGTCCCTAGCGGGGACATCGTGACTACCCAAAGTGAATGAATATACAACTGAACCTAATATCAATCCACTCGTTTAATCCCTTTGTCTCACGATATCCCTAATTAAGCATAAGGCATGGTGGTCGTCACCCTTATTAATCTTAATTGTATTTATGCTCGATCTCCGCGTAGATCTGTTTCGACAAATAGCATTTGATAACCTCTTTATCAAATACATTTGGAAAGACTAGCTACGCATTTAAACAGCTCTTTCCCTATCGAGAGCCCATGGATATCTCTCTCAATAATAGAGAGGGACAAATTCCTCTGCAATGTCTCTCACATTCAAGCTATGATAGGACACTACATCCGATCATCAGTCGTATTGATTACTCTGTTACAAGTAACGTCCGACCGAGTCAAAACGTGGCTCCATTCATACTAGAATCAATGAAGACATAAGGTCTAAGGGATTCTAAAGTAATACTTATGACTTAAGACCACTGAAGTATTACTTTCCCGACTGGGATCACGTCCCAATACAATGTATCCCTATATATCAGTATCTATGATGTGATTTGTATCCATTACACATGATCGGAAAAACAAGATCATCAATCAACAATCATACTAGTTTTATTTCATAGTAATTAAGCATTACATAAAACTAGGGACTTCTAGAATAGTAATTACATAAGCTAATGAGTTTTACTATCAAAGCACACATTTGATAATCAAAAGCAAAATTAACTATTCAATTACATGCTCAAATACTCCCCCAAGAAAAAGCCCCAACCAACGCGGACTCTAATGCGAAAAATGATAATTTTGTATATACGGAATTTTTTTTGATTTTTGGATTAAATTTTTTACGTTTAATATTGTTTTAAAATAAACAAATGTTTTGAGTCTCAGAATATTTGTTCTCTTTTTACCACACAGAACACATGTTCTGATCGTCAAAGCACATGGTTTGAAATTCAGAACATCTTGATATTTAATGAAACAAAAGCTGTCCCGCATAGGATCCGACTGACATATATACCCTATATATTTGTCTCCTCAGGTTGTGGATGAAAACCAAACAAATGGAAATGCAAATACTTTATTCAATTGCAATTGTTTCTTGTATTGTTCTTCTCTTCGGCATATGGAGAGTGTTGAATTGGGTTTGGTTGAAGCCGAAGAAGCTGGAGAAGCTCCTGAGAAAACAGGGTCTCAAAGGAAATTCTTACAGAATTCTCTATGGAGACATGAAAGACATGAGAACTATGCTCAAACAAGCTAATTCCAAACCCATAAAACTCTCTGATGACATTGTTTCAAGGGTTATTCCTCATTTTCAAGAAACAGTCAAGAAATTTGGTATTTTTCCCTTTCTCTAAAACTCTTAATTACATCTTCCATCTTGAGCTTTATATGTTAGCAATTAACAGAATCATGTCTGAACTCTACTTTAAGATTTGGTTCTGAAGTTCAGAAATTAATTAGTACTCCCTCCATTTTTAAATATAAGACTTTTTAGACTATTTTAGAAAAGTTAAAAACTTATAATTTTTTCATCAAAAGTTTCAATATTACTCCTTTATCTCACTTATATAACATAAGAAAAGAAAGGAAAAAATAGGGATGATAGAGACGGAAAATAAGAAAAATGTCAAAAATATAATTTGAATAAATTGTTGAAACTAATAAAATAGTTTTAAATGACAATTAATTTAGATACCTATAAATCTCCTAAATGGTAATGAAGGGAGTACATTTTATTGATTGAACCGTTTGAGTTGTATTTTATAAGCAATCACTGTGTGCCCTCATCGTAAATGTTATGCTAGTCTTCAATCTATTTGGTTGAGTGGTATGATGTGAGTAACTATTTTGTCCATTTATTGTCAAATATTATATCTCTCCTATATCCATCCTCACTCATATCTCAATGATGTCAGATTTAATGATTTATATATGGACTTTGCTAATTATTGAATAGAAATTGACTAAAATTCAAATTGGGGTGAATCTCTTGTACCAATAGGGATGAATAGTATTAATTTAGATTTTAGCCAATTCCTATCCAATAATTCTAATAACAAATCATTTTTCTTTATATTATTGTTCTTGTTTGATTGAACTATTTCCCCAAAGAATTAGGAACAAAACTAAAAATCATACTTGTTCAGAATCTTCACATTCCCTAACACAGAAATATTGAGTTTGATCCCACATCTCCCAGATAATCAATTCACTTACTCAATTTTTGATATAAAAATTCTCAAACAAAAAATAAATTCACATCTCCCCTCTAGCAGATTTACTCCTTGTAATCTTTTTTATTTTATTTTTTTATTTATGGATTTCCTCCTGTAATCACTATGATAAATGAGCGGAGGAAGTAAGGGTCTTTTGTCTTATCCCTATTTTGGATCTGGGTTTTTGGTAAGATCACGAGGCATTGCGGCTGTTTTTAAGCTGTTTCTTTTGACCCATTTTCTTAAGTTTCATTTTTTTTTTTTTTTTTATGTCTTTTCGCATTTATTTTAAATATTTTTTATAGGTTAAGAAACAAGAATATAAAAACATCTTTCTTATTGTGTCTCTTAATAATTTTTATTAATATAATAGAGAATGAGATAATTATAATTCCTCTATTTTATAATATAATTCGTTTAAAACATGTAGCAAATATTAAGAAAGTAAAAACAAGTTATTTTGTTAGTTACTCAATTAAATAGAATTTATATACCAGTAATCTTAGGTATAGAGTAATATTAACATTTTGACGAAAAAATAACTTGTTTTTTACTTTCTGAATTTTGGCTAAATTTTCTAAACGACTTATATTATGAAGTGAGATATTATTATGGATGAGGGAATTTTTGAAAAATAATTCTTAAACTTGCGAAAAGGCAAACATTTTGGGATAGAGAAAATGACTCTACGGTATTCTGAAAAGGAGGGAGTACTTTATTTGACCTTCAATCTCCAATTAGTTGTTGAAATTAGAGAGCAAAAACAGAGGAAAAAGACACCAGAAAACTCATTCCTGTACTAAATTTTTGAGGTAGCCATTTTCTATTTTTAGAAGGAAATTTTTGTCCTACATTTGGCAGTAACTTAGTGAATTTTGCAGGCAAGGATTCTTTCTTATGGCTTGGGCCAACACCATCTGTGTTGATCATGGACCCTGACCTAATCAAAGAGGTCACACTCAAGTACATAGCCTATGAAAAGCTTCATTCTACTCCACTTTCCAGATTCTTGGCTCGAGGATTAGTAAGCTATGAAGGAGATAAATGGGCCAAACACCGAAAAATCATCAACCCAGCATTCCATCAAGAGAAGTTGAAGGTTTTCTTGAATTTGAAAATTTTAATCTTCAATATTGGACTGCTGAAAATTTTGGGCTAAACGCTAATGATTTTTGTATTTGTCAATTTTATATAGCATATGGTCCCAGCATTTTACACGAGTGCAAGTGAGATGTTAGAGAAATGGGAAGAAATTGTTTGTCCAAAAGGGTCATCAGAGTTGGATGTTTGGCCATATTTTCAGACAATGTCTGGTGATGCAATTTCCCGGACAGCATTTGGAAGTAACTATGAAGATGGAAGAAGGATTTTTGAACTTCAAAGAGAACAGGCTGAGCATTTCATAAACACTGTTCGAACAGTATACGTCCCTGGATGGAGGTAAATTTAAGAGCCTTTAATAGAATTTGAGACATTCTTGGATATTGTTTAATCCTATTTTAAGCAGCTCTTGTTCCCTATATTTTGATTCAGGTTTATACCTACCAAGAGGAATAGAAGAATGAAAGAAATTGCAAAAGCTGTTGACAATTCGATTCGCGGTATTATTGATGCAAGGATGAAGGCAATGAAAGCAGGGGAAGGTAGTGATGATGACTTATTGAGTATATTGTTGGAGTCGAATTCAAAGGAAATTGTTCTGCACGGGAGCAAGGATTCCGGTTTGAGCACCGAAGATGTGATTCAAGAATGCAAGCTCTTCTATTTTGCTGGACAGGAGACTACTTCAACACTACTTTTATGGACCATGATCTTACTTAGTAGGTACCGGGAATGGCAAAACCGCGCCAGGGAAGAGGTCTTGAACCTCTTTGGAACTAACAAACCAAACTTTGATGGCCTAAATCACCTCAAAGCTGTAAGTATTATAAGTAATTCATTGTTTTTTTTTGGGGGAGATTTTGGTTAGGTAATTGTCAAGGCTACATATTTGGCATATGGTTGAATTTTAACTTTCTGTAGGTAACTATGATTCTAAATGAGGTTCTCAGGCTATGTCCACCACTATCTGTACTCGGTCGAAAAACAGCAGAAGAAGTTAAGTTAGGAAACCTAACTCTACCAGCTGGAGTGATGATCTCTTTACCAACAATGTTGATTCATTATGATTCCAATTTATGGGGAGAAGACGCAAAAGAGTTCAATCCAAATAGATTTGCAGAAGGAGTATCGAGTGCAACAAAGGGCAGTATTAGCTTCTTCCCATTTGGTTGGGGACCAAGAATTTGCATTGGACAAAACTTTGCTATGCTGGAAGCAAAATTGGCACTGACTATGATTCTTCAGCGATTCTCTTTTGAACTTTCTCCTTCTTATACACATGTTCCTATTTCTATCATCACACTTCAACCTCAGCATGGTGCTCATTTGATTTTGCATAAATTGTTGAAATCAGTATGATTCCTGAACTGGATGGTGTTATAGAATGCACTTAAACTTTTACTTTGATTTGAATGCTTTTAGTCAGGTCGTATAAGTTTAGCAGCGAAAAAAAAATAATTTCAATGAAGATGATCCATGTGTTGCATGTCCATATTGAGTGTTTTTTTTTTTTTTTTTTTAACTAGGGGAAGGGATACATATGGGAGTCAAGCAAATAAAATGGTAAACCATGCCTTGACAAAGAGCAGCTAAAGCGGTAAAACGTTTTATTTCCAACCGGTACGTCGGATGGAGGGGAAGTGTGAAACCACTATTATCCTCCCTCCACGGATCTTTTTTAAAAAAAAGCAAAAGAAAAAGAAAACAGACCTTATCCATTGGGTCAGGCCTTGCTCCCAGTGTTTGATAATTATACTGAAGTTTTTGTTTTCCGCTAAATAGTTACATATATAGTAGTCTCTAATATATATTGTATAGCAAGTTTAATTGCCAATAGAATCTCCTAATAGATATTATCTGCATTTAATGAGAAATTTTATCCTAGATCAACTTTATTAGTTTTTAATATTGAGAATAAAGTGTACATGACATGTTCTTTATTGAAACTTTTTTTTTAAATTGATGAAAAATAAGTAAATGTAGCCGACACCAATTACTTGGGACCAAGATTTTGTTGTTGTTGTTGATGAAAAATAAGTAAAATAAGATTTTTTTCTGTATACATTAAGTTATTCTCAATTTTTGAAAAAAACAAATCGCTGAAAAATTAAATAAATCCACTTCCACAATTCAACCGAGTGAGTGTAAAATAAGAAATGAAAATATATTTGTATGATTATTTTGAATTTATCATTTCTTATATTATGACTTTTAAGTGAAAAGGAAAAAAAAATAGTTTCAACACAATTTATTCTAACAAAAAATACCATTGGGGATGCTTGAAGGAAATATTCGTAATCCCCAAAACGCAGCGGAAATAAATAGCGCGGGATTACGTTCCTTTAGAGGATATATTCACGAGAAAGAACCAAAAACCATGTGTTAGGAATTATACCTTTGTGCCGATCTAATCGACGTTGCCCGAATTCTGCTACTAATAATCACCAACAACAGCCTTCAGACTCCTGTCTCTATTGGTATACACACACCAACCTCTGAGTTTGTTACTCCGTGTTTCAAATGCTAGTTCAAGAACTACGAAGTTTAGAAAACATTTTATCCCGGAATCCACAAAATATAGATAACTTAGGAAAATCGTAAATCAAAGAGATGAGAAAAATCGTATTTTTCTTCTCTTTAATTGTTCTTGAAAGTGTGTAAAAATAAAGAAGGAAAAATCCCAGATTTTTTCTTCTTGGATTTCGGCTAAGAGAGTAAAGAGAATAAAGAGAATAGTTAATCACTCTTGAATGTGTAGAATGATGAACATTTCTTCTTTTTGTGGTGTTAGTGGAATTACCCACTAACTCTACTTCCCCACTATGCTCTCCCGCTACTCCCTACACACACTCCCTCACACAAGTAGATGTGCCGCTTTTGACCTGGTTTAATTGGTCCGGTCGACCGGAGAAACGGTTCTCGGCCGACCGGAGTAACAAAAAGATCGGTCGACCCGGGACAACTCTCGGTCGACCATGTCTTTTGCCCAATCCAAATGAGCATGCCCAATCCAATTGAGCACCTATATGAAATGTAAACTCCAACAATGTTTTTCCCGGATTTGTTTTTTAGGCTTATTTTAAGATATAAACTGACTCAATAAACAATTGAGAACACACCAACATCAACATATTTTAAGGTATAAGCAAGTGCTTTTAAGAAGTCTAGAACAGATCATATATGTTTGGATTTAAGTTTCTTGTATGGCAAGCCATGCATCTAAGTTTAGAGCAGGGGTACTAGGGGTGTGATTGGATTGGGTTTGGGTCTCAAATTCATCCCAAATCCCAAACCGGGTCAAAATTTACAACCCATTATTGTGCGTATTTGAATATCAATTCAAATAGATAAACCCCATATCCCATATCCCATAACCCATAACCCATATCCAATAACCCACCCAATTCAAATCAGGATTCTGTTGACAATTTCGAGAGAGAGGGTCTATGCTATTTGACCCAGCCGTTGTCAGAATAAAAGAAAAGGGAAAGGACATGTCAATTCGAGCATTATTCATAGCTTTGTCTGTGTTGCTATTTTTTTAAATTATGGAATGGTTTGTACTTTGTAGAATGTTGGTAGTACTCAAGAACTTGAAATTTTGTCACCGAGTTATGTGGTGCTCCCAAAGTGATGTAGCCATTGCATCTTTGAAAGAAGCTCATTCACTTGATTCTTGTTGAGCATTCCTCGTTTCAGTTTCCATACCTTCGTCCACTGGATTATCTACATCTACACATTTTTCTTCCTCCTCAAAATAAGTAAAACATTGGTCATTTGAGTCGTTCTCTCGAATGTAGTTGGGCACAACACAACAAGCTATTAATATCGAGACTTTTTGCAGTATGCTTACAAATCATTTTTTTTTAAACTCCAAATGAATGCTCAATGACATTTCTTATAGAGGAATGACACCTATTGAATAATTCATGAGGTCCTTTGTAGTTGGTAACACCTGCAAAACTATTTATGTGATAATTCTCTCATTTATATGGAGCCAAGAATCCTTTTGCATTGGCAAATGTATTTAATCCCAAATGTGCATAATTCGAAACATAATAAAAAATATTATTGCAAAACAAGAAACGAGGTACAAATAAAATTTTCACAAACGCAATAGGTAATTAAATTAAAATATTATTTCAAACCAGGGGTGGTCTAGGAAAATTAGCATTTTCCTTTGCTAGTGCATTTGTAAGCACTCTTGAATCGTGGGCGCTTCCCTCCCAACCCGCGTAAATGTCAGTGAATCTCATACCGTGATCACATATTGGTAGTACACTTTGAGTTATTTCTGACTTCCTGTGTCTAAAAGTTTCCATAGTAGAACCGAAATGTAACCGCAAATATGTGTTTCGTCCATTACTCATACGCAATCCTAAGATAAACTTTGTTAAGTATATCATCCATTTTGGTATGGAAAAGAACATTCAAAATTTAGTAGAACATAGAGTAGAGTGCACTTAAAATGAACCATGGAAAGAAATGATCGTCGCCAATTATCTTTGGGGTGTGGAATTTCGATATTCTTTGCCTTTATATGATATAGAGCAAGCTTTGAAAAATACCGAGACAATTTTTTCACATGTCTTCTATATGTTTATTGTTGCTTGTGACGGTATTCAAGAACATTGCCAGGCTTTCACGGACGTCCACGCATTGGTGTGGCTTTTTTTTCAACTTTTGCGGTCTATTAATTCATTGCATAGTTTTTTGAATGATAGCTTCCCCATATGTAATGCATTTCAAAATCTCCTAGGATGTCCATTAAGCAGCTCGACGACCCACATTGGACCTCTAAGAATGGAATCTTAGTATCGTATTTTTTCTGGTTGGCTTATTTTGGCAATAATTGACGCACTTAGCATGCATAGCGCATAAATCCATTTTGATTTTGACAATGTTCGATTTCATCCTCCGATCATTCCATACTCTCCTTCGATAAGTTGTATGTCACGGACGTTCCTTCGATGCTGATATTTTTTTGGACATACTTAGTTTCATTTAGATGCTACTGTGAAACCATTCTAAGCTCTTTGCTAATATCTTTTGTAATGGTTAACTGGCATTGAAGTCTTTCGTGGACAAGAATATCATGATGTAGAAAATATATTCTTTGTGCTACAGGAATATCATGATGTAAAGACTAAGTTCTTCGTACTGCAAGAATATCATGATGCAAAGAATATCATATTCAGCCTCTGGAATATAATATAATGTACTACAAGAATATCATTATACAAGAATTCGTTTCGGGTTTTGCAGATTGCCTTTGACATGGAAGAATATCAAACATATGTTAGTAGTGCCCATAGGATCATGAGCATATATTGAACGTTTTTAAATTTTGAGCATATCATTTAAATAGTTAATTTTTTTTTAACATCAAATATGTGATTTGATAGTAAAACTCATTAGCTTATGTAATTGCTATTCTGATTGTCACTAGTTTTATGTAATGTTATTTACAAGAAATAAAACTAGTATAATGTTTGATTGATGATCGTGCTTTACTGATCTTGTGTAATGGATACAAATCATATCATAGATACATATTGTGATATATTGTATCGAACATGATCCTAAAGAGAAGTCATACCTCATGGTTTTTTTAGCCATAAGTATTACTTCCTCAATACTATTCGGGATCCTTAGACCTTATGTCTCCATCGTTTGCAGGATGAATAGAGCTACGTTTTGACTCAACCGAACGTTACTTTTGATCGAGTAATTAATACGAATGATGATCGGATGTGGTATCCCATCATGGCTTGAATGTGAGATGCATTGTAAGGGATTTGTCCCTCTTGATTTGGAGAGAGATATCCGTGGGCCCCTCTATAAGGAAAACTATTTAAATGCATGGCCGTGCTCAAATGTATTTAATAAAGTGGTTATTAAATATTATTTGTTGGAAAAGTCTACCTAGAGATCGAGCAGAAATATAATTAAGCTTTATAAGGGTGACAACTACCATGCCTTATGCTTAATTTTCATATCGCGAGACAAAGGGATTAAATAGTGGATTGAAATTAGGTAATCGTTCCACCGATCATTCATTCAGTCTGGGTAGTCACAATGTCCTGTTTGGGTCCGCTTGTGATTTATGAACATATACTACTACTAAGTTGTAAACCTAAATGCTAAATGATCAATCTTGTTTTGATGATAACAAACCATTGATAGTCCTAATTTTGTGTGAGCATGATCTTAATGATAGGATCCTTAGCACTCACACCAACATTGATAAAAATGGTAAGTTAGCTTATTGTGTAAACCAAGGTATGCATATTACACACAAGAAAGCTACACTTTACAAGACTCCATAGCACAAACATGAACTCAATCCACATGATGTGGAAGTACTTGCAAAGTCAAGAAGAATGAAGATCAACAAAAGTCAAGAGCTACTCAATCCAAGTGAAAAATCAAGTGGTATGCTCCTTGACAAAAAGAAGTGTGAAGTCCAATACACTACAACTCAAGATTTCTATAGGACTTCATCACTACAAGAAGATGTTGATCAAAGGCTTCTAGTCCAAGCTCTAAGAAGAAACAACTTGAAGACCTTAGGAAGATTAGTCTAAGCTTATAGGTAATCCTTTGCGATTAATCTTTCCTTTGAGAATACTAGGATATAAAAATGTTTAAAGCTCAACATTGCATGTTTTCAAAACCTTATGTTTACATTTATTCATTTATTTGTAAAGGTTTTGGAAAACAAGTTTGGTCAATGCCTATGTACTTTAAAATGTGTTTTCTATCTTTACAAAACACTTAGGCATATGCATGAGAACATTAGAAACTTAATTAAGTGTAAAAACCAATTTGGGACTATCATCCGGTCGACTTAGGCCTAGCCTCGGAAAACCAGTGATGTTCGGTCGATCGACCTGTGTTAAACCAGTCGACTAGTGTGTTTTTGTCCTTATTCGAGTTTTAAATGTTCCAATGCTCCAACGGCTATATTCTATCCGGATAACCGAGATATTAGGTAGGTCGACCGAGATAGAGACATAGTGCCTTTAACCTTTGATTTAAGGCACTCCGGTCGACCAACTGTCTAGTAGCGGTCGACCGAGAGCAGTCAACTCAAGGCCAAAATTATAGCCGTTGTGACCAACAAAGCTAGTGTATTCTTACCCTATAAAAAGCTTTCAAAGCTGGTTTTTTGATAACTAATCAAACCATAAGAGGGTATAGGCATATACATTTTCTAAACACACAAGCTTACACTTTTGTGCTTCATTGCAAAATCATTCAAAAGAATTTGTGTTGAGCTTAAACTTCATCTAGCCTTTCTATTCTCAAAGAGTGATTAGAGCTTCATTTGTAAATCCATTCCAAGAGGGTATTCTTTGTAAGAGAGCTAAATTGTAAATCTCCTCAAAAGAGATAGGTTACCCTTTCTTCTCATTTATGAGAACTAGTTCTTTGTGAGCTAGCAAAAAGCTCTTAGAGAGCTTCACTCTTGGTGAGTTTTTAAAATTCCTAAGAGTAGGCACAAGACCTCTTTGTGAGGAAAACACTCTTTGTGAGTGGAGTCTTCTTAGTGAAGCAAAAAGTCCTAAGAGTAGGCACAAGTCCTCTTTTTGAGGCCAAATCACTCTAAGTGAGTGGAGTCTTCTTTGTGAAGCAAAAAGTCCTCATTTGGTTGAGGAAATTTTGAAAGGTAGAACCCACATTGCATTATTTGTGAAGGGTATCCATTAGTGGATGTTGAAATCCTTGGGGATTGCCCTAAGGTAGTGGATGTTGATTCTTTGTGAATCGAACCACTATAAATCTTTGTGTTAGTTTTCTCTATCCCTACCCATTTAATTCAATGTTCATATACTTGCTATAAATTGTATATTTCATTATATGAACATATGTTCTTAGGATAGAAACTATCACATGCTTCCATTGTTTATACAATTGCTTCACTTAAGTCATCTAAGTTGCCTTGATCATAATTGAATCACCTTATGTGCTTAAACAACATACTTGTTGTTAAGGTGAACACTTAGGCAAAAGAAGTTTTAGAAAAGTTAAAAAGTTTTTTAGAACCTAATGATCAATTTTGCTTCGGTAGACCTGACCATGGAATTGTGGTCGACCAAGATAGAGACAGAGTTCCTTTAACCTTTGATATAAGACACTCTGATTGGCCTACTATCTAGTAGCGGTCGACCGGAGTTGTCAATTCAAGGCCAAAATTATAGTCGTTGCGACCAACAAAGATAGTGTATTCTTGCCCTATAAAAAGCTTTCAAAGCTAATATTTTCATAACTAATCAAGCCATAAGAGCGCATAGGCATATACACTTTCTAAACACACAAGCTTACACTTTTGTGCTTAATTGCAAAATCATTCAAAAGCATTTGTGTTGAACTTAAACTTCGTCTAACCTTTCTAATCTCGAAGAGTGATTAGAGCTTCATTTGTAAATCCTTCCAAGAGGGAATTATTTGTAAGAGAGCTAAATTGTAAATCTCCTCAAAAGAGATAGGTTACTCTTTCTTTTCATTTGTGAGAACTAGTTTCACTCTTTGTGAGTGTTTGAAAGTCCTAAGATTAGGCAGAAGACCTCTTTGAGAGGCAAACACTCTTTGTGAGTGGAGTCTTCTTAGTGATGCAAAATGTCCTAAGAGTAGACACAAGTCCTCTATGTGAGGCCAAACACTCTAAGTGAGTGGAGTCTTTTTTGTGAGGCAAAAAGTCCTCATTTGTTGAGGAAATTGTAAAAGTTAGAACACACCTTGCATTAGTTGTGAAGGGTATCCATTAGTGGATGTTGAAATCCCTGGGGATTTCCCTAAGATAGTGGATGTAGATTATTTGTGAATCAAACCACTATAAATCCTTGTGTTAGTTTTCTCTATCCCTACTCATTTAATTCATTGTTCATATACTTGCTATAAATTGTATATTTGATTATATGAACATATGTTCTTAGGATAGAAACAATCACGTGCTTGCATACTTTATATAATTGCTTCACTTAAGTCATCTAAGTTGCCTTGATCATAATTGAATCACCTTATGTGCTTAAACAACATACTTGTTGTTAAGGTGAACACTTAGGCAAAAGAAGTTTTAGAAAAGTTAAAAAGTTTTTTAGAACCTAATGATCAATTTTGCTTCGGTAGACCTGACCATGGAATTGTGGTCGACCAAGATAGAGACAGAGTTCCTTTAACCTTTGATATAAGACACTCTGATTGGCCTACTATCTAGTAGCGGTCGACCGGAGTTGTCAATTCAAGGCCAAAATTATAGTCGTTGCGACCAACAAAGATAGTGTATTCTTGCCCTATAAAAAGCTTTCAAAGCTAATATTTTCATAACTAATCAAGCCATAAGAGCGCATAGGCATATACACTTTCTAAACACACAAGCTTACACTTTTGTGCTTAATTGCAAAATCATTCAAAAGCATTTGTGTTGAACTTAAACTTCGTCTAACCTTTCTAATCTCGAAGAGTGATTAGAGCTTCATTTGTAAATCCTTCCAAGAGGGAATTATTTGTAAGAGAGCTAAATTGTAAATCTCCTCAAAAGAGATAGGTTACCCTTTCTTCTCATTTATGAGAACTAGTTCTTTGTGAGCTAGCAAAAAGCTCTTAGAGAGCTTCACTCTTGGTGAGTTTTTAAAATTCCTAAGAGTAGGCACAAGACCTCTTTGTGAGGAAAACACTCTTTGTGAGTGGAGTCTTCTTAGTGAAGCAAAAAGTCCTAAGAGTAGGCACAAGTCCTCTTTTTGAGGCCAAACACTCTAAGTGAGTGGAGTCTTCTTTGTGAAGCAAAAAGTCCTCATTTGGTTGAGGAAATTTTAAAAGGTAGAACCCACATTGCATTATTTGTGAAGGGTATCCATTAGTGGATGTTGAAATCCTTGGGGATTGCCCTAAGGTAGTGGATGTTGATTCTTTGTGAATCGAACCACTATAAATCTTTGTGTTAGTTTTCTCTATCCCTACCCATTTAATTCAATGTTCATATACTTGCTATAAATTGTATATTTCATTATATGAACATATGTTCTTAGGATAGAAACTATCACATGCTTCCATTGTTTATACAATTGCTTCACTTAAGTCATCTAAGTTGCCTTGATCATAATTGAATCACCTTATGTGCTTAAACAACATACTTGTTGTTAAGGTGAACACTTAGGCAAAAAGAAGTTTTAGAAAAGCTTAAAAAGATTTTTAGAACTAAATTCACCCCGTTCCCCTCTTAGGTTCTATACCCTCAAAGGGTATTTTATAAGTATGTTTTCATTACCATTGTGACATGAACCTACAGGGTCACACACATAGATGAGTTAACGAGTTTTATGTCCAGATTCTATTAATCTACAATGTGTCTAGGTTCAATGTATCTGTCATTTATTTTTCTTAGAATAGTAAAATGTTATTATTAGAATTAGAGATTAAGGATGGGAAATTTCAGTTTTTGGCTTTTACTGGGATGACGTGGGAGTTATTATACGATAAAAACTCCCACTACTAGAAGAGGTTCGGATTACGTGGGAGTTGGTTTTCGGAACGAACTCTCACGCCCTATATAATCCTCTTTTGGGCGAAACCCTAGAAATAATTCTAAGGGCCGCAAAAGGCTAATACCCGAAATCAAAACTCTGCCATCCCTTCTCTCTAGAGTTTCCAGAACTCAGAAAAATATAGAGCTAGCACTCGCTGCTCGTATAGTCGCATGGATACCAGTAGAGAACAATTCCGCAAGGGACAACTTTTGGTGGTTGGAGCACAACATCTGAAACCAGAATCCAATCCAAAAAATTGTATTTAATTTCAGTTCTTTTCGATTCCCATAGTATCCTTTCGGGGACGATTTATGAGTGTTTTGAACAAGTTTCTGTCTATGAATCCCTTCAACATGGTGCCTTTCAATTGCAATATGACTCACATTCAAAGCTGCTACCTACATTCAAGATGAGCCCTGTTGGATTTGGCTTTTGATTTCATTTCATTAACATTTAATGCCTTCATTTTCATCCACTGGTTGACCAAATTGTTCAAGCCTTCTTCAATCGGACTATTAAATTTAGATCAACCGCTTATTCCCTTACACTTCGAACTAGATGAGGTACTATTACCACTTTTGGGAATAATCAAGACCTCCAGGAAAGGATCCTGTTGTGGAACATTATCATAATCCATCTTTAGTGTGACCTCTTCGGCATCAGTAAGAAACTTTCCTTCATTTATGGATAATCAGGGACACTGGTATTGAAAAACCACGCCGCATCTTTCTTCATCTGGAAAAATTAAGGAACCCAAAAGAGAACAAGAAAAATAGTAGATCAAGAAAAAAACATTTTTAAGAAGAAAAATAGCGAAGGGAATGTTGCCTAATATTAAGTGTCCAATGTTGCATGGTAAGCGTCTAAGGGCCAATGTGTCCAATATAGTTTTGATGATAACAAACCATTGAGAAGTTCTCATGTTTGTGTGAGATTATGTTTTGATGATAGGATCTATTACTCACACTTACATTGATGAAATTGGTAAGATAGCTTCAATGGACCTCAAATGTGTCATACAACATAGAAGAAGATACACATTGCAAGACTCCATGACACAAGCTTGAAGTGGACATCACAATGCCTTGGAAGTAGTTACAATGCAAAGAAGGAAGATCAAGTGTTAAGAGTTACTCAATGTTACATTGAAGATCTTCATCAAGTAGGCTCTTCTTAACCTTGAAGTGTTGAAGTCCAAGGTGCTACAACCTTAGAAGAGTACAAAGGACTTCATCACAAGAAGAGGTTGATAAAAGATTCAAGCAAAGCTCAAAGAAGTGGCTACACATCTAGAAGATTTAAAGACCTTAAAGATTAGTCTAGTATGTAATCCTTGTGACTAATCTTAATGTATGAATACTAGATTTAAGTATGTCAAGCTCATACTCTTACATTTTTTTCAAAACCATCATACTTACATTGATTTGATCTTTGAAAAGGTTTTGAAAAACATATGTTAGTGTTGGTTTATGCCTAAGATATTAAACGTGTTTTAAAAGTTTTTGAAAAACACTTAGGCATGAGTGTGAGAACATTAGAAATGTGGCAGAGTGGACAAACCACGTTTGGACTGAATCCTAAATGACATGTATTGTCCGGTCGACCGAGGTGTGTTTTTGTCTTTAGTCAATTTTGAATGTTGCAAGAATTTAACGAGTATATTCTCCGGACGACCATGATTTAGGTCGGTCGACCGAGTCTATGCCTCAGACGACTAGACCATCCTTTCCGGTTGTCCGGGATATGTCAAGTAACCTTGTTATTCTGTTTCGGAAGCACCCCAGATGAACTACCCCAAGTTCGGTCGAGTGGAGTTGTCATGTCAAGGCAAAAATATAGCAGTTGTAAATCGTTTGCTTGTCAATTTTGGCCTCTATATAAAGCCTTTAAGGCTGATTTTTCACAGTTAACTAAGCCATTAGAGAGACTTTGCTATATACATTTTATACAAGAAATCAAACATTTTCTAGAGCTTAAATCTTTTTATTATTCCTCAACATCGTTCATTTTGAGAAAGAGCCTCACATACATGTACTTCTGTTCTCAATATTGATTTAGAGCTTTCAATTGTAATCATCCAATCCATTAATGGATTTGTATACTTGAGCTAAATTGTAACGTCTCATTTGTTGAGACTCATCTTTCTTTGTAAAGGGTTGAGTGACAAGGCTTGATTGTGAGAGTGGTGGTTTTGGGTTTTCTTAGTGGAGTGTATCTTTCTTGTAATTGTAGGAACTAAAGTGAGTAGTGAACCCAAAAGGTAAGTACATTTGATGTATTTGGAAAAGCTCCTCACTTAATAGATTAGATTAGAGAAAGAGTTCCCAAGGGTGAAGAAGGGTTGCCTATTGCATAAAAGGAACATTTGTTGGCCTTACCCTTGGAAGGTTTCTTTGTGCATAAAAGACCATGTGTTGGTTTTTTCCTTTCGTGTAAAGATACTCTCAAGACAAGCTAGTGAAAAGTTTCCAAAATCCTTAGGTGTGTCCTAAGGTAGTGTATGTAGATCATTGTGATCGAACCATTCTAAATAGTTTTGTTTGGTCTTCTAACTCCATCACTTTACTTTAAAGTTCTTACAATATTATTTGTGGTTATAGTCTTAAGAACTTGTTTGCTTGACCTTTGTATGTTTGTAATGAGTTAGATATCTTACCTTGGCTTGGCCACAAGATTTGCACTAAGTGTTCTTGCAATCTTTTATATATATATATATATATATATATATATATATATCTTGCTTAGTGTTTGTCTTATGAATTGTGTTGTTTGAACCTACTAGCTTTGCATATAGGAACCCTGACTTAGCTTATCCTTGATAATATATATTTGTCTTGTGTTCATACGTGTTGCATTTAACACATACATCATCTAAGCTCTATATCCTTTACATCACCTTGATGTGTTTAATCAACATACATGTTTGTTAAGGTGATCACTTAGGAAAAGAGTTTGGTAGAAAAGCGAAAGGATTGAGAGCCTTTTTCACCCCATCTAAGGTTCTCCCCTTCGGGATATTACAATTGGTATCAGAGCCTAGTGTCCTTTTTGTTAAGATTTACACCCTAGGAGGATCCATGACTAGATGTTTTTCTACCTATTCCTTAGAGGTCTCTTCCCCATCTAGACCACCGTTGTTTGATGGCTCCAACTTCTCTTGTTGGCAATCTATGTTTAAACTCTTTTTGTGTTTTAATGACTTCACATTGTTGAGAATTATAGAAGAAGGACCAGATGTTCCCTCACAGTTCTTGCACGGTGTCAAAATCCCAAAATCAAGAAGAGAATACAATGAAGAAGACTTCACAAAGATGACACTCAACTTCAAGGCCATGAATGTTCTTTGTTGTGCCCTAAATTAAGAATCTCTCAACAAATTTCATGAATGCGAAGATGCTTATTCAATGTGGAAAATGCTTAAAGCATCCTACGAAGGCAAAGTTGAAGTGAAAGAGCCAAAGTTGGTAACTCAAGAATTAGAACTTCAATCTTTTGATTGTATTGAGGACATTTCATTCACAACTCAAGCAAACCTTGAAATCATCAATGATGTGATAAAGGAGAACCAAAAATTCCTTCCTCAATGAGCTTTAAAGATAACATGTATCTAAAGCCTTCAAAAGATGAGAATTTGGAAGAGATGGTGGAATTACAAGATGATGATGATCTTCAAGGAGATGCAAATTACGATGTAGATAATTAAGATCATACATCTTGTTCAAGGAAAATAAAGAATTGGCCACTAAGCTTCAAAGAAAAATATTTAAAAAAGAAGTGACATTGGGGTTGTTCTTTCTATGAAGGATGAAGATGTTGAAAGGAGATGTTCGAAAAGGAAAGAGTCAAAACTCTCCTTAGCAACTTGATGTTCTCAAAACTCAAATGTCATCCACATGGAAGAACCAAGTTTCTTAAAGACAAAGAGCAAAGCTTCAAGTGATGAAAAAGGCCAAAATACATATCCATACTCATCATCACTTGGTAAGAAAGAAAAGGTATCAACTTTACATTTTTAAAGTACTTTACATGTTGAGATTTATAAATTGAAAAGTGATTTTGATGTATATGCTTGTGCTCTTGTTAATGTTGCATCTCACCCCCTTGATGATCATATCCATATAGTTAACTTAAAGTATGATCTCTATATGTGACATGTTTCTTTAGCTAAGTTATCTATGAGATGCAACATATCCAACTTGTTTGATTCTTGTTCTTACATGCCTAGCTCATCTAAGAATCATTCTTGTTGTGATTTTAATTTGGTTGATCATTGTGCGCACACTTGCAGTTGAGAAAAAAAGCTAAGCTTGATGGACCTTCTAAAAAGGTACCTAGTAGTTCTCAAGATTTCCTCGTAGGTACAAAATGATCAATGCTTCAAAATGAAGATATGAAAAACAAGGAATGGAAAAGGCGAGCAAAACCTATAAGAAAAGGGTTATGTGCCAAGGGTAACAAGATTGTAGAGAGTTCATCAACAAAAGAAATTTCTTCTATCAATGATGACTTTACAAGGAACAAAAATGAATGTGATGATCAAGACCAAGATCACACAAAATGTCCCATTGGACTTATCTATAATGAAGATCAAATTGACATTCAAAGTCAAATTTCCATGAGCAATAAGGTACAAAATTCTTACTCATCTGTAGACATTGATCATGATAAAGTTGGAGGCTCTATTGAAGGGCTTAAAGTTGGCGGCTAGACTGGGAATTACGGACTACCTGATTCAAACGGATTCTGCAGTTTTGGCCCATGCAATATCTAAAAGTACGATATCATCATGGAAATTAGATTGTTTCTTTCAGCAGATTCTTTTTCTCTTAAATGCTTGCAGGGTAGTACATGTGTATCGTGAAGTCAACTCGGTTGCTGATGCACTGGCTAATCATGCCTTCCAAATCCGTGCATCCGCCAGTTTTGGGGACATTAACATTTTGACATCAGACGTCCGCGGATTGCTAGAACTTGATCAAAGAGGTACACCTTATCTACGGATCGTTAGAGATAGATAGGTTTGCTTTTTGTATTCTTTACTAATGTGTATCTATTTGCTGGGGCATATGGATAAATGCTCTTTGCACTCTTTTGCTTTTCATGCTAGTACAGGTTTTATTGTATCATCCTTGATCATATTTTAAATGGTCAAGTTTGCATTTTCTGCATTTCTATCTTATATGTTGGGAGTGGATTTGTTTCCACATATCTGGAGGTCTTTGGCCTAGTCTCTCTCCATGTATCGTTTACCTAATTTGGCCTTTTCAATAAACGGGTAGGGGTCCATGCCAAACCCCCCACCACAACAGGAGGCTTTACCCACAAAAAAAATAAAAAAATAGACTATCACGAGAACTCAACTACTTTTATTATGTGTTATCGAGATTTTTGTAGTCAGATAATGAATGTCATAGGATGTATTTACCTTTGTACAGCCTCTGGGAAGTCGTTTAAGTGTTAAACGAAACCAGGAAAGCTGTTTTCTCTTTTCTGGAAATAATTCGGTCAACTGGAAGAGGTTCGAGGCAGACCGGACATGTTCTAGAAAATGGGATTTTGCTACTGCCTAGAATTCGGACGAGCGGTCAGCAATCACGGTTGACCGAAGCTAGTATTTTTTTGGGCCGGTTGATCAGAAGTGTTATGGGTCGACCGATGTGGCCTATTTTTACACTGTTTTTGTTACTTTCTTAGCACAGTTGACCGGGAGTATGGCCTGGGTCGATCGGAAAGGGAAATTCATTGTGTTTTTGCATTTTTAGCATGATTGTCATGTTATTTAAGCATGGTGCATAGTAATACTCTTTAACCCTATGATTTTTATTATAATACGGCATGCGTGTCTTTCCTTATGTAATCATTCTTGTTGTAAAACTTAATCTCGAATGTAACTCGAGATTTCTTTCAATTATGTAAAATTTTATAATACGATTTTATATTTTTCCATATGTAACAAGTGATGAAAAAAGGGGTCCATCAGATAGAGTAAATCATAAGGAGGCGGAAGACAATACATGGAGGAAATCACCTTAGATTGACCTTGGATTTTCCGTCGGCTCGAAAAATCCGTATAGGGGCTATTTTTATGTCACAGTATATTTTCTTTTTGCATGAGATGCATGATGTATGTTTTACAGCTTTAAAGCATGTGTTACAGTCGTGTAATTAGATTATACTCCGTTTGGTGAGACAATTAAAATCCCTCAATTTTTTTTAAATATTAAGTATGTTTCTTACATGATTGGCCCTCGTCAAGGTCTAGATCGAAAAGTAGTGTGAACTTCCGAGTGGAATAAGCACATGTCTATCCGGGTGAGGCGCGAAGGATAAGTTAGTGATATCCGTCGGTACAATCTTGGGTCATACTTAACCGGATTACCTTAATAGTTGGGAATCTTGAGGCAAAAAGGTTGAGATGTGCATTTATGTACTAAGGGTAATTGTTACCTACTTAACTAACCAAGAGTCACATAATTGATGTGATTAGCTAGTGTTGCTTACCTAAAGCGTCTTCTTGAGTATAGTAGCTAAAGATACCTTGAGAATGATGAAATATGGATATTGGTCCTACTAGACAGTTTTGAACTTTCCGAATGAATACTTGACGGTTATTCATTTGAAGAAAATAGTGGGAGAATCATTAAATAAAGTCCTATTAATGATTTTAAAATATGACAACTAAAACTTTGCAAACTCTTCTCTGTAGATATAATGACAAATGCAATCGTTGCATCAAACTCTTTATCATTGTGATCCATCCTTGAGAAGGACAAACTCGAGGGAGGAAACTTTCTTGACTGGTACATGAACTTGAGAATCGTTCTCAAGCTAGCACGAGAAAAAAATGTATGTTCTCAAAAATCCTATTCATGAATAACCAGCCACTTGATTCCGACCGCTGAAAGAAATGCTTATCGTAAGCACATAGATGAGTGCATTAGATGTTTCAAGTCTTATGTTGGTGACCATGAACTCTGAGCTTCAAAAGAAATATGAGGAAATATGAGCTTTTGACATGATTAATCATCTAAGGAAACTCTTTCAGGGTCAAGCTCGCCAGGAGAGATTCGATGTGTCGAAATCTTTTTTTCAGTGCAAATTGGCAAAGGGAACACCAGTCGAAACTCACGTTCTGAAGATGATAGGCTATATTGAGAACCTCGAAAGACTGGGATTTTCTCTTGGCCAAGAGCTATCCACTGACTTGATTCTGGAATCGTTGCCTCAATCATTCAGTCAGGTTGTATTGAACAACATCATGAACGATATAGACAAACCCCTCCTAGAATTGTTGAACCTGTTGAGGACTTCCGAGAAGGAAATAGGCAAGTCCAAGGACATTTATATGGTCAATAACAGGGGCAAGAGCTTTGGTAAGCCTAAAGGCAAGCCTTCGGGAAATCCTAATGGCAAACCAAGCCATTTTGGGAAAGCATTGAAAGCCAAGGGAGGTGTGGCCAAGGATGATAATTGTCACCATTGTGGTGAAGGAGGACATTGGAAAAATGAACGGTAAGAGCTGTATTGCAGGGAAAAAGCTTGGAAAGGGAGCAAATGTTGCTTCTGGCACAGGTATTTATGTTATTGAAATCAATCTGCCTACTACTACTTCCTCATGGGTATTAGATACTGGATGTGGTTCTCAGATTTGTATGAATGTGCAGTGACTACAAAAGAGTAGGGAGCTGGCAAAGGGCGAAGTGGACCTACGCGTTGGCAATGGAACAAGAGTTGTTGCATTAGCTGTAGGAACATTTAGTCTTAGTTTGTCATCTGGAATTGTTCTAGAATTAGACAGTTGTCTTTATGAACCTACTTTAACTAAAAATATTATTTCGATCTCTTGTTTTGAAACGATAGGTTTTGATATTTATATTAAAAACCAATGAATGTCGTTATCGTTAAATGATATCTTTTATTATAGTGCTACTTTGGTGATTGATTTATATTTGTTAGACCTAGATTCACCGGTTTATAACATAAATACAAAGAGGATAAAGACTAAAGAGTCTAATCCTACATACATCTGGCATTGTCGCTTAGGCCATATAAACGAAAACCGCATTTCCAAACTCCATAAAGATGGATTATTGGAATCATTTGATTTTGAATCATATGACACATGCGAACCTTGTTTAATGGGTAAGATGGATGCTTCTCCATTTACTAGAACTGGAGAATGAGCAAAGGATTTGTTGGAACTAGTACATAGTGATGTATGTGGTCCATTCAATATCCATGCAATAGGTGGCTATCTATATTTAATTACTTTTACTAACGATTTTAGTCATTTTGGATACGTGTTTCTTATGAAACACAAGTCTGAGGCCTTTGAAAAATTCAAAGAGTGCAAGAATGAAGTAGAAAACCAACTTGGAAAAAGTATTAAGATGCTTCGATCCGATCGAGGTGGGGAATACTTAAGTCAAGAATTCATTGACTATCTAAAGAGTTGGGGAATTGTTCACAACTTTCTCCACCGGCTACTCCTCAAGTGAATGGTGTATCCGAAAGGAGAAATCGAACTCTATTAGATATGGTTCGATCAATGATGAGTCACACGAGCCTTCCAAACTCCTTTTGGGGACATGCTTTAGAAGCAGCAACTTTAACACTAAACAAAGTTCCATCTAAATCCGTTGAAACGACACCATATCATATATGGTATGGGAAGCGTCATGGTATGTCTTTCTTAAATATTTGGGGTTGCGAGGCATTTGTGAAATGTCCAGCTTTGGACAAGCTCAACCCAAAGTCGGTCAAGTGCACCTTTGTGGGGTATCATAAAGAAACTAAAGGGTACTAATTCTTCATCCCGAATGAGAACAAAGTGTTTGTTGCTCGTAACGGAGTTTTCTTGAAGAGGAATTCCTTTATGGGAAAACAATTGGGAGCCACGTGGAACATAATGAAGTTCCAAGCACAAGTGACCAGATGGAATTGGAACAAGCTACACAAGCTGTTGTGGAGCCAGTTCTAGAAACACAAGAATTGCGTAGGTCTAGTAAAGTACATAGAACACCAGAAAAAATTGGATTTTTTTACAGAACATGGAGATGTTATGTTTATTGATCACGATGAGCTTGCCACATACAAACAAATAATTACTAGTCCAGATTCTGGAAATGACTTGAGGCCATGAGATCCGAGATGGATTCCATGTACACTAACCAAGTATGGATCTTGGTAGGTGCGCATGAGTGGGTAACCCCAATAGGGTGCAAGCAGGTTTTCAAATTGAAAACTGACATGACAGGGAACTTTCAAACGTACAAGGGGCGACTTGTCGCGAAAGATTTTAAACAAATTCATGGTATTGATTATGATGAAACCTTTTCCCATGTAGTTATGTTCAAATCCATTCGAATCTTGCTTGCAATATCTACATACTACGATTATGAAATTTGGCAAATGGATGTCAAAACAACTTTCCTTAATGGAAATCTTAATGAGGATGTGTATATGATACAACCCGAAGGCTTTGTCGATCCAAATAATGTCAATAATGTACGTAAGCTAATGAAGTCAATTTATGGACTAAAGCAAGCTTTGTCAAAACCGGCATATGTCTTGTGTGAGAGTGTGTATGTGTGTGAAGGGGATAGTGGGGAGAGAAAAGAATGAGCGTGGAGTTAGTGGGTTATTCCACTAACACCACATGATGAAATGTTCATCACACACACAATTCACTCCCATTCTATTCTACACTACTCTAGCCGAAAACAAGTGAAGAAAATTCTCTGAAAGTTTAACTCAAAAACACACTGTCAAGAACAAAACAAGAGAAAGAAAAATCGTTTTTATTGTCTCTGTTTTCCGATTTTATATTTCACTTTACTATATCAATGATGCTCTCGAAGATCATCTTCAACGTTCGTAGCACTCGTGACTAGCATCAGAGGCTCAACAAACAAGCTCTTGGTTGATTGTGTGGATACCGGTAGAGATAGGAGTCCGAAGGCTGCCTTGGTGATTCAAAGAAGTAGAATCCGGGCTATTTCGATTAGATCGAATAAGGTATAAATCCTATCAAAATTTGCTGGTTCTTTATCATGAAAGGATCTTGTAAAGGAACGAAGTCCCATTTTACTTTCGCTTGCTTTTATGTGGGGATTCCAAATTTCTTCCTTTCAGAAAGAACCTAAGGCGTGTCTTTCTTATATAAGGTTTTCCCTCTTTAAAGCAACTTGATCTTACCTTTTATCATCCTTATATAGTTGCTCAAAGTATTTTTGGATCACTTTTACTTTGATGGATTTATGGCAAACTTGTGGTTTTTAAGTTTCATCTTGACTAGTTTCCTTTATGCTATGGTTATTTTGTTCGGATGCATATGAATGTAAACAACCTTTATTTGGATTTTACCTTGTGTCATATGGTTGATTTTTTCATTCGAAGTATGGTGTGCCTCTTTGAGCCCCCTTGTTAAAATTTATGGCATGTTTTTAGTCCTTATATGCATTTTCTTGATGCTTGCCAAAATATTTTGTAGTTGTTGTTTTTAAGCAATGATATGAGCCAACAACATTGTTGTTATTTTCTTTATCTTGTTTCAAATCATTTTGACCATTTTCTAAAAGGTCTTAGAATATATCACCTTAGATGTGTTTCATTGTTTTTCTCTTCCAAGATCCCAAGGTGTGATTTTGAGCACTTTGATGTTTTTAAAAGGTTATACATTTGTTCTTACTTTTAGTATCTTATGGTTGCTTATGTTGTTTTGAAAGTGTTTTAAAATCATATAAAAGCGCTTTGTCTATATTTAAAATAAAAATAAACACCTGTCTGCCATAACCCCGGTCGACCGACCGTTGAAGTGCATGGCCGTGCTAAAACGTATTTAATAAAGTGGTTATTAAATACTATTTGTTGGAACAGTCTACCTGGAGATCGAGCATAAATACAATCAAGCTTTATAAGGGTGACAACTACCATGCCTTATGCTTAATTTGGATATCACGAGACAAAGGGATTAAATAGCTGATTGATATTAGGTTCCTCCGTAAATTCATTCACTCTGGGTAGTCACAATGTCCTGCTAGGGACCGTTTGTGATTTATGAACACATACTACTACTAAGTGTGTTTTCATTGCCATTGTGATATGAACCTACAGGGTCACACGCATAGACGAGTTAATGAGCTTTATGTCCAGGTTCAATGAATCTAGAATGTGTCTAGATTCATTGTATCTGGTATTTAGTTTTATGAGAATAATAAAATGTTATTATTCGAATTAGAGATTAAGGATGGGAATTTTTGGTATTTGGCTTTTGCTCGGATTACGTGGGAGTTGTTATACGATAAAAACTCCCACTACCAGAAGGGGTTGGGATTACATGGGAGAAGGTTTTCGTAACAAACTCTCACGCCTATATAATCTCTTTTGGCCGAAACCCTAGGGTTATACTTTCATAGCAGCAAAATCCTATTACCCGAAATTAGATTTCTGCCTCATTTCTCTCTAGATTTCCCTAACTAAGAAAAATGAAGATGATCAGGGACCATCAAAGGGGCTACCCTACACAAAGCATCCTTTATTAAACATATAGGGACCAATGACAAGACCAAGGGCAAGGAGAGTGATTCAACATATTTCATCATTGATCCGAGATGTAAAAACTAAAGTGGAAGCTATGTTACAACTAGAAGTTGATATACAAGTTAACCTCTTAACTCTACAAAGTGTGCAATTCGGCCCAATCAAGCAAAGTAGCTAAAAAGGGCATTTTAGGAAACTTGTAAATTGAAGTCTATTTTAGACTTTAATTATATTTTCAGCTCTATGTTATTTACTTATTACAGTTTTAGCCGCATTATCTTTAGTATGGATATAATAAAGGACATCTTGTCTATGTGTTTAGATAATGGTTCAATTATAGTAAGTTTGTTTTTTCTAGGATTGAAGAATTCTAACTTAATTAGGATTCTTCCTTTTAGGGTTCATTGAGCCGAAATCCTACTCTATTTAAGAGGGATTTCGGCCACCATTGTAATTACGTTAGATATATGCTATTTGGTAAGGTTATTCCTTAGGTACTTGTGAATTGAACTTCTTATAGAACTCCATTCATTAATGAGTTACTGTATCAACAAGATAGTTTCTCTTGTTGTGGTGTTTCAGCCCCCATTGATACTTGACCTCTCAGAGTTGCGTTGAGTATATTCCTCTTGGAAACTAGTTCAAGATAGAGAAAGATCCGAGTTTTAGCCTTTTGTGTCGAATATTGAATATAAAAATCAAGGTTCCTCATCAGAAGAGCTAGCACTCGCTGCTCGTTTCGTCGATTGGATACCGGTAGAGAGAAATACCGTAAGGGAAGGCTTCTGGTGGTCGCAACACAACATCAGTTTTTAGAAACCATTAACTAAAAATCTTAAGTATTTTCGTCTGTTTTTCGATTCTTATGATATGAGCGGATCCTTTAGGGAAGGATTCATGGGTATTTAGAACGAGTTTCTGCTCATGAATCCCTTCAGTGGTATCAGAGCCTTGCTCATATTATTAGAATTCAATAATGTTAGTCACATCATAACACGTATCAATCTCGATTTGGAATGAGTATGTGTGAAACAGAAAAATCATTTATGTGATTCAGATATTTGTGTGATATATGCCCATCTGATTAATATGTTTATTTGATTATTCGATCTATTATTAATTCGATTAATATTGCATAAACTACTATCGTATGTTATTAATTCTTTTAATTATGCATAAACTGCGATTATATGCTTCCTGTCGTTAATTTGATTAATATCGCATGAATCGTTTATGTGTATAGACTATATCGTATAAGTCTGTTTATTCGATTATATATGTTAAGAGATTACTCATTCGATGAGTATAGGAGAATTCAGATTTTCCTTCTGGCCGCCCGCTAACCGGCTAGCGGGACTACCGCCCAGGGCGCTGCCCCTAGGACCACATTCGGGGGCAGCCCTAAGACTTTATATTTGTATTTATCACTGCATTTTATTATGCTTTATGTGAGTTTTAGCATGGTGAATACCATGTCCTACTATACCCCTATTGTTTAACATTTATTGGGTTGTGATTTTATAATACGGTCTGCGAGCCGTTTTTCAATGATGTAAAATTGTAATTGCTTTATTAGATTAGTTTTATCGCTTTGTCTAGAAGACTGGGTATGCCCATTCAATTATGCAACAAGACTGGAGGACACTGGATCGAAGACTCTATCCATGTGATGAGTATTGACTTAGATTGACCCTGTGCTCCCACAAGGCTCGTGGGAGTCATCATAGGATTAGGTCAGACTATCTCACATTTATTTTATTTATCTTGTATTATTCATGTGATGCTTATTTCTTGTCTTATGGGGCCTTAACAACATATTCGTCAAATTATTATTTTTAATTAAGTCTTAAAATGCCTACCATATCCTAAGCACTCCTTGAGCTTGGATCATTATTTTGTTTGCTTCCCAAAGAAACATATAAGTGGTTCTCTAGCAAAAGAAGATGGGAAAATAGTGATTTCCATAAACTTAAACATGGTTTGACTTAACTAGGCTATCAAAGTAGTTTTGAGCCTAGGGCATAACATGGGAAATAGACGGGACATGTAGATGTCATTCCCATGGGTTGATTTTTCTTTAATTATGGGTGTTAAGCCAAAGCTTACTTATAATTATCGCAAAAATGGGTTTTCTCCACTATTTATTAATTATTGAAACTAAGTTTTGCTCAAAAATTAATTAATGACTTTGCAAATAAATTTTTAATGTAGATAATGGAAACCAACACTTAACACAATTCATTGCGATCTGTTTTTGAAAAAGAAAAGCTAAGTGGTTCCAATTTCCTTGATTGGGCCCGCAACTTAAGGATTGTCCATAAGCAGGAAAGAAAGCTATATGTCTCGACATTGATATTCCTAAACAACATGCAAACAACGCCCCTAGAGCTGAGAAAGATGCTTGGAAGTAGCAAGTGGATGATTCTAACGGTGCCACTTGTCTCATGTTATCCACAATGAGCTTTGAGCTTCAAAAATAGTTTGAAGAGGTCGAGGTTTTCCAGATGATAGGACAGCTCAAGGAAATATTCCAAGAGTAATCCCGTCAAGAAAGGTTTCTCACCACTAAGGCATTGAACATTTGCATGATGTCCATTGGCACCTCTGTGAGTGCACATGTTCTTAAAATGAATGGCTATCTTGACCAACTTGAGAATCATGGGGCTCCCGTAAGTCATGACATGACCACATAAATGATCTTGGGCTCACTACCACCTAAGTATGACCAGTTTGTCACGAACTTCAACATGGATGCTATGGAAAATTCCATACATGAGATACATGGGATGCTCAAATAGGCTGAACTGAAATTAAGAACACCCTTGATGTCTTAATGGTTCAAAAAGGGAAAGCCCATGGCCAAGAAGGGAAAAGGCAACAACAAGCCCAAGCCAAAACCCAAGGCCAAGGCACCAAATGAAGGGATTTTCTTCCATTACTATAAACCAGGTCATTGGAAAAGGAACTGCAAGTTCTACATGGAAGAGAAGAAAAAGGAGAAAGCCAGTTTGACCGTCTATCCAGGTATTTATGTTATTGAGATTAGCATGTCTACTCCTACTTCATGGGTATTAGATACTGGTTGTGGATCTCATATTTGTGCAAATGTACAGGGGTTCAAAAGGAGTATATCATTGGCAAAAGGAGAAGTGGACCTGAGAGTAGCGAATGGAGCAAGAGTTGTGATTTATGAACACATACTACTACTAAGTGTGTTTTCTTTGCCATTGTGATATGAACCTACAATGTCACACGCATAGACGAGTTAACGATAGTATATTTTTATTGTTTGATTTTTACACTAAGTCGATGATAGAAACGTTATGTTAAACATTCATATAACTAATACTATGTTAATAGGAATTATACGATTCATAATAGTGTACTATTATTGTTTGATTATTACACTAAGTCGGTGATGGAAACGTTATGTTAAACATTAATAGTTAGTATTTTTTTTTTATTAGTACACTATGTTCGACATTGTAAACGTTATGTTAAACATTCATATAACTAATGCTATAGTGATAGGAATGTTGCGATTCACTATAGTGTATTAGTATTGTTTGAGTATAACACAAAGTAGACGTTGAAACATTATCTTAAAAATAAACTAGCTCAAAAAACTCACTTAAATGGCTTCTTCCAAAAGATCAAAGGGTTTCCCCTTCACCAAATTTCGGCGGAGACGATTCTCCCATTAGCATAGATAGCCTGTGTGAGAAGAAACCCAAGCCTTGTAAATGCTAACAGGATATTGGAAGGACTTTAGAGGAATGAGCAGTTAAACTATTCATGGAGTGCACCACCTTCTATTCCACCACGCAGTAGACCGTGGCCCAGTTGTTTTCCCACCACATCTACGAACCCTACTCCAGTTTTATTTGGTATACTAACTGGACTTGTCACACCGCCACCGGTCATCCGTGGTGTCCCCTAACCATGTCCTCTGCCCCAGCTCCATCTCCCACTCGGAATTTTGTTTCAATTGCTCAAGGGACACTTGAAAACCTATAAATATTGATTCTGGTCTGGGTCGGATTCAGGAGGGGTGCAACACCAATTTTAATACTTAGCCTCTCGTCCGCGTCTTCGGGCTATGAGACTTGGGACGAGGCTACTTGTTAGGGAGGGGGACCGTCAAGGTTAGGGGGTGTTGGATTTTAATGCATAATTTTTTTGGTGGTGGTGATAGGTTGTTTTGGTTTGGGTGGTGGTGGCGGCGGCCTCTAGGTTGTGGTTTCTTTTGGGTTTTGTTTCAAGGACAAGTTTGAAGTTTGAAGTTTTGGGGCTTCTAACCCATTGTCAAGTTATGAAGTTGTGAAGATTCATGTTTTGGGGCTAAGACTTTTCAACCCGTTTATTGTAATGTTTTTTCATCAATCATGACATCTTTTTTTCGAAAGGTATGTTTATTTTTTTCTTTTTTCTGCCTGCTTTTGGTACTTTATTAGTATTTTTTGGTATAGTAATTTTGGCAGTTAGTACTGCTTTTGATTGTTAAATGGATTTTTCCATTCTATTTATCATGTAATATCATGAAGTTTAATGAAATTATTAATTAAGTATTCTATCTTGTTTATACCTTTGTGAAATGTTAGACTAATTACTTTTTATTCCTAAATTTTTTCATTTGAAAAAGCTTAGTGTTAGACTGAGCTTACAAGGTAAAAACTTTCCAGAAAAAGCTTAATGTTAGAGTGAGTGCACATGGCACAAAACTTACAGAAAAAGCTTAATGTTAGACTGAGCTTACAAAGCAAAAAAATTCTAGAAAAAGCTTAATGTTAGACTGATCGTTCTAGCAAAAATATTTCCAGAAAAAGTTTAGTGTTAGACTGAGCCATCTACAAAAAAATTCTAGTTTCATGTGTGTTAATTTTTTTGCAGGTTGATGAGTCATGTAACTGCTCCACGAAAATTTTATGAAAATGATCAATCTTTCTCTCACTCTCTCTCAGAAAATTTGTTCTTGGTAGTGATATTGACTCAGAAAACTTGCTAATCTTAAAGAAGACGTGTTGTTTTTTTAAGCCATGTTTTCATTCTGATTTTAAGAGTTTCGAGATGTGTTTTTTGTTTTGATTCAGAGTTTGTTCATTTGCACAACATAGTGCTTTCCCATTTTTATGAAGTTGTCTTCTTCTTGGGTATTCTAGAGAATGGAGCAGTTGAACTAGAAAGGAATAGCAGATTGGTGGAGGTGTCAGTGTAGGGTATAGGGTGTCAGGTAGGCTAGAAGGATAGGTAGGAAAAGACTAGTTATCTATTTTAAAAAATATAAAAATAAATAAATATATTCATATATAGACTTTGGAGTTTTAGCCAATTAATTGGCTAAGTCTTAGTCACCTTACACTTCCCATAATTTAATTGTATACTCGTATGAGTTACTACAATTTTGTAATTTCGTATCAACTTATAAATGATGAATGATAAAATTTAGTTTCGTGTATAGAAAAATAAGATGAGTGATATAATTTAGTGTCACTCATAAAATTAGTTTAATTAAAAAAAAAAAAAAAAGAACATATAGTTACTCCTCTTCCCTTGCAAAATTCATATATTTTTTCTAAGTTCAAGAATATTTTTTTTTCAAAAAACAAATAAAGCACTTGGGAGTTTAAGAAGGTTTGAGTGTAAATATCAGCACCATATCCTAATCAATGATTTTGAAAAAAAATTGAACTAAATTTAAGCATCTTACTAATAGCAGATAATTAATAGTATTATTCTAATTCATTAATGATATATAAAAAAAGTTCAACTAAATTTAAGCATTTCATCAATTGTCGATAAAAACAATATTTTAATTAATTAATATTTTTCAAATAATTTTGTATTAAATTTGGCATCTTATTAATAGATTCTGAAAAAAAAATGCATCTAATTAATTAGGACTTGTACCTACAATAGCACGGTTATGAACGATACATTTCAACCAATTAAACTATTAACCCCCTACAAATCTATTCATGTAATTCGTTCAAGAAGAAAGTAGGTGGGTGTGATAACTATCAAATCACAAAAGATGCAAAATCAGATCCAATTCAAATAAAAGATGTTTTGCATTGGCCAATGTAGTTGTTGCCAACAGCTTCTTATGACTCATTTCTTACTGTGGTCTTGCGAAACTTGTGTGGCGTCTGAATAGGGACAGAGGATCCAAATGGGTGTCGAGTATTCACAATAAATATTTTAAGAAGGATGATGGACCTGAGCTAGTTTTTTTTAAAAAAGGAATGACTCCATTAACCTCAAGGCCATCAAACAGGGCCTTGATCTTTTTCATGAATCTTTGGTTTGGCTTCCGGGCTCGGGAAATATTATTAGATTTTGGTCTGACGATTGGACGGGTCTCGGTCCTTTAAGAATTGTGATCTCAGGTCCTCTTATGAGAGATGAGGATAATTTAAAGTTGTGTAATTGCTTTGGTACCAATGGGGGTGGAGCTTGGATAATGTATCTTTATGTTTGCCTATGCATGTTATTGATTGTATTAGAGCTATTCCTAGGAGAGAAACGGCATCTATTTCGGATAGGAGAATTTGGAAACGTTCTAATGATGGCGATTTCAACTCTAAAGTTACTCATGATATTATCCATAGTTGAGGACAAAAGTTGGATGTGAATTTGGTCCACCACATGTAATCAAAGAGTGAAACTTTTCCTATGGACTTGCTTACATGATCGACTTCCTACAAAGGAACATCTTGCTAAGAGAAATATTGTTGACTCTCCTAATTGTCCCGGTTGCGGAATAGCGCCTGAAACCATAGAGAATATTCTTATGAATTGCAAGGAAGCCAAGCTTTTATGGGATAATCTGAATCTGCACCATCATTTAAAGAACTTGCAGGGTCTCGGCTTTGATAATTGGCTACGAGAAGGTTGCAAGTCGACTGTAATGTCCCCTTTTTGCAATCTTAATTGGGGTAGTATTTTTAGCTTTGGATGCTGGGGGCTTCGGATCAAAAGGAATAGAACCATTTTTTCTCCTGGATCAAGAAGAATGATATATTTGAGGATACCATCAAAAAATTAAATAATAGTATAAGCATTATGGTTTCTTGGAACAAACCGCCTAGGGGGTGGATGAAACTTAATGGAAGGTTCGTTCTTTGGTAATCCGGGTAAGGGGCAGCCCCCCCTCCCCAGGAATTTTTAAAAATACTACTAGGTATAGTAAATTTTATATGTAGTTTGGAATATTTTGTCAGTTTGCTCCCCCCCCCCCCCCCCCCCCAATGCCAAATTCCTGGTTTCGTCCCTGGTAAATGGGGTAGTGGTGGTCTCATTAGGGACCATAATGGTGATTAGATTACAAGGTTTTATAGGAATTTGGGTTACTACTCTAACAATATTGCTGAATTATGAGCTCTTAGAGATGGCCTCAACATGGCTATTCATCTAAATATCACTGATTTGGAGATTGAACTTGATGCTGAAGTTATTATACATCTTTTGTTACATGCGGACATTATTACTAATCCTCTATCTACTATTATTCATGATTGCAGTGTCTTTTTAGGGAAGATACGGGGACTAAAATTACGCACATCTACAGAGAGGCGAACGCTTGTGCTGATTTGCTCGAGCGACATCATCCTCTTGTGGTCTTGTTTCTCTTCTTGTTGTTCCCCCTTTTATTTTTCACCTAGTGACAAGGGATGCCCATGGGACTTATTTTGTTAGGAATGTTTGTAATGATATTAACATAACTATGCTCCCTTACGATTTATATATATAGGTATAGGTGTGTGTATATATATATATATGTTTATCTATTGTTACCAAAACAAAACTAGCATAAGATATAAATAAGGACTTTGAGCTCTGATGGTATAAGGGGATGCCTTTTTTAGGGAAGCTTCAAAAACGAAAATGCTCTTTACAAGATAAAAAGAAAATATGAGTAGAGATGAGAGTTCAAAGAAGAAGGCAGTGAAGAAAGTCATCTTGCATGGATAGTCAACTTTTGAGGGCTGGTATTCAATTCACTCTGATTTTAGAAGATTACAATTATCTTGAATCTATCGCCAAGTTTCAAACAAATTTTGAATTAAATTAAACATATCATAAAAAGAAAATAATTTATTAGTATAAGTCATATTATAAAAAACAAAGTATATTTTAAATTGAAACTCTAATCATAAAACACAATATAAGTTGTGTATATAGATAAGCTAATTATCAGAAAAATTATTTGACTTAATGAGTGTTTCAAGAATATTGCAATACAATAATATGTAGGTTAAGAGAATCTAGAGTAAAAACAATTGGTCGTGCTTTACCACATATTATGGTGAATTAGTTAAAATTTTCCAGGATTTATATCACAGAGATAATGTTAAAATGAAAGATTTTAATGATGTTATCTCATATAAGAAATTAGTTGAATTATTATGTGTGCATATTTTCTTGAACGGATTCGACAATTAATTTGAACAAATTCGAGGAGAAAGTATTATAAAATATCCTCCACTGGATTTTATGGAAACTTATGCTTATGTACATCGTGATTATGTTCAAAGATCAACATTAAATAATGAATAAGATAATCTTGAATCATCTACCATGATTGCACGACGCACCAAGCCACAACCATCAAATCTGAAACCAACCCAAGTTTTGTGTTCCCTAGTCGGAGTGCAAAATCAGAGTAATCGAGCGGATTATGTATGTACTAATTGTGGAGGAACTGTGCATACCAAGTCCCTATGCTATGAGTTAATTTGATATCCAGAATTATGGGACCCAACAAATGCACCTTGCAAAACGAATTTGAAGCACAATTCAACATGATGCCATTGATGAATCGTCCAACAAATGCTTTTGAGAAATCAAAACACCACGTCTGTACTGTAACAACTGTTGCTGAATATGGCAAGGTATTTCACAGTTCTGCTAGTACTATTAGTAGTAAATGGATAATTGATTCTAGTGCTACTGATCATATCACCTTTGACAGTAATACTATTAAGCCCATGAATATTGTCCACTGCAAATGGTAATCCTGCTCCTGTGGTAGGAGAATGGTCAATTTCACTAACATATACTATAATTAAAATCTAGATTATGTCCTTGTTGTTTCTACTCTCAACTATAACTTATTATCTATTGCTCAAATATATTTTTCTTTGCATTGTTTCGTAGTTTTTTGGCGAAGCATTTGATGAGACCCAACAAATGCACCTTGCAAAACGAATTTGAAGCCAATTCAACATGATGCCATTGATGAATCGTCCAACAGTGCTTCTGAGAAATCAAAACACCACGCCTCTACTGTAACAACTGTTGCTGAATATGGTAAGGTCTTTCACAGTTCTGCTCCTACTATTAGTAGTACATGGATAATTGATTCTAGTGCTACTGATCATATACCTTTGACAGTAATACTATTAAGCCTGTGAAACCTTAAACTCAACAAATAGTGTCCACTGCAAATGGTAATCCTGCTCCTGTGGTAGGAGAATGATCAATTTCCCTTAAACATACTGTAATTAAAATCTAGATTATGTCCTTGTTGTTTCTACCCTCAACTATAACTTATTATTTGTTGCTCAAATAAATTTTTCTTTGCATTGTATCATAGTTTTTGGCCTGATGTTTGTATTTTCAAGGATATCCGGACACTAAAAACAATTGTTTGTGGTAGTAGAAAGAGAAAACTCTACTATCTTGATCTTTTGCCAACAAGTTTGGATCAATTGGCCCAGGCATTTGCAATAGATAGATCAGAAAACTCAAAGGTTCCAGAAAATTGGTCTTGTCATGAACGTCTAGGTCATGCATCGTTTGAATATTTGAAAAAACTATTTCCTAAGTTATTTCCTCGTGACTTTCGTTAGATTTTAAGTGTGATGTTTGTGCATTAACTAAAAGTCACCGTGTTCCGTTTAGAAAAAGTATGTATAAAAGTTATGCACTTTTTATGGTCATACATTAGATGTATGGGTCCAGCACTAGTGATCTCTTTAAGTCGTGCACGATGGTTTATTACTTTGATTGATGATTACACCTTATGACTTGAATTTGCTTAATGAAATCAAATAGTGAAGTTGCCTTGATATTTCAGAAAGTTCACAAGGTCTTGGGTACTCGGTATCAATGTAATGTTAAGGTCCTTCGCACAGATAACGGAGGTGAATTTGATGATCAATTACACAAAACATACTTGAGTTCGCAATGGATTATCCATCAGACTACTTGTCCTTATTCCCCGCAGCAAAACGGGGTTGCGGAACGCATGAATCGTCATCTTCTCCTCGAAGTTGTACACCTTTCTTGTTTGAAGCTCACATGCCCACCAACTATTGGGGTGAAGTCATCACTACTGCAACGTATGTCATAAATTGAATCCCTTTCAGTACATTGGATTTTCAAACCCTTGAGCGCTGCTTATCACCCTCAAACTGATGGACAGTAAAAAATGACGATTCAAACCTTGGAAGACATGTTAAGGGCATGCGTATTGGACTTCAAATGAAGCTAGGTGGATAATCTAACATTGGTAGAGTTTGCTTACAATAACAATTTCCAAGCAGGCATCGGTATGGCGTCGTATAAGGCATTATATGCCAAAAAGTGTCGCTCGCCGGTCTGTTGGGACGACATTGGGGAGAAGATGATAACATGGCCAAAATTGATACAAGTAAAATAAGGCAGCTCAAGATAGGCAAAAAAGTTGGGCGGATAGAAAAAGAAGACTAATGTAATTTTTGGTAGGTGACTAGGTGTACTTACAAGTTTTGCCAATGAAAGCTGTGATGCGGTTTGGTAAGAGTGGAAAGTTAAGTCCAAGGTATGTAGGACCATATGAAACATTGGAAAAGGTAGAAGATCTTGCCTATCGTTTGGCATTACCTCCAACGCTGTCACGAATACACAATGTATTCCTTGTATCGCAGCTAAGGCGTTATGTGCCAGATCCTAGCCATGTTTTGGAGGTGGAACCTTCGGAACTTCGGGAAGACTAGTCATACCAAGAAGTACCGGTAAAGATAGTGGACCGTAAGGATCAAATTCTGAGGCGACGCACCATTCCTTATGTTAAAATACAATTGTCAAATCACAGTGAAAGGGAAGCCATTTGGGAACTTGAGGAAGATGCTCCTCGGAAGTACCATCAGCTGTTTGCATCCCGAGGTAAGCAAGTTTCGAGGAAGAAACTTCAGTAAGGGGAAAGGATGTGATAACCTGAAATTTTTGGCCTTTAATAATAATAAGCATAATTGAATTTATGTGCTAAGTGTTTATTATATGTTTATTTGATGTACAATTGTTTTGGGTGGCCTTTTAAAATGAACCTTACTTCGGGGACTTAAGTGTAGACTAGTTGAAAGTTGTGGATTAGTTTGACACCTTTTGAAAAGGTGTGTCTTTTAGGGGTGGTTGGTGCAGGATTATCAGAAGTTAGAAGTTAGGAGGTTAGTGAGAAGGGAAAAAAAGAAAAAGAGAGAAGGGAAAATTTGTAAAAATAGAGTGTTTGTGAGAGAATACATAATTGAAGTAGCAATCGGGCTCCAAATTTAGTAATTCTTTGTTGCTAATCGAATCTAACACTTAAGGATACGCGTGAGGAGAAATGAAGACTGATTTTGAGTTTCCAGCGAATGGATTCTTTGTGTTTGAAGTTACTATTTGTGTGCAAAAATTCTGATTTGTGTATTATTTGCTTTGATTCCAAGTAAGACTCATCACCCTTGTATTTTCAGTCCTAAAACTCATGAAATGTATACTTTATACTCTTGGAATTGTGTATTGGAAGTATATTTTAAACTCATGATTTCTTGCACAGGATGAAGCGTTGAATTTTTATATGTGTGTATTCAATTATCGAACCTGATTGTGAATGTTAAACTGTCATCATTATTCTTGAGCATTCGAGTATAATTTTTACTGCTTTTGGAGTCTTAAATGCTATATGTTTTATAAAGTCGTCATTGGTTGAGCTGTTGTTTCGGAACGACCTCATTGCAGGATTCTTTCGAATGTGCATGATTGAGTGTTCTGTCATTGAACCCAGGAGTTTTCGACTTGATTGTTGGTGAGTCCAGTTCCTAACCGGGGGAGATGTCAGAGACTACGACAGTCTTGTGGAGTCCACAGGGATGGGCGATGATACATATGAAGGAATCCTTAAAAGTGTAAGCCCTTCGTTCGGGGAGAAACTGAACCCGTGTTTGCATTGAAAGTTTACCCTTCTAAGCTTAAAAGTTGGGGACCGTTGTAGTAATTGATTTAGAGTTGTGAATAGACAATTGAACTCTTCTCTGTGAATGTTGTGTCATCGCATGAGTCGTATTAGAAGTATCCAATGTTGTGTATGTTCGTATGTTGGGATGAGTGAAATTATGGAGCTTGTGTCACATTCCGATGTAAAAATGTTTGATTTAACGAGTACGGTTTATGTCTTACTTGATTATATGTTTGTCATTGTCATTTATATGTTAATATGCATCAAAACTGGTCATTTTAAGGTTGGAATCCGGATTGTGCATAAATGCACTTTTCCTTCACAAAATTGCACTGAAAATTTGGCTGACTGAACTTTAGTCGACCGGGTGCGCTAGATCGGAGCTTCAACCAGTCATCCAACTCAAACTACTGGGAGCAAACGGACGATGGGAGAGAATGAGTAGGTCGACTGGGTTGGTGGACTCTTCGACCGAAGGTCAGGTCGGTGGTATCAATCTACTGAAGTTTAGGCATTGAGTTGTCCTGTTTTTCTAAAGACCATTAGGTCGCCCGATGGGAGAGTTCAAGTCGACATGAGTAGTGGTATTTTGGCTATTATGTTTCTGTTGTCTTGGTCCCTTCTAGTGTTTTCCAAAAGGTAGTTTGGTGAGGTTTTCATGTGTAAAATGTGTATAGAGAAGGGACTTAAACTCGCATGGTTTTCAATCTTGATTTGGGAATCGGGAAAAATGTTTTGTGTCTCATTTGATGTTTCATCCCAAGAGTGTTGATACTTACTGAGCTTTATAGCTCATGTCTTTACTTTTCTTACTTGCAGATGAAGACATACCTGATGACGCTGCTTATGTGGAACCCTGGGATGGGGAGGACTACGAGTGATTCATAATGTACCTTTTATTAGAATATTTTCCCTTTAAACACTTAAACTTTGGCTTGTAATAACTTAGTACTACTCACTTTATTAACGTTGGATTATGTTTAATTTGGATAATTAATGTAGTATTTACGCTTCCGCTATTAATAGTATAATGATTTCTGTTATTCTTCTTTGGTTGTGTGCCTCTTTGGCATATAAGGTGCTGCCAGGTCATCATCCCGTTTGGGGGTGTAACACGTAATGTACAAATATTGAGGTTGAGGGACATAAGAGCAGGAGATTAGAAGTAGGGGGACCTGTTTGGGAGTTTTGGAAGAGTTAAGTTAGTGGATAGAGTTAATGAGGGGTTAGTGTATAGAGGTAATGAGGGGTAGTGGATCTGTTAGTGGGATTAAGGAGGGAGGTTATAAGGTATGGGTATAAAAGAAAAGAAAAAGGGAAGAAAAGAAAAGAAAAAGATGGCAGTTTGGTAGTCTGTGAGAGATTGAGCATTTGGAGAGGTAATAAGTGTTGATTTTGGCGTACAATAAATGATTTTTCAAGATAATTGAAAGAGCTACGAGTGGGCGCTGACGGATTGAGATTTTGAGGTCTGTATAGAAAGTAATAGCTCCGGGAAGTAGGCTGTTTTCTGTGATTTCTGGAATTTGTGTTCTTCGTAGGAGATTTGTTAAGCTTTTGGAGGTAAGGATCCTTCACCCTTGAATTTCAGTCCGTTAAACAGAATGAAATATTTTTCTGAAATTATGACATTGCTAAGTTTTGGATTTTTAAAGCATATTTTTTTGCATTGAAAATTAGATAAAGTATTGACGTTAATTGCATTGAATTGTATGTTAATAATTTGAATAATTGCGTTCGGTAACTGATATATGAATAATCGTTATTTTGGAAGTCTTTAAGTTTAGTCTTTGTTAGAGCTCATTTCTGTTAATGATTCTGCCCCAAAACATAGTCAAGTATATATAATATATTCAATTTTGATTATTCAGTTTCGTCAAACTCGGTACCTAACGAGGATAAAAAGTTGGTATTCCGTTCGTTCAGACTCGGTTCCTAACGAGGATAAAAAGTGGGCTATGTCAGACTCGGTACTAACGAGGATAAAAATTTAGTATCCCGTCCGTTCAGACTCGGTTCCTAACGAGGATAAAAAGTGGGCTCCTTCAGACTCAGTATCTAATGAGGATAAAAAGTTGACTTTAGTTAAAGACTGTTATAAGGTGTAGGGTCATAGCTAGCCAACGAGCTCAAGTATGTGAAGTTTATGTATAATGTCATTGTTAGTATTGTATTCGTCTGTACTGCAAAGTATGTTATAAGTTTGTTTCGTATATGTTTTGATATGTGGTTTAAGGTCAAAACAGGGGTCTTGTGCTATGATATCTACATGTGCAGAAAAACAGTTTTCCTTTATTATTTTGTGCAGGATTTGGTATTTTCTGCAATCTGGGACCATTAGTCCGGTCGACCGATACCCTTTTGCCATCGTCCGGATTTTCTAATTATGTTTTTGTCTCGATTTCGGTCGACCGGGTCTTCTGTTCGGTCGCCCAAATAATCTGTTTCGTTTCTGTTCTATCTCCGCTAAGTCATCTACTCTGATTTATGTTCCGTATATGTTTTTAACCATCTGTTAATGTTTTAAATGCATTTTCAAGTTAAGTGTGTTTTAGTTTTGTCACAATTGTTTTGGGTTAGAAAATGCTTGAGTTTGTGTTTAGTGCTTTCATCCCAAGGGTGTTGGGACCTTACTGGCCTAGTTTAGTAGCTCAGTAATTTACTGCCCTTTTGCATATGAGCAGGTTGATGGTATCTGTGATGATTGGATCGAGGATTTAGTGTGAACAATTATGTATTAGCTGGGTTAGAGCTTCCTTATTTGTTCAAGTTTAGTATTTTCCTTTTATGATGTAACATTTCCTTTGTTAAGTTACTTATGTATTGAAGAGATTTCCCTTTTTAGTATGGAGTTTTGTGGATTTTTAGTATTTCCGTTTCGGGTTCGGTGTCTCATCGGCGAACGGGGCACTACCATGTCACCCCAGGTTACGGGGTGTGACAACTTCCCCCAAAAATTACTAACTAACTAAACTTTCAAACTTAGCATATAAGTCCTCTAACTTTCTATCTTTGCTAATGCGACCCTAAGACTTGCAATGGATATAACATTTAACACATAAAATAAATTAATCACATAAAACATGTTATCGAAAAGTCTCAGGTATTACATAAGGCATCTGAAGACCTCATACATCTGAGGAATTTTTCAGGAATTGAAGTATCAAGATCAAATGAAGGTATTTTTCTATCTTAAAGAAAATATGTCTTAGATTTGTTGAAAGAAACTAGCATGATAACATGTAGTACATTTTAGTACTTCTGTGGAAGAAAATTTGAATTGGGAATCCAATCCAATCAGGTTCCCGCGGGCAAGGAACGATGTCAGAGATTACTCGGAATATTAATGTACCTTGCACATACTCGACCAGATTTGGCCTATGCATTGAGCTTTTTAAGCCAGTTCATGCTTGCCAAAGTGAAGAACATGTGAATGTTTTTATCTGTATTCTACGCTATTTAAAGTCATCTCCTAAAAGGGAATTCTCTTCAGAAAAGGTAATAATTTGGATTTAAAGGGTATACAGATGGTGACTGGGCCGAGTCAATTGATGATAGAAGGTCTACATCTGGAGATGTAAGAAGCAAGACGTAGTTGAAGCCGAATACAAAGGAATTGCCAAAGGAATATGTGAGTTATTATGGATTAAGCATCTACTGAAGGAATTGAAGGTGCAAACTTGCCCAATGAAGCTATATTGTGATAATAAGCACCATTCAACATTGCACATATTCCAGTTCAACATGATCGAACCAAACTTATTGAGATTAATCGACTTTTCGTCAAAGAGAAGTTGGAAGAAAAACTTATTAAAGTCCCTCATGTTCGGTCTGAAGACCAGTTTGCAGATGTACCTACCAAAGCAGTATCACAACATGGATTTAAAGATTGTTTAAACAAAATAGGCATGACGGACGTCTATGCACCATCATGAGGGGATGTTGAAGTTTGGCAACTTTAGCAGGTAGGTGTTAAAATTTGGCAGCTTTGACAGTCTACCTGACACCTTTAACTTCAAGATGGAGCATTTAAATCATCTACCATTTTCTTTGTATAAATATTTGAGATCCCTTGATTTATCGATCTTGTCACTTACTATAGTTGTATGAAAAGATAACTGAGAATGAATAGAAAGAAAAGATTTTCGTATTCTCTTATTTTTACAATGTAAAGTTATAATCCACGTCCATGGAACCCTTCAAAACCCTAATCACATACGACATTAAAGGCCTCTGTGTGAAATCGCTCTGCAGGCACATACCAAGACCTTCATAATATTTACAACTTCAGTTCCATTCAACTGCATAGCCTCACTATTTTTGACAATCAAATACTCGAGCTGGTCATTTTCCCTTTTTTTTTTCAAAAGATTCAGTAAATGCATTTCATCTTCAGGCTTGGACTTATCAAAATTCTTCTTCCCACAAATAATTTATGGGACCATGACCCCAAAGCTGTAGACGCCTACTTTCTCTATAATGAATGTCATCAACCATCCTGGAGCCATGTACCCAAAGTGTTCCTCTCATTATCGTCACTACTTGGCTTTGGTCCTTGTCAATTAATTTTGACAATCCAAAATCGGGAAAACTTTTGCATAAAAATCTCGTCTAAGAGGATGTTTTGTGGCTAGATATTCGAATGAGTTGTTTTCATCCTGCATTCTTCACGAAGATAGTCCAATCCCCTGGCAACATCCAAGATTATTTTCATTCTCTGCTTCCATCCAAGTGTTAGTAGTGCCCTAAGACCATTAGCATATGTTGTACGTTTTATATCTTTTTGAGCATGTCTTTGAATAGGTAATTTTTCTTTTGAACATCAAATGTGTGATTTGAAAGTAAAACTCATTAGCTTATGCAATTACTGTTCTAACTGTCCATAGTTTTATGTAATGTTCTTTACAATGAAATAAAACTAGTATGATTTATGATTGATGATTATGTTTTACTGATCATGTGTATGATACAAATCATATCATTGATGCAATATATTGGGATACATTGTATCGGACGTGATCCGTTAGAAAAGGAATACTTCATGGTTCTTTAGTCATAAGTATTACTTGCTCAATACTATTTTGAATCCTTAGACCTCTTGTCTCCATTGTTTCCAGCATGAATGGAGTTACGTTTTGACTAGGTCGGATGTTACTTTTAATCGAGTAATCAATACGACTGATGATCGGATGTAGTATCCTATCATGGCTTCAATGTGAGAGGCATTTTAACAAATTTGTCCCTCTCTTATTAGAGAGAGATATCCATGGGCCCCTCGATAGGGAAAACTGTTTAAATGCATGGTCGTGCTCAAATGTATTTAATAAAGTGGTTATTAAATACTGTTTGTTGAAACAGTCTACCTGGAGATCGAGCATAAATACAATTAAGCTATATAAGGGTGACGACTACCATGCATTATGCTTAATTTGGATATCGCGAAACAAAGGGATTAAATAGTGGAATAATATTAGGTTCCACCACATAATCATTCACTATGGGTAGTCACAATGTCCTGCTAGGGACCGCTTGTGATTTATGAACACATACTACTACAAAGTGTGTTTTCATTGCCATTGTGATATGAACCTACATGGTCTCACGCATAGACTAGTGAACGAGCTTCATATCCAAATTCAATGAATCTAGAATGTGTCTAGGTTCATTGTATCTGGCATTTATTTGTCTGAGAATAATAAAATGTTATTATTCGAATTAGAGATTAGGGAGGGGCATTTTTGGTATTTGGTTATAGCTGGGATTACGTGGGAGTTATTATGCGATAAAGACTCCCACTACCAGTAGAGGTTTACAAGACGTGGGAGTTAAAGACTCCCACTGCCGGAAGAGGTTGATAGGACGTGGGAGTTGTTCTTGGAACAAACTCTCACACCCGATATAATCATCTCTTGGCCATAACCCTAATTATAGTTTTGCTTGAGCCGCAATAAACAAAATACCCTGAAATCATATTTCCAAGTTTTTTGCCTCCTTTTCTCTCTAGATTCCGAAACTCAGACAAACGAAGAGCTAGCATTTGCTCCTCGTTTCGTTGTGTGGATACCGGTAGGGAGTAATTCTGCAATGGAGGACTTTGGTGGTTGCAGCTAAGTACCCGGAAAATAGAATCTTTAACCAAAAACTTAAGTCCTTTTCGTATATTTTCGATTCCTATGGTATGAGCGAATCCTTCGGGGGAGGATTCATGGGTGTTTAGAATGAGTTTCTGCCCATAAATCCCTTCAAGTGGTATCAGAGCATTGCTCATGCTATTCGAATTCGATATTGTTAATCACATCATAACACGTATCAATTTTGATTTGGTATGCATATGTGTGAAATAAAAAAAAAAAAGAATGTTTTTGTGATTCTAATATGCATAAACTGGTGTCATATGCTATTAAATCGATTATACTGCATAAACTATTTATGTTAATCTGTTGTTAATTCAATTATACTGCATAAACTGTTTATGTTTTCGTATAAACCTGTTATGCGATTGAGGGTTAAAATCGGGGCAGAAAACTCATTCGATAGCGGGACCGCCGACTGCTCTGGGTAGTGGCAACACATAAGACTTTGTATTTGTTACCATATTTATTATGCTTTATGTGAGTTCTAGCATGGTGAATAGCATGGTCTACTATAATTTTATAATACGGCCTGCGAGTCGTTTTTCAATATTGTAAAATTGTAATTGCTTTCTTAGATTAGATTTATTACTTTACATTGAAGGCTGGGTATGCCCATGCAATTATGTAACAATACTGGAGGATGCTGGATCGAAGACATTATCCATGAGATGGGTATTGACTTAGATTGACCCTTGGCTCCCACAAGGCTCGTAGGAGTCATCATGGGATTAGGCCATGCCATCTCACTGTTTACTTTTATGTTTTATATATTGCATGAGATGCTTATATTCTTGTCTTGTGGGGTTTAACAACTTATTCGGACTAAATTGTTTTAAATTAAGTCTTAAAATGCCTACCATATCCTAAGCACTCCTTCAGCTTGGATCATCATTTTGTCTGCTTGCGAAAGCAACATATAGGTGTTTATCTAAGCAAAATGAGATGGGAAAATAGTGGTTTCCATATGCTTAGACATGGTTCGACTTAACTAGGCTACCAAAATAGGTTTGAGCCTAGGGCATAAAATGGGAAATAACCGGGACATATAGATGTCATTCCCATGAGTTGATTTTACTTTAATTATGGGTGTTAAGCCAAAGCTTACTTATAACTATCGTAAAATGATTTTCTCCACTATTTATCAAGTATTGAAATTGTGGAAAGGTTTTTGCTAAAAAAAACTAATAACTTTGCAAATAATTTAATGTAGATAATGGCAACCAATAATTCACACAATTCATTGCGATCCGTTATTGAAAAAGAAAAACTAAGTGGGACCAAATTTCCTTGATTTGGCCCGCAACTTAAAGATTGTCCTTAGGCAGGAAAGAAAGCTATACGTTCTTGATACGGATATTCCTAAACAGCCTGCAAACAACACCCCTAGAGCTGAGAAAGATGCTTGGAAGAAGCATTGTGATGACTCTAACGATATGACTTGTCTCATGTTAGTCACAATGAGCACTGACCTTCAAAAACAGTTTGAAAGGAGTTGAGGCTTTCCAGATGATGGGCCAGCTCAAGGAAATGTTCCAAGAGCAAGTCCGTCAAGAAAGATTCCTCACCACTAAGGCATTCAATAGTTGCAAGATGGCCCCTGACACCTCTGTAAATGCACATGTTCTTAAGATGAAGGGCTATCTTGATCAACTCGAGAAACTTGGGGCTCCCGTAGGTCATGACATGGCCACATATATGATCTTATGCTCACTCCCACAGGAGTATGACCAATTTGTGATGAACTTCAACATGCATTCCATGGAGAAGTCCATACATGAGATACACGGGATGCTCAAGTAGGCTGAACTGAACATTAAGAAGACCCCTGAAGTCTTAATGGTTCAAAAAGGGAATTTCAAGAAGAAAGGAAAAGGAAAGCCCATGGCCAAGAAGGGCAAAGGCAATAACAAGCCCAAGCCTAAGCCCAAGCCCAAGCCCAAGGCACCAAAGGAGGGGTTTTGCTTCCATTGCAATGAACCGGGTCATTGAAAAAGGAACTGCAAGCTCTACTTGGAAGAGAAGAAAAAGGGGAAAGCCAGTTTGACTATCTCTCCAGGTATTTATGTTATTGAAATTAACATTGCAGGGATTCATGGGCGGAAACTCGTTCCAAACACCCATGAGTCCTCCCCTGAAGAATCCGCTCATACGTAAACGAATCGAAAAACAGCGAAAATTACTTACGTTTTCGGCTTAAAGGTTGTATCTTTCGGATGAGTGCTGCTGCCACCAAAAGCCTTCTCTTGCAGAATCGCTTTCTACCGGTATCCACGCGACGAAACGAGCAGCGATTGCTAGCTCTTCGTTTCTGAGTTTCGGGAATGTCGAAAGAAGAGAAGAGGAAAAATCCAAAAATGTGATTTCAGGAGTTGATTTGGTTTTTACGGCTCAGAAAAACCTAACCTAGGGTTTCGGCCATGAGAGGTTTATATAGGTTGTGAGAGTTTGTTTCTAAAACAACTCCCACATCCTATCCACCTCTTTTGACAGTGGGAGTCTTCAACTCCCACGTCCCCTAGACATCTACTGGTAGTGGGAGTCTTTATCGGATAATAACTCCTACGTAATCCCAGTTAAAACCAAATACCAAAAATACGCCTCATTCTCTCTAATACGAAATAATAACAACTTTATTATTCTCAGAAAATAAATGTCAGATACAATGAACCTAGACACATTCTAGATTCATTGAATCTGGACATGAAGCTCGTTAGCTCGTCTATGCGTGTGACCCTGTAGGTTCATATCACAATGGCAATGAAAACATACTTAGAAGTAGTATGTGTTCATAAATCACAAGCGGTCCCTAGCAGGACATTGCGACTACCCAAAGTGAATGAATTTACGGTGGAACCTAATATCAATCCACTATTTAATCCCTTTGTCTCGCGATATCCTAATTAAGCATAAGGCATGGTAGTCGTCACCCTTATTAAGCTTAATTATATTTATGCTCGATCTCTAGGTAGACTGTTCCAACAAATAGTATCTGATAACCACTTTATCAAATACATTTGAGCACGGCCATGCATTTAGACAGTCTTTCCCTATCGAGGGGCCCATGGATATCTCTCTCTAATAATAGAGAGGGACAAATTTGTTACAATGCCTCTCACATTCAAGCCATGATAGGACGCTACATCCGTTCATCAGTCGTATTGATTACTCGATTAAAAGCAACGTACGACTTAGTCAGAACGTGGCTCCATTCATGCTAGAATCAAATTGAGACATAAGGTCTAAGGATTCTAAAATAGTATTGAGGAAGTAATACTTATGACTAAGGACCATGAAGTATTACTTCTCTAACGGATCACGTCCAATACAATGTATCCCTATATATTGCATCTATGATATGATTTGTATTCATTACACATGATTAGTAAAACGTAATCATCAATCAAACATCATACTAGTTTTATTTCATTATAAGATAGATTACATAAAACTAGGGACAACTAGAATAGTAATTGCATAAGCAAATGAGTTTTACTATCAAATCACGCATTTGATGTTCATAAGCAAAATTAACTATTCATATGAAATGCTCAAATAGATATAAAACGTACAACATATGCTAATGGTCATAGGGCACTACTAACAAACATGTCTGCTCCTACTTCATATGTATTAGATACCGGTCGTGGATCTCACATTTGTGCAAATGTGCAGGGGTTCAAAAGGAGTAGATCACTGGCAAAAGGAGAAATGGACCTCAGAGTAGCTAATGGAGCAAGAGTTATTGTTGTAGCTACAAGGACATTTAATTTAGTTTTGTCAAGTGGCCTTATTATTGAACTGAATAATTGTCTTTATGTTCCAACTTTGAGTAGGAATATTATTTCAGTTTCTAGTTTGGATATTGATGGTTTTGAAATAAATATTATGAATAAAATTTGCATCATTCATAAAGATCGTATCTTCTTTGGAGATGCCTCTTTGATGAATGGGCTTTATATTCTTAACCTCGATGAATCCATTAAAAGGCACATCTATAACATTAATACAAAGATGTTTAAATCAAATGACTAAAACCAGACATACTTTTGGCACTGTCGTTTGGGCCACATCAATGATAAACGCATATCAAAACTCCATCAAGATGGAATTTTGACATCATTTGACTTAGAGTCTTATGAGACATGTGATTCTTGCTAGTTAGGAAAAATGACTAAAGCTCCCTTTACTGGACAAAGTGAGAGAGCTTCTGATTTGTTGGGCCTCATACATACACATGTATGTGGACCAATAAACACAAGTTCTAGAGGAGGTTTTCAGTACTTCATCGCATTCACAGATGATTTCAGTAGATAGGGCTACATCTATCTAATGAAACATAAATCAGAATCTTTTGGAAGATTCAAAGAATTTCAAAATGAAGTACAAAATCAACTTGGTAAAAGTATTAAGATACTTCGATCAGATCGAGGTGGCAAATACCTTAACCAAGAGTTTGACGAACATCTTAGGGGTTGTGGAATTGTTTCACAATTGACTCCTCCTGGCACACCACAATGGAATGGTGTATCATAACGAAGGAATCGCACATTACTAGATATGGTTCGATCTATGATGAGTCAAACCAGTCTTCCAATTTCCTTTTGGGGCTACGCCCTAGAAATTGATGCATGCATATTGAACAAAGTTCCTTCTAAAGCGGTTCAGAAAACTCCATATGAGATATGGACATTGAAACGACCTAGTTTGTCATTTCTCAAAATTTAGGGATGCGAGGCGTATGTAAAACACTTATTATCTGATAAACTCTCCCTTAAATCTGACAAGTGTTTGTTTTTGGGATATCCTAAAGAAACTAAAGGATATTACATCTATCTTCCATCAGAGAACAAAGTGTTTGTTGCTCAAAATGGTTTATTTCTTGAAAGGGAATTTATTTCCAAAGATGATAGTGGGAGTAAAATCCATCTTGAGGAAATTCAAGATCCCTAAACAATATCTGAACAACCTTTGGAACTTCAAACAAGCTCACATGCTGATACTGAGCCTCAATCTTTGACACAAGTGAAGGAACCCAAGAGGGGGGGTGAATTGGGTTTCTAATAAATCTTGCAAACTATTTCCAATCTTTTCTAGGTAAGTGCAAGTTTAACAAAAACTAAAGCAAAACCCAAAGCAAATCACAAGACAAGAGATTTAGAGTGGTTCGATTCACTAAGAATCTACCTCCACTACCTTGAGCCGCACCCAAGGATTTTGCCAACTTCACTAAGAAGAATGTGCCCACACAAAGTAGGACTTTACACTAGTGGCTAACTCACCAAGAGTTTTACAAACAACCACTAAACAAGAAGCTCACAAAGAGCTTGCCCACACTAAGTAGGACTTATACAATTGCCCACACAAAGTAGGACTTTTACAACAATAACCCTATCACTAAGAAAGGGGATAAGATGAATGATTAAGCACAATGTTGTTCACTCTTCTATGTGAAAGATAATTACATATGAAGCTCATCTTGTTGGCTCTTTGAACATAATAAGCTCACTCTTTGTCTTGCTTTGCAAATTCACCTTTGAATGCATTTAGATCATGACAATGAAGTGCATTTGCTTTCAAGGTGTTTAGACTTGATAAGGAATCAATAAGAATATGTTTTGCAAGTCTCTCAAAGTGTTAGAGTCATTCTAAAGCTTTGGAGTATTTATACATTTCAAAATCTCATTTGAAAAACGACTGGGAACGGTCGGATAACTGGCTAGTAATGAGTGCACCTCGGTTGACCGAAAATCAACCTCGGTTGAGCCGAACCAAACTCGGTTGACCAAACCTAAAGTCGGTCGACCGAACCAAGCAATCTCGGTCGACCGAACCACTTCTTGGTCGACCGAACCAAGACAGACCAACTCTCTGTTTCTTCCTGATTGATCCGAGATAATCTCAGTTGACCGACTTTCGTGGCTTTCAGAGAAGTTGATTAAACACTTGTTTTCAAATCATTTGAAGTCTAAAAGGTTTTCCCAAAAGGTAACACATAAGAACACTTGGAAAACTTTTCTAAAAGACTTATACTTGAAATCAAAGGCTTTTTGGATAAGAACACATTTGAAACTTTTGCCTTTTGAAAACGTGTTTATGAAATCATGTATGCAAGACTAGAGTGAGAAGCTTATGTTCATAAGAGCTTTGGTTAGAGCTTTAAAGATTACGACTAATTACGACAAAGCTAAACTAACCAAACTAAGTCTTCAATCTTCAATCTTCATAGATGAGCCTTGAATAGTATGACTTTGAATCTTGAACATGGCTTGATTGAAGTACTTAGAACTTCCTACAAGATTTCCAATATTCTATCACAAAGATTAAGATCATTAGACACAACATCAAATGTTTGTCCAATATCAAAAAACGAGTTCGTTCGCCACTTAGGGCTTACAATCTCCCCTTTTTGATTATGACAAACTTTGATGTAATAAGATAGAATATGGACAATGTAAGTACATGGAAGCATGGCAAAAGGATCTAAGAACAAATAAGTACAAAGACTAATGCTTAGAAGATACCAATTGTATACGATACCAATTATAAAGACAAATATATGCAAAGACATAAGCACAAGCATTATAAGTTCTTTTGCCATATAAACTAGGGATTCTTAGAAGAGCCCTATTTCCCAACCATCCTCCTTGCCTCCTTCCTTCCATCATATAGCATTCTTGTGTGTAATATTCATACCTTAGTTAACACAAGAAGCTAGCTTACCATTTTCATCAATGTTGATGTGAGTGCTAAGGATCCTATAACAAAGAACATGCTCACACAAACATTAGAACTTACAATGGTTTGTTATCATCAAAACAACATAGAATATGCCCTTAGGGCTAACAACAAGGCCCAAGGAGGTCAAGTCGGGTATATCAATAGCCTGAGATATGGATTTCTCGTGACTGATGATCATCGCATTGAACTGATTGATCAAGATGAACCCACTACCTACAAAGAGATAATTCGTAGTTCTGAGTCAGATAAGTGTCTAGAAGCTATGAAGTCTGAGATGCAATCTATCTACGATAACCAAGTGTGGACTTTGGTTGACCCACCCGAAGGGTGTAAGGTCATTGATAACAAATGGTGTTTCAAAAAGAAAACCGACATTGATGGTAATGTACACACTTTTAAATCTCAACTAGTAGCTAAAGGTTATAGACAAATTCATGGTATTGACTATGATGAAACCTTTTCTCCTGTCGTTATTATAAAGTCTATTAGGATTTTACTTGCCATAGCCGCATATTATTACTATGAGATATGGAAATGGACGTTAAGACTGCATTTCTTAATGGAAACCTTCTTGAGGATGTGTATATGACACAACCCGAGGGGTTTGTTGATCCATCAAATCCTAGCAAAGTGGGTAAGCTTCAAAAGTCCATTTATGGATTGAAGCAAGCATCTCGAAGTTGTAATCATCGCTTTGATGAAGCAATCAAAGAATTTGGTTTCATAAAAAACGAAGACGAGCCTCGTGTTTATAAGAAAGTAACTAATAATGCAGTAGTGTTCCTTGTGCTTTATGTGGATGACATCTTACTGATTACAAATGACATTCCCACATTACAAAGCGTAAAAGCTGTTAGAGGAATAACCGGGTCGAATCACATTGTGCAGAGGAAATAAAGTGACCCGCCTCTACCAGGATCTATCACGAGTAAGAACCTAAGACTATGGGATAGTATTATACCTTTTCCAAGTGCTAGGATAGCTGAAACGGTTTCAGCTGTTGTTGTCACGAACGGAACGCCACCAACGCAGGCTCCGTCTCTCCCAATATCCACTCGATCTTCCGGGGATGGTCTTCTACCGCTTGGTGCTAGCCAAAGCTTCGTAGAAGTCTTGAAGACACTCTTCAAGATGGAGTATGAATGTATGACCTTTTTAGAAGAACAAGAAAACAGTTTTTCTTTTCTTACAAAAGTTCTCTCTTTTTCTCCCTTCTCTAAGCTCTCAAAAGCTGGAGAAAACTACTTAGAATGCATAGAGAAAATCAGTATTTTCCCTAGTCATTCATAGGATAGAGGGGAGAGTGAAAGGGGGAAGTGGGAGATCATGGAGGAAACCACTCCTCCACTTTCTCTACCATTTCAACCACCTTTCTAAGAGATAAAAGGGCTGGAAAATATATCCAAATGTCCAGCCATAAGGTCGGTCCAAATGGGTTGGTCGGCCCAATCATATTGGTCGGCCCAACCCGATTAAGGGCCCAATCCAAGCCCGGCCTAATCGAATTGATTGATCCAAATGGGCTGGTCGGCCCAACCCGATTAAGGGCCCAATCCAATCCCGGCCCGGCCCGGCCCAATCGAATTGGCGCACCTTTAGATTAAATGTACTCCAACAAGCTCAATCCAGTTGATCTATGAGTGCGACCCAGAAGGTATCTATGATGTTGGCTGTGACATCATATGTCACAGGTAATGAGAGGTATCTAGCAACGCATCATTACTCCCAATTCATAAATATCTAGTGACTATCATAATCACACCATTTGACATTTGTATTTAAATCCTTTTGTCCTTGATATCTAGATTGAACACAAGTCATGGAAAAAGTCACACTTGTATTGTCCAATCTTTTAGTTTCTTGATTCGCGAGTAGACTAATCAAATGACATCAATATCATAAACTGATTCATTTGTTCATGGCCATGAATTAGTCAGACTCCATCAAGGGGCCCAAGATATCGCTCCTGCTATATAGAAGGGACAAATCCTTTCTGCATCTCATTCATCCTGAACAAGATTCGTGATATACCCAATAAATGTCTTTATTGCTCACCCTGTTACGGATAGCGTTTAACATTATCAAAGCATAATACTAGCCATGCAAGAACTCTTGTGAGACCTCAAGTCGAAGGATCTTATATACAACCCAGTCAAAATTTGAGAAACACCGTTGACTATTATATAAAAACCCATGGTGTGTTTCTCATGTCGGGTCTATCCAGTATAATGATTCTCTAATCATATATACCTATGTGACGATCCGATATCTTATATCAATCACTGCACATACTAGTCTTACGCATTATTATTGTCCTCGAAGATTCCATAATAATGTTCGACTAGGGACGTTTCAGTATTCATAACATTTATGAATACTAAGGACATATTATTTATTTATGTTGTTAAGAACGCAGAAACATAATGAAATAATACTGGAATTTATGCCTTTTATTCATCAAAATGAAAATTACATAAATACGATACAATAATCTCCCACTTGCACAAAAGACCCAAATTACAATAAATGGTCTTTAGGGCATACTAATGACTGTCTCTAAAGATCAGCCCTCCAGATATTGGATACCCATGGAGCTAGTGTGATGATCATGCTGCTGCTGCGACAGTGGCTTCGTCAGTGGATCGGCGACATTGTCTGCTGAATCTACTCTACATATATGCACATCACCTCTCTCTATAATCTCGCGGATTAGGTGAAATCGCCGTAGTACATGTTTGGACCTCTGGTGAGATCTAGGTTCCCTAGATTGTGAAATAGCCCCATTGTTGTCACAATAGAGGTCTATCGGGTTCGCAATACTAGGAACCACATCGAGGTCGGAAATAAATTTCCTGATCCAAACCGCCTCCTTAGCTGCTTTACAAGATGCTATGTACTCGGCCTCTGTCATAGAATATGTGATGGTTGACTGCTTTGAACTGCGCCAGCTCACAGCACCTCCATTCAAGTTAAACACATATCCCGATTGCGATCGGAAATCATCTCTGTCGGTTTGGAAACTAGCATCGGTGTAACCACTTACAGCGAGCTCATCCGCCCTCTCCATAAATCAAGAATGTATCCTTAGTCCTTCGCAAGTACTTGAGGATATTCTTGATCGAGATCCGGTGGCGTTCACCGTAATTAGGCTGGTATCTGCTCGTAGCAGCTTAAAGGCAAACGAGACATCTAGGGCGAGTACATAACATGGCGTACATGATGGATCCTATGGCGGAAGCATAAGGGATCTCTTTCACGCGTTCTAATTCGGCAGGCGTTTTAGAACACTGTTTGTTCGACAGAATAGTACCATGTGACATAGGACAAAGGCCCTTCTTAAACTCTTGCATGCTAAACCGCTTTAGCACCTTGTCTATATATGTACTCTGACTTAGGCCAATGAGTCTCCTGGATCTATCTCTATAGATCTTGACACGTACTCAACCAAGCCTTTACAGACTTTAAGGTTGGTATGTCGTTTCCAATGAGTAGTATGTCATCTACATACAAAACCAGGAATACGATTGAGCTCCCACTAACCTTCTTGTAAACACAAGGCTCATCCTCATTTCTAATGAAGCCAAACTCACGGATGGCATCATTAAAAGCGGATGTTCGAGCTTCAGAAGCTTTCGCTTGAGTCCATAAATGGATCTCTCGAAACTTAAATACTTTTCCGAGCATTCTCGGAGTGACAAAACTTTCGGCTGTGTCATATACACATCCTCTTCAAGTTTTCCATTAAGGAAAGCGGTTTTGACATCCATTTGCCGATTTCATAGTCATAGTAAGCTGCAATAGCAAGCAAAATCCGAATGGACTTGAACATAACTACGGGGAAAAGGTCTCGTCATAGTCAATACCATGAACTTGTTTAAAACCTTTCGCGACGGTCGCCTCTATGACGTTTGTACATTCCCTTCCATGTCGGTTTTAATCTTAAAAACCCATTTGCACCCTATGGGAGTTACCCCTTCAGGTGGATCAACCAAGATCCGAGACTTGGTTTGTGTACATGGAGTCCATTTCGGATCTCATGGCCTCAAGCCATTTCTCGAATCTGGGCTATTAATTTCTCGTTTGTAGGTTGAAGGTTCATCGTGATCCACAAACATAACATCACCATGTTCTGTTATGAAAAAATCCAAATTTTTCCGGAGGTGGACGACTGAACTCTACCGGACCTACGCAATTCTTGTGTTTTTTGAGCTGAGTCGTTTGGTCGCACAACTGTTTGTGGCACTCTGCTGCACAACAACTTGTGGAGTCTCGTTCAATTTCCATCTCATCATTAGTGCTAGTTTGAGAGTCTGGAACTTCAGTAAGTTATACGCTACTCCCACTCGTGTTTCTTGAAACAAATTCTTTTTCTAGAAAGACTCCCGTGCGAGCAACAAACACTTTGTTCTCGTTAGGGATATAAAAGTAGTATCCTTTAGTTTCCTTAGGATAACCAACAAATATGCACTTTTCAGAATTTGGAGCCAGCTTATCAGAAGCTAAGCGTTTTACAAAAGCTTCACAGCCCCAAATCTTGAGGAAAGACAAACTAGGACGCTTCCCAGTCCATAACTCGTATGACGTCTTTGCAACTAATTTAGATGGAACGCGGTTAAGTGTTAAAACTGCTGTCTCTAGTGCGTGTCCCCAAAAGGAATTAGGCAAGCTCGTATGACTCATCATAGAACGAACCATATCTAATAAGGTTCTGTTCCTCCTTTCAGATACACCATTCCATTGTGGAGTAGCTGGAGGAGAAAGTTGTGAAACGATTCCACAATCTTTTAGATAGTCACAGAATTCTTGACTCAAGTACTCTCCTCCTCGATCAGATCGAAGAATTTTAATACTCTTGCCAAGTTGGTTTTCTACTTCTAGTTTAAACTCTTTAAACTTAGCAAATGCTTCGGATTTGTGTTTCATCAAGAACACATATCCATACCTACTGAAGTCATCAGTAAAGGTAATGAAGTAGAGGTAACCACCCCTTGCATGTATATTAAAAGGGCCACATACATCACTATGTATTAGTCCTAATAAAGCATCGGCTCTCTCACCTAGCTTAGTGAAAGGTGATGCTGTCATCTTACCAAACAAACAAGATTCGCATCGATCATAAAACTCGAAGTCAAATGATTCCAATAGCCCATCTTTATGGAGTTTGGATATGCGGTCTTCGTTTATATGTCCTAAGCGACAGTGCCAGAGGTATGTCGGATTAGAATCATTAGTCTTAATCCTTTTGGTATTTATATTTAAAATTGGCATATCAAGATCTAAAACATATAGACCATTAATCAAAGAGGCGCTTGCATAAAACATATTATCCAGAAATAACGACAATCGTTGGTTTTTGATCGAAATCTCAAAACCTTTCTTGTCCAAACAAGAAACTGAAATAATATTCTTAATTACACTAGTTACATAGAAACAGTTTTCTAAACCCAAAACAAGCCCTAAAGGCAAAGTAAAAGTACAAGTCCCTACAGCTAGGGCTGCAACACGGCTCCGTTGCCAACTCGTAGTTCAACTTCACCCTTTGCCAACTCTCTACTCCTTTGCAGTCCCTGCACATTAGTACAAATGTGAAAACCACATCCGGTATCAAATACCCAAGAAGTAATTGTATTTAAATTGATATCAATCATATTAATATCTACAACATAAATACCTGAGCCCGTAGCAACATTTGCTTTCTCCTTTTCCAGTCTTTTCCCTGCAAGATAGCTTTTGCAGTTCCTTTTCCAGTGACCCTTCTCACCACAATGATGACAGATAGAGTCCTTGGCTACACCACCCTTAGGTTTCAGTGCATTGTTGAAAGTGGTTTGCTTGCCCTTGGGCTTACCTTTCGGTTGCCTTTGGGTTTCACAAAACCTTTGCCTTTGCCTTTTTGCACCATCATTATGGTGTTGGGATTGGACTTGCCTATTTCCTTCTCGGAAGTCCTCAACATGTTCAACAACTCAGGCAATGGCTTGTCAATTTCATTCATGTGATAATTCGAATGAATCGATCGTATGATTCGAGCAACGATTGCAAGATCAAATCGATCGACGACTCTTGTCCCCAAAGGAAATCCCAGCTTTTCAAGGTTCCGAACATAACCTATCATCTTAAGAACGTGAGTTCCTACCGGCATCCCTTCGGACATTTTTGCATCTGAAAGAGAGATTTCGATACATCGAATCTCTCTCGGCGTGCTTGCCCTCGATATAGTTGCTTCGGGTGAGCCAAACGATCTCATAAGCCCCCCATGTCCTCAAGTTGCTTCTAAAGCTCAGAGTTCATGGTAACAAGCATGAGGCTAGACACATCTAAAGCATCACTAACATGCTTCTGATAAGCACTTCTATCAGCGGCCGAAGCGCAAGCCTCTGGTGTAGCAGGAATAGCCTGTTCCAAGACATACAGCTTTCTTTCATGCTTGAAAACGATTCTCAAGTTCCTGAACCAGTCGAGGAAGTTAACTCCCTCTAATTTATCCTTCTCAAGGACAGAACGTAGTGATAGTGTTTGGTTTGAATTTGCCATTTTTCTACAACAAAATACATATGCAAAGTAAGTACCGTAAAAAATCATTATTAGGTCTTTATCTTTTTAAGGATTTCTCCCACTATTTTCTTCGAGTGAATAACCCTCATTATCAACTCGGAAAGTTCGTTAACTTTCTAGCGGGCCAAGATCCATATTTCACCTCGTTCTGAGTCAGCTTTGGCTGATCGCCCAAAACTTAGTTATTTAGGTAGGCAACGTTTGCCAATTACATCAAATTATGTAATTCTTGGTTAGTTGAGTGAATAACATTTATTCAAGCGTATCATTATACACTTTTCTCAACTCTTTTGCGTCTAGATCCTCAATCCATTTATTGAGATAATCCAGTTAACTGGGCCCCTAAGTTTTAGCCGGCGGATATCACAAATTATCCTTCGCGCCTCACCCCGGATAGACACGTATGCGCAACTTTGGCATGTCCCATACTTATGTCGATGTAGGCCTTGACAAGGGCCAAACTTAGGAAGGCACTAATTAATATTTAATTGAGGGGTTTTGTTTTTAACAATCTCACCAGAAAAGCATAAATAAAACAGTTTATGCTTATATACATATGCATCCAATACATAAAAGTAAAATGCAATAGTAATCGCCATATCATATTCGGTTTTTCCAAGCCAATGGAAAAACCGTGAAGTCAATCTAAGGTGTGAAAAGAAAAGCATTCTATTCTATACCGTCTTGACCTTCAGGTGGTTGCCTCCAAATCATCACAGCTGTACCTTCTCCTAATCTAGAATTACAAAATTCTAAGGAAACCTCGAGTTACATTCGAGGGGATTTGTTGAGAAGAAAATTACAACTTTTGAATAATAAAATAGGCACGATACGCAGATCGTATTATAAAATTAAACCAACAGGGTAAAGGCGATTACTATGCATCATGCTCAATTAACATAACAATTTATGAAAAATAATGAGCAACCAAAGAAACGAACATTTCATATTTGCGTCGGTTCGGTTGACCGGCCCCTCAAGCTCTGGTCGACCGAACAAAGTACTCGAGAGTACTCGGTTGACCAAACGAGCACTTGGTCGACCCAAGACCAACTCGGATCGACCAAGACCAACTCGGTTGATCCGAACCAAATATCGATAGCTTGTCTTACTTTCAATCGACCGAACCGAGTCCCGGTCGATCGAGAGGCTAGAAATCGAGAGTTTTTCCAGCTTTTGAATGACTTCAAAACTGGAAAATCTCGATTCTCATACATTCAAAATGATGAAAAACATGTCATACATCATATACAACATTTCTAGCAATCCTAAGGCATGCAAAACATAGATTCATAATCCATATTTTAATACTATAGCACATTAAGTCTATAGGGTACTCGTAACCTCACTCTGATACCACTGTTAGAGGAATAACCGGGTCGAATCACATTATGCAGCGGAAATAAAGTGACCCGCCTCTACCAGGATCTATCACGAGTAAGAACCTAAGACTATGGGATAGTATTATACCTTTTCCAAGTGCTAGGATAGCTGAAACGGTTTCAGCTGTTGTTGTCACGAACGGAACGCCACCAACGCAGGCTCCGTCTCTCCCAATATCCACTCGATCTTCCGGGGATGGTCTTCTACCGCTTGGTGCTAGCCAACACTTTGTAGAAGTCTTGAAGACACTCTTCAAGATGGAGTATGAATGTATGACCTTTTTAGAAGAACAAGAAAACAGTTTTTCTTTTCTTACAAAAGTTCTCTCTTTTTCTCTCTTCTCTAAGCTCTCAAAAGCTAGAGAAAACTACTTAGAATGCATAGAGAAAATCAGTATTTTCCCTAGTCATTCATAGGATAGAGGGGAGAGTGAAAGGGGGAAGTGGGAGATCATGGAGGAAACCACTCCTCCACTTTCTCTACCATTTCAACCACATTTCTAAGAGATAAAAGGGCTGGAAAATATATCCAAATGTCCAGCCATAAGGTCGGTCCAAATGGGTTGGTCGGCCCAATCATATTGGTCGGCCCAACCCGATTAAGGGCCCAATCCAATCCCGGCCCGCCCGGCCTAATCGAATTGGCGCACCTTAGATTAAATGTACTCCAACAAAAGCTTGGTTAGGGAAGTGTTTTTCCATGAAAGACTTAGGTGAGGCTACATGCATTTTGGGTATAAGAATCTATAGAGATAGATCTAATAAAATGATTGGCCTAAGCCATAGTGGATACATTGATAAGGTACTGAAATGGTTCAGTCTGCAAGATTCCAAAAAGGGATTCTTGCCCATGTCACAGGTATTAAACTCAGCAGAACTCAAGGACATTCCACAAAGGAAGACCAAAAGCGCATGAGTAAGATCACATATGCTTCAGGCATTGGGTCTATTATTTATGCCATGATATGCACTAGCCCGGATGTCTCATTCGCATTAAGTATGACTAGCAGATTTCAATCTGACCCTGGAGAGTCACATTGGCCTGCAGTCAAGAGCATTCCTAAGTACTTGAGAAGGACTAAATATATGTTCTTAGTTTACGGAGGTCAATAAGGAAGTCTGGTTGTAAATGGTTACACAGACGCAAGCTTACAGACTGACGTAGATGACTTCAGATCGCAATATGGTTTTGTATTTTGTTTGAATGGAGGTGCTCACTACAAGAAAACAGTTAAATAGCGACCGAATTTTTCAGTCACAACTTTAACGACGGAATACCGACCGAATAGAAACCGAAAACAAATCGGTCGTTATTCCGTCACCCATCCGTCGGCCACTTCGGTCCCGTTGACCAAATTGAAACGCCGTCGTTTTGTTCACCTTTAACGACCGAATACCGACGGATATTAACGACAGTTTACCGACCGAATATATTACGACCGAATACCGACGGAATACATAACGGTGTTTATTTGCATATGAATGACACAAAATGACGTCGTTTTATTAAATTACTAAACCGACGTCGTTTTTGCCACTTGCAGGCGACCGAATAGCGACCGACTTTGGGTATTCGGTCGCTATTATTAAATGCCGAAATGACGTCGTTTTAAGTCTTAATGATTGAAAAAAAAAATATACAAAAAAGAATCAGACAGACTCTTCTTCTTCTTCATCGCGATACCCTAAAAAAAATCCCCCCCAAATTCCCTTCTGCACTGAGCGCCATCCCGCAACCTTGCTACCAACCTTGGCACCGCCATCCCGTCACCTCTATTCCCGACGCCTGAACGCCGCCATCACCTCCATCTTCTTCTCCGACGTCCACCGCCACCTCCGAGCTCACCAATACAATCGCCAAATCGAAAGTTCACCTCAGCTCCGTTGTTGACTTTAGACCGCCGCGCAGCTCCATAGTCAAGCTCCATCGCCGTGCAGCTCCGAAGTCAAGCTCCACCCCACTCCGATTCCGACATCAGTAAGGTTCAATGTTTGATTCTTCTTGATTGAAAAAATGGGGTTTTGCCTAATCCTAAATTTGAGTTTCCATTACTAAATTTTTTGATTGAATTTGTTCCGATTACTATTTGTCAATGTAAATCTCTTCTAAAAATATAGGTGCTAACCAGTTTGGGAAATTTTCTTAGTTTATATCAGCATGTTCCTGCTAAATTGTTTGGATAGACCTAAGGCTAAATAGAATTAAGGGGTATTACTTCTATTGCCAACTGAATCTGAAGATATTGATTTGTTGACAGACATCACCATGAAAGGACCATAAATTTGAAGACACCGAGTTTCAGATATCTACATCTACAAAAGATATGTATCAGCTTTATCTATAGGGGTACCTTGGTCTCAAAAGCGATCAGGAGTCCTTATATCGTATATGTAGACAAATAGATGAAGCAAAGTTTATTTTGGAACTTGAAAAGGCTTTTGAAAAGGCTGATATAATAATTTCACATTCCACTTACTGATTAAGACTTGATGTTAAAGTAGGATTTGTGTCATGTGATTCTCCATTATTTGCTTAAGTTATTTTTCTATAATTTTACTTCACTGACATTCTGTCTAAACTATGTACATAACTGTTACATATTTATGTTATCCAGTAGCTGTTGAATCTTCTGCATATCCTGTAGTTTATGGTACTATTATCCGTTGTTTTTACCTTCTTTTAGCACTACTATCCAAGATATTCACATTTTCTCCATTACACCTAGAAGACAATCTTAAATATTTATCTTTGTTTCTGTGTCACAATCATCTGTGCTACTGATGTTAATTAGAGTGCTAACAAGCCTACTTGCAATTTATGCACGGTCTTTTGTTTGAATGGTTCAAACATTTTTTGGTCTCTCCTCTCTCCTCTTTTATTTGAATTTGTTTTTAGGATAAATGTTGTCTTTCATATAAATTCACAAATCAAATGTCTACAAATGATGAGAAGAATGCAAAGTTGAAATCGTGTTAATAATATGCGTTCAAGTTATTACTTCTCAAAGCTTAGTTTTGGTATACATTAGATTACCATGATTTGTGCATACCATGCTTAGTTTTGGTATACAGTAGATTACCATGATTTTTTGGTTTATAGTACATTACTCATATTTCTTTCTTATGTGCGAATTGATAGTGTACGATGATATGTGCGAATTGACCAATTATGTATTAATATTAATATTGTAACACATAAGTTTTTATTCTTTCCGTGTATTTAAGAGATGCCGCCAAGGAAAGGTATACGAGTAGCCTTACCATTTGGTTCGCCAGCCACGTCTGCTCCGACCTCCACCTCCCAGCCTGGTTCATTACCAGATTTGGTGGAGACACCGCGATCTGCTCCCGTGCCCATTACGACACCTCCATCACAGGCTGATGATGCACAGACATCTCGGGATGCGTTTGCGGCAGTACATGCGACTGAGTCTACGCCGGTAGCAGGATCGGCGACTCACCAGTCGACTGTCCCACAGGCAGCGTCTGATTCTGGCGGAGTTGCGTCTACAGTAGATACGCGTATTCTCCTGCAACCTACCCTTGGCACGTAAGTAACTAATTTATTTCCTTTAAGCTAATTATACTACTTGTCGTCATTATAGTAACTAATCAAATTTTTTGTTTGCTATTATAGTTTCAGGTTGGCATCCAGCTGTTCCGCCGCAATTACTTCAATTTTTCAAGATCGTTTCAAGGGGGCATATAGCACCATCAAGGATGTTCCCCAAGAAGAAGAAAAATTGTGGTGGGACGAGTTCAAGGTAAGTAAATTAGAAAATAAGTTTGAATTTAGAAGTCTTTTGATTTAGAAGTATTCGAATTTAGTTATCTAACATTATTTCAAATTGCAGAAAAAGTATCGCTGGGCTCCTGAGCATGAGGATGGCGTCAAGACAGGTTGGCGTACCATACTGACGAGGAGACTAAGCGAAACAAGTATAAAAACATGAATAGTGAAACAAGTAAAACGTATACTTATACATATGTACACATTAACCTGAATAGTGAAACAAGTAAACTTATACCTTTTGACAAAATACCTGTATAGACCTGAAGCAGAACAATTCAAGTAATACATTTGTGTTGACATTTACGTGAATTATTAAGTAGTGTAACTAAAATTTTAATAAATGCTCATTAATGATGAAATAAAATAGGCAAAAGGTTTCTATATATCTTTAAAAACCTCGCTATATTATAAAAAACGAAATCCGGGAAAATAATAGCGGCCTAATAGCGACCGAATATGCCGAAAGGGTCGCTATTCGGTCGCTAATGTTACATGCCGAAACGGCGTCGTCTTGTCCAGTGCGTTGGATCTTTATTTTCAAAAATTTATAAGTGTTCAGATTTTCTTCTGGGCGACCGAATAGCGACCGAATATACCAGGGCGGTCGCTATTCGGTCGTTATACGTCATGCCGAAACGGCGTCGTCTTGTCCAGTGCGTGGGATCTTTATTTTCAAAAATTGGCAAGTGTTCAGACTTTCTTTTGGGCGACCAATAGCGACCGAATATGCTTAGTTTGACCGAACTGGGACCTCGGCTGATCCGACCAAAAGCTTCAACTCTCTGTTTCGGTTCGGTCGATCCGAGGAAAGCTCGGATGATCCGACCGAATATACCAGGGCGGTCGCTATTCGGTCGCTAAATAAAAATGTTGAAACGACGTCGACTTGTCCAGTGCGTGGGATCTTTATTTTCAAAAATTTACAGGTGTTCAGACATTCTTCTGGTCGACCGAATATGCCGGTACGGTCGCTATTCGGTCACTACCTTTAAATGCCAAAATGGCGTCATCTTTCCAGTGAGTGGGATCTTTATTTTCAAAAATTTACAAGTGTTCAAACTCTCTTTTGGGCGACCGAATAGCGACCGAATATTCGCTATTCGGTCGCTACCTTTAAATGCCGAAACGGCGTCGTCTTTCCAGTGAGTGGGATCTTTATTTTCAAAAATTTACAAGTGTTCAAACTCTCTTTTGGGCGACCGAATAGCGACCGAATATGCCAGTACGGTCGCTATTCGGTCGCTACCTTTAAATGCTGAAACGGCATCGTTTTTCCAGTGAGTGGGATCTTTATTTTCAACCCTCCCCTTTACATATTCTGCAGCCGCGATTTCTAACTCTACCACCATCTCCTCTAGTGATTTATTCCAAAATCTACCTTGAAACTCCACCCTCCTCCCATCACCACCACATCCGGCAACTCCAAGACGGCGCCACCACCTCCGGCATCCGCAAGACTTCCCCAACACCTCCAATTTCAGTTGGGTATTTGGTGAGAATCTCTTCATTTCTATTTATTATAATGTTATTAATGTCAATATTTATGCTCTTTTATATCATTTATTCTTTAGCTTAATCAAAATGTGGTATAAGGGATCAAAAAAAAAATATCATGAGAGCACAAATTGTTCACAAAGAATCAAAATTTTAGGGCAATTTACCTTTTATTAGGTTTACAACATACCATTTATTTTTTTGCATATTAAATGATGATATGAAAGTGGCAAAAATTTTATGCTTCTTTGTATTATCCCAATGATTTTATTTCTTTGTATTATCTCCCATGAATATGTATTATCTCCCATGATTTTATTTCTTTGTATTATCTCCCATGATTTTATGTCTTTGTATTATCTCTCATTATTTTATATCTTTGTATTATATTCCAACAAACAAACAACCAAATGTTGAAAATAATCGAAATAGTTGACAAAATTTCATTTAAAATAGTAGACAAGATGCCATTATCACACGTTAATAATTACTTTGAAATAAGGGTGACAAATCATCAAAATAACATTCAAAGTTAATATGCATTTAATTATTAAGTCTTTGTATACGCAGATATTGTGTTTGTAATGGAAGACTGTAGTTGGATGTATATGGATTCGAATAGTGGACCTCGTCATAGTCAAGAATTTACAGCGGGATTGAAACGATTTGTGGCTTTCGCAGTTAGTTCGTCTGCTAATGTTCAAATAGATGGGATTAGGTGTCCTTGTGGGGTTTGTAGGAATAAGTATTTTCATATGCCTGATACTGTGAAGTATCACCTTGTTATGAACGGATTCGTGTCTAACTATTATAATTGGACATGTCATGGTGAGGCATTCATTCCCATGCCTCAAATCCCGTTTGTTCATGAAATGGATAATTATAAAAGACACACGATACCGAACAATTATCGAGATATGATTATTGATGTTGCGGGACCAAGTTTTAATGAGCAGCAAAATAGGGACGTGGAAGAACCTCCCAATCCAGAGGCACAAAAATTCTATGACATGTTGAAAGCTGTTGATAGCCCACTGTACAATGGTTGTAAAAACTATTCAGAGCTTTCAATGACTGCCAGGATGTTGAGCATTAAGTCCGAAGACAACTTATCTGAAACTACAATAGATAAATTTGCGCAGTTGATGAAAGAGGCACTTCCTCCAAATAATAATGCTTTAGACGACTTTTACAAAATGAAGAAATTGGTTAAAGGCCTTGGATTACCGGTGCAAAAGATTGATGTTTGTGTTAACGGTTGTATGTTGTATTGGAAAGATGATGTTGAGAGTAGAGAATGCAAGTTTTGTGGCCATGGTAGATACATTAAGAAAAAGAAATCAAAAAATACACGATTAAAAAAGATTGCTTGCAAAAAGATGTATTATTTTCCAATTACTCCAAGATTACAAAGATTGTATGCATCTGAGAAAACTGCTAGGCACATGACATGGCACTCAGACAGTGAGAGGGAAGAGGGAATAATGAATCACCCACGGGATGGAGAAGCTTGGCAACATTTTGACAGAACACACACCGATTTTGCAGCGGAACCTCGGAATGTAAGGCTTGGGTTATGCACAGATGGTTTTGCACCTTTCGGCATGTCAGGGAAGAACTATTCTTCTAGGCCAGTTCTTCTAACACCTTATAATCTCCCTCCTTGGATGTGTATGAAGAACAATGTAATCTTCTTAACTATCATTGTACCTGGACCCCAAAATCCAAAGCACAAGATCGATGTGTACTTGCAGCCTTTAATCGATGAATTGAATCAACTGTGGGCTGAAGGAGCGGAAACTTATGATATCTCAAAAAAACAAAATTTTAAATTGAGGGCTTCATTACTTTGGACAATTAGTGATTTCCCAGCATATGGAATGTTGAGTGGGTGGAGTAAAGCTGGCATTCACGCTTATCCATATTGTATGGAGGAAACACAAGCGTTCCATTTGCAGTCTGGAGGGAAACAATCGTGGTTCGATTGCCATAGATGCTTCTTGTCACCTGATCATCCTTTTAGAAGAGATGCAAAGGGATTCCGAAAGGACCGGCGACAAGAGAGAGCAGACCCGCCGACTCGCCTTAGTGGTCATGAAATGTTCCTTAGAGTTAGAGATTATCAAAAAATTACCGATACAGTTGAAGAGATCGGTAAAGAGCAAGGCAGGGGACGGGATAATAGTTGGGCTAAACGTAGTATATTTTGGGACTTACCTTATTGGCGGACACTTTTGATAAGACACAACATTGATGTCATGCATAATGAAAAAAACGTGTTTGATAATGTCTTTAACACCGTGATGGACGTGAAAGGTAAAACTAAAGACAATGTTAAAGCTAGAGCGGATGTTGAAAGGTATTGCAATTGTCCGGAATTGAATATTAAACACGATGGCCGAGGTAAAGCAACAAAACCGAAGGCATGTTTCACTCTTACCAAGCCTCAAAAAGAAATGGTTTTGCAGTGGGTTAAAGAATTAAGGCTCCCAGATGGATATGCATCGAATTTGGCGCGATGCGTTGATATGAAAGAGTTGAAAATGTCTGGAATGAAGAGTCACGATTCTCATGTATTCATGGAGAGACTTATCCCTATAGCACTTAGAGAAGTACTACCGGCAAATGTTTGGGGGACCCTTGGGTCGAACTTAGTCCTGTTCTATAGAGATTTGTGTTCCCCAAAGTTGAGTGTGGCGCATATGCAAGAATTGGAGGACACTATCGCTATTTTATTATGCAAGTTAGAGAGAATATTTCCTCCGGGGATTTTTTTGATGTGATGGAACACTTGCCGATTCACCTTCCGTACGAAGCCAAGGTTGGTGGCCCGATACAGTTTAGGTGGATGTACCCATTCGAGAGGTAACAACCATTGTCTTAAGTTATCTCATCTTTGTATTATATTTTTCATGTACGTATTTACAATGTGATTAACTACATATGTTTTAATTAGATACCGCACTATCCGAAAAGAAGATAAAGAACAAGGCTAGAGTTGAGGGTCAATTTGCAATGTATACTTGGTCGAAGAAGTTGCTACGTATTTTAGCTATTATTTTCGAACCCCACGTGAAAACGAGAGTTACAACCATTGGGCAAAATGATGGTGAAGACGAGATTAGCGGACCGGGATGTATTATCAATTTGCAACTTACCCGGAAGATCATTTGGAAAAAAAGAAAGGATTTTATTAAGCGATAAAGATTATAAAATAGCAATGAATTATATCCTAATGAATTGTGAAGAGGTCGAACCATATCTTCATGAAGTAAACTTATCTATTTGCTTCATTTTTGTTATATAATTAAAAGTGGCCAATTAATAATATTGTCATTTAATTTGTAACTCGGGGAAATTTGTTAGTCAAGTAAATGAACAAACCCCCTGCAGATAACGGAGGAAGAACTTCAAAGTCGGGTTTATAATGATTTTTCCAAATGGTTTGGAACTCATGTAAGTTGGTATTGTGTAGAAATGTACTTGTAATAAGAATGCATAATTAAAATAATTTAACTTTTATTGCTCAATGAATACATAGCCTTCGGGAAGATTCCGAAATTTTCGTTTGAAAAATGCGTCTTGGGGGCCCGTCAAGGAGAGTGATGTCATACACTAGGTTACTTTGTTAACTGGGTTATAGATTTCACACCAAAGCCCACAGCGATGGAAAAGGAACGACAAACAGCGGGGTATAGGTTAAAGGAGATTATTACGGTGAGTTGAAGCAAGTAATTGAGGTTGAACTTGCTGGAATACCTGACCAAAAAATTATTCTTTTCAAATGCGACTGTCAGCAATGTTGACCATTCGGTCGATAAATAGCGACCTAATATTTGGTCGCTAACTTTTCCGTCGGTATTCGGTCGGTATTTTGCTTAGCGACGAAAAATACATGACCACGTCATTCGGTCGTTAATCGGTCGCTAAACTGAGTTTAGTGACGGATTAGCGACGGAAATGTCCGTCCCTGTTACACAGTTTTCTTGTAGTGGCTGTGAGCTGGAAGAGCCCAAAGCAAGAAACCGTGGCCGACCCAACAATAGAAGATGAGTATATGGCTGCCTCTGATGCGGCTAAAGAAGCTATTTGGATGAGGAAATTTGTTGATGGATTATGTGTCGTCCCTAGCATTGTGAACCCAGTGGACCTTTATTGTGATAGTACTGGTGCCATTTCACAAATAAATGAACCTATATCTCACCAACGATCCAAACACATTCTCAAGCGTTTCCACCTGATTAGATAGATCATTGATAGAGAAGACGTTAAAATTTGCAAAGTACATACAGACGACAACATTGCAGATCCGTTGACCAAGCCATTCTCGCAACCTAAAGTCATACTAGGTCAATGGGATTAAGGATCATGTATGATTGGACCAAGGACAAGTGGGAGATTGTTAGTAGTGCCCTATGACCATTAGCATATATGTACGTTTTATATCTTTTTGAGCATGTCTTTGAATAGTTAAATTTTCTTTTGAACATCAAATGTGTGATTCGATAGTAAAACTCATTAGTTTATGCAATTACTATTCTAACTGTCCCTAGTTTTATGTAATGTTCTTCATAATGAAATAAAACTAGTATGATGTATGATTGATGATTATGTTTTGCTAATCATGTGTAATGGATACAAATCATATAATTGATGCAATATGTTGGGATACATTGTATCGGACGTGATCCGTTAGAAAAGTAATACTTCATGGTTCTTTAGTCATAAGTATTAATTCCTCAATACTATTTTAAATCCTTAGACCTTGTGTCTCCATTGTTTCCAGCATGAATGGAGCTACATTTTTACTCAGTCGGACGTTACTTTTAATCGAGTAATCAATACGACTGATGATCGGATGTAGTATCCTATCATGGCTTCAATGTGAGAGGCATTGTAAGGAATTTTTTCCTCTCTTATTCGAGAGAGATATCCATGGGCCCCTCGATAGGGAAGAACTGTTTAAATGCTTGGCCGTGCTCAAATGTATTTAATAAAGTGGTTATTAAATACTGTTTGTTGGAACAGTTTACTTGGAGATCGTGCATAAATATATTTAAGCTATAAAAGGGTGACAACTACCATGCCTTATGCTTAATTGGATATCGCGAGACAAAGGGATTAAATAGTGGATTGATATTAGGTTTCCACCACATATTCATTCACTATGGGTAGTCACAATGTCCTGCTAGGGACCGCTTGTGATTTATGAACACATACTACTACAAAGTGTGTTTTCATTGCCATTGTGATATGAACCTACATGGTCACACGCTTAGACGAGTGAACGAGCTTCATGTCCAAATTCAATGAATCTAGAATGTGTCTAGGTTCATTGTATCTGGCATTTATTTCTCTGAGAATAATAAAATGTTATTATTCGAATTAGAGATTAAGGAGGGGCATTTTCGGTATTTAGTTATAGCTGGGATTACGTGGGAGTTATTATGCGATAAAGACTCCCACTACTAGTAGAGGTTTACAAGACGTGGGAGTTAAAGACTCCCATTGCCGGAAGAGGTTGATAGGACGTGGGAGTTGTTCTTGGAACAAACTCTCACACCTTATATAATGCTCTCTTGGCCGAAAACCTAGTTCTAGTTTTGCTTGAGCCGCAATAAACAAAATACCCTGAAGTCAGATTTCCATATATTTTGCCTCATTTTGTCTCTAGATTCTGAAACTCCGAAAAACGAAGAGCTTGCACTCGCTGCTCGTTTCTTCGCGTGGATAAAGGTAGGGAGTAATTTTGCAAGGGAGGACTTGGTGGTTGCAGCTAAGCACCCGAAAAACTGAATCTTTAACCGAAAACGTAAGTCCTTTTCATATTTTTCGATTCCAATGTTATGAGCGGGTCCTTCAAGGAAGGATTCAGGGGTGTTTAGAACGAGTTTCTGCCCATAAATCCCTTCACCAAGTGCATTCTCTCTGTTCCTATAAAAAATTCATTTTTTTCAAGGATCCTTTGTAATTGGAAGAAGATTTGACTTATGTTGAGGTACAGGTAAGGATTGTAGATCGAATGGACCAAGTATGGAGACGTAGAACCATACCTTATGTGAAAGTCCAATGGTTGCATCATACCGAGCGAGATGTTGTTTGGGAATTAGAGGAAGAAGCCCTGCAGAAGCACCCCCATTTGTTCGAGAACCAAAGTTAGTGAAGTTTCGGGGACGAAACTTGTGTAAGGGGGAAAGATGTTATACCCCGGGACTTTTGACTTAATTTTTGCATGTCTTGCATTCAATTCTTGCATGTTATATGTTAATTAACTGCTCTAGCATGAATTTATGTGATATGAAATGTGAATTTGTGTTCAATTAGTTGTTGTAACATGTTTACGTGTTGTAAGTGTGGTATGTTATGTGTGAGGGGTGCTTTTGTTGGACTAATGAAATGGGGGACTTAAGTGTAGGCTTTGAAAACTATAGGGGCTGTTTTATAGACTATTGAAATGTGTGAGAAGGGAGGTTACGGCTGGATAAAGAGGGAGTAATTTGTTAGAAAGAAAAAAAGAAAGAGTGCAGTAATTTGAGTGTTGTGAGGTTTTTTGAACAATTAACATATAAACGGAGTCAGAATCAGGCGATTCTTTTTTGATTTAAAAGCTTACCGAATAGGCTACGTCTGTGAGTCGACGGATTGATGTTCTGAGTTTGGAAGTAGGAGTAATTGCAGTTTTAGCAGGCTGATTTCTTCGATTTTTTATGAATTCCATATTTTTGAAGTATTTACTTAAGTTTGATAAGTAAGGATCATTCACCTTTGAATTTCAGTCCTTAAATCATCATGAAATGTTGTCTTTATAGAATTTACTAAATTTTTATGACTTGGTTTTCATTCATGTTTTCCTTGCATACAAAATTGGATAAGGCGTTGATGTAATTTGTAATTGCTTGTGGGTTGGGTAGTTGGAATTGTTTTGGTAATTGCTACATGATTGATTGTTAATTTGGAGTCTATGTCTTTGGTTCCCAATTAGAGCTCTTGTCTTTCGATGGTCCTAGTCCAGGAAATCGTCAAACTATTTTGTTAAGTGCTCAGGAGCACTATCAGTCAGTTTAGTTGATCAGACTCGGTTCCTAACAAGGATAAAAGTGGGGTTGTTAATAGTTGTTGTGGAGCTCACAAAGGTGAGCGATGACATAATTGACATGTCCTTAAATGTCAACCCCGTCGTTCGGAGGTTAATAGTATCCGGATCCATGTTAAGTTCAGTCAGGCCCTCTTTAACGGGGAAATGAATAGTTAAGGGATGTAGAGATTTTGTTAGACAAATGAGCTCAATTGTGTGAATGTTATGTGTTTGTCTTTGCCAGAATTGTATCTGATAATTTGACATGAAAATTCGTTTGAGGTGCATGAGTAGTTCATGGTGCTTGTAACACAATTTTCGATACGTTTGTGTCAGATCAGTTGGATATAGTTTGAGCATGTTATGTGTTTGATTTGTAAGTGTTATGATATGTGTTTGAGAGTCAAAATTGGGTATTTTGGGCTTGTTTTTCTAATTGTGTAGAAATCACATTTTCCTTTGTTAATTTGTACATGAAAATTGCTGCACTGGATTGCGGTTGACCGATGGCTTTTTCTATCGATCGATCAAAACTACTGGGAGTTTGACGGACGACGGGTAGTAGATTTCGGTCGACCAGGATGAAAATCCCATCGACCAGAGATACCGCGGTCGACCTCACTCTGTCTTCGGTCGCCCTAATTTTATGGACAATTTTTCTGTCTCGATCTCGGATGACTAGTTCGGTCGACCGGAGCTTTTCCAGTCTTCCGAACCTCTATTTTGGTCCTTGTTCAGTTTTCTGTTTTTGTCTTCCATTCTGTATTCGTTTAAGTTATGTTTTGTTCTGTTTTAAACTATATTTCAAGTGATTTCTGTTAGTCTTGTACAAATGATTTGGGATTGAAAAAAGTCTTTTGAGTTTAATTGATGCTTCATCATAAGGGTAATTTATGCTTACTGAACTAGTTAGCTCACCCCTTATTTGTTTTCCCTTTCGCATATGAGTTTATCGAGGGTACTATTGATGAGACTTTTGAGGAGGACTTTGAAGATGACCTAGTTTGATTATAATAGTTTAACTCATGGAACACTTACAGCTTTTAGTATTTCCCTTTGAACATTAGTACTTTCCTTTTATATGTAATAAGACTTATGGATGATGTATTTTCCCTTTTTAAGTAATGACAAATGTTGAAGTTCCTTTTTAGTTATTGGGTTCGGTACTTCATGGACTTGAAGTGTTGTCAGGTCATCACTCAGGTTACGGGGTGTGACAGCTAACTTTACTTGAAAAAATAGAGAAAGGAATAAATTTCCAACTTAGTAAAAAATTAAAATCCTTCCGGAATCAAGCAGTTTTATAATCATTTTTTGTACTTTTCAAAAGACATAAACTTCACTTAAAAGGGTCTTTAAACCTTGGGTCACTTAGGAAACAACAAAAACTTCATAAATTTGAAAATCACTGTGCTTTGTAACTAGCCAAAAATACTTTGCAGATACATAAACAAAATCTCTTTTTCATTTGACCTTTAAGCAAAACACAGTACCGGTATATACAAATAAGCTAAAGCAAATGGAAATAATCTCGACAAACTAAGAACACCTTTACCATCCTCATTGTCAAAAGTGCTATTTCAATCGGATAATTTCAAAACATTACCGAACAATTTCTTTAACATTTAACTTTTTGAAGTAGAATTTATTTCCTTTTCATTGGCTCTTTGTCATAACAAATCGAATTTGACTCATCGAGTCCGTCCTTAACCGGGGTATACTTCGAACGTTCAGCTTCGGTCGCGGGGATGATTACTTAATTGAGTCATAAAACATACTTTACTTCTTAAAATAAAAGAGTGATTATACTTCATAAAAGAAAATTGTCACGCTGAAGCTAGATTAATTCTCTTCTTCATTAAACTTTGGCTGTGGTAATTGTTGGGTTATTAACCTTTCGTTTGCTGAAACAATTATCATGATGAATCCAACTTTCAAAATGTATTTTTAAACATTGTGAACAGAATAAGATTTTTTCAAAATATTTTGTTAAACACTTTGACAAAAATAATACTTTAAAAATTCGTAAGACCATTAATACTATGGTATAATAAATACTCTCTCCATTCCCATTTAATTGTCGTTCAGGAGATCTATAGGTATCCAAATTAATTGTCGTTTAAGGCTCTATTATTAGTTGTCAACAATTTATTCCAATTATACCTTCGGTATTTCTTTTATTTGCGGTCTCTGTCATCCCTATTTTTTCTTTTATAGAAGTGTGTGTGTGTGAGAGAGAGAGAGGGGGGTAATATTGAAACTTTCGTTGAAATGACAAGTTTCTTAATTTTCTAAAATTGTTTAAAAAGTCTTATATTTAGTAATGGAGGGAGTAGTAAAAAGAAGTTATCCTTCTTCCCACATTGAATTGCATGAACAGAAAGTAGTAGAAGTCCAAATATCATGCAACTCAATCAACAAGTTTCACAAACAGTATCGGCAAAGACAGAAGACTACAAGAAGTCATTTTTTAAAAAAATAATTTTCCTCAAACAAACACTAACATCAAAATTTCATTCTTTGTTCACGATACCCAGACACAATATGTTTAAGAATTCTCAGTGATTTAAAATCTATTAAACATCAAAATCATGTTTACTTCTTTTGAACAAAGACATTGGTAAATTTCATGAGTCCCATCTCATAGAACTTTCGAATTTTATTTTCTTTAAACTGATTATTAAAATTACATATAGTGAATTTAGTCTTTGGTATATAAACACTGCATATCTGAAAACAACGTGCTTGATTCTTCTTTTCATAAAAAAAAATATACATTTTTTAAAACCTAGTTGAACCGCTCTTTCACAAAAAAGATGTTTAATAACATTAGTTTAATAAAACCAAGAAAAGGTTTAATTCCTTACCTCAAATCAATGATCATTCTTTCTAGACACCGAACACATCCTAGAGCCAGTCTTCAAAAGTCAAATCCTCCAGATACAGAGGAGAACACCATAAGTTCTCCAGATACAGTTCTAACACCGTAAGTTCTCCAGATACAGTTCTCCGTCAGACTGTCTTTATTGTTTTAAAGTAAAAAGTAACTCTTCTTTTTATAGACCGTCTTTAATATGGAATATTCCCTATAATCAATTTCATATCCCACAGAATCCAAACTTAATTGAATCTCTAGATAATACCTCATCAAATAAAATAAATATCCCAACTGATTGATCTCTAAGGAAATCAAGATAGAATATCTCAATCAAATAAGATACTTAACCACTAGTAAAATCTTAACCGTTAGATTCTCTTATGATAACCAATTACAATTTCAAAAAGAATACATCTTATTCTAATTACCAAAAATAAAATATATTTCTTGTTTTCTATTTTTCCAAAAGATACGGGTCTTACACCCCCTCTTAAGTTCTCCCCTTCCGGTATTTCAAATTTGAAATTGGGAATCCGTCCCAATTAGGTTCCTGCGAACAATGAACGATATCAGAGGTTAGTCGGAACATTAATATACCTTGCACATACTCGACTAGATTTTTCTTATGCACTAAGCGTTGTTAGCCAGTTCATGTATGCCCCAAGTGAAGAACATATGAATGTTGTTATTCGTATCCTACGCTATTTAAAAAGTCATATCCTAGAAAAAATAACTCTTCATAATTGGTAATATTTTGGATACTAAAGGGTATACATATGCTGACTGGGCCAGATCAACTGATGATAGAAGGTCTACATCTGGGTACTTCACTTTTGTAGGTGGAAATCTGGTGACTTGGAGAAGTAAGAAGAAAGACGCAAGTGCTAGATCCAGTCTTGAGGTCGAATACAGAGGAATGGTCAAGGGAATATGTGAGTTTTTATGGATTAAGCATCTATTGAAGGAATTGAAGGTGCAGACTTTCCCAATGAAGATATATTGTAATAATAAGGCAGTAGACAACATTGCTCATAGTTCAGTTCAACATGATCGAACCAAACATGTTGAGATTGATCGACATTTCATCAAAGAGAAGTTGGAAGCAAAAACATATTGAAGTCTCTCATGTTCGATATGAAGATCATCTTGGAGATATACTTATCAAAGCAGTATCACGACATGCATTTGAAAATTGTTTAAACAAAATAGACATGACGGACATCTATGCACCATCTTGAAGGGGTGCTGAAGTTTGGCAGCTTTGGCAGGTAGGTGTTAAAGTTTGGCAGACTATCAATACCACATTTGACTTCAAGATGGAACATTTAAACCATCTACCATTTTCTTTCTATAAAGATTTGAGATCCTATCACTCTCAAAACCGGGTGATGACCTGACAGCACAAAATATGCCAATGTGGCACATAACCCAAACATAAATAGTAAAGTCCGCTATACTATTAATAGCGGAAGCGTTATTTACTACATTTATTATCAGATTTATACAATCCGGCAGAAAGTAAAGTGTTGTACTAAGTTATTACATAACAAGTTCAGGTACTAAAGGAAAATATTCTATTAAAAAGATTATGAAGGGATTTATGGGCGTAAACTCGCTCTAAACACCCACGTCCCCGTAAACCTCTACTGGTAGTGGGATTCTTTATCGCATAATAACTCCCACGTAATCTCAGCTATAACCAAATACCGAAAATGCCCCTCCTTAATCTCTAATTCGGATAATAACATTTTATTATTCTCAGAGAAATAAATGTCAGATACAATGAACCTAGACACATTCTAGATTCATTGAATCTGGACATGAAGCTCGTTTACTCGTCTATGCGTGTGACCCTGTAGGTTCATATCACAATGGCAATGAAAACACTTAGTAGTAGTCTGTGATAATAAATGACAAACGGTCCCTAGCAGGACATTGTGACTACCCATAGTGAATGAATATATGGTGGAACCTAATATCAATCCACTATTTAATCCCTTTGTCTCGCGATATCCAAATTAAGCATAAGGGATGATAGTTGTCACCCTTTTATAGCTTAATTGTATTTATGCTCGATCTCCAGGTAAACTATTCCAACAAATAGTATTTAATAACCACTTTATTAAATACATTTGAGCACGGCCATGCATTTAAACAGTCTTCCCTATCGAGGGGCCCATGGATATCTCTCTCTAATAAGAGAGAGAAAAATTCCTTACAATGCCTCTCACATTTAAGCCATGATAGGATACTACATCCGATCATCAGTCGTATTGATTACTCGATTAAAAGTAACGTCTGACTGAGTCAAAACGTAGCTCCATTCATGCTGGAAACAATGGAGACATAAGGTCTACGGATTCAAAATAGTATTGAGGAAGTAATGCTTATGACTAAAGAACCATGAAGTATTACTTCTCTAATGGATCACGTCTGATACAATGTATCCCAATATATTGCATCTATGATATGATTTGTATCCATTACACATGATCAGTAAAACATAATCATCAATCATACATCATACTAGTTTTATTCCATTGTAATGAACATTACATAAAACTAGGGACAGTTAGAAAAGTAATTGCATAAGCTAATGAGTTTTACTATCAAATCACACATTTGATGTTCAAAAGAAAAATTACATATTCAAAGACATGTTCAAAAAGATATAAAACGTACACATATGATAATCGTCCTAGGGCACTACTAACAGATTACATTAGGAATCACTCATAATCCTCCACATCCCTGTGTTTCCACACATGCACCGTCATCGTGCACGTCATCATCTCGCAAATAAGAAAAGTAAAGACATGAGCTATAAAGCCTAGTAAGAATCAACACCCTCGGGATGAAACATCAAATGAGACTCAAAACACTTTTCCAGTTCCCAAAACCCATTTGAAACCATGCAAGTTTAAGTCCCTTCACTAGACTCGTTTTACACCACAAACCTAACCAATAACAATTTAGAAATCACTAAAAGGAACCAAGCCATTAGAAAACATAAAAGTCCAAACTACCATCACTTCGGTCGACCCAGCTCTCTCACCGGTCGACCTAAAGGTCTTATAAAATAGGAAAAACTCACTGTCCAAAGTCCCGGGTGAGACCAATACCACCGATCGGTCGATCGACTTGGACTTCGGTTGTAGGGGTTCACTAACCTGGTTGACCTACTCAAACTTCCACATCATCTGTTTGCTCTCAGTAGTTTGATCGGACGACATGATAAAGCTCCGGTCGACCGAACGCAGTCGTCTGAGATCTAGTCATCCATTATTCAGTGCAAAATTGTGAGGGAAAAGTGCATTTCTGCAGAATACGAATCCCAACCCCAAAATGACCAATTTTGATGCATATGCACACATGAATGACAACTATAAACATATAAACGCATAAGACATAACCCGCACTCGTTAAATCCAACATTAGTACATCGAAAATGTGACACAAGCTACATGCATTCATCACTCCCCCCAACATACGGATATACACAACATTGGATCCTTCGAATACGGCTCATGCTATGACATGGAAGAGCTCAATTGTAAAGTCTTAACTATATAGAAATTACTACAACGACCTCCAACTTTTAAGCCTAGAAGGGGAAGCTTTCAATGCAAAAGCACGGGTTCAATTTCTCCCGGAACGAAGGGCTCACACTTTAAGGATTCATTAGTATTGTATCATTTTCCACCATTGTGTGACTCCAAAAAGACTGTTTGTAGTCCCTAAAATCTCTCCCGGTTATGAACGGGCACTCACCAACACTCAATTCACTCCTGCCGAGAACTCACGGATTCAACGACGAAACATTCAATCGTGCACATTCTAAAGAATCCTGCAATGAAGTCATTTCTAAACAAGAGCTCGACCAGTGATGACTCTATAGAACATATAGAATTTAAGAGTCCAAATTAGTAAAAATAAGACTCAAATGATCATGATGTGTGATGATGACAACTTAACATGCACAAACAAGTATAATGATCAACACATGTATGGCAATTCAATGCTTCATCCTATGCGGGAAATCGTGAGTTTAAAATACTTCCAATACACAATTCCTAGAGTATAAAGTATACATTTCACGAGTTTTAGGACTGAAAACACAAGGGTGAAGAGTCTTACCTGGTATCTAGCAATCAATTACACAAACCAGAAATCTGCGCACAAGCAGTAATTTCAAACGCAAAAATCCGTTCGCTGAGAACTCAAAATCAATACCCATTTCTTCTCATGCGTAGCCTTAAATGTTAGCTTCGATTAGCAACAAGAATTACTAATTTTGGAGTTCAATTGCTACTTCAATTATGAAATCTCTCTCAAGCACTCGGTTTTCCTAAAAACCTTTCTCTTTCTTTTCCCTATTTTCTTTTCTCTTCCTTCTCACAAACTTCCTAACTCCTACTTCTGGAATTCCTGCACCAACCATTCCCAAGAGACACAACTTTTCTCAAGTGTTAAACTGACCCCTAAGTTCCAACTAGTATACACTTAAGTCCCTTAAGTTAGTTTCATTTTTAAAAGGCCACCCTAACAAATGTACATCAAATGAACACTTAACATATTAAATGTCAAAAAGTTCAGGTTATCACATCTTTCTCCCTACTGAAGTTTTGTCCCGCTTACCTTTGGATTCAAATAGTTGAGGATACTTCTAGCGAGCTTCTTCCTCAAGCTCCCAAATGGCTTCCCTTTCACTGTGATTAGACCACTGTATTTTAACATAAGGAATGGTGCGTCGCCTCACAATCTGATCTTTATGGTCCACTATCCTTACTGGTACTTCTTGGTATGACAAGTCTTCTCGAAGTTCCAAGGGTTCCACTTCCAAAACATGGCTAGGATCTGGCACATAACGCCTTACCTACGACACGTGGAATACATTGTGTATACGTGACAGCGATGGCGGAAATGCCAAACAATAGGCACGATCCTACACTCTTTCCAATATCTCATATGGTTCTACATACGTTGGACTTAATTTTCCACTCTTACCAAACTGCATCACGCAGTTCGTTTGCGAAACTCGTAACTATACTTTGTCTCCTACCTCGAATTATATTGGTCTTCTTTTGCTGTCCACCCAACTTTTTTGCCTATCTTGAGCTGCTTTCAACCTTTCCCGAATTAGTGGAACTACTTCCATAGTTACTTGTACCAATTATGGCCCTGTTATCGTCTTCACCCCAGTATCGTCCCAACATACCGGCGAGTGACACTTCCTTCCATACAATGCCTCATATGGCGCCATTCCAATGCTTGCTTGGAAACTGTTGTTGTAAGGAAAGTCTACCAATGTTAGGTGATCCACCCAGCTTTCTTTGAAGTCCAACACTCACGCCCTTAACATGTCTTCTAAGGTTTGAATCGTCCTTTCTGATTGCCCATCGGTTTGAGGGTGATAAGCAGTGCTCAAAGACAACTTCATTCCCATTTCTTTTGAAACTCCGCCAAAACCGTGACACAAATCTCGAATCCCTGTCTGATACAATGCTTACCGGTACCCCGTGAAGTCTGACTATCTCGTTCATGCACATTTATACCAAAGTTTCATGGAGGCTATGATTCTCATAGGCAAGAAGTGAGCAGATTTTGTGAATCGGTCAACGATTACCCAAATCGTGTCTTTTCTAGTTTTGTCCTTAGGTAGACCGACCACAAAATCCATAATGATGTGCTCCCACTTCCAAACTGGTATTTCAAAAGGTTTAAGTAGGTCAGCGAGTCTTTGATGTTCCTCTTTTACTTGTTGACAAACCAAACACTTAGCAATAAAATTCGCTATGTCTCGTTTCATGACTTTTCACTAAAAGTGACCACGTAAATCTCGATACATCTTTGTAACCCCGGGATGCATTGGCAACCTGGAACTGTGAGCTTCTTGTGGAATTTTCTTTCTCAACCAAATCAGAAGGCACACACAAACGACCACGATACCTCAAACTACTATCTTCGTGAATCCCAAAATCTGATTCTCCACCCGGTCGTACCATATTCCGTTCATCTTCCAAACCTGGATCATTTTTCTTCCCTTCTTTTATCCTACCCAAGAGTATCGGTTGAGCTACCAAAGTTGCCAAAACGTTTTTGGTTGACTCAATGACTTCCAAACTCATCTTCTCAAAATCACCTATCAAATTCGGTTGCTCGGTAATCAAATTTGCTCGTTGCCCTGAATTCTTCCTACTTAAAGCATCAACTACCCGATTAGCTTTCTTGGGATGGTAACTAATCGTGAGGTCATAGTCCTTAAGTAACTCTAACCAACGACTTTGTTTGATGTTGAGTTCCTTTTGGGTAAAAAGGTATTTTAGGCTTTGGTGGTCCGTAAACACCTCACAAGGTTCACCATAAAGGTAGTATCTCCAAATCTTCAATGTGAATACCACTGCTGCCAACTCTAAGTCATGTGTAGGATAGTTCTTCTCATATGGCTTCAACTATCTCGAAGCGGATATCCATTTGATGCTCTTGCAGCTCCCCCAATATTAATTATGTTGGCTCCTATCCTTACCCCTAGCTTAAAAGCGTTGGCAGGTCCCGATGTGGGAGAAAACCTCTTCTTAGACAAAGGTGTATTGGTGTTGAAACGTGAGCCTTGTCATTGTGACATGGCCGAAAAGTTCCTATTACCAGACCTTTCCATATCTGACCTCTTGAATTCTGCCTCTATACTCACACTTCACTGATAAGCCTCTCTATAGGTGGTAAGAGGAATACCAGAAAGTCTACCTCTAATCTTGGACAGCAGTCCCATCATAAACCGCTGAGTTCTCATTACTGGGTCTTGAATATTGGAGAAGCACTTTCCAAAAGCATTGAAATGCCTTGCATATTCGGATACTGACATATTCTCCCCTTACTTCAACTCAAAGAACTGATTTTTCCTTTCCATCTTGAAGGTGTGTGGAATGTATTGATCAAGGAAAGCATTTCTGAAATATACCCAGGTGACAGTCTCCCTAGTTGATAGATAGGGGAATCTCCCCTCCACCATTCTGCTGCCCTATCAGTAAGTGAGGCCACCACTACATCAGCTCTGGCACCCTCTGGTATCCTCATGATCCTCAAATTCTGTTATATATTCTCCAACCATTCCTCAGCTTGATCCGCAGTCACGGTACCATCAAATGAAACCATCCTCATCTTCTTTAGACGTTCATAATAACCTCCTGGATCATCTTCCACCCTTGGTGGCCTATCTTGCCCCATATTTTGGTTGATTTGAGTTTGTTGGTTTTGCAACAGTTGAGTTATATTTTGCTGTGTATGTTGCATACTCTGTTGTGATTGTTGCATGTTCTATTGTTCTTGTACCATATGTGTAAGAAGGTGAAATGCAGCCTCAAACTTTGCTGACATTGGAGGATTCCCCAGTGGTGGTGGTGGTACAAATTTCGGCCCAGACTGAATACCCCCAGCCTGTTGCTGCCTTGATGAACCCCTAAGTGGACGTCAATTTTTTTTAGGACCCTGACGGCCCAACTTAGCTATTGGAATGTTCAGATCGTCCCATTGTTGTTGTTGACTTGGTTTCGGTCCATCCTTTCCCACAGAATACCCAGAGTATATGGTTAGTGATAAACTCACATAGCATACTCAAACAAATTGAAACACAACATAGTATAACCTATATAACACATAACACGGCAACAAGGTATAAAGCATTGAGTAAACAAGTACGTCCTATTCCATAGTCTCTACTCATCACACATCTCACATGTTATCTACCTAGTTCATCCTATGTTTATTCCAAGTTTTTATCCCTAAGGTTCGACCTGCTCTGATACCACTTATGTCACACCCAAAAATCGGGTGATGACCTGGCAGCACCTCATATGCCAATGAGGCATATAACCAAAGCAGAAACAATAAAGTCCTTTATACTATTAGTAGCGGAAGCGTTAGTTACTACATTAATTATCAGAGTTATACAATCCAGCATAAAGTAAAGTGTAGTACTAAGTTATTACATAACAAGTTCAAGTACTAATGGAAAATATTCTATTAAAAGATTACAATATGAATCACTCATAATCCTCCCTATCCCAGGTTTCTACATATGCACCGTCATCAGGCACGTCATCATCTGCAAGTAAGAAAATTAAAGACATGAGCTACAAAGCCCAGTAAGAATCAACGCCCTCGGGATGAAACATCAAATGAGACTCAAAACGCTTTTCCCAGTTCCAAAATAACATTTGAAACCATGCAAGTTTAAGTCCCTTCACTAGACTCGTTTTACACCATAAACCTCACCAATAACCATTTAGAAACCACTATAAGAAACCAAGCCATTAGAAAACATAAAAGTCCAAACTACCATCACTCCAGTCGACCCAGCTCTCTCACTGGTCGACCTAACGGTCTTAGTAAAATAGGATAAACTCACTGTCCAAAGTCCGGTAGACCAATACCACCGATCGGTCGACCGACTTGGACTTCGGTCGAGGGGTTCACTAACCTAGTCGACCTACTCAGACTTCCACATCGTCTGTTTGTTCTCAGTAGTTTGATCAGACGACATGATAAAGCTCCGGTCGACCGAACGCGGTCGTCTGAGATCCAGTCATCCATTATTCAGTGTAAAATTGTGAAGGAAAATTGCATTTCTACACAATACGAATCCCAACCCCAAAATGACCAATTTTGATGCATATGCACATATGAATGCCAGCTATGAACATATAAACACGTAATATATAACCCACACTCTTTAAATCAAACATTAGTACATCGGAAATGTGACAAAAGCTCCATGCATTCACTCACCCCAACATATGGACATACACAACATTGGATCCTTCGAATATAACTCATGTTGTGACATAATATTCATATGGAAGAGCTCAATTGTAAAGTCATAACTCTAAAGCAATTACTACAACGGCCCCCAACTTTTAAGTCTAGATGGAGAAGCTTTCAATGAAAAAATACGAATTCAGTTTCTCCCTAAACGAAGGGCTCACACTTTAAGGATTCCTTCGTATTGTGTCATTGCTCGCCACTGTGTGACTCCACAAAGACAGTTTGTAGTCACTAACATCTCTCCCGGTTATGAACGGGCACTCACCAACACTCAATTCACTCCTGCCGAGAACACACGGATTCAACGACGAAACATTCAATCGTGCACATTCTAAAGAATCCTGCAATGAAGTCATTTCTAAACAAGAGCTCGACCAGTGATGACTCTATAGAACATATAGAATTTAAGAGTCCAAATTAGTAAAAAGAAGACTCAAATGATCATGATGTGTGATGATGACAACTTAACATGCACAAACAAGTATAATGATCAACACATGTAGGGCAATTCAATGCTTCATCCTATGCGGGAAATCGTGAGTTTAAAATACTTCCAATACACAATTCCTAGAGTATAAAGTATACATTTCACGAGTTTTAGGACTGAAAACACAAGGGTGAAGAGTCTTACCTGGTATCTAGCAATCAATTACACAAACTAGAAATCTGCGCACAAGCAGTAATTTCAAACGCAAAAATCCGTTCGCTGAGAACTCAAAATCAAAACCCATTTCTTCTCATACGTAGCCTTAATTGTTAGCTTCGATTAGCATCAAGAATTACTAATTTTGGTGTTCAATTGATACATCAATTATGAAATCTCTCTCAACACTATGGCATATTTGGCTTTTGGTGGCATTGGATAAGTGCCACGAAAAGTTGTTTAAGTGCCACAAAACCACATTTGTGGCACTTGTGCGACACTTTTTTAAAGTGCCCCCACAAGTGGTGTCATTTTTTTTTGTGGCACTAATGAAATGCCATAAATAAATTGGCGGCGCAACTTGTGGCACTTTTTAAATGCCACAAACACATTGAAAATATGACATAATTTGCGGCACTTTTTTCTAAATGCCGCAAAAATAATTTAATAATTTAAAATAAAAATTATTTTATTTAAAAAGAAAAATGATAATCGGAGGAAGATCCTTAAGCATTATTCATAGTCACACATTATCTAGAATTTAATATTTGCGTTTGGTGAGTTTCGAACACTTGATCTCTCGTTGCAAACACTAACACTCTAACCAATGTACCACAAGGACTTTTGTTTTAATTTTTACCAAATTTGTTTATATAAGATAACAATAAATTTTATTTAATTACTTTTAAGCATGATATTTATATTTATTAATGTATATTAACAACAAGAAATTAGAAATAAAACTCTTTTAAAACAAAAAACTAAGTCAAAATAATATTAAATGAAAACTAGATACAAATTTTAATCTTAACATCATACGAATAATAAAATAATAAGATTATTCACTGTATTTTCTAGTTATATATTATTTTTAATATAATATATTGTTTTTTTAAATTTGATCACATGAAATTCAATAACTAATTATTTGCCATTTCTTTTGTAAAACTTGAAAATGTTATAAAACTGATATAAGAAAATGTAGAATATAGAATATATGAAATTTCGTGCAATGTGAATTTTTTTTTATTTCATCTAAAAGATTTTGTTTAGTAATTTTAAAATGAAAAATTTACTTAATTTCACAGTCAATTATTATAATTATTTATTATCATTAATAAACATATATCTTAATAACTTTTAAAATTGAAACACTTAAATAGTAATATCAATATTTTTTTAAATTACTTTTAATATAAATTTCATTTACAATGTTTCATTTACATTTATGAAATTAATTGGTTAAATATCTAATGGAATTTTATGTGGCACTTTTACTGTACATGCCACAAATTTTAAGGTACTAGTTTAAAAATGCCACTAAAATATGACATTTTGATATATTGTCATAAATTTTGTGGCACTTTATGTGGCAATTGAACAAATGCCAAAAAACAATTGTGGCACTTGTAAAAAGTGCCACGAAAATGTGACATTTTCTCAAAATTGCCATAATTGCGTGGCACTTCATGAGGCAATAGAAAAAATGCCATAAATTTTGTGGCACATCTTATAAAGTGCCACAAAAATATGGCACTTTCACATAAATGCTGTAAATAAATGACATATATCGTAAGTGTCACAAGCTAAGTGACACCAAAGCCCAATTTTGTCATAGTGCACTCGGTTTTTCCTGAAAACCTTTCTCTTTCTTTTCTCTCTTTTCTTTTTTTCTTCCTTCTCACAAACTTCCTAATTCCTACTTCTGAGATTCATGCACCAACCACCCCAAGAGACACAACTTTTCACAAGTGTTAAACTAGTTCCAACTAGTCTACACTTAAATCCCTTAAGTTAGGGTCATTTTTAAAAGGCCACCCTAACAAATGTACATCAAATAAATACTTAATAAACACTTAACACATAAATTCAATTATGATTATTATTATTATTATTAAATGTCAAAAAGTTCAGGGTTATCACATATCCCTTGATTTATGGATCTTGTCTCTTACTTTATATATATATATATATATATATATATATATATATATATATATATATATATATATATATATATATCCTTGTACAAATGAAAACATAAATGAGATTGAATAGAAAGAAAAGCTTTTCGTATTCTCTTATTTTTCAATGTAAAGTTATAATCCACGTCGTTTTCAACTTCCACGGTACCCTCCGAAACCCTGATCACGTTAGACATTGAAGGCTTCTTTATGCAATCGCTCTGCAGGAACCATACCTTGGCCTTCATAATCTTTACAACTTCAGTTCCATTCAACTGCATATCCTTACTATTTTTGTCAATCAAATACTCGAGCGTGTCATTTTTGCCTTTTTGTTTCAAATGATTCAGCAAATGCATTTCATCTTCAAGCTTGGACTTATCTAAATTCTTCTTCCCACAAATAATTTCTAGGACCATGACCCCAAAGTTGTCGACGTCTACTTTCTCTATAATGAATGAGATCAACCATCCAGGAGCCATGTACCCCAAGTGTTCCTCTCATTGTCGTCCCTACTTGGCTTTGGTCCTTGTCAATTAATTTTGACAATCCAAAATAGGAAACTTTTGCATAAAAGATCTCGTCTAAGAGGATGTTTTGTGGCTTGATATCCGAATAAGCTGTTTTCATTATGCATTCTTCAGGAAGATAGTCCAATCCCCTGGAAACATCCAAGATTATTTTCATTCTCTGTTGCCATCCAGGTTCATTCCCTCTATTTAAAAAACCCCATTTTTACAAGGATCCATTATAGATATACTGATAGACTAGGAGCCTATACGACTTCTCGACACAAAAAACAACCAAAGTTACCAAATTGACATGGTGAATTCTCCCTATTGTTTCAACCACAACTAAGAATGACTTCTTCACTAAGCTTAATCCATCCAGACGCTTCACGACTACTTTTTCACCACTCTTTAGAGTTCCCTCAATGACTGATCCAAAACCTCTTTCGCCTAGTTTATTGTTGAAGTTATTTGTTACAACTCTCAATTCTTCATATGAGAATCTTGAGAGCATTCCTCGGACTTGATCCAAGTTAACCTCTTCAATCTAGTCGAATTTCATATTTTTTCCAAGAAAGACGAAACACGCCCCAACTAGGAAAAGAAAGCTAAGAAGAGTTCCAAGACTAGATCTAACTTGAATGATAATGTGCCTTGATTTTCTTTCTGGAGAACTCAAAGAGGAAGCATTTTGTAATTTAATGAAAATAGATGAAGTGTTGTTTGATTCACCATCTCTAAGAGAAAATACTTCATTAAGTAATGAGAATCTATTCTTCATAGATTGGTCATCATATGATTCATATCCACTGGACAAGACAATTGGTTTGCAGGAATAGTTCTTTAGACAGGCCTGCTTACATTCCTCCAGCTGAACATTGTCACCGTGTAGGTTTGATCCACTATCAAAGTAACTAATATTCTGAAGCTCCATATGAAAATGATGATGATTATTATAATCACAATTGATGGGATAGCATATCCGTGATTTGGTTGCAGGTAATTTACTGGTCTGAAAAGCCTTGAGTCACCATTGACAAATTGAAAAAAACTACAATGTGCATTTGAGAAAACGCCTTTACTTGAATTAGAATCCGAAGATGTAGCAGTCATCTTTTGTCCATGATGTAACTTTTGTCCAAGAAACCAGAATCTGTTGGGTGATCAAATGGCTTCCATATCAACTTATTTTTCTTGTCAAAAAGCACAAGATTTCCCATGTCAGTTAATTTTAATCCCAGACCAGATCTATCATGAGTACTCGTCGGGCCAAACAAAAGCATCACTTGCATCTCCCAATATCAGGTTTCTATATGGTGTGAATTCCAAACTTGAATTTCTTTTGACAGGTTGTTTTCCATTTGGAGACCATACTAATTGTGGGGTTTGTATCAAAGTTTATATCATCAGTTTCAGTGTTGCAAATCAGGATACCAAAGCAGCATCCATTATTGGTATAGCCCATTTGATCATTAATGTTTTTTCGCCTAGCCATTCTGGTCAAAAATAATTTTTTTAACTTATTTCATCATCAAATTTTTTACGGGCTGCCATTTTGGTCATTCCGTCTAAACCGATAACGTGTTCAAACGGCTGTCTACTTTTCTCTCTTCTCTGAGATTAAAAATGGAAAAAAAAAGGTCTTATCCCCCCTCCTTCATCCTCTTCATCTTCATCATCTTCATCTTTTCCTCCATTACCATTAACACCGTGTGAGGTCCCCCCCCCCCCACGCTCTTATCTCCTTCCTTAGTCTAATCTCCATATTTTCATTAATTATTCATTTGAAGATGATAGTGATGGAATTGAGGCAATTGAAGATGGGAAATGGGAAATGGAAACTGAAAAATGGAATTGGGGCAATTGAATGGGCAGCCTAGTAGTTTTAACTGAATTATGGGATGGATTCTTCATTTGCCAGAATTCTTGCACATGGGTAGATCGATTGGTTTGTATAATTTTGAAACTTTCACCTTGAGAAGCCATTGCTATGGGCTGGAATTTGCATATTTTCAGAGGGCAGAGGCAAAAACTTGAAGTGATTTTTGCAAGTGCATAAATATCAACAAGTAATAAAGTGATAAGTACATGATCATCCCAATGAAGATGGTTTATCTAACTGAAAAATTATATTAATTATAACCTAACTTAAACCAAAATAAATATTAATTAATTAATTAAAACTAATAATGAATAACAATTAAAATAAATTAAAAATGCAATTTAAAAGAAATAAAAATATATGGAATGATGGACTAAGACACTTCTAATCCAGTCTACTCCTCTTATAAAAATAAATGATGCCTTAATTTAAGTCTCAACTAGGTTAATGGTAGAATTCCCAAATATAAGCTAGACCAAATCTCTTGGCGAAAAACTCCAAACTTTAGAGAATATATCAGTCGTATCTCTACGTGATTTTAATACCTAAAGTCGCATAAAACTTTGTGGACTTCCCTAGCTTTTGTTTCCTACTCGCTAGAAACCACACAAGGAAATCGAATCTATCTCCGTTGTGTTGTTATTATCCTTGATCCAATTAAATCTAGAACTTCTCAGCCTCTAGAAGAAATTTAGATTCGTCCAATAGTTGATCAGAAAATCGCTAGTATTAAGAACAAATAATAATTGTGATACCCATGACCTTTTGATAGCATGTTGTATATGATTATGTATTCTATGTGTTATATGTACATTTATTTTGATTATTCTTAGGGGCGCACTAGCTAGGATATGAAGTTAGAGGACCTAAGTGTATAAGATGAACCTTTTGGTTAGTTTAGTTGGTTATATTTGGAGGGAGTTAGTGTGTGTGAAGGGGTTCCATTTAAGATAAGATCAAATGGAGATGTACCTTATGATTGGTTGCCTACTTTGAAGTTATAACTGAAGGGATTCATGGGCAGAAACTCGTTCTAAACACCCGTGAGTCCTCCCCCGAAGGATCCGCTCATACAAAAACGAATTGAAAGCAGACGAAAAACAATGGAGACATAAGGTCTAAGGATTCCAAAATAGTATTGAGGAAGTAATACTTATGACTAAGGACCATGAAGTATTACTTCTTTAACGGATCACGTCTGATACAATATATCCAATATATTGCATCTATGATTTGATTTGTATTCATTACACGTGATTAGTAAAACATAATCATCAATCAAACACCATACTAGTTTTATTTCATTGTAAAGAACCTTAAATAAAACTAGGGACAACTAGAATAGTAATTACTTAAGCTAATGAGTTTTACTATCAAATCACGCATTTGATGTTCAGAAGCAAAATTAACTATTCAAAGACATGCTCAAAAAGATATAAAACGTATAACATATGCTAATGGTCCTAGGGCACTACTAACAATAACCTCCAAAAATCTGGAGTCTTTGTAGCCTATATATAGAGGACATAGGAAGGAGAAGATGAGGAAAGAATAAGAAAGAAAAAGAGAGAAAAGAGTGCTTGAAAATATGGACAACAAGTAAGAATATTTTGGAAGACATAGTAAAAGACCTCGGATTATTCCCATATTTTAACCATAGATACTAGACTCCCTAAAATAGATTTTGACTGAAGAAAATTGTATTCTAAGTTCCAGATTAAGAGATAACATCATTGGAGTAGAAGGTAGTGGCAGTTCGAGTAAAATCAGAAGTGTTGAGAATAGATCAAGTTGAAGTAATAATCAAAGCTTGATCGACCCCATTCTTTTTCCTAAAGTTAGAAGAGATATACGAGTACATTCTGAACAGTGGAGATTAAGTTTCAACGGTTCCATTAGGAGTTATTGCTTCTGGAAGCTGCCTCTACAAACTAGAGAATTCTGCTTTATAATCTTCCTTTGATTTTCCGATGAAGTGTTCAAGGTAAGAACCCTTCGTCCTTGCGTTTCAGTCCTAAAAGGAATGAAGTGTTCTTTTATCAAAGTTATGAAATGTATGAAGTTTTCCCATGTTTTATTGCATAAAAATATGGATAAGAACCAAGTTATGATTGCATCGTTGCATGCTTATACTTGATGATTCTTGCGTATGTTGTTGATAAATTGTTGGATGCATTACATGAGAGTCAGCATATGCATATTCTCAATCTGGAGATCTTGTCTAAATGATGACCCTAGACCAGGAAATATTCCGAACGTATGATATAAGTGCCCGGGAGCGCTTTTTGTCCCCTCATGATACCTAGTCCCTTGCAGGTTTAAAAGTTAGGGTTGTTAACATTGCCATTCAGTCCACGAGAATGGATAATGACAGGAATATATCCTTAAATAGAATTTTTTTAGCCTTACCAGTTACAATATGTTCTGTTCTGTTCTGGCCCTCCTGAACGGGCAATAGTAGTTTTGGGCTGTTAACAATTGGATAGAGTTATTGTTGGATAATTGAGCTCGGGTGTAGAATTATTTGTTGCATGCCATTGTGGTACTAATCATGTCAAGTTTATATGTATTGGAAGGCTACGAGTATGTCAAGTTAGGTTAAGTATTCGTAGTACGATTTCTGATATGTATGTGATCGATTTGGTTAAGTATTGTTATGACATGTTATGCGTATGATTTGGTATTGTTTCCAAGTGTTATTTAGAGTATAATAACAGTGTTTTAGGTTGGGATTTCAGAATGTGCATAAATGACTTTTCCTTCACAAATTTTGCCTTAAAAATGTCCTCACTAGATCTCGGACGACCGGATCACAGTATTCTTCGTCCGACCAAACTACTGGGACTATTTCGGATGAGGGAAAGCGGTCGACCATACCTGATATCCCCTAGACCGAACTCAAGCGGTCAACCGGCTCTATCATGTAGATCCGCCCTGACTTTTTGTAAATGTTTCTGTTTTGATCTCGGGACGACCCTATAGATCGACCCAGTATATGTGTCTATCGACTGCAGTCTTTCTACTTTGTCTTTACTTCTTTTAAGTCATGACATGTACAAGTTATGCAAGCTTTGAAGTTTCATGTAATGTTTTTCAAGTATTTTACAAAGGTTTTTTCACGATGTTTCAGGATAAGACAAGTCAAGATGTATTTTCAAATGTTTTGGGAAACAGAGAATGTTTTGAAGTCTCTTGGTCCTTTATCCAAAGGCCAATCGATTCTTACTAAGCTAGTGTTGCTTACCATATTATCTTTCTATGTTTTGCAGATGAGTATGATGAGGCATGGGATGGGGGTGCAAGACGAATAGTTATGAATGAAAAATTATGTAATAAGTGAATATTTTATAAGTTATTTGACAATAGTACAATATAATAAGTTTGTAATTTCCCTTGAAGTATTGATCACTTATTATAAAGTTTAAGTTTAAGTTATTCCGATAAGTTTATGACTTGGAAGAGGATATTATGTTAAGGGTTCTTTGTCTCACTGGTAGATGAGACATTGCCAGGTCACCTTCTGGTTACGAGGTGTGACAATAACAATTAACCATATTGTCGAGATACATAAATTAATAGAAATCAAATATATACATAAAAGTTTCGACCTTCAAAAAAGGTCTTAGTCACAAGAACTTTAATTAAAAATAATAATAAACTAAAATAAATTTAAGAAGTAGCCTGATGACGAAACGAGCTCTAAGCTCGTCTCCTTGTGCTCTGCCCCAAGCCTAGTAGAGACTTCTGTCCCCGACAACGGCGCCAAAAACTTGATGCGGAATTTGCAAGTGCACAAATATCAACAAATAATAAAGAAATAAGTACAAGATCGTCCCAAAGAAGATTGTTTATCTAACTAGAAAATTATATTACTTATAACTAGCACTGTCAAACGGGCTGGTCCGGTCCGGATTACCCTAAAACGGACCGGACCGGATTTGGACCAATTTTTGCGAACCAAGAAAATCCTAGTCCATACCCGTCCATAAGAAATCCGCTGGGTTATACTGGGCCGGTCCATGGACCAAATTAATTTTAAAAAAAAGAAAATAAAGCTTAAAAATGACTTTTTTTGTTTTTATTTTTAAAAATTGAAAAGAAAAATTGAAAAAAAAGAATATAAAGCTTAAAAATTGAGTTTTGTTGTTTATTTTTGAAAATATTTGTAAAACAAATTGTAAAAATGAGAAGTAAAACTTAAAAAAATATTTTTTTTATATATTAATTTAAATGCGGGTTGGTCCGGGTCCCGGTCTCAGTCCAGCTTTGGTCCGTGGTCCAAACGGAGCGAGCTAAAATGCCCGCATTTAAACGGACTATGAATAGCTTGGTCCAAATCCGTCCAAAAAACGCGACCACTGACCGTCCACGAGCTAGTGGTCCGCTTTGACGATGCTACTTATAACCTAACTTAAACGAAAATAAAGATGAAGCTAATTAATGAAAACTAATAATAAATGACAATTAAAATAAAGTAAAAATGCAATTTAAAAAGAGATAAAAATATATGGAATGAATGGACTAAGACACTTCAAATCCAGACTACTCCTTTTATGAAAAATAAATGATTCTTAGTTTAAGTCTCAACTAGGTTAATGGTAGAATTCCCGAATATAAGATAGACCCAATCTCTTGGCGAAAAGCTCCTAACTTTAGAGAATAAATCAGTCGTATATCTACGTGATTTTAAGACCTAAAGCCGAATAAAACTCTGTGGACTACCCTAGCTTTTGTTTCCTGCTCGCTAGAAACCACACAAGGAAATCGAATCTATCTCTAGTCAATTTTACGTTGTGTTGTTATTATCCTTGAATCAATTAAATATAGAACTTCTCAGCCTCTAGAAGAAATTTAGATTCATGCAATATGGTTAATTGTTATTATTTGTTCTTGGCGGTTGGAATTGGGTATGGGTTATTAAGTGATTTATTATTATTATTTATTTAGGTCAAAGGGTCAAAATTGAAGGGGTTGGTAGGGATTGCAAATTGAATCTTGATTCTGATGCTTCTTGTATTGGACTATAATTTCTGATCAACATGTCATGTCCAAGTGTTGTCAAGGTGTTGAGGCGCGCAAAGGGGAGCTTGGAGCCTTGAGGCGCAAAAAAGGCGAACACCTTTCGAAAAAAGTCGCACCTTGAATAAATATTATTATAGATATATTAGTAGCATGCAAATTTAGGCAAAACATAAATTTGGAGTGCACCGACCCGACATGATGTAGTGAGGAGGTGTTGATGAAAGGTGAAAATGTTTGTTAAATTAGAATCATCAAATAATCACTTATCACTTTCTAACTCTCCAAGCAACCATTCATTAGAATCAGATTAATTACAAGGCGCGCCTGGAGCCTTTTCTTCAAGGCGCACGCCTCACTAATTTGAAGCGCGCTTGATATCCCTCGAGCTTAGAGCCTGAGGCGCAAAGGCGCGTTGAGGCGTGAGCCTTAACAACACTGATCATGTCCGATCAAAGACTCAATAATAGTGTTAATGGTGATTGAATGAAGATGAAGATGGTGGTGATGATGACGACGAAGATGAAGAGGATTAAGAAGATGGAGTAAGACTTTTTTTTTACATAATGTTGTTAATGGCGATGGAGGAAGTGATGATGATGAAGATGAAGAAGAATGAGTAAGATTTTTTTTTCCATTTTTACCCCAGAGGAGAGAGAAAGGTAGACAGCCGTTCGGACACGTTAGCACTTCAGACGGTGTTAACACAAGTTTTTTTGCGTAATGACCAAAATGATCGCCTATAAAAAGTTTGATGATGTAAATAAGTTAAAAACTCGAATTTTGACCAAAGTGTCACAAAGTGAAAAACGTTGATGATCAAAATGGCTATTAATTCATCCATTACTGGCACTGTTTCGCTTGCAATAGAAACCACAAGTGGATTTTGTCCCAAAGGTTTCTTTGAGAAGAATGATACTCACCAATCCAGACTCCGTGGAATTAATGAAAACATTTGGATTATTGATCCAGGTAGTGGATAGATTTGCCTCTCAGTAATGTATAGGATGGGAAAGCATCAATTGGACAGACAACAGGGAAAGTGAAAGCAAAAAAAAAAACAGTTGAAAGATGTAAACAAAGATAGCACCTCATTTTGCCTTCCAAAAGAATATCTGAATTAGAAAAGTTTGATGAATTGAATATGAGCAAAACAAAATCCAGTGAAGAATGAAGATACGGCTCTACTCTTCACAACCACCATATTTACCAACCTTCAACTTTACCTATTAAAGGACCAGTTATTCATATATGCTCGACTTTTCATTGTGTCCAGAACCTCATCCTCATCAGAATGTGCAGAAACACGAAGGAAACACGAGATTTCTGTGTCACACAGTCTCCGAAACTTTCCCTAAAGATAAAAGCAAGTTATCCTTGGCCTCATAACTCACGGAACCTGAACATGACAATCCCACTTGCAGTGTTGACATAAATAATCCTAAAAGGAAATCTGTTTCTATGAATAAGATGGTTCTTTATGCAAGTGCTTCCAAAATACAGAGTGAGGTAACGTCCTCCTTCAGGTAAAAAAAATACAATGGCATAACATTGAACAGATACAAGCATCAAAATGGGACGTAACTGCACGGCACAATCATGGCATAAAAGTTATCTTCAACATTTTACATTTGAAAGATAAGTACATCATATACACTTACTATTAGCTAACGTGGAGCACGTTTCGGGATCATCTAGGTCCTGATAGAACTGAAGCAAACAAAGGAGTGGTATCTTCATAACCAACCGGTGGCATAGTCCTCGCAGGAATATGTGGATTTAGCAAGCCCTTGTAATCAACATTTATATCAACATCCACAAGACCCTCCAAAACCTTCACTACCAGAGACATTGAAGGCCTATTAGCATAATCACTTTGTAAACACCATGAAGCTATTCTCATCATATGCACAACTTCAGTTTCATTCGACTGCATATCTTCGCTACATTTATCGATCATATCCACAAGTTGTTCTTCCTCTGCCTTTTTCTTGAAAAGACTTAGTAAATGCATTTGGTCATGTGGCTTAGATATGTCGAAACTTTTCCTCCCACACAGCATTTCCAAAATAACAATGCCAAAGCTATACACATCTACCTTTTCAGTGATGACAGATGACAGCCATTCTGGAGCTAGATAGCCAGGAGTGCCTCTCATTGTGGTAACAACTTCGCTTTGATCCCTAGCGATAAGTTTAGCAAGTCCAAAGTCAGACAGCTTAGCATTGAATTTCTCATCAAGAAGAATGTTTTGGGGTTTTATGTCGAGGTGAATTATTTTTTGCCTACAATCTTCATGCAAGTAACTTAATCCTTTGGCTATATCAAGAATTATTTTCCTCCTGCATTTCCAATCAAGGGAAAATTCTCGGCTTCCCTTGTAAATCCACTTATCTAGTGATCCGTTCACCATATACTCATAAACCAAAAGTCTGTGAGATTTTTCAGCACAGAAGCCAATCAACCTCGCCAGATTGACATGATGAATGTTACCAATACTTTCAACCTCAGCAAGAAATGATTTCTTCACTTGGCCTATTTCATCAAGACATTTGACTGCAATCTCGGTTCCATCTTCAAGTGATCCTTGGAAGACCGAACCAAATCCTCCCTCCCCAAGCTTCACAGTGAAGTTCTGTGTTGCAGTTTTCAAATCCTCATAAGTGAATCTTGTAGTTCCCGGTACAAAGTCCAAGTAATCTTCCTCCACTTCATGTCTTTTCTTCCTAATTCTAGAAGACTATGAAAGCAATTAAAAGCA